>JAKELP010000001.1:10015000-12702500 GCA_029929735.1 Mimosa pudica
AATTGAAATGTTAATTATCAATCTATAAATTATTGGAATACATATATTTTAACTAATTTTAAAATCAATACGATATTTGGTTACAAAAAATTGCCAACATTCTGATTTTTTATTCTATTTTTTTTTAACTGAAGATTTTTTATTTTATTGGAATGCTGATTTTCAACACTCTCATTTTTTACTTTAACCTCAACAATTTCAATTAAATACTCATATTTTAATTAATATCAGTTATGTGACTATTAGCCAGGACTCATACACAGCCAAGCCTAGACCTGCGGCCCTCACATACTTGACCAGGATGCGTGCATTTAGCTTAAATTTAACATGATATAAAAAAAATCTCATAAAATTAGTTTATCATAAAAACACAGATGTTTGGATATATTTTTAGCAACATGAGATTTAATGTTTATACACAACTTCATGCAAGATTTCGTTTCAGAAAATCCAAGTAAAAATATAGAACATATATTATATATGTATGACTATGACTAACATACTAAGTCGAAAATATGAACAAGTGAAATCAGGAGACAAAAAGCAACCTATTGAAACAGTACCTGTCTGCATTCAAGGAAAATAAAACAATCATATAGGGGACTTCCAAGTCAATATAAGGATTAACAACTAACACTTTCAGGCTTCGGAAGTGAAAGTGCATGCACCACAAATTACTTCAGAACTGGGTGTGGCGTGCACACAAAAAAAATGTTTCTCTGGACACTTGGTACATCTTATTAATCCTAAAAATTATTTGGTCTCTATTGTTCTAATTCAGTGAAAACTGTCTTTAATTTGAGCTATGCATGTCACAACTCGATCCCTAAATTTTCATTTATTTAAAAGGCAATATCTATTCATGCTTTGGCCCCAAATAACTCATTTCTTATAGTTAAAATGTTTTAAAAAGCACCGATATATATATATATATATAATTTTTAATTTGGATTGGGATATAACTGTAACCTTATAGTTTATTCATGAAATATTGAAACTAGTAATATTTCAAATGATCACATTTCAGGAACTGAATCTTGATTGAATCCAAATTATAGGGTCTGGTGAATTACGTGGAATCCAAATCTAATTAATAACATAATCTAGACCAAAAAAATCTAATAACATAATGAAAATTTTAGGAACCAAATTACTACCAACCTAAATATAGCTATTGTAAAAGCTAAGTAATTTTTACATGATGAGAACTAAATATAGAATATTTTTCATTGATTTTTTAATTTTTCATTTTTCCCAAACTAGTAACTTATAACCTAGTATAAAATATAACAATACATATTTTAAAGAGATAGTGTAAAATATTTTATAATTAAATAATTTATTTAGGTTTTTTAATATATATTCAGTTAACCACACTCTTATTAAATAATTTCTATATTGTGGCCATATTCAAATCGAAAGTAATTATTTATTAATAGTAGTAATTACGAAGGCGCATGTCGTCCTGCTTAAATTATCTGATATTTAACGAGCAAATTGGAATTCTTTAGAGGCATAAGATGTAGTCAATTAGTTCAGTATTATTATACAACTTATCTGTTGCAAACAAACCGAGTAAGGGAGACAAAAATTATTGTAATTAATTATTATTGATTCCCCCATAATATTAATTTTTCACCTTTTGAGGCAGGTTTTTAAATTGTTTTAACGTTTTGGGAGCGAGTCAGAAATTTCTTTAAACATCCTACCACATTATGATACATTGTTTCACATGGTTCCACCGCCTCCATCACCAGAACAATTATTCTATATATGAAAATTTTCTCAAATCGTAAATTGTTGTCATATTTAATTTACTTATTCTTATGTCGTGTAATATAATTACTAATCAAACTAGGTGAATATGTACCCCCTGTGGCCCTAATTAATTATAAGATTAAGTTGAAATTTTTTTTTGAAGAAATTGAAGATACAAAAAATAAATCAATTAAAAATACTTATATTTATCATTTTTATTAAAACTTAAGTAATATTGGTCTACTTGGCTTCTTTAATCTTCACAAAAGTCATATTGATCTTATAATTAAGACATGAACTTTTTAAGATGGCCGGGATGGAAGAATAGGAAGAACTTTGTAAAAATAATGCATTAAATAGGCATCCATTAAGCTTTTTTACCGATTCGATTAGAGCTACCTCTCGCTAGGACTCAACATTTTCTTGTTAAATTTGTTTCGACAACTGTTTAGTGATTAAATAGAAATCCACTTGTTCAGTTACTTAATCAAATATAACTTCGTGAAACTAAATATTTGGTTGGCTAGACGACGTGATCCAGACAAATGCGACAGACCAAACTTTTGGCATGTTGATCAAACCGGATAGGTTCCTTTGGACTGTCATCATTTAAAATCCTACGTTTAGCCATACATTTAATCTAGTTTTACGTGAGATTTTATTTGATTAAGTAATTATGCAAGTGGATGTCGTAAAAATATTTAATCAATACACAGCTGCCCATACAAAGTCTGAAAGGATCGTTCAACATATTGACTGGATGGGGATAGCAATTTAATCTTACCAATAAAGTCATGCGTGAAACTCTTCTTTATTGAATTCATTAAAAAAATTAAGTTTATAACCCCATTACAGATTTCAAATATTTGAATTTTGAAGGTTAATACTTAATTGTTAATACAAACTTTGTAAATATGTTGAGATAGAGTATGCATGAAGTAAAATTAAAATAGGAGTTAGCATGAAGTAATAAAAATTCGTAAAATATGCACAGTCGAAGAAGGAAGGGAAACAAAAGAATACAGTCAATTAAAACTGTACCTGTTTGTTGTTGTTCCATGCATATGGAAGATAAAACAAAATATCTTGGGGACTTCCAACTCAAGATAAGGATGAACAGCTGATAAAGAAATTAAAGGACAATAGCGTATATACTAGCTACTCCCTCCTAAATATAAGCAATTTTGTATTTTTTTCTCAACTTTTTTTCAAATAAACCCTAATAATCTTTATCTATAATAAACAAGTAAGAGTGAGAATAAATGTATATGTTTAGACAAACAATCGTTATCAATGCTCCCCAATAATAATAATAGACAAACAGGAAAAGGAGGGTAGATGTAAAGGTAGATGACTAGTATATGATGTAACATCATGTTATTTTAACTAACTTACTTAATTAATATATATATATATATATATATATATATATATATATCCTTGATCTAATTAAATTATGTAAATAGTTCTTATATTTACGATTAGATGGAATAATAAAGAATGACTTTTACACACACAAATAGTTATTCTTGTTCCTTTAAAAATATAAAAGTGTCTTACAATAATGCAAAAACCTTGAAACTTCCTTGAAAATTTCCAATATAATATATGCATCCCATCGGCTTGACATGAAGGACATATACATGTTTGAATACCTCATCACTTCTTAACGCGTATTAAAATCACGAGGGATGATGAGACCCTACAACGGTTAATTTCTAAAGCAAGGTGTTATGATGCTAAACTAAAAGACTCTAGAAAGAAATAATTAGAAAATTGGCTTACACTACTATGTATGATTAGGACTATTTATAGAACTTAAGGCACCTCCACAGGATGTTCATAGTAAACTCCAATGTAAAATGTGTTAAGAATAAATAAAACTGGATTATTTAAGAGTTAAAATGTTGTTGGGAACCACCTAAAAAATATTTTTTATAAGATGCATGTTGCGCTTAAGATGTTTGATGGATAAACCATGAGTGCTTTTAGAAAGGGAGTTGTTACTTGCATGTGACACTGTAACAACCATTTCAAACAATTGAAAGAGACAAAAATTGTAATGGGATATTACGGAACCATAGTCAAAATATATTACTTATATCGGCTTCACGTGGTTTATTATTATTGACTTCATATTCACACCAACTTGACCTCGTATGTATACGAGAAAACTTTTTTAATTGAATTAACATATAAATATGAAAAGCAGGACGAAGAGGCCCGCATGCTGAGTGTTGTTTCTATGAAGCTTTAATTACAGCCGGGGAAGGCACGTTAATTAATTATGGTCTTTTCTATTTGGATCTTGTATGATTTTGATTTATGTTTTTTTGGGGTACGGTAAAATAAGTCTTTATTTTTTAAGGCATAGTTTGATTTCCATTTTTCAATATAATTTGTATCTTCAAAATCTATAAAATTAAAACTTGTTCACAATTGATTTTCAACTAAGTATTTTCTAGATCACATTAAACGTTGATTTTTAGGAAAGTTGCTTGTAACTCCACCTACTTTTAAATGTTAATAATGTTAACCAATATAAACAATTATGTAAGTATCAATTTGGCTAATAAAAAAAATAACATTAAATTTGCCAACAAATAATAAAAAAGTATCATATTGGTCAAAAATGTCAGTTTCCCTCTAACAACTTTTAATTTGTAATATTCCATTGGAGAAGATTGACAGTATTAGTGATTTATCTCAAACGCCCGTTTGGTTAGACTGAAAGTGTGTAATGGAAATGAAAATGAAATTGAATGTAAGGGAGTAAAGATGAAAAATAGAGATAAAGTTGATAATGATGGCCAGGAAAATAAAGTTTGTGGAGCCCATGAAAAGTGTGAGATGAATAGAGAAAACTTGTAGGCCTAATATATATGGAAATTACATTTTTCAATTCCATTCCCTAATTCAAACCAACCAAACCGGCCCTTACTCTTTAATTATTCCAACTAGCATTTCAAAGTTCAGAAATGAAATTTTAAGTTTTATTTAACTGACCAACGGGTTTGATCAATTAATGGATTTTGATAAAGGAGTTCTCAGGTCGGTGCAACAACCGCACGTTCAACACTTGTGGTCGTCACCTCATCTCGATTCGACCCTACCCCGTCCATCGTCTCTGGCCTGTGCATGATTCGGCCTAGGCCTCAAAATGTCGCCAGACTCTCTTGGTGTCTAGACATAATTTGGCCTATGCCTCTGATTCTCTGAAGATTGTCCAAGCACTAAAAAAGCTTTCTTTGTCATCATTATTTCCTATTCATATTATCTTAATTCACTTCATGTCTTTTTGTAATCTTTTAAAAAATGGTTGCATCAACTAAGATGTAATCAAAATATATGCATTTGAATAAGAAAGTGTAATCTAAATCGATTGCACATTTTCATTCACTCGACACCCAAAACAAGCACACATATATAAATTAGTGTATAAGTAAAACATGCTGATGAAATGTCATGAAATCTTAGGAGTTAACAAGTACTTTATAAGTGGAAAATAAATTGGTTTTAAAGAAAAAAATAATTATAAACATTTAAAATGATTAATTTTATATACTTATTTTTTCTAAAAAAAGTCAAAATTGTCTTATATAATTGAAAGGGGATAGAGTATAATTAAGACCAAAGGAGTAGTAAAATCAACCTAGTCAGGGGTCAACTAAGAAAATACTATCTCCTGTTCTAAATATGAGATTTAGTTGACTTTTTTGGAGAATCCTAAAAAGTTAAATGAGATATAGTCAAAATTGAGTTTACTAAATTTTTCCTTTAAACTAGTTTATTTGACTTATTAACTAAAATATGATCTATTAATAATTAATAATTTAATATACAAAATATATGTTATGATTAATTGGTTCATTTTATTTTCTTAAAAATCTCTCAAAAAGTCAATTAGGTCTTATATTTAAGATTAGAGGTAGTATTATTCTTTTATTTGGTCATGTGGCCACGAAATTATTTTAATATGGCCCTGCTTCTTAGATATTATATATAATCCAAGTCGATGATGGACCTAAAGGACATTGAGAAGTGATTGCAATTCCTCTCTCCATTCACTAACTCACTCGCCTGCTTTCTTCAACCTTCAAGAGTTCAAGTAGCCGGTCTGAAAATGCCAAGGCGCGAAGACAGACAAGCAGTAGAAGCAGCGGTTAAATGTGGTAGCTGCCTTGGAACCACTTTGGTTACCCTTACAATAACCCTTTGGTTAGTCCTACGACCAAGCGAACCCAAATGTTACATATCAACCTTCATGGCTCCTACACTTGTTAACAAAACCACCAATAATGCAATTTCCAACTCTGCCATAACCCTCTTGGTTGAGCTCGATAACGTAAATGACAACGTTGGGGTTCAATACGACGAAGTCAACATCACCGTGGGTGTTTTTCTTGATAGGAATACCACCACCCCTATTGGGAGCTCCACCATTAAGGGCTTCTATCAAGGGCACAAAAAAACTGCTCAGAAGTGGACCACCGTTGAAGCTCTTGCCGGAGCGGTTAACCGGACGGCCAAGGTTGACGGGAAGACATACTTCCGGGTCGATTTTTCGACATCGGTGAAGTACAAGATCGCTGCCTCTTATACAAAACGGCACAAATTATGGGGTGGGGCTAATGTTGCTGTTAATGATGCCGGCTCTAAAGATGAGAATGATAATATCAGACTTGGACACTACTTTCCGGTGATCGTGCCATCTGGTGCAGCGCGGATCGCTGCAGGATGCTATGGCACGCTTTTGGTTTTGGGGCTTCTGCATTTTGTAGTTTCAAGTTTGTGTCTCTAGCAATGTTTATTTGTTTTTTTGTATTTGGAAGTAAAAAAGCTATGACTTTGTTCTTGTTTTAGAGAACGTGACAATTATGTTTGCTAGCACATCGATGTCTAAGCAAACATGATTGTTTCTTAAGCGCACATGGATTAGAGTTTGGATTTTTGATCGTGTACGTCAGTTGTGAGCTAAGTTTTTTATCTTTAAGAGTAGTTGTTTTGATTTGGATTCTCAGTCAGTGTACGTCTTAATGTTTCTTAACTCTATTTCATCATCAAGTTCTCCCATCATGTTCATCACATACAAGATAAGCTTTAATACACTTCTAATCCTAAATTAAATAGCAAGATAAGCTAAAAATTCAACTTAGTTCTTTACCCAAGTAATGCTCTCTCAAGCCACTAATTAAACTAAGGCTAACATATACTTTTAGTTCCTTATGTTTGCATCAAGTTTCAATTTAGTCTTTTATGTTTCAAAAGTACACCTTTAATTTAGTCTTTTTTTTGTTAACATTAAATTAAAGGACTAAAAATGTACTTTCCAAACATAAAGGACTACATTGAAACTTGATGCAAACATAAGGGACCATAAGTATACTTTAGCCTTAAACTAATATACTAAATGTTGGCCACCATCACTTAGAAATAAAGCTTCAATTAAATATTCTTTCTCTAATTAATGCTCTCTCAAATCACTAAGTAAGTTAACAAATTAAATGTTAGTCATCCACATAGAGAAAATATTAAGCTCAAGTTAAACCCACAACTAATTAATTAACAAAAGGAAATAGAGTTTAGATATTAATCCATACAAAACAATCTAGTTTGTTACTAGAAAAGGAAGGAGTAATGAGGTTACTAGAAAATTTATTCAAGAAGCTTCAAAATCCCCATCTCCAAACTCCAATTGTTGCTCTCAGCAAGCTCTCTTTTTAGTTTTTAGCTCTCCTTCACACTCTCTCCACACAAATATTTTTGGTTCAAAGCTCAAGAGGGGGATGATGTGAAGATGAGTTAAAAAAATGACAAGTGCTGCCTCTCTCCTCTTCTCTCTTTTATTTTATCGTTCTTCTTTTGGTTCTCACGCCCCCCTTGAAGAAGATGGTCCTTTTAGTTTTTGTGTAGTGTTTAAGCTTCCCTCTCCTTAGATTACATTTACGGGTCTCTCTTTTTAGGTTGAACCCATTTCTTCCAAAAACAACATGTGGCTCCTTCTTCTTGGTCTTCAAAAGCAATGGTCTCTCCTAGTTAATGCCATCAATGCCCATCAAAATCTCACTGAACATGGTGCTTGCTTTCTCCCTTACTGGACCCATATCTTTTATCACAAAGATAGCTTGCTTTCAGCTCAATAAATGGCTCAAATTTCGCTGAAACCAAGACTTCTCCTTGCTGGGCCCATTTTGATCAAGTCAAGTCCATGAATTCACTATCCCAAAAGCCCACATTGCAACTCTAGAAGGAAAAAAAGATTAAACTTTAGAAGTATAAATATAAAAATGCAAATATTATAATGATATAATTTCTTCTTTTGTTTTGCTATGGTGGGTTCAAAAAAGATATATTTCTTCTAAATTTTAAAACTAATATTTTTATTCAAATCCCCAAATTATGCTCTAAAAGTGATAAGTTAACAAAGTCTATAGCAAATCCCTTTAATTTGCATCAATAACTCCCAAAAATATACCTAAAATATATGTCAAATTTATATAAAATTGGGGAATAATCATCAATCTTATATATTATTGTTTATTTTACTAGAAAAATAAATACAAAAAATTGATTTATTTCTAAGTTTCTAATGACTATATTTTTTCTTGGTCAATGATCTCATATTAAAAATTAAGAGATTAAACGATCACAATTTGTTTCTATGTTTATATGTAAGACATATTTAAAACTAATACTCTCTCCGATCCTAAATATAAGACCTAATTGACTTTTTAAAAAATCCTATAAAAAAGCAAAATAAGTTAATTATAAATTGATTTACCTAATTTTTTCCCCTTAAACTAGTTTATTTTACTTATAAACTAATGTATAATCTAAAAATATATCAAATATGCCATGATTTAATAGCTTATTTCGCAACCTTAACCTCTCCAAAAAAAGTCAATTAGGTCTTATATTTAGGACCGGAGGTAATATAATTTTTCTTTAATGGGTAATGGACCTAATCTGCCCCCCAAGTAACCACCAAGGAGCGCTGAGTACCCTGAACTAACAACAGGCCCGTATCTGGACTCCAAGTAACCAAGGTGGTTAAAATCTACCCCGGTTGGACGGTCAACAACGTTTGACCGTTACTATGCCTATGTGGCTGCCACGCGAGCACCTGCTTTGCCACGTGTGTATTTTAAATGGATCTAATCTGCCCTCCAAGTAACCACCCAGGAGCACTGAGCACCCTGAACTAACAACTGACCCATATCTGCACTCAAAGTAACCAATGTGTTTAAAAACTACCCCGGGCGGACGGTCAATGACGTTTGACCGTTACTACATACATACATTTTGTCCAACTCAAATTCAAGTGTCATGTTTTTTATCATTTTCCCATACAACTACTACATACATCTTGTTTTTATTTAGGAAAAAAAAGTAGAGAACCACTAAAAAACGGTTAGTGCCAAATGAGCATTATTGGAATCCGTCATGGTTTTTCAGTCCAAAAAAAAAAGAGAATCCGTCATGATATATACCGTCATTCTTTTACCGTCATTAAAGAAGTAGCGAAATACTAATTCTTTTGTAGCGACAAAGTCTGGGTTTTAAAGGTTGAATTCTGTAATTAATTTCATCACTTATAATTCATTACTTTTTACAATAAAATTTTAAAAGTTTAGTTGTCTATAATTTTTTTTATTACAGAGTTGTCTATAATTAATTTTGTCGATAATGCACATTCAATTAACTTGTTTATCACATAGTTTTAGCTAGTTGAACGACAATATAAATATACTACAAAATTTGAACCATACACTTATGTAGCAAATTATGGTGAACAAGTAAATTATTAAATTTATTTTATACAATCACACCAAGCATTGAACAAATCAATGTCACAAGCCAGACACTAGCAAGAATTCAGACCCAAAGAAAAATCCTGATTGAGTTTTTGCTTGACACATAACATTCAATTCTTGAAAAAACAGATTTTTTAACAACCAATAGGGCGTCAGACCAAATTAAAAAACGCGAGAATTGTAATGATTTCAAGGCAAATAGGATTGGAGAGTAAACAAACAATCAAAAACTAGAAATAAAAATTATCCGTAGCTAGCTACGGCCAAACCAGCATTTGGATTAAAATCGGTGTCCTAAGGATACGTTTTATTGCCAAAATGTAAAGAAATGATTCTGTAAATAAATGGAAAATTAAGAGTAATATGTTCATTTATATATATCTCTGGCCCCACAAATTTTTTCTCCCTATCTCACACTTTTTTTGGGCCCACAAACTCTACTTTCCTATCAATATCTCTACTTTTCATCTCTTACACATTCTATTTCCAATTCTTTATTTTCATTTCTTTCATCCAAGAGTCTGGTGTTTGGTAAAAAAAAAATCCAAAAGTCTGGTGGGAGGAAAAAAGCAGGTAGGAGTTGAAAAGTACAGGTGGCAGAGGAGAGAAAAAGAGACGATGACTTGGCTTATTCCCTAACATTAAGTCACAAATGACAAACTGGACGGATGGATTAAAGAATTGTCAAATCGGTCCCAAGTAGAAGGGCTGAAAGCCTGAAAGAATCAAAACTCAAAACTGTTTATTTGATTACTGTATGAAACAAACATCAATGTAGATAAACCTTTCAAGTGGTTCAATAAAGGTCAAATAAAGGCTGAAACTTTAGATGACGTCTCAATATATACTGAGTTCTATTAATAAATTTAATATTTAAGAAAATTTCAGGGAGCTTCTGCGTTCTAAATTAACATTGTGTTGTTGATGATCACTAGACTGTATATTCTCATAAATTGATTACAACTAAGACCAGATAAAGGCTGAAGATAAGGTTAAGTAAAAGAAAAAGGCTACAAGCTAAGGCATACATATTGTTGATGATCAATTTTGAAAGGGAAACAAAATATTGGAGCAACTGATTAAACAGAGGCAAGATTAAAAAATTGAAAGACAATATGAAATTTAAAGTCTCCACAATTGAAAAAGGAATAATAAAGGACATGCATATATACGTACATGTGGTTGAATTTCAGTATCTATTGCTTCTGCCATCTAAAGAACAGATCCTCGCGAGAACAAGCGAAAGTGACGGAGGAGAGAAGAAAGTCGATCTGCTCTGGACAGCAACCCACACCGCGAGCACCAACTTTTTTTTGAACGAGAGAAAATATATCCATGGAACGCACGACGCGCGAGGCGGAGTACTTAGCTTCCTCTTTTAGTCAACTTGAACTTAAGCAATTTTTTAATCAAGCCCTCTTTTTTTTTTCCATGGAATGGATAGTATATTGATCAAAAAATTATGTACATGGTGGCCATCTAAGGGCTGTACAATGAGCTACTGCTAATGCAAAAAATTAAGTGTGTCCATCACTTTAAGTGTGTGCTCAGTGAGAATGGTAGCTTGGAGGGCGATGGCTTCAGCACTTTGGGGGGTTTCTTGGAAGATCAACTTGTTACGGCTATCCCATAATTTCCAGCAGAGGAAACCAAAAGTGAGCCTCCATACACTTGATTGTCACAAGTATAGGACAAATATTGCCCCCACTTGGACTAAGTGTAACCACCGGAGCAGGGTTATATTTGCCTTACCATTACACTCAATACTTGTTGGTGTATGCTTTAATTTCATCCTTAATTATTAATTGGAAATCAGATTTCCTACTTAACATAAATATTTAGTTGGGATAGTGAATCATATATGAATTTCTTCAAATTAAATTTAAACAGTCTAGATTTGTCTGTTTTATATTTTACATGTACACCTAATGATTAAGCTTACAAAATATCTGCTGGTGAAATTTTCTTCAGCCTACAATTGAAAACTTGATCCAGCTGAATGGAAAAACAAAGTAATTTTCATCAGTTATAAATTCGTTGCTCAGCTCATGAAATTTCAAAGTTGTTGAAAGAGATAAATGCCGCCTGCCACACAGTTGGTATAAGGCGTTCCTCAACGGTGGCATTATATTCCATTATTCAATGTGGATCAAAGTCTTGGTCAACTCGAGCCAGCTTCATCCATCTAGAATATAGATTACTCCCTCCCTCATAATATATAAGTTTTATGTCTGTGAATGAGTATCTCCTTAAATATAGGTTTCATGTTATAGTTATTTAAGTATTTATTGTATGTGTCCAATTTTACTTATCATTTCCCCGTATTTTTTATTTTTATTATCTCGGCATTTTCTCTCATCTTTAATAATAATAAAGATAAAATTGAAAAATAAATTAGATTCCCCACATAATTAATGCTAATAACTAACTTGAACAGTTTTTTAAGCTTATTTTTGGGACGGACGGAGTATTCTCTAAAGGTGGGACCATGATTAGTTTGGTATCCCTAACTAACATGAATAATAATATCCTTTGAATAAATTTTGCAATATGAGTATATAGCTAGGTTGATTTGGAAAGCTAAACGGACCTAATGTTTGAACTTTGAACGACAGGTTAAAGTAGGACATTCGCACTTCAGCTTGCCAACCGCGTTAGTTGGTTTTGCTGTTGTGTTTGGTCCGAAAAATGTGTTAAGAAAAATGGCATGTGCCTTGCGTATGTTGGTGTGGGTGGCGCTTGCACAATAGTGGGGGTCCTTGTGGGATCTCTTAGTCCCACATCGACCAGAAATGTGTGTGTGTGTGAGTATATAAGTAGGACATTCGCACTTCAGTTTGCCAACCGCGTTAGTTGGTTTTGCTGTTGTGTTTGGTCCGAAAAATGTGTTAAAAAAACGACAGGTTAAATAGGTTGATTTGATATACATACATATACATGATTTTTTATTGGGAAAGGAACTTCTATATTGAGGAGCTAGAGTCAATTCCTAAGTTTTCAAAATTGATAACTATCGAGTGAAGAAGGCTTGAGGTGTGTGAGTATTAAATGAAGTTGACCACCAATTATATAAATTAAAATGAAGTTGAACACAAAAAAGGACTAAAAGTGTACTTTCCAAATATAAAGGATTAAATTAAAACTTGATGCAAACATAAGGGACCAAAAGTATACTTAACCCATTATTTTAATCAAATTGTGATATGTTTTTTATTACCCAAAGCAGCATTAGAGGCTTTGTCGGGATTAATTCCTTAAGTTGTGAATGGTAGCACATGATTATCATTAGAATAGTCAATAATGTGTTTTTTATTACCCACACTGTCACGTCACACACATACCAAACACTGTTACACTGCCAATAAAAAATGCTAAATCAAAGGGTAATTGGTTGAGCTGATAAGTGGACTACAACCCCGTAAGGATGAGAACGCGTGTTCGATACCCGTGAAGCGTCATTTTTTACTAAAACAATATAACAAAAAAACTACTTCGGTATTGCTTATATCCTTTTATTATTATTATTATTATTATTATTATTATTATTATTATTATTATTTTTTGCTAGAATTTTTACCACCAAGGAAAAATTCCCATCGCCATCGGAAAAATACAATCCAAGAGGGTGAAAAAAAATGGAAAAAAATGTTCAATAGAAGAAAATTTAGTGTACTGGATTGATATAATGCAGCCCAAGAATGTGAATTACGAACAGAAAAGGAGCTACAGTAATTTGGTAAAAATGTTCTAGTATGAGTGAGTCCTAGGAGCTTGTAGCAAAACAAAAATTGGTATCTTATAACTTATAACAATGCATGGAGTGATACCTTCAAGATAGCTTTCTAGAAAGGTTTATATTTCTCAGTGTTTCTATCCCATGCCGGGATAGCTGTCCCACACGAATGTTAGAGACATCTTGTGGACATAGAGCACAGAGAAGAAACAACGAGCCCTGCACACAAAGGAACAATTGTTACAGAAAGAAAAGATGGGTTTCATGCAAATGGATGAAGAAAAATATTTATCTAGGAGGTAGGCCTACTTTGCCTAAAACATGCAATTGAACTACAGAAATGTCATCTCTCAAGGCAATATCAACGAGAAGCCTTGTTCATTTTATTTAATTAATTAGTTAACAGTCATCCAAATGTTTTATTTCTCATAACTTAAAGCAAAATAACATAAAAGGCATGAAAGATTAGAAAGGGCAGTTCAATAGTTCAGACCTGATGTGTAGAATCCACTACTCCACCTTGCTGGATCTCATGAAGTAAAGCATGGGCAATTTGCTGACCCACGTCTTCTGGGGGTGCTAGGTCTTTCTTATCATCATCTGTGAAGTCAGAAGTTTCTTCAGTGTGTTTACGTGTGATAGCAGTGTCGACAGAAATGAAGCAACCAGAAGTAGTTTCTGCATTAAGTGAAATCCCATACCCAGGTGACCTGTGTGCTTTGTTGTTAATGAAGAGGTCATGTCACTCAGACAGCGTTATGCAATAAACCTTGGAATTTCTCAGATAACTAACAAACATATTAAGAAAAGATGCAAATTGAAGTTTATATTAAATGAAAGACTGAAGGATGCCGGATTAGTGGGTCGATATATTACCTCGGGACCAATCCTTCAAGATAATTTGGACCTCGTGGTAAGTGGAAGTTATCCCCAGGTATCGTTCTCTTAGACGAGCCTACAAATGTAAATGACCTTAGAACTAGTGTGAAACTTGTTTAAAAGAAAGAAAAATCATTTTTAATTACTTTCTTTCTTTTATTAAATTTGTAAAATATTTTGTATGATAAAATAAAAAGTAGAATAGAAATAGGATTTTAGATAAATCGATAATTAAATGTTCTTAGTGATTGGGAAATTCAAGAATCATAGCTTATATAAAATATTTGGGGGTAAAGTGGTTAAATCAATAAACTCCCTAGAGGAACCCCTCTAGGCTAGGCTTAGATCAATATAATAAATGCCGGAACCCCTAACATTAATTATCTTAATCTAAGTTGATTAAGCACATGACCAAATTAAATTTAATAAACACAATGAGCTATTGATCCTACGACAGGGATCCCGAATCGCAACCTAATTAACTTACTAAGCTCTAATCCATTGTTGGGACCCAACTAACACATTAAAACTAGTAAGTTTAAGTCCAATGCTACTCAAGTGTTTACTAAATTTAATTTGCCAACTTCTAAGCATGAACAAACAACACCATAATCCACCAAATAAGATCCCTTACTTAGCACAAGATTTTAACTAAAAGCATGTATTAAAATCATGAACCCACGATATTAAAACATGTTCAAGTCAAGAAGCTCAATGTTGGGAGTTCACACCAAGAAAATTAACAACTTAGAATTTGTTCCTACACATCTCAAAAGATAAGGATAAATCACACAACCAATTACATAGAGCTAATTCCTAGAACTCTAGAAATTTGAACTAAATAAAATGAAGAGAATGTGTAAGACAAATTACACCCATATGAAGCTCACTTAGCTCATCTTTCCATTCCCATGACTAAGAACAAAGGGATTTAGTTGCTCAGAGAACACCAAAAATGGAGGAGTACATGAGATTCATTGGAGAATAGAGGTGAGAAAATGAGTATGGGAGAAGTAGGAAGTCACTCCCTTTCTTTCCAAACGCGTCCTTGCTTCTCCCTTAGATCTGATCGCGCGTTCTCCCCTGCTTCACGTTCGGCGCCTCTGCTCTACACACCTCCACGCAGCTCCTCACCCAAAAACCCCACGTGTCCAGCCTCCTCCTTCCCTTTCTTTTTCTTTTCTTCCGCCAATTCACTTCCTCACCAAGTCAAACCCAAGTTGGCTTGGACTAATTGCCTAGTTTGGCCCAATTCTATTAATCTCCACATTTTGTCTTTTGTGTGGGCTATTGGTTGCAATTAAAATTTGCTTCAACTATTGCCTGCAAAGATAAGGTATATGATAATAATAACAATTCACCTTTACTATTTCTTTTTCTCTTTTGTTTATATTTATTTCTAATATTTTTGCCTAAACTCAAATATTTTTCTTTATCTATTTGAAATTAATATTGCATCTTTAATCATGTTAATTTCCTCAATTAACCACATAAAAGTCATACAAATCCAAGGATTTGTCAAAGACATCATACTTTCCAACTTCCATTAAAAAAATGCAGACAATAATAATTTAAACATTTATTTTTATTAAACAAGTTTTAGTTGTGAAATTGAATTTTTTGTAAAATAAATATAGTCAATCCTAATATAAATCACATTAAAAAATTCCTATATTAATTAATTTTTGCTTATAAAAGTTGGATAAAAGAAAAGCCACTCACACCAACTATCAATCCGAACATGCTCAACCAAGCTACACGTATGTTTGGCTAGCTTAATCAATAAATTTATTATACTTTTTTTATAAAAGGTAAAATGATGTTAGTTAAAATCTAGCTATTATAAAAGTTTACTAATATTCAAAGCATATAAAACATATTTAGAATGAAACCATATATTGAAAATTAAAACAAATAATAGAGAGAAAGCATCAAGTTCTTTCTGTGCACCAGCATGCTAATTGTCATATAGAACTAGTGAGTAAGTTTCAACCAGTGAACTTCTAAAAGTAACGACTGGTTGGAACAGAAGAAACACACCACTACGAGAGCTAAGATAATAAATTTATTATATGGTGACAATATCCATATCTTACCATACATGTTTGTTTAAAATTGAGATGTCATGTGAGTTTTTAAAAGGAATATATTACTCAGAATTTGACCAGAAATATGTGGACAATTATTTTTAGTTTTTCCGTTAGAATTATTTCTCCCAATTACAAGTAAAGATGGTAGCCCATCAGGAGCATATTGTGTACAAAAAGGGAAAAAAATATTAGTGCCGTCAGAAGCATTTTTTTTGGTCAAATCGAGATTTTAGAATCATAAGAAACGAACAACCTAAGCTTTTCCAGGATAGCTTTTAACTATCAACTTAGGTTTTGGTTAAGTCAAGCAACCAATTAGCTTTTTTTAATATAGCTCTTAGTTTGCAAATATAAGTTTGAGACAGAAAACATATGTTTTGTTGGAAGCCATTTTTTTATAATCTTGAACGCTATTACTCATAATCTATTCATTGTTTTTAGTTTTTTTTTTCAAGAAGCTATTTTGAGTATTTTCCATAAGCTAATCATTAGGCGCCTAGAAAGCTTATGGAAAGGAAACAAAAACTAAAGAAAAAAGAAAAGATCGAGTCTAAAACAAACACTTAGATATCTAAAACAAACACTTAGATATAAGGCCCATCAGCCAAGCAGTAGATTGAGACAGAGTTGACCCATCTGAGAACACTGCCAATGATGAAGGGAAGCAGGCTGAAACTGAGTGTAAACTGCGGCCTTGATACTCATGTATAGACGCCAGGTAACGCCACTACGAAGCTCGAACTAGTTGTTGAATTCACGACAATAAACACATTTAATGGTTAAGCGAGGAGAGATAAGTTGTTTCTCTCCTAGATTTAACACAGAGAAATGGGAAAACTAAGGATAAAAACATAAGGATTAGCATAGGTAGGAGTAAAAGCAGCTTACCCCAAAAACAAGTTACTTTGGGACTGCTATGCCCAAAACAACTTCTACGCCAGAGAGTCATATCTCCAGGACACAAGTTTTTTTTGCAGAAAACTCAAGAAAAAAAAATGAGACATAGCTTCATAAAAACTTTTTATAATAATCTTCATTATGGACCAATAGTTTAGAAAAAAACATGAAACAAGGAGTAGATCTACACTTCTAAATATGCTGGGCACAAGGTACAAATTTTATTTTCAACCAAAAAGCTTACACAAAAAATTGTTTCGCTAGCTTGTTATTACGAGTAAATAATTGCAAGGACATAAAAAAGTAAGAGGACTAACAATCAAGTTTCAATATTATATAAAGCTAGAAATTAAATTTACATGTTGAAAGATGGCATAGAAAAAAAGCTTTTTTTCCTAAAAACAGGGTGATGTTCCTGATCAGTTTGTATACATTATAGAGAATGTAAATTTTTAAAGCTTCCTATATATAAGACAAACAAAGTGATGGTCATAAGCCTTTATATATGAATAACCTTCTATGTGTCTTTAGTAATTAGTGACCATGTGTATTTAGTTGCCCAGTTTCCGAACCTACAAATATATATAAAAACCTGTCATTACCGAATATGTATGTATGTATGTATAATCTGAACGGTATATGTTTGATTGTTCATAAAGTGATATTTTTTGGTAAAAAATTTAGATTTCGATAAAATGATACTTTAGAGAATATCATTGTTTTATCCATTAAAATAATATTTTCTAAAAAAATGTAACTTAAAAAATCAAATCAAAACCATATAAATTAGATTTAAAGGTTCATATATATATGGCTAATTCTCCCTGTACTAAGATTAATCCTTAGTGCTCATTACGAAAACTTGGTTCATTAGTCATTTAGCCATGCTCATGATGCCACAAAATCCGGATCACGTATTGGATTAGTTTGATGGCTACAAAAATTAGGGGAAAGGAGGGAAATGAAATAAGGAATATTATAAGAAATTGAATCACATTACATTTGTAAGTAATTTATTCATTAAAAACGTGCACAAGTCCAGGAATATGATTGGTTCACTAGTTACGAATACATAAGAAAATCCCAATATATGACACAAATATGTAAGTTAACTACACTACTTGAAGAATTGAAAGTACGGTTTGAAGTAATGTGAGAAGGAGGAGAACAATTGCCGCAATAGTAGCAACAGTTTGCCAAGGTGTACGGAAATAATCATGTATTAGAGTTGCCCTGATGTGGTTCAAATAATTTCCACAATAGCTATTCAACCTTCCGCAGATGTTGGCAAAGTCAGAATTGAAAGTCGGTTGAACCACATTGTCCACTAGACCGTTAAACAATAAAGCAACATTATTGGTATCACCTATATGGTTCGTGACTATTTTATTGTGAACCAGGATATCCACATCCTTATTTGTGTCGATCAGCCAATCCAACACAAGAGCATAGTCAGTTATGAAAGCAGCATAAGGATAATGACACTGTTCTAATGCTATCATATTCCGGAACAGAATTTCAGTGTTATCATCCACCACAATTTGTGGCATCTGAAGAATATTTCCTGAAAAATTGAAGTCTAAAAAGTGCATGCTCGTACCGTAAACTTTCAACCTTATGCCTGCTTCTTGCAATGCATTTGCATTGTATAGAAGCTTATGGCTCCCATCCGTTGGTAACGATTGCCGTCCAGACATGTTTCCTTGCAAATAGAACAATCTAAGAAGATCTGTGAAATGCTTTATCTTAATATCAGGATTAGGCTTCACTTTTTGAACATTATGATAACTGAAATACTCAAAAGTGAGCCTATCAAAAGAAGGGAGGCTACTGCGACGGTCATGGGGAAAAGCTATATTAAACAGCCCTTCCAGAAAAAAGAATGGAAGTTGATTCTCAAGTAAAAGCAAATCTAAATGTATGCAATTTGCTAGCCATGGTTGTATGAGTTTAGCAATATCATTGTTGCCTCCCTCTTTCATGTTCTTCTCAAAGGACATGATAAAGAGTTCAATTATGAAGACAGCATCATGCAATATCATGTCTTTAAGTTCTGTTCTATCAACAAGAGGAATGGTCTCCGGATACGAAGCACGAACTGCTGGCTCTGAATGTAATGCAAAATCATCCAAATCTTCCATGCTTGACAGAGCTCTTTCGGTGAATCTTTTATACAACATTTTTTTATGCATTTCCATGTCTCGCAGCCTCTCATTACCATGATGAAAGGGGCCAACTGAAACCACTTTTGGAGTGTAAGGCTCTTCTTTATGACGACGGATCGTACTTGGCACCCTACAACAGTCTGGTAACAAAACCTCATCTCCATCTCCATTATCTTGAATATTTCTGCGTATCAAAACCCCATCTCCATCTCCATCTCCATCTCCATCTCCATGATGTTGAATATTTCTGCCTATGTCGATAGCCATTTCTTTTTGCACCTATGAAGTTTGGTTCAGAATGTAACACAAGCAATATATGTAGATATATATAGACACATGCATTCCCCAAAACAAAAGTAGGTTTACTAACTAACGCGTAAAACTCAATGATTGAATAGAAAAGCTACTATGCGGGGTATGAAAACCGATAAATATTCAAACAAGGCGCGAGCAAATTCAAAGGATTGTAATTGTAAATAAATTAATAAAAGAGAGATCCAAAAAGCACATGATGTATACTCGCAATCTCACAAGTCTATATACTCCCTCCGGTCCTTTTTTATTATTAAAAGTCATCAACCGCCACTAAATTTTGGTTCTTAATATAAGTCACCAACTAACATTAACTAACTCATTTATTAAAATTTTCTCAATATACTCTTATCATTGGAAAATGTACATCGAAAAATGAGAAGAGAGAGGAGATGAAAAAGATACTTGTATACTATGAAAAAGGTAGTGGTCATAGTGATAAAGGTGAGAGAGGTAAAAATAGAAAGGACAAAAATAATAAGACCAATTTAATGATGCAACTACCATTAACCTCCATTCCTTGGTATGTACAATATGGGCGGTTGGTGACTTATAAATAGGACCGGAGGGAGTATCTTTAGGAGGAGAAACAAAATAGGGTAATTAAAAATGCATAATAATCGATGATGACACAGAAGCCAACATTAAAACTGTATGTGAGAAAATAAGAAAATGCTACAGAAATGGTGAATTAAGTTTAGTAACACACACACACATGAATGCATATAGACTTGCAATCTGACAAGTCTATATATCTTTGAGAGGAGAAACGTGAATGTTCTAGGATGGAATAGAAGCAACCTTCTAAAATTGTGAGAAAATATATATATGAAAATGCTACCGCGAATGAAGAAAGTTTACGTAAAGGATGATAATATACTTTATGTGAAATGATCACTTCCTCTGAACAAAAAGGTGATTGAGCACATTCGGACTCGCCTTCGATTTTTTGAGAACAACTCCCAGACGCCATCTAAGCTTACAGCGCAAACAATAGACCCGAGAAGCAAAGTTTAATTGGATCTTCCCTACTCAGCAATTCCACAAGAGAAGTGAATAAATAGATGGTATGCACATGGTGGTAGGGACTAGGGAGTGATTATCCGTATCATTTAATTCTTCTTTCAAAAGTAGGCTTTCCAAAAACATTTTTTATGGGTATGGAATCTGAAATAATGATAATCTTGTAATCATGATTAAAAAAACAATTTTTTTATTCAAAAATTAATCATTTTGAAAAACAATTAAATCTGGAACGTTTATGTCAAATCTGAAGGTTTCAGATCTAGTTAAATCTTATGATCAAAAAAGATCTAGTTAAATCTCCTTCCTAAACTTTGTGTTGTGTGTGTAAACTCGTTTGGTTACCATGCTCTCTGTCTCAACATTTATTGATGATTTCTTGCAACATGTTTACATTTCCAGCTCATGGTACTAGAATCTAATATGGTGTGTATTTGGTTGGACTTATGTTATCTAGATAAACCATTTATTTTGAAAAATAGCTTATTTTGAGAAGATTATCTTTTTAGGATAGATGTTTGGTTGGACTTATTTTTTGCAATGAATTATTTAAAATAAGTAACTTATTTCATAAGTAAAATGTACTTATTTTTAGCTTATAATAAGTAGTTTATGATATAGACCTCATAAATTCTAACTTATTCTACACATCTAACAACGACTAATTAAGTTTAAACATAAGTACATTTAATTAAGTTTCATATATTACGCTCCATTTGATTAAGTAACTAGGCAAGTGGATATTTGACCCAAGAGAAAGTCATGCAAGTGGATGCCAGCGTCTAATTATATGGTTTTAACACAGCTGTCAATTCAAGTTGATTTTTTTTAAAAAAAATGTGGAGTCAAATCAAGATAAGAAATATTATCAAATTAGATTGAAACAATTAATATATCAGGGTCGGACCGAGCAAGTAGTATTTATCAATGTTGTAAAAGCCGGACTGGAAGGCAAGCCGGATATGATAGCGGTTCACGCTTCTCATGGTCGGACCGGTCGAACCGACGGTTGGACCGGTGAAGTAATAATCAAGGAAAAATATGACATACTTAATATATCTAAAAATAGACATAATTAAAAGTAATTCTGATACACAATAAAAATACTATATAGGATGAAAATCTACTCCCAAATCAAAATATACTCTAAAATTAAGTCTCACCATACATTAAGAATGAAAATTAGGAAGTAATAATTATAGAAAAATAAAAATGAAGATAATCAAAATTTATTGTACTATCAAAGGTATGGTCAATGGTGAAACCGAAAATAATAAAAAAAGAAAAGGCATTCATAAAGGTGTATCACTCATAAGTAGGTACAGAGTAAGAAGACTAGCTTTGAAAAAAGTGCTCTCCACTTTTCTTACATTGAGTAAAGTGGAGTAATATTTTTTCATTATTTTACATTGCATTTCTCTTTGTGCAAGTTGTAGTCAGAGAAATGAAGTGTACTCTGTTCGTCTTCTTCAACGGGAGAAAAGTATAATCTGTTCGTCTTCTTAAACTTGAAACTTGCTTCTGTTTTCATTCTTGTTTTTCATCCATCTCACCTCTCACGATTAGGCAATCGGTAAGTTTTTCCTTTAATATTTCAGTCTCCTTCTCCTAGCTATCATTCTCCTCCTCCTTCTGGTTTTTCTTCTTGTCATCATCGGAAAAAGCCATTCTGACCGGTTTTTGTCATCGGAGAAAGGCTGGGCTCGATTTTCTGTCTAATGAAAAAGCCATTCCTTGTGGCGGACGGCTCGGCCTGGCTTTAACATCATTGGTATTTATTTAAACTTGGCAGGTAATACTTGAGGAAAGTCCATGCTACAATGAATGAATGTTGAATGAGAACACTTATATTTAGTATCACATGATATTAACAATTCGCATTAGCTATTTATATATTAACAATTTGCCTAAGTTATTGAACTCTCAATCTCTTTTTTGTTTATTACTGACAAGTATTGTGAAGTTAATTTAGGAAAAAAGAATGAGAAAAAATAAAAAGTTATTTTATATTTAGAAACAAATTGAAATGTTGAAATAATCTTATACTCTCTTTGGTCCATAATATAAGAGCTCAAAATTTGAATAGTTTTGGTCCAAAATATAAGAGCTTATCTCATATTCTATCCTCATTTAATGCAATTTTTTCTTCTTTGCCCCTAACACTCTTTCATATTTATTAATACTTATGTATTTCTCTCTCTCAAAAGTATCATAATAAATATGAGCGATATTAGAAAAAAACATTAACTCCAAACACCCAACTAACATTTACATGTTTTTTTCAAAACATTTTTTTGCGGTTAACTCTTATATTACGGGCCGGAGGGAGTAATTATTAAGTATTGGGAACAAGGAAAGTAAATGAGAATGTTCGTCCTGCTAGGGCGGAACTCAAGAAGGATCTGATGAGATGGGGGCAGTGAGGCAGGTGAAGATGGTTAATGGTTTATTAAATTCCACAGCTGTCACGTAATGGTCAATGAGCCTCATTCATCTCACGACAATAACATGAGACCCAACCATAAAAAACTAATGAACGTCAGGCAAGTTTGAATGTTTGGCGGACGAATCATTGTTAGATCTGAAGTTGCACGGACAATTTTAAGCCAATAAGAATTATTCTCTTGGTAAATATGTAATTTTACCCTTTTTAATTTTAACTTTTGAAGCTTAAAATTGTAATTTTGACATTATTGGTTTGTAAATTTTGTTTATTTTTTATTTTACACCAAACATTATAAAAAATAACACTCAAGTTCAGAATTTTATTCTTTTGAACTTTCTTTGTTGAATGTTGAATGAGAATAATTGTAATGTTGAATGAGAATAACAATCAAGCTAAAAATTGTAATGTTGAATGGGAACACTCATATTTATTATCACATGATATTAACAATTCGCCTAAGCTATTTATCACATGATATTAACAATTAGCCTAAACTATTTATTCTTACTCTCAATCTCTTTTTTATTTATTATTGATAAGTATTGTGATGTTAATTTAGGACAAAAGAATGAGAAAAAAATAAAAAGTTATTTTATATTTGGAAACAAATTGAAATGTTGAAATAATCTTATACTCTCTTTGGTCCGTAATATATGACCTCAAAATTTGAATAGTTTTGGTCCAAAATATAAGAGTTTATCTCATATTCTATCCTCATTTAATCCAGTTTTTTCTCCTTTGCCCACAACACTCTTTCATATTTATTAATGCTTATATATTTCTCTCTCTCAAAAGTATCATAATAAATATGAGCGATATTAGAAAAAAACATTAACTCCAAACACCCAACTAACATTTACATGATTTTTCAAAAACACATTTTTTGCGGTTAACTCTTATAATACGGGCTGGAGGGAGTAATTATTAAGTATTGGGAACAAGGAATGTAAATGAGAATGGTCGTCCTGCTAGGGGGAGGGAACTCAAGAAGGTCCGATGAGATGGGGGTAGTGAGGCAGGTGAAGATGGTTAATGGTTTATTAAATTCCGCGGCTGTCACGTAATGGTCAAGGAGCCTCATTCATCTCACGACAATAACATGAGACCCACCCATAAAAAACTAATGAACGTTAGGCAAGTTTGAATGTTTGGCGGACGAATCATTGTTAGATCTGAAGTTGCACTGACAATTTTAAGCCAATAAGAATAATTCTCTTTGTAAATATGTAATTTTACCCTTTTTAATTTTAACTGTTGAAGCTTAAAATTGTAATTTTGACATTATTGGTTTGTAAATTTTGTTTATTTTTTATTTTACACCAAACATTATAAAAAATAACAGTCAAGTTCAGAATGTTATTCTTTTGAACTTTCTTTAGCCCTACAATTCAAAAGTTGAGTCCGCTGAAAGGAAAACAAGTCATATTATGAGCATTGAGTCATTGAGTCATTGCTCAGCTCAATTTTAAATTTCTTTAGCCCTACAATTCAGAAGTTGTTGAAAGACTTTATGTGAGTTGCTAAGGGACTTACTCAATCTTATTTAAGGTTAGGGGTTTGATCTGGATATCTACTTGGGCATGAAATATTTTTTAAACTCGTGACAAGTTATCTTACCCTTTGAGGTGCCCACAGTGACACAATCAGCGATTTGGATTAGTTTGGGCTAATATGTGCCTCACCGGTGGCATTAAATCATCTTCCATTAATGTGAATCCAAGTCTTGGTCAATCCGAGTAGTTTTATCCAAAACAAAATGCTATTTTCACAACTTTGGAGAGGTGGGGTCATGATAAATTTGGTATCCCTAATTGGTAATTACTATGAATGCGAATATATTTTTTGACTAAATTTTTGATATGAGTATATATATAAATTTAAAAAGGTAGATGGAGCTGATATTTGAAGTGCAGGTTAAATAGATTCACTACAAGAAAATAGCTAATGTCGCGATTAAAATGGGGCTCATGTCACATTTTAAATTGTAACATGTGAAAGTAATGGATGCACAAGAGGGGGGGGGGGTGAATTGTGCTTCAAAAATAAGTGCTCAAATAAAACAACACAAGAATTATACTGGTTCGGTCTACCTGACCTACGTCCAGTCCTCAACCACCCAGGCCGAGTTCCACTATATCTCAGGTTTTAAATCGGGTTCACCTGAAACCTTACAACTGCAAGTTTTGCACGGGATCACTTGCAACCTTACCACAAGTTTTACACAGGCTCACTTGTAACCTTTCTAACTAGCTCCCCCTTACACCAAGCAAGGGGTTAACCTTTACACTCAAAGGATTTTTCTGACTAAGTTCTCTCAAAGAACGGATGGTGTTACACACTTAAGTACAATCAATGCTCTTATAACAAGAAGAGACTTAACAACAAAGAGTACAGAATATGTAGATGAAAAGGATCACTCGATGTGTTAAATGCTCTTTACTTTTCTGGGCAGCTTTGAATGCTTGAAGATGTTCTTAGTTTCTCGCTCTAACTTCTCTTAAGAATATTCAAAGATAATTGATTTCCTCATAAATGAAGTTGAGCTCCTTTATATAGTCTTCAAACATTTGAACTCTTGGTAGGTGGGCTAGCCGTTTGAATATGGCCGTTTTTCCCATGTTACCGTTTGCCCAATAAATGCTTCATCAATGCATAGCAGGGTTGACTTGCTTTATCTCTGAAAAGTAGTCCTGACACCCCTGCTCTGACAAAAGCATTCTGACACTGCATCTCTGAACGTTCTGACATTCTGATTGCTTGCGGAAGCAAAATCACATCCGGAAGCAACCTTACTTAGTGTGCTGCACTTGAACGTTAGTTTAGCAATATAAGCACATAGTCACATGCAGTGGGTGTTCTCTTAGTCTATGATGTATCCGGAAGCACTTCTACATCCGGAAGTAAAACCACTGGATGAAGGATTTTGTTCACTATTACTCACTCTCGCTTAGTGTCCTTCAATCCAACAGTCAGCGCTAGTCACTAAGCTATCGGAAGCACTTTCACTTGACGTGGTAAACTCACTGACGCTTAGGGTTATATCTATTCTATCAGTCTGCGCCAGTCTAAGTCTAACAGGAAGCAATTTCACTTCCGGTTGAATCATAGCTTAGTCTTAAGGTTTTGTATATCTAGCGTTCATGGACTAAGTTATTTTCTTAGTGAGTTACTTGCTGCCGCTGGGGGATAAACCATTCATCCGCGAGCGCAAGTCCTAGTCTATCCGGAAGTAAATCCACATCCGGTTGCACTCTTACTTGGGATCCTATGTTAACCTATTGCTTTCTAAGTACTTGGCCTATTCTTTCATATTTTAGTCCTCATCAAAACTTAAGATTCTAACATTCTCCCCCTTTTTGATGATGACAAACTTAGTTTTATTGATTAAATTTATATGAAAGGATTATCAGAAGAATAAAGGCAATAGATAAGAACAAGTAACTTAGACAGATATTATTGATAAGCAAAAGTTACAAGTCAAAGTATACAATCAAATAACATATACAAGTAAAGAACATATACAAGTAAATTACACTAAGCAAGTATGAAGTATGCATGAAAACAAAAGGGAAAAATTTCTAAGTTAAAAGAATGTTTGGATTGGGGGTTCAAGGTTTGTGTTTCTTTTTCCTCTCCCTCTCCTTCTGTCTCTCTTCATTCTCCTTTTGCAGTTTGGCTAACTCGGCCTCATGCACATTCTGGTCTATCTGGGCAATTATCTGCTGAAGCTCTTCTTCATCTCTTTCTCTTCTGAGCCTCTCTGATTCAATAGACTCCTCGAATGCCCTTTTCATGTTCTCCACTTCTTCATACCCAGGGAACCCTGTAGCATCGTCGAAGTAGGTGACCTCTCCATTGGGATAGTGAACAGCCCGGATTTTTACGTTCCATACAGGGAAGTTGGGATCCTCCTCAACTTCCTGGGCTTTCCTTTTCCCTTTCCCTTTACTCTTCCCTTTGCTCTTGCTAATTGGAGGAGTGGGCATGACACTTGCTCTGTTAGCATCGAGGCAGGCCATCTGACCAAAGGATAACTTGTCTGTGAACCCAAACTTCTCGAATTCCTCAGGAGTCATGTCTTCAATTTTCAACTTGACTTCTTTCAGAATTGGAACTGCTTGAACCATTGGCATTTCTTGCTCAACCTGGGCAGATGAAGTTCCTTGCTCAGATAGGTCAGATGGAGTCTCTTCCTCAGTCTCAGCAGATTCAGTGGTGACAATAATTCTCTTGGCACGCTTCCTAGCAACGGCCTTCTTTCTAGACTCACTGAAGGTGACTGCTGGCTCAGATGAGGGAGGAGGGACAGATGAACGCTCAGATGAAGGGATTTCAGACTCTTGCCCAGATGATGCAGGAATAGGCTTGGCTATCACAATGGGAGGATGGTTGGGTCTCTTCAGTCTCCACTTCATCATAATCTCCTCAACAATGTTTTTGCTTGACTTAGTTGGAGAAGGCTCTGATGAGGATGACTCAGGCTGTGAAGGTTGTTCATTTGGCTCAAAGACAACCATATCCCATTGTGGTCCTTGCTCAGCAGTTTTCTTCTGCTGCATGAACCGGATGGCTTCTCCTCTTATAAGGCTCTCAGCACCACCCAGCTTTTGTGATTCCATCGCACGGCGGAGAGCAGCTGCGATGTCTTCATCAATCCATAGGGATGGCTGGCTGAGGACATCCCTTGTGTTCATGGACAGGCGCAGAGTGGACATCACATCTCTCCCCCTTTTGGCATCATCAAAGAGGGTGAGGGCCAAGGATGGAGTGGATGAAGAGGAGGGTAGAGATTCAGGGCCAAATGGTTTTTGGGGTGAGGATTCTGGGGAGGAGGTAGGTTGGGTAATTTCTGGGGATGAGGTAGTGTCGGGGAACTAATTGGAGGTGACAAAAAGACCTTCAAAAGGATAAGTAGAGGAGTATTCAGTGTAGGAGGTGGTAGTGTGTGGGGTAAAGGTTAGGTGGTCGTCAGAGAGTGGCTGAAGGCGGGGATAATCTCTTATATAGATTTGGCTGAGAGGGTGAATGACAGTGTTAAACCCTAGTTGTTCGGCTAAGGGGTTGGATCTGGGTCTAGAGCTTGGATGGGTAGGGTTGGAGTGGGGGAAGGGTCGTTGGAGAGGCGGAGTGGAGAGCGAGTAGGAGCGCTAGGTCGTGTGAGAATGGGTGAAGGAGGTGTAGATTGAGAGTTTAGTGGGGATTGACGTGGAGAATGTTGGGGTGAGTCTTGGGTTTGCTGGTCATGGGTAGGTGAAGGTTGGGATTGGTGGTCATTGTTTGTTGAAGGTGGGGATTGGTGATCATTTGGTGGTGGTGGCTGAGGTTGTTGAGTGTTAGGTGGAGGAGGAGGGGGAAGTTGAGGGTGACCAGAGGGAGGAGGAGGTGGATTTGGGGGAGGAGAAGGAGGAGGTGGTAGGTTACCTTGTGATGGTTGGGGAATTTGTAAGTGCTGGAGGATGAGATCTAGTTTTGCATCCACCCTGGCAAGATGATTCTCGACTTGGCACACTCTGTCCTCAAGCCGCTGGATACGCTCCCCTTGCTGCTGGAAGCCAATGTCACACTCAGCACGGAGAGGACCCACCAAAGAGTCAGGCAGCCTAAAGAGAAGCTCTTCCTTAACTTCCTCAGCAAAGGCTCTGACAGAAGCTGGCACTCTTGCAGCACGGCTTGGTCCAGCATGGGAGTCCACTTCTTGATCCCCTGCACCAGATGTAGAGGGAGCTGAAGTCTGAGATGCACTCCCTGCCTGTGATCCTGAGCGAGTGGGCTTAGCAGGCTTGTTATACTTAATGCCCATCTTCGCGATGTTGGTAGCTCCCACAGGTCTGCACTTGACATTTTCTTCCTCCACAGCAGATGTGGCCTTGATCAGATGCTTCTCAAGGAGGAAGGCAATGATAGTGGGATAGGGAAGATAGCCAGACTTGTCATTAGTTATCCAGTGCTGAAGCTCAAGGCAGATCAACTGGCCAGGGTTGATTGGCTGGTGGGAGAGGAGTCTGGGGAACCAGGGATTGTCCAGCAGAGTGAACTCGTTGAAGTTACCCCCTCTGTGAGTCATCATTCGGGAGTAGACGTAGTACAAGAGCCTGTAAGAGTCAGACATCTTGGATACCTTTTTCCCTGAGGTGCCATACAACTTCTCGGGATCCTCCTTGCTGAACTTTAGTGACTCAGGGTATAGCCACTCATTCATTTTCTCGTCTGTGATCCCCATTATCTCATTCAGTGTCTTCCACGTGAACCTGAAGGTTCTCCCCCTTACAGTGGCAGTGAAGGAGAGTTTGTAAATTTGCTCTTTCCCATCAACCTTCTTGAACCTAGCCTTGCCAGTGAGGGATTGACAGAAGACACGCAGGACGTTGACGTTGTAGTCCTGGTTGATCCCCAGCCAGGGCATGTACCTCTCGAGGTAAGGACGCAGATGTGGGAACCCTAGTTCATCAATCTTGTTCAGATCGATGAACAGGCCATGGTTGAAGATTGGTATGGATGTCTCAAACTTGGCGGCCACAGTTTCCAATGCCCCATCTCTATACACTGTAGGTTCATCTTCAACCCTTTGCCTCTTGGAAGAAGGCTCCTCAGCGAACTGAACCTTCTTCTTCTTTCCTTTCCTCTGGGCTTCCCTCGCCTGCTCATGCCCAGAAGCCACTGGCTGTTCTACCACTCTACCAGAGGTTCCAGGCTGATCCTGGATATGTTCATCCTGCCCTTGTGCATTCTGCCCAGAAGATTCATGGTGTTCTTGATGTTCATCGCGATGTTCTTCACGATGCCCAGATTTCCCAGAATGTTCATGCCGAGATTTCCCAGATTTTGACTTGTGTTTCTTAGATGAGGAAGGTTTCTTTGTAACTGGGTTAGTTTCATGAGATCCGGCCATTTTTGTGTGGGATGATGGTGAAAAGAGATGAAATGCGAAAAGTGTATGAAGAATGCGAAGAACACAGATGAAGATGAAGAGTTGTGTGCAGAGAATGTGGGTGAAAGTAAAAAGTGAAAGTGAAAAATGACATCCTATTTATAAGCGAAGTTACTGAGGGTAAAATGAGCATATATTTTCAAATGAAACCAAACGTTTACACATTGGGTAACATAAAATTTTTAATTGAAACGGCGCACCTTATGACATGTGTCGCTTCATCTTGTCAGATAGGGCACACCTTCTCATAGAGGGAGATGAAGCGTTTCTGAAGTGACGTGTCCCTTGGGCTGGCACTGGCGCTCTCTTGGCTTGATCATCCAGTGTCAGTGAATGATCATCCGGAAGTGGTTTTGCTTCCGGTTGCACTTGCTTAAGATTTAACATTGAGCACCTGCAAAAACATATATTTGCACTCCGATGCCTAAATTAGTATTGTTGTAGGTTTTAAACAATCAAGTATAATAAATAGAATTTACACTTCATTTGGGTTTACCATTCTCAAATCACCTCTTACGAAAGTAAATTGGTCAACCCCCAGAGGCTTGGTGAAGATGTCAGCAAGCTGTTGTTGTGTGGGGACAAACTGCACCTTGACATCCTTCTTTTGAACATGGTCTCTGATGAAGTGATGTCTGACGTCAATGTGCTTTGTCCTTGTGTGCTGAACTGGATTCTTGGCAAGGCTAATTGTGCTTGTGTTGTCACAGAGGATGGGTGCCTCAGGGAACTCCAAGCCAAGATTTCTCAACTGGTTCTTCAGCCATAGCACTTGCGCACAACAGCTTGCAGCAGCAATGTATTCTGCCTCAGTGGATGACAAAGACACACAGGTTTGCTTTTTGCTAGCCCAAGACACCAGACAACCACCAAGGAAGGCGCATTGTCCACTGGTGCTCTTCCTATCTGTTTTATAACCTGCATGGTCAGAGTCAGAGTAAGCCCACAAGAACTCTTGGTTACCTCTGGGATACCAAAGACCAAGTTCTTGTGTTCCCTCAAGGTATCTCAGAATACGTTTAACGCATGTTAAGTGTGACTCCTTGGGGTTGGCTTGAAACCTAGCACACATGCCTACACTAAATTGAATGTCAGGTCTGCTTGCCGTTAAGTATAGGAGGGAACCTATCATTCCCTTGTATATGGGCAGGCTGACAGATTTACCCTTTGCGTCAGCGTCAAGTGCGGCAGTGGTGCTTGTTAGAATCTTAAGTTTTGATGAAGACTAAAATATAAAGGATTAGACCAAGTGCCTAGGAAGCAATAGGATAACATAGGATCCCAAGTAAGAGTGCTTCCGGATGAGGATTTACTTCCGGATAGATTAGGACTTGCGCACGCGGATGAAAGTTTTCATCCCCCAGCGGCAGCAAGTAAATCACTGGGGAAATAACTTAGTCCATGAGCATTAGGTACACAAAACCTTAAGACTAAGCTATGTTTCAATCGGAAGTGAAATTGCTTCCTGTTAGATTTTGACTGGCGCAGGTTGATAAACTAGATATAACCCCGAGCGTCAGTGAAAATGCAACGTCAAGTGAAGTTGCTTCCTGTTAGATTTTGACTGGCGCAGACTGATATAATAGATATCACCCCAAGCGTCAGTACGTTTACCTCATCAAGTAAAAGTGCTTCCTGATAGACTTAGACTAGCACAGACTAATAGAGGTTATATAATCCTAAGTGTCAATGAATCAGCCCCATCAAGTAAAATTGCTTCCAGTTAGACTTAGACTGACACAGGCTGATAAAAGAAATATATCCCTAAGCGTCAGTGAGTTCACTACGTCAAGTAAAAGTGCTTCCGATAGCTTAGTGACTAGCGCTGAGTGTTGGAATGAAATACACTGAGCGAGAGTAAGTGATGGTGAGCTAGATCCTTCATCAAGTGGAATCACTTCCGGATGTAGAAGTGCTTCCGGATACACCTTAGACTTAGGGAACACCCACTGCATGTGACTATGTGCTTATATTGCTAAACTAACGTTCAAGTGCAGCACACTAAGTAAGGTTGCTTCCGGATGAGAAGTTGCTTCCGCAAGCAATCAGAATGTCAGAACGTTCAGAGATGCAGTGTCAGAATGCTTATGTCAGAGCAGAGGTGCCAGTACTACTTTTCAGAGATAAAGCAAGTCAACCCTGCTATACATTGATGAAGCAATTAATGGGCAAACGGTAACATGGGATTAACGGCTATATTCAAACGGACATATTCAACCTGCCGCCCAAGCTTTGAAGCCAAGTATAAAAGGAACATCTATATTCAGAAGACAAGAGAGAGAACAGAGCCTATTGTCTGAAACATTGTATTCTACATTCTTCTCGTCTTCTACTACTCTCAGATTCAGATTTGTAATATCATTAGAGAGTCATTCATTAGTACTTAAGTGTTTATCACAATCAGTTCATAGAGTGAACATAATTGTTATCTTACATTTGTAAGGGGGAGCATTTAGAGGATCTCTAAATCTCCATAGGTTGCAAGTTAGCTCGCAAAACTTGTGGTTGTAAGGTTTGCAGGTGAACCCGTTGTAAAACCTGTGGGTTGTTAGGTGAACCCGTGTTCGTAAAACCTAAAGTGTAAAGGCTTCTCTTGTGCCCGGTTTTAAACAAGAATAGTGGATTGGAAATCTCAGGTGGAGCCTGGGGACTGGATGTAGGTCTGGGTGACCGAACCAGGATAAATTGTGTGTGCATAAATTTACATTTAAACATTCTATTTTGCATCACATAACATATTGACTTGTGCATACCATTACTTATTAACATCATCATCAAGCACAAGCAGTCTTTTGAAAAGAGTTAAAGCTTTTATTCCCTCACCCAATTCACCCCCCCCCTCTTGGGTGACAGCCACGCATTTCATTTGGTATCAGAGCAGGTCACTTGTTTAAAGGATCCAACGATCTCAAGTGCAAAGACCTAGGCTGACTTGGGTTACAAAATGTGTTTTGAAGGTTTTGACCATACTATCCCACCCGTGTTAGAAAATGCAGATTTTTACTTATGGAAGGGAAGGATGAAAAGTTTTATACTATCCACGGATTTCAAAATGTGGGATGTCTTTGAAAAGGACTCTGATTTCAAACCAAAAGTAAATTGGACAGAAGAGGACAAAAGTTTTGCACAAAAGTTTATCTGACAATGACTACCAGAAAATCAAACATTGCTCTAGGGCTATAGATATTTGGAACACTCTGGATACTATGTATGCTTCTAATCAATTTCTTGAAGTTAAGGCTGTCCAAAGCTCATTATGTGCTCCCTGTGAATCCACCTTTGATGAGCTACTGGATGGTGATGTAATAGAAGCTAGCATCAGCGAAGAGAGTGTTAATCCATGCCTAGAACATTCAGAAACTGAAGAAAATGAGGTACCTGAACCTGAACATTTTAAATTGCAGGACATTTATAATGAATTACATATTGAATTCTGTAAACTTGCAAAAGAAGTTCTAGGCTTGAGAAATAGGAATAGGGAACTTGAGGAACTTATTCTTTCTACAACCAAGGAGTCCAAAGTTCCATTTTTAAAAGAAGAATTTTCAAAAGACTCTGAGATTTCAAAAGTCAACAAACATAGTGTCCTTGAAAAGAAAACTGACCAACACAATAATAACAAGAAATCTTATTCTGAACATCATCCTATTGTCTGTTATTATTGTGGTAGAACAGGTCATATTTCTCACACATGCAATTTTAAAAATTTAAATGTGAGAAACAAATATGCATGGATCCCCAAAGGACAAGTAAGGTCCAGTGCTAACCATGTAGGACCCAAGTACAAATGGGTACCAAAACTCCCTTCCAGTGCCTTACTTGTGCAGGAAAGATCAAGAGTTCCTCTTGCCCCAAAGAAAAGAACTCGTGGTGATATCACTGCTGCAACCATCTGGTTCAATCATAAGAAGCAGTGCACCACCATTAGGAATAAAGGTTCTATCTCAAGGACAAGCTATCACAGAGTTCCACTCAACTATCCTGAGAAGAACATGAGAGAAAGGATATCTCAATCAACATGGAGAAAGCCTATGAATCCTGTCTCTCCTAAGAAAGTGCTTCAGGACAAGGATAAGTATAGAAGATCTCCTTGGGTAAGCAAGGGATCATTTAAGGTTGAAGCATGCAATAGTAAAATCTCCTATGCAAGTGTTAGATGGACTTATTGAGATTTTACATCAAGCATCATGTATATGAATAATATATGCCTTATAAGAGTTTATCACAATGTTCATAGTCTACATGCTATCTATGACTATCACTATCAGTGTATAACCATGTGCATGTAGTCATAGTTGATTTGCAATGTCATATTCATAGTGAATAAATCCTTAGGTGCATGTGAATCACGTATCTCCTACAAACTGACAAGTCAGATCCTAGTCTGGATACTGAGAAGAGAAAAAGGGGTTATTTGATATACTGTAGGAAGGAAGACTGGAAGCAACAACAAGATTCAAGACTATCATCAGCTGAGATAATTGTCATATCTTGATGAGTCATCCCTCATGTCTGCTTCCTAATGCACAAAAGTCATTGATCGTGCAAGTCTGTTCTTTTCTCACTTGAATGACATTCTAGGGATCTAGAGTTAGAGCTTCGTCACCAAAAGGCAACAAGGAGGGAAAGAAAGAATTGACATTCATCACAATACAAATGATGTTTAGTCATACTAAATCAATCAATGGAAGATCTCTCTCTTGATACTCCTTTTGGCCCTCAAAGACAAGGATGATGATGGAAAAGAAAGATAACTCTCAACACTGTTGCTTCTTCTCCTGACACTAATATTGAAGCTGTGAGGAAGTCCAAAAAGGTCCCCCACAATGTTAAATCTTAAGTGAGTCCAACCGGAAGCAAAATCACTTCCGGATACTCTTTTGCTGGCGCTGGATGATAACTCAATGTGATCAAGAGCACCACTTCAACCAGAAGCAAAACTACTTCCGGATGATCACTCACTGACACTAGATGATCAAGTCAAGAGAGCGCCAGTGCCAGACCAAAGGACACATCACTTCAGAAAACGTTTCAACTTCCTCTATGAAACGTTGTGCCTTCTCTGACTAATTGAAGCAACACGTGTCATCAGGTGTGTCGTTCCAACTTAAAAACTTACGTTACCCAATGTTTGAAAATTTGAAAGAAGATGCCCATTTTATCCTCAGAAGTTTTATCTATAAATAGATGTCATTTTTCACTTTCACTTTTTACTTGCATCATTTTCACTCGCATCTTTTCTCTGAAAATTTACTTCATCTTCTTCATCGTGTTCTTCATTTTTCTCTATATACTCCTCGCATTTCATCTTTATTTACCACAACATTCATACAAAAATGGCCGGTTCGAATGAATCCAACCCAGTTACCCAGAAAGCCTCTTCATCCAAGAAACACAAGTCGAAATCTGGGAAATCAAGTCACAAGCACTCTGGTAAATCTGGGCATCATCGCGATGAACATCATGAACATCGTGAAGTTTCTGGGCAAACACCAGGACAGGATGAAAACGTTCAGGGTCAGTCTGGAACTTCTGGTCGAGTAGAACAGGTAGTGGTTTCTGAACAAGAGAGGGATGCTCAGAGAAAAGGAAAGAAGAAGAAAGTTCAATTTGCTGAGGAGCCTTCTTCCAAGAGGCAGAGGGTCGAAGAAGATGATCCCACAGTATATAGAGATGGGGCATTGGAGAGTGTGACCGCCAAATTTGAGACATCCACTCCCACCCTAAACCATGGCCTGTTCATCAATCTGGACAAGATGGATGAACTAGGGTTTCCTCATCTGCGCCCTTACTTGGAGAAGTATATGCCTTGGCTGGGCATCAATCAGGACTACAACGTCAACGTCTTGCGAGTCTTCTGCCAATCCCTCTCTGGCAGGGCCAAGTACAGGAAGGTTGATGGGAAAGAGCAAATCCACAAACTCTCCTTCTCCGCCACAGTAAGGGGGAGAACCTTCAGGTTCACGTGCAAGACGCTGAATGAGTTAATGGGGATAACGGATGAAAGCATGAATGAGTGACTATATCCAGAGGTGCACAAGTACAGCAAGGAGGATCTTGTGACACTATATGGCACCGATGACAAAAAGGTGTCCAAAATGTCTGATTCATACAGACTGCTGTACTATGTTTACTCCCGGATGATGACTCACAAAGGGAGTAACTTCAATGAGTTCGCCAACATTGACAACCCTTGGTTCCCCAGACTTCTCAAACAACAACCTATCAATCCTGGTCAGTTGATCTGCTTAGAGCTTCAGAGATGGCTGACCAATGACAAGTCTGGCCATCTTCCCTATCCCACCATCATTGCCTTCCTCCTTGAAAAGTATCTGATCAAGGCTACATCTGCTGTGGAGGAAGAGAATGTCAAGTGTAAGCCTGTGGGAGCAACCAATATGGCAAAGATGGGGATCAAGTATTTCAAGCCTCCTAAGCCCACTCGCTCACGCTCACAAGCCAGTAGTGCTTCTGGCACTTCAGCCCCCTCTGCATCTGGAGCAGGGGATCAGGAAGTTGACTCACATGCTGGGCCAAGCCGTATTGCAAGAGTGCCAGCCTCTGTTAGGGCCCTTGCCGAAGAAGTAAAGGAAGAGCTTCTCCTCAGATTGCCTGAGTCCTTGGTGGGTCCTCTCCGTGCTGAGTGTGAAGCTGGTTTCCAGCACCAAGGGGAGCGGATCCAGCGGCTCGAGGACAGAGTAGGACAGCTTGAGAATCACCTTGCCAGGGTGGATGCAAAGTTGGATCTCATTCTCCAACACCTACAAATTCCCCAACCACCTCAAGGTAACCTACCACCTCCTCCTCCTCCTCCTCAAAACCCACCTCCTCCTCCTCCTAATCACCCTCAACTTCCTCCTCCACCTAACACTCAACAACCACAGCCACCACCACAAAATGACCAGCAACTCCCACCATCACCAAACAATGACCACCAATCCCAACCTTCACCTACCCATGACCAGCAAACCCAAGACTCACCTCATCACTTTCCACTAAACTCCTCATCTCCACCCTCTTCACCTATTCTCACACGACCTGGAGCCCCTACACGCTCTCCACTCCGCTTTTCAAACGAATCCTTCCCCCATTCTAATCCTACCAACCCCAACTCTCGACCAAGATCCAACCCCTTGGCTGAACACCTTGGTTTTAACACTGCCATTCACCCTCTCAGCCAAATATACATCAGAGACTACCCTCGCCGTCAACCACTCTCCGATGACCATTTACCTTTCACCCCAGACTCCACCGACTACGAAGAATACTCATCCACTCATCCCTACGAGGGTATCCTTGTCACCCCCAATTGGTTTCCCAATCCTCCTCAAACTCCAGAACACCTATCCTCTCCCACATCCTCTACCTCTACCCTCTCACCCTCCCCTCCTAAGAGATTTGGCCCTGAGCCACCTCCACCCTCCTCATCCACTCCATCCCTGGCACTCACCCTTGTTGATGATGACAAAAGGGGGAGAAATGTTATGTCTACTGTTCGCCTAAGTATGGCCACAAGGGATGTTCTCAGCCAGCCATCACTCTGGATTGATGAAGATATCACGGCCGCCCTGCGTCGTGCATTTGAGTCTCAGAGGCTGAGTGGTGCAGAAAGCCTCATAAGAGGAGAGGCCATCCGTTTCATGCAGCAGAAGAGAACGGATGAGCAAGGATCACATTTGGAGATGGTTGTGTTTGGGCAGAATGAACAATCCTCACAACCTGAGTCATCATCAGAGCCTTCTCCAACTAAAACAAGTAGAGAGATGATTGAGAAAATCATGATGAAGTGGGGACTGGAGAAACCCAACCATCCTCCCATTGTGATAGCCAAGCCTGTTCCTGCATCCTGTGGGCAAGAGTCTGAGATCCCTTCATCTGAGCAATCTTCTGATCCTCCTCCCTCGTCTAAGCCAGCAGCCAGATTCAGTGAGCCCAGAAAGAAGGCCGTTGCTAGGAAACGTGCCAGGAAGTTAATTGCCACCACTGAATCTGATGAGTCTGAGGAAGAGACTCCATCTGACCTACCTGAGCAAGGTACTTCATCTGCCCAGGTTGAGCAAGAAAATCCAGTGGTTCAAGCGGTTCCAATTCTGAAGGAAGTCAAATTGGAAATTGAAGACATGACTCCTGAGGAATTTGAGAAGTATGGATTCACAGATAAGCTATCCTTTGGTCAGATGGCTTGCCTCGATGCTGAGAGAGCAAGTGCCTTGCCCACTCCTCCAATTAGCAAAAGCAAGAGCAAGAGCAAAGGGAAAGGGAAAAGGAAAGCCCAGGAAATTGAGGAAGATCCCAACTTCCCTGTATGGAAATTGAAAATCCGGGCTCTTCACTATCCCAATGGAGAGGTCGTCTACTTCGACGATGCTACTGGGTTCCCTGGGTATGAAGAAGTAGAGAACCTAAAGAGGGCATTCGAGGAGTCTGTCGAGTCAGAGAGGCTCAGAAGGGAAAAAGTTGAAAAAGAGCTTCAAGAGATCATTGCCCATATAGACTAGAGTGAGCGTGAGGACAAGCTAGCCCAACTAGAGAAGGAAAATGAAGAAAGGCAAAAAGAGAGGGAGAGGAAAAAGAAACACAAACTCTGAACCCCCAATCCAAACAATTTTCTTTAGTTTTTCTTTGTGTTTTGTTTTCATGCATACTTTCATACTTGCTTAGTGTCATTTACATGTATATGCTCTTTACTTATAAATGTTATTTGATTGTATACTCTGACTTGTAACTCTTATTTGTCAATAATATTTGTTCAAATTACTTGTTCTTATCCATTGTCTTTATTCCCTTGCTAATCCTTCCTTAGGAACTTAATTGATAAAGCTAGGTTTGTCATCATCAAAAAGGGGGAGAATGTTAGAATCTTAAGTTTTGATGAAGACTAAAATATAAAGGATTAGACCAAGTGCCTAGGAAGCAATAGGATAACATAGGATCCCAAGTAAGAGTGCTTCCGGATGAGGATTTACTTCCGGATAGATTAGGACTTGCGCACGCGGATGAAAGTTTTCATCCCCCAGCGGCAGCAAGTAAATCACTGGGGAAATAACTTAGTCCATGAGCATTAGGTACACAAAACCTTAAGACTAAGCTATGTTTCAATCGGAAGTGAAATTGCTTCCTGTTAGATTTTGACTGGCGCAGGTTGATAAACTAGATATAACCCCGAGCGTCAGTGAAAATGCAACGTCAAGTGAAGTTGCTTCCTGTTAGATTTTGACTGGCGCAGACTGATAGAATAGATATCACCCCAAGCGTCAGTACGTTTACCTCATCAAGTAAAAGTGCTTCCTGATAGACTTAGACTAGCACAGACTAATAGAGGTTATATAATCCTAAGTGTCAATGAATCAGCCCCATCAAGTAAAATTGCTTCCAGTTAGACTTAGACTGACACAGGCTGATAAAAGAAATATATCCCTAAGCGTCAGTGAGTTCACTACGTCAAGTAAAAGTGCTTCCGATAGCTTAGTGACTAGCGCTGAGTGTTGGAATGAAATACACTGAGCGAGAGTAAGTGATGGTGAGCTAGATCCTTCATCAAGTGGAATCACTTCCGGATGTAGAAGTGCTTCCGGATACACCTTAGACTTAGGGAACACCCACTGCATGTGACTATGTGCTTATATTGCTAAACTAACGTTCAAGTGCAGCACACTAAGTAAGGTTGCTTCCGGATGAGAAGTTGCTTCCGCAAGCAATCAGAATGTCAGAACGTTCAGAGATGCAGTGTCAGAATGCTTATGTCAGAGCAGAGGTGCCAGGACTACTTTTCAGAGATAAAGCAAGTCAACCCTGCTATACATTGATGAAGCAATTAATGGGCAAACGGTAACATGGGATTAACGGCTATATTCAAACGGACATATTCAACCTGCCGCCCAAGCTTTGAAGCCAAGTATAAAAGGAACATCTATATTCAGAAGACAAGAGAGAGAACAGAGCCTATTGTCTGAAACATTGTATTCTACATTCTTCTCGTCTTCTACTACTCTCAGATTCAGATTTGTAATATCATTAGAGAGTCATTCATTAGTACTTAAGTGTTTATCACAATCAGTTCATAGAGTGAACATAATTGTTATCTTACATTTGTAAGGGGGAGCATTTAGAGGATCTCTAAATCTCCATAGGTTGCAAGTTAGCTCGCAAAACTTGTGGTTGTAAGGTTTGCAGGTGAACCCGTTGTAAAACCTGTGGGTTGTTAGGTGAACCCGTGTTCGTAAAACCTAAAGTGTAAAGGCTTCTCTTGTGCCCGGTTTTAAACAAGAATAGTGGATTGGAAATCTCAGGTGGAGCCTGGGGACTGGATGTAGGTCTGGGTGACCGAACCAGGATAAATTGTGTGTGCATAAATTTACATTTAAACATTCTATTTTGCATCACATAACATACTGACTTGTGCATACCATTACTTATTAACATCATCATCAAGCACAAGCAGTCTTTTGAAAAGAGTTAAAGCTTTTATTCCCTCACCCAATTCACCCCCCCTCTTGGGTGACAGCCACGTATTTCAGTGCTCATAGGAGTGTCATACTCCTTGCATTCATCCATCCCAAACTTTTTGAGTAGTTCTCTGCAGTACTTAGCTTGGGAAATGAAGATTTCATTCTTCTTCTGTTTAATTTGCAGGCCTAGGAAGAACGTTAGTTCTCCCATCATTGACATCTCAAACTCAAAAGCATCTTGCTTAGAGGCAAGAAACATAGTCCAGGTGAACCTTGAATAGTCATCCACCACCACTAGAGCATACAGGTTTCCACCCAAGCTCTTCACTCTCGCTGGCCCAACTAAATCCATGTGGATTAGTTCCAAGGGCCTGCTGGTGGAGACTCTCTTCTTAGTTTTAAACGAGGACTTTGTTTGCTTCCCTCGTTGGCAGGATTCACAAATAAAATCATGCTTTACTTTAAAAGTTGGAATACCTATAGCTAGCTCCTTTTTAATTAGCATATCAAGTTGAGTAAAATTAACATGAGCTAATCTCTTATGTCAAAGCCAACTGTTCTCATCACTAGATATTAAACATTTATCTTCCAATTGTTGACATAAGTCTAGAGTATATAGGTTTCAGTTTCTGTTTGCTTTAAGTTTGCATTTTAAATTGGCCTTGTCTAAATTCAGATCCTGCTTATCAACTATTATGCACTCATTTGAATCAAAGATTACCCAGTTTCCTTTGTCAGTGCTCTGGCTCACGCTCAGCAGGTTGTGACAGAGACCGTCCACTAGATAGACGTCTTTGACTGGTCCGACTTCTCCAACTCTAGTGATCTTACCACTTTGATTTCCTCCAAAGGTAACTGTGGCTCCATCTTTAATCACCAGAGATTTGAACTTGTCTCTGTCTCCAGTCATATGTCTCGAGCATCCGCTATCGATGTACCATTTTCTGTTCTTGGATGCCTTGAGACACACCTGAAATAATCAAGCAAGCTTAGGAACCCAACCTCTCTTGGGTCCTCTGTCATTAGTTTTCAGTGCCCTTGGTCTAGTGTCAGCCTTAACCTTGGGCTTATGATCACTTGGAGCCTCTGGCCTAGTGCTGGCTCTAGGCTCTTGGGTTTTCCCTGTGGAATGCTTCCAGGCTCGGGATCCTTGTCCTCTCTTGGTTTCCTTTGCAGGTGGAGGATCTTTTGTAGCCTTGGTTCCTTTAGAGACTCATTTGTAAGAGCTACTTGCTCCATGTTTCTTGGCATTACAGGTGGACGTGGAGTGTCCTTTCCTGTTGCAGTAGTTACAGAAGCTGAAGGGTGAGGAGCTATGACTAGTGGCTTTATGGAAAAACTTTAAGTAGGGCTTTACTTTTGGTTCCACCCACTTTTTCCCTCTAGGAGTATATCCTAAGCCAGTCCTATCCCTATATGCCCTTTGATTCATTAAAATTATATTTAACATTTCTGAACCATTTATAAACTTCTGCAGGGCATTTTGCAGCTTGTCTTTCTCAGCTGAGATTTTGCTGCAATTAGGGCAGCTCTCAAGTGTTGGGCCGTTGGGTTCTGCTTGGGGAGAGAACCCTGGCCATCCACTACCGGAAGCTTTATAGCTTCCGCTAACTCTTCACTTAGTGAGTCCACCTTGGACTCAAGTGATTCCTTTTTAGTTTTTAACACTTTATAGGCTTTACATAGTCTAGAGAATTCTTCATGAACCTCATTGTAAGCCTCTTGTAGTTCAGAAAGAGTTACCTCATGATCTTCGTTGGTGAGGTCCAGATCTGAAGATGCTTCCTCATCATCTTCTCTAGCTACCAGGCAGAGGTTGACAACTTCTTCTTCATCACTTGCTTCGTCATCTGAGCTATTCACCCAAATGGAGGAAACGAAGGCCTTTCTTTTATCTTTGCCTTTTGACCTCTGCAGGCTGGGACACTCAGCCTTGAAGTGACCAGGCTTCTTGCATTCAAAGCACACAGGGACCTTTTCCTTCTTGTATCCTTTCTTCTGGCTGGAGTCACCTCTCTGATAGCCTCCTTTCTTTCTGAAGAACTTTCTGAATTTCCTCACCATCATAGCCATCTCCTCATCATCCATTTCCTCATCATCATCCTCATCATCATCATCGATCTCCTTGCTGGGAGCAACAAGAGCAAGGTTCTTGTTCTTGGATGAGGCTTGAGGAGTTCTCTGAGCCAACAAGGTAGGTTCATATTCAGCAAGAGAGTCAAATAGTGCGGTGATGGAGCTGGTTGATTCTCCTTGCACTTCCTGCAAGATAGTTACTTTGGTGATCCAGTCACCCTTCAAGATCTTTAGGATCTTGCTTACTTGCTCTCTTTCAGGAATATCCTTACCCAGCGAGGCCAAATTGTTGATGAGATGAGTGAACCTAAGCTCCAGCTCTCTGATAGGCTCAGTGGGACTAAGCATGGCGAACTTGTGAAATTCTTCCACCAGCATCTCAACACGTCTTGCTTTTACTCCCCTGGTTCCAGAGTGAGCAGCCTCAAGAGCCTCCCACATATCTTTAGCATTTTTGTGGTGGCTGATCCTGTGAAACTCTTTGGGGCTGAGAGCACACTGGATGTAGTGCATGGCCCTATGGTTCAGTTGAACTAGAGCATAGTCCTCAGGGGTGTATCTGGCTCTCACCTTAGAAAATCCATCCTCATCTAAGGGAGTTTGATCCCCACGTTCGATTACATCCCAGAGTCTAATGTCACTTGACTTGATATAAGTCTCCATTCTAAACTTCCAGAATGGATAGTTGTACCCATCGAAGCCTGGGGGCTTGTTGGGTTGAACAGAGACATCTGGTAGAGAATAGTCTGTATCCATTACTGGATCTTTTCTTTCTGGATTCGTTGGAATCGAGTGAGAAAGATCTGCTCTGATACCAAATGAAAGTAATGGATGCACAAGAGGGGGGTGAATTGTGCTTTAAAAATAAGTGCTCAAATAAAACAACACAAGAGTTATACTGGTTCGGTCTACCTGACCTACGTCCAGTCCTCAACCACCCAGGCCGAGTTCCACTATATCTCAGGTTTTAAATCGGGTTCACCTGAAACCTTACAACCGCAAGTTTTGCACGGGATCACTTGCAACCTTACCACAAGTTTTACACAGGCTCACTTGTAACCTTTCTAACTAGCTCCCCCTTACACCAAGCAAGGGGTTAACCTTTACACTTAAAGGATTTTTCTGACTAAGTTCTCTCAAAGAACGGATGGTGTTACACACTTAAGTACAATCAATGCTCTTATAACAAGAAGAGACTTAACAACAAAGAGTACAGAATATGTAGATGAAAAGGATCACTCGATGTGTTAAATGCTCTTTACTTTTCTGGGCAGCTTGAATGCTTGAAGATGTTCTTAGTTTCTCGCTCTAACTTCTCTTAAGAATATTCAAAGATAATTGATTTCCTCATAAATGAAGTTGAGCTCCTTTATATAGTCTTCAAACATTTGAACTCTTGGTAGGTGGGCTAGCCGTTTGAATATGGCCGTTTTTCCCATGTTACCGTTTGCCCAATAAATGCTTCATCAATGCATAGCAGGGTTGACTTGCTTTATCTCTGAAAAGTAGTCCTGACACCTCTGCTCTGACAAAAGCATTCTGACACTGCATCTCTGAACGTTCTGACATTATGATTGCTTGCGGAAGTAAAATCACATCCGGAAGCAACCTTACTTAGTGTGCTGCACTTGAACGTTAGTTTAGCAATATAAGCACATAGTCACATGCAGTGGGTGTTCTCTTAGTCTATGATGTATCCGGAAGCACTTCTATATCCGGAAGTAAAACCACTGGATGAAGGATTTTGTTCACTATTACTCACTCTCGCTCAGTGTCCTTCAATCCAACAGTCAGCGCTAGTCACTAAGCTATCGGAAGCACTTTCACTTGACGTGGTAAACTCACTGACGCTTAGGGTTATATCTATTCTATCAGTCTGCACCAGTCTAAGTCTAAAAGGAAGCAATTTCACTTCCGGTTGAATCATAGCTTAGTCTTAAGGTTTTGTATATCTAGCGTTCATGGACTAAGTTATTTTCTTAGTGAGTTACTTGCTGCCGCTGGGGGATAAACCATTCATCCGCGAGCGCAAGTCCTAGTCTATCCGGAAGTAAATCCACATCGGTTGCACTCTTACTTGGGATCCTATGTTAACCATTGCTTTCTAAGTACTTGGCCTATTCTTTCATATTTTAGTCCTCATCAAAACTTAAGATTTTAACAACATGAACACCATATTGCGGTTTAACGAATCACAATAATATAAAAGTGTAAGATGAACCTACACATCGCGGTTTGGAAAACTTGAGACAACAATAAGGAAAAACGCAACAACATAGCCTAACACGACCTCTAGATTAGTGAATGACTCGATTCCTAATCTAAACATGAGCTACTCTATCACTCAATAGCCTAGCCTCATAGGCTAGCAGGGCATTTAGGCTACTCTATCACTCAATAGAGTAGTTTCTAACAAAAACGCAACAACATATAGACCATTTAAAACAAACCATTCAAGTAATGTCTCAAAAAAAACCGCGACAAAAAATACTATTAATTAAGTCATATGTCGCACTTAAAAACAATGACATAAGCTATTGATTTGGTTGATAAAAAAAGCTATTGATTTGGAAAAAAACATTTTTTTTAATTACTTCGTTGTTTGACTAGGATTTATTATTTCATGTTTAATATTTATACTATCACTTTATAAATAATGGGACAACTGATCGAAAAATAAAATAGTAGATCGACATCTAACAAAAGAAGAGTAGTGGGACAAATGAATAGTAAAATAATAAATAAACACAATTAGTTATTTGTAAAAAAGATTTTAAATTTGAATTAACAATGTAAATAGAAAAAACTACATAGATGAAAATTTATAATTTATTAACTTTGCATGTGCCAACTAAAATTTTATAATATTCTGTCAAATCTCTATTGTTACAATATTTCCATTTCTGTGGTAAATCAAAGAGGAAAAGTTCAAACTCAAAATCTTGTCTCCACCAATTCAAGAATGGGAAATCATCATCATTAAGAAATGGAAGTAAGGATTCTTTTCACACCGTCATATTTTAATATGTCACAAAAGGCTTCCATTACAACAACTTTGGAAATGACACCTTTCATTTCATCTCCAACATTGTTTAATTACCATGTCTTGCTTTCACTCTACATTGAAGTGGATCATGATTTCTTTGATAATGTGGAATATCAGCAAAAGTTTTATCAACTCACCTAGTTTCAATGTGGTTTTGCAGGACATTCGAGATCTTCTTAATTTCTTGTCTAATATACGCTTTGGAACTGCTATAGGTTAAAAGAATGTCGTTGTAGTCAACGAGTTAATTCTCCCGTGCGTTGCACAGGCAAATACATGATCTTGCAATAAAAAAACATATGAATATAACAATTAACAGTGTCCTTAAGAAGTATCTATTAGGTAGGACAATGCAGCAAAGCTGGACTTGTAGAGTTCCATAAATTAGCAAATCACATCTGGCAACCAAAAGAAACCAAACAAATCAGCCAAGACAATATGCATAAGAAGTAGAACAGTAATGGATCAAAAGAAAAAAAATAACAGGTTCAGTATCATGCATGACAATAGTGAGATGTTATATCTATGTTTCCTGCGCTTCGCGCGGTTAATCGATAATAATTATTAATAATCTAACAACATAGCATTAGCAAGATGGACCTCCCGTGCATGCACGGGGGAATTAGCAAATATGTAATTTAATTGAAAAACAACGTAATTGTGAATGACACTCAATTTGCTTAACAACTTGCCAAACAGTTAAAAACATACTCCCTTCGTTCCTAAATATAAGAGAATTTTGACTTTTTTGGAGAATCCTAAGAAAGCAAAATATGGTAATTAAAAATTGATTTTCCCAAATTTTTTCACTAAACTAGTTTATTTGACTTGTGAACTTACATATGATCTAATAATATTAAAAATATGTTATGATTAAATTGTTCATTTTGCTTTCTTAGAATTCTTCAAAAAAATTTAAAGCGCTCTTATATTTAGGAACGAAGGGAGTATTTATTAACATTTTTGTTCTCGTTCTTCATCCTCACATCTTGTTGATCCATAAAACTTTCATACACAAAAAAGACATGTTTTGTATAAGTTAAAGAACTTTTTATTGAACAACCAAATAATCCACATCATCATACCTTTTTGTGCCACAATCCTGTCATTTCTGCAAGAAGATCAAGGAACTAATTTTACATTTTCAAGTAATCATTTTAACGAATGAAATATAATATAATCAAATGAAATATGTTAGGGATAATAGAAATGTTAAAGCTAAAATTTCCCATGAAATGCAAATTGAATAAAAGATAATAGAAATGTATTACCATCTAAGAAAGGAAAATAAAATATGTTTAAAATAAGATATTATATTATATCAGCAAAAGTTTTATCAACTCACCTAGTTTCAATGTGGTTTTGCAGGACATTTGAGATCTTCTTAATTTCTTGTCTAATATACGCTTTGGAACTGCTATAGGTTACAAGAATGCCGTTGTAGTCAATTTGCTTTAAATGTCTACATCTTTAAGACTTATGTAATCTTTTATATTATCAATAATATCATTTTGTCTTCTATCTTTAAGACTTATGTAATCTTTTATATTATCAATAATATCATTTTGTCTTTGCTGCGGCGGCGGGGGGAGGCGGCGGCGGCGGGGGGATGCGGCGGTGGCCTCGGCGGGGAGGCGGCGACGACGGCAGGGGGAGGGGAGGAGGAGTGGGGAAGAAGGAGGAGGAGGGGTAAAACTGTCTCTTCACTTTTCAAGTATATTAAAGTGAGGTCCCTTGGGACCCTACATTAATATTTTCAACTTTTGGGACTTTTCTAGTATTAAGTCCTTTGTGAGGAATCTCAAATTAATTTTCCCTTTTCTTAATACTTTCATTTCTGATGCCTTTTTTTGATAAAAAAAATTTCTGATGCCTTCTCAGTTGGTAGGGGCTGATTTTCTTTTGTTGTTATTTTGCAAAAGAGGCTTGTTCAAAAGGCCATAGTTATTTATCTGTTTCTTTGATATTTTGTTTTGCTTCTTTATTTCATTTTTGTCGATAAAAGCGTTGTTTTTTTATTAAAAACCTTGGAAGATACTCGTATTGTATATGTCTTAACTTAATAATTAAAAAGCTTGGAAGATTTGTGTTCAAATTTGATCTATGTGCAAGGGCATTCTAGCTATTGGATGCTGGAACTCGGAAAAAGATACAGTAATTTTTTATTATGGATACAGACAGCCGGCCAGTTCGTATTGAAGACGAATCTGACCCAATATTGAATCACCTGCAAGAAAGTTGGTGGTAGTAATAACTGTGACACTGCTCCTTTCTTTATGTCGAACGAATAGACGATTCGGTTCACTAATCTTTCCCCTTTTACTATAGAATTTACCTGATATTTTCCATCACGTAGTAAGAAATTCTATCTTTAATGGCTGCTTTTTTCATTCTGTAGAAGTTATTTCTTTACAGTCTTTGACTCTTTTCTCGGCTATTTTTTTTTTACTATGTCTACTCATTTATGTTGTGGGTATTTGTAAAATTCTTAATTGATTTATATAATTTTGTCCTTTTAAAAAAAGACATGGTTCACTGCAATAGTACAATGTCTGCGATAAAATGATAATCATGTGCAAGGGCTGATTTTCTTGGAACAAAAAACTCCCTCCACTCTTTATTAATTACACACTGAGAGAGATATATGTTAGTTAATAGAAGATCTAATTAACTATTTCTGAAAAATTAACAAAACTTAATAGGTTACTTAATCATAACATATTTTGTGTGTTATTAGATTATGTTAGCTTATAAGTTAACTAAATAGTATAAAATGATTGGGATAAATCAATTTAATTTATAAGAAAATTATTTCTTTTTCTAGGATTTGCCAGAAAAAATCAATTAGTTCTTTGTATTTCGGAATGAATGGAGTAATGAAGGGTTAAAGCATCATACATTAGACCTATAATTGTTATATGTAAAACGATATGTTGGATGTAAAAAAATATTAAGGTGGTAGAGACAGCTGAAAAATACTTTAAAATATTGGATGTTTCACAAGATATTTCAACATGCTCGATGCACCTTAACTCTTAACCCCAAAATTTATATTGTTTTGACTATATTAAGCTAATTGTGGGCTTGGCAACAACCAATGCATTTACATATAAACAAAAAATAAATTTTAAAGATACCAAATAAAATCTCAAAGCAACGTAACACAGTAATCGAAAGCGCGTCCTTCTATTTTTTTTAAATAGCCCCTGAAACAATACATTATATATTTGAAAGAGTTTCAAATACAATCCTTTCATTCACTCAATTCTTTAATTCAATCCAAATATATTCTTTTTTTTTTTCGATGAATCCAAATATATTCTGATAGTAGCGATATATGTTATTTTTATATTTTATGCATGAAGGTAGTACATACGTAATACATGCATACACTGTATTCTGTTGAAATCTGAAGATATAATGCAATTTTTTAGAAAAAGAAGTAAATAGCTAGCATCACTCACTAAAAAAATATTTAAAAATTGCAGATGATAATATTTTGAAGTAGAGATAGCTAGAGATTGATGTTAAAGCAATGAAATGTGTGTGTGTATAAAAGGTTACAGAGAAAAATAACTGTATCGATGCTATTTTTGACTTCTGGGATTTGTTGATTATTAATTAATTATTAGAAACAACTGTATAGATTATATATATATATATGTGTGTGTGTGTGTGTGTGTGTGTGTGTTTATTAATTATTAGAAAAATAACTGTATAAAAGTAACTTATGGTATATGTTGAATGGACATACTATTTTTTTAACGAGTCCCTGAAACAATACATTATATTTGAAACAATGCACACGTGCACACTTATAAAATCTACCTTGGGTATCGTCTACAAGAATTTGAAATACAATACATTACATGGCCTCTGAACTCAGTTGACCCATAACATTGTCAAAAGAAAACAACAAATAAGATAAGCAAGTGAACATACAATTTTGATGATAGAAAACTCACAAACACTACATTAACAACAATAAGCATGTCTCACTAGGCGAGATAGTAAATGGACAAAGAACTCCAAGTTGCATGATGTGCCCTCCTAATAGCACTCTTTAAAATGAACCACCTCACAAATTTTCTATTATTTTTTTATTAATATATGCTACCCCGACCCAAAAACAACAAACACGAAAGCTTTAAATCTACTTCAAGACAATTTGGAGGGCAGACAAAATGGTATGAGTGAGAGTGAGAATGATGACCGCAATAGCGGCAGAAGTAGCCATGGTGTGCCAAGCTGTTTTGCAATAATCACGTTTCAAACTTGCCATCCTCTGGTTCCAATTTCCTTCACAATATTTATTAACCTCCTTGCAAATGTTATGGTAATCAGAACTGATGGACTCCCCAATGATATTCTTTCGGAGACCATTAAATAAAGACGCAACGTCATTGATATCGCCTAAAAAATTGTGGATGATTTTCCTATGAGTGAGTACATCCACATCATTGCATCCATTGATCAAGCAATCCAACACAAAAGCGTAGTCAGTAATGTAAGACTCGAACTGGTATTGGCATTGTTCTAAAGCTATCATATTACGGAACAAAATTTCAGTTCTATCGTCCAAGAAAATCTCAGGGATCTCAAGAATAGGTCTTCTAAATCTCGTGTAATAATTAAAAATTTTATGCCTTGTAAATTTCATGTTTAGTAAGCATTTGTTCGATTTTGTGCTTGCCTTCAACCTTACTCCAAATTCTTGTAACTCGGCGGCGCTGTAACTCCAAATTTCATGTTTAGTAAGCATTTGTTCGGTTTCATATAATATTACGCAAATTATATACGTGTGTGTGTGTTGAGTGTGTGTACAATGTAATAAATCAACAAAATGAAACCGTTATCATACAACTTCATGTGCTCTTCCTGGATTACTGTGTTAATTATTGTGCATTCACTCTTGTCTTGACTAGAGAATCTGATAATTGTGCTAACTAAATCTCCGGGCAACGTCGGTCAACACATTGATACTCATGTTATGATCATCTCTCCAATCTCCCTAGATATGGTGTTCTGTATTTCGGATTCTTTGACAAATCAAAGAGGAATAATGAGACCTACTCTTGTCTACGTTTTGGAGGCAACCTTTCCCATGTATATAACTATACATCATGTTGCCTACTGTCTCCTCAGTGTCCTCATCTCCCAATTTTAAATTTTCTCTTTCATTACTTCTATTTTCTTGTACGACTGTTTTCATTTACCTTTCTGACCCATCTGTGCAATGAATGAAACAACCAAAGTCACCTACCGATGTCCTCCAAGTTTCTCAAGGACATTTTAAAAACTAAATATTTTTTTGACAAAAAATACTAATAATTTTTAATTTAAGTCACATAGGACCATGTGACTTTTTGAATTGACAGTGCAGATCTCTACTCTGTCACTTGCTTTCTTCAAAACTGAATAATTGTTCTAAAAGAAATCTATATTTGTTGTTTCCAAATGCTATTTTTTAAATGATCAACTAAACAATTTTTCCATTCCAAAAACTTCTTTGAAAATAATTTTATAAAATTAAAGCATTATAAAAATGTAAAAACATAAATCAACCACCATACTGAGTACTCATTTATGAGCTTCAACCACCACACTAGTGTAATAAATATTAATTAGGAAAAAAATTATTTATCAATAAAATAGTATAAGAAATCGAATCACATTACATTTGTAATTAAGTAATTTATTCATTAAAAACGTGTACAAGTCCAGGAATATGATTGGTTCACTAGTTACGAGTACATAAGAAAATTCCAACATTACACAAATATGTAAATTTCCTTTTTTTTTACCTTTCAATATGTAAATTTACTTCACTACTTAAAGAACTGAAAATACGGTTTGAACTAATGTGAGAAGGAGGAGAACAATTGCCGCAATAGTAGCAACAGTTTGCCAAGGTGTACGGAAATAATCATGTTTTAGAGTTGCCCTCATCTGGATCCAATAATTTCCACAATAGCTATTCAACCTTCCGCAGATGTTGGCAAAGTCAGAATTGAAAGTCGGTTGAACCACATTGTCCACTAGACCATTAAACAATAAGGCAACATTATTGGTATCACCAATATGGTTCGTGACTATTTTCTTGTGAACGAGGATATCCACATCCCTATTTGTGTCTATCAGCCAATCCAATACAAGAGCATAGTCAGTTATGTAGGCATCATAAGGATAATGACACTGTTCTAATGCTATCATATTCCGAAACAAACTTTCAGTGTTATCATCCACCACGATTTGTGGAATCTGAAGAATATTTCCTGAAAAATTGAAGTCTAAAAAGTGCTTTCCCGCACCGTAAACTTCCATCTTAATGCCTGCTTCTTGCAATGCATTTGCATTGTATAGAAGCTTATGGCTCCCATCCTTTGGTACTGATTGCCGTTTAGCCATGTTTCCTTGCAAATAGAACAATCTAAGAAGATCTGTGAAATGCTTTATCTTAACATCAGGATTAGGCTTCACTTTTTGAACATTATGATAACTGAAATACTCAAAAGTGAGCCTATCAAAAGAAGGGAGGCAACTTCGACGGCCATGGGGAAAAGCTATATTAAACAGCCCTTCGATAAAAAAGAATGGAAGTTGATTCTCAAGTAAAAGCAAATCTAAATGTATGCAATTTGCTAGCCATGGTTGTATCAGTTTAGCAATGTCATTGTTGCCTCCCTCATTCATCATCTTATTCTCGAAGGACATGATGAAGAGTTCAATTATGAAGCCAGCATCATGCAATATCATGTCTGAAAGTACTGTTGAATAAGGACTGCCGTGAATGGTCTCCGGATACGAAGCACGAACTGCTGGCGCTGAATGTAATGCAAAATCATCCAAATCATCCATGCTTGACAGAGCTCTTTCGGTGAATCTTTTATACAACATTTTTTTAAGCAATTCCATGTCTTGCAGCCTCTCATTACCATGATGAAAGGGGCCAATTGAAACCACTTTTGGAGTGTAAGGCTCTTTGTAAAGACGACGGATCGTACTAGGCACCCTACAACAGTCTGGTAACAAAACCCCATCTCCATTTCCATGATCTTGAATATTTCTGCCTGTCAAAACCCCGTCTCCATTTCCATGATTTTGAATATTTCTGCCTATCTCGATAGTCACCTCTGGTTCTTTCACCTATGAAGTTTGGCTCAGAATGTAACACAAGCAATATGAAGGTATTTATAGACAAATACATTCCTCAACACAAAAGTGGGTTTACTAACTAACGCGGAAAACTTTATGATTTATAGACAAATACATTCAAACAAGGCGCGAGCAAATACAAAGGATTGTAAATAAATTAATAAAAGAGAAAGATCCAAAAAGCACATGACGTATACTCGCAATGTGACAAGTCTATATATCTTTAAGAGGAGATAACAAAATAAAGCTAATTAAAAATGAGTAATGATCTTGGATGAAACAGAGGCAAACATTAAAAATTGTGAGAAAATAAGAAAATGCTACAGGAATAATGAATTAAGCTTAATAGAGGATGATATATACATACAATGAAAATGGACTCTCCTAACGTATTCGTCATATACGGAGAATTCTCAACCTCCAATAATAATTCCTGTGACTCCATCATCGCCGCCGATTTGCATAAACGTCTTAAAGGTGCTATTGAACCATCTGTCATCACTTCCTTTGAACAAACAAGCAATTCAACACATTCGATCATACCTTCGGTTTGATGAGAACAATTCTCAGACGCCATGGAAGCTTACTGCACAAACAACAGACCCGAGAAGTAAAGTAGAATTTTTTTTTTTGGTCGAGAAGAAGTAAAGTAGAATTGGATGTGCACTAATTCCACAAGCAAGATAAATGAATAAATAGATGGTTTGCACATGCATGGTGGTAGGGAGAGATTATCCATATTTAATTATTTCATTGTAGACTTTCCAAAAACTTATTTTTTGGATATGTGTGGAAAATATAAAATAGGAATACTGAGAGAAAAGGAGGAGAGAAGACATTAAGTCAATTTTATTAATAACAATAAGCTTAAGCTGTACAAATGAGTTAAATTACAGTTGAAAAATAAAGCAAATATTTAATACTCCCTCCGTCCCTAAATATAAGATCATTTTAGTTAATTTAAAAAAATTAAGTAAGACAATTAGATTATATGATCTCCCAAAAATACCACCACTTAAAATTTAAAAGACAAATAGAGACATTAGAGTAGTCCATCTAATTGAAATGGAAATTACTATTTTGTGCCTTTGGTGTGGTAGAAGTGGAAATAATCTATCATCGAAACAATTTCTGGATCAACTAATTTTTGTTCCTTCTTGAAATAACATGCTTTCTGTCTCAACATTTATTGATGATTTCTTGCAACATGTTTACATTTCCAGCTCTCATGGTACTAGAATCTACTATAGTGTGTGTTTGGTTGGACTTATTTTATCTAGATAAAACATTTATTTTGAAAAATAGCTTATTTTGAGGAGATTATATTTTTAGGATAGACGTTTGGTTGAACTTATTTTTTGAAATGAATTATTTAAAATAAGTAACTTATTTTATAAGTAAAATGTACTTATTTTTAGCTTATAATAAGTAGTTTATGATATAGACCTCATAAATTCTAACTTATTCTACACATCTACCAACAACTAATTAAGTTTAAACATAAGTACATTTAATTATGTTTCATATATTACGCTTCATTTGATTAAGTAACTAGGCAAGTGGATATTTGACCCAAGAGAAAGTCATGCAAGTGGATGCCAGCGTCTAATTATTTGGTTTTAACACAGCTGTCAATTGAAGTTGATTTTTTTTTAAAAAAAAATGTGGAGTCAAATCAAGATAAGAAATATTATCAAATTAGATTGAAACAATTTATATATCAGGGTCGGACCGAGCCAGTAGTATTTATTTAAACTTGGCAGGTAATACTTGAGGAAAGTCCATGCTACAATGAATGTTGAATGAGAACACTCATTTTTTTTTTGCCAGAGAAGATAAATAGTATTACTAAAGAAAAGGTACACCCAAATAGTCTGATAGTCAGCTAAAAAGAGAACAGTAAACGCAATACTAAAACTAAGACAATAAAACAGAATAAAAGGAGAAAAACGTAAGCATCCTTGGGAATTATCCTCCATCATCAGAGTTGAATCCAGGGGCATCCAGAAGGAGAAGCTGAGATAGCTTCGAGGGAGGTCTGATGGTGCAATCAGCAGGACATGACCTAGCTAGAGAGGCCTTTGCTATCCAATTTGCAACAGCATTAGCTTCACGGGGAATCCATTTGAAAGAATGGTTCCTTAAAGAGGATCCAGAGGTGCGTATGTTGTCAACAATGGCTTCACACGTCCAATCTGGAATACTATCTTCACACGTCCAATCTGGAATACTATCTTGGTAGCAGGAGGGAATCAGATTCAAAGCCGATGTTCTGCAGGTCGTTTTCATGGGCAAAAAGAACAGCAGCTTCGAGAGCTAAACATTCCGCTTGGAGGGAAGAAGAGGCTGAGACAATCTTTGAGGAGCCATCAAGAAGCCAGCCTGAAGAGTCACGCACAGTAAAAGCAATGGCGGCTTCCAAATTATCCTTGTTATTAGGCAAGTAATTAATATGGGTGGGTCTCATTTAAAAAACATTTTTTTGCGATTAACTCTTATACTCCCTCAGGTCCCTAATGTAAGAGCTAGCCGTCAAAAAAATGCTTCTTAAGAAAACATGTGAATGTTAGTTGGGTGTCTGGAGTTAATGCTTCTTTTCCAAAAATGCTCATATTTATTATGGTACTTTTAAGAGAGAGAAATGCATAAGCATTAATAAATATGAAAGAGAGTTAGGGGTAAAGTAGGAAAAAATGCATTAAATGAGGAGAGAATATGGGGTGAGCTCTTACATTAGGGACCAAAATCATTCAAATTTTGGGCTCTTACATTAGGGACCGGAGGGAGTAGTAGGGCCGAAGGGAGTAATTATTAAGTATTGGGAACAAGGAATGTAAATGCGAATGGTCGTCCTGCTAGGGGGAGGGAACTCAAGAAGGATCCGATGAGATGGGGGTAGTGAGGCAGGTGAAGATGGTTAATGATTTATTAAATTCCGCAGCTGTCACGTAATGGTCAATGAGCCTCATTCATCTCACGACAATAACATGAGACCCACCCATAAAAAACTAATGAACGTTAGGCAAGTTTGAATGTTTGGCGGACGAATCATTGTTAGATCTGAAGTTGCACGGACAATTTTAAGCCAATAAGAATTATTCTCTTTGTAAATATGTAATTTTACCCTTTTTAATTTTAACTTTTGAAGCTTAAAATTGTAATTTTGACATTATTGGTTTGTAAATTTTGTTTATTTTTTATTTTACACCAAACATTATAAAAAATAACAATCAAGTTCAGAATTTTATTCTTTTGAACTTTCTTTGTTGAATGTTGAATGAGAATAATTGTAATGTTGAATGAGAATAACAATCAAGCTAATTAAAAATTGTAATGTTGAATGAGAACACTCATATTTATTATCACATGATATTAACAATTCGCCTAAGCTATTTATCACATGATATTAACAATTCGCCTAAGCTATTTATTCTTACTCTCAATCTCTTTTTTGTTTATTATTGATAAGTATTGTGAAGTTAATTTAGGAAAAAAGGATGAGAAAAAATAAAAAGTTATTTTATATTTAGAAACAAATTGAAATGTTGAAATAATCTTATACTCTCTTTGGTCCGTAATATAAGAGCTCAAAATTTGAATAGTTTTAGTCCAAAATATAAGAGCTTATCTCATATTCCTCCTCATTTAATGCAATTTTTTCTTCTTTGCCCCCAACACTCTTTCATATTTATTAATGTTTATGTATTTCTCTCTCTCAAAAGTATCATAATGAATATGAGCGATATTGGAAAAAAACATTAACTCCAAACACCCAACTAACATTTACATGTTTTTTTAAAAAACATTTTTTGCGGTTAACTCTTATATTACGGGTCGGAGGGAGTAATTATTAAGTATTGGGAACAAGGAATGTAAATGAGAATGGTCGTCCTGCTAGGGGGAGGAAACTCAAGAAGGATCAGATGAGTGGGGGTAATAGGCAGGTAAAGATGGTTAATGGTTTATTAAATTCCGCAGTTGTCACGTAATGGTCAATGAGCCTCATTCATCTCACGACAATAACATGAGACCCACCCATAAAAAACTAATGAATGTTAGGCAAGTTTGAATGTTTGGCCGACGAATCATTGTTAGATCTGAAGTTGCACGAACAATTTTAAGCCAATAAGAATTATTCTCTTTGTAAATATGTAATTTTACCCTTTTTAATTTTAACTTTTGAAGCTTAAAATTGTAATTTTGACATTATTGGTTTGTAAATGTTGTTTATTTTTTATTTTACACCAAACATTATAAAAAAATAACAATCAAGTTCAGAATTTTATTCTTTTGAACTTTCTAAATTGAACCTTCTTCTTTCCTCTCCTCTACCCTTTGTCGCTTAGAAGAAGGCTTCTCACTAAATTGAACCTTCTTCTTTCCTCTCCTCTTAGCCTGTTCTTGTTCATGCTCAGTCTGCCCAGGCTGTTCTTGGCGTTCATGGTGTTCTTCATGGTGTTCATGGGATTGCCCAGATTTCTCAGAGTGGGGATGCCCAGATTTGCCCCCTTTGGACTTCGATTTCTTGGATGTGGTGGCTTTCTTTGTGTTGGGGTTAGATTCATGTGAGTCGGCCATTGTTGTAAGGGTTTAAGGTTTGTTTGTGATGAAGGGCGAAGGAAAAAGATGAAGAAGATGAAGAACACAGTGAAGAAGATGAAGAGAATATGCAGAGAATTTGTGGGTGAAAAATTTGTGTAAGTAAAAAGTGAAAGTGAAAGTGACTTCCTATTTATATGCAAAGTTACAGAGGGTAAAATGGGAAGTGACTCTTCGGATGAAAACATATGTTTACACATTGGGTAACGTAAACATTTTAATTGAAACGGCGCACCTTATGACATGTGTCGCTTCACCTTGTCAGAGAAGACACAACTTCTCATGGAGGGAGATGAAACGTTTTCTGAAGTGACGTGTCCCTTGGTTCAGCCACTGGCGCTCTTTTAGTTCAACATTCAGTGCCAGCGAGTGATCATCCGGAAGTGGTTTTGCTTCCGGTTGCACTTGCTTAAGATTTAACATTGGGGACCTGCAAAAACAATGATTGACACTCCGATGCCTAAGTTAGTATTGTTGCAGGTTTAATCAATCAAGCATATGATTATTTGAAAAATTAAACTTCATTTGGGTTTACCATTCCCAAATCACCTCTTATGAATGTAAATTGATCAACTCCCAGAGGCTTGGTGAAGATATCAGCAACTGTTGTTGAGTGGGGACAAATTGCACTTTGACATCCTTCTTTTGAACATGATCTCTGATGAAGTGATGTCTGACATCAATGTACTTTGTCCTTGTGTGCTGAACCGGATTCTTGGCAAGGCTTATTGTGCTTGTGTTGTCAAAGAGGATGGGTGCCTCAGGGAACTCCAAGCCAAGATCTCTCAGTTGGTTCTTCAGCCACAGCACTTGGGCACAACAGCTTGCAGCAGCAATGTATCCTGCCTCATTGGATGACAATGACACACAAGTTTGCTTCTTGCTAGCCCAAGACACCAGACAACCACCAAGGAAGGCGCATTGTCCACTGGTGCTTTTTCTATCAGTCTTATAACCTGCATGGTCAGAGTCAGAGTAAGCCCACAAGAACTCTTGGTTACCTCTGGGATACCAAAGACCAAGCTCTTGTGTTCCCTCAAGGTATCTCAAAATACGTTTAACACATGTTAAATGTGACTCCTTGGGGTTGGCTTGAAACCTAGCACACATGCCTACACTAAATTGAATGTCAGGCCTGCTTGCCGTTAAGTATAGTAGGGAATCTATCATTCCCCTGTACATGGGCAGGCTGACAGATTTACCCTTTGCGTCAGCATCGAGTGCGGCAGTGGTACTCATGGGAGTGTCATACTCTTTGCATTCATCCATCCCAAACTTCTTGAGTAGCTCTCTGCAGTACTTAGCTTGGGAGATGAATATCTCATTCTTCTTTTGTTTAATTTGCAGGCCTAGGAAGAATGTGAGTTCTCCCATCATTGACATTTCAAACTCACCCTGCATAGTCTTAGAGAATTCTTCACAAAGCTTGTCATTAGTTGCCCCAAAAATAATATCATCAACATAAATTTGGACAATTAACATATTTCTATCTTTGTGGAGAATAAACAGTGTATTATCTAGTTTGCCCCTTGAGAAACCCTTGCCCAGCAAAAAGCTGCTGAGTCTCTCATACCAAGCTCGAGGAGCTTGTTTCAGGCCATATAAAGCTTTCTTTAGCCTATACACATGTTTAGGATGCTTGTGATCCTCAAAGCCAGGAGGTTGTTCTACATAAACCTCTTCTTTGATGTAACCATTAAGAAATGCACTCTTTACATCCATTTGATATAATCTAAAGCCTTTCATGGATGCAAAGGCTAGAAGAATCCTTATTGCTTCGAGTCTAGCGACTGGAGCAAAGGTTTCTTCATAGTCAATGCCTTCTTCTTGGTTATATCCTTTGGCCACTAATCTGGCTTTGTTCCTTGTAATTTGACCTGTCTCATCCAGTTTGTTTTTGAAGGCCCACTTGGTCCCCACAATGGATTGATGAGACGGCCTTGAGACTAGTTCCCAAACTTGGCTTCTCTCAAATTGATTTAGCTCTTCCTGCATGGCAATAATCCAGTCGCAGTCCTCAAGAGCTTGTTCAATTGAAGTTGGTTCGATTTGAGATAAAAATGCTCCAAACTCAACTTCATTTTGAACCTGCCTTCTGGTTCTGACACCAGAAGAAACATCACCAAGCACTTGATCAAGAGGATGATCCCTGTGATGTCTCCTAGCTGTTGGCAACTGTGCCTCATCAGACACTGTCTGCACTCTAGGCTCATCACTGGGTTCATCTTCTTCTTTGGGATTGCTTGCTGGTGTTTCTTTTGGTGGTGAAGAAGATGATGGTGGTTTTGGAAGATTAATAAGTGTTTCATCATCTTCTGTGGATTGTCCCCATGTAGGAGTTTCATCAAATACAACATGCATTGATTCTTCTACAATTCTAGTTCTCATGTTGTATATTCTATATGCCTTACTCGTAAGGGAATATCCTATGAATATACCTACATCAACTTTTGGATCAAACTTACCCAGATTTACCTTTCCATTGTTATGCACATAGCATTTTGATCCAAAGATTCTGAGGTGGCTGATGTTGGGCTTCCTGCCTTTGTACAGCTCATAGGGAGTCTTGTCCAATCCCTTGCGAACATAGGCTCTGTTAGAGATATAGCAAGCAGTGCTCATAGCGTCCGCCCAGAACACTTGAGAAACCTCTTTCTCGTTGAGCATGCTTCTAGCCATCTCAGTCAGAACCCTGTTCTTTCTCTCGACCACTCCGTTTTGCTGAGGAGTTCTAGGAGCTGTGAAGTTATGTTCAATACCATTCTGCTCACATAGCTCAGAGAAGCTATGGTTCTCAAACTCTCCTCCATGGTCTGTCCTTATGGCTGTGATTTTGAGGTCTCTCTCATTCTGCACTTTCTTAGCCAGGACAACAAAAGCATCAAAAGCATCTTGCTTAGAGGCAAGAAACATAGTCCAAGTGAACCTAAAATAGTCATCCACAACCACTAGAGCATACAGGTTTCCACCCAAGCTCTTCACTCTCGCTGGCCCAACCAGATCCATATGGATTAGTTCCAAGGGCCTGCTGGTGGAGACTTTCTTCTTGGTTTTAAACGAAGACTTTGTTTGCTTCCCTCGTTGGCAGGATTCACAAATAAAATCATGCTTTACCTTAAAGGATGGAATACCTATAGCTAGCTCCTTTTTAATTAGTATGTCAAGTTGAGTAAAGTTAACATGTGCTAGCCTCTTATGCCAAAGCCAACTGTTCTCATCACTAGATATTAAACATTTTTCTTTCAGTTGTTGGCATAAGTCTAGAGTATATAGGTTTCCATTTCTATTTGCCTTAAGTTTGCATTTTAAGTTGGCCTTATCTAAGTTCAGATCCTGCTTATCAACTATTATGCACTCATGTGAGTCAAAGATTACCCAATTTCCTTTGTCAGTGCTCTGGCTCACGCTCAGCAGGTTGTGACAGAGACCGTCCACCAGATAGACGTCTTTTACTAGTCCAACTTCTCCAACTCCAGTGATCTTTCCACTTTGATTTCCTCCAAAGGTAACTGTGGCTCCGTCTTTGATCACCAGAGATTTGAATTTGTCTCTGACCCCAGTCATATGTCTCGAGCATCAGCTGTCAATATACCATTTCCTATTCTTGGATGCTTTGAGACACACCTGAAAGAATCAAGTAAGCTTAGGTACCCAACCTTTCTTGGGTCCTCTGTCATTAGTTTTCAGTGTCCTTGGTCTAGTGTTAGCCTTGACCTTGGGCTTATGATCATTCTGTGCCTCTGACCTACTGCTGGCTCTAGGCTCTTGGGTTTTCCCTGTGGATTGTTTCCAGGCTCGGGATCCCTGTCCTCCCTTAGTTTCTTTTCCTGGGGGAGGATCCTTTGTAGCCTTGGTTCCTTTAGGGACCCATTTGTAAGAGCTACTTGCTCCATGCTTCTTGACATTACAGGTGGACGTGGAGTGTCCTTTCCTGTTGCAGTAATTACAGAAGCTAAAAGGTGTGGAGCTGTGACTAGTGGCTTTATGGAAAAATTTTTAAGTAGGGCTTCACTTTTGGTTCCACCCACTTTTTCCCTCTAGGTGTGTATCCTAAGCCAGTCTTGTCCCTATATGCCCTTTGATTCATTAAAATGATATTTAGCATTTCAGATCCATTTGTGAACTTCTGCATGGCATTTTGCAGTTTATCTCTTTCAGCTGAGATTTTGCTGCAACTAGGGCAGCTCTCAAGTGTTGGGGGCATTGGGTTCTGCTTGGGGAGAACCCTTGTCATCCACTACCGGAAGCTTTCTGGCTTCCGCTAGTTCTTCACTCAGTGAGTCCACCTTGGACTCAAGTGATTCCTTTTTAATTTTCAACACTTTATAGGCTTTACATAATCGAGATAATTCTTCATGAACCTCATTGTAAGCCTCTTGTAATTCAGAGAAAGTTACCTCATTGTCCTCCTGGGTGAGATCAAAATCTGAGGATGCTCCCTCATCATCTTCTCTGGCCACCAGGCAAAGGTTGGCAACTTCTTCCTCATCACTAGCTTCATCGTCTGAGCTATTCACCCAGATGGAGGACACGAAGGCTTTTCTTTTGTCTTTCCCCTTTGATCTTTGCAAGCTTGGACACTCAGCCTTGAAGTGGTCAGACTTTTTACATTCAAAGCACACTGGGGCCATTTCCTTCCTGTATCCCTTCCTCTGACTGGAGTCACCTTTCTGAAAGCCTCCTTTCTTCTTGAAGAACTTCCTGAACTTTCTCACCATCATGACCATCTCCTCATCGTCCAGTTCCTCGTCATTATCCTCATCATCATCATCAATCTCCTTGTTGGGAACAACAAGGGCAAGATTCTTGGCTTTGGATGAAGCTTGAGGAGCTCTCTGAGCCAGCAATGTTGGTTCGTATTCAGCCAGAGAACCAAAGAGTGCAGTGATGGAGCTGGTTGACTCCCCTTGGACTTCCTGCAAGATGGTTACTTTGGTGATCCAATCACCTTTCAAGATTTTTAGAATCTTGCTGACTTGCTCTCTTTCAGGAATGTCCTTGCCCAGGGAGGCTAAGTTATTGATAAGGTGAGTGAACCTGAGCTCCAGCTCTCTGATTGGCTCAGTTGGACTAAGCATGGCGAATTTGTGAAACTCTTCCACCAGCATCTCAACTCGTCTTGCTTTCACTCCCATGGTTCCAAAGTGAGCAGCCTCAAGAGCCTCCCACATATCCTTAGCATTTTTGTGGTGGCTGATCCTATGAAACTCCTTAGGGCTGAGAGCACACTGAATGTAGTGCATGGCCCTAAAGTTTAGTTGGACTAGAGCATAGTCCTCAGTGGTGTACCTGGATCGCTGCTTCGCAAAACCATCCTCATCTAGGGGAGTGTGATCCCCACGTTCAATTACATCCCAGAGTCTCATGTCACTTGACTAGATGTAAGTCTCCATTCGAAACTTCCAGAATGGATAGTTATACCCATCAAAGCCTGGGGGCTTGTTGGGTTGAATAGAGACATCTGGTAGAGAGTAGTCTGTATCCATTACTGGATCTTTTCTTTCTGGATTCGTTGGAATCGAGTGAGAAAGACCCACTCTGATACCAAATGAAAGTAATGGATGCACAAGAGGGGGGGTGAATTGTGTAATAAGATAAAAACTCAAATTAAAATCGACACAAGAGTTTATACTGGTTCGGTCTTCCTGACCTACGTCCAGTTCTCAACCACCCAGGCCGAGTTCCACTATCCCCAGGTTTTACAACGGGTGCACCTGGAACCTTTACAACCGCAAGTTTTGAACGGGATCACTTGCAACCTTACAACCACAAGTTTTACTCAGACTCACTTAGCTCCCCCTTACAACCAGCAAGGGTTCAACCTTTACAAATAAAGGATTTTTCTAACTAAGTTCTCTTTAAGAACAGATAGTGTTACACACTTAAGTACAATTAATGCTCTTATAACAAGAAGAGACTTAACTACAAAGAGTACAAGATATGTAGATGAAAAGATCACTCAATGAGTTAAATGCTCTTTCTCTTTTCTGGGCAGCTTTGAATGCTTGAAGCTTTTCTCGATTTCTCTCTCTAGCTTTCTTCAAGTTGTCAAAGATATTAGATGGCTTCATAAATGAAGGTGAGCTCCTTTATATAGTCTTCAAACATTCTCACTCTTGGTAGGTGGGTTAGCCGTTTGAATATGGCCGTTTTTCACATGTTACCGTTTGCCCAATTAATGCTCTTCAATGCTTAGCAGAGTTGACTTGCTTTATCTCTGAAAAGTAGTTCTGACAACTCTGCTCTGCCAAAAGCATTCTGACACTGCATCTCTGAACGTTCTGACATTCTGATTGCTTGCGGAAGCAGGTTCACATCCGGAAGCAACTCTACTTAGTGTACTGCACTTTGAACGTTAGTCTAACAATATAAGCACATAGTCTCATGCAGTGGGTGTTCACTTAGTCTAAGATGGCTTCCTTGGATCCGGAAGCACTTCCACATCCGGAAGCACTACTACTGGATGAAGGGTGATATTCACTTTTACTCACTCTCGCTCAGTGTCCTTCAATCCAACAGCCAGCGCTAGTCACTAAATAATCGGAAGCAATTCTACTAGACCTGGCTCATGTTCACTGACGCTTAGTGTTACCTATACCAACAGCCAGCGCTAGTCACTAAGCAATCGGAAGCAATTCTACTAGACGTGGCTCATGTTCACTGACGGTTAGTGTTACCTATACCAACAGCCAGCGCTAGTCACTAAGCTATCGGAAGCAATTCCACTTCCGGTTGAATCCTAGCTTAGTCTTAAGGTTTTGTATATCTAGTGCTCCTAGACTAAGTTATTTGCTTAGTAAAGTGCTTGCTGTCGCTGGGGGATGTGATGTTCATCCGCGAGCGCTAGTCCAAGTCTATCCGGAAGTAAATCCACATCCGGTTGCACTCTTATTTGCTGTCGCTTGTCTTCTATTTTATGTACGACTTTGACAGCTTGTAATAAGACATTTTCGGCTAATTTTCTTAATACTTTCATTTCTGATGCCTTCTCAGTTGGTAGGGGCTGATTTTCTTTTGTTGTTTTTTTGGCCAAAAGAGGCTGGTTCAAAAGGCCATAGTTATTTATCTGTTTCTTTGATTTTTGTTTTGTTAAAAACCTTGGAAGATACTCGTATTGTATATGTCTTAACTTAATAATTAAAAAGCTTGGAAGATTTGTGTTCAAATTTGATCTAGGTGCAAGGGCATTTTAGTCCGAAAATATAATTACCCATGTGAAGAATGAGGAGTGAAGGACTATTGGATGCTGGAACTTGGAAAAAGATACAGTAATTCTTTATTATGGATACAGACAGCTGGCCGCCAGTTCGTATTGAAGACGAATCTGATCCAATATTGAATCACCTGCAAGAAAGTATGGTGGTAGCAATAACTGTGACTCTGCTCCTTTCTTTATGTCGAACGAATAGACGGTTCGGTTCACTAATCTTAATTCGTTATGGTATGCGAGCATCACTAATCTTAAAGTATGCGTATGTATATACGTTAATTAATTATTAGAAAAATAACTACTCGGTCCCTAATGTAAGAGCTAACCGTAAAAAAAACGCTTTTTAAGAAAACATGTGAATGTTAGTTGGGTGTCTAGAGTAAATGCTTCTTTTCCAAAATTGCCCATATTTATTATGGTACTTTAAGAGAGAGAAATGCATAAGCATTAATAAATATGAAAGAGAGTTAGGGGTAAAGTAGGAAAAAATGCATTAAATGAGGAGAGAATATGGGGTGAGCTCTTACATTAGGGACCAAAACCATTCAAATTTTGGGCTCTTACATTAGGGACCGGAGGGAGTATATAAAAGTAACTTATGGTATATGTTGAATGGACATACTATTTTTTTAACTAGTCCTTGAAACAATACATTATATTTGAAACAATGCACACGTGCACACTTATAAAATCTACCTTGGGTATCGTCTACAAGAATTTGAAATACAATACATTACATGACCTCTGAACTCAGTTGACCCATAACATTGTCAAAAGAAAACAACAAATAAGATAAGCAAGTGAACATACAATTTTGAAGATAGAAAACTCACAAACACTACATTAACAACAATAAGCATGTCTCACTAGGCGAGATAGTAAATGGACAAAGAACTCCAAGTTGCATGATGTGCCCTCCTAATAGCATTCTTTTAAATGAACCGCCTCACAAAATTTCTATTATTTTTTATTAATAGATGCTACCCCGACCCAAAAACAACAAACACGAAAGCTTTAAATCTACTTCAAAACAATTTGGAGGGCAGACAAAATGGTTTGAGTGAGAGTGAGAATGATGACCACAATAGCGGCAGAAGTAGCCATGGTGTGCCAAGCTGTTTTGCAATAATCACGTTTCAAACTTGCCATCCTCTGGTTCCAATTTCCTTCACAATATTTATTCAGCTCCTTGCAAATGTTATGGTAATCCGAACTGATGGACTCCCCAATGATATTCTTTCGGAGACCATTAAATAAAGAAGCAACGTCAGTGATATCGCCTAAAAAATTGTGGATGATTTTCCTATGAGTGAGTACATCCACATCATTGCATCCATTGATCAAGCAATCCAACACAAAAGCGTAGTCAGTAATGTAAGACTCGAACTGGTAATGGCATTGTTCTAAAGCTATCATATTACGGAACAAAATTTCAGTTCTATCGTCCAAGAAAATCTCAGGGATCTCAAGAATAGGTCTTTTAAGTCTCCGGTAATAATTAAAAATTTTATGCCTTGTAAATTTCATGTTTAGTAAGCATTTGTTCGGCTTTGTGCTTGCCTTCAACCTTACTCCAAATTCTTGTAACTCGGCTGCACTGTATAAGAGAAGATCTCGTGGACCCCCAATGAATGATTTCAACCTTCCAGCTTTACCCAATGGCGTTCTTCCGGATAAGAAAGACAACCTAAGCATATCTGTGATGTGCTTTATCTCATTAGGAAACTCAATTTCAGGTGGAATTTGTTTGTTAGACTCAAAGAAGTGATATGCGAGCCCACGAAATGAAAGGAAGTGGTCACCATATTGGAAAGAGAAGGGAAAAGCTGTTTTATACAGCTCTTCTATAACAAAGAATGGAAGCTGATTCTCAAGTAAAAGCAAATCCTTAGCAGTACCATCCAGCGACCATGGAGGTAACATTTTCTTTACTTTGCTCATTTCATCCTCTTCAAGAAACATACAACTACGGCCTTGTACATCCTTATCCTTATAGACAATCATGAAGAGTTCAATGATGAAAGCAGCATCCACTAATATCAATTTCACAAATTCTTTCTTATTAAGATTGATGTTATCAAAGTAAGAGGCACGAACCTTTGGTTCTAAACTTATTACACACCTGACCAATTCTCCCAAGCCTACCTGAGCTTTTTGCACAAGAGTTCTGAAGAATACCTGTTTGTGCCTTTCCATGTATTTTGGCTTCTTGTTATCATGATGAATGGGACCAATAGAAACAACTTTTGGGGTGTAAGCACCGGGATTTTGGTCACGGATGGTATGAGGCACCCTGTAGATACAACATTCTGGTGGTGGCATCCCATCTTCAGTGCCTTTAATTATTGCTTCAACATCTTTTATCACCTCAGCTTCCATCTATCAAGTTTGATTCAGAAAGCAATCAACATATAATATTACGCAAATTATATACGTATGTGTGTGTGTGTTTAGTGTGTGTATGTACAATGTAATAAATCAACAAAATGAAACCGTTATCATACAACTTCATGTGCTCTTTCTGGATTACTGTGTTAATTATTGTGCATTCACTACTCTTCGTCTTGACTAGAGAATCTGATAATTGTGCTAACTAAATCTCCGGGCAACGTCGGTCAACACATTGATACTCATGTTATGATCATCTCTGCAATCTCCCTAGATATGGTGTTCTGTATTTCGGATTCTTTGACAAATCAAAGAGGAATAACGAGACCCACGTCCTGTCTAGTTTTTGGAGGTAACCTTTCCCATGTATATACTCCCTCCGGTCCCTAATGTAAGAGCCAGCCGCCAAAAAAAACGCTTCTTAAGAAAACATGTGAATGTTAGTTGGATGTCTGGAGTTAATGCTTCTTTTCCAAAATTGTTCATATTGATTATGGTACTTTTAAGAGAGAGAAATACATAACTATTAATAAATATGAAAGAGAGTTAAGGGTAAAGTAGGAAAAAATGCATTAAATGAGGAGAGAATGTGGGGTGAGCTCTTACATTAGGGACCAAAACCATTCAAATTTTGGGCTCTTACATTAGGGACCGGAGGGAGTATATATCATGTTGCCTACTGTCTCCTCAGTGTCCTCATCTTCCAATTTTAAATTTTCTCTTTCATTACTTCTATTTTCTTGTACGACAGTTTTCATTAACCTTTCTGACCCATCTGTGCAATGAATGAAACAACCCAAGTCACCTACCGATGTCCTCCAAGTTTCTCAAGGACATTTTAAAAACTAAATATTTTTTTGAGAAAAAATACTAATAATTTTCAAGTCACATAGGACTAGCTATGTGACTTTTTGAATCGACAGTGCAGATCTCTACTCTGTCACTTGCTTTCTTCAAAACTGAATAATTGTTCTAAAAGAAATTTATATTTGTTGTTTCCAAATGCTATTTTTTAAATGATCAACTAAACAATTTTTCCATCCCAAAAACTTTTTTGAAAATAATTTTATAAAACCATTATAAAAATGTAAAAACATAAATCAACCACCACACTGATACTCATTTATGAGATTCTCTCCAATCTCATTGTACATCCGATTTCATTGAAAAATAAAAGGAGACGACTAACGTTTTGAGTCCGTATATGTGATAGACCCGTGGGCCCAACTCGCAAGTTCACACCAATATGTTGGCCTAATTTCTTTAAGGAAGAATTCTTAATAAAACTTTTTTTACGATATATATATATATATATATATATATATATATATATATATATATATATATATATATATATATATATATATATATAAACTACATCTGAATTGCTTATAACCTTTTTGTAAACACTCTATTTTGTCCGAGCCCACCAAATTAAAATAAAAAATAATTAAAAAAAATAAAAAATAAAAAAACAAAAAAAATATAATAAAACAAGATATGCTCTCTTGATTCTTTCTTGTGAGGCAAGCACAAGTCAAATTGTGTAAGGGTCAAGTGGCAACTAAGTGAGGAAATTGGAAATAATTAGAATTTGATTTGAATAAGTTAGGAAACTTTTGAAGGGAATTTGAGTAAAAAGGAAAAATTGTTGTTGGCCAATCAAGTTTCATAATGGAATTGATACATGTGCAACCATCATAAATAGAAAAAGGAAATGTAGAGAATGATTGGTGAGCATAAATCAAAAAATAATAAATGGACATTTAAAATGAAACCCTAGAGTTGGTGGCCTATATAAGTGAGAGCAAGAGAGCATATATATGGAGCCTTTTTTGGAGAGGCTAGTTTTAGTGATGATCATTTTTTTAGAGGAGTTTTTTTTGGAGAGAAGGAGAGAAAAAGGCTAGGGTTTGGAGAGTAAAGAAAAGAGAGGTATTAGAAAGGTATACATCTATAACATACTTCTTATATTTCTTAGGGGAAAAATAGAGAGAAGGTGAGTAGTGGAGAGTGATTTGATGTGAGATCCTTTCTTCTTCCTCTTCTTCTTCTTCTTCTTCTTCTTCTTCTTCTTCTTCTTACCTTTGTTTTCTTATGCCGATGAAAGTCTATTGTAGACGGAGGCATTCATAATCTCTCTCTAATCTCATTTAGACAAAGGTGATATAACCCTCTAAGACAATTTGATTGTCTCTTCACCTTGCCAATGATTTGAGATAAGAGAGGATTATTCTTAGTTATTTATTTTTTATTTGAAAAATAATTTTTTTTATATATATGTATATATTTTTTTACAATATTTTATCTTTGCTTGATATATGATTTTGTTTTGATTTTATTTTAAAATTATGAAATCTTTTTTTTTCTTTTTTTTATAAATAAAAAAATAAAATGAAATGGTTTTCACAAAAGAGGAAAATGGGTTGAATGATTTTCATCCGAGAAAGATTGAATTATCTTCTCAGGTTGAAAGTCGATTGTTTCTCCGAGAGAGATTATCTCCTCAGGCGATTCAATCAAAATTGTGAAGTGTTTTCTTTTTAAAAAAATAAATAAATATGCATTTTCATAATATAAAAAAAACAAACCAAAAATAATTTTTTCTCTCTTAAATTTAAACAAATGTTTTTCTTAAAAAACACAAACCAAGTGACATTTCTACCCCGAACTACGTGGGCTTTGATCCCTTAAGGGTACGTAGGTCCTAGGTCAAATCCTAGGTCAAGTCCAAAAATGTAAAAATAATTTTTTTTCCTTTTTTTTGTTTTATTTTTATTTTTATTTGTATATATTAATTTCTCTTGATAATTTAAAATAAAATTAAAATTAAGGTCATATTTATTTTTAAACAATTAACTTAGGGTAACCGTTTTCTTGAACGGGTGCTGTGGGATGCCTAACACCTTCCCCACGCACAATCGACTCCCGAACCCTATTTTTTTTATTTTAAAAGGTTTTCCAAAATATCCTTTTTAAAAATTTTGGTGGCGGCTCCATTTTTCCACTTAATTTAACCTAATTTTTCGGGCGCTACAGTTTGGCGACTCCACTGGGGAAAATTTTAATTTTTTTTTAGAGTCAAGCCCATTTAAGTTTATTGTTTAAAAATAACTATGACCTTAATAGTAACTTTATTTTATTTATGTTATTCTTTTATTTATTTATTTATTTATTACTTCTTTTAACTGTCATTTATTTTGTTTATTTTTTTTTCTTTCTTCATATTATTTGTATATATCTCAGGTTTTTATGCCCTCTTCACACACTTCCACTTACACTATCACACACACATTATTTGGCCCTATACCCGGGTCGAGAGTACCTTAGTGAGAGGAAGTTTCTAGCGGTTTCCTAGAGGTTTTACAACCCTGAGGTTACTGTGAAGACTTCATCCTAGTTGTTACCCATGCGACAATATTAATCTCTGAGGGGTTTTCATTACTCCCTGAAGGCTAATTTTTGTTAGTGGGGTCTTTATCATCATGATGAGGGCAACTAGGAGACCTTGTGAGGATTATTAGGAGAACCTAAAACCTTTTCACATATTAGAAAAAACTTAGAAGCCTACCCAATAAGTTAGCACGTTCCTTTATAGGGTACATGATCCACCCTAAGGTTATTCCCAAGATAGGACACTAGAGAGCATTTATTTATTTATTTATTTATTTCGTAATAATTCTCATTCAATAAATAAAATGCATCTTCTTTTGATATGTACTCTTATAAGATCATAAATAGAATAATTCAATTTTCTTCTTTTCTAAGGATCAACTCTTAATCTCCCTGAAGAATATTAAATTCTCTGAGGAGACTAGTGGTTACATGTACATGAGTTAAGCATATCAACAGTGAGATCATAGGTGAGGAGATGATTCGAGATCATTCCAATCTAATGATCAACTCTAACACTCCCTGAAGAATATTAAATTCTCTGAGGAGGCTAGTGGTTACATGTACATGAGTTAAGCATATCAACAATGAGATCATAGGTTAGGAGATGATTCGAGATCATTCCAATCTAATGGTCAACTCTAACACTCCCTGAAGAATATTAAATTCTCTGAGGAGGCTAGTGGTTACATGTACATGAGTTAAACATATCAACAGTGAGATCATATGTCAGAAGATGATTCGAGATCATTCCAATCTAATGGTCAACTCTAAAACTCCCTGAAGAATATTAAATTCTCTGAGGAGTTCCTGAAGAATATTAAATTCTCTGAAGAATTCCTGAAGAGTACTAACTCTCCGAGGAATTAGAGTATCTTACGTCCAAAACCTCATTCGAGAAAGGTCTTAGGTTAAAATATGTATTGCCTAATGATCAATTCTAAAACTCCCTGAAGAATATTAAATTCTCTGAGGAGTTCCTGAAGAATATTAAATTCTCTGAGAAATCCCTGAAGAGTACTAAACTCTCTGAGAAATTAGAGTATCTTACGCCCAAAGCCTCATTCGAGAAAGGTCTTAGGTTAAAATACTTATTACCTAATGATCAACTCTAAAAAACTCCCTGAAGAATATTAAATTCTCTGAGGAATCCCTGAAGAATATTAAATTCTCTGAGGAATTAGAGGCTCTAAAAACTCCCTGAAGAATATTAAATTCTCTGAGGAATCCCTGAAGAATATTAAATTCTCTGAGGAATTAGAGGTTCTTAAGCCCGAAGCATCACTCATTGAAAGGTCTTAAGCCAAATAGGATGTGATATCCATATGGCTTAATGATCAACTCTTGATCTCCCTATGGGATAATAAATTCCTTGAGGAGTCTGGAGGCGAAGCATCACTCATTGAAAGGTCTTAAGCCAAATAGGATGTGATATTCATATGGCTTAATGATCAACTCTTGATCTCCCTATGGGATAATAAATTCCTTGAGGAATCTCGAGGGCGCTCATAATACAATATTGCTCAGTCTAAGCGTCCTTATCAAGTACCCCCAACGCATCTGTATAACACATGACTACTGGTTTGGGTGAAACTAATCCTTCTCAAGATGAGAAACTATCACTTCTATTTCCCTATGGTGTAATGAATATTTTGAGGAGGGAATGGTAATCCTCTCAAGTCATTGTTACTTTCATGTAATAGACATCTTGATGATATGAAGTCTTTAATAATTAGAGAGAATTTAATTGGTCTAAAAGACATCCTCATATGAAGAAAGAAAAGCAATAATAAAAGAAATAAGATGCTAAATCTTTATTCAATAATGTTTGCATATATTATTTCTCCTTTAATGACTTCATTTGACATTTGTCAATGTCATCCTATCTTCTTCACTCTTCGCCCTTAAATGGTTGTCTTTCCAAGATGTCAAATCCAAAAATTGATTCATAAGTTGCATGCATAGAGGTGATAGCATACTGTGGAAATGGATTTATTTTAAAAAAAAAGAAAAATTGAATCTCACTTTGATGAGGCTAGTAAAAGGGTAAATTGTTTAACTTTAATGCAATGCAATGATGATCACATAAGCCATGTGAGGATTTGAGCCTACAGATATTATTTCATTTTAATGAGTGTTCTACTTATCCCTTACTAATCTAGAACTTGGCATGTATCTTTTTCAAACTACAACTTAAGGGTGAATTTGCTTGATATAGAAAAGATCAAAACTTTCATTTCCCCATCAAATCTAAGAGCCACATTTTCATCTATTTTCAGCTCTATGACATTCCTTTCGTATCCACTCACCAAATATCTTCCCTACATTCTTGGGTACATTTTACCCTTACAATCACTCAATTTTCTTGGTGATGGTGCACGTGCGCATTTCTACCAATCATGTAGGTCATTTTGTAAGAATACTCTCTTTTAAAAAGTTCAGACTTCACAAAGTTGTAGAAGAAGAAGAGCTAAAAAGGAGAGAAGCTCACTGAGTCGAAAACCCGAAAGGGCGGCTCAGGCAAAAGTTAGAGCAAAAGAAAAAAAAGGAGAGAAGCTCACTGAGCCGAAAACCCAAAAGGGCAGCTCAGGCAAAAGTTAGAGCCAAAAAAACGGAGAGAAGCTCGCTGAGCCGAAAACCCAAAAGGGCGGCTCAGGCAAAAGTTAGATCCGAAAAAAAAAGAAAAAAAAAGAAAAAAGGAGAAAAGCTCGCTGAGCCGAAAACCCGAAAGGGCGGCTCAGACAAAAGTTAGAGCAAAAAAAAAAGAGATGAGAAGCTCACTGAGCCGAAAACCTGAAAGGGCAGCTCAGACAAAAGAAAAAAAAACCAAATGGGTGACTTAGGCAAAAATTGGAGCTTTTTTAAAAAAAAAGAAAGAGAAAGCACAAAAAGCTCGATAAGTTGAAAACCTAAATGGGCAACTTAGGCAAAAATTAGAGCTTTAAAAAAGGGAAGTACGAAAAGGCTCGCTAAGTTGAAAATCCAAATGGGCGACTTATGCAAAAATTAGAACTTAAAAAGAGAGAGAGCACAAAAAAGCTCGCTAAGTTGACAACCTTAGAGGTCAGCTTAGGCAAAAGTTAGAGCTAAGAAAAGAAAAGAAATAAAGCTCTCCAAGATCCTCCTATGTACTAAGTTTTTGGAGTGTACACTTGATCGAATCTTCATTTACTTTATATTCATCTTGAATATTCACCTCAGTTCCATTCGTCATCTTCTCCTTGTATCTTATTCCCATATCCTAACCTATTGAAAGTTCTTGTGATCTATATATGCATTTGAATCTTAGGTTGATGAAGAAATTAGATTATTGCCAAGCCTATGGAAAGGAATTGGATAACCTGGATATTGAGAGCAAACACTAACCTTCAAACACTGAGTGATGAGAGTAAACACTATACCTTGTGAGGAAAATCATGGGGGAATTGCATTCTTGTTAAACTCTTTACCTAGATGCTATCTAACTCAAGGTGCATAAAATGATTTTAATAGCAATTTTGATCCTCTATTCATGTGACTTGTGTGTTAAAATCTCAAAGTTTTCACTATACTCACACATTGTTCCCCAAACATTTCACAACAAGGAAATATCTCATTTCGATCCTACTCTTCATTTCACATGGCATATGATTCTTTCATAGTACTTCTCATATAGGCCAAACAATACATGTCTTTTATTCAGTAAAGACAACCAAATTAGAACTTGGGGATTCTCCCCAGTTCTATTGTCATGCATCCACTTCATTGGACAACATTGACATTGTTAAATGAAGTCCAAAAAAAAAATATTTGAACTATGCAAGCATTATAAATGAAGATAGAGCGAAAAGAGAAATATTGTCATTATTGACAATGAATTTAACAAGAAAGAAATTGTAACTGTAAAGTCATATACTATCATCCTCCTGGAAATATTTTGTGAGTCATTTCAAATATTAGGGGGAAAGTTTGAGGCTTATATTGTGATCATATCATACATCGCCTCAGTAGGAACTTTCAAGGACTTTTGTTAGGCTAGGGCAAATGCAAAAGCTATTAAGACTATGAGAATCACGCTTGAAATCTCGTTTCTTTAGGGTCAACAACCTTAATGATGTCTTAATTGAATTGATGAGTTTCTGTTTAAGGGAAAGTCCTAGGAGAAAGCAACATTGCAGGTATGTTACTCATCATTATTCCCATGCATCACTTCATGCTCATCCTTATTAGGTCACATCACATCATCCTCACCATTACTATCTTCGGTCTCATTCTGGCAGACCACCACATACTTAGCATTACATCACCATTAATGTCATTATTTGGTTGATATCTTGTTCATTGACTAAGAAAGCAACATCGCTGGTAAGTCTACTCATCATCATCCCATCGTCACTTCATGATTCATCCTCATTAGGATCTCATCACCATCTTCGGTCTCATTTTGGAAGACCGCCACATACATAGCATTACATGACAATCAGCGTCATCATTTGGTCAATATCTTCTTCATTGTTTAAGACTCATCGTCATTGGTTTGCATTTTTGAGTCATCATGTGCTTAGGGTCACAAATATTCATCACCTTCATTTGGACTTCATATTGGGGGCATTTTTAGCATGCTCATCGAAGTGCTTACACCCATCATCTGGGGCAATGTGTGTTTAATGTTACACCATTATACCTTTGTTGTCATACATCATGTTTAGGGCTCCATCATTGCCATCATCATTCATGACATATTTAGCCTTCTACATCATCATCATTCATGATGCACTTAACCTTCTATATCATCATCGTTCATCATCATTATCACTTTCATCTCAAGTGCTATCATATGTGTGCATCAGCAATTTGTGTTTTGCCACGCCACCATACCTTTGTTGTCAAACATCATTATCATCACCATTCATGACATGTTCAGCCATATACATTCATGATGTACTCAACCTTCTATTTATCATCGTTCATCATCATTATCACTTTCATGTTAAGTGCCATCACATGCGTGCATCAGCACTTTATACTGGGGCAATGTGTGTTTAATGTCACACCACTATACCTTTGTTGTCATACATCATGTTTAGGGCTCCAGCATTGTCATCATCATTCATGACATGTTCAGCCTTCTACATCATTATCATTCACGACATGTTATCATCGTTCATGATCATTATCACTTTCATCTCAAGTGTCATCATATGCATCAGCACTTTATCAACATCAGGGGGCAGAACAAAGTCCTCATTATCATCCCTTCAAAGCCCTGTATCGGCAGGCACTCCAAAGCCCAGTAACGGCTGACACTCCTTTAAAGCCCTGTAACGGCAGGCACCCCAAAGCCCAGTAACGGCTGGCACCCCTTTCAAGCCCTGTAGCGACAGGCACCCCAAAGCCCAGTAACGGCTGGCACTCCTTTAAAGCCCTGTACCGGCAGGCACCCCAAAGCCCAGTAACGGCTGACACCCCTTTCAAGCCCTGTAGCGGCAGGCACCCCAAAGCCCAGTAACGGCTGGCACCCCTTTCAAGCCCTGTAGCGGTAGGCACTCCAAAGCCCAGTAACGGCTGGCACTCCTTTAAAGCCCTGTAGCGGCAGGCAACCCAAAGCCCAGTAACGGCTGGCACCCTTTTCAAGCCCTGTAGCGGCAGGCACCCCAAAGCCCAATAACGGCTGACACTCCTTTAAAGCCCTGTACCGGCAGGCACCCCAAAGCCCAGTAACGGCTGGCACCCCTTCAAAGCCCTGTAGCAGCAGGCACCCCAAAGCCCAGTAACGGCTGGCACCCCTTTAAATCCCAGTAACGGCTGGCACCCCTTCAAAGCCCTGTAGCGGCAGGCACCCCAAAGCCCAGTAACGGCTGGCACCCCTTTAAAGCCCTGTAGCCGCAGGCATTCCAAAGCCCAGTAACGGCTGGCACCCTTTAAAGCCCTGTAGCGGCAGGCACCCTTCAAAGCCCTGTAGCGGCAGACACCATTCTTTTTAAAGCCCAGTAACGGCTGGCACAATTCTTTTCAAAGCCTTGTAGCGGCAGGCACCATTCTTTTCAAAGCCCAGTAACGGCTGGCACAATTCTTTTCAAAGCCCTGTAGCGGCAGGCACCATTCTTTTCAAAGCCCAGTAACGGCTGGCACAATTCTTTTCAAAGCCCTGTAGCGGCAGACACCATTCTTTTCAAAGCCCAGTAACGGCTGGCACAATTCTTTTCAAAGCCCTGTAGCGGCAGGCACCATTCTTTACAAAGCCCGGTAACGGCTGGCACAATTCTTTTCAAAGCCCTGTAGCGGCAGGCACCATTCTTTTCAAAGCCCAGTAACGGTTGGCACAATTCTTTTCAAAGCCCTGTAGCGGCAGGCGAAATTCTTTTCAAAGTCCAGTAACAGCTGGCACAATTCTTTAAAAGCGCTGTAGCGGCAAACACCATTTTTTTCAAAGGCATCCTGGTCTTACTTGCGTCTGTTGTCGAGCCGGACAAAATAAGTGTTCATATCTTTACTTGCTTCATAGACAAGAAGCTCACTCTTCTTAGCTACGAGCAAGTACAGAGGGGCAACTGTAAACACTCTATTTTGTCCGAGCCCACCAAATTAAAATAAAAAATAATTAAAAAAAATAAAAAATAAAAAAACAAAAAAAATATAATAAAACAAGATATGCTCTCTTGATTCTTTCTTGTGAGGCAAGCACAAGTCAAATTGTGTAAGGGTCAAATAAAAGAGTGGCAACTAAGTGAGGAAATTGGAAATAATTAGAATTTGATTTGAATAAGTTAGGAAACTTTTGAAGGGAATTTGAGTAAAAAGGAAAAATTGTTGTTGGCCAATCAAGTTTCATAATGGAATTGATACATGTGCAACCATCATAAATAGAAAAAGGAAATGTAGAGAATGATTGGTGAGCATAAATCAAAAAATAATAAATGGGCATTTAAAATGAAACCCTAGAGTTGGTGGCCTATATAAGTGAGAGCAAGAGAGCATATATATGGAGCCTTTTTTGGAGAGGCTAGTTTTAGTGATGATCATTTTTTTTAGAGGAGTTTTTTTTGGAGAGAAGGAGAGAAAAAGGCTAGGGTTTGGAGAGTGAAGAAAAGAGAGGTATTAGAAAGGTATACATCTATAACATACTTCTTATATTTCTTAGGGGAAAAATAGAGAGAAGGTGAGTAGTGGAGAGTGATTTGATGTGAGATCCTTTCTTCTTCCTCTTCTTCTTCTTCTTCTTCTTCTTCTTCTTCTTCTTACCTTTGTTTTCTTATGCCGATGAAAGTCTATTGTAGACGGAGGCATTCATAATCTCTCTCTAATCTCATTTAGACAAAGGTGATATAACCCTCTAAGACAATTTGATTGTCTCTTCACCTTGCCAATGATTTGAGATAAGAGAGGATTATTCTTAGTTATTTATTTTTTATTTGAAAAATAATTTTTTTTATATATATGTATATATTTTTTTACAATATTTTATCTTTGCTTGATATATGATTTTGTTTTGATTTTATTTTAAAATTATGAAATCTTTTTTTTTCTTTTTTTTATAAATAAAAAAATAAAATAAAATGGTTTTCACAAAAGAGGAAAATGGGTTGAATGATTTTCATCCGAGAAAGATTGAATTATCTTCTCAGGTTGAAAGTCGATTGTTTCTCCGAGAGAGATTATCTCCTCAGGCGATTCAATCAAAATTGTGAAGTGTTTTCTTTTTAAAAAAATAAATAAATATGCATTTTCATAATATAAAAAAAACAAACCAAAAATAATTTTTTCTCTCTTAAATTTAAACAAATGTTTTTCTTAAAAAACACAAACCAAATGACATTTCTACCCCGAACTACGTGGGCTTTGATCCCTTAAGGGTACGTAGGCCCTAGGTCAAATCCTAGGTCAAGTCCAAAAATGTAAAAATAATTTTTTTTCCTTTTTTTTGTTTTATTTTTATTTTTATTTGTATATATTAATTTCTCTTGATAATTTAAAATAAAATTAAAATTAAGGTCATATTTATTTTTAAACAATTAACTTAGGGTAACCGTTTTCTTGAACGGGTGCTGTGGGATGCCTAACACCTTCCCCACGCACAATCGACTCCCGAACCCTATTTTTTTTATTTTAAAAGGTTTTCCAAAATATCCTTTTTAAAAATTTTGGTGGCGGCTCCATTTTTCCACTTAATTTAACCTAATTTTTCGGGCGCTACACTTTTATTATTTGAATGTAAACATTCGTAATTTTTACAACCAAGGAAGAATTCTCATCGCTATCCGAAAAATACAATCCAAGAGGGTGAAAAAATGTTCAATAGAAGAAAATTCAGTGAGATGGATTGATATAATGCAGCTGAAGAATGTGAATTACGAACAGAAAAGGAACTACAGTAATTTGGTAAAAAAATGTTCTAGTATGAGTGAGTCCTAGGGTCTTGTAGCAAACAAAAATTGGCATGCTATAACTTAAACAATGCATGGAGTCATCACATTCAAGATAGCTTTAATTTCTAGAAAGGTTCTTCAAGCCAGAACCAATACATTTAAGAATTACAGTGTGTGTCTTTGGATCAGGCTTTATAACGAACTTCAAACCCAAAAGCTCATTTATATTTCTCAGTGTTTCTATCCCATGCCGGTATAGCTGTCCCACATGAATCTTGGAGACATCTCGTGGACATAGTGTACCGAGAAGAAACAACAAGCCCTGCACACAAAAGAACAATGTTACAGAAAGAAAAGATGGGTTCATGCAATTGTTGGATGAAGAAAAATATTTACCTAGGAGCTAGGCCTACTTTGCCTAAAACATGCAATTGAACTACAGAAAAATCACTTAAGGCAATATCAACTGGAAGCCTTGTTCTTTTAATTTACTTAATTAGTTAGTTAACAGCCATCCAAATGTTTTATTTCTCAGAACTTAAGGCACAATAACCTAAAAGACATGAAGGATTATAATTGGCAGTTCATTTAGGAGTTCAGACCTCACGTGAGGAATCCACAACTCCGCCCTGCTGGATCTCATGAAGTAAAGCATACAATTTGCTCACCAACGTCTTCTGGGGGTGTTAGGCCTACCTTCTCATATCTGTGAAGTCAGAAGTTTCTTCAGTATGTTTACGCGTGACAAATGCAAAAAACAGAAGATGAGTCGGGAACCGGCTTAGAAACGCGGACCGCAATGGTTTTGAGAGAATCGATGATCGACCCATTTTCAGCTACTAGAAAAGTGAGGAATAAAATCAAACTCAATAGTTTTATTTTTCAGCATAAAAGAACTAATCACAAATACCAAATTTTGTAAAAGTATATTCCTCTTTTAATATATATTAGGGTAAAAGGTCAAATCTAGCACTAAACTATTGTCAAAAGTACACCCCACATAAAAGTGAATCTCGTATCTCAAATCTAGCATTAATCAAGTACAAATTGGGTCAGATGTAGCAAAACCGTCAATTTTGACGGGTTTGACCGTTAAGTCTGACTCAAGTATGCCACGTCACCCAAGTTAGGCCACGTCACCTGCCACGTCATCACCACATATATGAAAAAGTTTAAGGTTCAAATTTAGCACTCAAGTATTAGTAAAGTTCACCCAACATAAAATAACAATTTTGAGTTTCAAATATAGCACCCATCAATTACAAAATGGTTCAAATGTAGCAACTACGTCAATTTTTATGAGTTTGACTTTTAATTTTGACCTGATTAGGTCATGCCACTTGTCACATCGCCCTATTAGGCGTCATGCTACTTGCCACATCATCATCATCTTCACTACATCATCACCACATATCTGAAAATAAATTTCTGAAACCCACATCACCCGGCAGAGTTTGACCATTTCTGAAACCCACATCACCACATGTCACTTGCTACATCAGTTCAAAATTAATGGTCAAACCCTGAAAAGTTCACAGAATTGCTATATTTGTCGTAAGGTGATGTGGGTTTCAGGGATTTATTTTCATTTATGTGGTGATGATGTAGTGAAGATGGTGATGATGTGACAGGTAACATGGCCTAATAGGGCGATGTGACAAGTGACATGACCTAATCAAATCAAAATTAAAAGTCAAACTCCTAAAAATTGACGTAGTTGCTACATTTGAACCATTTTGTAATTGACGGGTGCTATATTTGAAATTCAAAATTGTTATTTTATGTTGGGTGGACTTACTAATACTTGAGTGCTAAATTTGAACCTTAAAGTTTTTTATATATGTGGCAGGTGACGTGGCATAACTGGGTGATGTGGCAGGTGACGTGGCCTAACTTGGGTGACGTGGCATGTGACGTGTCATATTCGGGTCAAACTTAACTGCCACACCCGTCACAATTGACAGTTTTGCTACATCTGACCCAATTTGTACTTGATCAGTGCTAGATTTGAGCTACGAGATTCATTTTTATGTGGGGTGTACTTTTGCCAATAATTCAGTGCTAGATTTGACCCTTTACCTTATATATTATTGTTTAATCGTAGACATATATATGTTAATGTCATATATATTACAGTTTATTTTACTAGAAATATTCTTTATTCTACTTTTTTCCATAGCCAAATATAAAAAATTGATTTATTTTCTAAATTTCTAATGACAATATTTTTTTCTTGGGCAATGATCTTTTATTAAAAATTAAGATATTAAACTATCACAATTTGTTTCTATGTTTATATATAAAGTATATTAAAACTAAGATATTTTTTCTTTAATTATTAAGTTATTGGTTCAATCATCTGTCCTTGACCGACCCGACCATGTGAACCATGACCCAAAGTCCTCCCCGCTCTGGATTTTACAATATTATTTGAAACAAAGAATCATAAGAAAGAAAATTACTGGGATTACAATTTTAGCATTACCCAACAAAATATGGTTCTGGTAAAAAAACAAAAGAAGGTAAAAATTAAATCATTGATTACGCCATCCTATCACACATATAGTAATTCTATTACAGACTTAGCATTATCCAACAAATTAGGAAAAAAATAGGACACCTTCCCTCGTTGTTATTGTTACTTCATTAACACAGAAACACACACGAGTAAACCCTATGTTTATATTATATTACTAAAAAAACAAATGAGAGTCACCAGCGATTATTCTATACTAATTAAGTAGATATGATATATCAGGTTCTCATAAAATCATCTTTCGTTCACTTAATAACTATCATAAAACTAAAGCTAAGGTCGATATGCGATGGGAACCAAACACAGGTCATGTTTCCTTCTCAATGCAGAAACATATATTTCAGTCATATCCAAATCCTCATTCTTTTCCCCATTAGGAAGCTTCCAATCAAAATGATAAAGCAAATTTGCAACACCCAATTCTAAAACTGGTGCAGCAAATGTAATCCCAGGGCATATCCTCCTTCCGGCACCAAATGGCATATACTCAAAGCTGCCACCTCTATAATCAATTGAGCTACCAATAAATCTTTCTGGATGGAAAACCTCAGGTTCATCCCAATAGTTTGGATCCCTTGCAATGGCCCAAACATTGACCATCACATTGGTCTTAGCTGGTATTGTGTATCCATTAAGTTCACACGCTTCAAGGCTTTGTCTTGGCACCAAAAGAGGACCGGGTGGGTGTAATCTTAAAGTTTCTCGAATGATTGCGGATATATAAGTCAACTGATGAAGTTCAGACTCATCAACATATCCTTTGTTTCCATATACCCTTCTTACTTCTTCTTGTGCCTTCCTCATCACTCTTGGGTTTTTTACCACCTCAGCCATTGCCCACTCCATTGTCATTGTGGTTGTTTCAGTTCCAGCAATAAACATGTCCTAAAACAAATTAACAATGCTTTCAAGCTAATTCCTATATTGATCATCAAATATATGAAAAATCAATACTAAATTAAAACAAAGACTAACCAGGAGGACAGCTTTGATGTTATCCATAGTTATTGGGATTTTCATGTCATTCTCTTTTTGACTCTTGAGAAGAACATCAACAAAATCCTCCTCCTCTTCTTGTTCACTTTGATTAGCCTTCTTTTCTATGTGGTCATTTATGATAGCATTAAGCATTACATCAAGTTCTTTATGCACCTTTGCAGCCTCAGCCTCAGCTCCACTAATGACACGAAAGAATGCAAGTGAAGGATAAAGATCAGCTATGGATAAGCCACCTGCAAGTTTCACCACATATTCCATAGTTGACCTTATTTCATCTGCATTTTTACCCTTGCCACCAAAAGCTGATCGTGCAATAATGGTATTTGTGATTCGGTAAAAGTGATCAATGAGATTCACACCATGACCTACTTCATTTTCTGAAATATGCTTTACAGTTGCAAAAACCTCATCCTCTCTTATCCTCCTATATGTGCGAACTCTATTCATAGACAACAGCTCCGTGGTACAAATCTTTCTCAATTGCCTCCAATAGTTTCCATAAGGAGCAAAAGCTATGTTTGTGCTACCATAATTGAAGATTTCACCAGCAACAAGTTTTGGTCTATTGGCAAAGATTGTGTCATGGGTTTTCATGACCTCTTTGGCCAATTCTTTTGAAGAGACTATGATATAGGACAATTGTCCGAGTTGAAGATGAACTAATGGCCCATACTTTTTTGCTAAGTCTCTAAAAGAACGATGGGGTAGTTTCCCAATCTGGTGAAGGTTTCCTAGGAGAGGCAACTTTGTTGGTCCTGGGGGTAAAGTTTTGAGGGATTTCTGAAATACAAACTTGTGAATCGCAATCAGGCAGCAGAGGAAGGTGAAGATGATAGAGTATGGGATTTGAATCTCCATGTTGTAGCTATGGAAAACGTAGTGTTGTGTACTTGAGAAAAAAGTTGAAATGGTAATTACGCTTTATATAGTGAATCAGATAAGAGTAAGCTTTACTTTTTTGAACCCACAGAAGATTAAATTATTCTAAAAACTTGATGGTTTTTTTAATTTTTTTAAATGTTTGACTTTCCAGTACCCTCGTGACACCATGAAGTATGACTATATATTTGGATATTCTTTACTAAGGCTGCACAAATAATAGGTAGGACTTGGCTACATATATGTTATACTACCTCCGGTCAAAATAGTCTATTAAATCATGACATATTTGATATATTTTTAGATTATCCATTACTTTATAAGTAAAATAAACTAGTTTAAGGGAAAAATTAGGTAAATCAATTTATAATTAACTTATTTTGCTTTTTTAAGGATTTTTCAAAAAAGTCAATTAGGTCTTATATTTAGGACCGGAGGGAGTAACTTTTAAGTCCTATCTTAAAAATATTTTGGGTTAATTTTTACAGTCCTATACCAAGCCGGTTCTATATGGCATGAGACCAAACATTGGACATGTCTTTCGGGTCACAGTAGTCCAACCTGTGAATCTTAAGAAAAATAATTAAAAATGATGGAATAAATTAAAAATAAAAGAAATTGTGAAAAGAAATAATAAAATATTTTTGTAGGGTGGTGTAATAAATATTACTTAGGAAAGAAATTATGTATCAATAAAATAGTAATATTATTAGATCAAACCGCCCTTCTATCTTTTGAGTATATGCTTTTATTTTGTTATACCCGAGGTTGGGTTTTATCCTGTTATAATTGTCATAGTTTTGGGTCAACTTGTCCCATTACTAAATTGCACCGGCCGGCCGGCCAGGTAAGTCCAATTATTGAAATAGTTTTGTGTAAATTTATTCATTAGTCCGGAGTCTGCCATGATACTTATTGTCATTAAGCCAGAAGTCTTTCTCATGATGCGTCATCACACATCAAGATTTTTGTATTTGTCGAAATTAGATGATAAACGGTATTAAACTTCCCATATTTTAGTAGTATATATTTTTTTAGCAGATTTAAATCTAAGAAAAGCTTAGAAGATATTACTGCTTTCAGAAAAATTTGCTTGAACCATTTCACTCTCTACTAGAGAATCGAATGGTAGAGACTAGAGTGTGTGTAGCCCCATTTGAAATGCTCTCAGCTTCCCTGAACTACTCTTGTATTTATAATGAAATGCTTGGAACAGACAATAATTTACTCCTTTGTTGCTAAATACAAGAGTTTATTGATTTTTTAGAGAAAGCTAAGAAAGCAAAATAAAACACTTAATCATAACATATTTTGTATATTATTAAATCACATGTTAACTTATATGTCTAATAATTAAATTAACTTAGAGAAAAAAATTAGGAAAAACTATTTTAAATTATCTTATTTAGTTTTCTTAGGATTCTCCATCAAAAGTCAACTAGCTCATATATTTAAGAATTGAGGAAGTAATAAGTAATATGAATATAAAAAATAAAAGAAATGAGAAAAGAATAAATAGAGGCGATGCAACACTGAAGCGGCTCTCTTCTTAATTTTGGGATAAACCATCATAGAATGGGAAAAATTGTTTCCACCAAAAAAGGTTAAAATTGTACATCACCACACACATACCAAACACTTACTCTACCAATCAAGAATATTTCTCGAAATGTGATGGTAAATCATTTAATCCCTATTTTACTAAGAAATTAAAACAAAAAAGTTCTGTATTGCTTATATCTTTTATTACTTAAATGTAAACTTTCGTAATTGTTTCAACCAAGAAAAAATTCTCATCGTTTCCGGAAAAAAAAAAATAAATCCAAGAGGGTAAAAAAATGTTCAATAGAAGAAAATTCGGTGTATATGATTGATCGGTGTATTGGATTGAAATAATGCAGCCCAATAATGTGAATTAATAACAGAAAAGGAACTATAGTAAATTGGTCAAAAATGTTTTAGTATGAGTGAGTCCTAGGAGCTTGTAGCATACAAAAATTGGTATCCCATAACTTATAACAATGCATGGAGTCATCATATTCAAGATAGCTTTCTAGAAAGGTTCTTCAAGCCAGAACCAATACATTTAAGAATTACAGTGTGCGTCTTTGGATCTGGCTTTATAACGAACTTCAAACCCAAAAGCTCATTTATATTTCTCAGTGTTTCTATCCCATGCCGGGATAGCTGTCCCACACGAATCTTAGAGACATCTTGTGGACATAGAGCACAGAGAAGAAACAACAAGCCCTGCACACAAAGGAACAATTGTTACAGAAAGAAAAGATGGGTTCATGAAAATGGAAGAAGAAAAATATTTATCTAGGAGCTAGGCCTACTTTGCCTAAAACATGCAATTGAACTACAGAAATGTCATCTCTTAAGGCAGTATCAACGAGAAGCCTTATTCATTTTATTTGATTAGTTAGTTAACAGTCATCCAAATGTTTTATTTCTCGTAACTTGAAGCAAAATAACATAAAAGGCGTGAAAGATTAGAAAGGGCAGTTCAATTAAGAGTTCAGACCTGATGTGTAGAATCCACTACTCCGCCTTGCTGGATCTCATGAAGTAAAGCATGGGCAATTTGCTGACCCACGTCTTCTGGGGGTGCTAGGTCTTCCTTATCATCATCTGTGAAGTCAGAAGTTTCTTCAATGTGTTTACGTGTGACAGCAGTGTCGACAGAAATGAAGCAACCAGAAGTAGTTTCTGCATTAAGTGAAATCCCATACCCAGGTGACCTGTGTTGTTAATGAAGAGGCCAAGTCACTCAGAGAGGGTTATGCAATAAAGCTTGGAATTTCTCAGATAACTAACAAACATATTAAGAAAATGTAAATTGAAGTTTATATTGAATGGAAAACATCATACTTTCCAGCATCTAGGCCACCTTTGTGATCCGTAGAAATAAATACATCTGGGAGCAGATTATTGAAGATTCCACGGGCAGCATAAACCATGCATTTTTCAAACTGAGAAGACACTCTAGCAGAAAATGTCTTTCCTCTTATCCTCTTAACCATGCCTTCGTCAGTCCAGGAAACTGCCTGCTAGGACAAGTATGCGATGATCACAAATAAAATTATATAATTATAAAGTAGACTAATTAGAAATAAATTCATGTACTCACAGTTAGACTCTGAACAATAGGCACAGACAAAACAACTTCACCACCACCATCAGGAGGAACTCCACGAGATTCAATTTTAAGATTAAGTTGTTTAAAAGGGACTCCAAAACGTTCCAATATGTGAAAGGTGGTAGAACTGAAAGTATCAACTGATGGATCCTTAGAGTCATTTGTAATTCCTAATAACATAACAATGGGCAGTTGTTAACTAACAGATCATCTGCCAATATACCATCATTGTTACTTTGAATATTGAATATCACACAATTCAGGTATTATTTATTCAAAAAAAAAAAAAAATAGTTAGCATTCATCTCTGTAATATGGGAATATAACTCATCTTTCAAATATAAAAGCCCCACTTCATGCAAAATACGAGCTCTTGATGATGCTAACTATTTCTCTTGGTATGATTCCTCTGGCTCAGAGGAATTCAAAATACTAGCTACTTCCTATAATTACCACATTCCAAGTCTAATCAGTGCCCAAAGAGAATAATGAACTCCTATGACAAAATTTCACAAGATTACTATGTATCAATTAAATTGCCTAACTAATAACATATGTATTAGCATCTACAGGCACCCAATTGCCAAAAAGTTTGCCAATCAAAGTAAGAAACATGACTTCCTCAATTATACTATAAACTCCCGATAACTTAACAAAAGCTAAATGTGATCATAGAGATCATATAAGAAGACAACAACAGTGATAAATTAATGACCCAACTTATTCCCTCTGAACTCAATGACCAAAAAGTTTCTTTTTACCAGTCAAATCTATGTGAATATTTCACCATTCCATGCAGTTTTTGTCACTATAAGGTCATTCTGTAAAATGCATTACATTTAAAAACGGCAAAAGAAATTACCTTTGAGTCTAATCTGGAGGTCCTTCTTCCCAAATAAAGCAAGAACAATCAACGGTTCCAAGAAATACCCAATGGACCGACTCACACCGCAGTCATGCACAAGATTCTTCCCACCCATGACAATTCCAGGCTTGTACTTCAACTTAGTAGCTATCCACAAACAAAGAAAACCCAATTCAGCCATCACAAGGCCAGTTGAATGAACAAAAAGAGACATACAACAGGAAAAGTGAAATTACCAGATTCATTGATTTCAACATAGCAATCATCACAAACTTTCTCAAGCAAACGAAGAAAAGAGACCTCATGTTTTTGAAGACCAGGAAAAGTGTCATCTGAACGAATATCCTCTATTATAATGGAAGTACCAGAGAGAGTAGCTAGAACTAATCTTAGCCTGAAGCTCTCACATCCTTTTAGCCTCTTGTAATCCTTCTTCACCATCCTCTTTACTCCACACTCTCACAAACTTCACTAGTACTAAAGTTGGTAGTAAACTACAAAAAAAAAAACAAAAAAAAAAAAAACAAAAGTTACTTTTTTATTCAATGCCAATCCCTTGAAAACAAATGTGAAATTACTGATTTGTTTTATGGGAAAAATGCAATCTTTAATAGATGAAAGCAATATGGAACAAAAACATGGAACTTTTTTTTGTACAAACCTATAAAGACACAATTTTTAAAGGCGATTTGGAAATTTAATTCAAACCCACGAATTTGCCAGATTGAAGAACTGTAAAAACTAATTTGTACATCATTTTATGAATTGTCAGCAGACACAAAGGATAGAATGAAGGCGTGACTTGAAGAAGAAAGTGGGATAGTTACCTAATCAAAGCGAAGGCGGCGGCGGCGGCTGGGGGAGCGAAGGCGAGAACTCCTTGTGGAGTGTGGCGGCGCAGCTGAAGGAGAAATAGGGAAGAAGAAGAAGAAGAAGAAGAAGAAGAAGAAAGGGTTTTAGTGGTTAAGAAAAATAAAAGAAAGGGTTTTAGTCTTTTTTAGATAGTAAAGGAGTAATTATGGAATTTTGGAATATTATAATGGTTTTTATTTTTATTTTGGGAAAATCCTAAATAAATCCCTTCTAATACCCAAAAAGACAAGTGAGGAACCTAAACTTTCAAAAGGACCATAAAGGAACCAGCACCTAACTGTCATTTTAAAATTTTGCGATAAGACAAAATTGTCCACATCCTAAAACACAAATTACTACCCCACCCTAAATCCACCATAACACTCATCCTCTTCTCGCAATTCGTATTTTAGGATGAAGACAATTTTGTCTTTTCGCAAAATTTTAAAATGACAAGTAGGTGCTGATTCCTTCATGGTCCTTTTGAAAGTTTAGGTTCTTCACTTGTCCTTTTGGGTATTGGGAGAGATTTATTTGTGATTTTCCCTTTTATTTTCAACCTGTCCCAAATAAATCCCTCCCAATACCCAAAAAGACAAGTGAGGAACCTTAAATTTCAAAAAGGACTATGAATGAACCAGCACCTACATGTCATTTTAAAATTCTACAAAAAGACAAAATTGTTATATCCTAAAACACAAATTACTTTCACACCCTAAACCCACCCTCTTCTTACAATTTGTGTTTTAGGATAGGGGCAATTTTGTCTTTTCGCAAAATTTTAAAATGACAGGTAGGTGTTGGTTCCTTCATAGTCCTTTTGGAAGTTTAGTTTCCTCACTTGTACTTTTGGGTATTAGGAGGGATTTATTTGGGATTTTCCCAAAAATTATAAGGATTGAAATGTTCAAAATGAGGCTTCAAATTTCTTGACTCTCCAAAAAAGAGATACTTTCGATAAAAAAAAAACAGATACTAGGGTCAATTATATGTTTGCGTGTATAAAAAAAAATAGGAGTCAATCTAACATTTGGCCAAAAAAAATGTGACCAATTTTAATAAACAAACACCTTAATTTATCAAAAAAAAAAAAAACAAACACCTCAAACATATTTTCAATTGACACGGGGTGGCAAAGCGTATGTCAATTCCTTTACACACATTAGAGTATATCAGTATAGCAGGGACTTCTAACCCGACCAGTCCGATTGGTCCGAAAAACACACAAAAAAGTTGGTTGAGTTGTAAAAAGTTCAGTTTGAATTGAAATGGATTGAAAGCGGGCTAGTCTGCTTTTAAAGTGGGTTAAGTTTGTCTGAAATCCAATTTTGCATGTAATAATTGTATTTGGGTCGGGTTGAACCCAAAAAATCATAGAAAAAAGTAGGTTGGGTTGGAATAAATTAAGTCCGAATTAAAACTAATTGAAATCAGACTAGCCGAATTAAAAGTGGGTTAGGTCGAGTTGCCCATTTAAATCGAGCTAGCCCGAAATAATAGCTCAACTAAGAAGTATGAACTCATCCATGAATGACTTGATATTCTCTAATATATATTGTCTCTCCTTGCAATACCTAAAAAGAGTAAATGATATGAATATTTAACAGGAAGACAACCATTGATGGATGGTTTCTAGTATATTATGTCCAAGAAAAACAATCATCAACTCATCGTCGTCCGTGGGTTCAGTGGCGAAGAGATTGAACAATGCGTGTCGGGTTGACCACCACGTCGTGAGTTCGATCTTGGGGAGTGACACTTTGTTGAGTCTCCATCTCGGCGCTTGGGGAGGCATCTCTGTAGCTAAGTGAAGCTGAGAGTAACCTACCTGTGTAGACAGACATAAAGGGTTTGCGGGTCATGCTCCAGAGCCCACAGGGACAGGCCCCCAGTGGATCATGAGTTAGGTGTCCTGCCCTTGAATTGGGTTGAGCCCAAACCCCTTCCTAAAATTTAATTATAAAAAAACAATCATCAATGGTTCGCTGACCACATCTTCAAATATTAAGGACAATTAACACTGAAAAAGTTTGTTGTATTTATTCTACATGGTTAAGATGCATTTTTGTTCTAAAATAGTTCACCAAAGAGTGTTTTTTCTTGTTCCTTTTCAAACTTCTCATACAACAATCAATTGTACAAATTGATTGGTTTGATTAGAATAAAGGTAAGAAAATCTAAAAAAAATTCAATTGTATAATGATAAGTCTTAGCCACTTCTTTTGTTTATGTTCTTCAATTTAATGACGACCGGTAATGGAGTACTCCTTAATATTTGAAAAACATTTAACTTTCTAATTTTATAACAACATTCTAGAATTTTTTTTTTTTGCCATTACAAGTATGATCTAGAACAAGTTGATTTTCTACATCCAAAAAAGCCTGCATTCCATTTTCTAAAAAACTCACAAGTCTTTATTATATGAAGCTGTTAAGTATATTAGAGAATTTAAATGGATATGAGCTTTATACAAACCATTTATTTTAGTTGCGTTATATATGCATCATTTCTTAATACTTCACCACAATGAATTAGTCCACCAATGATGATGGACATTACATTCCATGCTCGGTACATTACAAGTAAACTACATTGACTTTTCAACTTCTAATTGTGCGATGGATTAAATTGCCCAGTCAAATAGACTGATAACACATTGATAGTACTTCACACATAATCAGTTCAACTTTAAGGATTATAACAAATAAATTATAAATCTCAAGTGGTTTGCTTTGGTAGTTAACACAATAAATCTGAGTAAAATTTTTATTTGTTCTCTGTTTCTGTGTAGAAAACAATTTTGAAATACGCCTTCTTACTTACAATCTCTATTTGAAATTCAAGTTTACTCTTCATTTACTTATTGTGATTCTCAATATTACTTAAGCCTCCTAAGTCCTAACAGAATTTTACTCAAATATACGTTCTGTTAAATACAGTCTCCTTAACGTTTCTATGCCTTGTACAAGGCAAGGTAAAGAGCATGTTTATCACGTAAAAGACTAAGATCTCCTTTATGCGTGTACTCTCATTTTGGCAATTAAGGCATCACTAACATGTTAATATATATACGGCACCTCTTTCAATAGGGTTAGTTTGAAAATATGTTGATGACAATTTCCTGTACAACCAACACAAACAAACATTTTTGAGGAGCGAATTCAATTAACAATTTTTAAGAGGTAAATATGTAAATGACAATTTCAAGCCATAGCATCCGGAACAATGACAACAATCTTTTAGGAGCAAAAATAAGAAGTTTGCAATGGTGTCTATCAATTTTCCCCTTACAAAATTGTCAATCGACAAATTTACTCTTCAAAAAATATTTTCTGACATTGACATATTTACACCTTAACCCTTGAAAATATGTAAAAATTAGGGGAGAGCAGAAAAATAATACTAACATCTAATTTGACATCATTGAAAAATCAATAACATTTTTATTAATGCAAGAAAAAGAGGAAGAAATAAAACCTATACTTATCCCTTCTTTCTTGGGTAATATTTGCAGATCCTATATACAAAAAATGTAGCCTATAAATTTCCAAGGACATTGGTAACTCCAAAACCTAAAGTTACAAGCATCCTTGAGATTTTCTAAATTGAACTTCACCTTAATTAAATTGAGAGAATAGAAACAAATATTCGAACAGGTCCATCTTTTTCTATCTTTTTCCCTCATTATTTCATCTAAATTAAAATTTCAGGGGATTCACTTCAATATGGAATATTTACTGATACGCAGAAACATCCCACCTCAACTATCTCCAGCAATTTTTTAGTCCCGCATGAGTGAGAAACCATGATCTCATTGCAAATGTCAATGTGTCATACTATATATCACATTTGGAGAAGATTATTCACTGTAACTGATACAGAATTTGTCCGTTGCAAGTCCTGCAGTATCTCTGAAGCTTTAGATTCTAATACATATTAAGAGAAGCTATAAGATTAAACTAGAATGCCAAGAACAATTGATTCCAATTCACTCGTTACTTCTAACAAATTTCAAATGTTTTATATAACCACTATTTATTTGTTGGGAGCTAGGTTATATAATAGGACGAGGGGGGGGGGGGGGGGTAGTGGTAAAATTTACACAAGGTGGGTCACACATTACATTTCACAATCAAAGCATGTGAAACTGTAAAGCTGGTTTACAAACTGCACTCAATTGCCATCAAACCTTTCCAACAGAAATTAACATTACTCGTACAAACCATAATTTTGAACACAATTAATCTTGAGACAACCCATACCTGGAAAATTATGTCATCTGGTATGTGAGGAAGAACTTCCCGAACAGTCTCAGCCATGGCCAGTATATTTGCCAGATTATCATTTGCCAAACGTGGGGCATTTCTCATATGTAGATTATCAGAGCCTCCAGGAATCCTCCCATGAGAAGGAAGAATCCTGGAACCACTTGCAGAAGCCTGAGGAGAATTCATAGGCCAAAGGCTCCAGGCAGTATCTTCAAGGGCATTCTGAGCATTTTCTCCAACAGATGCAAGATGTCTCATCATCATTTGAACTCTGCCTAATCCAGCAGATCTGATTGCAGTAGACGGACCAGCCCCATCAACACCTTGATTTGGCCAAGAATGCAACCAAGGGGACTCGAGTCCTGCTGCATCTCTATAGAGGGGAGTGTAAAGTCAAATAAAAATGCAAATCAATTCAAGCATATGCAAATTTTGTGAATCACAACCAAATGCATACATTTTGATTTGGGAGAAAAACAGGGGAGAAAAATATAAACTAATCTTTTCTTCTAATATGAATTAATGTTTAAGGTGAAAAAGGAAGAAAATAGGTATCATAAACAGTTTGACATTTCATTTGCTCATATTACCATATTGTCACTATCATTATCTCTTAGAAGCAATGGACTTTTCCAGCTTTTTTCTGGCTTAAGCAGAATTGCATTGTTCTACAGCAAAATAACACCTCCGCAATGCCAATCATTCAGAGTTCATTTCTTTGGCCTTCACTGTTTTTCAACTCAGTTAAATGAGGTACTACTTGAAATTTTATTCAAAACATTTTTAAGAATTCAAAATTTGTTTGGAACAACAAAGCTTTAGAGATAAAAAAAAAACATCAAACATACTTTAGGGACCAAAACAGTGTTTGGAATATAAAAAATGTCATTCTGAATAACAACCAAAATTAACAGCCTGAAAGCCAAAAAAATAGAGATAGAGAAGCATATAACATTGTATAAAAATTGAACCTCCAAGAAATGCCATCTATATTCGGTGTCTGGTTGGGAAATAATCCAGCATCCACGGCATGTCTGCCAGTGTTTGGCTGATCAAGTCCTGAACCTATTTGGTGTGCATGTGGTCCTTCAACTGATGTTTCCCGCGAAGTGTAGGTTGCTTCATTTTGAGGCCGGTTAACAAAAAGTGGTTTCCGACATGTTGGACAAGTATACATCTCACTCAATCCTTGATCTAACCTGGAATCAATTGGAGGGTGATAGCATCATACCAGAATTCACTCAAACAGAAGAACAAAAATGCGTAAAAAGTTTCATACCAAGATCTCAAACATGCAAGATGGAAAAGGTGTTTGCATTTCAACCTTTTAGCCTTGGCCATAGGCTCCTGCCAAAAGAACAATCATAATATTATTTAGAAGTGATTTCAAGCCCCACCTAGTGGGATAAGGCTTGTTGCTGCAACCCAGAATTTCAATCACTAAAATCTACCAGTGAAAAGTCACCAGAATAACTAGCAATCTAGCATACCCTACAAATAGCGCATTCATCATCATATGATAGTAGCTCCTCAGTAGTTGCATCAGGAAGAGCCGCATGTAGTGCGCCCAAAGCTTTCCTCAACCTTATATAGGCTCTAACCCTATTGGTCAGAGCACTTAGTAGTGTCTGTTAAAAGTAAGATCATAAAATTAAATATCATGCATATCTCCAAAACTAACAATGAATGGACTGCGTAGATCATGCAGAGAGAGTGGAATTTATGCAAATACTTACACGTATGTTTATGAATAATACTGCATCTACAAGATGGAAAGCTATCCCATGGAGCCACCAAATATGCAAATAATGACCAAGAGATGTAAGATAAGTTGCCATGTCAAGTAAAAATCCCAAATTCCGAATGAGAGTCCACTTCCATTCCATTAATGATCCTACAGTCACAAGTGTAAATTAGGTCATTGAATTTTCAATCAAGTATATCAAGTGAATTTTCAATCAAGGTTTACATGCAAGCGAGAGAAAGGTGATCAGGCAGCACTATAAGAACAAATACAATGTCCACGGTAAATTGTTTTTTTTTTTTTGGAGGATTACTTGTCTTCCCTTGTTAATTGTTCCATCCACGTGAATCAATGTTTTTTTTTGGGAAAACAACTAGGAAAAAAGCCTACCCAAGTGTGTTGATAATAATCAATGGTTTACTACAACCACATCCATAGATGAAATAACTATTAAATTTAGAGGATTACTTGTTCTCCCTTGTTGGATAGTTTCTCCACATGCATAAATGTTTTTTCTTGAAAACTAAAGAGGCAAAGTACTAGTACCATCTAACTGTGTTGATTGCAACTAATACTACCACATTTGTACGAGAAAAATAGTTCCCGAAGTACCTGCTGCTAATGTGTCAAATAATTTTGACCTTCCACTTTCATTGTTATTGTATGCTGAATGATAGAGCCATATATCAAGCAACTGAAACCCATGTACCAAAATAGCCTACAACTCAAATCACACAAGACACAACAATATCATTGAACCAAGTATTAACACTGGAAACTACACTTTTATAGAGTAACCTCAAACTTGTGGAGTCCTATGCATACCTGTAGGGTCTCACAAGCGATACTGAGAGGCTCATAGAATAGCAACAGAAGCAAAGAGGATGGATGCATTTTATATATTATCAGACATAGCCTAATCCTGGAAGCAGTACAGGTAGGGAGGAAAACACAATCATTTATAAATTTCAAAGTCTCAGCCTGAAAAACCATACACATTTGATTCAGCCTAGTAAGAATGTGCAAAATAGCATTCAAGATCAGAGAAAACTGAAGTTGATGATGGCAAATGGCAATCATGAGAAGAATCCAGCTTCTCAAAAGGAAGAAAAGAACAACTTATGCAGAGAAGGAACAGCGCAATGGAAGACAATCAGAAAAACTGTGTTCTGTCTCTGTAGAATTTCTAAAGTAAATAAAGGCAATTTGAATATAGAAAAAAAATTCAAAAGTCGTCTATTATCTTATTAAAATACATTCAATTTTTAAGAGTTATTTCTGGATTTCTCTAAGATATAAGAGGCTCTACTATTTAAAGATAGAAATTTTGAACTTGAACAGCATATTAGTCAGCCAAATCTTACATCAGATTCTCAATCAATAAAAATTTCATGGCCAAAATAGCAATCATGATAACAATTATGAAGATGATGACTATAACAGTAGTGAAAAAATAAAATAGTCCGAAAAGAGCGAGCAGTACCAGAATAAATCAACCAAGAGAACCAACAATAATGCTGAATATACATGGCCATAAGTCCAGGTTCTGGCAGATGGAGATGCATTCAATCTCTCTAAACGATCTTTGGCTAATGTTAGAAAGATCTATGCAATGAGAGGAGGAAGTGTCAGAACAAATAACCTGGATGGATTTAGTTTGCATCAAAATGAAGGAGTTTTTCTCATATTATCCATTTTGGCATCATATACCTTTAAAGAACATAGCACTATCATCCAACTAGACCATAGACCAGCCTGATATATTGTTGGAGGCACTATCATTGGCAGATATGTCCCCTGTTCAATCACCAATTAAAAAACGAATTTTATTAAACGGGTATTGAACATAAAATTTCAACATTACGATAGAATCTTCAGTCAATATTCGTATATCACCACTACTGGCTGCTCAAAAAGATATTCTTGCATTTCAAAACGAAGTAGTATTAATTTCATTCAAAAAACAATTTTACCATTGTGAGATTATAAGTGAAAATATGAAGATATTACAACAAAAAATGAAACAAAAAGGAGCATCAAAGTTCTTTTAATTAAATTTAATAACTTATATCAGGCATGACGGTAAAAGAAAACAAAAATTCAGCAATAGACATATCAATCCTTGTTGATTGCCACTAACATTTACAACCAATACACAGATAAAACATTCTTATGTTAGATTTGTTGCATGCATGTGCTATCTTTCAATATCTGTGGCCCTCTATAAGGGAATCTAAAGTCCTAGAAACATTACATATGAGCAACTATCTTTCCAGATGCGCCATTGCAGCAAATTTGTTTTTAATTTTGGTCAAGGAGCCTAGGTAGTTCTTCAGATCAAAAACAAAAAGCAAACAACACAAATGACAGTTTGTAGGCGTAAGGGACAAATACCTATGACACCCACACCCATGAGTGATTTAAAATTCAACTGCAGGAAAACTATACCCCTCCTGAGAATTCAAATGGATTTCTCTTTCATTCATTTATTGCTGATGCAACCTAAATATAAGATCCCAATAATGACACTCAGTTGCTCAATGGTTTAAAAGCATTCTCAGCAATAGGGAAATTGAAGGTCAAAATTCCACGCTTTATATATATTAGGAATCACAGGAACTTCAGAAAATCTGAAATTTCTGAATATTCCTTAGTGCAGGGAACAGGTATCCTTCAGATAATTTGACCTTGTGATAATATTTCTAACACTACAGTTTTAACTTTCTGAATTTAAATCTACATCAAACCGTTCTCCAATCTGAAATTCATGTTACTAAATCATACTACATTAGCTTTTCTAAGGTTGAAAGTAGCAATCCCAAACTCAATCTCAACAAAGATTCTTTTATCATGCCTTCAATTTAAAAGCACATATTCTAAAGAAACTTTTTTCAACGAACCCAATCCCAGCTAATGGAAAAGATCTTTAAATGCATCTCATCACAGACAATGTTCTAGAATCAACTCATTTATAGAACTGCATGAAACTCCAACCTCTCAATCAAATTGTCATTACGAATTATCCTAAAGCCCCTTACAGCTTTATCAATTCTGAAATAGTTCATGATTATGGCAATTTTCTCAACCATGTAACTACCACTTACAAGGAGGTCAAACAACACACATCCCATATTTTCATCAATGAAAGAAGAATGCCAGTTCAATGTGATTTCAGATCAGAGTGCGTGAGAATCTGATAATAGAAAAGCAAACATATAGATGCAATAATTTCATTCAAAAATCCAGCTGTTAATAAAATTTTAAAGCAAAGCCCACCAATGCATAACATATTAACCTTGAAAATGACATACTTAATGAGATGCTCAACCACATTACAAGCCAAAGAACTATACACCTCCAATAAAAATAAAAATGATTAAAATCCATAGAAAAATAAACCTTATAGATAACATAATTAGTGAGACACTCCCCCAGCTTCCGAATTTCAGCAGGATACAAATCAGAAAAAAATATAGTCTGCAAGCAGAGACAGAAAAAATAACATCATTTAGATACAATATTAACTGAAAGAATTGCAGTGACTTGCACAGTCATGAATTAAAGCATGGACTACTTGAATAAGTCATACGCACAGAGAAAGGACATATAAGTAAAGCATTATCAACACCGAATTTCCAATAAAATGCTAGTTTGCAGGGAACAAGATAGCAAGTACTACCAATTAACCATCACACTTTTCTCAGTGACAATATTTTAACAAAAAGGATGGATTCTAGAATACCACAAGAAACGTGTACAGTAATAATTTGGCAACATGTAAAGCATTGGATTTTAACGATCAGTAAGTTGTATGCATAAATGTTAAATTAAACTTCTCAATAAGTAAAGTATCAATATCTTATAGGAAACAAAAAATTTACCAGCTCACTGCCCTAAAAAAGAGGAAATCACCTTATGATAGAACTATGGAACACAAAATAAAATTCACATGAATCACATCTATGAATAATGTATGACCATTCAGTAAACAATTAATCCGTTCACACAGTACACATACCTTGAGACAAATATTGAGAAGGATAAATGCATGGATCACGAAACTAGCGAGTAACCATATGGTGGTATTCGACCCCAAAAACAACTCAATGACATGATTGGCATTCTCCGTATCCCAGTAAATCAAATTCTTGCTAACTATTTCTCCTGATATCAGTTTACTAAAAGACAAGTCCGAGCCAAATTGTACAGCCACAAAGCTTAAAGCTGTTAAAACAGCCGAAATCGCTATTAACTTGAAAGACATTAGCAATGCTCAGACTCTTAATTAGCTCTAATCTCCGGAATTTTCATCAGAGTCTAGTCATAGCAATAGCAGCACTTTGCCCATCATAGACAAAGCACAACCGCCAAAGTCAAGCACCAACAAATCCAATAGCTTAAAGTCAGCTCAAAACACAACCACTACTAACTCAAATGTTGATCATCATAAGCCTCCAAAAACAACTTAGTGATTCTGTCAAGCAAAAAACAAAACAATGCATCAATAGGCCAAGAAAACTAAGCAGCAAACTCAAAATTGAAACTTTAAAAACCCCAAATAACAAGAAAGTCGATTCCTTGAGATATCCCCCTAAAATCCACCCACCCCAGAAAGAAGCATCAAGATCAAGACTTTCAAAAAGAACTCAACAAAGATTCAAACTATAATTACGGATTCATTCAAAGCAAGTAAAGATTAATGACATAATCAATTGGGGCAAAATACACACACACACACACACATATACCGATGAAGTTTCAGAACCGCTAAAACCGACAGGAATGCAAAGACAGTGGAATTAAACTCAAAAAGATTAAAAATTTACAAAAAAGAAATGACAGAGGGTGAAATTAAATTAAAATTAATATAAAGTTAAACAAGATCCTTCGCTGTACAGTGAAAAGAATCGGGAATTAAAGATGGGGGAAAGGGAAAGAAAAGAACGTGATTCGATCTAGGAAGAAGAAGAAGAAGCAATGGTAATGGTAATGGTAGCGTGAGGTGGAATTTGGGAGAATACATACATTTGAATCAGAATTGAATTGAATTAATTGAGATAGTCAGAGATGAAAAATTTGGGTGTGTGGGTGGGAGGAAGGAAAAGCTTTTATAACATTACTTTATTGCTTCGTGTCAATTTTTGCGGGAAAGTGATAGATAAGCAGATTATTGTAATTTGTAATACTTAGCAATATCAATTTCTGATAAAAAAAAAATACTTAGCAATATCAATGAGATCATGAAGTCAGGAAAATAAAAATATAAACGGTGTTCAGGTTATGGTAAATCATTCACAAATTAAACATTTATTTTATATTGCTCGATATTCCTCAAAGTATTAAACATCATCATGATCATAAAATAAATAATTTTCAAAAACAGTTAATTTCACTTAAAAGAAAAAGGTGACTCATGAAATTAATTTTTTTTTAAAATATTGTCTATATTTATTATGATACTGAGAGAGAAATACAAAAAAGTCAAAAGCATTCATAAATATGATAGCGAGTTAATAGCAAAATAGGAAAAATGCATTGATAAACTCTTATATTATAGAACTTAGGTGCAAAAATAATGTTGTGAGTTGTGACAATGTGCAAAAATATTCATATACTCCCTTCGATCCTTATTATAAGTCATTAACCACCTCCAATTTTTTGTCCTTAATATATAACTCACCAACTGCGCATTAAATGTTTTTTCTCACTTTGCCTCTGTCACTAACGGAGATTTAAAATTGAAAATGGGAAACACATGATTTAATGAAAGGTGGAGTTCAAAAAAGTGGCAAATTTAATATGAATTTTAATACCACTACCGTCCCTTGATATGTGAGAAATTGGTAGTTGGTGGCTTGTAATAAGGACCGGAGAGAGTAATTTTTTTGAATAAAAATAAGGGAGAATTAATTAGAGGTCCAAGGGAATAAAGATAATTAAGATGAGGTCCTACGAGTTGTAAACTACGATTTCTTTAAGAGAAAACTTACATAAACTTCCTAATATACAGGTTTTCCAGTTTTCCAATAAAACAATGACACCTGCACCATACTAAACTAACGCCGTTTATTAGCCTTCTTCATCCATTTCACCCTCTCCTTTCCCCCTTCGTGCTACCGTCGCTATGATATTCTCCGGCATCTCCATGCCAGCGGCGTTTGAATTTTCTATTGGAGAACAACAGTATTTCAAAGTTCAATGTGTGTTACATCGCTGGCGTTGAATGTTCTCCTACGGAAACATCTGTCCGTCGGGGAAGGTGTTGAATACCGGCATGGTGGCGAATCGGACCTCGTGTGTGAGGCGGTGGATTATGGCCATGGAAGTATAATGCGGGGCGGTGGAGCGTCGGATGCGAGTGCGATGGTGACAGGTGGCGGTGGTGGTTTGAGGGAGCCGGTGAGGAAGGTAGCTTCGATGTCGGCGTCGGCGGCACATGAACTTCGATGCCACCACCAACAAAGGAGGAACGAATGTGGTTTGTTAAAAATGAAGAACTTGATGTAGTGGTTTTGGTCTTCAGAAAGGGGAGGGGAGGGGAAGGATGTAACGGAAAGTAGTAGTTAGGATGCGAATTAGTTTTGTATTTGCAACGGCGGTAGGAGTGAAGGACTGAAAGGAAGAAAGGCTTAACGGAGTTAAAGACTTAAAGTGGATATTTCATCATGATTTAAAAATTATACACGTGTAACGTGTGAGTTGGCGTGAGTGGTAAGTACTTTCGTCCCTTAAACAAGTGGTTGGGGGTTCGATTCCCAGCTCTTGCGAATGGAGCAAATTCACAGGCCAGCTGTCTACCCCCTATATGGGACTTCAGAACAGCGAGGGATTAGTCTCACTTGACACGCGGGTGAGGATATTCTTGGGTAAAAAAAAAATTATACACGTGTCAGTGAATAATTGGGGGAACTGGAAAACCTGTACAGAAGAACTTGATTTGATGTAAGTCAGGTCCATTTCTTTACCTTACAATAACAGCCTGTGACGTGTTGATTAGGACTTTTGATACCTCATTTTAATCATGTTTCTGGCACAGGAGATAGGACCTCTAATTAATTTTCCATAAAAATAACCCCGAAACATGCCAAAAAGAGGACAAAATTACCCATTACTTTCCAAATGTAATTTATGCAGGCAGAGTGCATAAAATAAAAAGATGGGAATTTGGAAATTACAGTAATGGCGTTAACTATGATTTCCTTCCTAATCTCTACACTCTTCTCCTTCCTCTCCTATTAGCAAAATCGCTTTTCTTTCCTTCCAATCCAAGCTCACCTTAAAACTGCGATCCATCCATCGGCGGCGAGCATAATCATAACAGGTAAGCCTTTCATCCCTTTTGATTTGATTCGATTCTTCTTCCTCCCTTCGTCATCTAGCTGATATATAAGATTGATGGGTGAAGTCATTTGAGTGCAGCCAATCTGAATTTCTGTTACCACAATCATACTTCTACTTTATTATTGCCTTTTATTTTTCTATCTACCGTCAGCCTTTCATCCCATAGGAGAGTACTGTTGTGCTTGATCTTTCTAATCTCCTTTATTCATACAATCTTATAAGAGCTTTTTTTTTTTGAGAAATTAACGAAGCTAAATGAACCAATCATAATATATTTGGTATATATTTAGATCATATGTTATGTTAGTTTATAAGTTAAATAAACTAGTATGGAGAATAAATTCAAGAAAATCAATTTTTTAGTGAGCTGGCTGATCCTTAAAAAAAGGTCAACTAGCTTTTATATTTAGTAATGGAGGGTAATAAATATCATTGTGTGTGTGAGAGAGGGGGGGGGGGTAGCCACTAATTCCAGACTTTGTTGTTTGTGTTGCAAGTCTTGTTAGAAATTGATAATCTCGGAGCATGACTTGTTTAATCTTGGAAACACATATAGGAATGATGTTCCTATCAAGTTAGAAGCCTTGATCTCATAAATTTTGTCCACCCCTGCATGCTCTAATAGTTATGGAATATTAGGAAATAGGTCCCACCCCTAAGAAGCTAACTGAACTAAAACAAGATCAAACCAAGGAAATAATACAGGTGAAGACCACTCTACACGTTCTAATTGACAAACTGATGATATCGGAAATATCGAGTTGTAAGAAATGATAGAGAAGAGGAGAAGAAATCATGCTAGCAACTTCAAGGGGGCTAGAGGCTTCATCAGGCCAGATTTTCCTTATCAGCTTCTAGACTTTATGCCAGTTCTTCCCTTTCTCTTCTAACTACTTTTCTCTGTGAAGCCAATCATTTTCTGCCACTGGCGCATCCCTGTTCATAACTTTAACTTATTTTGGTCATTGTTATAAAGTTCATAGACCCAAGTCCCCTTAAGACTTTCTTAGTTAGGTTCTCAACATAGATGCAACTATATTACTGAAGAATTTAAGCAACTTTTTTATGCAAATGCAAGGGCAATCTGGGCACGCTTTGTTACTTTTCACTCTTACAAACAGTAAAGCTTGAAGAATTGATTTGGGCTTCCTTATCCATGTATAGCTTACTTACTTTCCATTCTCTCTATTGTATATACTTTTTTGTTTAAATTATTTTAATAATCTAATTAACAAGTTCAGTGATAAAGAATAAAGAATTGCTGACTTGATTCTTTTTAGCAGTAAACTTCACAGAGCAATATTGTAGAAGTATCTCCAGCAGCATAATTTTGGGCTCAGCCATACTCTGAAGCAGCCACTATGGGTATAATAAGAAGTTGCTTCTCTTTCATAGCAGGGACGGTCTGTGGAGTTTACTTGGCTCAGAACTATAAAGTTCCAAATATCAGGAAGCTTGCTGACACTGCCACGGTGATGGCCAAGCATATCGAGGAACAATATCGCAAACCTAAGAAGGGTAAAAATGACGACAACTATGATTAGTGCCTGTGGAATTTTACATTAGAATAAGGTTCTTGTTTCTTTAGTTTTCCCCCCAGTTCTGGGTTATATAGGATCAAAGTGTTAATGACAAATTATTGGGAAACTAGAGCATTTTAATTCTTGTTATACACATGCTTTTAGCATTGAAATTGCTTGCTTTCAGTTTTGTAACAAGTGAAAGAAGTTGGCCGGTGCATTTCCTGGATAGGAGAGTTTGAAGGGGCTGAAGACTTTATCTTAGGAATGAATAGATTGAATGGAAAGTTACTGGATTCTGGATTTTGTATTTTTATTTTTATGGATTACTTTTTTTCTATCCAATTCTATCTTCATTCCATCTTTACTGGACAAGTTTTTCAGTCCCCATTTCTTGTGCATCAGTTTGTTTGGATAATCATAAGGATAATTTCTACCTCCATCAAACTATGGTTTGTTCACTTATCTTTCTTCATTACATTGGACAAAAGGTAGATTGGTCCCATCCACTTCTACCTAAATTCTCATTTGTGGGAAGAAAAACATCAGGTAACATATGAGAAATGTTTGATCTCCAGAATTACTGCCAAACTTGAAATTAGTTGGGTCTACTTAAACCTAGAGTTTCCACATCTTTAGAGATGTGTGAAGTACAAGTTTGATTTGCACTGTTTGAATTTCTTTAGGTTTATAATTTGGAAAAAAAGTAGACTATTTGAAAGGTAATCTTAACAAATCAAATGTGATATTTATCCCAACAAATGTGCAGATTGGGTTTGGATTTGAATGTCTTGTTCTTTTAGACATACATTAGTTGTAAAGTGCAGTAAGGTAGGATTTATGTCAGATCAAATGAATCATCATTCTCATGTAGGCCACTCTAGACGAAAGCAGGTTGCGAGTTGTCTTGGTGGGATATGCGTATCTATATTATGAATTTGTTTGGATCTCTTGAATTGAAACAGAATTTTTTACCGTTCTGATGGGGGTTCATCATTATCCTTTTTGTGGTGTTGAGTTTTGACTGTATTGCGAACAAAAAGAATTTGTTCATTTTTTGAGGTGACAAGAGGGGTGTGAGGAAACACAAGAACTCATCTCTTAAATTGAAATGACAACTTCAACCATTCATGTTTAGGCAACTCAAAAGAATAGAAGTTCGTTAGTTGTAGATATGTATGTATTATTTAATATTTGAATTGAATTGATCTTCAGCCTGTAAAAAACAAAGAAAGCCTCTCCCTCCATGAAGAAGTTGCACGATAAAGAAGCTGGAATTTAATTGAAAGAAATCTAATGATTACAAGCAGTAAAAAAAATGTCCGTGAGTAATAGAATTTTGTGGTATTTCAGTTTGGTTGCTTTAAACATGCTTCATAAAAATTTATATAAGCTTCAGTCTACATACTCTTTTCTTGATGGTAAAAATTATGAAATCAGCCTGACAGATTAACCATTTTTAAGCTCCATTGAAATGCAAGAGTGACACTCAACGATAAGTATACAAATGACATTCAAAGATAGGCAACATCTTCAAAAGGCACACTCAAGTGCACAATGAAAAGTTCTCCAGAATACAACACAACAATTGACCGGACTCAAGGTCACTTATTCAAACCAAACATGCAAATCGTTCTACATCAGAAACCCATGTCTGTCTCACTTAGTCCAAACCAAATCTCTTCCTCAACATCGAGACAAGTTGATAAACTTGATTGGGATCAGCAAGAGACTTGGCCACAGTCTCTCTTTGCATGCACCTTTTAGCCCATTCTATGAACTTAGGGCAGTGTTCCTCGGTTTTGAAGCCGCCAAATGTTTCATAGGCATAAAACCAGCTGTAGAAAGGGATGAGAGCAAGGTCCACATATCCAAAGGCCTCCCCTCCAAAGTAAGGCTTGTTTCCAAGCACTTCTTCTAGCTGCTTCAGGGCAGCTAAGAAGTCCTTCTTAGCTGTTTCAAGCTCTTCCCCTTTTGTTGTCCATAACTTACTTGCCACATCACCCACCTAAGCATAGTGAAATATAAAATGTTGGTCATATTGTTTCTCTTTTGAGATTCATGCAGCTAGAAATCAATTCGAAATTTTAGAGAAAATGAAGAGACTGGAAATCCTAGAATATACTACAAGATCTAGTTTGAATTTAGGACCAGAGGTAGTATTTGTTATGGATTTGATGTTTTAACTAATGAAGTGTATTTTTAGTTCAACATCTTGTAGAAAATTGACTGTTTTACTGATGCTTGACACAACTTTAAGTGGCAAAACCAAAGCTTGGGTCAAATGGTGTGACACAAAAAACAAACCAAAGTGAACTATGAACATCTTCCAATATTGACTAAAGAAATTTTATATCCTAGGCTGGATCTGTTTGCACGTGAGACCATAAATATTTCAGATTGTGAACATACCTTCTTATCAACAAAATCAGCCCAGAACCTAGCTTGAGCTCTTTCATAAGGATCAGAGGGAAGCAAAGGATTGCCTTGGTCCTTCCAAACCTCTTCAATGTACTGAACAATGATGAGAGACTCACAAACAGGCTTCCCATTATGAACCAAAACTGGAACCTTCTTATGGATGGGGTTCATCTGCAGAAGCTCAGGACTTTTGTCAGCCAAATTCTGTTCCTTTTTCTCATATTTGATCCCTTTCTCTTCCAAAGCTATCTTTGCCCTCATTGAGAACATGCTGCATGTTGCATCCAAAAGCACCACCTCCTGACCTGCCATTGTTTTAGCCTTCAAACTCAACCAAACTCTGTGTTGCAAGCTGAATGAAGAAGAGGAGGATGTCCCTTCTGCTTTTAAAGGGTCAAGGGGAGAGACAAGTTACAACTTACAAGTACAGTTTCTTTTTTGTTTTATAATAAAACACTATTATTGGTCAAAAAGGGAGCTGTTCTAGAAGAGTCCTTTGCATGTAAAAGTCAAGCTGGCCCGAAGTGTCGGTCAGTCAAGTCCTATTATTGGTACACTGAATTTGAAGATCTTTGAAGATTTGTTAGCTATTATAAATTGAAGATTTGTTAGCTATTATAAATTGGGGAGGCATAAGCATTATGGAGATTTAAATGGCATTTTCCCTTTATTTTACTTATAAATTAGTATATAATCTAATTACATATGTCATATCCTATAATTTGTTATCTAATTTTCTTCCTCAACTTCCACAAAATATATCTAAGGGAATTTATATTAAAGACAGGAGGGAGTACAATATTTTATAATTAAAATAAATTAGTGTGTATAAATGTAAAAAATTTAATGTGATTTATTTTTCATAGTTTCTTCTCCAAGAAAAAAATAAAATGGATCTTATATTTAAGATCAGAGTATTTTGTTCATTTCTAAGTACAGACTTTAGTTGGAACTCAATGAAGGATTGTAATTTTTTGTAAGATTTTCTATAAAAGGGCCAACCTATTTCTAGTCTCACTTAATAAGGGTATTAAGGAAGAGAATATAATCAACAGTTTACCCATGTTTTGTGCAAAGGGGCCGATTTTAACTTATGACCTCAGATGAGCCAAATTGATCCTTTGTCTAAAGTTCTATAAAGGATTAAAATTCCTCATTTTTTGCAAGTATTATTAGATTAGTTTTGTTCAATTGGTAGACGGGAGAATTTTTTTGGAAAAAAGTCGTGGGATGCGATGCCGTTAGGCTTCCTTTTTTAACGCCACGTGTTTTTTTCAATCAAATTTTTTAAACACTATGTGAAGCACTAATTGTGTTGTGGATAGCATTTGATATGATTTTAGTAGTTTTCAACTTTTCATATAGCTAGCTGCCCTTGTGTTCTTTGTTTGATACGCTTGAAAGAATATTACAAATTGGGTCCGGGGTTGGTTTCAAAGATGCTATTATAAAATGCGTTTGTATCAAGATGAAGCTCATAGGAAGCAAAATGTCAATGGAGGGGGGCATAAGCAGACAGTGAAATGAGTTTGAAATTTTGGAGTAAGCTTTGTCTTTGAGATAAGGAAATTTCTTATCTCGAAATCTTCTTAAGCTTTGTAATTGAGATAAGAAATTTCTTACTATCTCGAAATCTTCTGAACACATTATTTATTATGAACCATGAAATCGATGTTTTATTTATATAATGATAGTAAACCCTTTTCATGTAGTTAGAGGAATATAAACCACCTCATCTCTTCCCATCTGCATCCTTATCCTTGGATTACAATTTAAATGTTAACAATTGATATTTAATATATTACAGAACTATCGTTATATTGCATAAAAATTCAAACAAAAAAATTCGCAAACAATTCAGAATCACTTTGAAAAAAGTTTTAAAAATAATTTGAAAAATAACCATCATGATAATAATCTATAGCTATGATATTATCAAAAAAAAAAATCTATAGCTATGAAGTGTTTGAATTTATTTATCTAATATGTAATACTCCCCCGTTTCTAAATATAAGATCACTTTTTTAATTTGAGTAGCTTAACGATGCTAATTAAGTTAGTTATTTGCACATGATATTACCAATCTACTCTAACCATATATATACATTTATTCTCACTCTCTCTTGTCTGTTTATTATAGATAAATATTATTAGAGTTTATTTCGGAAAAAAAGTTAGGAAAAGTAGAAAGTTGCTTATATTTAGGAGCAAATTGAAATTTAAAAGTGATCTTATGTTTAAGAATTGGGGGAGTTTTTTTGGATTTCAATCCTTAAAATTTGAACACAAAAATATAAATGAATAGAATGAAAGGTAGAGGATGGGGAAGAAAAAGGAATTGATGCTTTCCAAGCTAGGAGACCCTAACTTTGTGAACATTACACTTCTCTGATTTCTCTTCTAACATTGAAAGCTCTAACTTATCGAAAGGCAGAGGATGGCGTTTCAGTATCTGACTGACTGACTTTCTAATGAATTATTTTTTCAAAAAAGAAACACATTTTTGGTATTTTTGAAGCTTGATAATAATAAAGTTCTGTTGAATTGTTTTCTTGATTTTTTTAATGGTATTGAAAGGCTATCTGTGTATTTAAATATATATAATGATAACTTATTTCCATAATAACTAATTTATTTATTTACTTGTTTATTTATACATTAACATATAATCTAATAATATATCACATATATGTTATAATTAAGTACCATATTTAATTTAATATTCACATATATGTTATAAGTAAGTACCATATTTAACTTAATATTTATTAAACAATCCAAACAAGAGCGAATATTGATGAAAAGGGGGAGTTCTATAAAATGTTGTGGCAATGGGCTTCATGCTTGTCTACAACTACAAGCTTTTGTTTTTTTGCCAATACAACTACAAGCAGTATAGTAGAGGTTTTAAGAAAATAAGAAGTAAAAGGAGTAAAGGCCCAAGTTATATTTTTTTATCGAAAAAGGCCTAAGTTATATTGGGTGCATGTAAGTAACAAAGCCGAAGCCCGCAGGAAAAGGCCCGAGCTTCCTTTGTCAGGTTGAAAGGTTGGACATGGAAGCATTAAGTGGGGATGAACCAACTTATTGGTGTTTCTTCTTTTTTTTTTTTTGATAAATACTTATTGGATGTTTTAATTGCAAAGTTTAGAGACGTAAAAATATGAATTTCTTTTTTTTTATTTCTCAAGGGTATCCCACCCGCGTGTCAAGTGGGACTAATCCTTCGCTGTTCTGAAGTCCCATGTAGGGGTAGACAGCTGGCCTGTGAATTTGCTATGAATTTCTAATTGTATATAACCTCAACATTATAAGCTCCATTAAACTGCAAGAGTGACCCTGAATGATAAGCATACAGATGGCTGTGAAAGATAGGCAACAATCTTCAAAGGCACACCCTAGTGCCCAATGAATAATTATTTATTTTAGGAGGAAGGCCCAAAAATGATACACAACTATTGGCCAAGGAACAGAAATAGTACATAACTATTTCGAGGTACAAAAATGATACCCAACTTTTCCATGTGATCAAAAATGATATTTTCACTAATATGACAATAATATTAGACATGAAATGTCCAAAATGCCCTTATAATTAAATAAACTTTTACCGGCTGGCGATTAATTGAGGGCAGAGGCCCAAAAATGATACATAACTATTGGCTAAGGAACAAAAATGATACATAACTATTCCAAGGTACATCAATCGTTCCAACTTTTAACATGGGATCAAAAATGATATTTTCACTAATAGGACAATAAGATTACACATGAAAAGTCTAAAATGCACTTATAAATTAAACAAATTATCTTCCTAACCCTCTCCTCCCTTAGTTTCTTTCTTCTACCAACACTTCCTTCAATGAATAACTCGTCCACCGACGGCTTCAACTCCCAGCAACTCGTTAGGGCGATCAGGCTGCAAAAACATGAAAACAGAGTTGCTGAGAGTTGAAGCCGTCGGTGGACGAGTTATTTATTGAAGGAAGTGTTGGTAGAAGAAAGAAGCTAAGGGAGGAGAGAGTGAGGAAGAAATTTATTTAATTTATAAGTGCATTTTGGACTTTTCATGTGTAATCTTATTGTCATATTAGTGAAAATATCATTTTTGATCCCATGTTAAAAGTTGATACCATTGGTGTACCTTGCAATAGTTATGTATCATATTTGTTCCTTGGCCAATAGTTATGTATCATTTTTGGGCCTTCGCCCTAAATTAATCGCCGGCCGGTAAAAGTTTATTTAATTATAAGGGCATTTTGGACATTTCATATCTAATATTATTGTCATATTAGTGAAAATATCATATTTGATCACATGGAAAAGTTGGGTATCATTTTTGTACCTCGAAATAGTTATGTACTATTTCTGTTCCTTGGCCAATAGTTGTGTATCATTTTTGGGCCTTCGCCCTTTATTTTACAACACAACAATTTTTTTTTGACCAACTGAAGGCCACTTATTCAAACCAAACATGCAAATCCTTCTACAACACAGACCCTTCTCTTTCATTCAGTCCACACCAAAGACCTTCCTCAGGATCAAAGCAAATTCATAAGCTTGCTTGGGATCAGCAAGTGAATTGGCCACTGTCTCTCTTTGAATGCACCTTTTTGCCCAATCTATGATCTTAGGGCAGTGTTCCTCTATCTTGAAGTTGCCACAAGTTTCATAGGCATAAAACCAGCTGTAGAAAGGAATAAGAGCAAGGTCCACATATCCAAAGGCCTCCCCTCCAAAGTAAGGCTTTTCTCCAAGTACTTCTTCTAGCTGCTTCAAGGAAGCTATGAAGTCCATCTTTGCTGTCTCAAGCTCTTCCCCTTTCTTTGACCATACCCTTGACGCCGCATCAGCCACCTAGGCATAGTTAAACATAAAAAACGAATATTATATAGTTTCTAGCCAGTAAATCATGCAGCTAGGTATGTTTTGTGTCTTTGAGACTAGTTTAAGGGAGCTTCAAAGAAGCACTTTTTTCTTCCAAACCGAAGTTTCAAATGCATACAAAGCACTCTTGCACAACTCGAAATAGATTTTGATCCCAAAATCATAGTTTGGCTTGAAGTAGCTCACTTTTACGGCTTTTTCAAGATAATAAAATCTCCCAAAAACATATTTTCCAAAAACAAATCCAATTTATTTTCCAAAAATTAATCCAATCTCATGCATAATATCAAAGTTAGGTAACCAATAATATACAAATTATAATTATAATCAAATGAAGAGATCGAACACCTTTGAATTAAGCTTGCGTCTTTTTTCTTTTTATGCAGAGGTTGTGTCTTTTTTTAGTTCAACATTTATCTTGGAGGTAATGTTGACTATCTCTGCATTGATTGTTGATTGTCACAGCAATAACTAGCAAAACACTATTTAGTTAATGCTCGAGTCCTATGTTGTGTGGTACAATCAATAACAAAAAGTAAATAAAAATTAAGCAAGAACATCTTCCCGCTAGATTAAATATAAATTTGTGAACTAGGCTGAATACATATGCATATGTTAACATTAAAAAAAGCCAAAACTATATTTTGAAGCTGGCAAAAACATACCTTGTTATCAATAAAATCAGCCCAGAATCTTGCTTGAGCTCTGTCATAAGAATCAGAGGGTAGTAAAGGACTGCCTTGGTCCTTCCAGACCTCATCAATATACTGAACAATTACCAGAGACTCACATATAGGCTTCCCATGATGAATCAAAACTGGAACCTTCTCATGGATAGGATTCATTTGTTGAAGCTCATCACTTTTGTTTAACAAATCTTGTTCCCTTGCCTCATATTCTACCCCTTTCTCAGCCAAAGCTATCCTTGCCCTCATTGCAAACATGCTCACTGACGCGTTCAAAAGCACCACCTTGTTGTTCGCCATTGTTTCAACCTCAACCAAACACTTTTTTTTTTGTAGAGAAGAATGATGAAGAAGAGCCTGTCCACTCTATTTTTAAGACTAATTAAAGTGGAGAGACAAGTATTGTGTTTTTATTTTATTAGAAAAATATTGGTTTTTAAGCGGGGAGAAATGACAGAAAAAAACCTACTAAACTTCAAAATCTTATATAGGTGATTTGCAATTATTAATGTCCATATTCAACTAGTTGATATACCATTATTCAATTAGTTAAAATCTCTTATATATGATATTAAAATTTAGTTGATATTTTTCTGTCATTTTCCCTTTTAATCTGTTTTAGAGAAGAATTATTTAGGAGTGGGCAGTGGCAATTGTGGCATTGTGCTGAGATTCCAAACCTTCGGTGAGTTATACTTTATTGATGTTTGTGTATTGATACGTCGAACTTGGAGTCCTATGAAGGATTAATATTCCTCATTTATGCAATTTGCAAGTATTATTAGGTTATTTTAATGTTAATTGGTAGACAAGATCAGAGAACAATTTTCTTGGAGAAAAGACGTGGGATGCGATGCGATTAGGTTTGCTTTTTTAAACACCATGTATTTTTTTAATCAAACTTTCTAATCACTATGTGAAGTACGAGCATGAAAGTAGATTTTATAGTTTCATACTCACACTCATACTGCCTCCCATCCAAAATATAAAATCTATTTATTTAATTTGAGTATATTAAGGATGTTAGTTAAATTAATTAAAATTAAATGATACTAGTATTATCAATGTACCCTTACCATTTAACTTTATCCTCACTCTCCCTCTCTTTCATTCTCATCCTGTTGTATTTTAATATAGTCATCTCGTAGCTATTGCTAGTGACTCAGTTTATTTCATAATAAAGTTGATCTTGTTTCCTTTTGTCTCTGCTATCCATTTTTAAGCATCAATAATATGGCTTTTTTTAATGATCTTTAAGAAAAAAAAATATTGTGGTATTTTCTAAGATTGTTGATGATAAAGTTTCGTTAAATTGATTTTTCTTGAATTTTGTTTTGATTGTTGAGAGCATAATATCTTAGTAAAACTGAAAGGCCATCTGTGTTACTGTGTATATTAATAATATGCTATCATAACAACTTATTTTCATAACGAAAGAGAATGAACAGGTGGACAATAATATTTCAAAATTAATGCAAATCTGTCCATTGTAAGTATCAGTTGGGAGATTATATATATGATATTGAATATTAAAATAAAATGAAATAGCATTAAAATTTATGAACTGCATTATTTAAAAAAAAAATTATTTGCATAGGTTTTTCATATAAGGCACTCAATGCTTTACATTACCTGGAGCACCAAGTAGTGAATACTGAATCGTGAGTAGTGAATAGCATTTCGGTGTATCAATTTCAATATTGTTTTTTTTTTTGACCTTTGTATCAATTTCAATATAAAACCTTACTAATTTGTTTGATTTATAATCGTCTAATATACAGTCTCTCTTAAAATATCTAAGGGGAGTAATATAAAATGTTTCCGCACAGTATTACAGGGTGAGGGTTTAAGGAAACATGAAGCGGTGAGGGTTTAAGGAAACATGAAGCAAAGGCTTATAGGCCCAAAGTTCTTCGGGTGCAACTAATTTGTTATATGGAAGCATCAAGTGGTGGTGAACTAACTTATTGGGTATTTATATCGTATAGTGTTTTTTATATATATGACAAGCCAAGCTTGTTGGTTAGACACTGATCACAATTAGTTCCCAGGCATTTGGTGGAACTTTTTCTATGTTATGTATGTAAGGTGAGATCTCACATTATTTTCCCCAATATTATGCTCCCCCTTCAGTATCTCTCCGTTTTTATTAATCTTTTTCTTTCTAAATTTCAATTAAATTTAATTTATTGAAGAGAGTGTATAAAATATAAATATCTTAACACTCTTGAATTATGCGATTATCTCCAATCAGCCCATCACCAATGTCAAAGTGTGCTCATCTTTCTTACCAACTTTTCATTGACACGCAGGCAGCTACCGGCCATTCAAAAATGGGTGCTCGCCACTAGATTGACCTATAGATTGAGAGGAAACATGCTATATATGCTCATAGAATAAAAAGAAAGCAGTCATTTTATATAAATATCATCTCCATCCACAACATGTGCTTTCAAAGAAACTCGTACAGTTTTGCAAGGATTTGCAATATATCAAAAAGAAGAATCTATCTATGAGATGGCTTGACTTTAGTAGTCAACCTGGTCCAGCCCATCTCTAGTACAACCTTGTACTGAACAAAAATCGAAAGTCAGAATTTGTACAATTAAAAGAACTGCTGCTGTTATTGAGAATCCGGTTGCAATAAATTCTGCTGCCAAAATCAATACTTAAAAATGACATGATGTAACAATGAGGCATTTGTTGAACTATACTCACCAAACCCCATCAGTAAAATCACTGGGAAATCTCATTCCTGAGCTCCAAGTAAATTTCCAATACAGAAAAAATATAACCATTTCTTGTAAAGGTCATGGTCATCTTTTTGTGACAAAACTATACCAAACAGGCTACATCACACACTTTGTACAAACAAATATGCCAAACTGCTCCATAAAATCATGGAGGTGGATACATCTAAATGCCCTCTCCATTTCAGCCATCACTGAGCATGTCCTACTTTAATTTCATGACCTGAAGCAGTTAAAGAGATCTCATGGACACTCTTGTTGTAGGCACACATCACAGCCACATAAATCTACTGCCATCTAATTTACAATTTTTATACTACTTCTGTAGGCTCTTGTGCTCCATGACCACGAGACCTGGACTCGGCGATCTTTGTATTCACTTCTGTTATTACAAGCCTGGTCAAAAGCAGCCCTGCAATGAAAGCTGCTGCCATTAACATTGTGAAAACAGCATTCCAGCTGTCTTTAGAGATGTAGCCAGTAATTAAGGGGCCGATCGCCGCCCCTACAGAGCCAGTTCCATCGATTATAGCTGTCACAGTTGCCAACGCCCTTGAATTTCCATTCAGAGAACTGTGTGTTCCCAGGTCAGCCGAAACAGCGGTTGTTATGAGCGCATAAGGCCCGTTGACAAACATGCCAGTGATGAACATCAATGCTATATTAAGAACCAATGATACGTGCCCATAAAATCGATAGAAGAATAGAGCAGGAATTGCAAGGTACATGAAACTTGCTGCTGTTATTGCCCTGGCATCTAATCTATCTGAAATGTGACCGGCTAAAATTCCTCCAAGCACTCCTCCAACATCAAATAAAGTGGACAGTGTTCCTGCTGTCTCACTAGATAGATATTTGCCATCAATTTCTGCATGATCAAGAGAATAAATAATTAATGAACCAATTATGATGTTGTAAAAGTCAATTTATAAATGCAGCATCTATAACATCAGGAAAGTTGACTAACCTGTGTGGCAAATGTAGAATGGAAGCCAGTATAGAAAAGTATATGCAACCAACTTTGCAAAGAAAAGGCAAAGAGCAAAAGGAGCAACTCCAGGAATCTTCCATGCCTCTATGAACCCTATAGCTCTCTCCTCCTCAACAATCGTTGCAGGCCTCAACAGCGGCTCTGCGATTTCTTCGTCTCCATTTTTCTTCGGCGAACTGCATTCGTCTTCCTCTGTGATAGCCCCAACAGACTCAGGTGATACAGGCAACAGAAGGAAAACCACCAAACCAAGGAAAGCCATGATAAGTCCAGGCACAACAAAAGACCATCCCCATCCATAGCTTAACATAGCAGAAGCAATCAAAGAACCAGAAATATTCCCAATTGAGGTATGAGCATTCCATATGCCCATAATCAACCCTCTCTTCTTCTTTCCAAACCAGTTACCCACAACAGCAACTACTGAAGGCCATCCAGTGGATTGAAACAATCCAGCAATCATTTGAATTACTAAGTAATAATAAAAACTATGGATATTTCCCCAATAGCCAACACCAAAAAGGGAAGTAAACAAACCAGTTCCCAACATTCCCACAGTCAGAAAAATCCTCAAATTCAACCTATCTCCTAAATGACCAGAACAATACATCCCAAAAGCATATACAGCAAGAAAAGCAACATCCAATTCACCAAGCAAGGCTGTCCCATCAGACCCATTAAATGGAGCCCAACCACTTCCAAGACTCCATGAAAATTTCCTAATTCCAATTAACTCATTGCTATTGTTTGATCTCAACACAGGAAACTTAAAGCCAAGTTCTGTAGATTGAGGATCAAGGACACTTTTTACAATACTTGTGGTTTTCCTGGTGGCATGATAACTCGCATAAGCCAAAAATGTTACAATCAAAACAATGGCTTGGTATGTCTTGAAAGAAATAGGACTCCTCTTAACAGACTCTATAATCCTAAGCCCTGGAGGCTTACTACAACATCTTTCCGAGAAAAATTCTGCTGCTGGACCCATGAATAAAATGAAGAAATCAACACTTCCCCTCAAAGATAATTCCTGCAAACATGACATGCCCAAAAAGAACCATTGTTAATGAATCCTGAAAGCCTTGAAATTTAAGCAAAGATCATAACTTTCTACAATCAATGGTCACAAAATCAAAACTTTACACAAAAAACAAACCGAACAAAAAAACCCAGAAAGTAATTCAAGCTCAAAAACAAAAACAAAAAACAAAACTTCACCGTTTAAAAAAACACACAACAATCCATTTCTGAGCTATAAAACGAAATGAAAAAACAGAAGCAGAGAAGAAGATTGTTAATGAATGAAATGAAGAAGGAAATATGAGAAAAGAATGATACCTGAAAGTGAAACGTAATGGAAGCTAGTTTGTTCGTTTGTTTTGTGTGTTTGTGTAATATGGAATTGATGATATGGGAGGCTAGTTGCTTCTTCGGTCAAGTTGTGTAGTCATTTGGACATAGTCGCGACGTGCAACGTAAGTACTTAAACTACACGAAATTATTATTTTATTCGACACAATGTCACTTATACCCCTGCTTCCTAAAGTTAGCTTCTTTCAATGCGCGCTTTTTATTATTTACGTTAATGCCATCAGTTCATGTGAATTGACGATAATGTGCTCGTTCGTTCCCGCGGGCGTTTCATTTTTTAAGTTTATTATATTTTTTATCAGTTAATTAACTAAATTTTATATTTCTAATGTTAAAAGTAAGAAAATCTCATTGATATTTGGGAATGTTTTAAACAAGTTTGATTTGAAATTCAGGATTTAAAATAGGTTTTATTAAGTGGTAAAATTGGTTTCTTATTTGGGAAAAATCATTTCTCCAATGGTGAAATCTCCTATTCAGAATTTATAGATTTAAGTAGTATTTTTATATAATTTTTTTTGGCTTTTCTATAAAATAAAATTTTCGGTTGTTCAAATTAAATTTTGAATTTTTGTTGGAATGGAATTTATTATTGAAAAAGTGTATGCATGACAATATTTGATTAAAATTTTGAGATAAAAAAGTTCTTACCTTAGCTTGCACTTATTCATTTGTCATTAATTACAAGCTTCTTAACATTGGCAACCATGTTTTTCCCGTTTGTCATATAGACATTTTCCTGCGTTTGATGAGTGAAAAATCAACAATTAAAAAGGACATGTGATCAACACAAGAGCTGATGTATCATCTTTATACAACTGGAATATTTTACACTTAAAGCTGCAAAAAACTTCCTAGTAATTCAGTCAACTTTAACAAACTAAATTGTAATAAAATTATCTTAATTAGGATATGAGGGTAATATTCTCACAAATAATTTTTTTTAGACTTGAGAGAAAATATATGAAAAACCTCCTCCCATACATATTCTCACAAATAATTGAATACACATTACATTGATATATAAGTTTTGTGTTCACAAGTTCACGCGTGGCTTACAACTTATCCTTGTTTCGCGATTCGGCTGTACTCTGTATAGCTCAAGTTCCACTTTGTTTTATTCTCTTCATCATTTCATTAGCTTGTCGGTTCTTACCTTCCTGGAAACTCCTTCTAGATTTGTTGCTATTGAAATTTGCCATACACCCTCTTGACTCTTTCTTGTCTCGCGAAGTTAGGATATGCAAATGGATAAGAATATCAAGACAATCATGTATGTAGTAAAGTTGGGGAGGCAAATTAGACCACTAAATTATAACATATAACTTATGTAATTACAATATATGTTGGTTTTTATAATAACTAGTTTTGAGGAAAAAATATAATTATATACAATTTAAAATGATAAAGTTTATAACTTTAATTTTTTAATTTCAAAAAAATTCAAAGCTCGCTTATGATTAAGAACTGGGGAAGTATTTTATACTATATATTATTATGCTAACGTAACACCCTTTTTATATATTAACGCCACAAAAATATAACACTCTCTTTATACTAACACTTTAGTGAGATGTTGCATTTATATTATATTGGGGCATGTCCTCAAGCACACGAAATTATGACAAGCATGTTATTTTTTATAAAAATTTTCAACTCACTAATTTATGAATATGTTTCCTCTAACACTTTCGACTAGTTTAGGGATCGAAACTCACTCTATTTATAAGATAGTTAGACCCCTATCAATTGACCCCAAGGATAAGTATAAGACTCTTTAAATTATCAATAATAATAGCCATTGTGGGGCAATGATGCTGAATATAATTGTGTTTGTGTGTGTACGTGTGAGCATTCAAGAATGAGAATATAAGATTGGGATAAGAAAAGGATATATAAGCAATGAAACCGAAGATGGAGACACGAGCTTGGATGTTCCGCGTGATTTTCATTTCTCTCTCTATTTTTTTTTTTAAATTAGATGTGAAGTATATGGATTTCATTGTACTACATATTTCCATTATTTTTTTATAATGAACATATTTCCATTTCATGAATGATCCACCCTACCCCCCATCACTCCCTATACGTTTATCAATTTGTTTGAAAAATAAATTAAGTTATTATTCGTGTAAGACTGAAAGTTATGTTTTATAAGTTAAGTTAATTAATCTTTTGGTCAAATTAAAAGAAATGAAGTCCATCTTAAATCAGAAGAAAAGTTTGTGCAACTTAATAAATCTCCGAAATTTTTATATATTGTAGCTAGTAAATAGTAATACACACTCACACGCACACAATTTGAAGAAGTGTGCATAAATCTTCAAAGAAAGGAGACGTGAAAGAATCAGTTTTATGTAACTTTGACAAAATTTAGAAAGGACATCTCGTTTATTGTATATTTGAGGAATACCCAAATGCAGGGAACTCTGTCCCTGTTGGACATAATTTATTGTCTACCTGAATCACACGTCTGAATCGGGAGATGAAAAAGTAATTACACGTCTGAAAGAATTGGTTTCCTACTAACTATTATTGATATTAAAATAAGTAATACCAAAGCAAATTACGAAAAAGGAACCGATCCAAACGTATTGAATTGAGGCACGTTGCCTGTTAATTAAGCTGGGATAATGTTATTGACTTTCGGATACAAAGACACCTAATCTTCAACTACATATTACATGTCCAGTTCATACTTTAAGCTTTATTATCAATAATAATCTATATATAGATAAATAATTTTGAGAAAATGTCGCTTTCATGATCAAACATAATACTCTCTCAGTCCTAATTACTTCCTCCGTTCCTATTCCTTCATCCATCCTAATTGTAAATTCCTAGCTAAGTCACGACAGTATGATTTTTTTTATGAAAGACAACATGAAATTATGTTCATCTTACACTTCCATTGACAAACTAATAAAAATTTCGTGTTTTTGATTCTTAAATTTTCAACATGCTACTAATTTTTGGGAGAATTTTCATTTATATCATATGTTGAAAAATGTTTTTCAAAGAAAAAGAATGGTACCAGAATAAAATGTAGATCATTCGAGCCCGACGGTCATTAGCTAGCTGCAACACTATTCTACTTTCGTGTTTAAATTTATAATTAATTAAATTATAGGCGCTGATGTGTTCCACATAAATTTTGAGATAAAATCACATATAGTTCATGAGTTTGTAGCAATGCGGTTTCTGATCAATTTTTATTTTGATTTATAAATAATTTTATCACACATATATAGGTGTGTGTGTGTGTGTGATATTAAGGGTCATGCAAAAGTTGGCAACTTAGCACGCATCAATTAAGTGAGATCCAATAATCTATGGTTTCATGAAGATTAATTTATTTAAATTAGTAATTTTGTAATTGGTGCTCTTAAAATTACATTGGGCAATGGGTACAGCCAATTTATACTAGCAAGAAACAATCTTTAATACAAAAATTGCGAACCATGTTTTCATTGCAAATAGCCAAAAAGCACACAAATTATGAAGTCATAGAGAAATTGTTCTATATTTCCCAAGATCCCGTGCAGTTGTCAGGGTATATTTTAAAACTTTTGTTATAAAGCTCACACGACAAGTTTATCATTAATTATGAAAATCCACAGCCTATCCAAACAGTATAAAACTATGGTCATCCAACATCTCCATTAAAAAATTTAAGAAATAGGGGTGTGTGTCTATATATTAATAATTTTCAGCATATTATTTACTTTGTGTAGAATTCACATTTCTAGCAAACATTATAAAATAATTTTTTTTGTCAGAAAAAAATAAAATATAATTTCAAACAAAAGGAAGTTACTGCCTACTCGAATAAAACCTTGTTCACATAAAAAACGTTTCATAATTTTTCCTATATAATAAACATAAATGTAACTTTTTAAAGTGATGAATGAATTTAAATAAAAAGGGTGGTCCCCGCGTTAGGTTTCAATCCGAGAAGGGCTGTTTAGGTATTTTACTCAGAAATAAAAGAAAAGGTTATAGAAGCGGGCTGGGTGTAATTCTACCGAACTATTAGGGGCACAATGGTCATTACAATGGTAGCCCCCATCTAATTATTTTGGATGCAGCGGGCCGAGCCATCGGAAAAGAATATTCGAATATCCGTATGGAATTATGCCATGCGTGATGCGGATATCCGCTGGGCTTAAGTCTTAACGAAGTGGGGCCCACACTGACCTCATATTGGGACCCACACATTATGACGTGGCGTGGGTAGTGGATTGTGTTTTCTGTGTCCCCACACACTGTGGCCACGTGGATTATTTTTACTCCTAAACCATATTTGCTTCATTCATTCTGATTTGTTTGTTTCAATTGATTAGAGAAGTAAATCCCATGGCATGAAGTCCTAGAAAATTATTAGCCAGCGGGCGTAGATCAGCTGATAAGAAATGGGAAGGTAAGGCACCGCATATCCATCAGGTCATGGGTTCGAACCCTTGAGAAGTCATCACCCCCCAAAATGGGGAATCCCGACGGCGACTTCGGATTAGTCAGTTCCTCGAAGGGGAGCCGGAAACCGAAGGCTCTAAGCCAAAAAAAAAAGTCCTAGAAAATTATTGGTTTATAGAGTTTGTTTATTTAAATTTGTAATAGCCTAAATTATACCAATGTTCAATACCCACTACTATTGGACCTATTTACAATCGGCTAGTTTAATTCTGATTCGTGAGAATATAAATATATAATTAGAAATTTTCAATATTTTCTAAAAATTAAAATAAATAACTTCCTTTACATAGTTTTATTCATTACTTACCGACACTTATTTTATAGATATAATATGTAAAATATGTTGTACTACAATATTTTATATTAATGATTGGGGACAACTTAATTTTTTAAGTAAAATTAGTTTGGGAGAGGGACATTAACCAATGGCTACATATATTTAAGTACTATGAGTTAGTGGACATTTACCTAGATTTAATAACAGCAATAATAAATTATAAAGATTCGCCTCAAGGTGATCGCAGAGCCACACAATACCATTAGCTGCCGTAGTTAAATCATTAAACACGACGGGAAGAAACCATGTAGGAAAAGCAATTGAGTATTACTTTTATTAGTTTAATTGTTAGTGCAAACTATCAGTAGCGTGGTCTTATATTTTAAAAAAACACTCCTTCTCAGACAAAAAACATTTATCACTTATAAATGGCGCTTTCTAAATCGATCATTTTAATTGCATAGTAATCATTTTAATTGCATAGTAATTAATTTCCTTTCAAATATTTACGTATTATGCTGTGATTATTTATGCTTTTAAATAAGTATGATGTTAAAAAGAATTTTTCTAACAAAAAAAAACAATTTTCATTTCGAGATAGATAGTTAAATGAGTCTGACATGTTTTATTAATACTTACATACTCCTCTCTCTTAATAGTATTATAATGAATGAAGGTGAAATTAGAAAAAACAACTAATTTCAAACACTCAACTAAATTTTACATTTTTTTTAAGAATTATGTTTTGGTAACTAAGCTTTTATATAACAGACCGAAAAGAGTAGTAAATAATGTTTAGTTGGAATAACACGTTGGTAGGTAAAAAACATCTCTCCAACTTCAACGTTGTAAAAAAATAATATTGGTTGCTAGGGATTGCTGATACACAAGAGCATCAACAATGATGAAAATTATATGAAACCGTTGAATGATAAAGTAGAAGTGGTGATGAATTAAGGGGAAGTATATTAAAATAGGAAGAAAATATGGAATCTCAAACACCATACGGAAGGGAAAGGCCAATAAACTGTGAGATACATGGAGACACATTGACTCACATTTTGTTAGTGTAAATCCACAGAGAAACTCTTTCCCAAAAGCTTTACTTTAGCTCGATTCCATTTCAATAATGTTACTTGGAGTCTCCGTACGTCATTCGTTTCTTAACAAATACTAATAAAAAATTAAGCACAATACGTAGTCAACTTTGATAGGAGGTGTCAGGGGTTGTATTAAGGTACTCATAAATTAAATGGTTGTATATTTGTTAGACCTGTATATCATGTTTGTTTATCCCTTTTTTACCAAATGGTTTTTGTCCTTGGAACTGTGGTTATAATTAGCCTTTAATAAAGATATTCCAAAAATTATCATAAAATCCCAAGAGACAAATGAAATCATAAAAGAAATCTCGACCAAAAAAAATCATAAAAGAAATCTAGCAGCGTACTGTGTCGCATACAATGCCAATACTACTACATCGACAAGACATCAAATGACAATAAATTTATACTAACATTTTTGGGAACTTTTTGTGTGATCACATTATTTTTCAGCAACTCAATTCATAGTGATTTTCCTTCATCATTTAAATGAATATAATGAAAGAGGGGTTTTTGGGGTCAAATAACTAAAAAGGGTTGGCGAATGCACCTAGATACCTTTTTAAGGTTGTTGGTGGATGATATGATAGTACCACAACCCACAACTTGGGTTCAAGTTGAAGATGGTACCCTCATCATCATCAACTAGGCTGACAAAGACACAAAAGCGTTTTCCGTGTGATGCCAATGAAGTTAATTAAACTTTGATATTAAACTTTATGTTAATGGGTGGCAATGACAGTGAAATTTATAAAGATCAAATCAATGATGGCAACCACAAATTTTTCTGAAAAATAAGCTATATATAGTTAAAAATAAAACGCTAATAAATCATAAGATGAGAGCTAGAGCTACCTTTAAAAATCTAAACATCATAGGAGTATTTGTTATCGTTAGAACTTGGAAGTTGGAACTCCTGAGATTATGCGATATAATATGCTTGCACATATTCATATTAAGTTGTATTTTTTAAACAACTGTTTTTTTCTAAAAAAACTGTTGCCATATATTTTAATTTTTTGATTGAAATGTTTGTATCAAGAAGAATATATATATATATATATATATATATATATATATATATATATATATACACACACACACACACAATTCGGCATATTTTCATAAGTGTATTTGGTACTAATAAAGAGAAATATTGATAGAATACTTGTTCTAGAGAAAACTTTTTCCGTGGAGATAAAAAATGCAGAATTTTATAAGATTTAAAAGTTTCATAATTTTGATGGTTCACATAATACTAAAAATAAGGAAGGAAGGACTGAAACAACTTGATGAGTTGCTTTCAAGTTTCAATCTCAAACTTACATTCTTTCGCCTCCACACACGCAGAGACACCAACACCTTAAATTAAAACCAACGATTTCCAAAAAAAAAAAAAAAATTAAACCAACGAGAGATGTGTAAAAAGCCAAATATATAGATGGTCAGGTTTCCACCAAAGATTTTGCTGACAAACTCTGTTATTCATTTTTGTTTGATTAATAGAAAAATGATTATAAATATTTAATTTAAAAATACTAAATAACGTACAGGTGCACTCAAAATTGTATTAGGTGTGGGCATGAATTGTCGTCTTCAAAATTGAAAATGACACAAATATACCTCCTGTTTATTTTTATTTTTCCACACATAACTTTATTATTTATTTAGTACTTTTAATTTCTTGCATATGGGCCGAACGATGTACCACATAGTATACAATTCCAGATCCATACAGTAAATACCAAAATGTAAATATACCTATCTTCCTACCTAGTAGAATGTATCTTTGTCTGTGTTTTTTTTATATTATTTGATTATATAGTAAATTATAAATGGGAAAAAGACAAATAAAACCCTCTAAATATGTAAAAGGAAAATCAAAGTATCTAAATTTTCAAAAGAACAACAAAAGTCACAGACTCACACGACTAAATTAACCACTGCAGCATTCTCATTAATGCATTTGTATGTTGTTGTGGTTAATGAGAATGTTGTTGTGATAATTACTATGCTCTAGTTATTGCAGAGATTAATATGCATGTGGTTAATAGAAATGCTACAGTGATTAATTTAATGTATGTAACATTGGTCAACCTTTAAATTAAACATCTTGATTGTTCTCTTACATATTCAGAAGACTTTATTTGTCTTTTTTTATTATAAATTACCATGACATCTTTAATTAGCATAAAAATATTTAAAATATTTATCGTGATTCTTTTCATATTCGAGTCAGGTTGAATTTTTAAATGGATCCTTTCCCAATAAGATTTTTCTTATATCTATCACTAAAATACTAAAATCTCATGTAGTCAACTCACGGAGTTTGTTTCAGTTCAAAAAAAAATTCGAATTCAGTTCAAAAAAAAAACTCACTGAGTTTGGCAGAAAACAGAAACTCACGGAGGAAGTATATAGGCCGCGCGCGCCTTAAATTTTTTAAATTATCGGTGAGTTGGACATACTCATGGCTGTTGGGCCGATCCCGAAAGCCCATTTGTTTACTCAAATTTTCTTGGAAAGTCTCATAATAAACCGCAGAGAGAATAAATATTTCTCAAAATGTATAATCAATTGAATTAGGTCCGTCACCCATGTTTGTTCAAATTTAAATAAATTTTGAGTACTAGTTGAGAGAAATAGAGAATCAGAGAAAGAGAATATTTGGCTGAAGAAAAGAAGAAAGGACAAAAAGGAAAAAGCATACAGACGAGCTATAATAGAAGTCTAATCATTTTAAATCTAAAAAAATTTCCTAAATGATACTCCATGTTTTTAAATATATATATATGAACTAGTTGATTTTTTTGGAGAATCCTAAAAAAGCCAAACAGGTTATTACAAATTTTATTTTTCTAATTTTTTCTCTAAACTAGTTTATTTAACTCATAAGCTAACATATGACTTAATATACAAAATACATTATGATTAAGAGGTTCATTATACTTCATTAATTTCTCCAATGAAAAAAATCAACCAACTCTTAAATTTCGTAATGGAAGGAGTAATATTTTAATTAAAAAGTTGGAAAACTAATTTAAATTAAAATCTAATTAAGATTTCATTCTCGCCAAAAAAAAATGAACAACTTAAGATTACATATAAATGGCTCATTGTTTGAAATATTAGAGCTATATTTTACGTACATGTAATTGATACGTTTTTAATAGCCAAACTCTGAAATCCTTGAGCATTCCCTAAATCATCCATATCCAAATTAAACCAACCAACCATGGAATACATAATATAAATTACATACATAAAGCTTAAAATAGCAACAATATATATAAAGTTTAAGACAACACACTTACCTAACAGTTGTGTTTTCCTTCAACAAGGAATCAGAGAGCTCTGGAACATTTTTAGTTTTCTCATGTGCTTGCTTCTCTGCAACTGATCTATCTGAAAACTTTATTACTAAGGAACAACATAGAGGACTTTTTTTAAAGACCAGGTAGTTTCGACCTTTGATGTAGTCGTTGTCCCTAGACTAATTATAATAAGAAAAGGTAACATGAAATTACCATATTGTCAAATGACAATGTAAGAATAAATTCTTTTAAGCTGTGAATCTAGTATTCAACTATGCGAAAATCACTATATATATAAACGCATGAGTTCGTTTATAAAGTTAGACCTGGTGTTATGTGAAATTGTGAATGGGATTTGTTGGGTATAATAGTCAATTGATATATTACAGATGGCCGATGCAGTCAAAGGATAATAAGAATTCTGGAATATCCGATTAGAATTATTCTTTGCGTGGAGTGGAAGCAGATGTTTGTTAGAGTAAAACAATTTATTTAAATGTTATAAAAACAATTTATTTAAACTTAGCAAAAAAAAATCAAATCTATTACTAGTACTAGATATGCATCAAGCAAGTTAATGATTAAGGTCCTTCTTTCTTGTTACATGAAACAGATTAGATGTAACATTTTTTGAAACAGGACTTGCTAGTTGCTATGGGAGTAGAGATCAGCAAACACACTCACACATGTATATATAACTTGTATCAAAGTTATATTGTGTCTACAAACCATAATAGTAACAGTCGTAGTAATAATAATATAACCAATTTTTTTTAAAATAATATAATATGGTTACTTATGGCGCGCGAACATATGATTGTGCATTGTAAAGCAATTGTCAATACTTGTAAGTTGTGACACCTATCACTACAAAAAAAAAAAAAAAACTGGTGAAATAACCATGGAACTGGCCATAAAATAAGAAAAAAAGCCAACTCAGTTTTACTCCAAACACTTATTGAATGTATTCGGGAAGGGAATATATTAGTCGACCTTACCCCTACTTTATATATAGTGAGGTTGATTCGACCAAATTAACCATAAAATATGTTGTAAAAGAAGTCAATTTTAAAAACTTATCACATAATCTCTCATTTAATCATGAGATTTAATTTTGTGTATACTAATGGAATTATGTCGCTAGATTCAGCTTCAACTAATGCATATTATTGTTTTTTTTAGTATACTACTCAACTAGTTTCACAAACTTTTAACTCTAAAATATTAGACTCTACGTATCATAATAAAATGAAACATGAGAGGATTATTTGTGAAGGCTATATGTGATATAATCACAAAAAAAATATTACAACGACAAGTGATATATGTAAACATATTGTCTTCCTTATATGTGTGTGTGTGTGATATATACTTTTATTAATAACGACATTCATTTTTTAATTAGTCATCATCCAAAAAAGTCACTATAAAATCCCTTGAGGGATGGATGCATGTCACATCATTTGAAAGAGAACTTGGCCATACGCAACTAAATTTGCAAGTTCATGAGGAATAACTATAAAGCATATAGATGAAAGATAAAATCAAATATGAAAGGACAGGCTGTTCAAAATACACTATATAGTATTATGAGATGGGTCTATACTTTCTGATAAAAAAAAAGATGGTCTATACCTGCACCACTATACCGGCGCTTGTGTGCCTAAACGCCAGTATAAGCCTATACTGGCACTTATTTGGTTTAAATGAGCGTCAGTATAAGCCTATTTGGCACTTAATTGGTTTAGTTGAGCGCGGGCATAAAATAAGCATCATTTAAAGTATATAAAGCATATAATGAGATCCTAAGTTCAATTTAAAAAAGATCATAAGTGACAACTAACACACAACCAAATTACATTAAGAACTGTTCGTAGAAGTGATATACTATTAATTTTCTTATGGGACGATGTATCTAATTTGCCACATAATAATGGTCGTCGAGCCCTAAAAGAAGTATTTAAAAGGTAACGTAAATGTATCTAATTTTCTTATAAGGAAAGGCAATAAGCGAAATAACATAACCTCTTCCCTCATCATCATCAGGACGTACCCCATTGTCCAAATCCTCCAAAAAGTTTATAATAACTTTAAACTCCATAATTAAGCTGCTCTAAACCCTTTTTACCTGACAAATCTCAACATATAATTTTACTTAAATCCAATTATTAGGATTTTACAGTACTTAGCTCATATTCCTACTAAACAATGCGCGCACACACACACATATGAATATTGATAAAACTATACCTTCTGTAAAATTCATAAACCATTTTGAACGCGTACGAGAAGGGGAGGATAATGCACAAAAAGTGTGTACATTATACACATATTAAAATATCATGCGATCTCCGCCAAATATGTTGCTACCTACATTGATCTTATTAATAACCATGTAAATTATTTTTTTATAGCATCCATGTTAATTATTTTAAATCTTGAATGATATGATGAAAATTAATTAATACGATGATCGAATTTATGAGTTAAAAGAACTCTAATAAAGTATTAATCATTATCAATTATTTTTATTTGGATTTTGTTTGACAGTATAAGGTAACTAATTCAATATATATAGATATAATCAACAATGAATAATGGTCATAAAAAAATAAAAATCTCCCAGGCACTTCAGCTGTATGGAGTATGGACTAAGGAGTGTAAGGAAAGAGATTCGATATATATAAATTTATTTTGTTTTACTATAAAATTTATCGTGTGTAAATCCAGATAAAAATCCCACCCCTCATATAGGTGCTTTTGCTAGGTTGTGGAAATATTATTTGGGTGTATGAGTAGTCCCTCTTATCGGAAGGGTTACGATATATAGGGGTAATAATTTTTTTTAAAGAAAGATAAAAATAATAATGTACTCATCACGAGTCATGAGTATATTAAGAAGCATGATATTCTTTACTGCTGAATAAAGAAGCAAAATTCGATCGCACGTTGTTTTGGAGTTGGAATCTTTGCAGGCTCTCTGAGCAAAATACTTGAACCCGTACTTAAACTTCATATGTGAAAACATACGCGTTTGCTCTAAAAAATCAATAAATTAAAAAAAAAGTTGTTTTAGATAAACATGTCAATTAGCGTTGCTTACTCTCAAAATTCTTATATAAAAGTAATATTTCCTTGCTTGGAAAAAAGGAGGCGAAAAAAGAGATTGATGTTCAAAAGAGCTATTACTCAAGTAGAGAGGGAGTCATTATTCTAACAGAGAATGGCCTGATGGTGATGAGGTCTTACTTTTTTTTTAAGAAATAGTTGTGAATATCAATTATATTCTAATAATTATAAATTCATGAATTTCAACAATTGCAATAAACATTCAATAATATAAGTACACTCCATTTGTAACGCTCTTTTTTACAGAAACATTATTATTGTTGCTTGGAGACTCAAATGTTTGAATTAATATTACCGCTCATTTTATTTCTTTTGTTGGGAACTTATCTATTAATAATTCAATATTATTTCAGCAAGAAATGTATATTCACTCCTCGTAATAAACTCCCAACTAAATCTAATCCTTAGATAACTTTGTTGCATGATGAATTTCGACACTATATTCATGTATTCCTTTAAGTATTGTTGATTCCAATATTATTGTTGCCTATTGTACAGTGGAGCGTAGAGAGGGATTGAGAAAGACTCGTATAAAAAAAAACAGAGGGATTGAGAAAGATGAATGAGATTTGGACAAAACTTAGGTCTACTTGTTTATATAGTATGTTCAATAAGTATAATTCTAATCAAATGTTGCCATCTGTTATTATATTATATTGTTATTATAAATAAAGGCATGAATATCGATGTTTCAAAATCTTATCTACGTTATTAAGAAAAGTTTACATGACAAGATTTGAATGGAGAATCACACATACATAATAAACGTATACATACGGACTTGGTCCAACAATTACATTATACTCCCTCCGGTCCCTAATGTAAGAGCTAGCCGCCAAAAAAACGCTTCTTAAGAAAACATGTGAATGTTAGTTGGATGTCTGGAGTTAATGCTTCTTTTCCAAAATTGCCCATATTTATTAAGGTACTTTTAAGAGAGAGATACATAACCATTAATAAATATGAAAGAGAGTTAGGGGTAAAGTAGGAAAAAATGCATTAAATGAGGAGAGAATGTGGGGTGAGCTCTTACATTATGGACCAAAACCATTCAAATTTTGGGCTCTTACATTAGGGACCGGAGGTAGTACTATATAGAATAATTCATTACATTTAATCAATATAATTAAAATGCTTTAAGGGCTGATATAATTTTAACAATATCAAAAGTTCCTCTTTGGTACACTGCACACATCCATCTCTATGTACTATATATATCAGCTGAAAAGTGTGTAGTGGGGAAGAATAATGGTTTTTCTGGAGATGAGCTAGTTTTCAGGGAGATCCCTAGAAGAAATGATCATGAGTCAAGATAGTGTTGTAATGTCATCTTCTAACATTTACTCTCTTCCTCAAGAGTTGCTCGTGGAGATTCTATCCCTAGTAGCCTCTTCTTCATTCTTTGACATCTTTCATGCAAAGTTAAGGTTAAATACATACACTTTCTCTCTCTACGCAACTTTAATTTTTTTTAAAACGTATATACTATCTAGCCAATTATGTATGCACGATCTTCAACTTAACAATCATTTCACGGTATATATATTACATGCATGCACGCGTTGCAGTTGCAGGGCTTTCAATGAGATTGCGGAGAATAATGAAGCCTGCGTTTATAAGAAGGTTTCACTTGAGGGACTTCCAATAGATGGATGGCGAAATAATGATTCTAGAGAACAAGTTGCTTCCTTCCTTAGAAACTGTATAGAAAATGAAAATCCAGAAGCATTGTATCGTCAAGGACTGGTATTTTTCTTTCCCCCGAGAACCTTGCTTCAATTTCGATTTTTCTCCGGTAACATAATCACCCTAATAAACTATTTTTCCCATTTTTCTTACATTATACCGTGTACATATTTGGTGAACTCAATCTTTTTGTTTAAATGGAAAGAAATGTATGCGACAGCGTGGAAGAGAAAACATTAAAAATAACTTGTGCAAATTTAATATTGAAAATACCGTGCCAAGAGAAAATGAAGAAGAAGTCGTTGATCCTAATTAATGAGAATATAATTTCAAGGTAAGATTACTTTAAAATCATTTTAAAATGTTAAGTGCTATAAATATGACAAAAAGGACAGTATTATACAAAAAATTGTACGAAAATATTGAAGTCTATTAAAAATACTATGAATGGAACTCAATTTACCCTAAAATCAATCTTATTGAATTTTAATTTTGCAAGTGATGACTACCATGTAGCATTATATTAATTCGGTTGTTATTACAGGTTGAATATTTTAATAAAGAAAATTCTGAAAAAGGACTAAAGTACTTATAAAAGCGCAACGGATTCAGGTCACGAAGGTGCTTCATACATTTTTGGTGTTATCATGGCTTGTGAGAGTTATAAATATCCAAATGAATTAGACACGATCGATGACACTTCTAAAGAATGTTGTGAAGAATGAGAACTACTCATCACTGGTGAGAGCATGTAGGGAGAATTTCAAAAACACCATGAGGTATCAATGGCATAGCAAGAAATTAAAACCAAGCCCTAATGCTTGCCAAATGAAAGATCGGCACAAGATGATGTTGAAGAAAAACAACTGCGGGTGGTTAAGTAATGAAAATCAGAAAGTAGAAGAAATTGAGTGTGAAGTATGTAGATGTCACTGGGAGGTTATTTATATTTGTAATTGGTTGCATGGTAAATCCATATATGAATTTTAACCCATCCCAAATGCAATATAATATTTTGTTGTTCTTCTTTGAATATATACAATGGATTAGTTGAGGTGTTAAAGGTGGAGTATTTTAAAATGAATTAATGTTTTTTTTGAAAAACCTCATCCTATAAATTAACGAATTCATAGGAAAGAGGCGCAAATAGTCATGGCTCTATATTTATAACTTTTTTTTTTTTTTAATTTTTCAAAAAAGTGAATTAGATCCTATATTTAGAACCGGAGGGAGTATATAACTATAAGGATAAAATGATAAATTAATCATTATCACCCTTCCCTTCCCTCCTCAACCAAACAAATGATCATTAAAATCCCTCTCTTCCATTCCCTTCCCTTCGTTTTATCAGATCAAACAAAGTAATATTAAACTCTCCCCCTCCTCTCTATTCCCTTCCCTTCCCTTCCCTTCCCTCCCCTCAAACCAAACAGGCCCTAAAAGTGATCCATTTTTATATAAAGAGGTAAAAAGAGAGTTATAACTCTAAAAGTAGTAATCATTATTTATATAGTACATAAACAAACATGAAATTAGTTGCGTTGTGAAGAGGCTAAAGAAATATTTTTGGAACTATTTTTCGCTTTTATTTATATATATCAAAAGCGAGATGAGGTACCATCATTCATTTAGTTAACACACACTTAATAGTGTCAATAACACATAAGCAACTTCAGCATGGATATTGTACAAGGATCTTATGACCATAGGTGAATTAAAGAAAAGTTAATGACCAAAAACAATTCTTTCAAATTTTAGGGACTAAATCAAAACACAAATGAGGACTAAAAGTGATGTTAATCTACTGTTTCGTCACATATAAATTAGATGAAGATGTAAAACTAATATTAATAAATCATTTAAAATATTGTCCATTTGAAAGTTTAAAGTTTAAACTATAATACTTTTCCACAAGACACACTATGACGAGTTCACAAATGACAAATAAATACCTTCGAATATTCAAAAGGACAAGTAAAGAACTCAAACTTCTAAAATGACAAGTAAGGAACTCCGAATTACAAAAACACAATTAAGGAACCAGACAATTGTCAATTACTATGTTCCAAATGTTAATAACTATGTATTCCAAATGTTAATAACTATGTTCTAATTGTTAATTTTTATTGAAGTTCCTTACTTATCCATTTGAAAGTTTAAGTTCCTTACTTGTCATTTTGAACATTCAAATGTATTTATTTATAAATTTCCCTTATTATTATTGATAGAATAAACATGTCAAATCAGGTTTTGTTCGATTCAAAATATAATCACAACATTTTAGTTTTTTATTATATTTCTCATGAAATACACAAGTCTATATAATGACTTACATTCAATATAAATTTTAGATGATATAACATTTTATAATTGATCATATACTCCCCAAATCATAATTGTAATACCCACTTTGACGTATTTAAAAAAAAAATTGAAAGATACAAAATTAATTACTTTAAAATTATTCACTTAGATTGGTGTAAAACAAAACTATTTTCAATTAATCAAATTCACAAACACCGACCCCTAAAAAACAACTAATTTACACTTCAACCCCTCCCCTGTTAAATTCACAGTTAACAAAACAAATCCCCATAATCTTCATCATTCATGGATCTACAACTCTAAGCAACACAGAATAAACCAATTCCTCATTCAATTTCATCACAATGATGCTAGATTTAGGTCCATTCTCGAACGAGAAGTTCGATCCGAAGAAATGGATAAATTCGGCATGTCAGAGTCGGCATCCTCAGGATCCTGTGGACAAGCACATGGTGGATCTCGAGATGAAGCTTCAGATGCTCTCTGAGGAAATCGCCGCCTCGCTCGAGGAACAGAGTTCTGCTTATCTCCTCCGCGTGCCACGTGCCTCGCGTGACGTCATCCGCCTCAGAGATGACGCCATTTCACTCCGTTCTGCTGTCTCCGGCATTCTCGATAATATCAAGAAGGTATCGTATGCATTGCAACGAAATCTATGCTTGATTAATTGGATTTTGCATTTTTGCCCTTGCCAATGCATCGTTATGATCTCCGCATTTTAAAATCTAAGAATTCTAAATAAGTTGTTCATAATTTATTTGACTTATAAGCTTACATATAATCCAATAATATATGAAGTACATTGTGATTAAGTAGCTTGTTTAGCTTCCTTACTTTCTTCAAATAAAAAGGTCAATTAGGTCTTATATGAACGGGAGGAAGTATCTGATAGGTGGATGCTTGTAGAATTTGAGTTGTATATGATGTCATGTGTTTGAGAATGTGTTCATCTAAGGCTGTGGTTTTTTTTTTTATGTTCATTGGAATAGGGGAATTAGGTATTCAATTTTCTTTTTTGTTTATTTTGTAGGCGGAAGGGTCATCAGCTGAATCAATAGCTGCACTGGCTAGAGTGGACATTGTGAAGCAGAGGATGGAAGCAGCGTATGAGACATTGCAGGTGGAGATGCATTGATTTTTGTGTAAATCACTGATTGATGTAGCTCAATGAGATTGTTTATGATGATGGAAAGTGTTTTGATGTCAGGATGCTGCTGGGTTAACTCAATTAAGTTCAACAGTTGAGGATGTTTTTGCTAGTGGTGATCTCCCTCGGGCTGCGGAAACCCTGGCTAATATGAGGCATTGCTTGTCTGCTGTTGGGGAGGTACTTAATTTCTCTTTGGGTTCTTTGGTATTTTCTATTACACTTTAAGTTTGGATTACATTAGAAAGGGGTCAACTCAATTCTAATCCTCACTTAGTGAGGTTACTGGGGAAAGGAATATACTAGGCAGCCTTACCCTGCTTTGCATAAAGTTGATTCAAACCTGCAACCTTAGACCTTATGACTTGTTTACCATTGAGCAAAACTGGCCCTTCGTTTGGATTACATTAGATGCCATAATTTTGTTTTTCACCCTCACTCCTGGTTTTAGGTTGCTGAATTTGCTAACATAAGGAAACAACTCGAAGTCTTGGAAGATAGGCTAGACACCATGGTGAAGCCTCGCCTTACAGATGCTTTAACTAATCGCAAGGTGATATTTTCTCTAAAAATCTTTGCCTTTTTTATCTTTCTGCTGCTTATTTTCTCTTAGCTCATGTCATCACATTTCAGGTTGATGTAGCTCAAGATTTGCGGGGAATCCTTATTCGGATTGGAAGGTTCAAGTCTTTAGAATCACAATACACAAAGGTTCACCTTAAATCGGTAACCAAACTTTGGGGAGAATTTGACTCAAGACAACGAGCTAATAAGTCTGCAAATGATGGTGGTGAAGTTCATTCAGTTGCACCTTCTATATCATTTTCCAGCTGGTTGCCAAGCTTCTATGATGAGCTTCTACTTTATCTTGAACAAGAATGGAAATGGTATTGTTTATACTGTTAGCTTTGAATCTTTTTTACTGTTACCTACTTTGTCTGTATTGAGTTTCATACGAATACATCAACTCTTTCCTTGGCAACTTCTAATTTGTTTTGCCGCAACTGAAAAATATTCCACGTGTGGTCATAAGAAATCTAGAGAAATTTAATTAACCAAGGAGAAAAGTAAGTTTTAGGACATAAATCTTGCTAAATCAGCTAGAATGCAATACCTAAGAAGACAGAGATGCATTTGGTCTAAAGATCTCTGCAATTCATTCTCATGATGGACAAATTAAGATCCCCTGTACCACCATTTTGTTTGTCTCAAAGGGTGTCTATCGATGGAGTCTATCCCATTAAAACTGAGGATATATTCTTAAAATTTTTGTCATCATGTTCCTTAAATCCTTGTAAACTGAGCTCTCCTCCTGGAAGCCTAAATGTTTAATGTAAAAAGAAATGATGTGCTCAGTTGGCAGGACAAGAAACAGAAAGAAATAATGTGCTTTTCTTTGGATACACAGCATGATTAGTAAATTTTCAATGGATGCTTTATTTCAATAACTTCAGATATTTTGGACAAGGCTTAGTGTTTATGTAACCTGCCCCTCTTTGGAAGCCTTCTTTCAAAAGATCAGGTGAATGAGGCTGACAAGACTCAAACTTCTGATCATCTGGTCATTAGGGCTTTAATAAGTCCAGAAACAGTATATCCTAAAAGCTATAGGAATGTTTGTAGGGGAATTTTTTAATATCTCATGCAAATTATGGTCCTTACGCTGACCATTGTTTTATTGAAGCTTTTATAAATTTCGTTCTGCAGAAGTTGATGTTAATTCAGTAGGAGATGCCAAAACATTATCCGCAACTTTATTGACATATGGAATATTGTCATGATAGTTTTTTATAGGATCATGGCTTTTCGGGTTTTTGGGATTTGCTTAAAATTTTTCTGTAGTCATCTAGTAAAGTTATCTCATTCTATATGACGTTCATGTTGAATTACTTAAGTTAATTGAGTTCATTTGAGAATTATGGCTATTTTCTTGTATATTCTATTACCCTCATTCATTGGTTGCGTCTCATCTTGCTATCATTGTGTTTCTCTTTGTCATGCAAGATGATGAATGAAAGAAGAGAGCATCAAAGATACTAGTTAAACTTTCATACTTGGGATTTTGAAAAAGTGCTTTTGTTTTGACTGTTGGTTGCAGGTGTATGCTTGCTTTTCCAGAAGACTATAAAATTCTTGTTCCGAAGTTGCTATGTGAGATTATGACAGCTGTGGGTTCCAGTTTCATATCACACCTCAACCTTGCCGTTGGTGATGCTGTTCCAGAAACAAAGGCATTAGCAAAAGGTTGTTTTGATCTATATACCCATGCACTAAAATGATTATGTACATATATTTTTATCACGTGGAAAGGTCTTCCTGATGAAAATGCATGCTGTAATTGTTATATGACAATGAGAATGTTCATCTACGGTTAACTGATGTACATAATATTGGAGGACAAGAGTACTTCATGGAGGAGAATAATGTTGGGCCTGTTAGTATGTTAAAAGATTAGTTGAATCAGAGTTGGTTTTACTACCAATTAGTTAGTCTGTTAAGGTAACTTCTTTATAAAATAAGGTTAGAGGGAGCCATGGAAAAATAATTCTGTTGACCCTAACTTGAGTTCCATAAACCTTTTCCTGTCTGCAGTTTTGCCTTCATTTTCTTCTCATTGCTATCTCCCAGCTTTTTTCAATCTTAATTATAGGAAAGAATTCTTGAGGAAGACTGTTTTGAAGTTTAGATATCTTGTAATTCATATGAACATACGTAGATACATAATTCTAAAAAACATAACTCCATTTTTCTGCCATAATTTCCAGGGTTAATTGTATTGCTATGTGTTGAGTCTAATGTCTGGGTATTTTGCCTCATGACTCGTAATAATCTCCATTCCTGCTTTTGTGCTTTAGGTTTATTAGATATTTTATCTGGAGATATGCAAAAGGGTATCAAGATTCAAACAAAGCACCTGGACGCGTTGATTGAATTACACAATACAACCGGAACCTTTGCTAGGAATGTTCAACACTTATTTTCTGATTCTGATATTCAGGTTTTGATGGATGTACTAAAAGCCGTTTTCCTGCCATACGAATCATTCAAACAAAGGTAAGAAATCGCAATCCTGGTTATATTATGACTAAAAAATTTCCCTATTTTTTCGTGCAAATCCCCTTTTTATACAAAAATTTGCTCCTTTGATGCTACTTGTGGTTTAGCTTAATTAATATAGACCATCTAGGTTGGAGAGCCTTGACTTTGTGTCTCATGATGATTTTTCTTTTCATTGAAATAGAAAAGGATAGGAGAAGGAAAATTGAATGGATGATTAAGAAACCAAAATAAAAAACAAAAGGGCCAACCTAGTTTGAATTCCCACTTAGCGGGGGTGTTGGGGAAAGAAATATTCTAGGCAGTCTCTCACCCCTGCTTTTATGCAGAGAGGTTGATTTGAACCAACGATCTCAAACTATGAGAAAAAACATTCGGTATTTTAGTTTTGAAATTTCCTTTTCATCAAACATGTTTGTGTGCATGTGTGTTGTGAATGGGAAAGTGTCTGAGATCATTTGTTCAGGTGGTCTCTCTGTTTGATCATTCTCAATATTTTATTGTTTTGTTTGTCTGTGATATATCTCGTTTTTCCCCCTTTGTAAACTATGAGAATCATCCATGGTTTATGATCTCTCAATACATCATTTGCATGCTTTACTACAGGTATGGACAAATGGAGCGTGCCATCCTTTCTTCTGAAACAGCGGGAGTAGATTTAAGAGGAGCTGTTATTAGAGGTGTAGGAGCTCAGGGTGTTGAACTCAGTGAAACTGTGCGAAGGATGGAGGAATCAATTCCCCAAGTTATTGTACTTCTTGAAGCAGCTGTTGAGAGATGCATCAGCTTCACTGGGGGTTCTGAAGCAGATGAATTAATTCTTGCTCTTGATGATGTAATGTTACAGTTTATTTCTACACTGCAAGAAACCCTCAAATCACTGAGAACTGTTTGTGGTGTGGATAACATTGGTGATGGTGCTTCAAAACGGGACTTGGATAAGAAAGATGGGAACCAGAACACTCGGAGAGTTGATTTGATATCAAATGAGGAGGAGTGGTCAATCGTCCAAGGGGCCTTGCAAATCCTCACAGTTTCGGATAGTTTGACTAGCAGAGCCTCTGTCTTTGAAGCATCTCTGAGAGCCACTCTTGCTAGATTGAGCACAAGCCTTTCACTATCAGTATTTGGTTCAAGTTTAGACCAAAACCAGGTTACAAATAGCACTGAAGATGGTTTAGGTGGAAGGGCTGCCTTGGATAAGGCATCTCTTCGACTGGTTGATGTGCCTGAAAAGGCTAAGAAACTCTTTAACCTTTTGAATCAGGTATAGATTAGGTTATATTTGTCTGCTTTTGCTTTCTTGATGCCTATAAATTCAATTAAACGAGATATAGTAAGAAGCAGTAGCCAGTACGGATAGGTTTTGAATATGGGAAGGAGTAGGGTGGGGGGAATAAAAACATAAATGTGTTGATTTTCACTTCCATTCTTTTAAACTGAAGATATTCTATCTTCAAGGAATGAAAAGAAATTCTAAAAAAAAAATCAGGGATAAATTTATCTATAAATTTTCAATTGTTACTCGACCCCACACGTAGTTGGATAAAACTTTATTGTTGTTATATTTTCAATTGTAAGTTTTAGGCAGTATTTTATGGGAATGATTTTCAAACTGAACGGACCCTAACTTTAGAAAATTAATAAAATGTCACTTTTACATTTGTTCCAAATGTATTTCTATGAAAGATCAGATTCTTAACTGTCCATCTTTTAAAACACTGTCCTCATCCTTTATGACATTCCCTTAATTTTGTTATGGTTTCCTACAGTCTAAAGACCCCCGATTTCATGCACTTCCCCTAGCTTCTCAGAGAGTTGCAGCATTCGCAGATACAGTAAATGAACTTGTATACGATGTTCTCATATCTAAAGTTCGGCAACGGCTCAGTGATGTGTCCCGTTTACCAATATGGTCGTCAGTGGAGGAACAAAGTGCTTTTCCTCTTCCTACCTTCAGTGCATATCCACAATCCTATGTGACCAGTGTTGGTGAATATCTCCTAACTTTACCCCAACAGTTGGAGCCACTTGCTGAGGGCATCTCTAACAGTGACACCAATGAGGAGGCTCAGTTTTTTGCAACTGAATGGATGTTCAAGGTAACTTAGTATAACCAAAAGGAGTAATTGATTTAATTTAAGGGGAAGTTTATATCTTTAGGTGAATAATTAGCTTTCCATTTCGATTTGCTATTGGCTGATTTTATTTGTGTCATGTCCCTTCAATTATTTTTGACGTTTGAATGATTTACCATGAATCTAATATTTTGAACTCAGCATCTAATTATATTATTTTCCTGAATGTACCAATTTTACATCAAAATTAAGCAATGTGGCACTCTAAGCTAGCTAGAGCTTCTATCTGCTGAAAGTACCTTTTGTTTTACATTTTCTTTTCCTCCAAATGAGCCTCCTGGTCATAAACTTTTTCTAATAAAGGAAAATGGCTAGGATTATTGAGTAATGTAACGGGCTGGCACATTGAAGATCAAATTATTCATGGAAAAACGGCATGTGTTGAGGTTATTGGTTTCTGATTGTAATGGGTGTTGTGGCCCCTGCTAATCAGCTTAGTTAGCTTTCTTCTTTATAAAAATTGGGCATGTAATGTTCTTTACTCAAATTGTTTTTTTTTTGGACTGAAAAATTGTTTATGCTGAATGCTAACATGAGGTTGTTTTTCCCTAATTGTTTTTATGTTTATGTATTTTAGGTTGCAGAGGGTGCAACAGCTCTTTATATTGAACAGTTGCGTGGAATTCAATACATATCTGATCGTGGAGCCCAGCAACTGTCCGTTGACATTGAGTATCTCAGTAATGTGCTCTCTGCTCTGTCAATGCCAATACCCCCTGTTCTTGCCACATTCCACAATTGTCTTTCTACCTCTAGAGATCAGCTAAAAGATCTATTGAAGTCAGATTCAGGGAATCAACTTGATATGCCAACCGCCAATCTTATATGTAAGATGCGGCGTGTGAATTTAGATTCTTGAGTGTTTGTCATGTGACGTGTATCCTCTGCAGTTATAGGAACTGCATAGTACACCTTAGTGAGAGATGAAAAAACAGGAGGAACAAAAAAGTGTTGAGAAAAAGTGACTTTGGTACACAAATATTTGTGTCACTCTGGTTTCTTGATTGTTGAATTCAATCTGGTTTCTCTCATCACACTTCTTCCAATCTGGCCCTTCCACCCTTTTGCATGGCTCAACCTGCTATTGCCTTTGCAGAGGACATTTTTGGACTTGAGGATCCCTTGCATGTATTTTCATTTGCAACTACTACTGGACTAAAAGCATACAATATGACGGAGTAGCCATAGTATATATTGTATATTAGTCAATTGAGGTGTTTTCCTATGCACTTTTGTAGGACTCGACTGCTTTTCAATGTGGAACGTATTCCTTCCAAATAATATATTTGTTTATTCATCAATATTGGATGACATCATTATGAATATTAATCTTATTTGCTCAATGCACCTTAACTGTAGTCCTTTGTGATGAATAATGTCTGGTATTTTGAAGTAATGCTTTTTTTTTTTTAAGTAAATGCTTTCGTACCATGTAGTTTGGATTATCTACATTATAAATGTACACGCAGACGGTACATTGAGATATAGGTAGCAAATACAAGTGTAATTCTTTTTATACCCTTTCTCTATATTCTCTCTTCATAAATATATGATGGAGGCTCAAATAAAAAAGATTTTATTCGTAGTTACGTGCGTTTCTCTTGCATGAACTGAATTTCACAAAGAAGTCGGACTATCCTCACTTGTGACTTATAAATGGTGTAACATGTGTTATATTTTGTATCAATATACTGATTATTGTAACTCGCGAAGTAGGAAGCTTTTTCCATTTTTTGTCTTTATTTTTTGTGTGGAAAATGCAGGCTGGATTACAAGATTATATCGTTTTTCTTCAAATATACTCCCTCTAGACTCCGGTCTTGAATATAAGATCAATTTGACTTTTTCTCTAAATTATTGCATATAAATGGATTTCATGCCATTGATTATTCCTTTTAATTCATTTTTAAAAATTGTTTCGCATAGCTTATATCACAACATTTTCCCACGATATGGTCTGTATATTATCCACCTGAGCAGGGTAGCTACATCTAGTTGTAGTATTACAAAGTGAGCTCCCCAAGCAGCACAAGTTCAAGATAAAAAAATCCCAATTTTTGTCTGATTGAGTGTGCGCTTTCCTTTTCCTGATCACTAAGATTGATTTTAGGATCAAAGGATACATGCATGTGTATAAAGATCGATCGTTCATAACTAGGCTTGTCAAGTCTAGGAGACATTTGGCAAAGTTCAACATGAGAGAAGATATTATTTGAGCAGGCGACACAGTGCCACAACTTTGCTTCCATTCCATGTTATCTATAATGTAAAGCCATTGGTATTTCCCTGTTAGTTTCTAATAATTCTATCTGGGCAACACTATTAAAAGATACTCCTCCGGACCTAATTATAATATCACTTTTGACTTGCCTAATTATAATATCACTTTTGACTTATTTTTTAAGAAATTTAAGATGCAAAACTAATTACTTTAAATTCTCTATGGTTATCTTTTTTCCTCAAAAAGATTACATGTGACACATGATTTCTTGCTCTAAATTGCTTCATTAACTTTCACAAAAAATCAAAACAATATTATATTCAGGACAATAGGAGGGGTACATATATCAATAAAATTATATGTACCCCTTGGTTTAATTCATTTAATTGAAAACCTATAAAAATGGACTTTCTATTATAGTGTCAAAATTGTATATATTCTAATAATTAACACAAACCCCAGGTAGGTCATCCCCGAATCAGTCACCGCTCCAGAATTGCTCTGTCTAGTCAAATTTTTTACAATCTTCGTGATAAGAAATGGCAAAATATGCATGTGCATCAGGAATAAGTGACTGCCAGTTTCACAAAAAGTGTGTACATTATTCTATCCTAAAATTAAAGAACGAGTTAAGTTTCCTGCACACGTCATTAGCAGAAACAATCTATAACCATCATGGTTAATGTCAATGAAATTAGACACTATCATCCAGATGAGAATCTGTTACCTCCAGGAACCCAAACATAAACGGGTTTGATTGTTTGTTCACAAAAGGGGATACCCTGCATCTCAATACATTGATTCATTTCCATGATAATGACAACTTTTCTGCTAGAGTCACCCAGCAAAAACAGTCACACCTGTAATTTCCTGAACCTATTTTTTTTTTTGGCGGTCTTAGATCAATTCATTAATTTGCATTAGACATAAACTATAGTTATCATTCAGATTTCGGTCAAACATGTCAAAATAATGGCTTATTCATGTGAGACATAGCAATCATCGCCCATTAACAAACCAATAATTATAAAGACGTAGGCATTAGGCAGTGAAGGGAGGAAAGACTTGTCCATTTATCATGATAACGCCAAATATATTATGACAAGCATGATTTTTTGACAGATGTAGACAACTGACACTGGATGCAGTAGATTTACCTGTGACAATACCTATGAAATGCATATCAATTTCAAACGCAGGCCACCATAGGCTGCATCTATGAACCTTTCTGCTAATCTAGTCTATACCACCTCAAAGTAAAAACAAGGACACGAGAGAAAAGCACAAAAAGAAACATAAATTTTTGAGATAAACAAACATTTATCTCTAACTCTTATGGTATAAAGTTCACTTGTTACCTCCGAAAAAGAGAAAATCATCCCTCAGCAGCAATGGCAATCATGCATGTAGCTGACATCTTAATACGCAAGATATGATATTAAATTGAAGCATCTCCAGAAAATGTGAGAGCAAAGAGACATTATGCACCGGTTCAGATAAATCAAAGAAACTTAAAGTGCAAAACAGATTGTAAGAGTACAACGGTGATTTACCTACCTCAACCCATTTCTCCATAAATAATTTTGATGAAAGGAAGATTGTATTGTCTCAACAAAGCTCTGAGATGGGAAAAAAATTCACTGCTGATTACGAGTAAACTGAACTCCAAAACCACATATTTATAAAAGTCTTGGGATATTAGATCTACCTCATTTCAAATTCAAATTCAGATATCTATCAAGAAATTCCATTAATTTGAGTGAACTGGACTTCAAGAAGAGCCTCTGTAGCTACGCCTAGCAGGAGAGCGTGACCGGCTCCGATCACGGTGCCTGTCTTTGCTTCCATCTCTCTCATTCCTTGACCTAGCATCTGTCTCTCTTCCTCCATCTCGATTAACTCTACCATTCCACTCTCCTGACCTTTCACGATCAGAATACCTTCCTCTATATCTATCCCGGTCCCTGCCTCCACCCCGCTCCCGATCCCTATATTTATCATGATGCCTATCTGTATCTCTTGAATCATTATGCCGCCTCCTCTCATTCTCCTTCTCCCTCTGCTTCCTCCGCTCTTCTAATTCTTTCTCCCGAGCCAATCTTTCATCCTCCTTTGCCTTCTCCTTAGCATCCTGAAAAATATTCCCAACCGTAAATCAATTTAAGGGTTTACATCAGCTTTACAGATAACATTAATTTATGGCAAAAGCTCACCTTATACTCATTTATAAAGTCTCGAACCATACCATAGCCAACATGTTGTTTCCCAGTGATATGAGACTGGGTCCTCTCTGCAGCATCATTAGCTACAAGAAAAGAACCACAGATATCACAAAGTGCCATCTTCTTCTCCTGAGTCAGGACCGTGGCCTTGTCAGTTTCAGGTTGTTCAGTTAAGGCTGTCTTCTCAGCATTAAGTGTTTCTACCTGCAGAAAATACCCAAACAAATCTCAGTAAAAGCTTGTTCACATTGGCAAAAATCAATATATGGATAACTCAAGTAAAATAAAATAAAAAACTTGCATAAACTTCAGCACCTTCCTCATGAGAGCTTCTGCTTCATCAACCTTTCCAGATTCTCCAAGAGATTCAACTTGTTCGAGAAGGTTCTTTATTTTCTCTTCAAGCACAGATAACTGCTCAGACTTTTCCATTGTCACCGGAGGTGGTGGTGCTGGTTCCACCTCCTGCGCCAGACGTTCCCGCCCACGCCTTACTCTTCTATCCAAGTCCATTACCTGAGATCATGCAAAGGACGAACCATCAGCAAACAAGGAAGAAGATTCTTCTAATGTAGGAACTGTCAAGGCAAATGCATTTGACCTACCAATTTCTCACAGAACTGAGCAAGTTCAGCTTCAAATTTGGGCACATACGCGTCATGTCTTGGGGAATTCTCGAAACTGAAGACAACAAAGTACATATAAAACCCATGAAAATAAACTATCTAATCACCGGATCCAAAAGAAAGGCACCAACGAATGTTCATTCATTCACAGAAAGATATTTCAATCATACATAGACAAAAAGAGGACAAAATAAAATCTCCTGAGCAGAAAATTCCAAACACTTTCATGCACAAAAGCACCACTGCTATATCCTACTCCCTCCGGTCCTAAATCTAAGACATCTAGTTGACTTTTTTGGAAAATCCTAAAAATGCAAAATAAGTCAATTATAAATTGATTTATCTAATTTTTCCCCTTAAACTAGTTTATTTAACTCATAAACTAATGACTAATCTAAAAATATATCAAATACCCCCTCCGGTCCTAAATATAGGACCTAGTTGACTTTTTAGAAAAATCCTAAAAAAAAAAGCAAAATAAGTTAATTATAAATTGATTTACCAATTTTTTTCTCTTACACTAGTTTATTTTACCTATAAGCTAATGGATAATCTAGAAAAGATATTAGATATGTCAAGATTTAATAACCTATTTTGCACCCTTAATCTCTACAAAAAAAAAGTCAATTAGGTCTTATTATATTTAGTACCGGAGGTAGTATGTCATAATTTAATAACATATTTTATAATCTTAACATCTCCAACAAAAAAAGTCAAGTAGGTCTTATATATTTAGGATGATAGGGAGTACATAACATGCATTCATGAGGTGGAATTGGGAAACATACTAAAAAGACAATCACATGCAAACAAGAGTGAGTCACTTGAAAATTTTAAAACCTAACATAAATAACAAAGTGTGGACCTTTCTTTCAATTTGGGGTCATGTATTCGGGGGCAGGGACCTGTAGAAAAAGGGCAAAAAAGAAGGTTAAACAAAAATGGGAATAATAATTACTCCTATTATGATAATGAATTGGAAGAAAAATGATGGTATTAAGGAATGAGGAAGAGAAAGGGAAGAACCGAGATCACTGCGAGTGTTGACGAAGAGATCGTGAGGGCAGAAGCGAAGCATGTAGGGCCCACACACCTCCCTGTCGTCCCACGACACCTCCTTGTACCCTTTCTTCTCTTCCTCCGTCATGTTGCGAGCTGCACCCATCAGCTCGTCCAGTAAAGCTCGCTGCGCATCCATGCCTCAACCTTCAACCTTCAAGCGAAGGAAGTGATGTGATGAGAATGAATTTCCCAATCGGGGCTTTTCTTTTGTTTTGCTTATTATTAGGGTTCCTAATGTCTAATGCCTAAAGCCTAATAAATACTACTATAATATAAATAGTTAAATACCACTAATAATCAGAGGATGAAGACAACCAAAGCCACCACCCAACCTCCCTATATATATATATCAGAGCGGACCACAAAAGGTAACAAAACAGATATCAGATTAATATTCGTATTACAAAGTTAGCTAAAACAACAAAATATAAATAAATAGTTTGATATACATATGTACTCCCTCCGTTCCTAAATATAAGAGTACTTTGACTTTTTTGGAGAATCCTAAGAAAGCAAAATATGGTAATTAATAATTGATTTTCCCAAATTTTTTCACTAAACTAGTTTATTTGACTTATGAACTTACATATGATCTAATAATATTTAAAATATGTTATGATTAAATTGTTCATTTTGCTTTCTTAGGATTTTCCAAAAAAGTCAAAGTACTCTTATTAAATAGGTCAAGCCTGAAGGCTTTTAGGCCGAGCTTTATTGAATCAGGCCTGACCATTTTACATAAAAAGACTTTCCAATAAGCCTTAGCCTGACCTATTTAATAAATAGGCTAGCCCAAACTACGCCCTAAATAGGCTGAGCCGAAAGCCGCCTATTAAGGGCCTCGCCTGTTTCCACCCCTACTTCTTTAATTCTAGATCTAAGCTTGATAACCCTTCATTCACTATCTTTGGCACGAAAAACCCATTGCTCCAGCAAACGGTGTTTCTGATTAAAATAAAAGAATAGAAAACAATGTTGGAGCTTCACCGTGGGTGTGGGCTGCCAACAGATCTGGGCTAGTGGCCGACATTCTCCTCCTAGTGGTGGACAAATTAGAAGTGAAACCGAAAATGAGACAAACTCAATTTCACTCTTTTTGTTTAATTAATTTGGTATTTTCAATTCGAGACCGATAGTTTTTTTAAAATTTCTACTTTCATTTTTAGTTCGGTTATTTAAAAAACTATTCAATAACAATCGAATAACCAAATTTCATATGATATATTTATGTTTCATATAATATATTGATTTTTATATGATTGACATTGAAAATTATAAACTAAAAATGCAAACAATACTTTACATATAATACTATACTAAATTTGGAAAATAATATTCAAATGGAAATTCCATCATTTCAATCATTGAACATAAGAAAATATTATTAATTCAATTTCGATTCAGTGTTTGAAATTTTCACAATTTGATTTTTGGTGTAAACCAAAAACTAAATTGAATAACCGAATGCTTATCTTTAGGTGTGCCAGTGAGGGTTTTGGGCTTTTTTCTTTTTATATGCTAGGGCACTTGTGTAAAATGACAAACCTTTTGAGGTCCCATTTTGAGATGCTTTAGGCCAATTTGGGGATATTGAATTTTGAATCACCGAAATGGCATTTTTAAATTCATGTGGTACTTGTTTCAGCTTTATCTATGTTATAAAGGGATGACCCACACAAGTAAATAAATGCCATGATAAATAAATTTGTAAAGATAATTTCCCTATCAAAATATGTGCACTTAAATTATAAACAATATTCATATATATCGAGCAATTGAAATTACACAATTTTTATCATACAATGATTTATTCATGATTACTTTCCCCCCAAATAATGCGATGTTTTCACCATTCACAATTTCACATCATATATTAACAGTTACCGGCCCTACTCTTGCTCCTAATTTGGATTTATTTGCTAGGTAACTTTTCCAACTCCAAGCCAAGACAAAACAGAACAACGGATAATCGCCAAGTGTCTCTCAAATGTGTACAAATTATTATTTTTGGATGACTAGTGAAGAGTCCAAAAATTCTAGTGACACAAAAAAACGAAGGGTCATCACATATTTGAAGAAAAATTAAACCAAAGGGTAACCACATATTCCTCTTACTTCTCTTATCCAAAATCCACAAAGTATGTGACTCTGCTTCACTTTTTTTTTCTTCTTCTATAATCATCTCCTCCCCCCACAATTCTCTAAACAAACACATTATTATCATCATCTCTTTTTTCTCTTCTGCAACAAAAACAAACAAGAGAGAAAATGAATGACACAATGGACAAGCTTGTGGTGTTTCTAGCAAAAAGGGATGGCATAGACAAGCTAGTGAAGACATTTCAATACGTCTCCAAACTTACACACTGGCACATTGAATCCACCAACCCGGACATGGCCAAGCGGTTCAAGAATTGGGAAGTTTCGTCCGGTCTAAGCCGTAAGGCCTTTAGAACCGGTCGCTCCCTCACTGGCCTCAACCTCCTCCGGAGAAACCCGGGTTCAAACCTCACACTCCGGCTTCTAGCCATACCAGCAAATGCTGGTGAGATGGTATACTTCTTCTTTGACCACTTTACTTGGCTCGCAAGAATAGGGACGATAAACCCGGATTTGGCAAAGAAGATGAGCTACATATCAGCTTTTGGAGAGGCAGTGGGGTATGTGTTTTTTATCATAGCTGATTTCTTGTTGATAAAGGAAGGGATTAAGAAAGAGAGGAAGATTAGAAGTAGAAGAGAAATGTCAATCAAAGAAGGAGGAGAAGAAGAAGAGAAGAGGGATAAGGATGAAATTAAGAAGATTAGGATTGATAGAGTAATGAGGCTAATGGCAGTGGCTGCAAATATTGCAGATTTCATAATAGCTTTGGCTGAGATTGAACCAAACCCTTTTTGTAATCATGCTGTGACTTTGGGGATTAGTGGTTTGGTCTCTGCTTGGGCTGGTTGGTATAGAAATTGGCCCTCTTAGTTCTTCATAGTGTCACCATCACATATCTGATATCACCAACCAAAAGAGCAATCAATCGATCAATCTGTGATGTTTGTAATTTCTACTTTTCAGAAAAAAAGTATACCATATTGTTATATATTATATATCTTCATCTTATAGCTGGCTAGAGTAGTGCACTGTTGGATAGATTTTACCAGGTTTTGCATTGGTTGAATATGATATTGGCGCTTCATTAAGTACTCTCTTTCTTAATCCCAAGATTTATGTTTTATTTGTTGTAAATTTTATATTTCATTGCATCTTGGACCACACACATATTATTGCAATAATGCCCAATTCTGGAAGCCATTTTATTTATAATTTAATGAGTAGTGCATCTCCTACTGATATTAAAATGTTTATTCCAAATGAATTTAATATACGACGGAAATAAAAAATAATTGTTGTGCCAAGAGACGATTATACACATTTTGATAAATAAACCAAAAATTAAAACTACAATTGAATTCATTAATATGGTGAATCATGAAAAAAACCATGGAAAATTAATTAGAGGTCCTATAGAAGAAACATAATTAAAATGAAGTCCCACGAGTTGTAATTACAATTTATAAGGCTAACAATAACAATTTATTGGCCTCACATAACAACTTGTGGGACCTCATTATGTTTCTTCCATGAGACAGCCAATTGATTCTCCCAAAAAACTATTAAAGACTTATTCCCAGTTCAGAAACTATAATGACAGATGAACATTTCGAGTTAACGTTCCTTTATGTTAATACAAAAACAATTTTCAGATAAAAGCTATATTTAGATAGTTAAAAAAACGTTTTTTCAAGTTGACACAGATTTGAAATGTCCTGTAACGAGGACTCAACTATTAAAAACAGAACAACTCATATGTAGCTTATCTGAACTATGACTATATTCAATTTGGATGGTTCATGTTTGTGTTTTCTTCAAAAAATGATAATTTTAAAATGAACAATAATATTTTTCAAAATTATTGTCTTTATTGTAGCTTCCAATAACCATTAATGACATGGCCAGATTTTGCCATCCTCCTTTATCTTCATAAGCAACACCAATTGGTCTTTAATGACATGCATGGGTGTGTTCGGGTTGACTTAAAATGAGGAAATAAACCCTTACTGTGACTATAAGCACTTAAAATGGATCTAAATTTCATGTGTCACCCAAAAATTCAAGGCTAAAGTGAAGAGAAATTTACCTTTCTCAAACGTTAAGAAATTGATAAATTTTTGAAGTCTTATCGATCTTCCTACCTTTGATTTCAATTATCTTTTGTTTCGTTCAATTAATTTATATGTCATGTTTTTATTCAAACAACTTAACGGTAGTCCTTAACTGCCAACATTCATGAGGATAATTTGGATAAAAATAGACAAAAAATAGAAATAACTCCTGTACTTGAAAAAAAAACCATCCCTCCGGCAAAGCACATCTTATATTTAGAAATTAGAATACATGGATCAGAATATTTGAAGTGACGTATTTAGTGAAGGTCAAAGAAATCAAAGGTGACGCTATTTGTCCATTATTGAGCAATCCATATCTCGATCGCAATCTAAATCACAAGTTGGTTTAGCCACTATCTCAAAGCTATACTCGTCTTTAGCTTCTCTACAAATCCATATAGCTACATCAAATATGAAATATCTGTAAAATGCTTAAAACTCTTGCATTTATATAGCATTATATAGATCTGAAACTCAAACATCACAAACAAACAAAGACACGGGCGCACGCATGCACACACATAGTTATGCTGATCAGAGAAGCTAACCCACACATGCATATATATATATATATATATATATATATATATATATATATATATATATATATGTATATATACGTATAGTTACGTACACCTCAGCGTCAAGCTAGGTGGCTAAGGAAGATGGCAAAGGCTTGAAATGCTGAGAGTGGATAACGATATTCCATCATAAACTCGTCTTCTCTTCCAGTTCTAGCAAATTTCAATATCCGTTTTTCTTTTCCTCGTTCATCACAATAAGCGAGCTGCAAAGCATCGGGATAAGGCCTAAACCTACCAATAAAGTTGCGATATTCATCGTCCTTAATGACGTCGCGGTAGTGCCAGTGTAATGATGAGCATTTTTTGGGGTCCCATTTGGGATCATTATTATTGCTTTTAATTTTCACGGAAGCAGGCCTCGATTCCGATGCCTTTCCTGGTATCCACCTCCTGGTCCCACTGCAACTCATCGTACTTGTCGTACATATTGATGGATCTTCAAGTAGGTGCTTTATCCTTCTTTGAACCCTTCTTCTCATCTTGTATGTAATGCTACCAGCGTTATTGTATTCACTATCTACTTGTCCAGGCTCAATGTCGCGTATAGTGAACTTGTGTCGCAACAAATTAGATCTGTCAAAATGTCAATCAAGATAAAAGTTGATCATTTAGTTTTTAAATCACAAATGGTACTCCCTTTCACATTTCATATTATGAATCAAATTGTTTTTTTAATTAACAATGTACAATAAATTATTTTAAAGAATTGTTACAAAAAAAAATTATTTTAAAGCACTTTTACACACACATCATTTTTTCTGAAAATTAATTTTTATATTTTTTTTTGTAAAATGATGAAGTCAAATATATAAACCATTTAATTTCTAAATTCATTAATTAAGAGAGGTCAAAACACGTATAACGTCAAATACTAAGTAAAATATTATTATTATAGTAAATTTTAGAAAAACTCAACTATCATATTGATGTTGCAAGAACTGAAGAACATGATAAATAGTAGGGAAATTTAATTAGAGGTCCATCACAAGGGAGTTAATACTGGAAAAATCCCCCCCTCCTCCTCCCTCTCCCACCCCCTCCCCCTCCAGCAGCCGCCCCCCTCCCACCCCCAGCCCCCTGCCCCGCCCCCTCCCCCCAACCCCAACCTCCTCCCACCCCCCTCCCTCCATCGCCCCCTACCCCCCAGCCCCCTCCCTCCATCGTCCCCCTCCCCAGCCCCCTCCCTCCATCGCCCCCCTCCCCAGCCCCCTCCCTCCCCAGCCCCCTCCCTCCAGCGGCCCCCTCCCCAGCCCCCTCTCCAGGGGGCGATGGAGGGAGGGGGCTGGGGAGGGGGGCAATGGAGGGAGGGGGTAAATTTTTTTTAATGCTAGGGGCAAAACTGTCTTTTCACTTTTCAAATATATTAATGTGAGGTCCCTTGGGACCCTACATTAATATTTTCAACTTTTGGGATTTTTCCAGTATTAACTCCCTTATGAGGGACCTCTAATTAAATTTCCCTAAATAGTAGTCATTAAAATTAAAATAAATTCAATGATAGAGATATAGATAAAGAGGAAGAGTCCACTTTCTATACTTGTCCAAAAAAATTAAAAATATATATGATCCATCGTATATATGAACTGTCTTGATTTGATACTTTAAGTTTATGTTTTTAAATGGAAATTAAAATATGTTTTGATTATATTTATTTTAGATTTTTCACCCATTTAAAAACTTAAAACAATATAACTTAAAATATGTTAAATTTTGACCGCTCGGATTTGATTTGGAATTTTGGATATATAGAATCGTAGTAGAAGAACACTAATTCAACATCCAAAGTAGTTTTGTTAATTAATTAGTGAAAACCACCCTCATTTTCCGACAAAAAAAACCACCCTCATTTTCTTGATTGAAAGTTTTTGACACAAACTTCTTAAATAGGAGGTTCTTTCGTCCAAATTCAAAAGGCTGGGGATCCCCAGAAGGGGCCGGGTTACTTTTGTATATGATTGTTCAAAATTACTTCAGGAGTTGTATGTAATTAGAAAATGAGAAAAGATGGGAAGTTTTAAAAAATGTACTGAGTATAATGTTTGTTGAAAGAAGAGAAACTTGCCTTAGCTCGCCAACATATGTATTGCTGGCCGGACGAAAGTCATCCGAAACTAAAGATATAGCATAACTCGTATGTGTGATCCATTCTTTTCTTTTGGCAGCCAACAACCTTTTATCTGTTATGATGAAAATTACAAGCAATTAAAAGTCTTCAATAAATGTCTGCGTGTGTGTATAATTCGATCTAATTCCAATAATTCATGTAGTTCAATTTAGAATTTAGAATAATGATAAAAGGAGGAATAAAAATAAAATGAATGTAATAATTACTTACTCATACGTGCCTCTGTACCCAAATACAACAAACAAATAGAAGTATCCCTGTTCCTTTTGATAAGGCATCTCCGAGAACGTTGAAGCCCTGGCTGATCACAGGTATAAAGAAGAAGAGCATGATAAGGATCATGGTATGTTTTGTAAATAAAATAAGTATATTAGAATCCACAAAATCAAATAGTCACTCGTAAAGCCGTTTTAATTGTATTCAGTGAGAGGATACAACTATAACTAAGATAACAAGCCTTATTCTCATAGGCGGGATGAGTCCACATGGCTTGATCAATATATATAACCACTCCATCAACACGCAGGTTAAAAAATACTACCTCCGGTCCTAAATATAGGACCTAATTGACCTTTTTGGAGAGATTAAAGTTGCAAAATAGGTTAATAAATGATGACATATTTGATATATTTTTAGATTATCCATTAGTTTATAGGTAAAATAAAGTAGTTTAAGGGAAAAATTAGGTAAATCAATTTATAATTAACTTATTTTACTTTTTTAAGGATTTTTCAAAAAAAGTCAATTAGGTCTTACATTTAGGGCCGGAGGGAGTAGTATTTTTTTAAAAAAAACAAACCCCTTTTATTAAAGTATTTTGAGAGAGAAAGCTTTCCTATTCTCCTTCCCTTTTCTATTTGTGATTTGTGATAAGAAAAATACATTAACAACATTTGGAGTAGAAGTAGTGCTACACGAACACAATTAATCACCTGCTTCAATGATATGGGAAAAATGAGTTGTTGAGATAGCTCAGGAATAGTCTTGACAATTTCCTTAGCAACAACTCTCCATGACTTACAAACTGAAGCAAAAGGCAAAATAAGAAATGCCTGCGCAGGAGGAAACGTCTCACCCCATCGCACTATCTTTATTAGAATGTTCCGAATCAATTCTGGAGGTAAATTTTCCCATCTACCTTGCTCTTCATCATCATCACCAATTGATCTAATTGACATAATTATATGTCACCAACACACTTTCAAGCCTGCACCACCGAAAAATTCCCAAAATGTTTTCTGTTTTTTAGGCTAGCACGAACAAAGAAAATTAAACTGCCTAATAAGGTATACAAGTTGCCGGGTAGACTATTTTCGTCACTAGGTAGTGCGTGTGATTTCGCGTTAAATTGTTATGATTCCAATAATCGAGCGTGCAGTGCGTAGTGACTCTGTGAGTTCAGCCCAAGCAGATGTTTGTACGACATAAGTAGGTTACTTAATTCAATTCCTATTTCTCGTTTATTATAAGTTGTGCTTCAAACTGAGAAATGTTAAAGGGAAATAATAATATGCAGTTCTGTAAATATTTTATTTAGGGAATATGAGCTCATTATTATCCATAAACGAAAAATCATAACTTATATTTAATACAGAATAATTCAGAGAAATCAAGGAATGTAAATTGACGAACCTTATGAGATAAAAGGAACCAATTAACTTGCAGAACTGATGTGAAGAGAGATCGATCATCATGCCAAAAGTGTATAAATGAAAAGATCAAGTCTTATGGCTTTTAAGGGCATATTTTTTTTAAAAAAAAAAATCTCACCAAATTATACGGATACCAATTATTTTCAACAAAATACTTTTAATACCTAATACCAATTATGGTAAAAAAATTTCTGACCAAAAAAAATTATGGTAAAAAAATTACTTAATATCAATTATTTTTACTATCAAAACTATCATTCTTTATACTACCTCTCCCATTCAAGATTGGATGAATCGGTTTTTATGGCTTTTTTTATGGAATCAGCATTTTTTATGGATTTTTTTCATACGTAATCAGCTTTATACCTATATATTATTTTCACTTTTTATGGCCTTTTTTTTTTGAAAATATCGCCAATAAAAAAACATAAAAAGGGTGGAGAGCCAATTTTGATTAGCCATCCTTATATTAATTTGCTTTGAACTTCTCAGTTATATTAGTTTTAGCTGATACCTGATAGTAGAAGGCCTTACCACGATGTGTATGTTTTAAATACAAAAGATGTTAAAATCGTGGTAATATTAATTGGAAGCAAATAAGATGAGTGGAAGTAAGAGTACAGATAAAATTATTGACTTAAGAAATTATAAGGGTTATTTTTATTTAAGTTAAAATTATGCACTATATTGAATCAATAATTATCAAAATCGTAGTTGAATAAAACCATCATTTCCTCCAAAAAAATACTCTCATATTTCGTTTTTTTTAATAACAATACTTTCATATTTCTTTAGATAATATAAAGGATGTTATTTTTTATACAAATTGAAGACACAAATTTAAAAAATCCAGAATGTAAAACCTGTAAAATTAAACCATCTAGAATTTTCCGGAGCATAGACCTTCTTGAGTAAGCATCGCTCTCTCAATGCAATCACATGGTGGTTTATTATTAGCTCAAAAAAAAATCACAATATATCTATAGATCAAACTTAAGACTCTTGTATATCTCTAGATTTAGAGATTTGAAACTAAAAATTACACACGCACTCTGACCAATAATGGAAAAGATACAAAAGTATATAGTTCTACAAAATTATAATTCTGTCTGCAGAAGACGCACACAAACACAAACCTCTCATCAATCGTCACAGGTTGGTTTAGCGTCAAAGTTGCTGAGACAGATAGCGAAGGCTTGGAATGCAGAGAGTGGATAACAATAATCCATAACAAACACGTCTTCTCCTATCTTAGAAAATTCCAATATCACTTTTTCTTGTTCTTGTTCGTTATCATCATTTTCATCATCAAAAATAAGCTGGAAATTATCTGATGCCAAAGTACTTTCATGTCTGAAATTGAGGTGCCAGTGTTGGCAATGTTCATCGAATGTGGGATCCTTGCTTTTAATTTTCAAAAGAGGCTCCTTTGCCATAGTTGATGATGATGAAGATAATGATGGCGAGTTCAACTTATTCATGACGCACTTCATTCTTCTTGGACCTTTGACTCTGTGGAATCTGCATTTGTGAACCACGTTGGTGTTGTACTGAATGGTACCAACGTTGTTGTACTTATGCCGTACAAACACCTTCTTGGGTTGAACTGCTTCTCTAGCAGTGGCTTCATGTTGTGGTGGTGGTGAAGGTTGAGTTTCATGTATGGTGAACTTGTTCTTCTTGAAGAAACTAGACCTGTCAAAAGTTTAATTAATGAGAGGCAAGTTTGTTTATTTGAAAGAAATGGAAATATAGATTAATTTTATTTTATCCATACGTAACTTAGTTGTAATTCACTCTTTAAATTTTCAGTGGATTATGCAAAATTTAATTTACTATAACTTTGTCCTTATAATTTTTAAGTTTAATTCATGAACTTTAAGTATTTAACTCACTAAAACTTCATCTTATAGATTCAAGAGAAAATGACAAAAAAAAAATCTTCCAAATTTTGAAATCCCAATAACTAATTCTGTATAGCTATTCACAACATTAAAAACTCAAAACGATGGCAAATTTAGAATTTTAAAATCTGGAAGCTGTTATTTTTATCACATTCCCAATTTAATCAATGAAATTTTTGGTTTTTGAAATACATGAAATATATAATCTTATTAATATCTTTGATAGTGAAAATATGGGCTGAAGCTGTATTAATCGAAGTTTATAGCTAGAATTGAGCTAAAACTATACAACTTATTAATTAGATGAATTTACTTAAAGTTTCAGAAATAAATTGGAACTGAATAAAAAATATAGGATAAAAAATTATTTTCTCAAAACTCCCATGATCGCACTAAATTTTTAACGAAGAGTTAAGTATATGAGACAAAAACTAATGGACAGTACAAGATGGAATTTTAAAAAAAAGTGAGTGAAGTTTCTATATATAAAGAAGAGAGAAACTACTTGCCTGAGCTTTCCAATGCATGACTTGCTGGTCCGACGGAAGTCATCAGCGACTAAAGATATGTCATATTTTGTCTTTATCATCCTACGTTTTCTTTTGGCCACCAACAACAACTTATCCTTCTTATTTTCTGCTGTTATAATGAAAATAAAACATATATAAAAACAAGCTCTTCATTATGTCATTAAATATCGTTTCCAAGAATCAATTCAACTTCCTGATCAAAAAAAGAATCAATCCAACTTATTAAAGGATTTATATATGTATCAACTTTGAAAACATTACATTCAATTACTTTAATTTTGTCCTGAACCCATCAATTAAAATACATTATATATTGAAGATTTCCTCCTTCCCACATTTTCTGAACACCAAACAACACTCCAAATAACCGTTGATGATAATCAATTCCTAATTCCTTACAGCATATGATACATAAAAAGAATTACTTACATGGCTCTGGACCCAAGTATAACATAAAAGTAGAAGTTTCTCTGTTCCTTCTGATATAGCATTGGATATGAGAATCTCGAGGCCCTGGCTGCTCATAAGTATAAATAAACAGTAGCAGACAAGATGAAGCTTGTATTACGAAAAATGATGGCACAGAAGGAATGCTATGCATGAAGGGAAACATTATTGCATTATACACCTGAGGATGATATAACTATATGAGTCTTAGGGAGAATCACAATCAAGTCCTTCATAATAGAATTAATCACTGATAGGTACTATTGACGTACAACCGAAAGGGCACCCAATTAACAACTCCAGAAGACCAATTGACAACTTATTTGAGACTTATCAATTAGTAATTGTTTTATGAGGGACTTGATTGTGATTCTCCCTTAGATATAGTCCATCAATATGTAAGGACAATAATTCTATGCTTCTGCCAAATCATGATTCAAAATGTATTGCCTCATAAATTCATTGTATCCCTTTTTTCCTTAAACTAAATGGGCAGGTATTAAGAAAAAATTGGGTGAGGGTATATAGTAAATACTCTCATATCCTACTTCTAAGACCACTTTCATTTTTTTTTGGAAAAATTAAGAAAGTTAGTAAAATTTATTAATATTTCTACTATTCCAAAAATACCCTTAAAATATATTAAAAGTGGTCTTAAATTTAGAACCCGTGCGAGTAATTTGTAAAGTGAGTAATAGATGGTCACTTTGAAAAAAATTTATAAATACAAGAGATAAAGTGGATAATGGTGCCATAATTAAGATTTAATTGAATCTAAAAAAAGATCTTAAAATTTAAGATAAGGGAGTATATAATAAACACAAGACGATCCTGCTATCTCGATCCTGCTATCTCATTCGTATAGGATAGCATTCACGATGCTACAAAAAGACATTTACGATAATTTGCTAAAGTGACTTTCTTTAAAAAAGATGTTTAAAAGTTTTTTGAGAGCGTTTTCCTATCGTTAATAATTTTTTAGTGCTTGTGATAAGAAAATATTTAAAAAAATGATAGCAGAAGTCATGGTAGTTACTTGCTTCAACGAGATGGGAAAAGTGAGTCTTCCAGATTGCTCAGGAGTCTCAACAACCTCCTTTGTAATTGCTCTCCATGACTTACAAACGGAAGCACAAGATTGAATAAGACGTGAAGGCCAACATGTCTCACTCTCTTCCACTCTCTTTATTATGTTCCAGAGCAATTCTTGAGGCATATCTTCCCATCTCCCTTGTTGTTTTTCTTCTTCTTCATCAAATCCAGTTCTTATTGACATGCTTTCTCAACTTTTATATTTTGATGTAATTTCACCCAACATGATCAATATTCTTACATGCCTGCATCACCAAAAACACCACAAACCTCAAATACTTTTCTGCTTTTTTTTTTTGCTGCCTTTTTCAGTAAACGTGAAATAGGAAGACAGCTTAATAAAGAAAATGTACAAGGGGTAAAATTAAAAAGTATATTTATCGACCGATATGGTGATTAAATTAAACACAGCTCTTAATTAAATAATGTGTTAGGACTATTTCATTAGAGGGTAACGTAGACTCTACTATATACATATAATTCATCACTTCAAAAGTGGACAATTAAACCGACAAACATGGCTAATCTGATTCAATCATTTGAGAGAGTTGTGAAAATTTAAGTAAATTATATTTGTTGTGTTCTCACTTGTCACTATTGGCAAAGAATATGAGCTCAATGTTCTAAAGATGAATAAATAACCAGAAGCTCTATAATCAGGAGTTTAATGCAATGAAGCCTTTTAAAAAATAATAGTAACTAACCTTAGAGCTGAAGCGAAGATAGATCGATCGATCATTCAAAAACATTATTGAGATATATGGAAAGATCAAATCTCTTATATTGTCACCATCTCTTTACTTTCTGCAGAATCAGCCTCGTTGACAAACTCAATAGCTATGATTTTTTTCTATTTTAGGTGTGTGTTACTTTTGCTGGTTACCAAATGTTTAGGCGTTACTTTTTAGGTGTTACTTTTTCTGTCTGTTTGTTCCTATTTTTTCTCCATATATATGAATAACTCGAATTATTCATAATATGGATTTTTTTTTGTCTTTCATTAACAACAAAAACTAATACTCCCTCCGGTCCTAAATATAAGACCTAATTGACTTTTTTGGAAAATTGTAAAAAGACAAAATATGTAAATTATAAATTGATGGTTTACCTAATTTTTCCCTTAGACTATTATATTTTACTTATAAACCAATGGATAATCTAAAAATATATCAAATATATCATAATTTAATAACTTATTTCGCAACCTTAATCTCTAAAAAAAAAGTCATCTATGTCTTATATTTAGAACCGGAGGTAGTATTTCACTAACCAAGCCCATCTATGGTGAGTTGATGAGTTAGCCCGTGATCCTTCTTAATTTCTGACATTTTTAGACATTTCCTTTAAATTTTTAATTAAATTCAAATTATTTTAGACTAAGTCCATTCGTAATTTTTTGATAAGTAAGTCGTATTATGAATAATGCCAAATATATTTTCTAGAAATTGTTAATTTGATCCATTAGTATATTGAAATTTCGATAAAAAAGTGTAGTAATGTAGTAGTAGTTTTCAATTTACGCGCATATACATTCTCATGGGCAAGGCCAAGGGGTCTCTCCGCTTCTTCTCTCCCCTGCCTCCCTCAAAATTAAAATATTATTTTTAGGGCCATATTTTGTGATTGGACTTTATCATTAGATTATTTATAATTATAATATTGGTGACACTATGATATATGACCCACAAAAGTGGCTCCATTTTCACATTTATATGATTTTTTATAAATTCATTATTTAAAATTCTGTATTTAATATAAAGTTAAATTACTGATTTTTTTAAGGAAGTGGGAGGGTAGCGTAACAGAGCGAAGTAGAGAGCCCTCTCTCACATAGTCCCATTTGCATACCCACAGGGCACATCATCTTTATTTGGCTATTAGAATTATAATAAACATTTTAATTAAATGAATGGTAAAAACGTTTTTAGCTATAATATACTCATTTCTTGAAAGTAACATATAACTTCACTTATTTCGGATAAGTTAACATCCAAGTAGAAATCCTACTTGGATGGTAACTTACATTATCGATAGGTAGGATTAAAATAATCTAAATTCTTAATTTTTAATTGCATAGAGCATAAATGATGTGGTGCTTCTAGATTACTTTTAGGGTACGTAAATATTTAATTATATAGTTTTCTTACTTTTTTATAACGATTTTTTTAGTAAATGAGTTGAACTCACTCATAATCTACTAACAATAAGAGAACCCGTAATTTATGACAAAATGATATGTAGGCTCTTTTTTTACCTTTAATTCATGCGCTCTAAAATGTAATAAATAAGCATCTTTTTTGTACAAATATAAGTTTTATCAAGCTTTTTGTAGCTATAAAGATATTTCAGAAGCCTCAATCGAAACTTTGATTAAGTGATACTCTTTATGAATTGAATACTCACCAAAATCATATTATATAAACTCACTTTAGTTCGTTATATTAATTTCATGGATGGAAATAAGGTATGTAGAGCTAAATTTCAACTAAAAGGGGCCCAAGCTTGCTTTATAAAATAGTATATGTAAACTCATTTTAAACTCCAATCCAAGACTTCAAATGACATCTAAGTTTGAAACTTCTTAGAAGCGTGATTGAAACGCAGAATGTTAAATAGGATTAGAAGTCACGCAAATTAAAATCCCAATAAAATAACAAGTGAATATCAAAAGGTCGAAAATGCTTGCAAAAGGATAAAGATGACACATTTAACACAAGAAATGCAAATACCACTATCATGACTTGATTTATTGCTTCTGTTTTTCACTACTTCGAAGAGTTTTGTTTCTCTTAACAATATAATATTAACTACTTCAATAACGCAAATAACTAAACGTGTAACATGAATAAATAACTACTCTTATTAACGCGTTTTATTACTCCTTTTTTGTAACGACTTAGAAGAGACTAGGGAGTTTGTTTCCTTGAAAGTACATTAATTATTTCAGTCATGCGAATAACTACTAGTGTATCACAAATAACTACACGTTTATCACACATAAGAAACATTCACTCTTTTGTTATTTCACAAAATCGTGACCCATTTGTATCCTTTTAATCTTCAATTGTAGAATTTCCCCTTAAAAGTCTATGTCTATTCAATAACCCTTTAAACCTATTAAAAAACCCACTTATGGCATAAAAATTTTTCCATGACTAGTTTCCTTCTCTAATTCTCACCATAGAAACCATAATAAACTATTCTCTATTCCTGTAAACTTCCCTTATAAATCAAGCTCATTAATTTTTTCCTAAAAAAAACAAGCGAACCATTGACTATTCTAACACGCGTAAAAAACGAACCCCTTTAAGACATACATATACCAAAAAATAAAATGGTTCCTGAAAGCTGAAAATGCCCGATGTAGTATGAATTTGTACTCATTGGATGGGATCCATATTGCATAGTGTGTGAGTCGGTCCTTGTAGTGTTTGACTAGTTGAGGTAGCTACTCATTCATTTCGTCTTCCTTATACATAAAGCCTCCTCCTCTCTCTTTTGTTTTCTAGCCTCTGTCCATTCCCACAAATCCACAAGGTACCAAGTACGAACCTCGTAATTCTCGTGATTTTGTTTTGTTTAAGATTTGGGTTTTTCTGTTTTGTTTTGTGATTTCTTTCGTGGGGTTTTTTCTTTGTTAGATCGGATGGAGGAAAGGAAGCAATCGCGTTACGTGAAGCTCTCCAAAGATCAGGCTCCTCTTCATGATATTCAGCCTGGTGAACTTAATCAGCCCATTGAGGTTCCTCAGGTTTGACTTTTTTTGACCTTCTTTCTTTTCTCTTGTGCCCTAGATCCATTTTGTTGTTCATGTCTTTGATTTTGGGTATTAGCATATTTAAGAATATTGTTTCATTCATTTTTAAGAATTGAAATGTTTGCAGTGTGATTTGAATTTGGGATTATTTGTGAGGCCCACTTGTGTGCTTGTGTGGTGAGGAAATTCATTCTGAGGCTCTGTGGTTTAGGGAGGTAAACAACTAAGAGTGAAAGTTTGTAATTTTAGGCTTGTTAGGGTTTGTCTAGACGACAATGTGGCTTATGAGTTTAAGTCTATGTGTGTACAATCGTTTGCGTTCGTCTTATATGGAGATGCCACTTGATCTTGAGGTTGGGAATGAGCAAGGACTAACCAATCCCCACACTACCTTTTGATATTATGAATTTCGTTAATGAGATCATGGTTGGCGTTTACTACATTGTATACTGCTTGTTCTAAAATGGCTCTGTCAAGATGGGGAAAGAAGTTAGAAGGAAGTGGACAATATTTCTGCTTTATTGGACATTTGGCTTGACCAATATTTATATGTGTTTAAAGACTGAAAGTTTTTGGATAGAATTGTATTTTGGCTTTATAATTGGAACCCCTGCATATTTATAAAATAGACAAATGAACACTGATAGGCATACTTTGAAAACCATTGGAGATGGTAATGGCAGTCTTGTCTAGGAAGGATGCACGTTAAGATCATTGCTACCAAGCAAAACACGAATGAAGGGAAGTCATACTGATATAAAAAAGCTGGATTATGATGATAATGTTTCTTTACAATGTAATTCTGGTTTGTGTATAACTTTTCAGGGTTAAAGCAAAGTATCATATCTCTTTTAACAATGGTCCTCAACCAAAATTTGTCTTAATGGCATTGGAAGAAGGACAGAAATCAATGTATGAAGTTAAATTCTTTGGGACTGTTAAACAGTTTGAAGTTGACAAGCTCATAGATCTGCAAATGCTGAGTGATATGATTATTGCTCATATTTTCAGCTTCCAGTTTGTATTGATTGATGTTTTAGGATATATTACCTTTTACATGGATGAAGTCCCCTAGCCTAGGGGTTTGAAATGGATGCCAATGGTTGCTAGGCTAGTATATTGATGCAACATGGGATGATGGCCAGTTACAACTTACAAGACTCAATCAACTATGGGAAAGGAACGATAGCTTTTGATAGCATACATGTTAACTGGAATCAAACACTTTATAATTCAAAATAGATAAGGTTTAAGGAATAGTTGTCATCTGTGAGACAGTGCAATATTAAACCTTCAGACATATGGTGCATGTTCTTAAAGATGGCAAACAAATATATGATGAATTTTTCTCTCTCCCATTTTTCAGTTGAATGTTCGCAAATGCCATGAATGTGGGCAGGATCTCCCTGAAAGCTACTCTCCTCCTGCAGATGAACCTTGGACAACTGGGATATTTGGATGTGCTGAAGATAGGGATAGTTGTAAGTTGATTGTTATTATTTCCTCATGTTATTAATTGGCAGTCATTTATCAAAGCTATGATGTTCAAAATGAGTTAGTTCTTCGGTCAAGTCCTTTCAAAGCTAAGAAATTTGGGTCAGAATCAAATTGTTTTAATTAAAAAATCTTGTATCAAATTTCTTCAATAACAAATGGATTCAGTGATATATATCGAATGATAAGCTATGAATTCCTATAATACTTTGCAGTAACGTACAAAATTGCTACTTCACTAGATTTGACCCACACACAGGACCAGTTAGGGGAGCAGGGCCTACAAGGGCTGGGCTTGCTGACAGCTGTAATACATACTTTAAAACTTGTGAAAATGATCAATGTTGTAGTTTTTGTTAGTTGGATTAAGCATATTGAAAGAACTGAACATTTTTAGACGTAAGGTAAGTTGCATGTTATCTGCTAGATCAGTGACTAGGATCAAGCACTTTTATCTATGTTACTTAAAGTAAATATGAATTGAGATTGGAAATTTTATTTTGATTTTCTTTAATATACTTTATTTTCTACAACAACAACAGTAACAACAACAAAGAAGCCTTATCCCACTACCCAAGTTGGCTATATGAATCATACAATGACATTATGCTCTATCAATAACCAACTCTTTGGATATATTATTTACTATATGTTGCATTTTTATGCTTCAGTTATGCATGGCTATAGTGCTGTTCAACGGGGAATTTATTGTTTCTGGACACTCTGATCCTTCGTTGCAGGCTTAACTGGACTTTTTTGTCCCTGTGTATTATTTGGGCGCAATGTAGAAAGTTTGAGGGATGACACTCCTTGGAATAAGCCATGCATTTGTCATGCTATTTTTGTTGAAGGTGGCATGGCTCTAGCAGCAGCGACTGCAATATTTCATGGTATTGAACCTGGGACAGCATTTCTGATTGGTGAGGGATTACTTTTTACTTGGTGGATGTGTGGAATTTACACTGGTCTAGTTCGGCAATCCCTGCAGAAGAAATATCACCTTAAGGTACAGTTTGATTTTTCTTTAACTTGTTTTTTTTGTCCTTTTAGTTACTTATCCTTTCCATTTTATCTTGTTGAGAGCAAATCTTTTAATCCGATACGTTGTTTCTGAAAGTTAGTTCTCTTTCCCTTTTGGGTCTCAATCTCCCAAACAAAGCTCAAATCAGTATTCCATCTATTTTTAAATATAAGACTACTTCCAAATTTCAATCTGTTCCTAAATGTAAAATCACTTTTTAAAATAATAAAAAACGAGAGATGGAGAGAAAGAATAAAGGTTATTGTTTGGGTGAAGGCCTGAAGGGGTAATATCATGAATAACTAACTTAACTAAAATTCTTAATCTAATTAAATTAGGTAAAATGGTCTTATATTTAGGAATTGAAGAAGTATATTGGTTTAGGACTTTCGGGCCTTCTTGGCTGTGTTAGGGTTGAGGAAGATCTCACGGAAATGCCATTTTTTCCCCAATTGACTTTCATGGTTTTTTTCCCAAAATGATGGTTTTGGTATTGATTTTGCCGACATACCTTGATTGTTATGCTTGCAGAACTCGCCTTGCGACCCATGTTGTGTACATTGCTGCTTGCACTGGTGCGCCTTGTGTCAGGAGCACAGGGAGATGAAGGGTCGGCTTGCTGACGTCGCTATGCCTATGACTGTTGTGAACCCTCCTCCAGTTCAACAGATGAGGTCCACAGATGATGACAAGGAAGATTCAGAAGCAACTTCTGCTAACAGAAACAATGGGCATACTGCTTTGGAAATGCAACCTATTTAGAACATACCATTTGTTCATAGTCTGAAGAATAGCGTGATTCTATGAGATTTTACATTATAGAGTTCTAGCAGCTGCTCTGGACATGTTGACTAATCACATGCGCACAAATCTCATTTTTATTTACTTTTTGTGATGAGAAAATATTAACAAAATGATATAAAGCATAGGTTATGGTATTTACTTGCTTCAACAAGATGAGAAAACCGAGCCATCCAGATAGCTTATAAGTCTTAATGTCCTCCTTTGTCAGTGCTCTCTATGACCTACAAACTGAAGCGCTAGACTGAATAAGACGTGAAGGTCAACATGTGTCACTCTCTTCCACTCTTTTTATTATGTCACAAAGCATTTCTTGAGGCCGGATGCAATTAAATCTGTGATTAAACGCTAAAGAAACAAATGTTTTTTTGAAGTTGAGATTCTCCAGTGGATTAATTTCTTCGATACATTCCATGATGTGAGTCGGTTGTAGTGTTTGACTAGTCCTTATTTGGTTTCTAGCTTCTGTCGATTATTTCCATAAATCTAGAGAGGTTCATCGTACTTACCATCCAGGTAGTAAGAAACCTCGTAAATCTCGTTATCTTGTGGAGTTTAAGTTTTGGGTTCTCGTGTGTTTTTTTTGTGGCTGTCTCTTGTCTCTAAACATATGCGGCTTGTGTGATTTTTGGGTTTTTGTTGGATTGGATGGAGGAAAGGAATCAACTTCGCTACGTGGGTCTTTCTAGAAATCAGGCGCCTCTTCAAGATATCCAGCCCGGTGAACTGAATCAGCCTGTTAAAGTCCCTCAGGTTTGACTTTTTGGACTTTCTTTGTGCTCTATTGTCTTCGGAGACTGTCCTATATTCATTTTGTTGCTTTTAACCAAGGGTATCCATTTATAATGAAGATATTATGCATTGTATGATATAAAGGAAATGGATGAATATGAATGTATGTGTTATACACCGACTTGAGGGCCTCGATCTCCTTATCTCTAGCCGACGACTCAGCTCTGGCCTGGTTGACGTAATCCTTAAGATTTTCAACGTCTTTGAAGTGCTCAGCCTTTAATTTTTCTATGGTGGCTTTGAGCTCTTCTTGTTTGGCGTCAGAGCGTTTCATTATTTCTTCAGCCCTCCTTCTATCTTCATGGGCTTGCTTCTTAAAGGCCAGGGCTGACTTTAAATCGGCCATCAATTGCGCTCTGTCGGCTAGAGTAGCATCCCTCTGAGCGACGAGAGTCGCCTTATCATCATCGTTCTCCTCAGCATAATGGAGGAGGACTTGTAGGGACTGACAATAAAAAGAACAAAAATAATTAGAGACATCCAATGTTAAAAAGACAGAACAAGATAATAAATGATTAAGTGAGAATACCTTCATTTGGTGGCGGACGGCCTTCTTGAAAGCCTCTTTCCTCCCAAGAGACTCTAAGGCGGCTTTGTCATACTCGAATTCTAGTTTGTTTAATTCCGAGTAGACGTCGTCCCACCCTTCCTTATTTCTGACAGAAGAGTTGGGAGGAAAAGACAAGGCGACCTCGCCAGAGTCCTCTTTATCGCCCTTGACTTTGGCGGATTTTGTAGACTTAGAGGCCCTTGATTTCTTGGCGGCATGCTCTTTGGCGGGCGCTTCTGCCGGCCTTTTTCCCTGAGCGACGGTTTCCTTGTTTGCAAGAGAAACAAGTTTTTTATTTTTGGATTGAGAAGTGGGAGCTGGAACAATTTCAGGATTTGGGGGGGGGGGGACGCCCAGCGGATCATGTCCTTCTTTTCTTGCCTCAGCGTCATACTCCCCCCTCTTGGCCTTGAGTTTCTCCAGCCGCTGTGCCCTGGCTTTGAGGAGAGCTTCTTTATTTATCTTTTGCTCAGAAGCCTTGGGGATCACTTTCTTTCCTGATTGACATAAAGAAAAAAGAGTAAGACGACTAAGATGAAAATACTTGAATTAAGTAAATAGAATATAGGCGTAAGGTGACTTACTTTCCATCATGGCTTTAAAATTCCGCTGATCTGCGGGAATCTGGAGGATTTTCTTGATCTTCTTTTTGGTGTCGCTATTGGGGCGCGGGGAGATCCTCAACTCGTACGCACCTGTAAAACGATTAAGATATTATAAATCAGATGACAAATGCAATGAGAAAAATATTGATGAGACGACGACTTACTTAAGCGACGCCACATTGGAGTTACATAGTCCTCCTGGGCGACGGATTGGAAGGGCACCATTACAAATCTAACGTCCCACTGACGATCATTGGGTAGTGACCCAGACGTCCAAGTCGGTAGCCCTTCCTTAGCTTGGATGAAAGAGTAGACGCCCGTCCTAATCTCTTGAAGCTTATAGGAGCCGAATAGATCGAACATATCTAAGTCGACTCCTATTTCATGAAACATTAGCTCAGCCATAGCGATAAGACGCCAGGCATGAGGAGAAAGTTGAGAAGGAGAGATTTCATAAAAAACACAGAGATCTAAAGCTATGTTTGGAAGAGGAAAAGGGTTGACATAGCGAAAACTTTCAAAACTTAAAGAAATGGTGTCGCTAGACCAAGAATCAAGAGCCTCCCCGACTTCAGGCAACCTAAAAGGTACTCTTGGGTCAAAGTAGTAGAGTGATGGCATCTTTGAAATTTCTAAGACCCTAAGATGAGTTTCTTTGACATCGTTTAGGATGTTGGCCCTAGACGTTGGTAAGCCCCCAGTTTCGCAAGCATACGGGGCACTTTTGATTTGGGGATTATATTTCCTCCCAGAACTAGTCGAGGGCGATGAACCAGCATCAACCAATTCTTGGAATCGACTATCGTAAATCTTTAAATATTTACCAGCCAAAGAAGATTTTCTACTACGTAAGGGTTTCTTCCCATCGGAGGGATCTACAAAAGGAGTAATGTCTAAGCGATTACCTTCACAATTTTCCGTTTCTAAATCTATTACAGTAGCTGGGTTCCTAGAAGATGAAGAGGCACTAGAATGGGAATTTTCGGAAATATAAATTTGATCAGAAGCAGTTTTTTCAGAATCAGAAGGCGACGACATGACTACAAATTTACTCATGATAATAAAAAGATAAGATTTTCGTAAGAAGATACCTTCGCAAAAAGTAGGATGACGTGTTGATGCAAGCAAATGAACAAAGTTTCAATTTTTCTAAGTGTTGGAGGAATAGAGAAGAAGAGCGTCTGTGAAGTGAAATGGGAAAACGAACAGTCGAAATCGAGTATATGCGAACCGTCAGACGTCGTTAAGTTACGGTGTTAATTTGGTGAAACCATCCAGATCGTTGGTTTAAGAGGGAAAAAATAAGCGAAGATCTGAGCCGTTGGACGTGGGATAACCGCTACTTCCCAATACTTTCTGACGTCAGCATTGAGAAGTGGGGGGACTAATGTTATACACCGTTATATCTTAATGGGCTTGGGCCTCAACAGAGGCCCAATAAAGAGATAGACGCCTTCAGGGCGTCGAAGATAACGTCACTAGCGACAGTAGAAGTCTAAAAGCAAGATAGACGCCCTATGAGCGTCAAGGACAATATCACCAACGGCAATAAAGCAGATTGACTTGGTCGCCCACCTTTTTCGGAGCAGTCGCCCACCTTTTTCGGAGCACGTGCAACGTCTCTTATCCATAACGGCCGCCTATGATTTCGCAACTAACAGGACTGAGCTTCAACTATAAGAAGGCCACAAACCCACTCAGAAGCACACAATCAATTCTCTGCGAACTCTCTCTCTCTCTTTCTTTGTATTCTTCTCTCTGATTATCATTGTACTCTGAATTAAGTCTTTGTGATCAAGGCATTTACGCCCATATTTGTAACCACCGTTGCCGGTGACCCCGTTCATTGTATCCAATCATATTATCAATAAAGAGTTTCGATTATTCATTCATATTCTATTGTTCCCCTATATTGTGCATCAACAGTATGGTAGTTTCATTATTAGTAAATAGAATAAACTTACCAATGACTAGTTGATTGAGCCGGTAAGTAAGCTTAACCGGTAAGGATGAGAATATATGTTCAACTTCTGGAAAACACTCTTATTGTGCAACACTCTATACTCCCGATAAAAATCATTATAAAAAGCTACCTGGGTGGTTATATAGTCATTCATGATGGGCAGGAGGTAAAAAGATAATTTAAGATGCCATGAAAGCCAAAATGTAAATTCTAAATATCAAATGACAAGCTCAAGGATTTAAGTAGCACTTCCCCGCAAGTTGGCAGAGTACAAGGTATAAGAGAAAGATTACACTCTCCATCCATGTCCCCCAATAGCAAAGCGAATATAGACCCATTTGAAGTCCTAGCCCAACCAATGCACTCTTACTAGTTTTTTTCTATATTCTTTTAATTAGCAAGGCAAGCTTAATGACTTGAAAATAATAGTTCCTCTCTATACAAAGGAAGAGAATTTCCCATTAAAGTGAAGCGTTGTCTGCATTCTCAAGCGTGAAGCACCTCGTTCTTGTTAAACTCATTAAATTCCATCATATACGCCTTCACGCTCTTATTCAGCCCCACCTCACCCGCCATCCTTTTTGATGTGATCAGTGAAATGCCATACTAAATATCATCTTCTTCAACGTTGGAATCTTCCTTGCCACACATTACACATTACACATTTAAGTGTTTTGACTTTAATTCAAATAAATATTGAAAGGATCTTGCTCACTGAATATTACTCAATAAAACCACTCAACGAGAGTTATAGTTTGAAATAAGGGAAGCAATGGAGAAAAAGAGCAAATCCAGAAAAGAAGTAGCCAAGAGGGTTCAGAGAGGAGGATAAAGAAAAAATGTGGTTTAATTTTCTTATAACCTGTTTTCTTTATCACACAGAGCTACGTAGGTTAATTCCCTTCGCCATACCTTCCACATAAGGGAAGTGATAGAAAAATGACATGTGAATTTTAAAATCTCAAATAAGAGATTTTCAATAGTAAAACTTTTTACTTAATTAGTTATTCCTTCTAGTCAAGTAGTTAAAATAATTTTGAAATTTAAAAGGTGCTTATTTTGGATTTCCCCTCCACATAATATGCCTCCCCTAAGTTACTACGCTAATTACCAAAGGAAGGAGAAAACGTTCAACCAAAAAAAGAACTTTATAGGAAAGGTGATTGAATGGTGCTAGGAATGCAACTAGCACTACATAGAATCGTTCTTCTGAACCTGGAGTGTGTAGTTGAGTGACAATGACTCATTGATCACCTTAATTGTCTGGGGTTCGATCCTTGACATTAGATATGGAGAAACATTAAATCTCCCAGGCCAGTTGTCTCACCCTTTGAGATGCATACAAATTAGCGGAGGATTAGTTTCTCACTTATTGAATTGGGATTATCTCATATTCCGTGGAAGGGACCCATTTGTAGGCACCTCAAAACAAAAGCTGTTGATATCATACGTGCTAACTGGAATAATTTTTTTTTAATTCAAATTAGATAAAGTCCAAGGAGTAGTTTATTTCATTTGTGAGACAATGCAATATAATATTAAACCTTCACACACATATATGATGCATGTTCTTAGCAATGGCAAACATATATATGATGAATTTTTCTTTCTCCGATCCCATTTTGCAGTTGCGGTGTATGTGGACAAGATCTCCCTGAAAGCTTCTCTCCTCCTGCAGATGAGCCTTGGACAACTGGGATATTTGGATGTGCTGAAGATAGGGATAGTTGTAAGTTAATTGTTGATTATATTATTCCCTCATGCTGTTAATTGACATTTTATATCAGCTAGATCAGTGACTAGGATCAAGCTCCATTTTATATGTTGCTTAAATAAATATGATATATCCTTTGAGATTGAAAATTTTATCATGGTTCCCTTCCATATACTTTATTCACTCTCTGATCGATCCTTCATTGCAGGCTTGACTGGACTTTTTTGTCCCTGCGTGTTATTTGGGCGCAATGTAAGACGTTTGGGGGGTGACAGTCTTTTGCCATGCATTTGTCACGCTATTTTTGTTGAAGGTGGCATGACCATAGCTCTAGCAGCAGCCATTGCATTTTTTCATGGTATTGGACCTGCTTGGACAGCATGTGTGATTGGTGACAGTTTAGTTTATACTTGGATGATCTCTGGAATTTGCTTTGGTCAAGTTCGGCGGTCCCTACAGATTAAATATCACCTAAAGGTTCAGTTTAATTTCTCTGTCACTTTTCTTTTCCTTTTATATTATTATCCTTTCTATTAATTTTATCATGCTAAGAGCAAATCCTTCAATTACTCCAATATATTGCTTCTACTTTTTTTTCTATTCTTTTTAGGCCTTAATCTCCCAGACATCATCATAGTTTTTTTTCCCAATATAACTGACTTTCGTTGCTTTTATCCATAATGAAAATCTGGTTTTGTTATTGATGTTGTCTAGCTACGTGTATATATATTCCTATATATTATGGTTGCAGAACTCGCCTTGCGAGTGCCACCCATGCTGTGTACATTGTTGCTTGCACTGGTGTGCCTTATGTCAGGAGCACAGGGAGATGAAGGGTCGACTTGTGGACGTGGCCATGCCTATGACTGTCGTGAACCCTCCTCCAGTTCAACAGATGCGGTCCACAGATGACTACAAGGAAAATTTAGAAGCAACTTCTGCTGACAGAAACAATGGGCATAATGCTTTGGAAATGCAACCTATTTAACATACCATTTGTTTTTTTGCAATAATACATTAGGTTGGGTTGATACACTAGCAAGCTTTTGCAATAATTCAAAAGGATATGTGATATCCGGAATGTTTTAGAAAGTTTTATTTTATCAATAACTTTCTATCAAGGCTTAGATAAAATTGTTATTTATAAAAAAAATATACAATCACAGGATAGAAATTGGAGTGTTCTGTCGATATCAAATTTGAGAAACCCAACATAAGCCGAAGGCAAACTTGAGCATTAAAGATGATATTAATCTATTTATATAATTAATAAAATTGATAAGTATGGAATTTCTGAGTCAAATTAAAGGTCTTGTTAATACTCAAATGACGTATTTGAAGTTTTTTTTAAAGTAGTATGTAGAAATCATACAAATGAAAGTTGCAATTTTGCGGTGGGTATATTGTGAGTTTTTTTAAAAAATTTAAGACTTTGTCTAATCACACTAATTATCATGACTTGTGGGAAATCCGATCCTAAGCTCAATCTGATCATCATAAGGGGAAAGAATATAGCATCACTAACTCTATCAACAAAAAAAAAAAAAACAAATTTCTGCTGGGAGAGTATGCACGATCACATAATTTTAATAATTTTTTTTATAAAATGATCAAATATATTAAATATTAAAAAGATTACATTAACACACTTACATAGAAAGTAACAACACACTGCCTAGAATCTTTATAAAACACGTCTAAACATAAGCATGCAATCAAAATTCCGATTCTAGAATATGACCAAGTAGTGCACCATATGGAAAATCCTTGCACTGTAATGTCGTGTATAGATAAAAACATCAACATAAAGTTGATGATGATTATACCACTAACTTCCTTCTCAAGGGAGGAAATGGGGGCATCTACCCATAAAGGGTTTAAATGAAAAGGACTTGAATCTAACACTAAGTTAGAAGTTCCATAAAGACTACAACGACATTTCCAGCACAAAAAAGTTCCATAAATGCAACACTTAATCATGATTCTGCATTGGAATTTAGATTCTAAAACTGACAGAACAAAGATAGAAAACTGATAAGTAAAACCCAAATAACAATAGGATGCAAGCATGATGAACTGTCGAAACTTCACGAGCGCTAAGACCTCCCAATTTGTTGAAACTTCATATAGCTGAAGCAAAGGGTTAAGATTTACAGGAAAACCAAAGTTAGGCTTCCCACATGAGGTGGGAATGGTGAGGATGATGATGAGATCTGCTTTTGCCTTAGCTTCGCAGAGGAGGGGAGCTGATTTTGCAAAAAAAGAAGACATTCAAGATTGCCCGGTACTGTATCTCAAGCCTCCTTGCACACTGATTTTCAGATCCATATGGAAGTTTGAACTGCACAGTTGTTGATTGCTATTTAAGAACCGTTGTCTCACTGGAAATCTTCTCCTCCAGAAAGATGATGAAGATGAAACTTTGCCTTTTGACTCTTTCACTCTCTAGATTCTGTAGAGGAACCACTCTTCTATTTTTTTTTTTGAAGATGACACAAACTTAAATATTTGGAAGGATGAACTATCACAGAGAAAATATTGACATGCAAGGTTCTTTGGGGGGGGGGGTTGGTCGGACATGCAAGGTGGGGGTTGATTGGAGATGACATGCAAGGTTTTTTTTCCTTTTCTTATCTCTAAAAGGAAAGCCAATGAGGTGGTGGGGAAATCAACATGCAGAAGATAGATTGGGTTGAAAGAAGTAAAAGCTTGTACATGCAGATGAGTTTGACTAAATTGGGAGTGAGGAGGCGGTGGTAGATGGATGTGGGTAGAGGTTTACTCTCCCTTCTCTCTAGACATCTCTCTAGAGGAACCATTCCCATCTGAGTTTGCCATAATTTTAATAATTAATAATTGTTGTATCATTTCTATTTTTTGGCAAGAATTGCTGTATCATTTCTAGAATCCTATATTCAGAACGATTACATGGAGTTTAAATCTCAAGCCAATTGCAAAATATCCCAAAATTAATTGATAAATGTCATTCCCAACTACGATTTTACAAAGAATCCAATCTCAAGCCAATTGCAAAAACCAAATTTAAATAAGAATGCCTGCATGACCAATATACTCCCATTTGAATATGATATACTTAATACCGGATACTCTTATCATATAAAAACAAAGACAATAAATGAAAAATATTACTCTCTTGGTAAGAGTTTGAAATTTGAATAATTTTAATCTAAATAAGAATACATTACATTTTCTCTTTATTTAATGTGTTTGTTCTTACTTTATTATAACTTTCTTTCATATTTATTAATGTCCAAATAATTCTCTCTTATAATACTATCATATAAATATTGACAATATTTCAAAAGAAAATTAACTTCATATATACATCCAACTTTAAGTTTTAAGCGGTTTTTTAAGAAATGTGTTTTACAACCCAGGGACGCTCCCCACTTCCCACCCTTTGCCAAAGATGTCTTAACTTGAAAGTCCTCTCAATCTAGGGATGACTTTGGACTAGTTAGTTTTCAAAGAGTTCAGATAGTTAGACTTTTTTTGTTCCCAAGTTACCCTCACTTGCACTGCATGTCAAGTGAGATTAATCCTTAGTTGTTTTGAAAATCTTATATAGAAGTTAGATAGTTGACCACTAAATTTACTCCATTGAAAAGACTTAGAGATCAAACCTCTAACCACCAAGTAATATGATGCGTATTGACAAATGAGTATTGAGTATATAAAAATGATGTTTCCCAACCAATGAGTAGTTAGTTGAACTGGTAACTAAACTACAACTTATAAGGATGATAACACGTGTTCAAATTCTAGGAAGTGCTCTTATTAGGAAAGAAATTTTACATATGTGACAAGTGACAACACTCCTACCATTCGATCGAGTGAGGATTAAATGGGGCGCAAAAAATATGATGGTGCCGCATCAGCCAAGTATCCATTAAACTTGAAGTCCTTGTGCTGGCAGCACAGAAGCAGCAATGTGGATGAGGAAAACGAAACTCCAAACAAACAAAAAAAGCTAAAACCTCTAAACAATTACAATGGCGCTTAAAACCCTCTCCACAACGCGCCCTCCTCTCTGCATCTCTATCCCACGCGCCTTCTCTCCCTTCGCCAATCTCCAATTCCATCCAAATCCAAATCCAAATCCAAATCCCTCCCTTCTCATCTCCCACGCACAATCCTCCTCCTCCGACCATGCTGTTGCTGAACCCGACGGCACCGGCGCCGCCGCCCCCACGCCCGGCGAGAAGCACCTGGACCATCACAACTCCGTCGAGGCGTTGAAGCTCGTTCTCAAAGAGAACAAGAAGGAGAAGAAGAGGCTGAAGAGAGAGAAGGCTGCGTTGAAGGCTTCTTTGGCCGTTGCTTCATGTTATGGCTGTGGTGCTCCCTTGCAGACATCAGAGATTGACGCCCCTGGTTATGTTCATTTCGACACTTATCAATTGGTTAGCTTATTATTCTCTTATTTTTATTATTACTCTCTAAACTTGACTAGGCCATTTGATCATTCAACTAGTTTACATAAAAAAATTGTGGTAAATCAATTTAGTAGTAACTTTGTTTAGCTTTCTTTGGATTCTAAAAACGGAAAAAAATTATTAGGTCTTATACTAACTTTGACCTACTTGACTTTTTTGGAGAAATCAAGCAAAATGAACTGCTTAATCATAACATATTTTGTATATTATTACATTATATGTTAGCTTATAAGTTAAATAAACTGGTTTTAGAGGAAAAATTTAGGAAAATCAATTTTAATTACCTTATTCAGCTTTCTTAGGATTCTCCAAAGAAGTCAACTGTATTTTATATCTAAGATTATGGAGTATAAGACCTAGTTGAATTTTCAGTGAAATTGAGGAAGGTAAATGCCACTTAATCGTAATGTATCTCGTGTATTATTAGAGTGTCGTTAGCTATAATTTTAATAAACTAGTTTAGAGAGAAAAAAAACTTAAGATCAATATTTAAGTAGATATTTAGTTTGGTTAGTATGTTCCAAAACAGTCAGCTAGTTTGGTATTTAGGAGCGAAGGGAATGTTGTTTTCCTTTTGGTTTTTCGATCTGTGTGTGAAATGCAGCTCTGGAGGTTGTGATTCTGGTTATTATTTACTGAATGCATGCTGATTATGCAGAAGAAGAAGCATCACCAGCTTAGAACCATTTTATGTGGGCGGTGTCGACTTTTGTCTCATGGGCAGATGATTACTGCTGTTGGTGGACATGGAGGATACTCTGGTGGTAAACAGTTCATTACGGCAGAAGAGCTTCGAGAAAAGGTGGCTCATTTACGCCTTGAGAAAGCCTTAATTGTGAAACTGGTAAATCTAACTTTTGCTTTATCTGCTTTTAAATAATGTTCTTTTTTGTTTGTAAAGTATGATAACAGGCGACATCTTGTATTGGGGTACAATCATGTAGTTCTGCAGTCATTTTCCTAATATGGTTTTTTACTTAATAATTCAATCTTTCGTAATGAGCTTATAGAACTTTCAGTTGATTCAGGAATTGATTCACATTTTGAAACTGAAGGTGAATATTAAGGTTTAGTGCTCTAGCTCACATGGGACATCAGTTGCTCTGCAGAATTTAAATTGTAGATTATTTTTCTGTCCAATCAATGATGATGGCCGAAAGTGATAAAGCTTCTTGATCTAATATGTTGGAGAATTACTTCTAGGTTGATATTGTTGACTTCAATGGCAGCTTTTTGTCCCGTGTGCGTGATCTTACTGGTGCCAATCCAATAATACTGGTGGTGACTAAGGTAATTACTGCATTCATGTAGCTGATTTTGTGGTTATAGGTACACGTAGATCGTGAAATGTAACCATGTGTCTTTCTTGTAGATTGATCTTCTTCCAAAAGATACTGATCTTAATTGTATTGGGGATTGGATTGTGGAAGCTGTCACCAAAAAAGGGCTAAAGTAAGTTTCATTTTCTAATTAATATAATCCACAATAAATTATAAACTTGGAATCTTTTCATTTGCGCTTCTTTATTTGATTGTAATGTCATTATTACATGAATTCAGTTACCAAGTAGTTTGTTGGAATAAAGCCCACCCTTATTCTAGTATGAGAATTAAATTGGGAGAGTTTAATTGTTTTTTGCAGTGTCCTCAGTGTTCATCTCACCAGTTCTAAATCATTAGTTGGAATGACTGGAGTGGTATCAGAAATCCAAAAAGAAAAAAAGGTACTTTTCACCTGATCATTTCCTGCTGATCACATTACTTAGACAAACCAAGTGGTTCTTCAAAAATTTGATGAGATTTAACCATTCAATTTTATTTTGTAGCTGGCATAACTTTTGTGTTTTGTATAATGTGGTAGATCTTCAAACTGTAGTATAAATTGCCAAATGTTATTTGTGGTAACTGTGTCACATTTTTTCATCATAATTTGAAATGATTCCCTTTAGTTTTGATGGATTGCCTGATGTAAAAATTGACTTGCTAAATCTGGAAATCCTTTTGCATACTGAAGCAGATGAAGAGGTTGGTGTTTCCTTTTTATTTTTCATCTTTTGGGTTGGGGAGTTAAATGTTTCATTCATTGTTTATGGATACATTTCCAATCCATTCAGAGATGATATATTCCAATAATTTTAACCTATATGTGCCATTATTCTAATCTATCATGCCACAACTGTATTCATGAAAATGGGAACTGTTGACTTTGACTTTTTCTTATCTTCTCCTCTAATGAAGTTCTATTTGTTTTAATTTTTGCAGGGACGAGATGTGTACATTCTGGTAAGCCTCTGAATTGAAAGCTTCACATGCTTATGGAGGTTGTGATTGATGCATGACATGATGTATATGGGATTTGGAAATATATCTTATGGCCCTTCTACTTAAACCGTTTTCTGTGACATAGAATTAACTAACAGTTATTTTAGTTTACAAATTTCACTATGATTTATCATAGTTTTGTACTATTATGAGACAATTTTTTGAGGTCTTCTTTATTTTTTTGGGACAATTGCATTTAGGTTCTAAGGAAGAGATTTAATATGAGATAGTCCATTGACAACTTTATCACTTGTTAATTAGAGTTATTTCATTTGTTGAAAGTGGTCATTAACAATTCATTGGGACCTCTATGAAATTAAATCTCTTATTTGGGATTAGTGTGCAATTGTCCCTTTTTTTTACTTTTATTTTGGCACATTGCACGGAGTTCACTGAAATTCTACTTATTTCTTTATGTGTTTTCCACACTTATAGGGGTCAGCCAATGTTGGGAAATCTGCATTCATTAACGCTTTACTGAGTAAGTCAGTTATACTTCATGCATCATAAATATTGGCATCAAACTTATTCATTACATAAAAATTCAATTGTTTGTTCATGGTATGATTTATAGTTTCTCGGAACACAAATGTTTTTACATGCCCTTTCTTGTCGGTTTTTTTGTTAAGTTAGATGCCTTTTCCATTACATAAGCTGCTCATTGTTTGCATTGCGGTCAAAATATTCTCAATCCTTTGAAATTCTGAGACCAAGTAGTCTTGTTCAAGTGGTTACTTACATGTAAGAAACCTTGTATATATCAGATGAACCAGAGAATGATTATGTTACAAGTCAATAGGCTTTCTTTAATGCATTATTTTGTGTGGTCAAAGTAGCTTGCTGTTGAACTATTGCCAAAATATATACTCTCTTATGCACATTCACAAATTATTCTTATTTTGCTCAACATCTTAGGAATTCCAAGTTCCTTTGCTTCTCCATTTTGACATTTTATATTTGATGTCAGAAATAATGGCACAAAAGGATCCAGTTGCTGCAGCTGCACAGAAGTATAAGCCGATACAATCTGCTGTTCCTGGAACTACTTTAGGCCCAATCAAAATCAACGCCTTTCTTGGAGAAGGGGTATGCCATTCATTTTAGTTTTTTACATTGTATGTTACATGATTGTTCAATGTTTGAATTTTTCATTATTTATTTCTTAATGCATGCAGAATCTATATGACACTCCAGGAGTTCATCTCCACCATAGGCAAACTGCAATTGTTCATTCTGAAGATCTTTCCTGTCTTGCTCCTCGAAGCCGACTGAGGGGTCTATCTTTCCCTGTATGTTTGTATCGCAATTATTCAAGGCGTAGTGTGAATTATCGTTAGCATATGCCAACTTTACTCCCTCTTATTATTGCCAAAATTCTCAGCTATTTAAAGAGAACGAAGCAGCAGATAGTTCCAAATCAATTGGCTTAAATGGATTTTCATTATTTTGGGGAGGGCTGGTCAGAATTGATGTCGTGAAGGTTCTTACTTTTCACTTCTATTATTTTCCTTGGATGTCATGAAGAAGCTTATTGATAATGTGTTGGGTTTTTTCTTGCCTTGTTAATTTCCTTCATATTCATATTTTCAGGCTCTGCCAGAGACATGTTTGACATTTTATGGGCCGAAGGGGCTACAGATTCATGTTGTACCCACAGAAAATGCAGATGATTTTTACCAGGTAGTGTCACCTATGCTCATTGAAATTTTCTTCAATCTGTCCTTCAGGACTAGAGTAATAAATAATTTTATGGGTTACACTTGTAATTTCAAACTGAGTAACTAGATGCATGAATACAATTTTAGTAAGGAATGAATGAATCAAGCTGCTTTGCTTCTCTTTTTAAATAACGATTTAGTTAGAACATAATTCCTGAATAATGATGTGTGGACATGCTACTTATTCTAGTAGTTACAAATTTCCGGTATCAAATGTGAGGTACCAAACTAGCGATTGCATTTTATTGTCATTATTGTAATCACTGTTGCATTTAGGAGGGTGGAATTTCCATTTAATGTGTATTGCACTAAGTGCATGAAAATATATGGATTCTGATTTCCTCTTGCTGTTCTATGCTGCTAGCAAATCGGTTTTGCTCTGATGTCTTTGGGCTGTTATTAGGCTCGGGACTTCTCTTTCTTTTGTAAACTAGAAAATTTAAAAGGGTCTTGCTTTCCCTTCTCAGAAAGAAGTTGGAGTTCTGCTGACCCCACCAACCCAAAGAATAAATGCTGAGAGCTGGAAAGGACTTGAATCAGAACGTAATTTGCAAATAAAATTTGAAGATGTGGAAAGGTATCACTCTATCACCTGTTCTATTGCGGCTGCTTTTAACGTATGCCTGTTTGGATTGTTGACTAAAATTTAGAATGGACATGAGAGTAAAATGTAAAATAAGAGGAAGTAATTTTGTTGCTAAGAAACACGTATAATATTTGGGAATAAGAAGTGTATTGTAGAAAAGCCTCACTTAGCCAAACAAGAATGCTGATATTTGACTCAGAGATATACACTGTAAAATTTCTCACTGATTTTTTTTTTTGAGCAGGCCTTCTTGTGATGTAGCTATATCTGGTCTGGGATGGTTTACTGTTGAACCAGTTGGTAGATCACACAGAATCTCAGAAGCTACACCTGCAGAAACTTCAGGGGAATTCCATTTAGCAGTCCATATTCCCAAGCCTGTTGAGATTTTTGTGAGACCACCATTGCCCGTTGGCAAATTTGGAGCAGAGTGGTATCAATATAGGGAAATAACAGAAAAGGAAGAGGAAACCAGACCAAAATGGTTCTTTTGAATATGCCATGTATTGTGCGTTATGCAAATCTTTTGAGTCATATTTGATTTATTGAACTGTAATTAATTTGTGTAGCAGTATGGTTAAATCATACATGATCCCCTTATAGTGCCCTAGGGAAGATGAACAGTGTTAAATTGTTAATGGTGGTGACTGGCGAGGGGTGTGAGCATTCGTTTTCCGAAGGGGAAAAATGATGGCAGTAGGATGGAGGGAGGAATATACATATAAAAAAATTAAGTTTTATGCGCAAAAATAAAATTATTTTATGTAAAACTTCACCTCCTTTTTTTTTATGAATAAAACTTCATCTCAAATGTTCACTAGATAAAGGTGAAAAAGAATGTTCACTAGATAACTTGATTTTTCTGATAAGAAAAAAGATAACTTGATTTCAATGATTTGACTTTGTTTGAACGAAAAATAATGACAATTGTGGTAAGAAAAAAGAAATCATGTATAAAAAAAAGGAATCAAAAGTTTGTCATTACAATTGTTTTTCGGAGTATGGTCTGGATACATAAGCTTGTCATTACAATTGTTGTAAGAAAAAAAAAAAGAAATTATGCATAAAAAAAAAGGAATCAAAAGTTTGTCATTACAATTGTTTTTTTGAGTATGGTCTGAATACATAAGCTTATGGTCTACCTAAAACATGAAAAATGAAAATAAACATTACTCTAAATCACCAGATATTATGGCAAAAAGAATTTCGGGTTCTATTTGTTTTTTTTAAAGATAACCCACTATGGTTAAAAAAAAAGATACCATACCAAACATACATCCATATTCCATAGTCCATATTGATCCGTTCGTGTCAGTTAATGGCAGTTAACCGTAGGAATAGAGAAACCACCCCTAAAAAAAAAGAACACGTCCACTTAGCAGTTACAGACTTACAGTTAATTAGTTTCATTTCAAATTCCTGAATTCAAATATATAACCCCGAAAACTGCTTCCTAATCCTCATTCAACATTCAACAACGTTAACCAACATTGTCTGATCTGTTGCCTTCTCCTTCTCCATCTTTTGTAAGCAGACATCAATATATTTCACCAACAAACATGGCTTTCACTGATCGCCTTCAAGAATCTCTCACCAGACCTGCACTTCGTTCCTATCTCGCTGAGTTCATCTGCACTTTCCTCTATGTCTTCGTTGTCATTGGCTCCACCATGTCTTCCCGTGAGACCTTAATTCCCTCCTTTATTGTCTTCACTATATGATGCATCATTACTCAATATACTTCAACCACTATACTTATATTATTGTGTGGCTTACATACTTTAGAATTTTGTCCACTACAGTGATTATACATATTGCTTCATTATGTTGTTCAATATGTTGTGTGTATATTAATGTTCATTATGCTTTTTTTTTTTCCTTGCCATGCATGTACATGCATGGACATTATACTTTTTTTGAAAAAAAATTATTTTCGTAGACAAGTGAACCAATTAAAGTGTGTGGGTAATTATTTAATGGCAGGAGTGATGAAGGGGCAGGTGGCGGTGGAGGCGGCGAGTCTGGCAGCGTCGGCGATGGCGAATAGTTTTGCGCTGTCGTCGGTGGTGTTCATGGCGTGGGATGTGTCAGGAGGACATGTGAACCCGGCAGTGACTTTGGGAAGGGTAGTTGGAGGACATATGACCCTTTCAACTGCTTTCTTCTATTGGATTTCTCAGATTATTGGTTCCATTATGGCTTGCCTTCTTCTTAAAATCACCTTTGTTGGCATGGTATTTCTTTTTCATCCATTCGCATTTTTTTTTAGTATATATGTTACATTTATTTTCTCTCTCTTGATTTTGGGTTCTTATAATAAATGGGGGGAAAATTACTGGATCCTTTATCGAGTTTTGTTAAGGATACTATCTGTTCTCTATCTTCAAAATCTAGACTTGTTTTTTTTAAAAAAAGAAAGTGCAGAGTACACGAAATTTGTTCGTGTTGCAATTTTTTGTTCTTTAGTCTCAGTCCATCAATTTTTACGCTATATAAATGTAAATTCGGTGAAAAGGCTTTAGAGTCCATTTTTGTGATGATTTCTTAAACACTTGAAAGGCAATATATGTCTATTTAATTTCTTAAAACTCTAGATGGAGAGACTATTTTTTAAATTGATTTCCTTAAAAAATTTACACCTTATTTTATATTGACTTGATAAGTAGGTCGTGTTTTTTTAGTCATTTATATTTTTCAATATAATGCATGTAACTATGTAAGGATGGTTTACAAAAACTAATATATTGTTTGAGGAGGGAGATTTGTGTAATGTCCTGGTATACGTTATGTTCAACTTTTAATTTTATGTAACTTGTCTGTTTGGTTTTTGTGCAGCATGTGCCAACGTACACAATAGCACCACAAATGACAGGGTTTGGAGCATCCATAGTGGAAGGTGTCTTGACATTTGGATTAGTGTACACTGTGTATGCTGCTAGGGACCCTAGGCGCAGTGGTCAACTGGGGCCCACGGGTGCCTTAGCCATTGGCCTGGTGGCCGGAGCCAATGTGCTGGCGGCCGGTCCCTTCTCTGGCGGGTCCATGAACCCGGCCTGCGCCTTTGGCTCAGCCGCCATTGCTGGAACCTTCAAGAACCAAGCAGTGTATTGGATTGGACCCCTGTTTGGTGCCTCTGTTGCTGCTCTTGTTTATGACTCTGCTGGCTATCCTTCCGATACTGCTGATACATTTGTAGATGCTGATAGGGTTTAATTTGAAGTCTTAAGTATCAAACTTGAATGTAATATTGTATAAGACATATTTTATTATTTGTAGTCTTTCCTGTATATGATTTTATAGTGTGAACGGTTTGATGAACACAATGTGTAAGTTATATGTTGCATGAATATTGTTGCAAAGTCTGTATTCATATTAATGTTTTGATATGACTTGAGTTATCTCAGCATATATATTATCCACAATGCAAATAATAAAAATCATACCCTTGAGGCTACATTGAGATAGGAAAATCAGATATTATTGGTAGAAACATGAGCAAATTATTCTCACATTTACGTACACTTTTACCGAGCTTGATTATGTTTGTAAAAGTGTACGTAAATTTGATAATGCAAACATGTAAATCGGAAGCTTTATAATACCCTTGAGGCTAAGGGTGTGAATCGGACAAAGGAATCGAAATTTATAGTCTTTGCGTGAGGAAACTAACAAGTGATGCATGTACCTATGATAATGCAAACATGTTACTCCATATGAATTCTCTTGAATTATACTCCCTCATGTCCTAAATATAAGACCTAGTTGACTTTTTCGAAAAATCCTAAAAGAGCAAAATAAGTTAATCATAAATTGATTTAGGACTGCAGGTAGTATTAAATTTAATTCATAACAAAAAACTTACATCATAAGTACCTCGGTTTTCCCATCTTGTTAAAGCAAGTAATAAATACCATAACTTCTGCTCTATATCATTGTATTTAATATTTTCTCATCACAAACACTAAATAAAAAAGTGAAATTTGTGCTCATGTGATTAGTCAACATGTCCAGAGCAGCTGCTAAAACACTACTACTATAATTTAAAATCATAGAGTCATGCCATTCTTCAGACTATGAACAAATTATATGTTCTAAATAGGTTGCATTTCTAAAGCAGCAGCATGCCCATTGTTTCTGTTAGCAGAAGTTGCTTCTGAATCTTCCTTGTCATCATCTGTGGACCTCATCTGTTGAACTGGAGGCGGGTTCACAACAGTCATAGGCATAGCCACGTCAGCAAGCCGACCCTTCATCTCCCTGTGCTCCTGACATAAGGCGCACCAGTGCAAGCAGCAATGTACGTAAACAACATGGGTCGCAATGCGAGTTCTGCAACCATAATTAACATATGCAGGCAAAATCAATTCCAAAACCAGATTTTCATTCTATGAAAAAAAACAGGACAATCAATTGGGATAAAAAACACTGACATTTCCTTGTGTGTTGCGCACAGTTGGCCTTGGGCTGTGAACTGTAGGACCATCTAATGCACGCTTCACAAGACAACTCCCATCAATATTGCTTTGATGACCAACATGCGAATGTGTCTGAGGGGCATTTGATTCCTGTTCACATATATCTAAATAAAGAGAGTGTATATATAATACAGGAACCAGTTTACTATATAATTTAGATTTAGATATATGTGAGGAACTTAAAAAAGGGTTACTTTTATCTACCAATTGATGAATTGCCACTGATATCATAAAACAAATAAAAGAAAGTACAGAAACAAAGCTTTCTATGAATGGACCATACCAAATGCCGGGCGATTATTTCACTTGTACCAAGCTCAAGCTCTTCATTCATGGAGAAGTCCAAGCAATATGCGAATTTATTGCAGCCAGCTAGATTTAAGATTTCTAACGAGTTCACAGAAAACAAGGAATTGGGTATACTAACAAGTTTGATGCAACCTCTCAAATTCAAGAATTTCAGCTTTGAAAGTTTAGCAACAGATGCATCAACTAGCAATAATCCAATGCTTCCTTCCAGCTCTAACCTCTCAAGGTTTGGACACTCACCAAAATCTGGTGTCTTTGTCAATGTTTTGGAGCCACATAAATTCATTTTCTTCAACATGGGGAGCCACTGTGAGTGAGAGAATATATACATAGATACAGAATTAGCTATAATACATTGTCAGTAATAAAAACACGACACTTAGATATTTAACAACAGATTAAAGGCACCCATCCATCCATGTTAATTTGGCGATTTGATTGAATATTTTCGAGCACTTTAAATATTTGATAACTAGAGCTAGCAAGAACAGTAACTTACCATTTTCCCCTCCCATACTTCAGTCATGTTGCTTTCAGGCATAATCAATTGAGCAAGTGTATTTGACTCAAAACTCGATGGTAAAGCAGTGAAAGGATATTGATGCCATGAAACATATCGCAACTTACTCGGAAGATGATGGAGATTTCCAGAAACCTTCACATTACGAAATATGAGCAATCTGAGGTTGTACATATATACCATGACATCAATGCTCAAGGGAGTAGTATTTGGCTCTTCCAAGTTCAAGGCTATAGCTTCAACATTATCCATGTCCTAGGATTTGCAATTATAGACACAGAATAAGGAAATGTTAGATTACTATACTTTTCATATGGTACTGTTTTGCTTAAAGAGAGTTCAGTTTACCGAAACTTACCCTGAATGTTCCTTTTTCCATAGCATATTTGATGTCCCTAAAGAGATATAGTCGACTTAGTTTATTTGGTTGATTTGGACATAGTTCCCGAACAATTTCTCTTCCCACTGCTTGCAACATTCCATGCATTTGTATCCTCTCATTTACAACTTGGACAATTGATTTTTGAATAAGAAGTTTGATTTTTATATCAACATCACAACTGAAGCAATCGTGTAAAATCTCCTTCACACAGTTGATGTCCTTGCCTACAAAAAAACATGCTATGTCCAAAAACATGTCCTTACTCGTGTCATCAAGTTCATCATAACATTTTCTTAGCACCGTTATGATCTCAAAGGGAGGAATAATTTCTCCTCTGCGAAGATAATTTCTCCATTCTGCAACGCCTTTTCCAAAAAGGTATAAACCCAATGTAACAATTGCTAATGGAAGGCCATTAGCATATTCCACTGCCCTATCTATCATCTCTTTAAACTCTTCAGTAGGATATTCCATTGGAAAAGCTTTAGAACAAAATAGTTGGGAAGCTTCCTCCTTAGACAAAAGCTTAGGCCAGTAAATGGTACCAATGTCATATTGTCGAAGGACTTGTTCATCTCTAGTTGTTATAATGATTCTACTCCCCGCGCCAAAACAATCTGATATTTCATCCAAGTTCAACTCTTGTAGATGTTGTGCAAGATCGACACCATCAAGAACTATGAGAAACTTGTGGTTTATCAACCTTTTGCATGCTAAGAACTCATTGTCTAGAAAATGCCACACCGCTTCATTTTCGGTCCTAAAATGTCTATGGAGAAGTTCATATAGAGATATGTCGCCATGCTTTAAACGTGCACTTACATTGGGAAGGAAACAAAAGGCATCAAAATGGTGAAAGATCTTGAGATATAAAACTGTAGCAATGGAGGACTTCCCCAATCCACTCATACCACAAATGCCTACAGCTCGAACTTCATCATCTCTACTCAATTCCAAAAGCTTTTCTGCTTCTTCCACTTGAGATTGTATCCCAACAAATCCAAAGAACTTGAAAAAGTGCTTATCTATTTCTGTCTTGACTTGTTTAACAATTTTTGGAATAGCTTGTGATCCTGATGAGCTGGAAAGATATAAAATGAAAACTAAATAAATTAACCAGATTTGCGATCCCCTAACTCGAGTTATGAAGATAAAATATCTTAACCTATTATTGTTGTGGCTTATATGAGGTTAATCTAGAATTTACATATAAGTTTTCCAAAATTACCATAAGAAATATTCGTCATTCTAATCTTACCAATCAATTAATTAACTGTGAATTAATTAATCAATTGATGTGCAAGTCAATAATGCTCACCTTCCACATAATCAATTAATTAATCTCTTAATTAATAAATCATTTAGGATTTATCATTTTCCCAATGAATTAATCCAGCGCATCAAGAGTGGATATTATCATAAATTTCCAACCCTACATAATAATTATAATTACTACAAGTGGGTGCTTGATTAATAAATTTGACAGCACAAATGCACAATAGATTTAAGGGTTAAATAATGTGATAGCAGTAAATAATATGTGTGGAGTTGAGATGTGAACTTGTGAATAAAAAAAGTTGAGATGTGAACTCTTTTTTTTATCACGAGCTCACATCTCAACTCTTTCTTTTCCATTAAAAAAAAGAGTTGATATGTGAAAGTAAAACAAAATAATTAATAATGGTGGATGAAGAGTAACAAAGAGAGGATACTTATTATTGGGAAAGTGGCAGTCAGGGGGAGGGAGAGAGGTGATAAGTTGTAGGACAGCCGCCTTCCGCCTCCGTTCCTTATCAGCCCAAATTTCAATAATATCATCGTGGTCTTCAAATAGATGTGTTGGTGGTGGGTAAGCATGTTGTTGAATATGATGAACAATGGATTGTGGATCCACATCGTAATACACTCCTAACATTGCTCGTTTTTCTTCATGTGGGCCCTTATTCAGAGCTCGCATCCAATTGTTCACCTTCTTCATATCTGCTTCCATCCTCTCATCCATCATCATTTCACCTCTATAATACATACCGCCATTACAAAAGTAAGGATAAACATAACCGCACCCGGCAAACTTGGCTAGTTCCTCCAAACAGAAAGAAGAAGGAGAAGAAGCATAGTTCTTTGAGAACACCACGATCCATACCCACGACCTCTCCATTAATTCTTCAAGTTCGTGTTTTTGAAAGTTGGGATGATGTTGGAAGATAGTGAAGCCTTGTGCTTTTAGAGCAGCCGAAAGGCTTCTGATGAATCTGCATGCGCCCTCATCCTCCTCATCGCCTCTAAAGCTCATATAAACATGAATCGGTTTTAAGTTGTCCATGTATACTCAAACTCTCCTACCAATAATATATCACTCCTTCTCTCCCATCCTAGCTAGCTCATCATCCATCACTTCCCAAGTTTTAATATTTATGACCAATCCCTACTCCCACTTTCATCTCCTCCCTCATTATTATGTCACCCAATCCAAGCACCTCACTACCTAGTATGTATAGTACTAGTACTTACCATATATAGCAGATATATATTTTTTCCTCCATGCACATGCACATGCACAGCTGTAACCCATAATATTTTCCATCTGTCAATGTTTCGCCAAAATTGGGTGTGTTTGCTCCATTTGTTTAGAAGTGACTTATTTTTAAGCAGACTTATTTTTAAGTCACTTAAAAAATAAGCTTTAGATTGACTTATTTTTATGTATGGATGAATTTTGATAAAAGTGACTTATTTTCCCATTTGACTTATAAACATGTTTGGATGACTTTTTGTTTGAAATTAACTTATTTTTAAGTCATGTAGAAAAATAATCTGTCTTATTTTCTGAAATAAGCTACATTGAGTGGTTTATATATAAGCTGACTTATTTCAAATAAGTTGAGTGAAAAATAAGTTCAGTCAAACATAAAAAAAAGTCACATACTCAAAATTAAATAAGCTAGCTTATTGAAGAACCAAACACACTCATTCAATGACTTCCCTTGTTTTTTAATTCCAACATTTGCCGCTAAATAACTTCATTTTCGGTTTAAATTTCTCAAATTTGTATATATCACCATGTTTTCCTAAAATAAGTGACATTTTATATCTTATGAGAATAAATTGGTTTTCTTTCAATTTTATATGATTTTCAAAAAAAGAAAAATAGAGGTGGATGGTGAGACTAAAGGTAGATAGATGGTCAGAGTATATTAATATTTCAACTAAATTAACTAATATCATTAATCTAATCGAATTAAATAAATAGGTCTTCTATTTAGGATGGAGGGTATCATTTTTTAGCTACGAATTTTCAAATTATTTTGGTCGTTGTTGATTGAAATAAATTATAACTTATGGTTTAACGGAATTTTCCCATTCAAATTTTGGGAAAATCATGGATTTTTTAATAAATTGAATCCTCAATTTTATCTAAATAATCGTATCCGTCCGTCACTTGTGCCAAATAATTATGCTATCGTGAGTAGGGGTGGGAATAGCCCAGGGCGACTATTAGGGGCTAATGACTTGGACCGTTAAGGCCTTGGACCGGCCTCTTTATATCCAGGCCAGGCTCAGGCCCAGACTTTTTCTTTTGAACTATTTTGCTTAACAGACCAGTCTCAGACTTGAGAAAAAAGCCTATTAAGAAGTAAAATAATATTTATCTAAATAAAAAATTATATTACTATATTAATTGATGTTATTTTTTTACTAATTTTTAATAGCAAATTACAATCATATCATCCTTTATTTTTGTGTGTCTATTGTCGCTCATTCTCAAAACATTCATTCAAATGATGTTACCCACCATTCATCTTTCTAAACATCGTATGTTAAATTAATCAGGTCTCCTAACAGGTTAATAGTCAGGCCAGTCCAGGCCACATGCCAGATTCAGACTTGAAAATATTGTCTCTAATAGGCCACAGGCCAGGCTTAGGCCGATCAATTATAACTCAGGCCAGGCCATTTTGTGATCAGGCCAGGCCAGACTTGGACCATTCCCACCCCAAATCCTGAGGTGCATTATTATATTCGGTGCACCAAAGAAATGAACTGTTGTAGCATCCCATGCCACAATTTTCTTACCCCCAAACTATTTTGCCATCGTTAACTTGAACATGTACAGTTGTAGCTTCTTTTCTTTTACATATCATTTGTGCAATACTTTTCATGGAAGCTTCAACGAAAATGATAGAAAATCCAAGATCATGAGAAGAAAAAACCAGGGGGAATGATTACCACTTCATCTTCAGAAAGCAATTGATAAGTCAACATACGTACTACACTTTTACATATTATACACGCGTTTTGCTTTTTGGTGAAATATCATGCACGCGTTGGAGGAAGAAGTTACTCGGAAGGAGGCACTGTACTCCACTTTCCCATTTGTACATATAGATTGAGAATATAATTAAATGGCAATTCAAATCTTATTTTTTAAGGAGGTGTAATTCTAATTGTTTTTAAATGTAACACATCTTAATCTGAATGAGTCCTAGACAAGATGAAGAAAGTACTGTACTATCATTCAGTGAACGGATTTTACTGGAGAATCATTGAAAATCTAGAATACTCCTACTAGTCCTAATTAGAAGTCACCAATCATTCGAATTGTACATATCCAGGAATAAGAGTTAATTGAAGTTACATCATTAAATTGGTCTTATTATTTTGTCTTTTCCATTTTTGCCCCTCTTACTTTTATCACTATGACCCACTACTTTTTTTTTTCTCTCTTCATTAATCATCTTCTATCTTTATGAGTATACATGTGTCTTTTTCATCTTTTCTCTTGGGAAAATTAAAGAAATCTCTTTTTCCAATGATAAGAGTATATTGGGAAAATTTCAATAGATGAATTAATTATTGGTAATTGGTGACTTATGTTGAGATCAAAATTTAGAAGCGGTTGGTGACTTATAATAAGGACCGGAGGGAGGGAGTACTCGCAGTGTTTCCATATTAATACTCCCTCCGGTCCCTAATGTAAGAGCTAGCCGTAAAAAAACGCTTCTTAAGAAAACATGTAAATGTTAGTTGGGTGTCTGGAGTTAATGCTTCTTTTCCAAAATTGCCCATATTTATTATGATACTTTTAAGAGAGATAAATACATAAGCATTAATAAATATGAAAGAGAGTTAGGGGTAAAGTAGGAAAAAATGCATTAATGGGGAGAGAATATGGGGTGATCTCTTACATTAGGGACCGGAGGGAGTACTTTGTTACCATATTTAATCACGCTATATAGGGCTTCAAGAACGTTGATTTGGAGAGGCTTTAAATCATGGGTGAGGAACTTGGAATACTGACAAAAATGTGGAAAAATTTTACTCTGCTTTCCATTTAACTGAAAATTGAAAACCAAGAAAGTTATGCCAATATTTCGTAGAAACTAAAATTTAGAAGCCCTTCATCACATCTCTTTCAGAGCAAGTTCCCAGAAATTTCCACCTTAACATCTACTTCATTAATATTCTATCCAACTTTACATTGAGAAAGACACATACCAATCTATCTTTTTTTCAATAATATTCTATCTTGAGTTAAGGTGTAAATCCATATAAGAATTTTTAAAAGAAATCTTGTATTCATCTTGAAATTATTTTGTGACTCAATGTAGCATTGAGATTTGAGAATATTCAAATTTGGCTTGATGTAGTAAATGGAGAGAACATTATATTGCTACGTTTAGATACTTCTATGGCTACATTGAGTCAATAAATACTTCTAAGATAAATAAACTATTTTTTTCAGCTTTCTACATTGAGAAAGGCACAAATAGAGAGTTTCGTTATATGATGTTGACATGAGTCCTATCACATTATCTTAAATACATTAAATACAAAACTTGTCAATCTGAATTAATGAAATTAAGTTAATTAATATATCACATTTTTATTTAAACATCTAATTATCTTATTTAATTCTAGCCATCATTTTTATTAGATTTTTTTGTAAGAGTACAATTAAGGATTTTATTCTTAAAAAGTTTTAAAAAATTAGTATGCCACATTGATCAACATTGACATTCTAAGTTTTTTGTCGGATTGAGTTGTACAAACACTATGATTGAATTTAATTCAATCTACTTGTTTCTTCTCTCTTTCACAAATTGTTTTTTTTTTCACAAATTATCTTCCATTATTATCCCCCCCCCCGAACAAAAACATATTTTATTTTAAAACTGCTTATTCTAAATAAATTTAAGACTTTCAAACAAATTTTGAAATCCTGTAATGCGGTTGATCGGGTCTTAATAAAAAAAGTGTCTAAAGGGAGTACTTGTCAAATGTGAGTAATTCGATAATGGCCATTTAAAAACTTTCAGAATTTTGTCCAGCTGAAATAGCTTTCAAATATCAATAATCCTTTAGAATTCACATGCATAGAGATGTAACATGATTCAATTCCAAATTTCCAATAAATGAAGTAATACTTGCTCGAGCCTAGATGCATGGTTTGATCTACAGGAAGTAAGAAAAAAAGTAACAAGTACATTCACTTTTGTAGAAAGAGGTCATGGGGATAATTTAGTGAAGACAGACTGTTGATTGGCTAGAGCTCAATTCCCTCGAGGTCCCTCGAAGTTCAACCGAGGTGCAAGTCTTGAGCAGCCAGGAAGGTTCAGAGTTTCAAGAGAATCTAATAGAAATAAAGTGTTTGGGATACTAATTAGATGGTCACAGTTTCTCAAATTCAGGAACTTGATCCTTTTAAGATCTCCAATGGACGCATCCACCTCCAATAATCCAGCACACCCTTCAAGATCTAACCTCTCAAGTTTTTTCACTCCGCTAACATTTGGCGTCTTGATCATACTTTTGGAGCCATGTAGATCCATGCTTCTCAAATTTGGCAATCTCTGTGAATGAGCAAAGAGACAATTCTTTCCATTAAAAACTAGAGATATATATCCAACAATAGATCATTCCCATCGTTTCTCTCAGGTTGTTATTAACACAACAGAAAACAGCAATACTGTGTACCTTTTTGCCTTCCCATAGTGTTATTACGTTGCTGTCAGGCATGATGATTTCAACAAGTTCAACAGGTTCAAAAGTTGATGGCAAAGAGCTGAAAGGAAAATTAGGCCATGAAAGAACCCCTAACTTGTCAGACAAGTTATTGAGATTTCCTGAAAATTCCACGATTTTAGGGAATATAATCAATCTGAGGCTGCTCATTTGTGATAAAGCTTGAGCGCTCAAAGGCACCTCTTGCACATCTTCCGGGCTTAAGACAATGGCTTCAACTTTATCAGTCCCCTAAGAATGAGTATATCATGAAGCAAATGAATACGTTGGGTTCTTTAAAATATGTAAAATGCTAGCTAGTATGATAATTGAAAGAGAAAAACAAGAAAACAAAACCTTAATAAGTTGTTTTTTTAAAGAAGAAAAACTTACTGTCTTAACATTTTGAATATCCTTGAATGACCATAGCCTACTCCACTTTGATGGATCATCAGGGAATTCTCCTTTTGCAACTTTCCGTCCCAGTTCTTGCAGGATATCATGCATCCAGAACGTTCCATCGACAATGTTGAGGAGTGATCTCTCACGGAGAACAGGAATTCCAATGTCAGGATTGAATCCACAATGTTGAAGAACTTTTGTGACATAGCTCTCATCACCTCCCTTAAAGAAACAAGCAATGTCTACAAATATATCAGTGTCCTTTTTCTCAAGGTGAACCAAACTTGTTTCAAGGACTTCTATAACCTCTCTGTTAGGATTTTCTTTCAACCTTTCTAACTGAGCTTCCCAAGCGGATATATCCCTCCCTTGCATTGAAGAACCTAACACTTGGATCACTAGTGGTAGGTTTTTAGCATATTGTAGCATATTATGAGCTACAGATTCAAATCCACTCATTATTTCATCTTGCTTGAAGGCTCTTCTACAAAAAAGATGAAGAGCTTCAACATCATCCAACAGTTTAACCTCGTACATTTTTCCATCCCCGTACAGTTCTAGGATGCGCTTATCTCTACTTGTTACGATGATCCTACTTCCCTTACCAAACCATTTGGGATCTCTCACAAGTTGCTCCAATTGATCAGCATGATCAACATTGTCAACAACAATAAGAGTTTTAATGCGTTGAAGCCTAGTGCTTATTAAATTGCTCCCTGTGTTCATATCCCATACCTTTACATCTTCCTTAAGTGTTTCACACAAGAGCTGTTTTTGCAGACGTACAACTCCACGACCCTTGTATACATTACTTACGTTATCAAGAAAACAACAAGCGTCAAATAGGTGAGAGATTCTATCAAATACAATGGTAGCTAGAGTTGTCTTCCCTACTCCTGGCATCCCCCAAATGCCAACTACCTTGCTATCTAAATCTTCTGACTCTAAATCTAAAAGCTTTTCAATTGCTTCTGCACGATGTTGCATCCCAACTAGATCTTTAGCTAGATCTGAGAATCTATGTCCCAATTTGAGTATTACATCTTTGACAATTTCATCAATAACATTGGCCTCTATTCTGAAATGGAAATACAAACTCCTAGTCATCACCTAATGAAACAGAGTTCTTAAGTGAAGCAGATCAGTTGTAAGAAAATTCAATAAGTTAAAACTAAAACCAAAATCAAAATGGAGTGAAAACTAAGGATAAAAATATGGTATTAACCGAAAAAGATTTACTTACTTGGACCGTACGTCATAACCAGCGAGATTGGCTACTTGAGTCAAAGCTATCCTCCACTTCTGAACCTTACCTATTTGGTTACTGAATTTTGTTTCATGGTCAAGGAAGAATTGTTGGTATTGCCCACTTTGCTTTCGAACATGAGATGGATCCACATCATAGAAAACTGGTACAACAAAGCGTCCTTCTTCACCAACTCCTTCAAATATCTTTGCAAGTTCATCCAAGCACCATGCTGAGTCGGCATACCTTGGGGAGAAGATGACAAGGGAAATTCTGGATTGATCTATTGCTGTGAGGAGTTCAGGTTTAATGGGCTGTCCTTTTTCGAGTCTCTTGTCATCCATGAAGGTGAATATACCCTTACGTTGGAGAGCAGAAAAAAGATGGCCTACGAAATTGTTTCGAGTATCCTCTCCTCTGAAACTCAGAAAAACCTCATATTTCCAGGTCCTTCTAGGAGAAGAAGATGATGATGAGCTGCCTGGCAAGATGAGATGAGTCATTTCCACAGTGCAAGAAGAAGAAGAAGAAGATCACTTCCCGTTGGATGGTTGGAAATGGAAAATGCCTAGTCGTGCATCTTGAAAATGTTTGGATTGACACACATGGACGGTTCACATGTGAATTTTTCCAAAGTTTGATATAAATAATAATAAAATCAATATTTAAAAGGAAAAAAAAAAGTCAGTCAACTGGTCAACATGGTCGTTGGAGGAAGAAGTTGCTCGGAAGGAGGCACTGCCATCTACTAGTCTACTTTCCCCATTGCTCACAGATCGAGAAATATAAATGACAATTAACTCCAATCTTATTTTTTTAGGGAGGTGTACTTTTTTTTAAAAATAATTCATCTTAATGCGTCATAGTCATAGTGAAGACAGTATCATTCGGTAAAATGAAGAAACTATGTTGACCAAAAAGTTGCAAAGGTTACATGCTTGCATGGCAGCTGCATCATCATCATAATTTATCCAAAAAATAAAAAAAAATGGCTGAATCTCATCTCATGCTTGTTCTTATTCCCCAATTAATCTTCTCCATGTCCTCCAAAATTAGTGACTCAAATAAAGCCGCGTGAAGATATATCACTAAATAAATCATAGAGATTAAAATCTATGGAGTAAGCTTCAGCCACCCTTCATTCTCACTAAAACTCAACGATGGCCCCCACGAACAAGCATAATCCAAATAATTCGTTCAACACCAAAAATGGAAATGCATCCACAGTGGAACAAGATGAAATCTATCTCCCTGGGTAAAATAGCTGGGTACCTGCTGAGTATAGCCAGACCCAGAATGTGCGGTAGGGCCTGTAGATCGTGGGGCCTATAGATCTTTTTTTCATTATATTCTTTATTCCCAAAGTGGTGTAATATTTGTGATTTAAGTGAGTATTATGGATAAAGTTGTAGGGCATTTTTGTCTTTTGAACCATAAAACTTAATAGGCCCTCGTATTCTAAATATAAGACATATTTAAGGAGATGATTTTGAACTTTGATTCTAAATATAAGGTATATTTCTAATTTTTGTTTGTTTTTTCCTGATTATTCCTACATGAATTCTCCTCGATAATAATAAAATAAGAGATAGAAATGTAAGTTACATGATTGAGTTGTTTTGGGAAAACAATGTCAAATCAATTAATTAAATAACAACTTTAATCTACTCAAATTAGAAAAATAAGTCTTATATTTAGAATTAAAGTAAGTAGAAACATGCGTACTTTGAATTTTCTAACAAATTTAGGGTTGATTGAAACATATTTTGTGGTTTAATGAAATTATCCAATTAAAATTTTGGGTAAATCATGGATTTCTTTTAGGGGATTGAGTCTTCAATTTTGTCTAATCAATCGTATCCGTTGATCACTATTAGGACAACTCTAAGATGAAGGAAAGTGGAGAACTGGAAAATGAAAGGGGTAAAGATAGAAAGTGGAGAAATGAAAAATGAAAGGAGTAAAGATGAAAAGTAGATAAAATGGTTAAAGTAAAGTTTGTTAAATTCAAGAAAAATGTGACATGGAGAGAGAAAGTTGTGGGCCCAGGAAATATGCAAATTACTATAAAACCTCTCACTTTCCTTTTCCTTACTATCTTTCGTGAAACCAAACTGGCCATCAACCTGGCGGGTTAATGTGAGTGGTAAGTACTCCCGTCCCTTAAATAAGTGGTTGGGAGTTCGATCCCTAACTCTTGTTAATGGAGCGGATTCACAAGCCAGCTGTCTACCCTATATGAGACTTCAAAACAGAGAGATATTAGTCCCACTTGACACACGGGTGGGGATACCCTTGAGAAAAAAACAAACGGGCCATTTATATTCTCTATTTGGGGAAATTGATTTGGTCCTAAATATAATATAAGACTTATTTCTAATTGATATTAAGTAGAGTTGAATCCTCAATTTAATAGGGTTAAAAGTCAATTTGGCCACCAAATAATTTCCATTGTATCAATTTGACCTATAAACAATTTTTGTTCTCAATCTGATCTATAAATAGGGGTGGAAATAGCCTAGGCCAGCCTAGGCCACCACCTTAATAGGCCAGGCATGTAATGCAGAAAATAGGCCTGAGTCTGGCCAATGGCCTATCATAGGCCACTTTTTCAGGCCTGAGCCTGGCCTATTAAAAAGTCTGGCCTGTCTATAAGCCTATTAAGAGGTCTGATAATATATTCATGCTAATAAGTCATAGGCTAATAGACCTAATAGGCCACAAATTATAAGCTCTAAATTAGCCACAATCAAACAGAGGCATATGACTTTGATCAATCCTATAATAACAAGGTCAAATTAATTAAAAACTTAAACTCGTCTAAATTACATATGTTTTGTGGAAATATTGAGACAACTACAACCTTCAAGTCATTAAGAATAAAGAAAAAAGAGTCTAACAACTACTATTGTGGCATTGCATTAGGTTTGAAACAAATGGGGGGAGAATTCAGCTCAATGACAATAGCCCAATGAATATTAGTCCTATATTTATATTTAATAGGCCGGCCTACTAGGCTTTATTTTTAAACTTAGGTCTGGCCTATTAAACAAAATAGGCCAAGAAAAAAGCCTATGACTAAGCCTGGCCTATTAGAATACCAAATAGCCTAGGCTTTTAGTAGACTAGGCCATAGGCCTTAATAGGCCGGCCTGGGCTACTTCCACCCCTATCTATAAACAATATAAAAGGCTCATTTTGGCCACTACTCTACTAGAAAATACTAAAATACCCTTGAAACCTATTAAATATAATTTTTAAAGATGTTAGTCCCACCTTTTAAAAATAAAAAATTATCACCCTACCCCACCCTCTCTCCCCTCTCCTCCCTCGGGAAATGATTCTAGGCTGATCCCTTGCCTTGCTCATCCATTTCTCATCCCCATAAACGGTGCGTTTGGATTAGTGAGTCACGTGAGGGAAAAAAGTGAACGCCACTCACATGCCTATGCTTTGCCTCTACCTTTTTTTCAGAACTTTGCCTTCTCCTTCAAACATTTCAATGGCTTCAGTTATAGTTTTAGTCTTGTTCTTCCCCAATTAGTTTTCTTCAGCAATATCAGACATATTTGCTGAGATTTTATTCATATTTGCTCAAGTTAAAATTAGAGTTTTCTACTTATCTTCCTTGTTGATCGTCTTACAGATTTGAATCATATTACAGATTTTATTCTGATTTTGGAGCTTGAAGGCGGGAAATTGAGAGAGACTGAGAAAATGAATGAAGACAAGCACAAGTTATTTTAAGGCAGAGTTGGAGAAGGCGGAGAGGCAAAAGGCTTCGCATTTTTATTTCAAAGTCACATGCGCAGAAACAAGCTAGCACGTGTCATTTTTATTTCAAAGTCATATGACTTAACTCATCCAAACGGCACCGTTTATGGAGATGAGAAATGGATGAGCAAGGCAAAGGATGAGCCTGGAATCATTGTTGCTCCTGCCTCCTTCACCCACCACACTCCTCTCTCTCTCCCAACCTCACCCACCGTTCGCCGCCTTCTCCCGCGTTAACCCCGAAAACTGCTTCCTAATCCTCATTCAACATTCAACATTCAACATTCAACAACCAACGTTAACCAACATTGCCTTCTTGTTCTCCATCTTTTGTAAGTAGACATCAATATATTTCACCAACAAACTGGCTTTCACTGATCGCCTTCAAGAATCTCTCACCAGACCGGCACTTCGATCCTATCTCGCTGAGTTCATCTGCACTTTCCTCTATGTCTTCGTTGTCATCGGCTCCACCATGTCTTCCCGTGAGACCTTAATTCCCTCCTTTATTGTCTTCACTATATGATGCATCATTACTCAATACTTCAACCACTATACTTGTATTATTGTGTGGCTTACATACTTTAGAATTTTGTCCAGTACAGTGATTATACATATTGCGTCATTATGTTGTTTAATATGTTGTGTGTATATTGTTGTTCATTATGCTTTTTTTTCGGATCCACATTCCAGGCTCATCCCATTTTCACTCATCCCTTCCTCATCCACCAAAACGTGTGGGCCCCACACATTTAAAATTTTCTCCTCTCTTTCTCTCTCACTTCCTCACTTCTCTCTCACTCTCCAACCCCCCCCCCAAACCACCACCTTCTTCGGCCTCCCTTCCACCTCAACTACCACCACCACCACCACCGAAGCTGCTGCCGCCGAAGCCACCGCCGCCCAAACCAACATCGTCCACTCCTCTCACCTCTCCTCCTACCTCCACGTCATCAACTCATCAATGTCTCCTCAGCCCTCTACGTCATCCACCTCCACTCCGGCGATGGCGGCGTCAAAGAGAGAAGCTTGAGAGGTTGGTTGGATGAGCCGTCAGCGGACGTGAGGATGGTGGAGACGTCGGCGGACGTTAGGACGGTGGTTGAAAAGGCGGAGGAAACGCCGGTGGAAGTGAGGACGGCGGTTGGAAAGGCGGAGGGGGCGTCTTCGGCGGTTGATTTGGGAGGCGGCGGCTTCGGTGGTGGTGGTGGTTGAGGTGGAAGGGAGGCCGAAGAAGGTGGTGGTTTAGGGGAGGTTGGAGAGTGAGAGAGAAAGAGAGGAGAAAATTTTAAATGTGTGGGGCCCACACACGTTTTGGTGTATGAGGAAGGGATGAGTGAAAATGGGATGAGCCTGGAATGTGGATCCTTTTTTTCTTGCCATGCATGCACATGCATGGACATTATACTTTTTTTTTAAAAAAAAAAAAAAATCCTAGACAAGTGATAATACTATATTATTAAACTATGGCGTCATGAAAAAATTAAAGTGTGTGGGTAATTATTTGATGGCAGGAGTGATGAAGGGGCAGGTGGCGGTGGAGGCGGCGAGCCTGGCGGCGTCGGCGATGGCGAATAGCTTTGCGCTGTCGTCGGTGGTGTTCATGGCGTGGGATGTGTCAGGAGGACATGTGAACCCGGCAGTGACTTTGGGAAGGGTAGTTGGAGGACATATGACCCTTTCAACTGCTTTCTTCTATTGGATTTCTCAGATTATTGGTTCCATTATGGCTTGCCTTCTTCTCAAGATCACCTTTGTTGGCATGGTATTTCTTTTATCCATTCGCATGTTTTTTGAGTATATATATAGTACATTTATTTTCTCTCTCTTGATTTCGGGTTCTTAATTATAAATGGGGACAAATTACTGGATCCTTTATCGAGTTTTGTTAAGGACAATATCTGTTCTCTATCTTCAAAATCTATACTTGTTTTTTTGAAAAAGAAAAAAGAAAGGGCAGAGTACACGAAATTTTTTCGGGTTGCAATTTTTGTTCTTTAGTCTCAGTCCATCAATTTTTACGCTATATAAATGTAAATTCGGTGAAAAGGCTTTAGAGTCCCTTTTTATGATTTCTTAAACACTTAAAAGGCTATATATGTCTATTTAATTAATTTCTTAAAAGTCTAGATAGAGAGACTATTTTTTTTTTTGCCTTAACGAAATTTACACCTTATTTTATATTGACTTGATAAGTCGGTCGTGTTTTTTCAGTTATTTATATTTCCAATTTAATTAATGCATGTAACTATGTAAGGATGGTTTACAAAAATTGATATATTGTTTGGGGAGGGTGATTTGTGTAATGTCCAGGTATATAAATGAAACTGTGGTGATTTTAAAATGATGGAACTAACATACATAAATAAGTATGTGTAGACGTATGTTCAACTTTTAATTTTATGTAACTTGTCTGTTTGATTTTTGTGCAGCATGTGCCAACGTACACAATAGCACCACAAATGACAGGGTTTGGGGCATCCATAGTGGAAGGTGTCTTGACATTTGGATTAGTGTACACTGTGTATGCTGCTAGGGACCCTAGGCGCAGTGGTCAACTGGGGCCCACAGGTGCCTTAGCCATCGGCCTGGTGGCCGGAGCCAATGTCCTGGCGGCCGGTCCCTTCTCCGGCGGGTCCATGAACCCGGCTTGCGCCTTTGGCTCAGCCGCCATTGCTGGAACCTTCAAGAACCAAGCAGTGTATTGGATTGGACCCCTGTTTGGTGCCTCTGTTGCTGCTCTTGTTTATGACTCTGCTGGCTATCCTTCCGATACTGCTGATACATTTGTAGATGCTGATAGGGTTTAATTTGAAGTCTTAAGTAATATCAAACTTTAATGTAATATTGTATAGGACATATTTTATTATTTGTAGTCTTTCTCCTGTATATGATTTTATAGTGTGAACGGTTTGATGAACACAATGTGTAAGTTATATATTGCATGAATGTTGCAAAGTCTGTATTCATATTAATGTTTTGATATGACTTGAGTTATCTGAGCAAATATATTCTCCACAATCCACATAAGATATTATTGATAGAAACATTATCAAATTATTCTCAGATTTACCAAATACACTTTTACAGACCTTGAATTCCAATTAAAAAAAACGGATTCACACTACTTGAGCTTTATAATACCCTTATTTAACAAATTTTTGATCGGTTGTCATTGGTTAGCCATTGATCTAAACGGTTTACTATCTAATGTTTTTTTTTAAAAAAAATCTTCTGTTTATTTCTATGACTCATTTGAACACCTGGAAAAAAGAGTCAGTCTAAGAGTATTTTTTTGAATTGTAATACAATATTTCTCAGGTAATTAATTCAGTATGCAATGAGAACTACAAATCAGTATTAAAAATATAGTATCAATAAATGCAATCCCAAGATTCAACAAAAGGTACCAATAATATTACCATTCAAGAGAGTATGAAATAAATTCAACAAATCCGATTGTAAATAAAGTTAACAACTATAGGTTCCACAAATTATTTGAGTATTTTTTTTAAATAAGATCAAAATATAATTGATTAGAACAATAACCATCAAAATAAGTCCAACTCACTGCAGCTGTATAAGCTTAACAAAGTAATCGGCCCAACGTTGACGGATGTCGTCAATTTCTTCTTGAGAAAATGGATCATCAAGGTCAAACATCTGAAAGATTAAAAATCAAATAAATCGTCAACATAATTATAATATCTTAAAGAATAAAGATAATACAAAATTTTGAAAACTTGTTTCAAAACTACGGTTACCTCTCGAGTAAACTCAGTCACACCTAAAGTGATAATGTTGAATATGTGTCTTAATACATAAAATCCACACAAGCTGGTATTTCTTGGTTGCTTACGGCTCTATAAAAGACCACAACATCAACAAATTCATAGGAAGCTTAGATAGTTTAACAGATTCATAAAGAAAACAAATATGTATGTAACTACCTTTGGTACGATCCACGTAGGGCCCTTCACCTCATCCGTGAGCTTACCCAAAACGGTTTGTCGGTAATTCTGCATAGCCCTATATCATCAAAATCATGAAGTTAGTAACTTGTTAATCTACAAAGGCTAGTGTTTTGCAAAAATATACTCACAAGTCAATTGTGTTCTTCAGTTCATTTCCCACATTATGTTGAAGGCAGCATAAGAAAACAACGGTGTCGCTCTTCATAGAAAGTAGCACTAATTGCCAATGGTCCCTAAAAAAGAATGGTTTAAGCAAATATAGAGTAACATTGATATGACAAAAATACTAAGTTTTCTTACTCATTGACATATGGTAATAGAAAACACTCCTTTTTGCCTTCACGGAGCCTCCGCAACAAGTATTCTTGTCTCAACGCAGGACTGCTCCTGTTCTCTTGGGTGTGAATGGGACAAAGGAATCTAAATTTATTGTCTTTGCGTGAGGAAACTAACAAATGATGCATGTACCTAAGATAATGCTAGCATGTTACTCCATAAGTTGAATTCTCTTGAATTATATTAAATTTAATTCATAAGAAAAAACTTACATCATAAACACTTGGATGCATGCAACAGTTAGCTGATTATGAGTAACAAGTTGAGTTAAATCTTCCTTCTTAATATTGACTAGTAACCCCGTCTTGCCTACAATTTTTGGATCCAATAGCCATGTTCTTGATTTGAAAGATCCATCATATGCCATTAGGATCACTTTTTGCATTGCACTCAACTGCGGTTGTGACTGGGGTTGCGATTGCGGTTGAGGCTGTGGCCGTGGAATCATTACTAGTTAGGTGATTTTCTAAACTATTAAGTTAATGAAGGAAGCTCAAATTTTAAAAAAAGAAAAGCAAAAGGAGATTTTGCAAATTTGACCTCATAAACGACCTCTCTTGCTTGGTCATCCTGTATTTGTGTGTGGTGCACAGTTGGCCTTGGGCTGTGAACTGCAGGACCATCATTATTGCTTTGTTGACCAACATGCAAATGTGTCTGAGGGGCATTTGATTCCTGTCTTGTGGTTATAATAGATATTACTTCGTCCTTGATATTTTGGAACTTGGATTCTAACCTCATGTCTAATGATGTTTCTGCCTCTGTCCTTGCCTCCTGCCTTACAGTAGCCAACATTGATTTCATCTCCTTTCTAGTCACCATTGCTGAGCTATTTCTTCCTTGCCTTCTGCCTTTGTGATTTACTGGAACATTAGAATCAGAATAAGTTTGTTCTTCCTGCCTCTTTCGCTTGGATATTTTGTGGGGACCATTATTCTTCTTATCTTTTTGTCCTGCGATTGCTTCTTTTTCCTGTGAGTAGGAATTCAACAATAATTATAGTTGATGAAAACAATTCAATAATTGAAATGAGTTAATAAAAAATATATAAAATAAATCAACTCAAGGAAGCTTTTGTCAAACTTCAAAGCAGATATTATTATTCTGGCCAAAGTCTCTTTATCCTTTATCCATATCCACATCAGATCATCATGAACTTCGTCCCTAATGTAGTCATATCATTCGCATTTATTTTCTATGCATGTGAGCGCTACATAATTCTTGGAAGACCCCTCTAAATAAAGCGGGTGTGTATATTACAGGAAGCAGTTTAATATACTACTTTGGGTCCCAAATATAAGAGCTAGCCTTAAACAAATCTTCTTAAAAAACATGTGAATGTTAGTTGGGTGTTTGGAGTTAATGTTTCTTTTCCAGTATTACCCATATTTATTATAATACTTTTAAGTGAGAGAAATGTATAAGCATTAATAAATATGTAAGAGAATTATTAGGGGTAAAGTAGGAAAGAATGCATTAAATGATGAGAGAATGTGAGATGAACTCTTGTATTAGGTTCCAAAATCATTCAAATTTTGAGCTCTTATATAAGGGATTAGAGGGACTATAATTTAGATATATGTGAGGAACTTAAAAAAGGTTACTTTTATCTACGAATTGATGAATTGCCACTGATATCATAAAACAAATAAAAGAAAAGTACAGAAACAAAACTTTCTATGAATGGACCATACCAAATGCGAGGCGATTTTGTCACTTGTATCATGCTCTTCTTTTAAGGAGAAGTCCAAGCAATATGCGAATTTAGTGCAGCCAGCTAGATTTAAGATTTCCAACGAGTTCACAGAAAACAAGGAATTGGGTATACTAACAAGATTGATGCAACCTCTCAAATTCAAGAATTTGAGCTTTGAAAGTTTAGCAACAGATGCATCAACTAGCAATAATCCAATGCATCCTTCCAGCTCTAACCTTTCAAGGTTTGGAACTCTACCAAAATTTGGTGTCTTTTTCAAAGTTTTGGAGCCACATAAATTTATTTTCTTCAACACGGGGAGCCTCTGTGACGAGAGAATATATGTATGTAGATATAGAATCAGCTATTCCCTCTTATCCTTATTATAAATCACCAACTACCTATAATTTTTTGTCCTTATTATAAGTCTTCAGCCGCCGGATTAAATGTTCTTTCTCACTTTACTCCCTTTATTAATGAAGATTCAAAATTGAAAATGTGAAACACATCATTTAATGAATGATGAAATTGAAAAAAGTGACAAATTTAACATGAATTTTAAGACTCAACTATCATTCTTTGATATATGTGAGAAATGGGTAGTTGGTGCCTTATAATAAGAATCGGGGAGTATAATACTTTATCAGTAATAAAAACATGACACTTAAATACTACCTCCGGTCCTAAATATAGGACCTAATTGACTTTTTTGGGAAAGATTAAGTTTGCAAAATAGGTTATTAAATGATGACATATTTGATATATTTTTATATTATCCATTAGTTTATAGGTAAAAAAACTATTTTAAGAGAAAAAATTAGGTAAATCAATTTATAATTAACTTATTTTGTTTTTTTAAGGATTTTCCAAAAAAGAAAGTCACTATAAGTTAATAACTAGAAGAACAGTAACATACCATTTTTCCCTCCCATACTTCAGTCATGTTGCTTTCAGGCATAATCAATTGAACAAGTGTTTCAGAATGAAATGTCGATGGTAAAGCATTGAAAGGATATTGATGCCATACAACATATCGCAACTCACTCGGAAGATTATAGAGACTTCCAGTAACTTTCACATTTCGAAATATGAGCAATCTGAGGTTGGGCATTAAGAACAGGGCATCAACGCACAAGGGAGTAATATTTGGCTCTTCCAAGTCCAAGGCTATAGCTTCAACATTTAGCATCACCTAGGATTTGCAATTATAAGCACAAAATAAGGAAATGTTAGAATACCAATTTCATATGGTAACCCTCTCTGAGTGGGGATCCAACTGGGGTTAGCCTTTCAATGTATGTTGTGCTAAAAGAGAGATTTATGAAACTTACTTCGTTTCTTTCTTTCTCCATAGTGTACTTGATATCCTTAAAGAGGTATAATCGACTTAGTTTATGTGGTTGATTTGGACATTCTTCCCGAACAATTTCTCTACCCATTGCTTGCAACATTCCATGCATTATTATCCTCTCATTTAAAACTTTGACAATTGATTTCTGAATAAGAAGTTTGATTTTTATGTCAACATCACAACTGAAGCAATCCTGTAAAATCTCCTTCACACAACTGATGTCCTTGCCTACAAAGAAACATGCTATGTCCAAAAACATTTCCTTACTCATGTCATCAAGTTCATCATAACTTTTTCTTAGCACCATGATGATCTCAAAGGGAGGAATAATTTCTTCTCTGCGAAGATAACTTCTCCATTCTGCAACGCCTTTCCCATAAAGGTATGAACCCAGTGTTACAATTGCTAATGGAAGGCCATTAGCATATTCCACTGCCCTATCTATCATCTCTTTAAAGTCTGCAGTAGGATATTCCGTTGGAAAAGCTTTAGAACAAAATAGTTCGGAAGCTTCCTCCGCAGGCAAAAGCTTAGGCCTGTAAATGGTACCAATGTCATATTCTCGAAGGACTTGTTCATCTCTAGTTGTTATAATGATTCTACTCCCCGCGCCAAAACCATCAGATATTTCATCCAAGTTCAACTCTTGTAGATGTTGTGCAATATCGACACCATCAAGAACTATGAGAAACTTGTGGTTTTTCAACCTTTTGCATGCTAAGAAATCTATGTCTAGAAAACGCCACACAACTCTATTTTCTGTCCTCAAATGTCTATGGAGAAGTTCATGTAAAGAAATGTCGCCGTGTTTTAAACGTGCACTTACATTGGGAAGGAAACAAAAGGCATCAAAGTAGTGAAAGATCTTGAGATATAAAACTGTAGCAATGGAGGACTTCCCCAATCCACTCATACCACAAATGCCTACAACTCGAACTTCATCATCTCTACTCAATTCCAAAAGCTCTTCTACTTCTTCCACTTGAGATTGTATCCCAACAAATCCAAAAAGGCCGTAAAAGTGCTTAGCTACTTTTGTCTTGACTTGTTTAACAATTTTTGGAATAGCTTGTAATCCTGATGAGCTGGAAAAATAGAAAATGAAAAAGGGAAAATTAATTTGAGGTCCCCCACAAGGGACTTAATACTAGAAAAGTCCCAAAAGTTGAAATAATTAATGTAGGGTCCCAAGGGACCTCACTTTAATATACTTGAAAATTGAAAAGACGTTTTTGCCCAACAAGTTGTCACATTTGCCCATTCAGTTGTCAAGTTATGCCCATCGAGTTGTCACGACTGCTCATTAAGTTGTCAGGTTTCCCATTAACTTAAGAGTTTAGGTAATTAACTTAAAGCACATGTCCAACAAGTTGTCACATTTGCCTATTCAGTTGTCAAGTTATGCTCATCGAGTTGTCAGGCTGTCCATTAAGTTGTCAGGGGCAAAAGTGTCTTTTCAATTCTCAAATATATTAAAGTGAGGTCCCTTGGGACCCTACATTAATTATTTCCACTTTTGAGACTTTTTTAGTATTAAGTCCCTTGTGGGTGACCTCAAATTAATTTTCCCAATGAAAAACTATTTACATTAAGCAGATTTGTGAGCCTCTCGAGTACACGAGGATAAAAGATGATCTTTATTCGGATCCACATTTCAGGCTCATCCCATTTTCACTCATCCCTTCCTCATCCACCAAAACGTGTGGGCCCCACACATTTAAAATTTTCTCCTCTCTTTCTCTCTCACATCCTCACTTCTCTCACTCTCCAACCTCCCCCAAACCACCACCTTCTTCGGCCTCCCTTCCACCTCAACCACCACCACCACCACCGAAGCCGCCGCCGCCGAAGCCACCGCCGCCCAAACCAACATCGTCCACTCCTCTCACCTCTCCTCCTACCTCCATGTCATCAACTCATCAATATCTCCTCTGCCCTCCACGTCATCCACCTCCACTCCGGCGATGGCGGCGTCAAAGAGAGAAGCTTGAGAGGTTGGTTGGATGAGCCGTCGGCGGACGTGAGGATGGTGGAGACGTCGGCGGACGTTAGGACGGTGGTTGAAAAGGAGGAGGAAACGTCGGTGGAAGTGAGGACGGCGGTTGGAAAGGAGGAGGGGGCGTCTTCGACGGTTGATTTGGGAGGCGGCGGCTTCGGTAGTGGTGGTGGTGGTGGTGGTTGAGGTGGAAGGGAGGCCGAAGAAGGTGGTGGTTTGGGGGAGGTTGGAGAGTGAAGAAGTGAGGATGTGAGAGAGAAAGAGAGGAGAAAATTTTAAATGTGTGGGGCCCACACGTTTTGGTGGATGAGGAAGGTATGAGTGAAAATGGGATGAGCCTGGAATGTGGATCCTCTTTATTCCTATTATTGTTGTGGCTTATATGGGGTTAATTTGGAATTTACATATAAGACTTCCAAGAGAAGTTTTGTCCACATTGAAAAAGTAGGACACATGAGATAAAAATAAACTTGTGACTGTAGATTTTAAGACGGATACATTGAAAAAGTAGGATATATAATAATGATTAAAAGCAAGCAGATATATATAATGGGGAAAATGATAAAAAAATGACACTTGAATTTGAGTTGGATAAAATGGGGTCTCCAATTCCTACTTAGACAAATAAAGGATTGTCCCCAATTTGTCCTATATGAAATTTGTGACTTTGTGCCAAAAAAAGTAGTGAATGACGATTCTAAAGTACTCCCTCCATTCCTAAATATAAGATCACTTTGGTTAATTTGGGGAGATTAAGGAAGACAATAAAATTACATGATCTTTCCAAAATCCTCTCAATTACTTAACTTTAAAAGGGGGGAGTTTTCAATGAAAAGAGGGAGTGTAAGGGTAGTTTGGGCAAAACTTGAGATAAAATAGTAAGTGATCTTATAGGGTAAACATAACTTTTGATCCTCATAGTTTCCCTTCATTTGGGTTTTGGTCCCTCAAGTTTAAAAAGAGTATTTTTGGTCCCTCAAGTTTACTCAGTTTGTGGTGGTTAGTCCCTGGTGCATTGAGTTTGCTTATGTGTCACTAACAGTGTTAAATTTGTCTATGTGTCACTAACGGTGTTAAGTTGATGCTGATTGAGTGAGCTTATGTGGCATCTTGTGCTTACTTGGATATTGATAATACTAATTAAACATAAAAAAATTCCACAAAATTTTTAAACCCCTCCTTCCCTTCAACAACGCCGACGCTGCTGGCCCCAGTGAGAAGACAACCCAGATCTGCACTACTGTGCCAACACCGAACACATGATTGAATGCTTTGGTGAGTTATTTGAAGACTATGCAAATGGAGCTACCACACTATCTATCTATCTCTGTTCTTGCTTCACTGTAGATTATGCAAATATTTTGCATCGCTCATCTAAGGAGCTCAACCTCCATAACCACTGTAGCTACCGAAATCTCATGTCACTGAACTTTTATTTCAACAACCCAGATCTTCCACACATCTCTCACGCCTCCTTCCTCTTCCAACTACGCCAATTCCTCTCAACGTACCTCCGTCGCTCCTCTCACTCTCTCCGTTCCTGAACCTCCTTTCCCTCATCTGAAAATCAATTAGAGGGAAGATAATAAAAGGCAAGTTTGTCTAAAAATTATCTAAACAAAGGGATGCATTTCTTGAACATTATTGAACATCTTCTCTATATTCTAAGCGAGGCCAGCGTCGGCGTTGTGGAAGGGAAGGAGGTTCAAAAATTTCTGGAAATTATTTTGTTTAATTAGTATTTTCAATGTCCAAATAAGCACAAGATGACACATAAGCTCACTCAATCAGCATCAACTTAACACCGTTAATGACACATAGGCAAATTTAACACACACATAAGCAAACTCAATGCACCAGGGACTAACCACCACAAACTGAGTAAACTTGAGGGACCAAAAATACTCTTTTTAAACTTGAGGGACCAAAACCCAAATGAAGGGAAACTATGAGGACCAAAAGTTATATTCACCCTATCTTATATTTAGGAACTTATCCACTTCTCTAAAGTGATCTTATATTTAGAAACGGAGGGAGTAGTTAATAGCGATACTTAGTAGTTATTGTGAATGGTAGTTAATAGTGATACTTGAGTAGTTAACAACGATACTTGAGTAGTTAATGGTTAAAAACTCAAGTATCGCTATATATTCACTACTTTAGAATCACCATTCACTACTTTTTAACACAAAGTCACAAATTTTATTTAGGACAAATTGGGGATTATCTCTTAATTGTCCAAGTTGGAATTGGAGACTTCATTTTGTCCAACTCAAATCAAGTGTTTTTTTTTGTCATTTTCCCAATAAACTACCTCTGATTCTTAATGTAAGTAAGTTTTTTTTTTTGGGTTGAATCAAGTGTTAATAAGGAAGCTAAATAAATTGCTTTACAAAATTTGTATTCAATATTTTTTTTTCAAATTTACATGGAAGACTTCTAAGCTAATACTCCCTCCGGTCTTAATTATAAGTCGCCTTTGACTTTTTTGGAAAATCCTAAAAAAGAAAAATAAGTCAATCATAAATTGATTTAACTAATTTTTACCCTTAAACTAGTTTGTTTAACCTATAAACTAATGACTAATATAAAAATTTATCAAATATGTCATAATTTAATAACATATTTTGTAACCTTAACATCTCCAAAAAAGGTCAAAGGCGACTTATAATTAGGACCAGAGGGAGTATTGTATACCTGAAACAATTAATATTTATATATAAGTAAATAATAAAATACTAAGGCTAAGTTTCTTGGTCATTTATGTTATTGTTTTTTGCTGATAAAAAAGTATGTTATTGTTTTAAAATATTGACGGTAAGCCTACATAAAAATTAGGACAAGTGGGTACTTGATTAATAAATTTGACACAATCGATATAAGGGATAAATAATGTTATAGTAGTAAATAATATGTGTGGAGTTGAGATGTGAAGTTGTGATAAAAAAGAGAGAGTTGAAATGTGAAAGTAAAAGAATATAATAATGGTGGATAATGAAGATCGAGTAAGCCAAGGAAGAGAAGATACTAATTGGGTAGGTGGCAGTCAGGATCAGGGAGAGAGGTAACAAGTTGTAGGACAGCCTGCCGCCTCCGTTCCTCTCGTGGTGGGTAAGCATGTTGTTGAATATGTTGAACGATGGATTGTGGATCCACATCGTAATACACTCCTATCATTGATCCTTTTTCTTCACTCCGCTCTTCACAATGTGGACCTTCATTCATAGCTCGCATCCAATTGTTCACCTTCTCTATATCTGCTTCCATCATTTCACCCATCATCCTTTCACCTCTATAGTGCCTACCGGCACTACGACAAGGGCTAGAAACACTATAACCGCACCCGGCAAACTTGGCTAGTTCCTTCAAGCACCAAGAAGAAGAAGCATAGTTGTTGGAGAACACCACAATCCATACCCACGACTTCTCCACTGCTTCATGAAGTAGGTAATTTCGAAGGTTGGGATGACGTCGGAAGACAGTGAGGCCTTGTGCTTCAAGAGCAGCGCAAAGGCTTCTCATGAATCTGCATGCCCCCTCATCCTCCTCATCTTCTCCAAAGCTCATATAAACATGACTCGGTTTCAACAATGATACGCTGCTCTCCGAATACTCCATGCAGACATGCACCACATACACTCAAACCTCCCAACAATTATCACTCCTCTCCTTAATTATATACTCCCTCCTGTCCTAAATATAACAATATAACAGTTAGTTTACTTTTTTTAAAAATCCTAAAACAACAAAATATAAGTCAATTATAAATTGATTTTCCTAATTTTCCCCCTCAAACTAGTTTATTCAACCTATAAACTGTACTAATGAATAATCTAAAAATATATTTTATATGTCATAATTTAATAACATATTTTGTAACCTTAACATCTCCAAAAAAAAGTCAATTAAGTCTTATATTTAGGACTGGAGGGAGTATTAGGTTAAAGTATATTTTTTGTCTCTTATCTTTGCATTAAGTTTTAATTTAGTCCTATATATATATATATATATATATATATATATATATATATATATATATATATATATATATATATATAGTATATTTAGTCATTTTTTGTTAACATTGTTAGTTTCACTAAAGGGGAAATGTTAAGTTATCAATTTTAAATGTAACATCTAGGATTGAATATCGAAAAATGCATAAATTAAAATATTTTAGTATAATTTTTCTTATATTTTCAAAATTTATCATTTTATAACCCCATTTAATTATGAAATAATATTTTTCCGTTAGGTGAAACTAAAAGCAGTGTTAACAAAAAATGACTAAAATTGTATTTTCCAAATATAAAAAACTTAATTAAAACTTGATGCAAATATAAGGGACAAAAAATGTATTTTAACCTTATATATTATCATCACTTGCCAAGTTTTCATATTTATGACCATTTCTTGACCCTCCCAATTCAATCTCCTTCTCACGTACACATTATTTGACCCACACAACCAAACATTGTTTTCACTCTGACAATAAATCTTGGAATGCAATTAAATTAAAATTGCATTTGCATTTTGCCGCACCTCCCGTGCTTTATTTTATCCTTTTAAATTACTACTTTTTATTATAAGAGTTTAAATTACTACTTTACGTGCCATATTGGAAGATATTTTCTAATCAATTTTAAATGAACTAAAAATGTTGTAGGTTTATTAGAAGAATAGACAAATTTAAATCATGAAATATTTATTTGTTATTATTAAAAGGCAAGTTCACAAAAATATAACATGGCTGGTTTTGAATTTCTGGTTTTGTGTTGAGAAATTGTTTTCAAATACAAGCTTATCAAGTACCAACTTAGTTCCTGAAATTTTCAACTATTTATCACGAATTTATAACTGAACTTTTTTTTAATTTACAAATGAACAGGTCCAAAGTCAATGTAGAACAATCTAGCATTTCCCACCGTGGCGGTTTTTTTTATAGGTATTCAAAAAACCAAATTAATTACTTAATGCGTTTGACGTTGCTTGGGTGGTCTATCACGTTATCTGAGCATATATATTCTCCACAATGCACATTATAATAAAAATCATACCCTTGAGGCTACGTTGAGATAGGAAAATCAGATATTATTGGTAGAAACATAATCAAATTATTCTCAAATTTACCAAATAATCTTTTACTGACCTTGAATTCCAGTTCCAAAAAAAAAACAGAATCCATGACTTGAGCTTTATAATACCCTTATTTGACAAATTTTTTATCGGTTGTAAAACTGGTTATAATATCGATAAATATGTGGATGAAAAGTATATCATGGAGATATGTTAGAGAAATACATTTTTGCAGGATTTGTGATGATAATATGATTCAGTCAAATGAAGATATATTTAAATAGCTTTGGAAGGAACACGATCGATTACTCAATGGAGACAAAAGTGACGTCGTCATGAATGTATTTTATAATATGGGACTCCCTCTGTGTCCCATATTTTCTATTGTTTGTACTTTGTACAACTGGTTAAGAAAACTACTTTCAGGAAAGGTCAACCTAAGAAATGTTCAGAAAAACGAAGACATGGCCGATTGCCATTGGTTAATTAACCATTAATTAAAAAGGGGTGCTGTCAACTTATTTTTCTTAAAAAAATATTTGTTCTGTTTATTCTTAGGTAATTCAGCATGCAACGAGAACTAAAATCAATATCAACATTTTAGTATCTTCAATTGCAATCCCAAGATTCAACAAAAGGTTCCAATAATATTCCCATATTCAAGAGAGTATGAAATAAATTCAACAAATCTGATTGTAAATAAAGTTAACAACTATATATAGGTTCCACAAATTAAAAGTATTTTTTTAAGGGCAAAACCGCTGATCTAACAACTAACTATTTTATTTTGAGCAAAAATAATAAATGACTGTTACGCAGTGCAAAAATAATAATTAACTTTGTGACCTGGTGCAAATGTAATAAAACCGGTGACTATGGGCTTAAAGCCGTTTAAATTTGCCTCACAAAAATCGAACAGCAGATAGCCCACTGTCACCGGTTTTGTTAGATTTGCATCAAGTCACAAAATTAGTTATTATTTTTCACCGCGAAACAGTCATTTATTATTTTTGCCATTTTTTAGATCAACACTTGTGCCCTTTTTTAAAACAGTTAGTTGTTAGATCAACACTTTTGCCCTTTTTTAAAACAAGATCAAAATATAATTGATTTGAACAATAACATAACAATAATCACCAAAGTTCAACTCACTGAAGCTATATGAGCTCAACAAAGTAATCGGCCCAACGTTGACGGATGTCGTCAATTTCTTCTTGAGAAAATGGATCCTCAATGTCATACATCTGAAAGATTAAAAGCCAAACAAATAATCAACATAATTACAATCTCTTAAAGAATAGAGATAATACAAAATTTTGAAAACTTGTTTCAGAACTACGGGGTTACGTTACCTCTTGAGTAAACTCAGTCACACCTAAAGTGATAATGTTGAATATGTGTCTTAATACATAAAAGCCACACAAGCTGGTATTGTTTGGTTGCTTACGACTCTATAAAAGACCACAATATCAACAAATTCATAGGAAGCTTAGATAGTTTAATAGATTCATAAAGAAAACAAATATGTATGTAACTACCTTTGGTACGATCCATGTTGGGCCCTTAACCTCATCTGCGAGCTTACCCAAAATGGTTTGTTGGTAATTCCTCATGGCCCTATCATCAAAATCATGAAGTTAGTAACTTGTTAATCTACAAAGGCTAGTGTTTTGCAAAAACGTACTCACAAGTCAATTATCTTCTTCAGTTCATTTCCCACATTATGTTGAAGGGAGCATAAGAAAACAACGGTGTCGCTCTTCATAGAAAGTAGCACTAATTGCCAATGGTCCCTAAAAAATGAATGGTTTAAGCAAATAAATATAGAGTAACATTGATATGACAAAAATACTAAGTTTTCTTACTCATTGACATATGGTAATAGAAAACACTCCTTTTTGCCTTCACGGAGCCTCTGGAACAAGTATTCTTGTCTCAACGCAGGAGTGCTCCTGTTCTCTTGGGTGTGAATCGGACAAAGGAATCCAAATTTATTGTCTTTGCTTGAGGAAACTAACAAGTGATGCATGTACCTATGATAATGCAAACATGTTACTCCATAAGTTGAATTCTCTTGAATTATATTATAAATTTAATTCATAAGAAAAAACTTACATCATAAACACTTGGATGCATGCAACAGTAAGCTGATTATGAGTAACAAGTTGAGTTAAATCTTCCTTCTTAATATTGACTGGTACCCCCGTCTTGCCTACAATTTTTGGATCCATTGGCCATGTTCTTGATTTGAAAGATCCATCATATGCCATTAGGATCACTTTTTGCATCGCACTCAACTGCGGTTGTGACTGGGGTTGTGGTTGTGGTTGAGGCTGAGGCCGTGGAATCATTACTAGTTAGGTGATTTTCTAAACTATTAAGTTAATGAAGGAAGCTCAAATCTTAAAAAAAGAAAAGCAAAAGGAGATTTTGCAAATTTGACCTCATCAACGACCTCTCTTGCTTGGTCATCCTGTATTTGTGTGTGGTGCACAGTTGGCCTTGGGCTGTGAACTGCAGGACCATCATTATTGCTTTGTTGACCAACATGCAAATGTGTCTGAGGGGCATTTGATTCCTGTCTTGTGCTTATCATAGATATTACTTCCTCCTTGATATTTTTGAACTTGGATTCTAATCTCATGTCTAATGATGTTTCTGCCTCTGTCCTTGCCTCCTGCCTTAAAGTAGCCAACATTGATTTCATCTCCTTTCTAGTCACCATTGCTGAGCTATTTCTTCCTTGCCTTCTGCCTTTGTGATTTACTGGAACATTAGAATCAGAATAAGTTTGTTCTTCCTGCCTCTTTCGCTTGGATATTTTGTGGGGACCATTATTCTTCGTATCTTTTTGTCCTGCGATTGCTTCTTTTTCCTGTGAGTAGGAATTCAACAATAATTATAGTTGATGAAAACAATTCAATAATTGAAATGAGTTAATAAAAAATATATAAAATAAATCAACTCAAGGAAGCTTTTGTCAAACTTCAAAGCAGATATTATTATTCTGGCCAAAGTCTCTTTATTATCCTTTATCCATATCCACATCAGATCATCATGAACTTCGTCCCTAATGTAGTCATATCATTCGCATTTATTTTCTATGTATGTGCGCGCTACATAATTCTTAGAAGACCCCTCTAAATAAAGCGGGTGTGTATATTATATAGGAAGCAGTCTAATATATAACTTAGATATATGAGGAACTTAAGAAAGGGTTACTTTTATCTACGAATTGATGAATTGCCACTGATATCATAATACAAATAGAAGAAAGTACAGAAACAAAGCTTTCTATGAATGGACCATACCAAATGCCGGGCGATTATTTGACTTGTATCAAGCTCTTCATTTAAGGAGAAGTCCAAGCAATATGCAAATTTAGAGCAGCCAGCTAGATTTAGGATTTCCAACGAGTTCACAGAAAACAAGGAATTGGGTATACTATGAAGATTGATGCAACCTCTCAAATTCAAGATTTTGAGATTTGAAAGTTCAGCAACGGATGCATCAACTAGCAATAATCCAATGCATCCTTCCAGCTCTAACTTCTCAAGGTTTGGACACTCACCAAAATCTGGTGTCTTTGTCAAAGTTTTGGAGCCACATAAATTCATTTTCTTCAACATTGGGAGCCTCTGTGAATGGAGAATATATGTATGTATACATATAATTGGTTACAATACATCATCAGTAATAAAAATACGACACATAGAAGAACAGTAACATACCATTTTTCCCTCCCATACTTCAGTCATGTTGCTTTCAGGCATAATCAATTGAACAAGTGTATCAGACTCAAATCTCGATGGTAAAGCAGTGAATGGATATTGATGCCATAAAACATATCGCAACTTCCTCGGAAGATTATAGAGATTTCCAGAAACCTTCACATTACGAAATATGAGCAATCTGAGGTTGTACAGATATAGGGCATCAATGCTCAAGGGTGTAGTATTTGGCTCTTCCAAGTCCAAGGCTATAGCTTCAACATTATTTTCCATCCCCTAGGATTTGCAATTATAGGCACAGAATAAGGAAATGTTAGATTACAATTTTTCATATGGTAACGTTTTGCTTGAAGAGAGGTTATTAAAACTTACCGTGTGTGATTCTATTTCCATAGCATATTTGATGTCTCTAAAGAGATACAGTCGACTTAGTTTATCTGGTTGATTAGGACATAGTTCCCGAACAATTTCTCTTCCCATTGCTTGCAACATTCCATGCATATGTATCGTCTCGTTTACAACTTGGAGAATTGATTTTTGAATAAGAAGTTTGATTTTTATATCAACATCACAACTGAAGCAATCCTGTAAAATCTCCTTCACACAATTGATATCCTTGCCTACAAAAAAACATGCTATGTCCAAAAGCATGTCCTTACTCATGCCATCAAGTTCATCAAAACATTTTCTGAGCACCATTATGATCTCAAAGGGAGGAATAATTTCTTCTCTGAGAAGGTAACTTCTCCATTCTGCAACGCTTTTTCCATAAAGGTATGAACCCAATGTAACAATTGCTAATGGAAGGCCATTAGCATATTCCACTGCCCTTTCCATCATCTCTTTAAATTCTTCGGTAGGATATTCCATTGGAAAAGCTTTAGAACAAAATAGTTCGGAGGCTTCCTCCTTAGACAAAAGCTTAGGCCTGTAAACGGAACCAATGTCATATTCTCGAAGGATTTGTTCATCTCTAGTTGTTATAATGATTCTACTCCCCGCGCCAAAACAATAAGATATTTTATCCAAGTTCAACTCTTGTAGATGTTGTGCAAGATTGACACCATCAAGAACTATGAGAAACTTGTGGTTTATCAACCTTTTGCATGCTAAGAACTCCTTGTCTAGAAAACGCCGTGCCGCTTCATTTTCTGTCCTCAAATGTCTATGGAGAAGTTCATGTAGAGATATGTCGCCATGCTTTAAACGTGCACTTACATTGGGTAGGAAACAAAAGGCATCAAAGTAGTGAAAGATCTTGAGATATAAAACTGTAGCAATGGAGGACTTCCCCAATCCACTCATACCACAAATGCCTACAACTCGAACTTCATCATCTCTACTCAATTCCAAAAGCTTTTCTGCTTCTTCCACTTGAGATTGTATTCCAACAAATCCAAAGAGCTTGTAAAAGTGCTGATCTATTTTTGTCTTGACTTGTTTAACAATTTTTGGAATAGCTTGTGACCCTATTGAGCTGGAAAAATAGAAAATGAAAAACTAAATATATTAACTAGACTATTGACACCTCGAGTGATAAAAGATCTTGGGAAAATTAATTTGAGGTCCCCAACAAGGGACTTAATACTAGAAAAGTCCCAAAAGTTGGGAAAATTAATGTAGGGTCCCAAGGGACCTCAATTTAATATACTTAAAAAGTGAGAAGACAGTTACGCGTGTTCGAATCCCGGGAAGCGCTCTCATTGGGAGAGGGGACAACCTTGCCTATGTAGACAACACTCCTACCCCTCGAGTCCGAATTAAACCGGACGGTGATTAACCAAAAGAAAATACAGTTTTGCCCCTAGCCTATTAACACTTGTCACATGTGCCCAGTAACTTATCAAGGTTTGCCCAAAGAGTTGTCAAGCGTGCTCAGTAACTTGTCATTTTGCCATGCCCATTAACTTAAAGAGTATTGGTCATTAAGTTGTTACACATGCCCAAATAGTTGTCACATGTGCCCAATAACTTGTCAAGGTTTACCCAAAGAGTTGTCAAGCGTGTTCAGTAAGTTGTTACACCTTGACAAGTTACTAGGCACATGTGATAAGTGTTAGGGATAAAACTGTGTTTTCACTTTTCAAGTATATTAAAGTGAGGTCCCTTGGACCCTACATTAATTATCCTAACTTTTGAGACTTTTCTAGTATTAAGTCCCTTGTGGGGACCTCAAATTAATTTTCCCAAAGATCTTTACCTATTATTGTTGTGGCTTATATGAGGTTAATCTGGAATTTACATGAGTTTTCCAAAATTATCATTAGAAATATTCGCCATTCGAATCTCACCTATTAATTGATTAACAGTGAATTAATCAATCAATTAATGATCAAGTCAATAATTCTCAATGCAACTTTCACATAATCTCTTAATTATTAAATCAATTAAGATTTGTCATTTTCCCAATTAATTAATCCAGCCCATCGATCAAGGGCGAATATTATCCTAAATTTTCAACACTACATAATAATAAGGAGTTAGGACAAGTGTGTACTTGATTAATATATTTGACACAATATATATATAAGGGATAAATAATGTTAATAATATCTGTGGAGTTGAGATGTGAACTTGTAATAAAAAAAGAGTTGAGATGTGAAAGTAAAAGGGTAAAGGTGCAAAAATAGCCACCGTAAATTTAAAAATGTGCAACTATAACTCTGGTAAATTGAAGGGGGCAAAACTGTACACTGTAAACTAAAATGGGGCAAAACCATACATTGTAAACCAAAATGAGGTAAAAGTAACCTCTCTGTTAGGCCGAGTTAAACAGGCATTTTCCAGACATGGGCTCCCCCAATCAGTAAATGACATGTCAATTCCAAAATCTAACATGAAAGCTAAAATGCATCCAGTTGAACCCTAAATCACTAAAAACGAACTCTAAACCCCCAAATCATTTCGATAAGAAACCAAATAGAATCTCAAATCATGTGAAATTCACCTTATTTCTACGTAATCATCTGAAAAAATAAAGTTTCATCAAAAAATTAAAGTCCCATCAACATATTGCACCCTTAAATGTATGACACATCATTTATTGATAGTGGGGCCACGTCTGGAAAACATACGTTTAAATTTACGATGACTATTTTTGCACATTTGCCCAATTTTGCCCCATTTTGATTTACAGTGTACAGTTTTGCCCCCTTCAATTTACCAGAGTTATTGCACATTTTTAAATTTACGATGACTATTTTTGCACCTTTGCCAAAGTAAAACGAAATAATATGGTGGATGGGAACGGGTTCTCTCAGAATCCGTTCTCTCAGTATCCCTCCTCATCCTCTGACATTGGTCCTCATGTGGGCCACTCAGATTCATTTAAGAGCTCATAATTTGTCACTTGTCCCGTTAAAAATAAAAAACAGTATTATAATATAAATTAAATGAAGAATTTTTATTTTTAAAATCTTTTTAGCATAAAAATTTCAACTATCTAGACCTATTTCATTTCAATAAAAGGATCTATAAGAGATACAGATTTATCCAGTTAACTGTAATTATTTTACAGTTAACTGGATAATTCTGTATCTCTTACAGATCCTTCTATTGAAATGAAATAGGTCTACATAGTTAAAATTAATAGGTGTAGATAGTTGAAATTTTTTATCCTAAAAAAATTTCAAAAATAAAAAAATTAAAAGTTTATCATTTATTTTATATTATAATACAATTTTTTATTTTTAATGGTACATGTGACAAATTATGAGCTCTTAGATGAATCTGAATGGCCCCACATGAGGACCATGTCAGAGGATCAGGAGAGATACTGAGAGAACGGATTCTGAGAGAATCCGTTCCCTATGGTGGATGAAGAGTAAGGGAGAGAAGATATATACTTATTGGGCAGGTGGCAGTCAGGGTCAGGAAGAGAGGTGATAAGTTGTAGGACAGCCGCCTTCCGCCTCCGTTGCTCATCAGCCTTATCTTCTAAATATTCCTGCATCATGATTGATAAATGTGGTGTTGCTGGTGGTGGCGGAGGTAGAAAAGCATGTCGTTGAATATGTTGAACAATGGATTGTGGATCCACATCGTAATACACTCCTATCATTGATCCTTTTTCTTCACTCCGCTCTTCACAATGTGGACCTTCATTCATAGCTCGCATCCAATTGTTCACCTTCTCTATATCTGCTTCCATCATTTCACCCATCACCCTTTCACCTCTATAATACCTAACGGCCCTATGGGGGACACGAAAACTATAACCGCACCCGGCAAAGTGGGCCAGTTCCTTCAAACATAAAGAAGACGAAGCATAGTTGTTGGAGAACACCACAATCCACACCCACGACTTGTTCATTGCTTCATTAAGTAGGTGATATGGAAGGTTGGGATGACGTCGGAAGATAGTGAGGCCTTGTGCTTCAAGAGCAGTGGAAAGGCTTCTGATGAATCTGCATGCGCCCTCATCCTCTTCATCTTCTCGAAAGCTCATATAAACATGACTCGCTTTTAACCTGCCCATGTATACTCAAACCTCCTACCAATAATCACTCCTTCTCTCTCATCCTAGATTATCATCTCACTTGCAAAGTTTTCATATTTATGACCAATCCCAACTCCCACTTTCATCTCCTCCTCTCATCTCATTATTTATATTATTATGTCACCCATGCAGCCTGTTAGTGCAATGATTGAACCAATGACAGTAAGGCCCCCCCAAAACTAATTAACATTATCTCAAGCACGTGACGTTATACCAAATCAGTTGACCGGATCATTCATTTTTCCAGGCTATCATCTTTTAAATGCATATGTACGTCCCATTTCCATTTCATCAAGTAAAATAATATATCAATTATTTACTAATAATCAATTATCATATAAAAAAAGCACGTGACTACCACAGCACATATTTTTTCCTCCGATCCTCCACAGCTGGCCCCTGGAACATCATTCCACAACATTTACGCGCGTCCCATTATGATTTGTATCCCATATATAATATTTTCCATGTGTCAAATATATATTCCCAAAATTCAGTATGGTGACACGTGTTGTGAGGAAACATCTCTATGATTAACTCGTTTGGCTTCCCTCTTTTTAACTTCCATTCCATTGTTTGACGTTAAATAACTTAATTTTGGGTTTAAATTTCTCATATTTATATATACCACCAAATTCTACCTAAAATCAGAATAAGTGACATTTTGATATATTATGAGAAAACCTGGCTTTCAGCTACTCTAATTGAATGTGGCAATTTCAACATTTTTTTAATTTGGGAAGACAAAAAACTTCACTTAGCTCATATCATTTTCCACTTTATCCTTTAACGTCCAAAAAGAGTGAAATTAAGTCCATTTTAGGACTTCTGGAGAGAAATTGAGTCTAAGAAACCTTCTAAAAAATTTCAATGTATACTTCTAGGGTAAGGATAGCCTTTAACCCAAACAATAGGTCAACTTTGTGGTTGCCTATTTTAATATAGTCCCCACAGGTTGATTAAGCCCATACATATACATATACATATACATATACATACACGCGTTTTGTTTTTTGGTCAAATAGTATGCATGCGTTGGCGGAAGAAGTTGCTCGGAAGGATGCACTGTACTCCACCTTTCCCTTTGCTCAGAGATTAAGAAATATAAATGCAATCAACTCGAATCTTATTTTTTTAGGGAGGTGTAATTGTTTTTGAATACAACACATCTTAATGATGAGTCATAATAATCAAGATGAAGAAAGTATCATTCGGTGAACGGCTTTTACTGGAGGACCATGAAGAATCGAGAATACCTTGCACTGTTTCCATATTATACTCTGTTAGCATATTTAATTCAATCACGTTATATAGGGCATCAAAAACGTTGATTTGGAGAGGCTTTACATCATGGGTTTAGGGTCGTTTAGGCTTTAAATCACGTTATATACGAAAGTATCTCCAGGAATATTGGCGAACATGTGGAAAAATTTTACTTTGCTTTCCACTCACCTGAAGATTGAAAACCAAGAAAGTTATGCACAAGATTTCTTAGGAACTAAAGTTTAGAATCCCTTCATCACATCTCTTTTAGAGCAAGCTCCCAGAAATTTCGACCTTGACAACGATTCCATTGATGTTCTATCTAGGGGTGGAAATGAGTCAGATCGTAAATAGGCGGCCTATAACCCTGCCTGTTTAGGGTCTGACTCGGCCTATTCTTTTTAATAAAAAGGTTGAATTTAGACTTATTTAAAAGTCTTCTTATCTAAAAAGGTCAGACATATTTCATTAAAGTCTGGCCTGAAAGCCTACAGGCCTGACTCGTTTAATAGTACTACTAATAATAAAATAATAAATATTAATAAAACCTAACATCTTTTATATTACACAAGACCCTTTTAAGTTTGTGATGATGTTAATGATAGTGGTGTAAAGTTTGTGACCAATATGTCATATTTATGACCCTTTTATGTTTTATATATAGGCCTTTAATAGGTTTAAAGTCTTTTAAAGGCCTAAATTCGAAGTAGACTTTTAAAAGACCTAAAGCATTGTATGTAGGCTTTTCACAAGGCTTTGAAGCCTTCACTATATTTCTCACAGGTCTAGGCTTTTTTTCTGAAAAAAAGCATACAACCAAACCCAGGCTTAAGCCTATGTTTTTTTATTGCATTACAGACCTATGCCTATTAAAGCAAAGTCTGACTCTACCCGGCTCATTCCCACCCTAGTTCTATCCAACTTTACATTGAACAATACATATACCAATATATATTTCCCTCAATATTCTTTCTTGAGTTAAGGTGTAAATCCATATCACAAGTGTTAAAAAAAATCTTGTATTCACCTTGAAAGTATTTTGTGGTAGAATGTAACATTGAGAGTACTCAAATGTGGCTTAGCATAGTTAATGGAGAGAGCATCGCTACATTTAGATGTTTTCATGGTTACATTAAATCACAAAATACTTGGGGCGAATATGAGATTTTTTTACACTTACAACAATTAAACCCTTTCATATTCCGAACATATATAGAGAATCAGAGATATCATTTTATATACATAAAAAGTTTAGCTGAGTTGGGTCCTAAAAGCTCACTAGGGTCTGAGCAAACCTTTAGACTCAAATAATGGTTACATAGATATTTACATATTGTCCACCAAGTATATCTCTAGACTCAAATATTAACTACCATGGAAATTCATATATATTTAAATTAGAGATATCAACTATCAACTACTCCCTCCGGTCCTATTTATAAGTCGCCAACCGCCCAAATTGTACATACTAAGGAATGGAGGTTAATGGAAGTTGCATCATTAAATTGGTCTTATTTTTTTTGTCTTTTCCATTTTTGCCCCTCCCATCTTTATTGCTATGACCCACTATCTCTTTCATCTTTATGAGTATACATGTGTCTTTTTCATATTCTCTCTCTTCTCATCTTCCAATGTTCATTTTCCAATGATAGGGGTATATTGGGAAAAACTTAATACATGAGTTAGTTAATGTTAGTTGATGACTTATATTAAGGACCAAAATTTAGTGGCGGTTGGCGACTTATAAATAGGACCGGAGGGAGGTATCAACTATATCTCTAATAGTTCGTCCACCCCTTCTTTGAATCTTGTTTACTATCTTTGCAAATAGATTCAATCCATTTTAGCTAAGAGGCTTTTGTCGGGCTCTGAACTTCACATTCTTTTTTTATCACTTTTCATCACATGGCTCATTAAATGCTGAGGATCATGCAATCTGCTTCCTCTCCTCCTCTACAATGGAGCATTTAATGCTCATGCATAGCCTTCTATTTCAATTTCAAGTTCATCTTTAAAACTTCCTCCCCTCCTCCTTGTATGATTTCATTTTGAGAGAGAAATTCGACAAATGTGAGTAATTCGACAATGACCATTTAAAAACTTTCAGAATTTTGTCCAGCTGAAATAACTTTCAAATATCAATCAGTTCTTTGTGAATTGGTAAAAATGAGGAGTAACCCTTTAGAATTCACATGCATGGAGATGTAACATGGTTCAACTCGAAATTTCCAATAAATGAAGTAGTATTTGCTAGAGCCTAGATGCATGGTTTGATCTACACGAAGTGAGAAAAAAAAGTAACAAGTACACATTCACTTTTGTAGAAAGAGGTCATGGGGATAATTTAGTGAAGACATTCGCTTTTGATTGGCTAGAGCTCAATTCCCTCGAGGTCCCTCGAAGTTCAACCGAGGTGCAAGTCTTGAACAGCCAGGAAGGTTCAGAGTTTCAAGAGAAGCTAACAGAAATAAAGTGTTTGGGATACTGATTAGATGGTCACAATTTCTCAAATTCAGGAACTTGATCCTTCTAAGATCTCCAATGGACACATCCACCTGCAATAATCCAGCACACCCTTCAAGATCTAACCTCTCAAGATTTTTCACTCCGCTAACATTTGGCGTCTTGATCATTCTTTTAGAGCCATGTAGATCCATGCTTTTCAGATTTGGCAATCTCTGTGAATGAGCAAAAAGAGACTATTCTTTGTTAATCATTAGAGCTTGATCCATTGAAAACTAGAGATATGGATCCAACTACAGATCATTCTCATCGTTTCTCTCAGGTTGTTATTAACACAAGAGAAAACAACAATACTATGTACCTTTTTGCCTTCCCATAGTGTTCTTACATTGCTGTCAGGCATGATGAGTTCAACAAGTTCAACTGGTTCAAAAGTTGATGGCAAAGAGCTGAAAGGAAAATTAGGCCATGAAAGAACTCGTAACTTGTCAGACAAGTTATTGAGATTTCCTGATAATTCCACGTTGTTAGGGAATATAATCAATCTGAGGCTGCTCATTTGTGATAAAGCTTGAGAGCTCAAAGGCACCTCTTGCAGATCTTCCGGGCTCAAGACGATGGCTTCAACTTTATCAGTCCCCTAAGCATGAGTATATCATGAAGCAAATCAATACGTTGGGTTCTTTAAAATATGTAAAATGCTAGTTAGTATGATAATTGAAAGAGAAAAATAAGAAAACAAAACCTTAAGTTGTTTTTTTAAAGAAGAAAAACTCACTGTCTTAACATTTTGAATATACTTGAATGACCATAGCCTACTCCACTTTGCTGTATCATCAGGGAATTCTCCTTTTGCAACTTTCCGTCCCAGTTCTTGCAGGATATCATGCATCCAGAATGTTCCATCGACAATGTTGAGGAGTGATCTCTCGCGGAGAAGAGGAATTCCAAGGTCAGGATTGAATCCACAATGTTGAAGAACTTTTGTGACATAGTTCTCATCACCTCCCTTAAAGAAACAAGCAATGTCTACAAATATATCGGTGTCTTTTTTCTCAAGGTGAACCAAACTTGTTTCAAGGACTTCTATAACCTCTCTGTTAGGATTTTGTTTCAACACATTGTGTTACTAATTCCCTAATTAACCTGTGACATCTCTTTTAGTTCATTAATATCTTTACTAACTATGATAGAAAAAGGAATTGCAATAATATCAATATCTCTATCATAGTTAGAAAAAGAATATCCTAATGATTATAATCTTATCCATGATAGAAAAGAATAAACTAATACAACACATCTGCTATCATGGATAATTTATTGCTAACCATGTTAGAAAGGATTTGCCTAACATGGTTATTAAACAAAACTAATTAGTATTAAACAATAAATAAATATGTATACATGCGGAAGCAGATGCAGGTCTATACAAATTGGCAATATACAACTCTAAATAAATTCTATAACCTCTACTACCTAATTCCCTTTCCTGATGCTTGCGCCTGTGCATGAATACCTGCAAAAATGTCAGTAATCGTGGGATGAGACAATTTGTCCCAGTAATCACCGCTTAACTCACTATAACAGTGAGATGTGCGGTAGTAAGGGCGTCTAAAGGGTACCACAGTTCTAAAAATCAATAATACATATATATATTTCTCATTTCCTTTCATCCATCACTTAAATCCTTCTGTCACGTCTCAATCAACTCAAATTCATCATCTCTACTTCCCATGTATCACTCAACATCCCTCACACTCACCTACAGATGCATTGTGCCACCACGGTGCATTCAAGCATCTATTCTTCACTATATGATTTGACATTGTGTCCCTCTCCATAATGAGGGGACAATTTCCTTCTCTGGCAATCTCCAGAGAGGGAACCCCAATTCTGTTTTCCATAGCGGTTGGGCTCTCCACTGCCAAACAACCGTAGGGGCGGTTGGGCTCTTCAATGCCAAACAACCGTAGGTCACTTCTCTCAATAAGTCGACCTATGAACCCCGATCCAATCAATTCTAAAAAGGATCCTCGGTACAAATAACTGTCGATTGACCTATCGACAGTTATCACCGCGCGATGGTACACATATATAACAGTGTCATGCAAAGCTCACCATACCTTTCAATATATTAACCACCACTATGATATTTTCCAACAACACATCTTTTCAATCTCAACCACAATATGTAATTCTTCTAATCCACATCACTATTCCTCAATTTAACATTCCAAAGTCTTAAACTTAACACCTATCTTTCTATTTTATCCTTGTAACCTCCCAAGTCAATATCTGAACACTATATCTACATACTTTTCACAACTATTCCAGATCAATATCATCCACCAGCCAGAATAATACATATATAATGTTTCAAAATCTTTTATATAAAAATAATCGTGTTTGAAAGGCACCCGATAGCCTGTTTAGTATAAAAATACCCTTTAAAGATAATATATATATATATATAGAGGGTGAGAAGGGATTTTACAAAATCCCTAACTAACGTCACCCTCAATGTTATAGCAAGGGTAAGTGTGATTACCTGTCGCCCTTAGCACTCCGTTGCTTTTCCTTACCGTTTCCTTAGTAGATTCACCTATTATTACATAAAAGTAATAATAAAGGTAAATAACTATACTCAAATCTGTATTAATAAATAGCACGTCTCTCTCTTCACATTACTACCCAATCTTCCCCATTTATGTATTTTATCTTAATGAATCACATCAAACATATAAACAAACCATTACAATCAAACATTTCGTATATGCTCTCAAAAGTAATTAAGACTATTTCAATCACTTCCTCTTCATCAATATCATTCATCATATTTAATCACAAGAACCCACGTTAAGCAATTAAATACTCCAATATAAGATCAGTCACATAAACATTAACCACACATGAATAACACACAAAGAATATGGTTATTTTAGAAACAAAGGACATACGTGCAAACATATAGTAGCCACGCTCCATTTCGGCCCATATTAGCAAGAAAGAAGCAGTTTAACAATATGAATTTCATTTCACATGGTGGAAGGACAATAATAACACCTTTACACACCACTTATGAAACTATAATCACATTCCTTTCAGTAAAACATAAATTAATAAAGTATTCATATACATACAATAATCCAACCCAATAACTCACAATCAATTATTAACAACATACGCATCAATTTTAATCCATGTTACACTTGTCAAAATAAAAATAAACCAAACAGAGGAAAAAGCAAACCATTATAAACCTCACATAAACTCTCATTGCACCTTACCAACATTAACAATCATAGGCCAAACAATTCCACACTCACATAGAGCAAGAATCCTCATTCTTCTCTCAATTTCCTTCAGTCATTCCAAAATCTTTATGCAAGGAGAAATTTTACAATTTATAAATCCTTTCCCAAGCAACACCAATAAATCAAGAATGAGAGAGATAACTGAAAATGTACAATTGCACATTCAATTACCCAATCACCACCTATACATTCAATTCACAATTGAATTACCCATATTTAAACGCCAACAGCTTTCAGAGTTGGTCAAAACAAAGTTCTCAACTCTAGACATGAATATCCATATTAAATCCATAGGTAACCAACATAACCAATCTGTATTAGATTTTAACCAAACTGAGTAAGCACCACAATTAAGTTCAGCAAATGCAAAAGCAATACGAAGGGTAGAGTAAATTAGCTTGTAGACAATCAAATAATTTAATTAAGATCACACAATGTTTGGCTTAGTACCCTAAAATTAAACCCAAAATAAAAGCTGTGACAACAAGTGACTTAAACCTGCTAAGGTAAGAAAGTTCAGACATTATTTTATATTTCCAATTTCCAGGAAATTAATGTTCAAATCCTACTTATATGCTTCATTAATTCCTCCATTCAACTTGCAAAACCAAACACTTATAATAACCAAAACATGATCAACCACCAAACTCAAACAATTCAGTAATCCAATAAGCTTAAGCTTACATTTCAAGGAGCAAACCCCAAAAGAAACATCTATAACTCTTTATCTAAGGTTGTAAATCACAAATAAATAAAAACAAAAACATGACAAGCCCATAACCTGTTTGGGCATGAAAAATACAATCATAACAGTAAAACTTTTAGAATTTAGAACATACACACAACTGTAACATACAAGACATAATTCCAACTTTTGTTCAACCTCATTAACCCCTTTCTCATCAACAAAAAGCATCAAACCACACAAAATCACATGCAGCAGTAATAATAATTTGCCCTTATAACTTTAATCAAAACATAACATTACATACACATGCATCACAACAAAACCACACACATACATGTGCATCAATGCTCAAAACAGAGGGAAAAATGGATCAAATCAATACAGATCAAAGACATAACAAAGGCAAGAACAATAAAGTATCCACCCATTTCAAGCATTTGATCAATATTTTGAAAATCTTGCCCAGAATCAAAAACCCAATTGAAACCCTAACTCTCAAGTCTTCTCAATCGCAGAAAAGAAGGGTACAGCAGAATAAATGAAGCTACCTCACTCGTTCTCAACCTCCCAATGTCTCATCAGAGCTCCGCCGTCGCCGGAAAAGCTTCACCGATGCCAAGCTCGCCGGAAACACATAAAACGATGGAGGGTTTGTTGAGAAAGCTTAAAATAAACTAAAGGGTAGAACCAAGAGGAAAGGAAAGAGCTTACCCACAAGCTTCCACCGTTCGTGCGCCGTCAGACTCGCCGGAAAAGGAGAACGAAGTCGCAGGCGAGAGTGAACGCGAGGGAGTGAGATAGAAGATGGTTTTTGGTGAGGAGGATGAAGGAAAGGAGAGAAAGATGATGGATTTGTGAGGGGGGTGGCGCCGCCGCGCCTATGGCCGCCGGAAATCGCGAGGGCGGAGGAGAAGGCGGAGAGATATGGGAAAGAGAAGAGAGATCGAGTTTGAGAGTGAGGGAAGGTAAGGGTGCGAACTCAGTGAGGGAGGGAGACCGACGGCGGTGGCCGACACGACGGCGCCGTCGATCGGAGGTCAACCAGAGGAAGATGAGAGACGGAGGGAGGGTCTGAGGCGGAGGGACTCGAGGGAGGGAGAGAGAAATGGAAAGGAAGGAAGGAGATGATGTATATATATATATACTTTAGGGAAAATTACAATTAACTACCCTAAGGTTTATTCGTAATTATATTTCTAGCCAGAAGTTTGTATATATTACTATATCTCCTTCTTTTCATTATAACATAATCTGAATCCTAATTTTACTTTTCATGAAAGTTTCTATCACCAATTAACTCTTTTATCTATATTTATTTAATTTCCAAACTAACTAAGATTTAATATTCCTAAATTGTCCAAAATATCCTAAAATTCCTCCCTAAGCCTTTAAATTTTCTAAATAACATCTCAATAATTTCTTATTATCTTTAATTTAAAAATTGGGATGTTACAATTTACCTCACCTTTTAGGAATTTTGTCCCCAAAATTCACTACACATACCTTCTGACATGTAAGAAGTACTCATTTCAACTCTGCATCTCTAATATAAATTCTAACTATTTATAAAACTCCCACTATTCAACCACAATTTACTGCACTCGGCTTCATACTTCGTATCAACACTAATCATTTCACCATTTCACACCACCTTTACTATACATTCTTAATCAATCTATCGGTACTCCACTAATTTTCATTCCACTTCTTTTATCTAACCTTCATTTATTAACTATCCTAACTTCGATATACTTGTATTAAAGTCCAACATCACGAATAACAACCACATCCTCTTCAAACTCCAATGATTTTCCTCAATCATACATCAATTTCCCACTTCTTAATGGCTAGATAGCAACTCCAAAAATTCAGGTTTTAACTTTAGCTTGCGATTTCCAATTTAATATACACTATCCCTAACAACTTCGTCATTAGATTCATGGTTGATCGCCTTCAAGTCCAATAAGTCATTGAAAAACATACGCTAAACTTCCAATCTGTCACATTACCCTCTACTAGTTTCTTAACCTATTTGCTCAATCGGAAACATTCGTCATTAACTCAAGTTTTCTCAATCTCATCCATAAAAGCCTAGTGATAATCTATTACTAAGTCATAATAGTCCACAACATCAATATACATTCTTAAGTCATCAACCCACAATGTATCCTCAAATAATTAACCTAACCTTAATTCAAGGCATAAATTATTAAATTCCATTCTTCAAGCCAAATTTCCGGTTATTCGTCAGTTCATATCCATGATATAGTGTTTTAATCCTTAAAGTTCAAACTCCTCTCAGTTACAATCCACACAAGCTCAAGATTGTGACTTTCCATAATTCTCTAAATTCCTCAAATCTTACAATTATGAATTTCTACCATTTGATTCCAAATATTCCTTATACTATCAAATTCACTCTCTAATTTCCCCTTTTAAACAATCTATAAATTTTGATCCCAACTCCAACTAAATTCCATATCGTTACAATCTCTAATTAGCGTCCTTACTTGACCTAAAAGAGATACAAGTATTCGTTTACCCCTATCTACTATGTCAAACCAATTTATCCCAACAAATTCTTGATTTTTCTACTTTTAATCAATTTAACCCCTAATCATATCTTTTACTACAAAGTCAAATTACCTTTCGACCACCACAATCACCACTCAAATAAGGTGATAATAAATAGGGTAGCAATAATATAGGCACTTAACTTATTAACATGTTCAATACTATAGCAATACCTAACATTTAACACATTCATTCCAAACCAGATTCATTCGTAATTTATACTTCTAATTATAATTCAAACCAACCTTTAACATACTTACACGTGCACTGTATAAATAATTCAACTCTTAAATGTTATTTTCATAGTAAAACACCACCAATTAATGTCTACTTAATCCATTTCAAAACAGCATCATTTTTAAAATATCAGAAAAATACCAGCTCCTCACATTCATTTAATCCTTATAACATATGATCATCCACACAACAAAACAATTTCATTCAAAGCAGAATCAAGCAGCGTCTATAAACACAAGTCACAATTTTGCCCATCGTTGTCAACTAAAAGTTTCAAGAATTTACTCCGTTCAAACATTAGTGACCAAAACAGTGACACAATACCACATCTCACAGTCAACCATTACAATTTTGAGAAATCAATATTATTGATAGGCTTCCATCAACCAAACTTATTTAATTAACCAACTATGGCAAACAAAAGGTTAACAATCAGCCCTCAACAAAATCAAGATCACAATAAAACATTCAGCGAATCATGTAGTTTAACTTACCCATCACAGCACTGAACAACTAACTGAAGTCATTAACATAAGCTCAAAGCAACACTCAATTAATATGATTTTTTTTTTACAATATTATATCCAACTTTACAAACAAAATTTAAGACAAAACTTACCTTTAAGCAAAACAACTTACCGTCCGTTCGTTTAGTAATGACGGGGAAACATTTACTCATGAAGTAGTGAGGGCTACCAACATCAATAATTAAGGGGGCTGCTCCAACCACTAAATATAGTGAAGAAGCCTCCAGCCGCTTAACATAAATGGGCAACAATCCTTACTACCCATAATGATAGAATCTCCAACCATTACTAATTTGCTGAGTAGTTAAACACAAATAGAAAATAATAGAGTAAACAATTTATTTATAATAAGCAATAGATAGATAATTTAATCATCAACTAACAAATGTACCCTCCAATAACAAAACAAAACAAATAATACAATAATCTGTGCACTTGTATAAACACAATTAATAACAAAACACAATTTTTAATAGGATTTTGGGTAAAACAAACCAACATAACAAGTCAATTCATCAATTAAGCAAACCATTCAACAAATAAACTAACAAATACAATACAAGGTCAACAATTTTTATTCACATTGTATTCCTCATTAATTGTTATTCTCGAATTTCCTTAATCCCTTAACCCAATAAGGGATCTCATGATGCCTCGACTATGGTTATGGCTAGCACATAACTATACTCGAGACCCCAGAGAATCATCCTTATTTCGTTATTCTTCCTAAATTCTTATTAGTATCTGTTAATTTCATTATTCTTTCTATATTCTTCTCAATCTCTCCACATTACCTATTCAATTGCTCTTACCACTCTCTCCCCACCACGGGATGAGTGATATTCCTCTCAAACGGCAAAATATCATGCACAGAAGGAAGGGAAACTATAGAATGTATATTGCCAATCTATATGCGATGCAGCACAGTCCTAGGTTATCGTATACCAAATACTGATAACCAAGTTGTAACATTGTGTTACTAATTCCCTAATTAACCTGTGACATCTCTTTTAGTTCATTAATATCTTTACTAACTATGATAGAAAAAGGAATTGCAATAATATCAATATCTCTATCATAGTTAGAAAAAGAATATCCTAATGACTAGAATATTATCCATGATAGAAAAGAATAAACTAATACAACACAGCTGCTATCATGGATAATTTATTGCTAACCATGTTAGAAAGGATTTGCCTAACATGGTTATTAAACAAAACTAATTAGTATTAAACAATAAATAAATATGTATACATGCGGAAGCAGATGCAGGCCTATACAAATTGGCAATATACAACTCTAAATAAATTCTATAACCTCTACTACCTAATTCCCTTTCCTGATGCTTGCGCCTGTGCATGAATACCTGCAAAAATGTCAGTAATCGTGGGATGAGACAATTTGTCCCAGTAATCACCGCTTAACTCACTATAACAGTGAGATGTGCGGTAGTAAGGGCGTCTAAAGGGTACCACAGTTCTAAAAATCAATAATACATATATATATTTCTCATTTCCTTTCATCCATCACTTAAATCCTTCTGTCACGTCTCAATCAACTCAAATTCATCATCTCTACTTCCCATGTATCACTCAACATCCCTCACACTCACCTACAGATGCATTGTGCCACCACGGTGCATTCAAGCATCTATTCTTCACTATATGATTTGACACTGTGTCCCTCTCCATAATGAGGGGACAATTTCCTTCTCTGGCAATCTCCAGAGAGGGAACCCCAATTCTGTTTTCCATAGCGGTTGGGCTCTCCACTGCCAAACAACCGTAGGGGCGGTTGGGCTCTTCAATGCCAAACAACCGTAGGTCACTTCTCTCAATAAGTCGACCTATGAACCCCAATCCAATCAATTCTAAAAAGGATCCTCGGTACAAATAACTGTCGATTGACCTATCGACAGTTATCACCGCGCGATGGTACACATATATAACAGTGTCATGCAAAGCTCACCATACCTTTCAATATATTAACCACCACTATGATATTTTCCAACAACACATCTTTTCAATCTCAACCACAATATGTAATTCTTCTAATCCACATCACTATTCCTCAATTTAACATTCCAAAGTCTTAAACTTAACACCTATCTTTCTATTTTATCCTTGTAACCTCCCAAGTCAATATCTGAACACTATATCTACATACTTTTCACAACTATTCCAGATCAATATCATCCACCAGCCAGAATAATACATATATAATGTTTCAAAATCTTTTATATAAAAATAATCGTGTTTGAAAGGCACCCGATAGCCTGTTTAGTATAAAAATACCCTTTAAAGATAATATATATATATATATATAGAGGGTGAGAAGGGATTTTACAAAATCCCTAACTAACGTCACCCTCAATGTTATAGCAAGGGTAAGTGTGATTACCTGTCGCCCTTAGCACTCCGTTGCTTTTCCTTACCGTTTCCTTAGTAGATTCACCTATTATTACATAAAAGTAATAATAAAGGTAAATAACTATACTCAAATCTGTATTAATAAATAGCACGTCTCTCTCTTCACATTACTACCCAATCTTCCCCATTTATGTATTTTATCTTAATGAATCACATCAAACATATAAACAAACCATTACAATCAAACATTTCGTATATGCTCTCAAAAGTAATTAAGACTATTTCAATCACTTCCTCTTCATCAATATCATTCATCATATTTAATCACAAGAACCCACGTTAAGCAATTAAATACTCCAATATAAGATCAGTCACATAAACATTAACCACACATGAATAACACACAAAGAATATGGTTATTTTAGAAACAAAGGACATACGTGCAAACATATAGTAGCCACGCTCCATTTCGGCCCATATTAGCAAGAAAGAAGCAGTTTAACAATATGAATTTCATTTCACATGGTGGAAGGACAATAATAACACCTTTACACACCACTTATGAAGCTATAATCACATTCCTTTCAGTAAAACATAAATTAATAAAGTATTCATATACATACAATAATCCAACCCAATAACTCACAATCAATTATTAACAACATACGCATCAATTTTAATCCATGTTACACTTGTCAAAATAAAAATAAACCAAACAGAGGAAAAAGCAAACCATTATAAACCTCACATAAACTCTCATTGCACCTTACCAACATTAACAATCATAGGCCAAACAATTCCACACTCACATAGAGCAAGAATCCTCATTCTTCTCTCAATTTCCTTCAGTCATTCCAAAATCTTTATGCAAGGAGAAATTTTACAATTTATAAATCCTTTCCCAAGCAACACCAATAAATCAAGAATGAGAGAGATAACTGAAAATGTACAATTGCACATTCAATTACCCAATCACCACCTATACATTCAATTCACAATTGAATTACCCATATTTAAACGCCAACAGCTTTCAGAGTTGGTCAAAACAAAGTTCTCAACTCTAGACATGAATATCCATATTAAATCCATAGGTAACCAACATAACCAATCTGTATTAGATTTTAACCAAACTGAGTAAGCACCACAATTAAGTTCAGCAAATGCAAAAGCAATACGAAGGGTAGAGTAAATTAGCTTGTAGACAATCAAATAATTTAATTAAGATCACACAATGTTTGGCTTAGTACCCTAAAATTAAACCCAAAATAAAAGCTGTGACAACAAGTGACTTAAACCTGCTAAGGTAAGAAAGTTCAGACATTATTTTATATTTCCAATTTCCAGGAAATTAATGTTCAAATCCTACTTATATGCTTCATTAATTCCTCCATTCAACTTGCAAAACCAAACACTTATAATAACCAAAACATGATCAACCACCAAACTCAAACAATTCAGTAATCCAATAAGCTTAAGCTTACATTTCAAGGAGCAAACCCCAAAAGAAACATCTATAACTCTTTATCTAAGGTTGTAAATCACAAATAAATAAAAACAAAAACATGACAAGCCCATAACCTGTTTGGGCATGAAAAATACAATCATAACAGTAAAACTTTTAGAATTTAGAACATACACACAACTGTAACATACAAGACATAATTCCAACTTTTGTTCAACCTCATTAACCCCTTTCTCATCAACAAAAAGCATCAAACCACACAAAATCACATGCAGCAGTAATAATAATTTGCCCTTATAACTTTAATCACAACATAACATTACATACACATGCATCACAACAAAACCACACACATACATGTGCATCAATGCTCAAAACAGAGGGAAAAATGGATCAAACCAATACAGATCAAAGACATAACAAAGGCAAGAACAATAAAATATCCACCCATTTCAAGCATTTGATCAATATTTTGAAAATCTTGCCCAGAATCAAAAACCCAATTGAAACCCTAACTCTCAAGTCTTCTCAATCGCAGAAAAGAAGGGTACAGCAGAATAAATGAAGCTACCTCACTCGTTCTCAACCTCCCAATGTCTCATCAGAGCTCCGCCGTCGCCGGAAAAGCTTCACCGATGCCAAGCTCGCCGGAAACACATAAAACGATGGAGGGTTTGTTGAGAAAGCTTAAAATAAACTAAAGGGTAGAACCAAGAGGAAAGGAAAGAGCTTACCCACAAGCTTCCACCGTTCGTGCGCCGTCAGACTCGCCGGAAAAGGAGAACGAAGTCGCAGGCGAGAGTGAACGCGAGGGAGTGAGATAGAAGATGGTTTTTGGTGAGGAGGATGAAGGAAAGGAGAGAAAGATGATGGATTTGTGAGGGGGGTGGTGCCGCCGCGCCTGTGGCCGCCGGAAATCGCGAGGGCGGAGGAGAAGGCGGAGAGATATGGGAAAGAGGAGAGATCGAGTTTGAGAGTGAGGGAAGGTAAGGGTGCGAACTCAGTGAGGGAGGGAGACCGACGGCGGTGGCCGACACGACGGCGCCGTCGATCGGAGGTCAACCAGAGGAAGATGAGAGACGGAGGGAAGGTCTGAGGCGGAGGGACTCGAGGGAGGGAGAGAGAAATGGAAAGGAAGAAAGGAGATGATGTATATATATATACTTTAGGGAAAATTACAATTAACTACCCTAAGGTTTATTCGTAATTATATTTCTAGCCCAGAAGTTTGTATATATTACTATATCTCCTTCTTTTCATTATAACATAATCTAAATCCTAATTTTACTTTTCATGAAAGTTTCTATCACCAATTAACTCTTTTATCTATATTTATTTAATTTCCAAACTAACTAAGATTTAATATTCCTAAATTGTCCAAAATATCCTAAAATTCCTCCCTAAGCCTTTAAATTTTCTAAATAACATATCAATAATTCCCTAATTAACCTACGATATCCTTTTTAAATTCAATTATCTCTTTACTAACTATGATAGCAAAAGGATTTCCATATATCAATGTCTATCATAGTTAGAAAAGGAATTTCCTAATGACTGAATACTATCCATGATAGAAAAGAATAAACTAATACAACCTGAATACTATCATGGATAATCAATAGCTAATCATGTTAGAAAAAAAATCACCTAACATGGTTAGAAAAATAAACAACCTAATGTTCAATAATATCAAATACATATAAATATATGCGGAAACGAATGCAGGCCTATACAAATTGGAAATATACACTTCCGAAGAAACTATATAACTTCTACTACCTAATTCTCTTTCCTGCTGTTTGCGCCTGTGCATGAATACCTGCAAAAATGTCAGTAATCGTGGGATGAGACAATTTGTCCCAGTAATCACCGCTTAACTCACTATAACAGTGAGATGTGCGGTAGCGAGGGCGTCTAAAGGGTACCACATTTAAAACCAATACTATATATATATATATGTAGAGTCTTTCATTCATCATTCAAGTCCCTCCTTCTAAATCAATTCAAATTCATCATCTCTATTTCCCACATATCACTCTAATCCCTCAGTCAGTTCCAAATCAACTCAACAGACGAAAATAAACGTGATTGACACTGTGCCCAGTCTCAAATCTGAAAGCATAAAAAGGGAGCACTTTAAATAGTGAAAACGTCCCTGAAAAAGGGAGCACTATAAAAAGTGTACACATCCCTGGTTCCTTTACAATCCGAGGAACCTGTACAATTAACCTATCGATTGCGCAAATCGATAGATTACATCGGCCGACGGTACTAATAATCAGTGTCATGCAATACTCACAATCCCTATTCTATATTCTATCAATATAACTCTCAACTATCTCAACTCAACATATAACCCTCTTTTCTATCTTCACCACTTCTTAAACCACTATCCCTATATACATTCCACGCCATTCCAGATCAATGGCCACCACCAGGCAGGATAATAGTATATATATAATGTGTAAAAATCTTTTATACAGAAATAATCGTGTTTAAAAGGCACCCGATAGCCTGTTTTGTATAAAAATAACCTTTCAAAGATAAATTGTATATATATAGAGGGTGAGAAAGGATTTTACAAAATCCTAGCTAACATCACCCTCAATGTTATAGTAAGGTTAAGTGAGATTACCTGTCGCCCTTTAGCACTTTACTGCCTTTCCTCACCGTTTCCTTCCCTTCAAGTATAATCACCATTATATGCTCCTATAATGATATGATACATAATGATATATTAATATCATTTTCACTTCATAATACTTTGACGTCTCTCTCGTATGTATTCATATGTTACTACCCAAATCCCCATTCTTAATTCAACTGTTTATACAATCATTCAAAGTCCAAATTCGCTACTTTAAACATTAACAAGTCATTAACAAGTCATTCACAACTTAAAAATTCCACACAGAATAATCCAATGTCTTTCCTTCAAGCTCAATTTCATATTATCACAAGCAACTTTAAACCATAACATATACCAATCATAAGCACTTCAAAGTTCACAAAACACTTCTCAAGTCCATCTCATGATTACTTCCAACCTTTATTAAAACATTATGTATTCAAATCAAACATTCCTATCCTTAGGAAATTATTAAACATCAAGCATCAATTCCTTTATAATATGAAATATCTATATTCTCATAGTATCTTGAAGTTCTAACAATACTAGTAAGGACATACATGTCTAAACACAACTTCAAATATTCTAACCTAGCCTAAACCTAAAACAAAGAACTTGTACTTAATATTAAATCCTTGGAATTAATTTGGCTTAACAATCTACATAGTTCAATCCAAAAATACATTAGTGTTTCCCTTTAAAATCCAATATTCCAAATACTTAATTACTTAAGTCTCCTTATTTTGACACAACTATAAACACAACAAACCCCAAAATACATAATTTGTAGCTCAATTTATCACATCATCCAAACTTGCATTCAACCAACAATACAAATTATCCTAATTCCACTTTATAGTCAAGTAACTCATAGGCAATGAAAGTAAACAGCTTAATTCCTATTAACATCTTCGAGTCTTTTCCAAAGACTCATGCAAAGTTCTCATGTTTCCCCATAACAAAATACATTACACATACTCAAAAATCCCCTTTCTTTTCCAAATTTTCTTTCCATAGTTAACTTCCATGTTAATTAACCATAACAGAATTTCCATACCAGAGAATATGTACTACTATACTAAACAATGAAACCCACAATGTTTAAATGACCTTTAACTTTCATGTTTTCTGTGATAAACTAGCCCTCTATTCCAACTATTGATTTACAAAGAATTAAACTTCATAAAACAATAAAAGAGATCACCAGTAGGGTTTGAAATCCCCATATACTACTTCAAATCAGATTTAGAAGCAAGAAAGACAGCTCAATATATTTATTCATGCTTCTCTTTCCTATCTTATTCAGCCCTGACATCAAAACTGCACAAAATTCACAAACTCACATGACACCAACATTTGGCTACACTAACAATTTAACTTACATGTATAATCAAATCTTAATAATAGTCACACACACACACACACACACACACACATATGTATCTATTTATGTCACAATTTCCACCAGCAGCAACTATATTTATATACTTCAACAAACTCCCAAAAGTTATAGTTTTAAAATCTGAAATTTAACATACAAGTTCACGGATAAATAAACCTTGTATTTCCTCATACTTCATTTGGAATTGCAACACTTGTATGTACAAATCAGGGAGGGCCAATTGCAGAAGAAAAACAGAAAAGTTTCACTTATATATATGTATCAGTTTTATACATTCATGTAACATCCAAACTTGTATACTCTCACTTCCTTACTCCTAAGCCCAAAGGAAACCTAAACAAAACTAAATAAACCAACAACTCCAACCATGAGCAGAAAAATTGTCAATCCAATAGTCAATTAGAATCTCCTCCATCTTCCACCAAAAATCAAACGGCCAATACAATAGAGAATACATGCAACCATTTAACTCCACAGAACAAAACAACAAAACAACATTTATATATAAACTCCTATCAAAACAGAACTTACCTCTGCCTTAATGGAAATCAACAAATTCAGCAGCAAACAATTACTTATCAACTCTATCACACACCTATACAAGTTACATAAATTCTTAACTCCTTTAGACTTCTACCCAAGCAAATCTGAAATCATAATTTCATTCTCACACTAGCATCACACACGGATAAAACAAAAGGAGAATATGAAACTTTATGAAATCACCCACTTCAACAACAGACAAACAAGCAACAAAATCTTTCAACTCCATTACATTCCTATCAAAACAAATTAAAGATTTTTGAACTCAAATTCTCTTGAAAACCATCGGACCTAAACACCCAAATTGTTAGGTTTTTTGTACAAACTCAACAAATCTTCAATCAATCACTCAAATCCTCTTCCTAGCATGATAAATCAAAGTTAAAAGACCTGAAACTCAAAACCCCAACTCGGACTCCCTCTCAAATGTTGTTCGAGATGAAGAAAAGAAGAAGAAATCAGAGAAAAGAAGCTCACCTAATTTTGTTTCTGAGGTTGCATATGTGGTCGGCGCCGGAAAATGAACAACCCGTCATAGCTTCGCCGCAAAAAGCTTCGCCGCCGTTGTTGGTGGCTGGGCGAAGGGAAGAAGACGCGAGGAAAAGAAAAGAGAAACGATTTTGGGTGAGGCTGAGGGGAGAAGTGAGAAAGGACGGCTTTGTCGTCGCCGTCGCCGTCAGCCCCTGGGTGGCTGGCGAATGCGCAGGGACGGAGGAGGAAGGAAAAAGAAGAAGAAGGCCGAAGAAGAAGAAGGATGGAGGGAGATCGAATGGTTGAAGAAGGGAGGGGCAGCGGCTTTTATATTGTGGAAGGTAAGGGTGTGTTTGGTTTGGTGAAATAAGGGGGTTCTCTGATGATTTGTAGCCCAAACTTGCCATAGTGTACTCTTTTAATTCTAAAACCATTTAAACCAGCCTCCAATCTCCTTAAACTTCAAAATATTTTTAGTTTTACCACTCCCTCATATTTCAAACTCTTCATTTCTTAATTAATTAGATGCACATTAATTACTCAAAATTTCAAAAAATATCCCAAAAAATCCTAAAAATTCCAAAATTCCTAATTTCTCCATTTATCATTTTCCCAAAACACTCCTTAATCTTGTATTAAATTTTTAGGATGTTACACCCCACATGCCAACTACCTTGCTACCATCTTCTGGCTCTAAATCTAAAAGCTTTTCAATTGCTTCTGCACGATGTTGCATCCCAACTAGATCTTTAGCCAGATCTGAGAATCTATGTCCCAATTTGAGTATTACATCTTTGACAATTTCATCAATAACATTGGCCTCTATTCTGAAAATGGAAATAAAAACTCCTAATCATCACCTAATGAAACAGAGTTCTTAAGTGAAGCAGATCAGTTGTAAGAAAATTCAATAAGTTAAAACTAAAACCAAAATCAAAATGGAGTGAAAACTAAGGATAAAAATATGGTATTAACCGAAAAAGATTTACTTACTTGGACCGTACGTCATAACCAGCGAGATTGGCTACTTGAGTCAAAGCTGTCCTCCACTTCTGAACCTTACCTATTTGGTTACTGAATTTTGTTTCATGGTCAAGGAAGAATTGTTGATATGCCCCACTTTGCTTTCGAACATGAGATGGATCCACATCATAGAAAACTGGTACAACAAAGCGTCCTTCTTCACCAACTCCTTCAAATATCTTTGCAAGTTCATCCAAGCACCATGCTGAGTCGGCATACCTTGGGGAGAAGATGACAAGGGAAATTCTGGATTGATCTATTGCTGTGAGGAGTTCAGGTTTAATGGGCTGTCCTTTTTCGAGTCTCTTGTCATCCATGAAGGTGAATATACCCTTACGTTGGAGAGCAGAAAAAAGATGGCCTGCGAAATTGTTTCGAGTATCCTCTCCTCTGAAACTCAGAAAAACCTCATATTTCCAGGTCCTTCTAGGAGAAGAAGATGATGATGAGCTGCCTGGCAAGATGAGATGAGTCATTTCCACAGTGCAAGAAGAAGAAGAAGAAGATCACTTCCCGTTGGATGGTTGGAAATGGAAAATGCCTAGTCGTGCATCTTGAAAATGTTTGGATTGACACACATGGACGGTTCACATGTGAATTTTTCCAAAGTTTGATATAAATAATAATAAAATCAATATTTAAAAGGAAAAAAAAAAGTCAGTCAACTGGTCAACATGGTCGTTGGAGGAAGAAGTTGCTCGGAAGGAGGCACTGCCATCTACTAGTCTACTTTCCCCATTGCTCACAGATCGAGAAATATAAATGACAATTAACTCCAATCTTATTTTTTTAGGGAGGTGTACTTTTTTTTAAAAATAATTCATCTTAATGCGTCATAGTCATAGTGAAGACCGTATCATTCGGTAAAATGAAGAAACTATGTTGACCAAAAAGTTGCAAAGGTTACATGCTTGCATGGCAGCTGCATCATCATCATAATTTATCCAAAAAATAAAAAAAAAAGGCTGAATCTCATCTCATGCTTGTTCTTATTCCCCAATTAATCTTCTCCATGTCCTCCAAAATTAGTGACTCAAATAAAGCCGCGTGAAGATATATCACTAAATAAATCATAGAGATTAAAATCTATGGAGTAAGCTTCAGCCACCCTTCATTCTCACTAAAACTCAACGATGGCCCCCACGAACAAGCATAATCCAAATAATTCGTTCAACACCAAAAATGGAAATGCATCCACAGTGGAACAAGATGAAATCTATCTCCCTGGGTAAAATAGCTGGGTACCTGCTGAGTATAGCCAGACCCAGAATGTGCGGTAGGGCCTGTAGATCGTGGGGCCTATAGATCTTTTTTTCATTATATTCTTTATTCCCAAAGTGGTGTAATATTTGTGATTTAAGTGAGTATTATGGATAAAGTTGTAGGGCATTTTTGTCTTTTGAACCATAAAACTTAATAGGCCCTCGTATTCTAAATATAAGACATATTTAAGGAGATGATTTTGAACTTTGATTCTAAATATAAGGTATATTTCTAATTTTTGTTTGTTTTTTCCTGATTATTCCTACATGAATTCTCCTCGATAATAATAAAATAAGAGATAGAAATGTAAGTTACATGATTGAGTTGTTTTGGGAAAACAATGTCAAATCAATTAATTAAATAACAACTTTAATCTACTCAAATTAGAAAAATAAGTCTTATATTTAGAATTAAAGTAAGTAGAAACATGCGTACTTTGAATTTTCTAACAAATTTAGGGTTGATTGAAACATATTTTGTGGTTTAATGAAATTATCCAATTAAAATTTTGGGTAAATCATGGATTTCTTTTAGGGGATTGAGTCTTCAATTTTGTCTAATCAATCGTATCCGTTGATCACTATTAGGACAACTCTAAGATGAAGGAAAGTGGAGAACTGGAAAATGAAAGGGGTAAAGATAGAAAGTGGAGAAATGAAAAATGAAAGGAGTAAAGATGAAAAGTAGATAAAATGGTTAAAGTAAAGTTTGTTAAATTCAAGAAAAATGTGACATGGAGAGAGAAAGTTGTGGGCCCAGGAAATATGCAAATTACTATAAAACCTCTCACTTTCCTTTTCCTTACTATCTTTCGTGAAACCAAACTGGCCATCAACCTGGCGGGTTGATGTGAGTGGTAAGTACTCTCGTCCCTTAAATAAGTGGTTGGGAGTTCGATCCCTAACTCTTGTTAATGGAGCGGATTCACAAGCCAGCTGTCTACCCTATATGAGACTTCAAAACAGAGAGATATTAGTCCCACTTGACACACGGGTGGGGATACCCTTGAGAAAAAAACAAACGGGCCATTTATATTCTCTATTTGGGGAAATTGATTTGGTCCTAAATATAATATAAGACTTATTTCTAATTGATATTAAGTAGAGTTGAATCCTCAATTTAATAGGGTTAAAAGACAATTTGGCCACCAAATAATTTCCATTGTATCAATTTGACCTATAAACAATTTTTGTTCTCAATCTGATCTATAAATAGGGGTGGAAATAGCCTAGGCCAGCCTAGGCCACCACCTTAATAGGCCAGGCATGTAATGCAGAAAATAGGCCTGAGTGTGGCCTATGGCCTATCATAGGCCACTTTTTCAGGCCTGAGCCTGGCCTATTAAAAAGTCTGGCCTGTCTATAAGCCTATTAAGAGGTCTGATAATATATTCAAGCTAATAAGTCATAGGCTAATAGACCTAATAGGCCACAAATTATAAGCTCTAAATTAGCCACAATCAAACAGAGGCATATGACTTTGATCAATCCTATAATAACAAGGTCAAATTAATTAAAAACTTAAAGTCGTCTAAATTACATATGTTTTGTGGAAATATTGAGACAACTACAACCTTCAAGTCATTAAGAATAAAGAAAAAAGAGTCTAACAACTACTATTGTGGCATTGCATTAGGTTTGAAACAAATGGGGGGAGAATTCAGCTCAATGACAATAGCCCAATGAATATTAGTCCTATATTTATATTTAATAGGCCGGCCTACTAGGCTTTATTTTTAAACTTAGGTCTGGCCTATTAAACAAAATAGGCCAAGAAAAAAGCCTATGACTAAGCCTGGCCTATTAGAATACCAAATAGCCTAGGCTTTTAGTAGACTAGGCCATAGGCCTTAATAGGCCGGCCTGGGCTACTTCCACCCCTATCTATAAACAATATAAAAGGCTCATTTTGGCCACTACTCTACTAGAAAATACTAAAATACCCTTGAAACCTATTAAATATAATTTTTAAAGATGTTAGTCCCACCTTTTAAAAATAAAAAATTATCACCCTCACTACAAAAAAAACGGCGCTTTCCGGCGTATACCTTCCGGCGTTTTCATCAAAAACGCCGGAAATGGCATGCCTTCCGGCGTTTTCTAAAAAAAGCCTAAAAGAAACGCCGCAAAATTTGGCGCGCGCTTCCCGCCTTCTTTCCCGCGCACACATACCGGCGTTTGTGGACACAAAAACGCCGGTATGTATATTTTAATCAAAAAATTTGTTATTTGCTTTTCTTTTTCTTTTTTTTTTGGAAAAAAATAACACATATCGGCGTTTTTCATTCTTAAAAACGCCGGTAAGTATTAAATAATATTTTTTTGAAAAAACCATGCATACCGGCGTTTTCTGGAAATGCCGATAAGCGTAAGAAAAACGCCGGTAAGTATTAAATAATATTTTTTTGAAAAAACCATGCATACCGGCGTTTTCTGGAAATGCCGATAAGCGTAAGAAAAACGCCGGTAAGTATTAAATAATATTTTTTTGAAAAAACCATGCATACCGGCGTTTCCTGGAAATGCCGATAAGCGAAAGAACAACGCCGGTAAGTATTAAATAATATTTTTTTAAAAAAAACATGCATACCGGCGTTTCCTGGAAATGCCGTTAAGCGTACGAAAAACGCCGGTAAGTATTAAATAATATTTTTTTGAAAAAACCATGCATACCGGCGTTTTCTGGAAATGTCGATAAGCGTAAGAAAAACGCCGGTAAGTATTAAATAATATTTTTTTAAAAAAAACATGCATACCGGCGTTTCCTGGAAATGCCGTTAAGCGTACGAAAAACGCCGGTAAGTATTAAATAATATTTTTTTGAAAAAACCATGCATACCGGCGTTTTCTGGAAATGCCGATAAGCGTAAGAAAAACGCCGGTAAGTATTAAATAATATTTTTTTAAAAAAAACATGCATACCGGCGTTTCCTGGAAATGCCGTTAAGCGTACGAAAAACGCCGGTAAGTATTAAATATTATTTTTTTAAAAAAAACATGCATACCGGCGTTTCCTGGAAATGCCGTTAAGCGTACGAAAAACGCCGGTAAGTATTAAATATTATTTTTTTAAAAAAAAAACATGCATACCGGCGTTTCCTGGAAATGCCGTTAAGCGTACGAAAAACGCCGGTAAGTATTAAATATTATTTTTTTAAAAAAAACATGCATATCGGCGTTTGCGAAATCGCCGGTAAAATAATAATACAATATCACTTTCCGGCGTTCCCATCATAAACGCCGGTATGCTCCACCTTCCCTATAAATAGCGATGCTCCCCCCTCATTTTCCCTTGCTCATTCGTTTCTTACTCCTTCCTACTTCTTTCTATTTGTTTCTCAGCGATCATTATAAATAGTGGTGCTCCCCCCTCATTGCACATTTGGTGGTTGCTTATTTTCATATATCTTTTTATTTATATTTGCTTCATTTTTGTTAATTTTTATGTAATTGTTAATTTTTATATTTGATATACTTTAGTTGCTCTTATAGGTATTATTTTCTTTTAATATGTGTAATATGATTTTTCTATCATTATTATTTATTAATATTTTTTATTTATATCTATAATACTAAATTTTCGTCCCAATTTAATGTTAAATTGGGACGAAAATTATTTTTTTTAATAATTTTTAAACACTTTTTGGCGTTTCTGCAAACGCCGAAAAAGTTTATATTAAATAATAGCATACCGGCGTTTCATCAAAACGCCGGTATGTCAATTATTAAAATAATGGACATACCGGCGTTTCGGGAAACGCCGGTATGTCTGAATATTATATTATTTTCTGCATCCCGTGTGTCGGCGTTTGTGGGTATCCTACGGCGTTTGTAAAAACGCCGATGTGCTACTTTTCCACGTTTTTTTTTCGGCGATTTGCAAAAACGCCGTAGAGTTGTTTCGCCGGAAAAAACGCCGGAAAGAGGCAAAAATAAACGCCGGTAAGCGGCAAGTGTTTTGTAGTGCCTACCCCACCCTCTCTCCCCTCTCCTCCCTCGGGAAATGATTCTAGGCTGATCCCTTGCCTTGCTCATCCATTTCTCATCCCCATAAACGGTGCGTTTGGATTAGTGAGTCACGTGAGGGAAAAAAGTGAACGCCACTCACATGCCTATGCTTTGCCTCTACCTTTTTTTCAGAACTTTGCCTTCTCCTTCAAACATTTCAATGGCTTCAGTTATAGTTTTAGTCTTGTTCTTCCCCAATTAGTTTTCTTCAGCAATATCAGACATATTTGCTGAGATTTTATTCATATTTGCTCAAGTTAAAATTAGAGTTTTCTACTTATCTTCCTTGTTGATCGTCTTACAGATTTGAATCATATTACAGATTTTATTCTGATTTTGGAGCTTGAAGGCGGGAAATTGAGAGAGACTGAGAAAATGAATGAAGACAAGCACAAGTTATTTTAAGGCAGAGTTGGAGAAGGCGGAGAGGCAAAAGGCTTCGCATTTTTATTTCAAAGTCACATGCGCAGAAACAAGCTAGCACGTGTCATTTTTATTTCAAAGTCATATGACTTAACTCATCCAAACGGCACCGTTTATGGAGATGAGAAATGGATGAGCAAGGCAAAGGATGAGCCTGGAATCATTGTTGCTCCTGCCTCCTTCACCCACCACACTCCTCTCTCTCTCCCAACCTCACCCACCGTTCGCCGCCTTCTCCCGCGTTAACCCCGAAAACTGCTTCCTAATCCTCATTCAACATTCAACATTCAACATTCAACAACCAACGTTAACCAACATTGCCTTCTTGTTCTCCATCTTTTGTACGTAGACATCAATATATTTCACCAACAAACATGGCTTTCACTGATCGCCTTCAAGAATCTCTCACCAGACCTGCACTTCGTTCCTATCTCGCTGAGTTCATCTGCACTTTCCTCTATGTCTTCGTTGTCATCGGCTCCACCATGTCTTCCCGTGAGACCTTAATTCCCTCCTTTATTGTCTTCACTATATGATGCATCATTACTCAATATACTTCAACCACTATACTTATATTATTGTGTGGCTTACATACTTTAGAATTTTGTCCACTACAGTGATTATACATATTGCTTCATTATGTTGTTCAATATGTTGTGTGTATATTAATGTTCATTATGCTTTTTTTTTCCTTGCCATGCATGTACATGCATGGACATTATAACTTTTTTTTTTAAAAAAATTATTTTCGTAGACAAGTGAACAAATTAAAGTGTGTGGGTAATTATTTGATGGCAGGAGTGATGAAGGGGCAGGTGGCGGTGGAGGCGGCGAGCCTGGCGGTGTCGGCGATGGCGAATAGCTTTGCGCTGTCGTCGGTGGTGTTCATGGCGTGGGATGTGTCGGGAGGACATGTGAACCCACCAGCAGTGACTTTGGGAAGGGTAGTTGGAGGACATATGACCCTTTCAACTGCTTTCTTCTATTGGATTTCTCAGATTATTGGTTCCATTATGGCTTGCCATCTTCTTAAGATCACCTTTGTTGGCATGGTATTTCTTTTTCATCCATTCGCATCTTTTTTTAAGTATATACTCCTTCCGGTCCTAAATATAAGACCTAATTGACTTTTTTGAAAAATCCTAAAAAAAGCAAAAAAAAAAGTTAATTATAAATTGATTTACCTAATTTTTTCCCTTAAACTAGTTTATTTTACTTATAAACTAATGGATAATCTAAAAATATATCAAATATGTCATGATTTAATAGACTATTTTGCAACCTTAACCTCTCCAAACAAAAGTTATCTAGGTCCTATATTTAGGACCGGAGGTAGTATATTACATTTATTTTCTCTCTCTTGATTTTGGGTTCTTATAATAAATGGGGGGAAAAAATTACTGGATCCTTTATCGAGTTTTGTTAAGGATAGTATCTGTTCTCTATCTTCAAAATCTATACTTGTTTTTTTAAAAAAAAGAAAGTGCAGAGTACACGAAATTTGTTCGGGTTGCAATTTTTTGTTCTTTAGTCTCAGTCCATCAATTTTTACGCTATATATAAATGTAAATTCGGTGAAAAGGCTTTAGAGTCCATTTTTGTGATTTCTTAAACACTCGAAAGGCAATATATGTCTATTTAATTTCTTAAAACTCTAGATGGAGAGACTATTTTTTAAATTGTTTGCCATAAAAAATTTACACCTTATTTTATATTGACTTGATAAGTAGGTCGTGTTTTTTTAGTCATTTATATTTTCAATTTAATGCATGTAACTATGTAGCGATGGTTTACAAAAACTAATATATTGTTTGAGGAGGGAGATTTGTGTAATGTCCTGGTATACGTATGTTCAACTTATTTTATGTAACTTGTCTGTTTGGTTTTTGTGCAGCATGTGCCAACGTACACAATAGCACCACAAATGACAGGGTTTGGAGCATCCATAGTGGAAGGTGTCTTGACATTTGGATTAGTGTACACTGTGTATGCTGCTAGGGACCCTAGGCGCAGTGGTCAACTGGGGCCCACAGGTGCCTTAGCCATCGGACTGGTGGCCGGAGCCAACGTCCTGGCGGCCGGTCCCTTCTCCGGCGGGTCCATGAACCCGGCTTGCGCCTTTGGCTCAGCCGCCATTGCTGGAACGTTCAAGAACCAAGCAGTGTATTGGATTGGACCCCTCTTTGGTGCCTCTGTTGCTGCCCTTGTTTATGACTCTGCTGGCTATCCTTCCGATACTGCTGATACATTTGTAGATGCTGATAGGGTTTAATTTGAAGTCTTAAGTATCAAACTTTAATGTAATATTGTATAAGACATATTTTATTATTTGTAGTCTTTCCTGTATATGATTTTATAGTGTGAACGGTTTGATGAACACAATGTGTAAGTTATATGTTGCATGAATGTTGCAAAGTCTGTATTCATATTAATGTTTTGATATGACTTGAGTTATCTGAGAATATATATTCTCCACAATCCACATAATAAAAATCATACCCTTGACTACGTTGAGATAGGAAATTCAGATATTATTGGTAGAAACGTGATCAAATTATTCTCAAATTTACGTACACTTTTACCGACCTTGATTATGTTTGTAAAAGTGTACGTAAATTTGATAATGCAAACATGTTACCATGATTATGCAAACATGTAAATCGTAAGCTTTATAATACCCTTGAGGCTAAGGGTGTGAGAATCGGACAAAAGAATCCAAATTTATAGTCTTTGCTTGAGGAAACTAACAAGTGATGCATGTACCTACGATAATGCAAACATGTTACTCCATATGTTGAGTTCTCTTGAATTATATTAAACTAGTACAGGACCCACGCAATGCGCGGGATTAATGAATGGGAAAATGTCATTTAAATCCCTCCGAATATACAAAAGTACAATTCAGGAACTCAAACTTCCAAAAGGACCATGAAGGAACTAGGACTTAATTGACATTTTAAAATTGTGTGAAAAGACAAAATTACCCTAATCATAAAACAAAAATTACTAACTACCCTATTGAAAATGATGGGTGTAAGGGTGGTTAGTAATTTTTGTTTTATGATTAGGACAATTTTGTCTTTTCACACAATTTTAAAATGTCAACTAGGTCCTAGTTCCTTCATGGTCCTTTTGGAAGTTTGAGTTCCTGAATTGTCCTTTTGTATATTCGGAAGGATTTAAATGGCATTTTCCCTTAATGAATATCATGTATAAATGATAACATATGAACATGACAACTTTGAAATTATGTATAAAGAGTTTGATCGTACTTTTATTTTGAACTGAGAGTTTAATCATATTTGGGTAATCAATCATGTAAATAATTTAATGTCAATCATATAATTTTAAATGGATGATTGCAACTTGAGAAAAGTATAAATCAAGTTAGTGATTTGAAAAGAATATTATAATAGATTCGCTATCTATCAAAATTAAATTAATCAAAGTAATATATTGATGTCTTAAAACACTTAATATTCAATTGAAAATTATTTTTAAAACAAATGAAGGCTAGGAGAGAAGGAAATGTGTGCTAGTTAGTTATTTAATGATCCATTCAAATATTTTGGTACGTGAAATTATTAAAAGTATACTTCTAATATTGAACAAATTGGTAATTCTCTCATAATATTTATAAGACAAATTCAAATGCAATTATCCGCCATCATATATAAACTATCATGAGATATAAAGTTCAATGAAAACACTTCATAATTAAGCTCCCCTGGCTCCTTTATGAAGACACTTTATAATTGCCTAGACAATAGTAAGTTGCATACGATGACACTTTCAAAGATTTTTAACCAAAACTAAAAGTTATAGTATATATTATAGGGTATTATAAATTCAACAACTTCATCAAAGTATCCACAAAAATTCAACTACTGCTAGGCCTATACGTGCTACTCTGCTTGCTTCAACTAATTCGAGTTTCATGCATTGTTTCAAGAGATTCTTCCTCCTGAAGCCCCTTTCCCAAAGTTTGTCGTTTTGGATCCTTCACTGATAAAGAAAGCAAGATTAGAATCATAAAATTCATAATATAGATGTATCATAATACTAATAAAAAAATATCCTCTGAGCAACAGAGCATGCAATGTCAACATTATTCTCCATCTTTTCTTCATGCATTTTTTAAATGAGCATCAATTGAAATGTAGAGACAACTTTTTCTGCTGCACCTCAAATATCGAAAATCATTACATCAAATTTGTATAGCTGTAATTTGAGTTTACATCTCTAATCAAATGAAAACAGTCAAGAGCAAAAGGCTCAAATTGTCAAACTGATGCTTATAAAAATTACCTTTTCCTAGATATCAGGTAAATACAAATTTTCATTAATTATGATTCTATAATCTAAATGATTAACATTTCAGAGACGGTGTAAATTTTTAATTTAAAGAATAGCCTATTTTAAGAGATAAGTATTCACATTGATCAAATTAAGAAAACAGAATCACCAAATAAGCAAGCTTCTTCATCCTTTTTGTGGACAGTACTTGTTCAGCAATTTCTACCAAAAATCATATTCAGAAATTAACTTCTTAAAAATCTTGAAACATCAGAGTACTCTCCATATGTTGAATTCTCTTGAATTATATTAAATTTGACTCATAAGAAAAAGCTTACATCATAAACACTTGGATGCATGCAACAGTAAGCTGATTATAAGTAACAATGTGAGTTAAATCTTCTTCCTTCTTAATATTGAGTAGTACCCCCGTCTTGCCTACAATTTTTGGATCCATTAGCCAGGATCTTGATTTGGAAGATCCAACATATGCCATTAGGATCACTTTTTGCATCGCACTTAACTGCGGTTGTGACTGGGGTTGTGGTTGTGTTTGAGGCTGTGGAACCATTATTAGTTGGGTGATTTTCTAAACTATTAAGTTAATGTAAAAGATGCTCTAATAATAAAACGAGTCTTTGAGCACACATCAACGGTATGAGTAATCTAAGGTTGATCATAGAGTATTTGATAAGGCGCATATGTTTAGAGATAAGAGACAGCCACAAAAAAACACGCAAGAACCCAAATCTTAAACACCACAAGATAACGAAATTACGAGGTTACTTACTACCTGGATAAGTACGATAAACCTCTCTGGACTCATAGTAATAATAAAGAGGCTAGAAACCAAAAGTGGAGGAGATTCTTCGAATATAAAAGGAAGGAGAAAGACAAACAATAACTAGCTGCTACAACTAGTCAAACACTAGAACCTACTCACATCGTGGATCGTATGGAAAAAATTAATCCACTGGAGAATCTCAACTTCAAAAAAACATCTGCTTCTTCAGTGTTTAATCACAGATTTAATTGCGTTCCAGAAATGCTTTGGGACATAATAAAAAGAGTGGAAGAGAGGGAGACATCACGTCTTATTCAGTCTTGTGCATCAGTTTGTAATTCATGGAGAGCAATCACAAAGGAGGTTGTTTAGACTCCTAAGCTACCCGGAAGGCTCAATTTTACCATCAAGTTAAAGCAAGTAAATACCATAACTTCTGCTCTATATCATTATATTTAATATTTTCTCATCACAAACATTAAATAAAAAAGTGAAATTTGTGCGCATATGATTAGTCAACATGTCCAGAGCAGCTGCTAAAACACTATAATGTAAAATCTCATAGAATCACGCTATTCTTCAGACTATGAACAAATGGTACTCCTATGTTCTAAATAGGTTGCATTTCCAAAGCAGTATGCCCATTGTTGTTTCTGTTAGCAGAAGTTGCTTCTGAATCTTCCTTGTCATCATCTGTGGACCTCATCTGTTGAACTGGAGGCGGGTTCACAACAGTCATAGGCATAACAACGTCAGCAGGCCGACCCTTCATCTCCCTGTGCTCCTGAGTCCTGACATAAGGCGCACCAGTGCAAGCAGCAATGTACGTAAACAACATGGGTCGCAATGCGAGTTCTGCAACCATAACAATTAATATGTGGAGGCAAAATCAATACCAAAACCAGATTTTCATTCTGGGAAAAAAACCATGAAAGTCAATTGGGAAAAAAACTGACATTTCCTTGTGTGTTGGTCACAGTTGGCCTTGGGCTGTGAACTGTAGGACCATCTAATGCACGCCCCACAAGACAACTCCCATCATTATAGCTTTGATGACCAACATGCAAATGTGTCTGAGGGGCATTCGGTTCCTGTCTTGTGGTTATCAAAAAACCTTGGTTTGCAGTGGCATAACGCGATATTGTGTGGGGACAATCATTCTTCTCATCTTTTTGTGCTGTGTTTGCTTCTTTATCCTGTGAGTAGGAATTCAACAATAATTATAGTTAATGAAAAAAATTCAATAATTGAAATGAATTAATAGAAAAAAACATAAAATATATCAAGTCATGGAAGCTTTTGTCAAACTTCAAAGCAGATATAATTATTCTTACTCATTTCTTTTCTACGCCATGTGTACGCTACATAATTGTTGGAAGACCCCTCTAAATAAAGCGGGTGTATATAATATACAGGAACCAGTTTTTACTATATAATTTAGTTATACGAATTGATTGATTGCCACTGTATTATAAAACAAAGAAAAGGAAGTAGAGAAAGAAAGCTTTCTAACGGACCATACCAAATGCCGGGCGATTATTTCACTTGTATTAAGCTCTTCATTTAAGGAGAAGTCCAAGCAATATGCGAATTTAGAGCAGCCAGCTAGATTTAAGATTTCCAGTGAGTTAACAGAAAACAAGGAATTGGGTATACTAACAAGATTGATGCAACCTCTCAAATTCAAGATTTTGAGCGTTGAAAGTTCAGCAACAGATGCATCAACTTGCAATAATCCAATGCATCCTTCCAGCTCTAACCTCTCAAGGTTCGGAACCTCACCAAAATCTGGTGTCTTTGTCAAAGTTTTGGAGCCACATAAATTCATTTTCTTCAACATGGGGAGCCACTGTGAATGGAGAATAGATACATAGATACAGAATTAGCCTTAATACGTTGTCAGTAATAAAAACACGATACTTAGATACTCCCTCCCTTAAGATCACTTTACCAAATTTGGAGAAATTAAGGAAGACATTCCAATGAGTTAGGATTACATGAAATTTCAAAAATACCCCTCACCTAAGTTTTAAAAATATCTTCTCACATTCAAACCACTATTTTTTGGGTGAAGGGAGTATAGAGGTAATTTGGGGAAAACTTGAGTCAAATTAGAAAGTGATCTTATATTTAGGAACAAGTTATCTTCCCTAAAGTGATCTTATATTTAGGAACGGAGGGAGTATTTAACAACAGATTAAAGGCATGTTGTTATGGAGATTTGATTGAATATTTTCGAGCACTTTAAATATTTAATAACTAGATGAAGAAAAGTAACATACCATTTTCCCCTCCCATACTTCAGACATGTTGCTTTCAGGCATAATCAATTGAACAAGTGTATCAGACTGAAAACTAGATGGTAAAGCAGTGAAAGGATATTGATGCCATAAAACATATCGCAACTCACTCGGAAGATTATCGAGACTTCCAGAAACTTTCACATTACGAAATATGAGCAATCTGAGGTTGTCCATATCTAACAGGGCATCAATGCTCAAGGGAGTAGTATTTGGCTCTTCCAAGTCCAAGGCTATAGCTTCAACATTATTTTCCATCCCCTAGGATTTGCAATTATTGGCACAGAATAATTAAGGAAATGTTAGATTACTACTTTTCATATGGGACTGTTTTACTTAAAGAGAGTTTACCAAAACTTACCATGTTTGTTCCTTTTTCCATAGCATATTTGATGTCCCTAAAGAGATATAGTCGACTTAGTTTATCTGGTTGATTTGGACATAGTTCCCGTACAATTTCTCTTCCCATTGCTTGCAACATTCCATGCATTTGTATTCTCTCATTTACAACTTTGAAAATTGATTTTTGAATAAGAAGTTTGATTTTTATATCAACATCACAACTGAAGCAATCCTGTAAAATCTCCTTCACATAATTGATGTCCTTGCCTACAAAGAAACATGCTATGTCCAAAAACATTTCCTTACTCATGTCATCAAGTTCATCATAACATTTTCTCAGCACCATTATGATCTCAAAGGGAGGAACAATTTCTTCTCTTCGAAGATAACTTCTCCTTTCTGCAACGCCTTTTCCATAAAGGTATGAACCCAATGTTGCAATTGCTAACGGAAGTCCATTAGCGTATTCCACTGCCCTATCTATCATCTCTTTAAACTCATCGGTACGATATTCCATTGTAAAAGCTTTAGAACAAAATAGTTCGGAAGCTTCCTCCTTAGACAAAAGCTTAGGCCTGTAAATGGTACCAATGTCATATTGTCGAAGGACTTGTTCATCTCTAGTTGTTATAATGATTCTACTGCCCGCGCCAAAACAATCTGATATTTCATCCAAGTTCATCTCTTGTAAATGTTGTGCAAGATCGACACCATCAAGAACTATGAGAAACTTGTGGTTTATCAACCTTTTGCATGCTAAGAACTCTTCGTCTAGAAAACTCCACGCCGCTTCATTTTCTATCCCCAAATGTCTATGGAGAAGTTCATGTAAAGATATGTCACCATGCTTTAAACGTGCGCTTACATTGGAAAGGAAACAAAAGGCATCAAAACGGTAAAAGATCTTGAGATATAAAACTGTAGCAATGGAGGACTTCCCCAATCCACTCATACCACAAATGCCTACAACTCGAACTTCATCATCTCTACTCAATTCCAAAAGCTCTTCTGCTTCTTCCACTTGAGATTGTATCCCAACAAATCCAAAGAGCTTGTAAAAGTGCTCATCTACTTTTGTCGTGACTTGTTGAACAATTTTTGGAATAGCTTGTGATCCTGATGAGCTGGAAACATAGAAAATGAAAAACTAAATACATTAACCAGATTTGTGACCCAGTCATGAGGATAAAAGATCTTTACCTATTATCGTTGTGGCTTATATGAGGTTAATCTGGAATTCACATATAAGTTTTCCAAAATTACCATTGAAAATATTGGTCATTCTAATATGATCAATCAATCAATTAATTAACAGTGAATTAATCAATCAATTGATGATGAAGTCAATAATTCTCACCTTCCGCATCTAACTAATTAATTAATCTCTTGATTATTAAATCAATTAGGAGATTTATCATTTCCCAATGAATTGATGAAGCTCATGAGCGGATATAATTATCATAAATTTCCAATACTACATAATAATTAGGACAAGTGGGTACTCCATCCGGTCCCTAATATAAGAGCTAGCCGCCAAAAAAAGTTTCTTAAGAAGAAAACATGTGAATGTTAGTTAGGTGTTTGGAGTTAATGCTTCTTTTTCAATATTGCCTATATTTATTATAATACTTTTAAGAGAGAGAAATACATAAACATTAATAAATATGAAAGAGAATTAGGGGCAAAGTAGGAAAAAACACATTAAATGGGGAGAGAATGTGAGATGAACTCTTATATTAGAAACAAAAAACATTCAAATTTTGAGCTCTTATATTAGGGATCAGAGGAGTACTTGATTAATAAATTTGACACAATAGTATAAGGGATAAATGATAATATAATGTTAGAGTAGTAAATAATATGTATGTGGAGTTGAGATGTGAACTTGTGATTAAAAAAAAGAAAAGTTGTTATGTGAAAGTAAAACAATATAGAGTAATATAATACTACCTCCGACCCTAAATATAGGACTTAATTAATTTTTTTGGGAGAGACTAAAGTTGCGAAATAGGTTATTAAATGATGACATATTTGATATATTTTGAGATTATTCATTAGTCTATAGGTGAAATAAACTAGTTTAAGGGAAAAAATTAGGTAAATCAATTTATAATTAACTTATTTTGTTTTTTTAACGATCTTCTAGAAAAAGTCAATTAAGTCTTATATTTAAGACGGAAGTATTAATAATGGTGGATGAAGAGTAAGCTAAGGAAGAGAAGATACTGATTGGGTTGGTGGATGTCAGGGAGAGAGGTAATAAGTTGTAGGACAGCCTTCCGCCTCTCTTCCTGATCATCCTCACTTTCAAATCGATCTGGTGGGAAAACATGTTGTAGAATATGTTGAACAATGGACTGTGGATCCACATCGTAATACACTCCTATGATTGCTCGTTTTTCTTCACTCCACCCTCCAAGATGTGGGCCGTCATTCAGAGCTCCCATCACATTGTTCACCTTCTTCATATCTGCTTCCATCCTTTCACCCATCACCCTTTCACCTCTATTATACCTAACGGCCCTACGAGGGACACGAAAACTATAACCGCACCCGGCAAAGTGGGCTAATTCCTTCAAACAGAAAGAAGAAGAAGAAGCAGCATAGTTCTTGGAGAACACCACAATCCATACCCACGACTTCTCCATTGCTTCATGAAGTAGGTAATATGGAAGGTTGTGATGACGTCGGAAGACAGTGAGGCCTTGTGCTTCAAGAGCAGCGGAAAGGCTTCTGATGAATCTGCATGCCCCCTCATCCTCCTCATCGTAGCTCATATAAACATGATTCGGTTTTAACTTGCCCATGTATACTCAAACCTCCTACCAGTAATATATCACTGCTTCTCTCCCATGCATCCTACATTATCATCCATCACTTGCCAAGTTTTAATGCTTATGACCAATCCCAGCAAGTCCCACTTTCATCTCCTCCTCCTCCTCCTCTCATTATTATGCCACCCACTCCAACCACTTGACTACCGACCTAGTACGTTACCTACCATAGCACTATAGTAGATATTTTTTCCTTCATGCACAGCTGTAACCCATAATATTTTCCATGTGTCAAATATTTTCCCAAAATTCAACGTCATTAACGGCTTTTGCTTCCCTTGTTTTAATTCCTCCATTTGCCGTTAAATAACTTTATTTTCGCTTTAAATTTCTCAAATCGAAATGTATATATCACCACATTTTATCTAAAACAAGTCACATTTTGATATCTTTTGACAATAAATTGGTTTTCTTTTCAATTTTATATGATTTTTAAAAATTTTAATTTCAACATGTGTCTTGTATTCCGTTAAAAATAGAGACCATTTTTGTCTTTTAAAGCACAAAACTTAATACTCCCTCCTATTCTTAATATAAGACATATTTGAAAAGATAAATTTAATTCTAAATATAAGACTTATTTCTAATTTTTATTCAAATTATCCTTACTATCAATGTTCCCCAATAATAGACAAATAAGAGAGGGATGATGAGGGTAAAGGTAGATGATTAGGGTATATTGGTATTTCAACTAACTTAACTAACATCTTTAATCTAATGAAATTAAGTAAATATGTCTTATATTTAGGAAATGAGAGAGTATCATTTTTGAGCTATGAAGTGTTCAAATTATTTTGGTCGTTGTTAATTGAAATGAATTACAACCTATGGGTTTAATGGAATTTTCCCATTCAAATTTTGGAGAAATCGTGGATTTTTTAATGAATTGAGTCCTCAATTTTATCTAAATAATCGTATCCGCCCATTACTTGCAGGCCAAATAATTATGCTAACCTGAGGTGCATTATATGCCGTGAACCAGGGAATGAACTATTGTAGTTTCTTTTCTTTGACAAATCATTTGTGCCATACTTATCATGGAAGCTTCAACTTAAATGATAGAAAATCCAAGATCATGAGAAGAAAAAAAGATCGAGGGGGAATGATTACCACTTCATCTTCAGAAAGAAATTGGTAAGTCAACATAGTCGTTGCCGATTTTAGTGTCTGTTTGGATACATTTCCAAAAGCTATTCTGGCTCCAAACCTAGGTTTCACACAAATACATCCAAACACTCAATTTTTTTGGATAAACTATTTTGAGAAGAAAAGCTAGTTTGGGTTCCAAAAGCTATTTTGATAAAAACTACATTTTTCTCCTTTTCCAGCTGAAAGCTTCGATCTCTCATTTAGAAAAAATCTTTTATTTCAAATAAAAGAAACATGAAAAGCTATCCATCCTAACTATATTTCAGAAAAGTTATATTCTACTCAAAAGTTATTCTTAAAAGTTATTCTCAAAATGCTTAATCCAAACACTCTCATTTCATCAAAAGCTATTCTACTCAAAAGCTATTCTCCAAAAGCTATTTTCCCAGAAACTATTCTCAGAAGCTGAATCCAAACATACCCTTAATATGGCCCCCCACGGGTTGATTAAGTCCGTACATACGTACTACAGTACTATTATCACGGGTTTTGCTTTTGGTGAAACTAGCCAATAGGCTCCCGCGCAATGCGCGGCTAGATGTATAATTGGCAAGAAAAATTTGTGGTAGTATATATAGGGAACAAAATCATTAAATTGGCGACATAAACTAATTCATTGGATCAAAGTTTAAATGGTATTGCAATAACTTTTACCCCTCATAATATCACAAACTTAACAGCTCCGAATATTAAAAAACGTTCCTAAAAACCTCATTATAAACTACATTCGTTGTCAAGCCATTTCCTTCTAAATCCCTGTTCGGAACGTAAATTTTTAGTCCTTCCATCGATCGGACCCTAGAAAGAGAAAGTGGCATATAGTTCCAAAATAAATGATCATGACATATAAATTAAGGAAATAATTTATATACGCAATCTACTATTTTGAAGAAGCACTTGAAGAGAACAGCCTTTAGTCTCAATATTTTTGTGGTACAGATATTTTCACATATAGATACAATGAAGAGACTAATTTTTATTTTTTATTTTGGGTAACATACATCTATTAAAACTTGAATATATATTAAAATGATATGTTTAATTTTTCTAGAGCCAGTATTTTGGAATATAAAACAAAGTAAAACTACCTGATAGTACATGCAATTAACGCTTTGAAATCATATGATTATATCATATTAACGGTATATGGCCATCTATGATTTAACTTGACACGTCTCTAAGTACTGCATATTATATATTATTTTATGACCACAACAGCTATATGTATGTCTAAGTCAGGGAATGTCCATGCACAAATCGGTAATGAATCAATACTATAAATTATTATTTCATATATGTGTTATTATCAATGATTTTTTTTTTGCAAAAAGTAACTTATTATATCGACATGTCTTTAAGTACTGTGTAATATATACTCCCTCCGGTCATAAATATAAGACCTAGATGACTTTTTTGGAAAATCCTAAAAAAACAAAAAATAAGTTAATTATAAATTGATTTACCTAATTTTTTCCCTTAAACTAGTTTATTTTACCTATAAACCAATGTATTATATAAAAATATATTAAATATGTCATCATTTAATAACATATTTTGCAACCTTAATCTCTCCAAAAAAAGTCATGTAGGTCCTATATTTAGGACCGGAGGTAGTATTACTTATTGACTACAAAAGATATATGTAGGACTATGTCAGGGAATGTTCATGCACAAATCAGTAATGAATCATGACAAATCCCAAGATTTATATAATTTTATTGTGATAAAATGAAGTTTTTAACAATTTGAGATGCAATATTAGTATCTTATATGAAAAAGAAAAATGTTTTACCTTAGGTGCTAAATAAATAAAAAAAAGTAGTCTAAAATTTAAAAGTATCAAAAAGAGAGTTATTTGTTATGAAAAATATATAATATGGTGAATGTCCATTCAAATTCTTCCTAGGATTCTTTCTCCTTCTAAATGCCATTAACTTTGTAACATTTGTAACCTTTGTAACCCCACAATGAATTACATGTAAGGAGTTTCTAATGCCATAAACTCCATCATAATTCTCTTTAAATTTCATGAATGACTTGGGACCTATAAATAGAGGTCATGTACTAGGCATTTGGTACCATTGAATCACAAGTGCTTCTCCTCTCATATTTTCTCTCATACCTTTTTTCTTGTTCTTGATTTATTTCTTCTCCATATATTTCTTATCTTCTTTATTTTTTAACACGTTATCAGCACGATACTCTAATAATTTAGAATATGGATGTTTCTCATGTTTCCATTGGACACAAGGATGAAGACATATGTCTCATAGATAGTGCAACAACACACACTATTCTTAAAGATAGAAAATATTTTTCTCATATAAGAAATGGAAGAGCAAGTGTCAACACTATAGCGGGTAATACAAGAATAATTGAAGGCCCCGGAAGAGCAATTATAATATTACCCAAAGGGACAAAATTTTTCATCAATGATGCATTATATTCTCCCAAGTCTCAAAGAAATTTATTGAGTTTTAAAGATATCCGCCAAAATGGATATCACATTGAGACTATTAATAAGAAAAGTATTGAATATCTACATATTACAAATGTTAGAGATGGAGAGAAATGTGTCCTAGAAAAATTGCCTACATTATCTTCTGGTTTATACTATACAAGTATCAAATCAATTGAGTCAAATGTTATAGTAAGCCAGAAGCTTGCTGATAAAACGAAATTTATGGTTTGGCATGACCGGTTGGGTCATCCCGGATCAACTATGATGCGAAGAATTATTGAAAATTCACATGGGCATCTATTGAAGAATGAAAAGATTCTTCAATTTAAAGATCTTTCTTGTGCTGCTTGTTCTCAAGGTAAGCTCATAACAAGACCTTCTTTGACAAAGGTTGGAATTGAGTTCCCAAAATTTCTGGAACGTATTCAAGGGGACATATGTGGACCTATTCATCCACCATGTGGACCATTCAGATATTTTATGGTTTTAATAGATGCATCTACAAGATGGTCACATGTGTGTTTATTATCAACTCGTAATTTAGCGTTTGCTAGATTACTTGCTCAAATAATTCGGTTAAGAGCACAATTTCCAGATCATGCAATTAAGACAATTCGTCTTGATAATGCTAGTGAGTTTTCATCACAAAATTTCAATGATTATTGTATGGCAACTGGAATTACAATAGAAAAATCTGTTGCTTATGTCCACACTCAAAATGGTCTTGCAGAATCATTTATTAAACGCCACCAATTGATAGCTAGACCAATGCTTTTGAGAACAAAACTTCCCATTTCTGCTTGGGGACATGCAATATTACATGCAGCAGCAATTATACGCATCAGACCAACAAGTTATCATAAATTTTCCCCATTACAATTGGCTTTTGGTCAGGAGCCAAATATTTCTCATCTTAGAATTTTTGGATGTGCAGTATTTGTGCCAATTGCTCCACCACAAAGAACAAAAATGGGACCTCAAAGAAGGATGGGAATATATGTTGGATATGAATCTCCTTCTATAATAAAGTATTTAGAACCATTGATTGGAGATTTATTTACGGCACGTTTTGACGATTGCCACTTTGATGAATCAATTTTTCCAACATTAGGGGGAAATGAAAAACAGCTGGAAAAAGAGATTGCATGGAAAACATTATCATTATCTCATTTGGATCCTTGTACACAGCAATGCGAACTTGAAGTTCAGAAAATAATTCATTTGCAAAATATTGCTAATCAATTGCCAGATGCATTTACTGACCTAAAAAGAATTACCAAATCTCATATTCCAGCTGAAAATGCTCCAATTAGAATTCATGTCCCTGAAGGACAACCAAAAAGTTGCAAATGAAACTAAGCCACGCCTGAAGCATGGTAGACCAATTGGTTCAAAAGATAAAATTCCTAGAAAGAAAAAATTAGCTCAAGATGGTCAAGTTGAGGAGACTGATGTTCTAGGTGAAACCCAAGACATAATTAATCAAAAGACCCCAGAAGAGGTTCAGGTACCTGAAAATTATGAAGAGATCTCGATAAATTATGTCAAAACGGGAAAAATATGGAACCGAGAAAATATAGTTGTCGACAACGCATTTTCATATAATGTTGCTGTGGAGATAATTGGTCAAAGTGATGATCTTGAACCTAGATCAGTTGAAGAATGTAGACAGAGAATTGATTGGCCAAAATGGAAAGATGCAATTCAAGTAGAGTTAAATTCACTCTCAAAACGAGAAGTTTTTGGACCTATCGTTCAAATACCAAAAGGTGTAAAGCCAGTTGGATATAGATAGGTTTTTGTGCGAAAACGGAATGAGAAAAATGAGGTTGTTAGATACAAAGCACGACTTGTTGCACAAGGTTTTTCCCAAAAACCTGACATTGATTATGAAGAGACCTACTCTCCTGTGGTGGATGCAATCACTTTAAGATATCTTGTTAGTCTGGCTGTAAGCAATAAACTTGATATGCATCTAATGGATGTTGTCACAGCCTATTTATATGGCTCTTTAGACACTGAGATTTATATGAAAATTCCTGAAGGATTTAAGTTGCCAGAAGCATATAAAAATTCTCGAGAAAATTATGCAATTCGCTTGCATAAATCCTTATATGGATTGAAACAATCTAGAAGAATGTGGTATAATCGTCTAAGTGAATACTTGTTGAAAGAAGGTTATAAAAATGATCCAATTTCCCCATGTGTGTGTATTAAAAGGAATGGATCAGAGTTTGTCATAATCGCTTTATATGTGGATGACTTGAATATAATTGGAACTCCTGAAGAGCTTCTCAAGGCAATTGATTGTTTGAAGAGAGAATTTGAAATGAAAGATCTTGGGAGAACAAAGTTTTGTCTTGGATTACAAATTGAGCACTTTACAAATGGAATTTTTCTTCATCAATCAACTTATATTGAGAAAATATTAAAGCGATTTTATATGGATAAAGCTCATCCATTGACAACTTCAATGGTTGTAAGATCACTTGATACGGAAAAAGATCCCTTTCGTCCTAAACGGGAAAAAGAAAAACTTCTAGGTCCAGAAGTACCATATCTTAGTGCTATTGGTGCACTGATGTATCTTGCAAACTCAACACGTCCTGATATTGTCTTTGCTGTAAATTTATTGGCAAGATTTAGTTCTTGTCCTACGAGAAGACATTGGAATGAAATCAAACATATATTTCGATATCTTCAAGGGACAAGTGATATGGGATTATTTTATTCTAACCAATCTATATCACAGCTGGTTGGTTATGCAGATGCATGATTTTTATCAAATCCACATAATGGTAAATCACAAACAGGATACTTGTTTACTTGTGGAGGTACAGCTGTTTCATGGCGATCAACAAAACAAACATTGTCAGCTACATCATCAAATCATGCAGAAATAATAGCGGTTCACGAGGCAAGTCGAGAGTGTGTATGGTTAAGGTCAATGACTTAACATATTGAATCAATGTGTGGGTTGATTCTTGACCAAAAAGTTCCGACAATATTATATGAAGATAATACAACATGCATAGCTCAGCTGAAAGGAGGATATATCAAAGGGGATAGAACAAAGCATATTTCTCCAAAATTCTTTTTCACTCATGATCTTGTAAAAGGTGGTGATATAGATGTTCAACAAATTCGCTCATGTGACAATCTTGCAGATATATTTACCTAGGCACTACCAACCAGAACATTTGAGAAAATAGTGTATAGCATTGGAATGCGTAGATTCAAGGAGATAAAATGATATTGTTATCAGGGGGAGAAATTATCATGCTGCACTCTTTTTTCCTTAACCTAGGTTTTGTCCTAATGAGTTTTCCTGGTAAGGTTTTTAACGAGGCAGCTTCAATAAACATTGTGTACTCTTTTCCCTTCACTAGGTTTTTTTGTCCCAATGGGTTTTTCCTAGTAAGGTTTTAATGAGGCACAATATCATGGACATTCAAGGGGGAGTGTTATGAAAAATATATAATATGGTGAATGTCCATTCAAATTCTTCCTAGAATTCTTTCTCCTTCTAAATGCCATTAACTTTGTAACATTTGTAACCTTTGTAACCCCACAATGAATTACATGTAAGGAGTTTCTAATGCCATAAACTCCATCATAATTCTCTTTAAATTTCATGAATGACTTGGGACCTATAAATAGAGGTCATGTACTAGGCATTTGGTACCATTGAATCACAAGTGTTTCTCCTCTCATATTTTCTCTCATATCTTCTTTCTTGTTCTTGATTTCTTTCTTCTCCATATATTTCTTATCTTCTTTATTTTATAACATTATTGTTGTTGTTATTATTATTATTATTATTATTATTATTATTATTATTATTATTATTATTATTATTATATACCCTATCTTCTTATTTAGGCATGTGAAACATCATTGGAGCTGAAATGGGAATGAAAATTCATTAGATAAGCCCAAAGTTTTTGTTTGAAGATGAAATGAATTGAAGCAAAGCCCAAAAGCCAAAAAGCTATTGTTGGTGATTCAATTAAAAGCCCAATTGAAGGAGTAATATGTGACAAGTAGCAGCTCACTAAAAGGGAAGTATCTAGCTTTGAAATCCCATGTGTTTGGGCTGGAACGAAAAAAAGAGTCTAATTGGGGAAGCATTATTTTCTTTTGGGCTGAATGAGAGGAGCTGAATAATAAAAGACAAAAGGAGGGAATTGATGAAGAATGAGGGAACACGTGGCAGAAGCTAAAAAGGGAAAAATGAATTAGAAGGAAAGGGAGGCAGAGACGAAAGAAAGGAAGAAGGAACAGAGGGGGCGCCTAAACAGAGACAGATTTGAGCATGAGGGTGCGCGAATTTGGACAGCTTCTCTCCCCTCTCCCATTTGGTCTCTTTTCCTCCTATTTTCATCATAATTTCTCTCCATCTCTTTCTCATAGGAGGTAACTAAACACACCTTCTTTGCTCTTAGGGAATTGTTTGAGATGACTTGAGCTCACATGCTTAATAGGGGAGACTTGTTATTTTCCTTTTTTCTTGTATTTATGATTTTCCTAGGTTTAGGATTTTCATTTATACTTAGATTTGGATTATTATGTTTATTTGAGTTTGAATGTGATTATGGTTTGTAATGAGAGATTTGGACTCAACAATATATATGGTCATACATATGTTCTTTATAATTCATTAGATACCTTTCTATTTACTCATGGTATTGATAAATAGTTTGTTTGAATTGAATTGTGATTGAACCTAATGTATTGCACATCACTAATCACACTCTAGGGTAATTAATAATGCCTATTTGAATGGTTCATGAGACTAAGCATTAGAAACCTAGAGAAAACTTAAAGGTGCTAAATGGCTTAACAATACCTAATTAGATGAGGTTTCAATAATTAGGCATTGGACTCATGAGTCCATGAGGTTTGGTAAATCAGTAAATTAGCATCCTAATTGACTCCTTAAATATATTAATTGAGTTAGGATAGTTATTCTCAATAATTTCCCAAGAGCAATTCCATTTTATTTTACCAAATCTTTACTTATTTCAATTCTTATTTCCCCCTTTTGCATATCACACCTTTCACTAATTTTTATTATTAATCCATAACAATTTCCTTATTTCAAACAAGTTTAGCATTTAGTTACTAGGTAATCATTTGCATATAGGCTCCTCTTGAGAACAATACCCGGGGTAACTTTCGCTTACCTTGAGGTCCAAAAATTTCTTGAAGGACTAGGCCCAAGGCACACTACACCTACCGTAAAATCGGTGTCGTTCAAGTGGCGCCGTTGCCGGGGAGCCAAGTAATTGGTTCCCTAGTAATTGGTTGTCAAACTTGTTTGGCGGGTCTTTGTTTAGGTCCATTTAGCTTAGATTAATTGCATTTAGGTTAGTTTACATATTAGTCTAGTTTCATATAGTTTAGATAATTTAATTTAATTGCATTCAAGTTCAATTTTTTTTTTCCATTTTCTTTTCTTTCTTTTGCATCCCCTTGAAAAAAAAATAATTGCTACTTGCTTGCATTTACTCTTGTTACTGCTAACATTTTCTTGCAAGATACTTAAGAGCCATGGATGTGAAACTCCAAATCCTAGAAGTGGTCCAAAAGCTCCAAAAGGACAAGAACCGCAAAAAGGTAAGATTTGCATCTCTGGAAGCCAAAATTGAGCAATGGGAGGCTACACTGACAAACTTGCAATCTCTTGCAACTCAATTCTCAAATCGCTTATGTGATCAACAAGCAAAGACAAATGAAGAAATTACCTTTGTTACCATGACCAACCCCAAAGAGCTTAATGCCATAAACTTGCGAAGTGGCAAAAAGGTGGGAGTTGATGAAGGAGAGAATGATGATGAGGTTGAGGTAGTCTTTGATGAGAGCATTGCATTCCAATCCAAAATCTCTACTCCATCGAAGAGGGAAAGCAACCAAGCGAAGAAGCTCTTAACTACTCCACCTACCTCCAAGTTCAAGAAAGCAGTCAAAGTTGATGTGCCAATTGAATCACCCGGCCCTCCCTCTCCAAGTGTAGGTAAGCAGGTAAACATCTCTGACCTTCCTTCATTCTTACTTAGCAAGTCAAAGAACTGTTGAGAAAAAGCAAGATGATGAGATTCTTGACATGTTTCGTAAGGTTGAGGTGACTATACCTTTGCTTGATTTGATTAAAAATATTCCTCAGTATGCCAAGTCACTTAAGGAGTTGTGCACACGTAAGAGGAGTTTTAAACCTAACATGAAAATTCAATTGTCCTCTAGTGTGTCTGCTTTGTTTGAGTCACAACTTCCCATTAAGTGTAGGGATCCTGGTTCCTTCACCATTCCATGCACCATAGGTAGAACCACCATTTCACATGTATTGCTTGATCTAGGGGCTGCAATTAATGTCATGCCCAAGTCTATCTATAGGGCTCTTGGTTTGAAAACCTTGCAACCTATCTCCATGATCTTGCAACTTGCTGATAGAACTGTTAGGCATCCCGATGGCATTTTAGAGGATGTTTTAGTGAAAGTAAATGATCTAGTCTTCCCTGCTGACTTCTGTGTGCTTGATATGTCAAATTCCCAAGGGAATGAGACTTTGATTTTGGGTAGACCCTTCCTTATGACTGCTAACAGTGAGATAAACATGTCTAAGGGTTCTATCACAATGTCTTTTGAGGATAGATGTGTGCAATTTAATATGTATGAACAAATGAACCAATCTGATGAAGATGACTCCATGTGTGATGTGAATTGTATTGATGATTGGTTTCTTATTGAGCATGATGATGATATGCACACTTCACTCACTCACACTACTTCTATTCTCCCTCCACATGGTATTTACTGATACTGTGGTTAAGAAGTCTCATACTAACCCAACTATGCAAGAGAAAAGTTTTGTTGTTGATGACTGTGCAGGTGGTAAATCTGAGAAGACTTCTAAGAAAGGACAAGCTTATGCCTTTAGGGAGTTTCTTGCCTTATGTGAAAAAGGACCGGTGAGAATGTCGTGTGTAATTAACTTTGTTCCATCTCAACCTTCAATGGAAAAAGTAGATGAAGACAAGGTTGTTGCTGCGATGGACATGGAGAAAGTGGACATTGGTACAAAATGGGAGGAACCAATTCCTCCAAAGCTTCGTTTCAAGAAGAAGCACAAGCCCCCACCAAGCAATCCATACCGAGATCTTCTTGCCCACCTCCAAGTCTTTGATGATTTCTATGAGGATCCTTTCCTCAAGGGTGGTAAAGTGGAGCATCTGAAAGTCGGTGACAAGGTCTTAGGCGTTCATTCAACATATTCCACACCGAGTGGCTGAACTAGAGCTAATTTGGTTGGACCCGTTGACATCCACTCTTTTTGTCACAATGAAAAGGTCATATTGAAGGACGCTCAAGGCAACTACTTCCATACTAAGAAAGAGCGCCTTCAACTCTTCAAGGAGAGCCATGAGCCTCCATGAACCTCAGGTCGTTTCTTTCCTTATACTTACTCTTTGATTTTAATTGATTGATATATGTTTTTGAGCTAAGTGTGGGGGAATGAACAAACCTAGTAGTAAAAGTAGATTAATTTAGTTGCTTTTGAATTCTTAGGTGTAGGAATAAATGCTCCTTACTCACTATCACCACCACACTTGACTTTTGCATGATTTGAACTTCCTTGGAATAGCATCTTGACTTGTTCTTACATGAGTCTATATGTTATTTCCATTATTTTACTACATTGAGGACAATGTAGAAATTAAGTGTGGGGGAGGAGATTATTTTTGGTTGCTCCTTAGATTGGTGAGTTCAAGTTTTTGGTGATTACATCTTGATTTTTGGTTGCTCCTTGGATTGGTTAGATCAAGTTTTGAGTGATTGCATCTTGATTATGTTTTTTGCTTCAAAAATGAGAAAATTTTGAAAAAAAAATTGAACTTTCCCTCACTTTTACACTTGTTACCCTTGGACATGACCTATTTTTTTACTCTTTTTGGCAATTATGAGAATTTATTGATGTTTTTGATATATCTCTTGATTGAAAATGTTGTGAATGGAATTGATGCCCTATGGTTAACCTTGATTGTCTTGAATATTTGTTTATGAGTTTAGGAGAACTAGCCATATATTGTGAGGTTTATTTGAGCCTTATTATTCATTCTTGAGTGAAATCTACTTGGTTACCATTCTCTAAAACTTGTTCGCATTCTTAGTCAAAACTTGTTGCATATAGTATAGTGTAGTATGATAAAGGCCTTTATTTCATACCCTTTATCCCAAACACTAACCCTAAACACTATACTCTTTTTGCTACCCATTTGAGCCCTTCACTTGATGTTATTGCATTGTTTTGCCAATATGAGAAAAGTTACATAATTTTTGTTCAAAATAAAAAAAAAGAAAGAAAAATGTCATTGTTATATTTCAAAGAAGCATGTTATGTATAAAAAAAAATAATACAAAAAGAAAGGGAATGGTGAAAAAAAGAAAAAAATGGAAAAAATGAGAAAAGTCAAAAAGTGAAAATAAGACATGCATAATAGTTTAGCAATGTGCAATTGGTACTTAAGTTGTAAATCAATGGCTAAACAAGCATAACATCATTTCTTTTCATTTTCATTCTCATTCCATCATTTGGCCTAATCCATCACCACAACCCTCAAAAGTCCTTTTGATGCATTGCACTTTATGTTTTAGTAGAGACCTTAGAATTCCTACAAGCATATGGTAGGATGTGTACCAAAGTGGATATTGAGAGTATAAATAAACCCAAAATGGTGAGATGTGTGTAAACACTTATCCTTGAGCGATTTTCTTCTCTACTCATACTCTTCACATTCATTACAATCATTATTAATCATTGTTAGCATTATTCTATTTCACATTATTTGTTGGAATTCTCATAATTGTCTCACTTGTTATTGGACTTCAAAGCTTTTTTAAACTTATCTTTGTCCGGGAGTACAAAGGTTTAAGTGTGGGGGAGTTGACAAATCCCAAGATATATATAATTTTATTGTGATAAAATGAGGTTTTTAACAATTTGAGATGCAATATTAGTATCTTATATGAAAAAGAAAAATGTTTTAACTTAGGTGCTAAATAAATAAAAAAAAGTAGTCTAAAATTTAAAAGTATCAAAAAGAGAGTTATTGTTGTTGTTATTATTATTATTATTATTATTATTATTATTATTATTATTATTATTATTATTATTATTATTATATACCCTATCTTCTTATTTAGGCATGTGAAACATCATTGGAGCTAAAATGGGAATGGAAATTGTAATATTCTGTTACTAATTACCTAATTAACCAATAATATTTATTTCGATCATTAATTTCTTTACTAACTATGATAGAAAAAGGAATTTCCATAATATTAATGTCTCTATCATAGTTAGAAAAGATTATTCTAATTCTTTTATAATTTATCCATGATAGGAAAGAATAAATTAATACAACCTGAATACTATCATGGATAATTAATAGCTAACCATGTTAGAAAAGAATCACCTAACATGGTTAGAAAAATAAACAACCTAATGTTCAATAATATCAAATACATATAAAAATATGCGGAAACGAATGCAGGCCTATACAAATTGGAAATATACAATTCAAAATAGTCTATATAACTATTACTACCTAATTCCCTTTCCTGATGTTTGCGCCTGTGCATGAATACCTGCAAAAATGTCAGTAATTGTGGGATGAGACAATTTGTCCCAGTAATCACCGCTTAACTCACTATAACAGTGAGATGTGCGGTAGCAAGGGCGTCTAAAGGGTACCTCATTTTAAAACCAGTAATATATATATATATATATATATATATATATATATATATATATATATATATATATCTGTGTCACTTCTTTAATCAACAACATCAAATGTTTCCCATAACCTAACTCACCACAATCTCAAACTCAAAAACAAAAATAAACGTGATTGACACTGTGCCCAGTCTCAAATCTGAAAGCATGAAAAAGGGAGCACTTAAATAGTGAAAACGTCCCTGAAAAAGGGAGCACTATAAAAAGTGTACACATCCCTGGTTCCTTTACAATCCGAGGAACCTGTACAATTAACCTATCGATTGCGCAAATCGATAGGTTACATCGGCCGACGGTACTAATAATCAGTGTCATGCAACACTCACAATCCCTATTCTATATTTCATCAACATAACTCTCAACTATCTCAACTCAACATATAACCCTCTTTTCTATTTTCATCACCTCTTAAATCACTATCCAACACTATCCCTATATACATTCCACGCCATTTCAGATCAAAGGCCACCACCAGGCAGGATAATAGTATATATAATGTGTAAAAATCTTTTATATAGAAATAATCGTGTTTAAAAGGCACCCGATAGCCTGTTTTGTATAAAAAAATAACCTTTCGAAGATAAAATGTATATATATAGAGGGTGAGAAAGGATTTTACAAAATCCTAGCTAACATCACCCTCAATGTTATAGTAAGTTTAAGTGTGATTACCTGACGCCCTTTGCACTCTGTTGCCTTTCCCTTTACTTTACCATGCCTTGAAGAAACTATGCAAATCGCATCCTTTCCTATTATTACACCATGTAATAATAGTAGGTTAATAATTATTCTAAGTTATAGATTAACTTCTCTCTCGTTTGTATTACTACCCATTTTTCCCTTTTCCATTTCAAATTCTCTAATCACTTTAGATTTTAAGTTTGCTACATACACATTCACAAGTTATTGACAACTTTATACCACTTCAAAATCCACACACAATAATCCAATATTTATATCAATAAAGCCAACTCATAGTTACATGCTCATTCACAAAACAACATGATCAATATCAAAGAACTCAAACATTTCCCACCACTTGCACTTCTCATACACATGCATTATTCATATCATAGCAATTCTCATTCTTTAAACTTGTTATCATCCTTATACAATTCACACATACACAACTAAACTATAATTTTAAATGACTTATTACGTAAGCATTTGTTTTGAAAATTAGAACCTCCAAGCTAGGACCAATTTGAATAGCAAAACAAAATTTAACGTACAAGCAACTTGAAGGATCTTCTAATAACTCAAACCAACATGTCCCATGGATTGAAAGAAAGCAATAAAACTTGCTTGCACTTGGAAATTATGGAATAACATATTAAATTCAGATTTAAAGCTTGATTTCAAACCTTTAAGTGAGGCACACCTTGAAGCATCAAAATTTCTTTCCAATCCCCAATCAAACAAAGAGAACAGATTTTAGTCCTTCACCAAATCTAAATAAAACCTAAAACAATAGATCTTAAACATTCGCTTCATTCATCATGTTCTTCATAAAAATCACAATTTACCTTCACAATTATCTCTTATTCAAAAGAATGAATTTCTGATTACATTTAGTACTTTTAGTTATCAAAACTTTAAACCATAAACGAGCAGTAACTCAAAATAACACTCCAACTCAAATCACTCTTTTAGCAAAGATTTGAAATAGAGAAACCAAGAATCAGTTCATCCATAATAGAAAAGATTTAACAATAAGAGTCCTCAAAATCATCATCAGCATACAACAAGTTCATATATATATGCTTCCTCATAGTTTGACCAAACAAAACACCAAGAGGCACAATAATCCAGTCACAGTTAGTCCAAATCAAACAACAAGCACAATAAATAAATATGAACTTCAAAGCCATCAAGCAAGAGTAATCAGGTTTACATATGATGACTCCCCATATTTAGTGGTTTTTAGGAAATATTTTATTGTATTTGGGGAGTCATTAATTAAATTAATAAGTGATTTTATTGTGAATTGGAAAGAAAGTAATTTGAGGATTATATGAGTGATTCTTTTGGAAAATCTGAAATTTAATTGAAATAGGAAACTTAATATATTAAAAGAAATATTTTGATGAGAAGTTTCCTATTAATGAGATTATGTGATTGAGTCATTGTGATTATTTCCTATTTCTTTCTCATCATGAATGCAGATTTTAAAAAAAAGGAAATAAAGAGAAAGGGGCATACAAGAAAAGGAAAGAAAAGAAACTTAGCATGCAAGGCAAAAGCAATATGGTGTTGGACTATTTTATTATAAATATACACATGCAATTGAGAAGAAGGGAGGCTGGTCATAATTCTTCCAATTTCCTAAAGCCTAGAGAGAATTCACGAAAAAGAAGAAAAGAAAAGCAAGTGGCGGCAGCTCTTGAGTTTTGGTTCTTTGGAAGATAGATACACACGCACGTATAGAAGAAAGTTGCTGCAGGTTCGTTTATTCTTAGGCATCATCATCATCAACGTTGATTGCATTGATAAAGGAAGGAGGAGGTCTGCTGTTCACTGTAGTTGCAAGTTTTTGTCTCCTTATTTCTTGATCAATTGCTATGGGTTTGAATTTAGATTTTGAATTGATTTTTGTGATGACTTTGATAGACAATAAGTGTGGTTAATTTCTTTACAACCTAGAGTACTATGAACTTGTTTGTAACTTAGTATTTTATTTCCCACTATTTAGTTATGGTTAATTTGATCTAGTTTATTTAATCTTGCTATTATTGATTAACTTGTTTAGTGCTTGATCACCATTAGACATGTTTAGGGAATTTAGAATTGGACTCGAAAGAGGGAATTTTAAATAGACCATGGGATTAAATAGTGTAGGATTGGATTGTTAATCTGATTTGCGACTAGGATAGACATATACCTAGAAGCCCTACATAGTCACATTAGAGCGGTACCGGTATTAATTGGCTTAGTAAATTAGTGCAAGACATTGTGTAATTAAGCTAGGCAAGGATATAGGTGGAAACCGAAAGGCATTTATAGACACTAGTACTCTAGATTAGCTAGTTGGATTAATTCATAATTAATTTAGTGGGGAATAAAATCTAAGAAGCAGATAAGGGATTAGTGGTTCTAGGTTGTTCTTTTGACTCGTGAATTTCATCTGTGTGAATATTTGTTTTATTTTATTTTCTTAGATATTAGGTAATTAAAATCAATTTTCTTTTGTTTACTCAACTTGAATGAAAATAAGAGATCTAATGCTTAGTTATTAATTGTCTGAGTCTCTGTGGGATCGACCTTGAACTACCACTTTACTAAATTTACGATCCGTACACTTGCGGAGTTTTTATCAAAATTTTGGTAGCATCAAGTTTTTGGCGCCGTTGCCGGGGACTTAAGGCAATTAGTAATTAGGATTAGAAATTCTGTAGTAGTTTTAGCTTGAGTTTTTTTTTCTTTTGGAAAAATATAAAGATGGACTTTTCGGAGCTTAATTATTATAAATGGTATCGATGTCATCACTGTGGAAATAATCATGTACCAGGAAATTGTCCATTTTTGGCCACCATAAATTGTATAGGAGATGATTTCACTAGGCAACAAACTTATGTTGATAATTTTTCTAGGCCTAGTTGAAATTTTGAGCAAGATGAGCGTTGGAACCCACATGTTGATTCTTACTCACATGCAATAGACCCACCCTTCATGTCTTTTTCACATGTTCAAGAAAATATTGATTATGAGAATTCTTGTTTAAAAAGGTTAGACAAATTAGAAAGATTAGCCGATATCTTTTTGGAAAGGAATGAGAAATATTACAATAGTTCTAGATCAAGCGTTCAAGTAAACAATTTTGAGGATAGTGTAAACTCTTGCTTAGAAGAAAGACTTGACAGATTAGAAAGATTAGCCGATATGTTTTTGATAATGCTAGAGGATAGTTTGAAATGGCAAGAGGATAGTTTCAAAAGGTTAGAAGATTGTTTGAAAAGGTTAAAATCAATAATTGAGGATAGAGATGACCATGAAGTTAAAGAAGATTTAGAGGTTGTCATAGAGCCTGAAACTTGTTTAGAAGAAATTGATGGGTGTTTAATTGATGTTGAAGATGTGAATTCAAATGCTTGTGATTCTGATATACATGTTGATGTGAGTGTTCCTATAACTGCTTTGGATGATTCTCCTATTACTGTTGTGACTCTTACTGATGAGAGTCAAATTGATTTTATTGGATGCTCATTATTCATAGAAAGACATATATCTAACTCTTTGTATGAGCATATTCTAATTCCTTTGAAATCAGTGATTGCTTGTTCTTTGAAATTGTCTATGATTGAAAAGGCACAAGTCATTACTTTGATTGATCACTTATACTGTTTGAAAAGGAATGAAGATGAGGTGATTATGGTTTTTGATACTTATGACTAAGGATTTGTCTGGAAAGTCTGGCTGAAGACTTTAAACTTAGCGCTTCTTGGGAGGCAACCCAAAGTTTTGGTATTTGATGTTTTGTTTTTGAGTTTGTAGGATTTTTTTTTCTTCTTTTGACCCCAAAGGATGCTTCAACTTGATCTTGATGGACTAGGAGCTAAAGGTGGAAATCGAGAAGAGGAAGGGGAGTATTCTTCTAACTTTTTCTTGATTTTATTTGACTAAGAATTGTTTTGGTGATGAGTCTTTATACTGGTTGATATGTGTGTGAGGGTTAGATTTGATGGTGTGCCTCTTGAGTACTATGCTTGGTTGATATGAAAGTTTACACTTGTTATAGATATTTTTGTAATTCCACTACTTGTGTTACATGTTCACATTGGGGATAATGTGACATTTAAGTGTGGGGTATGAGGGTATCATTGTTCTCTAAAGATTGTCCTCAAGCTTTCATTTTGTCAAATTTTCTTGAGAAAAAAAAATCTTTTTGCCAATTTTGGGATTGATTTGGACTTGAAACAATTGGATTTGATTAGACTTTGATCTCATCTTCTTTGAATGTAAGTGAAAAGGCAAGCTATTTGATTTAGATAAATTACTCTAGTATGTCAAAAAGCCCTATGAGGAATTTGAGCCTTAATTCTATTCTTTTATGAGTGAGTACATCTATCGTAATTTCCCCTCTAGAACTTGTCTTGATTCTCTTTTGACGCTCAAATCTCTTGCATGCACAAAAATGATTAAGGCCTTCGTTTTATAGCCAGTTTAGCCAAATAGTCATCCTTTTTACATTATTTCCATTGCTAAACCCCTTTGAGTCTGCTTCTCTTTTAAAAAGAAAGATTGCATATTTTAGCCTTTGAATTCTTTTGATGCAATTTTTCATCTCTTATCTATTTCTCCCATTTACGCTTTGAAAAGTGTTATACTATATTCATATGGAAAAGGGTGAAGGAATTATAAAAGGAAAAGGGGAAATATAAGTGTTGAAGAAAGGAGAAAAAAAAAGAATAAAGGTGAAAAAGGAAAAGAAAAAAAAAATTACAAAAAGTGTGAAAGAAAAAAAAAGAAGGAAGAAGATGAAAATCGAAAGAATTGAAGAATTGTGGAGTTCAAAAGAGTCAACCTCTATGTGCTTGTTAAGTTATAAAATTCCTTCATTCCTTACTATAATTGAAATGGTTTAGCACTTTTCAAATATACCTCTATCTCACTTTCATTTCATTATCCTACCTTTTTCATTACAACCCTTAAAAGTCCTTTTGATTTATGTGTGCATTGAGATATAAGAGTGGATATCGAGATGATAAACAAGCCTATGGTAGCTGGATTACATAGATGGAATTGAGTGAAACACAACCCCTATATACTTTGAGAGCAGAGTGTAAACACTTGACCAATGAGGGACATGCTTTTGTCATTTATTTCTATCAAATTGATTGCCTTATTGCTTGCATTTGGGGATGGTGAGAGAGATTTCTAAGAGGATTCAGTTGTTGAGAGTTTGAATTGATTTCAACTTTGTGATGATAAAACCTTGATTTCATTTTTTTTTTGCTAATGTGTTAACAATTTGAAATCTTGAGGACAAGATTTAATGCAAGTGTGGGGGTGTGATGACTCCCCATATTTAGTGGTTTTTAGGAAATATTTTATTGTATTTGGGGAGTCATTAATTAAATTAATAAGTGATTTTATTGTGAATTGGAAAGAAAGTAATTTGAGGATTATATGAGTGATTCTTTTGGAAAATCTGAAATTTAATTGAAATAGGAAACTTAATATATTAAAAGAAATATTTTGATGAGAAGTTTCCTATTAATGAGATTATGTGATTGAGTCATTGTGATTATTTCCTATTTCTTTCTCATCATGAATGCAGATTTTTAAAAAAAGGAAATAAAGAGAAAGGGGCATACAAGAAAAGGAAAGAAAAGAAACTTAGCATGCAAGGCAAAAGCAATATGGTGTTGGACTATTTTATTATAAATATACACATGCAATTGAGAAGAAGGGAGGCTGGTCATAATTCTTCCAATTTCCTAAAGCCTAGAGAGAATTCACGAAAAAGAAGAAAAGAAAAGCAAGTGGCGGCAGCTCTTGAGTTTTGGTTCTTTGGAAGATAGATACACACGCACGTATAGAAGGAAGTTGTTGTAGGTTCGTTTATTCTTAGGCATCATCATCATCAACGTTGATTGCATTGATAAAGGAAGGAGGAGGCCTGCTGTTCACTGTAGTTGCAAGTTTTTGTCTCCTTATTTCTTGATCAATTGCTATGGGTTTGAATTTAGATTTTGAATTGATTTTTGTGATGACTTTGATAGACAATATGTGTGGTTAATTTCTTTACAACCTAGAGTACTATGAACTTGTTTGTAACTTAGTATTTTATTTCCCACTATTTAGTTATGGTTAATTTGATCTAGTTTATTTAATCTTGCTATTATTGATTAACTTGTTTAGTGCTTGATCACCATTAGACATGTTTAGGGAATTTAGAATTGGACTCGAAAGAGGGAATTTTAAATAGACCATGGGATTAAATAGTGTAGGATTGGATTGTTAATCTGATTTGCGACTAGGATAGACATATACCTAGAAGCCCTACATAGTCACATTAGAGCGGTACCGGTATTAATTGGCTTAGTAAATTAGTGCAAGACATTGTGTAATTAAGCTAGGCAAGGATATAGGTGGAAACCGAAAGGCATTTATAGACACTAGTACTCTAGATTAGCTAGTTGGATTAATTCATAATTAATTTAGTGGGGAATAAAATCTAAGAAGCAGATAAGGGATTAGTGGTTCTAGGTTGTTCTTTTGACTCGTGAATTTCATCTGTGTGAATATTTGTTTTATTTTATTTTCTTAGATATTAGGTAATTAAAATCAATTTTCTTTTGTTTACTCAACTTGAATGAAAATAAGAGATCTAATGCTTAGTTATTAATTTTCTGAGTCTCTGTGGGATCGACCTTGAACTACCACTTTACTAAATTTACGATCCGTACACTTGCGGAGTTTTTATCAAAATTTTGGTAGCATCAACATACAAGCCAAAACATCATCAATGTCGCTGCACAAAAGCCAAAACAGCAAACCATAGGCAAATACCCAATACCCATATAAGATTTCAAATATATATACATGTATCTTAAACAATTGCAACCACAATTCACTATGCATTTGATTTAAAATGGTAACCCCACATCAACATCCACAAAATCAGAATTGAAGAGGATAATATTCAGACTTGTGTTGGTAACCAAATAAATTTTGATAAACATTAATTACTCACTCCACTTCTTGACAATTTGGCTATTAAGCCTTTAAGGACAAAACAGTTTCGAACACATCACTTTGGAAACCCACATGTAATTCATAACAACCAAATTAGTACAATAAGAGCAAGATGGAATAAAATGAAACGGCATTTAATCCTACATTAAACATGTGTCACCATACACTACTTCCATACTCATCTCATTAGCACCATTAGAGAAAACTGCAAAACATGAAACTGAAATACACGGAGGAACCCTAACTTAAGAGTATATCTAAGAACTGAACATACATTATTTAATACTATTTCAACTATATTAATCTATCAATCCCACATACAAAGATCAATTTCAACAAGAATCATTATTTTTCATCTTTAATCATTCGACCATGACAGAATAGGAAGCAAAAAAACCAATACAAGTTCACATCCTTATGAGATTCAACATGAAAATCTAATTTACCATTTTAAATAAACTTATACAATAGTTCATTTGAAGATTAAAGCTTCAAAACCCCAAGAACACAACAGATTCAAAGCAATGGAGAAGTTACATAGATATTTACATATTGTCCACCAAGTATATCTCTAAACTCAAATATTAACTACCATGGAAATTCATATATATTTAAATTAGAGATATCAACTATCAACTACTCTCTCCGGTCCTATTTATAAGTCGCCAACCGCCCAAATTGTACATACTAAGGAATGGAGGTTAATGGAAGTTGCATCATTAAATTGGTCTTATTTTTTTTTGTCTTTTCCAATTTTACCCCTCCCATCTTTATTACTATGACCCACTATCTCTTTCATATTTATGAGTATACATGTGTCTTTTTCATATTCTCTCTCTTCTCATCTTCCAATGTTCATTTTCCAATGATAGGGGTATATTGGGAAAAACTTAATAAATGAGTTAGTTAATGTTAGTTGATGACTTATATTAAGGACCAAAATTTAGTGGCGGTTGGCGACTTATAAATAGGACCAGAGGGAGGTATCAACTATATCTCTAATAGCTCGTCCACCCCTTCTTTGAATCTTGTTTACTATCTTTGCAAATAGATTCAATCCATTTTAGCTAAGAGGCTTTTGTCGGGCTCTGAACTTCACATTCTTTTTTTATCACTTTTCATCACATGGCTCATTAAATGCTGAGGATCATGCAATCTGCTTCCTCTCCTCCTCTACAGTGGAGCATTTAATGCTCATGCATAGCCTTCTATTTCAATTTCAAGTTCATCTTTAAAACTTCCTCCCCTCCTCCTTGTATGATTTCATTTTGAGAGAGAAATTCGACAAATGTGAGTAATTCGACAATGACCATTTAAAAACTTTCAGAATTTTGTCCAGCTGAAATAACTTTCAAATATCAATCAGTTCTCTGTGAATTGGTAAAAATGAGGAGTAGCCCTTTAGAATTCACATGCATGGAGATGTAACATGGTTCAACTCCAAATTTCCAATAAATGAAGTAGTATTTGCTAGAGCCTAGATGCATGGTTTGATCTACACGAAGTGAGAAAAAAAAAGTAACAAGTACACATTCACTTTTGTAGAAAGAGGTCATGGGGATAATTTAGTGAAGACATTCGCTTTTGATTGGCTAGAGCTCAATTCCTTCGAGGTCCCTCGCAGTTCAACCGAGGTGCAAGTCTTGAACAGCCAGGAAGGTTCAGAGTTTCAAGAGAAGCTAACAGAAATAAAGTGTTTGGGATACTGATTAGATGGTGACAATTTCTCAAATTCAGGAACTTGATCCTTCTAAGATCTCCAATGGACACATCCACCTGCAATAATCCAAAAATGGCAATGCATCCACAGTGGAACAAGATGAAATCTAACTCCCTGGGTAAAAATAGCTGGGTACCTGCTGCGAGCGAGTATAGCCAGAATGTGCGGTAGGGCCTGTAGATCATGGGGCCTATAGATCTTTTTTCATTATATTCTTTATTCCCAAAGTGGTGTAATATTTGTGATTTAAGGGAGTATTATGGATAAAGTTGTAAGGCATTTTTTTCTTTTGAACCATAAAACTTAATAGTCTCTCGTATTCTAAATATAAGACATATTTAAGGAGATGATTTTGAACTTTTGGTTCTAAATATAAGGTATATTTCTGATCTTTGTGTGTATTTTCCAATATTTCGTACATCAAATTCTCCTCAATAATAATCAAATAAGAGATAGAAATGTAAGTTAAGTCACATGATTGAGTTGTTTTTGGGAAAACAATGTAAAATCAACTAATTAAATAAGAACTTTAATCTACTCAAATTAGAAAAATAAGTCTTATATTTAGAATTAAAGTAAGTATGCACATGCGTACTTTGAATTTTCTAACAACTTTAGGGTTGTATGATAAAAAAAACAACTTTAGGGTTGATTGAAACATATCATGTGGTTTAATGAAATTTTCCAATTAAAATTTTGGGTAATTCATGGATTTCTTTAAGGGGACGAGTCTTCAATTTTGTCTAATCAATCGTATCCGTTGATCACTATTAGGACAACTATGAGATGCATTATATGCCGTTTTGTTATTCTGTCCAAGCCACAACACTTTGTTCTGTTTTGAAGGTTTGTTTGGTTGTAAGAAGGAAAGTGGAGAAATGGAAAATAAAAGGGGTAAAGATAGAAAGTGGAGAAATGGAAAATGAAAGGAGTAAAGATGAAAAGTAGATAAAATGATCAAAGTAAAGTTTGTGAATTCAAAAAAAGTGTGACATGGAGAGAAAAAGTTGTGGGCCCAGGGAATATGCAAATTACCATAAAACCTCTCACTTTCCTTTTCCTTACTTTCTTTCGTGAAACCAAACTGGCCATCAATCAGGACAGTTGGCGTGAGTGGTAAGTACTCTCATCCCTTAAACAAGTGGTTGGAGGTTCGATCCCTAACTCTTGTGAATGAAGCGAATTCACAAACCAACTGTCTACCCCTATATGGAACTTCAAAACAGAGAGAGATTAGTCCCACTTGACACACGGGTGGGGATACCCTTGAGAAACAAAAAAAAAAACAAATGGGCCATTTATATTCTCTATTTGGGGAAATTGATTTGGTCCTAAATATAATATAAGACTTATTTCTAATTGATATTAAGTAGAGTTTAATCCTTAATTTTTTTGAACTGAAAGTTGAATCCTTAATTTAATAATGTCAATTATTCAGCAATAAGTAGCCATAATAATAGTCTGAATAGAATGGTATAACCGCCAATCTTATCATAGAGTGCTGAAGATGACCTTTGTTCAGGGGCAAGCAGATCACACCTTGTTCACTAAACATAATGGTGAAAAAGTGACAATTTTAATTGTTTATGTTGATGACATTGTTATTACAGGAAACGATGAAAGCTCCATAGTTCAGCTGAAACAAGCTCTAACAAGTGAATTTCAAGTGAAGGATCTTGGTCAGATGAGATACTTCCTTGGCATGGAGATAACCAGAAGCAGGAAAGGCATTAATGTGTCCCAGCGCAAGTACACACTAGACTTGCTACATGAGATAGGGATGCTAGGCGCAAAACCGGAGGAGACACCTATGGATGACCAATGCAAACTAGAAATAAAGGAAAAGGGAGTTCCTGCTAACACTGAGAGATATCGGAGACTTGTTGGGAAATTGATATACTTGACTCATACACGTCCGGATATCAGTTTTGCTGTGAGAATTGTAAGTCGATTCATGCACCAACCACAAAAGGAGCATATGGATGCGGTTATGAGAATACTTGGGTACTTGAAGGGAAATCCAGGTAGAGGAATATTCTTTAAGAAAGGAACAGCTAGGAACTTGGAGATTTATACTGATGCAAGTCTTGCAAGAGACCTAGAAACTGGAAGATCTATCACAGGTTATTGCTCATATCTCTGGGGAAACTTAGTTACTTGGAGAAGCAAGAAGCAGACCATTGTATCACGAAGTAGTTGTGAAGCTGAGTTAAGAGCTGCATGTCTTGGTGTATGCGAAGGAATCTGGATCATCAGATTACTACATGAATTGAGAATTCCTTTTGATGGCCCACTGCAAATATGGTGTGATAACAAGTCCAGCATTGAAATGACCAGGAATCCTGTTTATCATGATCGAACTAAACATGTCGAAATTGATAGACATTACATTAAGGAGAAAGTAGAGGCGGGGATCATGACATTGACGTATGTCCGTTCTTCTGAGCAGATTGGTGATATGATGACTAAACCACTTGACCGACCTACATTTGAGAGATTCCGAAGCAAGCTGGGAATGCTTGACATATACTCTCCAGCTTGAGGGGGAGTGTTAGAGAATCTCTTTGATATTGTTTGAAGAATCTGTTTGATATGCATAATCTCTTTGATATGCATTTATGTTTGATTGATTGTATTTTCCATTTTCATATTCTCTCTTCTCCTATATAATGTCTCACCACCATTGTACAACCTATCAATAAGAGAAATCATTTCTTCTTCCAAATCTCTTCTCTCCTTTTATCATGGTACCAGAGCCTTGTTCGAATCTGAGGAGAATGGTTCGTTCCCGCTGAGATCGCAGAGAGAGGGAGAGACAAAATATTCGGCCGGTGTAGATCTGGAGCAATCCATGGCGCATCGCACGACACCGCCAAAACCGCCAAAAAGGGAAAAATGAATTAGAAGGAAAGGGAGGCAGAGACGAAAGAAAGGAAGAAGGAACAGTAACCAAGCGTGGTTGGTGTAGTGGTTACCTCACTTCACCGCTTAACCAGAGGTCTCGAGTTCGAGCTCTGGGAATGCAGCCTGCCCCTTGGCCAGCACTTTACGCTTAAGTGGAGGCCCCGGTGCGGATCTGGATTAGTCTGAGCCCGTTGAGTTCCCCGTGACATTGGGGCTGGCCCAGGATACCGGATTAAAAACTCAAAAAAAAAGGAAGAAGGAACAGAGGGGGCGCCTAAACAGAGACAGATTTGAGCATGAGGGTGCGCGAATTTGGATAGCTTCTCTCCCCTCTCCCATTTGCTCTTTTTTCCTCCTATTTTCACCATGATTTCTCTCCATCTCTTTCTCATAGGAGGTAACTAAACACACCTTCTTTGCTCTTAGGGAATTGTTTGAGATGACTTGAGCTCACATGCTTAATAGGGGAGACTTGTTATTTTCCTTTTTTCTTGTATTTATGATTTTCCTAGGTTTAGGATTTTCATTTATACTTAGCTTTGGATTCATATGTTTATTTGAGTTTGAATGTGATTATGGTTTGTAATGAGGGATTTGGACTCAACAATATATATGGTCATACATATGTTCTTTATAATTCATTAGATACCTTTCTATTTACTCATGGTATTGATAAATAGTTTGTTTGAATTGAATTGTAATTGAACCTAATGTATTGCACATCACTAATCACACACTCTAGGGTAATTAATAATGCCTATTTGAATGGTTCATGAGACTAAGCATTAGACTTGCCGGTTGGTGATATTTGGTATTTTAGGAAACCTAGAGAAAACTTAAATGTGCTAAATGGCTTAACAATGCCTAATTAGATGAGGTTTCAATAATTAGGCATTGAGCTCATGAGTCTATGAGGTTTGGTAAATCAGTAAATTAGCATCCTAATTGACTCCTTAAATATATTAATTGAGCTAGGATAGTTATTCTCAATCATTTCCCAAGAGCAATTCCATTTTATTTTATCAAATCTTTACTTATTTCAATTCTTATTTCCCCCTTTTGCATATCACACCTTTCACTAATTTTTATTATTAATCCATAACAATTTCCTTATTTCAAACAAGTTTAGCATTTAGTTACTAGGTAATCATTTGCATATAGGCTCCTCTTGAGAACGATACCCGGGGTAACTTTCGCTTACATTGAGGTCCAAAAATTTCTTGAAGGACTAGGCCCAAGGCACACTACACCGACCGTAACATATTTTTTTTCCTTAGCTCCCCGGCAACGGCGCCACTTGAAGGACACCGATTTTACCGAACAAAATCCAACACGATAGCATTTTTTTTCCTTTTTTGGCCAACATTATTATCATTTTCTTTTTTTTTTGGCCAGTAATTATCATTTTCATATCTTGAGAATAACATGAATAAAATTAAAGAAAAAGCTGAACTTAAGACATTAGCCCCTTGACTTTTGCTGCTGGACTCACCGTACAAAAAAGCTAGTTACTTCTCAACTCTCTAGTTCCTAACATTCAGTTACATTGCAAAGACGAGAATCCGTTAAAGTTAAGCTAAAGCATCACAATAATAATAAATTTGTACTGTATTATTAATTTGGCCGCCGCATTAAAGACGAATATTTCCTTAGCTTCATCACTTAAATCATAACGGAGTTTGTTTACATCAAGACGCAAATCTACAGCATCCTCTTCCAAAGCTTTTATAATGCTCCCTGGCGTTGATGATATACTATAATAATATACTCTCTCCGGTCCCTAATGTAAGAGCTAGCCGTCAAAAAAACGCTTCTTAAGAAAACATGTGAATGCTAGTTGGGTGTCTGGAGTTAATGTTTCTTTTCCAAAATTGCCCATATTTATTATGGTACTTTTAAAAGAGAGAAATACATAAGCATTAATAAATATGAAAGAGAGTTAGGGGTAAAGTAGGAAAAAATGCATTAAATGAGGAGAGAATATGGGGTGAGCTCTTACATTAGGGACCAAAACCATTCAAATTTTGGGCTCTTACATTAAGGATCGGAGGGAGTACTTTTTTTGTAAATCCATTTGTATAATGTCCTTAGCTTCTATCTCTTGCTAAAATATCATCAACGTAACTCAATAAACACACTAAACTTTCCGACCAAAAAAAAAACATAAACACAGTAAACAGTGAACAAGACTTCAGTCCGTACGAATGCATGATTTTGTTCACACTTCTTTTAGTTTGTTCTTTTATCCAAAATTTGAACACTTTTGCATGTGCCAACATTAACTTTGATTCCAACCACAATCTTACAACTGTCTACATTTATTTTGCAGCTTTTATATTTTTTTTCCTATTGGCGAAATATCCATGGAGGATCACGAAGCATTTATATAATTTTATCCATAAAACTGTGCATGCATAAAACGTGACTCAAAGGTAATTTGGTCTTATCCACTCGGCCACCTGTGATGATATGAAGGCATTTGCCTTCACTAAAGGGTTCAATAATAATGTTGGCCAAAACATCTCTTTCAGAGCAAGCTCCCAGAAATTTCCACTTTAACATATACTTAATATTCTATCCAACTTTACATTGAGAAAGACACATACGAATATATCTTTTCTTCAATATTCTATCTTGAGTTAAGGTGTAAATCCATATAAGAAGTTTTAAAAGAAATCTTGTATTCATCTTAAAAGTATTTTGTGGCTCAATGTAGCATTGAGATTTGAGAATATTCAAATTTGGCTTGATGTAGTTAATGGAGAGAACATTATATTGCTACGTTTAGATTCTTCTATGGCTACATTGAGTCAATAAATACTTATAAGATAAATGAACTATTTTTTTTCAGCTTTCCACATTGAGAAAGGCACAAATGGAGAGTTTTGTTATATGATGTTGACATGGGTCCTATCACATTATCTTAAATACATTAAATACAAAACTTGTATATCTGAATTAATAAAATTAATTAAGTTAATTAATATATCACATTTTTATTTAAACATCTAATTATCTTATTTTATTCTAACCATCACTTTTATTAGATTTTTTTTGTAAGAGTACAGTTAAGGATTTTATTCTTAAAAAGTTTATATAAACTAGTATGCCACATTGATCAACATTGACATTCTAAGTTTTTGGTTACTTATTCCTTTTTACATTGTCGGATTTAGAGTTGTACAAACACTATGATTGAATTTTATTCAATCTATTTGTTTCTGCTCTCTTTCATACATTTTTTTTCGCATATTATCTTCCATTATTATCTCCCCCTCCCTCCAAACAAAAACATATTTTATTTTAAAACTGCTTAGTCTAAATAAATTTAAGACTTTCAACCAAATTTTGAAATCCTGTAATGCGTTTGATCGGGTCTTAACAAAAAAAGTGTGGGAGTACTTGTCAAATGTGAGTAATTCGACAATGGCCATTTAAAAACTTTCAGAATTTTGTCCAGCTGAAATTGCTTTCAAATATCAATAACCCTTTAGAATTCACATGCATGGAGATGTAACATGATTCAATTCCAAATTTCCAATAAATGAAGTAGTACTTGCTAGAGCCTAGATGCATGATTTGATCTACAGGGAGTAAAAAAAAAAACGTAACAAGTACATTCACTTAGAAAGAGGTAATGGGGATAGTTTATTGAAGACGTAGTGTTGATTGTCTAGAGCTCAATTCCCTCGAGGTCCCTCGAAGTTCAACCGAGGTGCAAGTCTTGAGCAGCCAGGAAGGTTGAGAGTTTCAAGAGAAGTTAACAGAAATAAAGTGTTTGGTATATTGATTAGATGGTCACAGTTTCTCAAATTCAGGAACTTGATCTTTTTAAGATCTCCAATGGACGCATCCACCTGCAATAATCCAGCACACCCTTCAAGATCTAACCTCTCAAGATTTTTCACTCCGCTAACATTTGGCGTCTTGATCATACTTTTGGAGCCATGTAGATCCATGCTTCTCAGATTTGGCAATCTCTGTGAATGAGCAAAAAGAGACTATTCTTTGTTAATTATTAGAGCTTGATCCATTAAAAACTAGAGATATGTATCAACAACAGATTATTCTTATCGTTTCTCTAAGGTTGCTATTAACACAATGGAAAACAACAATACTGTGTACCTTCTTGCCTTCCCATAGTGTTCTTACGTTGCTGTCAGGCATGATGAGTTCAACAAGTTCAACTGGTTCAAAAGCTGATGGCAAAGAGCTGAAAGGAAAATTAGGCCATGAAAGAACTCGTAACTTGTCAGACAAGTTATTGAGATTCCCTGAAAATTCCACGTTCTTAGGAAATATAATCAATCTGAGGCTGCTCATTTGTGATAAAGCTTGAGCGCTCAAAGGCACCTCTTGCAGATCTTCCGGGCTCAAGACGATGGCTTCAGCTTTATCAGTCCCCTAAGCATGAGTATATCATGAAGCAAATGGATACGTTGGGTTCTTTAAAATATGTAAAATGTTGGCTAGTATGATAATTGAAAGAGAACAATAAGAAAACAAAACCTTAAGTTGTTTTTTTAAGAAGAAAAACTTACTGTCTTAACATTTTGAATATCCTTGAATGACCATAGCCTACTCCACTTTGCTGGATCATCAGGGAATTCTCCCTTTGCAACTTTCCGTCCCAGTTCTTGCAGGATATCATGCATCCAGAATGTTCCATCGACAATGTTGAGGAGTGATCTCTCGCGGAGAAGAGGAATTCCAAGGTCAGGATTGAATCCACAATGTTGAAGAACTTTTGTGACATAGTTCTCATCACCTCCCTTAAAGAAACAAGCAATGTCTACAAATATATCAGTGTCCTTTTTCTCAAGGTGAACCAAACTTGTTTCAAGGACTTCTATAACCTCTCTGTTGGGATTTTCTTTCAACCTTTCTAACTGAGCTTCCCAAGCGGATATATCCCTCCCTTGCATTGAAGAACCTAACACTTGGATCACTAGTGGTAGGTTTTTAGCATATTGTAGCATATTATGAGTCACATATTCAAATCCACTCACTATTTCATCTTGCTTGAAGGCTCCTCTACAAAAAAGATGAAGAGCTTCAACATCATCCAACAGTTTAACCTCGTACATTTTTCCATCCCCGTACAGTTCTAGGATGCGCTTATCTCTACTTGTTACGATGATCCTACTTCCCTTACCAAACCATTTGGGATCCCTTACAAGTTGCTCCAATTGATCAGCATGATCAACATTGTCAACAACAACAAGAGTTTTAATGTGGCGAAGCCTAGTGCTTATTAAATTGCTCCCTGTGTTCATATCCCATACCTTTACATCTTCCTTTAGTGTTTCACACAAGAGCTGTTTTTGCAGACGAACAACTCCATGACTCTTGTATACATTACTCACGTTATCAAGAAAACAGCAAGCATCAAATAGGTGAGAGATTCTATCAAAAACAACGGTAGCTAGAGTTGTCTTCCCTACTCCTGGCATCCCCCACATGCCAACTACCTTGCTATCATCTTCTGACTCTAAATCTAAAAGCTTTTCAATTGCTTCTGCACGATGTTGCATCCCAATTAGATCTTTGGCCAGATCTGAGAATCTATGTCCCAATTTGAGTATTACATCTTTGACAATTTCATCAATAACATTGGCCTCTATTCTGAAAATGGAAATAAAAACTCCTAATCATTACCTAATGAAAAAGAGTTGTCTTAAGTAAAACAGATCAATTGTAAGAAAATTCAATAAGCTAAAACCAAAGTCACCCATATCTAAGTTAAGAAACCAAAACCAAAATCAAAATGGAGTGGAAGCTAAGGATAAAATATGGTACTCCCTCCGTTCCTTGACTTTTTTGTGAAAGCTAAGGAAGCAACTTAAAACACTAAATTATAACAAATATAATTACAATAAGTTTATAACCAGAATAAACTAGTTTTAAGGAAAAAAAGATAATTTTAAACAATTCAAAATGATAAAGTTTGTAACTTAACTTTTTGAAAGCAATCAAAGTTGACTTATAATTAGAAACAAAGAGAGTATTAACTACAAAGATTTACTTACTTGGAACGTACGTCATAACCAACGAGATTGGCTACTTGAGACAAAGCTATCCTCCACTTCTGAACCTTACCTATTTGGTTACTAAATTTTGTTGCATGGTCAAGGAAGAATTGTTGGTATGCGCCACTTTGCTTTCGAACATGAGATGGATCCACATCATAGAAAACTGGTACAACAAAGCGTCCTTCTTCACCGACTCCTTCAGATATCTTTGCAAGTTCATCCAAGCACCATGCTGAGTTGGCATACCTTGGGGAGAAGATGACAAGGGAAATTCTGGATTGATCTATTGCTGTGAGGAGTTCAGGTTTAATGGGCTGTCCTTTTTCAAGTCTCTTGTCATCTATGAAGGTGAATATACCCTTACGTTGGAGAGCAGAAAAAAGATGGCCTACGAAATTGTTTCGAGTATCCTCTCCTCTGAAACTCAGAAAAACCTCATATTTCCAGGTCCTTCTAGGAGAAGAAGATGATGATGAGCTGCCTGGTAAGATGAGATGAGTCATTTCCACAGTGCAAAAAGAAGAAGAAGAAGATCACTTCCCGTTGGATGGTTGGAAATGGAAAATGTTTGGATTGACATACATGGACGGTTCACATGTGAATTTTTCCAAAGTTTGATATAATTAATAATAATATCAATATTTAAAAGGAAAAAACAAAGTCAGTCAACTGGTCAACATGGTCGTTGGAGGAAGAAGTTGCTCGGAAGGAGGCACTGCCCTCTACTAGTCTACTTTCCCCTTTGCTCACAGATCGAGAAATATAAATGACAATAAACTCCAATCTTATTTTTTCAGGGAGCTGTACTTTTTTTTAAATACTACCTCCGGTCCTAAATATAAGACCTAATTGATTTTTTTGGAGAGATTAAGGTTATAAAATAGGTTATTAAATCATGACATATTTGATATCTTTTTAGATTATCCATTAGCTTATAGGTAAAATAAACTAGTGTAAGAGAAAAAATTAGATAAATCAATTTATAATTAACTTATTTTGCTTTTTTTTAGGATTTTTCAAAAAAGTCAATTAGGTCCTATATTTAGGACCGGAAGGAGTACTATATAACTCATCTTAATGCGTCATAGTCATAATGAAGAATGTATCATTCGGTAAAATGAAGAAACTTTTTTTTTTATAAAAGTAAAATGAAAAATGAAGAAACTATGTTGACCATAAAGTTGCAAAGGTTACATGCTTGCATGGCAGCTGCATCATCATCATAATTTCCCCACGTCATCATTTATCCAAAAAATAAAAAAAAATGGCTGAATCTCATCTCATGCTTGTTCTTATTCCCCAATTAATCTTCTCCATGTCCTCCAAAATTAGTGACTCAAATAAAGCCGCGTGAAGATATATCACTAAATAAATCATAGAGATTAAAATCTATGGAGAAAGCTTCATCCACCCTTCATTCTCACTAAAACTCAACGATGGCCCCCACGAACAAGCCCAATCCAAATTCGTTCAACACCAAAAATGGCAATGCATCCACAGTGGAACAAGATGAAATCTATCTCCCTGGGTAAAAATAGCTGGGTACCTGCTGCGAGCGAGTATAGCCAGAATGTGCGGTAGGGCCTGTAGATCATGGGGCCTATAGATCTTTTTTCATTATATTCTTTATTCCCAAAGTGGTGTAATATTTGTGATTTAAGGGAGTATTATGGATAAAGTTGTAAGGCATTTTTTTCTTTTGAACCATAAAACTTAATAGTCTCTCGTATTCTAAATATAAGACATATTTAAGGAGATGATTTTGAACTTTTGGTTCTAAATATAAGGTATATTTCTGATCTTTGTGTGTATTTTCCAATATTTCGTACATGAATTCTCCTCAATAATAATCAAATAAGAGATAGAAATGTAAGTTAAGTCACATGATTGAGTTGTTTTTGGGAAAACAATGTAAAATCAACTAATTAAATAAGAACTTTAATCTACTCAAATTAGAAAAATAAGTCTTATATTTAGAATTAAAGTAAGTATGCACATGCGTACTTTGAATTTTCTAACAACTTTAGGGTTGTATGATAAAAAAAAAACAACTTTAGGGTTGATTGAAACATATCATGTGGTTTAATGAAATTTTCCAATTAAAATTTTGGGTAATTCATGGATTTCTTTAAGGGGACGAGTCTTCAATTTTGTCTAATCAATCGTATCCGTTGATCACTATTAGGACAACTATGAGATGCATTATATGCCGTTTTGTTATTCTGTCCAAGCCACAACACTTTGTTCTGTTTTGAAGGTTTGTTTGGTTGTAAGAAGGAAAGTGGAGAAATGGAAAATAAAAGGGGTAAAGATAGAAAGTGGATAAATGGAAAATGAAAGGAGTAAAGATGAAAAGTAGATAAAATGATCAAAGTAAAGTTTGTGAATTCAGAAAAAGTGTGACATGGAGAGAAAAAGTTGTGGGCCCAGGGAATATGCAAATTACCATAAAACCTCTCACTTTCCTTTTCCTTACTTTCTTTCGTGAAACCAAACTGGCCATCAATCAGGACAGTTGGCGTGAGTGGTAAGTACTCTCATCCCTTAAACAAGTGGTTGGGGGTTCGATCCCTAACTCTTGTGAATGAAGCGAATTCACAAACCAACTGTCTACCCCTATATGGAACTTCAAAACAGAGAGAGATTAGTCCCACTTGACACACGAGTGGGGATACCCTTGAGAAAAAAAAAACAAATGGGCCATTTATATTCTCTATTTGGGGAAATTGATTTGGTCCTAAATATAATATAAGACTTATTTCTAATTGATATTAAGTAGAGTTTAATCCTTAATTTTTTTTGAACTGAAAGTTGAATCCTTAATTTAATAATGTCAATTATTCAGCAATAAGTAGCCATAATAATAGTCTGAATAGAATGGTATAACCGCCAATCTTATCCTTGAGGCTAAGGTGAGATAGGAAAATCAGATACAATTGATAAAAACACTATCACCTTACATCATTCTCAAATCTACCAATACACTGCTTCTAAAAAGAGCTTCGGTCTCAGAATTCATGACTTGGGCTTCATGCATAATTAACTTCACAAATACACATCAAGTAAATAAGACAACAACAAACAAAGTCATGGTAACTTTTTTGTCCAGGTAAAACCAACAGAAGAAAGTACAACAATTTTTCTAAGGGTGGACTATCCCAAATGCTAAGCAGTTTCACTTGTATCATGCTCTTCATAGGAGAAAACTCCAGGCAATATGCAAGCTCAGAGCAGCCAGCTAGATTTAGGACTTCCAAGGAGTCCAGAGAAAACAATGAATTAGGGACACTAACAAGATTGGTGCAACCTCTCAAATTCAAGAATTTAAGCTTTAAAAGTTTAGAAATAGATGAATCAAGTCTCAATAATCCAGTGCATCCTTCAAGCTCTAGCCTCTCAAGCTTCGGAACCCCTCCAAAATCTGGTGTCTTCGTCAAAGTTTTGGAGCCACTTAGATCCATTTTTTTCAATTCAGGGAGCATCTGTGAATGGGAGAATATACAGAGTATATGAATAAATTAGGCATATAGTATTAAATATCAGGTAAAAGGAAGAAAATTGACATACCATTTTTTCTTTCCATACTTCAGTCATGTTGCTTTCAGGCATAATCAATTGAACAAGTGTATTTGACTGAAAACTCGATGGTAAAGTCGTGAAAGGATATTTATACCACGAAACATGTCGCAATTCACTTGGAAGATTATCAAGGGCTCCAGAAAATTTGACATTACGAAGTATGAGTAATCTAAGGTTGATCATGTTTGATAGGGCATCAACGCTCAAGGGAGTAATATTTGGTTCTTCCAAGTCCAAGGCTATAGCTTTAACATTTTCCATCACCTAGGATTTGCAATTATAAGCACAAAATAAGGAAATGTTAGAATACAAATTTTCATATGGTAATGTATGTTGCGATAAAAAATAGATTTATGAAAACTTACCTTGACTCTTTCTTTCTCCATTGTGTACTTGATATCCCCAAAGAGGTACAATCGACTTAATTTATCTGGTTGATTTGGACATTGTTCTCGAACAATTTCTCGTCCCATTTCTTGCAGCATACCATGCATTTGTATCCTCTGATTTGCAACTGTGATCATTGACTTTTGTACAAGAAGTTTGATTCTTACATCAACATCACAACTAAAGCAATCCTGTAAAATCTCCTTCACACAATTGACGTCCTTGCCTACAAAGAAACATGCTATGTCCAAAAACATTTCCTTACTCATGTCATCAAGTTCATCATAACTTTTTCTAAGCACCATTATGATCTCAAAGAGAGGAATGATTTTTTCTCTGCCAATAAACCTTCTCCATTCTGCAATACCTTTCCCAAAAAGGGATGAACCCAATTTTTCAATTGCTAACGGAAGCCCATTAGCATATTCCAATGTCCTATCTATCATCTCTTCAAAGACTTCAGTAGGATATTCCCTTGGAAAAGCATTAGAGCAAAATAGTTTGGAAGCTTCCTCCTTTGACAAAAGCTTCGGCCTATAAACGGTATCAATCTCATATTCTTGAAGGACTTGTTCATCTCTAGTTGTTATAATGATTCTACTCCCCACGCCAAAACAATCAGATATTTCATCCAAGTTCAACTCTTGTAGATGTTGTGCAAGATCGACACCATCAAGAACTATGAGAAACTTGTGGTTTATCAACCTTTTGCATGCTAAGAACTCCTTGTCTAGAAAACGCCCAGTCGCTCTATTTTCTGTCTTCAAATGTCTATAGAGAAGTTCATGTAGAGATATGTCGCCATGCTTCAAACGTGCACTTACATTGGGAAGGAAACAAAAGGCATCAAAATGGTGAAAGATGTTGAGATATAAAACTGTAGCAATGGAGGACTTCCCCAATCCACTCATACCACAAATGCCCACAACTCGAACTTCATCTTCTCTACTCAATTCCAAAAGCTCTTCTGCTTCTTCCACTCGAGATTGTATCCCAACAAATCCAAAAAGGTCGTAAAAGTGCTGATCTATTTCTGTCTTGACTTGTTTAACAATTTTTGGAATAGCTTGCGATCCTGACAAGCTGGAAAGATAGAAAATGAAAAACTAAATATATTAGGCAGATTTGTGACCCCCTCGAGTCATGACTCATGAGGATAAAAGATCTTTACCAATTATTGTTGTGGGTTATATGATGTTAATATGGAATTCACATATAAGTTCTCCAACACAAGTTTTTTCCACATTGAAAAAAAACTTGTGATTGTAAATTTTAAGAAGGATACATTGAAAAAGTATGATACATAATGATTAAAGATAAGCAGATACTACTTACTACCTCGGATTCATAAGGTAAGTAAGATTTTTTTGGCTGCATCAAGGTGAAGGGAGCTAAATAAATTGCTTTACAGAATTTGTATTTAATATTTTTTTCAAATTTATATGCAAGACTTCTAAGCTAGTGTATACTTGAAACAGTTAATATTTATATATAAGTAAATAATAAACAATGAAAATACTATGGCCAAGTTTCTTGGTCATGTATGTTACTATTGTTTTAAAATATTGAAGGTGAGCCTACATAAAAATTAGGACAAGTGGCTACTCCACTAATAAATTTGACACAATATATAGATATAAGGGATACTTAATGTTATACTAGTAAATAATACTCTCTCCGGTCCTAAATATAAGACCTCTTTACCTAATTTGATTAGATTGAGGATATTAGTTAAGTTAGTTAAAATGACATGATATTACCAATATACCCTAATTAGACACATTTACCCCCACATTCTCTCTCTTCTTATCTACTATTAGGGAACATTGAATCCACCCTCCCTCTCCTCTTATCTACCATTAGGGGACATTGAATCCACCCTCCCTCTCTTCTTGTCTACCATTAGGGAGCCTTGACTCTACCCTCCCTTTACACTTGTATACTATTAGGGAGCATTACTTCCACCCTTTCTCTTTCTTGTCTATTATTAGGTGGCATTAATAGGGATATTTTGGGAAAATTTGTATAAGTTAGAAATAGGTCTTATATTTAGGACTAAATTCATCCCCTCATATAGGTCTTATATTTAGGACCGAAGGGAGTATGTGTGAAGTTGAGAAGTGAAGTTCTGATAAAAAAAAGGGTTGAAATATGAAAGTAAAATAATATAATAATGGTGGTATATCTATCTTATATATAAAGGGAGGGCTAAAAGCAGGAATTCTAAGAAGTCACGTAAGCACACACACTCTCTCTCTCCATCTATTAACATTCACGTAACCACCCACTAACTCCATCTATTTTTAGCAAAAACAAACTGACATATAATTTTTCTCTAAATTATAATCCCTTAATTATCTCCTATAAATTCTTTTACAAAAAATGTGCTTATATATTTTAAGATAAAAAAACTGACATTTGATTCTTTAGTGCGTTGTTAAGATTTCTCTCTAATTTATAATCTCTCCTTAAATATCTCCTATAAATTCTCTCCTTTATTTCCTTTAAAAATAATCAAAATTAATCTTTTTTCATGACCTTTTAAATTATTTTTCTATCTTACTTCTCATGGTTTTACTTATTTATTTTTAATCATAAATATTTGGATAACCTACTATTTCTCTTACCTACTTTTTTTTTGGCACCAACTGAACGTAACTTATGAAACTACTTACACATCCACTAATACTTTGCCCAAAAATAACTACCCACTAACACCACCTCTACATTTGGTTACTCAGTATTTTTTCCAATTAACATAATAAATACCTGTATAAATAAAGTGGAATGTACATTTTCTATCAAAATATTCTGATTATAAAATCTTACTCTCAACAAAACATATGAATTTGATCAAAAAAACAAAACATATGAAAAAAATCTATGAGAACCTGATTAAAAAAACATTGTGCAATGTATTCATTCATTAGTATTTGTTACATTTTGATTGTATAATATGTTCAATAATTAAATGATCACATATTTGCTTTAAAAAACTCTAATGAAGGAAGCTAGCGGGTTGACGTTAGTGGTAAGTACTATTGTCCGTTAAACAAGTGAATGAGAGTCATAGTTAATGGAGTATAAATTAAATGATAAACAAGTGAACCCGCTCATATGTGCGGGTCCTGTACTAGTTAAAAGAAAGATGAAGAGTAAGGAAGATAAGATACTTATTGGGTATTTGGCACGCAGGGAGAGAGGAAATAAGTTGTAGGACAGCCGCCTTCCGCCTCCGTTGCTCATCAGCCTGAAGTTCATATAATTCATGCATTATGCTTGATAGATCTGCTACATCTACAATCATATGTGGTACCGTTGTTGCTGGTGGTGGTTGGTAAGCATGTTGTTGAATATGTTGAGCGATGGATTGTGGATCCACATCGAAATACACTCCTATCATTAATCGATCTCCCACACTCCACCTTCCACGTCCACGATGTGGGCCGTTATTCAGAGCTCCCATCCAATTGTTCACCTTCTTTATATCTGCTTCCATCCTTTCACCCATCATCCTTTCACCTCTATAATACATACCGGCATTTTGAGGGACAGCATAGCTATACCGGCACCCGGCAAAGTGGGCTAGTTCCTGCAAACAGAAAGAAGAAGGAGAAGAAGCATAGTTGTTGGAGAACACCACAATCCATACCCACGACTTCTCCATTGCTTCAGCAAGTAGGTGATGTCGACAGTTGGGATGATGTTGGGATACAGTGAGGCCTTGTGCTTCAAGAGCAGCCGAAAGGCTTCTGATGAATCTGCATGCGCCCTCATCCTCCTCATCGCCTCTAAAGCTCATATAAACATGACTCGCTTTCCACAATGATGCCCTCCTCTTCAAGGGTTCTGATTCCATCAGCACTCTCCTCCTCATCACCCTTCTCATCATCAAAACTGCACCCGTCACAGCACTCCACTGCTTCTATCAGATCCTCTCTCGCAAGTAGCAACCCCACATGGCCATTAGTTAAGGAAATGTTCCTTGTTTTTTGATGGACCTAAATTTGGTGTTTTAAATTTGAAGCTTACAGTAATGAATGGATATGCAGATTTTTTTTATTTGTGTTTCTTTGTCTCAAATTTCTCATGGTTTTATTGATTTTTATTCTAATCAAATTTCTGAGCCTGGAATCAGAACCCGCTCTGGAAATACTCCATGCAGATATTTATGACCATTTCTTCACCTTCCCAATTTAGTCTCCTCCTCACGTACACATTATTTGACCCATACAACCAAACATTGTTGAATTCACCCTGGTAATAGGCTTTGGAGTCAAATTAAAATTGCATTTGCATTATTACCATTCTCCTCCCGTGCTTTTATCCTTTGAAATTACTACTTTATGTGTGATATTCAGAGAAAGATGATCAATTTAAATTGAATCAACAAATGTTGTTGGCTTGAGATGGTATTAATTAGAAGAATAGACAAATTTAAATCATGTAATATTTAGTTGTTATTAGAAGGCAAGTTCTCGAAAATTTAACATAGTTTTGAATTTCTGATTTTGTGTTGAAAACTTTTCTTAATCACAATCGTATTACCAATTTAGTTCCTGAAATTTTTAACTATTTATCACGAATTTATAACTGATTTTTTAATTTACAAATGAAAAGGTCCAAAGTCAATGTCTTTCCCACTGTGGCGATATTTTTATTGATTTTTGAAAACCAAATTAATTACCTAATGCGTTTGACGTTGGGTGGTGTATCATGGTACGTCTTGTTCAAAAATTATACGCAACTAAAGTTATATTTTGCACAACATAAATTAAAATAGAGTTATTTATGTCACTACTTTTTTTGCGTCGATAAGTGGTAACATCTCCTAAAACATGCAACTAGATTTGAAAAATTTGGATAATTTATGGGTTGCTCCTTAAGAAAATTATGAACTCCAACTTAAATTGCTCAGTTAACAATTGGAATTGGCGTTCACAACTTCACATCATCATAGAAATCAATTTTGGTGTTGGTAGAAGAGATGTCTAGAAGGGTGCTCCTATGCTTCTTCCATTTGTTAGGCAAAGGATTCAGGATCTACATCACAAAAAAGACTACTATAGTACTCCCTCTACTTCTAATTTGATTAGATTAAGTACATATGATATACCACTTCACCCCTAACGGTTTATAGACACCATTGACTAAAAATATTCTTTTACTCTATATTTGTATCAAACTTCATTTTGATAATGTAAATTTGGAAAGTGTATTTGTAAGTCTTTTATCCAAAATTGTTAAAATTTATTTAAAAAAACAATGATCCATTAAATTTAAAATATGATTCTATAATTAAATGTGGATAAAGAATTTTTATTTTAAAATAGAATAATTATTTTACTAAAATATTTAAATTTAATTATTTTGTTATAACATTTAATAATATATTCTTTATTTAAACTTGTTAAGTCATCTTTTTCATTAAACAACCGTTTTAGTAAATATGACTAAGATTAAGATTTTTCAATTTAAGGGACTAAAATAAAATTTGATGTAAATATTAAAGATCAAAAGGTACTCCCTCCGTTCCTAAATATAAGAGCACTTTGACTTTTTTGGAGAATCCTAAGAAAGCAAAATAGGGTAATTAAAAATTGATTTTCCCAAATTTTTTCACTAAACTATTTTATTTGACTTATGAACTTACATATAATCTAATAATATTTAAAATATGTTATGATTAAATTGTTCATTTTGCTTTCTTAGGATTCTCCAAAAAAGTCAAAGTGTTCTTATATTTAGGAACGGAGGGAGTATATTTTAGCGCAAACAATATTCAGTTTTATTGTTTTTTTCTTATTTAAATATTCCAATTCAAATATATAAAATGCACTTGAGGTTCGGTGAACTCTATCCATCACGCCCGGTCATTTGTTACACACGTAATATTTAGCCAGGACAGAGTCATGGTACAAAACAGAGCGATTTATGCGACTAATATTATTAGTCTGAATCAATAATCAGACACTTACAGATTAGTTTATCAATTCTAAAACAATGCAACTAGATTGAAATTATGGACAGACGACTATGAGATTAAGTTATGATTTATTTTTCAATTTATGAATTCCAACTTGTGTAGCTAAGTTGACATTTAAACCCCATCTTCGTTTCACTTTCTGGGAAACCTCCTAGAAATTTCCACCTTAATAGCCATGTCTTCATTATATGTTGTTGGTCATTAATTTCCATTTGATGTTCCATTAAAAGATCATCAAAACCTAAATGATAAATTCTTGTGAGTCCACTTTAGTCCATTAATCCACTATGAAAGTGGCAGAGGAGAGTTTTATTAGTGGATCTTCATCATCATCAAGTCCAATCCATGTTTACCTAAGCTTCATAAGAGATGATGAAACCTGCAAATTCACAGATATGCTTTGGGCTGCCCTTGAAAGTAACGATTTAAACACATTTTGGTATGATAAGTGTTATACACCGTTATACCTTAATGGGTTTGGGCCTTAACAGAGGCTCAATAAAGAGATAGACGCCTTCAGGGCGTCGAAGATAACATCACTAGCGACAGTAGAAGTCTAAAAGCAAGATAGACACCCTATGGGCGTCAAGGACAATATCACCAACGGCAATAAAGCAGAATGACTTGGTCGCCCACCTTTTTCGGAGCAGTCGCCCACCTTTTTCGGAGCACGTGCAACGTCTCTTATCCATAACGGCCGCCTATGATTTCGCAACCACCAGGACTGAGCTTCAACTATAAGAAGGCCACGAATCCATTCAGAAGGACACAATCAATTCTCTGCAATCTCTCTCTCTCTCTCTTTCTTTGTATTCTTCTTTCTGATTATCATTGTACTCTGAATTAAGTCTTTGTGATCAAGGCATTTACGCCCATATTTGTAACCATCGTTGTCGGTGACCCCTTTCATTGTATTCAATCATATTATTAATAAAGTGCTTCGATTATTCATTCATATTCAATAGTTCCCCTATATTGTGTATCAACATTTTGGCGCTGACCGTGGGGACTCCGGCAACATTATTTCTAAAAGCTTCACGTTCTCTGAGCGAGCCGATTGAACTTTAAGATGGAACAGCAACCAAAGCCTGTTTCCAAGCCAACTAGCTCTTCCACTGACCTCCAAAAAGTCCTAGAAGCCTTGACCTCTCAGTCTGAACAAATGAAGCGTCTCGAACAATCCGCAGGAATTCAATCTGAGAGGATGAAACGTTTGGAGGAAGAAAACAATGAATTGAAACTGCACTTAGCAGGTTTAGAGTCCAGGAAAAACAAAAGAAGGCAGAGCGGACCTGAAAGGGAAATTCGCCAAGTGCCAAACCCAAATGACCATGAACGCAATCCTAATGGTGAAAAAGGTAATAAAGGTAAGAATACTGACAATAATGATATTCCTAATGATGAAACAGGTAGGGACGACGAAGAGGGATATGACGATTCTCAGTCTTATGATAGTCGAGAACAAGGTGAGCAGTCCGCTCAGAAGTCACAGGCAAGGATCCCTCAAAATCATCCACAAGGAGGACAAAAGAGGGAAGACGAAATTCTCTCTTTTGCCCTTCGAATGGAGAAGGAGGTCGCTGAGATAAAGAAAAAGATGTACTCGATTCCAGGTGTTCAAAAGCCACTTGATGCAGCCCGTTTAGGGAGTTATTCAGAGTCGCCCTTCATAGACGACATCGCGTTTGCTGATCTGCCTGAAAGATTTGCTTTTCCTAATATGCCAAAGTATGATGGCAAGTCGGATCCAGACCAACACTTGGCCCAATACAGGCAGATTATGCTAGCAGCGGCCCTCCCAGCCGACAAACGACATGCTGCTATGTGTCGTGGATTTGGTATAAGTTTGATTGGCCCAGCCCTGATGTGGTGGACCAATCTCCCCTAAGGTAAAATAACTTCATTTAGTCATTTAACTGACATTTTTGTTGAACAATTTGCAAGCAGCAGAGTCATGGTTAAGACGTCAGACGACTTGTATCGAATTGTCATGAGGCCGGACGAGTCATACAGAGACCTTCTGAAAAGGTTTACGGCAGAAATGGTAAGTATTCCAAATTGTGATCCTAACATTGCTGTGCAGGCGTTTAAGAGAGCATTACCACCCACTTGCGGCCTCTATCAAGAATTGGTTTTGAAACGGGTGACAACTTGGCCAAAAGTCCAATCATACGTGTGGGCCCATATTAATCTTCAAGAGGACGACGCCAGTAGAAATCATGCCCTTAAAATGAATCAGGGACTGGCGACAACCAGTCTCCCCGCTAATTCAGTGATTGCCACAAACGCGGAAAAGACAGCTAATCAACAACAAAATAATTTGGGATCCACAGACCGCAGTTCCAAACGGCAACGAGGTAGAAATTTTCGTTTTCACCCTTATACTAACAATAATGAGCAGGGCGACAAACAGAAGAGGGACCCACCCCCTCCTAGATATGAAGAGTTCAACATGTCCATTGGACCAGCTGAAATGGTAAGTGCATTTGAAAAGATGGATAGGGTGAAATGGCCTAAACCTATGACGACGCCTGTCAATGAGAGAGACACCACTAGATACTGTGACTACCACAAAGACGTCGGCCATCGAACAGAGGATTGTTGGAGGTTCAGAAAAGAAGTAGCCTTCCAACTTAAGCATGGTAACTTACAACATCTCCTTAAGAGTAATACTACTAACAATGCAGGTAGAGATCAAAGGCAGAACGCCCCAGCTCAACCCCCGCAGGCCGTCAGAACAATTAACACAATCATTGGGGGGTCGGCGATAAGTGGGATGTCTTACTCCGCTGCAAAGCGACATGCAAGGTCTTTGCCAAAAGAATTGGAGTGTATTAATGGTAATGTGAGTAATGATCAGGTGGTTGAAGGTCCAATAACCTTCAACGACGCTGATATTCAGAACGTCCAGATGCACGACGACGCTCTGGTAATATCTTTACTAGTAGCTAATTGTTTGACTAAAAGAATATTAGTTGATGCAGGTAGTTCCGTTAATATTATTTATTTGCAAACTGTCAAAGAATTACAATTAGAATCCAAAATAATTAAGGCTCCAACTGTCTTAGTATTTGGAAATGGAACACCAGATAGGACGATTGGAGAAATATCTTTGATGACTTTTGCTGCTGGAATTAATGCTTTAGTCAAGTTTCAGGTAATGGATTGCCCGACCACTTACAATGCTTTATTAGGACGTCCTTGGATTCATCAAATGAAGGCAGTCCCTTCGACGTTACATCAATCAATTAAGTTCTCTACACCTTGGGGTGTGAGAGAGATCAAAGGCGACCAGAGGATGGCAAGAGAATGTTACCAAGCAGCATTGAAAGGCTTGGAACAATCTCCTCCATCGGCATAGCAACTACAGACGTTCATTCCTATGGACAGGGCGACAAAGGAGGAAGATGATAATTTAGAAAAAATCATTTTAGATTCTGAAAACCCTGAAAAGTTTTTGTCCATAGGAATGGACCTAGTTCCTGAGGTAAGAAGGGAACTGATTTCTTTTCTAACAAGTAACTTAGATTGTTTTGCTTGGTCCTATGATGATATGACAGGTATAAGCCCAGACGTCATTGAACATCAGTTGAACGTCGACCCTACATTCAAGCCGATCAGACAGAAAAGGCGGAAATTTGCACCAGAGAGGAATAGAATTGTTAATGAGGAAGTCCAGAAATTATTGAAAATTGGGTCTATTCGAGAAGTGAAATACCCTGATTGGTTAGCTAATGTTGTAGTCGTCCCAAAGAAAAATGGTAAGCATAGAGTGTGTATCGATTTCACAGACTTGAACAAAGTCTGCCCAAAAGATTCCTTTCCTTTGCCACACATTGACAGCCTAATAGACGCAACATCAGGACACGAACTATTAAGTTTTATGGACGCCTTTTTTGGGTACAATCAAATTTTGATGTATCCTAACGACCAAGAGAAGACTTCTTTTATCACAGATCGTGGAACTTATTGTTACAAGGTAATGCCTTTTGGTTTGAAAAACGCTGGTGCAACATACCAAAGGTTAGTCAATCGCATGTTCGCCGCCCAACTTGGGAAGACGATGGAAGTTTATATAGACGACATGTTAGTCAAATCTTTGAAAGCGGAAGACCATATTAACCATTTGCAGCAGACGTTCGATCTTCTGAGGAAGTATAACATGAAACTCAACCCTGAAAAATGCACTTTTGGGGTGCAGTCTGGTAAGTTTTTAGGATATTTGGTGTCAAAGAGAGGGATAGAAGCAAACCCATCACAAATCAAAGCCGTGTTGGATATCCCATCACCCAAATGTGTGAAGGACGTCCAACGTTTGACGGGTAAGATAGCTGCTTTAACCAGATTTATATCTAAATCTTCTGAAAGGTGCCAACCATTCTTTGATATATTGAAGAAGAATAAGGAGTTTGTATGGAACGACGCCGCAGAAAAGGCGCTTCAGGATTTGAAAGAATATCTCACGAGCCCCCCTTTGCTTTCTAAGCCAAGTTCAGGTGAAACCTTATATCTATACTTGTCTGTCGCCTCTAATGCTGTGAGCTCAGTTCTTGTTAGGGAAGAAGATAGGCGACAGAGCCCAGTATATTATGTTAGCAGAGCCTTGTTAGATACAGAGACGCGATATTCAATGATGGAAAAACTTGCTCTAGCCTTAGTAACGTCTTCTAAGAAGTTGAGGCCGTATTTTCAGTGCCACCCAATTGTGGTAGTCTCAAACTATCCTTTGCGGAAAGTCCTCCATAAGCCTGATTTATCTGGGAGATTGGTGAAATGGGCGATTGAGCTGAGTGAATTTGATATTTTTTATGCCCCAAGAACAGCTATCAAATCACAAATCCTAGCTGATTTTTTGGCGGAATTTAGTCCTAACCTTCAGGTAACAGCTAACAATGAGTCTTTTTCTATTAAGAAACAGGTGAACTTGTCGCCCTGGATCCTCCATGTAGACGGGTCTTCCAATGTAAAAGGAAGTGGACTGGGTATCGCGCTTGAAACCCCCGATGGTGAACAAATTGTCCAGGCAATAAGATGTGGTTTTAAGGCGACAAACAATGAAGCTGAATATGAAGCCCTGATAGCTGGACTTAAGTTAGCATCAGAATTGGGTGCGAAAGTTTTGGAAGTGAAGAGTGATTCACAGTTAGTTTCGAAACAAATCAATGGTTCTTATCAGGCAAAAGACCAAAGAATGAAGAAATATCTGGATGTAGTGTCTGATTTGACCACGCGATTTGACGCTATGAAGATTACCCAAATAGGTAGGGAAGACAACCGGAAGGCAGACGCCCTTGCCAATATTGGGTCGTCTATAGAAGTTGTGGAGACAAAACAAATCCCACTGTTTTATTTGAAAACACCGGCAATTGAGGTAAATAATCGAATTGTGTTGAATAACAGTTTGACATGGGATTGGCGATCCCCTTTGCTTTCATATCTATTGCAGGGTAAATTACCTTCAGATAAGAATGAAGCGCGACGAATAGTTGTTAGAGCTGCCAGATTCACTACCATATGCGATGATCTTTATAGACGTACATTCACTGGTGGACCTTTGCTGAAATGTGTCTCTCCGTCTGAGGCAAATTATGTGTTAAGAGAAATTCATGAAGGAGAATGCGGAGACCATAGTGGAAGTCGATCGTTGATAAGAAAGGTGACTAGAGCAGGATATTTTTGGCCGACTTTGCAGAAAGATGCAATAAGCTTGGTGACTAAATGTGAACGTTGCCAAAAATTTTGCACCGTGGCAAGACAACCCCCTGAACAGTTGCATGTAATAGTGCCTTCGTGGCCTTTCCTTAAGTGGGGAATGGATATCGTAGGCAAGTTTACTCCAGCACCTGGACGACTAGTTTTCTTGTTGGTCGCCACAGATTACTTCACCAAATGGGTAGAGGCTGTCGCCCTAAGCCAAGTACAAGAACCCCAGGTAATTGATTTTGTTTGGAAAAATATAGTATGTAGATTTGGTCTGCCTCAGGAAATTGTATGTGATAATGGATCTCAATTTATAGGGAGAAAATTTAGAAAATTTTGTGATAAGTGGCATATTAAACTTAAGTTTTCCACCCCTAGAAATCCACAATCGAACGGGCAGGCAGAAGCTAGTAATAAAACCATAGTGACGTCTTTGAAAAAGAGGTTAGATAAAGCTAAAGGTAGGTGGGCTGAAGAGCTGCCCGCCGTCTTATGGGCGTACCGAACGACGTCTAGGACGTCGACTGGTGAAACGTCTTTCTCTCTAGTTTATGGATCTGAAGTTATGATACCAGTAGAGGTAGGAATGCCATCTTTAAGAAGACAGTGGACTAGAGAAGAATCTTAGAATGAACACTTAGCCCAAGATTTAGATTTATTAGATGAACGTAGGGAACAAGCTCTTATTAGAGTTGCCGCCTATCAGCAAAGGGCGACGAAATTTTGGAACAAAGGTGTTAAGGAGCGCCATTTCCAAGTAGGAGATTGGGTTCTTCGAAAAATCTTTTCTAATACACCCGAGCATAAAGATGGAAAGTTAAATGCTTCATATGAAGGCCCCTACAAAGTGGTAGAAATCACTGGTCCTGGAGCTTATAAGTTGGTTGACGTCCATGGAAATCTTGAGGACAAGATTTAATGCAAGTGTGGGGGTGTGATGACTCCCCACATTTAGTGGTTTTTAAGAAATATTTTGTTGTATTTGGGGAGTCATGAATTAAATAATTGATTGATTTTGATGTGAATTGGAAAGAAAGTAATTTGAGAGTATATGAGTGATTCTTTTGGAAAATATGAAATTTAATTGAAATAGGAAACTTAATATATTAAAAGAAATATTTTGATGAGAAGTTTCCTATTAATGAGATTATGTGATTGAGTTATTGTGATTATTTCATATTTCCTTCTCTTCATGAATGCAGATTTAATAAAAAAGGAAATAAAGAGAAGGAGAGGATTTGATTATGTGCAAGAAAAGGAAAGAAAAGAACTTAACATGCAAGGCAAAGGCAATATGGTGTTGGGCTATCTTATTATAAATATACACATGCAATTGAGGAGAAGAGGAGGGCTTGATCATAATTCTTCCTATTTCCTAAAGCCTAGAGGAGAGGCTCGTTACAATACTTTCAATCTCTACAGCCAAGAGAGATTCACGTTGACAAAGAAAGAAGAAACGGCGCACTACTTGTGAAGGGATCATTCAAGCAACACAAAAAGGCAAAATAGCACAACACACAAGTGAAAGGAGAAGGAAAGGAGCAGCAGTGTTGGTTTTCATTTACACACACGGACACGCTTAAAGAAGGAAGAAAGAAAGCTAGCACTAGAAGGAGAATAAGCAAGTTTCAACTGTCCAACTTGTCATCTTCAATTTCATTGTGGGTTTTTGTTCTAATTTTCCCTATGACTATAGATTTAATTTTGATTATTATTGGGATTATTTTGGACCCTATGTGTGACTAGTTTCTTTTACAACCTAGAGTACTATGAACTTGTTTGTAACTTAGTATTTTATTTCCCACTACTTAGTCATGGTTAATTTGATCTAGTTTATTTAATCTTGCTATTATTGATTAACTTGTTTAGTGCTCGATCACCATTAGACATGTTTAGGGAATTTAGAATTGGACTCGGAAGAGGGAATTTTAAATAGACCATGGGATTAAATAGTGTAGGATTGGATTTTAATCTGATTTGCGACTAGGATAGGAATATACCTAGAAGCCCTACATAGTCACAGTAGAGCGGTACCGAGATAAATTAGCCTAGTAAATTAGTGCAAGACATTGTGTAATTAAGCTAGACAAGGATGTAAGTGGACCGGAAGGCATTTATAGACACTAGTACTCTAGATTAGCTAATTGAATTAATTCATAATTAATTTAGTGGGGAATAAAATCTAAGAAACAGATAAGGGATTAGTGGCTCTAGGTTGTTCTTTTGACTCGTGAATTTCATCTGTGTGAATATTTGTTTTATTTTATTTTTTTAGCTATTAGGTAATTAAAATCAAATTTTCTTGTTTACTCAACTTGAATGAAAATAGGAGATCTAATGCCTAGTTATTAATTGTCTGAGTCTCTGTGGGATCGACCTTGATTTACCACTTTACTAAAATACGATCCGTACACTTGCGGATATTTTTATCAAAATTTTGGTACCATCAGACCCCTTTCATTGTATTCAATCATATTATTAATAAAGTACTTCGATTATTCATTCATATTCAATAGTTCCCCTATATTGTGCATCAACAATAAGAATGTTGATGACCATGGTGACTCCATATCTCTTCCTCCCCACTTTCTTAAAGCAATCAAACAATCCAACATATCAATAGTTGTATTCTCCAAAAACTATACTTCTTCCTTAAGGTGCCTTGAGGAACTATCTGAGATCTCTGCACGCATTCATGAACCACGTTATACTGTTTTACCAATTTTCTATGATGTGGATCCATCTGAGGTGCATAATCAGAATAATTCTTTTGAAATAGCTTTTCATGAACATGCACAACAATTCACAGCAAATTCACGCAAGATACACAGCTGGAGATTAGCTATAAAAGAATTGGCCAATCTCTCTAGTTGGCATGTACCATCACAGTGAGTAAATTTTATCTTGCTTTTTTCTTCATCATAACTTTCAATTATGTAGGCATTTAATTGAGACGTTCAAGTAACTTCTGATCATTGATAAAACAAATTATTAGTGACAAGGTGATTAATTTGGTGCTTTATTTTGTTTTTTGCTATATCTAGGCCAGAGGAACAAGCTATTGATGAGATCATTAAGAGGGTGAAGAGGAAAATGCGTGAATTAGTGTATGTTGATGTAGACCTTGTAGGGATGGAATCTAGAGTGAGAGAAGTAGAAGAGCTTCTTGATTTGGGTTCAAATGATGAAATTAGAATTGTGGGCATTTGTGGTATGGGTGGGATTGGGAAGTCAACTCTAGCTAGAAATTTGTATGATAAAATATCTCACCATTTTGATGCTTCTTATTTGGTGCTCAATGCAACTGATTTTTATTTGGCCACATGGCTCAGAAGTCACAAGAGAACTCTCACGATTATCGATTGGGTCGATATTAAAGAGATTCTTCCATCACTTGTCACTGCTGTGACTAAGAAGCAGATAGGTGGAGGAAGTAGAATCATCATAACAACTAGAGATGAAGGAATCCTTAAAATATTTGAGAAGCATCATATTTTCACGGTTACATTATTGAGCAAGAAGGAGGCTTTTCAATTATTTTGTAGGAAAGCTTTTAAATGTGATTTTCCATTGAGAGGATATGAGGAGCAAATTGAGAATGCTCTCCATTATGCTAGTGGCCTTCCATTGGCAATTGTAGTATTGAGTCAGTTCTTATATAATAGAAGAGCTTCTGAATGGAGCAGTGCCTTGGTTGAATTCAAAAAGGTAGCTAGTTCTATGATAATGAATGTCCTCAAGAAGAGTTTTGATGAACTCGACCGCAATTACAAGGAATTATTTTTAGACATGGCATGCTTTTTTAATGGGAAGGAGGTTAAATTTGTAGAAGAAATTTATAGTGCTCACACGTTTTGTAGTGTTCAACGGTTTGGTAATTATGTTGCAGACCATGAGAAGTATGATTTGCAGGTCTTGATTGAAAAATCACTCATGGCTATTATAGATCAAAAGATTCATTTGCATGGTCTACTAGAAGAAATGGGAAGAGAAATTGTTCGGCATGAATTCCCTTCAAATCCAGAAATGTGGAGTAGATTATGGGAGTTTGATGATGTTTATAGAGTTATGCAAGAAGACAGAGTATGTTTTTATAACATTCTCCCTCCGTTCCTAAATATAAGATCACTTTAGAAAGGAGAGTTTGTTCTTAAATATAAGATCACTTTCTAATTTGACTCACATTTTTTCCAAATTACCCATGTACTCTCTTCACCCAAAAAATAGTGGTTTAAAGAAGGTGATATTTTTAAAACTTAGGTGAGGGGTATTTTGGGAATTTCATGTAATCTTAACTCATTGGAATGTCTTTTTAATCTCTCCAAATTTGCTAAAGTGATTTTATATTTAGGAACGGGGTGAGTATATAGTTTAGTTGAAACACACACACATATAATGTAAGAAAATTGAATTAATCTTGGTTTGCAAATTTTTTTGTATGTGTTAATCTGTCCGACATGGTTGAGCTTAGACTACTCATATTTCATAATGTGCAATTTTCTGGTGTCCTAAGGTATCTTCCAAGCTCTCTCCAATATATTTCATGGCACCAATGTCCATTCAGTTATTTGCCGCCAAGTATATGCGATGGAGAAAAGGTATTTAACAATGCATATCCTATATTAAGAACTAACATGTTTTTGTGTGTGCTTGTAGTTTTTTATATGATGAAGTAAAACACACTCACATGCTCTTTTTTCTATTGCAAACAGAGATGATGTTAGGGGAAAAGGATTAAAATTAGAGAAGGATTGAGGGGAGGGGAGAGGTGTAGAAACAGAGGGAGGAAACGGAGGGGTAAGTGAGGGAGTGAATGAGATTTAGAGGGAAAATTCAAAATCCATTGAAGTTTTTCATCAAGTATGAGTTTTCCAAGTGAAAGCTAAAAATTTATGGCTAAAAATTTGTATGATAAGAATAAAAAGATGAAATATAAATAATAAGATTTTTAATCCCCGCTTAGTGAAGGTGATAGAGAAAGAACTATAATAGACAGTCTTCTCTTACCTCTGTTTTATACAAAGAGGCTGATTCAAATCCACAATTTCTGACTCACACGCCGGTCCTTCAACTAAAGAAACTAAAATTCCTCGAAATGTATTTCTTCTTATTATACTAGACAAACTTAAATCCTCCGTGTTGCATCATTGTCAACTATCACTCCTCTCATGTATATGAAGAGATAACCGTGACCAATGCCAGTGGGGGCCACTGGGCGAGATGAGGCAGTGTTAATTATTGTGTCATTTCCGGTCCTTGAAATTTAATCTTTGTTGTATGGCTAATTGGTGTCTATATTTATCTACAGCAATTCCCTCGCTTGATAAACTTGGATCTTAGGGGCTCCAACGATTTAACGGACTTGCAGATTTTCATAGACTTACCAAGACTTGAGAGGCTAGATCTTGAAGGATGTGTTAAATTATCACACCTTGAACCATCGATTGCTTTTTCACCGCTCAAATTCTTAAATTTAAGAAATTGTACTAATCTTATCAGTATACCCAATCAGTTGTTCTCCTTGTCTTTAGAAATGCTAAATTTAGTTTGTTGCTCCAAACTTGCCAAATGTCTCAACTTTTCTCCTTTTGAGGAGATTGGCAAAGAATCTAGTCAACAATTATTTTATCACAAGAGACTGAAGCTTTGAAGACTACAAATATGTGTAAGCGAACTATCAAGTATTTGGTCCTCAACTTCTCATGTATATTTTTGTTATCACTTTTTTTTTCCTCTCCTCTCTTAGTTATTTTCTTCACTCCGTTCATATTTGTTTCCACATTTGATGTCAGTTACGCCTAGAATATTTGTGATTGCCACAAGGGGAAAAATCAGAACGAGGATGATATTTCATATTTGGCATGTAGGGGACAAATAAGCCTAGTAAAGTTTAAATCGTATTGGAAATACCTTGAAACAGAGGGAGAGGTTGAGGTTGAGGTTGTTGTTGAATTTGGTGGTGTTGATGAATGAAGTACCAACTAGTTCATTGACTTGTTTAACAAAACCAAGAGTCCATTGACGCCTTAGGTCACGTCAACTTGGGCTTCAATTTTGTTTATACGTAGACTGTGGTGAGGATATTTTTATTTAAACTAATACTGAAACATTGTTTATAATTTTGATGAAGTACCCATTAAAAAGTATAGCAATTAGAACATTTGTCATTCATAAAATGCTTTAAAATTATTGACTCATACCAAAGGCCTTGTAACATAATAATATTGCAACTCCCCGATGAGTGAGAAGTTACAGATTTTTTGATAAAAAAAAGTTACAGAGTTGATTTGATTCGGCTTATAATTAATTAAAGTCAGTATTGTTCACCCCTTTAATTAAAAAAAAAATTACTCATTTCGTACTTAAAATGGTGAGGAAATTTCAGACAATCCCGTTGAAGCATCTTTTAGTTATCTAATAGGTTAGTAGCCCACATGTCTGAATGTTTGCTGAGTCTTAGGACAAAAAATAAATGAAACTTTGTGGGTAAAAATACAATAATACCCTTCATTTATTTGATTATCTCCTTACAAAAGATCAGGCCATGACCAAAGCTTCGATCACAATAGCCGGGCAGCAACTGGAGACATTTAAGATAACCCAAAATTATTGGTGTAATTGTTGGAGAAGAAGCCATGCATTTAAGATAATCCCAAAAAGTTTTGAAAAACAAGGAAAAATAGAATTTGAAAAACGTCTCATTAAAGTAGCACAAAAATAATTGCAAATTAGGAACAGAAATGTGATTGGGTCAAGAGGGAATTGACGGGCACATGGAGGGCTTCCAATTCAATGCTGATCACTTCCTTATCACTGTAAATATACACAAATATTTGTATCAAAAAAAATATACACAAATATATAAACACATGGTATGACCTAATTCTGATAAAAAAATGGTGTGACCCAAAACATCTCTTCTATTAAAGTTCACCATGTGCTTATGTATTTGTGTTTATTTACGGTAATGAGAAGGTGGGTGATAACTACCAAATCAAAATCCCCACCACGTGAGGAGTGATTGGTAGGTAGCAATTATGAAGCCTTAGCTTGTTCATATATCTTTCTGGGGAAGCTTCAAGAAAATTCCTCCTTCATATTCCTCCATTCTTGTCCTCTCTTTCATTGGAAGAGCCACTAAATTAAAAGATCTACAAAAGTAAGAGATCATCAAGGCTGAAAGGTCACAGACACACATGGAGAGTTTCATTAGCGGATCATCATCATCAACAGCGACAAGGCCAATCCATGTTTACTTAAGTTTCAAAGGAGATGATGAAACTTGCAGATTCACTGATATGCTTTGGGCTGCTCTTGAAAGCAATGATTTAAACACCTTTTGGGATGACAAGAAGCTTGAGAATTCATGTGACTCAATCATTCTACCACGCCACTTTCTTAAAGCAATTAGACAATCCAACATATCCATAGTTGTATTCTCCAAAAACTATGCTTCTTCCGTATGGTGCCTTGAGGAACTCTCTAAGATCTCCGCACGCGTCCATGAGCCACGATATACTGTTTTCCCTTGTTTTTACGATGTGGATCCATCTGAGGTGCAAAAGGAAAGTTATTTTTTTGAAGTAGCTTTTGCTGAACATGAACATAGAGTTACACCAAATTCACTCCAGGTGAACAACTGGAGATTAGCAATCAGACAAGTGGCGAGTCTCTCTGGTTGGCATGTACCATCCGAGTGAGTTATTTATTCATGGATTTTTTTTTACTCACCATAACTTTCAAAGTCTCAATAGGCAAATCGTAGAGATGCTCAAGTAACTGTTAATCAATTAGTCAACTAGGTACTACTTATGACTATATATAGGCGATTGATACGGTGCTCTAATGTTGTGTTTTTTATATATTTAGGCCAGAGGAACAAGTTATTAGTTAGATCATTATGGAGGTGAAGAGGAAAATGCGTGAATTAGTGTATGCTGATGTGGACATTGTAGGGATGCAATCTAGAGTGAGAGAAGTGGAAGAGCATTTGGATTTGGGTTCAAATGATGAGATTAGAATTTTGGGTATTTGTGGTATGGGTGGAATAGGGAAGTCAACTCTTGCAAGAGTTCTCTATGATAGGATTTCTCATCGTTTTAATTCTTCGTATTTCATACTCAATTCAGATGAATTTGATGAGATCAATTGGCTAAAACATCACGAGAAAACTCTTGTAGTTCTTGATTCTGTTGATAACTTTAATATTAGACTACCATTGGTCTATGCTATAAAAGAAAACCAGTTAGGCGGAGGGAGCAGAATCGTCATAACTACAAGAGATGAAGGAGTGCTTAAATGGTTTGAAAAGCATCATATTTATAGGGTGAAACTATTGACCAAGGAGGAAGCTCTTCAACTATTTTGTAGAAAAACTTTCAAATGTGATTTTCGAATGAGAGGTTATGAGGGGCAAATAGAGAGTGTACTTCAATACGCTAGTGGCCTCCCATTAGCAATTGTAGTGTTGAGCCAGTTCTTGTATAATAGAAGAGCTTCTGATTGGAGAAGTAGTGCCTTTGTTGAATTAAAAAAAGTTGCTAGTTCTATGATTATAAAGGTCCTCAAAAAGAGTTTTGATGAATTGGAACTCCATTGCAAGAGAATATTTTTAGACCTTGCATGTTTTTTTATTGGGAAGGAGATTACATTTGTACAAGGAATTTTAAGTAGCGCGCATGCATTTTTTACTGATAATGTGAAGTACCATATGCAAGTTTTGATTGAGAAATCACTCATGAGGATTACAAATAAAAGAATACAAATGCATGGTTTACTGCAAGAAATGGGATGAGAAATTGTTCGGCGTGAATTTCCTTCAAGTAGATTATGGGATTTTGATAGTACTCATGGAGTTATGCAAGATGGCACGGTAAGTTTTTATCAGTTTTTGTTCAGTTGAAGCATTAATATATGGTGTCTTAATAAACATTGAAAATTTGAAATAATATTCCTACTTTACGGCATTTTTATGTAAATGTGTATATTCTTAGGCTTCTTCTAAGGTTGAAGCAATAGTCTTGGAACTCGAAGATTCACATGAGAGGGTGTTGATGGTTGAAGGTTTATCACGCATGAGTAATCTAAGACTACTCATATTTCGTAATGTAAATTTTTCTGGAGTACTAAAGCATCTTTCAGGCAGTCTTCAGTATATTTCATGGCACAAATATCCATTCACTTCTTTGCCTTCTCGTTTCGTTCCATATGGACTTGTGGAACTGATTTTGCCTGATAGCTGCATCACTTGTATATGGGATGAAAGCAAGGTACATGATAGGTGATTCTCAAGTAAAATGGAATCGTCTCGTGTATAAATAAATACAAATATTTAACTAATATGCATATATATTGATTTCTACCTACCATACACATATTAAGAGTCTGTTTGGTTGGATGGAATTGGGAAATGGAATTGGAGGTGGGAATTGAGGGTAAGGGGGTAAAGATGTAAAGTAGAGGTAAATTAGGTAATGATGAGAAAATAAAGTTTGTGAGACCCATGAAAAGTGTGAGATGAAGAGAGAAAACTTGTGGGTCCTAGGATATATGTAAATTAACATTCTACTTTCTCATATTCACTTTCCATTTTCACTTTTCATGCTAACAAACAGGCCCTAAGAAATTATTGGCTCCACTCTCAATTATCAATTATAACTTTAATTTTTTTTAGAGAAATTACGGATGTAAAATTAATCAATTGAAATTGTCTATATATTTTTCTTCAAACTAATTCATTCTACTTATAAAGTACCCTATAGCCTAATTACAAAAGTCACATGTTATAATTTAGTGATCTAATTTATTTCCTCAAATTCTATAAAAAAGTTAAAGGGATCTTACTTGAAACACAAGGGGCATGTTTTTATTTTATTTATGCAAAATACCTAGTCCATTCATTCTATATTAAAAAATGTATTTTTTTTAATGTTTGAAATAATAATGATGATAATATTCTGATAAAAAATATGATAATAAATGCACTTTTTTTCAATATTGCCATTAATAACTTTTTTTCTCACATCATCTATCCCCAAATTTTCTCTCTCCTCCTTTTTATCCTTACTCTCATATTCTTCCATAAATAAGAGTCTTTTTAAAACAAAATTCTTTTCCCTACATATTTATTGCTTTTAAACTAATTTTAACAAATTTTTGATAACCCATGATTCAGTTAAAAACATCTTATAATAATATGGGATAGACCGCAGTATGTGTTAAGTGTTTGTACTTATAGTACTCCACTATTCCCTCTAATTCATAATATAAAATCCCAAAATTTGAAATGTTTTGGTAAAAATATAAAAGTTCACCTTACATTCTCTCATCATTTAATGTATTTTTTCTTATTTTACTCTTAATTCTCTTTTATATTTATTAATACTTACATATTTTCTCTCTTAATAGTATCGTAATAAATGAGGGCAAAATTTAAAAAAATGGCTCATAATCAACAATTTTTAAATATGCTTTCTTAAAGTGTTTGTTTTAACTTTTGACAGTTAATCTTTTAAATTATGGATAGCACATGAAGAATATTTTAATTTTTAAGCTTACTTCTTTTCCTACATCCTTTTCAGGAATTGCCCCCCGCACCTGCAACGTTGAAGGATGTATCACGACTAGGAACTGAATGGTCTATAACTCCATCACAAGTGAGATATGACTCGTTTATAAGCGTGAATCGAAATATTTATACGAACAAATAAAACATAAATTCCTTACCAAAAAAAAACATAAATTATTTCAATTTAATTTAAGTGTGTGTGTGTGTGAGTGTAAATTTTATTTTTTGTTCATACATGTATATGTGTGATTTTCCCTTCAATTAACCCTCCTAACATCGATTTCAGTTAGGAATAACAATGACGGAACATGTCTACGGGAGAATATCATCAAAGGTAACGTTAAATGTGTGATGAGCGCCCTCCTAACTTAAAGATATTGTGTTTGCTAATAATTAGTGTTTATCCACAGCTTTTCCCTTGGTTGAGAAACATGAACCTCAATGGCTCCAAAGACTTGATCAACATGCCACATTTCAAAGAATTCCCAAGGCTTGAGAGACTAGATCTTGAAGGATGCGTCAAATTATCACACCTTCATCCATCCATTGCTCGTGTTTCACATCTCAAATTTTTAAATTTGAGACATTGCACTAGTCTTGTTAGTATTCCCAATGATTTATTTTCTCTGCCGTCTTTAGAAATGCTTAATTTGGCTGGATGCTCCAAGTTTGTCGATTGTCCAAACTTTTCAATGAACCCATTCAGTAGCAGTCGTTTTCATGAAGGAGACAGAAGCGATCTAGACAATAATGTATGCAAGTGTACTATTTCTTGAGCGCTTATTTGGTACTCACATATTGATTTGGTACTTGCTGTTTTGTTTTACAGGTATCTCCTCTCTCTCATTCTTCTCTCCCCCTTTCTCTACTAACACTATACTAGCATGTTTGCCTTCAAGTTTTATGCCACATAATCTTATTGAATCGATCTTGCGTGATAACGTACTCCGATCGATCCATCACAGATATATGGGAAGGAGAAGAAGTGCCTGATATGGTTGCATCACGGGTAGAAGTGGAAAGAGTTATGCTTTTTAAGCCAGAGAGAGAGAGGTATGTTAGTGTTGAGTGTGAGTATATGCTTATATATCTTTCGAAGCTCAAAGTCAATTTATAATTTCGAGAATGAAGAGAGACCAACCAACACTGAATTTGATTAAGATGCCGAATTTCGAAAAGATTTCCAGATCCTTAGAGACTGTACTAGACCTTGAAGGATGCACTGAAGTATCTTTGCTGGATGCATCTATTGCTTCTCTCGCAAAGCTGATTAAATTCATAAATTTGAGGGATTCTTTTAATCTTGCCATTATTGATCTTTTGTAATAACTTTGTCCCATGCACACTTTAGTGCACCTCAACTTGGGATTAATTAGGGTTAAAAGTGAATTTTGCTCCGTAAGTTCACGTATATATGATTCATTGAGCCTTGAAAGTTTTTTCAGATTTAAAATAGCCCTGAAAATTTCAAAACATACATAGTAATATCATCCTATTCTAATGGTAAAAGGAAGAATTGTTCCATTTTAATACTCACGGGGAAAATTGGACCAAAAAATACTTTCGGTACAAACTTAATTGTGAGCTGAAACATTAACCAATTTTTATATTATGTGGATTGTGCTGAGGATACTTTTATTTAAATAATGCTGAAGCATTATTTATAATTTTGATGAGGTACCCATTAAAAAGCAATAATGTGATCGTCTGTTTTTCATAAAATGCCTTTAAATTATTAACTCATTTGGTACTTAAATGGTGGGGAAATTTCAGACAATCTTATCGTAGCAACTTATTATATAAAGCCCGCATATATTTCTGAAATTTTACTATGTCTAAGGACTAAAAAGAATTCAAACTTTGTGGATGAAAATACAATAATATCCTTCATTTATTTCTTTATAAAAGAACATAGTCGGCCATCACCACCGGAGACATTATATATGGTAGCCCCAAGATATTGAATATTTTATGTTTGATGCGTGTGTGTGTGTGTGTGTGTAGCAACGAATGCAAGTGTCAAAGGTTATACTATTAGCGACTCAACGAACTGTAGTTGACCTGGTGGTTTGGTTTGAGTACATTAGTGACTCCAAACTCCAAGTTGATGCGGGTTCGAAAGGGCAAGATGATGATAATGATAATGAAGTATAAAGTTATAGTATTAGCAAGTAGAACTAACCAATCCTCTTTGGGCGTAGAGTGTGTAACTGTTGGCAAAGAAGTCAGTTAATATAACCCCAAATGAATAAAAAAAAAGGAAAACATAATTTGAAAACGTCTCATCAAACTTGAGCACAAAAAGTACTGCAAGGTAAGAAAATTCCATGGGTGATTGGGTCAAGAAGCAGTTGACTACCATGAGTAAGTGATTGGGTCAAGAAGCAGTTGACTACCATGAGTGATTGGTAGTAGAAACTGTGAAGCCTTAGCTTGTTTATATCTCTTTCTGGGAAAGCTCCAAGAAAATTCCTCCTTCACATTCCTCCCTTCTTTTCCTCTCTTTCATTGGAACATCCATCAAAAGATCTTCAAATAAAAGCTAAGAGATCATCAAGGCTGAAAAGTCACAGACACACACATGGAGAGTTTCATTAGCGGATCATCATCATCAACCACAACAAGGCCCGTCCAAGTGTACTTAAGTTTCAAAGGAGATGATGAAACTTGCAGATTCACTGATATGCTTTGGGCTGCTATTGAATCTGATGATTTAAACACCTTTTGGGATGACAAGAGGCTGGAGGATCTGGGTGATTCCATCTTTCTTCCACGCCATTTTCTCAAAGCAATTAGACAATCCAACATATCAATTGTGGTGTTCTCCAAAAACTATGCTTCTTCCATATGGTGCCTTGAGGAGCTCTCTCACATCGCTTTCCGCATCCATGAACCCCGATATGTTGTTTACCCAGTTTACTATGATGTTGATCCGTCCGAGGTACAAAACCTGAGCAATTCTTTCCAAGTAGCTTTTGCTGAACATGAAAAGAGGTTCGCAGCAAGTGTGCGCATGGTACACAGGTGGAGATTAGCTATGAAACAAGTGGCCAATCTCCCCCATTGGAATTTACAGCTCAAGTAAGTAATGATGTGTTCTTACTACTATTATACAAGAGTTAGTTCACCTTTTGACTTTTTTGTGGATATTATAGAAACAAATAGACCCTAAATTTAAGTATATGTGAGATATAGATAAATCAGTAGTAAAATAACTTAGTTAGAGGAATAAAATAATTATAAACAATTTAAATTGGTGAATTTTGCTTCCTTATTAACTTTTTCAAAAAAAGTCAAGTGACTCTCATAATTAGGATGAGATGAGATATGTTAATGAATAAAAGACTTAATAGATTTTTTAGAGAATACTAAGAAAGCGAAATAAAATATTTATACATTAATTTGCCAGCATTTTGTCTATTTCACTTATAAACTAAAATATAATCTATTAATTTATAAAATATATTATGATTAAATAACTCATTTAACTTTCTTAATTTCTGAAGAAAGAATAGTTAAAATGTCAATGGTGTATTCTATTCAACAGTAGTTATTTTCAAGTCTTAGTAATAGGAAAATGATAGATATTTAAGTAACTACTGTTGAGCAATTAGAAAACAGAGTATTGACTAATTAATTACTTTTGTTTTCCATTTATACAGCCCAGTGTAACATCCTGAAAATTTAATACATGATTAGGGAGTATTTTGGGAAATAATAAATGGAGAAATTGGAAATTTTGGAATTCTTAGGAATTTTTGGTGATTTTTGAGGACATTTTGTAAATTTTGAGTAATAAATGTGCATATAATTAATTAAGCAATCGAAGAGTTTGAAAAATGAGGGAATGGTAAAACCCAAGATATTTTGAAAGTTAAGAAAATTGGAGACTGGTTTAAGTGATTTTAAATTAAAAGAGTACACCATGGCAAGTTTGGGCTATAAATCATCGGGGAATTCCCTTATTTCACCCAACCAAACACACCTCTCCTCCCTTCCCTATTTATACATCTACTCTCTCTCTCTCGCGAACCTTCCCTCCTCCCTCTGTCATCTTCTTCGTTCTCCTCGCTCCCTCCGTCGGCGGCTTCGTTTTCCGGCGGCCAAGGCTGGACAAACCACCGTGCTCTCCTCCTTTTTTCTCTCCCTCGCGTTCTTCATCTCCTCCCAATCTCAACAATGTACGACGGCGGATTCCGGCGAACGACGGCGGATGACGGCGGTGATCGGTGAGACTTGTATTTTGTTGTTCTTCAAGCTACTTTCTTGTTTCCAACTTCATTTCCCTCATCTTTCCTTTCGTTTTTACTGTTTTGTGTCGGCTAGCTCTAGAGGGCCGATTTCCGGCGAGCATTTCCGGCGACAGTGAGCTCAGATTGGGCTGGCGGAAACGTAGAGCGAACTTTGGTGAGCTCTTTCATGTGATTCATACTCTGTTCTTTGATTTTTATGCGAGGTGAGAGGGATTTCAAATCTAGGGTTTAGGATTTTAATTTAGGAATTTGTTTGAGATGATGATTAAGCTTCAATTTCTAGTATTTTGGAAAGGATTTTGGTGTTTCATTGATGATTAGAAGGTTTGGGAATTTATTTGAGTTTTTGACATTTTTATTTGCTTTCTTTGTTGAAACATCTTCATTTATATAAGGTGTTTAATTGTGGTCTAGGACCTGCACTATTGATTTGTATTGTTAGATATTCTGCTTTCTTGAGTAGAGAAGGAAGATTGATAAACTGTATGATTGCTAATTATGTAGACTTTAAAGTATGTTGTGAATTGTGGTTAGTTCCTTTTTGCTTGTGTGTGGACTGTCTTGGCTAAATGAGGTTGGAAGAAATTGAAGCTCTTATTTTTGTTTGAATGGCGTTCATTTGGTTAATGATTTGAGAAAATGAAAAAGGTGAAGGGTTAAGGAAAAACATAAAGTACATCTAGATTCTTGACTGTGGTAAGTAGGATCCTCTATTTTTCATTGGTTAAATATGATTTTTTCTTGCCTGATTTGGAAACTGAATTGGGGAAAAAATTAACAAATGGATTTTTGATGAATGTTTGGCGGTTTTGGCAAATTGGTGGCTGCCACTCTGCTAAAATCATTATACTGAAATTTCTTAAGTTTAGTGTTTTATATAATAGAATAGAATGTATATATGTCGCTGTATGTTTACTTGGTGCTTTGAATCTGGTGTTTGCAATTTTAATCTATAAATTGTTTGAGATGAGATTAAACTGTGATTTCTAGTATTCTTGCAAAGGGTTTGTTGTTGCTGCCCTGTTTTGGCTGAAATGATTTGTGTTTTGGGGTCTCAATGGGTGACTCAAATTTGCTTAAGAAAGGGTGAATGATATTACAATTTTGGCATGAATGATACATGCTTATGGATGGGTTCAAGCTGATTTTCTATTTTGGGTTCTATGATATTTCAAGATATAAAGTGGGCTTCAATTTGTAATTATTCAAAAGAGAAATGTGAGTTTTAACTAAGCTAGGGGTTCACAAGAATTTCATGTACCCTCTGATTTGATTGTGGCTGGGATGTATGTTTATATGACATGAAAATTAATGCATGTGTTTAAATAATAATCATGGCTGAATCTTTGGAAAAGTTTTGAGGTATATAGTGATTCATTATGTTCAAGCATGAGTTGATTGCAATTTTGCAAAGTGGGAAGTTTTGGATTCTACGTAACAAGGTATTGATTTGGTGAAGGTGTGATTGGTTATAGTTGTTTTTGGTGAATCTGTTTGTGTTAATTCTTATAGCGTTTTAATGGAAATGTATGCTTGTTATTCTTTGGCGTTTGGTTCATTAAGTTGAATTTGGCTATTGGCTTTGGCTTCGATTGATTGAAAATGGTTACCCTACAATAAAATATATAGGAGATTGGGTAGTAATTGGGATCGAGAGTGACGATGAGTAACATAAATAAGGATAGTTGCTCACTTTCTTTATTATTTGGAATGGAACTAGGAGAATATACTTGGAAGGAAAAATCTACAAGGAATGTTAAGGAAAGACAGCGGTATGCTAAGGGCGACAGGTAATCACACTTACCCTTGCTATAACATTGAGGGTGACGTTAGCTGGGATTTTCAAAATCCCTTTTCACCCTCCATATAAATATTATTTTTGAAAAGGTATTTTTATATAAAACAGGCTATCGGGTGCCTTTCAAACACGATTACTTTCATATAAAGAATTTGACTTATTATATGTAGTATCCTGGCTGGTGGTATTGCTGGATATTATGGAATTGTGTGATATATTTGCAGGTGTTGGATATTGAGAGGTTTTGAGTATAGAAAAGGAATTAGTTGTGAGTTTAGATTTTGGAAAGATATTGTGGATAATAGATTGAAAGGTGATGTTGATGTTGATGTTGTTGTTGATTATTGAGGTTGTGATATTGAAATATTGAATGAGGTTGAGGTTGATGGATATGAATGATGTCATTGTGGATGGGATATTGATGGTTAATGTGAGGTTTGCATGACACTGATATAAATGTACCATCGCGCGATGATAACTGTTCGATAGGCCAATCGACAGTTATTTGTACAGATGATCCTTTTCGGTTTGATTGGATCGGGGTTGATAGGTCAACTTATTGAGAAAAGTGACCTACGGTTATGGGCATTGATTAGAGTCCAACCGCCCCTACGGTTATGGGCATTGATTAGAGTCCAACCGTTCCTATTCTGTAGTGGAAAACAGAATTGGGGTTCTCTCTCTGGAGATTGCCAGAGAGGGAAATTTGCTCCCTCATCAGAGAGGGGCACAGTGTCAAATCATATAGAGAAGATTAGATGCTTGAATGCCCCGGTATGGCACAATGCATCTACAGGTGAGTGTGAGAGTTGTGGGGTGGTGTAGTTGTAACGGAGGTAGAGGTGTTGAAGTACATTGATTTGGAAAATGACAGAGAGACTGGTGTAATACATGGGAAGAAGGTTTGATATATATATATATATATATGTGTGTATTATTGATTTTATAACTGAGGTACCCGTTAGACGTCCTCGCTACCGCACATCTCACTGTTATAGTGAGTTAAGCGGTGATTACTGGGACAATTTGTCTCATCCCACGATTACTGACATTTTTGCAGGTATTCATGCATAGGTGCAAGCTTCAGGAAAAGGGAATTAGGTAGTAGGAGTTTTATATAATTTATTTGGTATTGTATATTGCCAATTTGTATAGGCCTGCATCTGCTTCCGCATGTAATTATATTTATGTATTGTTAAATAATAGTTGGTTTTGTTAATTAACCATGTTAGGTAAATCCTTTCTAACATGGTTAGCTTTTAAATATCCATGATAGCATTCATATTGTATCAGGAGATTCTTTTCTATCATGGATACTATGTAATCATTAGGAAATTTCTTTTCTAACTATGATAGAGATGTTGTTAATATGAATATTCCTTTTCCTATCATAGTTAGTAAAGAGGTAATAGAATTAAATGAGATGTGACAGATTAATTAAGGAATTAGTAACACAATGTTACACCCAGATCCTCAGGTTATTGATAACATTGTTAGAGAGGTGAAGATAAAGGTCCGTGAATTGGTGTATGCTGATGCAGACCTAGTAGGGATGCAATGTAGAGTGAGGGAAGTAGAAGAGCTTTTGGATTTGGGTTCAAATGATGAGATTAGAGTTTTGGGCATTTGTGGTATGGGTGGGATTGGGAAGTCAACTCTTGCCAGAGATCTCTATAGTAAAATCTCTCACCAGTTTGATGCTTCTCATTTCCTACCCAATGTATCTGATGAATGGTTTGACATAACAGTACAAGGAAAGAATGCTCTCCTAGTCTTCGATGATGTTCATTTTTACCAAAATATAAAACCATTGATCCACACTATAAATGCTAGCATGTTAGGTGGAGGGAGTAGGATCATTATAACAACCACAGATGAAGGAGTGATCAAAATGTTTAAGAAGCATTCTATTTATAGGGTTAAACTATTGAATAAGGATGAAGCTCTCAAGGTATTTTGTAAAAAAGCCTTTAGATGTGATTTTCCCGTCAGAGGTTATGATGGGGAGCTAATGAATAAGGCACTCGACTATGCTAGTGGCCTTCCATTGGCAATTGTAAAATTGGGCTCATTCTTATACAATAGAAAATCCTCTGAATGGAACACTGCATTGGTTGAATTCAAAAGGGTCGCCAATTTTATGGTAATGAAGGTCCTCATGAGAAGTTTTCTTGCGCTGGACTTGTCTGGTCGCGAAATGTTTCTAGACATTGCATGCTTTTTCGTAGGGAAGGATATTAAATATGTGGAGGGAATTTTAATATGTGATATACAAAGTCTAATTGAAAAATCACTTGTCAGCGTTACAGATAAAAAAATACAAATGCATAGTCTACTGCAAGAAATGGGTAAAGAAATTGTACGCCATGAATTCCCCTCCGAGCCTGACAAGTGGAGAAGATTGTGGGATTTTAATGATGTTGATAGAGTTATGCAGATTGAAGCAGTAAGTTTTGCTACCCTTTTCCTAGTGAAAACATTGATGTTATAATGCACTAAAATTGAAGTAATCTTCACCTTGCATTTTTGTATGAATGTATTATTTCTTTTCAGGATAATCTTAACGTTGAAGCAGTAGTCTTGGATTTAGAAGTTCCACAGGGGAAAATATTAAGGGTGGAAGCTTTATCAAAGATGCAGAATCTTAGACTACTCATATTTCGTAATGTGAAGTTTTTTGGATTTCTATCTTGTCTCTCGCCGATGCTCCAACACATTTCTTGGCACCAATATCCTTTCAGTTCTTTGCCATCTGCTTTCCAACCACTCAATCTTAGGCAATTGAATTTGTCTAATAGCTGCATCACAAGTATATAGAATGAAAGGGAATTTAACGTCTTGACTCATTGGATGCAACTAAAAGTAATGTTCGTTGTACATGCTCCCTTATTAACTTTTATATATCTTTTAGCTGATTGTCCGATATACAACTATTTTGTCTCCAGAAATTCTTTTGCTTGGAGGAGATGAATCTTAGTGGATGTAAAGATCTACTAAAAATGCCAGATTTCAGAGAATTTCCATGTCTTGAGAGGATAGAGCTTGACGGATGCACTAAAATACAACAGCTTGATCTGTCTATTTCTTTTCTTTCAACACTAAAATTCATAAATTTGAGAAATTGCAGTAATCTAAGAAGCATTCCTAATGATTTATTTTCCCTACCCTCTTTAGAAATGCTAAACTTGGCTTGTTGCTCCGCATTTGCAAAAAGTTTTAAGTTTTGTCCTTCTGAGGAACTAGATGAAAGAAAAAGTGTTCAGCAATCACTTCCTTACAAGTTACAAGCGACAGAAGCTATGTAGACAAAAGTCTATTTAAGCATATTTGATCTTCCAAAATGGTAGTCCACTCATTTGTCACTAAAATTTGCTTATTATTGTTTTGTTGAAGATTGCAGATCAAAATCACTCACTCAGTTCCAACTTCTTGATATTGAGTTGCATTTAAAATTCTCCATGGTTTTTTTCTGTAAGAGATCAAAAATATTTTGATGTTGACAATGTTCATTTGGGTGTGATTGTATGTGTCATCTAGTCTCCTTGTACACTATCATGTTGTGCAATCCTTTGTTTTTTCCCCTCAATTATATATGTTATTAGTTCATTAGGGAAATCCATAACTTTTGCTTTATTTTCATTTTGAATACGATATGGCTTGTGCATGATGTCCTTGTTCATTACATGATACTCCCTTCATTCCAAATATAAGACATAACTACCAAAGCTCTCTAATTATTTACATTTAGGGCTTGTTTGGTTAATTGAAAGTAAAGAAAGTGGGTTGTGAATAATTGAAATAAGGGGTAATATGGTCATTTACATATATCTCGGGGCCCACAAGTTTTCTCTCTCCATCTCACACTTATCGTGGGGCCCACAAATTTTACTCTCTCATCATTACCCTACTTTCCATCTCTTACCCTTTCCATTTCTAATTCTTTACTTTCTTTCACACAACCAAACATACTCTTATTCTTTACCCTACTCTATTGCTTATTTGTTATTGATGAGTTTCAATAGGGATAATTGGTACAAAAGTTGGGAAAATTATAAAGGTCTTATATTTAGGATCTACTTTACATCTCTCAATAAATCTTATATTGAAGACCGGAGGGAGTATTATATATCAAAATTCTCTTTTACTCTGTTTTCGCTCTTGATCACATGATCACACGGTATCGAACATTAATGTGTTTCATGGCATCAATATCTCTTTATGAAGTATGAACCTGCCATCGAGTTTTGAATCTCATACACATACGGGTGTAATTGATAAGGTTTGATTAAATAGCTCTTTATTTCAATCATGTTGCTTTCCATTAGAAATATGGACTTGTTACGTAACAGTTCATACAAACCATGTTCAACTAGCATGTAAAACCTCCGGACGAAGCCCGAGGATCATTGATTTAGCGACAACATTTTGAATTTGATGAAACTTTGTAGTTATCAAAGTTATAGTGTTAAGGTATGGACCAACACACTATGTCTAAATTAAGCAATAAATAGAAAACTGGATAATGACAAAATGGGTAGCAACTAAATCGCCAAAAATGTGTGATTGCAATGTTGTGGTTTTAATTTGTTAAATATTGTAAGTGAACCATTTAATGTAATGTTTATGGTTAATAATAATAAATGTATAGTAATTAGAAGACTTAGGTAAGGGTCAAACCTTTAAGGGTCAGGGTTAAACGGGTCAAGCCTATTTAGGCTCTTTTCCAAAAAAAACCTCTGCCTTTTGAAGCCCGACCCTAGAGCACTTGGGTCGGGCTTGGCCCTCAGGGCTTCGGCTCTTATAAAAAAAATTTCAAAATTTCAACCACATACTACATCATAAGTTTTAGTTTTAAAATTTTAATACACAAGCACACTACATTATACCCAATTATTAATATAAACACACCACAAAGTCATCAAAAAGAAAATCATTAACATTCAAATACTAATAATCCACATTGGAGAGTATATTTTGGTACCTTATGCTGGAAGTTATGGGACAAAAGTATTTTTGTAAATGACTCTCTCGATATTATTTTAGTCACTTCCTTTGTAAGCAACATGGTTATGTCACAAGTTTTTTGAGCTCTCTGCTATAGACCTATAGTGGACTGTAATTATTTTTGATTTAATAAATGAATATATACATCTTCTCCGTTCAAAAAAATACTAATAATTCATTGTTGAAGTGAAGCAGACATGAGTCCACATATAATAATATAATACAATATTATTTAGGCACAAGTGTAATGAGAAGACATTTATGCAGGCAATTAATAATACAATATTATTAATATAATATAATAATAAAATAACAATGAGAGATGAGAATAAAGAATAGAAAATTGGCAGACGCATCATCTGGGAGAGAAGATACGCAAGGGACCCACCATAAGGGATGGAAGATATCACTCCATGTTGAGATAGGCAGAGCGGCGGAGGAATTCATGAGAGCAAAGTAAAAGACAAAAAGCTACAGTGCGGCTAACATGAACAGTATAGGAAGAGAGAAGCTGAAATTAAGCCGAGCCGTGAAAGCATTACTTTTTAGATATATAACTAGATAGTACTCCCCCGGGCGGGGGAGCATCGCCCGGGAAGCATACACTTGAGTTAAGTTGACATTTTTTCAAGGAATGCTTGTACACAATACATCACCAACAACTAATTAATTTATTAAACAACAATTATGGTTAAAATAAGAATATGTAGTAAAATATAAAGTTAAAAGACTATAAAATACAATGGGGGTAAAAACCATAAAATATAGAAAAATAAACACACAATGAGGTTATAGTTTTTTCCCATTTAAGGGGGATGTTTCCATAGCCTTTATATCCACATATGGTCCCCATCACAAAGGGGTCACCGAACTTTCAAAATTATTCTTCACTGCCTGCATGGAAGAACCAAAGAAAACTATAGAGGGGGGAGATATACATTATGGATACTCTTGCCAAATTTGAAAATATGCTGAGATCATGTCAATGCATATAGCAATGGACACACATCAAACAACCCAGATAAACGTAAAATAGACTTCTAGAGAAAAGTATATTAATTTCTCTCAAAAATGTCTTCCTTGCTGAACAGAGATAGGATCCAGAGGACGACATAGAACTGCAGTATTAATAACAATAGTAATAAGCCTTATGCTTCAAAGTAGTATCAGCACCCCATTTCGTTTTTTTACCCACCCATGTAACCTAGAGCAAAGCACTGAAGCAAATATACAAAAATTAGGGTGAATGATAAGATGACAAATTACCTCATCGACAAATAAACTTTATGTTCAAATGAGTGCAATTGCAATGTTTTTTATACAACATAGATGAATCTAAGTCATGTGAAAAAATAGGAGTAAGCATCTGTGCTGAAAACTTCCTCCATCTAGACACCTATTAACCATCAAAATAACACATTTTATTCTGAACCACATTAAACTAAAAGTTAAATTGCACTAGAAGACCAAGTGCACGATCTGAGACATTTACCAATCACAAGACTAAAGACATAAACATCAGAAATATGTGATTCAGAACAGAGACTAATATTTTTCTCCTTGCACTTTAACACTCATCCAACTCAAATAACATTGTCTTATGCCAACAAACATGGAGAGGTGAGACTGTCAATCTATGTTTGAATTCAAAAGATCAACCCAGAGCCTATAAAGGCACATAAAAAATCAAAAACCTCAAACTATCACAGAATTCACTTCAGCCAATCAAATTGATTACCCTGAGCATGTAAGAACACAAATTCTTAGTTGAATTACAATTTCAAATCAATGAATGATCAGCCTATTCAAGCTTAAAATCACCAAAGAGACAAATAATAAACAAATAAACAACAAAAGATTGGTTTGTGCACAATGCAGCGAATTGGTAAAAACCTTGCAAGATACATTATTCAATGTGGTTTGCAGGTCAATAGTAATAATAATGGAAGAGTAATTATAAATATAGGAAGGATTATTATTGGGTACTTAATGTTAGACATAAGTGGTATTGCAATTGTTACATTATGTGAACACAACAACCACAAAACAGAAATGTTAGCATATAGAACAAAATGTAATGGAAATAGCAGATAACTGAATGGGTAAAGGTGCAAAAATGGGTCCAAACAATTACGCGAGGAGCACATAGGGGTAAGAAGTATTTTCGGGTTCAATTCTGGGTCTGAAGAATAAATATTGGTGCAATATAGAGTACGCCGTTAATGTTGACCGACGTTGACCGTTAGACGCTGATATGGCGGGAGAAATAAGATTTTTTGCTGACGTGACATGCTTATGTGGCAATATTTTTCTGAGTGTGTGGGGCCCACATAATTTAAATTAATAAAAAAATTTAAATTAATTTAAATTAATTTAAATCAATATTGACAATAAAAGGAGAAAAACAAAGAAATTTTATCCAAAGAGAAATTATCCTATCAATACTTTATGAATGTAGTCTAGAGAATTCAACTTCAATTCAACCTTAATCACAATACTAAGTTAAATCCATATATGGATTTCTAGACCATGGGAAACCTTGCTCCATGTCCTTTTCTTTGTGTAGAAATCTATAAGCATCCACCAGTTCCCCGTTCCCCTTTGCATTACAAAAAAGCTGAATGGCAAAATATTCACCGGAAGTCACATCCAAAAAAAGCTGAATTGCATCATAAAAAAAACTCATACGTTTATACGCCACTATCATGGTAGTCTAGGAAACAACATCACATTCAGGAATTTCATCAAACACATGGTGTGCAGCTTCCATGTTGCCTCCTTTGGCAAATGTTGAGAGAATTGTATTCCAAGAGATTGTGCTCTTCATTGACATACTAAAACCCATAGCGTTTGCACCCACAAGCCACAACTAATAACCCCAAAAGAAGAAACAAAAAAAACCAGAAAGATAATTACTAAAGTACAAAAAAAAAAAAATCCTCTATCTTAACAAATGTACAAGTCAGAATCAGTACCTATTAAAGCATGAACACAGAAAAAGGCATTGACAAAGCAAAACTTACTCATTTAGCTTACCTTTCATTTATTTTGCTCCTTCTACGCTGCTCAGTTTCTGAATGCTTAGAACGATGCACATTAACTCGCTGATCTCAGATCAAAGAGAACACTGAGCAAACATCGATGAAGAAGGACAAAAGGTTTGAAATTTGAAGCAGGATAAAACCAACGAAGGAGTAGCCTTCAAAGTCATAGACAAGGAGAAAATCCTCAAGATGTATTTTGTGATGGAATATGTTCGAATAAAGGGAGGTTAAAAGCGAGAGAAATACAAACCTACTGGGATCTTAACAAATTGGAACGCGACGGAGTTTGTTTGCGAAAATGATCTGATGAACAGCTGATTCTCTGATGATTTGTAAGAGAGAAATCACATATCAGATGAGAGAGAGTCAGTAGACATCGGTGAAGAAGGGAATGAAGTTTGCAATTTGAATGAAGATGAGATGACACCTGCCTCAGTTGAAGATTGGGAGAGACATCCGTGATCAATTGAAGGAAAAAAATGATAGAGGCACTGTTGATCGGCTAAAATGAACAGTAAAAGCAGAGAGAAACCACAGATAAGGCATTAGGGAGTTGAGCCACATTGCATAGCCTTTGTAAATATAGGATAGGATAAATATAGGATATAGGATAGGATATACTAATATTATAAGATTTTGGAGATATTGTTCTTATTTAAATATTCCAAATAAATAGGAGTAACATAGAGTATAATACACTTGACCGTGGTCTGACTGTTCTCTAACTCTCTATCAATCACACCTTTTCATTTGTCATACAATTTAGCCAGGAATGAGTCATGAAACAAAAGAGAGCGATTTACGTATGTGACTAGCATATGTCATTTAAATCAATAATTAGAACTTACAAATTAGTATTTATCAGTTCTTAAACAAACGAGTGGTCTACCGTGCCATGCATGTGAATGATTTTTTTTTTATCAAACAGCGTATAGTGTCTCAGTAGTGTGATGGTATTTGGATGTTCAGAGTGCACTTTGTGAAATACTTTAATTTAAAAAGAACGGAGACAATTTTTGAGAATGAGGTATGATGAAAGTAGGTGATAAATAACTTTGCAAGTAATTTAGTTATACTACCTCCGGTCCTAAATATAGGACCTAGATAACTTTTTTTTGGAGAGATTAAGGTTGCGAAATATGTTTTTAAATGATGACATATTTAATATATTTTTAGATAATCCATTAGTTTATAGGTAAAATAAACTAGTTTAAGGGAAAAAAATTAAGTAAATCAATTTATAATTAATTTATTTTTTGCTTTTTTTAGGATTTTCCAAAAAAAGTCATCTAGGTCTTATATTTAGGACCGGAGGGAGTATAAGAGAAACATACCATTCTTTATACAAAATGAACTTTGTATGTATACTTCACTTCATTTTAAAAACACTAAAATACCCCTTAATGATAAAAATGATAGATAGGAAAATCGGAATTAATATTAATAAATATAAATAAATTGATTTAAATTTTTACCAAAAGTGTTATATATATATATATATCAAAAAAGCTAACATAAACTTTTTTTGTCTATATTATTAAAGTTAATATTAAAAAGTCAACTTAATATGTATTTAATTTCCATTTTTTACTTCAAAGAGTTTAAATACAAATTGGGAAGAGAGGGTGTATAATAAATTATCTTATGTCAAGATCTAACTTAATGTGTTTTCTTAATTAATGTGATTTAGTTGACTATCTCTTGTAATAAAGACATAAATGAGTAACTCCTAATATAAATAGATCCATTTTCTTATTAGTAAGTTCCGCTCTTGTTCCTTATAAAAGTCTATTTTTTGGAAATTTTATAATCTCTATTATAACCTCTGTTTGAGATTTTAGTGTAATTAATGTGAATGATATAGTTTTAACATTTTTAACAAGTGTAGGGAGAGTAGAAAGACACAAAACACATTATATTGAATTTTTTTTAAGGGAAAAAGACAAATAAAACCATTGAATATGTATAAGGACAATTAAGGTCGCTAAATTTATAAAAGAATAATTAAGGTCATAGACACTAAATTAACCACTGTAGTATCCCCTTAACAATTAAAGCGTATCAATTAATCACATAATCAAATCAGCATTCTCATTAACCTCAACAACATCCTCATTCTCATTAACCATTATATCATTGTTAATTTAGTATATGTGACTTTGGTTGTCCTTTTGGAAATTTAGCAATTTTAATTGTCCTTTTACATATTTTTAGAGGATTTTATTTGTCTTTTTCCCTTTTTTGAATATCAATTAATAAATTATACTCCATTAAAATTAGAAAAACATATTGATGTGATACTTTGAAGTTTTTAAAAATTTTTAAGGTCTAAAGTCCTGACTTGACTTCTTTTGTATTCCTCCACATAAAACGACGTCGCATTGTCCCCACAGAAATTTTCCCGCCATTTTGTTTTCATTTTCGTCTTATCTGAAAACTCCACCTTACCGTACACCAAATTCAAAAAATCGAAAACCCATTCTTTTCTCTTCTCTTCTCGTCTTCGTCACTCGCTACCTGCAACTCTCAAACCCTAATCCCCCCTTCCATTAGGGTTTCCCTCTCCGAAATCCTCCCCCTCCTTCACAATCCACCCACACACTTTTCTTCAATCCCTAATTTCCGATGCACATAAAGGAGATATGCTTGGAGGGTTTCAAATCCTACGCTACACGAACGGTCGTTCCAGGTTTCGACCCTTTCTTCAACGCCATCACCGGATTGAACGGTTCCGGCAAGAGTAACATACTCGATTCCATTTGCTTTGTTCTTGGCATCACCAATTTGCAGCAGGTTAGGGCTTCTAATCTTCAGGAGCTCGTGTATAAGCAAGGACAGGCTGGTATTACCAAAGCTACTGTCTCTATTGTCTTTGATAATGCCGATCGAAGTCGTAGCCCTCTTGGTTATGAAGATCATTCCGAGATTACTGTCACCAGACAGGTTTTGTTTCTTTCTTTTCTGTTAGTTTTGTAAAAAGTGGTGGTGTGGCTTGTCTAAGAAATGTACCTCATTGATAAAACTGAATTCTAGGGTTTACTTTTAGTGACGAATTTGATTGATTTTACATTTCTGCCCTTAGAGGTGAATATTTGAACCATGCTTTATGATGGTAGTTCTTTGATTTGGTTATAAGATCAAGTTGACTTTTTTCCTGGAGGTTAATGAAGCGAATTAGACCACTAAAGTATAACATATTTTGCATGTAATTAGATTATATGTTAGTTTAACTAGAATAAATTAGTTTTGAGAAAAAAGATAAAGTTAATCGATTTAAATTGATTTATTTTGGATACTTTTGCAAATGAAAAAAAAGGTTAATTTGATCATGTAGTTGGGATTGGAGGGAGTATTTAGTTAGCAATCTGTTGACTTCTCATTTGTGTGGATGTGTTTGGGGACAATGCCAGATTGTAGTTGGAGGAAGGAACAAATATCTGATCAATGGGAAGCTTGCACAGCCTAGTCAAGTTCAAAATCTTTTTCATTCGGTGCAGCTGAATGTTAATAACCCACATTTTCTTATAATGCAAGGGCGCATCACTAAGGTTTTGAATATGAAACCACCAGAGATATTGTCAATGCTTGAGGAAGCTGCAGGGACAAGAATGTATGAGACGAAGAAAGAGGCTGCGCTAAAAACACTAGAGAAAAAGCAGAGTAAGGTTGATGAGATTAATAAGCTTCTTGACCTGGAGATACTACCTGCTTTGGAGAAGTTGAGGAAAGAAAGGACGCAATACATGCAGTGGGCTAATGGCACCGCTGAGTTAGATAAGTTGAGAAGGTTTTGCGTTGCTTATGAATATGTACAAGCAGAGAGGATTAGAGACAATGCAGTGTCCGAGGTGGAACAAGTGAAGGCCAAGATAGCTGAGATAGATGACTCTACTAAGACCACAAAGGTGGAAGTGCAGGCAATTGAAACCAAAGTGGAAAGGTTGACAGCGGAAAAGGAAGAACACATGGGTGGGGAAGTGAAATCTTTGTCAGATAAAGTAGATGCACTTTCACAGAATCTCGTGAGGGAAACATCTATATTGAATAATAAAGAGGACACTCTAAAAAGTGAAAAATCCAATGAAAATAATGTAAGTTAGATTTAGCTTCTTTCATCAAACTATTTGGTACATTTCCCGTTGTGCTCAATTTGAAGATAAGGTTAATTTTAATGCTGATCTGCTTTGTAATATTTTTCGTAAAACCTAACAATGGCCTCATTTGATAGTTGCTACTGTGATGCTTTTAGATTGTTAATAATATTGAAGACTTGAACCAATCTGTTAAAGAGAAGGCCTTAGCTGTGAAAAAGGCTGAGGATGGAGCTTCTGATTTGAAAAGGACAGTTGATGAGCTTTCTAAGAGTTTGGAGGATCATGAAAAGGAATACCAGGTAAAAAGATTATATTGGCTCAATTTGTTGTCTAGAAGAGCATTTCAACAATTCTGGACTTACTTTGATCCTCATCCATTGAACTATTGGTAGGGTGTTCTAGCTGGGAAGAGCAGTGGAAATGAGGAGAAATGCTTAGAGGATCAGCTAGCTGATGCAAAGATAGCAGTTGGGAATGCTGAAACAGAATTGAAACAACTAAAAACTAAAATTAGCCACTGTGAAACAGAACTGAATGAGAAATCTCATCAATTGAGGTCGAAACGGGAAGAAGCCACTGCTGTAGAAAATGAGCTAAATGCTAGAACTAAAGACGTGGAGACTGTGAAGAGACAATTGGAGTCTCTTGGTTACAAAGAGGGGGAAATGGAATCTTTGCAAAAGGTTAGACATGCATCTCTTTTTCTAGTTTTTTTACCATTCAAATATTTTCTATGTATTTTCATTATAATGAGAATTTATTTTAAACAACCTTAAGGAGCGTGCATCTGAGTTGGAGTCAATACAAAAGTGGAAAGATGAAATACGCAAGCTTTCAGGACAATTAGCAAATGTTGAGTTCACTTATCGTGACCCAGTCAAGAACTTCGATAGGTCAAAGGTGAAAGGTGTGATTGCAAGACTCATCAAAGTAAAAGATAGGGCTGCAATGACTGCCCTGGAGGTTAGACAACTTGGTGTCTTTATTCCCGAGTTTAAAGTGTAAAATTATATATTGACCCTTTCAACCGAATTTATTTTAGGTTACTGCTGGTGGAAAGTTGTTTAATGTTGTAGTTGACACAGAAGATACTGGAAAGCAACTACTGAAGAATGGTGATTTAAGAAGAAGGGTGACAATTATACCCTTAAACAAAATTCAATCTCATACTGTTCCCTCTAGAATTCAACAAGCTGCTTCTAGATTGGTTAGTCACAGCATTCATTTTCTGTTGATCTTTTGGGTTCATGACTGTTTAACTATTTTTTTTGCTGAAAATTATTGTTACTTCAATTCCAGGTTGGTGTGGACAATGCTGAGCTGGCACTTTCTTTGGTTGGTTATGAAGAAGAATTGAAGGTATGCTTCATTGAATTCATTTATGATTACGGTCAAGTAAGAACATGGGTCCTCAAAGCATTTTCAATGTTATTTTAAGTTATTTTCCCGATCTCTTGATCAAAGTTTATTTTATTGTATTTGATTGGCTGTTTAAAATTTTAAGTATGGTTTTCAGATAATTTATATGGATTATTCATTTCTTCTCTTTTTGAAAATTTGGCGTTTGTTACAGAATGCTATGGAATACGTATTTGGCTCTACCTTTGTTTGCAAAAACACTGATGCTGCTAAGGAGGTATGATCATGTATTCATGTTTGCCACTGTGATTTTCATGAGCGATATATTAACATTCTGGTCAAAATACTTGACTGTTATTTGTTTCTTATGTTGGGATAAGGTTGTTGTATTTTTTTCTTATATATGCTTGACATTGATATTTATTATCTTGTTTCTTGTTTGCACTTTATTATTGATTATGAAATCATGAGTTAAAGCGTAATTATTTGTTTATAATAATTAGCATTGAGCAAATATTTTCTATTCTCTATCACTAATGAATGTTATTATTTTAGAAAGGTGTTTGGTACTATATGACATTTTCAAACTTTAGAGTAGCTCATTATTTCTTGTACTATGTTGATATTTTACTAGGTGGCGTTTAATCGGGAAATTCGAACCCCCAGCGTCACTCTTGAAGGAGACATATTTCAGCCGAGTGGTCTTTTGACTGGTGGAAGCCGAAAGTATGACACTACTTTATTATCATGATTTATCTTGGATTTTGCTTATGTATTATAATTAGGAAGAGTTAGTTTTAAGTGATTTTGCGAAGGTAAGTATGTCTTATAATTTGCAAAAAGCACTTTCATAAGCTTAATCAGGGCTTAAATTTTCAATAAAAGCTTCATAACAAAAAATCATATAATATTAGACATTTTCAGGATATCATGGTTTCGACGTGATTTATGTTTCTCACAATATAAGTCAGGCTCAGTCAATCATCATCTGACTTTTAATATCTTTGATCTTGTTTTGATACTGCTAGGTAGTTTAGTCTCACAGTACAGGCTAGTCAATCAGCATCTGAATATCTTATTATTGATACACTGCTTGGTAGTGAGCTTATTTAGCTTCACAGTAGGTGCTTGTTGTGGCAGGGGCGGTGGCCAACTTTTGAAGCAACTTCATGATTTAGCCGAGGCTGAGTCAAAACTTTCAATGCACCAAAGAAGGTTGTCTGAGGTTGAGGCAAAGGTATGACCTGAGCGGATTAATTAGAGTTGAAATAAGCCTAATGTATATTCAAGTGGATACTGATAATTTTGTGATTTTTATGAAAGCATAATCACTATATTTTATTTTGATAATTTGTAAAGCCTAGTTATAAGTGATATATATCAATTGTTCCTTGTGGATTGTTTGATTTTTGTTGATTTTGTGTAATCTTCTTGTTTCTGTGTGCTTCTCATATATAAACTCGGTTTGAGGATATTTCTTACTTTTCTTACTTGGCATTATATTTGAAATAGATTACAAAGCTTCTTCCTCTTGAGAAGAAATGGAAAGACCTCAGAACACAGTTGGAACTAAAGTCATATGATCTTTCATTGTTTCAAAGCAGAGCTGAGCAAAATGAGCACCATAAGGTTTGGTTTTTCCTTTCATTACGAAAATTGATTTACATGCCGTCTTTTTTACTTTGATTTTCACTCCATTGTTAAAGTTTCAATCTTTCTCACTGTTATTCTATTCATCATTCTCACTTTTCATCTCTACTCTTTTGCTTTTGCAGCTTGGGGAACTAGTGAAGCGGATTGAGCAAGAACTTGCAGAAGCAAAATCTGCAGTCAAGGAAAAGGAAATTATTTATGAAAATTGTGTCAAGACTGTTTCATCACTTGAGAAATCAATTAAAGAACATGACAATAATCGAGAGAGTAGACTCAAAGACCTGGAGAAGAAAATAAAGTCATTCAAGACTCAAATGCAGTCATCTTTAAAAGATCTCAAGGTTTGTTTAAAGCTCCAAAGGCTCATGTTTATTGTTTGCGACTTCTTTGAGTTAACTATCTATATTGAATTATATCCTAACTTCCCAAGTTCCCATGTAATGTCATACTCACAGTTGCGCTGTTGGAATTTAAAGCTAGTAACTAAAAAGTCACTAGTTCAAAACTTGCCCTAGTGGAGGTTTCAATATGTCAAGCAATGCGTGACTGTCCTTTTTCGTGAAATTGCTGGAAAAAACACCGATGGTTTTATTCAACCCCTGATTAATAATGAAATGGAAAGACATATCTCACAATTTGAATTTCAGATTTATGGGAAGTAATGCTTTTCTGTACATGTCAAATATTAAAGAATACATCATAGGAAGTTGAGGAGATTGTAAGAAAGAATGATGGCAACTAATAACAACCTGATTACCTTAAGTAAGCAATTCCACTGGATGCAACACTTTACTTTTGTTTTCTTATCGATAGTGTTGGATAAAACAATCTCTGCAGCAATTTTCAGTTGATAGGTTTGTCCTCTGATTTTGTTTAATGACTTTGTAATGCCTCGGTCCATGCTTGTCTGCTGTTAGGGACATGATAATGACAAGGAGAGACTTGTAATGGAAATGGAAGCTGTTATTCAGGAGAGAACGTCCTTGGAGAACCAACTAGCTTCTTTAAGAGTACAGATTCATAATTTTGAATCAGAAGTCGAAGAACAAAAAATAAAGGCATGTATTGCGCATATATTGGTTTGTTCTCGTTCTCTACTGAATAATGAGTCCTTACCCTATTAAATTGTAGGTTGCTGCTGCAAGGACAGACCATGATCGGGTTCATTCAGAGCTAAACTCAGTTCGTAATAAAATGAAGGAATGCGATAAGGAAATAAGTGTTATCATGAAGGAATATAAACTACTTGAACATAAACTCAACGAAAATAATCTTGAAAGGAAGAGAATGGAGAACGAGGTATGTTTTTCTAAAAACTGTTTTTTTGTAACTGAAACTGTTTCCATTACACCTTCAAAAATCATATGCTAAACAATTTCCTACTCTAAGGTAAAACGGATGGAAATGGAACAAAAAGACTGTTCGATCAGGGTGGAGAAATTGATAGAGAAGAATGCATGGATTGCTTCTGAAAAACAGCTGTTTGGCAAAAGTGGGACTGATTATGATTTTTCTTCTCGTGATCCGTCTAAAGCAAGGGTCGAACTTGAGAAGCTACAAGCTGAGCAGTCTGGGTAAGAATCTGTCTTACATGCTACTAAATTTGATCTGCGCCCTTTCATACTATTTTCTTCTATGAAACAAAATAATTTTTTTCCTCGCTCCCTTTTGAAGGCTTGAGAAAAGGGTGAACAAGAAAGTCATGGCGATGTTTGAGAAGGCAGAGGATGAGTATAATGATTTGATGTCCAAGAAAAATATAATTGAGGTTATTTTTTATAGTCTATACGTCTATTTCAACAAATATATACCTGTCTTGGATATCTTCTCATTCTGTTATCATCTTGCTTAGAATGACAAATCTAAAATCAAGAAGGTGATTGAAGAGCTAGATGAGAAGAAAAAGGAAACATTGAATGTTACCTGGGTTAAAGTCAACAAGTGAGTTTACTTTGCAATTGTCTGCTTGAAAGAGCTCTGAGGTCGTCTTTTATATGAAAACTTATCTATAATTTTTTGGTTCTGTTTATCCAGGGACTTCGGATCCATCTTCTCAACTTTGCTTCCGGGGACAATGGCGAAGTTAGAACCTCCTGAAGGAGGCAGTTTTCTCGATGGTCTTGAAGTTCGTGTTGCTTTTGGGAGCGTTTGGAAACAGTCCCTGTCAGAACTAAGTGGTGGTCAACGATCACTCCTTGCACTTTCTCTGATTCTTGCACTGCTTCTATTCAAACCTGCTCCAATTTACATCCTCGACGAGGTATGCTGTACATGAATTTATTTTTCGTTTTATTTTGCCTAGATTTAGTTAAAGTAGGATTGCTCAAGTATTGAGACTAGAGAGACCAAAATTTTTGTATCAAACAAAAGAGAGACCAAAATTTTGGCAGTTAGTTTGACCTATAATATTTACCGTAAACAGAAAAAGTTGAGTTTTTCAATTTTTTTTATTGGAAAAAATGAAAACAGAATAGAAATTAAGAAATAACAAGAACATCTGGATTCAAATTCCAAATCATTCTATTTGACAAAGGAATGTGAAGACGGCTGAGATTTTCCACTACAAAACAAGATCGTCAATACTTCTTTCATTTAAAATTATTATGAAGTGGAAATTCTAAGAATACTTATTTTTAATGATTATAAAAAATACAATAAATGATTTTTTCCCCTTTAAAATACAATAAATGATTGGAACATTATGCAAAATAGATAACTAATAAATGATTGTACAAATTGATTGGAACATCAAATACAATAAATGATTGGAACATTATGCAGAATATGTAACTGATAAATATTTGGAAGAGAATTTAAGAAAGATTTCGATATCCGCTGACTCCAAAGCCATGAGGAAGAAGCCATTTCATTTCCAACTTCAAAGGAAGTTAAAGTTAAAATCGATATGTGCTTATGAGTTGGGCTTCTGGGGGGTTGCATTGATAGATTTGACCAGTTGGGAAAAAGGATAGCTTTGATCGCATACAAAAACTTCCAATTTAGTTGGGATAGATTTGCAACTTCTAATTTTTTCCCCTTACAAAAACTTTTGAACTGACGACTGTACAGCAGAGTTTAGTTATATTAAATGTTGAATTGGTGGCAGGTTGATGCGGCACTGGATTTAAGCCACACACAAAATATAGGGAGGATGATAAAGGCCCATTTTCCTCACTCCCAGGTTTGAAGATTGTTGCATTATGTTCATTATTTCATGCAATTGCTTTCAGCTGTAATTTCAAATAATTCCGTGAGATTTGAATAATAATTTTTTGTTGTCGAAATCACCAAAATGAAACAAAAGAGAATTGTGAGGGTTTTAATTTTTATTCTCCTAAAATTTCCTCTATAGCACAACCCGACTATTTAATTAGGCTTTTGCCATATTTTTTGCTCATACTAGGCACTCCATCCTTGCTATCTGAGCTAATTTTAGGTGATAGGATGTTATTGATTCTTATAAATTGTATGCAACCACGTGTAACCAAGACACATCTTCGTCTCCCTCTATATACCTAGATATGTGGCAATATGACCTTGTCTCTATGTTCTTTGATTTGCAGTTTATTGTGGTTTCACTGAAGGAAGGCATGTTCAATAATGCAAATGTTCTTTTTCGGACAAAATTTGTGGATGGTGTCTCAACGGTTCAGCGAACTGCTACATCTAAGCAGAGCAAGTGATATATTGATTGAGGTTACTTATCTGCCTTCCATAAATCGTCTCTACGTTTTTTGGGACTGATAAATCCTCTCTACTGATAACATGGTGAACTGAGGTTTAGTATTAACTAATACTAAATGTTAATGCATGCCCTCACTAACTAGATATTTTTGTGCTTCTGTTTCATGTTCAGACGTCCGCGTGTTGCAAATTGAATCCCTATAAGTTTAAGCTGTGTATAGAAACTAGAAAGTTCAAAACATGCTTGAACCCGTGTATGTAATTTTATTATATAGTTGAATGATCAGTTGGTCTGTACAAAAGTTGTATTAAACTCAGGACTTCAGTAGTCCTGATATGAAAGTTTATTTATGTTGCTCAATTTAGTTACAGGTCTTAATGTTTCTCAATCTTTCTCTGAATATTTGTTTGATGTATCTGAATGCATTTTTTATCTAAGAATTTTTTAGATAAATCATTTTATCTCATACTTAATATCATGTGTATTCTAGTGAAGATGTAAATCAAATCTGATATAAAAGTCCGTCGGTGCATGTTTAAGTTACTTATTTTTTCGATCACTGCAGATTTAATTCCTCAAGATAATAAAATTGTTTGATGGCTTCCAATGCCCACTTATATGTCAACCAATGTTTTCCTTCCCCATCTTCATTATCTCCGTACATTTCCTATTTCTTTGTTTTTGAAAATTGTAAATTGTAATGTCATTACGGACTCGTGATGGAAGATGAACAAAGAGATGAGAATCAATTTGTTGTCGATGGAAAAATTGCGGATGGAAGAAACACATGAAGCAATGGAAGGAATGTATCGGGATGGTAGTGTCAGTGTAGTGGAAATTTTTTTTACTAATCATGCAATTTTGTAAGATATTATATAATTAAAAATTATTATTAGATAACAGTATAATTGATGTGATAAGGAACTGAGCATATATTTGGAACAAATGTAATCCGAGCGTTTCTTTTAATCCTATATATATAAAGGGAGTGGGGAGAAGCACTGTTCATTTAACAGTGCTCTCCACATCCGCTCCCTTTATATATTTATTATATTATATTATTATATATTTAGATATTATATATTTATATTTATATATATTATATATATAGTAAATTTCAAATATAAATTCTAAAATTAATTACAATATTTTTTTAAAAAAAATTATGAATTGCCTCTTTTTTTATGTCCATCATAATTTAATATGTTTTTTACAATTTTACTCCTTTGTTGACTTTATATATTGCAATTAGGTTTTTTGTTCTTTCACTACTTTGCTACAAACTTTATTCTTATTTTGCCTATACATCCTATCTTATCAATAGAGATAAAGTTGGAAAATAAAATATATTTGAGACACATTAAATATTTTATCTATTTTTAATAGTTTCTTCGAATAAAATAAAGTGATTGTTTCATATTATATTTAAGGACAAAGAGCGTATTATTGTTATTGTTATCATCAAAGAATAGTACTCCCTCTGATTCGTAATATAAGAGCACAAAATTTAAATAAATTTTTTTTCAAATATAAAAATTCAATCTTACATTCTTTCATTATTTGATGTATTTTTTAACTTTGCCTCCAACTCGCTTTCATAGAAATTTTTGGAATGTTAGCATTTAATATACCATTTTCCATTGTACTTTGCTTTTCCTTTAGCATATTAATATATAGGTTGTGTTTTCATTCCGTTTGTTTAACCATCTGTCTTCCAATTACATGTACATTCCCTTACCTTAGCTTGGAAATTCGCAACTTTACTACTCTTTCTTACTATGCATAAATTAACTCTAACCACCATCTCCTCCTTCTAGATTAAATATAGTTTGTCCCTCAAAAGTTAATGCTACTCGGGCATCGCCCGGGGTATTACCATCTAGTTTAAAACAATGTGATTGGAATCAAAGCTAAATATATTGTATATAATTGTTATAGCAACATAATGTTCTGGTAACATTCTTGAACGTTTTTGTTAGAATTTTTTGGCCAAGTTTTCCTTTGAATTTAATCGTTGGCCTGATTCAGAAGCTGGTTGAACCACCAATCTTCCTATCTTCCTTTAATTTGGGGCTCAAATTCTTACAATTTCGTTCAGTACAACCGAGAATGGATGGAAGCACGTAACATCAAATAAATGTGTAATATGAGCTATTATATTATTATCTCCTTAGTATGAGTAATTTAGCTGGTTGAGGAGATCTAGATAACAAAGTAAATTGATTCATTTATCCAAATACCACATAATCTTTTTTTGGCCAACAAAATACCACATAATCTTAAAACATAAACCAATGAAAATACTAATTTATATAAGTGTCACAATCATGGCATGCAAAAAAGAAAAAATTTATGTTACACATTCTGCCTAAAATATTTGATCACGTTATTTCTTTTGGGTGAATAACGAAGTATGATAAGCAACCTTAACCTGCCAAAAAAAAGAACAATTATGGATGTATAATCTATTTACATTTACATACATGTAAAATATATTAAATTCAAACGTCTTACTAATTGTTACACAATATTATTGTTGCTCAAGAGGTGATTCATACCATGAAAACTATGAAGGGAAATAAAGGTTTTATAGCTGTGAAAATTGATTTGGAGAAGGCGTATGATAGAATTAATTGGAAATTCGCTATTAATTGTTTAAGGGAGGTGGGAATTCCGGAGAGCTTGATCTTCTTGATTCAGGAGTGTATATCTTCTCCCTCTATGCAACTATTGTGGAATGGTAGTAAGTCAAATGTTTTTAATCATTCCCGGGGCATTAGACAAGGTGATCCTTTGTCTCCGTTTTTATTTGTGATTTGTATGGAGAAGTTGGCTCATTTGATTCAGTCAAATATTTCATCTGGAAACTGGAGACCAATTCGTCTTAATAAAGGGGGACCACCATTATCTCATTTGTTTTTTGCTGATGATTTGATTATTTTTGCTGAAGCTCGTTTAGACCAGGTACAAGTGATTAAAGATTGTCTTAATGCGTTTTGTGATGCTTCGGGTCAAAAGATAAATGAAGGAAAGACAAGAGTTTTCTTTTCTCGCAATATTAATAATAATATTAAATCTCAACTAAGTCATAGTTTGGGATTTAATATGTCTGCTGATTTGGGTAGATATCTTGGGGTTCCTCTTCATCATGAGAGGGTTTCTAAGTCAATGTATCAATTTACGGTGGATAAGGTAAAACAAAGATTGGCTAGCTGGACGTGTCATTCTTTGTCTCTGGCAGGGAGAAATACTCTTATTAATTCAGTGGCTTTGTCTATTCATAATCATGTGATGCAAACGTCTATTATTCCTGTTGCTTGTTGCGATGAGATTGAGAGGAATGCCCGGAATTTTTTATGGGGTTCAACAAGTGATAAAAAGAAAGCTCATTTGGTGGCGTGGGACAAAGTTTGTTATCCTTAAGTGTGTGGTGGATTGGGTCTTCGTCATGCTTCTCTTCAGAATAAGGCTTTTATGATGAAAGTGGGATGGGGGTTGGTGAATAACAAGGATGCATTGTGGGCCAGAGTAATTAGAAGTAAATATAATTGTGGTCAAGATTTGATCCCTATTATACGAGCAAAGAAGCCGGGGTCAAGAGTGTGGAGTGGAATTAAAGCTGTTTGGGAGAATGTTAAGAATGAGATTGAGGTTGTTCACAGGAATGAGGAGTATAAAGTTAAATGGAAGCTTGAGAGGAGTGAGATGTTCTCTGTCAGATCAGCATATACGAAAGTTGCTGATTTTAATGCTCAGGAGGATCAATGTTGGAGGAACATTTGGAGGCTCAAGGTCCCTCAGAGATGTAAAATGCAAATGTGGTTTTTTATGCATGATAGACTTCCTACTAATGAGAGGTTGCTTGAATGGAGAATTCATCCAGATGGATCTTGCTCGTCGTGTCCTTCGCAGTTGGAATCAACGGTACATGTGATAAGAGAATGTGGTAATGCTAAAGAGGTTTGGCTTAACTTGGGAATCTCTTTTGCAAATAAAGAATTTTGGGAAAGTAATTTACATGATTGGTTAAGGAAGAATGTGAAGATGCGTAGAGGGTATGAGATGGATAACTGGAATGAAGTTTTTTGTGTGTCTTGCTGGTTGATCTGGAGAAGAAGGAATGAAGTGACCCATAATAATGAATGTTCAAGTGTGTATGAAGCCATAGCAGAGATCAAAGACATTATTAGATGTATGCATAGGGCGAAATCTGTCTTGCCCAATTTAAAGATGTAGGTTAATTTTTTGTTTGTATTTTCCTTCCTTTTTATCAAAAAAAAAAAATCAAACGTCTTACTTAACTTTTAGTCAATTTAATCTTATATTTAAAAGAGGAGAAGAATGAGCGAGGGGTATCTAAATATTTAACACATTTTCTACCTCGTAAAACAAGAAGATGCATTTTCTACCCGTTTTTTTATTACTAAACCTAAAGATATGGAGTAGGTGACTTGAAATTGTTTATTTCTGTCTTTTTCCTAAGTTATTTTCCAAATAAACTATGTAGTGGTATGTGTATATATTGAGATTTATATGTTTATTTTTTTTTTTAATTTGCCGGGAAAAAATTAAAGTAAAATAATCTAATTTTGAAGACGAAGGAGGGAGTATTAGCTTGAATCTGTGAGGCGAGGTGGGCGAGAAAATTAGAAATCCGGCTTGGCTTCCGGCACAGCCTCCATCTCCGGCGAGGCCAACCAATAATTAAGCACAACGTTCACTCTCTCTCTCTCCTTCCTTCCAGTATGGCCTCCGATGCAGACCCTACCAACCTCTCTCGCACCTTCAAATACCTCATGGGTTTGTTCCCTCCAAAATCTTCTTTTCAATACCTATTTTAACCTTCATTATCATCATTTCATAATACTATTACTTTTGTTTCTCATATCACTCCAGCCACTCAATTTTTGTCCAGAGGAATTCCTTTTCTATTTAATACCTGGATTGTCAGGCATCTCAAAGCTGAAGACTATGCGGTACTCTTTCTTCTTTTCTAATATTTACTGTTTAAATTGATTTGATTGAGTTCATGTATAATCCACACCTTACTTTCCACATCCTTTAGTCATAGATGATCACTTATGTGATTGTACTGATTTATTGTCACGTTACATTTTTGTTTTGCTGCAGCTATATGCAGTGCAGTTTTATCTTTTTGTTACCTGTGTTCTGTTTCTTAGTCGAGAGGGATTCCGCCGAGCATGCCTGCGCATGGACATGAAACGGTGATCCCTTCTACTTATGCACATTTTGGTTTAGACCAATAACTGTATTCAATGGTTGATGAAGATGATGAACTCTTGTTTAGCTCTTGAAATTTAATCTCTTGGTGTGTTTTGTAATGTACTTTTGCTAACTTTACTTTTAACATACCCTCGTTAAGAAAATCGCGGGTTGTGTGTCAGGTTTAGATGTGCTGCATCATAATTAGGTGCTAACTGGTTATATCTGAATGAGGTTTATATCAAGCTAGAGAAGCATTACAACACTCAGTGCAATGAAATCATTCTATTATTGCTTTTATTTTGGGTGAATGGATTAGCACATTGTCAGGTTATAAATTCTTTTGTGTTGTAGTGATGGATCGTCAATGGAAGAAGATATTGTGAAGCTAATGAAAGTGGCCTGGATGAGTGTCCCACTAGGATTAGTTATTACAGTTGTGGCTTGCTTTCTAGTCTTCTGGTGGCAAGATATTACTGTTTCTGGTCCTCAGGGGCAAGCTATCTTGATCAATGGTAAATTCATAAATTTTGTGTGTGTTTTTGGTTCTTCTGTATTCTGTGACTATTTAGCATGGAAGGATTTTTTATTTTATTCTTTCTCCATTAGAAGGATCCATGTGATCAAACATGGACTTATCTCGCTGGAATATTACTGTACACTATAATATTTGAAAGAGAGAGAGAAAGAACTTCATATATTATCCTGGACCACGTACTCTGGCATAACTCGTTAAAACTATTGCTATGTGATTTTTTGTTTATTTGAGCTCACTTCTTATGCCAGGATGCGCGTGTATTTTGGAGCTTTTGGCTGAACCTTTATATATTCTTTCACAGAACCTGGTCTTGCTAGAACTGCGGCTGATGGTAGAGACACTAGCTACTATTTCACGATGCATGACATTGTACATCCTTATTGTCAAACAAACTGGAATGGTATGACTTGGTCTTTATCATTCTTATTGTTGGTAGCATAAAGTGTTCATGTCTGGCCTTAGTGCTTGCACTCTCTGAACTTCACCTACCTGGCCCCCCTTTTGACTTCATTCTGATTGTGGTAATTAGCCAAATAGTTAGATCATATACAGTCGAATACACACACACGCACACACAGTTTGCTTCCTTCATCCCTCATCTGATAAAGCAAATACATTTTGTGGAGCATAAAGTGCATTGTAAGTTATGTTGACCCTATAAATAGATCTGATCCGGAGTGCAATGATTGCTTTCAGGAAAAACCAATCATATTTGCTCTATCTCAGTCTGCATATGGAGCCTCCATATTTCTGGGCTATTGGGGCTATCTAGTTCTTTCCCGCAAAGTCAGAAGTTCTCTCATTTTCCCATTCAGGTACACTATATATGAAGGGTTAGTTTTTTTATTAATGTATATCCTTACTAAGGTGAAAAGAGTAACATAGGACCTAAAATGAGGATATCTTATTTTCAAAATAGTTGCACATTATTTTATCTCAAATTTTCTTCTATGCAAAACAAAAAATTTCAGGGTAGTAAAGGTGGTTGGCTTTGACAAGCAGCTGTCAAAGATGTGCACTCTGTTTACCTTCCAATCGTTTCGAAAGTTGATTCTTCAAGAAGGAGAAAAAATGGTGCTTGTGTGGTTGGATACACCCTATAATCAAGCTGTATATGGTCTTGTGGACAAATTAGGTCAATGCTCATTCATGTTGAATATTTTAGAATGTTCCTGTTTTTTATTAGAATGCTTGGATTGTCCCTGTTCTAACTTCTTCACTTGATTGTTTTGAAATATCGGCAATTTTTCAGGCAGTTTAGTGGTGAGGCTGGTCTTTTTACCTTTTGAAGAAAGTTCATATGCAACATTTGCAAGGTCTGCTTCAGGTTCTATTTCTCTCTCGTTCTCTTGATGTCCAGATTCTAAATATTAGTGCATCTTCCTCTGATTTTTTTTCCCTTTGTATATTTCACTTCGCTTCTGTCCTCTGATGGGCTCGTAATTAAAATGGTCTACTGTAATCGGAACTCAGAAGGATAAATGGCAGGAGAGTTTTAAGAAGTTGTTGACACGTTTGCAGGATCTCTTAGAAATCTGGGTTATGGGAGATGTGTTACTCCTAGTACAGTGTAGCCCTGTTGTCATGGAAAAATGGGATTAAGAATTCATTTAGGGAGCAATAAATGGGAAACATTCTGGAAGTGGGTCAGGAGTATTTAGCATCTAACTCTTTGTTACATTTGTCTTATGCTATTTTTGTTAGTATTATAAACTGTGGCTAAATTTTCTTTATTTTCACAGTTTGTATTCTGTTTGTCATTCCTGACAGGGAAACACCCCGATAAAAGCAAGAAATTAGGAAAATGCTTGATGGAATCACTAAAGTTGGTTTTGTTGATTGGTATGTCCTAATTATCTTGTCCAATATTGTGCGCTCAATTTATTTTATTCCATATTGTTTTCCTGAATCACTTGATTATTTAGTTCCATATTTTAAGTCACAAAAACATTTTTTTTTAATATCATAAGGGTTTCGTGGTAAGCTCGTTTATCGTGGGGTATGAGGTAGTAGATTCGAATTACCCCCCTGCATAAAAGCAGGGGTAAGTCGTCTTGTATATTCCCTTCCCTGGCACACCCACCAAGTAAGAGCTCGAATTAGGTTGGTCCTTTTTATCAAATGGGTTTAAACCTTAAACCTTTACTTGTGGATATTAAGTTTTCCTCTGAAAGGTGACACATGAGTTAAGGAGTTAAAGTGCATCTTGACCATGTAAATTGGTATCAATAATTGATTCTTCCTTCCCTGATGCGAATTTTTAAATAATCTTCTGTAAGGTAAAAATAAAAATAATTAAACCTTACTATTCATCTAATTTTATCTCCTCCTCCTAGACAAGTTATTGGGGGAGGGGACGGAACGGAAGTAGACTATCTATCTGACTTTGAGTAATGCTTTCTTTCAGCTAGATCATGTTTATATTCCTAATTATGTTTTATAGGGAAGAGCAATCCATTACAAACTGATGGATGTGCGGTCTACTAGTTACATTCTATATCTATATATATTTTGAATGAAAGTTAAGTAGTTGATCATCTTCAAGGTATGCAATTCATGGGATCATTAATCTTTCCAAGGCTTTCAAATGAATCTTCTGAAGTGTTCCTTTTTAATGCTTTCTTTCCAGTTTAATAGTCCCAAATATGCAAAACTTCACAAAATGGCACAAAATGAGAGCCATATGCATTGTGCATAGATGTGGTTATTGGGGTTACATGAGTATTTCTATTTCATATCTTTCCTCTTTGGATTGCATCATTTTGCTTTCAGTTATATATTCTTGTAATGTTGGCGTCAACCTTGCAGGTCTTGTTTTTGTGGCATTTGGTCCAAGTTATTCTTATTCACTCATTAGAGTGCTCTATGGTGAAAAATGGAGTGACGGAGAAGCTTCAGCTGCCCTCCAGTACTATTGTATTTATGTCATTCTTTTGGCAATGAATGGTTAGTGATTTACATGGCGTTGTTACTCAATGTTCAGTTTCATTGAAGCATTGATCTGTAGGGTTCTACACTTTAGACTTGGAAGTGTTGTGTCCAATAATTTATGGTTTTGATTAGATGCAGGGTGAATAAGATCCGAGATGATGTAAGGGATTATTAAACACTTTGGTCCCCACTTAAAAAATGTTTTTAAAATAGAACATTATGTTGATGTTGATGTTCTTGTTCTTTTTTTTTTTATATATGTTGATGTTCATGTTCTAAGTAGCATTACTGTGACACTGGTTTGATTATCTTGAATGCCTTGTAGAAGTTTCCTTGATGCATTGGCAAAATATGCTGTAAGCAAACATAAGCCTTTACTGATCCAAAACACAGCATGTGCTAATTTTAATTCTTTGCGAGTGGCATGTCACCCTGATGAATCATTTATCATCTTAATTCGATTGTGTTTTTCTAATTTGTTTCAGGAACCTCTGAAGCCTTTTTACACGCGGTTGCATCAGAGAGCCAACTCAAACGTTCAAATGATTCATTACTAGTGTTCTCCTTGATCTATATAATTTTAAATGTTGTGCTCATAAGGTTAGCTGGGGCTGTTGGCTTGATCATGGCAAATTCCATGAGTATCCTTTCTAAATCATCATGAAGTTTTGAGGAAAATTATGAAATTTATAAATTAATGTAAAGTGTGATGGAATATGAAGGTGTTGAAGGATGGTGAAGTTCTTGATTATGTTGAGGATGAAAAATAGGAAGTAAACGCATCAAAATTAGGTTTGAGGACTAAACTAGATATTATCTTATACATTGATCAACTGAAAACTACTGTGATTGCTATTTCAACAGATACTAGCATGCTAATAAGATACACTATATGACTATATATTTTCAAGCATTCATTATGTTGATCCTTTAGCTATGCCGTGATATATATGCTTGATCCTCGTTTCATTGCACCTTTTATGAAAAAGAAAGAAATACTTATCGTTCACTCCTTGACTGGATCTAAGATATGGCCTTGAGGATTTCATACTCTGCAAATTTTATAAAGAATTATTTCCAGGTATAGCTTTGGTTTTGATACCTTAATCTGATATACCTGGCACTCAGCATTCTTCTAATTGTTTTTCATAATTTTGTTGTCCTTAGGGATCTTCGTCGTTTTCTTTTTATAGCTGCTTGCCATCAGGATGGACTATCCTGCTGCTTTCAGGTGTAATCACTATCATTTCAGAGAGAGTCTTTCTGGACCGAGAAAATTTCTGGCCAACTTTTGCGATCCATTTCTCCATCGGACTGGCTTGCTTTTGTGTGTCATCTTATGTGATGTATGTTCTTGCTTCATTTTAGATTTCTTTCTTTAGACATGTGAGAAATTTATTTTTATATGATCTTTTGTTCTTGATTATGCCTGCTGTGTGTATTAATGTATATTTTTCTTGTTCCAGCTATTGCAGGGAAAAACCTTTCATCAGAAGAATAATTCGCTTTCGAGATCACTCAGATTGAACACTCTTGCAAGTTAGATATTAGGTTGGTTTTTGATCTACAGGTCTACACAATGTTTTATCAGGTCTCATTTGGTTAGAACAATGGAAAAGAAATTTTTTATTTTTTTAACTCAATGCTCAATGGTATATATTTGCTTTTACTTTTATTAAGCAACAATTCTTTATCATTACAAAATACAAAACGACAGCTTTTTTTCGTGCAATAAAAAGGATTAACTAAAAAATATTTACCTATACATATTTATTTTGGAACCCCACAAGTATTTGAACGAGAGATCGAGAATTAAAGATTAAAAAGGAATAAATAGAAGGAGACTGGAGTTCCATTCATGTAGGAGTATATAATTATATATTGGTCCCTAACCTGTTTGTTTCCCTTTCTTACTAATATCACAAAATCCCTTAAGAATTATAGGCGTTTTGAATTTCATGACTTTAAATCGGTTAAGAACTCAAAAAAAAAAAAATTCTTCAATTTCATGAACTATGCAAGAGTTCAAGGCTTGTAGAAGTTAATTGCGAATCCGGTGTGCTTGAGAAATGTGTAGAATTTCATAAGGGCCACAAGAGTCAAGAAAGGTACATAACATATGAGGAAAAAACACAGTTGAATTATAGAAAATTGAGGGTACATATAAATAGACAACTCAATCATTTGGGCTGACTGATGAAGGGTTGTTCCAACTTAACTAATAACCAAATAAAAAAGAATAAAATACAAATAGAATTGTATGATGTTTTTCAATACATAAGATTATACTCATTTTTGGGCCTAAATTAATTCTTGTAAATGGTAAGCCAAGTTCAACCTAGATACTTTCACTTAATATCACTTAGCCACTCTTAGCCCAAAAAAAATCTCTTAGCCACTCTGAGCTGGAATCTTAGCCTTTATGTTTTCGAATTTGCCTTAGCTCCATATGGCTGCAAATAAATTCCTGTGTATATTCAAAAACAAAATCAAACAAAACTCTATTTATGTATCAACCACAAGTAAATTATGCAAATGCCAAACCGGTACTATCAACCAATACATGCCAATTACACAAGAGAGAGCACACAAACCTCAGTTCCAGTATGAGCTATTAGATTGACCATATGAGTAAAACTCCATATTTTGATACCAATCCGGCATCATGATTTGCTGGGATCTTTAAGCATACCATTCATGTAACAAAGTGCCACTTTTTCCAACAATCCTTCTGATTCGTAAAATAGCAATGAAAAGATAAAGAAGGATTATTCCAAAGAATCAGAGATAGAAACACTACTACCTAGTATAAAATCCAAGCATCAAACATGGACAAATCCAAAACTTACTTGACATCTTTAGAAGAATAAACAACAAGTACAATTCATTTTAAAAACTAAATGAGCAATTCTATCTCTTGGTTAATTTAAGGGTTAAACCCACTTTTAGTCCTTATAGTTTGCTCAGATTTGAGTTTTAGTCCCTGAAGTTTGAAAGTGGAGGTTTTGGTCCCTGAAGTTTGCTCAATTAAAAGGGTTAGTCCCTATACTTTCCAAAGGAACTAACGGTGTTAATTTTAGCTGATGTGTCACTAACACCGTTAGTTTTATTGAATTGACATGATGATTAGACAATGTGACGATGTGACTTGGAAATAAAGAGTATTATGTTTTTTAAAAAGAAAAAGAAAAAACACTTTAAACCCAGGTCTTTTGCGTCTTCTTCTTCCACAATTACAGTTCATCTTGCGAGCAATAAACCTTGAACCCAGATTCAAATCTGAGCGTGCCTCTTCACTCACTTTGGAAGCTCAACATATGTAAGCAATTGATTACTAAAAAGAAGAAGCTTTCTACAAAACACCCAGAAAAATGAAATGAAATGCAAGATTTGGATTCACAGAACTTTCATTCCAGAAAATGGCAAAGATCAAGAGAGAAACACACAAATTAATAACATCCAGAAAATCAAAAGAACCTGAAAATAATATAACAGTGTCAAATAGGGAAAAAGAAACAAAAAAGAATAAGCTAAGGAAAGGAAAAAGAAAAGAACACATGCGATTCTGCTGCAATCAATAGCAGAATGGAGAAGCAATAATGAAGAAGGAAGGGGTAAGAGATAATTAGAGAGAAGAGGAAACAATATGGGAAAGATGAGACATTTTCCAAAATCGCACATGGACACTGGTCGACTTTGCAAAATCCGATTTAATCAGTTCAACCTTGTAGAAGGGGATGCAATTGGTAACTCGTTGACGTGCCGTACTGGGGTGGAAGAAGAAGAAGAAGCACATCAGATCTGGGTTCACGACGTTTTTCTCTTTTTCTTTTCAAATTACAGTACTTTATTTTATTTTTAAATTCATTATTATTTCCAAGTCACTTTGTCTAATCATTGTGCCAACTCAATAAAACTAACGGTGTTAGTGACACATCAGCTAAAATTAACACCGTTAGGTCCTTTGGAAAGTATAGGGACTAACCCTTTTAACTGAGCAAACTTCAGGGACCAAAACCTCCACTTTCAAACTTCAGGGACTAAAACTCAAATCTGAGCAAACTATAGGGACTAAAAGTGGGTTTAACCCTTAATTTAATGACCACAAGTTCAAATAGGAAATTAGCATTTAGCAAAGATCCCTTGTATTAATTCATTAATTCAAAAGATTCCAATCCCAAGATAAACGGTTACTGAGATATAAGTTACCGTTTGATCTGTTGCATAGTAATTTAAAATGCTTTGGTAAAGCTGAAAGTTAACCCACAGAATTACATCAGCCTCCAAGAAAATTTATGATCAGATCAAGGAGTTACAGACAGCCACCAAAGGTTAAGCAACCAAATACTTACACGGAAGCTGCATCCCTTTCACTCCCACAAGCATTTAGTTGTGTCTTCAATTCACATTCTCACTAGGAATAACTGCAAACATGCATAGTGTCCAAACAGAGAAAACACAGCAATATGTTTTTTCTAATTGTTTGCAGTCCCCTGCGAAATAAAACCTGTAAGCATTTAACACTCTTTCATTAATTTACAAATTCACTCCATGAAATTTCTCGAGCATAAGTCATATGATGCTCACCACAGTTTATGAAAATTCAAGTTTTATGCTGTGCCTTCCCTTCCATACATTACTGTCTTTACGACCATGTTTCAAAAGAGAAGATTCAAAGCAATTTGGGCAACAGATAGTGAAAACTGAAATGCTTTTTTGTCCACTGGTACTATCAGCATGAGTCTGGAAAATGCTGCATTCCAAAAATGACCAAAGTGTCACTCCACAAAAGAACAAGAACCAGCAAATCTAAAACAATGTCGAAGTTCTTAAAGCTGCTAGGTGTGGACAAGCAATGAAGACTGTCAATAGTTAGCAGGAAATCTTAGGTTCAAACCTTTGGTCAACAATAAAATGCGAGCAGAGATCAGTAGTTGATTAAGAAAAATTAACTTTGGGCGATACATGAGTTTCCTATCAAATTTATAAGCAAAACTTTCAATGTCTAAGCTTTCCAAACCAATACAGCAAAATGGAGACGGATTTTTTTTGGAACAAATAATGGAGACTAGAATTAAGCAGTAAAGGATTTCAATGTTTTTACTACTATGTATTGGTTCTGTACCTACAAATTCCATTAGCAAGTTGTTCATCAAAAGGAATGAAATATTAACAAGACCATTTCATCAAACAGAAGCATATTGTACAAGCAGTTTGCAAAGACACGCACCTAGAGCATTTGTCAATCATGCATGAAAACACATGAAAAACATGAGGAACACATTTTAATTGAAGTCTATTTCAAAAACCCAAAGGACCACTTCCAATGTAGTGCAGCCTTTCTTTTCCAAATTGCGTGACTCTGTGATGTCCAAAGCAACTGGCATAATACAGGATTTAGGGAAGATGACAGCGTCACCTTTGTCACTCATGCATGAAAACATGAGAAGCACATTTTAATTGAAGACTATTCCAAAAACCCAGTGGGCAACTTCCAATCTAGCACAATTTTCTTTTCCGAATTGTGTAACTCAGTGATGTCGAAAGCAATTGGCATAATACATAATTTAGTGAAGATGACAGCATTGTTTATTTGCTAACCAGTCCTGATAAAAGTTAAATGCCATGACTGGTTCTTCCAGTATGCAGTATTTGTTAAAAAGAATTTGAACTGGAACGTGATCAATCAATAAACCAGATTTCTGTACTTTGGCAAAAAGCTCTTCTGCCTCATTTATGTTACCTCTCATGCAATACCCTCTTATTAGTTCAGTGTAAGTTATCAAATCAGGCTCAAATCTCCTTTTGAGCATCTCATCAAGTAATCGAAGTGGAAATCCAGGATTGCCTAAATTGCAAGCAGCACCAATCAACAAATTGTATGTAACCACATCAGGATAGACACCATTTAAAACCATATCTTCCTTCAAATAATAAGCATCATTAAAGTTTCCAATCTTCACTTGCGCATTGATTAACGCATTATAAGTAAATACATTTGGCTGAACACCAAAAGCCAGCATCTGATCTTTCAGAAAGAATGCAGTGCTAAGATCTCCACATCTTCCATAACAGTCAATTAAAAGGTTCCATATTAAAGGCTTGGGCACCATTATATGATCCAAAATAAATTGAAGCAATTGTTTGGCTCTGACAATATATCCATTCAAACAAAGGCCATGTATCATAATATTGTAGGATATTTGGTCAGGCCTAATTCCCATTTTAGACATAACCCCAAGAAGATAGCAAGCTTCGTCGATCTTGCCTTCCTTGCAAAGGGCACTTATAAGCGTATTGTAAGTAAACACATCAGGAAGCAAACCCTTTTTAAGCATTTCACAAGCATATCCATAAGCGAGATTCACTTTTTTACTCATACAAAGTCCATGGATTAGAACATTATATGCAACAACATCTACTTTTCCATTCTTCTGATGCAACTCATTCCAAAGACTTAGAGCCTGAATCACATCTCCACTTTTAAAATGATAATCCATAAATATGGTAGAGGCAACCAAATCTGGTTTTCCTTTACACTCATCATCATTCAATATTTTTTCAAAGAGTATTTTAGCTTCCCTCATAAGACCTTTCCCACACAATGCGTGCACAAGTATGTTACATGTGACCTTGTTTGGCTGAATACCAGCATAGGTCATGGTAGAGAATAGATGGAGAGCTTTATCTAAATTATTAGTGAGGCAATAACCTTTTATGAATGTGTTGTAGGTGGCACAGTTGGGAGAGGGGCCCAGCTCTGACATCTGTTTAATAAGCCAGTCTGCTTTCTCTATTAGACCCATTTTACACAGCCCATTGACCAGATGGTTGTGAGTATATACATCAGGAAGGAAACCTTTCTGAACCATTTCGCTCCGAAGCCGTAATGCTGCTCCTAATTTACCTTCCAAGCTTAACATTCTAATGATGGTTGTGTATTTGATGTAGTTAAATTTACATGTATATCCTGCAAGATCAACTTTCGCCAAAGATATGTTTTTCCTGCAAAAAAGTTCATGTAAGAAACAGACATGCCATTCATTCTGGAATTTATAACATCTTCCATCTAAATAATCATACACATGCATAGTAAATTCGTGTGCAAATAAACATCTCAGTAATTATTCAAGATTGTTGTCAGGAAAATTCCCTCTTCCATGGATTAAGGAGGCATAGCACAGAGAAGAAAGTAATGGGCACAAACCCTAGAAAAAAGTTACAGAAACTAATCTTAAAGATATCTATATAGATTCATATGGGCACAAACCCTAGAAAAAAGTTACCGAAACTACTCTTAATATCTATATAGATTCATAATTCTAATTAAATACAAAAAATAGATGAAATGCTATACTTTTAGAAGAACTACTTTGAAGCTGAATATCACATATTCACATGTATCTCTCAAATTGTCCAAAATCTGTAATGTCAAAGCTCACCTCATCTTCTGCAGACGCTCTAGGCTGTCCTTTAGCATATTATCCAAAGCATTGAAAACAGCTTGAGGAGCATTCTTATCACCAAAATTCCTCTCTCTTGACCATGTATCAGCATCTAGCCGGCACTCTTCTCCCACATTTGACACCAAATCTTTGGCGATTGATGAAAGCAAATTCTCTTCACAAAGAGCCCTACATTAAAAAAACACAAAAAGAAAACATTGTATTATTGAGCCAGAAGTGGCGTCCACAATCATCAGAAGCATGTGAAGAGTTACAAAAGACAGTCCAGGAAAGGTAGTCAATATCACAAATATATTGAAAAACTACTATTTATCAATTCCCCAAGCAACAAATTTATAGCTAAAACCTTATTTCCTCCCTTTACTATATAAGAAATCAGTCAACTCAAATTGAATAACGGTATGATATTCTTTTTTTTTTCCCACATAGCTTTGTCGAAAGCTAAAACATACTAAAAGTGGAAAATCCTATCCTTCATCTTTACTTCTATTTATGGCAAGGAAAAACAGTAAATTCATAAAAAAGAAGAAAAAACATATAGAGATAAAAGAGGCAAACTAATGAAAAACACCTGCCATGAGCAGCCTTGTTTGGTTGAGAGCAAAAAATGGCAACAATCAGCTGACCAACATCATGCTTGATGGACTCAAAGTGATTCAAAAATCTCAAGAAAGCAAAATGGATTTGAAGGAAAGATGATTCCCCAAAGGCAGCCAATAGCTGTGAGACAACCAAAACAAATGAATCAGCCACAACACTGGACAAACAAAATGAACAAGTAAGGTGAGACAACATCAACATCATGAATCATTAGAAAGAGTTTGCACTCACTGCCATTCAGCTCACTCAGATATGCTGTTCTCAACTTATACCAACAAAACTGAAGCCATCTGCGAGTAAGAATAGAACTACATTTTTCAGCCAAAGAGTTCAAAAAGCCCCTGGCTATTCACATTACATAAAAAAGCAGTCTTTGAAAATACATGTGAAGGAACATGTAGTAAATCCAATGGAATGAATCAATGTATGAAGGAATGTGGAAGTAAGAAAGTAAGGCATGTGTGAATGAATTGAAAAAATGTAACCCCATAAAAAAACAAAACTTACCATGGATTTGAATGGAACTGCTTTGGCACCAAACACATAATCGGATGTGCAATGAATGAGAGTAAGGTAAATAATTGATGGGTCCCACCCGCTTTCGCCTTCCGATGAATGAAAAGCTATGATGACGGTGACGGTGACGGTGACGGCGCCGGCGAAGGGAAGTAGCAAGTGCAGATGGATGCCGATAGGCCAACCCACTCCCTAGTCCCTATTCTATGTAGAGAGTATAATATTATTATTTTGTGTACGATTACAATTACAAGTAGGTCCTCCACTAAAATTACCCACAATTTTTATCTTCCCCCACAAACTTATACTCCCTCCGTTCCTAAAACAGTATTTAGATGACTTTTTTGAAAAATCCTTAAAAAAGCAAAAAATAAGTTAATTATAAATTAATTTACCTAATTTTTTCTCTTAAACTAGTTTATTTTACCTATAAGCTAATGAATAATCTAAAAAGATATCAAATATGTCATCATTTAATAACCTATTTCGCAACCTTAATCTTTCCAAAAAAAAGTTATCTAGGTCTTATATTTAGGAACGGAGAGAGTACATAACAAATGTAAATTTTAAGTGATTTTATTTGGCTTACTCCTTTACAAATGGAAAACAATTGATTTGATAGGAAGAATTTTAGAACAAACGCTAGTTATGGTGTCTATTGCTATTGCTAATTAATTAATAGTGATGTCTACATGGATTGTCAATGTGAGTATTTCTCGATATTTGAAGATATATTCTTATCTTGGGGTGAACTTACTTGTCAGCTCAAACTAATCAATCATTATTACAAGCTTCTTATAAGTTATAATGAGCTCCCAAAAACTTGTTTGTAATTAAATGATACTACATCCGGTCCTAAATATAAGACCTAATTGACTTTTTTTGGAGAGATTAAGGTTGTAAAATAGGCTATTAAATCATTACATATTTGATATATTATTAGATTATACATTAATTTATTGGTAAAATAAACTAATCTAAGGGAAAAAAATTAGATAAATCAATTTATAATTAACTTATTTTGCATTTTTATAGGGTTTTCAAAAAAAAGTCAATTAGGTCTTATATTCAGGACCGGAGGGAGTATTAAGAAGCCAAACTATTATTAGTTTGATTTGTTGGATGGAGATCCTCTCCATTGTAGCAGATAAGTCCTTCCATTTGCATTTGATCTCCTTTCCATTCCCACCCTTAGGGTCCATATTAGTGATGTAAAAGTTGGACCAAAGGCGAGTCAGACAAGGTTACGAGTCATGGTTCAACACGGTCGGATCACTATCGATAATCGAATTGACGGTTAAACTAAAATAAAAACGTTGAGACAAAATATGAAGCGTCGACAATTGAACCAGTTTGATCCTCCAATTCGATCTGGTTCTTACAACACTGGTCCAGATCTAATAGTTTTATGAATAAATTTAATAATGAAAATGAAAATCTAAATTTATAATAATAGTCTAGCGTATTTTTAAGTGGTGTGAATAGGTTTTAATAGATTAACTTTATTATGTGATAAATGAAATAAAAATTTATAATACTCCCTCCGTTCCTAAATATAAGATCACTTTGGTTAATTTTGGGAGATTAAAGAAGACAATAAAATTACATGATCTTCACAAAATCCCCTCAATTACTGAACTTTAAAAGAATGAGGGGTTTTCAATGAAAAGAGAGAGTATAAGGATAGTTTGGGTAAAACTTGAGATAAAATAGGAAGTGATCTTATATTTAGGAACTTATCCACTTCCCCAAAGTTATCTTATATTTAGGAACGGAGGGAATAATAATCTATAATCTTATCTGTTCAAATTAAATGAGAACAATATTTATTCACTATAGTGATTTAGTCAATACTAATAATAACCATGCAGCAATTAGAAGACCATGGAGGTCCATAAGTTACCAAATTTGTGTTTTTGCAATTATAACATTATCTAAGTATATAGAATGAGAATGAAAGTATACACTCCTTGTGGTCTTATTATAAAGCACTAAGTACCAAATTTTCTTGATCCCCTTATAAGGCACTTGTTTGTTAATTTGCATTAATTTTTTTTTCATGTTTACTCATATTTAATAGAGGCATTCGCAGAGAGTAATACTCCATCCGTTCCTAAATATAAGAGCACTTTGATTTTTTTGGAGAATTCTAATAAAGCAAAATATGGTAATTAAAAATTGATTTTCCCAAACTTTTTCACTAAACTAGTTTATTTGACTTATGAACTTACATATGATGTAATAATATTTAAAATATGTTATGATTAAATTATTCATTTTGCTTTCTTAGGAATCTCCAAAAAAGTCAAAGTGCTTTTATATTTAGGAACGGAGGGAGTAGTTACTAATACTTTTGAGAAATTAGTGTAATTAAGGATATACTATTATAAATTACTTAAATTTTAAGACAAAATTAATCTCTTTATCCACAAATATGCAATTATTGGTTATGAATACAGGAACACAATTCCTGCTGTTGACGTATAAAAAAAATTATAATTGAAGGAAATACATAATTTGATTCAAGGGGATGATTTTTAGAAAATTATTTTTCAGAACAGGGATATTCATAATAATAATCTATCTCGTATCGAACCATCGTTTCTCGTTCTTCCGATCAGTCGCCGCCGGCAGCCAGTGAAGAAGCAGAGCCTTCAAGGTTAACATTTCCATTTCTCAAAACCATTCAATTTCTTCTTCCCACTTCATACCATTCATTCATTCATTAATCTGAGTTTCTCATAGTTCTGATGATATTGCATTTCAAATCAGCAATTAGCTACAGCTTCTGTATGTCTTTGCTTGTAATGCCTTTTTATATCTATATACTTGTCCCAATGTGTTGTTAGAAGAAACCCAATACGTTTTAATTCATTTCCTATTCATATGAAACTAAAAATATGAACTTTATTACTGATTAGTGCTTTTAATCTGAAAAAATTAGTGTGAAATGGAAGAGCATGATGAGCCTTATTCAGCTGATCACAAAAGCAGTGGAACAACCCTGAAGCAATGTGAATCCATGATTCAAAAGGGTCTCCAAACTCCAATGATAAGATTCCTGAGGGAGAAATTGGAGGAAGCTGGGTGTCCTGTGGCCAACAATTTCATCAGACCTGTAAACTGTGATCCTAGATTTAGTGGCGGCTTCCTTCGCGGTCAAGGCATCACGGTGTGCATGAACGAGATTTCTTCACAGGATGATGTTAATCAGGTGTTGGCTCATGAGCTGATTCATGCATATGATGATTGCCGTGCTGCTAACTTGGATTGGACTAATTGTGCTCATCATGCTTGTAGTGAGATTCGGTCCAATCATTTGAGTGGAGATTGTCATTATAAGCGCGAACTGCTTCGAGGTTATTTGAGAATTCGCGGTCATGAACAAGAATGTATAAGGCGAAGAGTTTTAGCATCGTTGTCTGGTAATCCTCATTGCTCTAAAGCAGCTGCTAAGGATGCCATGGAAGCTGTTTGGGATGTTTGTTATAATGATACACAGCCCTTTGATAGAGCTCCGTAAGTTTAGTGGCATTGTGGTGCTTGCCACTTCCCAACAATGATTGTTTTGACTTGTGTTGGATAGTGATTTTTATCACGAATGCTATTTACCTATGTATCACCATTCTATAAAATGGATCAAGTTGGTTTTACAGCCCCTATGAAGTTGGTTTTTGCAATTCAGAAATGGTGAATGCTATATGATAGGGTTGTTATATTTTCATCCCTTTTTCAAAGTGAGAGGGAGAAGTATGTTTCATCTTGCATTCACAGTTTATTGTTTTCTGGTTTTATAACTTGGTGCTTAGGTTTGAAGTGAGGAGGCATGTCAATGACATAATGAACAGGTTGAACAGGACAAAAGTGTAAAGGAAGCTTATTTCAATGGTGACAAGCTTGTATTTTTTTTTCCCTTGTTATCATTTTTCACACAGTTCTCTTCATAGTACATCTGAGTTCTGGAAATTAATAATGCCCATTGTTTGGATGGGAGGCAGATGTTCGATTCTTTTTTAACAGATTCAAAGCAAGACATTCATTAATGTGCCATTTGGGTATCTCAAATTCATATGTAAATTTTCATTTGATTTGGCTCATGGGTGGATGATACCTTTGAGTTATACTCATTGGTGAAGGTTTGTTACTTGGATTGTTTTGAATGATGCTGAATCTAGGATAAGGCATTGTGTTATGTTATTTTAGAAATAAATTAGTGATTTGATTTAATTGATTGATTTAGTCAATCATTAATGGATTGATTGGGTCAATTAATTAGATTGATTAGGTAATTAGGGTTTGAGATTATGTTCTATTAGTGTCAAGGTTATAGACCTAGGTTTCATTTGTCTTGTCTTGTCTTGCATTTTGAATATGAGTTGAGTTGTGTTGTGACGGCCGATGGCCGGTCTCCTTCTTTAACCTCCGCTTCTTGTCTTTGAACCCTCTATATTTCTTCATCTTAAACCCTCTGATTTCTGTTCTAGTTCCCTTTTACTCTAGTTCTTAATTATAGAATATTAATTCTATAACACATTGCATTGTGAGTCCAAAGTATGAAATAGTTCTGGTTTTTGTAGTTTCTTAACGTCTATATTTCTTTATGGCCTTTAAATAAAATACTCCAAACACGTCTTGAAATGCTTGAATAATGAGATTAAGTAGAAACATGGGAAAACTTCATCCATAAGGCTAAATCTGTATCAACTTTATCATTGGAGTGTTAGAGCTTAATGTACTCATGCTGCTCTTGAAGAGTACTCCTTGAGTATAATTCTTCTTCGCCATTCATTGTAAATGCAAGGGTGAGATATACCTTAGGAACCAAAGGCATGGTATTCCTTGTGTATTTAATTAAAAGTGATGTACATTTTAACAAAAGATTTTTTAACAGAAAAAAGTGGGGAATTGTAGTGGCTCATAAGTATCTAATTCTAACCTTGTTGATTATAATGGAAAACAATCTTAAGGTTCCTTGGGACCATGCATATATTCAAGTAGATTGGTTTGACTTAGGATAAATTTTTGTTAGCAATTTATATCTCATTTAATTACTAATTAAATTTCCAGGTTGTCTGTGTATGCTCCATTATGTTTGGAGTCTCTGTTTATTCGTGAAACCTTCTGGAAAATTAATTCAAATTTACTGCTATTTGAGACTATAAATATTGGTTTAGGCAATATGTTTAATTTGCAAACATTCTTTTGAATTTGGATTGTTATTTGCACTTGTAGTGTTTCTTATTGTAAAAAGTTTGTAAAAGATTATATAATGCATAAATACTCAATTCACCCCTTCTTGAATGTGTTGCCATTTCTAATAACCCTCTAACCTCAAATGAAAGAGAAATAAATAAACTTGTTTAAAGTATCCAAAGCATGATATGAAACTTCTCAATACATATAAAGTTCTCAAGTCGAACCCAAATACTCATTAAGCAATCAACTGCATCAACATCAAGTCCTCTGATGAATAGAAACTACTTGGAGGACAGAAAATATGGTTTGAACAATAGATAGAATTAGGAATAAGATTCCAGTAACTGAGATAGCAATTTGCCAAGGTGTGCTGAAATAATCTCTTCTCAAAGTTGCCTTCCACTTGTACCATGGATTTCGACAAATCTCATTTAACCTTTTACAAATATCAAGATATTCAGAACTGAAATTCATTATCGTGGCATTTTTCCACAGACCATTAATTTGGGCAGTAACATTATTAGGATCACCTATATAGTTGCGCATTATTTTCTTGTGAATCAAGTTTCCGACGTCTTTAGTTGTATTGATCAGGCAATCCAACATGATAACATAGTCAGTAACGCATGAAGCATAAGGATAATGACACTGTTCTAAAGCTATCATGTTACGAAACAAAATTTCAGTTTCATTAAATATCATAACCATTGGAACCTCAAGGACACACCTTGAAACTTTCAAGTCAAGTAAGCACTTGCTTTTGCTTGCCTTTAATTGTACTCCTGCTTCTTGTAAGTCACTTGCACTATATGAAAGAACATGGTCTTTAGCCTCTATAGATGAATGCCTTGTAGATGTAGGCCCTGTTCTTGGTAAGTGAAATAATCTCAGAAGGTCTGTGAAGTGCTTAATCTTAACAGTAGAATTCGCCTTTAACTTTTGCAAGTTGAAGTATTCAAAGAAGTTATAGGTGAGCTCAATAAATGTTTGAGTGTTATCACAAAGATTGGCAGGAAATGCTTTATCGCATAGTTCTTCAAGAGAAAAAAAAGGAAGTTGATTCTCAAGTAAAAGCAATCCACCCTTGTAATGACCCTCAGCCATGGTTGTGACAACTTAGCATCTATACGCATCACTTTATCTTCATAGAAGCCCTTGAAGAGTTCAATTATGAAACCAACATCTACTAACATGATTTTCACGAGTTCCTTCCTAGTAAGTTTGATTAAGCATCTTCTTTTAGATGACGGATTGTATGAGGCACCCTGTAGATACAACATGTAAGTGAGAAGGGACAATTTTCTCTTTGATGACTCATTTCTTTAATTTCAAGAATCATATCAGCTTCCATCTACATATCAAGTACTACTTCCGGTCCTAAATATAAAACCTAGATGACTTTTTTTGGAGAGATTAAAGTTGCCAAATAAGTTATTAAATTATGACATATTTGATATATTTTTTATTATCCATTAGTTTATAGGTAAAATAAACTAGTTTTGAGGAAAAAAATTAGGTAAACCAATTTATAATTAACTTATTTTGCTTTTTTAGAGGATTTTCCAAAAAAGTCAACTAGATCTTATATTTAGGACCGGAGGGAGTATTTAGCAATTCTATGAGCATATAGTGAAAATTGTTTTTCCCTCTTGACTTGAAAACAGGGTTTATTCACTTAGTTTGATTAGACTCAAGAGGTTAATTGGGACGGTTAATATAACATTTTTCTAAAATATCTCAATCATTTTCCTTAACTCCCTCATTTTAGAATTTATGTTTATTTGTGTTTAGAATCATCTTAGCTCATTAGATATTGTTGTACACTCTGCATGGAAAGTAAATAAATTTTATAGTAATTTCTTTATTGAGTGTTGATATATTTTATAGAAATGTATGTAAATCTTATAAGTGTTGATATAAATTCATTTCAGTCCGTAATATAAGAGCCCAAAATTTGCATAGTTTTGTTCCAAAATATAAAAGTCCAACTCACATTCTCTTCTCTTTTAATGTATTTTGTCCTACTTTATACATAACTTTTTTTTTCATATTTATTGATGTTTATGTATTTTTCTCTCTCTTAAAGTGCCATACGAGTAATGAATATGAGCAAAATTAAAAAAAATAAACATTAACTTCAGACACCTAACTGACTTTCATATATTTTCTAAAGAAGTGTTTTTTGGCCACTTGACTTTTATATTACGGACCGGAGTGAGTATTCAACATCAACTATTCAAATTGAAAATATATGTAAGTCTAATTACTGATTTTTGTATTTTTATTCAATCACATACTTAAATTCAAACACATATTAACTAATAAAAATAAATTATTACCAGCTTACAATAAATTATTGTAACCTTGCTCGTCATTGGTGACACTAAAGTTATACTTTTATTATCATTTTTCTAGTCGATTGGGCCTTTATGGATTGGACCTTTCTTCAAAATTATTGGGTTATATATGTCTAAAACCTAAACTGTAAAAGGCCTCAAGGCCCAAACTGTAGTACTGGCTCATATAAAGCTTATATCAAAGAGACTGATCAATCAGGAGAATTCAAGCTAAATTATTTTGAAGTTTGTATCTTGATTCGTTAACATTGTTAAATATTTGAAGAATGAGTCGTTAAAAATATGTAAAGACTCACTCAAATCGACTAGAAGATGTGTGTGTGTCTTCTAGTTACGCTATTTAAAAAGCTGGGTGAATGGGCAAAACTAGCCACCGTAAATTTTCAAATGGACAACTTTGACACCCGTAAATTGGATGGTGCAAAACCGTACATTATAAATCAAAATGGAACAAATTTAGTCACGCCGTTAAGTTGAAGCTAACAGACGTTTGTGTTGGCGTGGGCCCACCTTCATTAAATCAAAACGTATGTTAGCTTCAACTTAACGGCGTGACTAAATTTGTCTCATTTTGATTTATAATGTATAGTTTTGCACCATCCAATTTACGGGTGCCAAAGTTGTCCATTTGGAAATTTACGGTGGCTAGTTTTGCACCTTCACCCTTAAAAAGCTACGATTTTATAAGAAAGGGCGAAGGGGCAAAACTAGCCACCGTAATTTTCCAAATGGACAATTTTGGCACCCGTAAATTGGATAGTGCAAAACCAAACATTATAAAGCAAAATAGGACAAATTTAGCCACGCCGTTAAGTTGAAGCTAACAGACGTGAGTGTTGGAGTGAGGCCCACCTTCATTAACCTCTATCTTCGACTTAATGGCGTGACTAAATTTGTCTTATTTTGCTTTATAATGTCCGATTTTGCACCATCCAATTTACGGTGTCAAAGTTGTCCATTTAGAATATTAAGGTGGCTACTTTTGCTTTTCACCCTATAAGAAATTACTAAAATGAATCCTTCTAATAATGCATTAAATACTCAATCACAAATATTAATCCTTTAATTCAGAGCATAAATTATAAAATAAAGCATAATTTTCTCAAAATTAATCACATCATTTAGATGTTATTGTCAGTGCTGTAACTTTTGTGTCCATTGATTTCTTATCAATCAATAATAATTATAAATGCATGTGACTGACTTAATTTCTCTTATGAAACTGTCTGTTGCTTAGTACAGTAGTAAATGGTGGTTATGAGAGATTATGATGAAGTTTTAACTTTATGTACCAATACCATAAAGTTGAGGGTCATGTTCTTTTTTTCTTTCCTTTTCGAGTTGTATGACGCGTTTTTCCTCTTTTTAATTGATTACAAATCTTTGAAAATATCCTTTCCTCCTCATTATGCCTCTGACGATAATATAAAATATACGAACGCAATCTGGCTCAATGCAAATTGTAGTGAAAAGTCAAGTGTAATTTGATTTGACGATTTGGTGTGCCAGAAAAAAAATATAGACTTATCATCATATACTTCCACGGCTTGAGATTTTGAGTTAATATGTGATGTAGTTCTTATATTTATTGCTTTGATTAACTTGTTAGAGCTTTCCGATAGGGAAAAAATTTAACTTATTAGAGTGGAGCAACTTTTTAAATTATAGGAGTAATGTCAAATAAGAAGAAACTTTGATTAGTACCCAAAGATTTTAAACGACATATTTATGTCAATCTGACCCTCGGTTAAAGAGTCCTTTGGTGATATTTTCCTTTCTTTTTATTGTAAATTGTAATACATGCACCTTAAAGAGCAATCAATTGACTAAAATAAATGAATTTTATCACACTTAGACTAGTAATTTAATAAAAGTAATTTTGTTTTAAGAAGTGTTGAACATTTCTAAAAGAACTAACAATTTTAATTCGCCATGTTGTAAGGGATTAGTCTAGGGCCGGACCTTGTCCCTCCTATGGAATAAGTATATGTCAACAAACAACTCAATTGCTTTCTTCAATAAAATCCCATACTCTAAGGTATGAAAAAATGTATTGAAAAAGTTATAGTTAGCACTTCTTTTAACAAATATATGACGATGATGTATCAAAGTTTGGGCTTCTAAAACACTGATTATTTTTATGCAGGAAAAATAAATAAATTAATAAATATATAAAACAGTGATTACTGAGCAGTCCTTTTGCGCATGAATTCAATTTGTTTTATTTGAAATTATAATTCCTAGCCTTTGTATCTCAAATTATATTTAATTATAACTTATACTCAATGTACTCTATTCCTTATTATAAGACATCAACTGACAAATCTTACATACCAATAAAATTAATTAAAAGAATTAACTTTGTCTTAAAATTTAAGTGATTCATAAAAAGAGCCAAATGAACTTGCTAGTTAATGTCTTATAATAAAGATCAGAAAAAATCAGAACTATGAAATTTAATTAACTTTAATTTAAAAGGAAATATGTTTTGACAATTTTGATCGTATTTAAAAGTTGCAATAAAGCTATATTATACTCCCTCCGTTCCTAAATATAGGACCTAGATGACTTTTTTGAAAAATCCTAAAAAAAGCAAAAAATAAGTTAATTATAAATTGATTCACCTAATTTTTTCTCCTAAACTAGTTTATTTTACCTATAAGCTAATGGATAATCTAAAAAGATATCAAATATGTCATGATTTAATAACCTATTTTGCAACTTAAATCTTTCCAAAAAAAAAGTTATCTAGGTCTTATATTTAGGAACGGAGGGAGTATTTTGTTTGTCAACACATTGCATTGATACAAACTTTTTCAAATCTTCTATTAATTAATAAACTGTCACAGGAGTGATCTTACAAAAACTGTATTATTAATAGCACACCCTTAAATTTAATATTGGAGAAAGAATTTTTGTTGTAGAGTGTGAGTTTCACTACCAGTATCAAAGTTTGTAAGTTCTTCATCGTTCAATCATGCACACACTACAAACATACAGAAATCGGGGGAAAATATCTTATATAAACAAAACCATCTCATTATTCTTAAATTTTGGCAATAGTTTACTAGCTTATATTTTGATATTAGGAAAATAAGTTAATCATTTGCCAAGAAAAAAGATTTTACTATTTTATTTATTGTGAATACCTTTAATCATTTATTGAATTATTAGAGTCTAGAGACTCTCTAATGACTAGAAGATCTTTTTTTTTATACATCTAATGACTAGAAGATCTTGTTGTATGTGCAATCAATAAAAAGAGTTTTAAAAAATTATTATAAATTTAGAAAAATGCATTGATATCTTATAAATTTAGAGTTTTTTTTTTAGGAAAAAAACAATATTAACAAACTTATCAACTAATTAATTCTTACATTTATTATAAGTTCGTATGGAGTAAATTTTTTTCTCATAAACACAACGTATGTTCAGGCGCGTTTTAATATTCGCTGGCTCTTTTTTTTTTTTTTTTTTTTTTTGCATGTCAGAAATAATAAAATGATAATGCGTGCGTGTTCAAAAACAAATGTATGTTTAAGCCTCTCAAATATATGATCCATCTACACAGCATTTAGCTGTAAAGCCTCAATGTCTATTTTTGACGATTCTTGAGCTCGACTTAACTGTTTTTTTAATGAAACAAATAATTCATCATTGACCCTAATACTTTAATTTAAAAACTATGGAAAGATAGCATGCTTTGTGTCGCCGATTTATGGTGTAGTACCGGCACATAATCTAATTTGTTCTTTGCCCTTTCTAGTTTCTATTCTTTTTATCGTAAAGAAAAAACTCTAATAATATTATTTGTTTTTTTTAGTTATTGATTTTCAAGAAATGCTCTAATACACACGGGCATGTTTGGCTGCGTTAGTCCATGCATGTATTGTTGATCATAAAGAAAAGGGCGATTAACATATTAGAATCTCTCAATTAAATGAAGAACTTATTAATCAATTTAATGAAATGCAGTTTCTTCCTTAGCTTTGGAAGGTCTAATCATTTCATGCCAAAATACCCATGCCAATTGATTTCGATTTACATCACATCGTTTCTTTTCTTTATCCCCTAATTACTTAGCTTTGGAAGGTCTAATCATTTCATTGTCTACTCTTATACATGCATACCCTCAAAATAGTTGGCGGTGCTCTCTCTCTCTGTCTGTCTGCACACACACTACATATCTTCGTTTTAAAGCATCGATCTTTTATCATATCATGCCATGCTATGCCATGATTACATATATGGGACCCTTGATTAATTACAATATGCACTCTCTGTGATAATTATCTTCTCTTAAAATTCAAAGTCTCTGAAATTAACTAAAGTAAATTAAAGTTTTCAATCAATCATTATTACTACATATAATGTTTTATGAGAATTACTATACCTTTTTTACTGCTGTCTACTCCTTTTCCAGATTTAGCTTAGCTTGCTTATTAATTAAAAGAAAGTTCAAAGTCTATTATGTAGTTACAAATAAGGCGCTGAGAAAAAGTTTAAAGAGTGCATATGTGTAGAAGATCAATATTTTAGGAGATTTGTGCGTGTGTGTGTGTGAGAAGATCGTTATTTTAAGAGATTTGTTATTTTAAGAGACCGATTAGTCTGCACCCGAAGGGTGTAGGACACCGGGGGAAGCAATTAAAAAAAAAAGATCGTTATTTTAAGAGATTTGTTGTGAAGCTTGGAGGCGGTTCAATCTTCATGAAGAGAATGCATGTGTACATGACACATAAATTAAACGATCGGCCTCTTAAATAAGGAGTTTCACCTCTCTCTAAATGAATTCTTTTTTTTTTCCCGGTAAACTCTCTCTACATGAATTCGTTATCACTTTTACATAAATACATGATATTCAATATTTCTGGATACAACCAATCAATTGTAGCTGGTACGAAGTCATTTCGTGTTTTGTGCACTTCCTTTTCACTGAGCAACTGTAAAATTATATTGCTGAATCCAGAGGGAGTGCAATAAATACATGATATTTATTGTGTGATTTTACAGTTGTATTGTGTGTGTGTGTGTATAGAGAGAACACGAAATCACACTTAAAACTGCAGGTAACTATGCACTCCCTCATCTTAGTTATCATGTAATATCATGTACTACCTCCGGTCCCTAATGTAAGAGCTAGCCGCCAAAAAAAACGCTTCTTAAGAAAACATGTGAATGTTAGTTGGATGTCTGGAGTTAATGCTTATTTTCTAAAATTGCCCATATTTATTATGGTACTCTTAAGAGAGAGAAATACATAACCATTAATAAATATGAAAGAGAGTTAAGGGTAAAGTAGGAAAAAATGCATTAAATGAGGAGAGAATGTGGGGTGAGCTCTTACATTAGGGACCAAAACCATTCAAATTTTGGGCTCTTATATTATGGACCGGAGGGAGTATTTATCATGTAACTATGCCTGCTCAATCATATAATATAAATTTGACCTGTTAAATAGTTGCTCAGTGAAAAGGAAGTGCACATTCAATGCTATATTTTGAAAATGAATGAACTGAAGAAGCTTGAGATTTGAACTATTTAATAGGTCAAATTAATTTAATTTAATGGTCGAAATTGTTCAATCATGCAATTGATGACAGGATTGTTCACTTATTAACTGAAACGATCTACATTATATAATTTTGTATGATTATAGAACATTCAAATGATAGCATCAAAAAAATATAAACAACATTCATCATATGATAAGCGTTTTGAATTTTTCCTTCACTGTCAGGCAAACCATCTTTTAGGCTTATGAACAGCCCCAGATTAATCCGAATCAAAGCATTATAAAAACCATAATTAAGGTTGGCCTATCTAGCTTTGTATTCTCATCTTGAACTCAAGATCTGTGATTAGGCTAGCCCCAGCACACTAAACTTTTATAGTTCACATGGATCTGTTTTCTAGTACTATATCATTATTATCAATTAACTACTCTCTCTAATCTTAAATGTAAGACCTATTTACTTAACTACTTAAATTGATAAGACTAATGATTGATTTTTGTTAAATTTATTAAAATCATATGATATTATTAAAACAATACACTAACTACATTCCTTTACTCCTACTCTCTATCCCTCTCTTTGTTTGCTATTGATGAGTATTAAAAAGTATAATTTTAGAAGAAGTTGAGAAAATTTGAAAATATGTCTTATATTTAGGACCAAAGTTTCTTCTCCAATTATGTCTTATATTTATCACGAGAGTGAGTACACTTAAAATTAAATCTTGAAGATATCCCATGTTTATGTATTAAAGCCAGAGAACCTCGTTTTATTTATTTTTTTCTTTTTTTTCCTTTTTATTAAATATCTAGTATTCAACTCAGCTTCCTTTTTAAAGGGGGAAATATTCAGTCCTTTTCGATGCAACTCTTCTTTTCTTGCATCTACTACTTTTTTTCTATAAATTAGATATGGTGTACTGTAGTGGTGTACTGTTCGCGTGATAACAAAATAAAGCTCATAGGCATGGCTATTTGAATTGTTTTGTAAAGAATAAAGTAACAATATTTTTGCAAGCTAGCCTAACTTTAATATTTACAGAAACAATAATGTAAAGTGAAGGAACGCCCATTATCAAGATGATTTCCCTAGAATCCGCCGCGTGATGTAATGGTGTTCACATAAGAACTTGAGAAAACATAAATATAAATAGGAGAAAGGGGATGGAAATGAGAGTAAAGTAGAGAGACTCTAAAATCTATAATATGAAAATTTTAGAGGGAAAGGGCTAGAACTAGGATCTAGTTCTCGGAGAGAAATTAGAAGTCTCCTACATCATAATAATTTCATATTCATCATTTACATTTTATAATAGATCTATATATAATGACCTATACTGACACAACAATTCAAATCCTATAACTGAAATACAACTTCAAGTATAATAACGAATTAACATAGATAAACTAATAAATGAAGCTGCCACAAGAAACAAGAACAGTCAACTCTTAGTCCTATTCCTAATTACTGTCACTAACACATGGAATTCTAACATATTCCAACATCGAATTCCCATTCAAATATCAGAGTAATATTAAATGTAAGAGCATATATACTTCACATGTGTGTGTTGTCTTTCTCTCTGGAAAAAAATGTGTGTTTCTCAATTATTAATTATTATGTTACTGTGAACTTTAAACCAATAGATTTATCTGATAAGTTAACAGTATATTATACTTTTGTCAAGTACAAGATCATGAAATAAAATTAAACACGTGAAGATATAAAAATGAAGAGAAATGAAATGCACGTATAAAAGGCAAGACTTTCTATGTGGATCAAAGAGGACTTTCATATTAGTAAGTGAAATATATATCTTCTTTAATTTGATCAGAAGTTAGTGAAGTATATATCAGTTAAACAGACAATGTATATATCATGATTCCTACAATATATTGTTGTACTCATCACTGAAATTGAAATGAAAAATATCAAACATAAATCCTCAAGCTGTTGAAGAAGCTAGACAAAGAAAGCAAGAAGTCTAGTAGTGATGATGACAAATGTTGACTTATAGGGGAAAAGGCTAATTATATGCATGCCTTCTCTTCATACCTAATAATTATGTACTCCACTTTGACTAATATATATATAGAGAGAGAACACAAAATCACACTTAAAACTGTAGGTAACTATGCACTCCCTCATTTTAGTTATAAGTTCATTTTATCTTTTTCTAACAAACTACCTATCTAAAATTAATCACTTTCGAAATTGTCATATATAGTTATTTTTTTCTCAAAATTAATTTGTTCTACTCATAATCTAACATACAATATAATTACATGTATCATATATTATCATTTAATTTAGTGATCTAATTTACTTCCTCAATTTCCAAAAAAACAAGTCATAGTGGCCTAACTCATTATATTTAGGACCCTGTAGTAGTAAATATTTAAACACAACGTGTTTGTATACATGCATCAATGTATGTATATGTATGAGACAAACACAATAAGTGCAATATGCACATATGCCTGGCGTTGTTAATATTAATGAGTCAGATATTTATCCGAAGAAGAGGACTAGAGGAGCGACTGAAAGTGAAAAGGGTCATGCATGTCAAATTAAAGAGGAAAAGCACAGTGAAAAAATGCAGAAGGAATGTTGGTGGGTGAGTGGGGCAACGTGCTCATATTAAATATGTGTGTGTGTGTGTGGGTGTTTTTTTATATAGATGGACCCCAATGCATTGATTCATTCCCACCACCTTGCATCATCCCAACTTTTTTCATCATATCCTTATCGCCCGCCCACCCCCCCCCAAAAAAAAATTTGTTATATAGTAAACATGGGCATGGTAGTGAGGAGTAAATTAATACTTGATCCATATTTTTGTTTTGCTTAGAGCCTTCGGTGTCCGGCTCCCTTCGGGAACCGACTAATCCGAAGTCTTCTCCGAGATTCCCCATTTTGGGGGTGACGACTTCCCAAGGGTTCGAACCCATGACCTGGTGGGTACATGGTGTCTTACATTCCCCTTTCTTACCAGCTGGTCTACGCCCCCTTAGGCAATACTTGATCCATATTTGGAATGAGGTTATAGCCTTATAGGTACAATTATAAATTACAATGTACAAAAATAGATGAGCAATTCAAATTAGTTTGGAGTTATTGCTGTGCATGAATTGATGATATGTCCCATGACACCAAAAGAGAAATTAAAAAAAATGAAAAATTAGCTATATATAAGTATAACCTTAATTAAAAAGAATAAAATATAAATACAAAATTATTAATCTATAAGTCATGAAGTAAATTAAAACAGAGTTAGTAATTAGGCTCGACAGAATGAGGGTTAATTTGAGAGGGACATGAGAGGGTTTGAGAGGGAAAAGTTGAAAGGGATTGAGTGCGCGAGGGTTTGAGTCTTGACTAGTGAGAAAATGATTAATTTTGTTATATAGAACATGGATCTTATACAGTTCCACTCTATACTGACGCTTAAATGCTTTTATAGGGCCTGATATTTATCTAATCACCTTATTTTTTAAAAAATTTAATGTGGTACCTATACAGAACGCATTTAGCTTTTCTAAGCGCCAGTATAGGATTTTTGTAGTAGTGTGTTAGTAAGGAAAAATATACATATATTAAAAAAATTGAAGTTGGTCCATCCATCCAACCCAATACTACTACTCTAGTCTGGTCCAGGGAAGAAACTGGTTCGTTATCATTTTTTGCCAGCTATTTATTACTACCAATTTGTCTGATCGACCATCCCAAATTCGGCTTAAATTTCATGTGTGTGTGTAGTTTGCTATGATAACTATACTCATAACAGTGATTTTTTGTTGGTGCATGCTGTCTTCTCCTTTTTACAGCTTTGCCATCTATTCTTTTTTGTCTCTTACAACTTTTTCCCGTAGAGGAGGGAATCTTGGAAGCACAAGACAGGTAGATTACACACATATTTTACCTTTCTTTTTTATAAAACATCAGTTTTTTCATGTGCTAAGAAATAATACAATCATCACAGACTTTATATTCTTTACGAAACAGTTATAAAGAGAATTATATAAATTTGAACATGCTACCTTTCCCAGACCATACTGTAGTATGTACGTGGCTACGACTAGAAATGTTGTAGAATATCAAATCACGATTAGTCTTGCGCTAATTTAAAAATGTAACAGTATACAGATTTTAATTGAACATTTTTTAAAAATACCATGGTAACTCGGACTGCTTTTGAGCTGGTAGAGGTGAGAGGTGATGGGTTCAGGGTAGTATGGGGTCAACTTGAAGTCAAATATATGACTGATTACTTACTCAAAAACATAGAAGACATCACTAAAAGGATGAACAAATAAAACTCAAGCTAATGTTAAGGTTTCAAAAATAAATCAAATTATCGAAGCATGCTTTTCACCAAAATCAAATCACAAAATTTAAGATTTAAGAACCAAATAAGCCAATTATATCCTAAAGAATCAAATAATTTCCTGAATTTCTAAATAAGTGTTATGTCATCAATTGCCAAAGAACATGATACAATAAGGCTTCACTTCCTAGATATTGTTGCGTCGCACCTTGTAAATGTGCTCTTTTAGATTTTTACACATGAAAGTACTAAGATTGTGTCATCTAAAAATCCAGTGCTCCAGCTTTAGTTGACCCAGAACAGCCACCAGATGTGCCATATGAATCGCCACTTGAACCATCAACAGGAGCTTGATTCAGACATTCTAAAACCAAATACCTACGTTTTTGCAATTTTATTGAGAATGTAGTGGCTTCAAGTATCAAAGGAACCTGAAATTTGAAATTAAGTCAAAATGAAGCTTGTTGAAATAGAATGAAATGAGAAGGGGCAAGTGTCTAACTTAGCTTATTTTAAGTGATTCTGTGCAGTACAAGGTATAGATGAAAGTGATTTTATCTTGTAAAGCGCAAAAACTGATTTTTAGAGGCTATCCTAAAAACCCTGAAAAGGGGGAATTTTGACTTTCAACACTCATCTAAAGTCTAATTCCACTATTAGTATATGATCTTTGCACAACTACAACCCTATGTTTGGTGCTTAATAATGCTCTAATTTCAAATGCTTTCAAAAGTACAGGCCAAAAGTAACTGCAAGAAGCCACATGATCTTTAACCAAATTTTATTCCCAATCCAATGCACCATCCTTCAAATTTTGATGCGATAAAGCAGTCACTTGCAGTCAATTTAAACAGGAGATCATGACAAGTTTAAATTCAGAGTTATAGTCACATCATAAAGTTCCTGTATCAGTTAATTTTTTTAATTAGACCTTAGTTATCCTAGAAAAAAATAGAGTGACCCATTCCCAAAGTCTTTACTGTATGGAAGTGCAGATCCCAAAATAATCACTTCTCCAATATAAAAAAACTGAGAACAATTCAGACACATGCATGATGCAGATAGGCACTGTGCACACCATTAGACGCTCACGCTAAGTGTTGAAGCAGCAAGTGACGGATAAGTGTGAACCATGGGCATGCACATAGAAAGAGTAAATAAACTAACCAAAGAGATGCAATAAAGACGTGCAAAAAAAGGAACAAGTAAGTTTACCTGTGTATTAGGGCGCGCAACTTTGTGTATGTTTAAGAGCCCAACCATGTCCTGATAACCGGTAAGGAGTTTTGACATTTCCTTGTCCTCATCTGAACCAATATAATAATGCTTTTAAGGCAAACTTATCAAAAGTTTCAAAGTTATCACCCATTGAATCACACCTAAGGATTCATCATAATTGATGATATATACTCATGCACAAATAATGAAAAGGATCCAATGGTTGCTGCAAAGTTCAAACTATCCAAAAAACAACATAATTTTAGATGTCATATTTGACTTCGAACCTGGAATTGCCTTAACAGATAGCAAGGTATCTGCCATATGTTGCAATCGTTTTGAGCAAGATGAAGAAAGAAGTGAATGTGGAAAGGTTATAAGAACAACAGCATTTGAAGACCTGGCCAAGCTTTTCAGAGACCTAATAAAGGAAAGCATCTGCCACTCCTGTGATAATAATTTTTACAACAGCAATACAAGAGCATATAAAATAAGGTCAAAATACAAAAGAGGAAAACACTTAAATCTTGGAGATAAGGACATAGTTACTCACCATATTTGAATATTTACATTGTGGAGAGCAGAATGATTGGATGGCAATACGGCTAGCTGAGGAAATGTTATTTTCAATTCTGATTGTCATAATATACTGTCAGTAAATTAAATTGGGCATAGATTTAATTAATTAAAAATAAATTAACTCATCAGAATCTCAAAAATCTCTTGCTAGATCAAATCAGCAGAGGTTGTTCCTACTTAAAAATGAACAAATTTCTAACACCAAATATGTTGAACGAGAGTTTAACAATTAAATCACCTTGAGAATTGTCCCAAGAAAGTTGCACATTGATCTTGAAGAATAGTCAGATTCGTCAAATCTTTCATACTAACACAATCTACATGGACAGCATTGAAAAATTGCCTTTCCAGAGGCTTCCGTAAATCGAAGTCATTACAATAATCATGCCTGGCACCTGCATTATAGATGTGAAATATACTAGCTTAATATTTGTGATGTGTTACCGGGTGACTTATCTGCACATACTAGGATGCACTTTATGTATGACAATTTTGTTCTCCTAAGTTTTTATACTATAATGACAAAATAAAAGGGGTCAACCTAGTTCTAGTCCCCAGTTGGTGAATATGCTGGAGAAGGGAATTTACTAGGAAGTCTTACCCCTGCTTTATACAGAGAGACTGATTCAAACCCACAACCTCAGACTCACATCAAGCGAGCTTATATAGGCTTTATTTTTAACACTCTCATAGAGACAAATTGCTGACTTTTTTGTGCAATGAGAAAACTTATGATAACTGTATCATAAGTTGGGAAAGAATACATTCTCAAAGCACACATGCCACCATAAGTAGCTTTCTTTATTGAAATAGTATTCATATCATTCTCAGCTACCGGAAAAAATAATTTCAGTATGGAAAGGCAACAACAAAGAAACTTTTCTCTATGCAGTTTTACAATCCATAACAAATGTTAACAAACTTCCTTCTAGCCACGACAAGAATTAAATTACACATGGAATTCCTCCCCATGAGCATAGTAACTAAGGATTGGAACAAACAAAACCAAAAGCACCCAAGAGATAACATTAGAGTGCATTCAAGATGAAACAAGCTTACCATTGCCAGAGCCAATATTTAACTGAGGCTCACCAAAATACTTTTTGTATTGCCAAGCAATTCTCAAGTCTTTATCCTGAAACAAGTACACAACATGAAGCATAACAAACATGAAAACAATAACTAGTACATAGATAGCAGAATGCAATGAAGAAAACAAATTACATGATTAGGATCAGATTTTTCATCTTGAGATGAGCGTGGATTAGGCAAAGTACCCAGAAATCCCCTAGGGTCTGAAGATGGGCTGGCATACAAAAGAGGTTGCTTGTGGACAAGCCCCTGTGACATAAAATTCCTCAATAGAAGCATATGATGAGGAGCTTCAGCATCTTCCATCACCATCACAAGGGTGCCCAGAGAAAAGCCACCGCCCAAAATTTCTAATCCAAAAAACAAAGGAGTGAGTTGCATGGATAAGTTTTAATTAACTGATTCATGGGGTTTGAGGAAAGTAAAAAATAAAAGAGAAAGAAAGGAATATAATTATAATTACTGTCTAAGTCAGGAATGCCAGATGATAAAAAGGTTGTGGCATTAGGGCCATGCTTAAGTCCAGGATTGTGATTGTGATTGTGAGTAGAAGTTGTTACATTGCGAGAAAAGCTACTGACTCGAGTTTTGGTTGTAGACATCAGATTCACACCCACTAAGGAAAACAACCAAACTTGCTTCTTCCTCAGATGAGATCCTCCGTGTGTGTGCGTGTGAAAACAAACGACAATCACAATTTGTTTGCCCAGCCGCCACTCTCTGTTTTTTTTTTTTTTTTGCCAACGAGGTTTTTCTCTCTTCTTTTCCTGTTGTGCCACGTGGAAGTTTGAGATGCTTAATATGTTCTTCTACTGCCGAAGCCCAAAACGCACAGTCGTACCAGGAACCACATTCCGTGCCTATCCTATAGATAGGCAAATTTTGTCTATCCCTTAAATGTACAATGATAGGAACCACTAGTGCATAATTATAGGAACTACCAATGCACAATTATAGGAACTAATAATGCATAATTATAGGAACCACAACCACTATAACATTTTCAATACCATTTAATTATTTCTAATATTGTGCCTCACACTTTGTTCTTGTTTAAGGTAGATATTTTGAAGAGTTTGTCTCCCTTCCATTTTTTTTTCTGAGCACCCTCCTTACAACAGTACATATTTATATGTGATAATTGAACCATCCTTTTTGCTTTGTCCTATTGAACTTTCTAACTCCAAATCCTACTTTTCTTCCGTATTCATTCCAAAAGTTTCAAACTTCTTCCAAACTTTCAAACTCTTTCCCAATTTCTAGTTTAAGATAATCGATCTTCCATTATATTCCTGAATTCTATAAAAAAGATTTTGTGAAGAGGAAGGCGTGTGGTGAGGTATGTGGGAATCTAAAGGGTTAAAATATATGCAGATAATTGGGAGAGAATGTGATAGATCAAAATTGAATGATGCAATTATTTGTCATTAAGAGTGAATTAGTGGTTCCTAAAATTGTGCACTAGTGGTTCATAAAATAATAATTAATTATTATCAAAACTCCACTATTGGTTTCTATTATTGTGCACAAGTGCATTTGAGGGATAGACAAAATTTGTCTATCTATAGGATAGGCACCGAATAATGAGAAGTCACGGATTGTTGCTTTCTACTCTCTGTCTAACACATCAACATGGACAAAATGTCATAGGTTATTTTATTTTTTCCATCCACATCAACATATAGGTCAGTTTTGTTTTGTCATTTAATTATTTGCAGGGTTGCTGATCATTAAGATACGATTATCCTTTTTATTCCTTCCTTTCTCTGTTGTATATATTTTGTGCGTGTGATTTTTCTAGTTTATGGGTTTATAAAAGATTTGTATCTATTTTTTTATATGTATTTTTCTAAGTTTCTATAATTCTAGTAGTAGGATTTAGTAGTATTATAGCAGAGAGGGTAGTTTTATTGTTTTATTGTTTATTGTAATTGTTATTTATTTTATTATTTGTTTATGTATTATTTTATTTTATTTTTATGGTTTTATTGTATTGTGTTATTATTTTATTGTATTGTGATTATTGTTTTATTGTTTATTGCTTTATTTATTTGTTATTATTTGTGCTAGTTTAATTATTATTAATTTTATTTATTTGTTATTTGTTATTATTTGTTATTATTGTGATTAATGTTATTATTAATGTTATTTAATTATTTATTTGTAATTATTTGTTATTATTTATTTGTTATTAATTTGTTGTTTTATTCTATTGTTCAGTATTGTGGTTTTATTATATATTGTTATTTCATTTATTTATTTATTTATTTATATATTATTTATTTATTTCAGTATTGTGGTTTTATTATATTGTTATTTATATTATATTGTTTTACTATTTTATTATATTGTGATTTGTTTTATCTCTTTATTTATTGTTATTATTTGTTCTAGATTCATTCTTATTATTGTTAGATTTATTTGTATTAGTTTTAATATTTATGCTATTTTATGTGTTATTATAATTGTTGTGAGCAATCCTTTGCCTATTTATTTAGCCGGTCCTAAGCCCGGATAAAAAAGAGTAGGTTGTGTTAGGCTTCGGCAGCCAACGTAAAATTTGTCTAATCTTAAAGCATGGACACACACAACCATTTTTGCAATATGTCATAGTCTAGCATTTTACAGAAGAAGGGATATATAAAGAAGCAAGTGAAAGGGTGTAGGATTAAACTGTGAATGATGGGCAGTTAAACAAAATAACAAGACATAAGATGGATGTGACAGAGATGAAAATGTTGAGAGGGATGAGTGAGTATATATTAAAAGATAGAATTAGTAATGATCACATTAGTGAAAGAGTTGGGGTAACATCAATTTCAGAGAAAATGAGAGATTATCGTTTAAGGTGGTATGAACATGTTCAAAGAAGAGAATTAGATGTGATAGTAAGAATAGTGGAGTAGATGGTAAGGGAGACGTATATAAGAAATAGAGGGAGACCAAAGAGAACTCTTGTTAGTGAAAGGTTTATCTGAAGGAAAGAATAGGGACATAGCAATATGGCGTCGTGTGATCCATGTAGGCGACCCCACTTTAAGTGGGATAAGGTTTACGTTGATGATGATGATAGCAGAGAGGGTAGTTGTTACTTGCGAGTTGTTGGAAGTGGGGCTGTCGGAAAAGTGACCGGTGATGGTGAGGTTTGAGAGGAAGAAGGAGAGAGGGAAAGGTTTGGAGTTTTAGAAGGGTATGTGGGTTTTTGGATGCGTGTTGTTGTGGTGTTTGTGGGTGAGGGATTGGAGGACGGTGGTTTTATTTGTCGGTGCCGTAGTGGTGATGCGGTGAAGGAGGATGACGACGGTGAGGGTGAGTTTTGAGGTTACAGTATTGCATTCCTGATTTTAGGGAGTTTTGTTTGGCATTAGTGCAAGATTATATGAAGTCTCAGTGGAATTTTTCAAGTTAGTGTTGATCATGATGAAATAGTTAGAGAAATTCAGGGGTGGAATTATTCATCTCTCATTTTATTTTTATTATTATTATTATTATTATTAATATTATTATTATTTATTATTATTATACGTTAATGGAGCATGATGTAAATTTTATTTTATTATTATTATTATTATTATTTTATTTTATTTTATTTTATTATTTTTTTAAGGTTGGTTCTGAACGTTTTTTTTTCTTTTTTTTTATGCGAAATTGCTTTTGTTTATTTACTATTATTATTATTATTATTATGGAAAAAATCCAAAAATATATTACTTTTTTTTGTTTATTAATGTATTATTTTTTCCCCTTTTCCCAATTTATTATTATTATTATTATCGTTTTTTCCCCAATTAAATTTCTGTATTTGTTAAAAAAAATCTGCATTTATATTTCACCTTTGTTTAGTTGTTTTTTTTAATCAATTTTGGGGTTTTGGGGACTTCAGAGGATTCCGTGGACTTACTATTATTTTTTTTTCATAGTGATGCGTCTTATTAGTATCGGACAAAATTAATGAGTCGATGGTCACAAAAAAAGGATAAATAATTAAATGAGTCTCTTGTATGTCAAAATTAAAACCGAAACTCATTAGTTGCTTCCAGGATTCTGGCTGACTATCCATCTAGGCTTTGAAATATCTTCTGAAATTGAAAGAAAAAATGAATACACACACACATATAGTCAGTTGCTATCGTGTGACTTGTTATGTTTTAAAATAATTTGTGGAGCTTAATTAATTTTGTTTTTTTTCCTCTCATTTCTCATTTCTTATAATCTTTCTCCTCCTTTTTTTTTACCATAAATCTTTCTCCTCCTCAATCTATCAAAATGAATTAATTTTGATTTTCTTTTTAAGACATTTTACTTAAATTACATAGTTTTATTAAATCTTTTGTTTCTCATACATATCTTAACATTTGTATATTGATTGTTGAGCATTGTGTTGTTCAGTTTTCATAGTATATTTATTAATTATTGTTTTATTTTATTGTTGAATATTATGGTTGTTCTGTTTTATTGTTTATTGTATATTGTCATTTATTTATTTATTTGTTTATTTATTATTTTATTTTGTTGTATGGTTTTATTGTATTGTGATTTTTTTATCGCTTTATTTATTTGTTATTTTTTGTGCTAATTTAATTATTATTAGTGTTTAGTGTTATTATTATATTGTATTTTGTTATTATTGTAAGTAATACTCTGCCTATAATATAGCCGGTCCTAAACCCGGATAAAAAGAGTAGGTTGTGTTAGGCTTTGCCAGCCAACGTAAAAATTTGTCTAATCCTAATGCATGGACACACACAACCATTTTTGCAATATGTCAGCGTCTAGCATTTTACAGAAGAAAGGATATATAAAGAAGCAAGTGAATGAGTGTAGGATTAGATTTAGTACGTGCAATATTGGAACCTTAAAAGATAAAGTTTGAGAGGTAATAGGTGTGATGAGGGATAGGAAGATAAACATTTTATGTGTACAAGAGACTAAATGGGTAGGTGAAAAGGCTAAAGATATTTATGGTTATAAACTTTGGTACACTGATAAAGTGAGTCGTAGGAATGGTGTAGGTATAATTTTGGATGAAGTATGGAAGAAGAATGTGGTTGAAAGTTTATAGAAGTGGTGACAGATTATTATCGATAAAAATGGTAATTGAGGAGGAAACAATTAATGTAAAACGTGAATGATGGACAATTAAAAAACAACAAGAACATAAGATGGATGTGATAGAGATGAAAATGTTGAGAGGGATGAGTGGGTATATACTAAAAGATAGGATTCGTAATGATTACATTCGTGAAAGAGTTGGGATAACACCAATTTCAGAGAAAATGAGAGATTATCATTTAAAAGAAAAAATGAATTTTGACCGTTGCTATCTTGTGACTTGTTATGTTTTAAAATAATTTTTGGAGCTTAATTAATTTTGTTATTTTTTCCTCTCATTTCTCATTTCTTATAATCTTTCTCCTCCTCAATCTATCAAAATGAATTAATTTTGATTTTCTTTTTAAGATATTTTACTAAATTTACATAGTTTTATTAAATCTTTTGTTTCTCATACATATCTTAACCTTTGTATATTGATTGTTGAGCATTGTGTTGTTCTGTTTTCATAGTATATTTATTAATTTATTGTTTTATTTTATTGTTGAATATTATGGTTGTTCTGTTTTATTGTTTATTGTATATTGTCATTATTTATTTTTTGTTTATTTATTATTTTATTTTGTTTTATGGTTTTATTGTATTGTGATTTTTTTATCGCTTTATTTATTTGTTATTTTTTGTGCTAGTTCAATTATTATTAGTGTTTAGTGTTATTATTATATTGTATTCTGTTATTATTGTAAATAATACTCTGCCTATAATATAGCAGGTCCTAAGCCCGGATAAAAAGAGTAGGTTGTGTTAGGGTTTGGCAGCCAACGTAAAAATTTGTCTAATCCTAAAGCATGGACACACACAACCATTTTTGCAATATGTCAGCGTCTAGCATTTTACAGAAGAAAGGATATAAAGAAGCAAGTGAATGAGTGTAGGATTAGATTTAGTACGTGCAATATTGGAACCTTAAAAGATAAAGTTTGAGAGGTAATAGGTGTGATGAGGGATAGAAAGATAAACATTTTATGTGTACAAGAGACTAAATGGGTAGGTGAAAAGGCTAAAGATATTTATGGTTATAAACTTTGGTACACTGATAAAGTGAGTCGTAGGAATGGTGTAGGTATAATTTTGGATGAAGTATGGAAGAAGAATGTGGTTGAAAGTTTATAGAAGTGGTGACAGATTATTATCGATAAAAATGGTAATTGAGGAGGAAACAATTAATGTAAAACGTGAATGATGGACAATCAAAAAACAACAAGAACATAAGATGAATGTGATAGAGATGAAAATGTTGAGAGGGATGAGTGGGTATACACTAAAAGATAGGATTCGTAATGATCACATTCGTGAAAGAGTTGGGATAACATCAATTTCAGAGAAAATGAGAGATTATCATTTAAAGTGGTATGGACATGTTCAAGAATTAGATGAGACAGTAAGAATAGCGGCGCAGATGGTAAGGAAGCCGTATATAAGAAATAGAGGGAGACCAAAGTGAACTCTTAGTGAAGAGTTATTCAAAGAGATATGTTAGTGAAAAGTTTATTTTCCAGGAATGACTAGGGACATAGCAAAATGGCGTCGTATGATCCATATAGCCAACCTCACCCAAGTGGGATAAGGTTTACGTTGTTATTATTATAGGATAGGCACCGAATGTGGATCCGTAGTATCATTCTTGTATATTTTTTTTCCTTTTACATACTATATTATAGAAGAGTAAATACTTAAGGATAAGAAGATGAAATAACAAAAGTGGAATTTAATTGTAGATTGAAAACGGAGGAAAAATTTTGTAAATGAATGATTTTCAAAATGAAATTAAAGTTTTATAGTTAATTAATGACAAATCGAAGTGAGGAGGAATAGTAGGGGTAATTGAGTAACTATGAAATAAATGTAATCTAAATAATTTGTTTAGTAAGGGAAAAAGAGGAAACTGATGACAAAAAGGGGGAAAAGAGGAAATAATAAGTGGTATCATTTTATCGAACAAATATTCGGTATCCAAGAAGAAAATGAATGAAGAGATCAATTTCTTCTTGGAGGCACATGAGAGATTAGCAAGGTGATCTCATATAAACCATGAGTGTTTTTGGGAAACTCGGTAGAGAAGTGGTTTTTTTTTTAACTTAACTTTTTCAAACATTAGTTTAGATAAAAGCCAGTTTGTGTGAACTGATTTATATTTGGAACTCTAGTTGTAGGTGTGATTTTTTTTCAACTTGACTTTTTTAAACGTTATTAAATATTACACAACTTAAATATTTCAACTTGATTTTTTCAAAAGTTATTAAATATTAAACAACTAAAATATTTCAATTTGATTTTTTCAAACGTTATTAAATATTTTATTAATGCAAATACGAATAAACCAGTCACCAACGCCCAATAAGTTACAAATTGGAGCTTCTTTTGATAAGCTGGTTTGACCCAAAAGTTAAGTGAAAAATAAGTAAGACCCAAACATAGAAAAAAAGCTGAAAACAATTTATCCAATATAAATCAGCTTATTTGGGCCCAAAAGCTCCTCCCAAACACACACCATATCTATATATCTTCATTTCTAATGAGTTTTCAAGTTTGATTGGGACAAAAATCTATAGGAAAGCTCTCTTCATCTCCCACTTGTTGTAAGGATGGATAAATTAAACCGAAAATCGAAAATCAAACCAAACTAAATGAGTTTTAGTTTTCGGTTTCAGTTTCGATTCTTCAATTCATTTTTATTGATTGTGATTCTTATTGTTTTATTGGAGTTTCAATTATTTTTTGAAATTTATGTGTATTGAAATACAAGAAAAGTTTTTTGTATTAAATTTTCGTTTTGACCATATTTGAAAATAATCCAACAAAAAATAAAAAAACAGAAAACCGAAAAAAACAAACCAAAAATAAATCTATTGATATTAACGAAATTCGTCCATTTATAAAAAAAAACATTCATTACTTGAGCCTTGTAAGAAGTTTTCATATGGGAAAAATAATTAGAGGTCCCCCACAAGGGAGTTAATACTGGAAAAATCCCAAAAGTTGAAAATATTAATGTAGGGTCCCAAGGGACCTCACATTAATATATTTGAAAAGTGAAAAGACAGTTTTGCCCCTAGTCTTAAAAAAAATTTACCCCTCCCTCCTCCCTCACCAGCCTCCCCCTCCAGCCACCGTCCCCCTCCAGCCCCACCCTCCCCCACCCCTCCAGCCCCCTCCCCAGAGCCCCCCCTCCCCCTCCCCCACCCCTCCAGCCCCCTCCCCAGCGCCCCCCTCCCCCACCCCCACCCCTCCAGCCCCCTCCCTGGAGGGGTGGGGGTGGGGGAGGGGGGGCGCTGGGGAGGGGGCTGGAGGGGTTGGGGTGGGGGAGGGGGGGCGCTGGGGAGGGGGGCTGGAGGGGTAGGGGGGAGGTGGGCGCTGGGGTGGGGGGCGCTGGGGAGGGGGCTGGAGGGGTGGGGGTGGGGGAGGGGGGGTGCTGGGGAGGGGGCTGGAGGGGTGGGGGTGGGGGTGGGGGTGGGGGAGGGGGGAGGCTGGTAAGGGAGTAGAGAGGGGTAAATTTTTTTTAGACTAGGGGCAAAACTGTCTTTTCACTTTTCAAATATATTAATGTGAGGTCCCTTGGGACCCTACATTAATATTTTCAATTTTTGGGATTTTTCCAGTATTAACTCCCTTGTGGGGGACCTCTAATTAATTTTCCCTTTTCATATTATTTCAACGAGCAAAGTCCCGATGCATAATAAATTAATGTGAAGATGATCTTGGGGATGTTGCTGTTGATATGAACTGCTTGAACGTTGGATTTGAACCTCCAAATTATCAAAAAAAAAAAAAAGAAAGTCTCGATGCATAATAAATTAATCTCTCTTAATTCATGAAAAAGTAATTTTATCTATGCTCCTTCGTATATATCTAATTGATTTTTAAAATATTAGAAAAGTTAAATAAGCGACCTAATCAACTATATATTATTAAGTTTTATATGTTAACTTATATGTCAACAAAATTAATTACAAAACTAAATAAATCATAACTAAATTTATAAATAACAGAATAAATCTCTTTTGGTGCATAATTTTAACAAAATCGTAAATTTAAAATCATAATTTTAGAAAAGATTTTAAATGGAACACTAAGTTAAATTGAAAAATCAGAGGTGTGACGCGTGTAGTGTGCAGTGATGTTTGTCTGAGTTTGAGGGAACTGTGAGAGAGAGCAAACAAAAATGATTGGAGCTGTTGTCATCTCCTTTATTTAATCGTGCTCCCTACGACTTCTCACTCTGACTACTTTGACCTAAAAACTGAAAGAAAGAAAAAAAAAACTTCATCACCCTCTTTTTTAACCACATGCAAGTCAATTATTCACTATTTACAGACTCTAAATTTATTTCATTCTTGTCATCATTGTACTGATTTAATGGCGCTAGCTCCCTGGTGTTTTGAATATAAAAATTGAGAATTTTTTTCCAACCCTTGCCATCTTGCTTTAATCTATTTTAATATTAAGTTTAGTTTTTATAAACTATCATATAAATGGCACTCATAAAAAAATTATGAGACCAGCTTCTGGTTTAAAAGATGGAAAGGTGCAATTTATAGAAATAAAACCAGTACATTGTTCACCGATAATGAGGAAATGAGGATATTAAAGAATGAGAAAATGACAAATAAATACTTCCGAATGTCCAAAATGACAAGTAAGAAATTCAAACTTCCAAAAGGACAAGTAAAAAACTTCAATAAAAATTAACAATTGAAACATAGTGATTAACATTTAAAACATAGTTATTAACATTTGGAATATAACAATTAACAATTGTCTGGTTTCTTAATTGTCCTTTTAGATTCGGAGTTCCTTACTTGTCATTTTGGAAGTTTAAGTTCCTTACTTATCCTTTTAAATATTCGAAAGTATTTATTTGTCATTTTCCCTTAAAGATTTAACCCTTCATTAAATCAATCAAAACAGTGGTTCAAGAGTGGGTGGCTAAATCGAAGAACCAAAACATCATTAAAAGATAAAAAATATTCAGACATAAAACTTACAAAGAATAGACTTTTATGAAAAATATTAATCCTTAAAAACATAGTTATGTAGAAATCACACCTAATGCAGAATTAGAGAAACTACATATACCACTACTAATTTAAAAATGAATAATCTAATTTTACCATTTATTGGATAGTTCCTTTTATAACTTTACAAACATAAGTCATACATGAAAATGGAACTTGTTATCGAAATCAAATGACTCATCGAGAAATAATTTATTCGCAAACAAACACACATTAACTACACACATATTATATAGAAAAAATCAACACACATATTGCCCCGGTAATTTTAGGGGAAAATATGAATTAAATTAACACAAATAAAATAGAAATGATATTTCATCAATTGTGCATAATATATTGATTTTTCTTGTATTACTTGTACCAAATTGCGTGGTAACTATTCAAATTTTGAATTTGAAATGTAATGAAATTATGACGAAATTCTGAAGGTGAAGCTAAGTTGGAGAGGAGTGGATGATATATTGGTCTAAAATTCATCATCGCACAAAAGAAAACAGAAAAGGGTAGGACCATGTCAGTCACGCGAGGAGATAATTTCACGTCTTTTTTATAGATTTAATTTAATTTACAAAGTTACACTCAATGACCCATATTTTTTTTTTCTCAGAACTCAATGACCCATATTTTATGTTTTAAAAGTAGGATTTTAGGGGTTGTTATTATCATAACTCATAGGTTATAATGTAGGCACTTATAAGAATTGAATTTATTATTTACTCCCTTATAACTTAGTTGAGGTTGATGACCTATAAAAAAGAGACATTGCAATATATATATTGTACATCCAAAATAAATAAAGATCTCCCCATTTCTTTCCAATTTTCTCTCTTCTTCATCACAATCATTTCTTTTTATTAGACTTCATCTCAATCATTTGCTACATATTCTTCTTCTTCTTCTCAAGCTTCCATATTTTCTTATTTTCATAACAATGTTCATATCTTTGCATTTTTCAGGGGAACTAAAAAATAATATTGAAGAGTAGTCCACTTCAAAAACGCTTACTAGCAATTAATATTTGATCATTTTAGATTTGATTAAGTAGGTTGCCACACTATACTTATTCCATTTCAAAACCCAATTCTATATGACCATCACGTGATAAGGTTTGGGTACAAATCTACACGAGAAGTATTTTTTTTCATGACATCACAAGTTTTCTTGTAAAAGTATATGTCTATAATAATGTTGTCAAACTAATGCAAAAATGTCATAGTCATTGACTCAAAGGTTAACACCACTTTTAGCCCTTTAACTTCCATTCAATTCTAGTTTTAATTCCTTAATTTTAAAATACATGATTTTAGTTTTTGAAATTTCACTCATTTTTTGTTGTGGTCTTTGAATTTTAAAAGTATAGTTTAATTTGGTTCTTGAACTTTTCGCTATTTATGACCATAACTTCTTGATATTTTTGAGTTTTTATTTTTAAGATCACAAAACTAATGGTTATAAAAGTTAATTAGTAAAGAACTTATAAACTAATCGTACTAGTTTTTAAATTAAGGGATCAAAACAATACCACAAAAATGACCTACGACATATATTGATATTGGCCATAGTCCTATACCGATATAGCTAGTGTCAAGATAGGCCGAAAGCCTCATCGTGGTGCTTATTAATCATTGGTACAGCTCTCAATAAGTTACATTATTTTTGAAAAAAGCTCTATCTTATTAATTGCTAGTATGAGTTGATTTATCCCCACGTTTACTTAGAAAGATTGTTTTTTGACAGAACAATTTAACCTATAAACATCGGGATTGGATATTTTTTTTAAAAAATTAACCTAATTAGCTATCAATTTTTTTTACCTTTTCTCTTTTTGAAAATAATATAATGAGAAGTGTTGGGATATTCCTCTCCTTTTGCAGTGCTTATATAAGTGTCGCAACAACATTATTCTATAATAATAAAACTCAAATTGAATGGAAGTTAAAGGTTTAAAACCATTGATTTTAAAATTTAAGGGTAAAAACGAAAATAAATGAAAAGTTTAAAGGCTAAAAGTAATGTTAACCCTTAATTAATATATTAACTGTTTTTATATTAAAGGATCAAAACACTACCACAAAAATGACATATGGCCTATATCGGATATAGTTAGTGTTAAGATGGGCCGAAAGCCTCATTGTGGATCTTATTAATCACTTGTACCGGTCTCAATAAGTTACATTTGTTTTATAAAAAGCTCTATCTTAGTAATTGCTAGTATAGGTTGACCTATCCCATGGTTATTCAGAAAGACTATGTTTTTAAAAAATTATTTAACCTATAAATGTAAGGATTGAATAATTTTTTTTTAAAAAAATAACCCAATTGGCTATTGATTTTTAGTTTTTTTCTTTTTAAAAATAATATAATGAAAAAGTGTTGGGATATTCCTTTTCTAGGGCAGCGCGCTGCAACAACATTGTTCTATAATAATGAAACTAAAATTGAATGGAAGTTAAAGGTTTAAAACCACTGATTTTAAAATTTAGGGACAAAAAATAAAGTTCAAAGACTAAAAGTAATGTTATTCCTTAATTAATATATTAAATATTTGGTTGATATAAAAATAATTAATAAAATTGATGAAAAAAAAGTGCGCATAAGTTTGAAAAATGGTGCAGAAATATTTTAATGGTTACTACTTAAAATATAGCCGTGACATTTTTGCACAAATTTGAAAACTTAATAATATGTATATATTACAAATAATTTTATGGTGTTACATGCAAATGAACCAAAACACTTCATTTTTTTTGAAAAAAAAAGAATATTTTGTGTGTAGACTCGAATCCTTATGATAAACTCCATAATTTCACAGATTTTCATCTCTATTTCCTTTTAGTTCACACTCTTTTTTGATGATACATAGACAACAAAACACACAAATACTAATAGAAAGTGATGCAAATAGGAAATCATTCATTTGTGTGAAATTTGGAGTTTAATGATTATATATGTGAGACATAGAAACTCTACAACCCTCTTTCTAGCTTGTGTAGGAAGAGGTGGACAGGTGTTAGAAGCTCTATGAAACCCAAGTGCTACAACAAAAGAGGAAAAAGGAGCAAGGAAAAGCCAATTTTCAGTCTTAGGGAAGCTGCACGCCAGTGGCTCGCCAACTGGCGAGCCGCTGGCGAGCCACAAAGCCAACTGGCAAGCCAGCGGCATGTAGTCTCTGGAATCTCGCCAGTGGAACGCCAGCTGGCGATCAACTGGCGAGAGCACGTGAAAGCTGCGCGTTTTAGCCAAAATTCTCAGCATATAAAAGGGAAAAATTAGGGCATTTGAAGGCAGACTGAAAAACTCGATTTGGCACACCTCTAGGGCACATTTTGGAGTCTTGAAGAGCTTGAAGATCATTGGGAAAGCTTGGGATTCAAGTGGGAAGCTTAGAGAGATTTGAGCTTTCTTCATTTGTGGTTGTATATCTTCTTCCCTCTTCTTCATATCTCTTCAATGAACTCCTTCATAGTTTTAGGGTTTGTTTTATTTATATTTATGTGTAACTAAAACCCTAATCTAGGGTTGTTATGAACCTATTTATGGATTGAACCATCTACTCTCTCTTTCTTTAAGTAATTAATGAAGTATATGTGTAGTTTTTATCTTGTTCTCTATTTGTTTTAAGTGCTTGATCACCACTTAATTAGTTAAATGAAATATGACTTGGGAAAGTGTATTTTGTTTTAGAACTTGGATAAGAACATGTTAGACTTGAAGTTTATGGTTTTAAATGGAAGGTTTGTTGATAACATAGGGATATAGTTATTGACCTAACATAGTCATAATTAGGGTGGTTAAGGAAAAAAGCTAGCATTTATTGTGACAAGAGATTGTGCAATAAATGCTAGCATAAATTTGATCTTGACTTGGGAAAGCTTTTTCAAATGATTTTGAACCCTAGACTTGCACATATTTTCATTTAGTCACTTAAAGAGGAGAGGGAAACTTTGGTTCATGAAGTAAATAGGGGATTAGCAACCCTAGGCCTTAATTATAATAGTTAACTCGTGTTTGAAACTCCAACTCTTTTTACATTCATATTTAAAACTCATTTCTTACTTGACAAATCAAACTCTCAACATGTTTTTACTTAAGACAATTAATGATACAATTAGTGCTAATCACTTTGTTTAAACTATAATCTCTGCGGAACGACACTTTTTCTATACTACACTTGACGACCCGTATGCTTACGGAAGCGCACAAACACCGCGTTAAGTTAATGGCGCCGCCGCCGGGGATTGTAGTTTAAGCAAAAAGTTTATTTTCTTGTGTTGATTAGCTTAATTGTGTGATTAATTGCTTTTAAGTAACTGCTTTCCTTATCTTGTGGTAACTTGGTGTTTTGTTGTTTCTAGCTACCTTAGGTGTTAGAAATAGCTCTACCTCGGTTGCCTTGCTTATTTTCACTTTTGGTTACTTTGATACTTGTGATCTTGTAGTGCTTGTAGGTGCTCCTTTTTGTAGGTACTCATTTCTTGGTGCATGCAACACATTGAGTTTGGTGACTTGGAAGTAGTACTTGAAGGGGTAATTAATCTTGAGCAAGAGGTTGAGGTTGAAACTGCAACTATGGCGGAGGATGAGTATGATCATGCCACGGTTAATGACTTTGCTAGTCGAAACTTGAGAGGAACTCAATCTTGCATTCGGATTCCGGATGTGCAAGCAAGGAACTTTGAAATCAAGCCGGTGATGATCACAATGCTTCAAATGCAAGGGATGTTTCATGGTTTTTACAATGAGGATGCTAACAAACATTTGATATATTTCTTGGAAGTGTGTGATTCATTCAAGCAAAATGGGGTTCCAGCTGATATTCTTCGACTGCGATTGTTCCCTTTCTCTTTGCAAGGCAAGGCCAGAGAGTGGTTCAACAACCTATCAGAAGGTTCTATCACCTCTTGGAATGAGCTTGAAACCAAATTTCGTGCTCGATTTTTCTCTGATGACAAGTCTGTTGAGGCTAGGGATGCATTCTTGAGTTTCAGGCAATATGATGATGAGACTCTCTATGCTGCTTGGGAGAGGTATAAGATGTTAATGAAGCAATGCCCTAATCATGGAGTGGACAAGTGGGTGATTGTTCAAATTTTCTGCACTCGCCTTAATCCTTAGTCTAAAGCAATGGTTGACTCTATGACTAATGGTGGGTATCGGAATGTGCCAGTGAATGAAGTATTTCGGTTGTTAGATCAGCTATCGGCCAACAATTCTCAAGGGACAGATAGGTGGATTCCTCAATCTTCCATTGCTCCTAAGGAGGATACCGCTACCGCTCAGTTTGCATCTATCCTCTCCGCACTCAACAAGCGGTTTGATGTTTTAGAAACTCAGATCAGAAAGGGTAGTTCTCAAGATGTGCGAGCGACTCAGTCTACTCCGGTTGTCTGTGAACAGTGTTATGATGTGCATATGCCGGATCATTGTCCTCTCTATGCCACTCCAGAATCTGTGAATTATATGGGAAGAGGACAAAATCCTCAAAACATTCCTTATTCTCAGACTTACAATCCGGGGTGGAGAATTCATCCCAACTTCAACTGGAACCAAGGGCAAAATATGAATGCATCATCGTCCTCTGGTGCTAAGGCCTCTTACCCACCTGGTTTTCAAAATCAACCTAGACAAGTACCTCATAAGGAGGAAGAATCTAATGTAACATCCTGAAAATTTAATTCAGGATCAAGGAGTGTGTTAGGAAATATTAAATGGAGAAATTGGAATTTTTATGAATTTTTGGTGATTTTTGGGGATATTTGGAAATTTTGAGTAATTGATATGCATAAAATTAATTAAGAAAATGAAGAGTTTGAAATATGAGGGAATGGTTAAGCTCATAATATTTTGAAGGTTAAGGAAATTGGAGACTGGTTTAAGTGGATTTAGATTAAAAAGAGTACACTATGGCATGTTTGGGCTACAAATCATCAGAGAACCCCTCCATTTCACTCAACCAAACACTGCCTTCTCCCATATCCTTCTCATAAAACCCCGACCCCTCCTCCCTTCACCAGACCTCCCTTCCCGATTTCGCCCTCTCCCTCTGAGTTCGGTGGCGGGCTAAGGCGCACGGCGACGCCGGCCCCACCACCACCATCATCATCATCGGTCACTCCCTCCTCCCTTTCACCGAAAGCCCTTCCTCCTCCCTCCGTCTTCTTCGTTCCTCTCCTTCCAGGCGACGAACGGCGACGGCGAGCGGCCACGACGGCGGTCAAGGCTGGACAAACCACCGTGTTCTTCTCCCTTTTCTCTCTCCCTCGCGTCCTTCACTCCTCATCTTCGTGCTGTTTCTTCGCTCGCCATCATTTTTCTTCCATGTATTCCGGCGAGTTCGACGACGTACGGCGGTGGGGTAAGAGTAAGCTTCGGCCTTGACTTGCTTTTCGTGTGTTGTTCTTCTTTTCCATGTCGATTCCTTATTTTTCCTTTTCCTTTTGGTGTTCCTGTTCGGCCAGCCACCTTGGTGGCCGATTTCCGGCCATTTTTCCGGCGGCAGCGAAGTTCCAGCCAGATGTGGTGAGGTCGAAAATGAATTTAGGTAACATTTTTCTTCCGTCTCTGCCTTCCTTTCTGATTTGGACGAGATTTGAGAGTGAGGGTTTGAATTGGGGGTTTGAGTTTCAGTTATGTTATGAATTGAAACTATATCAAGGCTTCATATTTTAGTATCCTAACTATGAAATTGAGTGTTGATTTAAGTTTGGAGTGATTCATGTAAAACCCTAATTTTTGGGGCTGTTAGTAAAGATTTTGTTCTAATTGTTTATGCTGCTATGTTTGCTATTTTGAAATGTATGATTAATGGTGAATGATTGAGGAGGCATGTAGCTAATCTTGCAAGTTGGAGTTGTGTTCAATATGCTTGATTTGGAAACTGATTTAGGAAGAGTTTAATTTCTCTGTTTTGTTGCATGGCTGGAAGTGGTGTGTGATATTGCTTGTAATTTGAATTAGGAGTTAATGCTTTTGATGCGAAATTCGGGTTGAAGTGGATGAGGATTTGAATGGGTTTTAGGATTTTAAGTTTAGAAATTAACTGAAACAGTGATTGAGCTTTGGTTTATGGTGTTTTGATGTTGATGAACCAATTAAACTAGAATTTATGTTTCATATTTGCCTAAAGGTAGTGGTTCTCGAAGTTGGTCCCTTATGCTTTTGCTTTGTTCTTGTCTTGTTTCCTTGGTATATGAGTAGTAGGAAAGTTGAGACTCAAGCATGTTGATTCCCTTTATTTCTATTATGTTTTGGCTAAATCGATTTTGTGGTGGGGAGTGTTCAAATTTGCAATCTAAGTCATTGTTCAAGTATAAGATGAATTTATGGGATGATTGGTGATTGGGTTATGAAATTGAAGCTTTAGGGCTTTATAGATTGGTTAAATTGAACCTGAACTTTCTTTGTTTAACTAGGAGGGGAAATATGTGTTAACTTGTTGTAGGTGTTTATAGTTTGAGTTGCTTTAATATGCCTAAAGGATGTATGTAATCTTTTGAGGTTCCTTATGTATTTGGTTATGAGTATTACTGATTTTAATGGGATTGCATATGATCTCTTTCCAATTGTTGGTAAAAATGCACACCGTAGTATAATGGACTGTTGTTGTGACTTCTTAATTTATATATATGCAGAATTGTAATCTGTTATTTAAATTTATTGTTATGTGTTGTGAAATTGGCATCATTTGAAAGAACGAGAGGTTTTATGTGGATATTTAAGTTTGTTGTGATGTTGGTGTTAAATGTGAGTGGTATTATGGATCATATCTGAGAATTGTGTGTTTGAATCTTAATTTTGTAATTTTATATTCTGGGTACTAATGAAGTGTCCAACAATGAAGTATAATGTTTAGATTTAAAGAACATGTACTGAATAAACATCAAATTGATTACTTGAAAGTAATTAGTATTCTTACTCTATGTTAATTGTATATTGTTTGTATGTGTAAATGTTGATTTGACAGAAGTTATTCTTTACTCTGTTTTGACATGACTTGTGTGAATGAATGATTATAACTGTTGTGGATGCATTGGTGTGGAATGAAGGGATGTTATTGAAGTTGATCACTATGGATTCTTATGAAATTGTAAAGTGGAGAGTTATAAATGGATTTAGATAATAATGCAAAATTTGGATATTAGAAGGATGACATGAATAAAAATCATTTAAAAAGAGGGGAAAGTTGGGTAGTAATATATATATATATATATATATATATATATATATATATATATATATATATATATATATATATATATCATACGAGAGAGACGTCAAAGTGTTATAAAGTGAAATGGTATTAATTTATCATTTTTGTATCCTATCATTATAGGGGAAACTAAGAGGAAAATATTTGGAGGAAATCTAAAGAAATGGTAAGGACAAACGTCAAAGTGCTAAAGGGCGGCAGGTAATCACACTTACCTTACTATAACATTGAGGGTGATGTTAGCTAGGATTTGTAGAATCCTTTCTCACTCTCTATATAAATATTATCTTTGAAGAAGTATTTTTATACAAAACAGGCTATCGGGTGCCTTTCAAACACGATTACTTTCATATAAATAATTTGACTTATTATATGTAATATCCTGGCTGGTGGTATTGTTGAATATTTTGAAATGATATGACATGGTTGCAGGTGTAGTGTGATAGTGGTTATTTGAGAGGTTGTGAGTATAGAAAAGAATGTTAGGTATTGAGTTTGAGATTATGGAAAGCTATGTTGTGAAAATCTGAGATGTTGAAATGTTGAGATATTACAGGATATTGCAAAAGTGCATGATATTGAAATTGTGATATTATGTGAGGTTGAAATTGATGGATATGGTTATTGTGAGGTTTGCATGACACTGAAATTGTTGTACCATCGCGCGATGATAACTGTTCGATAGGCCAATCGACAGTTATTTGTACTGGTGATCCTTTTTCGGTTTGATTGGATCGGGGTTGATAGGTCAACTTATTGAGAAAAGTGACCTACGGTTATGGGCATTGATTAGAGTCCAACCGCCCCTACGGTTATGGGCATTGATTAGAGTCCAACCGTTCCCATTCTGTAGTGGAAAACAGAATTGGGGTTCTCTCTCTGGAGATTGCCAGAGAGGGAAATTTGCTCCCTCATCAGAGAGGGGCACAGTGTCAAATCATATAGAGAAGATTAGATGCTTGAATGCCCCGGTATGGCACAATGCATCTACAGGTGAGTGTGAGAGTTGTGGGGTGGTGTAGTTGTAATGAAGGTAGAGGTGTTGAAGTGCATTGATTTGGGAAATGACAGAGAGACTGGTGAAATACATGGGAAGAAGGTTTGGTATATATATATGTGTGTATTATTGATTTTATAACTGAGGTACCCGTTAGACGCCCTCGCTACCGCACATCTCACTGTTATAGTGAGTTAAGCGGTGATTACTGGGACAATTTGTCTCATCCCACGATTACTGACATTTTTGCAGGTATTCATGCATAGGTGCAAGCTTCAGGAAAAGAGAATTAGGTAGTAGGAGTTTTATATAATTTATTTGGTATTGTATATTGCCAATTTGTATAGGCCTGCATCTGCTTCCGCATGTAATTATATTTATGTATTGTTAAATAATAGTTGGTTTTGTTAATTAACCATGTTAGGTAAATCCTTTCTAACATGGTTAGCTTTTAAATATCCATGATAGCATTCATATTGTATCAGGAGATTCTTTTCTATCATGGATATTATGTAATCATTAGGAAATTCCTTTTCTAACTATGATAGAGATGTTGTTAATATGAATATTCCTTTTCCTATCATAGTTAGCAAAGAGGTAATAGAATTAAAAGAGATGTGACAGATTAATTAAGGAATTAGTAACACAATGTTACAATGTTACAACTTGGTTATCAGTATTTGGTATACGATAACCTAGGACTGTGCTGCATTTCATATAGATTGGCAATATACATTCCTAGTATTCCCTTCCTTTTGGTGCATGAATATCTGCCTTTTGAGAGGAATATCACTCATCCCGTGGTGGGGAGAGAGTGATAAAAGCAATTGAATAGGTAACGTGGAGAGATTGAGATGAATATAGTAAGAATAACTATATAAATAAAGATATTGATAAGTATTTCATAAGAATGACGAAATAAGGATGCTTTTCTGGGGTCTCGAATATAATTATGAGTCGACCATAATCATAGTCGAGACATCATGAGATACCTTATTGGGTTAAGGGATTAAAATAATTCAAAAATAACAATATATAGTGACATTTAGGTGGTGGAATAAGAAATTATTGACCTGGTTTCTTGTTTTGTTCAGTAAATTGTTTGATTTATTGATAATTTGACTTGTGCTGCTTGATTGTTCGGAATAGAATTCTCTTTAAATTATTTGTTTTCATTAGCTTCAATACGAGATATGCTATTGTTATTAAATATGTTTTGATTATCTATCATCTAGTAATGGTTGGAGAGTACATCATCATGGGTAGTAAGAGGTTGTTGCCCATTTATTATAAGCGGCTGGAGGCTTCCTTACTATATTTAGTAACTTGAAGCAGCCCCCTTATTAATAGATGTTGGTAGCCCTCTCTACTTTATGAGTGTATCCCCGCCGTTACTAAACGAAGGAAAGGTAAGTTATTTGTTTAAATGTGATTATTGGTTAAATTGTTATAGATTATTGAAATTAAGCGGTTATTCTTTATTTAGCGAATCAATATCCATGTACGTATGGGTAATATGATGATTTTGAAATCAATGTAATTTGCTTTATGAAAATGATAAAAATTTGATCATAAATTGTTGCGAAGACTGTGTTTCTGTTGTATGACCAGTAAGTTGTCTGTGGAGGAAATGAAGATGATGGACATTCTTGAAATGTGGAATTTTTATGTTAAACCTGAAAATTTTTTTTTACTCTTTCTTGTCTTTTCTCATTTTTCTGTGAAAGGTTTTATTGTTTGAATTTATATAATTATGTGATTATGGTATAGTTATTGAAAAATGGGAATAAAGTAGTCATAAGTAGTGTAAATTATATATTGTGAAGTGATAAATGATAAGAATGTATGGTGGTCAATTGATTTGACTGATGAAAGCCTATGAATGGTATTGAATTCTCTAGTAATTACGTTAGTTGATTTTTGAGATGTGATTTTTAGACAAGTGCTTTTATTTTGGAAATGGATTGAAATATTTATTGTTTATTATATATGTTTGAGTTGGTGAAAGCATGAACCTTGCGTGCATTCTAAATTTGAACTAGTTAGAATGGTTTTTGTCCCCTTTTTCTTTATACATCAGTTTATTGATCTAAGGGGTTTTCATTTGCTATTTTAGTTTGTGGTTAAAGATTGAACTGAACTTAAACTTGAGTATGTTAATAATTCTAGTGTATAATATTGACTAAAATGGTTTAATGGCTTATAAGTACATTGACTTGTCTTGTTTTGTTAGAATAAGCAATAAATTATATGAGATTTAGTGGCTCAAGTTGTATGATTAATAGAGTTATGACTGGGAGTCATAAAGATTTAGTTGAATTTATGATGATTATCATGTAAAAAGCCACTTATTTTGTCAATTTTCTATGTTCCATAAGTGATATTTTAAGACATGGTGAAACAAGTAACAAGTGTTAATGCTATTCGATGTGTGCAATGGTGGAATGGGTGTCTTCTTTCTTTGGAAAAGTGTGGTTGATGTGATTTTATATTATATGACTTGAAACCCAGTTTGGATTATGGGAATGAGATCATTTCTTTTCAAAATATGACTGAATGTTTTCTCAAAGAAATGATAATTTTTACCTAGTTTGAGAACGGTTCTATGGGTAGTGAACTGATTCTTGGTTTTGGTAATATTTCAAATGGTTATTAAAAGCATGGATTTTGTTTAGAAGGTTTTGGAGTTGATTTGTTTAGTTGCAATTTTGCCCAAAAGGGAATCAAAATCTGTTTTATCTTTTATTTGATTTCTAAATGTGGATGCTTGTAATAGATGAATGAAATGATATTTGAATATAAGTTAAAGATGGTTTGTGTTGGATTTTGAATTAGAGAAAGAAGAATATGCTATATGAGGTCATTTAGAGTAGTAGGATTGGTGAAAGCTCTTGAATCACATTTTGAATTGGGAAAGTGTGATGTAATTGGGATTTGATTGAGATAAATGAGATATGAAGATGCAATTCATGTGTGGTTACTTAAGTGTATGTTTATGCAAATGGGTTATAAATTAGATTTTTTTTTTTTTTCTTCTAATGTGTTTTGAAGCATGAATAGGGGATGAGGAAAGACAAGATAGCTAGTTGGGAAACATATGACGATTGCTTTAGTAGTTATCTAAAATGATGATGTTGTGAAATTGCATAGGAATTTGCAATGAATGAAGTGAATTGAGATTTAGATAATCAAGGATTAATATGGCAGGATCAAACGAAGTAGTGATGTTTTGGGCACACTTTCCTTGAAACAGAGGCTTAAGTTATTGTTATATGTTTAAAGGATGTCCAGGAACAAGTAGAAATAATGTAAGGTTGTATATATGTGATTAAGGGTGATGTTTATGTGAAGGGCAAGTGCCTAATATGCCTCAATCTTGTGAAAAGAGCAAAGAAGTCTCTGAAGTTGTTGCTCTTGGGAGTGATGATAGATTTGAGCAAGATCTTGTAGTTGTGGATGATGAAAGTAAGAAAAGAAGGCAAGTTGAAAAAGCTATTGATGATGGAGAAAAAGACAAGAAGAGAGAATGTGAAAAGAGGCAAGACAAAAAGCCCAAGACAAATGGTCCTCCTCCGTATGTACCTCCGGTCCCATTTCCTCAAAGACTAAAGAAGAAAGAAGGGGATGCACAATTTAAGAAATTTTTGGAGATGTTCAAACAACTGCACATTAATGTCCCTTTTGCAGAAGCGCTTGAGAAGATGCCTAAGTACGCCAAATTTTTGAAAGATGTGTTATCTAAGAAAAGGAGGTTCAATGAATTTGAAACTGTGGCCATGAATGAAGATTGTAGTGCTATCCTACAAAGAAAGCTTCCGCCAAAGATGAAAGATCCGGGAAGTTTCTACATTCCATGCAATATCGGGAAGAATTTCCAAGGGAAAGCCCTGTATGACTTGGGAGCCAGTGTAAATTTAATGCCCTCTGCTATTTTTAATCAACTATGTTTGGGTGAAGCAAGGCCTACTACAATATCACTACTCCTTACTGATAGGAGTGTATCTCGTCCTAAAGGGATCATTGAAAATGTTTTGGTGAAAGTAGACAAATTCATTTTTCCAGTTGATTTTATTGTTATCGACTGTGAGGTGGATCCAAACATTCCTATCATATTTGGGAGGCCATTCCTTGCTACAGCTAGAACTCTTGTTGATGTGGAAAAAGGTGAAATCACTTTGAGAGTTGATGATGAACAAGTAAGCTTCAACATGAACAAGGATGTAGAATATTTTGATCATCTCTCTCAATGCTCTTTTGTGGACATACTTGGTTCTGGTTGTCAAGACAAGTTTGAAGCTTTATTGAGTAAAGGTCATGTGACATCGACATTAGTGGAAGATGAAAGACCTGAAGATGTGCATAATGTCAGTTCAATTAATTTGTGTGATATGGATGCTTATGGGCATGAAAAATTTGAGCTGTGTGAAAATGTTGATGTATTTACTCCAAATGATTTTCAACATGGTCAGAGGGTCTTGTTGTATAATTGCAAGATCAAATTATTTTCAAGAAAGGTGAAATTTCGTTGGTCTGGACCATTTACCATTGTGCAAGCCTCTGATTTTGGTGCTGTGGAGTTAAAGAACAAAAAGGGTGAAAGATTCAAAGTGCTTGGGCACCGGTTCAAGCATTATTGGGGTGGAGAGATTGATCGCCAAACTACCTCGATTTCACTCTCTCAGTCCACATGATGTTGTAAGAAGTCGAGCTAAGGACTATAAACCAAGCGCTTCTTGGGAGGCAACCCAAGTTTTCAACTCTTGTCTTTCATTTTGATGTTTTACCTAACTTTAGGTTGTTTGGTAGTTTTGTTCTTGTTTTCGTGTCTGTAGGAAGAAAGGTCCCCGCTGATACTTAGACTACCACTTGGCATGGAGAGCTGGAGCTTACGTTTTGGAAGGCAAGAAGAAGTCTACAAAGGGAAGTAGATCTGAATTCCAACCTTAAATTCACTTTTGGGCATTATTGTTGTTGATTGCATGGAATCATCCTGCTGAACTGGAAATATGATGTTCATGTGCCACTTGACCAATTTGCACTTGATGAGTTGAACTGTGATGGAATGAATGTCTGTTTATGTTGAAATAGCCTTTGGTGTTTTTGTGAGTACTTTTGGTTGTGAGAATTAAGTAGCATGTGATTGGATCTATGTCTGTGGTGTTTGGACTTTGTTTTGATTTGTTGAAAGCATGTTTCCTTGGCGTACTAAAAGCACCTTGCATTGTCTAGTAAATGAAGAGTCTGTTATGTGATGAAATTCCTATGAGTATGTGCTGCTTGTTTGATTTTTGGATATGGCATGGAGTGTTAGTGATTATTGGTTATGTCATGTGATTGAGGGTTGGTGTCAAAATTTGGTCTTTTTAGATCCAAAGTCAATTGGGAGTATGATATGATGTTTTTGATTGATCATTGGAATGATTTAAGGGCATATAAGCTAGTTGAAATAGGCATAGGGCATGTTGTACTGGGATTCTAAGGTTTGGGCAAATTCTGCAAACACAATGATTCTGCTGTCAAATTCTCGCCAGTCTGCTCGCCAGCTGGCGAGCAGCACTGCGAGCAAAGGCATGACGCCTCTGGAAACTCGCCGGTCACTCGCCAACTGGCGAGCGGCTGGCTAGCAGGGCATCTGTGAGAGTCTTTTTATTCTCGCCAGTGGCATGCCAACTGGCGAGCCGCTGGCGAGAAATCTAAAAAAATAAAAAAAAATTGAAACTTAATTTTCCTCCTTCTGCTACTCAAAGCTATGCCTGAACCCCCACTCCCTCTCCAAAAGTCGACGCCTCACCGCTTTGTGTAAACTCTGACACTTGGTTTTCTGGACTTGAAGTGAATATTGAGAATAATGGTATAGTGGACTAAGCCTAGGTTTGAAAGTTGTGGAGAGGTTTGATGACTAGTTTAGTCCAAGTTTGGGGGAGCGTCTTAGGATTTTTTTTTCTCTCTCTTTTAGGTAGTTCGTTTGTGTTAGGATTTTTAAGAATTTTCTTCAACAACCTTGTTTCTATGGTGTGTTAAGTGTCTTGTCTTGTTTTTGCCCTAGATGGCCCAATGTTTTACTGCATGGTATTGTGGGTGATTTCAATGATATATGCAGGTTCATATTCCACTTTTGATGTGTTTATCTCCTAGTTGTTTGTGTATGTATTATGTGTGACTCTTCCCTTTTGTAGAACAACAGTGAGGACACTGTCTGGTTTAAGTTTGGAGGAGAGCTAATCACTTTTGAAACTTTTTGGCACTATGAATAAATTCTTTTGTAAATAATTAGTGCACAGGGAATAGTTTTTGTTTTGGATGATGAAATTGTGAGATTTGCATACCATACTTAAGCTGTTGCTTTAGTTTTTGATGAGTGGGCTATAAGTTTTCTTGAAATCTGCTAGAAAGTTCAATGATTACAACTAGTTGAATAACTGTGGGGTGTATGGAAAAATAGATATGTATGCATTGCATAACATGAGTTGTTGCATTAAGGCAAATCTTTACCTGATTCTAATGAGTAATTTGCACACATTAGAGGTTAAGGTGTATTTGGAAGGGTTTGAGGAAGGAAGATTTGCAATAAACCAAATCTATGCATCTGTTTTCATTTGAAAAATTTCAAAATTCCTTTTGGAAAACTTCAACATTTTTCAAAAATTGCACATAACTTTGAAAAATGATTGAGGCAGTTCTTAAATGCGTTTGAGCCTTTCAAGCTATCCTTGATAATTTATATCCCATTTGCACCCTTTTTGAGCCTTATAAAGAAAAACCATGTGAAATTTCTTTTTGAAACCCACATTGGACTTAACCCTTACAGCCCGAAAAACCATGAACTACCTGAATCTTGAGATAATGGACATTTCATTAGTAGTGAGGATTAGTACGGTTGCTAAAGGTGTGTAAATGTTAGTACATTGTGAGAAGGGAAATATTAGTTGTGAAAGGAAAGTTTGTACTCCTAAGTCAAGAAATGATGAATGAATTGCGAAAAAAAAAAGAAAAAGAAAAAGAGAAAAGTAAAAAAAAAAATTTGTTGCAATAAGACTAGGAGTACAAATAATCAAATTGAGAGGAGTTTGGGGAACTTTAAGCTTTTTGGAAGAAATTTTGGTGTATGAGTGAATGTAATGAAATGTATTCATTTATCTCAAGATATTTGAATTCCTTTTTCCCATTCTTTCAAATATCCAAACACTTAAAACCCCTAGCCCCATTATAAGCATGAAAAGTCCTCTTGATTTTGATTTTATGTGCTAAAAGTGTAAAGTGGAGAAGAGAGAAGAAAAGAATGAGAAATTTGAAAGATGACAGCATATTCATGGTTTGAAGTTACTGCAAAAGGACTGGAGAACTTGGAAGAATTCCCTTAACCTCAACACACACACACCCACTCATTGAATCTTGAAAAGCCTGTTTTTAATGTAGCGAAACATTTATCATTGCATACATCCTATGTTTTCCATACATCAAATAGTGATGGCAACATATGAGAACAAGTTTTTCAATCAAAGTAAAGTGAACTTATAGTCAACTCTTAAAGTGTTTTGAAAATTTGCTTGAGGACAAGCAAGAACTTAAGTTTGGGGGAGTGATAAACTCCATAATTTCACAGATTTTCATCTCTATTTCCTTTTAGTTCACACTCTTTTTTGATGATACATAGACAACAAAACACACAAATACTAATAGAAAGTGATGCAAATAGGAAATCATTCATTTGTGTGAAATTTGGAGTTTAATGATTATATATGTGAGACATAGAAACTCTACAACCCTCTTTCTAGCTTGTGTAGGAAGAGGTGGACAGGTGTTAGAAGCTTTATGAAACCCAAGTGCTACAACAAAAGAGGAAAAAGGAGCAAGGAAAAGCCAATTTTCAGTCTTAGGGAAGCTGCACGCCAGTGGCTCGCCAACTGGCGAGCCGCTGGCGAGCCACAAAGCCAACTGGCAAGCCAGCGGCATGTAGTCTCTGGAATCTCGCCAGTGGAACGCCAGCTGGCGATCAACTGGCGAGAGCACATGAAAGCTGCGCGTTTTAGCCAAAATTCTCAGCATATAAAAGGGAAAAATTAGGGCATTTGAAGGCAGACTGAAAAACTCGATTTGGCACACCTCTAGGGCACATTTTGGAGTCTTGAAGAGCTTGAAGATCATTGGGAAAGCTTGAGATTCAAGTGGGAAGCTTAGAGAGATTTGAGCTTTCTTCATTTGTGGTTGTATATCTTCTTCCCTCTTCTTCATATCTCTTCAATGAACTCCTTCATAGTTTTAGGGTTTGTTTTATTTATATTTATGTGTAACTAAAACCCTAATCTAGGGTTGTTATGAACCTATTTATGGATTGAACCATCTACTCTCTCTTTCTTTAAGTAATTAATGAAGTATATGTGTAGTTTTTATCTTGTTCTCTATTTGTTTTAAGTGCTTGATCACCACTTAATTAGTTAAATGAAATATGACTTGGGAAAGTGTATTTTGTTTTAGAACTTGGATAAGAACATGTTAGACTTGAAGTTTATGGTTTTAAATGGAAGGTTTGTTGATAACATAGGGATATAGTTATTGACCTAACATAGTCATAATTAGGGTGGTTAAGGAAAAGAGCTAGCATTTATTGTGACAAGAGATTGTGCAATAAATGCTAGCATAAATTTGATCTTGACTTGGGAAAGCTTTTTCAAATGATTTTGAACCCTAGACTTGCACATATTTTCATTTAGTCACTTAAAGAGGAGAGGGAAACTTTGGTTCATGAAGTAAATAGGGGATTAGCAACCCTAGGCCTTAATTATAATAGTTAACTCGTGTTTGAAACTCCAACTCTTTTTACATTCATATTTAAAACTCATTTCTTACTTGACAAATCAAACTCTCAACATGTTTTTACTTAAGACAATTAATGATACAATTAGTGCTAATCACTTTGTTTAAACTATAATCTCTGCGGAACGACACTTTTTCTATACTACACTTGACGACCCGTATGCTTACGGAAGCGCACCAAATCCGCGTAAAGTCACCTTACCTTAACATACATATACATGGAGTAATATTCAATAGTGGTAGTAAAATGGACTCGTGTTTTGCAAATGAGTCTGAATTTAGCCACACAATCGATTCTAGTCATATCCATTCGACATGTGGAGTTTATTCATGCTGTTCAATTTCAAATCAATGCATGTTGGATGGGGAGTAATAATACGAAATCATCATGTACTCATGTTATAATAAGATGGAATTACTTTTTTGCCCGCTACTAAAATCACACAATCACCCCCTCTTATGATCATAATCTTGCAATAATTAATAGTATGTGATTCAAGAAAATTAGTTTTCCATGACATAAAATAAAGTATATCATCATCTGAATTTTATTACTTTTTCAAAAACTACAATATTTTTATTTTTGAGTTAATTTATTGCAACCTTTTATTGTTATAGCCAGATTGATACCTTTTTATTTCAAATAATGGGTCTCTCAAATGTAATTTTTTTTAAATAGTAACACAATATATAATTATACTAGATTCCAATAATAAATATGATGTATATTGAAATTTGGGATTGCGGAATCACGTTAAATGAATTATGCAAATTACTTACATAAAAATTACTTCTACTACAAGCACAATCAAGTTTAAGTGGTAATGTGCAATTATAATTAAAAGATGCACAATAAAGATAATTGAGAGACATGAACTTTAAAGGAAGAAAAAAGATGTTCGATGGCGGTTTGTAAAATTTGAATAATAAAATGGGAAGCAGATGATTGTGTTTGAAGCTTTTATTCTTATCTCAATAGCATTTCCTTTTACTTTACTAACATAATTAATGATAATTGCCCATCATGATATTGCTTTTCTTAAGTCAAAACTGTGTTGCAAAAGCGACAAATCTCGAAGCATATTCCCCATTTAATATTATAGTATTATTTGTCATGCATGCTAACATCATTCTGCTTAAAATGAGTGATTTGCAGTAATTGTTTGGGTAATTAAAGAAGAGAAATTGGGTGACTTTAAGTTTAATTTTGCAACCAATGAGTAGTTGGTTGAGCTGATAAGTGAGCTACAACTCCCGTAAGGATGAGAACCCGTGTTCAAATCCTGGTAAGTGCTCTCATTGGGAGATAGGACAAAATTGCTTACGTGGGCAACACTTCTACCCCTCGAGTCCGGATTAAACCGAGCGGTGATTAACAAAAAAAATTAGTTTTACAATGTTGTTTAAATGATTAACAACCCATCTTTCCATTTATCTCTTTGAACAATGATATAGAATCCAAAGATGTAATTAAACTGGACAATCTAAATATGTTTTATTTATACTTTTTACATGCACATGAGCGCCGCGTCTCTAATGATCTCTTGACATATCTGTAAAGCCTGTTCTCACCAGAATTAATCAAGCCTGTTCTCACCAGATATATTGATAAACTTATCAATATACAACAACAATGAAGCTTTATCCCACTGATGAACCTATAAGTATATAAAATCAAATTTTATAAAAAAACCATAATATTCATAAAAGTCATGAATAATACTCCTATATTTTTAATATAATATAGGTATATATGCTTAGAAAATGTCTAATTACTAGCTCTACATAATCTAAACAGTGGAATATCAATTAAAAGAAAACATGACAAAATGACTATCATATCCCATTTTATGGAAGGTTGAAATAAGGGAAAAACTTACATCAAGTTCCTTTCTCCAGGTTCTCAAGTTCTTTCAATATAGGCCATTAGATTGAATGAATGATTGTTATAAAAGGACACATGTCACTCTTATATTAAAAGAACTTGAGAACCTGGAGAGATGAACTTGACCTAAGTAAGGTCCTTAAAATAAACGAATTCATTGAATATTAATCCACCGGTCCTACACATAAGACCTATTTGGATACATGAGTTTGATCCAAAATATGAAGCCTCCATTTAATTTTTTAAATGTCCCTAGAATTATATTAATACTCTTTTAATGATAAACAAACAAGAAAGGGGGTGTGAGAATAGATGTAGATGGTTAGGGTGTTTTGGTAATATAATATGAATTTAACTAACTTAGTAACACCTGTACGTATTCTAATAAAATTAAGTGAACATATTTTATATGTAGGACCAAAAAGAGTATATTTAATTTATGCAAAATCCATATCTTGTCCTTTTCTTTCATTCTAACACCACATTGGAGAGATATAAGACTAAGACCCATCTTCTCATAATTTATTTAGTAAGTTTTGCACTATTTTTATCCTGTCAAACATATAAATGGAGTTCAAAGTGATTTTTAATATTACATGATCCATAATTATTTAATATTTACTTGTATTTACACCATTACTTTTAATTTTCGTATCTGATCAATATCTGTAAAAGCAAAATATGGAAAACAAGATCATAAAAAGGTGTCAAGCACGCATAGGATAACATCAAATTATTTTTTAATTACTATTAGCAATATGTCTAGCTTGTTTTATAATGATAATAGGTTTGCCTCCACACTATAACAAGTTCTTGTCAAAAAACATTTAATTTAAGTTTTCTAAAAGGACAAAAAGAAGAGATAGGAAAATTGGAATTTTGTGCCGATTGTCATGTTGTGGCTAGTTTGAGAAATTATAATGAGTTCTAACCAAAAATAGTTTGGCAACATTGCTACACCTTTTGATCCTATATGGGCAAATACGGGTCCAATGATAGCCAAAAATTTGGTCCCCAAAATCTTCACATTTAATATAAGGTATGAGTGATAGCCAAGTTCAAGTTATTAAATAAATAGAGACTGTGCCTTCTTTGATTGGAATTCTCAAGACATGTTGGTATAAACATTTGAGAATATTATGTGGTCCATACCTCATTGTTTAGGACCAGATTCTGACCTGAATCTCCATGCTGGAAACCAGGGAATGTAAAAGACAGCCAGTGCCTAAAATAACATTTGAAAAATAGAGGTGGGAACAAAAAGCACACATTAAATATGAAAGCATTGATACTCACAAAAACAGTTATAGTGAATTCAATGCAAGTCTGAGACTTCTAGTGCATAACAGTCCAAATTATGATATAAACTGAGATGTTTGTCGTGCAAATTTTGATTTGTTTTATATACCAATGCTTCTTAAGGACATCAACTTCATCACCAGAAATGGGAGTGTATAATAAAAGTAAATACCACTGGATCAACATATATAATCAGAGATAACACAGACTAAACCCTGTGGACTTGTGAGTAAAGAGAACTGTTAATTTGGCCAAACAAGAAACAAAGAGAAAGAAAGGAAAAGAAAAATGAGATTATTTTAAAATTATAGTATGGGCGAAGGGGAATATAGTGGGAATATATATGTCTTTCTTGGATCCTGCGAGAGACAATGATCACTGTTAGCCATATTTATCAATCTGTTAGCCAAAGGAAAAGGGAACAAGGGAATGATGAAAAGTGGGGGCAAAAAAGAAAAGTGGGAAAAGAATTCCAATAAAATAAACAGTTAGCATTGTGTACAGACAAAGGTAGAATACTGGGGAAAAATAAAGATGGAAATCTAGGAGAGTGAAAGTGAGAGGTTGAGGCTGCAAACAAATAAAGAAGTCTACTAGTAGTGGTGAGTAGTACTGATGAGTAGAGAGGGATATAGAAGATGAAGTAGAAGGAAGTTTTTTCTCTCTCTGTCATGTCCACCAACAAAACCCACTGAACAAAATCATCATCATGAAACTCCCTCTGCATCAAGCACTCCAAAAAAGCAATCCTCTTCCTCATTCAAACTTCCATTCCCTTAAATTTACCTCCCAAAACACCACACCACTACACTCATTCACCACATTCCCAAAGCCATGAAATCTTCTCTTCTCTTTATCACATTGTCCTTCTTCTGCCAAATATACCTGGTTTTCTCTACTTCAACTCCACCCCTCCAACTCATCTCCCTGCTTTCACTCAAATCTTCCCTCAAAGACCCTCTTAATACACTCCATGACTGGGACCCTTCTTCCACCTTCTCAAATTCTAACTTACAGGAACCAGTTTGGTGTTCATGGTCAGGCATCACATGCCATTCAAAAACAGCCCAAATCACCTCCATTGACCTCTCTCAACGCAACCTTTCAGGCACAATTTCACCGGAAATAAGGTACTTGACTACCTTAAACCACTTGAACCTAAGTGGGAATGTCTTCAGTGGAAGCTTCCAAGCAGCAGTTTTTGAACTCCCTGAGCTGAGGGTTCTTGATATCAATCATAACTACTTCAACTCAACTTTCCCACCAGGGATTTCGAAGCTCAAGTTCTTGAGATTCTTCAATGCTTACAGCAACAACTTCGTTGGTCCTTTACCCCAAGAATTCATCAGACTCAGGTTCCTTGAGCATCTCAACCTTGGTGGGAGCTACTTCTGCAACATGATTCCTTCAGCCTATGGCAGTTTCCCAAGACTGAAGCTTCTTAATTTGGCTGGAAACTCGTTGGAAGGTCCAATACCACCTCAGTTAGGCTTCTTATCGCAGCTCGAACGCTTGGAAATCGGATACAACCAGTTTTCTGGAGAAATACCAGAGGAATTCACTCACTTGTCTAGCCTAAAATACTTAGATATCTCTTCTGCTAATCTCTCTGGCTCTGTCATCCCACAACTAGGAAACTTGACCATGCTGGAAACACTGTTGCTGTTCAAGAATAAATTCACTGGTGAAATCCCTTCAAGCTTAGGCAATTTAAAGACACTCATAGCCTTAGACTTATCAGACAATGACCTCACTGGGTCCATCCCTGAAGAAGTTTCATTCTTAAAGGAACTCAACATTTTGAGCTTAATGGACAACAATCTAACAGGTGAAATACCTCAAGGGATTGGTGAACTTCCCTATCTCAACACTCTCCAACTCTTCAATAACTCCCTCACTGGAATCCTCCCACCAATGCTTGGCTCAAATGGCCTCCTCCAAAAGCTAGATGTCTCCACCAATTCACTCTCTGGTCCCATCCCACAAAACATCTGCAAAGGAAACAACCTCATCAAGCTCATCCTCTTCCACAACAACTTCAATGGTCCAATTCCAGAACCACTCACCAACTGTACTTCACTAACAAGAGTCAGAATCCACAACAACCACCTCAATGGTTCAATTCCCAACGGCTTTGGTCTCCTCCCAAACCTAACCTTCATTGACTTAAGCAACAACAACTTCATAGGTCAAATTCCTGAAGACTTTGGCAATGCAGTCAAAATCCAATACCTAAACCTCTCTGGAAATTCCTTCCAAAGCCGATTACCACATAACATATGGAACTCCTCCAACCTACAGATTTTCTCAGCAAGTTCATCAAAAATAATCGGCCAAATTCCAGATTTCATAGGCTGTGACAAAATCTACAGAATCGAATTGAACGGGAATTCTCTCAATGGAACCATTCCTAAGGACATAAACCACTGTGAAAATCTCCTCCAATTAAATCTAAGCCACAATTCACTCACAGGTATTATCCCTGAGGAAATCTTAACCCTACATTTCATCACCGACGTCGATCTCTCACATAATTCTCTCACCGGTGAAATACCTTCCAATTTCAACAACAGCACAACCCTAGAAAACTTCGACGTCAGTTATAACCTCCTCACAGGTCAAATTCCTAACGTCACCACCTTCCATCCGTCGTCGTTCGCCGGAAACAACGGCCTCTGCGGCGGAATAACCCCGAAGCCATGCGCGGCGACAAACGACGTCGTTTTTAACGATAAACAACAGCCGAGGAAAACCGCCGGCGCCGTCGTGGTGATCTTCGTGGCGGCGTTGGGCGTCGGATTTATCGCCGTCGTCGCCGGAATGAGGTACTATCGAGCGAACTGTGGCGGAGGGTTTGACGGTGACGGTGACGGCAGCCGTGAGGCAGGGCCGTGGACGTTAACGGCGTTTCAACGTTTGAATTTCACGGCGGATGACGTCACAGAGTGTTTATCGATGTCTAATAAGATACTTGGGATGGGGTCCACTGGGACGGTGTATAAAGTGGAGATGCCAGGTGGCGAGATCATAGCCGTTAAAAAGCTATGGGGGAAGCATAAGGAGAATAGTAATTTGATCCGACGGAGGAGAGGGGTTCTAGCAGAAGTTGAAGTGTTGGGGAATGTGAGGCATAGGAATATAGTGAGGTTGTTAGGGTGTTGCAGCAATAGGGAGAGTACTATGCTCCTCTATGAGTACATGCCTAATGGGAATTTAGATGATTTATTGCATGGGAAAAATAAGGGGAATAATTGTGATAATTTGGGTGCTAATTGGTTGACAAGGTATAAGATTGCACTGGGTGTGGCTCAGGGGATATGTTATCTTCATCATGACTGCGATCCAGTGATCGTGCATCGTGATCTCAAACCAAGTAATATATTGTTAGACAGTGAGATGGAGGCTAGAGTGGCGGATTTTGGGGTGGCTAAACTCATTCAGAGTGATGAATCTATGTCCGTTATCGCAGGATCATATGGCTACATAGCTCCAGGTGAGATAGTCTTCAATTCAAATGTTCATAAAAATTTCATTGAATTTCACACTAGAATTATGAAAAGTTAAATTCTGATTATTTTGGTTAAGATTGGATAACTTTTCTATTTTTATTTCACAAAGTTTGTGTAGTTTAGCATTAAACACTGACATTGTGTGTGAGAACATTACATGATTTGAATTTATAAAATGATAATCATATAGTTACTAAATCACTAGGAGTAACAAAGAACATTGAACAATATAAACAAGATGGAGGAAGTTATGAAGAATTTTTTTGTCAATGATGAAAGATTCAAGATTGTTACGTAAAATGATTAAAAGCACGCTTAAATTTTGGATTTTTGAAAATGTTTTTTTTTTAACTTTCTATATGACTATCATATTGTTAATTTAAAATCATGTAATGCTCACACACAATGAAAGATTGGTACGTGATGTGAGCAACAATTCTTGTCTGTATGCATGATATGAAGAAAAGCAATTTTTCATTAATGAAAGAGTGGTATATACAAATGATTTTGGATTAAAGGCACACTATATATACACAATTCATTAATGATTAAAAGCACACTAAAATATTGGATTTTTGAAGATGATTTTTTAACTGTGCTTTATACAAATAATTTTCTAACCTTTTAGATCAAATGTAAGTAACTAAGTGTGTGTGTGAATGCAATCATTTTTTCGTAAGAAAAATAAATAAGATTTTCTTTTATCAAAAATATAGAGTAGAGTGCAATATATACGATCCAAGTAATTTGAAAAATTGAACAATAATTACTTTGATAAAATCTGCAATGCCATATTTATTAAAGAACGGCGCATGAAACTTTCTTTCGGTGCATATTCATTGCACTGTGCGCATGAAGTGTCTTTTGACTCTTTTCCTTTATGTTCTTTCACAATCTTGGTTTTTTTTTATTTATTTTTTTAACATCATCGACCATTATTTTCTCCGGACCCACCAAGAATAATGTCAATTCTCCAAACGCTTTAGAATCATGACGATGTTGACTCTAGACTTTAGTCCATTGATTAAAGTAAAAGGCTCCAAGGAACAAAAAACCATCTTGTCTTCTTATCTTGGAGTATTGCTATTACTTAAGTTCGTGTTTGGTTTTGCAGAATATACTTATACCTTACAAGTAGATGAGAAGAGTGACATTTATAGCTATGGAGTGCTACTCATGGAGATTTTGACAGGAAAACGGTCTGTAGATGCAGAGTTTGGTGATGGAAATAGCATTGTGGATTGGGTAAGATCCAAAATCAAAGCTCAAGGCATTGATTTTATATTGGACAAGAATGTTGGGTCAGAGTGTAAGTCAGTGAAGGAGGAGATGATACAAATGCTAAGGATTGCATTACTTTGCACTTGTCGAAATCCATCTGATCGACCTTCTATGAGAGATGTTGTGATGATGCTTCAAGAGGCTAAACCAAAGAGAAAATTGGTTGATGGTGTGGTGGGCCCACAACGTGTGGCTAATGATAATGTTAGTGGTAGGGGTGGTGGTGGTGGTAGTGATGGTGGTACTAATATTCTATTACCATGTGAAAGTTTCTCAGGATAATTAACCTAGCTAGTGGTTAATTGAGTTAATATGGTTGAAATGGTTTACTTTTCTTTTTTGTTTTCCTTTCAATATTGTGGGGGATTGGTATAGGAGAAAGTGATTTTCTTTTTTAACTTTCAATGGAATCTTCAAGTGTTTTTAGTTTTTCTTCCCTGTATTTCCTGTGTTACATATATATTATCAGGACTTTCGTTTCTTTATAAGAAGATTGTGTTGCGCTTTAGATTGCCAAAATAATCATTAGGGCCGATTTCATTGAAAAAAATTTCTTTAAAGGTGAAAATACAGAAAATTATATAATGCCTAAGGCGCCCTTCATTAGTAAACATTCTTCTATTAATAAAATAAATCATTATTATTTTTATCAAACTAAAAATAAATAAAATACGCTAGTGTTTTTTTCAAAGAAAAGAGGATCAATGAAATTGTTATCAATTATGATTATCTCTTTACCAACTTGAACAACTTTTATAAACATGTCTTCATTTATTTATGAGATAAAGGCCAAAAATACCCCGGAAGTTTCCACCCAGGAGCACTGAATATATGGAAGTTTTCTAAGGGGCAAATATACCCTGAAAGTAATAAAAATGGGGCAAATTTGCCCTTCCGTCAAATAAACTAACAGTCAACCGTTTAGTTGACCAAAAATGTTAAGGGCAAATTTGCGGTTGACTGTTAGTTTATTTGACGGATGGGCAAATTTGCCCCATTTTTATTACTTCCAGGGTATATTTGCCCCTTAAAAAACTTCCATATACTCAATGCTCCTGGATGGAAACTTCCAGGGTATTTTTGGCCTTTATCCCTTTATTTATCAAGATAACAAACCAACATTCTCAGTGACAATTTCAAAACATTTCAGAAGTCCGGGGACCCAGTAGGAGAGTAAGCAATGATGATCTATGGAAAGAAGAGCCAAAAAAGTTTTAAAACAATTCTAATAGGATGAGAAAGGTGCCACCTGCCAAATAGTAGCTTTAACTACAAAAAATAAAAATTTATTGCTTGAAAATCTGTAAAATTTCTTCCATTAAACATTTAAGGACTTAGGTATTCAAATGAGTGCAGATCATCTTTAACTGAATAAATCTTCAACTGTGGCCTGTGGGCAGGATATTTATAGCTACATGATTATTTTTTTCCAGTTTTATTCAATTGTGACATTCATTCAAGTTTTAGTCCCTAGTATCCCTTGGATTTGCTGGAAGTGGGCCGGTTTTTGAGAATTTATCCATGCTGTAGGGAACAGTGTTAACACTGTTAAGAGAAATTGAGATAGTATTTCCTCCACCCCTAAATATAATTGAGAAAATTAATTTGAGGTCCCCACAAGGGACTTAATACTGGAAAAGTCCCAAAAGTTGAAATAATTAATGTAGGGTCCCAAGGGACCTCACCTTAATATATTTGAAAATTGAAAAAACACTTTTGCCCCTGCCCTTTTATTGATGGGAAAACTTGACAACTTAATGGGCAGCCGTGACAACTCGATGGGCATAACTTGACAACTGAATGGGCAAATGTGACAACTTGTTGGGCATGTGCTTCAAATTAATTGCCCAAACTCTGTTAAGTTAATGGGAAAAACGTTGTCACATTTGCCCATTCAGTTGTCAAGTTATGTCCATCGAGTTGTCACGGCTGCCCATTAAGTTGTCAGGTTTTTCCCATCAATAAAAGGGCAGGGGCAAAAGTGTCTTTTCAATTTTCAAATATATTAAGGTGAGGTCCCTTGGGACCCTACATTAATTATTTCAACTTTTGGGACTTTTCTAGAATTAAGTCCCTTGTGGGGGACCTCAAATTAATTTTCCCAATATAATATAAGGTGCCAATAATTGTTTCATTGTGATCGAAAAAAATTGTTAAAAGTAGTTAAAAATAATTAATGCCTCGAATATATGTCATTTCCCAACTTTATCCCTATTGATAAGAGAGTGTGTGAAAAATGAGATAGTGTGTGGTAAAAAAAGAGAGAACAAAAACTCCTACGGTCTATAATATAAGAGCTTAACCTCTAAAACACATTTCTTAAGAAAAATATAAAAGTTAGTTGGATATCTGTAGTTAATTTTTTTTAATATTACCCATATTTATTATGATACTATTAAGAGAAATAAATATTAAATACATAGTATTAATAATATGAAAATATATTAAATACATAGTATTAATAATATGAAAATCAGTTAGAGGTAAAGTAGGGAAAACACATCAAATGAAAATAGAATGTGAGGTGAACTCTTAATTTTAAATTAAAATCATTTAAATTTTGAGCTTTTAAATTATGGACCGGGGGGAGTAATTAATTGCAATTATCTATAGTTAACGAAGGGCAAAAATGGGGGGGGGGACACAATAAATGTAGAGACAAATCAAAAGTGCACCTTATATCTTGGGATACACCTATTTACAAACTTACACCTTATATTTAGTGATGGAGGTAGTATCTTTGAAAGTTCATCATGTTCTTGCTTGAAAAAGGCCAAACGAAACCAACAAGGGGAGATAGGGAAGAGTGAAAGGTGATATAATTAAGCCCATGATTTCATGAACTCATATAGAGAAGCCAAGAGTTTTTTTTACCAGAAAGAGAAGCCATAGTTGAGAAACAGGGTGACCAACGTAACAGGTGGTCCAAAGTAACCAAAGTGGTCCAAAAATAACTTCAACTGACGGTCTTCAACGTTTGACCGTTAGTTGGATGATTTGGCGTCCACGTGTTATATTTTTTCCACGCGGCACCTGTGCAAATGCCACCTGGATGCCCATGTGACATTCCTCTTCACTTCTTTCAATACACATGCATCCCACTTCGAATTCGCACTTGGATTTCGCACTCCCTCTTTAACATCCTATTTTTTTTAAGCATTTAGATTTTTTTGTGTGTGCGTGTTTTATAGGCTTTATATTAAAAATAGAGTAAATTGTGAATTTTAAATAAATAAGTTTTGTTTGAAATAAAATAAAAATATAAACCTTATCATGTGGATGACTGTCTTTTATATATTAGGAGAGTAAGTATAAAAAAAAAAGAGTTAAAAATATATATGTTTCTTTTCAAGTGAATTGGGCTCAATTGTAGGAAACCCATCTATAGAAACCCTAGACTCATCATCCTATTTAATTTTCTTTTTCCCATCTCTTGTACACTCTTCTGCACGGCTTCAGACTCATTTTACAGACTTTAATTAGGGGCTTTGGAGTGGTCATAATTGTGTGATTACTTGTGATCTAAAGAGCAACAGGTAACTCTGAATGATTCTTTCGTATGCTTGAAAGTTATGGATAATTATAATTTGACTGATACTGATTACCTCTTAATTTAAAAATGTGAATGATTGATTAGTTTGTTCCTTTTTAAGCATGTTTGTTATTAATGCTTTTATATGTAATATGTGAATGATATGTGATTTGATTCTTTTCAAGCATGCTTGCTTATATGATGATATTATATTGTGTTAGAGAGTGTATTATGGTAATTTAATTCAAGTACATTGTAATTGTTGGTGAATATATATTTGTCATTGCATGAGCATCTGTGATGGGATATGGATTAGAGGAGGATTATGTGGTGATGAATTTTTATACCACCACTCGGTGCACAGTGGTAGTGGTACTTGTCAGAGCCCTTTCTTCTATGTCTTCCCTTGCCAGGATTGCATGGAAGTTATGGGACATGTAACACCTCCTTATATTTGTTCTTTAAGGAGGGGAGCCATAGTCCATACTTGAGCTCTATACCTCGGCATGGTATATCTCATGTACTGGTGAGCTTGGGATAATCTATTTGATTAGATTTATTTCTATTTGGACTATATGTTAGCCTATGGCTCCTGTCAGCGGTATAAGGGTGGAGGTGATATAAGGGAGGCATACTGCATTTATGCATGAGTGAAATCTTAATGTAAAGGAACCGTTTTTGAATTAAGAGGTTAATTGAGATGAATGCAAAAAGGCAAAAGTTGATTTGTACGATTGAACATGTGAATAGTTTTTGTATTATAATTATATATAATTTGCTTGTGTATGTTAGGAGAATTCGGTAGTTACTGAGATGTCGATCTCACCCCATTATTAACAATTTTAGGTGAAGGGATCTAATAGCAAGCCGGGGAAGACACTTGAGGTGTAAGCACGTTATGAGTTATATTTACTTTGTCATGAACCTCACTATTATGTTTAGTCATTTAAACTATTTTTCAATTTATCTTTTTTGGAATTGGATTTATTTAAACTGGAAATACTTTTTTTATCATGGATATTTGATATTTTCTTTGTCACATAAAAAGGTACTTTCAATTTGTTGTGAAATTATGGATATATTTTAAGGGTGTTACACCCTCCTCTCTAAATCGCTGCCCTAATCACTGTCGATGCCCTAGGCTTAAAAAATTCAACAAAAAGCTTGTCATATATGCGTCTCTGCCCTATGCTTGAAATATAACATGTGGGCATCCAGGTGGCATTTGCACAGGTGCCGCGTGGAAAAAATATAACACGTGGGCGCCAAATCATCAAACTAACGGTCAAATGTTGAAGACCGTCGGTTGAGGGTATTTTGGACCACTTTGGTTACTTTGGGTGTAATATTGTACCACCTGTTAGTTTGTGGTGGTGGGTGGTCCAGGGTGGTTACTTTGGTATAAAATAGGGTCATTGCCCTTAGTGATGGAGGTAGTATCTTTGAAAGTTCATCATGTTCTTGCTTGAAAAAGGCCAAACGAAACCAACAAGGGGGGATAGGGAAGAGTGAAAGGTGATATAATTAAGCCCACGATTTCATGAACTCATATAGAGAAGCCAAGAGTTTTTTTTACCAGAAAGAGAAGCCATAGTTGAGAAACAGGGTGATTTGCAGATTCATGATACAAGTTTCGTTCTTCATTTTACCTGCCTATCGAGAAACTGAAACTTGAGATTATTAAACTCTGCATGCCATTTTGGGACTGAGGTAGCCAACTTCTATCACCACCGGTGAGAGATCACTTCTTGTTGTCAACGAATGATTTTTGGTGATATTTTTTGTGCAGAAAACTTATGAGTTGAATCTCAAAGATTTTTTAACGTATAGACAAAACCCGGAAATCCAAGAACACTCACACCGGTGAGAGATCATTTCTTGTTGTCAACGAATTATTTCGGGTTTTTATTTTTTTTTTGTTACATTTTATTTCGGGTTTTTAACGTATAGCATGACCGAGTTATTTTCAACAAGTGAAAAATTAAGCAAGACTCATCAAATAAGATATATATATATATATATATATATATATATATATATATATATATTGTGACAATATCTTCACCTCAAGACTTCCTCACATTGGAATTTAAGCCTCTATTTAAGGCCTGGTCAAATGATCTCTCAAAGTAATTTATTATGCATAGTGTGATAGTGGCATTGTTTTTGTAATATACTCCCTTCTATTCCAAAAAATGAGACAAAGTTACCTAATTTCATTAGATCAAAGGTTCTAGTTAAATTAGTTAAAATCACATGCTATTACCAAAACGCTATAATTATCCACATTTACTCACTCTCATACATGGTTAGAACATTGATAGAGAAAATTGATAAAAAAAATTGAGACAATAAAAAGAAAACTTTTATTTAGAAACAAGTTCACGTTCCGATAACAGATCCTGAATTTAGGAATACGATGGGGTATAATAGAAAGGGACTACACCCAACACAAATCATAAGCTACTCAAAAGTGGGAATGAAAACTCCCTTGACATCATTCCACATTAAGAAAGCCGCATTTATTTCTGCTGAAAAGACAGTTTAGCCAGTACCATCATCAATCATATAGGATCTCCTAACACTATACTATTTATGTAGCATCTTAAAATGATAAAAACAAACCGGGGCCAATGTGTGTGATGTGTCATCTACAAAGCATTTTCTTTCAAATTTGTTTTTAGATAGAATTGGAGTCCCATTCAAAGAGGCCTAATCGAGAGTGAAGAGAATGTAAGGATACATAATGCCTGGATATATAAATTAAATCATGATCCATGCCAAAACTTGTCTTCATTTGCTTTCTCAAATGCTTTGCTCTAATATTACTAGACACTGAAGGCTGTCAATGGGTTTTAGGCATATTAGATGACCTTTAAAATAAACACGGGCAGCGTGGATTCGCAGCAATAAAACCACGCCAAGCCACAAATTACAACATATAAAACTATCAAACTAAAAAAGAATTAATGTAAACAAATATTTGCCTACATGAAAGTTGAAAGAATGTGAGTGACCTCTTATTTGTTTCTGAAACATCTGGTTGCAGAGAAACAAAATCGCTTACAGATGGCTGAATGTTGAACTATATTGCACAGTTCAAAGCTTCCCCAGCTTAATAACAATGAGAATCAACAAATCCTAATCACTTAGATGTCCGCAGGGTCACTGATAACCTGTTCATCAGTAATATTTCTAATCAGAAAACTGTACTTCAAGCAAAGGGTAAGGCTTACAAATGAAAATGCCATCATAATGCCATGACACATGGCATGAAAATCTCTTTACAAATAATAAAATGAATGGTGATTTTATGTTGCACTTTATGAATCTACATGAGGTTAAGTCAACACAAAATGCTTTTTAAAGAACAGTCACTGATACGATGTGAGATTCAAAAAATTTACTTAACTTTTAAGGTCTGACATCAAAAAATATACAGACAGGAATTTTAGCATAAACATGATCGACGTTTAACTTGTGGTTATGTAAGTTGATAATCAGAACCCCTAAACCCAATATCAAAAGAGGAAATAACAGCTGCAAACCCATGACTGTTCTGTTAGATAAGTAGCCAGATGCCCAGAACAACTTCCTAAAGAACTTATAAAAGAGAAGCGCTACTTGCCTCACTGCCTTAAATGCTAAGCGAGAAATTTAGCTACATCAAATGATATTCCAGCAACACATACTACAAAGAAACAAAAAACTCTCCATGGAACTGTGGTGATTTACCTTGTTCATGATCACTACCCCATCTGGAATCTCAAGTTTCGTCCCAGGTTTTGCAGCAATAGTCACCACACCCTGATACAGCATGAGTCAGAAAGTAAGCAGATATACGAGCGGGAAAACATTTGAATCCATCATTCTCTCATTTCATATAGTTGAGCTAAACACAACCCATATGCACATTTGGTGGCAAATTTTGATTTTTTATAGCATACAGTTCAGTTTGAATTCTGTCATTTCCGATGAACACAGAATTCGAATGGCTGCATATATAACATTCTTTATTCCTGAGATGGCCGCAAAGGATGCAATCTGGCAACTTTTGTTTTCAGTCTTAGCATAGAGACTAGATGTGTTAATAACTTAACAGTGAAGAAAAATTATAGACGTGATGATAAAACACTTAACAGGGGAAAGACTACAATGAAAACACTTTAACTGTACATGACAGTTGAAAAAAACCAAGTGTAACTATTTTCAAAACGAACCATTTTTGGCCCTCACAATTACACTTCATTACCAACAAATCTAATCTCTATTTAAAAACCAAGGTCTGCCTAAAGTCAAAATATCAAGTTCTTGGTAGACACCAAGAACATCAGAAGACAAGAAATAAAAAAGTTAACTCGGACAGTTCTAAAAAATTATTAAATATATATAGCAACTGTAAGAAATGATGCATAGACAGCAGAAGAAGAATATCATTACCTTTAGAGTAATATTAGCTCCAAACCACACATCACCCCTAACTGTCAAACTATCCAACCCAGCAATGCTGGGGATGGATTTAAACCGACTCTGGAAGTCTTCAACCTGAGAAAGAAGGAAATTCATGCAATTACTGGCAAAAGCAGTGAATGGGTTATGACAAGATAGAAAGATTAATGCATTCTGACCTTTTCAAATTCAGGTCCCAAGTGAATTTCAGGATCCACAGGATCAGCTCTGTTTGGATTACGAGTTAAAACGCCTTCTTTGGGAGTGTAAAGATCTGACTGCACGAGTATGATAATGGTGAGAGAAAGTCAGCTAAAGACTCAATATATTACATTGCTGTAACAGGAAATATACAAAAAGATAAACAACATGACCTGTATAAGGAGTAAATCTGATGTTATATTCAATGGAAGATAACGAGATTCAGGTACACAGACACCAATTGCACGATCAAAGAGCTATAACACAAATAGAAGAGACAACGTTGTCAGAGACAGCAATAATTAAGAGCATAAGTGACAATGTATGTATGTATATAAATATGTGCGTGTGTGTGTGCATATATGTATTCTCCTTCCCACCAGGGAATAGTTATCCAAGTGAAGCTGGCACACTTCATATCAAACAAACAAAGTGAATGGTATTTAGAGCACCAATACTAAAAGCATCTTCTGCTGAACTAAAATTACTTCAGAATTTAAGCAGTTCAACCTGCACCTTGTTAGAGATGATTGTTCATCATTAACCCAATATCATTATCTTTTGACCATATCCTTACAAATGTTAGTTTGTTCAACTAACAAATCCTCATGAGTGTGCCCAAATATTTCTATAAACAATATTTAAGCTATTGCAATAAATCAAAATCACATTATTGTATAGATAAATATGATTTGAATATCTTATCTAATTCATTGAGTAAGGAGATATATATACAAAGAGAGGAGCATTAGGATCTGGTGGCTCATAGTCACAGAATAATACCCTGTCCCTATGGTCATGGTACAGAATTCCTAACACAACTAATTCATAATATATTGAGTCCATATCATCACATTCTAATCTCTATATTGTCGAAGATCATTCTTCCATTAAAAAAGATGCTGTGATATGGAATAACGGCAGGAATATATTGACAAAGTGTCTATCTACAATTATACACTCACGCATGTGCGAGTATATAAAACAGTTCTCTTTGCCTATATAATGCCTTAGAAATGAAAATGATTAAAACAAAATGAATGCAACAGTCAACCATGATGTTGAAGGAATAGTCCACCTTTACATCCATGCAAAACATTAAACATTCAAGAAAGAAAATGCAAATCATCCATAGAGAAGCATAAACAACATATAAACCTGTATTGCTGATCCAGCTGCTGTTGTTTGTAGAAGAATTTGTTCAATATCATTTTCCTGCAAATAATAGCCCTTCGGTTCGTTATCAATCTTCACAGCAAGGCAATGGGTGTTAAGGAATTGTACCTTTAAGGCTGATTGATTAGTGTACTTCAGTTGATCAGTATCTGCAAGTCTCTTAATGGCTTTTAAGTTCACCCACCTACGATAGGATACTTGAAAAGTTAACAAGTCTATTGAAAGTGGTAGTAAACTAAAGAAAAAATGAGAATCTGACTCACATGTTTGTTGTATCAATTAGTTTAAATTGGTCCTTCTTCTTGAATACATAACCAAAAAACAATCCAAAACAGAAAAGCACAATCAGCTTATAATAAACGACCCATCATAGCATAATGCTGCAAACAACTAAGTGTAGAGAAGCAATAATGCTGACAATGTGTAAGTATTAGTTTAGAATACACACACACACCCTCTAACCTGTTTATCAGGATTCCGAGCAATTTCCGGAAGCTGCACAGAATACAAAAATGAATTGTTAACCAAAGCTTCAGCTTCCAAGTATGGTAGCCCATGCGGGCCATGCCTATTAGCCCATGACCCAAAGAAAGCATAGTACAATTGATTAGAAGGTACATTTATATATTGAAGGATTCTAAGTCAGCAGAAGGATAAAGAATTCAGTATAGTGTGGGAAGACTAGCCCATCAAATATGAGTGTTAGAACCCTTGAACTCTATTCACACCCCATCTTACATGATTATTCCTTTGTCTTTTTTTCCCTTTTTTGACTGGTCAACACTGAGATCTATTAATCACTGTCATCACAGCTTCATTAAAAAATTTCATAGGATTTCCATCATTTAGTTATCAAAGTGAGCACAATCCAAGAAAAGAAGACGATGAAAATTTAGGCAAAAGAGGAGATCAATCTGGTGGTAGCTAGGGTCGGGTTGAACCATCGAACTAATTTCAGGGGAGCAAGAAAAAACTAAGCATTATCACTTGGCCCAAAAAATTGTTCAATTCAACAAGTGAAACCTACACAACCTCGGAACATGAATTTCTAATCATAAAGAAAATAAATCATCATAGACATTACCTTCACCAACTAAATGGTGAAGTCCTATTAATCTAGCTTATGTTCCCTGAAAGTTACAATTCCAAAGCCCAATATAAATGTTAACAAAGAGATAGAGAGAAACAAGTTCCATGAAAAGCCAAAAAGCCAGCGTGCACACATATACCTTAAAACTCCTTGGCTGTGAGATAGTATCTAATGATTGGCCTTGAGTCACCTGGGGAAAAATTGGAAAATTCAAATACCTCAAATACTTAAGAAAGGTTGAACCATCGAACTAATGTAGGAAAGTTATCATCGAGTACCTCAATGCAATAATCAATTTCATAGTTAACCAAATAATTTAATATGTCTAAAAGATGAAGTCAAGATGAACAGAATTAAAATTGAATATCAATGGAAGGTGAAGAAATGACAAATTCCAACAATATAATATTAAGTATCAATCTGCAAGGATACTCGGATCGATGGCAGTAGCCATATTATCTGAGTTGATTACAAGGATATACTGCTTGCCCTGAAATGAGGAAAACAAAGAAAACCTATATCACCACCAGATAACATAAAATTAAATGGAAAAAGGGAGTAGCCCACCTCACACTAGCACATTGCATCTGCAATACTGACATTTTGTTGTTTAATTCAAGTTTTCACAGCTCTTGCTTGTTTTACATTTTAAGAAGGAAAGAGGAAGAGTTTTCAACATCAACCGGATACGAATCCATACCTGGGCCAATAATTGATCAAGGGTTCCTGATTCCACTAGTGAAAGGATTGCACCACCGTTATCAAAAGGATACCTTCATATTTTCAGAAAATCAGGTTAATTTAAGATGATAAATTACTTTTCCAAGCAACTGAAACTGCAATCAAACAATAATTGGTTTCAGTACATTTTGTCATGTAATTATTACTAATACGAGTATAGCACAAGTCTTGATTTAAATGTGAATTTAATTACCAACCAGTACTGAAAACTTCAAAAGATTTCATGAGCACACAAATATATGTATATTTTTTAATTAAATCAACAGGTATTTGAAGAATAACATACACTTCCCCCTTGCTGGAATGATCACCAGATAATTTTACTTCTGAACCCTGGTCCTACACAAATTATAATATAATGATTGAGAGGTTCAACATATTCAAGAGAAACGGCAGGGAAAAAACAACAATGTAAACCTGCTTATAAGTCTGTATGTCGATGCTTGATGTTGAATACTTTTCTAAGATCTACAAAAATGTACAAGTAACTTATAGTAATAAAAAGGTCAAATGATTTTAGCAAAAAAGAGAGATCAAATGATAAAAATGGGGGCAAAAAGGCAACCCACCTTTGAAGTATTGTCATGAATGTCAGATGTGTTCATAAGAACTAAGGGAACCCTGCATCCATATTTGGAATTGAGACTCTGCAAACAGTACCAAAAGTTTAATAGTCAGAGCCTCAATCAGCTAGATAATGGCAATTGTATATTAGGTATCAAATTCAAACCTCAATCTGGTTAATGATTAAGTCAAGAAAGGTCTTCCCATCACTGATGCTAACAGCTGACCTACATAAGACCATATAAGTTTCGCTGGCTCTACCATCAGTGTTTAACAAGATATATCTCGAAGAAAATTAAAAATTGAAACTTAAAATTGAGGTGCAAACCATGCACCCAATAGAGCAGACAATATTTTGAAATATTGAAGATAATCTAACACACAAATGTGTGTGTGTCTGTGCATAAATACACCACAAGTCAATGCAAACTAACTAATCAAGAGCCATAAATTTTTCTCTAATGAGGAAAACAAAGGGGAAGGCAAAAAATAAGACAAAAGCAGCAAGAGGAGGGGAGGCAAAAATACAGCAAAAAGAAGCAATAGGAGGGATGGCAAAAAAATAATGATAAAAACAGGTGGAAAACCCCTAAAATCTCAGCAGCTGTATATGAGCTTCTTCTATATTAGGACAAGAAAAATAAATTTAATTGACAAAAAATAAAAACAAAATAAAGCCATCAATCAATTTAATTTAAATTATAAAACTTGGAAACAGATTCATCCAATTCAAGCAGGTACTAAATTAGAAGAATTAGAAATGCTTACTTTGGGACATCCAAACCCATCACATTTGTTCCCAAACCAGCATTGACCTTCACAACAACAAGCTTATCCAAAAGCTTCTTAGTCTCCTCTACACCTGCTTTAGAATCAATTACTCAGCATTACTACAAGTCTACAACATAACAACAAACATAATGAACCAATGACATGACAACACACTCGTTACCTTCAGAAACAACATCTATATCAGCATACGGCACAACAGTCACTTCACCCTTTGTAAACTTAATCTTCCTTTTCTTCTCTTTAAGACGCTTAGCCTCTCTTTCAACCACAGTAAACAACAAACAGCCCAAAATTTTAAAACCACTTCAATCAAAGCAATATGGACATACAAACCAAAATACTCCCTCCATTCCTAAATATAAGTCCACTATTGAATTTCAATTTGTTCCTAAATATAAGATCATTTACAAAATTTTCCCAATTTTATCCCAAATTATCGCGAATAATGCTTATCTATAATACTAACAAACAAAAGAGGGGGAGAGTCAGTATAAATGCATATAATTAGGATAAATTGGTAATATCATGTGATAATAACTAACTTAACTAACAACCTTAATCTAATCAAATTAGGGAAAGTGATCTTATATTTAGGAATAGAGGTAGCAAAATAAAATAAATAGTGCCAATATCATATCATTATACCTAGCCTTTTGAGAGAGATCATCTTCAGCAAGAGCCAACTTCTTCTGCTCAAGCAACAAAGTCTTAGTGATCAAATTACAAAACATGTACACAAACTGAACAGAATCATTAGCAGGAACAGGATAAGCAATCCTCTTATAAAACTCCAAAGGCATACTAGAATCAACCAAAGCCACAATAGGAATATTCAACTTATTAGCCTCCTTAATGACCGTCGATTTCCTCTCAGTATCAACAATAACAACACAATCAGGAGCCTGGGTGGGCCCAAAGCTAAGCTTCTTACTCCTCGACCGAAACTTCTTAGGGCTATTACTGTTGGTCAAGAAGCCTCCAGTCTTCCACATGGAGCTCACGTGAGGGCTGTAGAAACCGACGCGTTTGGTCATTTGGTCGAAGATTTCGTCGAAGAGAGGGTTGGTGTTGACGAACATGAAGCGGCCGTTGTGTGCGGCGAGGGCGGCGATGAAATTGAGGGCGGAGCGGAGGGAAATTAGGGTTTTGTCGGAGTCGAAGATGACGGTTTTGTTGCGGATGCCGTAGGCGTAGAGCTTGAGGTGGTGCGCGGCGACTCGGCGGCCGAGTTGGGCGTTTGTGCTCAGGAGCTTTTGGATTACCACGGAGTGGAGTGTCATTGTGAAGGAAATCAAAGGAAAGAAAAGATCAGTGAATGTTGCTGAGCTGAGTGATGCTCAACGAGTGTTCTTGTTCGTCTTCGTCCTCTTCTCTCTATGCTTCCACTGTAAGCTCGTCGACACTGAGAGAGTAAAACGGCGTCGTTTTTGGTGAAATGTGCTAACCCAATCAATTACTCCTTCAATAAGACCTCTTTCTCACTTTTACGGATTTTTTCCCAAAATATCCTTATCAATGTCCCATAATACTCCCTCCGATCCCTAATGTAAGAGTCATCCGCCAAAAAAACGCTTCTTAAGAAAACATGTGAATGTTAGTTGGATGTCTGGAGTTAATGCTTCTTTTCCAAAATTGCCCGTATTTATCATGGTACTTTTAAGAGAGAAAAATACATAAGCATTAATAAATATGAAAGAGAGTTAGGGGTAAAGTAGGAAAAAATGCATTAAATGAAGAGAGAATGTGAGGTGAGCTCTTACATTAGGGACCAAAATCATCAAATTTTAGGCTCTTACATTAGGGACCGGAGGGATTAATAGATAGAAAGAGAGTGAGAGTGGAGTCAATGTTGCCTAATAGTAGTAGACAAGAGGAGAGTGAGGGTGAAGTCAATGTTCCCTAATGGTAGACAAGAAAAGAGGGGTGAAGGTGGATAGTTAGGGTATATTGGTAATATCATGTCATTTTAACTAACTTAACTAAGATTGTTGATTTAATTAAATTAGTTAAATATGTCTTATATTTAGGATCGGAGGGAATAGTTTGGATGGATAAGAAAAGGAAAATTGAGGTGAATTAGTGTATAAAGAAATAATTTTTTTGTTCTGATTATTATGAAAGAAATATTTACTTTTTATAATCCATATGTTGTGTGATATCATCTCCCTTTTGCCTTCTCCTTTCCTTACTGCTGTTCTCTTTATGTTTGGGCTTTAAGAAAATAGCAATATTATCTTATTGAGCTTGCTTAGTGAATTTTCTTGGTAAAGACATTTTTAGTGAATTAGTTTGTTTTTAGCCTCTATTTCATTTTGGGCCTTTTTATTTAACTTATCTTTTTAGCCTTTATTCCTTGCTGTTAGTCTTTGTTGCTTTAAACATTTAGCACATTCTTGTAAAAAAAAACATTTAGCGCCTCACCGATGTATTCTCTACAAATGTAAGGTGGAAGGTAGGAATATGAAGGAGGTTTTCTAAAAATGTGAGGTATTCTCTTGCTTGTGGATCTAAGTTCAGTTTTGTTCACTGTCACTTCTTCCTCGTAGTCTCCCTTTGATCATACTTTTTTTGTTTTTCCAGTGTTTCAGTGACAGTAGAGAGAGCATTTTTCAGCCTTGAGATTGGAGGACTAGGATCCACTTACCCTTATACAATTTATTTTATACTCACTATTCCCTGTATTTGCATACGAAACTCTCAAAGTACAAAAATAAAACATCTATTTACATGACTTCTTTATTACCCATAAAATATGGATAGGAGAGAGAATTCTTTAATGACTTTTGAGTACATGATTATTCTTATTTCACTCATTGAGTAAATTCATGATTAGAATGTAAAATGGAATCATAAACTTGCAATTGTTTTTTATTAATAAATATTTGTAAACTATATTATTAAATAAAAATACAATAATTAAAATAATTTGGCAGAAATATAATTTGAAGTATAATTAATTATATTGAATATAAAATTCATATTTTATCAAACTCAATAAAGAAGTGAATGTTTATAAATTCATTGAATACATTTAAATAAAAATAATAAATGTCAGATTTAGTGCAACTGTGCAAGTTCACAAAATTATTTTCAAGAGATAGAAAGTAGCAACGTAAGAACATTAAACTCTTGGTCTTGTAAGCTCGTAAGTTTGACCTAACTTACACCCCGTATTTAAGTAATCAATGACACATTTTATGTAGGTAAAATTGTAAAAGCATTAAAATCAGAGAATCAACTCATGAGTTTTAACTTTTACAATGATAATAATGATGATAATATTATGGATGAACATTTTGATAAAAAAAATATTATGGATGAACATATTTAAATCTGGCCTTTGTGAGAATAAATGAATGTAAAATTGTAAGAAAGTACAAAACCCACAGTAATAAAAAGCATTGAATCTTATTTTTCAGATTCAATGTAAATGCTTTGGAAAACGTGCCTAGTTTATTATAAGAAATGAACAAATTACCTTATGAAGATAAAAGAGGATAGGATTATATAATGTGGTACATTTAATATCCACGATTTTGACAAAAATATTACACCTTCTAGATCTAAATATAAGACTCAATTAACTTTTTTCGAAAATCTTAAGAAATTGAAATAAGTCGCATATAAATTGATCTGCCTGATTTTTTCTTTAAACTAGTTTATTTGACTTATATCAAATAAAAATATAAGTAACCTATTTCACTTCTTTGATCACTCCAGACAAAATCAACTCAATTAGGACTGAGGGATGTACATGGAAGCATTTCATGTAGTTATTACTAAATTACAAGAAAATTTCTAACTATTTCTTCATTATATCTATTATGGACCTTACTTAGGTCAAGTTCCTCCATCCAGGTTCTCCATTTCTCTAGTTAAAAAGGGATAGCTGGCTATTAGATTAAATGGATGATTGTTATAAAAGAACATATGTCACTTCTATATTAAAAGAACTTGAGAATCTAGAGAAAGAAACTTGATGTAAGTTTTCCTCATCTATTATTTGGCTTATTTTGATGAAAAACGTAAATATTTGGCTTACATTAATTATAATGTCCACCCATTTCTTTCATTATATGTTGAACTCTAATGTCATCTATTTGGCTGTAAGCCAATAAGTCAGTAACTAATATTGTCAAACTCCTTAATTTCAACAAATTTGTGACAGAAACATAAACTAAATCCCTTAATTTGAATCAATAATTTGTATGAGTTTACTGTTAATTATCAATTAATAATTATTGAAAGTATACCGTTAAAATATAAAAATGACACCAGTTTGGCACTTATTGAAATTAAATCAATTAACATTTATGGTTATCAAAGTTAACAAAGAAATTGCTATGAATTTCACAATTCAGTCACGAAGTATATTAGTGTTGAACATATTTTGTAAATTAGAAATGCAATAAGCAATAAACTATGGCGTTTTACTAAATTTATATCTAACACGAGTTTCATCATTTTGCAGAAATAAAACAAGGATTAACTTATAAGTCAACTTGTTAGTTTGATTAGTAAATTTACAAGTTACAACTCCCATTTTCCCATTTTCGTTTAGTAAAAGCCTGCCATAAAAATCTGCTTTTTCTACTTTTGTCTCAAATCAAATCTGGTTTTTGACATTTCCAAAACACACACACACACACACTCAAACACAATCCATATCCATAATAGGATAACAAGGTGGCAAAAATAGCATATCACCCAAGAGGCAATTCTTGACTGTCTTTATAGAGCTGGCTTTCCTTTTTTTTTTTTTGGTTTCAAACCCAATGTGGCTCTCTACACTTTCCATCAAAATATGGTAGACAGACAGAGAAAAGTTTTAGAGGAAGATCCTTCAAATTTCTATTGTTTTAACAGAAATTATTAAATTATTAAATTCTTGTGATGGAAGGGGGAGGATTAAAATTATTAAATTTTGACGATGAACAGAAATCCAGAATGGTCAAAGTTAAAATTCTTTATTTTAATATACACACACACAAAATATGAAATAATTATATTATTTTTAGACACATGAAACAAATATACCTTTTAAAATTATGTCACTGTTCAAATATTCAAAAAAAAATATAAATTTAACATTTTAATAAGGCATTCTCAAAATCTAATTTATGTTGTCCAAATATCATGCCAATTATTTAAATGAAAGAACCTACCATATACATATCCATGGAACATAGATATAATTGCGGTTTTCGGGCATAGGGTTCTCTTTGATTCTATAGCATTTTTTTGTTATCAGGAGTTCTATAGCATTTTTTTAACTTATTAGTTTTTAAGTTAATTTGTGGCACATGTTTTTTAAATATTTGATTGTTTTAATAAGGGATGTGTCAAAAAAAATCTCATGAACTTTACTCAAAATTAAAGAGTATATGGTACCATATACTATTTTATATCCAAAATGTCCATGATATTTTAAAAAAATAATGTTGAAAACAATTATGTAGGGTCATAAGATGGAAAATTAACAGTTGTTTACCCAAATTAACAGAGGTGGCATTTCCACCCCATTCAAAGAAGTACATATATATTTTTGGAACAAAAAAAGGTATATGGTGCCATTCACACTTTCGAAAGATGCGCATTGACATTTTTTAACCTTAATCTTTTGCTTTTGTTTTTTTAACCTTAACCCTTTTGTTAAAAAAGACTTACTTTACTATTACAAGAGTATCTATTTTATACTCATATGTAGAGTCAAAGGTCGAACATATATGGTCCCGAAGAGGATGGTATTAATGTCTATATATCAAACAAAAAACCCAACATTATTGTAAGGCCTTAGAGTGAATTTGCTTTATTTTCCTTTTTATGTTTATACATTTATCTACACACACAAAATTTGTTGGCTTAATTAAGGGTAACTCGTGGAAAAAAATTGTATTTACATCACATAATTGAACTTTTTTTTTCGACCCGAAACACAGAACTGAACTTGCATTGAAACATTGTGGCTTAGAGTAATAATGATTTAGAGCTTAAAGCCTTATAATTAACGTAAAAAAAAGAAACTGTAAGTTTATATCCTATACATAATGATAATCTCGATGCAAATAATTAGACAAAATCACGGTGGTCAACTGAAGATAAACAAGTAGAACTATGATTTGAGGTCTAAAATTTATCAAACGTTGAATTAAAACGCATAATAGATTTATATGGAGTAGTTTCTTTTAAATTTAAAGGAGGATCATTTGACTCGGATTATAAATTTATAATATTCTGGATGTACATCTGAAACATAGCTAATTGAGAATACATGCAGGAATTAAAATAAAATTATGTTCTATATGACATGTATATAAAATATTTGTTAATAAACCATTTTTAAATCTCCTCGCAAGTACCAATTCTATTGCGATTGTTGTAATCCGAAATCAGACAAACCATATGTTGTTATTGGAACATGCTTTCGTACATTTCTAATAAATCTGTCGTGACATTTTTTCTGTTCAATTGTGATTTAGAATCATTAATGACTATTGGCAAAAAAAAAAAAAAAAAGAATCATTAATGACTGTATGTTACATGAACGCAACTACAATTTAGTATTGTAATGATGAAAACATTGAAGATATGAATATCGCCAAACTCATAATTTATTCATTAAGATTAAGGAGTTGTCGAAGTTAAGTTCTTTGACAACTAGTTGATACATAAAGCAAAGTTCTTCATAATTGAAAAACTTAAATTGGGTGTACAAATCAATATCCTTGGATATTCCCTTCATTATCTTCCACTGGAGCAGGTGAGTTAAGATCTATGTCATTAGCATCAAAGTTCATAGCATCGGGGAAGTGTATCTTCTTGTGCTTTCCAAGTGCTTGGCTAGATCCAAGCACTCTGGAGCAGTATGGGCACTTGAAATATTTTGGAATTTCAAAAACAGCACCATCCCAATTTTGTTCAACAAATTCACCACCTGCCTCAGATTGATCATTCTTCGAGAACTTTTTGTGGTGTGCTTTGTGCCCACCAAGTGCATGGTAAGATCCATGTACTTTCTTGCGCATCTCACACTCAAATCTTTCACCATGAGATTCACCATTAGACTCCACGTCTGAGTCTTCTTGTTCACTCACATCCTTTACTTTCTGTTTCTTGTTGATCAATGCTTCACCTTCAGGCCAGTTCTCCTTGGAAAGTGATATGAGAGTCAAAGCAGCATTTATAACAGCAAAGAAAGAATCAAAGGCCGAACCTGTTTGCTTTGGATTGTGTTCATCAACTTTTGTCTTAGGCGGCAACAATACTTTTATAGTTGCACCATTATCAATTTTACAGCAACGTTTAGATCTCTTTCTAGTCATGGAAGATTGATCCAATTCACTTCCTTGGTCTTCGGTGGAGTTTGATTTCCTATCAACATCAACTTTGGATATGTCTGAAGGTATTGGAGTGATTGGTGGAGTTACAGGGGCAGGTTTGGGAGGAATCGGAAGTTTGGCAAAGTGAGTCCTCATATGCCCTCCCACAGCTTTTCCATTAGCAAAGCACTTATTGCATATCCCACATATCTTGCCACCATTGCCACCATTGGTAGTCTTCTTTTTCCTCTGCATTGATGCTTGTGGGAGAAAGAAACCTAGAAGCCGAAAACTTTCTCTCTCTATATTTCTCTCTCTAACTCATGGTTATTGAGAATTCAGCGTGCTGAAGAAGAGCCTTGTGGGCTCTTAAATACCACTAGGTGACAAGGCTTCCTTAAGCAAAAAGAACAAATCAGAAGGCGTAGCATGACTTCTTTCGTTCCGAAACGCGGCCCATTTATTTTAGGAGATTTACCATTTAATTTTTTAAAGATGCATTTACTTCTATACTCATTTATCTCATTCCTTAAATGTATAACATTAATTTGAAATATATAGTAAATATTGAATGGTATGAACTTAGCTTAATTTCTTCTGAAATTTTAGTAGTATTTTTGTCAGCATGGATTTATCTTAAGCAATGCAACAACCCTTTTTTTAACATGAATAATTATTAGAACACGGTTAAGTGCAATTTTACACTCAAAATTTCTATTGAGGTATGATTGGCATTCTTGAGCATTCAAATGTGAAGGTTACCTTGTGGTTTTTCTTGCAATGATGTAGTATTGCATCCACTTGTTGCAAACCAAGACAGTGTTAAACACATTATGTGTGTCCAACGCATTGACTCCTCATATGGTTGGAGTTGATAAAATGGATCCTTTTGACAAAAAGAAATGGGCCTTGGACTTAGAGGTAATAAGTTCAACGCTATCATCTTTTTGGGTTACTACTACAATATCCTTTTATTTTGTTCATTCTTGTTCTTATACTTCCGTATCTTTGATATGTTTTGCTATTTCCACCCAAAATTTACCTTTTTAAATCATTTTTTTTTTGGGTGAAAGACGCTAGGAGTTGGAAATTCAAGCATGCCTACGTAGGAGTGAGATCAAATCTCGAACATACCTAGTGGTCGATGATTGGTCATCTGCATAATGGTCTCCATTGAGGCGATTAAGAATTTGTTTTACAAAATCAGGGGAAATTTGGTCATTTCCCTATATTTTATTACCTTTCATTTTGGTCATCAAAGCTCATTTTCAAGGTGTCACTGAAATCCGGTGCAAATTGTGTCTCTATAACTTTGACATTGTTCTCCTTTTCCCTTAAAAATTACTATATTCATTGAGAAAATAATTTCAGCTTCCCAAAAAGTAAGTTGCAAGTTAAATATAAATGTTAACTACAGTTAGATTTGATAATTTGAACAAAACAATCACCCACAAAAAAGATAAGGTGGGATTGTGTGTATGAAAGGAGAAATGAGTTGTGAGATGGGTGAGACATTATGACCATTAGATGAAATGAAGGGTTACGATTGGGAAAGTGAGGGAGAAAAGGATAGAGGGAAAATGAGGCGTTCCTAGCCAGTTTATTCCAACTTTACATTGACACGTGTACTCAAAAAATAAAAAAAAAATGGCATTATCATATAAAGTTAAAAACATTGACGTATAATGAATGAATTTTATGATTCTAACAAAGTACCAAACATATGTGCTCATAAAGCTGTAGCAAATACAAATATAATCTTCAAAATTTTGAAACAATTGAACTACATCCCTAGGTTGGAACTAGATAATGCGACTGGTCCACAAAATGAATGCAACCTAAAAGGTTGAGTATCATGAACCCCGAAAACACTGTCCCAAACCAAAAACCACATGTCATTGCACAACAAAGGCGCCCACATTCACTATTTCTTCTTGTACCCTTTTGTCTTGTCACTTCAATATTTTTCAAACTTACGTCTTTCTTCCCTAGTCCCTTTATAATCACCAATCGTCCTTGATCAATGCCTTCAACTTCAACAAATTGATCTCTTGCATCTTCAAAGCCTATCATAGATCCCAATTTCTGTGCCTTTTTCTCTTCATCACCTTCCCGTTTCATCATTGCCTCCTTCTCGCCATTACAAACTTCAGGACATTCTTCTGCTTCTGCATATTGTGCCAAATCTAGTAAGGTCACACATATATACAAAACAACACACAAACCTCAAAAAAAAAAAAAAATCCAAAACCAAAGAAAATAATACATGTATTGAAAATTTACTCCTTCACATACAGTCAAATTCTGGTCCAACAGGGTGATGCAATTAATAGCTTATTCTCATTTTCTACCATTCAATACACAGAAACAGAGGAATGATGTAATTTAAACATTTCAAGCACGTTATTTCTTTCTTGCTGCAGTAAAAGATCTTTCCACAGTGTAAATGAGTAAGAATTAACTGCCATCTATAGAAGTCACCTTTCTCTATAATTATATCATTTTTTTTATCAAAGAAGGGAAAAGCCACATGTACTAATTATTGAATTCCTAAATTACTCATCCACGCGTACACACATTTTGGTCCAAGAAAATGACAACATTTAGAAGAGGCAGAGGATATAATTACTTAATTCTAAATTTCTAGTGTTACAATGTGTGCATGTTACTACTTCCATTCAATAAGCAGAAAACACAGGAATGTTGAAATTCAAAGGATTCAAATATGTGACTTCTTTATTTGGTGAGATAAAATATCTTTCCACAGAACAGATGAGTAACAATATACTACTAGTACGTGTACTCTTCTTTGTATGCTTCGACATAACAGATTAAATCCTATCAAGATATTAAAAAAAGGAAACTATTATAATAAAGAAAAATAAAGAAAGGCTAATTCATAGAGTCGTCACCTTTCCATTCAACCATAGCATTAGAGCCAACAGGAAAATCCTCCTCCGGTTCTACAAATTCAACAACGGACACCTCATCACCACCCTCTACCACGTCATCATTAAAGCAAGACTCCGTACAAGAACAAGAAGATGCCACGTCGAAATCTTGGGACATGTCTTCTTTAGAACTGTGCCATTTAAGGAATGCGTCCTCCAAAACGTGTATCCTATTAGAGACATGAAGAAGATGATGAGGCTTGGTGGGTGCAGGAGGAGAAGAAGAAATCTCAGCAGACAAGAGACTCTTAATGAACACAAATCTTTGTTTGATTTCTTCAGAGAGTTCTTTATGTTTATCTTCTTTGTCGTGATGAATCAAGGCGTCATGAAGTATAGACTCTAGTTCATCAAGTTTGGACTGTAGGATTGAACATCGCTTAGTCATTGTACTTTAGGGGACAAATTTAATAATGTGTAAGATTATTGTTGTGAGGGAAATGGGAAATGTGGAAGGTGGTAGAGAAAGTGGGATTATGTGTGAGAGGTCGTGTGTGAGAAATTAAAGGGTGGCAAAATGTACGTTATGTTACGTATGTATGAATGTGTCGCTTCATGTGGGGAAATAAAATGTGTAACGTTTTTAGCCTTTTGCGCCTTCTTTCCAAACGACGCTAGCTAGGTATCATTGAGATTTTTTTTTTATATATAGAAATTCAATTAAGAAAATGGGAAATTGGGGATTTTTTTTAACTGAAAAATTTTCTTCTAATAATAAAATGAAAAATTACAACAATTCTGTGAAATTGGGGGATAAATCTCTCTTTTTTAGGATGGATGGATAAATCTTCATTTGACCAAATAAGTGAGAAATGAGACATGCCCATGAAAAATCAAGGGAGGATATCTTATAATATAATATCAAGTTGATTTTTTAAATAGAAATTGAGAGTGAAAAATAAAATACTTTAAATCATTCATATTTATCTTTCCCTCAAAGCCAATTCATTTTGCTTGTGAATTAACTTACTATCAAATTACGTGAATTATATGTCATAGTATCTCTCATATGTAACGTTGCCTAGTATATTCCCCACCTATTAGCACCCTCACTAAGTGACCACCAGATTTGGGTTGATCTTTATGCGACATAACTTAGCTATCTAATTTGCTTCTATAATCTCTAAATGAGTCAATTTTATCTTAAAATTAGAACATTAGGGATTATAAGTGTATAAATGTATAGAACTTCTAGTATAAAAAATGTTTGATAAATAAAGTGTAAAAAATTGTGAGGTGGGTACAAGATCCAAAACTTTATGGGTTAGATCACCACCCATATTTTTTACCCATTCAAACGCTGTCCATATAAAACTCAAAATGGGTGGGTAAAAAACTCAACCCATTGAAGAGTTAAATGAACGGGTAATGGGCACACCTTTAAAATGTTTATGATTATTTTTTTCTTATGGGTTAATATGTAAATCCCCACTCAAAGTATATCAAAAAGGTGCAGATTATCCCCTAACATATTTTTATATGCAATTTTAACTTTAACGCAGAAGTAACAATTCAGTGCAATTTTACCCTCTATCAGTTAAGAAAGTTAACAATTCAATACAATTTTACCCTATCACACATAAGATGTCAATCTGTTGCATGGATGCCATGTAATATTAAACAAATGAAAAATGTTGCGGAATGAATCAAATGTCATCCCTCTTAGTTATCTTCACCGCTTCCACCCCAAACTTCACCACCACTATCACTGCACCACTACCCAACAATCATCACCACCACCAAAACCCATATATAACACACACATATATCTATATAAATAGTTATGCACCTACGTACATACATCTAAACAAGAGAAATATCAAGCCCTCATTGTAGGATATCATCTCATATCATATCTCATGGAGATGGAGTTTTCACCATCGTCATCTTCACAACCAAAACTGGCAGTGACAACTCCTCCAAAAAAGGAAGCTCCGCGCCGGCGACGGCGCCGGCACCGCCACCTTCCGGCGGCTGCAAAGACGGCGTGGTGGTGGTTGAAGCGCTGAAAATGCCTTTTAATTAGAGATCTCAATGTTGGAATTAATCAGTTAGTGTTTTGTGCTTTTAGAGATCTCATTGCCCTCGCTATTCTTGCCCCCATCGCTTACGTCAGAGAAAAGTATGTCCTTTTCGATATTCTTCTTATATTCGCCTTTTATAATGTTTTCTTCAGTTTCCCATCTCAAAGATTTCATTTTGTAGCGTTTTAACCATAATATTTTTTTCGTGCTGATGGTGATAGTGGTAGTGGTGGTGGTGGTGGTGGAGTTTGGGGTGGAAGGGGTGAATATAAGTAAGAGACAATATAATGAGGAGGACACTTAAGTCATTATGCAACATTTTTTATTTATTTAATACTATCTCCGGTCCTAAATATAGGACCTAATTGACTTTTTTTTTGGAGAGATTAAGATTGCGAAATAAATTATTAAATGATGACATATTTGACATATTTTTAGATTATCCATTAGTTTATAGGTAAAATAAACTAGTTTAAGGGAAAAAATTAAGTAAATCAATTTATAATTAACTTATTTTTGTTTTTTAAGGATTTTACATAAAAAGTCAATTAGGTCTTATATTTAGGACCGGAGGGAGTATTGGATGACATCCATGTAAGAGCCACATGGGCAGCTTATCTGCCACTTGCACTAAAACTAACAGTGTTAATTTTCTTAAGGGTAAAATTGCACTGAATTATTACTTCTGGGTTAAAATTGCATATAAAAATGTGTAAGAGGGAATCTACACCTTTTGGTATACTTCGAGGGATTTGCATATTAACACTTTTTTTATTATTGTTGCAAAATTAATCCTTTCAAAATGTTTATAATTATCTTTTTTCCTCAATACTAATTTATTTTTTTTATAAACTAACTTACTATGTAACTACATGTGATAGTATGTTATAACTTAATTGTCTAGTTCAATTCCTTAATTTTCACAAAAAAAATGTTAAAGGGGCCTTATTTTTAACACTGGAGGAGGGCGTACAAATAAGGCTCCTAAGGATCAAACTTTAATTTGACCATTTTGTGTACCTCCCTTTAATTATGTGTCTTCCTTATACTTAAAACTAATTTTCAAAGCTTGCATGTTCAAATATATAAATGTTGAACGGAAAAAGACCCATTGAAGCTGTTAAAAAAAATATAAATGATTAATAATTAGTGTATCCAACTTTCCAATCAATGAATGCCACCTAGATCAAATGCACGTGAAATGATGACATGTGCAAAGAATCAAAACTAGATTCTTTTTGGGACAAAGAACCAAAACTAGATTGGCCGGCGCATAGATAACTAGAAAATAGTGACTGGAGGTAAGTTTTGTGAATTTAAAACTTCTTTTGATAGGCCACAAGAAATAAGATGTGACATAGTCAGTCACATAGGCGTCTCCTATGTGATATAGTCATTAGTCAATCACATAGGCATCTCCTCCCACTTTCAAAGTCAAGAGTTCACTCCTTTCCAAAAAACCAGTCCAACTTCTTCCTTGGTGACCACGTTAACAACAAGTCTCCCCTTTATTAAGCTCATTTCCTCCCATTTTCAATCTTGCGTGAACCACAATCTGCACCAGAAACATGACCAAGAGATATGAAAATTTTCATTTTTGATGCTACTTATTATTCATTTCCTAAGTGGTTTGTTTTCTCTCACAACTCCATGATGTTCTCTGCCACCAGTTTTCTGTTAAAACCCATTTTCCCTCATTCATTGTCTGCATCATTCCACCTAGTTTTGTTACTAGCGTTCATCATTTCATGGGTGTGGAATAAAATTACTGCAACTGCTAGAGATGATCCCAAGGAGATATTAAAGGGTCCTATGTACCTGAGGACACTCTTTTGTTCTTTGGGTGCATCTGCCTTTTATCTTGTCATGTGTTTACTGTGTTACTTTTACTGGCATAGAAATGTTTTGTCAGAAGAAAATTTTGTGTCCCTTTTGGATTTAGCTTTTAAAACAGTTGCTTGGGGTGTTTTTTGTGCTTACTTGTGGAAAGGATGCTTCAATCTAAGTGAAAGGAAATTTCCATTCTACTTGAGAGCTTGGTGCGTATTTAACCTCATTACTTCTGGCTACTGCTTTATTCTAGACATTGTTCTCCGTGTTAAAGACGTTTCTTTCCCAGTTCAGTTCTTGATTTCTGATGGTGTCTCCTTCTTTTTGGCTATATACTTTTGTTATGTGTTGATTCTGGTGAAAAATGAGAGTGGAGATAACATTCTTCAAGAGCCTTTTTTGAATGATAATACTAATGTTAGTGATTGTTTAGAGACAAATACCAAGGGGGAAGAAACTGTTACTCCTTACTTAAATGCTGGGCTTTTCAGCATTCTTACATTCTCTTGGGTTGGTCCTCTAATTGCTGTGGGAAAGCAGAAAATTTTAGACCTTGAGGATGTCCCACAACTAGCAACTTGTGACAGTGTCGCTGGAGCTTTTCCACCTTTCAAAAATCGACTTGAGGCTTACTGTGGTACAATAAATAGTGTGACCACACTTGAGTTGGTGAAGTCATTAGCATTCTCAGCTTGGAAAGAGATATTTGCCACTGGTATTCTTGCACTTATAAACACTTTGGCTTCTTTTGTTGGTCCATATCTTATTGACAATTTTGTTCAATACCTCAATGGCAAACAAACATTTAAGAATGAGGGATATGTTCTGGTGGCTGTATTTTTTCTTGCAAAGCTTGTTGAATGCCTGTCAGAGAGGCATTGGCATTTTAAATTGCAGCAAATTGGAGTTAGGATCCGAGCTCAGCTTGTGACAGTGATTTATAGTAAGAGTTTGACCCTTTCCTGTCAAGCCAAGCAGAGTCACACTAGTGGAGAAATAATCAATTTCATCACTGTTGATGCTGAAAGAGTTGGTAACTTCAGTTGGTACATTCATAGTCTGTGGTTGGTAGTTCTGAAAGTTGCATTGGCCTTGTATGTTTTGTACAAAAATCTTAGGTTGGCTTCTGTTGCCACTTTTGTTGCTACTGTTATTGTAATGCTGGCAAATGTTCCCGTGGGGAAAATGCTTGAGAAGTTTCAAGGGAAGTTAATGGAGTCAAAAGATAGAAGAATGAAGACCACATCTGAGATTTTAAGGAACATCAGGATTCTGAAATTGCAGGGATGGGAAATGAAGTTTCTGTGTAAGGTTATTGGACTGAGGAAAACGGAGGAGAAATGGTTAAGGAAATTCGTTTATACATTAGCCATTACAGTCTTTTTGTTTTGGAGTGCGCCCACTTTTGTCTCTGTGGCTACATTTGGTACCTGTACTCTTATAGGGATCCCACTAGAATCAGGGAAGATCTTATCTGCACTTGCAACATTCCAAATTCTTCAATCGGCCATTTATAATCTTCCAGATACAATTTCAATGATAGCACAAACTAAAGTATCCTTGGATAGGATTGCATCGTTCCTTCGACTCGAGGACTTGCGGTCTGATGTTATCTTGAAGCTTCCAAGGGGTAGTTCTAATACAGCAATAGAAGTGGTTGATGGTAATTTCTCTTGGGACTTATCTTCCTCTAGTACAACATTGAAAGGTATAAATCTCACTGTCACACAAGGCATGAGGGTTGCTGTCTGTGGTACTGTTGGTTCAGGCAAGTCCAGTCTATTGTCATGTATTTTGGGGGAAGTGCCAAAGATATCAGGAACAGTAACAGTGTGTGGAACTAAGGCCTTTGTTGCTCAGTCTGCATGGATTCAAAGTGGGAAGATAGAAGAGAATATATTATTTGGTAAAGAGATGGATAGGGAAAAGTATGAGAAAGTCCTTGAAGCATGTTCCCTAAAGAAGGATCTGGAGATTCTGCCATTTGGGGATCAGACAATTATTGGAGAGAGGGGAATCACCTTGAGTGGTGGGCAGAAACAGAGAATTCAGATTGCACGAGCTCTCTATCAAGATGCTGATATATATCTATTTGATGATCCTTTTAGTGCTGTGGATGCTCATACAGGATCTCACCTTTTTAAGGTATTCCATCATGATAATTTTTTTCTTATATCCTTTACGTATTTGCCTTTATCACTTGACTTTTGTATATGGTAATATTCTACAAACAACACTTTTTCTTACTTTTTTGAAGCACAATCTTTGTGTTGTGTTACTTGTTTAAATATTTTAGTTGACATGATTAATTGGTTCTTTCAATATATTTGTACATTGCAGGAATGTTTGCTGGGTTATTTAAGGTCAAAGACAGTTATTTATATCACTCATCAAGTAGAGTTCTTACCTGCTGCAAACTTTATTTTGGTGAGTTAGTCCCAAAATCTAATTTTTATCATTTCACTAAGAATTTGTTATTTTAGCATCCTGATATTTTTTTTCTATCTCTTATTTTTTTTAGGTCATGAAAGATGGGGAAATCACTCAATGTGGAAAATATGATGATCTGCTCAACTCTGGGACTGATTTTATTGAACTTGTTGGTGCACATAGAAAAGCATTATCTACACTTGATTCACTTAATGAGGAAGTGTCTGATAAATTAAATATAGTTGACCAAGAAGAAAGCATCTCTGGTGTACAATTTACAGAAGAAAAAGAGGCAAACAATGATAGGCAAAATGATAAAACAGATGGTGCAATTGAACAAAAAGGCCAGCTTATTCAAGAGGAAGAAAGGGAGAAAGGTAAGGTTGGGTTTTCAGTCTATTGGAAGTATATTACAATGGCATATGGAGGAGCTCTTGTGCCATTTATATTGCTGGCTCAAATTTTCTGTCAAGTTCTTCAAATTGCAAGCTACTATTGGATGGCTTGGGCAACTCCTATTTCTTCAGATGAGAAACCACTTGTTGGAGCCTTTATGCTTATAATTGTCTATGCTGCTTTGGCCATGGGAAGTGCATTATGTACTCTTGGTGAAGATATTCTTGTGTCCACAGTTGGTTACAAGACTGCAACTCTACTCTTTAACAAAATGCACTCATGCATCTTCCGTGCGCCCATGTCATTTTTTGATGCCACCCCAAGTGGAAGAATTATTAACAGAGTAGGAAATTGAGATATTTACTGTTTTTTTAATGTTTTTCTTAGCTAATCTAAGGAGCAATTACATACTTTATCTTATTTATGTTAATGTATTTATTGTTTAGTTGAGTTCCATTCACCTTGTTGATTTTCTAACTATTTCATTAATAATTCGTTTAGGCTTCTACAGATCAAACAGCAGTGGATTTAGAAATTCCCTTACAAATTGGGTTATTTGCCTTATTTGTGATCCAACTTTTGGGAACAATTGCAGTGATGTCTCAGGCTTCATGGCAGGTGTTTATCGTATTTATACCTGTGATATCAATCAGCATTTGGTATCAGGTATTTTGCTTCAACCGTGTTATTTTACATGATAAGAGATTTCTACATAATTCTTGTATTTTTTACCTTTCTTGACCTTCTATCTATGCTTGCATTGATTATGCATGTATCCACAAACACTTTATTGCCTTTGTGTAATTTATATTTGTTAACAACTTATGTCTTACAAACTTTCTATTATATATGCAGAAATATTATTTACCATCAGCTCGAGAACTATCACGACTGATTGGAGTGTGCAAAGCTCCAATCATTCAACACTTTTCTGAGACAATTTCAGGCACAACAACCATTAGGAGCTTTGATCAAGTGTCAAGATTTAAGGAAACAAATATGAAATTGATGGATGGGTATTCTCGGCCAAAATTTAACTATTCTGTTTCAATGGAATGGCTTGGCTTCCGCTTGGATATGTTATCTTCTATCACATTTGTCTTTTCCTTGATGTTCTTGATATTTATTCCAAGGGGAGTCATAGATCCAGGTAAGTCTTTTACATATGTTGGTCAAGAAAAGGAAATTTTGGCATCTTAGCCAAGTGACTTTTACTTCACTTGGATTATGGAGGTAATGAAAGCTTATTGATTACTTGTATTTTAATTATGATTTTGAAGCTATTGCTGGGTTGGTGGTTACATATGGTCTTAATTTGAATTCTTTACAAGCCACGGTGGTTTGGATTTTCTGCAACTTAGAGAACAAATTTATATCAGTAGAGAGAATGCTTCAGTATTGCAGCATTCCAAGTGAGCCTCCTCTTGTAATAGAAGGAAATCAACCTAATCCTTCTTGGCCATCACATGGTGAAGTTGTCATTTGTGATCTGCAGGTACTTTGAACTTGTCATAACTTTGACTCCAAGTGCATGTCTAATGCATATGAATTATGAAGCATGTCAGCATTTACAATTTCTTTCAATCTTTGAGCCATTGGTCTTTTATCTAGCATTAGAATTTATCTTCAAAAAGAAACGTTACTGCTTGTAAGATGATTTTTTTCTTCTTCTAAAATTCATGAATTTAACTTTATATTTATACTACCATAAAAAAATTTGTGCATATGATGAAGGTTCGTTATGCACCACAACTACCACTTGTGTTGCGCCGTATAACTTGCAAATTCCTTGGGGGACTAAAAACTGGCATTGTGGGGAGGACTGGAAGTGGTAAAACAACTCTCATACATACAATTTTTCGAAGCATTGAGCCAACTGCTGGGCAAATTGTGATTGATAACATCAACATTTCATCAATTGGACTTCATGATTTGAGGTCTAGACTTAGCATTATTCCTCAAGATCCAACCATGTTTGAGGGCACGGTGAGAAGTAATTTAGACCCATTAGAGGAGTATACGGATGAACAAATTTGGGAGGTAAGCTGTTGTATTTGTAAATAAACACATTCATGTACAAACAATTATCATGTTCATTCTCAAAGTTAAACTTTTTTTGTTTCTCAAAGTGGCTTTACCTCCTTTGTTTGACTTTTCTTTTAGGCTCTTGATAAGTGCCAACTTGGAGATGAAGTTAGAAAGAAAGAAGGAAAGCTAGACTCTGCTGGTTTGTTTTCATTTTTTCATGATCATATAGAGATATTGCAATGTTTCTTTTTTCATTAATAAAAACTGACTGCTTTTGTGGAAATGGGTCTAGTTAGTGAAAATGGTGAGAATTGGAGCATGGGTCAGAGGCAATTGGTGTGCCTTGGTAGGGTGCTACTTAAGAGAAGTAAGGTATTGGTGCTTGATGAAGCTACTGCATCAGTTGATACTGCCACAGATAATTTGATTCAGCAAACTCTTAGGCAACACTTCTCTAATTGCACTGTCATAACCATTGCACATAGAATAACTTCTGTTCTTGACAGTGATATGGTTCTGCTTCTCAATCAAGGTCAGTTAAGCTGCTTGTTATTATTTTTTTATATGCTTAGTTTTTGTACTCTAATTTGCTTGCTTTTGTACTGACATATGATATTATGATTTTGCCTGAATCTTGATGCAGGATTGATTCAGGAGTTTGATTCTCCAACAAGATTGCTGGAGGACAAATCATCCTCATTTTCTCAGCTTGTTGCAGAATATACCATGAGATCTAAGTCCCACTACCAATAAATGAGCTTATTACTGATTTTTCTTGCTAAAATAAAAGAACTCGCTTCCTAGAAGATGACAAAAATTTGGGGAACTGTCAGTGACAATCATATCAATGAATTAGTATGAAATTTGGATAATCCAGTCCAATAACGTTAAGCCCTCTTTCTATTTTGAGTTGCAGATGTTAGTTGTTGTGAGCATGATGATTTTTTTGAGTTAGGTTCTTCTTGTTTTTTTTTCTCTTATTACAAGTTAGGTTCTTTTTTAGAACAATGTATCATGTATGTGTGAGAAGGTACAGCTTGTGCGCTGTCAATGAATGAAACAAGATTAAACTTGAATTATAATAAAGTTAATTATTACTGTCACACTGTATAGTTTGGAGTTACGGGTATGATTATATTTTTCGTCTAAATTAGTGTGGAGTCTATAATAATATTATAATCAAGGAGTTAACCCTTATGATAAAAAAAGGAGACAACCCTAATTCTCTCCGCTAATTTTTCAGTATTGTTAACATTAAATTTTCTTTTTTTTCTTTTTCTTTGTATGATTGGCTACAACATCAAAGATTCCTTATCAATTTATTTTATGATAAAAGTAGCATTTGTTCACAGTATTTTATTTACTTTATTAATCTATTTTAAGCTTGTATATTTCATTTTGTGCACCTAAAGCAGCCTCCCATAGTGTGGTGTGATAATTTAGTGTAGCGGCCTTGGCTTCATATCCAATTTACCACGCCAAATCAAAGCACATAGAAAATGGTGTATGTTAAAAAGGAGTCTAGATTCTCTCAGCCGTCATTGATTTATTGTCTCTTAAAAGCTTAAAATATAAAACATACATTTAACCCAACGCTCGAAATTGAGACACGTCATTAGTTTTGTAAATTATTTTGACAAAAAATAATTTCTTGTGCCCATTAGCGTTTTAGTTTTGACCATGTCTACCTCAAAATTAAAAAATTAGTTTTGACCATGTGTACCTAACAAATTAGTTTTATTAATTTCTCATTTTAGTTTTGACCATGTCTTCCTCAAAATTAATATGTTTTGTCAAAAAAAATTAATAGTGTGTCTCAATTTAAAGCATCAAATTAAGTGTACAGTTCAGATTTTAAGCTTTTGAGAGACGCTAACAAAATGACCGTTGAGAGAATCCATACTCCTTTTTAACATGCATACAAGTTGAACCGCTTAAATTCCAAATTGTTATATTTTAAATATGAACTTCTCAGCCACAAACATAAAATGGTTCCCAAAACTCACTTAGTTCGTTTTCACTTGTAAAATATAGTGATATTTTGTTCGTTTATTGTATTTGTCTATGTATTTTAAAACAATGCTCGAGTTCTGAGTTCAAAAGAGAGATTCTAATTTCACATCAAATTTAACAGGTATAATTAGAAGCATACGTTCATATAAAAAATCTACATACTTTAGAGGGTGAATACAAAATAACATTAAGAAATATTTCAACCATATAAAGGAATGTTTCACAGACCTAACATGTATACAAACATGTTTTTACAAAATAAAAATTATAATCTAATAAAAAAATTAAAATTATGATCAGACTTTTCACCTTCCTCATCTCATTTGATATCGACATAATGGACACATATGACTTGTTTCCAGCCATTTTACAATACATACTTCGTGATAGACATGGTTACACGGTGTTGCTAAAACATTATCAACATCACCAAAATCTTCTAAGCAAATAGTACACTGCCTTACGTTTATTTTTTCGTCGGGAAGTTTTATTTTTACGAGTGATTCCATTGCTTCTTGTGATGCTGGAACTAGTGAAAGTTGTTCCATAGATTGTTCTATGGCTTGATTGATTTCTGTTGACTGCTCCATAGACTGTTCTATGGCTTGATTGATTTCCGTTGACTCTTGACGGTCTTCTTGCCGAAGGTTATTATACTTAAAGATATAATCTATAGGGATATAACCACCACCAACTACTAATTCAACCACAAAATATACTTCTAATGATATCAAGCGAGGACCACTAATTTCAACACTACTAGACTGAATTGCTTGATTATAACAAGATATGATTTCCGACGCCAAAAGCTCTTCGTCTAGTTCATAAGTGCTGTCATCGGTAACATCACGAACAAATTCGTGAACATCTTGGAGAACGTCATCACATGGTTGGATGAAATGAGAATCAAAATACACATATACTAATGGTGGAATTTCGCTAAAAGGTGAGGTTCTACGTTGAAGCACCACGAATTTGAAATCAAAAGTATCAAGAGATGACATGATTAAAATCTCGATTTCAAACCAAAGAAACTTGTTTAGGTGATGATGAAATCGATCTATAGCAATTATATATATATATATATATATATATATATATATATATATTAAAACAAACTTAGACAGGTTCTGTGGGATGAAGAATTATTGATCTCTAAATAAAAAATTGTAAAAAATTGAGAAAGTGTATTTTAGTTGCAGATCAAGTTTTTTTTTTTGCTAAATAGTACTCGGTAGTGAAGAGAGAAAAAAATGCGTTTGTATTATAATATTAATTAATAATTAATTGCAATTGGAATATGCGCAATTTTTTTTTTTGATCAAAAGAATATGCGCAATTTCCAAGCAGATGATTGTGATAAAAAAAATAAAAAGAAGGGAGAGGGAGAAAGGGCAGCCGAAAGATGGGGGAGTGAATAGAGAAATTTTTGGTTTCACCATGCTTTTTGGTTTCACTATGCTATATTTGTGGTCTGAGTCTCACCAATTACAAGTAGACACATAAATTGACTTGTAATTTTTAATTTAAAGTGACACCCTAAAAATAGGAAATAATGAACCATGTAATTAAAAGTATTATTTTTCAAAGTTATTTGAGATTTTTTAGGGTGTCACATCAAATTTAAACTACATGTAGTTAGATTGTATATCAAATTCACGCAAAAATTTCTCATGATATTAACCCTAAGTTTTTCCATAAATTATTACTTTTTATATTTTAAATAATAGGTTATAGAATTTTAACTGATAATTAGATTTTAGACCAAAAAAACTGATATTTAGATATTGATTTTTTATAAGGTTCGTATATCAGATGAAATTTACAAAATAAAATAAGTTGTTAGTAATTAATAACGGTTTTCCACAAAAAAAAAAAGTAATTACCAGCTTTGAAATGTTGAATAAAAAATACTAACAATCAATTTCATACTTTACTATTTTTTTATCAGAATCGTATTTTACTATTTAAACTTTGACAATCAAATTCATTTGAAATAATATATGTACTTGCTTCATATTTTCTTTAACTTTCAAAATTTTTTATTTATTACTGTATTTCAGAATTCAAGACCACTATTACTCCTTCAGTTACTAAATATAAAATCACTTTAGGGGGGAGTTTGCTCTTAAATATAGGATTGCTTTCTAATTTAACTCAAGTTTTCTCTAAATTACCCCTATACTCCCTTCATCCAAAAATAGTGGGGTGAAGAATGTGATATTTTTAACACTTAGGTGAGGGGTAGTTTGAAAATTTCATGTAATCCTAATTTATTGGAATGTCTTCTTTAATATCTCCAAATTTGCTAAAGTGATCTTATATTTAAGAACAGAGAGAGTATTTTATAACTTTGTCTAGAGAAATTAAAGTCCATCTTTAGTGGGTCATTCAACATCTCTTGTTTTTAGTTAGTTAGAAATTGGGAAATGGTGCATATCAAAAAAAAAAAAAAAAAGAAATTGGGAAATGGCAAATAAATACAGGAATGTCCAGAAGGATAAGTAAGAAACTCAAACTTTCAAAAGGAAAAATAAGAAACTTCAATAAAAATTAACAATTGAAACATAGTTATTAACATTTGTAACATAACAATTAACAATTGCCCAGTTCCTTAATTATCCCTTTGGCATTCAGAGTTCCTTACTTGTCATTTAAATATTCGAAGTTTCTTACTTGTCATTTAAATATTCGAAGGTATTTATTTGTTATTTTCCATCACCATAAAATTTTTATTTTGAAGAATCGGGTGATTTATCATTTATTATTTTTTTTTTGCCAGTTGTGATTTATATCATTTATGAATATGAAAAAATGGAACGAATAAATAATTTGTTTTAAGTATTTTTTATGAAGTAAAATATTTGTTCAAAAAAATGAAAACAAAAAAGGTAAAAATAAAAATAAAAATGGAAACTTTGCTTAACAAAAAAGACACTCCAAAACCTCTATCAAAAAAAAAAAAAAAAAAGACACTCCAAAATTTGTATCGATGTCTTCAATTGAATTCAGTTGCTGTGGTAATCTCTGGAATCCATTGATTGATTGAGGAAGAGAAGATATGGTTTTGTCTCAGAAACTGCACGAAGCTTTCAAAGGCACGGTAGAGAGAATCACCGGCCCTCGCACTGTCTCCGCCTTCAAAGAAAAAGGCGTTCTCAGCGTCACCGAGTTCGTCCAAGCCGGCGATAATCTCGTCGCCAAATGCCCTACCTGGTCTTGGTAATTTAACTCACCATTAATTAATTAATTAATTGATCAAAGTTTCAATCTTTATCTTCTGTGTGTTACTTTTGACTTTATATTTCATCCTCAAAATAGGGAAGCCGGTGATCCTAACAAGAGGAAGTCTTATTTACCATCAGACAAGCAGTTCTTGATTACTAGAAATGGTAATACTTTTATTTATTTATCACTTGTATGTATTATTGGAAGTACTTACTTGTTTGTTTGTTCTAATTGTGCTTTTGTGCTGTGCTGTGCTTTGCTTTATATCTTTTAGCTTTACTAAGTAAGTTTTGTGTGATTGGTGTTTTATTTTGCATTCCTGCAATTACTACCACATGAAAAACAAAGTTTTAAGTCATTGTGATGGATTGTAAAATAGAGTGTAAATAAGGTGTAAACATTAATGAGGAGGAGAACTTAAATTTATTTTTACATTGCTCTACTTATCTCTGCCTAATTTGATGGTGCAAGGGAAAAATGAAATTGGCATAGCCTATTATAGGTATGAAAGGTTGCATTATTATTTATTGTTAGAAACTGTTTATGATGGACTGAGTGGATGGTGTGAGCAAGTCATGCAACTATGCTGATGTGAAATTTGGTTCATTCAGATACAGTGGAACTTGGGCTCTTTTAGAAATGGCTTTTTTTATTGACTTCAATAACTTGATCATCTGTTGCTGAATCAGACATACGAAGAACCCCTCTTCTATTTTCCTGCCCCTTCCGATTTGTAGATGTCCTGTTTGGTGATGAATTTTGAATTTGTTGAACAGTGCCTTGTCTACGAAGAGCTGCATCTGTGGAAGAAGAGTATGAAGCTGCTGGAGGAGAAGTTTTACTCGAAAGTGAAGATAATGATGGGTGGCTAGCAACTCATGGGAAGCCTAAGGGTATGTTTTTGACTGAATTCTGTTTGTGTTTATGCATTACTTATTTGACCTTATGTCTGTGCATTTTTCTTTTCTGTTTAGAAGGTAAATCTGAAGAAGATGAGGATTTACCTTCCATGGAAAGCCTAGAAATAAGCAAAAACGATTCCGTTAAGCCAACTTCTTCCAATGTGAGGGCTGAGGAAGAAGACGATATACCAGATATGGAAGAGTTTGAAGAAGCTGACAATATTATCATTACTGATCCTGTAAGTTATCCCAATTTCATTATCTTGGAGGGGCTTGGGCTCTATGAGTAAAATGAAGTGCAATAATTTAATGTTAGGTTGTTTTTCTCCTCAAATTGAGATACTTTATTCTTGTTTAGATGATCAGAAACCAAGAGGGAAACAATTAGGATGAGGGATGAGTTTTATCAATACTTTCAGAGTTCAAGGGTTTGTTTGAATCTAGCATGTTCCTGACGTTTCAGTTGTTTGCTTAGGAGAAATGGTTTCTTTAGAAAATCAGGATGATATGCTTTTTGCCCCCTTAAAAATGATATAAGCAACGGTTACATGTCATAATTCTTACAGTTAGTCTTAGGATTGTTTTATCAGCGAGTCTCTCTAGTAGTATATTCTGATAGAATGATAAAATTTAGTGACAGTGTTCTAAAAAAATGGGGCATTGGAAATTCTCAGTGAGATTTATAAAGTAGAAGGGCGAAGGTGCAAAACTAGCCACCGTAAATTTTCAAATGGACAACTTTGGCACCCCTAAATTGGACGGGGCAAAACCGTACATTGTAAATAAAAATAGGACAAATTTAGCCTCGCCATTAATTTGAGGCAAACAGACGTTAGTGTTTGCGTGAGACCCACCTTCATTAATCTACGTGGCAATACAGTCAGCAAATGAAAGAAATCCAGCATGACAAATTTTCTTGGGAAAATTAAATATAGGTCCCTTATAAGGGACTTAATATTAGAAAAGTCCCCCTAACTAGGGAAATCAAAGTAAAGTCCCTTAAGACTATACTTTAATTATTTCTGAGCACGTGGGTCCCACAGATAATATTAAAATAATCTACCCTCCCCCACCCCTTCTCTCTCCCATCTTCTTCTTCTTCGGGCCCAATCTCACGAGGATAGGCTTGAATCTGCAGCTTCAATTTTATTATATTAAAACTCTATTGCTGACATCAATTTGCAAAGCCCAGGTCAAAGAAGTCATGATAAAATCTAAGTTGTCACCAAACATAGGCTTAGTGTGAGACATGGACGGTGGGGGAAGGGTGGCAGAGTTCTAAAGCGCCTTGTTCGGGAATTTGCAGATGCTCACTGAAACATGCAAATTTAACTTGATTGCTGCATAAATATATATTATTTGACTGACTCCAAGCCTTCATTCAACTTCGAGAAATTAGTAAGTTCTTTTCCTTTTCCTCAAAGAACTTGCCGAACTTGGTGTATATGATGAGAAGTGACTCGGTTATTTGCCTCCTGAAGCTTGCCACTGGAAATAGCTCGCTGTATACCATCATTATTCTTCCGGACTTTTTGTCCACTGTACATAATCATGCCCCAATTTTGGTAGTCCTCCGATCAAATTAGGAAAATTTTCGCCCTTTTCAGATTGAGCAGCCGAAGAAGGAGAAGATGGGAGATAGGAGACAGGGGGAGAGAAGGGGTGGGGGAGGGTAGATTATTTTAATATTATCTGTGGGGCCCGCGTGCTCAGAAATAATTAAAGTATAGTCCCAAGGGACTTTACTTAAATTTCCCTAGTTAGGGGGACTTTTCTAATATTAAGTCCCTTATAAGGGACCTATATTTAATTTTCCGAAGAAAATTTGTCATGCTGGATTTCTTTCATTTGCTGATTGTATTGCCACGTAGATTAATGAAGGTGGGCCCCACGCAAACACTAACGTCTGTTTGCCTCAAGTTAACGACGAAGCTAAATTTGTCCTATTTTTATTTATAATGTACGGTTTTGCCCCGTCCAATTTAGGGGAGCCAAAGTTGTCCATTTGAAAATTTACGGTGGCTAGTTTTGCACCTTCGCCCAAAGTAGAATGTCATGATTGGCCTTGTGCATGTTGGTTTCAATGGTGCATTTTAGACACTTATCATTGAGTGTATGTCTTGTAAACTACTTGATCTGATGGGCATTGATTTCAAAAGTTTATAGCATTGTTTGCAAGTCCCATTGTACATTCAGTTAAAGTTTGTTAAAAACAAATAATCTCTGCCCAGAATATCTGAAAAAAATTGGTGATGATTATACGATCACATGATTGTGTTGATTTTTCGAATTTCTTGCTCACCACTATCTCACTTCTGTTCAAGATCTTACAATTTCAATGTTATTGTAATAGTTGATCATGACATGGTGAAATACCTGAATGTGAACTTTAATTTTAATTTTTGAGGTATGATGAATTAAGATGGCTTGCATATTTCTTTGCACTCTTTTTGATTGGTTCTTGTTAAATAGTCTACTGATTTTATTTTGTTACTCATAATAATTCTGATCTGTGTCATCTTTATGCTTTTACTCCAAATGGGTGCAACTCTTCAGTCCACATACCTAGTAGCTCAAGAACCTGATGATGATGATAATATTCTTCGTACCCGAACATATGATGTTAGCATCACGTAAGTTCAGTTCAGTATCAATATTCTCAATTTTCATATGGTAGATTCCTCTCCTAAGACTCATTCTCAATTCATTTATTTATTTATTTAAAAAAAAAAGGCCAGCCCCACTTAGTTGGAATTAAGGCTTTGTTGTTCTTGTTGTTGTATAAAAAAAAGACTCATTGGTAGAGAGAAAGAGAGAATGGTAGAGAAAAGAAAGTAAAAGGAGAAATTCAAAGCAAATTCATTTCACTAAGACACAATGAGTACAATTGGGCTATATGTAGTTTAGCTGATATCAACACAATTAGGTAAGCTCCTGACTAACTTGCCTTATAAACCATGCCTATGCAATTACCAAAATACCCCTATAACTATCTGAGACATAACACCCATTCGTTTTAATATCACGCAGAGCAGTAATGTTATACTTTAATATTTTACATATATCATGGCGGTCCATTTGACAATTTTTTTTTATCAGACACGATTAGTATTCTGGAAACTGTCTATAAAAGCTAGCTTTGTTGTGCAGGTATGACAAGTATTATCAAACTCCTCGAGTGTGGCTTACTGGATATGATGAGGTCAGTGTTACTCACTTGACCCTTGCCATAAGTATATTTCAATGTATTAATTTAAGGTTTGCCTTTGTGCACATGGTCTTGACACTTTTGAAATAATGGGAAAATGTTACTGGTTTGTGCATATGAACAATGAACAACAACACCAACAAAAGTTTATCTTACTAAGTGGTTAAAATTTAAATTTTTAAATCAATTCTTCTTAAATGGGCCTTTAGTCAACATTGTCAACAGCTCTAGTCATGCAGAAACAGAGAGGTGTAGACATGTTCGAATTGGACTACAACTATATTATGGTGTCATCTATGTTTTTACTGTTTACAGAATGGAATCTTTTTCTGTCCATTTTTCTCTTTCATGCATGCCGATGTCTGTATGCGCTGATGTTTTGGTTAAGTTCCAGTGCTATGCTCATTAATTTCTTAGAGCTACTATCTTTTGTTGTTGGAAAATTCTCCTGTCCGTCCTAAATTTAAGACACTTAAGCTATTTTGTAGAAGTTAAGAAAGCAAATTAGACTGCTAAATTACAACATATGCTACATATAATATGATTATAGATTAGTTCATAAGTAGAATAAATTAATCTTGAGAAAAAAAGATAACTATAGACAATTTGAGTGATTAATCTTGCATCTTTAATTTCATTAAAAAGGTCAAAATGATCTTATAATTAGAACCTGGGGTAGTATATATGCCATGAAACAGTGGCTGTGTTAAACAAGTTAGTGTCTCTTCCAGCATTTTCAATTGTACCCCCTTGAAACCAGGTAGACCCATCGACTGATTACCATTTTTTTCTTGTTGCAGTCAAGGATGCTTTTACAACCAGAACTCGTCCTTGAAGATGTTAGTCAAGACCATGCACGTAAAACGGTGAGACAAGCATTTGGATGGTTATGTTCAATTTGAAATGACAGTGTTTGTTTATTTGATGTGACTTACAAGGATCGAGAGTTAGCTATCAATCTGATGTAGTGACTAATGTCATCATTTATTGAGTCTGAGTGGTTTTCACTACTCGGTAAATTAATGTATTTTGTTATTGAATCTGTATGCAGGTAACAATTGAGGACCACCCTCACTTGCCTGGGAAGCATGCATCTTTTCATCCTTGTCGGCATGGAGCAGTGATGAAGAAAATCATTGATGTGCTGATGTCACGTGGAGTTGAACCTGAAGTTGACAAGTAAACCTTTTCTCTACGGCTATAAGTTGCTTTCTTTGGTATTTAATTACTCTGTGGCTTAAGTTGGAATTTTGTCTGATTAGATGTATATATAGTTCAGGTACTGGATGCAAGAACATCTCCATATTTTATGCAAATAGTTTAACTTATATTGTTAAAAATGCTTTCTGAACGAAAATGTACTTTGAGCTCCTCAATAGAGAATGGGACAACGGGTAATCCATATATTGTAATATTGAACAATGTGAGATATGAATGGTCAAAAGAATAAACTTGGTAGAGCTTACTGATAAGTGTGCTCATCTGTTTTCCCCACTACTTATTTATATTTTGGTTTAGCAGCTGATTTGTAGCCATAAAATATTTTATTGTGAGTGGATATTATCCACAATCCCAGATCCCATCTGGTTGGAGCTTGGTAATAATTTGATGACAGACGGCTTCATTGAGGAGTTGAATAATTAGATAATAATTTGTCGTATGGCTTCATAATTAACCATTTTAATTCTGTGGGTCGTTGGGCAGCTATAAAATACTTAAACTAATATCTTGGCATGGTTCTTCTGAAATTGGATCCTGTATAATAAGGGCTTAGTTGGTATGCGGAACATGAACTCTTCTCTGATGAATGCTAAACCTGAACACTTAACTTTTTGCAACTTCCGTTAATGCAATGGTTTAGTAAGTAGGAGTAACCTTTCATTCTTTAAATTTCCACATAATTCTGGATAGATGCTACAATCTGTTATTTGTTTTAACAGGTACCTATTCTTATTCTTGAAATTTGTGGCCTCTGTAATTCCAACAATTGAGTATGACTACACCATGGACTTTGATCTTGGCTCCTCCAGCCATTGACCTTGGTAATTGGTTTTGCTATCTTAATTGAATTATTTATGTTTCTGTAATTCCAACAATTGGAACCTTTATGCTCCGTTCTTTATCCCATGTTTTTTCTCATTAAAGATTTGTTCATTTCACGCAGAAAAAAATTTAGCACTGTTCGATGTTATCCTGTTTGTTGAATGCTGTTGTTCACTTCATGGCTTTTCCTGTTCTTTTATTCACTCTTACAGGGTTTCTCAGATCACTATTTATACTCTCACCCGCACACACTAATATTTGATATGATTTTGCGTACAAGTACTCTTTTTTTTTTTTACCAGAGTACAAATACTCATTTAAAAATGTGTTTACCAGCACTCCAGCACATGAGGTGTTGGGGTTTATTTGCTGATTGTTAAAGTTAGTTAGGAATACCCGTTTTCCTTTATGTGTTTGTCTATGCGGTCATTCAAGAGTCAGAGTCGAAAAATGAAGCATTGAAATTGACACGAAAACAAAATAACCTGATAACAGGACCAGGTATGATTCGGTATAACATAACAATTTCTCTAACAGTCTATTTTCTGAAGACTACAGAGGTCTTGTACAAGAATTATTTTTTCACTTGTTACCAAAATATTTACAATGTTTGAAGAGCTTTAATATGTTTGAAGCACTTTTTTGTTAAGTCTTCACTGGTAAAACAATTCTGTTAAATTGCATGCCTGGCTACTCATTTAGCTGATTACTAAATAGGATACATGGTCGACCATTTCTGGGCACATGATTATGAATTTGGTTCCTTTTTTGTGTTGGACCAAACGATTATGAGTTTGGCTAATAATCATTGTAGGTGATGCATTTATATTCTTGTTTTTTTAGCCTTTTCTGTTTCTTTGCGTAGTAAAATTTCCTTTTCTTTTTATCGTTTCCTATCTTTATTGGCCATAATGTGTCTTTACTTGGATAATGGCAATTATATGCCCTTCTAATGAGATTAGAATATTTTGGGTTCTGCAGATGGAAGCTGCAAATTCAAGTATTAATCATACTTTTCAGCTTGCTCTCTATTGGTTCAAACCGGTGCACAAGAACTTTTAACTTGTTTTTACGTATGTGATGCACATATTAGAACTACTACTAATATTAGTTTGATTAAGTGTACATGTCATGTAAAGGATTGTCATGTGCTTCTCTGGAGGTTGGATACAAGTTTATGTGTAAATAATTGACACGACTTTCATGAAACAATAATTCTCAAGACATTAGAAATTGCATGATATGCTTTCGTGTTATTATGGGTGTGATTAGGTTACATAATTGAACGTGTTACCGGTTAATGTTACCAGTTTATTTATCACACGGGCAAATGTATAAAACCCTTCAAAAATAAAAAAAATAATACAGTATATAAGACTCACTTGTTTATTTATCACTTCAACTGTATTCCCAACTGCCACTATTGAAGTGTTATAGTCAATACTACTAGGAAGACTTATTTCCAAATAACTCACGTGATACATCAAATATCATTATAATTTCACAATCGTACTTTCTAATGATGTTCTTGGTGTCTATTTTTTTTATATAAAAAGAAACATAATAAGACCACATAAAACTAATAATTAATTACATCCATTGAGAAGATGAACCACATCAATTTACATCAATTTACATGACGTGAATGCCTAAGTCATAGTTAAAACTGTTCATTGCTAGAAAATCAGCAGCTACATTATCCTTTAGATTAATCAGCCGAAGCTTTACGATGCACTAATGCTGCAGTAATTCACCAACTATATACTTCTTTAAAACTCTGTTAAAACCCGATTGGTCCACTTGCATGACTATGTAATATTTTATAAACTTCCCTATCGTTCCACTTGTAAGATTTTATAGTTAATTTTTAAACTTTTCAATTAACGTGAACGTCATAATAGCCTTAATTACATTGCATTGTGTGGAACCATAACAATTTAAGATTACCGGATTTGTAAGCTACAAAATTGAAAATTCCAGCCACCTTGATTTCTGTGTTAAAAAATCTATTTAAATAATTTTTAAATCAATATTTTTTCTCTTTAATTTATTGATTAATAAATAGTGGTCACTATTATTAGACAACAATCAAACACACAAACACAATAATTGTAGCCCTCCATATATCTAACAAACTGTACTCTCTTTTTTATAATTGTATTTTGACCATAAATAATTTTGTTTTAATCTTTGGACCCTATTACGAAAAATTAAATGTCAGTGCAATAATCTTTGGACCGTATTATAAAAACAAAGTCGCAGTTAAGACTTGATACGTGTTTCTCTTCAACTTTTGAGAGGCTTTGCAATTAGAAAAAAATATTGAATAGAATCTTTTGTAATCATGCACTATCTATAACAATTACAGTATATTTTTCCATAATAGGTAGAAGTTATCTTTTAAGTGCCCTTTAATATTTAATTTTCTTAATTTTTGAAAGCAATCTTAGCTATCACGTACGTGTATAGTGAAAATTTTATTCTAAGTAAATCACAGTCTAATGCGAATGTATTCATATTATTTTTTTTTTCACTTGACATTTGAGTGTTTGACCTTTGGTGTTACTATTTTTCCCTCGTCAAGTGTTTCATCACAAATCACAAAACATCATTCATCCATGCATAATGAAGAGTTCGATGATCAGGTAGCAATCAAGATTTTTTCTCCGAATGATGAAGGATGCCCTGCATTAGAAGTTGACATACATATCCAATTCCCAATACTTTGACGAGGGTGATTCAATGAACCAATGGGAGTTTTGTGGAACTATGATGTGGTTTAACGAGAGGCCAAATGGACACCTCCTAAGGAATATACCTCATGTCTGCACTATTATTTTTACAAGAACAGCTAAAATCAAGGATTTTCCATGAAATATTTACCACGTTATTAGAGGTTATCATAGTTCACGCATACTAAATTATTTTCTTAGTTTCCTTTGGTTCATGAAATTCAGAAAATATAATAATCATTATATACAATTTTATGTAGGGAGGCATAATTATAATTTTTACTCAACTCAAGGATCATCTACAAAAAATACCAATTGCTTTCAAAGTTTTGTTTTTTTTTTTTTTTTGCGTTTTCATGCATCTACTTTATAAAAACTTTTTTCCTTTTTCATTGACATTAAATTGTTGATGCAGTTACAAAATCTGGCATCAAGTTTATTGCCTCTCTTACCTAAGAAGTATAATGTATGATAAATTTCTTTCTTTCTTTTTTTTTTTGGATGAATCAATTTGTCATAACCACAATCTGTGCGTCCTGCCGTCCCACGAGGCTTGCCACTAATTATCAATGAAAAACATGCTATTCATAAGCCAGCCCCCTTTTTTCTACCAGAAAGGCAGAAAGTCAGGAACAAGTATTTTATATGAAAATTAAGCGCGCAATAAAATAAAAAGCTCAAGGCCTAAATAACAAAATTGGGTGCAATGGAACTTGGAAGGAATAGTCATCATCATTCACGTAAATCAAAAGCTTTTCTTTCTTCTCTCTTTAATTACCATAAGTGAATCAAAAGTTTGAACTCTCATTTTATTCATTCACATGAAGAGATACATCATATATACTGTTGATGCACAATATAGGGGAACTATTGAATATGAATGAATAATCGAAGTACTTTATTAATAATATGATTGAATACAATGAAAGGGGTCACCGGCAACGGTGGTTACAAATATGGGCGTAAATGCCTTGATCACGAATACTTAATTCAGAGTACAATGATGATCAGAGAGAAGAATACAAAGAAAGAAAGAGAGAGAGATTGCAGAGCATTGATTGTGTGCTTCTGAGTGGGTTAGTGGCCTTCTTATAGTTGAAGCTCAGTCCTGGTAGTTGCGAAATCATAGGCGGCCGTTATGGATAAGAGACGTTGCACGTGCTCCGAAAAAGGTGGGCGACTGCTCCGAAATAAGTGGGCGACCAAGTCAATCTGCTTTATTGCCGTTGGTGATATTGTCATAGACGCTCATAGGGCGTCCATCTTGCTTTTAGACTTCTACTGTCGCTAGTGATGTTATCTTCGACGCCCTGAAGGCGTCTATCGCTTTATTGGGCCTCTGTTGAGGCCCAAGCCCATTAAGGTATAACGGTGTATAACATTAGTCCCCCCACTTCTCAATGCTGATGTCAGAAAGTATTGGGAAGTAGCGGTTATCCCACGTCCAACGGCCCAGATCTTCACTTATATTTTCCCTCTCAAATCAACGACCTAGATGGTTTTACTAAATTAACACCGTAACTTAACGACGTCTGACGGTTCGCATATACTCGATTTCGACTGTTCATTTTCCCATTTTACTTCGCAGACGCTCTTCTTCTCTATTCCTCCAACACTTAGAAAAATTGAAACTTTGTTCGTTTGCTTGCATCAACGCATCATCCTACTTTCTGCGAAGGTATCTTCTCATTAAACATCTTATCTTTTCATTACTTCAATGAGTAAATTCGTAGTTATGTCGTCATCTGATTCTGAGAAAACTGCTTCTATTCCATCGCATATTAGTGAAAATGCCCAATCTTGTTCCTCTTCTTCCCCTAGTAATTCCAACATCCTAGTTGATTTAGACACTACTGGAACTTCTAAGGAAAATCCCGTAGATATAGTAGACATATCGAAAAAAGGAAAACAAATTATGAGGATTAGGAAACCCAAAACTTCTGGGAAGTACTTGAAAATTTATGATAGTCGTTATCAAGAGTGGGTTGATGCTGGTTCATCCCCCTCAACCAGTTCTGGGAGAAAATCCAACCCCCAAATCGTACATGCCCCATACACTTGCGAAACTGGGGGTTTACAGACGTCTAGAGCCAACATCTTTAATGATGTCAAAGAACCACATCTTAGGGTCTTAGAAATCTCAAAAATGCCATCACTCTATTATTTCGACCCTAGAATACCTTTTAGGTTGCCTGAAGATGGGGAAGCTCTCGACTCTTGGTCTAGTGATACAATCGCCCTGAGTTTCGAGAGCTTTCGTTATGTCAATCCCTTTCCTTTGCCTAACATAGCTTTAGAATTATGTGTTTTCTATGAAATTTCTCCCTCTCAACTTTCCCCTCACGCCTGGCGTCTCATCGCCATGGCGGAGTTAATGTATCATGAAATAGGAGTCGATTTAGATATGTTCGATCTATTCGGCTCCTATAAGCTTCAAGAAATTAGGACGGGCGTCTACTCTTTCATCCAAGCCAAGGAAGGGCTACCAACTTGGACGTCACTACCCAATGATCGTCAATGGGACGTACGATTTGTAATGGTACCCTTCCAATCCGTCGCCCAGGAGGACTATGTAACTCCAATGTGGCGTCGCTTAAGTAAGTCGTCGTCTCGTTCAATGTTTTCTTTTCGTTGCACTTGTCATCTGATTTATAATATCTTAATCATTTTACAGGCGCATACGAGTTGAGGATCTCCCCGCGCACCAATAGCGACACCAAAAAGAAAATCAAGAAAATCCTCCAGATTCCCGCAGATCAGCGGAATTTTAAAGCCATGATGGAAAGTAAGTCACCTTACGTCTATATTCTATTTATTTAATTCAAGTATTTTCATCTTAGTCGTCTTATTCTTTTTCCTTTATGTCAAATAGGAAAGAAAGTGATCCCCAAGGCTTCTGAACAAAAGATAAACAAAGAAGCTCTCCTCAAGGCCAGAGCGCAACGGCTGGAGAAACTTAAGGCCAAGAGGGGGGAGTATGATGCCGAGGCAAGGAAGGAAGGACATGATCCGCTTGGCGTCCCCCCCCCCAAATCCGGAAACTGTTCCAGCTCCCTCTCCTCAATCCAAAAATAAAAGACTTGTTTCTCTTGCAAACAAGGAGGTCGTCGCTCAGGGAAAAAGGCCGGCAGAAGCGCCCGCCAAAGAGCCTGCCGCCAAGAAATCAAGGGCCTCTAAATCTACAAAATCCGCCAAAGTCAAGGGCGATAAAGAAGACTCTGGCGAGGTCGCCTTGTCTTTTCCTCCCAACTCTTCTGTCAGAAATAAGGAAGGGTGGGACGACGTCTACTCGGAATTGAATAAGCTGGAATTCGAGTACGACAAAGCTGCCTTAGAGTCTCTTGGGAGGAAAGAGGCTTTCAAGAAGGCCGTCCGCCACCAAATGAAGGTATTCTCACTTAATTACTGAATAACTTGTTCTGTCTTTTAACATCGGGTGTCTCTAACCATTTTTGTTTTTTTATTTTCAGTCCCTACAAGTCCTCCTCCATTATGCTGAGGAGAACGATGATGATAAGGCGACTCTCGTTGCTCAGAGGGATGCCGCTCTAGCCGACAGAGAACAATTGATGGCCGATTTAAAGTCGGCTTTGGCCTTTAAGAAGCAAGCCCATGAAGATAGAAGGAGGGCTGAAAAAATAATGAAACGCTCTGATGCCAAACAAGAAGAGCTCAAGGCCACCATAGAGAAGTTAAAGGCTGAGCATTTCAAGGACGTTGAAAATCTTAAGGATTACATCAACCAGGCTAGAGCTGAGTCGTCGGCTAAAGACAAGGAGATCGAGGCTCTCAAGTCGGCAAATAAAAAGTGGGAAGTCGCCTATCACCAGTTGGAGGAAGATATGAGTCAGATGTCTGAAAATTATGAGACTCATATCTTAGAAGTCGATGCTCGCGCTCGAATGGAACTCATGAAAGAATACAAGAGTGGCGAGCACGTCAACTGGAAGCCCGATGATGTCATTGACGACTACTTTCTTTATGTACACTTTTTTAATTGTACAAGGCGGCGGCGATGCCTAAATCTTTTAATTGTAGAAACTTTATTTTCATTATGTACACTTGTAAAAAATTTACATTAATGCAAACCTTGTCTTCTTTCTTTATACTCAATACTCTTCGCGTCACTTCATTTATTTTCTTCGTTAAACACCCACACTTCCAATGGGTGTGGGTGACGTCCTAACAAGATAAAAAGAATCCATCCATTACTTAAGGAATCTCTGAAATTATATTTATCAAATATCAATTCACAACGTAATCGTTCGTACCTTAATCAAACGTTGGTGGTCCTGCCAGGGAATTATTAATCATTAGTCTAAACGTCGGCTTTCAATTAATCGAATAAAAATCACTCAATATAACTCGGGTAATATATACCTTTTCCAGATCAACTTATTATCAGCCTCTCAGGGCGTCATGTAGTCATGTCATCTCGACATCGTCTTATCATCAAATTCTTTTTGTGTCAATTCATCACATTATCTGGGAAATGACATTTCACAACAAAACATCTCAAAAGATAGGGTTAAATTGCATCAGATTATCACGTCCACAGCTGAACTAATCGTCAGACACTAGGTCTTTTAGCTGGGCTCGTCGCCTACAGGCGTTTCTCATCATTTGCATTCTTTCTCAAATAATTATGTCAGTATCATCGTTCTTTAAATCAAATAATCAAACAACTTAGAAATAATACCTCTTTAGATGGATGGCGTTCCAACTCCTTGGGACGTCTTTACCGTGGACGTCGACCAATTTATAAGCTCCAGGACCAGTGATTTCTACCACTTTATAAGGGCCTTCATATGAAGCATTTAACTTTCCATCTTTATGCTCAAGTGTATTAGGAAAGATTTTTCGAAGAACCCAATCTCCTACTTGGAAATGGCGCTCCTTAACACCTTTGTTCCAAAATTTCGTCGCCCTTTGCTGATAGGCGGCGACTCTAATAAGAGCTTGTTCTCTACGTTCATCTAATAAATCTAAATCTTGGGCTAAGTGTTCATTATTAGATTCTTCTCTAGTCCACTGTCTTCTTAAAGATGGCATTCCTACCTCTACTGGTATCATGGCTTCAGATCCATAAACTAGAGAGAAAGGCGTTTCACCAGTCGACGTCCTAGACGTCGTTCGGTACGCCCACAAGACGGCGGGCAGTTCTTCAGCCCACCTACCTTTAGCTTTATCTAGCCTCTTTTTCAAAGACGTCACTATGGTTTTGTTACTAGCTTCAGCCTGCCCGTTCGATTGTGGATTTCTAGGGGTGGAGAACTTAAGTTTAATATGCCACTTATCACAAAATTTTCTAAATTTTCTTCCTATAAATTGAGATCCATTATCACATACAATTTCCTGGGGCAGACCAAATCTACATACTATATTTTTCCAAACAAAATCAATTACCTGGGGTTCTTGTACCTGGCTCAATGCGACGGCCTCTACCCATTTCGTGAAGTAATCTGTGGCGACCAACAAGAAAACTAGTCGTCCAGGTGCTGGAGTAAACTTGCCTACGATATCCATTCCCCACTTAAGGAAAGGCCACGAAGGTACTATCACATGCAATTGTTCAGGGGGTTGTCTTGCCACGGTGCAAAATTTTTGGCAGCGTTCACATTTAGTCACCAAACTTACTGCATCTTTCTGCATAGTCGGCCAAAAATAACCTGCTCTAGTCACCTTTCTTATCAATGATCGACTTCCACTATGGTCTCCACATTCACCTTCATGAATTTCTCTTAACACATAATTTGCCTCAGACGGAGAGACACATTTCAACAAAGGTCCACCAGTGAATGTACGTCTATAAAGATCATCGCCTATGGTGGTGAATCTGGCAGCTCTAACAACTATTCGTCGCGCTTCATTCTTATCTGAAGGTAATTTACCCTGCAACAGATATGAAAGCAAAGGGGATCGCCAATCCCATGTCAAACTGTTATTTAACACAATTCGATTATTTACCTCAATTGCCGGTGTTTTTAGATAAAACAGTGGGATTTGTTTTGTCTCCACAACTTCTATAGACGACCCGATATTGGCGAGGGCGTCTGCTTTCCGGTTGTCTTCCCTACCTATTTGGGTAATCTTCATAGCGTCAAACCGCGTGGTCAAATCAGACACTACATCCAGATATTTCTTCATTCTTTGGTCTTTTGCCTGATAAGAACCATTGATTTGTTTCGAAACTAACTGTGAATCACTCTTCACTTCCAAAACTTTTGCACCCAATTCTGATGCTAACTTAAGTCCAGCTATCAGGGCTTCATACTCAGCTTCATTGTTCGTTGCCTTAAAACCACATCTAATTGCTTGGACAATTTGTTCACCATCGGGGGTTTCAAGCGCGATACCCAGTCCACTTCCTTTTACATTGGAAGATCCGTCTACATGGAGGATCCATGGCGACAAGTTCACCTGTTTCTTAATAGAAAAAGACTCATTATTAGCTGTTACCTGAAGGTTGGGACTGAATTCCGCCAAAAAATCAGCTAGGATTTGTGATTTGATAGCTGTTCTTGGGGCATAAGAGATATCAAATTCACTCAGCTCAATCGCCCATTTCACCAATCTCCCAGATAAATCAGGCTTATGGAGGACGTTCCGTAAAGGATAGGTCGAGACGACCACGATTGGGTGGCACTGAAAATACGGCCTCAACTTCTTAGAAGATGTTACTAAAGCCAAAGCGAGTTTTTCCATCATTGAATATCGCGTCTCCGTATCTAACAAGGCTCTGCTAACGTAATATACTGGGCTCTGTCGCCTATCTTCTTCCCTAACAAGAACTGAACTCACAGCATTAGAGGCGACAGACAAGTATAGATACAAGGTTTCACCTGGACTTGGCTTAGAAAGCAAAGGGGGGCTCGTGAGATATTCTTTCAAATCTTGAAGCGCCTTTTCAGCGGCGTCGTTCCATACAAACTCCTTATTCTTCTTCAATATATCAAAGAATGGTTGGCACTTTTCGGAAGATTTAGATATAAATCTGGTTAAAGCAGCTATCTTACCCGTCAAACGCTGGACGTCCTTCACACATTTGGGTGATGGGATGTCCAACACGGCTTTGATTTGTGATGGGTTCGCTTCTATCCCTCTTTTTGACACCAAATATCCTAAAAACTTACCAGACTGCACCCCAAAAGTGCATTTTTCAGGGTTGAGTTTCATGTTATACTTCCTCAGAAGATCGAACGTCTGCTGCAAATGGTTAATATGGTCTTCCACTTTCAAAGATTTGACTAACATGTCGTCTATGTAAACTTCCATCGTCTTCCCAAGTTGGGCGGCGAACATGCGATTGACTAACCTTTGGTATGTTGCACCAGCGTTTTTCAAACCAAAAGGCATTACCTTGTAACAATAAGTTTCACGATCTGTGATAAAAGAAGTCTTTTCCTGGTCGTTAGGATGCATCAAAATTTGATTGTACCCAGAAAAGGCGTCCATAAAACTCAATAGTTCGTGTCCAGATGTTGCGTCTACTAGGCTGTCAATGTGTGGCAAAGGAAAGGAATCCTTTGGGCAGGCTTTGTTCAGGTCTGTGAAATCGATACACACTCTATGCTTACCATTTTTCTTTGGGACGACTACAACATTAGCTAACCAATCAGGGTATTTCACTTCTCGAATAGACCCAATTTTCAATAATTTCTGAACTTCCTCGTTAACAATTCTATTCCTCTCTGGTGCAAATTTCCGCCTTTTCTGTCTGATCGGCTTGAATGTAGGGTCGACGTTCAACTGATGTTCAATGACATCTGGGCTTATACCTGTCATATCATCATAGGACCAAGCAAAACAATCTAAGTTACTTGTTAGAAAAGAAATTAATTCCTTTCTTACCTCAGGAACTAGGTCCATTCCTATGGATAAAAACTTTTCAGGGTTTTCAGAATCTAGAATTATTTTTTCTAAGTTATCGTCTTCCTCCTTTGTCGCCCTATCCATAGGAATGAACGCCTGTAGTTGCTATGCCGATGGAGGAGACTGTTCCAAGCCTTTCAATGCTGCTTGGTAACATTCTCTTGCCATCCTCTGGTCGCCTTTGATCTCTCTCACACCCCAAGGTGTAGAGAACTTAATTGATTGATGTAACGTCGAAGGGACTGCCTTCATCTGATGAATCCACGGACGTCCTAATAAAGCATTGTAAGTGGTCGGGCAATCCATTACCTGAAACTTGACTAAAGCATTAATTCCAGCAGCAAAAGTCATCAAAGATATTTCTCCAATCGTCCTATCTGGTGTTCCATTTCCAAATACTAAGATAGTTGGAGCCTTAATTATTTGGGATTCTAATTGTAATTCTTTGACAGTTTGCAAATAAATAATATTCACGGAACTACCTGCATCAACTAATATTCTTTTAGTCAAACAATTAGCTACTAGTAAAGATATTACCAGAGCGTCGTCGTGCATCTGAACGTTCTGAATATCAGCGTCGTTGAAGGTTATTGGACCTTCAACCACCTGATCGTTACTCACATTACCATTAATACACTCCAATTCTTTTGGCAAAGACCTTGCATGTCGCTTGGCAGCGGAGTAAGACATCCCACTTATCGCCGACCCCCCAATTATTGTGTTGATTGTTCTGACGGCCTGCGGGGGTTGAGCTGGGGCGTTTTGCCTTTGATCTCTACCTGCATTGTTAGTAGTATTATTCTTAAGGAGATGTTGTAAGTTACCATGCTTAAGTTGGAAGGCTACTTCTTTCCTGAACCTCCAACAATCCTCTGTTCGATGGCCGACGTCTTTGTGGTAGTCACAGTATCTAGTGGTGTCTCTCTCATTGACAGGCGTCGTCATAGGTTTAGGCCATTTCACCCTATCCATCTTTTCAAATGCACTTACCATTTCAGCTGGTCCAATGGACATGTTGAACTCTTCATATCTAGGAGGGGGTGGTTCCCTCTTCTGTTTGTCGCCCTGCTCATTATTGTTAGTATAAGGGTGAAAACGAAAATTTCTACCTCGTTGCCGTTTGGAACGGCGGTCTGTGGATCCCAAATTATTTTGTTGTTGATTAGCTGTCTTTTCCGCGTTTGTGGCAATCACTGAATTAGCGGGGAGACTGGTTGTCGCCAGTCCCTGATTCATTTTAAGGGCATGATTTCTACTGGCGTCGTCCTCTTGAAGATTAATATGGGACCACACGTATGATTGGACTTCTGGCCAAGTTGTCACCCGTTTCAAAACCAATTCTTGATAGAGGCCACAAGTGGGTGGTAATGCTCTCTTAAACGCCTGCACAGCAATGTTAGGATCACAATTTGGAATGCTTACCATTTCTGCCGTAAACCTTTTCAGGAGGTCTCTGTATGACTCGTCCGGCCTCATAACAATTCGATACAAGTCGTCTGACGTCTTAACCATGACTCTGCTGCTTGCAAATTGTTCAACAAAAATGTCAGTTAAATGACTAAATGAAGTTATTTTACCTTGGGGGAGATTAGTCCACCACATCAGGGCTGGGCCAATCAAACTTATACCAAATCCACGACACATGGCAGCATGTCGTTTGTCGGCTGGGAGGACTGCTGCCAGCATAATCTGCCTGTATTGGGCCAAGTGTTGGTCTGGATCCGACTTACCATCATACTTTGGCATAGTAGGAAAAGCAAATCTTTCAGGCAGATCAGCAAACGCGATGTCGTCTATGAAGGGCGACTCTGAATAACTCCCTAAACGGGCTGCATCAAGTGGCTTTTGAACACCTGGAATCGAATACATCTTTTTCTTTATCTCAGCGACCTCCTTCTCCATTCGAAGGGCAAAAGAGAGAATTTCGTCTTCCCTCTTCTGTCCTCCTTGTGGATGATTTTGAGGGATCCTTGCCTGTGACTTCTGAGCGGACTGCTCACCTTGTTCTCGACTATCATAAGACTGAGAATCGTCATATCCCTCTTCGTCGTCTCTACCTGTTTCATCATTAGGAATATCATTATTGTCAGTATTCTTACCTTTATTACCTTTTTCACCAATAGGGTTGCGTTCATGGTCATTTGGGTTTGACACTTGGCGAATCTCCCTTTCAGGTCCGCTCTGCCTTCTTTTGTTTTTTCTGGACTCTAAACCTGCTAAGTGCAGTTTCAATTCATTGTTTTCTTCCTCCAAACGTTTCATCCTCTCAGATTGAATTCCTGCGGATTGTTCGAGACGCTTCATTTGTTCAGATTGAGAGGTCAAGGCTTCTAGGACTTTTTGGAGGTCAGTGGAAGAGCTAGTTGGCTTGGGAACAGGCTTTGGTTGCTGTTCCATCTTAAAGTTCAATCGGCTCGCTCAGAGAACGTGATGCTTTTAGAAATAATGTTGCCGGAGTCCCCACGGTCGGCGCCAAAATGTTGATGCACAATATAGGGGAACTATTGAATATGAATGAATAATCGAAGTACTTTATTAATAATATGATTGAATACAATGAAAGGGGTCACCGGCAACGGTGGTTACAAATATGGGCGTAAATGCCTTGATCACGAATACTTAATTCAGAGTACAATGATGATCAGAGAGAAGAATACAAAGAAAGAAAGAGAGAGAGATTGCAGAGCATTGATTGTGTGCTTCTGAGTGGGTTAGTGGCCTTCTTATAGTTGAAGCTCAGTCCTGGTAGTTGCGAAATCATAGGCGGCCGTTATGGATAAGAGACGTTGCACGTGCTCCGAAAAAGGTGGGCGACTGCTCCGAAATAAGTGGGCGACCAAGTCAATCTGCTTTATTGCCGTTGGTGATATTGTCATAGACGCTCATAGGGCGTCCATCTTGCTTTTAGACTTCTACTGTCGCTAGTGATGTTATCTTCGACGCCCTGAAGGCGTCTATCGCTTTATTGGGCCTCTGTTGAGGCCCAAGCCCATTAAGGTATAACGGTGTATAACATATACATTCCACATATTTTCAATAATACTTATTGCTCTTTCTTTTGGAGTGAGTAAAATTGTCTTTTTTTTATACTTCGAATTTGTTAGGGAGGGCCATGCAATCCATGAGATTATCGACAACATTTAAATACTAATATTTGCCATATATGTCACAAGGGAAAGTGAGCTCGTGTCCCTACGTTGTCCCTAGCTGTCACAGTCCACATTTCATGTATTGCTAGTTTAAAATAGTTACATTTTCATTAAAATTAAAATTTTGCACGATAGGAATTTAGAAAAAGTTTTCTCATTCAAATTTAATGGGAGTAGATGAGTTGTCAAGACTCAAGAGTAAATCCCAAAATTTTTAAGAGGGGGAATCCTCGAAGGTGATGGCATATTAAAATTTTAACTTTCTCTCTCCACATATCTAAAAAATGCGTTTTGGTTTAAAATGTACATTCAGTCGAAATAATTCAAATCAGCCTTAATATGCATATTTTTTTAAAAAAAGAAATAAACATGTAACTCGATTCTAAATAATGTTTTAGTGCCTTACGCTGCTTAGTACCTTTTGAACAAGGAATTTCCTATAAATGGGATGAAATCTGCAACAACCAACACATACATAGTGATTGAGAAAGCAAGTGACACGTAAAATGAAGAGCTGCCAACTCTCTTTCCTATGTCTAGCTCTCTTATTCGCAGCAGCTTCTGCCGATTCCGATGTAAGTATTCTACGACTCACGTTAATATTTTTACTTGTTAAAAAGATATCATTCTTTATCTATTCCATCATCAAAACCGAGGCAAAAAGTTCAAGTTTCTTCCCATACTTTTTGCTACCAATTGACCTGCATGAATCACCAGTCAAATTCTCTTGGTCAATGATCCGATCCATGAAAACATATCCCCAGATCGAGAGTTTAACAAGAATATAATGTACACTGTTTTGATCACTGATTTAGATGATCATTCTGTAGCTTTCTTAAGTAATAATCTAACCCAGATCGATCTCCAGATGTTTTGGCATATATTTTCTTCATATTATATCCAAAATCCTAATATTGAAAGATTTGATGGCCATTATATAGATTGATCTCACCTGTTCATTAATTTCATCAAACAAAGCGACGTTAATCACCGCCATCATCGTCAACTTTTATTTAAGGATCCATCTAAAGCTATCCCCGGCTAGATCAAAAGTTGAACAAGAATCTACACTGCTTTGACTTGGATGACTAATAATCTAAAGAATTTTTTAGCTCACTTGACGAATGATGGGCAATCTAACCCGGATCTCCACGAAACCAATTTTCCTACTCATTAAAAGTGATGAGGAGTGAAAGTTATAGGTGTATCTAAACTTCTTAAATATATTTTAGATGGATTAGATTTGATGCTATTAAATTTTTTTTAATATAGATGCAAACACAATCTAAAAATCAAATTTAAACGTCATGGGATTAATCCGTCTAAAATTTAGTACAAAAACAATCGGTCTAGAATCTAGATACCATATTTGAAAAATTTAATTAATGGCCGTTATAGTATTTTTATATACTCTTAATCAAAGCAACTATACTATTGTTTTTTTGTTCAATGTAAATTAATATCATTTTTTGGGCATCGCATGAAACAGAAGGAATGTGTGTACACCATGTACGTGAAAACGGGCTCATTCAACGTAGCAGGAACCGATGCCATGATTAGCGCGACACTAAGCGATGCAAAAGGCAAATCAGTGTATGTACAGGATCTAAGGTCATGGGGCCTAATAGTGGGTCCCACACACGAGCACGACTACTTCGAGAGGGACAGTCTCGACATTTTCACTGGACGTGGGCCCTGCATTGCATGGCCTGTCTGCCGCCTGAACCTGACATCCAACGGCGGTGGGACCCACCCAGGCTGGTTCTGTGACCACGTGGAAGTCACTTCCACTGGGCCCCACAAGGGATGCTCTAAGACACTCTTCCATGTTGAGCAGTGGCTTTCTTATGATTCCCCACCGTACGATCTGACGGCTGTGATCGACGGTTGTGGTTGGGTTGAGTCTGAGGGGAAGGAGGGTGGGAGATTTGTGGTGGGGAAGGAGAAGAGCTCATCATGGGAATGATAATGAAAATGGAGTTTGTTGTTTAATGTTTGTGTGATAGAATGAGAAGATGGAAATAAATTAAATGAGTGTGTGTGAATTGTGATGAGTGGTGTGTATTGGGAATATAATGTTTGATACTTTCCAAACAAGCACAGCTATGTTTCTGCTACTACCATGTCGTTCTTGTGCTATCAATGGCCATATACTGTTGGCCAAAAGAAAATGACCATCTACTGTATTATTTTTGCTATGATCAAACTTCATATAAGAAATAAATAATAAGGTTCAATTAGTGAAACAATAATTAACTACTCAAACGTCAAAACTGAACCCGACTTATATTTATGGAAAAAAAAACTTTGGTTAAATTTGACTTGTGTATAGATTGTTGAAGCCTCTCACAAATAGCCTCTACATCACATATATGATACTCAGTCCATCCGTTCCCAAATATAGCTATATGTATGAAAACTTACTTGAGGATATGATTTTGTTTTTAGATATTATTAGACTTCTTTCTAATTCTTCTTAAATCTTCCTCAAATTATATATTACTAGTGATACTTTCTAATAATAGCAAGTAAGAGGAAGTTAGAGGAAATTGTGAATGAAGGTCGATGTTTAGTGTCCTTTAGTAACATCACACAATTTTAAATATTAATATTATCAAATTAAACAATTAAGTCTTATATTAAGGCATGAAGCAAATGTATATACATCTTAATTTATGAATATAGTGTCATCAAAAGTCATATTCAATATCTGAATTAAGTGTGTTGTTGAAAGGAGACCTGATGAGCCTGACCTGTAGCCTATTAGAGGCCATTCGGCCTGAGCCTAACCTGGCCCTGAACTGGGCTAACTACTAATCTGTTAGGAGACCTGATAATTAAACATGGTACAATAAGAAGTTTAGAAAGGTGAATTGCGTGTTACATTATTTTAATGGAGATGTTTAGAAAATTATAGGTAATATAAACTTAAAATAAAAGGTATAGTTGTAACTTGTAAGTTTATATCAAGAACTAATAACAAATCGCATCAACTAATTATAATAATATATTTTTTAATTTATAAAAATAATAGTGAAAATGAATTAGAGGTCCCATGGAACAAAAATAACTAAGATAAGGTCTTACGAGTTATTATATGAGGCCAATATTTGTTATATTTAGCCATATAAGTTGTAATTTGAAACTTGTGGGACCTAATTTTAATTATTTTTCTTCCATGGGACCTCTAATGAATTCTCCTAAAATAATACTACCTCCGGTCCTAAATATAAGACTTATTTATCTAATTTGATTAGATTAAAAATGTTAGTTAAGTTAGTTAAAATGACATGATAATACCGACATACCTAACTATCCACCTTCACCTCCACACACTCTCTCTCTCTCTCTTTCTCTTCTTGTCTTTTACTCCCTCCGGTCCTAATTATAAGTCGCCTTTGACTTTTTTTTTTTGGAGAGATTAAGGTTGCGAAATAGACTATTAAATCATGACATCTTTGATATATTTTTAGATTATACATCAGTTTATAGGTAAAATAAACTAGTTTAAGGGAAAAAATTAGGTAAATCAATTTATAATTAACTTATTTTGTTTTTTTAGGATTTTCCAAAAAAGTCAAAGGCGACTTATAATTAGGATCGGAGGGAGTATTAAGGAGCATTGACTCTAACATCCCTCTCTTCTTATTTATCATTAGGGATTATTGACTACACACTCTCTCTTCTTATCTATTACTACCTTCAGTCCTAAATATAAGATCTAGTTGACTTTTTTTGGAGAGAATAAGATTACAAAATAAGTTATTAAATCATGACATATTTGATATATTTTTAGATTATTCATTAGTTTATAGGTAAAATAATTTAGTTTAAGGATAAAATCTAGATAAATCAATTTATAATTAACTTATTTTACTTTTTAGGTTTTTCCAAAAAAAATCAACTGGGTCTTATATTTAGGATCGGAGAAAGTATTAGCGAGCATAGATAAAGATATTTTGGGAAAATATTGATAAAAGTTAGGAATAAGTCTTATACTCCCTCTGTTCCTAAATATAAGATCACTTTAAAGAATTGGATAAGTTCCTAAATATAAGATCACTTTCTATTTTATCCCAAGTTTTGCCTAAATTACCCCTATACACAAAAGGATAATGCTTCTCTCTCTTTCCCTTCAATCTTTCTCTTTAGAGAGGGGTATTTTTGGAAGATCATGTAATCCCAACTAATTGGATTGTCTTCCTTAATCTCCTCAAATTAGACAAAGTGATCTTATATATAAGAACGGAGGGAGTATTTAGGGTAAAACTCATCTACTCACATATATGTCTTACATTTAGGATGGGAAATACTACCTCTGGTTCTAAATATAAGACCTAGATGACTTTTTTTTTTGGAGAGATTAAGGTTGCGAAATAGGTTATTAAATTATGACATATTTGATATATTTTTAGATTATCCATTAGTTTATAGGTAAAATATACTAGTTTAAGGGAAAAATTAGGTAAATCAAAAATTTATAATGAACTTATTTTGCTTTTTTATAATTTTCCAAAAAAAAAGTCAATTAGGTGTTATATTTAGGATTAGAGGGAATATTAAAATGGGGTAATTAATTACAGGTCCCCCACAAGGGAGTTAATACTGGAAAAGTCCCAAAAGTTGAAAATATTAATGTAGGGTCCCAAGGGACCTCACATTAATATATTTGAAATGTGAAAAGGCAGTTTTGCCCCTAGCCTTAAAAAAAATTTACTTCCTCCCTCACCCACCCCCTCCCCCCTCCTCCACCCTCTCCCCCCTCCCAGCGCCCCCCACCCTCCCTCCCACCCCCACCAGCCTCCCCCCCCTCCAGCCCCACCCTCCCCAGCGCCCCCCCTCCCCCACCCCACCCTCCCCCTCCAGGGTCGCGAGGGTCGAGAGGAGGAGTGGGGGGTGGGGGCGTGGAGGGAGGAGGGTGGGGGGAACTGGAGGGGGAGGGAGGCGGACGGGGAGGGTGGGGTGGGGGAGGGGGGGCGCTGGGAGGGTGGGGTGGGGGAGGGGGGGCGCTGGGAGGGTGGGGTGGATGGAGGGGGGGCGCTGGGGAGGGTGGGGCTGGAGGGGGGGAGGCTGGTGGGGGTGGGAGGGAGGGTGGGGGGCGCTGGGAGGGGGGAGAGGGTGGGGGAGGGAGGAGGAGGGGGGAGGGGTGGGTGAGGGAGGAAGTAAATTTTTTTTAAGGCTAGGGGCAAAACTGCCTTTTCACATTTCAAATATATTAATGTGAGGTCCCTTGGGACCCTACATTAATATTTTCAACTTTTGGGACTTTTCCAGTATTAACTCCCTTGTGGGGGACCTGTAATTAAATTTCCCTATTAAAATTAAAATGATTAAAAACTGAATAAAAAAAGAAAACCTTCACCGGAAAAACCTTGGCTGAAAAAAAAAAGCGCGGAGCTGGTCTCACTTCTGATTTTGGCGGAATCGATCCTTCCTACCAAATCTTTTACTCTCAATTCTCCGAAATTCTCATTTATCCATTCATCAAACACACTCTAACAAATTTAGGAACTGGGTTTTCTCGTGAAACAGGGCTTTATATTTATTTTACACTTGTGATGAAGAAAGACAAGGCAATATTGGTTTCAAATCCCAATAGTGGCGAAGACAGTGACGAGAAGCAAGAGCCATCTTTTGGCGTCAGATTCTCTTCTCGCAATAATTCTTCCAAATATGATTTTGTTAAGGTCTTCGTTTTTGTTCTCAATGTAATTTCTGAAGTGGGAAGTTCGAAAAATTCAATCTTTTTTTTGAAACTTTTGGTGGGTTTTGGTTTTTTCAGGTAAAGGTGTGGTTGGGAGATAATGCTGATCACTACTATGTTCTCTCCAGATTTTTGCTTAGTAGAATGTTGACCGTCACCAAGGTGTGTAATTCAGCTATTTGTATTTTATTTTTGTCATGTTGTTTTTTCCCATGTATGTTTTTATTATGAACAATGTGTTTTGGTGATCTAAAACTCTCTTTTTCTGATATTTTGTGTTTGTACCATGCAAGTGGATAATTTGGAGGTATTTTAGCTTGTGTTACATTGTAGAATAGCTTCCCAAAAGTTATGTGTTTGATGTTTTTATTGCACAATGGTGCACCAATTGTGAACATTGGATGGTTTATGTTTATGAGGTTTACAGGTTTGATGTGTTGGAAGGAAAGTGGGCCAAGTTGTAATCATGTATGTGAGAAAGAGGGAAATAGAAGAGAGATCAAAGAGAAGTACAGAGGGTTTAAAGAAGAAGAACTAGAGAAATAGTGAGATAGAGAAGGAACACTCGGGCTTCACATTGTAACTAAAGTAGCAACTCAAAATCTGAATACAATAGAGTAATAAGTGCCTTATTTATAGTTCTAATCCCTACAACAGCCTAACTAGCTAACCCCTATTTTTCTTAGTATATTTACACATCGCAATGTTCTGTTTTCACCATGTTACATGCCTTTGGTTGGAAAGAGGCGTCTGCAATTTTGAACGTGTCTCTTATTTCTTGAGCTGGTTTGGAATGGATAATATATATAACTTTGGTTTGGTGATCCTCTTATGGACTTATGAGTTTATTTGTTTTTTCTTTGGGAGATGTTATTTGTAAGTTGGTGCCCAACTCGAGGGCCGTATTTTCTCACGTTCACATCATATAATTGATTTGCTCAAACTAACCTTCTACCACACTAAATAAGCCAATTCAACATGCCTAATGAATCACATGCCCTCTTGTATAATTCTTTTGTAAACTTCTATTACGTTTTATTTTGCCTTCAGTATCTGATTGAACAGGTGACAGCTTGCATTGTGTATTAACATTGGGACATTGTGATTTCAGATCCCAAACCACGTGGCTGTTAAAATTGCTCTTGAACTTAAGAAGGTGCTCATTGACAATAGCCTTCTTGATGTGTATGCCACTCTCATCCTACTTGCTCTTTTTACTTGATTTTATCCGTCTCTTTTCTTTTGTCCTGCTGAATTCTGGGCAACTATTGTATAAATTCTTTTTACATTGTGATTCTACAATGCAGCTCTCAGTCTGATTTGGAAGCTAATCTTTTTAAGGTATGCTGGAAGGTTCTGATGTTTTTGATTCATGGATTGCATTGCTTTCTTGGCTATCTACATCTTCTATTTTATACTTTTAGTGTGGTTTTGGAGTGACATATCAGGAAATGTTGAGCAAGAAGGATTTTTTATTTTGGATTTTTGTTGTGTCCTAGCATTTTTTATTTTTGTAATCCTTCTAAACTTGTAGTTATGGGTAAATTTAACCTCCATTTTAAGATACCACTGTCGTGTGATTGACTTGATTATCTCTTAGAGCTTGCTATGATTGTTTTACACAATTGTGTGCGCGCTCAAATTGTGAATTATTTATTCTAGCTGCTTGATTCGATCAATCTTGACATCAAACTGTATGTGCAACGAAATTGGAGAACTTTGTAGTGTTTTGAGCCATACTATTTTCCTTTTTTAGCTGGACTTCTCCTCCTCCCTGATTTGCTTTTCCTATTCTTTTCCCTATAAAATCCCTTTTCTTCTCTAAAGAATTTGCTGGGACTTCCCACATCTAAATAGGAATTTGTATCTTCATTGGAGGAAGTTGCAATTCCTGTTTTCATATCATTGCAGATTTTTATTGAAATATTATGCTTGGTTATCTGTTGTTTTTTAATAAATAATAATTTCCTTTTTTTAATCAATTGATGTTATTGTGAATTTGAGATGAGGAACTACCCTGACTAGATTTCTTTTGTTTCCTAAATGCTGATATAATCTCATCAAACTTTCTAAATAGGAGTCTTTATGTGCAGCTTATGGAGCGGAGAGGGTATGGAGAAGAGTACATTAATCGTTATAAAATGATGACAAGGTTGGTGAGCCTGAGATTTTGTTTAGGAATACCTTGTTTTGTTTTTATTCTGTCAGTCCAAATAAAACTTAACTATCCAAAATTTTTGTATTTACTAAAGTACCTCTCTTTTATGTAATTTCAGAGTAGTGTTTGATGTATATATTTAGCTGCAATAAATAGATTTTCATGTGCTTTATAGTAATTATAATGAAAATTCTTTTTATTTTGCTGACATAATATTTCATCCAGGTTTCACCACCAAAGAGTTCCCTTGGTGATACTTGTTTGTGGAACTGCTTGTGTTGGGAAGTCCACTATTGCCACCCAGCTTGCACAGAGACTAAATTTGCCAAATGTCTTACAGGTAGGCTTTGTTGTTGTTGTTGTTGTTGTTGTTGTAGTGACTCAGTTTCCGCAAGTCTCCCATAAATAGTTATTTTATGGTGTCCCCTCTTTGATGAAGTCTGTTGGAAATACTGTTGATGCTAATTAAGTTATGTTATTTGCCTTGATCTAAAGAAAAGTCTGTCTTCAGGATTATGCTCAAGTGTTATTATTAAACAAGAATAGATGTATCACATCTTTCTATTAGGATTAAGTTACATTATGATTTTTTTTTAAAAAAAAAAGTTACATTATGATATTTTTCTTGTTGAATCTTGCAGACAGATATGGTGTATGAATTGTTGCGGACTTCTACTGAGTATGTCCTGCACTTCTCTTTTTAATTTTTTTTGACATTTGTGTTCATTCATAACAAATGTAAGTCGTTCATGAAGGGGCTAATATGTAGACTATGCCAAGTTTATATTTGACACTAATTTATTTATTTATGAAATCAATTTCAAAATATGTTGTTCTGGCAGAAAATATGTAATTAACCTGGCTGTGGCATGTGGATATTTATTAGAAAGGCAAGACCACAAGAGAAGGGCAAGACTTTAAAGGATTTACATACTTGCTAATGGAGTACTATACTTAAACTAATAATCATATTAATGTTTATGTTCACATTGATAACAAAATGTAAAACAACCCTAAGTTGTGCCAATTTACTTTTTATTACTAAATAGCAACAATTATTGGTATAAATCAAAGGCAGTGTACTCTTTCTTATAGAGACAATTAAAATGCAACCCATAACAAGTTAAGCTATTGGCTCCACTATGATATTCTTATTTCATCTATAATGTGCTCCTCAGTTAGCATTAATAATGTAGTAGCCTTATCCACCACATTAGGATGATTAAGTTACATTTCATTCTGCATCATTTTTATATTTCTTGTTTATGGAAATGAACTGCACCTGCCCTTAATGGTATATGTGGCTAACATTCTAAACTAGCATGTTTATATGTGGTGACTGTTGTGTTTTCGTTAATTGAGTGATTGATAAATGTCAACGTATATTTTTTCTCAAGAATAATAATAATAATAATAATAATAATAATAATAATAATACATTGTTCTGTCCTTATATAGTGCCCCGCTGGCATCTACTCCTGTATGGTACCGAGACTTCAATTCATCTGAGGAGTTAATAACTGAATTTTGTAGAGAATGCAGAGTTGTACGCAAAGGTACAATTTGTTCTTTCTTGCATTGGATTTCTTTTAATTGAAAAGATTTTTTCAGCATTATGGTTTATAAACAAAGTTGCTTATTTTTGGAGCAAAATTATTGTTTAACTGGGAAAGCTAAGGATTTTATTTCCTTTTAAATAATATTTTCTGGCTAATAGTGAATTTTTTTTCCAGGTTTGGCTGGTGATTTGAAAAAAGCTATGAAAGATGGAAAACCGATAATTATTGAGGTATGCATGAACTAATATTTAGGGAATTTGTATTCTGACCAAAAAAAATATTTAGGGAATTTGTTTATTTGTTTCTTAAGATCCACACGTGAGATTTTCATTTCTAGATGAATAAACTCATACAAGAAAACTTTGAAGAGGCAGTTGCTTAATTCTTGTTTCTTTGAATTGTAGAGGTGGTTGTTATATGTTGATTTTGACACGGGATATTTAATGCCTGAAATGAACAGAAAATGGAAAATAAAAAATGAATTAGTTCTAAGTGGATTAAAATGAAATTTTGGGAACAAAAGTTGTCAGGTTTTGTTTCTCAGGCAATTCTTGGGTTTGTGTGACTAGCTGTAAAAACGATATGTCCACATGAATTTGTTTTCACGCCTGGATAAGCTTCAGCATGATCAATTTGCCGTATATTCATTTCGTTCGTGGATGGTTCACTTTTTCTCTTATTTTTTGTTATATAATTCTTCCAGGGTATACATCTGGATCCCAGCATTTATTTAGTGGATGATGAACAAAAATCATCTTCTAACCCACCAGTTGAAACTAATGAGATAAATCCAGTATCTGTGGCACCAGATGATAATGCTACGGAAAATTCAAAGAATAATCATGACGGTGTATGTTACGGTGATGAGAATAATGGTAGCTTAAGGCCTCCAAGCACCAAAGAGAAAATATCTACTGACCATGTTGAATCACTTTCGAATTCTATGCAATCCATTGATCTAGCTGGAAATATCTCTGCAGATAAAGGTTAGTATATTTTGTTGTCTTCTATTTATGCCTTTGATGGGGCAGTTGTGTGCAAACCTGCAGCGGAAGCCATCATGTATATATGATTTTTTTTAAAGATCTTGATGGTTGACTATGTGATTAAATTTATTGTTGTGCAGGCGGTCCTACTAGAGAACTGGACACAGACAAAACTAATATTACAAAGAAGTCAGGTTCCAAACCAATAGTTGTGCCTATTGTTCTGAAGATGTCTGAATTTGATCACAAGGTTTTTTTTTTCCATTGTGTCCATTGCTTTATGATTCAAACATTTATTTCCATTAACAGTTTCTATTTTCAATCTTAATTTGTCTAAAACTTCTAAACCTAGCTGGTTTAAACAAGTTTATGACACGGTGTCTATTTCGAATATGGACCATAATTCCATAAATGAAAGTTCAACTAACTTTCAGGCTTCTTGTATACAACATCTTCTATTGTAGTATTGATGTGTGTGTGTGTGTGTGTGTAATAGTCAAATATGATTAAGATTAAATACGAAAGTACAGAGTGCAAAGCAAGTGCCATCCTACTATGTATCTGATCCTATCTATCAGAAGTCAGCATACTTTGCCAACAGATTTCAGTAGTCTAATGAAGCTTTCAATTTGTAGGCATTACTTGAGGAGTGGATCTCCAGCCGTTCATTTAATGATAAATGCCCAGGCCAGGTAACATGTTGTAGGGTGCACATTTTATGATTTTTTTCCCCCAAGAAAAAGTTTTGTGAATATATTATTGAATGTGGAGGACAAAATTTAATAAACTTTGAGGATTTGATATTTTAGCTCTTTGCACCTGCTTGAATCTGTTAATCATGTAGGCGTACATGCATATATGGGTTTGGATAAAAAAGACTCTTACAAGTTATACTAGATTTGAAGGGCTGTGTTTTAGCCATTTGGTTGTTGTATTTAACGTCTTAGCCAATGATTATGGTATAGATAGTAGATGCTCCTAAAAGGGACTAATGGTAGTAGAGTTTTTAGTAGGAGGCAAGTCTGTTTTCAATTATTCGTTTCTCACTTTTTTATGTAATGCATAAGAAATAGTAGTTGATGATAAGTTTCTGAATTCACTTTTTAAGTGAATTCACTTCCATTTGTTTTGGAATTAATTTGCATAATGTGTCCGCCCAATCAAATTAGATTATGCATACATATATCAGTGAAGTGGTTTTTGGTATGTGTTCATATATGCGAAGTGCTTGCATATTTATATTTAAATTAATCATTTTATTAAATATCAAAGAATCAAGAATTTCTCATGTGGTAAATTAATTTCAAATAGAAGATTGGTTTTGAATATCCTAGTCAGCTACTTTTTGAAATGAATTTTACAATTTGTAGGATAAAAATAAGCTTATACAGAACCTGAAAACCATCCAAGATTATCTCTGCTCCTTCACATCACAGGTATGTCCGACAATTTGCTTTCCATTTAACTTACTGTTTCTTTTGTTGGCAATACATGTTATGTTTTAGCCCCTTAACTATGTCCTTGCGTAATGTCTTAAAAGCTTCTTTATTACAGGTATTTTATTTTGTTTTTATCTTAATAGTTCATTTTGGTACAAGGACACTACCACCGCAATGATTAGTTACTTTATTGATGGTGCCATTGCATAGTGGATAGGTTTGGTACCTAAATATCTTGCCTTATACATCCTCTGGCTTGTCATGTTATAGGGCTTGACCGTAGTCAATGTATCAGCAACAACATTCCCTCAAACACTGGATTGGTTGCACGGCTATCTTCTGCAGGTATATTTATACGAGTTTTTATTGCTTAGTGCCTTTTTCTCTCTATAAAAATTTCTTTTGAAGGTAATAAGAAAAGAATATTTTACGTTGGAATAAATTGAAAGAATAGTGGGAGATCAAGTTGGGTTTCCTTTAGAATCAATACAAGTTGGTAGTGTTTTGAAGTTGTGACGTAAATTCGATTTCTTTCAGTGTATTGAGCAAGGCATTTCGTCAGTGTCCGAAAAAGGACCTCAAGTTGCTGCAACATAGATCATGTAGTGAGTCTCACAGGTAATAATTCACTATCATTGATTCTCTTGTGCTCTTAGCTCCTTTAATGTACCGATTACAAGTTTAGAGTCCGTGATGTGCTCAACTTAAATTGCTGATTAAAAATTCTTGAACGTGCTCAACTTTATTTAAAGGAATAATTTTCTTTGTAAAGTGAAGGTGCATTATTTGCATTTTTGCTTCATAACTGTTGAGTTCCTTTCCCTTTAGTGAAGCAGTACATTTTTTTATATATAATTCAGTAATGTTCTGTTCTGTGGGTTGAACCAGACTTTGCAAGTAAATGGATGTTGCTGAGTAAGCTTATGAAAATCAAGGGGAGTTCATCACTGGGACATGTCTGAAAAGAGCCTTTTTCTAGGTGCTATGTACACAACTGTTGGTCGATAGCCTCTTGTGAGAGTGAAAGTCCACTGAAGTATCATTGCAAGGGAACGGAGAGCTCTTATCCAGGGCAAAGTAATTATTAGATGTTAGCTAAATTTTCTATTGCGGTCCAAAAATGCATGTTTTTTAGTGATATTTTCCACACGATTTTGCTAGTTGAAGTGATTGTATAATCATGTATCTTGAAATGAAATATGCTTTCATTATGATCGTTGAGTTTCTAAGTGGCGCAGCTAGCTGATTTGGTCTATAAGCTATTTTCCCTTCAAACGGTCTTTTTATTTATACTATACACAGGCATGTCCACATGAAAATACGTACATTATATTACTGGGTAGTGAAGTTTAGTGAAGGAAGTGGGAAGAAAAAAGTTCCTATAAACTTGGATGATTATGTTGCAATAGTACTGTTAGTAAGTGTGAGAAAAAGTAACGAGACTAGAGGGAGAGCATATGTACTCGTTATAATACTGCATATTACTCTCCCTCCGTTCCTAAATATAAGATCACTTTAGTTAATTCAAAGAGATTAAGGAAGACAATAAAATTACATGATCTTCCTAAAATCCCCTCAATTACTTATCTTCAAAAGGAGGAGGGGTTTTCAATGAAAAGAGGGGGTATAAGAGTAGTTTGGGCAAAAGTTGAGATAAAATAGGAAGTGATCTTATATTTAGGAACTTATCCACTTCCCCAAAGTGATCTTATATTTAGGAACGGATGGAGTAATATTCATAGAACGCCTAGACAACTCTAGAAAAAATAAAGAGCAGGAGGACTAATTTAAGTAGAATAAAGAATATAGAGGAATAAGTTATTTGTAATAAATACTCCCTCCGTTCCTAAATATAAGATCACTTTGGTTAATTTGGGGAGATTAAGGAAGATAATAAAATTACATGATCTTCCCAAAATCTCCACAATCACTTAACTTTCAAAAGGAAGGTTTCAATAAAAAGAGGGAGTATAAGGGCAGTTTTGGCAAAATTTGAGATAACATAGGAAGTGATCTTATATTTAGAAACTTATCCACTTCCCCAAAGTGATCTTATATTTAGGAACGGAGGGAGTACATATTTAAATTTCCTCAAATACCCTAACCATGACTTTTATCAGATTAAAACCTTTTAATGCTTACAATCGTCAATGGAGAAATTTCAGAGAGAAGATTATACACTACGGAACGGAGAGAAGTTGTATTAGGAATTTAGGATATTTCTTTTAGGGTAAAAGATCACATTCGCCCTGGAAGTTTCTACCTAGGATCATGGTTGCCCCTAAACTTTTTTTTTTATCAAATATGCCCCTATAGTCCTGAAAATGGTTCAAATTTGCCCCTTTAAGACGGTGCTCTAAACGTGAGCCGTTAAATATGTACGTGGACATTTAAAATGATTAAGTGGCAGCAATGGCAATTTTATGTCATTTTCAGCCGTTTATAATCTTTTTTAGAGGAAAAAGAGAGAGATTGGATCATCCAGAAAAAGAAAAAACTACAAGGAATAAGAGAGAACGAAAACCCTTAACCCCGTAAGTGAAGTGAATTGAAATTCCCACTCCCATAAATTTGTCATCTCTTTCACTCCCTCACAGGTTCGAAGAGAACCCATGTGTGTTGGCAGTGTTGCTCTTAAACGAATTGATTTCGAGGAGGAAGAAGATGATTGCGAATCGGAGGTGATTATGAACCATCCATTTCTCTTACACACACAGAAATGGATGGTCAATGACGGAATTAACAGAGTCAGACTTTTAGAGAGAGAAAGTAAGGACAAGAGAAACCTCTAAATCTGATTAGAAAAACATGTTCTTTGCACAATAAGTAGTAAAATTTCGGTTTCAGATTAAACAGAGCCGGAAACGGTATGAAAAATAATCCTCAAAAATAAATACAAACAAAAAATTAATAAGAAAATATGGAACAAAATGATCCCAACGATGAGGTGAAAACAATCCATGTTAGACCCATCATGGAAGAAAATAAGGAAATGCCAGAAATTGAATTCTTCACTGTGAAATCTTACACATGGATAATTACTACAGCCAAAGAATCTCTGGCCATCCCGTGAGTGCTTCTGCCTATGCCATTTTCCTTGCGTCTTTGTGACCCATTTCCGTCTTCCTTCTTTCTCAGCTTTACCAATTTTTTTGGGTGCGATGAAGAGGATGAAGAAATAATCACATACATTCAAGTGGCCACCTATCATCTGACTACATCAATTGAATACCACGTGTCTCGAAACTATTATCTTAGATGGCCAATAAAATGACGTGTCAAACGGCAAGTGAGTGGCACGTCCAAAAGGGACAGATTTGAACCATTTTAAAAACTATAGGGGCATATTTGATCCCAAAAAAAGTTTAGGGGCAACCATGATCCTATTTAGAAACATCCGGGGCAAATTTGATCTTTTACCCTTTCTTTTACGAACAAATTTGACTCCTAACGATAATACATTTCTCCATCCCAAAATAATTTATTATTACAGTGGGTAAAAAAGACATATGATCACCAGAGTATAAGAACGTGAGTAGTACAATACAAACACAGTCTCTATTTTTATTCATATGTAATATAGTACAACAAGTATTATTGTTGTACAACATTTAAAGCTTACGCAGGTTTTAGATTAGTAATACTTATACTACAGTAGTTCATTACTATTTTAATGTTCAATTCAATTCTAAGTTCAAGAGTTGTACAATTTCTTTTTTTGATCAAACAAAAGTTGTACTATATTATACTAATTAATCGCATATTTGGTTGTAAGTTCGATAAAAAATATAATGAGACTAAAGTATTCTGTATTTTTTCCCTCTTGCATTTTTAAATACTTAGGAAGTGGGGATCCGAAAGAAGAAGGCACTCAAATACAATGGAGTAGTATATAAACATAGATAGTACGTATTACAATATAAACTTAGTTCTGACGGAAAAAAAGCACATTAGAAACTTAGCCAATATCTTTCATCATATGAAAGCAGTACAATATAGTACAAGTATTACTATTCTAACAAGCTCAACATCTTGACATCTCAAGTTTGTGGGAGTTTTTAGAATAGTAGTACTTGTACTATATTGTTCTATTATTTTAATTTCAACTCTCAAGTTGAAGATCTAGACGACTTAAAGATTTTTTAATAATATAGAATACTTTAAGTTTAGTAGAATAATAATACTCCGTACTATATTATACTAATTGTATGCGGTTGTAGGTTTGATTTTTAAAAACAATTGAGATTAAAGTAAATGCGTGAGTATTCTATATTTTTCCCCACGTCATTTGTGTGCGTATGTAGGAGTGGGGAAAGAAAAAGGCAGACAAACAAAATAAAATATACAAACATGGGTAGTACAATATAAGCGTAACCAGTATTCTTCACCATATGCAGTGCAGTACAATATAGTACAAGTATTACTATTCTAAATAGGCTCAAGTTTCTCACACAACTCAAGCTTGAGGGAGTTTAGAGTAGTAGTACTTGTACTGCACCGGTGCATTGTACTACTATTTTAATGCTCAAGTCTCAAGTTGAAGGCTTGAAAGCTCTGCTTATTAGAATAATAATACTTGTACTATATTGCACTACAATACATACGGTATGGAATAATGGTTAAGTACATTGTAGTACCTATAATATATGTGTACTTCAGAGTTCAGTGCTATTGCCTTCCTTTTTGAATTCAACTAGCTAGGAGAGATTTGAGCTTAAGGGGAGTGAAGAGGATTGGAATGAGATAAACCCAAGACCAAGCTATGAGAAATCATGGGAGGCTTTGATTCCCCGATTGTTTGAGAGGGATTGGAATATCATAGAAGAAGATTATCAAAATAGATAGATATTGTATGTATTTCTTTCATTCTTATATGCCTATATATAATGAGTGCCATAAGAAAAGAACATAAGTACATTGTAGTACTTGTAGTACACGAAGAATATAATGAATTTAGACAATGTTAACAATTTTACAGTGTAGTACAAAGTAATATTCTAGAGTTCTAGTACAAGGCACATATCCATGCACGTATGGCAATGGCACAAGCGCAAGATTTGATTCTCAGTGGTCCATGAGGATGGAGTCCATGTCTACAATTATTTCTCTATCTCTTTTTGTCCCAGCTGCTTAAGCAATCCAGCTTAAGCTTTTAATTCACTTTAATTGGAAAAATGCCAAAGTTTTACAGAGAAGCCATTCACTTCAATCCACTACTCTACCATTGGACAATTGGTCACTTTGACTAGTCCAGGGTAATTAAAAAGGTGATAATTAACTAATTCATTCTAAATCGAAATAGTTTTTCCCTTTAACTCTTTTTAAAGAATTTATGGTTTGATCATAGAGAGATAACATAATGTACTTATATTGGACTAGTTATTATACTTATAATATTATTTCTTCACTCTGATTGGACCGGAATTTATATGTTTAAGCATGTGCATTTGAGCTTAATAAGTGAGGTTTAATTGTTATATTTGATCATTATTGGTGATTTTATGTGCACATGCTTATAGGTGATTATATGGAAAATCCTAGCTTAATTACTTGCATTTTAAGTAACCAAGGGTATTTTGGTCATTTTGACTAGTTGTGCGTTTTCATGTGTAGGGGGGTCCCACGTGGGCCCCATAACCCTTTGGGATAGCTTGGAGTGCAAAGAATTGGCTTGGAGGGAAAGACAAAGGCATAAGACAAAAGTTACCCCTTTTGTCAAAAACAAGGGATTTGCAAATTTCCAAAAGGGGTAATATGGAGCCAAAAATTCAAATTCAAAGTTGAAGGCCTCATTAAGGGCATTTTTGGGAGCACAATCAATTGGAGAAAAAGGTGGAAGCTTTGGAAATGCATTTAGACCAATTCATGACCACATTCATCCTCATTTCTCACCACATTCCAAAAATACCCTTCCTTTCCTAACCTCTCATCAATTTGGCCTATCTCCCTCCATAACCATAAAAATATCTTTTTGACAACCCATTTACACCACTTGACAACTCATCAACTCCTAATCACTCTCATTAACCCAAACTTCACTTCATTAAATAAAACCACAACCTCTCATTTGTGACAACTAGCACATACCTTTCTCTCTCTTCATCTCATTTTCTCTCACTTTTCTCTCATCCTTTTCACCATTCTCACCAAAACTTTCGGCCAAGCTTCATCCTCCATGGATTCTCACGCCATTCATCTTCCTTCCACCTTCTCCATGCTTGGCTAAGCTTCTCCTCCTCTCCTCTCCAAGGAAAAGTGCCTCAAGTACACAAAATTGGCTTCATGACTTTGTAATTTTCTTTTTAGGTTTCAAGCTAGTTTTACATTTTGCCTATGTATGACCTAGATCTAGGTTTATATAGGTTAGATCATCTTCATTTAGGTGTTCTACATAATTTTAGCTTGAAAACCTCTCTTTATTGTTAAGAACATGAAAACCTAGGCTTATATTTTGTAGTTCCATGTATGTACATGTGTGCGATTTGTTACCTTGTGTATGTGTGGAATGAATTTGTTTCCTAAATGCTAGATTTAGCATTTAGTGTTGCTTTTGGTATGTTCTTGGCCTAAAAGAGCTTTTGGCTTGATTAGGTTAGTTAAATGCTTGTAGATTTCTTTGATTAAAGAAGTCTCAAGTATTTAACTAGTTTAATTAAGTGTGACAAGGTTATGAAGCCTAATTAACCTAAGGCACTAAGTACTTGGAGAGGGAGGTGATTTCTCAACTCATATCCTTACATTTTCAATTCGGTTAGTTTGTTCTTTTACTAGTCTTTAATTGTAGCTTGTAGTTAAAAATCAATCTCAACATCCTCTTAATTTGCGTGACATTTGAACTTAGAACTTGCAAGATTTTAACCTAGATTGTGGAAAGACCTAGCTCACCACTACTACCTAGTAGTTGAGTTTAGAATTTTTGATTGACCTAGAAGGCGACAAATAGGTTAAATCAAGTGGCGCCGTTGCCGATTTAGGTTGATTCTTGCTAGTTTTAGGTGTTAGAAGTCACATTTTAATTTGTTGTTCTTCATTGTGTATAATTGGCTAAAGTGTGCATTTTGTGATAATTGTTGAAATCTTGTGTTTGCATCACTTTTAGCTGAATATTAGATTGTTTTGGAGGTGTATAGGCTGCTCTAGTTGGCCTTTACTTGCTGGAAAGTGTTGCTGGACATTGTGTTTACTTTGCTGGAAATTTGCACTGAAAGTCCTGTTTTGACTGGTTCACTGTTTTTAAAACTGGGAAACATCTACTGCGCAATAATTCACACAGTTTTACCTGGAACATCTACAAGATTTGAGCTTTCTTTGGACATATTATTTGTTTAAAACTGAGTTGTATACTGCCTGGAACAATTCGGTGAAGTTAGACTGTTTGCTGGAAAGTCACTGTCTGACCAGTTTGCTTTCTGTTGCGACTGTAAATTGTGTAGCTGGAATTTGACCAAACTGTTTCTTGTGGTTAAACTACACATTTTAAGCTTTCCAGGAACATATTACTTGTTGCTAGACTCATTCTATATTGTCTGGAATTAATTTTTGAAATCTGCCCTGTGTGCTGGAAACTGTCTGGACAACACTGTAATTTCAGCGAACTTGTTTTCAAAACTGGTATTGACTCACAACTAATTTCTGGAAACTGTTTTCACTGGTAAAACTAGAAGATTCAAGCTTTATTTTGATATATAATTGGCCAGGAAACTCATTTTCTACTGTCCAGGGTGAATTTTTGAAATTGCCCTGTTTTTCTGGAAATTGCCTGCGGAACTGCTGACTTTGGAGTCAATCGGTTTGATCTTATCCTGCCCTGTTTTACATGATCTTTGGCTCATTTTGACCAGTTTTGAATAAGCGTTTGATTGATATATTGTGATCAATTTTTGGTGCAGTATTCGTTTGTCTAGAGGTAAAACACTTGCTGTAATTGTGCATTGTCCTGCTCAACTTTGAACCAAAACTGTTTACATTCTACTTATCTGTTTTGAGTAGTGTTTGGTTTGTTTGAAAGCTTGTTAATTGATCTTTTAATCTGCCTGGTTGATCTGGAAAAGTTGGTTGGAATTTAATGTCAAAAAGGTGCTCTAGATACCTTTATTTTCTAACCGGATCATTGTGGTATTGCACTGTTTTTGTGGATCTTTTTCTGGATTGTTTTGCAGGGGACTTCTCACTGGTTTGCAGGGTTTCTTTGAGAATTTTCAAGGCTATTTTGAGTGCTCTATCTTTCCTAGATCTTGTGCCATATCATTGGCCATTTTCTTGCAACTAGTGGAGGTGTTAGTGAAGTGAAATTGCAAGCACTTTCTTGTGCTCTTGTGCTACATTTTTCTGGATATTGTGGCTTGGTTTATTCTGTTTGTTGGCTGGCTGGATATTTGTGTTTTCTTTTGCAGGATCAAACTCTTCTTTTAGCACATACTTGCTGGACATTGAAAGCACTCACTTGAGTGCTTCTCGAAAATTGATTCTGGACATTTCTAATTGTTGGGCTGTTTGGATTTCTTTGCTGGATTGTTTGGATTTGTTTTGCAGGGCATATATAAGTGCTAAATTGGCGGGTTATATTGGTTCTATTGTTGGATATCTTGGACATTTCTTGCAGGGCACTTTTGGTGGTTTAATTTGCTCATTTGGTGCATTTTATATCATCCATTTTGCTAGATTTTTGTGTCCTAATTCGGCCAGCTTGCTATCATTCATTCTTGTCCATTCTTGTATGCCATTCCATTCACATTTCACTTGCTTTCAGGAAGTATGAAACCTAATTTTACTCTTGTGCCTTTTAATTTCGACATTGAAAGGATCACAAGTAAAATTAGGGTTCAAACATCCAAGACAAAGCAAGTTAGTGCATTCACTTCCACTACACAAGCACACATATCACCACTTGCATTCAATCATGTCATTTTTCACCAACATTGTATCATGGCTGAAGATAGTCAATTGAAAAGGGCCGAAATTGCACTTAAAAAGAGCTTAGAGTATGCCATTTCTAAGGACAAAACTGATTATTTAAATGGCAACTTTACAAAGGATGATTTAGCAATGCTTAAAGTCCGATTGATAAATCTTCAAAAGAACATTTCATTGAAAGGAAAATTGTTAAAAGAGGTTATGTGTGATCCTCAATTACTTGATGTTCTTGAGAAGAAGGTGATCATGTTGCTTATGAGACTTGAAGCATATGAGGAAGCTAGGCATCCAACAAAGAACAACAAGTTGCAAGCCAACTTGCAAGGCCCTTTCATTGTGCTTAAGGTGAATCAATTCGGCATAGTGGAAGTCAAGCAATTGAGGAATGGAAGAATTCACCAAGTTCATGGCCACAAGTTCATATTCTTCAAGGATAATTTCAAGCCACCATAAAAGGTTGTTTCTTTCCTTTCCTCACTTGTTCTTTTATTGCAAAATCTTAAGTGTGGGGGGAGATGATTAATAGTAGAAAAAAATAGGATTGTGTTTAGGTTTATGTTCTAGTATGTTGTTTTAGGTTGTTAGAAAAACAAAGAAAAAAAAATTATAAACTTGTGTTAGGTTGTGTTTTGTAACATCCTGAATTTTTATTATGTAAACTTTAATTATAAACCAAATTAATAAATGGTTGAAAAAAAAAGAGATATAATAATAATTTACTTAATGTGTTCAGGTGTAGATTGAGTAATTAAAAGTCTTATAAATGAATTTAGAAAGTTTAATATATGTTTAAGGAATATGATTTCATTTTCATTATAAGAAAGAGAAAATAATTGGACATTAAATTTAGGAATATTTATAAACATTATATCAAGAGGGTATTATTTTAGGAATTTTTGTTTAGAATGTTGTAAAATTTTAGAAATTTAAAATTAACATAAATTATGACAACACTTAAGTTAAGGAAATAGAGAATTGGAAACAATCTATATTTAATGCATTAGATTAGAAGTTATAAACACATTATTTATAAATTAGAAAAACTAGATAAGTTTCCAATTTACTATGTATTATGAATGTAGGTAATAATTCTTTTGTTAAGTGCTTTAGGTATAAGTTTAGAACTTTAAATACGTTGAATATAGTTTTACCCATGTGAGGGTTGGCTTGCTTAATGGGAGTATATATAGTATAGGTTTGTTTTGTTTCGTTTTTTTTTATTCAATGAATGTAAGTAATTTTAATATTTTTTTATTTTATTTAACTATAAAAAAAGGAATCTATAAGAAGTTATATTTTTCTTTGTATAATGTATACTAAACTGATAGGACCTTTTTGGTAATCATATTGTAATTACTAAAACCCTAATATTCCCTTTCTAATAAATCTATTGCCTCTCATATAATTTCATAGGTCTATTATGTAGTTTTCTGGTTGGGCTAGAAACCCTAATTCCTACTCACTATTCATTTATCTTTCTCTCTCCTTCCCTCACTGTATTCGCCGCCCCTTCCACATGCACACACAAACACTCACTCGTTCTTCTTCTTGCTCTATCTCCATCTCTTCATCGTTACTCTCCGACGACTTCGAGTTCGGCGTCGTCACTGTTAAAGGAACATCTTCCATAGTTTATCCTATTGTTCAAGTCATCATCTTCTGCTTTGTTCCCTTCGTTTGAATCCGGCTGAGAAGGAGGGTGTTCTGCCGTTCGTTGCCGTCATGGTTGCCGGGTTTTGCGTGGACATCATTCTGAACTCTGGGTCTTTGGGTGCAACGTGAAGTGTTGAATCGTTTGTTTCTTTCTCTCGTTTCTAAGGTTCTAAGGTTAGTAGTTAGTTCATTCATTTTCTTGGTAATAGTATTAATAATATGATGTTAGATATTGTTGCAAGGTCTGCGTATTTGTTCAGTCTTATGTCATGGGTATGTTTGGAATTTCTAAACTAGAGTTCGGTTTCTCTTGAAAGTAACATATATGATTGACTAATGCTGTGGATGAGTAATTATTGAGAGTTAAAATTTTGTCATATTATGATGGTAAGTCATTGGGCTGGTCGGTATATGATTTGGATATTAGACTCGTGGGAGAGGTGAACATTTTTTTATATTTACTATTTAAAAAAAAAAAGGTTTCTAAATAGATGATAGGTGGCTCTTAAATTTAATATATTATCATAAGGAAGGAGTGAGGTTGTTTTATGAAAAATTAGTGGTCATATTATTGGAGGACTATGCCATATCATTGAGATTTTGAAGAATAGGAAGGAATGTCATTTAGATGTTATTTAATTTTCAACTCTATAAATTTATAAAATAGGTCCATTAATTGGGAAGGAGTGTTGTATATAATATTTTATTATAATAGGGTTAAGGGTTATCTCAAGAAAATTGAGTTAAAGTTTTATGCAAATAAATTAAGTTTGGTGTGGAAAATGTTAGTTTAATCTTGGAAGAGGATATGAATTATTTGTTATTGGGTTTCCAAGATCAAATTGGTAAGATGAGGGTGCTTGAGATCTAATAGTATTAATATGAGTCATCACTTAATCTAGCAGTGTGATTATAATTTAGCATCTAGTGCACCATTAGTGGGTTTGGAAGGGACAAAGTTCCCCAAATTATGGATTACGACACTTGATTAGTTGTTAATTATTTGTATGTGCTGTGATATTGCTTGTAGAGGATTGATTATTGACACTTGAGCACGTGGGAGCTTACGTTAACATTATTGGGTTTGAATGCAAGGAGGTAACTACTTCTACTTGTAATTTGCGTGTATGTGTGTGTTAGTGAGCATGTAGGTTAGACGATAAACATGTTATAAATGTTGATGTGATGATTATTGAATACTCTGGTTGGAATTCTGAATTGTTTTATACACCGAATAAGTAATATAATAATATAATTATGCCATCCCGGGATGAAGTACTCTGTTGGTCCATAAGGCCTAAAATGAATAAAAATATTATTGTGAATGGCGCCCGGTCAAGCGAGGGTACATCGGCCATCGAGCCGTGAGTCCCTATTGAACCGATATGTTTTGTTCAAGCGAGGGTACATCGACCGTCGAGTCGTGAGTCCCTATTGAACTGCGATTCTTTGTTCAAGCGAGGGTATATCGGCCACCGAGTCGTGAGTCCCTATTGAACCATTATGTTTTGTTCAAGCGAGGGTATATCGGCCTTTGAGTCGTGAGTCCCTATTGAACTATTATACCACAGGGACTAAAACGAGAAAAACGTTATTGGGGAGAGCGCCCCCGGTTCAAGCGAGGGTAAATCAACCTAGAGTTGTGAGTCCCTATTGAACTGTAACATTATTAGTGTACTTGTGATAATTATTCATGTTGGACTTTGTGGTGTGATATCATTTATGATTAGTTATTGATTTTACTTGTATAATATTGTTTTGTGTTATCCATTGTGTTTTATGAATGAGAATATATTTATGTACTGCTGAGAGATGATATTTGATTGATACTTGCAATTAAGTTATATATTAAATGTTCATGCAACACTGTATGTAGCACACACCACTATACACGACATTGGCACACACCACCTTGCTGGTATGCACATGCACGTAAGCAAGTGGTAGTAGTTGCGATTCTGGGTCTACCCCACGTTTTATTATTTTACAGGAGCAGGAAGCGAAGTAGGAAATCAAGGGAAGGATTTGGGGACTACTCACTAAAGTGAGATGTTGACACTTGTTATTGCCACACTAGGATTCGCATATTTAATTTCATAATTGCATACTTTATAAGTCTTTATTATTTAGAAAGTACTGTAGTTGATTATCTTTGCAAAACTTACATACTTAACTCGGTGATGCGAACATATCGAATTCTGTTGGTGGATGTTTGAATTATTTGTTAACTTGACTTTATTAGATCGACGTTGTCTAAAATTTAGTTGCATCTTTTTCTAACCATGATAGGTAGTTGACATGATTTAGATATTTAAATTTTCTATCATGGTTAGGTAGTAAATAACAATTTAGGAAATAAGTAATATTCTTTCTAACTATGTTAGTTGGTAATCGAGATAAATTCCTTTTTCTAACATAGTTAGCAATATAGTTATTTTAATGAATTAAGTTAATTCTTTTTCTAACTATGTTAGTATTATTACTGAGTAAATTTCTTTTCTAACATAGTTAGTATATGAAATATATGTGTATAAAAAAAAATCCGATAAGAAAATGGCGTAAAAAGGTTATAAAATTGTGGTTGTTACATGTTTAGTGTTTGTTTTTGTGAATAATACATTATGGTCATTTGCATGCGTGGACTGCCCGGCCTTATTACTTGCTGCCTTGCCTTTGTTTATGCCTTCCTACTTGATTTGATTGGTCCCATTGAGGACAATGCATGCTTTAAGTGTGGGGGGGTGTATTATGTGCTTAAAAGTGGTCTAATTCAAAGCTTTCACACTTGATTTGTGGACTTATTTGGCATGATTGTGTAGGAAGTTTAACTTGATCATGGCTCTTGAAAGTAAATGGAATTGTCCTCTAGTGTGTAAGTAGAATTTTTGGAATGATTACTTAGGGCATTACTTGGGGCATTTTTAAGGTATAAAGAGGAAGCTAGTTTCTCACTTATCTTTTCTTAGGGAGGAAGAGACTAATTATAGTAAGCCATAAAGTGAGAAGCCTTCAACCAAATTGAGTGGGCCAATAATTATTTCACCTCCTAGAACTTGTCCTAGTTCTTGTTCAAGATCAAAATGCATGGTACAATTAAAAAGGAAAGGGGCATTTCATTTCTAAACCCTTTTGACCCAAACACAAGCCAACCTAAATATCCTTTGATTCAACCCCTTTTGGCCATTCACTATTCTTTTCTATCACCTTGACCAATGTGTGAATAAGTGACTATAGCATATGCTTGCATTTATATTAGTGTTGTATTGTTGTATCTTGTGAAAAGCATGCTACTTGAGTGAAAGAAAAGGGTATGGCCGAGAGCCTTAATAAAAAAGAGAGAAAGAAAGATGGCCAAAGGCCAAGAGAAGCAAGAGAAAAGAAAAAAAAATAAGGCCAAAGGCCTAAGTAAAGAAAAAAATAGCACAAAGTGCTTGAGTATGCCAAAGGCATAAGAGTGAAAAGTAAAATGAGAGAAGCAAAAAGTGCTTTAAAAAAAGAGAGATGTAGCATGCTTTGTGGGAATTGGATTTATTGTATTGCAAGTATATGTGGTAGCTACTTGTTTATATTATTGGTCATTGACTATTATCCATCATTCACCATTCATTATTAGCCTTCCATTCAACCCCCAAAGTCCCCTAGATTTGATTGTGCCATGCATACTAATGGGTGGAGAACTAAGAACTACTACAAGCCTATGGTGAGGTGGAATGCATTGAGCCAAAGAGTGATCACAAAGACCCTAGTTAGGCATTATTCCTAACTTGAGAGATTGAGTGCAAACACTTAAATCCGGTGAGGAAAATCTCTTTTAGCATTCCCTCCTAATTCTAGTTACTTGTTAAACTTGTTTCCACTTTGTATTCTTAGATTTGGCCCATGTGATGATCTAGGGAAAGGTTCAAAAAGATCAACTTGTACTCTATGACAATTCCAATTGTCTTCACTATGCTTAATGATTAACTTAGTCTTTTTGCATGACTTTGCCCGGAGTTCAAAGATTAAGTGTGGGGGATTTGATTGGACCGAAATTTATATGTTTAAGCATGTGCATTTGAGCTTAATTTGAGCTTAATTAGTGAGGTTTAATTGTTATATTTGATCATTATTGGTGATTTTATGTGCACATGCTTATAGGTGATTATATGGAAAATCCTAGCTTAATTACTTGCATTTTAAGTAACCAAGGGTATTTTGGTCATTTTTGACTAGTTGTGCGTTTTCATGTGTAGGGGGGTCCCACGTGGGCCCCACAACCCTTTGGGATAGCTTGGAGTGCAAGGAATTGGCTTGGAGGGAAAGGCAAAGGCATAAGACAAAAGTTACCCCTTTTGTCAAAAACAAGGGATTTGCAAATTTCCAAAAGGTGTAATATGGAGCCAAAAATTCAAATTCAAAGTTGAAGGCCTCATTAAGGGCATTTTTGGGAGCACAATCAATTGGAGAAAAAGGTGGAAGCTTTGGAAATGCATTTAGACCAATTCATGACCACATTCATCCTCATTTCTCACCACATTCCAAAAATACCCTTCCTTTCCTAACCTCTCATCAATTTGGCCTACCTCCCTCCATAACCATAAAAATATCTTTTTGACAACCCATTTACACCACTTGACAACTCATCAACTCCTAATCACTCTCATTAACCCAAACTTCACTTCATTAAATAAAACCACAACCTCTCATTTGTGACAACTAGCACATACCTTTCGCTCTCTTCATCTCATTTTCTCTCACTTTTCTCTCATCCTTTTCACCATTCTCACCAAAACTTTCGGCCAAGCTTCATCCTCCATGGATTCTCACGCCATTCATCTTCCTTCCACCTTCTCCATGCTTGGCTAAGCTTCTCCTCCTCTCCTCTCCAAGGAAAAGTGCCTCAAGTACACAAAATTGGCTTCATGACTTTGTAATTTTCTTTTTAGGTTTCAAGCTAGTTTTACATTTTGCCTATGTATGACCTAGATCTAGGTTTATATAGGTTAGATCATCTTCATTTAGGTGTTCTACATAATTTTAGCTTGAAAACCTCTCTTTATTGTTAAGAACATGAAAACCTAGGCTTATATTTTGTAGTTCCATGTATGTACATGTGTGCGATTTGTTACCTTGTGTATGTGTGGAATGAATTTGTTTCCTAAATGCTAGATTTAGCATTTAGTGTTGCTTTTGGTATGTTCTTGGCCTAAAAGAGCTTTTGGCTTGATTAGGTTAGTTAAATGCTTGTAGATTTCTTTGATTAAAGAAGTCTCAAGTATTTAACTAGTTTAATTAAGTGTGACAAGGTTATGAAGCCTAATTAACCTAAGGCACTAAGTACTTGGAGAGGGAGGTGATTTCTCAACTCATATCCTTACATTTTCAATTCGGTTAGTTTGTTCTTTTACTAGTCTTTAATTGTAGCTTGTAGTTAAAAATCAATCTCAACATCCTCTTAATTTGCGTGACATTTGAACTTAGAACTTGCAAGATTTTAACCTAGATTGTGGAAAGACCTAGCTCACCACTACTACCTAGTAGTTGAGTTTAGAATTTTTGATTGACCTAGAAGGCGACAAATAGGTTAAATCACACTCTAACTACCTCAACCCCATCACTTAGTTTTTTTATTTATTACTCTGTATCAAGGAGTTGGATAATTTGGGGAAAATTGATAACAATTAAATGTGTTCTTATATTTAATATTTACTCCGTCCCACAATATAAGTTAATGTTTACCAAATTATTATAATGAAAAAAATGTTAAAAGTTATTGAAAGTAATTGCCCCTCTCTCAAAACAATCACATATATATGAACAACATAATCATTGAAATTAACAATAAAAGCATTCTAATTAATCATCGAAAATACACATTTGAACGGACAGTGATCAACAATTTGATCATATATTTATTAACAGTAGTAGTGTTGGAATTAACAACAACATTCTAATTAACCATTGGAAATTCACATCTGAACGGGTAACAATTAACAACAATGTCATTAAAACTAACAACAAAAAATCATTGAAATTAAAAACAGAAGCATTCAAATTAATCATTGTAAATGCACATATCAACAGTTAGTGATTAACAACTTCATCATATATATTAACAACAACATGGTTAAAATTAACAACAACATGGTTAAAATTATTATTTTTTGATCGAAAACAACATTCTAATTATTAACCATTGAAATGCCTATGATTGCAATTCATTCTTTTCATTAAATTTAACAATATCAATTCAATGTGTATGACCTAAGTTATCATTTTGGAAATTTAATAACTTTAATTGTCCTTATACATATTCAAAATGCTTTATTCCTCTTTTTCCAAACAAAAATAAATAAATTAGGAGCTGACTGACTACTAAGGGTCTGTTTGGTGTCAAGAAAGAAAATGATGAAAGTGAAAGTAAGAGGCTTTTCAATAATTTAAATCTATCCCTGGGCCCACAAATTTTCTCTTTCTATCACACATTTTTCATGGATCCACAAACTTTACTTTCCCATCATTACCTCTACTTTCCATCTTCACCTTTACACTTTCTAATTCTTCACTTTCCCTTCTTACAACCAAACTCTACTTTCCATCTTCACCTTTTCACTTTCTAATTCTTCACTTTCCCTTCTTACAACCAAACACACCCTAAGGGTATGTTTGTTTGACATGAATTGTCAAATGGAAATGGGAAAAGGAATTGAAAATTGTAATTTACATATATCATGAGACCCACAAGTTTTCTCTCTCCATCTCACACTCTTTCTGGGCCCCACAAACTTTTACATCTCATCATTACCTAATTTACCTCTACTTTCCATCTTTACCCCCTTACACTCAATTCCATTTCCATTTCCATTACATACTTTCCGTCCAACCAAACGGGCCCTAAGTTATAATTGTGGCGGCCGACGAGTTGTAATCTTGTAATTCTCAAAAAAAAAAAAAATCAAATTATTTCGGCGGGGAATAAGAATAACAAATAACAAATAAAAAAAATAAAAAGTTCGTCCTGCAATTTGGCGGCTGAACTTTGATTCACCTTAAACCCTAAACCCCTCCGCCGCCAAAACCACCGTACTCATCTCTCTCTCTCTCTCTCTCTCATTTGAGGCATGAATTTCAGATTCCACAATCTCCTGGGAGCTCCCTACAGAGGAGGCAACACCGTAATCTCCAACAACACTCTCCTAATCTCACCCGTCGGTAACCGAGTCGCCCTCACCGACCTCCTCAAATCCCAAACCCTAACTCTCCCCTCCCAGTCCTCCGCCAACATCTCCCGCCTCGCCGCCTCCCCCGACGGCGCCTTCCTCCTCACCCTCGACGACAACCGCCGCTGCCACTTCATCAACCTCCGCCGCCACGTCGTCCTCCACCGCATCACCTTCAAAAAACCCGTCCACGTCATCAAATTCAGCCCCAACGGTAACTTCGTCGCCCTCGGCGCCGGTAAGTTGGTTCAGATTTGGCGCTCGCCCGGGTTTAGGAAAGAGTATTTTCCTTTTGAGTTGGTTAGGACTTTTGCTTGCTTTGATGATAAGATTGTGTCTTTGGATTGGAGTCCTGATTCGAGTTATTTGATCGTTGGGTCTAAGGATTTGACTGCTAGGTTGCTTTGTTTGAGTAAGATGAGTGTAAAGTATGAGCCTTTTAAGTTTTTGAGGCATAGGGACTCTGTTGTGGGTGCTTTCTTTGGTGTTGATAAGAAGACTAATAGGGTTTGTAAGGCGTATACGGTTACGAGGGATTCATATATTTTTAGCTGGGGATTTACTTGTGATGATTCTGAGCCGCCGTCGCCTAGTACGCCAGAGAGGGACGGTGAGGGAAATAATGTTGATATGGATGTTGATGGTGATGGTGATGGAAGGAAGAGGAAGAATGATGGGAATGAGGGTGCTGATGGGATTGGAGAGGATGCGTATTTGTGTAGAGGGAAGTGGGAGTTCTTGAGAAAGGATTGTTTTATGCAGGCACCGGCGAGGGTGACATCGTGCGATTATCATAGGGAGTTGGACATGGTTGTTGTGGGTTTCTCGAATGGTGTTTTTGGGTTGTATCAGATGCCTGATTTTGTGTGCATTCATCTTTTGTCGATATCCAGAGAGAAGATTACGACAGCTGTGTTTAATGATCTTGGGAATTGGTTGGCTTTTGGCTGTGCAAAACTCGGTCAGCTGCTCGTGTGGGAGTGGCGATCGGAGAGTTATATATTGAAGCAGCAGGGTCATTATTTTGATGTGAATTGTCTTGCTTATTCGCCAGATTCACAACTCCTTGCTACTGGAGCGGATGATAATAAAGTGAAGGTAAATAAATGCTAGTGTTATTGTGATTTCAAAAGTTTTCCTCGTGTGGTGGTTGCTTTTTTAATACCATGCAGGTTTGCCATCAAGCATAGATTTGATATTTTCTTCTCAGGCAAGTTTAAATGTTAAACATTGATACTAGGTTAAGTATAGTGCCTCCTCATTACAGGTGTGGAATGTTTCTTCGGGCTTCTCCTTTGTAACATTTTCTGAGCACACTAATGCAGTTACTGCTCTACACTTTATGGCCAGTAATCATTGCCTGCTTAGTGCATCTCTGGACGGGACTGTTCGCGCATGGGATTTGATCCGTTATCGAAATTTTAAGACATTTGTTACTCCTTCTGCAAGACAGTTTGTTTCTCTGTCAGCAGATCAAAGTGGTGAAGTGATATGTGCTGGCACTGTAGATTCCTTTGAGGTATCATTTTCACATAATTTGGGTGGATTATAACTAGACTACTCTCCCTCTATGTTATAGTATTTTTTCCTTATGATATTTTTTTTGACCAAATCCTTATGATATGTTCAACAGATTTTTGTATGGTCAATGAGAACGGGCCGTTTGTTGGATGTGCTTAGTGGTCATGAAGGTCCTGTTCATGGATTGATGTTTTCTCCTACAAATGTGAGTTTAGCCATCTCTCCGACCACTTGTCAACTTACTAATTTTTTTGACCGGTTCTAACTTTTCATTGCTACAGCAGCTAATATACAAGTTTTTCGTATATTCATTTACCCATGTATAATATAAATGCTATAGTAAGATTCTCTGTTTGTAAGCTGCAATATGTTTAGCTGATTTTTCAAACTTATGGACCGGACCCACACTAGCTTGCCAATAGTTTTCTAATTCCTATTAGCATATCTTCCTTTGAAGGTTTATGAAATGATATGTTTATTTCCTTACATGGACATTATCGTCATATGGAAATGTTTTCTTTCAAGATATGACATAATGATGGCTCTAAAGTTTGAGGAGATGTTGAACAAAGTTCTTTCCTCTCAAAATGTAGGCTGTCCTAGCTTCATCATCATGGGACAAAAGTGTGCGGTTGTGGGATGTCTTTGATGGAAAAGGAGCAGTTGAAACGTTCACTCACACACATGACGTTCTCACAGTAGTTTACCGTCCAGATGGAAAGCAGTTAGCTTGCAGCACAATGGATGGGCAAATTCATTTTTGGGATCCAATAGATGGTGTGCTGATGTTCACCATAGAAGGTCGCAGAGATATTGCTGGAGGACGACTTATGACTGACAGGAGGTCATGGGCTAACTCAACCTCTAGGAATTACTTTTCAACTTTGTGTTATTCTGCTGATGGAAGCTACATATTAGCTGGGGGAAGCAGTAGATATATCTGCATGTATGATGTCGCGGATCAGGTTGGCTTTTCACAACACTTTCACACACTATCTTCGATTTCATATCAAAAGTTGAGACACATTATTTGAATCCCATGAAAGTTAATCCTTAGAATGCTTTCCTATGTCATGTAGAGAATTGAATGAGATACTTGTCATTTTTGCTATGATGTATTAAAGTGGAGAGGGAAGTTCATAATTACTTCAGAAGTATTTCGTTTTTTCTAAAAAAAAATAATTAAAGCCATTAGTTATTTTTTATTAGCATGCCACAGATTTTTTGATAAAACTTTTCTCTTGATTTTCAATAATTGTCACTTCTTTAAAGTTTTTATACACTTTTTTATGTTGAGTGTTTAATGTTTAATCTCTGGAAAGACATCAGAGTCAAATTTTCTTTACTATCCTGGCATTCAGCTTGTTGGCTAAGAATATGCTTTTTTGTCTGTATCCCTTTCTAGCAATTTGTCTGTTTGACTACCTGTATCTAACTTTGTGCTGTTGATTGTTGATTTCACATTTAATTTTAACTATCCAGTTTTTTTTTGCGAAATTTTGTTCATTGAAGGGCCACCTTGGTTCAACGGTAAGCTCGCTTGCCGTAGAGTCTAAGGTCGGTCGTGGGTTCAAATCAGTCTCTTTGCATAAAGCGGGGAGATAAGACTGCCTAGTATATTCTCTTCCTCAGTATCCTCACCAAGTGGGGACTAAAACTGAGTTTGCCTTTTGTTTTGTTCATTAAACAGTTCTGTTCATTAATTGGAATATTTTTCTCAGGTACTGCTCCGGAGATTTCAGATAACTCTCAATCTCTCATTAGATGGAGTCCTTGATAAGTTGAATTCAAAGAATATGACAGATTTTGGCCCACTAGATTTGATTGATGATGAGAACAGTGATGTTGAAGAAGGTGTTGACGTACAAACTCGCGGGAAAATAGATGATTTACCAGGTTCCTTGCCTAACCGTGGAAGGCCTACTATTAGAACAAAATGCCTCAAAATTGCACCTACTGGTCGGACTTTTTCAGCTGCAACTACTGTGGGTGTTCTAGTTTATTCAGTTGACGAATCTTTCATCTTTGATCCAACCGATCTTGACATAGATGTTACACCAGAGGTAAGCCTTCAAAGGTTACAACTTTTCCCATGATATCAATTGTTGATCCTTTGTGTCTTATTTATTTCTCAGAAATTAGATTCGTGGATGATATTGAAAATATGCTGAAAAAACTGACTACACATTCACCTTTGAGTACGGATTAACTGCTTCTTGTACAACAGGAAACTGACATTCACATGGTCCCAGTTGACTGCTGTTAAAGAAGCAGTTCTTTTGTTCTTGAGAAGTTTTATAATAGTAATAAACAAAACATTTCTACATAAGCGGAAATTGGAATTGAATATGTTGTCTCGATCTTACCGAAACTAGTATATACACTGTTCTTCCCTGCTGCAACAATTCACCCTTTTGGTGTTCATTGGTAACTTGAGCTCACATTTTCTCACAGGCTGTCGATGGTGCTCTAATGGAAAATCAACATACTAGAGCTTTGATCCTTAGCCTTCGGTTGAATGAAGACTCAATAATTAAAAAATGTATTTATGCTGTCAGTCCAGCAGATATTGCAGCAGTTGCCTCATCAATCCCTCGTACGTATCTGCAGAGGTTAATTGACGCCCTTGCAGATCTTCTAGAAAACTGCCCACATTTGGAGTTTATACTCAGATGGTCTCAGGTATTTATTTGCCACCTTAATATCCCCAGAGAATTATATTTGAAGAAGCTACAATTCATGTTATTTAAAAAACCAAAATTTGGACTACCTGTAAGAGACATGCGCTAGGATGTAACTTTGGTATTACAGGATCTTAAGTCACATTTTTCATAGCCTCAGTTAATGTGTATTTTTATAAATTTTACATTATATCCAGGCATGTAGAACTTAGATGCATTAATCAGATGGTGTGGATTTTTATAAATTTTACATTAGATATAGGCATGTAGAATATAGGTGCATTGATATATCTAATTAAGACCTTTGGCAAGTCACATTACTAGCATCCGACACCATGAATCAACGCACTGATTAATTTTTTTTTTTATCCCTGCACGATTGTGAATGTTGAAATTTTTCTGGTCTTCAGGAGCTTTGCAAAGCTCATGGGAATTATATACAACAGAACAGTAGAAATCTGCTTCCGTCATTGAAATCTCTGCAGAAAGCAATAACTAGACTACATCAAGATCTAGCTGATACATGTTCCTCCAATGAATACATGCTTAGATATTTGTGCTCTTCAAGTGCCCAGAAATGATTGCAAAGCAACTCTTATTCTTTAGGTGCTGGCACTTGGATTTTTCACAAATGTCCAGTGAATTTTTGACCTCACAACTTGTACTAGTGACCCCTGCACTGCACTCCAGTTTATGGTGAATTCTTTCAACCTTGTAAGTGGAACATGAATTCTTATCATCATACACCACAATATAGGTTCATAGTTTGCTTGTCCATGATCTGGAGATGTGTTAAATTAAAATGAAATCTATGAAATTGGGTTGAACTTTGAGGGGGCTGAGTATCTTGGCTTAGTCTAGGCTATGGAATTTTGGGCTATTTCTTGTATTAACGTGTTCAAGAGAATTATTAATTATTTTTAGATCAAAATTTTTGTACATCTCTAAGGCTTTATCTTAATATTCCTCCTTTGGGGGCCTCAAGTAATTTTCCATTCACAATTTTTTTTTACTTGCTCCAATCCTACTTATAAGATCGTTTTAATTTTTTTCTCTGAAAAAATAAAAACTTAAAATCAATTAATTTAGAATATCTATATTTATCGTATTTTTCAAAAACTTACTCATAAACTATTATCATATAATTTAATTATATGTAGGATATATTGAGATAAAATGGTCTGTTTCACTACTCTACAAAGGAGCTAAAGTTAATAAAGGACTATATTTTATATTACGATAATCATATCAAAACCTATATACTAACCACAAATGTAAAAATGAGATACGATGGTTAGTTTCAGACTCGTTCAACAATGAAGTACACTAAACGCCTAGGGAGCCAGCTCTGTTGATACTAAAACCAGCCATCTAAAATATTCGAATATTGATGTTAATCGTATTACCAAATATTGATAGCCATTTTCACAAAAAAAAAATATTCCCACAAAAAAATCAGGCTTTTGGAAGACGAGTATCTATCTATGATCCCCATCAAACAGGAACTGCAAATCCCTTCTTAGCCATGCTGTCCAAAACATCATTGAGCGACTGGCATAGGCCTACAATCTGCAAACACAATTAACCAACATATAGTTCAAAGAGAAGACACATCCAAATCATATCTATAATCATATAGTTATTTACATTTTACAAAACATCAATTTTTGAAATTTTTTATCTTGAACGGTGCACAATCAAGTTAATCCAACCACCCATCAAAATGATAAGTGAGAATCTGGAAACAGACTCTCTAGAGATCAATACAGATTCTGTTAACACACTATAAATGGTGGCCTCCTCATCTTTTTTCTCTCAAATTGACAATATCGCTTTCCTAAGATATACATGAACTGGCTACATATATTCGATTTCCAGCTTGATGCCATGTTTTTGAGCAAATATTGTTCTAAAAGTAAAAATGAATGGTCGAAATTAACAATTGTCACAAATATAGAGGACTCCGGATTCAAACCTCACAAATTTCATGCAGCTACAAAAACATGAGAATGCGGCATTATATCTTTATCCAGAAAATTACCTGCTGGTCCCACCGTTGTAACTCTTCAGTGTCATCCTCGAAATGTATGACAGCTTCAACCTGAAATGAGCCATTCAATTATGAGTAGTCCGCATTTAAAATGGATATCAAAAGCTGTTCAGAATTCATAATAAATCAGAATGGAGGGGATGGAAATAAGTAATCTTTGTCACTAGTAAAACAAAGAGGAAAACTTTCATCTTTAAGGGTAATTTTCCCTGCTGCCAGATTTGTGTGATTGGACGTTCTCAAAGCTTCACTATCCCTCTCAGTGTTAACCCACTTGGGCTTCATTGTTGGACATGAAAAAAGAGATGGGCAACTCCTGTAACTTCGGCTTTTGAAATTCAAATCACCTATCAACTGCTCTTGTTTCTCCCATTCTTCACTTAACGATAACTTTTCCTCAACCCAAAGTTTATTTACAAGGGAAAAATCAGATATAATAGATAGTACCTGATCAATAGATCCCCTCATCCGATCCTCATAAATCATTCTTGATGCTATCTTCTCAGCCTGCACTCAAGCATTTGGAGAAAATCGAAAGAAATCACATGAGGTGTTGCCTTTCAGTAAACTAACACAACATTATCAACATCATACAGAAGCATTCATTTGTTGGCCTTGTTTCACCATTAATTTAACCAGTAATATGATTGTTTTACACTTAATGTGACTCAGTCTCTCCGTTCTATAAATATAAAACTCATTTGACTTTTTTTGTGAAAGTTAAGTTAGCAAATTAGATTGCAAGAATATAACATATGTCACATGCAATACGATAATAGGTTAATTCATAAGTAGAATAAATTAGTTTTGAAGATTTGAAGTGATTAATTTCACATCCTTAATTTCTCCAAAAAGGCAAAGTGTGCTCTTATAATTAGGAGCGGAGAGAGTATTATAAACTCAGTCAAAATGCAAAATGAGAATTATCTTTGTATGAAACACTCTGCTATTGCTCGTTCCTAAACCATTGGAGTGAAGTACTTTTACCTTGGGTGGCGGAATTCCCAGCAGTGTTCCTAATTCATTAAAGCTACAATGAAAACATAAACCAGGTTAAAAGGTAAATTCATCTTATTTGTGTAAAGTTTAAAATGAAATGGGCATAAGGGAACAATCAACACGATGTTTTTTCTTAAACCTGATATTTGTGTAAAGTTTGCTTGCACTCAGTAAATTATGCTCAATCATTGCACGATCCAGCACAGTGAAATTGTCCGGCAGTAAGGCTTTCTGTAAGACAACACAATCCTCTTGCACACAGTGTGTAACCACAACAAAAAAAAAAATACAAAGCATGCAGATATTACCTGATGTGCTTTCAATTCTTCTGCAAACGCATCAATTTCAGGCTTTCTCAGAATTCTCTCCAAGTAGACCTGATATATTAAGCACGGAAATCATGTAAATTGAGAAATATGGGAGGTAGGGGTTAGGCTGGAGACGGAGAAAGAGAAAGAGAGAAACCTTTTGCAGTATTGGATAAACTTTCAGTTTTGAGCAACGTTCATCCTGAATAATGACACTAAAATATTAATACGACACTAAAATCAGAAGGAAAAAATTGACATATATCTTTCATGTTTCACAATTGAAGCTTTTACCTTGTATAATGTAGCAAGAACACGAGATCGTTGAGGTCCAGCAGCAGCCAAAATTGTACATGTAACAGCCGCAGATAAAGTTTGTTCAAGTGCACCTTCATCTATCTCTCTGTAACAGAAAGTCAGCACATCTTTTATCAAATGACAAACAACCATAGCAAATCAAAGAGATGAAGAATTGAAAATGCTAATAATATTAAGCTTATAATTTTGTTCTTGTCTCCACATGCCTATAGCAGATGACACTAGACCGTTCACAGATCCAAAGCATCCATAACCTTTATCTAATTAGGTCCTGGGAGCTATAGATTCTTTTACATTCCTCCCCCCTCCTGGCTACCAATGATTGTTAAGACGCAGATATTACTTCCAATAACAGAGTCAAAGCTTGGTCCATGCAGAAACAAAACTCATGACGCATTAAGGTTCATTAAGAACCCCGAAAATAAATATCTAACCATTTTATAAGAAAGACTTGTATGTAATGATAGTTACCAATAACTTAAGGAACAAGAAACAAATAATACATGAGATACATACTCATCTCCTATCTGCCGCTTTTCAATTTGAGATATATCATAATATCGTAAGGCTGCTTCCAAGAACTTTCTCTTTAAATCTAAAATCCTAGCATAACAAACCTGGAAACAGAAGGAAAAACATCAGTAAAAGACATTACATAAAATCATTAGCTTACTCAAATCATTTACCATTCAGTGGCTATGATTGTGTTCAGACCTTGTACATTAAATTCAATACTTCTTGCTGACTACTCTGAACCAAGAATGATGCTTTATTAATAAAAACTTCAGCATTAATAGCATCGTCATCCTGCAAATATACCCAAAATCAATAGTTCTGCAATTTAGAATAGTCACTATTATAATAACTCTGGCATAAAGACATGTGGCATAACGGCAGCCATAATTTGAAGGGAGCAGTTGTAACTATGCTAATAATCAGTCTCAATATGATGGTGTGAGTAAACAATTTTCCTTTTCCAAATCTTATACAAGACGTGAGGTAAAAAAAGGTTGTTAAAACATAAAACCAGGATTCAAAACACTGAACGATCAAGTAAATCTGAATACAGTTTCTTTTTATCACTTGGCTAGTCTATTGATGTGAAGTTAGCTAATTACTCAGCCATGAAGAGGAAAGTTATGCCGATGGGTAATCACAGATGCGTAAAAAAAATATAGGAATTACAATAATGTCAATACCTCAAGATATAAACGGGCAATTTGGACACACTTAGACAGCCTGTATGTATCATCAATCAACCTGGAAAAAATTTAACAAACAATAACAAGTTAAGACAAAACTACATGTATTGAATTACTATTATACATGCAAATCAGTGAAAAGGTTCAAAATCATGCTAGACCTCATTCCAGAATCAAGATCAATGCCACTAAGCATCTGAGCTGCTTTTGACCAATCCCGCTCAGATTCATATAACTCTGCAAGTTTCTCTCTAATGATCAAAACCTATATTTAAGAACCATAGCAATCAGTGTAGAGGGAGGATAGAATTTTAAGATGAAAGAATCACAAAAATTCATAAAAGATAAAACTCACTTCCTTCCCCCCTTTCAATAACACCTCAACTTCCATCTATCATTCACCACCATCTCATTGCAGTTTATACTTTATACAACAATGCAAAATTACTGTAAAGTTGTATTCGTAATAGCTAAATTGTCTTTTCTTTTGTTTCTTTCTTTCTTTCTTTTTTTTTTTTGCTAAACCCACTAACATATTCCCCAGACAAGCTCGGAACTCTTATTCATGAAGGAGCATAAAATATCAATATACTAACTCAACAATTCATAACAACTGATTATTAGCCAATGAAGTAAAGCACTGCAAAATGAGAAAGTTGACCCACTGTAAAGTGGAAACCAAATTGAATACTATTTTATCCATATTTTGAAAAAATAAAAATAAAAAATCCTCAAGGGCAAGTGTAAGGGTTTATTATGAAAATTTAAAACTACATGAACCAATGCCAAAAAACTTAACCTGCTCTTCAAATGATACAACACGGGGCTGAATCTGAGTAAGGGCATAAAGGCCTATCTCTTTCTGCGTTTCTGGCGGCAATCTTCCCAATTCTAGGGCAAAGTTCTGCAAAAGTTGTCGTGCTACTACTAATGGAACAGCATCTGACAACACTGCAACATCCAAACAAGACAATTCCATGACATCAAAGCACATTAAATAGTTGAGATTCAAGGAACGACAAACCTATATGAGAAGGAGAGAAACTTAACTGTGATCTATAAATTTCCTTGCCTGAATGATATCATTTGAATCAATAACAGCAGAAAGAATTTGTTTATACTGCTCTATTTTCTGCCTCTGGTCTGTGATTGCAGAAGCACTTGCAAAGGCACTCTCCATGCTGTTTCATTTGAATATTAGACCATAATAAAAAAAGATATAAAAAAATAATAAGAATCCTAAATGCTTTAAAACCCAACATCAACAAAGACTCTAAAATAACTATTGGATCTCAAGTAAACTGTTTCAACCAGTTACACCAATAGTTTAACCATATATCATCACAAAAATCAATTTATGAAAATCAGTTCATGATGTTGACAGGATTCAGTGACAAGAAGATGACGAATGTTAAGTAACCGAGCACTGCACCCTACTTCTTCAACAAATCATTTTAATCTTCAAAGAAAAACCAGAGGATGAGAGAAGAAACCTGTCAAAGAAGAATGACTAAAAAGAATACAAGGGGAGAGATAGAAGAGGGCTGTGTCAAGTGAAATAAATGGGATTGGGCTATGCTTTTAAGGCTGCAAATGTTTTAAAAAATATAAATGAATAAAAAAATGTGTTTGAAAAGTTATCTTAAGTATATAAATGTTATGAATAAACTCCATTTGTTCCTTATTATAAGAAACACTTGACTAAAAAACGTAGACCACAAATTTAGTCGTAGACAATCAATATGTTAAAATTGCAACACACTTCTCATAAATACCCTTATTTATGGAGAGAGAGGAAATAAGAGACAATGAAAAAATATTAAGACAGCCAGTTCAACCCCTAGGTTGAATCCAATTTGACCCATTGTTTCAACCAGTCCAGAGGCCAGTCTAAGTTTCATAACTATAGTTAAAGGAAAGGACATTATTGGTTACTATCAAGATAATGTCATCTCTTAAAATATCCAGTCCAAATTATCTAATGAAAGAACATTTGTGTACCAAAAACCATTTGAAACATCTCAAATCATCTTGATATGCAGCAGCAATCTCATTTTCAAAGAACAGCACAACATTTCCTGATAATGCCACTAAGACCACCAAACACATGGCTATAATAAATCAGTGAACTGCATATATACCCAAATTTTTAGCTTTAACAAATCAAAACGATAAGTTCATCTAAGAATCATTTCCTCAATCTCACAAATTGTAATTTCAAACAATCATACTGATTCCCACACGCAAAGCAGATCACTGATCGTCAACTTTTGCTAGATTGAGCTAAAAGTAAAACGTGTGATGCAATGAAAGATGTTCTACTACAAATACCTAATATTATCAAAAACGAAGTAGCATAATGCTGTCAACAATTTAAACATTAAGCTATCTGACTGAACATGACAGCTTTTTAACACTAGAATTTTAAAAAACTTTAAATCGCACTAATTTAAACTATTCACAATCAGAATCAGTGATCAATTTCAAATCAAACAACAAAAAGAAGTGGAGTATTATTGAAAATAAGTAAAGAGAACGATGAATAGCGGAAAACCTAAGAAAATAGTGTAGATGATGGTACCTCTTGGAGTGAGTGGAAACGGAAGGAAGTTGAAACCCTAGGGGTGAATGCTGATAGAGTAAGGTGGCTGGATGAATAGGTGAGTGATGAAAAATTGAGAATCGCCGCCGTAGAAGGTGACCGGAGGGCGGAGAGAAAAGGAGACCGATAGTTTATGAGTCACACTCTCAATCTATCTAAAAAGTAAAAACGAAGCCGAAAGGCTTTTTTGCTTTCTTCCCCAAAAAAATCACGCGCGCTTAAACTCTCCAATTGCAAGGTGGGCCATACTGTACGTCTGTACACATTAGCTTCTACTCAATATAAAGTTGCTTTACCAAATTTGGACATATATTCTAATGAGTTAATATTGCATGAAATTTTTAAAATACCTCTCATCTAAATTTTAAAAACGTCCTCTCATATTCTTCAAATCATTACTTTTTTTATGAAGCGAGTATAGGGGTAATTTGGGAAAACTTGAGTTAAATTAGAAAGTGATCTTATATTTAGGAACAAGCTCTCCTCCTAAAGTGATTTTATATTTAGGAATGGAGGGAGTATTAATTATAGTTTTAAAATGGCTAAAGTATGTTTTTAATCCCTTAACTTTGGAGAAAGTCATGTTTTGGTCCCTTAACTTTGGAAAGTGTGTTTTTGGTCCCTAAATTTTGGACAAAATCATCTTTTAGTCTTTTAACTTTAAAATTTGTGTTTTTAATCATTTTAAATTCGGTTTAAGTATGTTTTTTATCCTTAAGTTTGCACATAGTCATGTTTTAGTCCCTTAATTTTGAAAAGAAGAGGCTAAAAACATACTTTATCCTTTTTTGAAAGGATTAAAAACATCATTTTATCCAAAGTTAAAGGACAACAAACACACTTTTCAAAGTTAAGGGATCAAAAACACACTTTCTCTCCAAAATTAGGGACCAAAATACATTTTTCAAAGTTAAGGGACTAAAACATGACTTTTTTCAAAGTTAAGAGACCAAAAACATACTTTAGCCTTTTAAAATTTTAGATAGGTAATTTGCAATTGTTAATGGCTACACTTATTAAGTTAAAATATCATATGGGATTTTGAAGTTTAGAAGGTATTTTTATTTCATTTCCCAGTTTTTTTTTTTTTTGCCAAAATTTCATTTCCCAGTTGAAGTCCAAAAAATCATTGCATTTTTTGTTTAAAAAATTAATTTTTTTGTTTCTGTTGAATGGAAAATTCCCTATGATAAAGAAAAGAACGGGAAAATTCCATAAACTATTGAAAATGAGAAATGAAAATTTAGACCATTATGCTTAAGAAAATATTAACTCAGACCTCAAAATAGAATCTATTTTTTATATATATAATAGAATTTACTCCCTCCGGTCCTAAATATAAGACATAGTTGACTTTTTTAGAGAATCCTAAGAAAGCTAAATAAGGCAATTAAAATTGATTTTCCAAAATTTTTCCTCTAAACTATTTTAATTGACTTATAAAGTAACATATGATCTATTAATATACAAAATATGTTATGATAAGTGGTTCATTTTGCTTTCTTAAGATTTTCCAAAAAAGTCAACTAGGTCTTATATTTAGGATTGGAGGTAGTAATATTTTCATATATTAGGAAAAGACACAAATCCTTAAAGAGAAAATCATGCCTGATATTAAAATAATCATGCGACACAGAAGCACCAAGATGACTTTACATAAACCAGTATATCTTGTTATTTATTTTAAGAATATAATTAGTAACTTTTTTACTTCCACCAAAACAAATATAAGGTTTAGTTGACTTTTTAAAAATAATCATTAGAAATTTAAATAAGCAATACTTATAAATTGATTTTGTGTATATTTTCTATAAATTAACTTATTTAACTTATAAATTAACATATAATACTATACAAAATACTATGATTAAATAACTCAATTTGCTACCTTAATTTCTATTATAAAAGTTAATTTAGTTTTATATCACGATTGCTAATGGAAGTCTATTACCCTGTTGTAGCACACTGTCTATTTACTTCTAGCGCATTGAAGGGTAACATTTCAAAAGCTTTTCTACAGGATAATTTAAGAGCTTCATATTTGGTAAAATGTGTAACCTGTTTAAGTGTATTGAGCTGAGTTCTTTTTGTTTATGCTGTAAAATGATTGATATTGAAAAACAAAGCAATTACTACTAATTTCTTAAAATGATATTGATATTTGCCTAACTAAATGAATTTTGGATTCATTGGAAATGTTATTAAACTTAATCACTATCAATATGTAAGCGGGTAATGGCTTCACAAAGCATGCTGGTCACATATAACAAGATTAATAAATTAGAATGAACAAGATTTAATTTCCGAACACCAAAAATAATTGGCAAGGGAAAGTAATAAAGAAATGGAAAGTGTAGAAAGTGAGGGTGTTTTTTGTAATTTACATATATCCTAGGGTCCAAAGTTTTCTTTCTCATAATTACTTATGTTTTTCATTTTTATCCTTTCACTTTCCTTCTTACAACCAAACTTTGTTTTTATAGTTTCTATCTCTTGCTGCAAAAATTTCCTACGTCCATTTCATAAATAAATCATTAGGAATACTAACTAAACTTTTAAATGTTCAAAAAAAAATGAAACTATTGAAGAGGAAGTCAATCATGGCAAAATAATCACGAAATTATATCCAGTGGTTAAACTTTTATTCTTGATTTCGAGTTACATGACGATAGTCCATCTAGAAATTAATATGAAGTGAGTTGCGAAAGGGAAGTAGGGAAATAGAGGAGAGAGGAGATACATGAAAAATTAAAAAAGGGTATTAACATATATATGGTTAATGGTATAAACGCATGTGAGTGCCAAATACTCCACGCTCAACAAATAGCACACTCAAATAAATTTTTGTATCCATAATCATCTCTGTCTACCTCCTTCAAGAAAACGATTGCTGCTGATAAATGGGTCCTTTGAAAATTCTGGACAATTGGCAAACTTGATGCAACTGGCCAAATTTAGGAATTCCAAAGAAGATAGCGAGAATAAGTGATAGGGAATATTAAAAAGATTAGTACAATGTCTCAAATTTAAGAATTTGAGCTGTGAAATATGAGCAATGGATTGATGATGTGATAATTTAACACATCCTTCAAGATCTAGCCTCTCAGGCCTTGGAAATCTTCTAAAATCTGGCATGCATCTTTCTTAAATCTTTGGAGCCACTAAGACTCATGTTTCTCAAGCAAGGATCGGATTTCACGTGGATATAGACAATGAGCTACATCATCATGTGCTGCTTCGTCTGAGCCGGCCTAGAAGATAAATGATGCAAGAACGAAGGTTAATGTCTTTTCATACAAATTAAAAGTTCACACACACACTCAACACTTGAAACACATGTAAATGAATAGATGTTTTAATTATTTCTTATAAACGAGTCATTTCCATTTTCTCATGATGCAATTATCAGGTGCGTGCCTTTTCTTCATTCCATAGTTAAGGGCCCGTTTGGTGCGCATGAATTGAGAAAGGGAAAAGGATGTGGGAAATGAAAATGGTGATTTACATATATATCGCGAGGCGCACAAGTTTTCTCTCTCCATCTCACATTTTTACTGAGTACCACAAACTTTACTTTCTCATCATTACCTAAGCTAATTTACCTTTATTTTTCATCTTTACCCCCTTACACTCATTTTCATTTCCATTTTTATCATCTACTTTCCGCCAACCAAACAGGCCCTTATAGTTGTGAGCTCTCAAGCAAAATCAATTGCTCCAAGTATGTAATGTGGGTTAAAACTTGAGGGAAAGTGAATGGATATTGATGCCATGAAAATATATTGGAGATTGCTTGATGGGCAGTTTAGCACTCCGAAAAATTTCACATTACGAAATATTAGTAGCCTTAGATCGCTCATAAGCGATAAAGCCTCTGCCTTTAATGTACTCCCATGAGAATCTTTTGGATCCAAGACTATGGCCTCAACTCTATGAAGGGTAGTCTGAAATTAAATACGTGTAAAGTGAGATATTTCAATTTTACTAATTGAGGATAGAACTATAACTAATAAAAGAAAAACTCACCGAGTTATTTTGCATAACCCTATAAATATCATTGAGATCCTACAATCTACTCCACTTTTCTGGGTTGGAAGGGAATTTCTGCTGAACAATTTTTCAATTAAAAGTTGTATATCTTTCTCTTTACATGAAGTTGTCCTTGAAGGTTAGTTTCAGTGGAAAGTCGGAGAACCTCACGAAGATGATGGGAATAAGTCCCTTTATAAGCATATGTATCACCATCTAAAATGCCTTGTACATATAGTTAATATTATCCCCTAGGTCTAAAGTGCAAAAATACCCGTGTAATTGTTACAAAAGTGCAAAAATAGTCATGTAAAATTTTTTGGAGCAAAACTGTCTATCAAATTTTAAAACTGAGGCAAAAATGTTCATCACAATTAAATTTTTGAATTTTACACTTATTATCCTCTATTGTGTAACATCCTGAAAAATTTAATTCAGGATTAGAGAGTGTTTTGGGAAATTTTGGAATTTTTAGGAATTTTTGGGATATTTTTGGAAATTTTGAGTAATTAATATGCATAAAATTAATTAAGAAATGAAGAGTTTGAAATATGAGGGAGTGGTAAAGCTAAAAATATTTTGAAGATTAAGGAAATTGGAGACTGGTTTAAGTGGATTTAAATCAAAATAAGTACACTATGGCAAGTTTGGACTACAAATCATCAGAGAACCCCCTTATTTCTATAATCCAAACGCGCCCTCCCCTTTTCTTTAAATACCAGACTCCCTCTCCCTCCGTCATCTGCTTCCTCGTTCTTCTTCGTCTTCTTCTTCTTCTTCGTTCAACTTCTTCTCCCTTCCTCCTCCGTCCTGCACGTCCGTCGGCCACCCAGGGGCGACGGCGACGGCGACGGCAAAGCCGTCCGCCTCACTTTTCTCCTTGACCTCACTAAAACCTGTCTCCTTTTCTCTCCTCGCGTCTTCCCTTCTCTATTTCTTCTTTGTTTCTCCGGCGGCCTATGGCGCGGCGGCGCTAGCCTCACCATAAGCATCAACAAAACCATTCTTCCTCCCTTTTCCAAAAACTTCGAGCCTCTCCTCTGACCCATCAACTCCCCTTTCTTTGTTCAGCTCGGCCGATTTCCGGTGAGCATTTCCGGCGACGGCGAGTTCCGGCGAGGCATGGAAGACGCAAAACAAGTTTATGTAAGCTCCCATTTCATCGTTTTCTCTCCTTTTCTGCGAGTTTGGAAGAGAGGTTGGTTAGGGTTTGATTTAAGTTTTGGGATTATGAGTTGTCAAATAATTGAAAATGGATCCTTAGCCTTCTTGATTCTTGTTGCTTCAAGTTTGAAGACAATAGCTTATGTTTGATTGTTTGATTTCATGTGGTTGTAAATTCTGGCTCTTTTTCCTTGCCTGGACCGTATTGACTCTGGGGTTTTGGGTTTCAAAATTTGTGTGTTGCTGTTGTAAGGGTTGTTTGAATGATATTAAAATATTTCTTGTACGATTCCTAATGGAAAGGAGCTTGTTGATGTTCTAAATTGTATAAGAGGTATACAATGATGAAATGAAAATAAATATGAGTTGTTGTTCTTTGAAGTTTCATATGTGGTTGCCTTAGTTGCTATTTGATTTTAATATGGTTGAATGTGCTTTCTTTAGGGAAATGAAGTTATTGTGCTGTTTGGGTATAATTCCATTTGGTTTATGATTAGAGAATTGAAATAAAATATGTTTGAAGTGTGCATGTTAAGTTTTGTAAAAGAAATTTGTAAATAATCCTTGTAAGACCAAGCTGATTCTTGGTTGGTAGGTGTTCAAAATGTGTAGCTTTATCATTTTGTTCTTAGGTGTATTAAAAGTGAAATTTAAAGTGACAAAGTTAAATGAAAGATTGATTGAAGATGTGATGCTTGAATTGGATTTATATTGTGTATAGTTATAGTCCTACAAATGATGGCGATTAATCTGTTATGTCCATCGTAAATGCTGATTTTGGTGAAAATGAGTTTGGTTTAATATATGTTCAATTTCAGTATAGGTTCTGTTTAGTCTATGCTTTGTGTAATGGGATGAAGTTTGTTTGTGTTTGGTTCATGAGTTTGCTGCTCATTTTCCCTTATTGGCTGAACTGGTTTGTTGAGGAATTATATGTCTCCTCTGTTGCACAAACTGAACAGGAGATTTAAAGAAAAGAAAATTTACTTTAAAGCCTAACTAAAACATGTTATTTGAATGTTAATGATGATTTGGTTTATGCATGTAACTCTGAAATGTTTCTGGTTGTTTTCAGTGGTCATGGCTGAAATGATATTGATACTAATACTGCTGAATTGATTTTGGAAAGAAAAGGTAGTATTGCTTATTGTGTGTGGTGCTAAGCTAGGTAATGATTTGTGAAATGAGATTTTGTGTTTAGATACTTGCATGTTGAGCTTGGAATTTCTGATTTTTGATTCTGTAGTGGTCAAATTAGTTTGTTTGAAATTGCTGGTGGAATAGACAAATGTTCTAAATACTTTGGTTATATACAACAAATGAAATATACAGAGGTAAAAAGGTAGTAATAAGTAAGAGGAATTTAATGGATGTGAAACTCTTAAATTTGTGCTGGGAATATTTGTATGTGTGTAATAGTTGTCTTAATGGATTTGAAGTTGCTGGCTAATGTTATAGTACACTTGTTCCCAAAGTTGGTTGATTGAGGAAGATAGCATAATGATTTCGGTATAAGGCTTGGTATTGGTTGTTATTTAATATATTAATAATAAGAATGTGTTTTGTCTCTAATTGCCATACTATGGTTGATAATTATTGCTATTTGGTTGTTGATTCATAAAGTGAAATGATTTGTGATTGCAAAAAGGTTAAGGTATGTGCATAGAATATCTTATTGTAAGTGGGTATACTTATTTGTTGATGTGATTTCTTTTAATGAAAGTGAATGGTATTGATTGAGTTGAAATAATTCAGAGGAAAGAAAATTTGTAAGTAAGGGGATTGGGTAGCAACATGGGATATGAGAGACGTAAAAATATTATAACATGGAAATGATATTAATTTATCATTGTATATCATATCATTATAGGAGCATATTATGGTGATGATACTTAAAGGAAAATCTACGAGGAAACGGTAAGGAAAAGGCGACAGAGTGCTAAAGGGCGACAGGTAATCACACTTACCCTTGCTATAACATTGAGGGTGACGTTAGCTGGGATTTTCAAAATCCCTTTTCACCCTCTATATAAATATTATTTTTGAAAAGGTATTTTTATATAAAAACAGGCTATCGGGTGCCTTTCAAACACGATTACTTTCATATAAAGAATTTGACTTATTATATGTAGTATCCTGGCTGGTGGTATTGCTGGATATTATGGGATTGTGTGATATATTTGCAGGTGTTGGATATTGAGAGGTTTTGAGTATAGAAAAGGAATTAGTTGTGAGTTTAGATTTTGGAAAGATATTGTGGATAATAGATTGAAAGGTGATGTTGATGTTGATGTTGTTGTTGATTATTGAGGTTGAGGTTGATGGATATGAATGATGTCATTGTGAAAGTGATATTGATAGGATATTGATAGGTTATAGTGAGCATTGCATGACACTGATAGTACCGTCGGCCGATGTAACCTATCGATCTGCGCAATCGATAGGTTAATTGTACAGTTTCCTCGGATTGTAGAGGAACCAGGGACGTTTTCACTTTTTAAAGTGCTCCCCAGAGACGTTTTCACTTTTAAAGTGCTCCCCAGGGACGTTTTCACTTTTTAAAGTGCTCCCCAGGGACGTTTTCACTTTTTAAAGTGCTCTCCAGGGACGTTTTCACTTTTTAAAGTGCTCCCTTTTCATGCCTTTAGATTTGAGACTGGGCACAGTGTCAATCACGTTTATTTTCATCTGTTGAGTGGACTTGGAATTGACTGAGGGATTTGAGTGATATGTGGGAAGTAGAGATGGTGAATTTGAGTTGAGTTAGACGGATGGATTTGCATGATGAATGAAAGATTTGAAGTATATATATATTATTGCTTTTAAATGTGGTACCCTTTAGACGCCCTCGCTACCGCACATCTCACTGTTATAGTGAGTTAAGCGGTGATTACTGGGACAAATTGTCTCATCCCACGATTACTGACATTTTTGCAGGTATTCATGCACTGATGCAAGCAGCAGGAAAGGGAATTAGGTAATAGTAGTTATATGGAATATTTTGAATTGTATATTGCCAATTTGTATAGGCCTGCATACGTTTCCGCATATATTTATATGTATTCGATATTATTGAACATTAGGTTGTTTATTTTTCTAACCATGTTAGGTGATTCTTTTCTAACATGGTTAGCTATTAATTATCCATGATAGTATTCAGGTTGTATTAGTTTATTCTTTCCTATCATGGATAAATAATAAAAGGTTTAGAATAATCTTTTCTAACTATGATAGAGATATTAATATTATGGAAATTCCTTTTTCTATCATAGTTAGATTAGAGCTTAATGAATTGAAATAAATATTATTGGTTAATTAGGTAATTAGTAACACAATGTTACAACTTGGTTATCAGTATTTGGTATACGATAACCTAGGACTGTGCTGCATTGCATATAGATTGGCAATATACATTCTTTGTATTCCCTTCCTTCTGTGCATGAATATCTGACCTTTTTGAGAGGATTATCGCTCATCCCGTGGTGGGGAGAGAGTGATAAGAGAAATTGAATAGGTACTGTGGAGAGATTGAGATGAATATAGAAAGAATAATGAAATAATATTGATATTGATAAGAATTTAGGAAGAATTACGAATAAGGATGCTTCTCTGGGGTCTCGAGTATAGTTATGTGCCGGCCATAATCATAGTCGAGGCATCATGAGAAACCTTATTGGGTTCGGGGGATTAAAGTAAGCTGAATATGATAAATCACAAGGATTGTAAAGCGATGCAAGAAACATCTAATTGGCTCGTGTTCTTGTTTTGTTTGTTATTATATGTATGTTTGTTTAATTGTCTTAAAATTTGTATTAATTGATTGATAAGTGATGAATTCATTAACTGATGATTAAGTGATTTTATTTATGTGAAGGTAAAAAAAAAAAAAAAAAAAAAAAAAAAAAAAAAAAAAATTTTAGATAAATGATGGTAAATTGGTTGGTTGAAAGTGATTATAGTTGAAATTTTGATAGCCAATCATATGTAATTTGAAGAATTCATCTGTTAATACTATGTGATCGAGAAACTTTTGGTTAGAACTTGTTAGTGAATTGGTGACTCGTAATTATGATTGTAAATTTTCAACTGTGATTTGACTACCCTATAATTAAATGTGATGTTTGGTTGAAAATTGATTGTGAAATATAACTTGTGTTGATGAATATGACTTGATTCTGTTTTGAATGAAACTGTTTTTGTTGTATGGATAATTGTTTGTTATAGTCATTATAAATGTGTGAGTGTAATGGAAGAATTGAAATATGATGGTTGGATTATGATAATGTTGGTTCAATGGTGAACTTCCAAGTTTAGGTAGTTATAGAAAGTCTGAAGGCAAGGAAGAAATGAAGGTGTTTCTTGAATTCTGTGTTGATTATGAACAAATCGTGAACTCAAATGTGATTGTGTAACATTGAGAGTTAGCAATTTTCGATGACTTTCAGCCTAGTTGAGTGTGTGAGGAGTCTAGAATCTGAGTTGTTGATCGGTTTTCGGGTTTCCATGTGAGTTATATGGGAAATCAAATTCTTTGATTTTATAGTTTTGGTGGAATTAAGCTTATTATTCAAAATTCCATGAGAGAAAGCTGAGAATTTCTTTAAAAAAAAAAAAAAAAAAAAAAAAGTATTGATGTCTAATTGATTGCTTGGATTGTTTTAAGTAACTTGTATTGAGATTCAAGTATGGTTTGAGAGAGATGATTGTTGGGAGAAATTTGAGACATGAAATTCTTTTGTCAAATATACTACGATGTTAGTAATAATTGGGGTATTGATGTAAGAATATAATCAAGAGATTATAAAAGTTGGATGGAGTTATGTGGATACTGGAAGTTATGGTGATTGACAAGATATTGAATAATGGTTAAGTATTATAATGATTGGAATAGGTGAAGTATACAATAAGAGGAGTTTGTGATCTTGATGAGTAGAGGATGCAATAGTGATGACGGGTGGATGACTGATTGCAAATTTACCTAAAAGTGAAAATGGAGGATTATAATGATGATGGATTGTTGTTTTCTGAGACCAAGGTTTGTATTTCTAGAGCATGATGCATTTCGATATTAGGAGTTCTATTAGAAAATATGAGAAAATTTGGTTAGAATTATATGGATTTACTGTGATAGCACTAATTATTTATATCTTTAAGTAGGAGGAATTGGTTAAGCTTTAGACACTGGAATGTAATGGTTGGTCAAAATTTCGATATATTTTGAGTATTTCAACGGTTTGATGACTTGGACATAATAGATTGTTTATAAATTTATGATCAAGTCTATTAATTTATTCAGATTTGCGGTTTTTACTTTGATTTGAGGAATGCGTACACTAGATTCATGAAGAAATTGTAAATTATTGGACCTGAATGATTTTAGGCTTGAAATTGATAGTACAGATGAAGGGTTTACGGTAAAGCTTTAGTGATTGTTTTAAATGGATTCCATAGAATTGAATGCAATTGGGGAATAATTTTGATAAGTTAACATAGTTGGATATGTACTAAATTAGAGTCATGAGGTAAAGTAAAGAATAAAATTCTAGGGACTTTCTATGTAATAGTTGAGGTGTGGAAGTAAGGATGTGATGGAGGAAACAACTGAAATTAGAAGAGGAAGATTAGAAAAGTTGATCTGATATGGAATAGTATTTTTGATAGGCACATGTTTGGGAAAGTAATAAGGAATGATCAGAATGATTAAGGTGTTGTTAGTATTAGAATTACATTGAGGAAAAGCTATAGTTTGATTAAATTTGAGAAAGATAAATGTAAATGTGTTGCTATTTAGGGTGTTGGACTTTAATGCAAGTACTGGAATGGATCTTATTGTGTGTTAGATTGGTGCATCAGTTATGCTTAGTTGCATCCGATTTTTGTAGTGAAATTGATTGTGCTACTGCTGGTATATTGTGATTTCTGACAGATTCATTCAATAATCTGCTAGTATAGCAGAATTAATTGTGGTTTTGAATAGAATTTTAGTGATACTCCTAGTTTTCTGGCGTAGTGTTTCTAACCTTGTTCAAAAAGGTTATATACATTCAAATCAATCTGACTTGATTTCACCTCTTTTAAACCTTTTAATGAACTTGAGAATGGGATCTAGTATCCTTAACTTCACCTTTATCATAAGAAACATCTTTCCTACTTCGCACTTGACTACATTTGACCAGAAAACTACGACAACAATCTTAGTTAAAGTGTCCATAGTTCTTCTAAATCATCGATAGCATCTCTGCGGTGTCATATGAATGACACTTATGGCAATGAATTCTCATTTGCCAATAAGTTCAATCATCCTTACATATAACCAAATTCCTTTTTCTTTTTCTTGAGATGAGATTATCAGTCTAAGAAACTGTTTCTTTTCTTATTTCTAATGGAAATTCCCTTAATTTCGAGGACGAAATTATTTTAGAGGAGGAGAATTGTAACATCCTGAAAAATTTAATTCAGGATTAGAGAGTGTTTTGGGAAATTTTGGAATTTTTAGGAATTTTTGGGATATTTTTGGAAATTTTGAGTAATTAATATGCATAAAATTAATTAAGAAATGAAGAGTTTGAAATATGAGGGAGTGGTAAAGCTAAAAATATTTTGAAGATTAAGGAAATTGGAGACTGGTTTAAGTGGATTTAAATCAAAATAAGTACACTATGGCAAGTTTGGACTACAAATCATCAGAGAACCCCCTTATTTCTATAATCCAAACGCGCCCTCCCCTTTTCTTTAAATACCAGACTCCCTCTCCCTCCGTCATCTGCTTCCTCGTTCTTCTTCGTCTTCTTCTTCTTCTTCGTTCAACTTCTTCTCCCTTCCTCCTCCGTCCTGCACGTCCGTCGGCCACCCAGGGGCGACGGCGACGGCGACGGCAAAGCCGTCCGCCTCACTTTTCTCCTTGACCTCACTAAAACCTGTCTCCTTTTCTCTCCTCGCGTCTTCCCTTCTCTATTTCTTCTTTGTTTCTCCGGCGGCCTATGGCGCGGCGGCGCTAGCCTCACCATAAGCATCAACAAAACCATTCTTCCTCCCTTTTCCAAAAACTTCGAGCCTCTCCTCTGACCCATCAACTCCCCTTTCTTTGTTCAGCTCGGCCGATTTCCGGTGAGCATTTCCGGCGACGCGAGTTCCGGCGAGGCATGGAAGACGCAAAACAAGTTTATGTAAGCTCCCATTTCATCGTTTTCTCTCCTTTTCTGCGAGTTTGGAAGAGAGGTTGGTTAGGGTTTGATTTAAGTTTTGGGATTATGAGTTGTCAAATAATTGAAAATGGATCCTTAGCCTTCTTGATTCTTGTTGCTTCAAGTTTGAAGACAATAGCTTATGTTTGATTGTTTGATTTCATGTGGTTGTAAATTCTGGCTCTTTTTCCTTGCCTGGACCGTATTGACTCTGGGGTTTTGGGTTTCAAAATTTGTGTGTTGCTGTTGTAAGGGTTGTTTGAATGATATTAAAATATTTCTTGTACGATTCCTAATGGAAAGGAGCTTGTTGATGTTCTAAATTGTATAAGAGGTATACAATGATGAAATGAAAATAAATATGAGTTGTTGTTCTTTGAAGTTTCATATGTGGTTGCCTTAGTTGCTATTTGATTTTAATATGGTTGAATGTGCTTTCTTTAGGGAAATGAAGTTATTGTGCTGTTTGGGTATAATTCCATTTGGTTTATGATTAGAGAATTGAAATAAAATATGTTTGAAGTGTGCATGTTAAGTTTTGTAAAAGAAATTTGTAAATAATCCTTGTAAGACCAAGCTGATTCTTGGTTGGTAGGTGTTCAAAATGTGTAGCTTTATCATTTTGTTCTTAGGTGTATTAAAAGTGAAATTTAAAGTGACAAAGTTAAATGAAAGATTGATTGAAGATGTGATGCTTGAATTGGATTTATATTGTGTATAGTTATAGTCCTACAAATGATGGCGATTAATCTGTTATGTCCATCGTAAATGCTGATTTTGGTGAAAATGAGTTTGGTTTAATATATGTTCAATTTCAGTATAGGTTCTGTTTAGTCTATGCTTTGTGTAATGGGATGAAGTTTGTTTGTGTTTGGTTCATGAGTTTGCTGCTCATTTTCCCTTATTGGCTGAACTGGTTTGTTGAGGAATTATATGTCTCCTCTGTTGCACAAACTGAACAGGAGATTTAAAGAAAAGAAAATTTACTTTAAAGCCTAACTAAAACATGTTATTTGAATGTTAATGATGATTTGGTTTATGCATGTAACTCTGAAATGTTTCTGGTTGTTTTCAGTGGTCATGGCTGAAATGATATTGATACTAATACTGCTGAATTGATTTTGGAAAGAAAAGGTAGTATTGCTTATTGTGTGTGGTGCTAAGCTAGGTAATGATTTGTGAAATGAGATTTTGTGTTTAGATACTTGCATGTTGAGCTTGGAATTTCTGATTTTTGATTCTGTAGTGGTCAAATTAGTTTGTTTGAAATTGCTGGTGGAATAGACAAATGTTCTAAATACTTTGGTTATATACAACAAATGAAATATACAGAGGTAAAAAGGTAGTAATAAGTAAGAGGAATTTAATGGATGTGAAACTCTTAAATTTGTGCTGGGAATATTTGTATGTGTGTAATAGTTGTCTTAATGGATTTGAAGTTGCTGGCTAATGTTATAGTACACTTGTTCCCAAAGTTGGTTGATTGAGGAAGATAGCATAATGATTTCGATATAAGGCTTGGTATTGGTTGTTATTTAATATATTAATAATAAGAATGTGTTTTGTCTCTAATTGCCATACTATGGTTGATAATTATTGCTATTTGGTTGTTGATTCATAAAGTGAAATGATTTGTGATTGCAAAAAGGTTAAGGTATGTGCATAGAATATCTTATTGTAAGTGGGTATACTTATTTGTTGATGTGATTTCTTTTAATGAAAGTGAATGGTATTGATTGAGTTGAAATAATTCAGAGGAAAGAAAATTTGTAAGTAAGGGGATTGGGTAGCAACATGGGATATGAGAGACGTAAAAATATTATAACATGGAAATGATATTAATTTATCATTGTATATCATATCATTATAGGAGCATATTATGGTGATGATACTTAAAGGAAAATCTACGAGGAAACGGTAAGGAAAAGGCGACAGAGTGCTAAAGGGCGACAGGTAATCACACTTACCCTTGCTATAACATTGAGGGTGACGTTAGCTGGGATTTTCAAAATCCCTTTTCACCCTCTATATAAATATTATTTTTGAAAAGGTATTTTTATATAAAAACAGGCTATCGGGTGCCTTTCAAACACGATTACTTTCATATAAAGAATTTGACTTATTATATGTAGTATCCTGGCTGGTGGTATTGCTGGATATTATGGGATTGTGTGATATATTTGCAGGTGTTGGATATTGAGAGGTTTTGAGTATAGAAAAGGAATTAGTTGTGAGTTTAGATTTTGGAAAGATATTGTGGATAATAGATTGAAAGGTGATGTTGATGTTGATGTTGTTGTTGATTATTGAGGTTGAGGTTGATGGATATGAATGATGTCATTGTGAAAGTGATATTGATAGGATATTGATAGGTTATAGTGAGCATTGCATGACACTGATAGTACCGTCGGCCGATGTAACCTATCGATCTGCGCAATCGATAGGTTAATTGTACAGTTTCCTCGGATTGTAGAGGAACCAGGGACGTTTTCACTTTTTAAAGTGCTCCCCAGAGACGTTTTCACTTTTAAAGTGCTCCCCAGGGACGTTTTCACTTTTTAAAGTGCTCCCCAGGGACGTTTTCACTTTTTAAAGTGCTCTCCAGGGACGTTTTCACTTTTTAAAGTGCTCCCTTTTCATGCCTTTAGATTTGAGACTGGGCACAGTGTCAATCACGTTTATTTTCATCTGTTGAGTGGACTTGGAATTGACTGAGGGATTTGAGTGATATGTGGGAAGTAGAGATGGTGAATTTGAGTTGAGTTAGACGGATGGATTTGCATGATGAATGAAAGATTTGAAGTATATATATATTATTGCTTTTAAATGTGGTACCCTTTAGACGCCCTCGCTACCGCACATCTCACTGTTATAGTGAGTTAAGCGGTGATTACTGGGACAAATTGTCTCATCCCACGATTACTGACATTTTTGCAGGTATTCATGCACTGATGCAAGCAGCAGGAAAGGGAATTAGGTAGTAGTAGTTATATGGAATATTTTGAATTGTATATTGCCAATTTGTATAGGCCTGCATACGTTTCCGCATATATTTATATGTATTCGATATTATTGAACATTAGGTTGTTTATTTTTCTAACCATGTTAGGTGATTCTTTTCTAACATGGTTAGCTATTAATTATCCATGATAGTATTCAGGTTGTATTAGTTTATTCTTTCCTATCATGGATAAATAATAAAAGGTTTAGAATAATCTTTTCTAACTATGATAGAGATATTAATATTATGGAAATTCCTTTTTCTATCATAGTTAGATTAGAGCTTAATGAATTGAAATAAATATTATTGGTTAATTAGGTAATTAGTAACACAATGTTACATATTGCAACATCATCATACAAGGGCAAATGAACACATAAGCTTGTCACTTGTTTAGTGAGAGATGAATCGACAAATGATGTGTCAAAAAGTCAAAAAATTAACTATGATAGACATTTTTGCCCCATATTTGAAATTTGATGGGCAGTTTTACTCTAAAAATTTTACATGACTATTTTTACACCTTTGTGACAATTACATGGGTATTTTCGCGCTTTAACCCTTATCCCCTACTGAAAAAAGCATGCAATGTCTAAAAACTTTTCCTGACTAAAGATTCCAGTTCATGAAATCTACTTTATTTCTAGGATCTTCAAGATGGCAAAGCTAGCCAGCAACTTTTTTGAAATCCCAGAGGATCTTGAATTATGCAAGAATGATCCCAATTTTACAACTGCTAACTGAAGGCCATCGGCATACTGGAGGGCTCAATTTATGAGATCCTCATCATGACAAGTCCTTACAGGAAAGTCGCATCTCTGAATGATTTCCGACAAAATATTTGAAGGACTTCCTTCTTACTCAATAATTTTAACTCTGTAAATATATATAATGTTTATTAAGATACTTCTCAATTTTTTTTTTTGTTTCCCAAGGTATCCCCACCGTGTGTCAAGTGAGATTAATTTCTCATTGTAATAAAGTGTCATATAGAGGGTAAACAACTAGTAGTATGTGAATTCACTTCATTCACATTAAGAATTCATTCATCTCTAGTTGTTACAATGATTCTACGTACTCCCTCCAATTAACTGCTTCTCTTTGATATCAACGGCTAAAGATGGTCCAACATATAAAAAATCAACTCGATCAAGAACTAAGAATTCTCGATCTTGTATGTGATGTTTTATCAATGTGGACGTGGTCTTGTAAAATTCAACAGCATCGACAATGAAATGAGATGCATTAAAATGGTGAGAGATCTTCTACTTCCCTTGAACTAGATTGCATCCTTAAAACTCTAATTTCATCATTTGAACCCAAATCCAAAAGCTCTTCTACTTCCCTTGCTCTAGATTGCATTCCCACTAGGTCTGCATCAGCATATCTAATTCACGAAACTTTTTCTTGACCTCTCTTTTTTTTATATACATTTTTTTTCTTGACCTCTCTAACAATGTCATCAATAATTTGTGGCTTTGGGCTGAATCAATGAAAAACAAAATTAGTTAATTACGCAATATTCTTTATTTTTGTGATTAGAAATTAGTTCCCCTTCTTATAAAAAAGATTAATAGTAAGATTATTAATAAGGAGTGTTAAATCTCTTTGGACCATTCAAATTTGATTTCGATAGTTTATTATTTGATTATCTTAAAAATGATGATATTTCAAACAATGAATTATTGAAACAATACTAAATAATATTTTAAATCTTATATCTGTTAAACTAATTTCTTAATAAAAACAAATTTTTAAGAAAATCAAAGTTAGACTACTCAGATTAATTCTGGATCTCGTGACGATTTTTGAAACTAGTTCATAATTGAAGTTATTATCCAAATAAAAATTCAAAGTTATCATAATCATAATATTTTTCTAAATGTAAGACCTATTTATTTAATTTGATGAAATTAAGGATATTTTTGGTTAAGAGATGAAGAACATTAGTTAAGATTAGATGATATAGTTAAAATCACTTGTTATTACCAAAACACTCTAACATACAACGTGCATTTATGTCCACCCTCCCGTACTTACTTTTTTTATATGAAGGAACATCAATATAAATGAATTAGGAAGAGTTAAGAAGAATAAAAAAAGATTTTATATTTAGGAAGAAACACACCCTGAAATAGATTTTATATTAAGAAGCCCAGCGAGCATTATGATAAAACTAAAATACTAAAATAATTAAGTGCATACATTTATCATACCTTATATACATAATCATTGTCACAAGCTAAGGCAACATTGACTTTGGTTTCATGCAATCATTTCCTTGGAAATTCTTCACCGTGGAAACTTTGTGATTGGAAGTTGCTGAGTCTTGGGACCATTACTTAAATTCGCATGGATTCGCATGGACTCGGTCATTAACTCTAATATTAATGGCAAGCATGAGTTGAGTCCTTGCATCACCACATAAGTTAAAATAATTTAATTCAGGAATTTATTAATAAAAAGCGAGTAGAAATAAAATATTTGTGCATCTATCTTGATAGTTTAGATTTGATTTTGAAGTGATAATTTCTTAAATTAAAAATCATTTTTTAAAATAATAATAATTAATAAGATACCATCATCTCTATTTTAGATTCTATATCCATTTACACATTTTTATAAAAAAAAATCACTAGTTAAACAAAATTCAAATCTAGACTCAGTGACTAACAATAATTGCAAGAATGAATATAGGAGTGGAGTCAGAGTCTTTGAACCATTTGATAAGTTAGCATTTATAAACAGCAAAGAAAAACGAACAATGGAAAAAATGGAGAAGTTAGAATCTAAAATGGAGAAGTAACTGAATTAACACTCATGCTGTCTCCTCAACGTATCATACGAGTTCACCTATAATAATCATGCTCAGGTTCCAGTTGCCTATAAATAGTATCGGCCACCTTCTCATTTTCTCACCTCTAAACCTTTTTCCACGACCATTATATTCTATCCCTATAGTAAGAATGAGAAGATCTCTAAGAGATGGAAGTGGAGTGCTTTTCATTTTGTTTGCAATGTTTCTTAAAGCTTCACAACTCTGTTTGAGTCAGAATCTCACTGATGGGGGATGCATAGAAGAAGAGAGGCAGGCTCTTTTGAAGTTCATAGACAGCTTTGACAATTACTCAAGGCGTGTGCTTGCTTGGGAAGGCAAACAATGCTGCAAGTGGAAAGGAGTTTCATGTGATGTCATCTCTGGCCATGTGGTCACCATTGATCTCAGCCCAGAAACCTATGCAACGGATCCTCAATCTATCCAACGGTCATCATTTGATTTATGCATTTCAGACATCTCAATCCATGAGAAAGAGCAACTTACCAATGGCTCGGTCATTGGTGAACGTGTGTTGTCAAGTAAGGCATTGAGTCTATCCTTGCTAGAGTTGAAACATTTGAGCCACTTGGACTTGAGCTCCATCTATTTTCAACGTAGTGTTTTACCAGTGTTCCTTGGATCCATGAACCAACTTAGGTACCTTAATCTTTCCTACTCGTGCTTGTCTGGAAGGATTCCCCACCCTCTTGGAAACCTCACAAATTTGCAGGTTCTTGATCTCGGATATTCCTTGTTTTTACAAGTGGATGACTTCACATGGGTCTCTCATCTTTCTTCACTTCAATATATTGACATGAGTGTAGTTAACATGGAAATTGACATCAATTCGGTGATGCAGGTAATTCTCAATCTCCCGTCTTTGTTGCAAGCTCACTTTGCGTCTTGCGAACTTTATAGCTCAAAAAATTCTCATGGTTTTGTCAATTCCTCCTCCCTTCCTTCCAATCTTCAAGTATTGAATCTTAGGGATAATTTTCTTAATGCCACCCTACCTAATGCATTGCAAAACATGACATCCCTTACATTCCTTGACATTTTTGGCAATAGTCTTTACTCTGTTCCATTATGGATAGGAAAATTCAAGTTTCTTACACATTTGAATCTTGGTTGTAATACACTCAGTGGTTTATTTCCTATCGCTCTTCAGAACATAACCTCCCTTGAATTCCTTGACATTTCTGGCAATAATCTTGACTCTGTTCCATTATGGCTAGGAAAGTTCAAGTTTTTAACACGTTTGAATCTTGGTTGGAATACACTCACTGGCTCATTGCCTATCGCTATTCAGAGCATTACCTCCCTTGAATTCCTTGACATTTCTTCCAATTATCTTGCCTCTGTTCCATTATGGCTAGGAAAGTTCAAGTTTCTGACACATTTGAATCTTGGTCGCAATAATCTCACTGGTTTATTTCCTATCGCTATTCAGAATATATCCTACCTTGAATTCCTTGACCTTTCCAACAATGATCTGACTTCTGCAATTCCAGTATGGTTCATCAAGAGAGTTCAATATGTGAATCTTTCCTTTAACAAATTCACTACTCTCCAAAGTTCTTGTCCTTTGAATCCCAAAGTCAATTGCAATCTAAACTCGTTGGGCTTGTCCTTCTCGCCAGACAACAAATTCCAAGGAGGAAAAATGGGAAACTTAAAGAATACATCTGTGATCATTGAAAATGACATCCGAGAATTGGATTTAAGTTACAATGAAATAAAAGATTCTTTAGAAAGCTTAGGCCAACTTAAGAATCTAATGTTATTGAATTTGTCTTTTAATTCATTCCATGGTCCTTTCCCGACATTCTTTGGGAAATTTTCTACCATAAGGGTATTGGACCTTTCAGAAAATCGCCTAATTGGTGTCATACCAGATAATATTGGTGAGCTACAGAACTTGAGATTTTTGAATCTTTCAGGGAATAACTTGACTGGTGTTATCCCTGATGGTCTTTGGAAGCTTTATAACTTGATAGGTTTGGGCCTTTCAAGTAACTCTTTGGTAGGCACCCTCAAGGAAATTAACCTTGATAACTTGGTTTATCTCCAATATCTAGAGATTGGAAACAATAATTTATCTATTAAGGTTTCACCCCATTGGCTGCCTCCCTTTCAATTGAAAAATCTAGAATTGCATACTTGCAAAATTGACATGATCTTTCCTCAATGGCTAAGAAACCAAAAGAAGTTAGTGGAGTTATACTTATCTGACACAGGCATTTGGGGAGAATTCCCAAAGTGGTTTCATCTAGAGAATCTCCGTGTTTTAGATCTCTCAAAGAACAAAATTAGTGGACAACTCCCAACAAATCTTCATGAGATGCTGCCAGATTTGACTAGAGTGTTCCTTGGCGATAACCTTTTGAATGGTTCAATTGCAGAATCATTGTGTAAATTGCCAAAGGTTGAATACTTAGATCTTTCTAAAAATAAACTATCTGGTGAGATTCCTAGTTGTTTGGGTGATTATTGTATCATATTGATAGATCTGTCAAGTAATGAGTTAACGGGCACCATTCCTGAATCATTTTGTCGCTCTCTTTGTTCTGATTCCTATTTACAATCTTTGAACCTGAGCAACAACAGTTTGCATGGAGAGCTTCCATCAACTTTGCGAACTTGCATTTTCTTGGAGATTTTGGATCTAGGCAACAATGAACTGCATGGAATTATACCATCAAATATATGGTCTCATTCTAGTGCGCTCAAAATTCTCAGGCTAAGAAAAAACAATTTCAATGGTACTATCCCTTTGAGCCTATGCCAACTCCCATACTTGCAAAGCTTGGACCTTGGAAGTAACAACTTAAAAGGATCCATTCCTTTTTGCCTTGGCAATCTTAAAGGGATGACTCTAAATCCAATTTTTGACGATTTTCTGGCTCCTGGGCCTACATCATCATCTCCTGCATATGGTCCAGCACTTTCTCCTGATGCAAAACCAGGTTTTGAGGGATGGGAGAAAGAAGATGTCAAGCAAGTCATGAAAGGAGCAGAGCTTGATTTCACCAAAAATCTACAATTTGTAGTCAATTTGGACCTATCAGACAATTCTTTTGTTGGTCCGGTGCCCAAGGCTCTAACTTCTCTCACCAGATTGATAAGTTTGAATTTATCACACAACTATTTGTCAGGAGAAATCCCAATGAATATAGGGAAAATGAAGCAGCTAGAATCACTGGACCTCTCTTGGAACCAACTCACAGGCCCACTTCCAAGTAGCATGCCTTCTTTGACTTACTTGAGCCACTTGAATGTGTCATACAACAACTTCTCAGGGCCTATTCCTCAGGGAAACCAGTTCTCCACTCTTGAAGATTCATCCATTTATGCTGGAAACCAATATCTTTGTGGAGAACCTGTGCTCAAGAAGTGCTCTAATAACACAAATGAAGCTCCACCAAGTGTCTATGATGAAGACGAGGACAAGAAAGAGAAGATTCTGTTTTACTTTGTTGTTGCCAGTGGTTTCATTACAGGGTTCTGGGGAATTATTGCACTCCTATTTCTCAACAAGAGTCTGAGGTATGTTTGCTTCAGATACATGGAGAAACTTGGAGATGAAATATATGTAGCAGTTGCAATAAGGGTAGCAAGGCTCAAGAGGATGGGATTCAAACCTTGGTGGTGACAATTTTTATTTTTTTGTCTGACGAAGACCCAAAAATGATACTCCCTCCGTTCCTAAATATAAGAGCACTTTGACTTTTTTGGAGAATCCTAAGAAAACAAAATGAACAATTTAATCATAACATATTTTAAATATAATTAGATCATATGTAAGTTCATAAGTCAAATAAACTAGTTTAGTGAAAAAATTTGGGAAAATGAATTTTTAATTACCATATTTTGTTTTCTTAGGATTCTCCAAAAAAGTCAAAGTGCTCTTATATTTAGGAACGGAGGGAGTACGTAACTATTGACCAAAGAACAAAAATAATACTCCCTCCGGTCCTAAATATAAGACCTAATTGACTTTTTTCGAAAAATCCTAAAAAACAACAAAATAAGTTAATTATAAATTGATTTACCTAATCTTTTCCTTTAAACTAGTTTCTTTTACTTATAAACTAACGGATAATCTAAAAAAATGTCAAATATGTCATGATTTAATAGACTAATTTGCAACCTTAACTTCTCCAAAAAAAAGTTATCTAGGTCCTATATTTAGGACCGGAGGTAGTACATTATTATTTCAAGGTAAAAAAATGATACACAACTGTTACCATGTGATCAAAAATGATATTTTCACTAATATGACAATAATATTAGACATGAAAAGTTCAAAATACCCTTATAAATTAATCGCCGCTCGGCAAAAGTTTATTTAATTATAAGAGCATTTTCGACATTTCATGTCTAATATTATTGTTATATTAGTGAAAGTATCAATGATCACATGGTAAAAGTTGAGTATCATTTTTATACCTTGAAATAATTATGTACTATTTTTGTTGCTTCACCAATAATTATGTATCGTTTTTGGGCATTCGCCTTTTTTGTTTAATTAGTGTGATGTTGTTGCTATTATCCAAAAAAAAAAGTGTGATGTTGTTGCTGTTCATATTGTTAGGGATGAGACATTTCTCTCTCAACCCTCCGTATGTTGTGAGTTTTTCCTTTATGTTGGAAATGATGTTTGTAATAAAGGGATGGACGGCGAAGGCTCAAAAATGATACATAACTATTGGCCAAGGAACAAAAGTAATACATAAATATTCTGAGGTACATCAATGATACCTAACTTTTACTTGGGATCAAAAATGATATTTTCACTAATATGACAATAAAATTGGACATGAAAAGTCCTAAATGCCCTAATAAATAAAATAAAGGGTGAAGGCCCAAAAATGATACATAACTATTGGCCAAGGAACAAAAGTAATACATAACTATTCTGAGGTACATGAAAAGTCCAAAATGCCCTAATAAATAAAATAAAATAAAACATAGGGTTAAACCAACTTTTGGTCCTATAGTTTCCCTCAATTTGGGTTTTGGTCCCTATAGTTTTTAAAGCTAAGGTTTTAATCCCTATAATTTCCTCCATTTAATAGAGTTAGTCCCTATAATTTTAAAAGGACCAACATATGGCATTAACAGAGTTAAATATGATTACGTGACACTAATTCTGTTAGTTTTTGTCATGTGGCTTATGACTGGAGAGTATGAGTTGGAAATAATTATTTAAGGTGGATAAATGATTTTATTTATTAAGGAATATATTAAAAAAATAGAAGTCATCTCTGTCACAAACCAAACTGGACGAAGAAGAGGAATTAGGGGAAGACAAAGAAGACATAGCTGGAGTAGTGGAAGGGGTGGGGGCCGCGGAGGCGGGCCTTCTCGCTGGGGTGGGCGAAGGAGAATCTGGTCTAGTCGTGGCTGCGGCTTCACCTTGGGCTTCACCGTTCTCTGCCACCATATGTCGGTGCTGGTTTCTAAGAGAGGAAAAGAAAAGATGATGGGATGAAAGAGAGAGAGAGAGAGAGTAAGAGATGTGGTGAAAAGATCTTTATTAGGAAGAGCAAACTGACCAGATTGATATCAAAAGTCACCACGAAGTAACATTTTTTATATTAAAGTTCTCAATTTGAGCACCAAACTTACAGTAGAACCACACCAGTTGGTTTAACCCTATGTTTTATTTTATTTTATTTATTAGGGCATTTTGGACTTTTCATGTACCTCAGAATAGTTATGTATTACTTTTGTTTCTTGGCCAATAGTTATGTATCATTTTTGGGCCTTTGCCCTTTATTTTATTTATTGGGGCATTTTGGACTTTTCATGTCCAATTTTATTGTCATATTAGTGAAAATATCATTTTTGATCTCAAGTAAAAGTTAGGTATCATTGATGTACCTCAGAATAGTTATGTATTACTTTTGTTCCTTGGCCAATAGTTATGTATCATTTTTGGGCCTTCGCCCTAAAGGGATTGCATAATATAATTAGTGTGTTTGGCTCGGCTTATTTTGAGAAATAAGTCAGCTTATTTTGGGTTTTTGGCCTTGAAAATCCAAAATAAGCCGCTTATTTCTCAAAATAAGTCGAGTCAAACAAGCTGAATATTGGTTGTTGTACTTAATCTTTCTATATCTTAAATTTTTTAATGTTATATGGTCTTTATTGTCGTAGAAAAAGTGATAAATAATATATGCACATCTTTTGTATTCAAGATTTATTTCTTACAAATTTTTGCTCATATATTTTAGTTGTTATACGGAAATATTTTTTAATGCAAATTTGCTAATAAATAATTAAAATGGATGCAATATAATTTTGAGCAACATCATTAACTTTTAAATGATAACCGTTAATTAGTTACCTAAAATTTTGACTTTTAATTGTCTAACAATCCAAGAATTCGAAGGTTTTTGACGAAATTGCATGCATTTTGAGAAATATTTTCTTGACCTCTCTCTCTCTAACAATGTCATAAAAAACTTGCAGTAGTGGGCTGAATGAATGCAGTGGGCTGAATGAATGCAAACAAAAAGTCATTACTCTATTTCACTAATTGATCAATAATAATCATGTCCAGATCTCTATAAGTTGCTTATTACTGAGTCTTGAAATTTCTGATGGAGAAGAAAGAAGAGTAAAATAACTCACTCGAGTAAAATAACTCACTCGGATTGTACAATTTGCTGCCAACCGAATTTTTTATTTTGGAGATATAGAAAAAAAAGTAATACGAAATAAAAGGGCTCGGTATTTAATTGTTGAGATCTCTTTCGGGATGAACATGATGAAAGCAGATCCAATGGTAAATTTCGTATGATGATTTCACCAAATTCCCATCAAACGTCAAGTGATTCAACAATTGCTTTTTGATAGTGAACTTATGGTCTGTTTGGTGGCAAGAAATCCATGAAAGTGGATTGCAAATAATTTAAAAGTTAAGGGGTAATATGGTCATTTACATATATCCCGGGTCCCACAAGTTTTCTCTCTCCATCTCATACTTATCATGGGACCCACAAACTTTACTCTTTCATCATTACCCCTACTTTCCATCTCTTACCCTTTCCAATTCTAATTCTTAACTTTCTTTCTTCAAACCAAACACACTCTTAACAATAAAATGAAGAAGTCATCATAAATTTAGACTCAAAGTCAATCCTATCTAACTCTTAGATTGAGGACCACATATGTTTCATCTAATCTTGACATATAATCACGTCTATTAAAATTATGTACCATTTTATAAGCAAGATGAATTAATTTAAAAAATGAAAAATAAATAATACTTTGAAATACTTTAACTTTATTAACTTCTTTTAAAAATTCAATTGGTTCTTATATCATATAGAAGCAAATTGATGGAAGTAATGCTACTTCTATCTCCATAAAAAGAAAGAAATCATGGTTATGTTAATCCCAATATCCTATTTATGCTCTGCACTTGAAGAGTGAAGACCAAAACCACATTATCAAGACCAAAAGGTTTTAGCCATGAAGAGTCTCAATAGTAGCTCATCATCAAGGCCAATTCATGTGTATCTTAGTTCCAAGGGAGATGAAGAAACTTGCAAATTCACTGACATGCTTTGGGCTTCTCTTGAAAGTGACGATATAAATACCTTTTGGGATGACAAGAAACTTGACACAGGAGATTCTGTCATTCCACTTCACTTTCTCAAAGCAATTCAACAATCCAACATTTCCATTGTTGTTTTCTCCAAAAACTATGCTTCTTCCTTATGGTGCCTTGAGGAACTTTTTGAGATCTCTGGCCGCATGCATGAACCAAGATACACTGCTTTCCCAATTTTCTATGATGTGGATCCATCTCATGTACAAAGTCAGAGTCATTCTTTTGAAGTAGCTTTTAATGAGCATGAACAAAGGTTCACTTCAAATATACGCAAGGTACAGAGTTGGAGATTAGCAATAAAACAAGTGGCCAATCTCTCTGGTTGGCACGTAACATCCAAGTGAGTAATTTTACTCTTGATTTTTTTTATTCTCCATCTAGACCATAAATTTCCGGTTTCATGTAGTTTTAAGTGTTGACCATTATTAGTGCCTTTTCTTTTTACTATGTCTAGGTCAGGGGCACAAGTTATTGAGGACATAATAATAAAGGTCAAGAAAAGAATGCATGAATTAGTTTATGCTGATGTAGATTTGGTAGGGATAAAATCTAGAGTCACTGAAGTGGAAAAGCTTCTTGATTTGTGTTCAAATGATGGAATTAAAGTTGTGGGTATATGTGGTATGGGTGGGATTGGGAAGTCAACTCTTGCCAGAGTTATATATGATAAGATCTCTCACCGTTTTGAGGCTTCTTATTTCCTACTTAACCTATCTGAATTTTATAGCAAGAGGCTGGTATGTGGAAAGAGTGTCCTCATAGTTCTTGATGGTGTTGATGATAATCAAAGCCTAATTCCATTGATCAAGCCTATAAAGAGTAATTGGTTAGGCAGAGGAAGTAGAATTATAATAACAACCAGAGATGAAAGGGTCCTTAAGATATTTAGGATATATGATATTTATAGGGTCAAACCATTGACCATTGATGAAGCTCTTCAGTTATTTTGTAAAAGAGCTTTCAAATGTGATTTTCATGTGAGGGGTTTTAAGCAGCAAATAAATAGAGTGATACAGTATGCTAATGGCCTTCCATTAGCAATTGTGATACTGGGCTCATTATTGTATAACAGAAAAGTCTCAGATTGGAGGCGTGCTTGGGATGAAATCAAAATGATGGCAAACTATATGATCATGAAGGTCCTTATAAAAAGTTTTGTTGAACTGAATGATGACAGCCAGAACATATTTCTAGACATTGCATGTTTTTTCACAGGGAAGGATGTTAAATATGTAGAAGGAATTTTAAATAGTTATAGATTTCCTGGCGAGGAGAGTATTCAAGTGAAGTTGGAAATACAACTTTTAATCGAAAAATCACTCATGACCATCATAGATAAAAAAATACAAATGCATTGTCTATTACAAGAAATGGGAAGAGAAATTGTTCGGAGTACCTTCCCTAACATGCCAAAAAGGTGGAGCAGACTCAGGGATTTCAATGATATTTTTTGTGTTATGCAAAATGACAGGGTAAGTTATACTACTAACACTCTTCTGCCCCCTCTCTGTTTTTTTAAATTGAAACAAGCATATGCACTAAAATTGAAGCAATGTTTCACTTTTCATCACTTGTCATGCGTGTGTTTGTCTGATTTTTTTCAGGAAACTCAGGTAGTTAAAGCAATAGTCTTGGATCTAGCAGAGTCACAAGAAAGGCAATTAAGGGTCCAAGCTTTATCACATATGAGCAATCTTAGACTACTCATATTTCGAAACGTGAAGTTTTGTGGAGCCCTTAGGCATCTTTCAAATGAACTCCGATATATTTCATGGCATCAATATCCTTTCACTTGTTTGCCATCAAGTTTTGTGCCACATAATCTAATTGAATTGATCTTACCTGATAGCTCCATCACAAATGTATGGGAAGGAGAAATGGCTACAGATCAAGAAGCAAATAATACTTGCGTTATGAGTAGTCGAGAAAGAGGTATGGTAATGTCATTGTGCGTGTGTGGAACTAAGAATTGAATTATGAACTTAAAAATAACATATTGACCCCATCTATATTGCATTTCTTCGCAGCTCAGATTAGACCCTTATTTTTACATAAAACATGGATAAGAGACCCTGATAATGCGTTGGCAGCAGATATTTTGGTATGTTGTCATGTGTGCGTTGGACTAATTATCTACATATTGTTCTTAATTTTAGACTCGGTTGATTGTTTGAGAAGATTAAAAAAATAAACAAATTTCCAAATTATGGCACATGGTATATAATAGATTTGAAATACTTGTGTATCATTGGGCAAATATCAACTTATAAATCAATAAATCAGTTAGAAACAAAAATGATAGACAAAAATGCTTCAAAGTAATTTATTTAGTTTTCTTAATTTTTTTAAATTCATCAATTAATATATTAAAAAATTGATGGTGATAGTATACAATCAAATCGAAAGCAGGATTATGCATATCAATTAATTGATTTTCTATTTCACTCTTTTCATCTACAGCCTCCATTTGTCAAAAGTGAGAATGTTGGTAAACACACTACCAATAGACTGGGAGGAAATATGGTAATACTTCTACGTGTTTTTGTGAAACTTATGTTAGATATTTTAATATCTTATTTATATTATTATTATTTATGTTTATTTAAGAATATCCATTAGGTGGCCCGTTAGTCATATTAGGCCCAGTCAAATTAGGGTTTTGCTTAGTCTATATATAAACGTCATAATCTTGATGGAAGGTAATGATGTGTGTGCACCAGACTAAGCTAAGAGCGATTTAGTAGACTGCTCCTTTAGGGTTCCCTTGACTTGATATGGCAATTCACACATACCATTAGTGTGCCTACTCCTGTCAAGATAAGAACCTTTGTTCTATGGTTTCAGATCATCTAGCTACGTGGATCTCTGCATCAAATGGACTAGCAATGGTAGAGGTATTTATAAGTCTTCCGCTGCTATACTCTGATTATATTAGACATCATATATCTTCTTGTTATTGTTTATATGATTGGTCCAACATGTGGCATCAGAGCGAGGTTTATTCTCTGCCTTGCGAATTGGTTGTCCATGAAATTAATTCTGTTTAGTAATTTCATTTGTATGATTTTGTTATATGTATATATATAATTTTCGTTTGTTTATATATACTATATGTGAAAAGTTTTGTTTTGTTAATTTTGGGAAAGATCAAAAGTTTGTTTTTCATGATAAATCATTAATATAATTAGTGAATATCAGCTTATCATGAAATGTTTGGACAAAAACCCGACCTTTTCCCGGCCATAAAGGTACCGGAATTGAGCTCCATAGCACCGTCAATGGTGGCTGGAACTCAAGGCTGAGGAAGAAGGATGAAGACGGGGTCACAGAGTTCTTTCCCATGTAGTATAAATTAAAGGAGCATTAACGTCATTACCTGCACGTTCCGTGTTTCATGCAAGTCTACAACTGTGCATCGCAGCTCTTTTATTTTAATAATAGAAATAATAATAATAATAATCAGAATGTTAGCATTTAGCGATTATGCAGTACGCACGTTCCACATTTCATGCCATACAAAACTGTGCATGCGCAATTTTGATTTAATAAAAGAAAAGAAAAGGGGTAAATTTTTAATGTTACATTTTTTTTATCCGAGAAGCATGCACTAACTTACTAACTAGCCATATTTTTGTCCTTCCATCATGCGAAATTTCAGTTTTGGTTCCCCTTTTATTTCTGAAAATTTAATTATGTTCCCTCTATTATTGAGGTATTTAGTTAGTTACCGATATATACATGTTATATTTTATCTGACTAAAATATTGACTTTGTGATTGATTTAATTGTTTTGTGTCATATATTTTAGCATGTAAGTTATTTAGCATCATTCCTTGATTGTTTATATTTAAGAAATTTAATCTTGGCTATTTCATGTTTGGGATTATTAAGTGAAATATTTTGTAAGATTAACTATTAAACAATATTTTGAGGATGTTAAAATTAGTGGGAGAAGTTATTAAATTAAATAATGGTTAAATCAATTTAATAATTCTCATTAAGTCTTTGGGTGCATCATTTTGATCCTTTAATATTTTTGCCTTTTCACATTTGGAAATATTTAGTTAATGTGAAATATTATGAACATTAATTATTTAAACAATGTTAGATGCAATAAATAGTGAGAGAATTTAGTATATGCTTACATAGTATCTTTTCATTACTTAGACCAAGTTGTTAAGTTCTCATTAAAGTATGTGCATATATGGAATTTTAGTGCACTAGTTGATATTTGTGATTAGCCTACAATATTGAGGAGTAGCCACAACATCCTCTATAATGTATGCATTATTAATTACATGAGGTTTTGAAAATATCAACTTTAATAAGTAATTTAATTTAATCAAAGTGGGAGAATATATTTTGTATTTTTTTTTTGTTTTGTTTTGATTATTTATGTTGATTAAATTAAATTGTTGAATTCTCCATTAAGTTGTGCATATATAGAATCAAATGCACATAGTAAAAGGTGAATAAATTATTTTATTCACATTCAGCACTTGATTAAATTATAAGTACTTAATTATTGATTTTGTTTATAAATATAAATTTTGTTTGTACATAAATGATATCGGTGATATGTATACATACCATGTTTAGGAGTAGCCACATCATCCTTATACATGCATCATAGACAAATTTATCACATAATGTTCAAAATATCATTTATGTTACATATACATTCATTATACACATTATTTATGATATTTTGTGATATGTCATTGCCTTAAAGGAGTAGCCAAAACATCCTTTTCTTTAAGTTACATATAACAATTGTAATTAAGATATACAATCATAATTATTCTTTGCCCACAGGTAGATTAATTATGAGAATGTATTTTAATTAGGGTGAAATAAAATGGCTTTATTATTTCCTAAGTTGTCCACAGGTATTAGGAGATGTAAATGCGTTTTAGTTTCATCATTTTGAGATATATCACATATGGTTATAAAATATCAATTATAATTAAAATATATAATTATAATTATTCTTTGCCCACAGGTAGATTAATTATAAGAATATATTTTAATTGGGGTGGAATAAAATGGCCTTATTATTTCCTAAGTTGCCCACAGGTATTAGGAGATATAAATGCGTTTTAGTTCCATCATCTTGAGATAAATACATGCTATGCTAATTTCTTTGCCCACAGGTAGATTTTAGTGATACGTATTTATGATTGTATATTTACATTGGTAAATATACATTTAAGATGTGATGGTTGTTTGCCTCATTTATAGTTTTTGTAAACATATTTTAGTTAATTTTTATTTGATTTCCAGCATTATTGTTATTTGTTTAAATTTTGTTTTAGAAGAGATAACTCTTAGCCTTAAAAGAGTAAATCTCTTTTAGTTAAGTCGACTTGACATCAAGGAGTTTAGTACATATTGAAATTAGCATGAGATAATGTTATATCATTTGATTAACATTGATCTCTATCAAGAGCTAGTTATTATATGTACATAAAGAAATGACAAAGTCAACGGTCGAGTTAGGCTATAGGACAAATTTTAGAATTCTCATCTGGGTCATTGTTGTTTTTATTTGCTAACTGTAAAGTGATTTCCCTTTGAATGTTATGATAACATGTCTTTACTACATTCGGTGGATCTTAAAATTATTATTTCATTCATACGAGTTATTATACAATTTCATGGATACCAAAATTCATGAAGCTGTATAAATAAATGTTTGGCTCACATATGGAAAAGAATGAGTTTTAATTAAAGATCATTAATACACCGACTCTAGAACCATAAGAGGCATTTAAAAGATAGCATGCCTATAAATGAATGGTTTATTGGTAGTTGTAGTGGACATAGTCTTATCATTATTAATGCATGTAAAATCTCATTTGTGTAAACATTTTATGAAACTATTTCCTTAAGGTATGTGGTATAGGAGATTATTCATGTCTCCTGAATTAGGATCATATAGTTTATAAAGGTTGAGATTGAAAAATCCCTTAACTCTATTGACTCTAATTTGTGTATGGTCTACATTAAGAAATGAGTGAACCAACACGCAACTTAAAGGAAATTTCATGAATCATAATTTGTTTGAGATTAAATGCATTTTGTTATGTTCTAAATAAATTAAGTAATTCATCTCTCCATTTAGGGCTCTTCACAATATTGAACACTATACTTTATAATTAGGTAATGTCTTTTGACATTAATATATAAAGCAAAAGTGAGTGATTGAATTATTCAGATTAATTTAGTGAAGTCAAATTAGGAGATATGGATAACATGAAGAAGGTCGATGGACAATTGTCTAGTCTTTTGCTTGGGTTTCTTCATATTTGAAATTACCTTGTGTAATTTATAGAAACAACATAAGCTGATAGATATATTAGATATTACAAAACGATTTTTCTCTATAAGGACACACTTAAGACAATTTGTATGAAGATGAGATTCTTATGAAGTTTTTCATAAAATAATATTTTGAATTTAAAAGGATGGAATCTCAAGTTATATAATTGTCTTAATAAGGAAAAGTGTAAGGGAAAAGTTATCTCTAAATGACTCACATTGCATATTCTAGTAAAATGCACTAAGGTCTTTAGAATTTAAGCATTTTGTCCAGTCAACTTTTGTGAAGTATTGTAGTATTATTGAATGCCAAAAATTTTAGGAATGTCATGATTAGTGGGAGTGATCAATCTCAATGATCAATCTCATTGATATTGATCATATAAATGATATGACTACTAATTAAGATGACTTATTGGTTTTACATTCAAATCAACATATGTTGATACTATGTAGAACATAAAGAAGTTATGACGTTTCCATTCGCAAATGTGAAACATGAAGAAGTTATAATAATTTTCTAAATTAGTCATACTGGAAAGTAGGAGCATCAATCTATTGTCTATATCAATTATTTAGTTTTCAAATTTCTCAAAAGAAATCTTTCAAAGTTTTATAGTTGATGCTCTTATTTTACAAATTCAATCAATCAATTGATTGAGTTAAGATCAATGAAAATTAAGTTTTGGCATTATCTCACTACTACTTATTGAGTAGAACATAAATATTAAGATTGATCCTATTTTTTCACATCACAATAAGGAAATTATTCCAAGTGATGACATTATCACATGATAGGTATGTGAGTTCTAATAACAAGCAACAATTTGGGTAAGTCGTAAAGTTGCTGATATACAACACTAATGCGACATAAATGTTGTTTTGTTATAGTTTCTCTTTAAAGAAGGAATTTGGTAAGACATCGTCTTATATTGAGAAATAATTCCTTTCATATCATCTTGATCAGGTTAATGTCTCCATTAAAGTGGGATAAAAGGTTATCTTTCTATTTCAGAAATAAAGAAAGACTCATGTGAATTAATGGTGTGGATCATTTTGGATAATAAGGGATCATAGTTAGCAAAATTAGGAAGTCTTCTTCATTATTGAATCTCACATTATTGATAATAAAGGTGTCATGATGAAATCACAAACATGATCAAGTTGAAAACATCATGATATTATCACTGAATAGTGGGAGTTGGATTATCTATATAGGATAAATGATAATTTATTTTTGCTCATGTAAGATGACATAGGTTATTTCAAATGACATTTGTTCAGAGTTGTGATGTAATAGATTTGGGTGTAATATTCTCTAATATTACATAAAGTGATTATTCTCAAAATACTTGAGAATATTATAAGATACCCAAAAATCACAATTTGAACATTCATAGATAGATGCTACTTGTTATGAGTAACACCTATTGAGAGAATAATTTTAGGTTGTCCAATTCTCTAAGGTCATCATCATAAGGAAAGGGTGATGAAGCCTCATTTTAGTTTGATTCCAAGACATTGACTACTTAAAATGCGCATAAATAAGTAGAGCCAATGCAATGGAATTATATGAGGATAATCAAGCTGCAAGTCATGGAGTACATTACTAAATGTACATTAATTTTCATGTTTTACATATAAGATAAACGTAATTCAAGTGATTAGTTTTGTTCAGAATAGAACAACTAGTTAACTATAAATAGTTAACATTATGATAGTTGCTATTATGAATAAATGGCGTCATGGTAGAATGCAAGATTGCTAAGTAATCATTGATTACTTACTTCAACCATGAACTGCTTAGACTAATCATTATTAGAGGCAAATTATAAAGTTTTCAAGAATTTCACTAGAGGATTCTGAATTATTAAGTTAATAATTCAATCCATTAAAGGTGTTGTGTGACCATAAAGGTCAAACGATTATAGGAACACATTTAGTATTGATCCATTGAATGAATTGCATGCATTTTTGGATTGTAGAGGATCGAACATCTCATATGGAAGACAAATCAGATCTGTTGTTTTGAATGAGATGTTATCAGGTGATGAAATTCAAGTTAAAGTTTGTAATCTCAAGTTGGTACCAATTTATTAGAGATCTACAAACATATAAGTAATAGGAACGGAATAGACATTTTAGGTTTATTCATTAAAGTTTGACCCATTAAGTAGGGGTGCTACTTGTAATACATGGAAGATAATATTTCTCTTAAATAGTTTGACTTATCGCCATGATTCTAGTAGTATTGCCTTATTTAATTTGATGAGCTATATGACATAAGAGTGCACGGGCCAAGTGGGAGAATGTTAGATATTTTAATATCTTATTTATATTATTATTATTTATGTTTATTTAAGAATATCCATTAGGTGGCCCGTTAGTCATATTAGGCCCAGTCAAATTAGGGTTTTGCTTAGTCTATATATAAACGTCATAATCTTGATGGAAGGTAATGATGTGTGTGCACCAGACTAAGCTAAGAGCGATTTAGTAGACTGCTCCTTTAGGGTTCCCTTGACTTGATATGGCAATTCACACATACCATCAGTGTGCCTACTCCTGTCAAGATAAGAACCTTTGTTCTATGGTTTCAGATCATCTAGCTACGTGGATCTCTGCATCAAATGGACTAGCAATGGTAGAGGTATTTATAAGTCTTCCGCTGCTATACTCTGATTATATTAGACATCATATATCTTCTTGTTATTGTTTATATGATTGGTCCAACAACTTAGAGATGAATCAAACAATTAAAATCATCATGAGTATGGGTGTTATTTGGCTGATTCTCTGCTAAAATTTTTTCCATCGCAGACTTTTCCTTTGAGAAACATGGATCTTCATGGCTCTAAAAATTTAATCAATATGCCAGACTTCAAAAGCTTTCCAAATCTTGAGAGACTCGACCTTGAAGGATGCACTAAATTGTCACATCTTGATTTATCTATTACTTATCTTTCGAAGCTTAAATTCTTAAATTTGAGAAAATGTACTAACATTGTCAGTATTCCCAATAGCTTATTCTCCCTACCCTCATTAGAAGTGCTGAATTTAGCTTCTTGTACCAAATTTGTGTATTGTTTGAAGTTTTGTCCTGATGAAGGTGCCTGATAAAAGAGAAATCTTCAAGCCACGATTTTCCCCTACCAGACAGAAACTATGCAGACAAAAATCTATATTAGTGGACTTTGTAGTAATATTTTTTTTTTTGATCAGGTGACTTTGTAGTAATATTCGGTAAGGCTACATGGTACTATTGAGCCCAATGGCATCATCCTACCCTTCTTGTTAGGAGTTTTGGACCGGTTATTTTCTATTTTTAGCGACGGGTTTTATTGTTTAATTTTTATGTTTGCATATATTAGTATAAAACATTGAAGTATAGATGTTGCTAAAAAATCTTACACAAAAAAAAGAGCCCAAAAACATCAACAAATATGAATGCTCTCAATAAACTTAATTATATGATTTAATCTTTCAATTTAGTTTCACAAAAGTTAGATTGAGTAATTACATGTATATATACTATATAGGCATCAACAAATAAATTTTCCCTTTAAAAATCCTCTCTCAATACACCGTTTTCAATTCACAAAAGTTACACAAATTGAATGCTCTTACAAATCAATCAGCATATCAATAATCTATAAAACGGATTCTGCACTAAATTGGCATATTCTTCTGATAAAAAAAACTCGCATATTCTGTAAGCATTTAACTCTGAAATTGCTGTATGATTTTGTTAAATCAATATTTTCCATTATATAAAATTGATGATGTATGTTGACAAATAAAAATATAAAAGTAAACTTCAATTCTTAAATTTAAGGGTCTAAAATTTAGTTTGATACAAATATAAATGAACAAATGTTATGAATAGATATGCTCTATCATGCATATAGAAATTACTTGTATCATATAGACACACACACAAAATCAGTCACAACTCACAAGGGCATTGGCTCAAAAAGTGTGACTTCCCTTGCGTATTCATGGGTATATAAGAATAGATGGTTTAAAGTTAAGTCATTGAACCGTAGCGTACAGGAAGGAGTAACTGGGCCAGTCTTGTGATGTTTAATTTGATATATATGAATATGTGGCTAAAGTTAGGTCTTAGAAACCATTACACACGTTAAAGTTGATTCCTCTGTGTCTGTATCAGCGGAAAGAACACACACGCTTGGAAATATGAATATATCAATCTTCCTCATTCCTTAGTCGCTTACAATTACAAATACCAACCAGCTCATTGTCTTCTCACACAAATTTCCACGATCAGTTAAAATCTGTCAGCAATCATGATTGTCACATAATATAGTAAAATCAAATATTAAAATAAATATGCTTATATGTAATGGCCAACATATATATACTTATCAACATTGTCACGGGGCAGCATCCACCTTGGCTTCATGCTATCTTTTTCAACATGGAAACTTGCTCACTCAGGTCCAGTCTTGCATTTTGAAAAGTATATATATATAGAAATCGATGGGATGAAGTTGAGTGTTTGAGCTATTGACTGACTCAGTTGTGGGGAAATTCGATTGTTTGTAGTACCACATACGGTAAAGTCATTTTCACATGCAGGTTGGCATTGGAAGCTTTTACAATGGTTTCAAAAAGGGTGTAAATAATGTTAACATTAATAACCGATGCGAAATTGTAAGCATGAATATACAAATAAATAAGCCAGCTAGTGTTCACAAAAAAAAAAAAATAAATAAGCTAGCTAGATTTTAATTCATTTTTAAAGACTAAATTTTTTTCTTGAAACTAACACCACTGATCCGTGTGTTGAGATTCTCCAATTATAGTGATTTTATATATTTATGGAGAGCAAAGTATATATAACTATTTGACATGTTTTAGAAACAATTCAGGTAATAAAAAACACGCATGAGTTTTGATGAAGAAGATTATCAACTCAAATGCTATGTTATATTCTACGCATAATATTCAGATGTTCAGTGCGTGAACTTATCAGGATTCGTAGTTGAAATCATTATATCATACCAGACCCGTTTTTTACATATCTCTCGTTAATTAGGACCCTATTCACCTCTGAAGTTGTAAAGTATGAGGGGGTGGCCGAATTTCTTTGTATATTTTATTATATTTTTTTATGCATTAATCCTATTTACACATTTTACATGTGAAAAAAAAAGTAATTTCTTTTATATTCATTTATCGCATTTTTTATATATATAATCATTGTCACAATGTAGTGATAACTATGGTTTCATGCAAACTTTATTTCCCAATTCTTCAATATGAAAACTTAATGACACATCCTCCATCGGTCTTCGATCATTTCGTCTTTTCCAAGAAAGTTTACAAGAATAGATGGGTGAAGTTATGTATTGGAATCAATGCATTAGTTCGTAAAGAATAGGTCATCGGTCATCACTAACATTAACCGCAAAGCAAGCATGAGTTGAGCCTTTACACCACACGCTACAACTAAAAAGTTATTTATGTAAACCTAAGTTATTTATGTAAACCTCACTATACATCTTCAAACATATATCAATGACTATACATCATGCGCTTGGCGTTTATTTAGTTTGGAATTTCTTCTAACTTTTGAACAGTAAGATTGAACTGACGATTCTCGTTCTTAAAATTGACAGACAATTTATTATGATATTGCAGGGACAAAAGGTTAAACTTATACCTCCATGATTAAATCAATCAGAAAGCTTAGCCAAATCAACAAGAAGCAATACGAGAGAACATGAGAATCCGTTAGTCGAATTGTTTGTCTTTCTCGTTGGCTGGGGATTCGGGTCGGGTCGTGGGAGAGCTTATTCGGAGTAAAAAACTAAACATATGTGCATCTCATATGGATGGTTCAAATTGATTTTTTTTAAGTAATAATTTCTTGAATTAAATATTTTTTATAAAAACAATGAAAATTAAAATACCATTATCTTGGTTTCAGGTTCTATATTCATTAACATATTTTTTTTAAAAAAATAATTACCCTTACAAAATTCAAATATAGACTCTGTGATCACTAACAAAAATTGCAAGCATGAATATAACAGTCAAAGTCTTTGAACCATTTGATAAGCTAGCGTCAATTGATGGCAAATAAAAAACGAAGGAGGGAAAAAACGGAGAAATTAGAATTAATTGAATTAACACTTATCCAGTCTCCTCCATATGTCATATGAGTTCACCAATCATACTGAGCTTCCAGTATCCTATAAATAGTACCATCCTACTTCTTGTTTTCTCATCCCTAAAACTTCTTACCTCAACCATTATATTCCTTTAGTGAGGATGAGAAGATCTCTAAGAGATGGAAGTGAGGTGCTTTTCATTTTGTTTGTATTGTTTCTTAAAGCTTCACAACTCTGTTTGAGTCAGAATCTCACTGATGGGGGATGCATAGAAGAAGAGAGGCAGGCTCTTTTGAAGTTCATAGACACCTTTGACAATTACTCAAGGCGTATGCTTGCTTGGGAAGGCAAACAATGCTGCAGGTGGAAAGGAGTTTCATGTGATGCCATCTCTGGGCATGTGGTCACCATTGATCTCAGCCCAGAAACCTATTCAACGGATCCTCGATCTATTCAATGGTCATCAATTATATCATGCTTTTCAGACACCTTACTCTATGAGGAAGAGCAACTTACCAATGGCTCGGTCATTGTTGAATTCGGGTTGTCAAGTAAGGCGTTGAGTCCATCCTTGCTAGAGTTGAAACATTTGAGCCACTTGGACTTGAGCTCCATCTATTTTCAACATAGTGTTATACCAGTGTTCCTTGGATCCATGAACCAACTTCGGTACCTTAATCTTTCCTACTCGTGCTTGTCTGGAATGGTTCCCCGCCCTATTGGAAACCTCACAAATTTGAAGATTCTTGATCTCAGCTCTTCTTGGGATGCTCAATTAAGAATGGATGATTTCACATGGGTCTCTCATCTTTCTGCACTTCAATATATTGACATGAGTGGAGTTACCATGGAAGTTGACATCAATTCGGCGATGCAGGTAATTCTCAATGTCCCGTCTTTGTTACAAGCTCACTTTATGGACTGCGAATTTTATAGATCGAAAAATTCTCGTGGTTTTGTGAATTCCTCCTCACTTGCTTCCAATCTTCAAGCATTAAATCTTAGGTATAATTATCTTAATGCAACCCAGCTTAATGCATTGCAAAACATGACATCCCTTACATTCCTTGAATTCCTTGACCTTTCCGGCAATAATCTTGACTCTGTTCCATTATGGCTAGGAAAGTTCAAGTTTCTAACACATTTGAATCTTGGTTATAATAAACTCACTGGTTCATTTCCTATCGCTATTCAGAACATTACCTCCCTTGAATTCCTTGACACTTCTTTCAATTATCTTGACTCTGTTCCATTATGGCTAGGAAAGCTCAAGTTTCTGACACATCTTTATTTTCGTGGGAATAAACATCTTTATTTTCGTGGGAATAAACTCACTGGTTTATTTCCTATCGCTATTCAGAACATTACCTCCCTTGAACTCCTTGACATTTCTGACAATTATCTTGACTCTGTTCCATTATGGCTAGGAAAGTTCAAGTTTCTGACACATCTGAATCTTCGTGGGAATAAACTCACTGGTTTATTTCCTATCGCTATTCTGAACATTACCTCCCTTGAATTCCTTGACCTTTCCAACAATGATCTGACTTCTGCAATTCCAATATGGTTCATCAAGAGAGTTAAATATGTCGATCTTTCCTATAACCAATTCACTAGTCTCCAAAGTTCATGTCCTCCGAAGCACAAAGTCAATTGCAATCTTAACTCGTTGGGCTCGTCCTTCTTGCCAAAAAACAAAGTCCAAGGAGAAAAAATGGGAAACTTCAAGAATACATCTGTGATCATTGAAAATGACATCCAACAATTGGATTTAAGTTACAATAAAATAAAAGATTCTTTGGATAGCTTGGGTCAACTTCAGAATATGATGTTCTTGAGTTTGTCTTCAAATTCATTCCATGGCCCCTTCCCGTCATCCTTTAGAAATATGACAAAATTACAGAGATTATTTCTTGAAGACAATAAATTGAATGAGACAATCCCTTCATTCTTTGGGATATTTTCTTCCTTGAGGGCATTGGATCTTTCAGGGAATCATCTGACTGGTGTTATTCCTGATGGCTTTGGGAAGCTTCAAAACTTGAGAAATTTGGATCTTTCAGGGAATCATCTGACTGGTGTTATCCCTGATGGCCTTGGGAAGCTTCAAAACTTGAGAAATTTGAGTCTTTCAAATAACTTCTTAGTAGGCAACCTCAAGGAAATTCACCTAAATAACTTGTCTTATCTCCAAGATTTAAGGATTGGAAACAATAATTTATCTGTGAAGATTTCACCCAATTGGCTGCCTCCCTTTCAATTGAAAAATCTAGAATTCCATTCTTGCACAATTGACGGGCCCTTTCCTCAGTGGCTAGGAACACAAAAGAAGTTACTCAATTTATACTTATCTGACACTGGCATTTGGGGAGAATTCCCAAAGTGGCTTTATCTAAAGGATCTTTGGGTGCTAGATCTCTCGAAGAACAAAATTAGTGGACAACTCCCAACTAATCTCCATGAGATGATGCCACGTTTGACTAGTCTTTTCCATGGTGATAACCTTTTGAATGGTTCAATTCCAGAATCACTGTGTAAATATTCATGGCTTGACAACTTGGATTTTTCAAAAAATAAACTATCTGGTGAGATACCTAGCTGTTTGGGTGATGATGATATCAGATTGATAGATCTGTCATCTAATGAGTTAACAGGCATTATTCCCAAAACATTTTGTAGATCCTATTCATATATACAATCTTTGAACCTGAGCAACAATAGTTTGCATGGAGAGCTTCCATCAACATTGGGATCTTGCACTTCCTTGGAGATTTTGGATCTCGGCAACAATGAACTGCATGGGATTATACCATCAGATATGTGGTCTCATTCTAGTGTGCTGAAAATTCTGAGGCTTAGAAAAAACAATTTCAACGGTACTATCCCTTGGAGCCTATGCCAACTCTCACACTTGCAAAGCTTGGACCTTGCAAGTAACAATTTAAAAGGACCAATTCCTTTTTGTCTTGGCAATCTCAAAGGGATGACTCTAAATCCCATATCAGACAGTTTTCGGGCACCTCGACCTGCATACGGCCCTATAGTTTCAAGAATAGAACCTACATCATCTCCTGCATATGGTCCTATTTCATCACCGCCTGCTTTCGCACCTAGTTTTGATGGATGGGATAAAGAAGATGTCAAGCAAGTCATGAAAGGAGCAGAGCTTGATTTCACCAAAAATCTACAATTTGTAGTGAATTTGGACCTATCAGACAATTCTTTTGTTGGTCCGGTGCCCAAGGCTCTAACTTCTCTCACCAGATTGATAAGTTTGAATTTATCACACAACTATTTGTCAGGAGAAATCCCAATGAATATAGAGAAAATGAAGCAGCTAGAATCATTGGACCTCTCTTGGAACCAACTCACAGGCCCACTTCCAAGTAGCATGTCTTCTTTGACTTACTTGAGCCACTTGAATGTGTCATACAACAACTTTTCAGGGCCTATTCCACAGGGAAACCAGTTCTCCACTCTTGAAGATTCATCCATTTATGCTGGAAACCAATATCTTTGTGGAGAACCTGTGCTCAAGAAGTGCTCTAGCAATAACACGAATGAAGCTCCACCAAGTGTCTGTGATGAAGACGAGGATAAGAAAGAGAAGATTCTGTTTTACTTTGTTGTTGCCAGTGGTTTCATTACAGGGTTCTGGGGAATCATTGCACTCCTATTTCTCAACAAGAGTCTAAGGTATGTTTGCTTCAGATACATGGAGAAACTTGGAGATGAAATATATGTAGCTGTTGCAATTAGGGTAGCAAGGCTCAAGAGGATGGGATTCAAACCTTGGTGATGATGACAGTTTTTATTTTTTGTTTAATTAGTGTGATGTTGTTGCTATTATCAAAAATAAAAGTGTGATGTTGTTGCTGTTCATATTGTTAGGGATGAGACATTTCTCTCTCAGCCCTTTGTATGTTGTGAGTTTTTCCTTTAATTTGGAAATGGATGTTTGTAATAAATGGACTGCGTAAAATTCGTCTGTTGTACTTTAGCTTTCTCTATTTTGAAATTATTTAATGTTATATGGTTTTTATTATCGTAGAAAAAATGATAAATAATAGTATTTGGCATGTCATGTGTATTCAAGGTTTATTTCATACAACTATACAAGTCCTTGCCCATAATAATTGTTATATGGAAATATTATTTCTAGTAAGAATGAATTGCTGCTGGTAACATGTAATTTCAACATTGTTGAGGTGTATGATTATCTACAAAGAGGTTAGCTAGCTAGATTTTAATTCATTTGTAGAGACAACTTTTCGTGTTATTATTGAACATAACATTCGATTCTCAAACTATAGAGTGATGTTTTAAATGGCTACTGGAGCGCAAAAAAACTATAGAAGTGTTCGTTGAATATATAAGTGGAAATGAATCTAAAACACTGATTGACTTAATCTCTCATCCAGCAAATATATATGAATATATCAATTTTCCACTAATTCTCTCAGAAGAAATGGGAGCTACATCTTTAACCTTCATAAATTGGTGAATAATAAAGAGCATAAAAGGAATGCCTCTCTTTAAGGGGCTGATAATCCTCCTGTTTTTAATGGGAAAACTCCAATCTGAGTCTATGAAAGTTTCTGTGAGAGCTTTAAATCTATAATCTCTCAGTTCATGGGCTTTGCAACAACGGTACGTTGCAATTATTTGTTTTATATATAGGTTTGGCTCACAATATATTTGTTTTCCAGTGGATTAAATTTTAAAGTGTTTCAATGAGTTTCTCTATATGAATTCTTTTTTTTTTCGAGTAACAGTTAATTACATGAATAATGGGACGACAAAAAAATGTATTGTTCAATTTTGAGGTTATTGCTAGGATTTAGAAGATGATTTATTTTCAAGGATAAAACTATTTATCATTGTAACAGATCAGAGTATTAGCTAGTACTATAATTTATTTAATTATACCACAAGGGATTGAACTGATTCAAACTAAAACACAGTGGAAAACTAATTCAACCAATTTATGTGATTGACAAAGTTTTCATGATATACTCCAACAGCTTCTTTAGAAATGAAGATCTCCATATAGGGATTTCTTCCTCACATGGTATGCTAATCAGCTTTTGAATCATGGAGAGATAGCCTCCTTTACGTGACAGCTTCAATTTTCAGTGATATTAAAGTTCCTATATATGACAAAGTCCGTTAATGCACTCTAGGTACTAAAGTTCTATATGGTGATTTCTGAGCTAACTGCTGGATGGATTTTATAACACTGCTAAAACAGATCGTTACGACCAAGTTGTCAAGAGTTTTGCAAAGAATTAATGTAAGGACTCTCCTCTGTATCGTCCAATATATAGAAACACTTCTTCGAAAATACCAGCTAGGAATGCTTCTTGGGTATTTAGAAGAGCTGGTTATTGATCGAGTAAAAACTTCGTTTGGCATGCAATGCATTCATCCCAGAAGAAATAAATAAATAACGTTTTTGAAGCACGTGCAGATGTTTTCAATTGTTTCAGACATTGCATGTATGAGTCTGTTTGGTCGTAGGAAAGAAAGTGAAGAAATGAAAAGTGAAAAGGTGAAAAAGAAAAGTAGAAGTAAATTAGGTAATGATGGTAAAATTAAGTTTGTGGAGCCCAGAAAAATTGTGAGATGGAGAGAGAAAACTTGTGGGCCCCGGGATATATGTAAATTACCCAAAAGTCTTTACTTTCTTGGCTTTCTAATTCTTAGGCACTTTCCTTGGGCAACCAAACAAGCCTTATAAAAGTACCGCGGAAAGGAATTTCAATTTAATTAATTATATCAGCTTTTTACCTTTTTGCACGGTAAAATAAATTAGCTTTAAGAAAAAAAATTAAAGTGACTAATTTTTCACTCTTGATTTCTCTAAAAAAAAATAATCAACTTAATCTTATAATTATGACCAAATAGAGTACTATATTACTTAGGCAAAGGTGCAATTGCACAAAAAAAAATATTCACCAAAAGAGCATTGGGCATTACTGATAAAAAAGCACTGGGCATAAAAAAAATATTTCTTAATGCAAATTCACCAATAAATAATGAAAATGAATGCATTTTTCCAACGAGTTAACTTTTGGATGTTAATCGTTAAAATTTTCGTTACCTAGAATATTGAATTTTGACGGTCAATATCCAAGAATCCGACGGTTTTTGACAAAATTGTACGCATTTTAATTGTTTATTGGTAAATTTGCACCAAGAAACACCTTTTTTGTGTGCAATGCTCTTTTGGTAAAATTATTTTAATATTTTATTTTATCATAATATTGTAAAATTATAATGTGAATTCATAATTTAAATTTTTTATCAAATTTCAGATTTTATAATCCTATTATTATGATAAAATAAAATATTTAAATAAGTTTGCATAAGTACATGATTTAGGGTTAAAAAAATAATATTTGCAGGGGAAAAAATGGTTGTCACATGGCAGCATTGACTCGGTGCGTAACCTCTTGACGCATTCATCAGTCTTGCGTTTTTGCAAGTATATGAGAATTGATGGGTGAAGTTGAGTGTTTGAACCGTTGCATATACAACAAGTTAGCATTGAGTGGCTCAGTGTTGTTATCTTTGACTAATATTAATTTGTGGCTAAAATTGAGTATTAGCAACTACCACACGTTAAAATTGCCTCTGATTGAACTATCACTGTAACGACTCTTCTCCCAGCAAAAGCTGGTAAAATTGGACTTTTCTCGAATCCCCAAGTGTGATTAGATTAGAGGTGGTAAATCAGTAATCTGGGTTAAAGCCCGTGGGCGTTACCTGAACTCGTTTTTAGGCATGTATAAGGACCCATATTAAAATGGTTTTTTGAGCCCGTAACTGTTAAAGACATGGGCCATATGGGTTAACTTGTCAAACTCGTGAGCAAACTCAAACCCATTTTCCACAAGTTTTCTATTTGTAAAAAAAAAACGATGTCATATTTTCTCTAAATATAAACATTATCAACGACAATTGTAACAAAGAGATCGTCGACAAAAATATCACAAACAATGTCAGAAAAACGACAATGCTACCACTGACAACGGAAACAGCAACATCCGATGATAAAAATATTGACGTCACTGACTACAAAAAAAAACTCGATATCACCGACGATGACGGAACGACACTCATCAACGAAAGTAAAAATTACAAAGCTACTAAAAACGACAGAAAAAGCATTGTCACCGACGATGACGGAAACAACGATGTCACCAACAATGGCAGAAACTATGAAGTTTCTAACAATGATGGAAACACCGGCGTTACTGATGACATCAGAGACAATGTGAGAAATGATGGCAGAAACTATGAAGTTATTAACAATGACGGAAACAACAACGACAGAAGCAGCAATGTCACCAACAATGAAGAAAGCATCGGCCACCGACGACAGTAGAAAGCTAGAAACTATGAGCCTACTAATGGAAAATTAATGAAAAATAATGGACTTGATAAAAATGGGAGAAAAATATATTAAAACAATGGTAAAAATGTAATTAAAAAATGGGTTTAATATGGGTTGCCTGAACTCATATAAATACGGGCTAGGTTTTTTGGATTGGCCCATTTTCTAAATGTGTTTCTAAAACCCAGTCCAACTCACTTGGTAGCCTGGCCTGTATTACTAGCTATAAATTATACTCTCTCCGATCCTAAATATAAGAGCACTTTACGTAATTTGAGGAGATTAAGGAAGACAATCCAAATAGTAGGGATTACATGATCTTCCAAAAATACTCATCTCTAAAGAGAAAGATTGAGGGGAAAGAAAGAGAAGCACTATTCTTCTGTGTATAGGGGTAACTTAGGCAAAACTTGGGACAAAATAGAAAGTGATCTTATATTTAGGAACTTATCCACTCCTTTAAAGTGATCTTATATTTAGTAACGGAGGTAGTATTATCATCACAAGGGAGAATAAGCAAAACTCGCATATAGTTTTCATCATTTCCGGTTAGCAACAAGCAACCCTTATTGATTAAAGGACAATATGATGAACCTGAATGCTACATTACGCACACACATCTATATGATGATTAGAGAATATACATATGAAATATGAAAATGCAAGAAAAATAAAAATTAGAATTCATCACTCGAATTATTTTCAAATTATAAAACTGAAGTTATTATAATAATTAATATATTATCTGTAAGGGCCAAAATATTTATTAAACACTCAGACATAAGGATTGCCACAGGGCAGCATCCACCTTGGCTTCATGTTATCTATTTCAAAGTGGAGTCTTGCCCATTCACACTTTCTCCGGTCTTGCATTTTTGCAAGTATACAAGAATTGATGGGGTGAAAATGAGTGTTTGGAACCATTTCTCACTCGTTAGCATTTTGACTCAGTTATGGCTAAATTTCAGTCTTTGTACCGTCACATATAGGTTACCATTGCCTATTAAAACCGGTGCAATAAGTCTTTTGTGTGGCAGTATAACATTGGACGGGCTAATATAACAGTGAAAACAAAGTCTTTAAAGTTTAAACCAATAGTTAGCATTGACCGACTCAACTCTCACTCACTTTCCAATCTCCTATATAAACTACCAGCCACCTTCTTGTTTTCTTATCCCTGTAATTTGCCTTGCTGGAGCATTATATTCCTTTAACAGCCATGAGAAGATCTCCAAGTGAGGTGCTTTTAATTTTCTTTGTACTGTTTTTTGAGGCTTCACAACTTTGTCTCTGTGGGAATCTGACTGTTGAGGGATGCATTGAAGAAGAAAGGCAGGCTCTTTTGAAGTTCAGAGAAACCTTTGACAATTGCTCAAGGCACTTGCTTGCATGGGAAGGCAAACAATGTTGCAAATGGAAAGGAGTCAAGTGTGATGCCACCACTGGTCATGTGGTCACCATTGATCTCAGCCCACAAGACTATTCAATGTCTCCCCAATTTTTCAAAGAAAATGCATGGCTTTCTAGCTGCTGGTGTTATGTGAAAGAGGAACTTACCAATGGCTCACTCCTTGTTAACTGCTTATCATCAAGTAAAGCCATCAGTCCATCCTTGCTAGAGTTGAAGCATTTGAGCTACTTGGATTTAAGCTCCATTAATTTTCAATATAGTCCTATCCCAGCGTTTCTTGGGTCCATGAAACAACTAAGGTACCTCAATCTTTCCAAATGTGAGCTGTCAGGGAGCATACCACACCACCTGGGGAACCTCACCAGCTTGCAAGTACTTGATCTCAAGAATTTTAACTGTTGGTGGAGAGCTGATTCATGTTTACATTTGGATGACTTCACATGGGTCTCTCATCTTTCTTCTCTGCAATACATTGACATGAGTGGAATTGTCATGGGAAACGAGATCGATTCGATGATGCAGGTAATTCTCAATCTCCCATTTTTGTTAGAAGCACACTTTATGTCTTGCAGATTTCAGAGTTCAAAGAGTTCTCATGGTTTTGTGAATACCTCCTCAATTCCTTCCAAGCTTCAAGTATTGAACCTGGGGGGAACTTTTCTTAGTGCCATACCTAAGGCTTTGCAAAATATGACATCTCTCACATCTCTTGACCTTTCTGAAACCTCAATTGACTCTCTTCCCATATGGTTAGGAGAGTTCAAGTATGTAGAACAATTGAGTCTAGTTAGGAATGGAATTTCTGGGCAATTTCCCATTGCTATTAGAAACATGTCATCCCTTACACTGCTTGACCTTTCTGACAACAATCTTGACTCAGTTCCATCATGGCTGGGAGAGTTCAAGTTTCTTTCCCATTTGAATCTAGCTTGGAATCAACTTAATGGTTTTTTCCCTGTTGCTATTCAGAAACTTTCTTCCCTTGAATTCCTTGACCTTTCTGGCAATCAACTGACTTCTACCATTCCATTCTGGTTCATCAAGAGAGTTCAATGTCATTCTTTCAGTAAACAAGTTCTCTTCTCTTGAAAGCTCCTGTCCTTCAAATCCCAAAATCAAATGCAATCTAAACTCATTGGGCTTGTGGCCAAAGATTCTCAACAATACATTTGCGTTCATTGAAAATGACATCCAAGAATTGGACTTAAGTCACAATGAACTGAAAAATTCTTTAGAAATCTTTGGCCAACTTGAGAATCTAGTGTACTTGAATTTGGCTTCAAATTTGTTTAATGGCCCCATCCCATTATCATTTAGGAATATCACCAAATTACAGAGATTGGCTCTTCAAGATAATCAATTAAATGGCATAATTCCTACATCCCTTGGGGAAATTTATACCTTGAGAGTCTTGGATCTTTCAGTTAATCACTTAGTTGGTATTATACCTGATAACCTTCAAAAGCTCCAAAACTTGACAACTTTGGATCTTTCATGGAACCACTTGAGTGGTATCATTCCTGATGATCTTTGGAGGCTTTCAAACTTGAGAACTTTGGATCTTTCACAGAATCAGTTAAGTGGAATTATCCCTGATAACCTTTGGAAGCTCACAAAATTGAGAACTTTGGATCTTTCTTACAACTCCTTCAAAGGCACAATAAAGGAGATTCAACTGGATAACTTGCACAATCTCCAAGATTTAAACCTAGGAATGAACAAGTTGTCTATAGAACTTCCACCCAACTGGATACCTCCTTTTCAATTAATGACTCTTCATTTGCCATATTGCAAAATTGAGACACCATTTCCTCAATGGCTTCAAAACCAAAGTATGCTATATGAGCTAGACTTATCAAACACTGGCCTTTGGGGAGCTTTCCCAACATGGTTTCAACAAAATCGTCTGAGTCTGTTAGATCTCTCCAACAACAAAATTAGTGGTCAACTCCCAAGAAATATCCATGTAATGATGCCAAATTTGGCAAGACTATTTGTTGGAAATAACCTTTTGGATGGTTCAATTCCAAAATCACTGTGTAAATTGTCATGGCTTCCAGACTTGGATCTTTCAAAAAATAAATTATCTGGTGAGATTCCTGGCTGTTTGGGTGAAGTTAATCATATTGTATTAATAGATTTATCATCTAATGAGTTATCAGGCATGATTCCTGATTCATTTTGTAGCTCTTATGGTTCACATTCATTAGAATCTTTGAACCTGAGCAACAATAGTTTGCATGGTGAACTTCCACCCACGTTGCCATCTTGCACCGCCTTGGAGATATTGAATCTAGGCAACAATGAGCTGCATGGAATTATTCCTTCAAATTTATGGGTCAATTCTAGTGTGCTGAAAATTCTCAGGCTTAGACAAAACAAGTTCAATGGTACCATTCCTTTGGGGCTATGCCAACTCCATGTGTTGCAAAGTTTGGACCTTGCAAGTAACAATCTAATGGGAACAATTCCTTTGTGCCTTGGAAATCTCAAAGGAATGATTCTAAATCAGTCATCAGACATGGGATTAAGGCCAACAAATTATCATTCACCCTCACCACCATCAATCCCTCCTCATTTTGATCAATGGGATAAAGAAGATGTCAAGCAAGTCATGAAAGGGAGAGAATTTGATTTCACAAAAAATCTCAAGTTTGTAGTCAACTTGGACTTGTCAAACAATTCACTGGTTGGCTTCATACCAGAAGTTTTAACTTCTCTCACTAAATTAGCTGGTTTGAATTTATCTCACAACCATTTGTCAGGATTAATCCCAAGCAAAATAGGGAAAATGAGGCAGCTAGAATCATTGGACCTCTCTTGGAACCAACTCACAGGCCCACTTCCAAGTAGCATGTCTTCTTTGACTTACTTGAGCCACTTGAATGTGTCATACAACAACTTTTCAGGGCCTATTCCACAGGGAAACCAGTTCTCCACTCTTGAAGATTCATCCATATATGTTGGAAATGAATATCTATGTGGAAAACCTATGCTCAAGAAATGCTCTGACAATAACACAAATGAAGGTCCAACAAGTGTCTATGATGAAGACAAGGATAAGAAAGAGAAGATTCTGTTTTACTTTGTTGTAGTCAGTGGTTTCATTACAGGGTTCTGGGGAATTATTGCACTCCTATTTCTCAACAAGAGTCTGAGGTATGTTTGCTTTAGATACATGGAGAAACTCGGAGATGAAATATATGTAGCTGTTGCAATAAGGGTAGCAAGGCTCAAGAGAATGGGATTGAAACTATGGTGATGACAGATTTAAATTAGTGTAATGTTGTTGTTGTTCCTATTATAAAAGGGATGTGATTTTCACTCTCATCCGCTATGTATGTGAGTTTTTCCTTTAATTTAATTTGGTGATGTTTGTAGTTACATTGGTCTACTGTAATATGGTTCAATGTTAAATGGTTCTTATGGTCCAATAAAAAATACTCCCTCCGGTCCTAAATATAGGACCTAGATAACTTTTTTTGGGGAGATTAAGGAAGACTAAATTTTAGATGTCTTTCCAATAATACCCCTCCTTAATTAGTTTAATTCCTTAAGGTGTTGGTGAGAGGAAGGTTGTGGTTAAAGAGGTTTTAAGAAGAAGAAGGGTAATTTAGGAAAAAGGTGACCAAAAATGTATCTAGGTCTTATATTTAGGACCAAAATGAAGTCTCTATCTAGGTCCTATATTTAGGACCAGAGGGAGTAATAAATAATATTGGTTTTTCATGTGTGTTCAAGATTTATTTCTCACAAATTCTTGCACAAATGTTTTAATGGTTATATGGAAATATTTTCATGTGTCCGCTATGAAGAAGTTGATGAGAAAGAGAAGATTTTGTTTTACTTTGTCATAGACTTGTAGCCCTTGGATTCATGACAAGATTATGGGGAACTACTGCACCTCTACTCAAGAGTTTGAGGTATATATGCTTGCGTTACAAATATGAAGAAAATAGTCGATGCAATAATGTAGCAATTGCAATAAAGGTAGCAAGGTTTGAGAGAACAGGGAAGAAAGCGTGATGGCAAGTGTCTAGATTTTTGTTATATTATCCGACTGTTGTTCACTTTAAATATAATGATCAATAATCTTTACTGCATATTCTAATGAATTTTAGGCTGAGGTTTTGACTTTTAACTCATTTCTTTTAGTTCCAAATCCATGATTGGATCTTTCTAGCACTGCACAAATTAAATGATATACAGTCATCTTAGATTGTGTTTGTGCTTAAGTTTGGGGCCCAAACATGTATCCCAATATTCAAAAGTGACTTTTTTTTTGTTTTGGTACATGTTTGGGTTAGGTTTTCTGAGACTTGTTTTCAATCTTTACCAGGAAAAATTATGTTATCTTCAATATTTCTTTTAAAATGATCGTATTACATGTATACATGATACATTTGTATTATTGAATGAAAGTTGTGTCTTTTTCATTGAGTTTACTTACTATTTTATAAAAGTCAAACAAACATTGCATTTCATGAATTCTACCAAAGCTTGAGTTAGTCAAATATTTTTTTTTTTTTGAAAAAAAAAACGATGCTTCTGTACCCCAATCCAAAACTCCTAATACTCTCTAGGGGAGAGATGGTCAAAACCAAACGGACCATAAAGAAAGCACCCGTATTATTCATAAGCCCACAGTTCGCTACAGAAATATTTTTTCCAATCAAAGTTGCTTTGCTTTATTCGTAAAACATGAAACAATACGTGGAATACAGACATAAACATGGATTTAGGCTAGCAAAAAATGGATTTTATCGTATACCTATGGTTTCGACTTTATTAACAACATAACGTTACAATATAATGATCTAGCTTGTTCTAATACAAAATTCATGATTAATTGAAATCCATGCTTCGTCATGATATACCTATTACAATCATATGTACGCCATACTGCTTGAACCAGTGATATGTAGAGAAACTGGGAAATGAAATTTGAATTTTACTTAATAATTTTCTCAGATTAGCTTCCATGCAATTCTTATGATTTTGTATCCCAATCGACACATTTATCAACAAAAAGCCTATATTCAAATATGTCATTAAAAAAATATGCCGATTAAAATTTTAGCCTAATTCATTCTCTTCTTTTCTCAATCTAAGCGAGCTGCATACCTGTTAAACCTGGTACAAAAGCATGTCCCTTTCTCCTTTTTGTTCTCCAAAAATAATATACCCAACTGAGAGAGTGAACAAAGACACGTGTGTGTGTGTGTGTTTTGTATAGCAAATGAATGCATACATACATGAATACATAAAATTGTTTGAGAATAATAATATACAATCTGGCGAAGATTTTTAAAAATCCTTATCTTTTTTTTTATGAAACCAGAATCATGCAATAATTAACAAAGTAGTATATAATAAGGAAACATATGCATGAAAGTTTGAATTTCCAGTAGGAGGAAATCAAACTTCTAAAGAACTAATTTGTTGTTATGTACTCCCTCCGGTCCTAAATATAGGACCTAGATAACTTTTTTTGGGAGATTAAGGAAGACTTAATTTTAGATGTCTTTCCAATAATACCACTCCTTAATTAGTTTAATCGTTTAGTAGCCCTTCCTCTCCTATCAAATTTCTTGTTAAGAAGAAGGGTAATTTAGAAAAAAGGTGATCAAAAATGTATCTAGGTCTTATATTTAGGACCAAAATGAAGTCTCTATCTATGTCCTATATTTAGGACCGGAGGGAGTATTATTTTAACACGGCTGATTTTGGGTATGAATAGAAATAAAGGATAGGTAGTGGCTGCTGAAATATATGAAATGTTTGCCTATTTTACTACTTTTTGTTATAAATTACCATAGCAGACGGTTGAAAATAATTTGATATTCTGTTTTTTTAAAATAAGCGTAATAAATAAACTTTTTAAAAAGTTAACGTCATTTATGTCAAATATAAATAAATAAGTAATACAAGAAATAATACGATTAGCTTGCACATCATATAGATATCTTCATGCCTTTGTTGCATTTTCTTTTCATTTCCCTCTTTCCATGTCAGTGTTTAAAATAGTTCGGACTGTAAATGAAATGGGAGCCAAATGTCGATATAATAGAAGCACAGTATATAAAATTTACAATAAAATATCACCATTATTTGGATACAAATAGTTTAAAACTCTATTGGTTCTTATGGGAGTGTCCGAATGTATATAGTTTAACCAGTAACAAACTTGGTCATGGTCAAACTAGTTTAGTATTGTCAATTTTCAAAAATCAACATCTATATATTTTATTTCAATACTATTCTTGTTTCTTATGATTGTAGGCAATGTATTTTGTTCAATAAAGGCAATTATATGAACTTAAAAAATAGCAAAAGACTAAATGTGGAAGTTGAAACTGACCTAGCTAGTGAATTTAAATTTGGACTACTAACCAATATGTTATTTTGTTTATACTACTATTTCTTGCGTAATTTAAAGTGTCTTAGGTACACGTGAAATAATCTACCTCGTTAGTTGAAACTAGAATATCCCCCGTGCTCCCATGTGACACGTGATACCAAAGAGCCGAACCTTATTTCTTTTTTCCCTTGCAATTCACGTTCTTCCATATAAATATAATCATTTGACTGTGTTTTTAATGTCAAAATAACACTCTAGTCCTTGTCTGTTGTTACAAAATTAATTGTTTAAGAATATCATGCATATTCACGTGAAAAATAAAACCATAGTTGCATGAGTGACCCGCTATAATTTGTTTCGTATTATGATTAAAAAAATCCAATAAAATAAGTCAAATACACTACCCGTTTGAAGGTAAAATTATTTTTAGATCCAATTTAAAACAAATAATATCAAAGAAAACTCATAACATCAATCACAAATGAAAAATGCGCATTTGACAAATAAAAGAGCATTATTCACAAGTTATGTACTTTCTCGGTCTCACAATAAAAGATAATGTTGTGTTTATTAAGGGTTATTCCACAATATAAGTCAATATTCTATTTTGTCTAACTATTAAATGTTTTTCCTGTTTTGCCCTCTATTAACAACACTCTATCATATTCTTCATATATTCGCACACACTCTCTCATTTTTCTCATCCAATCACCATCTGATTTATCCCATTCATAAATAGGGGTAAAGTTGGGAAAAAATATGTTTCAAACATGTTGATTGCTTTCAACAACTTTTCATTTTTCTCAAATACAACAATATGGTGAATATTAGTTTATATTGTGAACTGAGGGGGAGTAACCAATTAGATTGAGATATATTTGCTTAAGGTGTAATCTTAGTGTCATTTTTTTCTATTTCAATTGTCGTATATATAAATTATTTCCAACATATATATTTTACTTGAAAAAATCTTAGGCAACATGAACCACCTTAAAATTTTATAACTTTTTAATTGTGCCTACAACATACCGTATAAAAATTATAATTAATATAGTAACAACCTATAGTTATACATTCGTTCGAAAATTTTAATTAAGTCTTTTAAAACATATTTCATCTGTTTTTAAATATAAGATTCTTTTGACATTTTATGTTGAGATTAAGAAAGCTAAATAGATCACTTAATTTTAATGTATCTAAAATGTAATTGTATTATATGATAGTTTAACAGTGAAGCAAATATAATTATATATATATATTTTGAAGTGATTAATTTTTCATTGTTTATATCTCCAAAATAATCAATATAATCCTATATAATTGAGACTAGAGAGAGTCTTACAAATAGAATCATAAAATCTAGATAGATTTGAGTAGGTACTTAATAAAAATGTTATCTGCAATCCGTTTCGATGAAATTTTTGTTAAACCCATTTGTAAATGTAAAGATGTGTAAATTTAAGAGTATAAGATGGGAAAGTATTGTTGTATTCTTCAATTTGATAATGAAAATTAGTAAGCTGGAAATGTAATGTATGCAAGCTGGAATAGGTAGGTACACCTAAGAGTAGAGAATATAATGTCTTCAATTTATTCTTGAATTTTTTCTTCAAAAAAAAAATTAACCTGCGAGTCTTAAAATATACCTTAATTTTGAATTATATTTTATAGTTTAAGTTCTTATTTAATCAGGTATTTGATGTTTGATTCCATACTTTTTAGTTTATAATCTTTGTAAAATTTTATATGCATATGTATTGAACTCAAATTAATTATTTTTACACTCAACATTGAATGTCTATAAAGAATTAAAATACTGGGGTTGAATTCAAACAAAAAAAAAATAGCCTCTTCAAAATTTAGGTAACCTATAAGAACTTGTAAATTAATCTTTCCTTTAAAAAAAATAATAGAAGATAGGTTGAAAAAACAATACTGCTTCTTTGTCAAAAAACATTATTGAGGCTCTTGATACATATTTCGGCTACAATCGAGTACTCATTTTCTATGTTAGGTGGGCTTTCATAGGTTGACACAAGTAGGGCCATATTTAACTTTTCGTTGTGTCTCCCAATGGGCCATCACAATTGACATCTTCATTACCTCCCACCTCCCATCGCTGCAAATTTTATTTATTTATGAAACCAAACATCACTATACATTGATCCGAATATACGATATATTGTGATTTCAGAAAATGAATATTTGTACTATCTTTGATGTACTGTACAACAAAAAACCAATTGAATAACTAGCTCTGGTTTTTCCAATACTTTATTCATTGTTTAATCAAAATGAAAAATTTGTAATTGCATCTGTTTATAACTTATTATGTCGATCAATAAAAATAATATATAACTATGGTTGAGTATTAACGAAATTGCTGCATGCCGTAAGCGCAAAGTAATGTTAGTTATTGGTTCTGTCTATAAGTATAAACTATAAAACCATGCACATTATAAATTACCATGTTATTAAAACTAAAAATCTTAATCAGTTTGATGGGTCATGTGTGCCCGAATAATTTTATAGCCATAAAAAATAATTCTAACTAACTTACCTTTTGTGCTCATAAATAATGTATCTAAATATTTTGTCAGACTTAAAAAATGTTATATAAGATGTCAATTTAGACAAAAAAAAAAATTAAGTGGGTCGAATGTTAGGGCCGGGGCTGAATAATGTGAAAACTGATTTCACAACGTGTGTATACTCAATGCCATCTATGCCCAATTATATCCTCATGTGAAATTATGTGAAATTAGACAAAATATTTTTTGTTGTAATTAGTTATGTACTAATATTAACATACAAGACAATAGGTCAAACTCCAATGGAAAATGGTTACCATGGTTTTAGAAAGAAGAGACGAGAATTTATCCTTTTGATAACTGATCAGTGGCCTGTAGCCAGTGATTAGACCTAAATGTCGCCGTAAAGGTCAATCAATAATTTCTAAACTCAAATCCACTAAGTTAATAGTGGTGAGTATTAGGTCTTTTCCACAATTTAGGATTTATCAAGCAAATTCTAGGTATTAAAGTCACGCAAATTAACTATGGTTTGAGAATGATTTTTACTAACAATTACAAATTAAACCTAACAAAAAGAACAACTAAACCGAATTAAAGTGAAGAAATATCAAAAAGAAACACCTCTCCCTCCATAGTACTCATATGCTTAATGATAAATGAGACTTTATGTATTTGCAAATTCTTGATCTATCCTAGTTAAATTCTCAAGATCTCTTAGATCTAGAAGAAACCTAAGACAATTTAACTAGCATAATCAAGTTAGATGCTCTTTCCATCTCTCACACACACCTTAGCAACATTAGGTCTAAATCATAGAACCTAAGAAATTCATTCACTTCACAAGAATCATACACAAGTTAATCACACATATATGTCTTATGAACTTACACAAAAATATGCTTAGGTTTTCATGTGTGAGACACACAAAGAGAAATTACAAGCTAAGATGAAGAGAACACATAAAGAATCAAGTATTCAAGTCTAGTGAGACCTAAAATCAAGGAAATCACAAAGACATAGGATAAATCTAACTTGTAACCTAAAAGTTTCAACATACAAATACATGAAGCCACTTTGATTTCTCATCTACAAGCACATTTTCCTTGAAGGGAGAGGATGAAGAAGCTTAATTGCACATGGAGATGTGGAATGGAGGTAGTTTTGCGTGGAGATCCATGGAGGATGGAGGAATTTTCGTGAGGTTTGGTGAAAGGGAAGAGGATGAGAGAAAAGTGAGAGAAAATGAGATGAAGAGAGAGAAAGGTATGTGGTAGTTGTCACAAATGAGAGGTTGGGGTTTTATTTAATGAAGTGAAGTTTGGGTTAATGAGAGTGATTAGGAGTTGATGAGTTGTCAAGTGGTGTAAATGGGTTGTCAAAAAGATATTTTTATGGTTATGGAGGGAGGTAGGCCAAATTGATGAGAGGTTAGGGAAGGAAGGGTATTTTTGGAATGTGGTGAGAAATGAGGATGAATGTGGTCATGAATTGGTCTAAATGCATTTCCAAAGCTTCCACCTTTTTCTCCAATTGATTGTGCTCCCAAAAATGCCCTTAAGGAGGCCTTCAACTTTGAATTTGAATTTTTGGCTCCATATTACCCCTTTTGGAAATGTGCAAATCCCTTGTTTTTGACAAAAGGGGTAACTTTTGTCTTATGCCTTTGTCTTTCCCTCCAAGCCAATTCCTTGCACTTCAAGCTATCCCAAAGGGTTGTGGGGCCCACGTGGGACCCCCCTACACATGAAAACGCACAACTAGTCAAAAATGACCAAAATACCCTTGGTTACTTAAAATGCAAGTAATTAAGCTAGGATTTTCCATATAATCACCTATAAGCATGTGCACATAAAATCACCAATAATGATCAAATATAACAATTAAACCTCACTAATTAAGCTCAAATGCACATGCTTAAACATATAAATTTCGGTCCAATCAGCCAGTCTCTAAAATAGGTACTTTGATTCATTAAAACATGTTGGATGGTAATTGTCCATTGGTCATGCATGGTCTAACAGAGTATATGTAGTGAACCAAAATTTGAACATTTATGAGATATGCACTACTATATACCACCAAAAATATAAATTGTCAGGCTAAGGGAGCATATATAAGTAAAAATATTATTATTAAAATGAATTTGCCCAAGATGTTATCCTCACGACAAAGTTGGTGTCATTACAACTTCACCACTCTTATCGTTGTTACAGAACCTCTTGGTCTCATTTCATATATGTATTTTTATATTTCACAGAACAAAACGCTTTATTTATGCATTTACCATACTCTCTACAACACAAGTTAACTCAAAATAAGTTGAGTTAAACCATCATTAGACCAATTTTCACGAGATCATTTTTGCCTTTTGTAATGTAAATAGACATACTGCCCTTGTTTTGGTTTTTGTGAATTTGGTGATGGATTCAATAGTCAAACTTTGGGAAGAACGTGGGATGTTTCATTGTATCTTAATTTTCTTCATAAAATGCCACCTTGAAGTTGACCTGTCGGGAATGTGTTGAGCTGCGTTCCAATAAACAAATTTTAATTTTCAGAACTTGTAATAGTGATGTCAGTGTTGCGTTATTTCCTTGAAAAACACAAATAATAAAGAAACAAAAAGCCCACATTGGTACAGCTATAGGGTCTAGAAGTCTAGAACAGACCATTGGCCAAGAAGTCTAAAAAAGACAGTGTTCGGTATCCCTTTAAGAGGAAATGAGATTCAAGACTCGAGTCAAGAGAGAAGAGCATAAATTAACGTAAGGTAAAAAACCAACAAATACACTTCGAATTTCAGCTTAACTCGTTTAAATCGAATTTTTTAAATACTTTTAAGCATCATATTTCAATTGAAAAGATGGTATCATTTTGAAAAAAAAAAAAAATTTATCATGCCGTTTCTTCATTTAAAAATAAAAGAAATTTTGACTTTGCTTATGATGCATATCTATCCTTGAACATATCAAACACAATATCTATAAGCATCTTGGATGTAGCTAGTGAGACTTCTCTGATCTATAAATTTATCTTCCAAACTCGATACTCTTTCACTTCCCAGATATTAGATATATGACTACTTCTTTGAGGATGTAATTATTCATAATATAAAATACCTCTATATTTTTTTTCAAGTTTTTTAAATTGTCTAAAAGTTGTATATATTAAGCCTAAAGATTCTTTTTATCTTTTAAATTTGGTACCAAATCACCATTACTTTTTAAAAATTCCCTTAATCAATGTGTACAATACTTACTCTTTAAAAAAATTTCATCTATCTCTAGTCATGACATACAATTTTTCGTTCAGTCTTTAATTTAACCCGTTTTACAATATACAGTGTAGTTTAGACTTTAGAAGGAAAATCGGTTTAAACTTTAGAAGGAACATCGGGGAAATTGTTCCCATGATATTTTGTTGGTGGGTGGGATTAAAATTAATTCTGATATTCCGAGTACAAAACTTGTAAAAATATTGACATTATGTGCATGAAAAATTTTGTCAGGTCAATCTCACTAAGAAAAACTTCTATGAGAGATTTTTTCCCAAATTGTTTTTAAAAATCTACAAAAACGCAGAAAGAGATTTCATATTGGGCTATCCCCCAAGCGTATATATTAAACAAGAAGTATATATGAGCTTTTTAATTGATTAATATATTTTTTCCTCTATAAGAAACATATATTAGACACGTCATTATTGATATATGCTGCACACCCCACCACATCATATTATACGTGTAAATTAATATCAACTCATAACCTAATTTATATTTAATTTCTTTGACAGAAGAGATGTTATTCTCTTGTACAAGGGAGATGTCATTATGGACAAGGTGGGGATTCTATATATGGAAAGAGAACAATAAGAATTTATGAAGATTACATTTATTAATTAAATTGTATATATGCAAACATTTATAGAGTAGTTTAGAATGAAAGTTTATAGTTAGACAGCAAATCGATCTCGGTATGAAGACCAGTTATTGTCTTGAAGTTATGTAGAAGGGCAATGCAGAATGATTCCATCCCTAGCTAAAAGATTATCCCATCCCTATATACATGAAGAATCAAATACACCCTGCAATCCCAATTATAAACAAAAATATTAAGATAATTGCTGTTGTGTCTTTTTTTAAGTGCAAGTGAGTGATTTTTTCATGTTTATATGTGTAACATTATTTTACAAAAGGGTTGGTCCCATATATTAACAAATAACAATACTTAATATATTTCTAAAAATTGAATGCATCTTTTAGTTCTTATACTAAAGAAATCACATATCCTTCTCATTTTTTTGCCATTCATTCGATCTTATATTCATCATATTCATAAATTATGCTATAATAGTGAAAAATACCAGTAATTTAATAATGTGTTTTGCATAACCGCTAATAAAAATGTTGGGTTGTAATATTCAACAACCAAGCAAAATAATAAGTAGGATTTCTTTAGCACCCGTGAACAAAAAAGTGTCTCACTCAATATCAAACATTATATTGAATTCAGGAAAGGCTAAATCCTAGTGGGATACTCGTCAGCTCCACGTATAAAGGGATTTGCTTCTTGGAGTATTGAAATGGTCTAAAAGTGGCAACACAATTCAATCAATGTATGGTTAAGACTTCTAAAAAGATTGAGGGGAAAAAACCGAAAAAGTCAATATAAAGGTTGTTGTCTTTTCCTGCAAGGGGCGGTTTAGCTGGTCAAAAGCATATTTAGTAGAGAGGAAAAAGCAAGCCAGACTTCAATGGCGTTAAAAACAAAGATTTCCCCCTTCCTTCCTTTCCAGCCTTATACTGCCTTTTCCGTGTAGTAGCTTCCAACTCATTGCCATGCATGACAAAAAATGAATGCTAATTTTTTCTTAGTTTTTTGTGAAAAGTTTTATACTTGCCCCGTAAGTGTTTAATATATCATATATGTCAAGGAAGCCCTCATTGTATCATATTTGCCTTCAAAACCATTTATTGGTCTAGTCTTACCTTAAAATTGTGTAGAATGTATCATATTTATTCTTTATTTTAAAATGTTAACATTTAGCATCATTTATCCAACTGTCAACTTAAGCTTTTTAATGGTAAAGCGTGGTTACTTTTTTTTTTTATAAAAAATGGTGGATACTATACCTTATGGAATATTAAAAATAAATTCTTAAATAATGGAATTAATACGACTATGTACCTAAAAATCATTAATAATTAAATTGAAATTTTTAAAAATTTGTGTGATATTAAATGACTTGTTATACACAACTCAATGGAGTTGTCAATGCAACTCAATAAGTTTCCATTAATAAATAAAAATTATCGATTGCAGTTAATAACTTTATAACTTAAAGAGTTGTCAATTTGTCATTGACAACTCAATGAGCCACATTGTAAATAACATGACATTTAATATCATTCAACTAACCGATTTAAAAAAATTGCGGATGTTAATGTAATTTAATCACTCTTTATATTTGAAAGTATTTACTCTTTTCTTGTTGACCACACTAATAGTAGAAAACTCTTTTTGGCAGTCAAAATTGTCCCTCTTTTTTGTTTTTCCCGTCCCATCTTTTTTTTTCCTCTTCGTATTTTCCCGTACGTACTCCTGTCGCCAGCTCACACTGGGTCCTACGCCCCTCGCACGTGCTCCTCTTTATTTAGGGTTTTTTTTTTAAAAAAAGAGAGAGCATAGGAAAAGAATGGAAAGCATTATCGTGAATATCAATAATTAACCATATTAAATCTAGATTTGGGGTTTTAACCAGTAAATTAAATTTGGCTCTGAACCATGCATTAGATGTGGCAAATTGGGTTATAGTTGCATCGTATGGACTGGCTCAGGTGAGTTGTAAGTTGACATATACTAAAGGTTTTTTTTTTTTTTTGATAATGAGAAAAATGATATATTAATTAGAGAGAAAACATTAACTGACGGGTTGGTATCTTACTAACTTGAGCCCGCACAAGGTTGGTTGGTCAACCAATACTTTTTTTGATAAAAACAAATTAACATACTTTTATTTTATTTTTTCTATAATTTAAATTTGAATTACAAAATTTATAAATTAAGTTCAAATTGGTTCTAAAATTTCGTTCAGGCTATAAAGTATTTGTGATAGTAATGTGTATAGTATACACATTAATTTAAATGTGATACTAAATAACTTTGAAATTTGAATGCACTCTTTCCCAACCCCAAAAGGCCATTTACATGACAAATCATATAATACTTCTTCCATCAATTTAATCTATATATCCAACGTCTCTTTGGTCAATATATATAAATTATTATATATAGAATAGAATATTAATCCATCATTAACTATTTTATATGAATTTTAACTTTCCATGATTTTGTGGTTATTCTGAGGTCCACTTGGAATTGAAAGCCGTCACTGTTTGATTACGAAATGAGATTTGGAATTTGCAGGGTCACCTCCACCCTTGGAGAAAATGTCAAAATTATAAGTTTATTATAACTAGATATTAATAATTCATTTCATGATTTTAAATAATGTTTTTTTGCCAGCCATGATTTTAAATATGATTGATGTATGTGAATTGTTATACACCATTATACCTTAATGGGCTTGGGCCTCAACAGAGGCCCAATAAAGAGATAGACGCCTTCAGGGCGTCGAAGATAACGTCACTAGCGACAGTAGAAGTCTAAAAGCAAGATAGACGCCCTATGAGCGTCAAGGACAATATCACCAACGGCAATAAAGCAGATTGACTTGGTCGCCCACCTTTTTCGGAGCAGTCGCCCACCTTTTTCAGAGCACGTGCAACGTCTTTTATCCATAACGGCCGCCTATAATTTCGCAACTACCAGGACTGAGCTTCAACTATAAGAAGGCCACGAACCCACTCAGAAGGGGACAATCAATTCTCTGCGATCTCTCTCTCTCTCTTTCTTTGTATTCTTCTCTCTGATTATCATTGTACGCTGAATTAAGTCTTTGTGATCAAGGCATTTACGCCCATATTTGTAACCACCGTTGCCGGTGACCCCGTTCATTGTATTCAAAAATATTATTAATAAAGTATTTCGATTATCCTTTCATATTCAATAGTTCCCCTATATTGTGCATCAACATTTTGGCGCCGACCGTGGGGACTCCGGCAACACTATTTCTAAAAGCTTCACGTTCTCTGAGTGAGCCAATTGAACTTTAAGATGGAACAGCAACCAAAGCCTGTTTCCAAGCCAACTAGCTCTTCCACTGACCTCCAAAAAGTCCTAGAAGCTTTGACCTCTCAGTCTGAACAAATGAAGCGTCTCGAACAATCTGCAGGAATTCAATCTGAGAGGATGAAACGTTTGGAGGAAGAAAACAATGAATTGAAACTGCACTTAGCAGGATTAGAGTCCAGGAAAAACAAAAGAAGGCAGAGCGGACCTGAAAGGGAGATTCGCCAAGTGCCAAACCCAAATGACCATGAACGCAATCCTAACGGTGAAAAAGGTAATAAAGGTAAGAATACTGACAATAATGATATTCCTAATGATGAAACAGGTAGAGACGACGAAGAGGGATATGACGATTCCCAGTCTTATGATAGTCGAGAACAAGGTGAGCAGTCCGCTCAGAAGTCACAGGCAAGGATCTCTCAAAATCATCCACAAGGAGGACAAAAAAGGGAGGACGAAATTCTCTCTTTTGCCCTTCGAATGGAGAAGGAGGTCGCTGAGATAAAGAAAAAGATGTACTCAATTCCAGGTGTTCAAAAGCCACTTGATGCAGCCCGTTTAGGGAGTTATTCAGAATCGCCCTTCATAGACGACATCGCTTTTGCTGATCTACCTGAAAGATTTACTTTTCCTACTATGCCAAAGTATGATGGCAAGTCTGATCCAGACCAACACTTGGCCCAATACAGGCAGATTATGCTAGCAGCAGTCCTCCCAGCCGACAAACGACATGCTGCTATGTGTCGTGGATTTGGTATAAGTTTGATTGGCCCAGCCCTGATGTGGTGGACCAATCTCCCTCAAGGTAAAATAACTTCATTTAGTCATTTAACTGACATTTTTGTTGAACAATTTGCAAGCAGCAGAGTCATGGTTAAGACGTCAGACGACTTGTACCGAATTGTCATGAGGCCGGATGAGTCATACAGAGACCTTCTGAAAAGGTTTACGGCAGAGATGGTAAGTATCCCAAATTGTGATCCTAACATTGCTGTGCAGGCGTTTAAGAGAGCATTGCCACCTACTTGCGGCCTCTATCAAGAATTGGTTTTGAAACGGGTGACAACTTGGCCGGAAGTCCAATCATACGTGTGGTCCCATATTAATCTTCAAGAGGACGACGCCAGTAGAAATCATGCCCTTAAAATGAATCAGGGACTGGCGACAACCAGTCTCCCCGCTAATTCAGTGATTGCCACAAACGCGGAAAAGACAGCTAATCAACAACAAAATAAGTTGGGATCCACAGACCGCCGTTCTAAACGGCAACGAGGTAGAAATTTTCGTTTTCACCCTTATACTAACAATAATGAGCAGGGCGACAAACAGAAGAGGGACCCACCCCCTCCTAGATATGAAGAGTTCAACATGTCCATTGGACCAGCTGAAATGGTAAGTGCATTTGAAAAGATGGATAGGGTGAAATGGCCTAAACCCATGACGACGCCTGTCAATGAGAGAGACACCACTAGATACTGTGACTACCACAAAGACGTCGGCCATCGAACAGAGGATTGTTGGAGGTTCAGAAAAGAAGTTGCCTTCCAACTTAAGCATGGTAACTTACAACATCTCCTTAAGAGTAATACTACTAACAATGCAGGTAGAGATCAAAGGCAGAACGCCCCAGCTCAACCCCCGCAGGCCGTCAGAACGATTAGCACAATCATTGGGGGGTCGGCGATAAGTGGGATGTCTTACTCCGCCGCAAAGCGACATGCGAGGTCTTTGCCAAAAGAAGTGGAGTGGGTTAATGGTAATGTGAGTAATGATCAGGTGGTTGAAGGTCCAATAACCTTCAACGACGCTGATATTCAGAACGTCCAGATGCACGACGACGCCCTGGTAATATCTTTACTAATAGCCAATTGTTTGACTAAAAGAATATTAGTTGATGCGGGAATTTCCGTTAATATTATTTATTTGCAAACTGTCAAAGAATTACAATTAGAATCCCAAATAATTAAGGATCCAACTGTCTTGGTATTTGGAAAATTGGAGAAATATCTTTGATGACTTTTGCTGCTGGAATCAATGCTTTAGTCAAGTTTCAGGTAATGGACTGCCCGACCACTTACAATGCTTTGTTAGGACGTCCGTGGATTCATCAGATGAAGGCAGTCCCTTCGACGTTACATCAATCAATTAAGTTCTCTACACCTTGGGGTGTGAGAGAGATCAAAGGCGACCAGAGGATGGCAAGAGAATGTTACCAAGCAGCATTGAAAGGCTTGGAACAGTCTCCTCCATCAGCATAGCAACTACAGGCGTTCATTCCTATGGATAGGGCGACAAAGGAGGAAGACGATAACTTAGAAAAAATAATTTTAGATTCTGAAAACCCTGAAAAGTTTTTGTCCATAGGAATGGACCTAGTTCCTGAGGTAAGAAGGGAACTAATTTCTTTTCTAACAAGTAACTTAGATTGTTTTGCTTGGTCCTATGATGATATGACAGGTATAAGCCCAGACGTCATTGAACATCAGTTGAACGTCGACCCTACATTTAAGCCGGTCAGACAGAAAAGGCGGAAATTTGCACCAGAGAGGAATAGAATTGTTAATGAGGAAGTTCAGAAATTATTGAAAATTGGGTCTATTCGAGAAGTGAAATACCCTGATTGGTTAGCTAACGTTGTAGTCGTCCCAAAGAAAAATGGTAAACATAGAGTGTGCATCGATTTCACAGACTTGAACAAAGCCTGCCCAAAAGATTCCTTTCCTTTGCCACACATTGACAGCCTAGTAGACGCAACATCAGGACATGAACTATTAAGTTTTATGGACGCCTTTTCTAGGTACAACCAGATATTGATGCATCCTAACGACCAGGAGAAGACTTCTTTTATCACAGATCGTGGAACTTATTGTTACAAGGTAATGCCTTTTGGTTTGAAAAACGCTGGTGCAACATACCAAAGGTTAGTCAATCGCATGTTCGCCGCCCAACTTGGGAAGACGATGGAAGTTTACATAGACGACATGTTAGTCAAATCTTTGAAAGCGGAAGACCATATTAACCATTTGCAGCAGACGTTCGATCTTCTGAGGAAGTATAACATGAAACTCAACCCTGAAAAATGCACTTTTGGGGTGCAGTCTGGTAAGTTTTTAGGATATTTGGTGTCAAAGAGAGAGATAGAAGCAAACCCATCACAAATCAAAGCCATGTTGGACATCCCATCACCCAAATGTGTGAAGGACGTCCAGCGTTTGACGGGTAAGATAGCTGCTTTAACCAGATTTATATCTAAATCTTCTGAAAGGTGCCAACCATTCTTTGATATATTGAAGAAGAATAAGGAGTTTGTATGGAACGACGCCGCAGAAAAGGCGCTTCAGGATTTGAAAGAATATCTCACGAGCCCCCCTTTGCTTTCTAAGCCAAGTCCAGGTGAAACCTTATATCTATACTTGTCTGTCGCCTCTAATGCTGTGAGTTCAGTTCTTGTTAGGGAAGAAGATAGGCGACAGAGCCCAGTATATTATGTTAGTAGAGCCTTGTTAGATACGGAGACGCGATATTCAATGATGGAAAAACTTGTTTTAGCCTTAGTAACGTCTTCTAAGAAGTTGAGGCCGTATTTTCAGTGCCACCCAATTGTGGTAGTCTCAAACTATCCTTTGCGGAACATCCTCCATAAGCCTGATTTATCTGGGAGATTGGTGAAATGGGCGATTGAGCTGAGTGAATTTGATATATCTTATGCCCCAAGAACAACTATCAAATCACAAATCCTAGCTGATTTTTTGGCGGAATTTAGTCCCAACCTTCAGGTAACAGCTACCAATGAGTCTTTTTCTATTAAGAAACAGGTGAACTTGTCGCCCTGGATCCTCCATGTAGACGAGTCTTCCAATGTAAAAGGAAGTGGACTGGGTATCGCGCTTGAAACCCCCGATGGTGAACAAATTGTCCAGGCAATAAGATGTGGTTTTAAGGCGACAAACAACGAAGCTGAATATGAAGCCCTGATAGCTGGACTTAAGTTAGCATCAGAATTGGGTGCGAAAGTTTTGGAAGTGAAGAGTGATTCACAGTTAGTTTCGAAACAAATCAATGGTTCTTATCAGGCAAAAGACCAAAGAATGAAGAAATATCTGGATGTAGTGTCTGATTTGATCACGCGGTTTGACGCTATGAAGATTACCCAAATAGGTAGGGAAGACAACCGGAAGGCAGACGCCCTTGCCAATATTGGGTCGTCTATAGAAGTTGTGGAGACAAAACAAATCCCACTGTTTTATCTGAAAACACCGGCAATTGAGGTAAATAATCGAATTGTGTTGAATAACAGTTTGACATGGGATTGGCGATCCCCTTTGCTTTCATATCTGTTGCAGGGTAAACTACCTTCAGATAAGAATGAAGCGCGACGAATAGTTGTTAGAGCTGTCAGATTCACTACCATAGGCGATGATCTTTATAGACGTACATTCACTGGTGGACCTCTACTGAAATGTGTCTCTCCATCTGAGGCAAATTATGTGTTAAGAGAAATTCATGAAGGTGAATGCGGAGACCATAGTGGAAGTCGATCGTTGATAAGAAAGGTGACTAGAGCAGGATATTTTTGGCCGACTTTGCAGAAAGATGCAATAAGCTTGGTGACTAAATGTGAACGCTGCCAAAAATTTTGCACCGTGGCAAGACAACCCCCTGAACAATTGCATGTGATAGTGCCTTCGTGGCCTTTCCTTAAATGGGGAATGGATATTGTAGGCAAGTTTACTCCAGCACCTGGACGACTAGTTTTCTTGTTGGTCGCCACAGATTACTTCACCAAATGGGTAGAGGCCGTCGCCTTGAGCCAGGTACAAGAACCCCAGGTAATTGATTTTGTTTGGAAAAATATAGTATGTAGATTTGGTCTGCCCCAGGAAACTGTATGTGATAATGGATCTCAATTTATAGGAAGAAAATTTAGAAAATTTTGTGATAAGTGGCATATTAAACTTAAGTTTTCCACTCCTAGAAATCCACAATCGAACGGGCAGGCTGAAGCTAGTAACAAAACCATAGTGACGTCTTTGAAAAAGAGGCTAGATAAAGCTAAAGGTAGGTGGGCTGAAGAACTGCCCGCCGTCTTGTGGGCGTACCGAACGACGTCTAGGACGTCGACTGGTGAAACGCCTTTCTCTCTAGTTTATGGATCTGAAGCAATGATACCAGTAGAGGTAGGAATGCCATCTTTAAGAAGACAGTGGACTAGAGAAGAATCTAACAATGAACACTTAGCCCAAGATTTAGATTTGTTAGATGAACGTAGGGAACAAGCTCTTATTAGAGTCGCCGCCTATCAGCAAAGGGCGACAAAATTTTGGAACAAAGGTGTTAAGGAACGCCATTTCCAAGTAGGAGATTGGGTTCTTCGAAAAATCTTTCCTAATACACCTGAGCATAAAGATGGAAAGTTAAATGCTTCATATGAAGGCCCCTATAAAGTGGTAGAAATCACTGGTCCTGGAGCTTATAAGTTGGTTGACGTCCATGGTAAAGACGTCCCAAGGAGTTGGAACGCCATCCATCTAAAGAGGTATTATTTCTAAGTTATTTGATTATTTGATTTAAAGAATGATGATACTGACACGATTATTTGAGAAAGAATGCAAATGATGAGAAACGCCTGTAGGCGACGAGCCCAGCTAAAAGACCTAGTGTCTGACGATTAGTTCAGCTGTGGACGTGATAATCTGATGCAATTTAACACTATCTTTTGAGATGTTTTGTTGTGAGATGTCATTTCCCAGATAATGTGAAGAATTGACACTAAAAGAATTTGATGATAAGATGATGCCGAGATAGCATGACGACATGACGCCCTGAGAGGCTGATAATAAGTTGATTTGAAAAAGGTATATATTACCCGAGTTATATTGAGTGATTTTTATTCGATTAATTGATAGTCGACGTTTAGATTAATGATTGATAATTCCTTGGCAGGGTCACCAACGTTTGATTAAGGTACGAGTGACTATGTTGTGAATTGATATTTGATTTCAGAGATTCCTTTATTAATGGATGGATTCTTTTTATCTTGTTAGGATGTCACCCACACCCGTTGGAAGTGTGGGTGTTTAACAAAGAAAATAAATGAAGTGATGCGAAGAGTATTGAATATGAAGATAAAAGACAAGGTTTGCATTAAAGAAACAGTACAATGAGTACAATGTATTGAGTACAATTTATAATAGTGAAAATGAAAAGGTTTACAAGTAAAAGATTTAGGCGTCGCCGCCGCCTTGCCCTTGGCTGGTTTGATTGTCGTCGCCGCCACCATGCTCTTTGCCAGCCTGGCCGCCCTCATTAAGGTTGCCCTTCCCCTGGTTGCCAGCCTGAGCCCTCATTTCATTGATCGTCTGATCATCCTCTTGGGATGGATTGGAGTCAGGTTCATCTTCAGGAAAGAGCTGGTAATAATCGTCTATGACGTCGTCGGGCTTCCAGTTGACGTGCTCGCCACTCTTGTATTCTTTCATGAGTTCCATTCGAGCGCGAGCATCGACTTCTAAGATATGAGTCTCATAATTTTCAGACATTTGACTCATATCTTCCTCCAACTGGTGATAGGCGACTTCCCACTTGTTATTGGCCGACTTGAGAGCCTCGATCTCCTTGTCTTTAGCCGACGATTCAGCTCTGGCCTGGTTGATGTAATCTTTAAGATTTTCAACGTCTTTGAAGTGCTCAGCCTTTAACTTTTCTATGGTGGCTTTGAGCTCTTCTTGCTTGGCGTCAGAGCGTTTCATTATTTCTTCAGCCCTCCTTCTATCTTCATGGGCTTGCTTCTTAAAGGCCAGGGCCGACTTTAAATCGGCCATCAATTGCTCTCTGTCGGCTAGAGCAGCGTCCCTCTGAGCGACGAGAGTCGCCTTATCATCATCGTTCTCCTCAGCATAATGGAGGAGAACTTGTAGGGACTGAAAATAAAAAGAACAAAAATAATTAGAGACATCCAATGCTAAAAAGACAGAACAAGTTAATAAATATATAAGTGAGAATACCTTCATTTGGTGGCGGACGACCTTCTTGAAAGCCTCTTTCCTCCCAAGAGACTCTAAGGCGGCTTTGTCGTACTCGAATTCTAGTTTATTTAATTCCGAGTAGACGTCGTCCCACCCTTCCTTATTTCTGACAGAAGAGTTGGGAGGAAAAGACAGGGCGACCTCGCCAGAGTCCTCTTTATCGCCCTTGACTTTGGCGGATTTTGTAGACTTAGAGGCCCTTGATTTCTTGGCGGCAGGCTCTTTGGCGGGCGCTTCTGCCGGCCTTTTTCCCTGAGCGACGACTTCCTTGTTTGCAAGAGAAACAAGTTTTTTATTCTTGGATTGAGGAGAGGGAGCTGGAACAATTTCAGGATTTGGGGGGGGGACGCCAAGTGGATCATGTCCTTTCTTCCTTGCCTCGGCGTCATACTCCCCCCTCTTGGCCTTGAGTTTCTCCAGCCGCTGTGCCCTGGCTTTGAGGAGAGCTTCTTTATTTATCTTTTGTTCAGAAGCCTTGGGGATCACTTTCTTTCCTGATTGACATAAAGGAAAAAGAATAAGACGACTAAGATGAAAATACTTGAATTAAGTAAATAGAATATAGACGTAAGGTGACTTACTTTCCATCATGGCTTTAAAATTCCGCTGATCTGCGGGAATCTGGAGGATTTTCTTGATTTTCTTTTTGGTGTCGCTATTGGTGCGCGGGGAGATCCTCAACTCGTATGCACCTGTAAAATGATTAAGATATTATAAATCAGATGACAAGTGCAATGAAAAAAAAATATTGAATGAGACGACGACTTACTTAAGCGACGCCACATTGGAGTTACATAGTCCTCCTGGGCGACGGATTGGAAGGGCACCATTACAAATCGTACGTCCCATTGACGATCATTGGGTAGTGACCCAGACGTCCAAGTTGGTAGCCCTTCCTTGGCTTGGATGAAAGAATAGACGCCCGTCCTAATTTCTTGAAGCTTATAGGAGCCGAATAGATCGAACATATCTAAGTCGACTCCTATTTCATGATACATTAACTCAGCCATGGCGATGAGACGCCAGGCGTGAGGGGAAAGTTGAGAGGGAGAAATTTCATAGAAAACACATAATTCTAAAGCTATGTTAGGCAAAGGAAAGGGATTGACATAACGAAAGCTCTCGAAACTCAGGGCGATTGTATCACTAGACCAAGAGTCGAGAGCTTCCCCATCTTCAGGCAACCTAAAAGGTATTCTAGGGTCGAAATAATAGAGTGATGGCATTTTTGAGATTTCTAAGACCCTAAGATGTGGTTCTTTGACATCATTAAAGATGTTGGCTCTAGACGTCTGTAAACCCCCAGTTTCGCAAGCGTATGGGGCATGTACGATTTGGGGGTTGGATTTTCTCCCAGAACTGGTTGAGGGGGATGAACCAGCATCAACCCACTCTTGATAACGACTATCATAAATTTTCAAGTACTTCCCAGAAGTTTTGGGTTTCCTAATCCTCATAATTTGTTTTCCTTTTTTCGATATGTCTACTATATCTACGGGATTTTCCCTAGAAGTTCCAGTAGTATCTAAATCAACTAGGATGTTGGAATTACTAGGCGAGGAAGAGGAACTAGATTGGGCATTTTCACTAATATGCAATGGAATAGAAGCAGTTTTCTCAGAATCAGATGACGACATAACTACGAATTTACTCATTGAAGTAATGAAAAGATAAGATTTTTAATAAGAAGATACCTTCGCAGAAAGTAGGATGATGCGTTGATGCAAGCAAATGAACAAAGTTTCAATTTTTCTAAGTGTTGGAGGAATAGAGAAGAAGAGCGTCTGCGAAGTGAAATGGGAAAATGAACAGTCGAAATCGAGTATATGCGAACCGTCAGACGTCGTTAAGTTACGGTGTTAATTTAGTAAAACCATCTAGGTCGTTGATTTGAGAGGGAAAATATAAGCGAAGATCTGGGCCGTTGGACGTGGGATAACCGCTACTTCCCAATACTTTCTGACGTCAGCATTGAGAAGTGGGGGGACTAATGTTATACACCGTTATACCTTAATGGGCTTGGGCCTCAACAGAGGCCCAATAAAGAGATAGACGCCTTCAGGGCGTCGAAGATAACGTCACTAGCGACAGTAGAAGTCTAAAAGCAAGATAGACGCCCTATGAGCGTCAAGGACAATATCACCAACGGCAATAAAGCAGATTGACTTGGTCGCCCACCTTTTTCGGAGCAGTCGCCCACCTTTTTCGGAGCACGTGCAACGTCTTTTATCCATAACGGCCGCCTATAATTTCGCAACTACCAGGACTGAGCTTCAACTATAAGAAGGCCACGAACCCACTCAGAAGGGGACAATCAATTCTCTGCGATCTCTCTCTCTTTCTTTCTTTGTATTCTTCTCTCTGATTATCATTGTACGCTGAATTAAGTCTTTGTGATCAAGGCATTTACGCCCATATTTGTAACCACCGTTGCCGGTGACCCCGTTCATTGTATTCAACCATATTATTAATAAAGTATTTCGATTATCCTTTCATATTCAATAGTTCCCCTATATTGTGCATCAACATGAATAATTTAATTCTTCTTCCCTTGAAGAAAAATCATTTTCCCCAACATAAAGCATTTGAATATTTTTGAAAGTACTCACAGCCTAAAATCTCAGTATTTGATGGAGACTGCCAACCAAAGAAGCATCGTAGAAATGAACAGATAGAGTGAAGGTTTGGACATTGAAAATCTAGTATATGCATGTTTATTTTTATTTTTAAAATAAGAATCGAATCATTTTATACAAAGAAGCTAAAATTCAATCAATATTATTTAAACTGTTGAAAAAAGAGGTAAAAATACTTACACTGGACATTTTTAATTTAGCATCGTATACAATCAAATATACCAAAATTAATCCGTATAAGGTATCAAAAATGAATTTTAATCTCTTTAGTTCTTGAGTATTCTCTCGAACTACTAATTTATCATATAAATATTTTTCAATATAAGAATATCTAGCATTAATCAGATTTTCCTAGTACTTTCAATTTGATTGGAACATTTTTCAATTTAATTCATTCCACACAATCTTATACGACGTTTTAACTTTTAACTTAAACAAAAATAACAAAGTATCAATGAAATGATTATTAGTTTTTATTTTTGACCATTCAACGATATGACCCAATACCTCATTATAAATTAATTAAGGCAGTTTTGTTAGTTGCAATTTGCAAATCATGCAAGCCTATCACTCTCGCACGTGCGAAGAGGTTTGCCTCACGCCGAGTGACACTTTTGGCCTTTTGGGCTGGGGGTGACAAATTGACAATGTGGGGCCAAATAAGAGGGTCCCACATAAATGCCACCTCATCGAGCCTACAATGTGAGGCCGTCATTTAGCGAGGATGGGCCCACAGGAACCACTCTGCCACGTGGGACCACATGACTGGCTGTCGCCAGAGTAATCCCATCTTCACCGACGAGTACCGCTCGATCCCTGAGTGCGACGAGACAGGGAAGTCGCGCAAGTCGTAGTAGTGGGCCCCACCGACCCCAAGGTGGGACGTGGCCACGTCGAGCTGCACTCGGTTACACGTGTACCCACGCGCTCTTGACGCAAAGTCGCTCTTCCACGTGTCGCTGCGTGGGATCCCATTCATTTACCCTTTCTTTAGTAGTAGTACTCTATTTTCTTTCAAGTCTTTCTTTTTTTGTCAGAATCTTCCAAGTCTTTCTTAAAGATATGAACATATAAAAAATTGTCACGCCGGTCTATTTCTTGCGCTTATTTTAACTGCCTTCACACGAATTGACAAAATTATTCTAATGTTTCACAAATATGTAGTATATATTATTGAAGATGAATGATATCCAGTTATACAATGAAAAATTGCATTGTGAAAATCGGATTATTATGCTCTCAGGGTTGGATAATCCAGACAAAGTAAATTTCAGGGACCTAAATTTATGTGAGATAGTGGGTTTTTCCAGAACAATGTCAAGTCCATTAGTTGACCTTCTTAGTTAGCCTTTATTTTAAGGAAATTTGGTTTTAATCTTTCCTGTGGACGATTTAATGTCATAATCTTAAAGATAATAATACCTTGAATATTCAATTATATACAGGTTAAGTTATAAAAGTCATTTGACTGGACTTTTAAACAATTCAATGTAGTTATTATTCTTAAGCCACAATAATGACATGATTTGCTTTTTTCTTCTGAACTATTGCATTGATTTACTATTGTTACGTATTCTGTTATATATTATTTATGCAATTTTAAAAGAAAGATATAGTTTGTTTCAACTTCCTCTTTTGTCAAATAAATTTCTGTTCTTCTGACAAAAAATACTAAAGTTTTTGTTCACACAACTTCAAGATAAACAATAAAATTTTGCAATATCTAGAAAAAGAAAATGCATTGCTGACCAAGATTAGTTCGGTTGTTAAATAGTTTTGGCTGTAACTATGTGATTGTGACAAGTGAGTTCGAATCTCGTTGATTGTAGTACAATTTTAGTGAGCAATTTAGAAGTACTTTTGTAATCACTATTTGAGCCTAGAGGCATGCCCGGACCCCGTTAAGCCTCTGAGACCCAACGAACCTGAAAAAGTAAAATAAGTTATTTATAAATTGATTTACCTAATTTTTTCCCTTAAACTAGCTAGTTTATTTAACTGTAAACTAATGGATAATCTAAAAGTAAATCAAATATGTCATAATTTATTAACATATTTTACAACTTTAATCTCTCCAAAAAGGTGAACTACGTCTAGTCTTATATATTGGATTGGAGGGAGTATAATTTTTCCCTTGTTATTTTTATAAGGCTCAATTCTCTCTTCTCCAATCTCCATTCACATACAGCTCATACTTTTATGAGAGTAAATTGGAATTGACTTTTAATACTAAATGTGAATACTCTTATTCATTTAGTCCTTTATATTTATCTTTTTTAAAAAAATAAATTAATTTATCTAACTTGCAAATTAGTCCATAATATAATCATATACCTGAACCTTTAAGAAATGTTACCCACCACTTGTTCTAAATTATTAAATGAACACATGTTATGATATTATATAATCATTTATCGTTTGATGAATTATAAGCTATTTTCATGCAATGGAGAAAAAAAGGATGAGACAATGGAAATATTTTCATTTAATTCAAAAAATTTAATATGATGAGACAATGGAAACCTTGACTATTTTCTTTCATGCAATGGAGAGAAAAAAGGACACGTGATTTTCCCCTCACACAAGCATCAAATAAAATTAAAGTTGTTAGTGTCAAATTAAAATATAGTTGGCCAAAAAAAATTAAAATATTGTTGAATTTTGCTCGAGGTGCATGCACTATTTTTTCCTATAGGAAAATAAAGAACTCGATTCAGTATTTTTAACGTTTTTAGCTGTCCCTATTTGAAGTAGACCTAAATGGCCATCCTCATTAGGGAGTAGAGTGGTCAGTCAAGCCTCCTACGCTCACACCACAACACCCACGGCAGCCACGCGCCCTCACCGTTGGCAGTTGACACGTAAATTCACGCGCAATAGAAAGAAAAGGAAAACCAACACGTTTGGTTGGCCAAGGAAAGTAGTAAGAGGGAAATGGAAAGAGAAGTAAGTAAAGTTTTTTTTTTGTAATTTACATATATCTTCTTGGGCCTACAAATTTTCTTTCTCAATTTTACACTTTTTTTAGGACCTTCCATCTTCACCATTCCACTTTCCATTTCTTCACTTTCCTTTCGTACAATCATACAGGTCATAACCGAGCATGCGAAAGGGTTGAACATTCGATCATGTTGACAAATGTACGATTACTCGAAAGTACCATTTAATTGTGGGTCTACTCGCGGCTATCGGCGAGTCACCTATACAGTTAAGTGGAGTCGAGCAAAACCTACACTTGTGGATAGAAATAAAGGAACAACCATTAGGTATTTGATTGATTCAACTGGTCGTTCAGATTAATCTATTGATAATGAGCACCAGATTACTAACCCTAACCCATGTTTAAAAAAAAAACTATAGAAGAATAGCCCAAGATAGAGGTCAAGTGCATGATGAGTTGAGAGTTTTGCCTTTAAAACCGTATATAAGCTAAATCAAAATTTTCTTTTCTTATAAAGAAAGAAAGAAGAGGAATAGCCTCCAGAAGAGGACTGTATAGTAATTTGGCATGAATTTTTAAACCGCTACCAAATTCAACAACCAGTGAAGGTTTCCTTATGGAGCACGTTTGGTAAGAACCGAAACGCTATAAATAGCCTTTCATTTCTCCTCTCTTACCTTCTTCCTCCTTCAACTTCAACATTTTCTCCTTCTCTCTCTCTCATCTCCGTTTTTCTCTCTCTCAATTTAGCCCTACACATTACTCTGAAGATTCTTTCACTGTAGCTCAAATATCCTACCAAACAAACAGTCGGTGAATCTGCTTTTTCCTCCTCGTGTTTTGGTTTGGCCTCTGCAATTTAATTTCTGCATTTCAGGATAATGAGTTTTCTCATTTCCTGTTTCCACCTCGTTCATTAGGTGCGTTATTATTTATTTATATTATGCTTCTCCTTTTTTCGCCTTTGAATTTTTGATTCTGAAGATTCTGGTGTGGATTCCTTTTGCTTTATTTAATTTTTCTCTCTCGCTTTTGACTGTGTAAATTGCTCGCTACATCGTGGAATCTTCCTGTTACCTATTCGGTCATATTTAGAAATAATGTTAGAAATTTGTCAAAATTAGGCTGTAGTTTTTAATTTTTAATTTTTTATTTGGCTTTCACATTCACTTGCTTCTTCTTATTCGTGTTTGGCTGCCGAGAAAATTGTTTATTTTTTGGCTGCCGAACAATGATTAAATCCTGCTTTAATTAGGTATAAGCCTTATTTTTGGTTAATGTTTGGGAGCTCAGAATCTGCATTATGGGAATTATGAATATGAATATGAATATGAATATTCTCATTTCATTGTTACTATGTTTAGAGCTCCTATATTGTGTACGTTGTGGATTTATTGAATTATTTATCATTTTATGCTGTTATTAATGTTTTTCAATTTAAGCTTATGAAAGAATCATGTTAAATTTTGCTTTTTTAAAAAAAAATTATTATTATTGGTAGATTTTGATTGCGTAAATTGTTGGAATACTGGAGAGTTGCTTTTTGTATATAGAACTTGAAGTAGTATCTGGTCAAAACCTGGGCCCCCTGTTTTAAGTTGAAGATTATGAGTAGTATTTTTCCTTTTGTTTTCTGTTTTCAGCATAGAGTCATCTTCTTTGACTTGTATCTTCTAGATTGGTTAATTCTGTTTTCCAACCATAGGATGGATACTGTCGAGTTTGGACAAATTTTTTTGATGTGTCTCTCTCCCTTGGAAGTATATTAGATTAAGTTGATGTGATTTGTTGGTTGTTTTATGCTTGATTTTTTCGAAGTCTGATTGTTTCTTGTCCTGATCTGTTAAAGTACTTTGAACCATTTAAAAGAAAAAAAGATAGAGAAAAGTCAATTTTGTGAGAGCGGATATGGTTTATGGTCTATTACCACTTACCAGTGTTTTGAAAATTATGTTGTGAAAGTAGAAATAGGTTCTAGTCCTCCATATCAGCAGGCTCCAAAGAGCCATTACATATACAACTGTGGATTTTTTTGGCTTCGGTTGTCTTGACGCTTATTTGGGTTACAACAGAAGTTTGGTGTTCTACATGTAATTGTTTGCTGGTGATAATCTATGTCAGTTGTCTGTTTTAATGCAGATTCTTTATTTGTTGGGTCCATACGTATTATTGAGTCCCATGCTTTGTCGGCCTGTAATGTGTGGTTGCTTAGTTCTTTCATGTCCACTACATGGGGTAGGACAGCTTGACAACATGCATATAACTATTATCTGCTGAGTTATGTTTTGTTTAGGAAATTTCACTTGCTCACAAATGAGCATGATATCTATTTTCATTTTCTTGATGGATTTCTTTTCCCTATCCTTGACTATTTTTTTTATTTTTAGTGTGTGGTGTAGGTGAATTTGAGTCCTGTGTGCTTCCATCTTTCTCCTTCATATTTTTTTGGCTACAATCTTTCTCCTTCATCATGTTCAAGTGATTCTTGCCGTGGTTTTAACTTTGCTTTGCTGAGTAAGTTAGATGGAGATATTAGGTCCTTTGTTCTATTTAATTGCTATACACAATTTTATAACTTGAATTCATTGAGTTTTTTCACTTTCGATCCCATAACAGAATTTTTTGTTATCTTTGTGAGTCTGTAAACCCACAATTCTTTCAAGAAACCCCTTAATATCAAGGATGAAAGTCTCTTATATGAATTCTCAACTTTGTGAGTTTAGTTATCCAAAATCCTTTCAAGATATAAGGCCACTTTTTTTGTTTAAAGGCAGGTAAATTACTCAATTATGGTTGATGGTGAACCCCATAACTATTGAGCTGTCAATTTAGGCCTAGGCCTTGTCTGTGTATTTAAATATTAGGCTTACTGCTTGTAGGAAGATATCCTTACCGACCTCATTTGGATTTTAGTGAGCTGGACAATTTTAAACCAATCAATTAAGCAATAATCCGTGCAACTTCCTTCTATTTTTGAGTGATTTTTAAAAACAATTATTTTGTTTGTTTTGAGTTTTGACACGGCCAAGTGGATTCATGCTTTACAATCATTCTTCTAATAATAGTAGAGTTCTAATACCTGTCTTCTTTACTGTGTTCCTTTGTTCCCCACTTTTTCTGGCTGCTTCATATTTTATAAGATATAATTGTCTGTGCATGTCAAGCATCTTCGTCTTTGAGTGGTTTGTTGTTCATCCAAGCATTTGCGTTTGCAGTTTTTGTAATCACACCCGCTGAACTTGCTAGCTGTTTTTCTATGCCTTAAGGTAGCATGTATTAAGTTCCCTAACCAAATTCATCTCTCAAAATATGTCTTTTCTTTGGGAGTCTTCAATGTTTTTTCCTACTTTTTAGCTTATGGTAAGATCGAAAGGTAAAAAATTTGAATGCTGTTTGTTTCAATACTTCTGCTACTTGGTACTCAATGACTTAATAGACAATTAATTGTTGTGATCATCATTTTCAGGAGCTTTCCAGTTGATGGACTGTTACCCCAAGAGTAGTGACAAGAAAACATTGAAGAAGTGGTTTTTTATTGATAAAAGAGTTGGTTGAAGTGAAAATTGAAAATTTGATATTGGCTCAATCAGTGATCAATACACTACTGATTTCGTAAATTCCTGCTGTTCTATAAATTATTCTACAAACCTGGATCCAATGGACCTGAAGTCGAATCATACTCCTGTTCTTACTGATAGTGCACCCATAACAAAATCAAGATTGGGTGTGCACTCCAGTCTGTTACCTTATTCTCCTACAGGGGCAGCTTTTCCACCTGGCCTGCTTCTGCAAATCCCTAGGAAGAAGACAGGAATTCTTGATGATGTTCGTTATAGTAGTTTACTGGATGCCATGAAATCATCTTCTCCTACAGCCAAGAAGATAACAAAGGATATTAATCATGGTTTTGCGTCATCTGATGCTGATAGTGCTTACAATTCCTGGCTGGTATTACATACCTTCAACCCATTGCGTTTGATTTTAGTTTCCTTTTGTATGATTCTGGATGGGCTTTTGATGTTTCATTTTCCGTTTCATTTCAATATCGCAGCTTAAGTATCCATCAGCACTTGCTTCTTTTGAGCAAATTGCAAACCATGCTAAAGGCAAGAGAATAGCTTTGTTTTTGGATTATGATGGAACTCTTTCACCAATTGTGGATAATCCGGAATGTGCGTTTATGTCTGACAGTGTAAGTAATCTACTCCAGATTTAGGGTCTTGTAATTCAGTCAGGAGCTACTCATTAGTTCTCATTTTGCTAATTTTGATTTTGGTAACTTTTCTAGATGCGTGCTGCTGTTAAAAAAGTGGCAGAGCTTTTTCCCACTGCAATAATTAGTGGAAGAAGCCGTGATAAGGTACTTGGTTTTTATTAAATTTCATTGTAATTCTCTTTCTCTTTTTATTATTCTGTATTTATATGCACATTTGTGGTCGTGCAGTCCATTTTAACCTTTTCCACATTCAATTTCAGGTATATGAATTTGTAGGACTAACTGAACTCTATTACGCTGGTAGTCATGGGATGGACATCATTGGTCCTGCCAGGCAATCTATATCTGATAACCATTCTAATTGCATTAGATCTACTGACAATCAGGTACTTTGGTTCAACCCAAGTTTTGACTCAGCATTATCTTCTGTGTGTCTTTTTCTATTGTCTTCTAAAAAATGCCTCTTAATAATATCTTTAGTCTTTCAATAACAATAACAGGAAAAGGAAGTAAATTTATTCCAACCTGCTGCTGAATTCTTGCCCATGATTGATGAGGTGGGTATATTTGAAATATCCTACACTGAATCATTTTCTGATCTTTTTCTCTATTGTATCATGGCATTCTGACACACTCATGCTTGAGTAGGTGCGTAATTCCTTCATCGAATGCATAAAAGATATTAAAGGAGCGACAGTTGAGAACAATAAATTTTGTGTCTCTGTACACTATCGCAATGTTGAGGAGAAGGTAAAGAATTTTGTTCATATGTTGATATGGTACTTACGTATCTATTACTTTTCATAAATGATTAACTGTTCTTAATTAAAATGCAGAATTGGAAAATAGTGGGGCAAAGAGTGTATGATATTCTGAAGGACTATCCACGTCTGCGACTAACCCATGGACGCAGGGTATTATATCAAACCATTGATTTTTTAGTTAATCTCATTGACCTTAAATGTTACATTAAAAAAAGATCAGGGTAATCAAATGAGCAAGTATTTGGTATTTTCTTTTGTTTGGGAAATAAATTGTATGCTAAAATATAGTAGCAATGGTGATAGTTAACTTGAAAGATATGAGCATAGTTTTGATGAAAAGTTTTGATTCAGTGTTGGAGTTTTTTAGCAATCTATCCTGTATAGATTTTTTATTAATTCATGTGTACTAATGTTCAGGTTTTAGAAGTTCGTCCAGTGATCAGTTGGGATAAGGGGAAGGCCGTCACATTTATACTTGAGTCACTTGGTGAGTTAATTTTCTGTTTACTTCTGTGTTACTTTATGGAATAGTTAAATTATCTTTGTTTTGCAGCAATTGACATTAGAAATATTTTTATAGGGCTTAGCAACTGTGATGATGTGCTACCTATATATGTTGGTGATGACCGGACTGATGAAGATGCTTTTAAGGTGTGACACTTGGCGTGCAGTAATTTAATGGCCCAAAAATGTTATTTTTTCACCCTTTTCCTTCCTCTTTCGCAATTTTCCTGATCAACTGAATTTTAACAGGTTTTGAGGGAGGGCAATAAAGGTTTTGGCATCCTAGTTGCTTCTGCACCGAAGGAAAGTAATGCAGTCTACTCTCTTCGCGATCCAGCAGAGGTATTTCTCAGTCACAGCATAATAAATTTGTCCAATTTCATGGCAGTTATTTTGTTATTTATTTGGAGAAATAGGCTGCTATCAAAATGCACTTAACACTACATATGTCTTTATAAAGGCCAGGCACATTGACATTTGTTGCTGGACGGAGTGGAAATTTTTTGTGAAAATCAATAGTAGGGGAATCTTGTTTTCACGCTATGGCTTCCAATTTTAATCAAAGAAGTCATTTTATTTGACAATCAAACTATTAAAGCAATATAATTAAGAAACTCTAATCTTATTGATACCACCATAACATATCCTTTCGTGGCCTTAACTTCTCTCCTGATATTCATATTTTCAGGTCATGGAATTTCTCAAGTCTCTTGTGGTTTGGAAGTCAGGCCTTCTGAAAAGTTACATATAGACTTATAGAGGAGAATATAGTATACTTACATATCTATTAAAGATATCTTTATGTTTCAAGATTTTTTTTGGGTTTCCAAGGACGCATTCCAGGAGGTTTCTTGGAGCAAGATTTCAGCACTCAGAAGCCTCTCATGGAAAGCATAGTCTATACCTGTGGCAACTGTAAATTCTTGGCTCATAATTATTTCTTAAAAATACTACAGGAATATGTGCTGAGGGTAATTTCCTAGCAGAGTATATGGATGTTCAATTCTTATTTCTTTGTCAGTTTTGGTCATTTTCTCTGATAATTAATTGATGGGTTCCACGATACACTCTTCGTTTTTTTCTCTCTCGAAACTATTCATTTGTTAATTCTTTTCATATGTAGAATGATATATAAATTATATTTTTAAATAAGCATTGTGATGATTGTGCCAACTGGCATTACGTGTATATGCATTTCCTCCCTTGTAGAATAGTAGATGAATACGTTCAGTTTTCTACCAGCAGTTTTATGTAGGTCCTCTGCCCGTGGATTTTCTGTGACGTCTAGTTAACAGAGGAAATGAACTGTCACAAAACATAATCCGTGCACCATTTAGTTGCTTATGAAATCTTCTTAAGGTGAGCAGGATGCAAAAGATATAGTCTAATAGAACATGCTTTTTGAGTAAGCCTAGCTTAGATACCTATTTGATGTGGATTCATTGGGAACTATTCAAAATACCCCAAAGCCCAAACAGATAAGAGGCAGCTTGCTTGGAGTGACCTGAGGTATAACTTAAATATTAATCCACTTCAAGGACAATTTGAGCCCACTTGGTAGAATTTTTAAATTTGGAGGATTCTGAAGTAAATAAATCCTTTGGATATCTTATAATCTCAATTGGATATGTTACTTTAGATTTTAGTTGTCAAATAAGAATCTCAATTATATTATATGAGAGGCTAATAGTCTGTTATGTTGCAATATCCTTGATTTATTTTAGGTAGATGGCATCTTTTCATTCATATAATCGGGATGTTTATAATTTTTAGAGTAATTTTGGACTAGAAGTGTTGTCTATTAAAAGAACCAGCGTGAATGAAAATACTCTATATAAAAGCATTTGATTATGTTCTTGATAAAATACCTCAATGTTTCAAGATTTTGATCAGATTATAGAGATGGTTTTTTTAGAGTTTAGAATTCTCAACTCTTTAATTGTAAGCCCATTAAGAGTCTTCGATATTCCATTCATGTTCATGACTTTCCTTTACGAATTACATTTTGTTTTTGAGCCTAGAAATATAACATTATATCGCTCAATTTGCCTCCTTTAAGGCTCTAAGTCGTGTGATTGGGTTTTGGCCTCCAAAATGTTAATTTAGGCTTTGATGTAGTCTCTTGACTTTGAATCTCTTTTTATCTTTCTTCCGCTTCACTAGTATAAAGTAAAATGGCATTATTGTTCTCTAGGTTACATCCAGCTAAATTTAATTTAATGTCATAGTAGTGAATTTAAAAGCTAATCATTTCCCATCATCTACCTACCCTTTTTGCCTCATGAATTGACCAAAATTTTCTCTCATAAAAAAGTAGATCTTGGTTGGTAATCAAACAAGGAAAAAAGTTGTAAGCTATTGGCTTCCATAATTAGCCAATACATGAGAATCATGCAAAAACCTGTAAAAGCAATTATTATATCACAAGCATAATCACCTGATTGTCGTGAAGCCCAGCATTGCGAAATCTTTTCTTTCAATTATCTTCTAAGTTTCCAGAATCTCCTTAATCTGTTGAAAAACAAAATGGTCACCCTTGGCTCATTTATATTTATGTATGTCATGTTCCACAGTTCTAGAATGGCATTAGTTTCTCGCTTTTGAAATATAAGATCTCTTTCAATGACAGTTATTTTATGTATAAAAAGAAGTTGAATTAATGAACTTTGCTGTCCCAAAAATAACATAATTAACTTATCTAATAAAAAATGGTGGCAAAATTATTTTAAAATGTTGTCACTGTAAAATTACAATGAGGATGCATTAATATTAAATTGAAAATATTAATCAGAAAATAATTGGAAACGTAATAATAAATCTTTAATATCCCGTCAATAGTCAATATTAAATGAACTATAGAGACCTAGATCTGATAGGCTGTCTGACACGAGATTGTCCCAAATAATCAAAATCATCCCAATTTCTCTTCATTTTAAAGTTGCCATTTTCCCGTCACTAAACTGCACAATTTTATTCTTCTTAGCTTTTTTATTGTATTTCTCTTTCAGATGAACGGATCCTCTCTCCATTTACCTCAAAAAAATTGGGTCACATTTTTTTGTTTGATTCCATCAACAGATTCATCATAAATATTGGTGACATTTTGATATCTTATCCATTGTTCTATTTAATTTTATATAAATTTTCAAATATTTATCACTTAACATTATATATTTATTTTAAATTTAAATCAATGAATCTTTAGAAAATCACATAAAATTAAAATAGAACTATTTTTTGTTCATAAAATATCAACAGTGTCATTAATTTTATGTAGAATCCAATGTTTAAGTTAAACAAAAAATGTTAGTGAGCGTGAATACCAATGGATAGTTGGTTTAGCTGATAAGTGATTTTCAACCCCCATAAGAATGAAAATATGTGTACGAATCGCGGGAAGCGCTTTTATTAGAAGATGAGACAACCTTGACTATGTGGGTAATACTCCTAACCTTCGAGTCTAGATTAACTGATTGTCAATATGTATCAATTACCGAGTTATGTTTGACCGAAAAAAGTTAGTGAGCTCGAATCATTTCTAACTTTTTGGGTTCTTCATCAGTCAAACGTTTTCCCTCTTCCTCCAAGCCCCAACCCTTTGGCTATTTGAAGCTATTAATATTGACTGGATCTTGAAAAAATCATTAGGGTTTCAATTATTTCCTATTTATGATTTTTTGAATCTAATATTAATGCTTTGAAATTGTAATTTTGCATGGCCAACATTTTTAAATTACACCATCAGCATTTTACCTCAAATAAATTTATGATGTTAATTTAAAAGGACTAAAAACACATTTTTCTAAATGTAAATAAGGACGAAAATGTGACTTTGACCAAAACATATATAACTCTTGCATTTATGATGGGACAAAGCAAAATGTATTTTTGCTCTAAATAATGTAGATTAAATTTTCAATTCTTATGGAGTAGTAAGAAGATTCAGTAATAGTAAACCATATAAAATTATTATACGTGACCATTAATATACACCTGAATGCTACCAAACTGAAGTGTGCCAGTAAGCCACTTGACCATTAATATATCCTCAAATGCTCGAACTGCGTTGTATAATGTTTGTTGCGGATACCAACTACCATATTTAAGGTGCCCTCAAAAAACAAAAGATACCATATTCAAAATTCAATATCGTTGTTCGATTATTTAATTCTGTCTCCTTTCCTATTGATTTGGAGAACGAGGGGTGTTGGACTCTGTGTTTTACTATACTCCCACTTATCCTTATTACAAGCCACCAATAAAAAAAAATTGGTTATTATGCCCTCCGGTCCTATTTATAAGTCGCCAACCGCCCATATTGTACAAACCAATGAATGACGGTTAGTAGTGGTTACATCATTAAATTGGTCTTGTTTGATTTTTCATTTCCATCTTTGCCCTCCACACAACTATTGAATGAGTCATAATGAGGCAAACAAAAGTAAATGGAGAGATCTCTTTTTTCAATGACAGAGGCATATTTGGAAAACTTTAATTAATGAGTTAGTTAGTGGTAGTTGGCGACTTATATTAAGGACCAAAATTTAGTGACGGTTGACGACTTATAGATAGGACCCGAAGGAGTATAGTAAGACATCAACTACCACATTAATTGGCTTTTCCCATTTCACCCTTAATTAATGGATGTTCAAAGTTGAAAAAGACGAGTCATATTATTCGATGAGGGACAAAGTTGGGAAAACGATACTCCCTTTGGTCTGTAATGTAAGAGTTTAATTAGTCAGCAAAACATGTTTTTTAAGAAAATATGTAAAAGTTGGTTGGATGTATGAATTTAATTTTTTTTAATTATGATACAATTAAGAAAAAGAAATATATAAGTATAAATAATTATGAAAGAAAATTAATTAAGGGCGAAATAGGAAATGCAATGAATGAAGAGAAAATGTAAAGTAAGTTTTATATTTCGAACTACAACCATTCAAATTTTATGCTACAATATTATGAATCAGAGAGAGTATGTTTATGCCTAGATTTAATAATTCAACTACCACTCATGAGTTTGTAAGATTTGGTAGTGTAGTTGATTTGGTGCCTTACACTAATAAAAAATATGGGGAGTAAGAGTTGAGAGGGCAAAATGGCTGGCCCAAAAAAATTAAATTCTACTAGTATTAAGAAAATTGCTATTGGGAATCAAGTTAAAGGACTAAAAAAGTACCCTCACACCTTAATTATAAGAGCCAAAATTCGAATTGATTTAATATGTCTTTCCTATTTTGCCTTTAACTCGTTTTATAGTACTCCCTCTGGTCCTTAATGTAAGAGCCCGAAATTTAAATGGTTTTGGTCCCTAATATAAGAGCTCACCTCATATTCTCTCCTCATTTAATGCATTTTTTCCTACTTTACCCCTAACTCTCTTTCATATTTATTAATGCTTATGTATTTCTCTCTCTTAAAAGTACCATAATAAATATGGGCAATTTTGGAAAAGAAACATTAACTCCAGACACCCAACTAACATTCACATGTTTTCTTAAAAAAGCGTTTTTTGACGGCTAGCTCTTACATTAGGGATCGAAGGGAGTATTTATTAATACTCATATTTCTCTCTCTTGAGAGGCTCATCATAAATATGGTTAACAAGCTTGAGATTATTTTTTTAATAATTTAAATAGAAATTATTTTGATTCGCACGAGTTGCGTGAAGCCTAGTTTAATCAATCAATGGTCAATATTAAGAAAGTGTTTTGGCCAAAAAAAAAAATATTAAGAAAGTGTGCAAGAACTAGACACCAAATTAAGATAAACTTACTCTACGATAATTAGTTCCACGTAACCACATCCACATCCACATCATACTCCTTATCCATAATTTTTAATATAATGTATATAAATATAAAATAAGATTTAGACACGCATTTTCTTATATCTTGTTCAACAAAATTTCTTTTGTACGTACCCATTTTATCCTTAAAAAACTTTTAAAGACAACATTCAAGGGATTTGGACGTTTTTTTTTTTCATGTATTTCAATCTCTCTAGAGTTTGAAGAAACTATGGAAAAATATTACACGGTTACAATAAATTTGAGAGAAAGTTTAATTTATGCAAAAATTGTTATCAAGTTTAATTTGATTTTATCAAGAGTGTAACAAACATTGCAAACTTTTTTCCGTACAAAAGTATCTATAAACTTTAGTCTGTAAAATTATTGCTAAGTAATTATAAAGTTTAAATGAAGACACTCCTGGAATACTCTTCTAATCCTATTTATATGATATTTATGATATATTGCAAATAAACTAAGGAAAATCCTAAATTCCACTAATTCCACATTGAAATATGATAACTTTTTAATTTTATCCCTATTTAATATCAATTACACCAAATAATAAACAAATTCAACACATAATTAAATGAAGGGTTAAATGTACATTCACACATAAAATTTAATAGTATTCCTATAAATAAGACTAAATAAGACATTCTCCCTCTACTTTATAAATAGGAGCATACCTTTTGAAAGTTAATTAACATGGCGTAGAAATATCCATGAATATTAATTGTCCCTCAAACACTATTTTTTTAATAACTTTTCCATATGTAATTTTAAGTCTCTCTCTCTCTCCCCCCCCCCCCCCCCTTCATATCTCAACCATCTTGAATCCCTCTATCACTCTTCCTTTTTTTTTCAAATCGCAGTGATCCCTACTATTACAACACGACCATTATCATGATAATGGTCGTGTAATCTTCCATTATCATTGACAACAATAGGCAAATTTTAGTTTTTTTCATATATACGATAATTTTATAAAATATTCTTTTTTATATAAGATTCAATTTACTTTAATTGGGAAATTTTTAAAAGTTAAATAAGTTGCCTAATTAATTATTTATAAATACTAATTAGTTTGAATTATATACATAAGTTTATAATTGGGAAAATTACTAGATAGGTTTCAAGAAAGAAATATAATTAGGATGATGTTTTGTTATGATGTTATCTCAAATGTTATTCTTGTCTTGTCAAAAATTATTATTCACAACTCTATAAGACCTCACCTTCATAATGTTTGTGTTGTAGGACCTTAAATTAATTTTTATTTTATAATTCTGTCAAGCTATTTCATTTTAAAAAAATATTAATATAAATAATTAAAATCAATTTATTTAATATATGCAATCTCCTCCAATAAAGTAATCGACTCTTGTATTAAATGAACAGAGATATATATGTTTTGTTAACATCCTCCTTTTAATGGAAATATCACGCACTTATTTCAATTGTAAAGAGTCAATCTCACAATAATTTTTCAGTTAAAAAAACACAATAATATTTATCTAAGCCGAGAGTCTGAGACTTAAACAAACGTGTTTGGTGTGGCCGAGGCTAATAATATATTAATACATGGAAGACGAAAAGGTGTGGTTCTTGATGCTGCATGTAGTTGGCTTATTGAATAATGTCCATGTCTTCCAAATCTTAAAATATGAAATATCACATGAGGGTCCTCTCCATCCCTCCCTCCCTCTACCGTCTCTCTCACTTATCCCATTCTGTGGAAACCGCCATTCAACTAACTTTCTCACACACTTCATCTTCAATTTAACCCTGCTTATTCACTCATCACATCTTCTGTCTCTTCTTCTTTTTTAGTACATTCTTTCATTTAATCTCCCTTTAAAGTTACCACCTAACCATAATAATCTCACTAGTAATCACGCACACTCACAGCTCCCTCTATATATACACATATGTATGGTCCTAATGCTCTTCATTGAGCTTGGTATATATATTTTGGGCTATATATAATGGAGGCAACCAATCATAATCAAATGCATAATCCCTTGTTGGATTCGGCTTGGCGCACCAAGAAGACTAGCCAGAGGCGACGATGGGAACGCGTTGTGGTGGCGATATTGTGCTCCATTATTATTGTGATGGGGTCTGTGGTTACAATAGTGCCATTGGTGAGAAACAGAGAGGAGAAAGAAGAAATGGTGTCGTTTATTCCAAGAGGGGTGAAAGAAGGAGTGTCAGCAAAGTCCAGTAATGAAGTTTCGCACAAGCTTTCATATAATTGGACTAATGCTATGTTCTCTTGGCAACGAACTGCATTCCATTTTCAACCCCAGAAAAATTGGATGAACGGTATGTGCTTTTCTATGTTTTTATTAGTTTATGTCATTTAATTTCCTATATCTCATATACATTTTTTTGGCCAACAATTCAGATATCTTATATATATAAATTAAAACTTATTTGTTGATAAAATGCTGATAAAAAAATATATAAAACTTATTTGAAATATTTGTTGTATTATAAAGCGTGTATATGTATTCCGATTCTCTTTCTACCATAAAGCTTAATCTAATATGATAGGACCCGCCTCAATGTAATGTACACTTGATTCACCTGTTAATATTTTGATGTGGAACATATATTAATACTCTAACCCACTTTATCTTGCAAAGTTATTTACTTCGTTCTTCTTTTGTGGGACTCGAAGATAATTGAAATCCAGAGCACGAAAACGGAAAGAATGTTGTTGTCATTGGATTTTTTTCTCTCCACGCAGGTCATATCGATCATATACAGTTTTATGCTTCATCGCGTTACTTAATTGTATCTAAAAGATGACAATTATATAGTATACAAAAAATTTCTTATATAAATTAGTTATATCAAACTAGGAGAAGGATAATATACAATATGGGGATCCCACATGCATTTTAACTTACTGTCTACCTATCATTTACTCATGACCTATACAATTATTCATCTTAATTTTTTTATAGGAGTATATGATGTACATGGCACAATATATATCTATATATATCCAAAATTATTGTCATTTCCGTTTTTCATTTATGAAACAGGACACTACTTTTCTTTAGAAAGAAGTCAAATATCTAATACTGAAAGAAAGTAATAAAATAAAGTAAACTTACATTAAAATAAACTACACATGCACACTTTTAATCAATTCACGATTATCTTTGAAAATTTGAACTCAATCATCTACAAGTCAAATTTTGTTTTCATCACTTTTTCCCATATTTGAAACGATTTGTCTGAATGATTTGAACTTTGAAGGGTAGGTGAGATCCGCCAGGCTGAAAGCCCATGATTATTAGTTTCCAAATATAGCCATCTTATAACTTTTGTTTTCTTTTGATAATTAGTTTGTTAGCACTAATAAAAAATTTAGTATATTTTATTACAAAAACAAATTTAGAATATTTTTTCATTCTGGAACTTTATTTTATTTTGATTTTTATTTTTTAAGGTGTCTTCTTTGTACTCTAACTCTAACATCACTAATTTCAATGACAAATTTGATACAAAAATTTCGAAATATTTAGTTTGATATGAATTTCATTAACTATGACTTACACATAATTTAACTTCTGTAATTTTTATTATATATTGATATATTAATATTTATATCAAATAAAATATGATTGTTATATGCTTCATATAGCTTTAAATAAGCTGGCAAAAAAATATAAGCTTTAGATAAGAGTTGTTTATAATATTGATCATATATAAAGACCGAAATGATGGTAATTGGTAAATAATATGTAACATATACACGATACTAATACACGTGGTAAACAATAATTGATCATATATTTTTTTTTTATGAATACAATAATTTATATCTATATTTTTTAAATGATGAACCAAAATGATATATATATATCTAACAAAGTGATAATCTCTTTTCCTTGTTTGGATGGGTTTCTGCCCGGTGTGGTGTTCATCCATATCACTTTGGATGATTTTCTGCATCAGATCCTGATGGTATGTATCTCGTCCTTGATTTTTATTTTTTTGCTAAAATGTTTAATTTCTCTATCTCTACTATTCTAGTTCACATTAGTATATACTACCTCCGGTTCTAAATATAGGACCTAGATAACTTTTTTTTGGAGAGGTTAAGGTTGCAAAATAGTCTATTAAATCATGACATATTTGATATATTTTTAGATTATCCATTAGTTTATAAGTAAAATAAACTAGTTTAAGGGGAAAAATTAGGTAAATCAATTTATAATTAACTTATTTTTGTTTTTTTTAGGATTTTTCAAAAAAGTCAATTAGGTCTTATATTTAGGACCGGAGGGAGTATATAGTAGTCTTAGACAATTTTTAGCTAATCACCTATCAATTTAATCTTTACCACAAAGGATCATGAAAATTTAAAATCATTAAAAGAACAACACCTCTTGTAAGAGTCAGTCTTAAGGAAATTGGTGTGTGTGTGTGTCAATTATCAACTACGCTGGTTAAAATTAAAAAGCCAAAATTTAGGTGCAACCTTCCAATCAAATCCTAGCTGTCACATTATTTCTTCAGATAAAAAAATTAAATGTTAAATCATTACCAAGAAAAAGAATGTTATTATATATTGCTCCTTTTTATTAAGGAATTTGATCTAATGAAATAAGTAAATGTACCTAAATTTGATTATGCCCTATAGGTTATGCCACAAGAACTCCCCTATAAGTGTCTCCTTAAGGATGAAATTATATATTCAATCTCATTGATGGCTTTGAACCATTAGTATTTACCTCTTTAATTATAAAATTGAACCTATGTTTTGTTGAAATAAAAAAAATATAAGCCTTCTATATCATTGGAATATACATTTAATACAACTATATAAGTTGTTGACCAATGTAAATATATGAAAAAAAGGAAGTTACTGGCACCATTAATTTCATGATCCAAAACTTTTTTTATACATAACTTCTTCTTTAAACAATGTTTTTTTAATTAAATGTGATATAATTAATCATAAACATAGAATAACATTTTATAATAAACTTTATGCTTTCATTTGACCGATAAAAAATGGTGAATAAATTAAAAGAGGGTAAATAATATATCATCCACATTCATTTTACTGACAAAAAATTAGATAAACACTACCCCCAGTCTTAAATATAAGACCTAATTGACTTTTTTTGGAGAGATTAAGGTTGCAAAATGGGTTATTAAATCATGACATATTTGATATCTTTTTAGATTATCCATTAGCTTATAGGTAAAATAAACTAGTGTAAGAGAAAAAATTAGATAAATCAATTTTTAATTAACTTATTTTGCTTTTTTTAGGATTTTTCAAAAAAAGTAAACTAGGTCCTATATTTAGGACCGGAGGGAGTATTATTTTGATCTAATCAACCATTTAATTTGAACAATTTCAATTTCATTTTCAGATTTTCAATGAAAATTCTCACACGCATTGTGAAATTTCCTTACCGTGAGTCTAGCTTTCCTGATGAAGATGTAAAGTCAAATTAAAATTGTGAATCTTTATTTAGTAAGCAAAGCAACGTTAAAAATTTATTTAGTTGACTGTTAGATTGCGTCATGTGAGTTTTCCAACTTTTATGGGTATGCAAATAACTTTAGACCAATCTTTGTTCCGGACAAGCCATGATTAGATGCTATTATTTTTTAATTCTTTGTTTGCCTGATTTGTCATCCAAATTACGTATTCCCAATAACCACACATTTTAATGATATTTTTTTTCTTTTGCCTGATTTGTCATCCAAATTACGTATTCCATTTTTAAATTATTTTCACTTTACCACTTTCGTAAAAAATGATATTATTAAAACTAGAAATTAGAGAATGGATTCATATGCATTTTGATTAAAACAACATAGAAATTAATGCTAAATTTGGATTGTATAATGTGGTGGCAGCTCCATTGTATCACAAAGGGTGGTACCATCTATTCTATCAATACAACCCTGATTCAGCAGTTTGGGGAAACATCACATGGGGCCATGCTGTATCAAGGGACCTCATTCATTGGCTTTACCTTCCCATTGCTATGGTTCCTGATAGGCCATATGATATCAATGGTGTATGGACCGGGTCTGCCACAATATTGCCAGATGGCAAAATCGTAATCCTTTACACTGGTGACACTGATAAATATGTTCAAGTACAAAATCTAGCTTACCCTGCCAACCTATCTGACCCCCTTCTCCTTGATTGGGTCAAATATGCCCATAACCCGGTCCTAATACCCCCAACTAACATTGCCCCGAAAGATTTTCGCGACCCGACCACCGCGTGGATCGGGCCAGATGGGAAATGGCGGGTAACTCTTGGATCCAAAATTCAAAAGACCGGTATTTCATTGGTGTACACTACCACGGATTTCATCCACTACAAGAAAAATACTAACTACTTGCATTCTGTATCGGGTACGGGTATGTGGGAGTGCGTGGACTTTTACCCGGTTTTGATAAACGGGTCAAAAGGCCTGCCCACATCAGTAAATGGGCCAGAAGTTAAGCATTTGTTAAAGGCTAGTTTGGATAATACTAAATTGGATTATTATGCACTTGGGACTTATTTCAGTGAGAATGATACTTGGGTACCTGATGACCCAAAAGTGGATGTGGGTATTGGGCTAAGAGTGGACTATGGAAGATATTATGCATCAAAGTCATTTTATGACCCAGTCGAAGAAAGACGTGTTATTTGGGGTTGGATTAATGAAACAGATACTGAAAGTGATGACTTAAAGAAGGGTTGGGCTTCTGTTCAGGTATTACTGAAATCTAATGTTTCAAATTAAGGCTTCTATTATGGTAAAAAAAAATTAAGGCTTCTATAGTTAACATGACGACCAAATTTGCACGTGTTTATTTAATTCTTTTGCATCAAGGTTAGTTTTTGAGGTATCAAATCAAATGTAGTCACATGAATTAGACATACCTTTTCCTCTTATAAATAGAAGTAAATTGAGGTTGAAACGGTCTTTTCTTTAAAAGAACAATACTACAATAGTGATGTGTGAATTATGTTTTGTTTATTTTTTGGCAGACTATTCCAAGGGCAGTAACATTTGACAACAAAACTGGAACTAATGTTCTTCAATGGCCAGTTGAGGAGATAGAGAGTTTAAGGCTAAAAGACTATAAATTTGAAGGCATTGTCCTCAAGCCTGGCTCTGTTGTTCCCTTGAACATAAGCGGTGCAACCCAGGTATGGATACAACATCAACTTCTAAAAATCAATCACGTTTTGTGTTTTCTTTCAAAATTTTTTTGAATCAAATTATGTTTTCTTTAAGCATACCTCAGAATAAAAACCAGGATTTTAGTTATATATTGCTTTGATCACAATGTGTTGGCTTAATATTTCCACAATATATGAGTCTATTAGTTGCTTGTTTGAATTTGAGATTGACAAATACATTTTATGTTCTCATTCAAAAGATTACCAGCAAACACATAAAAATTATGAAGCAATATCTTCTTTTTCATGTAAAGACACCTAATAAGAACCATGATCTTAGAGACATATTACTTGCCATAATTGAAGAGTTAACTAATGGACTATTTGGATTTGTTGGAAATTTGATTCAGTTGGACATATTTGCTGAATTTGAAATTGAACCTTTGGGTTCCCAAGAGATTGAAGAAGTCAATGTAGGCTGTGGGATTGGAGCTACTGATAGAAGTTCTTTCGGACCATTTGGCCTCCTCACTATAGCTGATGATACACTTTCTGAGTTGACACCCATTTATTTCCGTCTCTATAATACAAGCCAGCAAAATTCAACTACTTTTTTCTGTGCTGATGAAACCAGGTATGTGTAAAATTTTGTTTTCTGGTTCTAATTTTCCTTTTTCTTAGAGAAGAAACAATCAGATTAAAAGGATCGGAAGTACTCCCTCCGGTCCCTAATGTAAGAGCCCAAAATTTGAATGGTTTTGGTCCCTAATGTAAGAGCTCACCCCACATTCTCTCCTCATTTAATGCATTTTTTCCTACTTTACCCCTAACTCTCTTTCATATTTATTAATGTTTATGTATTTCTCTCTCTTAAAAGTACCATAATAAATATGGGCAATTTTGGAAAAGAAGCATTAACTCCAAACATCCAACTAACATTCACATGTTTTCTTAAGAAGCGTTTTTTTGGCGGCTAGCTCTTACATTAGGGACCGGAGGGAGTAGTATAATACACATGTTACTCTATGATATTGTGAACTAATTAATTAGTGTAAGAACGAAGCACATATGAGACTTGAAATCTCATTGATTTCCTCTCACTAAGTGCCCTATGTAGTAAATTCAAATAAAGTTTTCATGCACTCAACATTAATACGCATATGATTGCATTAACAACTCTGGTACTTCCTCCCCTCCTAAATTCTAAATATAATAACTAGTTGACTTTTTTAGAAAATCCTAAACAATAAAATAAGTCAATTATAAATTGATTCACCTAATTTCCCCTCAAACTAGTTTATTTGACGTATAAACTAATGATCATATATTTATGATTGGAGAGAGTATTTTATATTAGTCTGAAATGAATTTTAGATTTATTGAGAAACTTAAATTTGTTTTTGGGTATGGATCACAGAATCAGTAACTTGAATATGAATTGTTGGATTATGCAGGTCATCTAAGGCATCTGAAGTTACAAAGGCAGTTTATGGGACTGAAGTTCCAGTGCTCAGTGATGAGAAACTGTCAATGAGAGTATTGGTGAGTGAAAATTAAATCTTAACTGCTCTTTACTTGTACTTTTTTGGACACAAGCTCTTTACTTATACTTGACCCGCATAATATTCTCTTAATTTTTTGACATATGCACTATGTTACATATATTGGAAATGTCTTTTAAATTTAATTGTTGATAGATATACATACCTAGCTCTTATGGTTTGTAGATTTCACATGATATTGAGGTTAATGAGAATGAATGTGTTTGAAACTATGGATGTGAATAGGTTGACCATTCAATCATTGAGAGCTTTGGTCAAGGAGGGAGAAGAGTGATCACATCTAGAGTTTATCCAACAGAAGCAATATATGGAGCAGCAAGGTTGTTTCTCTTCAACAATGCAACAGCCATTAACATTAAGGCCTCCCTCAAGATTTGGGAACTGAACTCTGCTTTCATACGCCCCTTCCCCTTTGACCAGAGTCAATGAAAGGCTCTAGCTAGTATGCATATAGTAATTGTATGATGTTATGGTAATATCTATTATTGCCATAGGAAGAAATAAAATAAATGGTTGCAATCTTGTAGTGCATGGATACATGTTTAGTATAGATAAATTGAACCAGTCAATCCATATTACCTTTGCCAATTTACCAAAAAGGCCCTCTGAATAAAATGTAATATCCTAATTTAAATATTAAAAATAATCTAACAAATCTTCCTAATTAAATAATAAAATATCTATTTAAATCATTTGAATAATAAAATTTGAAAATAAACTAAATAAGTTACAAAACAACCAATTAATATTCTTGCACTTGCAGAATGTATCAGTGTTCCATACATTTATGGAAAATGAATACTTTTTAAGTCACACATTTAAGAGTTAGACAACTACGTGATGGTTTTCTTGAAATACCATTTTCATATAATATATACCCCAGTCCCCAAATGATGGAAGCTCCTTTTACTATATGCAATTCATATGGGAAAGGAAAAGGCTTAGTTTATAACATGTACAGTTGTGTACTAAGCTAGTTTTGTTAATAGTTTTGGGGGGGGGGGGGGGGAGGGATATTTGGACCAATGACTATTAAGGTGAATAGCAAAGTATTTACTATTTTTCCACTAATATACTCCCTCTGTTCCTAAATATAAGAGCACTTTGACTTTTTTAGAGAATTCTAAGAAAGCAAAATGAACAATTTAATCATAACATATTTTAAATATTATTAGATCATATGTAAGTTCATAAGTCAAATAAACTAGTTTAGTGAAAAAATTTGGGAAAATCAATTTTTAATTACCATACTTTGTTTTCTTAGGATTCTCCAAAAAAGTCAAAAGTGCTCTTATATTTAGGAAGAGTACATGGAATTCAAGATTTGTGGAAAATGCCCTTGTATTGGGGTTGGTTTGCCTTTATTTTATGAATCATGCACAAATAAATTAATTTATCAATGCAAACCCAATGCAAACTTGGGCCATTGTCAAACATAATCCTACCCGTACATTGATTGGCCAAGCCCATGAAAATCCGTTAGCTCTCCTCAAAGTACCACGTGCACCAAAAATAAATACTCTATCAATCATTTAGTCCTAAAATTATTTAAGAGAAATTGTATAAATTCTTGTGTATGTCTCATATGTGAAGCTGCAAAAGAAAGCGCCTACCACATTTTTTTTGTCCTCGGGCAAAATAGGTCTGGTTTGGTGACAATCTAAACATTAATATCAATGATTCTTTGTAAGTTGATATTAAGGATTGGATTAGCACGTGCCTGATAAATACAAAGCTACATGACAATCAAAGAGCTCTTTTTGCAATAATAATGTGGCAAATCTGGAAAGGAAGGAATGCCTTCCTAAATGAGAAATTTGACATTGATCCAATTTTTGTTTTTTCTCAAGTAGGTAAAATTTTGAACAAATTCTAGGACGCATGGATGACGTTACCAATGTGACATTTCTAATAACTTGCTGAGTGATCGATTTGAAGTGACTCAGCTCAATAAAAACGGGCAACTTCCACCTCTCTGACTTCGAAAATTAAGTTGTATGCTGCTTATAATATCAGGAACATCCACTAATGAAGCTGCCTCCTCCGCCTTTGTGGTGAGGGATGAAAATGGGTGGCTATCGATGGTGCTTCAAGGACTTTTCAACCTACATCAGTGTTGGAAGTTGAATGCTAAGTGATGCTAGATGCTGTCTCTTTTGCATGGGAGAATGATCTTTTTTACTCCTTCACGTCCTAAATATAGGACCTAATTGACTTTTTCGAAAAGTCCTTAAAAAAGCAAAAATAAGTTAATTATAAATTGATTTACCTGATTTTTTTCCCTTAAACTAGTTTATTTTACTTATAAACTAATGGATAATCTAAAAATATATCAAATATGTCATCATTTAATAGACTATTTTGTAACCTTAATCTCTTAAAAAAAGTTATCTAGATCCTATATTTAGGACCGGAGGAGGTAGTATATTATTTTTAAATCTGATAATCAGAAACTAATTTCATGCATTTTAGGTAAAAACATTAATCTTGAATGGATATGTGACCTTTTCTGGATAAGATTCTCTGTTCGGCACATTAAGGAAGAAACTTTTCTTTTAAGTTTTAAATGAGTTTTCAGTGAGGCCAACATGATTGCTTATTGAGTTGTCAAAACAACTATTAACAAGTTTTGCCCATCGAACTCAATATACAGACCACCAGCCGAATTATTGCAATTAGTGGAGAAGGATATTCATGATGATATCCAGGATGGTGATGAATGACATTTCTCTATTTTACCTCATGTCATGTTTATGTTACTTAGTTGTTTTGTTTTTTTTTTTTCCTTTTTTAGTTTCATGTCTTTGGCTCTATGTTTCAAGATGGATGTATTATTGGTTTTTTTTATCGAAAATGTATTATTGGTTTATTACTTAATATATTATTGGTTAATTACTTAATGGAATCCGTTCTCCTTTCGCAACATTCTCAAATGGCAAAAATAGATAACTACAAGTCGTGGGTTTACTTAAAATACTCTCACCGGTTCTAAATATACGACCTAATTGACTTTTTTGAAAAATCTTAAAAAAAAGCAAAATAAGTTAATTATAAATTGATTTAACTAATTTTTTCTCTTACACTAGTTTATTTTACCTATAAACTAACATATAATCTAAAAAGATATCAAATATGTCATGATTTAATAACCTATTTTGCAACCTTAATTTCTCAAAAAAAAAGTCAATTAGGTCTTATATTTAAGACTAGAGGTAGTATCATTTTAATCATTGCCACAAATGACGCCTATATGCAATTCATGTAGGTAAAAAAAAATAAGTCACATTAGTTGATAGCATATGCAAACTAAGCTAGAATTGATAATAGTACAAAATTAGTGGGAGAGGGGAATATTGCTAGAATTGCTAATAGTACAAAATTAGTGGAAGAGGGGAAATTTGAACCAATGTTACTCCGTCCATCCCTAACTATAAGATCACTTTGCTTAATTTGAGTAAAAATAATGAAGCTAATTACTTACACATGATATGATATTACGACTTTATGTCAACTATATACCTTTATATTTTTTTAGCAGAAATATACATTTATCCTCACTCTTCTACTTTTGCTGGTTATTATAAAATAAGCATTGTATGGTGAATTTGGGAAAAAAGTTGGAAAAAGTTAGAAAGTGATCTTATGATTAGAAAAAGGTTAAATCTCAAAAGTGATTTTATATTTAGGAACGGAGGAAATATTAAGCTTATAATTTAATTATTTTACCTTTATCAAAATGAAGGATTACATAGGTAAAATACCAATTGTCTGGTATTCGATCCTTGACGTTGGTATGTAGAACAGTAGAAGGATTAAATCTCTCAGTCCAGTTGTCCCACCCTTTGAGTGTCTAAAAATCAGCTGAGTATTAGTCTCTCACTTGTCGAGTAAGAGGATGCATTGATAGTAGATAAAAAAAATAATTAAATTAAGTATATATAAATCAAAAGTTGGAAAGACAATATTTTACATTTGTTTTTACCAAAAAAAAATATTTTACATTTGTACATTCTAGAACCTTCATTCTTGTTCTTGAGTTAAAAAACAAAAGCTCCCTCCTTCTCCTTCTCCTTCTCCTTCGTCAACAAGTTTCTCTCACCATTAAAATGCGACCACCGTCGGAGAAGAACAACGTCGCCGCCGGCGACGGCGAGAAGTACAACGTGGAGTTCAGGAGCGACGACGACGACGCGTGGTACTCGGTGAGGGTAGTAATGGAAAGCGAAGAAGTGATGAGAATAAAGTTCATGCACTTCGGAGAGTCCCACGATAAGCTGTTCGACGCTCGCTCCTTCGCCAGCTTGGACGCCGTAAACCAATTCAAGAAACGTTTCAGACCCGTGTCTTTGCAGCTTCAAGATAACGAGTGTCGTCGCGTTGTAGATCATGAAACTGTCTGTGCTTGCTTTCAACATAATGCTGAAGATGTTCGCTTCTATGATGCCAATGTTATTGGAGTCAGTTCCACTTTACTCTTATCTTTTCCCTCATTTTCATTATTAAATAAATGTTTTTATATGAAATAAATACTACCTCGGTCCTAAATATAAATATAAGACCCTAGTTGATATAACACCTTAGTTTATTTTTTTTTTGAGAGATTAAGGTTGCGAAATAAATTATTAAATTATGACGACATATTTTTGATATATTTCTAGACTATCTATTAATTTATATGTAAAATAAATTAGTCTAAGAGAAAAAATTAGGTAATTTATAATTAACTTATTTCGCTTTTTTAAGATTTTAAAAAAAGTCAACTAGTTCTTATATTTTATTTAAGAATGGATAGAGTAGTGTTTGAGTTTTTTTTTATTATTATTAAAAAGGTGGTATCTTTTTTCTTCATAACTTAGCTTAGACAAGGTGAAACCGTAAGATGAAGACATAATATGTGTAGTGTAATGTCTAAACTAGTTGGCTTTGGCTCAAGCAATATTAAAGTTCTAAACTTGATTGGAGCCATGTTTTCATTTCTTTTTAGTGGGAAATGTGGTGAGATTGCTGTATTTTGTTGTAGAATCTCTTCTTGATGGGTTGTTCTTCTGTGCATTCTGTTTTATTGAAGTGTTTGTTTGTATATTCAACCTTTGATTTTTCTCTTGAAAAGGCATTGATATTGCTGATGATGAAATCCATAGAGTGCAAATTTGACAGCTTTTGTTGGGGTAGGAAGGTTATTTTACAAGTGTTGATATGCTCCCCTTTTTATTTGTTTGATCTTGTAGGTCCAGGAAAATGAGCATTCTTTCAAAGATGGGGAGGAAGAGTGCTTATGTGTCTTTACACTTTACTGGTTACATGGACCTGTTGCTAATACTAACAGTAATGCAAGTGTAGCAGATATTTGCAAAATTCAGCCACCTTCAGGACTTGATCCTATAGTTGCTTCATTTTTGAAGATTGCAAAGGAGAGAGCTAAAGCTACTGCCAATCCTATTTCACTTTCCAATGGAGCTAGTGGACAGGAAATTGTACCATTATGCAATGGAATCCAAAATACTAAACAGAAAAAGGGTCTTCTTGATCGCATATATAAGGTTAGTTATATTCAGCTGAAAGCAGTAATTATTAGCTTGTTTCATGATGAAATGAAATCATGCTCTATGTTCTATTACGTGGTTAATTTTTAGTGGGTAACATGATGTCTTCCTTTTTAGGAAACTCGTTGTGCTAGGCGGTCCATAGTTCAAAAACCATCTTCATGTGAAGGTTCGTATATGTCTTATTTATTTACCACCTTTTTTTGTTATTTATTTAACTTAAATGTGATGCATTCTCTTTTTTGTTTTCTTTACTTTTTTGACTCCATCAAAGCAGATAGGGTTGTCCAGATTTTTAGCAACGGAGTGGAAGATAGAGATCTCGGTGGCAAGAAAAACTTTTTTATGATATTAGTTGAAAATCTGGATAAGACCCTAACTTCATTAACCATTGAAGAATGCTTGCATAAATATACTTCTTTATTTCCCGAAGTGTATATTTTTCCAAGTTCACCATGGGAGTTGTTTACTAGAGGAGCCTTCGTCTGTGATAGTGAAGTGGGTTTTAGACAACTTTGCAACTTTTTGAATGATCCTACTCAGATAGTGATTTCTTCAACAGGAAGGTATGTAAATATGTAGTGTATACAGTTCTGTTTTTTTGTTCACTTATGACTGAAAAGTACTTAATAATCTTAAAGGGGAGTATTATTGTAAATCCATATGGTTGTAAATGTTGGGTTTAAAATGGATAGGAAGAGCATAAAGTGGGGGTGTCTGAGATGAGATATTGAGTTGAATGTACAAGAAAAGCTATATTTTATAATGAAGGTATATGATGAAGGGTTGGGATAACATCTATCAAAAAGAAAATGGTATGAAATTGTTTGGGATGGTTTGGATATGTACAAAGGAGGCAATTTGTTGCGACAGTAAGGGGGTGGATTAGGCAGTGTGGAGCAATGTTTACTTGATTCGGTCGTTTTATAAGATGATTTTGTGTATTCAGTAGTGTAATTTTTATAAACCCATCATAAAAGCTGAAATTTTAAAATCAAGCAGCCATTTCTCTATAAAATAGAGAATAATGTACCTTTGTCTTTCACAGGCCATGGGTCATTGGTGAAGAGGTCGTGGGGCTTAAACACATCAGAGCATCAATTGGAGCATTATTGCCCACGTCTAAGGTAACCTTGCATCTTTCTACTAATTGAAAGAAAAATTCTTTTAGAATATATTGTGATTTGTTTTTATGGTTCAAAATGCCATTCAATTCACATTTGAGGTTTGTTCATAATGCTACTTTATCATCTCATGCTATTTATTTAAAATGGTAGAAATGTGTGTCTATTGAGTAAAATATTTGTTTCATATGATGTAAGCTTTTTGTGTTTCAATCCATTATTTGAAGGGATAAACTGTATCCTTGTCCTTGAGCTATCATGAATTATTCAGTGAAGCATTTTCGCTCTCATGTGTCAAGACTCAATCCTTGTGTTGCCTCTGTTCTAACAAACCTTTATATTGAGTAAGGTCATCAAATCGACATACGAATTGTGAGTCAAAAATCCTATTTTTAGTTTCGTTAATCGAATCGTATATTGTATTGTAAGATTTGTGATTAATTATAAATGATGGCATAACTGTAATTTTCCTATAAGAAAACATCAAAAGTTTGTTGATATAAGCATTGTAATGGTTAATGACACATGATGTTTCATAAAACTAAAGCCAACAAGATTGAAAACGAATCTAAACTTTCTAGTATGGGGATATAGATAAATTGAATTGTAAGATATTTATGGCATGATTTTGTGTTGTTTGTTTTAGAGATTTATGTCCAACCTTATGACAGTTATGTTTGTGTTGTTTGTTGTTTGTATCTTTTATTGAAGTTATATGTTGTAATCTTAGTATGTCATCTTCCAATATCGGTCCTTTTGTCAATTTGTGTAATAGAGCAACATCATCCTGTTTTTCATTGTATTAGTGTTATCAATTTAGTTATTTCCAATCTCGTGTGTTGTTTCTGTTTATTTATTAGTTCTCATTATCTTCTTTTTTAGAGGATGGTTATAACATAAACTTACATATGTACACTCATTATTTGTTTCTGTCAACTACTAAAATGCTTTTGCACACTTATAAATTTACCTATGAACTTGACCTAAAGGATCATACAATTTGATCTAAGTTTGGTCATCAAATTGGCAAATGGTTATTTGGAGAAATATATAACATCTTATACATGACGTCACATGTTCCAACGAGAAAAAAAGCAAGGATTACAACCATCCCTTGCATAATATCTTGATTTCTGATTGTGTGAAGCCTATCCCAGTAGCTGCTGTAACATTTGTATAGGCTGAAGTTTGCTGGTTTCCTCAATTTTAGTTTTGTTGCTGTCATGTATGTTTCTTGTTTGTGTTTTTTACTCTCTATTTTGTGTTTGTCTATTGTTTATTTATTGACGGGTATTTTGGGGCCAAAAAAATTATGGGAAATTGGTTATAGGAATGTAAAATGGTACCTAGAATTTTATGAAGCACTGTACTTGATGAGAAATAGAAATGCATTAAAAATGATGAATATGCTCTTAGTGAGCAATAAAAAATGTCGACTACTCTCAATATATTTAAGCGTTCTCCCTTAACTTGGCGGGTTGACGTGAATGTTAAGTACTCTCATCTTTTAATCAAGTGGTTAGGGGTTCGATCCATGACCTTTATGAATGAAGCAAATTCATAGACCAGTTGTCTACTCCCTATATAGGACTCCGGAATAGTGAAATATTAGTCCCACTTGACACGTAGGTGGGATACCCTTGGGAAACACAAAAAAGATAGCGTTCTCCCTTGCATGTATTGATGATAGTGTCTGGTCAATGTTAGGATGGTAAGTTTTCTGGACATCTTTGCCATTCAGCATTGGGGGATGTGATTTTCTTGCTTGTCTACAACAGTATCGTAATTCTTGTTGGTAAGTTGTTTGAAAGTCTCTTTTCATAATCCTGGATCTGAATATACTTGGTATTTGATCTGTAGCAAAAGGATAAGTTTGAGCATGACATACTTTAGCTCAGATCCACAGAAGTCATCTCTTAACATATGCTCTTGTAGTCTGTCTTGATAGGTTGATTATATGAAAATGAAGATTTAGCTAATGCTTCTTCCTACATGGTATTGTCAAAATATCTGACTGAGAATTGCATTCTTCAGAGTCACACATTCCATGAAGAATATGATGAAAAGAGAACTATTTTAAAGATTGTTAGAGAAGGGACACAAGAGTTCAAGGTTGCAAGTGACCTTAGGGATGTGTTCATTGAATTTTCTACTCACCAGAAGCAACTCCACAAGCGGCTCAGATTTGATGAGGGGATGGTACTTCTCAACTTGTAAATTCACTGTTCTAATCTGCCTACACAGTAAATAATAGGGAATAGAAATGTGCTCCATAGTGTTGACCGTCCTAATTAGTATGTGAATGTTTAGATCGTAAGTATCACTATGTTGTTAGTGTTAGGGATGGATTATAGCATTATAGCAATACACACATTATGTGTACATGGGATTGTAATCCTCTGTAAAGTAGATGCATGGTGTAATTCAAAAGATTTTTTGAGAAAAGTTAGAAGGCAAATTGAAGTGAAAAGATGTTAATTACATACAGATTCACTTGTTTGTGTCACTTTTATTTATAAATCTAAAGTACATTAATTATTAAGATTGCATTCCTGTGGTTCCGTTTGTAAACTACTTTCAACATGTTTTGTTGGAACTTCAAATACTACAAATTATTATTGTCTTCGAAGTTATAAATAGCTAATGATCTATTATCCTTATTTAATATGTTCTTTATTTAAAAAAAAAAAGTTGGATGACCTGTACAATACTTAATGAAGGAAGAGTAAAATTGTATATTTATGTGAACAAAATTAACGATATAACTTGTAAATAGATAAAAAAAAATCTCTATCTATACTATGAATAGGATTAAGAGTAAGAGAGTGGATGGTGTGAATGCCATTGTGAAATTAGTTCAATTTTTTGCCAAGGCATTTTATAGTTCAACCCCGTGAGCATGGGGATAAATGGTCTTATTTTTTTGGTAAAATAAATGTTCAAATCTTTATGTTGGGAATGAATTGGTTGAATTAATAAGACATGTTGAATTTAAACTTTTCTTGGCCTCACAAACTAACAATTACAAAATAATTATTGCCTAGCATTGATACCAAGTGTTATACTTAAATTTACAAATGCACATAATAACTATACCAACACAACATTCGGAAAAAGAAAAATTCAACTTTAATCAATTGTTTAGGGTTCGATCCTTGACGTTGGGTATAGAGAAGTATTAAATCTCCTAGGCCAATTGTCTCATCCATTGAGGTACCTACAAATCAGCGGGGGATTAGTCTCTCACTTATCGAGTGAAGGGATAACTTAATCATGGATATAAAAAAAAATTCAACAAGAATACAACAACTTTGGTGATTAGAGAACAAAAAGGTTAATAGTTTTGGGCACCACTTGCGGATCTAACACCATATGACTTAATGTTTTACGCAAAGCCTAAAGTGGGTTGTTTCATTCATGTCTAACATGATGTGTATATGAATTTTGTATGAGAATATATTGTATCTGTGAGAACTTTTTATGAATATTGTCTCACACTTTACTTAAACATAAAGTGAACCGTACTTTTTATAAGTAATGTAATTTTTTTCAAGGATTTTTCTCAACAATTTTTCTAGGTTCCATAATAAGTTGGTGTAATGGTGAGAAAAAATGATTAAATAGTCCAGGCTTAGAATATTGTTAATTTCTGAAATTAAGTTATAATTAGTTTGTTGCGAGAAAAGAATTAAGATGATGCTAACTCCCCCACAAGATACCTTATATCATGCTCACATCTATTTTTCCTTCCCAATTAAAGAGGTAATTTCAACAAACCAAACTTTTCCATAATTACTTTATGACTCATTTATTCATTAACGTTACTATCCCATTTCATTCACTTCCTTGACTTAATTTTCATGTTGCACATGCTCAATTCCATTAACTTACTAAAGTTTATGCCCATTTTGCTACTTGTTCACTTTTCAAACCCACTAACTAAAACCGATTTAATGGCTTGTTATGAAGTCACTAAAATTATTTAGGATATTGTATTAAATATAGTGTGACATTTTAATGTTTAAGATATGCGTTTGAGTACCACAAAGTAGTGCTTGTTTGATTATGTTGTTTGCTATATTACAATTGGAAAAAAACCAGATTCCTACAGTAACCAGAGACTAGCAATCCAAGTTTCTAGCTTACCGTGATCGTGAATGGTTAAAGTTAAACCATTTAAGTCACCGACTTAAAATTTTTTTTTAATTTTTAAATGACTGTTAAGAGTTATTCTTGGGTACTAGCAAAAGATATTTGACTATTTAAACATGATTATTGAGTTTATGTGTTAATACATAAAACATCTTAATAAGTTACTTACAGTTAGACTTAATAATGTTATAATTTGATTCTGAGCCAAAAAAAGAAAATAATGTTATAATTTGACTATGGCATATAATTATGTGAACAAACATCGCTAAGCCAATTTTAGAGATTAAAGGACATGTATTATTCTTTTTCCAACATTTACTCTTGCAAACTAAGCTGTGAAGAATTTTTATTTTGACAATTTCATTCAAATATCTTTATGAATTTAAAAATCCCAAATATGGTATTCCCACTAAAACGCGTTGTATGATTTATGAGCGGGAGTAGAGTCAAGTGAAAGGGGCTAGTCTAACACATAATAGTGAACCATGGTTTGAATTCACTCACATTTAGTATCTCACTCTCACCGGCCAGTACCTCAAATGAGATTTTCTCTAATAAGAGATTAATTGGATCATACATTGGGAGAAAAACGTGATTTAGTTATCAAGTGACAACATCGATTTGGGACTTTCATATTCTCATGATATTTTTTATACGGAGTATTTTATTTCTAATGTTAAAATACTGCCTTGATTGATCAAAATCACAAGTTGAGGCTAAATGATTGTATAATTTCTGCGATTCGATTCATAAGTCCCCTAGAATAGATGGAAAGCACGCATGGAACAAAATATGTTTTCGATCACTGAAATAAAGCGCATTAGTCAGTAGTCACATATACTTGATGATTTTGTTGTTGACCATCCGATCCCCACAAAAATTGATTAATGCATTATCTCTTTTGAGATCATCATATGTCATATAAATATATAATATCTCTTTATATATATATATATACCATTAATTTATAAGCATGACAAATAAATTTGAAGAAAATAACAAGTATGAGAATAAGATAAAAAAGTTTGCTTTTAAATTATGTATTACATTTATAACATATTGAGTACGGTTTCAGATTAGCTTCCTTAAAATTATGTTTTAATATTATTCTCATTTCAGAATGGACTTCCTTATTGACATGATTAAGGGGGCTTTACACGTACTCATTTTACTAATGAATCAAAATTGGTTATCATAAAAATATGTTCAATTATTCTCACATTTGAATATTCAGGGGATAAATAATTTTCCTCTAATTTATTAGGATTTAAATCAATTTAAATCATTTACCATTATAATTATAACTATATATAATACATTATATGTTTAAGAAAAGTCTCACGTAAGAGTATAAATTATTCAGTAATTATGAGCTACGAAAGTGGACCCAAAAAAAATTATGAGGTTAGAAAGAGACAAAGATCTCATGGATGATGTACCAATACATTTGTGCATTTTAGAAAAAAAAAACATTTGCTCATTTATTCCTCAATACCCAATAGGGGATAATCATATCAGATCACGGAATCATCGGATTTAATGTATGCGATATATAATTAGACAAAAATAGAAACAGTCTGATTGAGTCAAAGCATATAATAAATACTGAATCTTCACTTGCATCTTTATAAATATGAGATCCTTCATTTTGGTCCCTCATATTATTATATTTCTAAACTTAGTCTCTTACCGATAAACAAATAATCTTAAATCATCATTTCTCTATAGAATCATCTTTTCATTGGGGAAATGGTATCAATTCTATCCGTATCCCAATGAGATTAAGGCTATGATTATCAAGTGGAGAATTTTTCAAATGTCCCTTTAAAAAATTGCATGTATGTTCTTAATGAAAATGTATTATCAAATTAACTAGAATTAATCAAGTGATCATCAGCTCGCTTGTCCAATTTAACAAGCATTGGAGGTACCATTCTTACCTTGTGTATGCATCAACATATTAGCCAGTAACATACCCTTAAATTGAGTTGAGATTCGCAACTCGTTATTGTGTGCTATAGATTTTTATTAATATAACACCATAATATCAAAATACATTTGTTGTGGAATAAAATTTATAACATACTATTAAATTATTTATGAAAATTAAAAAATAAGATTCACTGTTACTACTTACCTAAGTACAACTGTACAAGGCCAAAAGCTTATCTATATGATTAAGAATTATGAAAGTGATTAAATAAGATGGGAGAGTGAAGTGGGGCCCGCGAGGGAGGATGCATGTGGGAAGAGTGGCCATTCCCTTCTTTTCAGAAATCTGAACGTTACAAAAGGAAATTAAATTGCCTCACTCCGTGCACTACGCGCCTAAACTTGTGCCCTTCCCTCCCTTCTTCCCTTTCGTACTTCACCGCCTATAGCCGGTTCCCATTTTATTACAACAAGAGACACAAACCCCTTAATAACCTTAGTGAACCTTCAATAATTGTAAATAATCCTACCAAGAATTATGTGTCACATGTGAGAATTACAGTATGTATGGACGAGTATATATGCAACGAAAATATTTTTTTAGCCTAAATTTACTTTGAAAGCTTATAAAGTGTATCATATATACTCTTTATCGTTAAAATATATATTTAGTTAACACGTTAGTTTTTTAACGGGAAAAAGTAAATATGATACGAATAATATACAAACTTTCAGTAAAAATTGGATAAAAAGTACTTGCATTACAAATATGATTCTCCATACAACTTCAGATACATCTATATATTCTTTAACCATTTATTATGATACGAATATAGACAGACTAGACATTTGCAAGCCACATAATCCCGAGTTAATCAAGCATGAGTCAGCCCCTTGTCAATTGACCGACTTTAGCCAAATACCAACTCATTAATTGACTCATTGACTTAATATTGCAAGCATAAGGGTTAAAGGTCAATTTAGCCACCAAACTATTTCCAAAGTATCAATTTGGCCACCAAACAATAAATGGTCTCATTCTGGCCACTAAACAAAATAAAAGTATCATATTAGCCAATCAGACTTATGATGGATAAAATTCAGTTGTGAAAAGTCTATCATACCCCTCATTAATAATTCAACTTTTTTCATCTCCCATTCTCAATCTTATTCTCTTGGCTATTGTAAAAAAATCTTATTCCCTTTGCTTACAATGGGAGCTCCTTCACTCTTTCTCCAAAACATTTCTCACTGGCGAATCATTCAGGCGATGTCTCCACCGTGCACAGTGGCACCCCTGCTGGAGAATGGAGATCAGCCGCTTCGACGAGAAACTCACGGCGGAGCTCGACGCTCTCAACGGCCGCGCTGGGATGGATGGTCTGCGTCCTCCACGCTTCCATCGCAACTCAGAAATGGATTAAGAAGAATGATGTTGGGATCATTCTCAATCACATCCCCAACTCACCCCCTCCTTCAATTGACAGGACCTCACTCCCTCCAAACCCACTCACCTGTTTTTCTTAACTAATTTAAGTTTTCTAATTACTAAGGACCCAGATTATCAATTATCAATAAGTTAATAAGCAAAAGGCATCAGCTTGGAAGTTTAAACTATGTAATGGAATGACTCCCAATCAGTATGAAAGCAAATGGAATTGAAGAGAAGTGAGGGGACAGAGGGGTTTGAGCCAATCCACGTGAGGAGGAGGGGGGGTTTATGTTGTGAGAATTGAAGGGTTTGATGTTGGAGGCCGATGCATTGGGCTTGAGAGATGAGGAAGGAGATTGCTCAGGTGTAATTTGGTTGGGTGTCTCTTATTGTTGGGGAGAGGCTGGTGAATTTTGCAGAGAGAGGACAGCGAGACAAAGGAAGAGGAGGATTGAAATTGGGGATGAAGAAGCTGAATTATTGAGGGGTAGAATAGACTTTTCACAACTGAATTTTATTCATCCTAAGTCTAATTGGCTAATATAATACTTTTATTTTGTTTAGTGGCCAGGATGAGACCATTTATTGTTTGGTGGCCAAATTGATACTTTAGAAATAGTTTGGTGGCCAAATTGACCTTTAACCCCAAGCATAACAAACATTTTGGGAAAGAAAATAAAAAATAAAAAACGGGCTGATCCGGTAGGCAGTCATAATGTGAGGCCAAAATTCTTGCATAAAACGAAGTCATATGTAAGAAAGAGTGCTACTGTTACTGTATTCCTGTCCTGTCGCACACAAAACCACCCAAACATACCAAGCACTCTTCTCTCTCTATATATATATTTTACATGTAAGAATAATAAAAAGCAGAAAACCTCGGATTCGAGACTGTCGTCAACATGGTTCCTTGCCGCTTCTCTTGTAGTCGTTTCTCTCTGCTTTCGTTTTTACACATATGTCTGCTTTCACTACTGTGTTTCGCCGAAGACCCTTACGTTTACACGGACCTTCATTTCTCCTATATCACTGTTTCTCCTCTCGGTCTTCCACAGCAGGTTCTCTCTTCTCTCACCTTCTCTTTCTTTCTCGCCATTTTTTTTATCTCTTTTTATTTTTTTATGATTCGGCTTTGATTTTATGTATTTCCGTTTTTACTCTTATTGTCTGTCCAAATTTGTCCAATATCTCTCAATTAAATTCAATGGATGGATTCCAGCTGTAATTCTGGCATAAAATGCGCCCGACGTTTTTCTGTTTCATACAATTCGTATTAGGGGAATTTGCATTGTAGTCCCTGGTAAGGGAAATTAATACTGGAAGGTCCCAACACATTCCAAAATAATTATCAAGTCCCAGAGGCCCTTTCCTGCAATTGTTTGCTTATTTTCAATGACCATTTTACCCTCATTAAAGATGGTTGCCATCTCACTGGTCCCTACAGGGGACTACAGGGGGACTATGCTTTCATCTTATGAGGGCAAAATGGTCATTGAAGATAAACAAATAATTGCAGGAAATGCCCATGGGACTTGAAAATTATTTTGGAATGTGTTGGGACCTTCCAGTATTAATTTCCCTTACCAGGGACTACAGTGCAAATTCCCCTTGGTATTATCTGTTTTTTTTTTGTATTTTAGCTACAAGTATTCACTAGAGAAGTTCTCCCGTCCACTAAGTCATTTGTGTCATTTGTTGTGATCTGATCAATCACAAGTTAACATATAAAGTATGACATGGAAATTTTAAATTGAATTGACAAAAAATAGTAACTAATTGATAAAAATATATTTACTGAACTTGTATAATATAAAAAAAACTCAAAACATGAAATAAAAAAAATTATGAGTTAGTTGCTATTTTTTGTTTGCCAAAGTCAAATTAAAAATTACACGTCAGACATTATGTGTTAACTTGTGATTGATTAGACCACAAATAATGTGGTGCATCAAACTCACACAAGAATTTGTTAGCTAGTGCTTCTTGAGCATTTCGAATCATTCTAGACTCACAGAGTAATCAATTTGCCAAATATTTTAATCTTGTAAAACTGAAATACATAGTGCAATTTTAATATGTTCGCTGGGATATCTTCTGTGTTTTTAGTTATTTTTTAATTCCTTTCTGTTTTTGACTGCAGGTTATTGCTGTCAATGGGAAATTTCCAGGCCCTGTGATAAATGTCACTACAAATAATAATGTTGTTGTTAATGTACACAACAATTTGGATGAAAGTCTTCTCATTACTTGGTGAGTTTCCACTTTCATCTTTAATATATTTGGTCAATGATTTTTTTTTGCATGTTACAAAAGTTGTGACATAAATTGTGTGGACAGGCCTGGTGTTCAAATGAGACGTAATTCATGGCAGGATGGTGTTCTTGGCACAAATTGTCCAATCCCTTCTAAATGGAATTGGACATACCAGTTCCAAGTCAAAGATCAGATTGGTAGCTACTTCTATTTCCCTTCTCTTGGCCTTCAAAGAGCTTCTGGTGGATTTGGACCCTTTGTCATCACCAATAGGAATATCATTCCCATCCCTTTTGCAGAACCAGATGGGGATATTGTAATATTGATTGGTGACTGGTTTACTCAGACACACACTGTAATTAACTGATTCTCCTGTGGTTGTTATTTTTGTTTTATAACAGGTTTTGGATTGTTATGTATATGTTGGTGATGTGGTTTGTTTTGATTGGTTACTTGTTATATTTGCATTTATTATATTTAGGCTCTGCGAAAAACACTGGATGGTGGAAAAAACCTTGGCATGCCTGATGGAGTTCTTATTAATGGGAAGGGGCCGTATCGTTATAACACATCGCTTGTACCTGATGGTATTGAGCATGAAACTATTAATGTTGATCCAGGTATTATTATTGTTATTATTTCACCTCTTTAATTTTGTTAAACATGGTTTACTTTGTGTTTTCCTCTGGTTGATTTATGTACTTTGTGTTTCTTTCTTCCATTGAGTTGACAAGTTTCATGCTGAATCATGTTTATCTTTGTAAAATTTAATGTTTTCTATTTATTAAAAAACATTTTAACCAACTGAAGCCTCTTTGTACATTATCTCCATCTTTTTATTTGCAAAGGGCTCCCTTCACTTCTTGATTTCTATCAGTTGTTTATGGTGCTAATGAAAATGTGATTCTGCTGTTGCTTCTTTTACTTGGTTTTTAAGTAATTGGTTATTTGTGGACTGACTTTTTCATAAAAGCAATCTGGTTTTAGTTTTTAAGTAATTGTTTTTATTTGTGGACTGACTTTTTCATAAAAGCAATCTGGTTTTATCTTTGAAGATTTTCTTGGATATGCTTTCAATCTTCATTACCTTGTTGATAATGATATATTCGGTTATTTTTTTATGATTTTTATCCTTTAAATGCTTTCTAGCACTCTGCAGGGTATTCTCTTGTAAAATTTTGAATAATTATATTGGGATTAAAAATTTACGTGGCAGGCAAGACTTATCGGATTCGTGTTCATAATGTGGGAACTTCAACTAGCTTGAACTTCAGAATTCAGAATCATAATCTACTCCTGGTAGAAACAGAGGGGTTTTACACAAGTCAATCAAATTACACTCAATTTGATATTCATGTTGGGCAATCATACTCTTTTCTGGTTTCCATGGACCAGAACGCAAGCACTGACTACTATATTGTTGCAAGTGCCAGATTTGTTAATGATTCATTGTGGCAAAAGGTTACTGGTGTTGCAGTTTTACACTACTCCAATTCCAAGGGACCAGTCACCGGCCCTCTCCCTGATCCACCCAATGATGTTTTTGACAAGGAGGCATCAATGAACCAAGCTAGAAGTGTCAGGTTTGTCACTTAAAATGTGGTATAACTAAACTTTCAACTGTGTGATTGGTTCCTTGATTCATCTTTTTGAGTAGAATAAATCATATGTTTGTTGATTTGATGTTATTATACCTCAGTTTAACACTTCAAATATTATAAAAAATCAAACTATTGATTGGTCACAGTGGTTCATTATTGAGTAGTGTTGTTCTCCAAGGTCATCAGGTTAGAGTAGTTAATTATTGCTGATAACCTAAATAAATTGCCTTATTAGTTTAAAATTAATATTTAACGAATAATATATTGAAATAATTTGGTAGAACGACACTTAAATAGCTTGTTAAGTAAATTAATATCAAACAAGGATTTGTTTACAGCTGAAATTTTTACATTTATAACTCACATAAAAAATTACAGCTTTAAGGTCCTTAGTTTACGTCAGTTTTCTTATAAGGTTTCTAATTGTCATTCTTCCAAAAAATGTCTATCTTAACATGAGTTCATTGGTAAATAATGCACCCTGCCCTTTCTGGATGATTCTATGGACCTGTTTACTTGCAAGTTCTAAGTTTCCTTTGTTGATTAGGCAAAATACATCCGCCAGTGGAGCTCGGCCCAATCCTCAAGGCTCCTATCGGTATGGCAACATTAACATAACAGACACTTATCTGTTAAAGGTTCTTCCTCCAACGCTTATCAATGGGCAAGTTCGAGCCACTATTAATGGCATTTCATTTGTAAAGCCTGAGGTACCGTTTAGGCTCGCTGACCAACACAATCTGAGAGGAATTTATAAACTTGATTTTCCTGGTATGCCACTGAATAGACCTCCAGTGATGGACAAATCTTTGATTAATGCTACATATGGAGGATTCATTGAGATTATATTGTACAACAATGACACCACAATACAGAGTTTTCACATGGATGGTTACTCCTTTTTTGTTGTTGGGTAAGAATCCCTTTCCTTTTTATCTCTGTGTTTAAACGAATAATAACTGCTGTGATCACTGAGTTTAAATCCTCTGACTCTAGGATGGGCTATGGTGAGTGGTCAGAAAATTCCAGAGGTACATATAACAAGTGGGATGGGATTTCACGCTGCACAATTCAGGTTTGTTTTCCTTTTGAAAATATATCACTTTGTCGGGACAACAAAGCTATTCATTAATATATTCTATTTTCGTATTGTGATTTTCATTTGTTGATTCTACACCTCTTTGACTCATTTTTGAAATACTGTTGAATGGATGTTTCCGCAATGTCAAACTTTGAAATTCGATGAGCAATTGAGCATTTCATTGTTAGTTCTTCACTTGGTGTCTATTGGATTTGAACACTTCTCAGCTACTGAGAAATGAGAATAACCATGGGCTATACAAAGCCGGCCGAATACTAGAAGGGATCTGAGCTTGATTGCAATTGTACTAGTTCTTTGTTAACTGGTAGCTGCCTATATGACTTCTTCCAAAATGTTTAATTTTACATCATTAATTTCTCCAAAAAGTCAATGTGATCTTATGATTAGATCCGGAATGAGTAATATTTTATTTGTCACTATGAAACACAAATAGTTCAACAATGGATTAACTCTGGTTATAATGTTAGTAACTGAGTGATGTGTTTCATGCAATTATATTTTCTCATTGAGGGAGTTGAGCTGTGTTTGAACTTTGATGTGTCCCATGTTGCCAATGAATAGGTTTTTCCTGAAGCATGGACAGCAATACTTGTTTCTCTTGATAACACTGGAGTATGGAACCTGAGAGCAGAAAACCTAGACAGGTGGTATCTAGGCCAAGAAACATATGTAAGGGTTGTCAATCCTGAAGAAAATGGAGAAACAGAAATGTTGCCACCAGATAATGTTCTCTTTTGTGGACCCCTCCAGTCTCTTCAAAAGTAACCATTCCTTCCTACCCTATTACTTCATTTGATTGTTATTCCCTCCATTTCTAAATATTAAAAATAATTGGGTAGATGAACTTGTTTTTAAATTTATGACCTCTTTAAATTTTTTCTCACATTTTCACTAAATTATTCCTATCAATGCTCCACAATAATTAATGAGAAAGAGATGGAGAATATGAGTAATTGAACATGGTTAGGATGTTTTAGTAATATTTTGTTTTTAACTAACTTAACTAACATAATTAATCTAATTAAACTATGTAATAGGGACTATGTTTAGGAAGGGAGTATTTATCAAGTCATTTAATATATGAATTTTATTTTTACCTGCAGGGAGCAACACCACTCTTCTGGAGTTCATACTTTTGGGGTAAATTTGAAGCATTACATGGTGATGCTGGCATTTTTCACTGCCATTTTATTATCCAGCTAAGCTTTCCTGCTATGCCTAGGAGGTTAGCATCTTCCCGGTTTTACTGATGTGATGAGGTTTTGAAGACCCATAGTATAGTATGCCCAAAGGGCGATTCCAATTTTTACGTCTAAAGAATGTTCTGAGTTAAGATTTTCTTTCTTTTGGTTCGCCCTCATTTTCTTTTCAACTTAGATGTTAATGAACTAAGATATGAATTAATGATGTAGTGGTCTTTGATAATTCTTTCTCCTTATTCATGTTGCAAAATCAGAATTGTTTGTTCTTGACATATACATTCAAGTCCATGTCTATTCATTCTAATCAGATTTGACCATGTTTTTCTGGAAATGATAATAAAATTTTGGCGGGAGTGTGGGTGGAGAGCAGAGCGCTAGTCAAATTACTTGTATAAATAGCTTTTGTCTAGTATAGAGAAAATTTAGTTTCATATTAATAAAATGACAAAAATTTGGGGAACCAGTTTGAGCAACTTATGCAGTTTGAGCAACTTATGCATGATCAGTTAGGTCAGTTGATTGATTTTAGAAAATTAATGTTAAATACATATGTTTTACATTTAGGTTTTATATATACTTGTGTGTGTATAACTTTTTAAGTAATAAAATTAATCTAAAAAATATTAAACATGATATTTTGAGCATCAAGTCAAAACAGCAAGCTTGTATGTCTACAATCAGAGGCATTAGCTTTAAAATAATGAAAAAAGAAAATATCAACCACCCAAACCTTCAACTTTTAACTAAACTAAGATTAGTTTCTCTAATTTAATTATGTCAAAGCTATGATTCAACACCATACCACCAAGTCACTTCATTATAAATATTCCAAATTATATACACACACTATACATAGATCCTTTAAATATATTTTATAAATACAATGTTGATATTCCCTTATGGGATGTTGGGATTCTTCTATAACATTTTGGTAATATTTTATCACAATTTGACAATTGACCATGTAACATTTGAGTGAGTTTTTGAGACATGTTGGGAATATTTTATTATGTTGGATTTCCTTATAACATTTTAGTATTGCCTTATCACTCTTAAGCAATACCTTATCGCAATTTGGTAATAAACCATGTAATTTTTGGGCAAGGTTTTAAGGCATGTTGGAATTTTCTTATAACATTTTGGTTCTCTTATGACATTTTGGTAATATCTGACCTCGATTTTGTAATGAACCATATAATTTTTGAGTAAGGTATTGAGGTTTGTTGAAATACTTTATTCCAAACAATTCACTTATCGCTAAAAATACCAAGAAAGTAGAGAAGCATAAAAAATTATGAGCCTAAGGATGTAATATTCTAAAGTAGGCTCGGAAGGGGAAAGCTAACGAGGCAACTTCCTGGAAGTTTCTTTGAAAATTAAATTCACATGCATGATGCATGTAAAAGAAGAGTATATATATTATATAAAAAAAGAGTCCGAACCTGACTATTAATACTTTCGTCCCTTAAGTAAAGTGGTTTGGGAGTTCGATCCACAACTCTTATAAATAAGTAAATTCACATGCTAGTTGTCTAACTTCTATATGAGACTTCAGAACAACGAAAGATTAATGACACTTGACAAGCGGGTGGAGATACTCTTGGGGAAAAAAAGAGAGTGTGTCTATACATACACACACATATACACACACCAAAACTCTTCCGTTTTTTCTTTTCTAATTTTTCCACAAATCCCCCTCCCAAACCATACACTACGGCTCTGTCGCCTCACGAGGTTTGCAATTTGCATTCTCTCCCTGTTTTACTTTTTTTTGCTAAAAAATTCATTTAGAGAGGGATGCATTAATAATTAATGTTATATGCTGAATCGAATCCCTGAAACTGTTACTCAAATGGGAGCTATGGAACCACCAAGTTACAAGCCTACAATTTGTAAACACTATTTTATCCACCAACGCTGTTTAATTCCTGCACAAATTTTGATCAGATTAGGAAATGAATTGTACTCTCTCGGTCTCTCCGTTCCTAAATATAAGATCACTTTTGAAATTCAACTTATTCTTAATTATAAGATCACTTTCTAACTTTTCTCAACTTCTTCCCAAATTAACCATACAATGCTTATCTATAATAATAAGCAAAAAGGGAGAATGAGGATAAAAATTTATAGTTAAGATAAATTGATAATATCATATGTAAATAACTAATTTAACTGAATTCCTTAATCTACTTAAATTAGGGGAAGTGATTTTATATTTAGTAACGAGAGTATATAATCATTCATTCATTTTCCTATCTACATATATGGTGGAGATGAGGGAAACGGAACAATAATTTAATTCAATTACTTATTTTCCCCCTTTGTTTTGAATATTTAATCACATTTTATTTATTTTCTTAAATTATTCCTTAGTTTAAGGGAAAATTGAGTTCACTTTAGAGTATCTTTTTTATCTTTTTTACACAGCAAAGTTAATGATTTAGTCTGTACGTTTTTATTGAGTTAAAAACTTAATTAGTCACCAACATTTAACTCGTTGAAACTCAGTTCTCTATGTTTTCTTATGGAAAAATTTCAGTTACCCTTCTCTTAAACATCTTAATGTCAAACAATGCCTATAAAATTTTGAAACACCACTGTAATAGGGGAAACAATGAAATCTTGATTGTCAAATGACGTAATTGTCCTTGTGAAACCATAACATCCTACTTATCATGGAGATGTTATACTATTAGACTTTCGCTAAAACCCACAAAACGCTATGCTAACATGACATGTATACCTCACTATTACTATCTCTAGTTCTAATTATAAAATTACTTTGACTTTTTTTAAGAAATAAAAACTGCAAAATATTAATAATTTCTTCAAATCGTTTATTAGTAATTTTCTCTGAAAACTAATTTATTTTAATTATAAATCAATGTATAATCTAATTACATGTGACATATATAATAAATTATTTAGTTGTTTAATCTACTTCCTTAATTTTTAGAAAAAGTCAAAATAATTATTTATTCTTTACTCCAGCACCCTCACTAAGTGATGATTAAAACTGATGATTATTTATTTAGTTGTAATTTTTCTTTTGAAAACGAGAAAAAATGATTATATTAAGGAATTAAAAAACATCTAGATAGGTCTGGTCATTACAGGGAAATGAAATAAAGAAGCAAGAACAGTAAAAGAGGATTCTGATATTTTTTTCATGATATGATACATGTGAGAATGGAGCCAGTAGGCTGCAGATGTCTTCCGCTAAAACATTCCATTGGCCAAAAAAAAAAAAGTCGCATGCATGTGCAACTTTTTTCTATCATAGTTTATAATAATATCCTTTTTCATCATATTTTGCCAAACCCTTTTTTATCATATTTATATGGCAATGGAATACCCCATTTTTAAAGTTCATAGATACAAGTAACTCTTCTAAAATTTGAACTCAAGATCCCAACTTATATAGCAAGATTAGCTATATGTTGGTGGCGTCGCTTTTACTTTCTTTTATTTAAGGTGTGCACAGATTATATCAAATTATAGCCATTTCAATTGATTTAAATAAAATCATTTTGTCTTCCATATATACCTTTGTCTTTCCCATAATCTCGTCCACACCCCACACCATTGAAGTAGACTTTTTATAAAAAAAATAAAGAAAGAAAGAAAGCTATCATGCCATTGAACTAGATTTGAACAATCATGTTGACATTTGGTGGTGACAATGAGAAAAGTAGGGGTTAGTGGAGGGGGAGACAGTGGCGCAAGGATCACTTTAGTTGCGTTATATAATTTCAAAATTTTTAAAGCACGCTTTACACTTCTGATCGGGTGAGACCATGCATATTGAAAAGTGAAAACGACAAGCATCGAGGGAGAGAGGACAACGACAGAAACAAAGTGTTATATAATGACCCCATTAATTCCAAATTTACAAGCTAAGTACTATCAATCAGCTGTCCTTCAATTCAGAGAATATGAAATGGGTGGAAGGTGTAACATTGTTTATGGGTAGGACTCTGAAATTGGCCTGGCTGTGGCTACGACCGTCTCCGTCACAGTTACCGTCCGTTGAGAACCATAATGAAAATCTTCTCAGCCGCACTCATTCACGCCAAACAATATTGCTCCTCAGGTCTTCCCATGCTTCGATCCTTTATCTTTTTTTTGGCCAACACTGATTCACATATTATATCTTTTTTTAAGAAAAATCGTACATGTTGCCATGTCGCAATTTTAAGTCACATTTTTACCCAATATGGCACTCACTATTTCCTATGCATGTAACAAATATTTATCACATGAAAGATTTTTCTTAAAAAGATAGTTATTGATATTACTATTTTTTTGAGGTCAAAACAAAGATATTACTATTTTTTTAAAAAGAAAACCTTTCACCCAATTTTATTTTTTTTTAATTTAAAAATTGACGGTTCTTAAATATTAATTCAATTTTGGTTTTAGTTCTCAAACTTTGAAACCGTGTTAACCTTAGGCACTCACTCACTTACTTTATTTCTTATGCATGTATCCAATATTTATCACATGAAAGAATTTTCTTAAAAAATAGTTATTGATAGTACAATTTTGTTCTTTGAACTTTAACTTAATTTTATTTTTTTTCTTTAAATTTGAAAATTGACGATTTTATTCCTGAATATTAGGGCAAATTTAGTGTTAGTTCTCAAACTTTGAAAACGGGTTAACCTTATAGTATTTTGTAACTTTTTTTTAGCAATTAGCCCACTCAGCTTTAAGAAAAACTTTAAAAATCAATCATCAAATAGATACAAACTTCAGGGAATGAAACCACCGGTTTAAAGTTGGAGAAATAAAATCAAATCTAAATGAAAGTTCAAGGTCTAATGATTTATAAGAATTCAAAGTACTTTTGGCTTGTCTTTGTGATTTTGGTGAATAAAAAAAAAATTCAAAGACTAAAATCAAAATCTAAGGCTTTTATATAATCCAATGGTATAATAGGTGGAAGGTTCTGGATTCGATCTCACATTTAACTTCAAGTCATTAGTATTTGCCCTTTTAATTAAAAAAAGACCAAAATCAAAAATTGAAGGAAAGGTAAGAACAAAAAGTAAAATTGATCCTTTTGCTTTTCTCGCACAGAAGGACGATATATTTATGATATTGATCAATATATATTTGTATATTGTATATCTATTTAAAAAGCCTTGGTGATGGTACGTGAAAACATTTTTTTAATAAAAATGGGATGTCATTACTCAAAAGAGATTACAAAACATAAAACTTCCTATGATGAAACTAAGAGAACCCATCTATTCTTCGTCAACCCCTAATTAACTGATGAAGGTTAGGTGGTTGTTGATAAAAAATAGCATAATTACTGTTTATTCTATGTGAGAACTTTGCTAGCTGATTTGCTATATGTAAGTATTCTCTAGCTCCACTTGGCCTCAATCAGAGTAAACTTTGATGAAGGGGTTTGAACTCTGTACTAGTTTGCTGCTTCATCATGTAGTTTAGTAGTATCCAGCTTTATTCAAAAATAAAATCCCTATACTTCAACTCTTATACATAACTAGCTATGTAAAATAAGGGATGAGTATTTTCACACCACCCTCAACAAAAAGGTTAATTAATTATATACTATATACAATGAGAGAATAGAACTACATTCCTCAAGTTACAATACAACTGAAGCAAGAGATCCAATCATCGTTCCCCGTGAAAAGTATTCAAAGAGCACGTGAGACCCTATGAATATTCACGTGACATGACTTCAATTTTTGTTATGTACAGCTGCAACAACCAGCGTGGAAGAAACAGCTTCTACTATGGATCACCAATTCATTGTGCGGTGTCATACTCCTACAACGTTAATATCTTCAATTCCTCACACCAATCCTTCTCCTCTAGCTTCATATTAGCCCCCTTGCTTCCAATTCTGCTCAGCTTTCTTCAGAGTGCTGGGACCACTCCCTCACCATCTGAGCTTCATCCTATGACTTTCATGGTTTCTGTGGCATGTTCAGTTGCTTATTACCTGACCATAGCAGCCAAGTTCATGTTCCCTGCTTTTGCTTCTCACTTTGGAGTTCTCATGTATGCTTTTGGCTCTCTCGCTGTTTCCACTTTGATCTCTTTGACTCTTCACCTTCCCTGGTGGTCCAATTTCTTCATTCTATTAGTCATAGGAGGCTTCTTTATGCTCCTCCATAAGCTTCATTCAAAATATCACAATATGCGACCACTCCTACCACTATACATGTGTAATGATATATTCAGTCCTTAGAGGCAAAGATTCTCTTAAGATATCTACTTATGAGTTTAATGTCTTCTTATCTATGAATTTGCTACTCTTCAGCTTAAAAGTTGCCACTAGTTTTTAGTTGCTTGGGATGCAGTTTGAAAACCCTGTAGGACCTTGTTGAATTGAAAGTTTAGTAATATATAATATCATCCATCACATATTTCTCTTTGTGGGTTCACTGTATCCTCATCTCTGTTTTTGTATTTTAGCGAAGTATTCACTATGCTATTGTTGCTTCTTGCGCATCTCTGAATCATTCTAAACAGTCACTCTCATCATGTTGCCAAATATTTGATCCCTGTAGAACTGAAATATAATTCTGGTATGTTTACTTCGGGACTTCTTTATTTTTACTTCCTATGTATTGTTCTACTCTTGCCTCTCTTTTTTCTTCCTTCAATTTTTATTCTGTTTTGTTTTTGTCCCCCGTGGAAAAATAGTGTTCTCTATTCCTGAAAAAATTGGTAAAACAAACCTTCGCTGCAGGTTTTGCTGTCAATGGGGAATTTCCTAGCCCTGTAGTGATCAATCTCACTACATGTAATAATGTTGTTAATGTACGTAATGATTTAATTTGGATGAAGATCTTCTCATTACTTACAGAGTGTTCCGATTTTCCTCACATTTGTTCAATGTTTTTTTTTTTAAATTACAAAATTGTGACATGGATTGTGGTGACAGACCTCGTGTCCAAATGTGACATAATTTATGGCAGTTTTTTGGCACAAATTCTCCATTTCAAGTCAAAGATCAGATTGGTGGCTACTTTATTTCCCTTCAATTTCTCTTCAAAGAACTTCTGTGGATTTGGCCCCTTTGTGATCACCAATAGGAATGTTATCCTCATCCCTTTTGCTCAACCAGATGGGGTAATTGTCATCTTGGTTGGTGACTGAATCACCCAGACCACGCTGTCAGTAACTAACTATTTTTCTAAATGATTTTGGTTTATTCTTTATATCCTTTTTATATAAGTTTTTGGATTCTTATGTATATGTTGGTGATGGGGTTTTGTTCTGATTGGTATCTTGTTATATTTGCATCTATTATATTTAGGCTCTACAATTAAACTTTTTGCTTGTTACCAAATACCAATTATAATAATCCTCTTTTGGATGCCCACATGATAGTATGTCCAAAGGGTGATACCAAATATTGAATTTCCAATATTTATTATAACTTCAAAGGATAGCAAGATACATCATGGATATTAAAATCTGCTATATACGGTAGAAGCTAGCTTTACACGTGACTTTTCTAATCTAAATTAACTTATGTACAAATAAGCAAGAAAGGGAGTAAAGTATTTAAAGTATGAGAGACTATGGAAAGAATTTGGTATAGGATTCCATCAACTGAGTGAGAGAGATCTGTGAAGATCCGTTGGTTTTTAACACTCCACAGTTTCCAACACATGACACAAAAACCAACACGCCAAGTTTGGGGCCACTCATCCTTCAGAATGACATTCTTTATCCACTTTGAGATAGGGTTCTCGAGAAAAGCTCTATGCAGGTCTATAGATAATAAATTTGTCCAAATGGTCTTAGCCAAAGGGCAGCACATGATCAATGTACTCCTCCTCAGCATCGCAAAAAGAGAATGTTCTGAGTAAAGATGTTTCTTCTTTTGGTTGGCACTCATTTTCTTTTTTTTTAACTCAGTTGTGGTGTACTAAAAGATGAATTGATGTTTTGTTGGGTTTGATAATTCTTTGTTCTTATGCATGTTGCAAAATAAGTTAGACTTGTTCAACTCTTCTTTAATTCTAATCTATGTCTACTTATTTTCATTTTAATTGGTATTACATAGCTTTCTCCTACAAGAGGAGATGTATTAAGATTTAGTCCTGTGAGCGGATCAAAAGCTGGCTCAATTGGGTCGAATGATGAATTATGGGCATAAATGCAAAACCCATTCTTAAGCCCAAAAAGTAACTATTTGGGAAAATTTTATTTAATTGATGAGCTTTTTTTTCTCAACCCGTTTAGGTCTGTTTTCCCCTTATTTTATTTTTTATTTTAACCAAGACCGTTCTTAATTATGAATCAATAGTTAAATATTTCTTAATCATCAACTATTCTTAATTATGATATTTCTATTTGAACCAAAATATTTCTTAATTGTGATTGAATAGTTTAGTAAGAAATATTGGTTAAATATTTCTTAATCAATGACCTAATGAGGGTTTTGGGGGGAAAATCTAAATCATTGTATCAATGAAGCATTGGATACTAACATCTAGTCATGTATGAAAGTGTCCCTAAATATTCTATCAATCAAGCATTGCAGACTATCAATCATTTTTGTCTTTTTTTTTTGATACAAAATGGAATACAAAGCTACTTAGCGATCAATCAAGATCGAAAAGATCAGCCTCCTCCCTCTCAGATTGAATCATTGAGCCAAGACGATCGAATGGCGTAAAGAATTGGATGTAACCAAGCATTCCTTGAAGAGCATGTTTGGCTATAAAATCAGCACAACTGTTCACATCTCTTGAAATCTGACAGATATTCAACTCCCAATCACGACTCAAGAAAGACTTAATCTCCATGATCAAATCGTTTTCTGGATGATCTTCATCATGATGGCCTTCAACCAATCTTACCACATCAGCAGCATCGGTCTCCATTACCACACGACGAACACCGTGCTCCCAAGACATTCGAAGACCCAATGTAACAGCCCATAATTCTGCCTGTAGACTATTCCCTGACCCTGAGGGTTTATGCATAAACCCGGTCACCAACAAACCATTAGAGTCTCTCAACAATCCTCCACACCCCATCAAACCACTCCTAGTGCACGCACCATCAATATTCAGCTTCACCCAACCTGCTATTGGGGGAACCCATTTCACATTATTAACGATGTCACCATTTGAATTAAGATTAACCCCTGACAATTTAATCTTAGCATGCGTCATCGAGTCAATCATATGTTTAGCATGACATAAAAGATTGTCATTACTAGCAGCTTTCTCTTGAAAAATAAACTCATTCCTTCTTCTCCATAACAGCCAACATATCGTAGCAAAAAAGTCACACCATCGCACCCCTTGTACCACCGTAGTATTTTTTATATTAATGGTCAACCAATCTAATAAAGAATATTCAAAGAAAAGCCTCAAACTTCCTGGACCACCTATGTTCTTCCATAGTTGTTTAGCTTCCTCACAGTCACGGAGGACATGCAACAAGGATTTCTGTTCATTCCGACACCTGTGACATCTGTCATCTACTGCCATAATTCTTCTACACCTCTCTTTGTTAGTCAAAAGACTGTTATGCATGGCAGTCCATATGAAAGTCTTACATCTAGCAATTGTGTTCAGTTTCCAAATCCTGAGCCATGACCTATCAGATACCTCTTCCTCCTTAGCTATATTAATATAAGCAGACTTCACTGAGAATTCCCCGTGTTTATCATATCTCCATCGAACTGTGTCTGCTTGTTGATTTACCACCATCCCTTTCTCTACTACTTCCCATGCCTTCTTTATACCATTCCAGGTGTTTGACCCCGATCTGGTTCTATCAATGATAGGAATCAAATTCGATCCACACTTGTACTTATTCCGTATCACTTTCACCCATAAATCATCCTTCTTCTTCATTAAACCTCATCCAAGTTTTGCCATATAAGCTTGATTTTGAGCATGTAAGTGTTTAATTCCTAACCCACCATTTTTCTTACTACGACACACTTTATCCCATGCAACAAGATGAGTTTTCTTTTTCTCTGAAGAAGAACCCCATAGAAAAGCTCTATTACACTTATCAATACTATCACACGTGCTAATAGGAATGAAAGCAGTCTGCATAGTGTATTCAGGTATTGATGAAGTCACTGAAGATATAAGAGTAGACCTACCAGCCATTGAGAGTGAATTACACTTCCATGTAGAAAGTCGCTTACGAACTTTGTCAACAACATCCTGAAATGTCGCGGTAACAACACATTCATGATGCAAATTGACTCCCAAATATTTACCCAAATCTGGAGTAACTTGAAAACCCAAGATGTCACACAGCTCAGTTCGACGATTATGATTAATATTCTTAGAAAAGAATACCCGAGTTTTCCTCTCATTCACTTTCAACCCAGAAGCTTCACAGAACTTGTCAATACAATTCTTAACTTCCATAGCTTGATGTATTGAAGCTTCGGCAAACAAAATCACATCATCAGCAAAAAACAAATGAGAAATAGGTGGACCATTCTTACCAAGTTTAATTGGTGCCCAATTGTTGGCATTTATACGCTCCTGGATCATGTGCGCAAATTTCTCCATGCATAAAACAAATAAGAATGGAGACATAGGATCACCCTGACGAACTCCACGTGAAGGATTAATAACACCAGCTTCCTCTCCATTCCATAAAAGCTTCATACTCGGAGTCGTAACACACTTCTCAATTATATCTACTAGCTTACTTGGCAAATTAAGTCCCTGAAGGCAATTAATTAAGAACCTCCAATTGACTCTATCATAGGCTTTCTCCAAATCAATCTTAATAGCAAGAAACCCCTTCTTTCCAGTCATGCTTCTCATAGAATGAATAACCTCTTGTGCCACAATAATATTGTCAGAGCTATGTCTCCCCGGAACAAAGCTACATTGATTAGGACTAACCACATATGGTAAAATAGCTTTTATTCTATTGGCCACTAGCTTTGTAACAACTTTGAAAATTACATTACACAAGCTAATTGGCCGAAGATCCTGAAAAACCTCTGGGCACTCCTTCTTTGGAATTAGAACAATTACTGTCTCATTTATCTCCTTTATTCGGACCGGATCATCCCAGAGATAATGAATAAAATCAATAATTGACTTCCCCACATGCTCCCATTGACTTTGATAAAATAAAGCATTTAAACCATCTGGTCCTGGTGCTTTAAGAGCCCCCATGTTAAACAAAGAATTCTTTATCTCCGCTTCAGAAATCCCACGATCTAGACTTATAAAATCAGTAAGACGAATCTGAGGAAAAGTCACATCACAAATCAAATCTGGTTTGGTCGGCAACTCATCATTGAATAAAGATGTGAAAAATGAAACTCCCATATTTTTAATAATCTCCACATCAAACACCCACTCATCATTTTCATCCCTTATAGCTCCTATATAATTCTTTTTCCTTCTACCATTAGCTATTGCATGAAAAAACTTGGTGTTTCTATCTCCATGAACATACCATTCACTGCGAGCTTTTTGAGCCCATATTAAAGATTCTTGAATCATAACTTCTTCAAGCTCTTTCCAAAGATCTTTCTGAAGAATCTCAAGATCAAAAGTCAGCCCAGTCCTTGCCTCTACTCTAGTTATACCATCTAGTCTCTTCAAAATCCTTCTTTTTCTATCTGTCGTGAACCCAAACACCTCCTTATTCCACCTAAAACATGTCGCTGAGAATTGCTTAACATTATTAATCCATCCTTCCACTACAAAAAAAAGAGACCATTTCAGCGTGTGTAACACCGAGCACATTAGCGGTTTTAACCGCTGAAATGGCGCTACAGCGCGCCCAGCAACCTCTAAAATTCAGTGCGTTGAAAACACCACATTAGCGGGCGAACGCGACCGCTGTAGCGTTGGTCAAACCGCTGTTTTGGGGAAGCACGGGGCATATCAGCGGTCAGACCAACCGCTGATGTGGTCGATGAATATTTTCCCCATTTTCCTGGCGGGATGATTCGAAATTCAAACTTTTTAAACATTTTTTCCTGGCGCGCTTTTCAAACATTTTAACAAATTCCCCTCACTTTAGCGGTCACGTCGACCGCTAAAGTGGGGGAATTTGTTAAAAATTAAAAAACCACATCAGCGGTTACAACCGCTGATGTGGTAAAAAAAACAAAAAAAAAATAATTACTCACTTTTCACTATAACATCGGAGCCAGGTGCTCCTCTAGACTGTCTGCCCCGAGTAAATGTGGTTTGAGAGGGGGCACCCTACTGCTTCTCTCCTCGCCATTATCATCCTCCTCATCATCCTCATTGTTCCTCTCCTCATTATTTTCAATGTTCTCCCTATCATCAGCATCATTTCTACTCCCATGTCCCTCCATATACTCATCATATTCTTCTTCATTATCATGCCCCGCCATATTCCTTTCAGCATCAGCAAACACAGAATCTATTGGAACATCATCATTTGTGCGGTCGATCGGGGGTGAAAATAATCCTGGAACAACAGGCACCTCGTAATTAAACTCGCTATCCTCACTACTACTGCTAGACATGCTATATATAGTGGAAGAAACACTCAGAGCAAAGAAAACACGCTGGAAAGAAGAGAAATTCACCCTGAAAACACGCTGAAAAGGTCGCTCTATTTATAAACACCTGAAAGACATATCAGCGGTTAAAACCGCTGATATGCACATTTAATGCCATTAATGCCTTTTAAGTTTCGAGGTAGGCTGGGGACGCAACGGTCTGGTTCTAACGGTCACATGCATATCAGCGGTTGCAACCTGCATTTCGGCGCGTGGGAACCGCTGATGTGTCATTTATTTTAATATTAAAATAATGCCATTGTCAGATGCATTTACTGCTCTGACAGGTCCCAGCACATCAGCGGTGTGAACCGCGGAGTTGCAACGTGCTTTTACTTTTTGTTTTTAAAAACAATTATTTAGCTTTTTTTTTCTGAAAATAATGAATTTACACGTGCACTTCAGCGGTTACAACCGCTCATATGCCCTGTTTTGTCTGAAAAAAAAAAAAGTTGTTGACCGCCATTTTCATTTCAGCGGCCAACCAAGGAACCGCGGAGATGAGAGCCCACTTCAGCGGTTTTTGCCCAACCGCTGAAGTGCAAGCGTCATTTTTACCTCTTTTTTTAGTAGTGTTCATGAACATCCCAACAACATTGCACGAGGCTTTTAAATCTATCATCAAGCACCCATGCTGCATTAAATCTAAAAGGTCTATTGGCTTTATTCGTGACTTCATAGCCATTGAAATTCAAAAGTAATGGTCTATGATCAGACTTTAACCAATTCAAATGAGTGACAGAAGCATTGCTAAATTCATTCAACCAGTAGGAATTACTAATTACCCGATCAAGTCTGCTTTCAATACCCATTCTCTTCCATGTGAATATAGGACCAATGAATCCTACATCTGAGAAATTCATATCATCCATAAAATCACAAAAGTTTTTATCAGGCCCAGTACTCTCTCCAAAAGATTTACGTTCTGATGCCAATAAGGTAGCATTAAAGTCGCCTCCTAAACACCAAGGTTCTTGAATATTTTCCCCAAGACGAGCCAACTTCCTCCATAATTCACGTCTTCTCGCACCTTGAGGACTAGCATAAACTAAAGTCATGAGCCAGGATTTTAAATCCCCATTAGTTATTCGGATATGAACATATTGATTTGAAGTCTCAATTATTTCAACTTTTCGTAATTTATCAGACCACAAACACCATATACCTCCTTTATATCCTTCGGCATCCACTAAATGCATGTTATTAAACCCAAGTCTGCTAGCAATTCTAACAGCCTTATCACCTCCACACCTTGTCTCAAATAAAGCAATAAAATCTAATTTATGAAAATTAGTCAAATCCTTTATTAGAATTGGAAAGGACCGAGCACCGGTTCCTCTAACATTCCAAAGCATCGCATTCATTAAGAAGGAATTTGTGAAATTGGGAGTTCTACTCCCTGACAAGCCTTCGAGTCTAAACTCTCAACATTTACTTCCATTTCAGCCACGTCACTATGTTGATTTTGTGCTTCAACACGTAAGCCCACGTCATTATGGTGTTCAAAATCATTATTAGCTTGCCCAACCACGTTGACATGAGATCCCATATCAGTTTGCTCTTTAACATTCAGAATATTCTCCTCATTATTTGCCTCCGCCTCACCATAAGGACCATTTTGCAAAGCATTAAATAAATTCTGGGACATAACATTTAATTCCCCAATAACACTTCCCTTATTTCTTGCCTGAGTTTTAAACCCTTTAATATTCCCTTTACCTCTCGTGATTCTTCTGCCAAAAGCTTTCCTTTTTGACCCCACTTGGGTCCACCCAACATTAGTATTCGAAATATCAATCCCAGAAAGATGGGATTCTACTACCTTATTTGACTCCAAATCATCAACTTTTGACTTCCCCATATCCTTCAAATCATTTTGCAATAACTGACCCTTATTTCTTGACTTTTTCAACTCCTCATTTTTCGCCACACCCGAGCTTGAAGCTCCTTTCATATCTGTCTTTCCCATTCTCCTCCCGAACTCACACTTAACTAGCATCTCGGGACCATAATTAATTCCCTGCGTCATTTTTGCCTTACCATTTGGTTGACTTTGATTCTTTCCAACTTTGGAACTGTCTGTCTCATGCTCAAACTTCTACTCTGACTCCGGCACGGTGGCACCTTCTGCACTCATCTCCGGTTGAGTCACCGGAGGTTTATTCAAAGTTTCACCTTCATCATTATTTCCTCCTCCTGACTTCACTGTGCATTGCCCCATCCTATGACCATATTGACCACAAGTGAAACATACTAAGTGTAACCCCTCATATTCAAACCTGTATTCTTCACCAAAATGACTAAACCCAGGCAATAAAGGCTTAAGAAGATCTATCTCGACACATATACGTGCAAAACCTCCTCTTTCAGAGAACGCTGTGGTTCTATCAATCTTTAAAGTTTTACCCATAAAGTCTCCAATTTGACGAAGAGATTCTACATTATATAATTCAACGGGAAGGTTAGGAATTCTTACCCACACCGCAATCCTTTTATGACTATCAGCTTTAAGGGGGTTAAAATTTGGCCTCCAACGTTGAACTAAAAGATAGTGATCAGCGATCATCCATGGACCTTCTTGAAGGGCAAAGTCTCTGTCTTCCTTAGTAGAAAAGGATACAATAAAATACCCATTACTCAAGGGAGTAACTCTCATTGGATTTTTAGATCCCCACATTCTCTCCATTCTTTGCCTCATAAAGCCAAAACTAAACGTCTTGCCCATGAGTTTAACAATAAGAGAGTTCATATATGGCTTGCACCAATCAGTGTATTCATCAGCATTGGTCCGTAAGGAGGGAAGTTTACCCGTCCTTCTCCAAGTATCCACTACGTCCTCATCAGACTCATCCATCTTCTCATCATCCTCACCCCCTTCCACGGTTTGTTTTTCATTGAAACTAGCAAAATACTCCTTCCAGCCATGCAGTGCTTCAGCATTACTCATACTGAAACTTAAGTAACCTGATTCTCCCAGACTTAGCAGTTTGTCTCGATAAGAGAGACGATCCCTTTGAGAAGGACCGTTCTCCTTAGCCATGCCACTTGCACTTCCACGTTCTCGTCCATCACTCTCTCCCATCTGAGAAAATTAATATTGAAGCAGACTTAATCCCATCTCCTTCAGCATTATTAACGTTGTTTTAAAACCTAGCGAATTATGCTCGAAAGAAGCACCGTGGTATCCATTATGTAATTGGTGGATTAAATCTTGTGTTGGTTCCGCTCAAACTCTCTAAACTCATTATAGAAATATTTGACTATGTGGACAGACACTAACCTCCGTAGATTACATTTCCTCTTTAACGTTTTCCTCCAATACACATAATCCAGCTAATGCAGATGCAAGGTGCTTACTTGATCTTACTGTTAATTGAAAATGATGATTGTACTTAATATAGATTAACTTTTGACAGTGAATGATCCTTATTTTTTTTAAACTTAATTTAACCTCTATACACTGTTTTAAATTAATGTATTCAACTATATCATGTCACTTCCCGGTGCACATTTGTTTTAGGACTTCCAAAGTATGTATTTCACTTTGTTTAAGCTACTATTGTTGCTGGTGCTTGGTGTTATATGGGCTCGAAATTGATATACATCAAATAGTATTGATGATATGTCATGTTCCATGTTAGGGTGATATTTCTTTCCTTATAAATGATGCTAATGTTTATTTTTCTAATTGATGACTATGTTTACGTAATGTTATATTAGATGATTCTTTTTATTACAATATTAGATGATTGTTTTGTTGAGTCAAAAGGTACAGGGAAAGAAGAGTAAAAAATATGGTTTAAAAAAACTGTTTTTGAAAAAGGACCTAAACTTGGCTCCACTAATTCTATATGTCCCTTTGTCCCGCATTACCGGCTATAGCCCTTTATCCCATTTAACTCTACATGTCCCTTTCTCTCTATCTCGGAAGAAGATGATGAATCCTCTCAGCCCATTTTCTCTCCTTCTCTCCTGTTCCTTTCTCTCTGTCCTTTCCTGCCACGTGGTCTCTCTTGAGCAACCCAAAGTCACCAATAGCACTTGTCAAAGAGTTCGGAGTAATGGATTCAAAGAGTTCGGAGTAATGGATTCTCTCCTTTGCCCCATTCTCTCTTTTTCCTTCTTCTACCCTGATTTTTCATAGTTTGGATTCAAATTTTTTTTAATTGATTTCATTATTAGATTCTACATAAATTAAGTGATATTTTGATATATTATGGACGAAAAATGATTCATTTTTAAATTTTATATAGTTTTACAAAGATTTCAAACTCAAAATTATATATTTTTTTATGTATGATGCTTCCACGAGGGCGGGAGGGCAATATAGACATTAGGAAATATCGACGCGCAATTGGCAAATATAATCTTTTTTTATTGCCAGGAATTGGCAAATATAATCAAAAGACGTATAACTAACTTCTTAATAAATGTATCACTGTCAAATACTACCTCTCATATTTTCTTTCTTCGTGTGTCAGATTTTTCTGAAACACTCCATTACTCTATATAATGATGCGGTCATAATGTTTGTCTGTCTATTCTAACAAGACAACAAGAGCAAACAATATTTGATCATAACAGAGTAGATGGCAGCAGTGATGGAACAAAGTAGATGGAACAATAGTAACTACAACAGGTTTCATTCAGCAAGACATGTCTCTCGCTCTGTGATACTTAACTACAACAATAATGTCAATATCTTCATTCTTTCCCATGATTCCTTTCCCCTCAGCTTCATCTTCGCTCCCTTGCTGCCAATTCTGCTCGCTTACCTTCAAAATTCTGGGACCTCTCCCTCACCATTTGACCTTCATCCTGTGGTTTTCATGGTTTCTGTGGGATGTTCTGTTGCATATTACTTGACTATATCAGCCAAGTCCATGTTCCCTAGTTTTGCTTCTCATTTTGGAGTTCTCATGTCTGTGTCTGGCTCTCTGGCTACTTCCACTTTGATCTCTTTGATTCTGCACCTTCCTTGCTGGTCCATTTTATTTATCCCACTGCTCATAGGAGCCTTCTATAAGATCCTCAATAAACTTCATGCAAAATATAATATTATGCCTAGTCACCAATCACCCCTCCTGCCAGCTTTTCTATATGAAAGTTAGTTGACTTTTTTTAAGAACTCTAAGAAAATAAAAAAAAGTTAATTACAAATTGATTTTATTGGATTTTTTCTAAACTAATTAATTAGACTTATAAGCTAATATATAATTTATTAATATACAAATACATTATGATTAAGTGTTTCATTTAGACTCATTAATTTCTATGAAAAGTTCAATTAACTCTCACATTCAGGAGGAATGGAGGAAATGATATATTAAATCATTTAAGCAAAAGATTGATTCAGATTGCAGAGGATTGTTGGTTAATTTACTATATCTTGTTTTTTCTTTTACATATTTGTTTTCCCTCTTTTTTTCTTGCTGTTATCCTAGTGGAAAATGTGTCCAATTCTCATTTCCCCATCTATGAATTGTTTTATATTATCCCCAAACATAGAATGCCAATGATTTTCAAAGTGCTTCCGGTGGCTTTTGTTACGGGCCAAGAGGTAACTACATATCTGAGAGCCCAATTGATAATGAAGTGGGCTGCATAAAGGATAGGAATGAGGGTTCAGAAAGGGATGCTTTAGTGACTAATAACAAGGACCCAACTAAAGAGGCCCAAGCTGAAGGTTTAAAACGTCTCACAGGATGTAAACTGATGTTTTCCTCATTTCTTTATTGCTACCTCTTTTCTGAAATTTTTACTTCATTCCCTAGGGAATTGTGTATGTTATTTCCTTTCCTTATTGTAAAGCTAGTTTCAGCTCAAGCCTCAAGTCTTGCAAATAATACAAATTCCCAGGGTAGTGTCTCTATTTGAGTAGTTCATATTTCCTCTAGTGTTTGTGTGTTTCTCTTTGAATTCACATGTATGTAATAACTAGGGGTGAAAATTGTTTAGGTCAGATTTTAGCTATGCAGGTGAGCCTATTATGTGTATATAAAGTGTGAGCCTAAGTTTGAACAAGTATAGGGTTTTTTTTTTTCTGGTTAGGCGTTTTCATGAAGTCTGAGTGAGACTGAAGTCTTTTTACGAACCTATTTAATTATAATGTAAACTTATCCTTAAAAATGTTTTATATTGTAAGCCTTGAAGACTATAAGTAGATTTTGAGCCTACTAAACCTACATAAATATAAGTTTTTACAAGGCTTTAAATTCTACACATTTTTAAAGTATATACTTTAGGTCATACATAAAATAAAAATCATAAGATCAATGGTCATGATGGTGATTTTGGAGTTTCTTCTCTCTTTCATCTTCTTTTGTTAATTTAGTGATTGTCACTTCCTCTTTGTTTTCCTGTTCCTATTCCTTAAATATTTTTTTTTGTTAAATATGGTTGTATAAACCAACACCTAGGCCAATCAACTAATGCAAACATATAGTGGTCAAATTCAAACACTTATATTTTACTATATACGAGTAATAAAAATGACATAAGTTTGAGTTGTTATGTAAAATTTATATACATATGTAATATATATATATATATATATATATATATATATATATAACACAGCTGTTTAGATTAATGAGCCCAATGCATTCAGTTTTCTCCAATCACAAAACATTTAATTGGTTTAGATTGTCTTTTTCCATAAAATAGCCTTTCCAGCTCTTAATTAAACCGTTTAAATTATAGACATAAATTTAAGCTTTGAATCTAATAATGTATTGAATTAAGATTTGTCCAGGTTCTTGAAGTATGTTTTAAAAGGATTGTCTCGCTAAATGCATAGTGATTCAATATACATATTGAGCGTGGTTTTAAAAGTAAATAGACTTATTGAGTAGTAGTTAACATCATTGATTTAAACTTTTTCGGAAAATACTAACCTTCGTTAAATAATTAATATTTTAGTATACAAGTGCATCGCAATATTTTAGAGATAACATAGCTGAAAAATAATTAAGGATATTAGATATATTTAAATTGATTAGTTCAAAGAGAATGATAAAGGCAAATAAACCACTAAAATATGACATATATTACTTGATATTTTTAATACACACACATCATTATATTATAAATTAACTTATAATTCAAATAAATTTATTTTTCAAAAAAAATTAAACAGATTAAACTGAAAAAGAACAATTAGATATAAAATACTCCATCCGGTCCTAAATATAAGATCTAGTTGACTTTTTAAGAAAATCTTAAAAAAACAAAATAAATCAATTAAATTGATTTTACCTAATTTTTGTCCTTAAACTAGTTTGTTTAATCTATAAACTAATTGGTAATATAAAAATATATCAAATATGTCATAATTTAATAACATATTTTATAACTTTAATATCTCCAAAAAAAAGTCAACTAAGTCTTATATTTGAGACACGAGACATTAAAACATAAAGAAAGTCTTGTTTGAACGCGTAGAGGATACTTCTGAATTTGGGATAGTGTGTTATTAGCCTACAGGCGAGTAGGGAGCTTCCTGGAAGCTTCCTAGAAGCTTCCTGGTCTCTCTGTAAAGTAGCAGCAGTAGTGTATATATGGAAATGAATGGGACGCCCTGAACAAAACACGTCACACAGAACTGAATAAAGCATTGGTGGGTGTATCCACTATCCTGTATACCACACTGAATTCACTTTAAATATCACTCCTCCATCTTCCCTCCTTTCCTCACCATTCTCCTCATCTTCTTCCTCACCATTATTTCACCTCCCTAGCTCATCTCTCTCTTTTTTACTGTGACCTCTTCCGTCTCTTATTTCTTCTTCCATCTTCCCTGATTTCCCTCCCCTTAAATCCTCACCACCCTCTCTCTCTGGACTCATTGCTGCTTCCACTCTCATCTCTTTCTTTCTCCACCTTTGTTAATAGTCTCTCTTCTTCATGCTTTTATCACACCAGGCTTATTCAACCTTTTCTTTTCCGTCTTCTTCATACGCGTTGAGAAAGCCTGCTGTGAATAAAAGCATAACAGAGACAGAGCAGCAAGTAAGGTGGAGAAAGGTGGATATTAAAGTGGATGGAGCGAGGAGGCCAGAGAGAGGGAGTAAAGGATTTGAAGGGGAGGAGCAAATCACGGAAGATGGAAGCAGCAAAAAAGAGACGCAAGTATAAAGAAGACAGACCACCAAGGAAGCGGCATACAGTGAGTGTTGGTTGGGCTTATTCTTCAAAATAAGTTCGCTTATTTTGAATAAGTTAGCTTATTTTGGATGTGTGACTTTTTTTTAATGTTTGATTCACTCATTTTTCACCTAACTTATTTATAAGATAGTAGCTTATTTCTGAAAATAAGCCAGTTTATTTTTCTACGTGACTTAAAATAAAGTAGCTTAAAAATAAGCTGTTTTAAACAAAAATTCATCCAAACATGTTTATAAGTTAAATGAGAAAATAATTCACTCTTTTAAAGTTCATCTTTCCATTTATAATAAGTCAAACTAGAGTTTATTTTCTAACTTACTTAAAAATAAGTCACCTTTCTACAAGTCCAATCAAACACAGTAGTATGAATATTTCTTATCTTAGATGTCATGCCACACTTATATGTTTCTTATAATAAGGCCATTTATAATAAGGTCTATCTTAAAAATGAATTTTAGTCTTCAATATAAGCAATATAAGTCAACATTGCTTCATTCGTAAACTGATATAAACTCTAATGCACGTGCTATAATTAACTAATTTATGTTTAGCTTCTATCTCATTAAATCGCATAAATAAATCTAAAGGAAGAATCTATTTTTCCAATTCCATTTTGCAATATGATGAAACGGATACTTTATAGCAGCATCTCATTCTTCATCACCTCCATCATCTCTATATGTTTCACAATATCAACTAATGCTTGTTTCTTTGCCATGTTCTTTTTTGTTTTGTTCTCTATACTTCTCTCATGGCTCTGTGGGTTTGAGTGGCTGTGATCCTCATCTGAAGATGGAAAGGCGGCACCTTCCATTGGGTGGGCACCACAATCATAACGACTGTGATTAATATTGGTTAATATAGCTTGTTTATACATGTCTACACGACCAGAGAGAACATATATCAAATAATTTCAATAAAAGAGAACTTGTTTTTGCCCTGCTTTATCATAAACTGTACCATTAAAATTATGAAGAAGCCTGTTTTTTATTATAAGCTGGCTAGTATTTGGACTTGCAAAGCAAGATCTCCAATATTAGAAAGGTACCACCATAAAACAATCATATCCAAGTTGAGGAGAAGATACATGAAGATACATATTTCTTATGTGCTCCACTTTCTCCATACCGACTTATTCTTGTAAAAGAAGTCCTTTATCTACAATGCTTAATAAGAGCCAGCAAACAGATGTTTGAAACGTAATAGGCTAAGCAATACTTGTCTGTTCTCTCTCAAAGTTATTTTTTTTCCCAAATATAATGCTTTGTTCTTTATGAATGCCAATGAAAGAAATTCTCTCCATCTTGCAAAACTCTCGCACCTCTATGTTGTGGCTTTGAGACAACTCTAGCATTGTCTTCTCCGCTAATGCACCTAGTGATGTGAAGTCAAAAGTTTGCGAGATATTGGGCATTCAACTTAGCAATTAGTGACCCTGGTACAACATACTTGGGCCCACCCTTGTACATAGTACTACTTTGTCTTTTATTTGAGAATGAGTAAGATCCATAATTAAGAGCTGGACCAAAGCTACACTTTATTTTACGGGCCGTGAGGTAACGAGTAATGACTGATTGTTGATGGCTATTTGGCTCTATCACCAATAAAACAGTGATATACATAAAGTAAGTTTGGGTTACAGGACTAACAAAACCAAAAAGAATTAAAATTGTCGTAAGCCCACTACCTCTTATACTACCTCTCAGTCTTGTTGCAAATCAACTTGGAAACTGAATGTGGTGCCTCGTTCAACATTATGTCTGGAGAATTATGAACCAAGCAGTGGCCACGAATGAAGATTTAATTCAAGGAAGAAGAGTTTCTAACAAGATATGCCCCATTTATGAAAATGAGGAAGAAATCATCGAACATCTATTACTCCCTCCATTCCTAAATATCTTGCACTTTGACTTTTTTGAAGAATCCTAAAAAAACAAAACGAACAATTTAATCATAACATATTTTAAATATTATTAGATCATATGTAAGTTCATAAGTCAAATAAACTAGTTTAGTGAAAAAAATTGGGAAAATCAATTTTTAATTACCATATTTTGCTTTCTTAGGATTCTCCAAAAAAGTCAAAGTGCTCTTATATTTAGGAACGGAGTGAGTATTATTTTGTTGCGTATGGACTACATGTATGTGGTTTGGTTGCAGTCTTGGTGTTAACTTTGGCATTCTCAATATTACAACATTTCTCATATGGTGATCCAGTGTTATGGTGAATCATAAAGATCTTGCAGATTGTGACATCACCCTCGTATGTTGGTTACTGTGGTTTCAATGAACCATAAGGTGTCTTTTTTGGGGCCTAGATCCACGTATTATCGTATAGAGAAGAAGGCAAGGAGCTTAATAATATAATTCCTCATTGTTCACACCAACTCAGTAGCAATATCTACAACTTATGAATTCAATGCTTTACACACTTTTTTAATGCACTGAGAAGCTAATATCCATTCTGATTCTTCTAATTAAGCAACAAAATCAGGAGCTGGCTAATCAGGATGTTTTAAGTGTTGTAAATTGTAATACTCATTTCATCCCTAAATATAAGACCACTATGCCTAATTTAGAGAGATTATGGAAAGTAATAAAGTTAGCTAATTTTATGTGTTTTTATCAATAATACTCCGGTTTATTCTTCCTCCCACCTAAAATTTGTTTGTAAAAAAGCATACATTAGGGTAAGTTTGAGAAAAGATATATACATATATGAGACAAAGTGAAAAGTGGTTTTACATTTGGGACAAAATGAGTATTATGTTTGTTTATGGAGTAGTTGTTTTTTTTTTGTGTCTCGTTAGCAATGTATTTCTTATGTCTCTCCCCTGTTTCTTTTCTGAGCTTTGTAACCTCAACCTCAATACTGTTTCTGTATGTTATTTGATGCAAGTAATAAAAACATGTTTAGGCATATGATAGTCTGGGCGTGTGGGCTGGGATTTTAAAAGGCTTAAGGCGGACTGGATTTTAGATCCATACATGTTAATAAGTTAAACGACCGAGAAAATTCATTTTTAAAGAAATTAGAAGTAAATATTTCTTTTTATTTTTTACCATGAAATTAGAAGTAAATATTTCAGATCCACATACACACATAAAATATATTTTTATTAGAAAGGAAAAAAAGCCGGCTCACCTTTACCTTTATTTTTCTTAAGTACAGATGTTTTCTTAGTTTCCAAAACTACTAGCATAATAGTAATTCCTTAGAAATGAGGAATAATTTACTCCTAGCTATTTGTGTATATTTTTTTTTTAAAAAAGTATATGGCTATATAATTTTAAGGCAAACCATAATGCCTGTGCAATTTATATCTTGGTAATTGTAATATGAGTCTCATTGTCTATGGGTTTAGTGGCGAAGGGATTGAACAATGAGCATCGGGTTGACCACCACGCCGCGAGTTTGAATGATTTTGGTCCCTAATGTAAGAGCTCACCCCATATTCTCTCCTCATTTAATGCATTTTTTCCTACTTTACCTCTAACTCTCTTTCATATTTATTAATGTTTATGCATTTCTCTCTCTTAAAAGTACCATAATAAATATGGGCATTTTTGGAAAAGAAGCATTAACTCTAGACACCCAACTAACATTCACATGTTTTCTTAAGAAGCGTTTTTTTTACGGCTAGCTCTTACATTAAGGACCGGAGGAGTATTATTTATGGATGCAAGGGTATAGAAATAATGGTGAAAACCAAGTGGAACTTAATGAGCTAGCGTTAAACTACACTATCTAGTGAATTAAATATTTACCTGAATGTAAGATGAGATGAGTCATTTGCAATTAGAAGTAGTTAATGCGATGAAAACTATACTCACACTAGATTCCTTATATTTCTTTATTGATCAAATATAATTTATATCAATTGATTAATTTCTATTGCTTCATGTGTTTAGGGTTATAATACATTAATTGATACTAATTTTTTTGAAGGGAGGGAACCTTTTCGGGATCCTAAATATATAATATATTACTAAATCTTTGTCAATCTATTCTTCCCATTACTCTAATTGATATTATCTCAATGATATTTAGGTAATAGGGATGATTAAAAAAATTAATTAGAATGATTGCGGTGTTTCAATAAAAACATGTCACAATAATTAATTTATTAATTTAAATATCAATATTTTCTTACTATAATCAATTTAAATAAATATGTTCTATGTTTTGGAGCATATGAAGTTATAGGGAGAATATCATTGACGGGTTAATATATAAAATTTTATAAATTGAAATAATTATTTTCATTTGAGGACAAAATGAATATGGAATATCATTGACTAAATTTAAAATTAGGCTTTGTTGGTCAATTTCAAAAATAACAAAAATTTTAAGGAAAAAAATGTATTTTTAACACAAATGCGCACAAAGTTTTTATATGATAAAATTATGAAGTTAAACACGTGTTATATATTGGTACGAGGAAGAAAAGGCATTAGGAATGTGGGAACAAATCGAGAGATGGATAAAGTTGTCTCCTGCGTGTGCTTCTGTGTAATTAATGGCTCTTCCATGAGTATACAGGTCCTATGGCTTACACCATCATTCTTTAAACAAGACAACATTACATTACGAAAAGAAATTGTTTGCACCGTAAGTGCACGGGTCGCGTCAAGTAATAAAGTGATAAGAAAAGTATCGTTCCCACGAGAATTTGGACTGAAATCTCAACCAAGCAAAAGACTAAGTGAATTCAATCAAGTTGAACCAAGAAAACAACGGTGGTTGTTTAAGTGAAATAAAAGAAACCTATTTCTAAAACTAATATAAACAATTGATCTTTTGACTCAAACAATCAAATGGGGTCTAGGATTATTTATTCCCCTTGTATTTCTCAACTTTAGATTCACCTCCCCATATCATTTTTCAAAAGTATGCAAAAGTTACCACACAGTCTCAAGAGATTCCAAGATAGGTTCTAGAGTTTCTTAATTGAGAAAGAAAATACACACTGAAATACTAAAAAATCTCCACACTTAGGCATCCAAATTATCTCCAACTTTGTGCAAAACTTTATTTGAAAATGTTTGAAAATTTTCAGAAAATCAAATTGTGTCCTAAATGTCAACTCACACATCCAAATGTCTTAACCAGACTTTCTTATTAGGCATATAATCTAAGCAACCTTCTATCATTAGACCATACATTTACTTTGGAAGATAATTAATCAATCTAAACCAAGTGGTAGAACAAAAATGACAAGTGAAAATTCAAAGTTTATTTAGAAATCATGACATATCTACAGGTATCACTAATCAAAAACACTTTCACCCCCAAACTTAAAATTAACAGTGTCCTCACTGTCAATAGGGGAATTAAAGGTCTTCCCTCATGCAACTGAACAAAAGGGAAGAGAAGTTTCATGAGAGGGACAAAAGAATGAACCATAAAAGACATCCACATCAAGTAATCACAAAATAGTGGTCAATTATGCATTCAAGCCAAAACATCAATCAAGAATCACCAAATAAGATGTGATATAGCTAGACAATGTAGCAGTAAACTAAGATGTACTTGTTGATTGAAGGACTAGGAAGGGAATGAGATGTTTGTTTATTCTGATTTTTTTTTTTTTTGAGTTAAGAACGCCTAGGCCATTTCATTTAGGCCTGGGTTTCATCACATTCGCAACACACCATCCTGAACACTGCAAAGTATATAGCCTGGGCCAAACATGTGATGCCTAGGCCATTTTAACCCTAGGCCATTTTAACCTCTGGAGTTTTTCAAAGCAAAATATGGCTCAGGTGCTAATTTTCAGCCTAGGCTTTTGCAGTAACTGATATATATCAGCAAAAAACCAGCAATACTGCACACGCAACATCAGATAAACCACAATTTTTTTTCATCCCTTCATACACAAAAGCAACCCTTCACCTTCCTTTCATCATGCATACTTATAAACATTCACAACAAGTTGGATCACACTTCAAAAAGTCATTTACCACCACAAATGCCATTGAACATCAACAAAAATTGATTTTCCATCCATCACTATCTTTATCACAAAAGTCACATCAAGTCTTATAATTCAAGCCTCATAGCATCCAAACTAACACCCAAATCAACCAGAACCAGTGAATCAAATCAAAACCAGACTAGTCAAAAAGTGAGAAATAGAATACTCCCCCTTGTAGACCTCTTCTTGCCCAACATTATAAGCTCCAGCAGTCCCCATCAAAAGCAATCCAAGTATCAAGAGAAATCTTTCTTCCTACAAAAAGAGAAAAACAAGTACAATCTACCAAAATAAACTAAATAACATGAAAATAAAAAAAATTGAGAACTCGGGTTGCCTCCTAAGAAGCGCTAAATTTATAGTCTTCAGCCAGACTTTCCAACACTAATTGCTAGTCATAGGTATCAAAAACTAAAATTACCTTGTCTTCATTTCTTTTCAAATGACAAGGCTTCAATGCCATTGGGAATTCACTCATGCAAGAATCACATGATCTCTCAATCAAAAGTGATTTTAAGAAACATGTTTCAATATGGCACATGGTAGGCTCTAATTCAATTGTTTCAAAATTATCATCACTTGCCCCCAAATATTTTGAAAACCCAATAAAATCCATTGGACTCTCATAAGTAAGAGTCAAAAAATCACTAGGAGGATTTTGAACATGACTTGAAGGGATTTCTATTTGTTCACAAAAACAAGGATTAGGCTCCAAAATTGGAACCTCAATTGGACACTCAACATTATTCTCTCCCTCTTCAACTTTCAACTCACAATCACCCACAAAAGCATCACAAACCATTGGTAACACATCATCACTTCCTATGATCAATTCTCTATTTGAGGTATTTTTTACACAAGAGTCAATTGATGTATTAATGAAAACACCTCTTTGTCTTAAAGACTCAAATTGAGAAGTTAGTTCACCTAATTTGATTGTTAACTTTTCAAGAACTAATGTTTGTTCACTCCATTTTTCATCATCCCTTGCTCTATACTCCTTTTCATTATCAAGATAAAGTTGAAGCATATCCATTATTCTTGACTTCTTCTCATGAGTGGAAATATATTCATCTAAACTATTGGGTGATATTTGACATTGAGGTCCATATGAAGGGAAAGAATAATTTGGATCCCAAGACATTGAATGTTCATGATTCCAACTAAGGTTAAAAGAATTATCATCCAAATTAGTTTGAACCTTAGCAAAATCATCCTCTCCAAAATCCATGGTTGAAAAATGGGGGCATTGCTCATTATAATGGTTATCTCCACAATAATTGCAACACATGTACTCATATTGAGTTTGACAATTGAAAGGGTCATAGTAAGAATTTGGATAACCATTATCATGTTCAAATTTATCACTTGCCCCATTAGTCCACCAAGGATGGTCCATACACAAAGTTTTAAAAAAAATCTAACAAAAGCAAAGACACACCAAATGAACAAATATAGACATACACAAATATACACAAAACTCAAGATTAAGCTAATCAGAAAAGAACATAGATAATAAGACTATAAACAATTTTTACAAGTTCAAGCAAAATTTAATATCACTAGCCCAAGGTTGGCCAAGAGATTTGTTGCCAAATCTCCGGCAACGGCGCCAAAAACTTGTTCGCACCGCAAGTGCACGGGTCGCGCCAAGTAATAAAGTGATAAGAAAAATATCGTTCCCACGAGGATTTGGACTGAAATCCCAACCAAGCAAAAGACTAAGTGAATTCAATCAAGTTGAACCAAGAAAACAACGGTGGTTGTTTAAGTGAAATAAAAGAAACCTGTTTCTAAAACTAATATAAACAATTGATCTTTTGACTCAAACAATCAAATGGGGTCTAGGATTATTTATTCCCCTTGTATTTCTCAACTTTAGATTCACCTCCTCTTATAGATGCTATTAATTAACATATGTGCTAATCTAGGGTTCAAAAGGTACTTGTAAAAGCTCCGTCGAGTCAAGAACAAGTGTTTAGTTCTATTTAATTGCTCAATCTCTTGTTACAATTAATAAAACTCAATTTCTAAGCTTCAACCCTAATGTGACTATGCAAGGTCAATAAGTATATCTCTATCTTATCAACAAAACCATCCATTCATCAAGCAAACTTCAAGTTCTTGCACTATTTTACCCAAGTTCTACACTCAACCTAGCCCTCTCAAGCATCAATCAAGTGAACTCAACATCTAAATGGTGATCAAACACTTAGAAGCATTAGGTACAAGGTAAAATAAACACATATGTCATTAATCACAAAATAAGAGGAAGAATCTAATGTTAATCCATACAAAGGTTCAAAATAATCCTAGAATGAGAGTTTAGCTACTCATAAATGGAAGAAAATTACAAATCCCAAAAGTAGAGGAAGCCATAACATGAAGTTCAAGAGGGAAGAAAGGGGAAGAAGAAAACCACCAAACCAAGGGAAATGAGGTTGAATCTCTTCAAAATCTTCAATCTCCACTTGAATCTCCTTCAAAACCACCAAACCCTAGCAAAGAGTTGCCTCCAAGAGTCCCCCATGAGAGTCCAGGTCGAAAAGATGTTGAAGGGTTCCAATCTCTCACTTTAAATACCTCCCAAAACCTAATTTCAGCAAAAACTCTGTGTTTCATAATCTGATGGACATTTCGCCCAGGCCTATAATTTTGGCCTAGGCTCTGTGACATTCTGTAACTTGCTCTGTTGATCTGAGAGTGTAGTTTCGCCTAGGCCAAACAATTTAGCCCAGGCCTTGTGATGTTCGCGAATTCTCTCTTCTGATCCTGGAAGTGATTCCGCCTAGGCTTCAGAATTTAGCCTAGGCTATGTGACTTGCTCTGATCCCTAGAAGTGATTTCGCCTGGGCTTCAGAATTTAGCCCAGACACCAATAAGCTTTCTTTGTAATTCATTCCAATGCATCTTATCTTCACTTGATGTTTTCCTGCTCTTTCACAAAAATGTTTCTAACACTAAAATAGAATCAAAATATATATATTTGAGCAAGAAAATGCAATCCAAAATCAAATGCACAAATTATTCATTCAAAACCCAAAACATGCATAAATATGCAAATTAAGGCCCAAAATTGAAGTAAACTTACTGAAATGTCATGAATATCTCAGAGTTAACAGAAATTAAAGACATTATATAGCAGCTATTATATTAAATGATGATTTATGTTTCACCATGAGTTAATTACATATATAGAAATAGATATATAACACAATATGATGAATTTCAAAAAATAAATAACAAAAAATATATTTAAAATTGAAGTAAATTATTTTTTCCTCTAAATAAATATTCAATTTCAATTTTTTATCAGTATTAAATAATAAAAAAATCTTGGTCATTTATATTTATCAGCAAGCACGCGCCTTTAATCGATTGGTGATAATCCAATGGTGTAGTTAGTAGGAACAGTTTTCTGCTCCTTTTATGGGACCCTTTTAAAAAAAAACAAAAATTAAGGAAGATAATGAAAGTTAGTTGACAATTTCCTCTTTTTGCAAACTGTTTATCTTATTTCCAAGTGTTCTTCCTTAATACCATCGACTCTTGCAAATAAGAGAGTATGGTACTTTTAGAGTGAATTTTAAAACAATATTTTTTGGGAAAAAACTTTAAATATTCGTTATATGTTACAATGGGTATCATGTTAATAACGGATAAGCATGCTATTTCCAACGGAAGGACTGAAGGAGTATTATAGCAACACATCGAACATTTGGTTAGAGGTTAAGAAAGCTCCTTGTCTTTTTTTTTTTTTAAAAAAAAAAGAAATATGCATTGAACTCTTATATATAAATGGGCTGCACGTTTTTTCCTCTGCCTATTCTTATTTTTCTTCACACGGGCACATTCAATTTGCAAGCTTTAATCAATTCGGACATGTTACAAAAATATGATTTTATTGTCCAACACTGTTTCTTTTAATGCAGAGGAAAAATCCAAACGTTAACCAATAGGGTCTATAAAACCTTACACGAACTAGTTACATATTGTATCAACTCATGTCCTAAATATAGGATGTAGATAAAAAAAAATTATTTTAGTCCTAAATAATCCTCAATCTACTTTGTCTCTTCCATAATATATATATATATATATATATATATATATATATAATATATATATTATATTATATTACTACCCCATGTCCTAAATACATAGATATTGTAGAGAGAATTTTTTTTAGTCCAAAATATACCTCAATATATACTTTGTGTATCCCAAATGTAAAATTTTCTCCTCAAAATAGTACATATTAGATCGGAAGGAAGCGTGTTTTTATCATGTATGGTTGCATTGCATATAATTATAAAGAGTACAGTATTCCAAAGAAACTAATACATACTACTTCCGGTCCTTAATATAGGACCTAATTGACTTTTTTTTTGAGATATTAAGGTTGCGAAATAGGTTATCAAATGATGACATATTTGATATATTTTTAGATTATCCGTTAGTTTATAGGTAAAATAAACTAGTTTAAGGGAAAAATTAGGTAAATCAATTTATAATTAACTTATTTTGTTTTTTAAGGATTTTCTAGAAAAATCAATTAGGTCTTATATTTATGACCGGATGGAGTATTTGTTATAGATGAATAACTCAATTAACTTCATTAATGCACACAAACTTAATTATATATCCAACTTTAAAATTGAATGTTGGCGAATAAGCTGAGATATTAAGGACTAGATATAGTATATTAGAGGAATGAGGTGCGTGGCTGCGAGCCAATCTCTCATCAACTTCTGATACCTTAAGTATATCAAAAGCTGACGATTTCGTGCCTAACAGTGGCTTCAAACACTCTATAGATCATTCAGCATGGTTTTACAATTTATAAACCTGTTATATTATTTCAAATAGACCAATTTCTTCTCAAATTACAGTTGATGATCTCGTATGCTCTCTCTCACACACACACAGACTGTGCGTGGGGAGGATGGTAAATTAACCATGGTTGCAGCTCAAGTGGTGATAAGTGAGACATCTAGAATGCCTATAAAGTGGGAGGTCTCAACTTCGATTCCTGGGAGGGCCAATGACAAGGCTTTATCCCAGGAATGCTGCAGCATTAGATTGTGGATTCGAAAGAGCCTTGGACCTCCTTACAATACCTGAGTTGGGCCTGCCAACACCAGAGAAAATGTGAGAGCTGACCCTGGGGTGTCCAGCATGGTGGGTTCAGTAGCCGACAATGCTGGACAAAACAATGGTCAAAGCATAAGATTAGAAGACAAGCATGGTAACTGATAGGTTATGCAAATGGTGGCCTCCTCATTATATTAACACAAGCATGCACACGCTTTTATGGAGCTTAAAGGAACAAAGCGACTTTTAGCATTAAGAAGAAAAATATTACACGCCAACCAAGGTCACAAAGTAGATCTCACTCTGACTTTGCTCTTCTTTTCCCACCTTGGATTCCACAAACTTAATCACTCTATCCATTAATTTCACCACAAACATCTCTAAGTGTGCGTGTGTGTATGTGTGGAAACATGGTTCATGAGTGTGTCGTCTGCGAATGTTATTGCTTAAAAGAGAAGAACACCAAACCTTTGACTTCATAATAATTAGTACCTTCCATTCACACGATATAAAGTTAATGGATAAGAATATATGTTTTTGTGCAGCTATATAACTAGTACTTCTTGTCTCTGAAACTGCCATTAACAACATCACATTCTGTTTCTTCTTCTCTCTTAGCTTGCGATGTTTGAAACACATACATGGGATATTACCATTACCACTATATACATGTGTATATATATTCATTTGCTCTCTCTCTCTCTCTCTCTCTCTCTCTCTCTCTATTTTTATATATATATATATAAGACGGAAGTACTATATATTTATGTACTTTTCCATAGTTCAGTTAACTACTTTATCAGTTTGTACTCTCTTCCAATGGCCACTAGTTAGGTCAATGCTGCCTAACCCTTGTTGTGGGCACTAAACCATTATTCCTACATTTGTGTGTTTGTGTGTGTGAATATCACTTTCCTGCTCAGCCTTCTCGATTTCATTAACTTGCTTTTTTTCTATACCCCCTCACTATGAATATTTTCATTTATAAGCTTCAGGGTTTTGTAAACAGTTGCTTCTTTGCTATGTTTAATTTCTTCCGTATAGTAATATGGATGTTCTCATTTCATATACTCCTATCATTGTGCTATCCAATGAAAATAGATAGATAATTAAAGAGAGTGGTGGGACCCATCTAACATGTAGTTCTCATTATTTTAATTATCTCTTTTGAACTGAATGTTGTGGCTATCATTTAATATGCTCTTACATTGCACCATATAATATGAGATTGAAAATGTCTTCTCTTCAATTGTTATGTAACATCGGGGCTTTAATTTGGAACACAAACATGCACATCAAGTCGTTTCCTTTAAGGTATTGTTTTGTGTTAAATTGTGGGTTAAAATTTTATCTATGTGGACATAATGGGTGAGTTGTGACAAAAAAATTGTTGTGTGGTACGTAATTCAGTAGGTTGTTTTCTACGTGTTTATTTCCTTTAGTTTTTATGTTATATTAATTTATTGGCTAAAAAAATGTTATATTGATTTCAATTTTATTCAGAATCAGTAGTAAATGTGTTTGTGTGTGTGTGTGTTCACTAACATATTTATGGTATCTTCAAACCTTAAGTATATATATCCTTTATTGAACCTAGCACATAATTATATGTGCACCCTCCACATGTTACGTTTTCCTTGAATTGAAAGAACTCAATTGTTTCCATTGCACTCTGCTATATTAAATATATATAGGAAAAACTATTGAGTTGAAAATTTGAACTCATATAGCAGCGAGCACGCTATATATAGTTTGCTATTAATTACATATTTGACTATATCACCATGCATGATATATATTTTCCCATTAATTGAAGTATCTTTTACAATCAGATTGGACTTGATAACAAAAACTAAATTTATTTTTTAAAAAATATTTAAAGAAGTTATATATCGTGTGTGTGTTGTACTATAAGTCAATATATAAAATTTCATATATACATTTACACTTTATTGTTATATTGTGCTCCCTAAATTTAATTTGTAAATATATTAACGAACCCTGTCATATATTCACTGGCACCAAGTTTTTTTTTTTTTTACCAAAACTGACACCAAGTTTCAATCCGACTTGCTTAGTAAATTATTACACGAGCAATTAATTAGTACTAGTCGGAATATATTACGTTGACTAAACCATGAGATCGTTGGAAATATATATCGATTCAAGGTCAATTAGTTCGATCATAATTAAGTCTAGATAAAATGATATCAATTAAATTATATAATATAATATTCTCCATCGATTTCGACTGATGCACTCCATGATTCATACTCAGCTTCAATCATTCGTGCGAATGATTTGTTGGTGCCAGATGGAAGGATAACCATTTGGTGATAACTTGATGTGTTTATATATATATATATATATATATATATATATATATATATATATATATATATATATATGTATATATATATATATGTATATATATATATGTATATATATATATATATATATGTATATGTATATATATATATATATATAGACACACACACACTATAATTACACGTATTGCTTTGCTTGCCTTCTAAACCTGAGAATCATTTTCAGGTTAAAATCTGCAAATCTATTGCTAGACTTGGCAGCAAAGCATTCTTGTGCAACCATTCATTGTCTTGTAATCAATACTATAATTCTTTTCTCTTTTTTATTCCATCTCTTTCTACTGCAGGGAAAATTTGAGAAAAATCCTTCCTTTTTATATTTGTGTCTTTTGATATAAGTAAAACAATTATTTTGTTATTTTCTTATATAAAAAAATGTGTGCAAACTATCTTTAATTTGACGCATATGTCTAATATATGTGTGTGTGTGTGTCTAATATATATATATATATATATATATATATATATATATATATATATATATATATATATATATATATATATATATATATATATATATATATATATATATATATATATTACTCTCAGGCTTTGCTTCCAAGAAAGGTAAGCTTATCAAAGGTTGGTTTTAGTGCAAGGGAAGACAAGAAATAATGGAATGATATTCAATGTTTTATATGGTAATAATCAAACTTAATAATTTTCGAATATTAACTTTTAAGGCAAAAAGGAATGGATGATGCACTGTAATTTTTAGACGCATAAGGACAAATTCATTCATTATATTTAAGTCAAAAAGTTATTTACAGATCCAACACTGCACTTCCACATAAGAAATGATTATGTTTAATATTGTTATAATATATCAATTCAAATAAATTAGAGTCAATTTCGACCATTCAGAGTTGAATTTAAGCTTGTACAATTATTATTTCTTTAAACTTTTTTCATATACCCCATCCGGTCCATAATAAGAGTCCAAAATTTGAATGATTTTAATCTAAAATATAAAAGTTTACTTTACATTCTCTCTTCATTTAATGCATTTTTTTCATACTTTACTCATAATCTTTTTCATATTTATTAATATTTATGTACTGTATTCTCTTTCAATATCATAATAAATATTGACAATACTGGAAAAAAAAACATTGACTTCAGACGCACGACTAACTTTTACATGTTTTCTTAAAATGTGTGTTTTGGTGGCTGAACTTTTATATTATGGACTGGAGGGTTTTGGGAAAATTCCAAAAAAAATACCACTTAAATTATTCTCAATTTCCATATTGATATATGATACTTCATCCATCCTACAATATAACTTAATGTTTACCAAACTGCTTCAAGAAAAATGTTGAAAGTTATTGAAAGTAATTAATATGTCTAAAACATATTTCCCCCCCCCCCAACTTTGCCCCTATTTATGAAGAGGATTGAGATGGTGATTGGATGATAAAAAATGAGAGTGTTGTCAATAATGAGCAAAAGTGGAAAAAAATACATGTGCAATCTTTCTGAATCTTTCTTTAACTTTTCATTCTAAATATTTACGGAAGATTAAAGTTGAAGTAAATGACAAAGCAAAATACGTAATCTATATATGTATGTATTGAAACCTATATATGACAGATATTATTCGGCCAAAAAAAGACAAATATCATCATCGATTTTATGTGACACACATATATTTATCATGCGTATTCGTGTGTGTGTGTGTGTGTGTGGTCGAAATTATCGTGCTAGCTTAGCTTTAAGAAAAGCTGAAACGCAAACATTAACCGAAATGGTTGGGAGAAAAAAAAAATTATGTATTAAGCAACTTCTGTTTTTTTGCAATATGCGAACAGACATTGAATACCAATGCTTTCATGAAAATACTGAAATTCTTTGAATCCTTAAACAATATCCAATGCTATACTTCAACAATTCACCTTCTTGAAAAGGTTCAATAATAGGGTTTTTAACTTAATGCTATAGCTAGAAGCTATATACCTAAAATGGAAGCCAAAACCTCACCAATATATAGTTCAGTGTTATGAATGCTATATCAACGTACTTACGTTTATTATGTACAAGAATTCAAGTAGTACTTAATTTCACATATTTTGCGCGTAAATTAAACTAATTCATTGTATAATATAAGCAGCCTATAATTAGTATATACCCTTCAGAGTCATCAATATTCTGAGATCGAGCAATATGCGAGAGGCCACTATTTCCACAAATCAATTGGGCAACTTGATGTTGAAGTAGTTGAAACGTTTTCAGGAACCATTTCTTGCTTTTCCAAATTTGATGGTCTGAATTGCACACTACTTGCAACATTGTCCATGGTCTCAAAAATGTTGTTGTTGTTGCTACTTGTGCCTGCATTATTTTTATTGTTGTTGTTGTGGTCCTTGCTATTACTAGGCACATCATCTTGACTAAGTTGTGAAGCGACAAACTTGTCAAGTACTCGCCAATCAGTCACCTGTTCATCGTCGATTGTCACTTGTTCTTGGTTACTATTTCCATAAACAGCAGCTTGAAAAGTTTGTTGATGATCTTCACCAATGGCATGATACATCACATCAAGGCCAGATGGAACCATTAAGCTATTGTTGTTGTGGCTTGGGTTTATGGTCGTGGAATGCAAAGATTGGATCAATTTTGGGTTTTGGTAATCGAGTAGTGGAAGCTGTGGGAGGAAGTGGTGGCGAGTTTGAAGTTGGTGAAGCAATGTCATGTTGTGATGATGAGGATTATTATGGTCCAGCTCTTTTTTGCAAGGATAATTGTTGATAGGGATTTGGTGGTACATCAAATTAGGTTGATGATGATGATGAGATGGATGGGGATTTTGTTGCTTTGGTGAGTCCAAGTCTTGCATGAAAGTTGAGACTTGTTGGTCATCATACCAACAAGGAGAGTCATGCTCACTCACTTTCCTTATGGTTGTTATTCTCTTCTTGAACACTCTACAAACGACCCATCCTTCTTCCTGCTTCAATCATAACCCCGCCCCCCCAAAAAAAAAAGAAACCAATAGCAAAAATTTAGTTCAAAAGAATTAAATTTGTTCATTAGTGACACACACATACACATCATTAAAGAAATTAGTAATTCACCAACTAACAGGCAATTGAAAATGTTAGCTGGGCAATATAAAAATTGAGTGAGGTCATTAAAAATATCGGGGGCTTCTTTTCTTCAATCCATTCACTTCTTAATTCTAAAAAAAACTGTTGTCTTTGAATGATTTGCAAAGAGATCAAGAATGATGTGCATGCATTGTGATAAATTTCAAGCTAAGATCCACATTTTGATGTTTAATTTATTTTTTCAGTGTCCAACACTAACATTTGAAACATCACAATATGTCCAAAAATTACTCCAAAATATTAATTTGAAAGATTAAGGGTGATTATTGTGATGAATGAACTTGCCTGTGGGGTCCCATTTTCATCGGTTTCAAGGCGATATTCATGCATAATCCAATCGGATTTCTGTCCATTAGGTGCCCGACCCTTATAGAAAACAAGGGTTTTCCTCATGCCAATGAGATCATGCTTGGAATAGATGGCCTTATCTCTTCCTGTTGCTTTCCAGAATCCTGCAGCTGTGGCTCTATTTGTTCGAGTCCCCGTTGGATATTTCTTGTCTTTATGACTAAAAAAATACCATTCATTTTGCTCTTCTGTTCCTATCCTGCAAATCTCTTCAATTTTATGCAGAAAAAAGTCAATCAATTGCATCAACATATGTAAATGTACGAGTAATATTCTTATTAATAATTCTTCTTCATAAACTTAACTAATAATTAATACTCCCTCCGGTCCTAAATATAAGACCTAGTTGACTTTTTTAGAAAATCCTATAAAAAACAAAATAAGTTAATTATAAATTGATTTACCTAATTTTTTCCCTTAGACTAGTTTATTTTACATATAAACTAATGTATAATCTAAAAATATATCAAATATGTCATGATTTGATAGTTTATTTCGCAATCTTAACCTCTCCAGAAAAAAAAGTCAATTAGGTCTTATATTTAGGACCGGAGGTAGTACAATTTTTTCAATTTATTTGTGATGTACCTTGAAGATCCCATGGCTCAATTTTGTAGAGGTCAACATCCTTGATGACATTAAGATCAATCCTTCTTGAGGTGACCTTCTTCCTGAGGTAGTAATCAACGAGTTCTTCATCTGTTGGATGGAACCTAAATCCAGGTGGCACATAAGAAAACGAATTCATATTCTCCCCTTTCTTCTTTCGAAAAATTCTGCACATATAACTGAATCAATCAATCATCATATGATTGTAAGCTTCCAATTACGTACCTTTATACTCAATTTTCCAACTTTAAATGATTAAATCCATTTTTTTATTTTTATAATATTTTTAGTTACTAATTATCCTAATTAAACAAGCTCAGGAAAATTTTGGGTTTTAAATTAGATCGAATGTTTGACACAAATATAAGGAATCGAGATAGAATTGTAAAACTAGTATGTTCATGATGAAATTATTTAAAAGGATATCAAGGGTGAATTCCAATACATAAGTAAATTAAGTTTGCAATTATATTGACAACTACATATATAAAATCAGATTCTATGTAACGAATTATATCAAAAGTTTGACCCTTAAAAAGTGAAATACGGAGTGAAAAACAGAGTGACTATCCAATTCGATCAAGATTCCTACTTACTGTAAATTCATTTTGGTCTTCATAATCCAATATGGACGATCAAGTAAATAGAAAATAACGATTGAAAAATAATAATCCAAGCTTTTTTGTTTTAATTTAATAAAATCCATCTATTCTGTCCAAAATAAAATCTACTTTCTGGTAAATAATAACGTTTCCATTTTTTGTATGTTTAAAATTACTTAAATCTTTATTCTTCGCTGATAAAGAAAATAATGTCGGAATATGACAAATATAATATTCCCAGATATACTTGCAGGGCCATCCCGATTGAACTGTTTAATTTTTTTTATCTAAGTGGAGGGTGAAAAACACATGATCCATGAATTATTTTAATTAATTAAACAGTGAAAAGGAAGGAAGTAGAAAATAAAATTAAGCGGGGAAAGGCATGATTATTGAGCATGTGAGGAGTCTGCATAGTCAACACACACATGAAAGAACAGACATGCATGCAGTAATACTATCTTCCCCTGTATACTCTTTTAATATCAACATTCACAAGTGCTTCTTACTCATTGTGATTCCCACTAATACATACACACACACACACGACCCATGCTTTTGAATCGAAAAGTTATTGAACCTTCTTATTGATTCTTCTGCAACGGTGTGCAGTGCTTGGGCCAAAATGGGGAGAAAAAAGGGGGAAAACATTTTTTATAAAAAAAGTTTAATAATACATCTCTATTCGGGAACTTGAATTTCTTTCCATTTATAGATCTCGAGCTAATGGAAGAATGAGAGAAATTAACTTAATAAATAAATAAAACGATGTCATATGAGTATGTGTGGAATTATTCACAAAACACGAAACGGATCAAAATAAATGTTGACTAATGAATTTCAAACCAGAGATTTTAAAATTTAATGGTTTTTAAATTTATATTATTTGAGCTCAAATTTTAATAGACTAGAAGTTCAAAAGAAGATAGTAGGAGAGAGAGTTGACAAATGAAGAAGCGCCATATATAGCTTAATTATTGATTGACGAACTAGTTTAACAACGAACCTTGATTTTCCTTCTTCTAAATCCTTCTAATTAGTCAGTGATAGTAATAATGATGAAGTTGAGAAAATCCTGAATCAGACAAAGATTTTCAAACCCCCTACAAAAAACTAGTATACCAACCACCAAGCAACGAAAAATATAATGGTTCAAAAAGCAACAAACGATAGACAGAGAAATTAAAGAAAAGAAGGAATAATCCTCGGGAACGAACTTACAAAAACCTGGCTCACTTGAAAATCTGAAACTGTCTTGTCTCTACTGATTGTGCTACTCAGATCAACGACCTCTCTTCCAGTGATTGTCGGATCAGATCCCAAGGAAAAGACAATAATAACAAGAACAATAATGCAAGCTAACTATAAGAGGAGGATATATGAGTCTAATATGTATGTTTATAGTAGGGTAAAATAAGTAGCCCTAGATATAGATATACATGGTGGATGATGATGATGAAAGGAAATGTGTGAGAGAGAGTATTTAAAATGGATTTTTCCGGGTGTTTCACTGTCAAATAGAGCTGAATTGGTGGGAAAGCGTTTTGGGAAAGAGAGAAGAAATTGAAGAAAGTGAAAAAAATGGTGCGATTGTTTAATTAAGTGTCACCTCTACCAACAAATGAAAGGGACTTGGACAGGAAGAAGGAGAAGAGAATATATTTGCAAGATTTGGATTGTGACTAAATCAATCAATGAGGTCTCTTTCTAGCGACCTATATATCTGCAAGCTAAGCTTTGCAAATAAGAACCTGCAGAGAAAAGAGAGAGGGAGGCGGGGGATCAAATGGTGAAGGGAGATAAATTAAGTAACGGCACAAACCAATCGCTAAACTTAAAGAGAAACCAGAAGACCCCAAAAAGAGAAAGGTGGCATCATTGTTGGTGACGTAATGGCACAGCCAAACCACCTCCCTCCAAAAAAAAAAAAACAAACCGAAATAAAGTTGCTCTCTTTAGAAAAGATATACTAATTTCATACAAGATTTCAGTTTACTCCAATAATTTTATAAAATATATTTTCAGCCATGTAACCTATAGTGTTATTTTTTAGTCAGGTGTATTTCTAGCACTTCGCCATCAAATATATAAGATCTTGTATGCACTTCAAGTCCTAATGAGGACCTAGGTGAATTTTGATTCTAAATGTTATAAATATTTTCATTGTGTCTTTTAAATTATTTATCATTTTCACTCAAAATTAATTCGACTCAAATTAAATAAATTGGTTCCACAGTAAACACATGTGTGCGAGGAGGACATATATAGTGGCCCCAATATTAGGTCCTACCATTCGGCTACCATTTCTTCCTCGAGTCTGAAATGTGAAATAATTGTATGTAATGATTCATTTTGTTAATGTAACTAATGATTCATTTGGCTGGTATAATTTTTAATGACTCTATATCTAGCTTAATGAATGTCATGGAAAAAAAATATAAAATCCTGATTTTGATATGGAAAATTCTAAATATTTAAGAAATATTATTTAAAGAATGATTATGCCATCTTTGAATGTTAATATATATTTACAAAATTTTGAAAAAAAATAAAAGAATTTGGATTTATATAAATAGTATGAAAATCATTTCGTTTTGGAAAAGGTTAATTGCTTCTCTTGTGCGTGCGAACCCTCTCCAATTAATTATGTGCTAAGTGATGGTAGTTCAGCTAATATAATTAATTAGATTAATTATATCATTCTTGCATGCCTTTCATACACGTATCTGAATATTTGAATATATTGAGTTGGTTCAGTTAATAAAAATGAATTTCACATCTTTTTTCCTTTTTATTTTTACCAAACGGTGCCAATTGCTTTTTATTAGCAGCTCTTTTTAAGTCGCTTTTGAGCAGCAACGGTGCCAATTGCTATTAGAACCTCTTAATGGGAATACTTATAATTAAAGTAGTATAATGAGAATGATTTTAATTTGGCCATTTTCTCTTAATGCAGTTCAGTGGTTCACTGAATCTTGTGAAGAACAGAATAAATACACACTTAATTTGAACACATCAATCAAGTCCATGTATGTTTAAGGAGCTGTATTTCAAAAAAATTTCCATAGAAACAACTTAATTTGAAAGAAATTTGAGAGTCAGTAAAAACTTTAAGTAATTCTTTTTAGAACGCTTAATTCTAAAGTCCAAAGTAAATGGTTGGATAGATAGTAATTATAACATACTAAAATAGTAAAAATCCATGCACCTTACTAGAAAGTGATAATTATTTCATGTCTTAAGTGATACAAAAGCGCATGGTTATTAAAAATACTTATATCAACAAGAATCAAATCATGAGAGCGAGTGATTACACAATAACTTATGTAGATTACATGTTTGTGATCTATTATATGTATATATGAACGGATTAAATCTTATAACAAATGAAAAGGTGTACCATATGAATGGTATCATTATTATGCAGAACCTACTGACTACGAAATTGAGCAACAAAAAAAGCACGAAAGCAATTAGATTCATGAAATTTTATTTATGATTCGTTTACTAAAAATCGTAACGCAAGAAACATTTGTAAATAATAAGAATAAAAACATTAGTATAACTTTAATCAAATCATGATTACATAAAAAACATTGTTATTAATTTTGTCTATCAATAGAATTTTCGAAAGATTCAACGTTATATACGTTTAGTATATACTGGACAACTGTTATTTATGGTCTTTGTTGTCTGGTTTTTGACATTTTGTTAAGCCACATTTTTATAAACGTGTCTTTGGAAACAACAACACAAGTGATTAATTATGACCAAAATTACTCATTACAATAATATACTCTAATTATGCACAAATTTAGAAAGTCTGATTTTATAACATAAATACACATATGGAGTCTTCTCAAAAAAATGTTCTTGTAAACCATAGGACCCATTTATAAAAGTTCATTGTATAACAATCATTAACTTTAATTTAAACAAAAAGGAGTGACTTATGTGTGAGAGAAAAAGAAGGACCGTGTGTGTGGGGTTTTCATGAGAAACTTCATGCACAATATTGTTTTATAGTATGAACTAATTAACAATTAGCGCATTTCCTAAATCATATATTATTATTAAGTATCCAGGCAATCAATTACTTTAGTTTTTAGGTTTCAGATCTCCCCCAATTTAAGGAGTCATACTGATCAAGGCCCCAAAGATGTCTAGCGAAACCTCACTCTGTTAAACTAGACTATGAGTCCATATTTCATGCGCAATATTTTACATATAGATGTGGCTATATATCACGCCCTTTATGATGTAATTCAATATAGTTAAACTTTTTTTAAGAATTGGTTTGAAGGTCAATGATATATCATCTATGGTAATTATTAGATATCATAATAAATAAAATGGTATAATTTAAGTTTACCAAAAAAATAGTATAATTCAATTAAAATATTTCACAAGTAAAAGGTATTAGTTCACAAATGTATATATAGAACATTCATGAACAAATCATCAGTGTCTCTACTAAGAGATCAATACACAGTATTGCTACCAAAAAAAGAACATTCATGTATAATTCCAACAAGACAGTTTAAAAATTTTAAGTATTAGTTTTTTATTGTTCAATGCTATTTAATTTAGTTAATTTGATGCTATTTCAGTTTTAGTAAATGCAGGAAAATATACAATCCAATCTGAATCTTGTCAATAATCAGGCCAAAACTCTATACTGGATCGGTCAGATGATTGATTGATCAATTTCACTGGATTTGACTGGTCAACCTGGATTGAGTTTCAATACCATATCAACTACTCCCTCCGGTCTTAAATATAAGAACTAATTGACTTTTTTGGAAAATCCTAAAAAATATGTTGAGTCCAGCATTGTCGGCTACTGAACCCGCCACATCAGACACCCCAAGGTCAGCTCTCACATTTTCCCCGGTGTTGGCAGGCCCAACTCAGGTATTGTAAGGAGACCCAAGGCTCTCTCAAGTCCACGATCTAATACTGCAGCATTCCTGGGATAAAGCCTTGTCATTGACCCTCCCAGGGATCGAAGTCGAGACCTCCCACTTTATAGGCATTCTAGATGCTTCAAGTGGTGACAAGCGAGGCATCTAGAATGCCTATAAAGTGGGAGGTCTCGACTTTGATCCCTGGGAGGGCCAATGACAAGGCTTTATCCCAGGAATGCTGCAGCTCAAATGGTTAAGGCCACTCCCTTAAGTGTCGGCTTAAGGGGGTGATAGCTCGAAGTCGCGATATCGAATCCCACCAGGGCTGCAGCCTGGGGATCGAGGTCTTGAGCGAGCCTTCAACTTCGAGTAATGCGGAGCCTAGTACTGTGTCGACAGGGGTCCATTTGGCTCACCACTTGGGCTGCGAGGCATCTAGAATGCCTATATATAAAGTGGGAGGTCTCGACTTCGATCCCGGGGAGGGCCAATGACAAGGCTTTATCCAGGAATGCTGCAGCATTAGATCGTGGACTCGAGAGAGCCTTGAGCCTCCCTACAATACCTGAGTCGGGCCTGCCAACACCGGGGAAAATGCGAAAGCTGACCCTATAAACTAAGTCAATTATAAATTGATTTATCTCATATTTTCCTTAAACTAGTTTATTTAACCTATAAACTAATTGCTAATATAGAAATATATCAAATATGTCATAATTTAATAGCATATTTTGTAACCTTAATATTTTCAAAAAAGTCAACTATATCTTATATTTAGGACCGGATGGAGTATATATTTCCAACTTTTATCAATCGGAATATTATATTATAAGCTCAATTTTATGAATCTAAATAATTCTTAATATAGGACCAGCTAGTCATATATTAAGACCATAATAATAGAATAGACAAAAAAAAGACCATAATAATAGTTTAATGAGAGAAAGGTACAATTTCGCTCGTACCAAATACGTTTCCACACATATATAAATATTTGCATATGTGTTTGTTTGTGTGTGTGTGTGTGTGTTTGTAAGAGCCATAATTGATGAAGTATCTATATTTGCACGTCTTGCAGGTGAAGCAGACAGTCTTCTACGGAACTCAGGGCCCCGTTCTAACTGCGATACATTATTATTCCGTCCCGTTTTGTGTTCTCGGGCGATCACATGCTTCTTTTTACACAACTAGCGGTATCTCCCATGCTTTGCACGGGGAACAAATTTTTTAAACCCTTTTTTAACATTTTTTTAATAAATTTGCACTAAAAAAATATATGACAAATTTTTTTAACTAAAATATCAAGTGAATAAAATTATATAATAACCAATTTTTTTTATTTAAAAAAGTTTAAAAAAAATAATATATTATATTCCACCAAATCACTGGTCATGAATAGAGCTATGAACAGTGATTTGGTGGATCACTTATATATAGGTCAAAAAAATCATCATAATAGTGACACTAAAGATATAAATCTTTAAAGCAAACTAAAAAAAATGTGACCCAATTAACCTTTTTTTAATAAATTTGCACAAAAAAATATATGACAAATTTTTTTTAACTAAAATATCGGGCAAAAGAAATTATATAATAACTGAATTTTATTGAAAAAAAAAAGATAAAAAAGAAAAAAAAAGGTAAAAAAATATCTCCCGTGAGTTACACGGAGGTTTCCCGCGCTCCGCGCGGTTTCGCTTAAAAATTAGCATTAACAAAAAAAACTATCATCTAACTTTAACCTTAGAAGGAGGAAAATTTCAATGACAACTTCTAGTTTACATTACCAAATGAACATTTTTTTGCAAGTCGCAATGAAAATCGACATTAAATCTAACTGAACACATCTTCCTTATGTGAAGAAAAAAATTTCCTTTTTGTGTTCTATATCTACATGGAACAACTTTTAGTTTGCACGGGAAAGATATGCAAATAAAAAGACACAACAAAACATTTGCAGATATATATTAAGTCAAAAAAATCATCATAATGGTGACACTAAAAATATAAATCTTTAAGACAAATTCATACAAAAAAAAATATGTGACACAAATAAATTCGCCCACGAAAGTAAAGAATACGTAGCCCAAATAAATAGGCAAATAAAAAGACACAATAAAACATTTGTAGATATATATTAGGTCAAAAAGATCATCATAATGGTGACACTAAAGATATAATTTTAAAAGGTAAAAAAGGAAAAAAAAGGTAAAAAAAAATTAAAAAACGAAAAAAAAGGTAAAAAAAATAGTTTTTATTTTTGATAAAAAAATTTTAAAAAAAGTATTTAATCACTGTTCAAAGCACTATTCATAATAAATATAATAAATAATAATCATAATAAATATAAATAATAAATAATTAAATAATTAAATTTAATTAAAAAATAAATACTCCCTCCGGTCCTAAATATAAGACCTAGATAGAAACTTCATTTTGGTCCTAAATATAAGACCTAATTACATATTTGGTCACCTTCTTCCTTAATTACCCTTCTTCTTAACCAACTTCTTCTTCTTATGAATGGTCTTGTTTTTTTTGTGACTTAATTTCAAATATTGTTAGTATTATTAGTTTCAATTAAGGAGGGGTATTATTGGAAAGACATCTAAAATTAAGTTTTCCTTAATCTCTCCAAAAAAGTCATCTAGGTCCTATATTTAAGACCGGAGGAAGTAATAAATATAATAATATAATAAATATATTAAATAATTAACAATTTAATAATTAAAAAATTGTCAAATAATAAATATAAATAATCATAACAAATAATAAATATAATAATAAACATAAATATTAAATAATTTACTCATGAACAAATTTTTTTTTAACTTTTTATTTTAACAAATCTGCACTTAAAAAACATATGACAAATTTTCTTTTAACTTTTTTTTTACCTTCTCTTTCAACAAATTTGCACTAAATAAATATATGACAAAAAATATGTGACTCAAATAAATTAGCCCATGAAAGTAAAGAATACATAGCCCAAATAAATCCGCACAAGAAATCAATGACATACAATAGTAATAGAGAATGTCAATCACTGCATTAAAAATTTACATATTTGAATGATCACAAAATATCTTCACATATTTGAATAGATCTTAGCTTCACAAAAATAATATTTGTTGTACATAACTGTCTAGATATTTGAAAATATCGCCTTGTAAACAACATTTTTTGTTTTGTTAACTCTCGTGCGCTGCATGGGAGAGGTATTTCAATAGATTATAGACTAAACTTTTAGAATATTAGAGAAAAGGGAATTGTAGTGACAATTGAAGAAGCACCGAAGATAATATATGATAAAACATTAGTGAGATGTATTATTTGGGTTTCCTGCGCTTCGCGCGATTTAAAGATATGTGACCCAAATAAATTCGCCAAAGAAAGTAAAGAATATGTGGCAAATAATTAATATTAATAATTAATTAATTAATTTAATTATTATAAATACTATTATTATTTTATTATTATTAAATAATTATTATATTTATTCTAATAATAAATAATAAATATAATATAATAATATAATATATAAAAATAAATATAATAATAATATAATAAATAAATATAATATAATAATATAATAAATAATAAATATAATATAAGAATATAATAAATAAATATAAATATATATTAAATTATAAAAAATTAATAATAATAAATTCCACCAAATCCCAAATAATACGTCTCACTAATGTTTTATCATATATTATCTTTTGTGCTTCTTCAATTGTCACTACAATTCCCTCTTCTCTAATATTCCAAAAGTTTAGTCTATAATCTATTGAAATACCTCTCCCATGCTCATAAACAAATTTTTTAACCTTTTTTTGATTTTTTTTACAAATTTGCACTAAAAAATCATATGACAAATTTTTTAACTAAAATATCGGGTGAAAAAAATCATATAATAGCTAAATTGTTTTTCTTAAAAAAATTAAATTTCTTAAGACATTCAAATAATTATCTTTGGTTAAGTGAGTGAGTAAGTGAGCTCATCTAAAAAACCATAAACATTAAAGAATTAATTATATATAAAGAGACACAATAAAACATTTGCAGATATATATTAGGCAAAAAAATCATCATAATGGCGACACTAAAGATATAAATTTATAAGGCAAATTTACACAAAAAAATATGTGACATTTTGCCAAAGAAAACTATTGGCTTTCTCCTTTAAACATTCTGGATTTCCTATTCATTTGAGTTGTTTCTTGCTAAAGTTCCAAGGTTTATTAGGTCAAAAAAAAGAAAATAAAAAATTTGCAGATATATATTAAGCCTAAAAGATCATCATAATGACAACACTAAAGATATAAATCTTTAAGGCAAATTCAGACCCAAAAAAATGTGAATGAAATAAATTAGCCCAAGAAAGTAAAGAATACGTTGCCAAAATAAATTCGCACAAAAAAGCAATCACATACAATAATAATAGAGAATGTCAATCACTGCACTAAAAATTTGCTCATGAAAAATTTTTTTAACTTTTTTTAAACTTTTTTTTAACAAATTTGCACTAACAAAATATATGCCAAGTTTTTTTAACTAAAATATTGAGTGAAAAAAAATCATATAATAGCTGAATTTTTTTAAATTTTTTTTTTTGCTCATGAAATTTTTTTTTAACTTTTTTAAACTTTTTTTTTAACAAATTTGCACTAAAAAAATATATGCTAAGTTTTTTTAACTAAAATATCGGGTGAAAAAAATCATATAATAGCTGAATTGTTTTTAAAAAAAAAATCTAAATTTTTTTTTTAAAAAAAAGAAAAAAAATAATATATAATATTCCACCAAGCACTGTTCATGAACAGTGCTTACGAACAGTGTTTGGTGGAAGACTTTTTTAGGTTATATTGATATTGATATTGATGATGATATCACATATTTCCTTCATTATTGTGATTACTTTTAATACTAATACATTATTTTAGGATTGTTTTAATAACAATGTTGATTCGTTAGCTCAACCATGTGATTCGCATATATACATAAATATGTGTGTGTATATATATTAATAACAATAGGAACCAGAGCTTGTTCTATAATTTGATCAATTACCCATAATTTTATTAATATTTACTTCATATATAAACAAATTTTTAAATTTAGGTTAAAAAAATTTTGTAAGCTTCTCTGTGATTCAATAATCACAGAAACGTTTCAATAAAATAACAAGAACCGAGTGAACAGGAGTGACATATGACTTGTGTCATTTTCTTAAAATAATTTGTTATCAAATTTCTTAGTCATTAAATCCGTTTTTGTAAAAATATTTTAGTTAGTTGGTGTCTTATTTTTTAAAATAAAATATAATTTAAAAAATACATAATTGTCTTCGGTTTTAATTACTTATAAGATTATATTCTCATCAGTAGAAAGAAATCTATTTAATTTGAATATAACAAGGAAGCTAGTAAATAAATTCTTTAAATATAACATATGACATGATCTATGAACTTTATGTACAACACTTAATTATACATAGATCGGTATATAAGATAGATACAAAGTCAGTTGAAAAAAAGGTAGATACAAAGTAATTTAAATTGATAAACATAAGAAATAAATAAAAACTTATTTGAAAAATGATAAATATAAAAGAAAATAAAATGTTAACATTTTGTTGGGACCGAAATTCACTTCCAAACTCGGTCCTAAGTAGGATAATAACCACATCAACATTCAGTTTAATTCACTAAATCAGATTTCAGTAAAAAAAAAAAAACCTAAATCAGATTAAGGTAGGTTACGATACGTTCCACATGAAATTTGCTTGCGCACATGCAAATAACACACACACACACACACACATATTCCTTATCTTGAGTTAATTAAATCCTAGTATTTTGCATCTAAGTCGAGACCATCTATTATATTCTGAGTGCTGATAAAAAATATTGTTGAATAATATAGATTATAACCTATTCGATTCAAGTTATATATAAAAAAATGGAATACTTTTGAACTGCTATGTATTAAAATTTAAATTATGGTAACCTCGCGTTGCAACATAAATATATACATATTGAACTGAAACAATATATGTATATTGTGCATATAATAATTCAATGCATCATATCACAATTGGATCACGATTAGTAACTCATTCTTTAACTTCGTTTAAAATTACAATAATGTATTGTTGATTATAGGATGCACAGAAGATATATTAAAAAGTTGCAGCGGACCATGAGATCCAAACTAATTGTCTACTTTCACAAGAATTATGGGAGTAACAAGTTGTGAGTGTAAAACTAAAACCAAAGGTGTGGTGGAAAGTGGGACCCATAGGGGTTGGGTACCGTACGAATTACGATATGTGAGACGGCTTGCGGTCTGGCGTGGGCTACACTGTGTATGATGAGTGTTGCAACTTGGGAGGCCTTTAATCGCTGAGTTATGTATTCCTTTGTTTTGGGACAATTTTTTTTTTTAAATATATCTAGGACACGAATAATTGGGTAATATGTGTTGAACGATATAGTTTAATTGACATTATTATGATCCTATCCTATTTTAAAGCTTTCATGAGGGAAGATTTATGCGTTTGAATCTGTGGGGAGTAAAAGATGCTTGAATTTAGTAAAAAAAATAATCGAATTGTGCAAATAAAAAATTGGTTAAAATTGATTAAAAACAATAATTGTTTAAAACCAACAGATCAATTAAGATTTGGCCTAGTAAAACTTGCTAATATACTCCTTGTTATATCAAAAGTGTTTGTTAGGTTAGCATATATGCCTTATTAAATTGATAGCTTTTTAAACATTACTCTTATTCAAATAATTCTCGCATTTTTATCATTGCTCTCTCAATTCAACAATAAATAAATAGGTTTAAAGTTCGAAAAAAATTATTAACCGCCTTCAATTATAAGTGAACTTATATGAAAGAAAAAAAATCAGTAGTTAAACACAAATAAACTTTGTTAAAGCTAGACCAGAAGGTAAGCCAGAAGGTAAGACAGATTGGCTAACAAGTCATAGTTCTCACGATTGGCCAAGTCCAAGCGATAGTCAAATTGATTGCTTGATAATCAATTAAAAAAATAGTTATAAGTATATATATGTCAGTAGCATAACCATATTATATAAATATAAAATTTTGATAGAACTCAAAATGAAAATATTCAAGAGCTTTAATGCAATTTTTTCTTTGGCGCCAAATCAGGGAGCGTAATTACATTACCTGATATTTTTGGACAATATTTTATTTTTTATAATTTGAATATATGTCAAAATCAAGTTAATATATATATATATATATATATATATATATATATATATATATATATGTTAAAATCATTAAGGGGCGTAATTACATTAATATGTTACAAGATTACATGATATTTTTGGACAATATTTTATTTTTTTATAATTTGAATGGTTAAGATTGAATAATCTGGAATACTATTAATTTTATTTTTTTACATCATTCTATATTATTAAATTATGCATATTAAATCTAACTAGTTTAGATTTGTTTATTTATTTTTATATTGTATCATCCTAATTTTACTCATCATTAAATATAATTATATAAACCATTAAATATATCAATCAAACGATGGTGAAAAAATGACAAAGGATGAGGAGAATTGGAGAAAAAGAGATTATGAGAGAACCTTGACTCATTATCCGTGCCATCATTTTTTAAAAAAATAAAAAAGAAGAAAGGAAAATGCCCATAGTTCGTGGTTAAATCTCGACATCTTGAGTCTTGAACAATAGGTGGTCTGAACAATCCAACAACATACAGCCTGGCCTCCACATCGATTTAGCCATTCGCAAATGGTATAATCTATATTTTCCAACATTATTTGGTACAAAAAGTGTTTTTTCCAATAAAAAACGTATAATTGTTCTAACAAAAAAATATAGCAGCTTGAAATAAAAAAAATATATAGCAGCTCGTTCATCCACTCTCACAACACGTGCATTCCCTTCTAAGGGGACATCCATGATGAACCTTTCTGCCCTACATTCACATATCTTAATCATGCTTACCCTTTTTCCAATGTCAAAGTTCTTCTCATAACTTCAATATTATTTTGTCCTTCTAATTCATGTCTCCATATATTAACTTTATATCTGCAAACTTCATTAATTAACATGCCTGTCTATCCTCTTCAAATCAAATATAATCATAATTCATCAATTTTTTTAGTTAAATCACAGACAAATCCCCTGATTTTATATCATACACTACCTTCTAGTTCACATTACAAGAGTTAACATGAGAATTTTCTATATAAGAGATAATATGTAAGTATGTAACAGTTGTGATTAAAAAATGTGTGATCTCTGTGTATGTTTACCTTTATATATTAAATACAAAGAGCGAAAATTGTGTGTATAATGAATAATATCAAAATTATATTGAAAAATTACGTTATTTTTATTCATAATAAGCGAGACTTTACTATATTTTTTAATTTGTGTAGAATAGTTTATTATATTTTTTGCTAGAAAAATAGTTTGTTGCTCTACGGAGGGAATATATATAGCGCCTTTATTTTTGAAACAGTATAACAAATCTCTCTAATTCTATGCATCACACACACACACACATTAATCACACATGCAATTTTTTTGCTTTGATAGATATATGCGCGCTATTAGTTTTGCTCGTTTCTTATTCATATAATAACTTAAAGTTTGAACTGGCAATATAACTTAAAACCTGTATATATTAATCACACACACATAGAAAGGAAGAATTGAGTGGGCGCGAGCGCAGATGATAGGAATGGAGTTGGCCTCATATGTTAACATTGAAACTTATATATATCTAGCTATATAATTAAATTTTCAAAGCCGTTTTGTGTAATTTGCTCACTTTTAACCATTTATGCCCAATCTTATGTATATGTAATAAGATCAAAGTTGGAAGAAAGACTAGTTTAACTTGCAGAGTCACATAACCATCATCTTAATTATATAAAAGCACGCGGGTTTGAACTTTGTCGGTAATGTATGTTGAAGGCTTCTGTGATGAAAAATTTGTGCTCACTTCGTTTCCTAATTCAAATGAGTTTTTTTTTTTTTGATCAAAATTAAAATGAGTTTGACTTGCTAATTTAACACACTCATGAAATTTTAGATACCTATGTTAGTTAAAATTGTCTTCAATTAATTTTTTAACTTCAGTTATTTTAAATAAGATTTTAAACTTAGCATAATAATACAAAGAACAATATTAAACATTAATTTCCAATAGATTTATATTCTAAATCAAAACTTTTTTCTAACAATAATTTAATTATAGGATTTGATTAGAATGTTTTAAATATAAGGGTTAATACAACTTTTAGTTCTAAACTTCCAGTCAATTTGGGTTTTGACCTTTAACTCTTGAAATTGGTGGTTTTTTATGCTCACACTCTCACCTAATTTCAGTTTTAGTTCCTAAAATTCAAAGTCAATAATTTTGATTCTTGAACTTTCCATCTGTGTTAGCTTGGTATTGACCCTTGAATTTTCGAACAAGTTTTTGTTTTACTCCTTGAGTATTGAAGTTTTAGTAGGAATCAAAATTAAACCAAATTTGTTGATTTCATGAACTAAAAACATCAATTTTTAGATTTAGGGGTCAAAACCAAAATTGGGTAAACATTTGAGAATCATCAAAACCATCAATTTTAGAATTCAAGGAGCATACTAAAATTAAATTTATTAAAAGTTTAAAGACTAAAAGTTGCATTTACCTATATAATTTACAATTTTGTTTTGGTGAGTTCTGGGCCTGATTTGTATATGCATCTACTTTATATTTTAAACTAAATCAACACGGCCAAGCTATATAAAAATCAACATCATCAGTGAATTGGCATTAATACGCAAAAAAAAAACAATAAGTCCAAATAATTATCCTGTTAAAAGGGTTAACAACATTAAACAATTAAATATTTAGAAATAATGTTAGTAAAATCTAAAATCGTTAACAAAATTTGGTTTTTGAGTTGTAATTATTATAATGCTTTTGTTAAAAATCATACACTACATTTTTTTTTACCAGAATTTGCATTTATACATAACACATCAGCCCTTTATGTGAAAAGTAAAAAGAAGCTAGTGCTTACTTGCCAAAAGAAAAATCATTTCAACGCCTAAGTTGACTTTTAATTTTTAATTTCATCTTACTTTTGCATCAAGAATAGGTTAAACACAACACAATAGAAGCTTCTACGTTTCCCAGCTTACAGTCGATTCCAATTTTTCTTTTTTCTGACAAAAAAGTTTGTTAAAGATTAAAAAATAGAAAAAGTACAAATTTGACTTTACAATGTGGGGCTGACATAGGATGCGGTAGGCCCCAGAGAATTATCATGAGGGCTTTGCAACATCAATTTTAATCCAATCTAACGGATCGTAACTCCGTTATTCTGATTCCGATAAAAACTCCGTTATTCTGACGTGGCAATGTCGCAACCAGTAGGGATGCGGCTTCCCTAATACAAGCTGTGGGTCCCATTTGGATATCACTATCTATTCGTCATCATGGTTGTTCCTTTCAGGGCAAAACCCTGTGGGGTCCACGCGGCCTGTTTCCATTGGTTACTTATTCTGCACAATTTTGGTCCACACAACACAATATTACCTTTGCCTATGAGTAGTTGGTTGGGCTAGTAAGTGAGTTACAACCCATAAAGATGAGAACGCATGTTCGAATATCGGGAAGCGCTCTCAATGGGAGAGGGGACAACCTTACCTATATGGGCAACACTCCTACCTCTCGAATCCGGATTAAACTAGGCAGTGATTAACCAAAAAAAAGACAATATTACCCTTTTGGTTGTCGGCTTTAAATGTAACTTTCTTTTTCTTATATGAAAATATTAACAATTGAGATAATCAATTAGAAGTCTCATAAAAGAAACATATTTAAAATGAAGTCTCAATAGTTATAAATAACAGGTTAAAAGTTGTTATTGCAAGAACCAAAAGTTTAATTTACAACTTGTGAATTTCCATTTAATTATTTTTCTTTCATGCTACCTTTAATTAATTATTCTCCATTTGTTTATTATTGTCTTTCAATGTTTTTTTTTTTGCTTTAAATGTAACTTTTTTTTAAAGGAAGAACAAATTTAAACAATTTGAAAATACAAGTGAGACTCAACCCACAACTTCCAACCAAAATAGGAGATGCCATACTAGTAACTAGTGGGTTACACGGTTTAAAATTATATTCTCATATTGGAATTCTTAAGTTAAAGTTTTAAAATAAAGATAAGCAATACTTCCACAAGAATTCTTACTATATATATAGTAATATGAATTCTATTAATGTTAGGACAAATTAAATCATAAATGTTGTCGGTGCTACTGAAATAGATCTCAACTACTTAAGATGAAGTTTATGGTTTGAAAAAGAAGGGTCAAAGGCGTTTAAATACCTGAACTTATATGTCAAGATCAATGATAGTTTATATTTTACAACAAATTTTTTTTTTCAGATTTTGAGATAATATGGATATAACAAAAATGTTTGTGGTGATAATAACTTTGCTTTTGTATGATATATTATATAGGACTAAAGAGCAAAAATATCCATGTGATTGTACCCAAGGTGCACCCAACTCCATATATTTTTTTTGGAGTAAAAGTAACCATAACATTCAAAATGGGGCAAAAGTATCCCTTTTAAACTAACAGTGGTTGGTACTTTTGCCCTTATTTTGAAAGATTATGTGTACTTTTACTAAAAAAAACATACAAGTATTTTTGTACTGACTACAATCACATGAGTATTTTTGCACCTTAACATTATTATATACTATATAAAATAACTAATGTAGTTACGGCTGTATTCAACATATATCCTATTGAATGTTAAATTATAGGAATTGAAATATGGTTCAGACTTCAGAGGCAATATTTTCATTAATACTAATTCTTAGTTTGGCAAGAATCATTTTCCTTTTTTAATTAGCACGATGCCAGAATAACTTATAAGAGTTAGGTTGTATTTGTAATGAATATAGATTTCTGCTTATTGAGAAATACATGAGAGGACTAACAGGTCAAAAATCATAGGAAAATTAAAGTTGTACTCGTATTCCTTGGAAAAACATTCAAGGAACAAAACAAAGATAGTAACATCAATAAATTCAATAAAATATGTTGAGTCGGCGTGGATAAATATTGAAAAAAATGCATAGAGATCAGCTGCATCCACGGTGTTTGGAATTGCGAATTATATAGCCTCCTATAATTATATTTATATCCTTTAAAAACCAAAGCATAATGTAGTTTATTTTATTTGTTTATTCCGAAATAAGTGTAAGGATATAAGGGTAAATGTTTGTACGGGATAAAAATCTAGAAGAGTATAATGTACCTAACAAGAGTATGGAATACTCTTAGTGTTAGTATCAAGCAAGGCATGGCACATTCGAGACGTAGATATAATTTGTAATCATTCTCTATATACAAAAATAAGAGCTTGATTAAAACTGTTGTAATAAAAAAATTGCATTGAAGTAAAATTAATAAAACATAATCCCTCCGTTCCTACATATAAGATCACTTTGGAGAAGTGGATACGTTCATAAATATAAGATCACTTCCTATTTTATCTCAAGTTTTGCCCAAACTATCCTAATACTCTCTTTTTTCATTGAAAACCCCTTCTCCGATCCTTTTAAATTTAAATAATTGAGGGGATTTTGAGAAGATCATGTAATTTTATTGTCTTCCTTAATCTTCCCAAATTAACCAAAGTGATTTTATATTTAGGAAGGGAGGGAGTACAACATAAAAAACAATAAGGTAAATCAATTTATAATTGACTTATTTTGTTTTTTAATGATTTTCCAAAAAAGTCAACTAAATCTTATATTTAGAACCAGTAAAAATATATATATTATAGCATATATGTACAAAGTTAACGGAGATGCAGACAAACAATTGCCACCTATAACTACATAGCTTGGAATATACATGCTACAAAATAATGCTTTGAAGTTATTTAATACAATTTTTAAATGACATTTAAGAACATTAACCTAAATATGTCAACACTCATTCAGAAAAATAACAACTCTTGTATAAATATTTCAGTTTGATCGGCAAACAGACATTTGATGCCACTACATTAACTCAAGATATAAATGTTATAAAATAATTAAAACTCTCATCATCAAGAGATTAAGGATAAAACAACAACTTTCATGTGTTAAGGAACTTGAACGGATTGTATGTGCACATTCACAGGAATAATAGAAGTAAGGACGCAAGGTAAATTCTTGACAGATAATATGGTTCCGGAGCTTGAAGTGCAACTGGTGAGGGATTGCAATGGGACTTACACTACAAGAAAAAACCTTCTTTGTAACGGCCCCATTCCAGCGGTTAGCTTAATGGCCGCTGGCATGTGCTGCCATCTCAACGTCCTAAAGCCGCCCGCTCAAAATAACACGCGAGTCAACGAAGATTTTTTTTTTTGCCCACAAAAACCACATCCCAGCGGCCAAAGCGACCGTTGCCGTGGGATTTATTTATTTTTTTAAATTGCACTTACATTGCAGCGGCCGCGGTGAACGTTGCGGTGTGAGTTTTTGTTTTTTTTTTTTTAAAAAAAAGACTGCAGGACATAGAAATGCATTTTTTTAAATTTTACATCACCATCTCAATGGCCAAAGTGACCGTTGGGATGTGTGATTTTTTTTTTAATTAAATTTACATCTCAACGGCCAAGTGGACCGTTGAGATGTTTTTTAAATTAAATTGGCATCACAACGGTCAGGTGACCGTTGCAATGTAAATATATTTTTTTTAAAAAAAATTAAACTATTCATCTCAACGGCCAATGTGGCCGTTGAGATGGTGTCCATTAAATGGATTGGCATCGCAACGGTCAAGGTGACCGTTGCGATGTCAATTTATTATTTTTTAAAAAAATAAATTCACATCTCAACGGTCAAAGTGACCGTTGCGATGTCAAAGTGACCGTTGAGATGTGAATTGCCTATATAAACCGCAAGTTGTCATCACACTTCAACGGATTTTCTCTTCACTTCCCCGCGTGCTCTCTTCACTCCAACGCAGGTTCTACCATGGTCCACCTTCGAACAGGTCCCACCATCTTCGGATAGCTCCAATACATCACCATTGTTATATAGCGTTGCAATGTCGCGTGATGATGAAGGTGAAAACAGAGGGGGGAGGCGTTCTGCTGGTTCAAGCAGAGGTGGTAGGCGGCGTTCCGGTTCAGGCGAAGGTGATAGCCGTCGTTCTGGTGCTTCAGGCGAAGGTGATAGGCGACTTTCTTCTGGTTCAGGCGGTGATAGGCGGCGCTATTCTGGTTCTGCTGAGGGTGAGCCAGCTTGGAATATTGATAATGTGTCATTTCCTCCATTGTTGGGCAATACTTGTTATTTGAGCGAGAATGAGCTATGGGATAGGATACTTGGTGTGAATGATAGAGCAACTCCACCACAAGCAGACAACATAAACATGAGGGAGGGTGAGTACTATCATCATGAGGAGGAGGAGGTTGAAGGGAGTAGACATGTGGAGGGAGAAGGAAATAATGAGGATGATGGGAGTAGACAGGAGGGAGAAGGAAATGATGAGTATGAAGGGAGTAGACATGAGGAGGAAGGAGGAAATATTGAGGATGAAGATGATGAGCAGGGCAATGAGGAGGAAGGAGGAAATATTGAGGATGAAGATGATGAGCAGGGCAATGAGGAGTCAGGAAACAATAATAATGAGGAGAGCAGAGGAGTTTTGCCCCCCCCTCAGACTACATTTACTAGGGGGAGGACCACTACCAGCGGGGCAGGTTATATGGTTCGAGTTAAAAGTAAGTATGTTATTTTCTTCATTTAGTTGAATATTAATAATTTAATAATTTATGCATTGTTGTAATGTATTAATTTTTTTTATTTCTTACAATTAATTTATTTTTATAGATTTTCATGGTGGTACGGTTGCTCGAAGAAGGATGACTGTCCGGGACACCCATCACCTTCCACTATATGAGAAGGTGTTGCTTGACTACTTTAGCAGGACTGGTCAACCTATGGGAAGTGAGGGTAACCTATTCAATAGGTTTTGTCGCGATGTTGGGACTAACTATAATTATTTTCCAATTGATCTGAATGACTGGAAAGAGATGCCTGAGGAAAAGCGTGCCCATGGATGGGAGAATATTGTCAAAGTAACTACAACAAACTTAATAGCAATTGTTTAATTAAATTTTCTTTTAATAGTTTTAATGTTTAATCAATTTAATTATTTGTTTATTAATATATATTATTAATATTAATATTTGATTTCTTTCTGCAGAAAAAATTTGATGTCCCAGAGAATAAGGCTGTGAGGAATTATGGTATTAGGAAAATAGGGGACGGGTGGAAGACAAGGAGAAATGAGTATTTTAATAAAAGGAATCCACTGGGAAATCGTCTTGAGTCTGAGATTATTGAGGATTGCCCTCCTGGCGTACCACGAGAACATTGGGGGAGATATGTGGTACTCCGTAATGGTCCAAAGGGTAAGGAGAGATCCAGAGCAGGCAAAGAGGCCCGTAAATGCCAAGTGGTTCGGCATACTGCCGGTTCTCGTCCTTTTTCTGTCATCCTTGGCGACATGGTACATGCGTTATATATAAGAATTAGAATTTCTATCTATTTTATTTAATGTAGTTTTTATGATTATAATTATTTAATTTCACTTTCTGTTAATTTCAGCTTAGAGACGGTCATGAGCATGGGAGAAGCACTCATGAGATAGTCAGAGATTTCTTGTTAGAAATCCGCAGACATGCTGATGGGTCATATGTTGCATATGCAGAAGATGAGTTTGTTTGTGGCGAGGGTTCTCTTTTGTATAAAAAAAAGAAACTAGAAAGAATTATTTGTTTGCCAAAAATATAATATTCCAAGACATGTTATAATTTCAAACCATTAAATTAAAATAATACTCCCTCCGATCCTAAATGGAAGACCTAGTTGACTTTTATGAAAAATCTTAAAAAAAATAAGATAATTATAAATTGATTTACCTGATTTTTTCCCTTAGACTAGTTTATTTTACCTATAAATTAATGGATAATCTAAAAACATATCAAATGTGTCATGATTTAATAGCCTATTTCGCAATCTTAACCTTTTAAAAAAAGCCATTTAGATTTTATATTTAGGACCGGAGGTAGTACAAGTTAACATGTGTAACCTAATTTGTATGTGAAAAGAATATTATTCCTTTTTAATTTAGCTTTTCTTTTATTTACGAAAAGAACACCATTCTAATAATCACATACTCCATTTTGTTTAAAATATAAGATCTATTTAAGGATAGGAGTTTGACGCTAAATATAAGTTTTTTTCTAATTATTCACAACTTTTCTTCGAATTATCTTTAGTACTGTTTCATAATGATAAACAAATAAGAGAGAGAAGGACGGAAGTTAGAAATGTAGATAGCGCTTGTTAGGGCATATTGATATATATATGATTTTAATTAACTTATCTAATATTTTTAATTTAATAAAATTAGTTAAATAAATTTTATATTTATTAGGACCAAATGGAGTATACTGATACTATATTACACACCTAATAATATGTTCTTTCTAAAGGACATGAATCAAAGTATTAAAAAATTTAAGGAAGGCATGATTAGACACATGGGTGTGTGTCACCTTCAATATAGATACACAAATTATAACCATAATAATACAAATAAGATATGGTTTAGAAGAGAAGAGTGATTTGCAATCATAGGATTAATATGCACCCATTTTAATTTGCAGTGTTATACAGTAATACGCTAGAAATTGCCTATTAATGACTCATTATTACAATTTTCACATGGCAGATTATCATGTATAGTGATATCACTATAATGTCATGCTTTGGTAATTAAGAACATTCAAATTAGTATTAGTGTCACAAGTCATAAAAAATAATATACAATAAATACTAGAATAACATTCTAATACTACTATTATGTTTTGCTATTTAGTGGACAGAGTTTCAGGGGGGAAAATTATTAATTACGTACTTTGAGTTAATCGTGAATTCAAATTTAAAATTTTTAGGGTGCTGAAAACGGTAGATAATTTCTTGAAGATGAATTTGATAATTAATTAATTAATATAGAAGAAGATATTTTACAATTTTTTGTTTAATTTTACTTTGTAAATTACTAAAGCCAATAGCCATGATATATATATATGTGTGCGCGCGCGCGTGTGTGGATATCAGTTGTTAATCTGGAACTTGAATAATAGACCCGTAAGAACTGTCGATTTTTACTTTTATCACTAACTAGACGTTGAAAGAAAATAATTAAATAATTAGAATTATAAAGAATCTGTAACTTATTTTCCTTGGCAACAAAATTACTTAATTCAAATATACCTTGAACCCAGTTAACAGAAATCAAAATCTGTATAAATTGGCAGACTAGAGTAAGGACGATTTTAGTAAGCCGCTAGGGGTGGCACTTAAAGCTTTTAAGCTTGTCATTCTGTATTGGAAAAAGAAAAAGAAATCAAATTCATCGGGATCATAATTTCAAATCTCAACAAATAAACTTTTATGTAATTCTCATACGAAGAATAAGCTGAAACAATGTTTGTTATATAACAACACACAAATAAAATTTTATCTAATATCATTGAAAAAATTATTTTAAAACTTTTCAGAAAATAAAATAAAACAGAGCCAAACACCCATTAATTAAAATTTGTACATAAACAAAATCATGTTACAACTTATTTCCGTCAAAGACCGCTTTGGGTTAAATCGCATAAAAAAGGGAAATTTGCAGTTTAGTCCCTGATAAGGGAAATTAATACTGGAAGGTCCCAATACATTCCAAAATAATTATAAAGTCCCAGGGGCCCTTTCCTGCAATTGTTTGCTTATCTTCAATGACCATTTTGCCCTCATAAGATGAAAGCATAGTCCCCCTTTAGGGATCAGTGAGATGACAATCATCTTTAATGAGGGCAAAATGGTCATTGAAGTTAAGCAAACAATTGCAGGAAAGGGCCATTGGGACTTTATAATTATTTTGGAATGTATTTGGACCTTCCAGTATTAATTTCCCTTACTAGGGACTAAACTGCAAATCCCCCCATAAAAAATCATACGGGTTTTAGTCTTAGCCCAAATCAAGTTTGGGCCAGGAAACGGGCCCAATCTGATCAAAATTTGTCAATTTTCAAATCTGGCAAAAGAAAACAATTGAAAATTGGATAGCTAGATTGAAGGTTATTATTAGCCTAAAGATGAAAACTACATTTACTGTTAAGAGAAAAAAATCTTTTTAATAACACACCAGAATGTACAAAAGAATTTTGTATTTCTTCCACATAAACTGTATGAATAATAATACATAACGAATATCAAATCAAATACAATTAGACAATCACTTAATCACAATTAAATTTGTCTATAAACCGGAAGTAAATGGAACTCCTGTTGAAGGCAACCACGAACTACCAGCGATGAGGCCATTCACGGTGAAGCTAGAAGCTTCAGTTGCACTAGTTATAACATGATATCCTTTCCATTTCACCCTATTTGTTGTGGATGAACCAGGCCCAAAGTTCTTATATTCCCCAAAATACAATGTACTTAAAGCAAAATTACTATTTCCCCATTTTGACCAGCCCAATGGGCTTACCAATGAGTCAATGTAAGACTTCATTACCACAACCCTTGAGTATTCTTGCCATGGCCTACCAAGGTATGTTGTAACGGAGCTAGTGACAGGTTTAAGGTCTGGTGCAGCTTTAATTATGCAATTTTGTAATGTGGTGCCAGTGTTTTGGAATGGGTCACCTCGACCTTGTGCTGTGATCATATTGGCTTGGCCTGATAATGGCCTCCTTACAAGAATGACACAGTTTTGAAATACTGCAGCTGCATTGCCAAATATAATGTCTACGGTACCAAAAATGTAACATTGTTTGTAAAATTGACGTTGTGCATGAGCCATGACCGTGTCTTGATAACCTGTAATGCCACATCGATAAAAGACAGAAAGATCAGAGGCTGATCGGAGTGCCACTGCTTGTCCCTTACGAGGGCCCGCATTGTTGACAAATGATATGTCACGAGCAATGAAGTTAGGCCCATCTATGCCTGAAAAATGTTTACAATCGTAGAGTTAATATATAAATCATATAAACAAAGGGTAAATGTGTAATTTTATCAATGAAGTGTTACAATAGGAATGTCGATCAGCACAAATATGTTTTGTGGGTTGTTAAAATATCTGTAATAGGGAAAAAAAGCCTTTTGTTTTTCACAAATGTCCGTCAGATTAATTACACAATGAGTCAAAAAATAAATGAATGTACATAAATATGACATGTAAAAAGGAACCAATATCAAGCTTCAGTTTTGGGGAAAAAATTGCACCTATGCCTTAAAAAATATATGAAATTGATGATTTGAAAAAAAAAACAACTAAGAAAATAATGTCATGAAAGAAAGTAAATAATCACCAGTTGTAGTTTCACTCAAATCCCGTTGTCACCCTATCAACTTATGCCTTTTTTAAACCACTATGTCATCCATTGGTCACTAATCAACACAAAAATATATAAATATATTTTAGGATAAGCAGCTCCTAAAAACGAAAATCTATAATTGTGACGATATATTGGCTAATGCCATGAAGGGCTTCATACAAATTGGAGAGAGCTCTCTCCATGTATGGTCAGGTCTGTGAGCCCATCAAATATGATCCATAAACCTTTACAAATTACACGCCTACCTCTTAATAAGGACTATCTCCCAATTCACCAAAAACAAAAAAGGACTCTCCCAAAACAAGCGATCAGAATGTAGGTAGAAGGATGATGAAGAGAGAAGAGTGACATATGAAACTTAATATATACTCCACATGTGTGTGTATGTGTGTGACAAATTAATAGTGTTTTCCGAAAAAAAAAATCTCTACAAGAAATTTTAGAAATGAATTAAATCTTCATAAAATACATACATTGTTTTTTAAGAAAATTTCTCCTCTAAGCATTTACATTAAAAATTACTTATTGTCGAAAACCACTTTTGATATTTATAATCAATTGAGACAATGCAGAAGAAAATTATAAACTGAGGGGCAATACTGATAGAGTTTTTCACTTAGAAACAAAACAAAACTATCTAACTAATTCTAAGCTCTAACATTCAAGACTGGAGTAGGGAGTATCACCATTGTTTTGTAGGCAATAAATAATACTCCCTCTATTCCTAAATATAAGACCTAATTGACTTTTTTAGAAAACCCCATAAAAAAGCAAAATAAGTTAATTATAAATTGATCTACCTAATTTTTCCCTTAAACTAATTTATTTTACCTATAAACTATTGTATAATCTAAAAATATATCAAATATGTCATAATTTAATAGTCTATTTCGCAACCTTAATCTCTCCAAAAAAAAAAGTCAATTAGGTCTTATATTTAGGACTAGAGGTAGTAATAAAATAAAAAGATGAGAAGCATACCAGCAGTTGCAGTACCATAGGTGGTAATTCCATCCGAGGTACCCTTGGAACTAGTGATCACGGTATATTTCAAACCAGCACCAATCAACATTATATTCCCGTTACTCTTATCAACCTCTATGTTCTCATTATAAACCCCTTTCTTCACTCTTATCACAAACCTTGTCTTGTACTTCCTCTTCGCCGCCGCATCTATGGCCGCCTGCACCGTCTTGAAGTGCCCCGAACCATCCTTCGCCACCACAAGATTTGCCTTTATTTTCGTTGCCGAAACCGTCACCAACTTCCTCTCATTCCTTGAAAACCACTTAGGAAAACCATGCTTCTCAACATCATCATTATTGTTACTATTCTCACCCATGATCAAGTCTTGCCTCTCGGGTTTTGACAAAAACGCTGCGTTTATGGCCAAACCATTGCTTATCATTTTGGACACATTGTAACATATAGAATTAGTGTTCGATAGTTCTGGCACATCAAGCTTTAAGTCTTTGGCTCCGTTTTTGCATGTTTGGATGTTAGTGAGAGCTGTACTAAGCCATGTTTGAGCGTCCAAGCTTGAACATCGACTAGGAGAGCCATGTGGTCGTTTTGGTGCGAGCCCTATAACGGTTCGGTTTAAATGGTAGATGGTGTTATCATAGAGCTTCAAGCAAGCATCGTACACGGCTTTAAGCTTTTTCCCTTCTACGGTGACGTTTTGGGCATAATGATGAGCTTCATATTTCATTTGTTGTGCTTGGTAAAGAGCTAATTCAACAAGGTTGACTCTGAAGTTTGACTTGTGCTTCAATGTGTGGCCATGATTATGGTGATTCATCATGTAGAAGTTGCATGGTCCTGGATGTGGTGTTTGATCGCACCACCATTGAATGTTCTTTGAAAAAGACGGTTTTGGTCTTCTTCTTGATCTTCTTGATGTGGCTGTTGGAAGAAGACAAGCTAAGAGGAGGAAAGTTAAGAAGAGGAAAATTAACGGAGATCGACGGGTAGTACCCATGATTGTGCTTTGTGAATAAGAACTTTATTTTTTGTTTCCTTTTTCTAGGGATCGGAGAATGGACATTACGTGCTTATATATGTTTGGTGGGGTTTGGCTTCTTGGATCGAGGGGTGGAGTGAATAAGGGTAAAAGATGGTGTGTCGGTGAATTATTGGTTTAATGCAGAAAGAAAAATGAATGATGACGACATGTATTGAGTAGAAAAATATGATAGAAGGTTGGCGCAATTGCAAGATAGAAAAATTATCTGTATCGAGTTATAATTCAAAGAGATATATGAGGGTTGTGTTCTGGCTTTGCTTGTAATAAATATATGTACGCGTAAATTACATGCCGTATTATATAAAGTTCGAGCAGTGATTACAAAAATGTTTTTGAAATTAATTAAAGAATATTATTAGCTTAGTGATGATATAATATATATTGAATGATTGATAAATGAATTTTTCTAATCCTCTAAGACATCATCAATAGGCCTTACTTTTTTATTTGTAGATAATTCTGTCCATAAGGTTACATGGTTAGAGCGAAGATCTTAACCTGAACTATAACTTTCTAATTATTGTAAATAAAGGACCCTTGAATATTTTTTTTAGTCAACACCATTATAATAATTTGAGGATTAGTTCTTCTACTTGCAAAATGCTGTGCTAAGAGTTGAATCATAAGAAATATTAAATAATTTAATACTTCCATCAATATAAGCATAGTCAAGTTATTAGCAATGAAATGGGTGTGTAAGCGTTGAACAGAGATATCTCAAATTGTTTACCCAAAAAATCTCAAAGTGCTTGCTTATCGGCTTGGAATGTGGGGGAAATATAATAGTGCGCTATTAAACTAGGAACAAAAATATATATCTTGAAGCTTAATTACAAGTGTGAATGACATAAAGTACGGATATTGATGAAAATAAAAGTAATAAAGCTGAATTGAGGGTGGGGCGGTATAATGATAAAAATACTATAGAGGATGAGTCAACCAAAAGCTACGCACATGTGTGGTAATGCTTCAAAAGCAAACTGTATGTGTGTGCATGTGTCTATATATATCTGCATGTGAATACATATATATTTGTATGTATCTGTACATTATTATATAGTACTCCAAAAATATCTTGATGTAGAGGAAGGCTTGTGCTTCAAGAATATTGTAATAAGTGGTATTTTTTCTTCGAAGGGATGAATCAGAAACAAAGTTCACCACCATGTGCGCATAGCTTGTATATATTTTGCGGAGCAAGCAACATGTTTTATTCTTTTAGAAGAAGAAAGATGGACAACTATATTTGCAATAATTTTATTCTTTGCTGCAATGATTATATGATATTATAATGTGCAATTATTTAACACAAGAACACATATTTATTTTTTCCCACTTTATATAATATTTTATTTTTGTGTAGCGGTAAAATTGTTGTCACGTGACTAAGAGCTCAAGAGAGTCGAACATATATGATATTTTCCTTGTTTTTTAAAAGAATTTATATAAACAGAGAGAAAAGTATACATATAAGATGTCATACCAATCTTAAGAATAGACTAGTTTAGAACTTATAAGATTGAACATAAACTCAAAACAACATGGAAATAAAAACACAAGTACAATAATTACATGCAAATAAATATCGTTAGTTGTCGTAATGATATTTCATTAAGTTCACCTTGCATTATATGAGTTGTACACTAATTCCTTATAATAATTTTGATGCAGTAATTGATTTTGTATGAAGTGTTTTACTTTTTTCAATCATCCTTTTTTGGCCATGGACTTTCACTTTTTTCAATAATCGCATCTAATCTATTACTGTATTGATAAATGATATTCATGTTAAAATGTTGATTAATTCCATAGTTATATGTTAAGTTCAATTTTGAAAAATAACATGGCTGATAAAATAAATTATTGACTGATATTTTTAAGGTTAAAAATTGAGAAAATACATATACATAAAGTTAAGGACCATATCCAAATTTAGGTCACCAAAGCTACTTTTAACTATATAATACTATATTAGATTAAATATTCGAGCATTAGCTTTGAGTAGTGTGATCATTTTTTTAATATTTGCTGTTAATGAAGACCCTCAATCTTATCTAAGAATGAAAGCTAAGTTGCTAGGTCTAACTACTACTCCATCCGTTCATAAATATAAGAGCACTTTAACTTTTTTGGAGAATCCTAATAAAGCAAAATATGGTAATTAAAAATTGATTTCCCCAAATTTTTTCACTAAACTAGTTTATTTGACTTATGAACTTACATATGATCTAATAATATTTAAAATATGTTATGATTAAATTGTTCATTTTGCTTTCTTAAGATTCTCCAAAAAAGTCAAAGTGCTCTTATATTTAGGATCGGATGGAGTATTGGTTATATTTTACTGAGTCTAATGTCACTAATGTGCTGGATCGTCACATGATTCTTTGTAACTTTTGTTTCTGACCTTCATGATCATGATTGTTTGCAAGTACTCAATTCCTTTGAATTTTGTCCCTTAGGTTTTAAAAAAATTGAGACTTTTTTTTGAAGCGAGGATAGATCTAAATTACGGCGACTATAATTATAAAAGTTACTTTTTTTCAAATGGATGTTATAGAGTCCAACAAGATCTCTATATTAAATGGCCATTCGTTTTATAATAATTCCTTGTTACAAGCAAGTGCTAGTAGCACAAATGATGTCATTTTTTTTAAAAAAAAGTAGTAATAATGGTATAAATGGGCTTGTCTTGGTGGATCATGGAATATTTTGATCGGGCGTTCGTGTACATCTAGTCTGGTCATATTTTTTCCCAATAAAAAGTAAAACCACATAATTTTGAAAAGCTTACTTGCTGTAAGGGTTTTAAAGCTCATGCTCTGATCCTATCTCGATCCCACTAGCTCATTCACTTATTTGCTTCTTTATTATATTTTTTAATTTTCATTATATCCATATCTCTATCTTCTCCCATATTCAATGCACACATTAAAAAGGGATTTGGTTTCCCTCTATTCAACTTCATTTCCCATCAACTTGCCATCTTCTCTATCTCATCTTCTAGATAAAAAAGTGACTTGTATAGATTTAATGTTTTATAAAAATTGTTAATCAAATTTGAATTCATATAGATAAATTAAAGATATTTTAGCTTAAAACTTCAACAAAAACATTTAAATTTTATTTTATAAAATATTATTAGGAAAGTGTTCAAATTTCAATGTAACAATTGAAATGAAAAGTAAATTGGAAATGTAGTGGAGAAAACAGACCCTATTAATGGTTAGAAAATTTTAATTCGTTAAAAAGACATGTGCAATTCATCTTTAGTGGATGTAACTCTTCTTTAGTTGTATGCCATGTATCTTCAATTCTATGAGTTAAAGAAGAGTTTACTACCCACTTTTATAGTCAGGGTTTAGTATGTTCTTAATCAATTTTTCCTAGAATAATTAAAATTACTAAGACTGACAAATGACAGTAGTCGGTCTAGAAGTTAAGCACAGCGAAGGCCCATTTATGTTGTTCATATTAGTCCATCCATTGGATGGCCCAGCCCGGCCACATTAGAGGCTAGAAGAACTAGACATCTCGTGAGAAATATGAAAATATCAAGAGATAATATAATAATGATGCTTTTAATAATTGCCTACTTTGGTTGAGAAGGAGACTAGTGCTTCAAGTAGTACATTGTAATAAGAAAAATAGTTTATCTTTGAAGGGATCGGTGAGAAATAAAGTTCATCACCATGTGCCTTGTATTTTCCTAAATTGTAGGTTGGACGATAAGATCATATTTTCCCTTTTCTAGAGGAAAAACCGTAGTCTTTCAAAGTTACTTTTAGAATTTGCGGTCCTTCATCACAATTAACTTCTTTGGCCTTTCAAAGTAAAGCAATCTTCCCTTTGAAATGAAGAATGCCAATAACATTCTAATAGAAATTCGGAGAAAGACAGGTCACTTTATTTATTTAATTTTGTGGCAATAGCGGCCTTAAGGGCCAATATTATTATTTTGGAAGTTTCCACCAAGGAACATTTTTTCTTAGAAGTTTCTAGTAGTGATTTCTTCTTAGATGTTTAAAATTGGGAGTAATCTCACCCCAAAAGTTTTTTGAGATCTCGCCCCAAAAGTTTAAAATTGGGAGTAATGTCACCCGAAATTGACAAATCAACCAGTTCACTACTAGTTGACCTATTTTGTTAACAAGTATGCTAACTCATGTAATATTATGTGGTAATAAATTGGCATGGCAGATAGTAAAATAGATAAACTAATAGTTGTACGTTTGATTTGTTAGTTTTGAGGCGACATTGCTCCCAATTTCAAACTTCTGGGGCAAAATTAGTCATTATAAAGTTTCGGGGCAAGATTGGTCCCAATTTTAAACTTCTAATATAAAATAAAAATGGTCCTAAAAAAACTTTGGGAGGCAAAATTGCTGCTTAATGGAATGGAAACTTCCAAGACAAAAATGGTATTTGTCCCTTTAGTATTTGCGTACAAATCCCGTTGACCTGTTTAATGAGTTAGACTAGCACTAAATAGATATTCTTCTTATCATTTTATCTTAACTATTAGCACTTCATGGCTCACATGCATGTGCTATATATTTACGTATGTTACCTATGTTAAAAGAATTATAATCAGTACAGGTCTTTTTCACTCAACCTGCTGATCATTGAACAAACAAGGAATAGTGGCTAATAGAATGGAGAACTTGTCTTCCTTCTGTCGCATCACTTTACACTTCCAGAAGCTCAGGTTCATGTCCAATCTTGAATTTTCGGTTTGTTTTACTTTCTGCACACTGAGAATGCTTTTCTTATGCATGCAGTCAAAAGTTTTTGATTTTTTAGTGGCAACTTCTGCTTTTAAAGCTCAAAGATATTTCAGAATAGTAATTAAAGAGGCATAGAAGTCAACGGGTCTTTGTTAGTTTTTTCTGCCTGACATTTTTGAATCTCAATGTAAATATTTGTTTGGTCACGATTAATGGAGCGATTACTCTGATTGTGATAGTTTGCAATCTAACTCCCACTGGAGTTTTCTTTGTTGAATGACATGTACAAAATCATGTGGGCTATCTATTTTATTCTGTCATATGAAACCTGTAAAAGGAAATTCTCTAAAGTATCTCAGTATTTTTTCGTTATTAGAATTTATAGATCCCTGTCTTTTCCTATCTAATTTTTCTGTTATGGAGAAAATGTACTCCCTCCGGTCCTATTTATAAGTGGTCAACCGTCACTAAATTTTGGTCCTTAATATGAGTCACCAACTAACATTAACTAACTCATTTATTAAAATTTTCCCAATACACCCTTAGCATTGGAAAATGAACATTTGAAGATGAGAAGAGAGAGAAGATGAAAAAAGGCACATGTATGCTTATAAAGATGAAAGAGGTAGTGGATCATAGTAATAAAGGTAAGAGGGGCAAAAATGGAAAAGACAAAAATAACAAGACCAATTTAATGACTCAACTTCCATTAACCTCCATTCCTTGGTATGTACAATTTGGGCTGTTGGCGACTTATAAATAGGACCGGAGTTAGTACAAGGCTAACAATGCAAACGAAAATTCCAATGGAGTAGTGCATTTATAGTTAATTGCAATCGTCAATCGATTTGAGTAGAATGCATTGATTAACCCTTCATTTATGTGCCAAGAGGCGTGATGTTTTTCATGATTCATTCATAACCAAAATTTTGTGTATGAATGCGAAAAATGGTCCCCTGCATATTACTGTAATTTTTTTCGGTGATCTGGACTTGTCACATTTCGATTTCCTTCCATCCCTTTACTTCTGACCTCTTACCAAGAGGTGTGATTGTTTCATTCAACTAATGTTTTTTTTTTCCATTTAAGATTGATGTAACTTGTACTTTGGTGGTGGAAACCCAGTTCAATTACTTCTAACTTCTGAGATTGAAATTGGGTGGAACTGAATTGATCAAGGAAATAAATGGCCTCAATTGATAACCATGTTTTTCTTTCTTTACAGTGGTATTTGGCTATTTGCACGTGCTGTGCAGTAATAAGTCATGGGTCATCTTCTCTTGCTGATTTTTTTATACTTCTAGGTAGCTGTTTTGTTATTGTTGAAGTGTCTTAATTATTTGATATTTGAGATTAAACGGTCCTCTTGGATGGACTGTGAAGGTCTCAAGTACTGTAATAGCTATATAAAGCTCGAAACGGTGTAAAAAAAACAAAATGAATAATTCAATGCAGCTCATTGGATCACATTGAACCTAAAGCTTAAGAGAAAATGTTACCATGTATTTGAAACTTCCTGTCAAGAACCAAATAATTCTAAAACGTTGAACGTTTTAGAGCTTCTGTTTATACCCACAAATTTACTAATGAAATATGACAGAGGTTATATACTTCTGTTTCTGTACATATTTGTCTTTGTTTGTGTTGTCTTTATGTTAATCAATTAAACTTTTTTCTATGCAGTGCCATACAGAGTAGGTAGCAAGCCTAAAAAGTTCTAAAGATTGCTGAAGCCTCAGCCTATTTAATTCTGGTGCCTTAAATTAGAGGTAGTAATGTTTCTTTTGCCGCATATGGAGATTCATGTACTAAATTCATAGAATAAATCTCATTACTACATGATTATTATATCCTGTCCCATTTTATTTGCGTCTTAGCAAGTCTTTGCACATTAAAATGATGTAAATCATGCTATGATGGAACAAGCTGGAATGCAGAAATAACAACAGTAGTACAGTAGAATACCATGCATGGAACCTAGAAATGAAGAACTCCATTCTATGCCACAGTCTACCGTGCACTATATGAGAATGCTTTGAGTATGGTGGCTTCTTTGCTTTAAATTATATCTCATGCCTCCATGACACATTTCTCTTTACTGACTGGTGTTCAGTTGTTTGTATATATGCTCTTTTTCGCTTTTTTTTTTTCCTTTCAAAATCATCCTGATTTATGTGGGAATGATTAAGGTAGGGGGGATATTTAATTAGTTATTATGCTAAAACCTCAAGTTTTTAGATCATTATGGTTCCAAAAACAACTACACTAGTACACTCTGTCACTGACTCCTTTTATTCATTCATATATTAGTTCTTCCCAAAATGTTAAGAACTAGAATGATGAAAATGACATAAGGATTGGATTTAAATTTTGAATAATCTTAAAAAAACATGTTAAAGTTAAAAGAAATAAAAATAAAATGTTTATAAAATTCAACATCAACGCCTTTTAATTATTTAACTCTGCCTATACGGATTGTCTCTCTTTACAACATGAAATTTTATATATATGCTAAACATACCCATATGTGCTTTAGATATTTTAACATTAAACTTGATTGCCTCACCAAAATTATTAATGAAATTACATCCATTGTTAAATCAACCCACTATACTAGCGTTCAAATTCAATGCTCATCCTTGAACTGAGATTTTAAAGATCCGAATTCAGAAAATGTGAATTTTGTTTAAAGTGAACATTTTAAAAGTTTATCTTTATTTTATTAGATTTTCAATATAAAAATAAAGGATAAACTTATATATTTTATTTGAACAAACAAATTTCGGCTTATTGTATTACATATGAATGTATGCAAGAATTCATCATTACAAGAAACTGAAAAGATAAGCAATACGTTGCATATTTTTATTGAAACATATATTCCTCAATCAATCTAGCTATTCAAAGTTAGAGAAATTTCTAAAGCCAAATTTAACAAAGCTAGAAGGTTGAGGTGATTTAAAGTATGCAACAAGACCCACAAATGGAGCATTAAGGTAAGTAGTAGGTTCAGTTTGACTAACATCCAATCTCGTGTCGTTGAAAGAGTCATCTTCTGTTGGACCTCCGACGAGGGCACCAACAAGGATGTTAGGGTTTGGTGTATCTAAATCGAAGTATTTATTATATCCTTCGGAACACTCAATGTGCTTTGGATGTTGGTCTAGTGAAGGCATGGATGAACCACGGTGGTGGATCTTTTGTGGAAACTTGTTACTATATCCCACCATATATGACATCCCTAATGGGTTCTTTCCTAGAATATAATCAACCTGAAATCACAGTCCAAAACATAGTTATAAGAATTTTGAATGAGATCCATTTTTGGTTCAACACAGATGACCTCCTCTAGTATATTTATTAGGTAGCTTGAAATTAAATCGTAATTTTCTTACATTGAATTGTAAATTGTCTAGATAGTTTAAGAAATTTTACAATTTAGTATTTACAATGTTTGTAATTTAGCCCCTATTAATGAAAACTGTGCATTTGTCAAATTTATTAATGGATGGTAATATGCAGAATATACGAAGACAACACCAACATTTAAGATATTTAACAAATTACACTATTCAATTAGTTTTAAATATAGGATATAATTGACTAAATTATTAAAATTAAAAGAATTGGTTGAATTGGTTATTTGTTATTATTGTATAAAAATGTGTTATTTTGAGTGCAATAGTGAAGTAAACATGTTTTTTTTTACTGAATTGTTTTCTTGGACTGAAAGAGATTTCATGTTTGAATTCACGAATATGTTGATAAGTTCCTTGGTATGTAATCCTCCATATTATACCCTCAATTATTCAGGTCCGAAAAGTTATACCTGACTACGATTAAATATGATGAGTCTATCAAACAATCACAAAATACACACACACACCCACCTGACTATGATTTATATATGTCATTTTGAAAATACGGCTTAAAGATAAATAAATTAAATGATCATATTTTAAAACAAATACCTGAGATTTGGCGAGATTGATGAGTGCACTTGGGTCAGCAGTAACACCTCCTCCACAGTCGACTACTCTTTTAGCAGCTTGCAGGAGGCGTGCATACACAACTAGAAGGAACGATAATGATGTTGTATGTTGAAGGTTGCTTGGTCCCAGTTTGAACATAAGCCCACCTTAATGTATAGTTATTTAAAATTTGGAAACCCTGTGAGTTCAATATTATTAACAAAGTATATTAAGTTTATTAATTCTTAAAAATATTACCTTTAGAGTAGGTTGCGATTTTGGTTGGAGAATTGGGCAATACAGAGCACACAAAAGCGTCTGCCATTGGAACATAGGGATTCGCGCTGGAAGGATCAGTCAATACCCACTGCCAAATCAACAACAAAAATATTTACAAAATTTAATCAAAGCAAGTTTACTAATAAAAGATTGATATTCACATCAATACGTAAAAAAATAACTGTTCAAGAGTTTTTTTACCTGAAAAATAATAATAGCCTTAGTCTATCATCATCATAATGTTGATTGATTTTGTGTACACAGTAATGAGTAGAGCTAGATATAATCTCAAAGTTGAATTTTGAATTCTTTGTGAATAACATAAAGAAGGATAAAATTATTACGCATGGCCCATGAATAACTTATTAATTCAGAAAAGAAATCTTAGGTGCCAGATAAAAAAAAATTAGGCACAACTCAGTTGCATGAATTTATTTAATAAAAGGTCCAAGGGATTCAATTAATATTATAACATACTGGAAAATTTAAAGGTTTCCCTTATCACTACAAAAAAAACGGCGCTTTCCGGCGTACACCTTCCGGCGTTTTCATCAAAAACGTCGGAAATGGCATGCCTTCCGGCGTTTTCTAAAAAACGCCTAAAAGAAACGCCGCAAAATTTGGCGCGCACTTCCTGCCTTCTTTCCCACGCACACATACCGGCGTTTGTGGACACCAAAACGCCTGTATGTATATTTTAATAAAAAAATTTGTTATTTGCTTTTCTTTTTCTTTTTTTTTTTGAAAAAAATAACACATATCGGCGTTTTTCATTCTTAAAAACGCCGGTAAGTATTAAATAATATTTTTTTAAAAAAACCATGCATACCGGCGTTTCCTGGAAATGCCGATAAGCGTAAGAAAAACGCCGGTAAGTATTAAATAATATTTTTTTTAAAAAAACATGCATACTGGCGTTTCCTGGAAATGCCGATAAGCGTAATAAAAACGCCGGTAAGTATTAAATATTATTTTTTTAAAAAACATGCATACCGGCGTTTCCTGAAAACGCCGATAAGCGTATGAAAAACGCCGGTAAGTATTAAATATTATTTTTTTTAAAAAAAACATGCATACCGGCGTTTCCTGGAAATGCCGATAAGTGTAAGAAAAACGCCGGTAAGTATTAAATAATATTTTTTTTAAACGCCGGTAAGTTCATATTAAATAATAGCATACCGGCGTTTCATCAAAACGCCGGTATGTCAATTATTAAAATAATGGACATACCGGCGTTTCGGGAAACGCCGGTATGTCTGAATATTATATTATTTTCTACATCCCGCGTTTCGGCGTTTGTGGGTACCCTACGGCGTTTGTAAAAACGCCGATGTGCTACTTTTCCACGTTTTTTTTCGGCGATTTGCAAAAACACCGTAGAGTTGTTTCGCCGGAAAAAACGCCGGAAAGAGGCAAAAATAAACGCCAGTAAGCGGCAAGTGTTTTGTAGTGTATATATTTCAAACCCCTTAAAACCAATTATTATAAAATGAAATTTAGGAGATAGTCATTCTGCTCACTTAGCTTGTATGTTTTGAGATGTTTTATAATTAATTGCGTATATGTCGGAATCACAATAAATTTTCCTAAATGTTTAATGAAATTAAAAAAAAGAAGGTTAAGTAATAAACCTGTGAAACAAGAACATTAATTCCAGCATGCTTGCCGGCCCATCCAAAATCTAAGGTTCCAGGATCACTCATTAGAACTGGAAATCCTCTAATGTTCCGAATCACTGTCTTTATTTCTATGCTTCCTATGTTTGCTTTCACAAAGTCCCAATATTTCCCCTCTCCTGTTGCCTTGTACAACCATGCCGCTCCCCAGATCAACTCATCCTGATTCCACAATATAATCATATATAATGTATTTATATCGGGGGAATGCGAAACAAGAAATTTCTAACCCAACTTTAGTTACAAAAAACTATGAACAAATTAGAGAAGAATCAAAAGATGCTCAAAATGTTAACGACCCGCCTACTGTACTGTGTTCAAATGTTCCTCCATCAAAGAGAATGATCTCGCATAGGATGAATGTGTATTTTATCTTTGTGTTGTTTGTATATATTAATTAGGCTTGTCTTTATATCAAAATGCCTGATTTTTGACAATCTGATATATTTTGACTGAGGGGGCATATATTCATGATTGAATGAAGTTAAGTCTAATAGAGTTTTTGGATGACATACGTACCATGTAGCCATTATAATCACAGTAGAAAGGGCATGGAGCACCTATGTCGTTGTAAGTTCCTCGATGGTTATTTGCAAAGTCAAACACCTACACACGACATACACACTCGCTTATTAAACTAAAATCAGGCATTAATGATTAACATGAAATTAATAAATTGGGTTGACGAATTCAATGGATTACAAAACTCAGATAGAGATATATGCCCAAAGTAAACTCGATTTACATTACGTTTTCAAAATCAAGAGATATATAGACTTATGATACTGAATCCCGCTTTTGATGTGCCTATATATGTGATAAATAAGCGAGCCCTTATATAGCGATTAATATGATTACTTTCAATATAGCATAGAATTGGTAGATCTGTCACTGAAATTATATTATCGTTCACATCAAGCCTATGTTTGTAGCAAGGAAATAATAATAAAATTAAAAAAAAAACATTATACGTCGGTTAAACTAAGTAACTGAAATAAAAAGTCATTTTTATATACGCCAATTATTTACTGAGATAAACTACCCTTACAATCTCATATATTCTCCCTTCATCCCATAATATAATATAAATTAGTGTTTACTAAATTGTTATATTTGAGAAAAATATAAAAAGTTATTGAAATCAATTAATCTGTCTAAAACATATTTAATGTTTTCCCATCTTTACCCTTATCTATGAAGAGGATAAGTATACTTATCATCCTACCTAGGATGATGAATTGGTGATTGGATGAGAAAAATGAGAGAGAGAAAGTGCATATGAGGAAGATGAGAGAGTGTTGTACGTCAACACCGGTAAAAGCAGAAAAAATAAAGAATATTGTACTGCAACAATTAATTCAGTTACTCATAAAACATAATCACTTGACCACATGAGTACACCATAAATGAATTTATCTATGACCACACACAATCTTAATAATGATCACATATGGTCATATTGCAACAATAATTCATCGATAGTGGTAAATAGTAAAACTAAATTACATGAAGAAAACATAAATTGTAATTAATTCATGACATGCAAGTGATGAATCCAAATAATCAAACATATAAACATACCCCAATGGCGTGACTAAGAAGCTCCTTGGAATATTGATGATCTGAATGGGCAAACACCATGGAAGAAGCAGCAAGAGCTGCAGCAATTTCAGCAGCAAGCTCTGAACCAGGCTTATCTGGAGTAAGAAAATAGGTGGTTCGAGGAGTGTCCATGTCTTCTGGTCTCTCCCAACAATCATGATCTCCACCAGGTTCTCCAACTTGAGCAACAACAACGTTAGGGTCACTTGTTGCTTTTAGAAAATAGTCACTTCCCCATCTTATTGCTTCCTTAGCATTTTTAAGCTCTGAACCCATTGAGTTTCCAAACTCTAAGACACTCCATGCCAACATTGTGGTTGAGAATGCCATCGGAAAATGGAATTTTACATTGTCACCAGCATCATAGTATCCTCCAACCATGTCAATCTGATAATTAATATTGATGGAGCATTTTGGAATCAATTGAACTAATTTCAGTGAATGACATAAATCTATGAATTATTGCGACCAGTGTCAACATTTAAATAAGCCTAAAAAATTAAAAATAGAGTTTGTGACTTAAGGCATACAGTTACATGTGACTTCTATTTAAAATTGAGTTGACTAATTTGGAAAGATTTAAAAGCTAAATAAATTATTTAATTTTTTTGATACAGTATTTAAATTTAATTTATGTTATATGGCCTCTCTTAAACACTGCTGAATAATTATATATTAATTTATAAGCTAAGTCAGAGAATTAGATTATAGAAAGATGGTTAAATATGGATACTTTAAATTAATTTATCAAGTTTTCTTGATCTTAAATTGGTCAAGTGTGTTTTATTTTAATGAATGAAGGTAATGCTATATTTTCTTAAGAATAGGTCTAAAGGTTATTTTGTTGAATATATGCTTTTAAACATACAAATTAAATGAATTAATGCTTAATTTCAATGTCATGCAATTTTCATTTATTTTTATCAAATAAATTATATAATTATGTTAATTAATGTGTTAATATACTTATATGAGCAATAAATACAATGATAAAATTGTAGTTAAATTATAAAATCAAAATATATTGATAGAATTAACAATTAACTTAATGATACATAATAATATAAAAAAAATGCACATATAAGTATATTAAATTTAAAATAAAACATAATTCAATAGAGATTGATGGAAACCATAAAACGCTTAATCTACTAGAATTATGTCATAGTAAATGAATCAAATTATAAATTTAAAATATATCAATAAAGTTGACAATTAACCTAATGATGCATAATTATATAAAAAAAGTATCATATAAGTATGTATATTAAATTACACATAGAAAAAAAATAAATCAATAGAGATTTAAGCTAAGGAACCATAAAACATATAATATTGATCTAATTAACGAAAAGTAAATAGAAAAGTACAGATTAAACTATGTGTTAATTGAGAGAAGTAGCCAATTATATATTGAAATGATCACTTAATGTCGTTTATTTTAGTCATTCTTCTCCTTTTCCTTTGCACATCTTTGTTCATCAATTTGTTTAAAATTATATCAATTCACTTAAATGTCTACTTGGTTTGATATTTATCTTGGTAGTTTTCACCAAGGTGATCAAATTCTTAAGTTTGAGTAAACTTGTGAGAAGAATGCAAACTCAAATTGTAAATTGACTCAAATCGTAAACTCGAACAAGTTTACATTTATTAATATATATGTTTAATTTGTAATATATTATTAAATAAAAATAAAAAACAACAATTTAACTTGTATATATTTTAAATATAAATTGTTGATATCAAATATCAACATTCTTACTTAATTAACTTCAATAAAAAAATTTATGAAATATGTATATAAGCTCATAACATAAATGGTCAAATAAAAACAAATTTAAGTTACTCATTATTTTGGCTTGGTAAAGTCAACTTGTAAGTTTGAGAATAATGGTTTTCACTATTAATACAATCATAATTTCATTATATTAATGTAGCTTTGGTCGGCGCAATATGACAAACAAATTTAATTAAAAGTAAACTTACGGCCAGAACAATCCCAAAATGAATTGATCATTGAAAATTCATATATACTGTTCTCGAGACTGTAATGTTATTTAAAACGGGACAAAAACACTCATATTGAAAATCTTATTGATGCAATTAAATGACCTGAATCAGAATATGATTACTCTGTGTAAAAAAAATTGTAAAACTATTTCTGTGTATAAAAATTCATATGTAATTAACAAAGGAATTCTCAAGGCGGATTTTTTCCCCAATTGTTACTAAAATTTAACAATATTTAATTTAGAGTAATATTAAATCTTTACAACGTGAGAAATATGAAAATATTGCATTTTATATAGATGCCGCTTTAAATAAAATGCATCAAAAGAAACAGGAGAAATGTTAATAAGTAAAGACTGAGGGAGGAAAGAGAAATTTACATTAGCATCAGAGCCATCCTTAAGAGCAGAATCTTTTCGCCATGTCATACGTTGAGAAGATGGCAATTTCCCTGACCTTTGCCCTTCAAAGAACAGTATACTCTTTCTTAATGCATCTGCATAATCGGCTGAATCCGCTATTACCATCATCGTGGTCATCACCAGAATTGCTAATAACTTGGATGAAGCCATTCTTCAAAACCCTTCAATCTGCAGAAAATACTGTAATGATGAAACAAGTGCAGGCTCGTCAAAGCCTTATATAGCTCATCTTCGCCAGCTTCTGTTTTGCATATTAATTGCTAGCTGATAACAAAGATTTGTTCCCATTATAATTAAAGCAATTCATATCCACACAATAATTACATTGCTACTTGAGCATAACTTCTCTGGATTTTGATTCCTCAATTATTTTCCTTTCATCATAAGAATTAAAGTTAGTTGATTCATTGCATATAGTTATATATGGACATTAATAAATACTCCAACAGAAGCTAACAATATATGGACATATAGTTACACCCAAGGTCAAACTCGTGATTATAAGTAAACTTGCGGAGATAAGATAAACTCGGAATGTAGACTCGAATCTTAAACTACTAAGAGTTTACATTTATAAAAAAACATGTATTTCTTTTATATAATTAAATAAGAATACAAAAATAATAATAAATTGACTTAAATTTATTTTAAATATATATATCAATATTCATACTATATCAACCTCGATAGATAAATTTCTATGATATCCATATTTAAATTCATTGAATTTTGTCTATTTAAAATAATTAAAATGAGTTAAGTAGCAAGTTAACACAATTTTCTGTAAGATAAAAATGTAAAAACGGTGAATTCACAATGTAAACGATTAAGTTTCTACCCAATTTTCAAAGACTGAAAGTTTAGATGACTCATAAAACATTTTGGTTAGATAGTGTCGTAAAAACGGTAAAATTTGAGTGTCAATTCGTGAGTTTGACAACAATGGTTACACCCCTGATTCGTTCATATGCTAACAATTGTGGAGGCTTATATATATTCCCTCAACTTGATCACTCGGCTAAAATGAGAAAGCTTATCAGCCTAGCATTTAAATATGGGAAAAAAGGGAGAAGGGGCAATTACGATTTACGAGTGTTTACATTTTTTTTGTTTTCTTAAAATTTTTTGTCATGTATAATATTAGGTGGTAATAAGTTGGCATGTCATATCAATAATATAGATAAATTAATAGTTGAACGTTTGATTTGTTAGTTTGGGGTGACATTGCTCCCAATTTCAAATTTCCAAGATGAAATTAGTCATTAAAAAAGTTTGGGGCGAGATTGCTCCCAATTTTAAACTTAAGTGAAATTGGTCCCACGAAACTTGCGGGCTGTTTAATGGAATGGAAACTCTTAAGGCAAAAATGGCATTTTCCCCTTTGATATTTGCGTACGAATCCCGTGGACCGCTTTAATGAGTCAGATTAGCATTCTTCTAATCATTTCACCTTAACTATTAGCACTTCATGGTTCACATGCATGTTCTATATATTTACGTATGTCCCCTATGTTAAAGAAGTTATAATCAGTATAGGTCATTTGCACTCAGCCTGCTGATCATAGAACAGACATGTAATAGTGGCTAATAAAATGGAGAACATGTCTTCCTTCTGTCACATCACTTAACCCTTCCAGAAGCTCAGGTTGATGTCCAATCTTGATTTTTCGGTTTGTTTTAATTTCGGCACCTGAGAATGCTTTTCTTATGCATGCAGCCAAAAGTGTTTAATTTGTTAGTGGCTGCTTCTACTTGTAAAGCTCGAAGAAATTTCAGAATATTAATTAAAGAGGCATATAAGTCAACGGGTCTTTGTAAGTTTTCTCTGCCAAATTCCCGTGACATTTTTTAATCTCACTGCAAATATTTGTTTGGTTACAATTAATGGAGCGATTACTCGGATTGCGATCGTTTGAGTAGGGTGCATTGATTAGCCCTTCATTTATGTGCCAAGGGGTGATGTTTTCATGTTTCATCTTCATAATCAAAATTTTATGTATCAATGCGAAAAATAGCGCCCTGCATATTACTGTAATTTTTTTCGGTGATCTAGACTTGTCACATTTCGATTTCCTTCCATCCCTTTACGTCTGACCTCTTACCAAGAGCTGTGATTGTTTCATTCAACTGATGTTTTTTCCATTTAAGATTGATGTAACTTGCTTGTGCTTTGGTGGTGGAAACCCAGTTCAATTACTTTTATATTCTGAGATTGAAATTGGGTGGAACTGAATTGATCAAGGAAATAAATGGCCTCAATTGATAACCATGTTTTTCTTTCTTTACAGTGGTATTTGGCTATTTGCACGTGCTGTGCAGTAGTAAGTCATGGGTCATCTTCTCTTGCTGATTTTTCTTTCTTCATACTTGTGTATTTGTTTTTGTTTGCCGTCATCTTTATGTTAATCAATTAAAACTTTTTTCTATGCAGTGCCATACAGAGTAGGTAGCAAGCCTAAAAAGTTCTAGAGATTACTGAAGCTGAAGCCTATTTAATTCTGGTGCCTTAAATTAGAGGTAGTAATGCTTCTTTTGCTGCATATGGAGATTCATGTGCTAAATTCATAGCATAAAACTCATTAATTACTTCATGATTATTATATCCTGTCCCATTTTATTAGCGTCTTAGCAAGTCCTTGCACATTAAAATGATATAAATCATGCTATGATGGAACAAGCTGGAATGCAGATATAGCAACAGTCAGTACAATACCGTGCATGGAACCTAGAAATGAAGTACTCCATTCTATGCCACAGTCTACCGTGCACAATATGAGAATGCTTTGAGTATGGTGGCTTCTTTGCATCAAAGTATATCTCATGCCTCCATGACTTTCTTCTTTACAGACTGGTGTTCAGTTGTTTGTAAATATGCTCTTTTTCGCTTTATTTTTTCCTTTCAAAATCATCCTGAGTTATGTGGGAATGATTAAGGTAGGAGATACTCCCTTCGTTCATAAATATAAGAGCACTTTGACTTTTTTTGGAGAATCCTAAGAAAGCAAGATATGGTAATTAAAAATTGATTTTTCCCAATTTTTTTCACTAAACTAGTTTATTTGACTTGTGAACTTACATATGATTTAATAATATTTAAAATATGTTATGATTAAATTGTTCATTTTGCTTTCTTAGAATTCTCCAAAAAAAGTCAAAGTGCTCTTATATTTAGGAACGGAGAGAGTATTTAATTAGTTATTATGCTAAAACCTCAAGTTTTTAAATCATTATGGTTCCAAAAACAAATACACTCGTTCACTGACTCCTTTTGATTCATTCATATATCAGTTCTTCCCAAAATGTTAAGAACTAGAATGATGAAAATGACATAAGGATTGGATTTAATTTTTGAATAATCTTAAAACAACATTTTAAGTTAAAAGAAATAAAAAATTTAAATATATATATAAATTCAACATCAACACCTTTTAATTATTTAACTCTGCCTATACGGATTGTCTCTCTTTACAACATGAAATTTTATATGCTAAACATACCCATATATGATATTTTAATATTAAACTTGATTGCCTCATCAAAATTTTTAATGAAATTACATCTTTTGTTAAATCAACCCACTATACTAGCATTCAAATTAAATGCTCATCCTTGAACTGATATTTTAAAGATCCGAAGAATTCAGAAAATGTAAATTTTGTTTAAAGTGAACATTTTAAAAGTTTATCTTTATTTTATTAGATCTTTTTCAATATCAAAAATGAAGGATAAACTTATATTTTATTTGAACAAACAGATTTCAACTTATTGTATTACATATGAATGTATGTAAGAATTCATCATTACAAGAAACCGAGAAGATAAGCAATAATACATTGCATATTTTTATTGAAACATATATTCCTTGATTAATCTAGCTATTCAAAGTTAGAGAAATTTCTAAAGCCAAATTTAACAAAGCTAGAAGGTTGAGGTGATTTGAAGTATGCAACAAGACCCACAAAGGGAGCATTAAGGTAAGTAGTAGGTTCAGATTGACTAACATCCAATCTTGTGTCTTTGAAAGAGTCATCTTCTGCCGGACCTCCGACGAGGGCACCAACAAGGATGTTAGGGTTTGGTGTATCTAAATTGAAGTATTTATATCCTTCGAAACACTCAATATGCTTTGGATGTTGGTCTAGTGTGGGCAAGGTTGAACCACGGTGATGGATCTTTTGTGGAAACTTGTTACCATATCCCACCATATATGACATCCCTAATGGGTTCTTTCCTAGAATATAATCAACCTGAAATCACAGTCCATTTGTAACATAGTTATAAGAATTATCCATTTTTATTCAACATAGAAGACTTCCTCTAGTATATTTATTAGGTAGCTTGAAATTAGATCGTAATTTTCTTACATTGAATTGGAAATTGTCTGGATATGTTTAAGAAATTTAACAATTAAGTATTTACAATATTTGTAATTTAGCCCCTATTAATAAAACTGTGCATTTGTCAAATTTATCAATGGATGGTAATATGCAGAATATACGAAGACAACACGAACGTTAAAGCTATTTAATAAATTACACTATTTAATTAATTTTACATATAGTATATATATAATTAACTAAATTATCAAAATTTAAAAAAATGGTTGAATTGGTTATTTGTTGTTATTGTATAAAAATGTGTGTTATTTTGAGTGCATTGTGATAAGTTCCTTGGCATGTAACCCTCCATATTATACCCTCAATTATTCAGGTAAAAAAAATTATATACCTGACTACGATTAAATATCGATGAGTCTATCAAACAATCACAAAACACACACACACACACACACACCTGACTATGATTTATATATATTATTTTGAAAATACCCTTTAAAGATAAATAAATTAAATTATCATATTTTAAAACATACCTGAGATTTGGCGAGATCGATGAGTGTACTTGGGTGAGCAGTAACACCTCCTCCACAGTCGACTACTTTTTCAGCAGCTTGCAGGAGGCGTGCATACACAACTAGAAGGAACGATAATGATGTTGTATGTTGAAGGTTGCTTGGTCCCAGTTTGAACATAAGCCCACCTTAATGTATTGTTATTTAACATTTAATTTGGAAACCCTGTGAGTTCAATATTATTAACAAAGTATATTAAGTTTATTAATTCTTTAAAAAATTACCTTTAGAGTAGGTTACTATTTTGGTTGGAGAATTGGGCAATACAGAGCACACAAAAGCGTCTGCGTTTGGAATAAAGGGATTCGCGCTGGAAGGATCAGTCATTACCCACTGCCAAATCAACAACAACACTATTTTAAAAATTTAATCAGAGCAATTATACTAATTAAAAGATTGACATCCACATCAATTCGTAAAAAACTAATTGTTCAATAGTTTTGTTTTACCTGAAAAATAATAATAGCTTTAGTCTATCGTCATTATAATGTTTGATTGATTGTGTGTACACGGTAATGAATAGAGCTAGATATAATCTCAATGTTAAATTTTATTTTGTGTGAATAACATTAAGAAGGATAAACTTATTACGCATGACCCTTGCATAACTTATTTATTCAGAAAAAAAAAAATCTTAGGTGACAGATAAATAAAGTTAGATACAAATCGGTTGCATGAATTTATTTACTAAAAGGCCCAAGGATTCAATTCAATTAATATTGTAGCATACTGGAAAATTTAAAGGTTTCTCTTGTATATTTCAAACCCCTTAAAATAATTTATTATTGAAAAAAAATCATTTAGTATTAAATGAAATTTAGGAGATTGTCATTCTGCGCTCTTGTATATTTTGTGATGTTTCATAATTAATTGCGTATATTATCGGAATCACAATAATTTTCCTAAATGTTTAATGAATATTAAAAAGGGTAAGTAATAAACCTGTGAAACAAGAACATTAATTCCAGCATTCTTGCTGTCCCATCCAAATTCTAAGCTTCCAGGATTACTCATTAGAACTGGAAATCCTTTAATGTTCCTCACCACTGTCTTGCTTTCTATGCTTCCTATGTTTGCTTTAACAAAGTCCCAATATTTCCCCTCTCTTGTTGCCTTGTACAACCATGCCGCTCCCCAGATCAACTCATCCTGATTCCACAATATAATTATATATAATGTATTTATATCGGGGGAATGCGAAACAAAAAATTTCTAACCCAACTATAGTTACAAAAAACTATGAACAAATTAGAGAAGAATCAAAAGATGCTCAAAATGTTAACAACCCGCCTGGTGTACTGTGTTCAAATGTTCCTCCATCAAAGAGAATGATCTCGAATAGGATGAATGTGTATTTTAGCTTTGTGTTGTATGTATATATTAGGCTTGATGTCTTTATATCAAAATGCATGATTTTTGACAATCTGATAGGACTTTCCACAACATTTTATTATAAGTCCTTAACTATATATTTTGACTGAGGGGGCATATATTCATGATTGAATGAAGTTAAGTCTAATAGTGTTTTTGGATGACATACGTACCATGTAGCCATTATAATCACAGTAGAAAGGGCATGGAGCACCTATGTCGTTGTAAGTTCCTCGATGGTTATTTGCAAAGTCAAACACCTACGTACGCACGACACACGTTGTTATTAAACTAAAAATAGACATTAATGTGATTAACATGAAATTTATAAATTAGGTTGATGGATTCAATGGATTACAAAACTCAAGACAAATATATATATATATATATATATATATATATATATAATTTATTAATTTAAATCCAAGATAATAACCACATTACGTTTTTAAAATCAAGAGATAAATAGACTTATGACACTAAATCCCGCTTTTGATATATGCCTATATGATATATAAGCGAGGCTTATATTGCGAGTAATTTGATTAAACTTTCAATAGCATAGAATTGGTAGATCTGCTACTGGTTGCGGTGATTTTAATAATGTTGAATGTGGTTGATGTACTAATCACCCGCTATTTCTGGTTTTCGCCTGAAGTTTTATCATCGTTCACCTCAAGCCTATGTTTGAAGCAAGGAAATAATAATAAACTTTTTTTAAAAAACATTATACGTACGTCGGTTAAGTAACCGAAATAAAAAGTCATTTTTATATACAATCCATATATGCCAATTATTGACAGCAAGAAAAAAAATGACGATAGCAAACATATATGCCAATTATTTTACTAAGATAAAATACCCTCCAACCTCATATATACTCCCTTCATCCCATAATATAATATAAATTAATGTTTACTAAATTGTTATATTCGAGAAAACTATAAAAAGTTATTGAAATAATCAATTCATGTTTCTGAAACATATTTAATTTTTTTCCCAACTTTGCCATTATATATGAAGAGGATAAGCATACTTGTCATCTTGCGTAGGATGATGAATTGGTACGGTGATTCGATGAGAAAAATAGGAAGAGAAAGTGTGTATGAGGAAGATGAGAAAAAATGTTGTCAACAACAGTAAAAGTAGAAAAAATAAAATAAATGCTTAGATCATTTTTCACATAAGCAACTATATATGCAACTTACCATCTCCCATCACAATAGTTTATATCGCGGGAGAGATAGAGTATTATACATCAACTAATGTGAAAAATACTCCCCAACCAACATAAATGTCCTGCCTACAATAATATTGTCTTTACGTGTCTAACTCTCTGGCCCATTTAAGAACCTTTATGTGCACGTTTTCAATAAAGATCACTGCAACAATTAAATGAGTTACTCATAAAACATAATCGCCTGACCACATGATCATACGATAAATTCATTTATCTATGACCACACACAATCTTGATAATGATCACACATGGTCATATTGCAACAATAATTCATCGATAGTGGTAAATAGTAAAACTAAATTACTTGAGGAAAGCATACATAATAATAAATTCATGACAAGCAAGTGATGAGTCCAAATAATAAAACATATAAACATACCCCAATGGCGTGGCTAAGAAGCTTCTTGGAATATTGATGATCTGAATGGGCAAACACCATGGAAGAAGCAGCAAGAGCTGCAGCAATTTCAGCAGCAAGCTCTGAACCAGGCTTATCTGGAGTAAGAAAATAGGTGTTTCGAGGAGTGTCCATGTCTTCTGGTCTCTCCCAACAATGATGATCTCCATCAGGTTGTCCAACTTGAGCAACAACAACGTTAGGGTCTCTTGTTGCTTTTAGAAAATAGTCACTTCCCCATCTTATTGCTTCCTTAGCATTTTTAAGCTCTGAACCCATTGAGTTTCCAAACTCTAAGACACTCCATGCCAACATTGTGGTTGAGAATGCCATCGGGAAATGGAATTTTACATTGTCACCAGCATCATAGTATCCTCCAACCAAGTCGACCTGATAATCAATATCGATGGAGCATTTTGGAATCAATTGAACTAATTTCAGTGAACGACATAAATCTACCAATATTGCGACTAGTGTCAACACGTAAATAAGCTTAAAAATAGAGTTTGAGACTTTGGGCATACAGTTACATGTGACTTCTGTTTAAAATCGAGTTGACTAATTTGAAATGACTTAAAAGCTAAATAAATTGTTTAATTTTTTTTATGAAATTTTTTTTATGAAAAAAATTATTTAATTTTAGTATATGTTATATGGCCTCTTTTAAACACTCCTGAATAATCATGTATTAATTTATAAGCTAAGGCAGACAATCAGAATATAGAAAGATGATTAAATATGTATACTTCAAATCAATTTATTAAATTTTCGTGATCTTCATATCAAGTGTGTTATATTTTAATGAATGAAGGTAATATTCTTTTTTTAAGAATTGATCCAAAGGTTATTTTGTTGAACATATATTTTTAAACATGCAAATTAAATTATATAAATGCTTAATTTCAATGCCATGCAATTTTCATTTATTTTTATCAAATAAATTATACAATAATGTTAATTAATGTGTTAACATACTTATATAAGCAATAAATACAGTGATAAACATTGCGATTAAATTATATGGATAAAATTAACAATTAACTTAATGCTACATAATAATATAAAAATAAAATGCACATATAACTATATTAAATAATTTAAAATAAAATATAATTCAATAGAGATTGAAGTAAACCATGAAACGTCTTGATCTACTAGAATTATGTCATAAGAAATAAATCAAAATATAAAATTTAAAATATATCAATAAAGTTGACAATTACCCTAATGATGCATAATTATATAAAAATAAAGTAACATATAAGTATATTAAATTATACATAAAATATAAATCAATAGATATTTAAGGAAACCATAAAACCTATAATCTTGATCTATTAATGACTATGAAATAGAAAGTACAAATTAAAATATATGCAATTGAGAGAAGTCAATTATATGGAAATGATCACTTGTTGTCATTTATTTTAGTCAATCTTCTCCTTTTTTCATTGCACATCGTTGTTCATCAGTTTGTTTTAAATAATATCAATTCACTTAAATGTCTATTTGGTTTGATATTTATCTTTTTATCTTGATAGTTTTCACCAATGTTATCAAATTCGTGATTTTGAGTAAACTTGTGAAAAGAATGTAAACTCAACTGTAAATTGACTTGAATCATAAATTCGGGCGAGCTTGAATATATTTTAAATATAAATTTTTGATATCAAATGTCAACAATTCTTACTTTATTAACTTCAATAATATATATATATATATATAAGTTCATTACAAATGGTATCAAAATGATTTTTAGCATAAGTTAACATGATTTTTATAAGATAAAAATATAAACATTGTAAATTCGTAAAGTAAACTCCTGAATTATTACCTTTAATACAAATTTATGTTAGTTAGAAAAAGTCATTGTAATACAAATTTAAGTGACTCATTATTATAGTTATGCAAAGTCAACTTGTGAGTTTGAGAAAAATGGTTTTCACCATTCATACAAAAATGCACTTCATTATATTAATGTAGCTTTGGTTCGCGCAATATGACAAACAAATTTAATTAAAAGCAAACACCCGGCCAGAACATTCCCAAAATGAATTGATCATTGAGAATTCATATATACTCCTCTCGAGATTGTAATAATGTTTTTTAAAACAGGAAAAAAGCACTTATATTGAAAATCTTATTGATGAAAATTAAACGACATGAATCAGAATATCATTATTACTCTTTGTATAAAAAAAACAGAATTCCATTACTCAGTGTAAAAAATTTGTAAAACTTTTTGTGTATTAAAATTCATTTATTGATTAACAAATAAATTCTTAAGGCGGATTTTTTTCCAATTGTTGTTAGAATTTAACAATATTTAATTTAGAGTAACAGTAAAGATTTACAACATGAGAAGTAGGAAAAAATTGCATTTTATATAGATGCCGCTTTAAATAAAATGCAATCAAAAGAAACAGGAGAATGTTAAGTAAATACTGAGGGAGGAAAAGAGAAATTTACACTAGCATCAGAGCCATCCTTAAGAGCAGAATCCTTTCGCCATGTCATACGTTGAGAAGATGGCAATCTCCCTGACCTTTGCCCTTCAAAGAACAGTATACTCTTTCTTAATGCATCTTCATAATTGGCTGAATCCGCTATTACCATCATCATGGTCACCACCAGAATTGATAATAACTTGGATGAAGCCATTCTTCAAAACCTTTGAATCTGCAGAAAATACTGTAATGATGAAGCAAATGCTGGCTCGTCAATGTCTTATATAGCTCATCTTCGCCAGCTTCTGTTTTGCATATTAATTGCTAGCTGATAACAAAGTTTTGTTCCCATTATAATTAAAGCAATTTATTTCCACACAATAATTACATTGCTACTTGAGCCATAACTACTCTGGATTTTGGATCTCAATCATTTTCCTTTCATAAGAATTAAAGGGCTTGTTTGGTTCAAACTCAATACACCATGTAATGGTAATGCCATGTAAATATTAATTACAATGATTTTGTTTGGTTTGTCTTTAATATGAAGATGCAATCAGTATTTTATTTAAAGTTATAATATAACACAAAGTCCAATTTACCCTCTACTCAGATTTGTTAAAATATAATCTCATCTATCATTTCCCTCAAGCCCCTTACCTTGATTATATTTCTGCAGAGGTTACCAAAATATCTACATATATTTATACCATCACAATCAGATCTTTCAATTTATACCATAATACAAACAAAAAAATGAATCAATTTCTTGTTTTACAAATATACAAGTCACCCATATGTATTATATGCCCAAATATATGCAACAATATTCTCAAAAACGAATTGATCAGGTCTGCAAAATTTTCAAATAGCCGTATATTTTTTTGTATAGAATGAAAATTGCGTTATACTATTATATGTCAAATCTCACAAAATGAATAAAACTGAAACTCACATAAGAAATAGATCCAAAAATTCTAAATGCATATACATTAATACATCGTGGGAAGAGAAAACAATCACAATTCATGTTTCTCACAAAAATCTCATTTCGTGTTTCTTACAAAAATCCCAATTCGAGTTTCTTTGTATATAGGAAGAGAAGAGAACAAAGAAGAAATATAACTATAATTGAAAAATTGAGAAGAAAATGTTGAATTTCTTACCAAGTCTACGGAGAATTTACGTGTCGCTACCATTCCCTTGAGTTGCTTCGAATTGAAACCAAACCTACTTTTATATTTGATTAAGAAGATATTGAAGATGTTCGATAATAGATGATTGTTTCCAGCCTTTGAATTATTCTAATTTCGTTTTGATTTGATATGTTTTGATGAATATTGATTTTTGTTACCCAATTCAAGTGCAAGAAGGATGAATTATCGATCTGGAAATAAGTTTTAGTTGATTTGTTTTGTTGAAGTTTTGGTTGATTCTAATTTCATTTTGATTTGATATGTTTTGATGAAATTGATTTTTGTTACCCAATTCAATTGCAAGAAGGATGAAATATTGATTTGGAAAATAAGTTTTGCTTAATGTGTTTGATGAGGGCAAATGTTGTCTTTTTGTTAAATTGACGAGGATAAAATTGGCATATCACATAATATTATATGGGTGCAATGAAGATTCATAGGGGTCCCTTATGAAAGAATATTACCAAAAAATATGCAATGTTGATTACAATTGTAATCAACATTAACATTGTCAAGTCCAACCAAACAAGCCACATATGGTAATGTAATTAAGATTACCATTGCATGTGTGCAATGTTTTGAACCAAACGGGCCCAAAGTTAGTTGATGCATTACATATAGTTATATATGGACATTAATAAATACTCCATCGAGCGATTCTAATTATAAGACTAATATTGTCAAACTTGTAAGTTTAAATAAACTCAATGAAAGAAAGTAAAGTCGAATAATATACTCAAATCATAAAATCGTAAAAGTTTATGTTTATTAATAAACACGTGTTTCTCATATATAATTAAATTAAAAATAAAAAATGTTTCTATCTTTTATAAATCTTTGCATATACATCCATACTATGTCATTCAAACATACGTGGAGAAATTAATACATATTATGACTTTTTATGTTTTCCATAACTAGATCATGTTATATGAAATCCCACTTTTTACGTAGAAGGTGAGGAAGTTATCTATGATTTGTATAACTTTTACATTGGTCCTTGATGATACTTCCCAAATTTCATGATTTGATACATATTTTGAGTATATTTGGTAGTATATAGAAAGTTAATGTGTTGATGTCAAATGCTCTTATTTACTTATTCTCTCATCTTTTGAGGCTTTATTTTTCATTCATGTGGTTGTTGTTTCTTTGCTGATATTGGTGGGTTTTTTTGTCGTTTGCACACTTTATAACTTGCTGCTACCTTTTAGAAATACTAAAACAAGAAGTATCAGTATCAATATTTTCTGAAATTCTTTTATTGTCATAACTTATTCATTGTGTAGATGAAAACCAATTAATGTATCTTCATCTATAATATTCTCAATCCATTCTTTAATGTTCTCAATCCATTCTCTGATTTATTTCATAAGTGGTGCTTGATTTCAAACTGGAAAAAGATAAAAAGATTAGGTTTAGTTCACCATGAATGTTGATTTACTATTCAAAATCTCTTTTCTTAAATTTTGAAATTCAAGATTCATTTATGGACCATTTTTATCTTTAGTATTAAATATTAATAAAATTGCTTCTTTTGACAACAAAAAAAGTTACTCTAATTTTAATTACAAGACCACTTTAAAGTTTTTTTGAAAACTTAAAAATGTAAACTTAATCTCCGAGAAAGCGTTTATAATATATGAATATTTTTTTAGTTCTTTTTTACCATAAAATAATTAGGGAAAATTAATTTGAGGTCCCTCACAAGGGATTTAATACTAGAAAAGTCCCAAAAGTTGAAATAATTAATGTAGTGTCCCAAGGGACCCCACTTTAATATATTTGAAAATTGAAAGACACTTTTGCCTCTGACAACTCGATGAACATAACTTGACAAGTGAATGGACAAATGTGACAACTTGTTGAGCATGTGCTTTAAATTAATTGTCTAAACTGTTGTTAATGGGAAAAACCTGACAACTTAATGGGCAGCCGTAACAACACGATGGGCATAAATTGACAACGGAATGTGCAAATGTGACAACTTGTTGGGCAAAAGTGTCTTTTCAATTTTCAAGTATATTAAAGTGAGGTCCCTTGGGACCCTACATTAATTATTTCAACTTTTGGGACTTTTCTAGTATTAAGTCCCTTGTGGGACCTAAAATTAATTTTCCCAAATAATTATTAGTCCAAAAAATTTACCAGAAAATAAAATAGGTTATTCTGTGTTAATCCCAAATTCACCTTTTTACCTTCACTCTTCAGTCTTCACATATTCTCACTCCCAGGCCCTACTCCATTTTCTTCCCCACCACATCTGCAACCCTAAACCACCGCCGGCGACTACATCTCCGGTCACCGGCGCACGGCACATCCCACACATTTCCTTGTAACTCTCTCTCTCTCTCTCTTTTTGTTCCATTCTTTTGCTGTTTGTTCGGTTAGATCGTCTTTATCATCTCTATTTTTTCATGCTCTTTTTTAACTGTTTAATCTCTTCACTTCCTCTTATCTTCGTCGCCGTTTCTTTTTGTTTTATTGTCTATAATGTCATTAATTTGTTCCAGAAGCGCTTTCTCTGTGTTTAGCTTTTCAAATTAGGGTTTGATGTGAAATCATCGTGTGTGTTGACGAGAATGGCCTGTGAAATGTCATGTTTCCATTTCTTAACCGTAAGCTTATGCGATTTCTTTTTATTTAGGGAAATATTGTAGCTAATGGAGAAGATGGAGCAGACAGATCCGACAATTGTGAAGCCTTCTGGGACAGATGGCTCAGATTACTCGAAGCGTATGGATGTTGAATCATGTAAGCTTCAATTTTAACTTGCTTCTGCCTTAATCAATTTTTTCTTGCTATTTCGGTTCACTATGTTTTCTTTATTATTATTATTATTGTTATTTTTGCTGATTTTTGGGCTTATTAATCTCTATGGTGGTGTTTATTTTTTACATTTAGGGAATCAGAAGGTAGCAAAGGCGAAGAAAAGGCTTCCTCGGCTCCTATTTGCTCAGGTACTTTATTTTCTTAATTTATGCTCCTCACAAAATTCTTTTGACAATATTATAGCATTTCAATACCAATTGGTGATATTATAATTACACGTAGAATCTTGATTTGATATTATGATTATATGTTTTAGTGAGGAATAGTTTATAATATTATCAACTCTGAAAAGTGGTGATATTATAATTACACGTAGAATCTTGTTTCAGGGAAAAGTGACCTAACTGTGATGACCAACTCTGAAAATTGCTAAAAAGATTCCACCATATTTGGTAATTAAATTGCTGCATGATATCGGCATTAATATGATGCGTATTATAGTGTGGTTAAAAGTAAAAGTAGAACTTTAATATATAGATTTGAATTCGATAACAGTTTCTTAGTTTAGTTCTCCTTGGTGTTGGTCCCTGCCGATTAAGTTCACCTTTCTTACACTATTTATTACTCAATGCCTAGGGATATTTGTCTGAACATAAGTGTTCCTTTTTTTTGATATATTGAACATAAGTGTTCCTAATTACTGTATCTACTGCATTGTATGAGGATGATGATGAATGTTAATGCTCAGACCAATTTGGCAATGCCACATTGTAGTTATAAAGCTCGTATTTTTACTCTTACAACTTCTTTTATTCAAAAGGCCTTTGTTTTTGGGCTGATGAGTAGTTGATACATTGGTTAGTACTTTTATGGATGCAAGTGTTCTTTTAGCTTAGTACGAAGCTGTATATATATGTTAGAATTAAGTCTTTGCACTGAGCGTTAGTCTGTAAATATTTGGCAACCTACCTGTATTTTGAACTCTATTCAGTGTCTTGTTTTCCAAGGTTTTATCACTGCTTTACAAATTAACTTTGTTGCTATGATTCAATTTGATTCATGAAATTAATCACTTCTGTGATTTTTCTTTTGATATATGAAGCATTCAAATCCAAAGCAAAGTTTATCTTGATTTTCTTTATTATCATTTATTGTCAGCCCAAAAATGTACTCTTTCTTCGGACTCATCAGCTGCAACACAATAGTTATGGTTTCTTGCTTCTTTTATAGACAGTTTTCAATGTTGGTATTAAAGCAAAACTTTCCTTGGAATTCATCATTTTCCTCTTCGCAAATTCATACCAATTTTACTCATGGGAATGTGATTTATTATGAAGTTAAAGAATAACCGATATTTATTCATTTGTGATTTGTGATGGTTATTACCATAATTTATTTAATTTGGCTTTTTAATGTTCCTCTGCAGGCTATGTCAATAGTAGTTGGAGCAATATTTGCAACCTTACCGGGAAAGGAGGATACTCCTGATAAAGTTGCTCTTGTCTCAGTTGTTACTGGTCTCATTTTTGTGATCATTGCAGAATTCGGTTGCATCCCTTGTTTCAACATTACATTCTTTTTTACATATCTTCTAATTATGGCTAGTTAAATAAACTTACCTTGTATTTTGATTATAAAGGTCGTAGACAAAGCAGGGTCTGTTTCTTGGTGCTTCATCAAATGACATATATGTGCACTGTTTATCTGTTCGTGTCTCTTGGTCGACGTCATTCCTTATGGAATCCGGTAATGCATCAATGTGTTTTTTCTTCTGGTATTTCATGGCTTGTCTATGAATCGATCTAGTCAACTTTATTTGTAAGGAATTAGTTAGGCTCATTAAGAGAGAGCTTTCCGTATTGTTTGATCCAATGTTAATGGATTTGTTGTCTGATTTGGCACGTGTTTAGTTACAAACTGAATAGTGACTGCAATGTACACTGCTTTTTCTTGGACCTTATCCCTATATTCTGCAGGTGTGGGAGTTTGAGTTCAGCGACTGTCATCTTCTTCAAGCTTGTATGTGTTTCTCTCTATTACAAACTTTCTGTAATGTATCATGATTGGATTTTGTGATGGAATAATTATTGGATTGTTTCAACTGTTGCAGGTTTGATTGTATATCTTGCTTTATTAGTTGGCTGTGAGATCCGTACCTCTATAACTGTCGAGTTACTTATTTCGGACACGTTCCCTCCCAGAAAAGGCTCTTCGCCAGTTTGACTATGTAATAGTTTTTTCTCTAAACCATAGATTGGTCAGAATCATATCAAGCGTCTGTATTAGGTCTGCATTATGGGTAGAAAATGAAAATTCAAAAGATTCCAATGCCTAAGCAGATGTAGAAAGGTGAAGTATGTTGTGCCTTGTAGTGTTGTATGAACAAGGCAATTTATCTTTTAGACCATGTGCAGTGCAAGGTGATTTTAGTAGTTTCGTCGTAAATGTTTCAGCTCGACAATTTTATTCATCAGAATCAGTTAGCTTGAGTCGTTATAATTTGGAGAAAGAACTAATTGTGATTGAATTAAAGAATATCCGGTCAAAAGTTCATTTTAAGGAAAAATTCATTGAATTATTGTTGATCAAATGTTGGTTAAAACTATTTGGAAATAATGATAAGTAATCCAAGTATGAAACATTGTGCAAATTCAATACCATATGAGTAAGGGCGAAGGGGCAAAACTAGTCACCGTAATTTTCCAAATGGACAACTTTAGCGCTCGTAAATTGGATGGTGCAAAACCGGACATTATAATAAGTTTAGCCACGCCGTTGAGTTGAAGCTAATAAACGTGAGTGTTGGCGTGGGGCCCACCTTCATTAACCTCTAGCTTCAACTTAACGGCGTGACTGAATTTGTCCCATTTTGCTTTATAATGTCCGGTTTTGCACCGTCCAATTTACGGGTGCCAAAGTTGTCCATTTGGAAAATTACGGTGGCTAATTTTGTCCCTTCACCCTATGAGTAATTATATGAGATGAAATGGGAGTTAACAACAAAAATTGAGACACCTCAATGTATTTAATACCGTATGGTTGTTCTGATATTATAAGAGACAACTAAGATTATAGGGAAATACAAAAATGACCATTAAGATTGGGTGTTTAAAATGAGTATGGTAAATAATTTGATTAAAAAATTGTAAATGAACCCAATGTATTACTCTGAGCATCAATCAATTAATCTAAATAGAATAATAAAATCTTTTGAAAATACCCCTTTTTCCTAGGTACATGTATTAACTTTAATGTTGAGTACAAGAGGTCTCATGATTATTAAGGTACGATTTTTCTATCTATCCCTTCCTTTATATATTGTGTGTTTTATATTTATTGTGTGAGTTTTGTGTTTCAAGTTTTTGGGTGTTATATAATTGACTTTGAAATTCCTTTTAACATGTGTTTTTATGAACTACATTAATTTTTAGTAATAGGATTTTAATGGTAGTATAACAGAAAGTGTAGTTGTCGGAAATAGGGAGGATGAGTTGCCGGAGTTGTGATGTGAATGAGGATTTGTCCATGGTGAAGTTAGATGAGTTTCCTAGTTTTATGGAGTTTTATTTGGCATTAGTGGCAAGATTGTAGGCAAATTTTTATGATTGTTTGGGTTCATGTTTGACATAGTCAGAAAATTTTAAGGAGTGGGTCGTGGATGAAGGAGAACTTTAAGGAGTCAGGATTATTTTTTTTTGCGGAAATTGCAGTTTTTGACCAATTCTCCTACTTTTGAGGAAACTGCAGTTTTTGACCCAGTTTTTTTTTTGCGGAAATTGCAGTTTTTGACCCATTCTCCTACTTTTAAGGAAACTGCAGTTTTGACCCAGTTTTTGTTTTTTTCTTTCTTTTTTTGTTTTTTGTTTTGTTTTGTTTTTTTTGTGGAAATTGCAGTTTTTGACCCATTCCCCTACTTTTGCGGAAACTGCAGTTTTTGACCCAGTTTGTTTTTTTTGCGTAAATTGCAGTTTTTGACCCATTCTCCTACTTTTGCGGAAACTGCAGTTTTTGACCCAGTTTTTTTTTTCTTTCTGTATTATCTATGTCATTCGTATATGATCTTTTCTCTTCTTCCTCTCATTTCTTATAATCTTTCTTTTCATCAATCTATCAAAATGAATTAATTTTGATTTTCTTTTAAGGCATTTTACTAAATTTACATAGTTTTATTAAATCTTTTGTTTCTCATGCATCTCTTAATCTTTGTATATTGTTTGTTGAACATTGTGTTGTTCTGTTTTCATAGTATATTTATTAATTATTGTTTTATTTTATTGTTGAATATTGTGGTTGTTCTGTTTTATTGTTTATTGTATATTGTTATTTATTTTATTATTTGTTTATGTATTATTTTATTTTATTTTGTTTTTATGGTTTTATTGTATTGTGTTATTATTTTATTGTATTGTGATTATTGTTTTATTGTTTTTCGCTTTATTTATTTGTTATTATTTGTGCTAGTTTAATTATTATTAGTGTTTAGTGTTATTGTATTTTGTTATTATTGTATGTAATACTCTGCCTATAATATAGTCAGTCCTAAGCCCGGATAAAAAAGAGCAGGTTGTGTTAGGCTTCGGCAGCCAATGTAAAATTTGTCTAATCTTAAAGCATGGACACACACAACCATTTTTGCAATATGTCATCTTCTAACATTTTAGAGAAGAAGAGATATATAAAGAAGCAAGTGAATGAGTGTAGGATTAGATTTAGTACGTGGAATATTGGAACCTTAAAAGGCAAAGCTTGGGAGATAATAGGTGTGATGAGGGATAGAAAGATAAACATTTTATGTCTACAAGAGACTAAATGGGTAGGTGAAAAGGATAAGGATATTGATGGTTATAAACTTGTGTACTGGTAAATTGAGTCATATGAATGGTGTAGGTATAATTGTGGATGAAGTATGGAAGAAAAATGTGGTTGAAGTTTATAGAAGTGGTGACAGATTATTATCGATAAAAATGGTAATTGAGGAGGAAATAGTTAATGTAAACCGTGAATGATGAGCAGTTAAACAAAACAACAAGACATAAGATGGATGTGACAGTGATGAAAATATTGAGAGGTATGAGTGGGTATATATTAAAAGATAGGATTCGTAATGATCACATTAGTGAAAGAGTTGGGGTAACATCAATTTCAGAGAAAATGAGAGATTATCGTTTAAGGTGGTATGGACATGTTCAAAGAAGAGAATTAGATGCGCTAGTAAGAATAATGGAGTAGATGGTAAGGGAGAAATATATAAGAAATAGAGGGAGACCAAAGAGAACTCTTGATGAAGTTATTCAAAAAGATATGTTAGTGAAAGACTAGGGACATAGCAAAATGGCGTCGTGTGATCTATGTAGCTGACCCCACTTGAGTGGGATAAGGTTTACGTTGTTATTATTACATGTATTAACTTTAACATTTGCTTTCTTCACAAGATATGCAATGATGTCCAAGTAATGTGATTAAACACCTTTAAAATGATATGAAATAAATGCAAATATTGGAATTTATAAAAAAAGAATTACTTTTATAAATTATTCAATGACAGATAGGAAGCTTTGAATTATGAATTAGATGACTTGAACATCAGCGAAAGTAACATCAACCTCACATTCTATAATAGGATTAGAGCTATAGAAGTTGAGGAAGCTCTTAAGAAAATAGAAAGTGGTAAGCTGTTGGACATGATGATATTCCTATTGAAATATGAAAATATTTTGGAGAAAAAAGGTTGTTGTGGCTTTGGGAGAAAAAAAGGGTTGTTGTGGCTTACTAGCCAATCTATTTAATGAGATTTTAAGGTCTATGAAAATGTCATATGATTGGAGGAAAAGTACATTAGACCCTATTTATAAGAATAAAGGAGATATTCAAAATTGTACAAATTACATAGAAATAAAACTTATGAGTCGTACATTTAAATTGTGGGGAAAAGTGACAAAGATTGCGAAATGTAACACCCAAAATTTGATTTTTAAAATATAATCATCATCAATCATATGTATCAATTAAAAGTCTTCCACCAAATCACTGTTCATAGCACTATTCATGAACAGTGATTTGGTGGAATATAATATATTATTATTTTTTAACTTTTTCTTTTCCTTTTTTTTAAAAATAGTTATTATATGATTTTTTTCACTTTTTTAACTTTTTTTAAAAAAAATTTAGTTATTTTTTTAACTTTTTTTTTATTTTTTTAACTGTACATGAATAGTGATTTGGCGGAATATAATATATTATTTTTTTTAACTTTCTTTTTTAACTTTTCCTTTTCTTTTTTTTTAAAAATTTAGTTATTAAATGATTTTTTTCGCTTTTTTTTAAACTTTTTTTTTAAAAAAATTTAGTTATTTTTTTTTAACTTTTTTTAAATTTTTTTTTAAAAAATTTAGTTATTATATACTTTTTTTCACCCGATATTGTAGTTAAAAAATTTGTCATGTATTTTTTAGTGCAAATTTGTTAAAAAAAAAGTTAAAAAATTTGTCCATGTTATTTATTTTTTTTAACTTTTTCTTTTTTTTAAAAAAAAAATTAGTTATTATATGATTTTTTCACCCGATATTTTAGTTAAAAATCGACGAACGACGATTTAAGGCAGAGCAAAGCTCCGATTTGACCTGCATCAAGGAAATCAGCTTTGGGTAACATTCTTCTTCTTTTCCATACACATTTCCCTTTGGTTACTGTCATGGTTGGTTGGTTTGACATTGTCGATTCATCTCTGATTTAATGGTGGACATTGTAAATCATAATAAATACATACTACCTCTGGTCCTAAATATAAGACCTAGTTGACTTTCTTTTGAAGAGTTAAGGTTGCGAAATAGACTATTAAATCATGAAAAATTTGATATATTTTTAGATTATCCATTAGTTTATAGGTGAAATAAACTAGTCTAAGGGAAAAAATTAGGTAAATCAATTTATAATTAACTTATTTTGTTTTTTCAGGATTTTCCAAAAAAGTCAACTAGATCTTATATTTAGGACCAAAGGGAGTATTATATAAAAGTTTTGGAAGGAAAGTTTTGAATTCATCAATAAATATGGTTATATACATGTTCTTCAGTCTTCGCTATTCTATTCATGTATCCATGTTTATGAATGATTATACTAGATAGTTTGCTTGAATTGGGTTGTAGCTGAACTTAATTCATTGCAAATAATAAATCACACTTTTAGGTAATTAATAATGTCTAATTCAATAGATTCATGAAATCAGATTTTAAATCGATTGGTAATGTTTGTTAATTTTGGAAACTTAGAGAAAATTTGAAGGTGCTAAAGCAATTACAACAATAGATGTATGTTGTGATTCCATTAGTTAGGTGATTGAACCTATGTATTGAAGAGTTTGGTAACTTAGTAAATTAACACTCAAATTGACTCCCTAAATATATAAATTAAGTTATGATAGCCATCATCAATCATCCCTAAAAAACAATTTCATCCCATTTGATCAAATATTTTTTTAATCCAATTTTATTTTTCTTTGCACAAACATGCAGCTTTTACCAATTATCAGCATCAATCCATTAAGGGAGAATTTTATTATAGGACCAAAAATACCAATCAATTAAAAAGAAGGATCAAAACAATCTGAAACATCAATTGAGGACCAAGGGGCAAACTGAAATTAAATGAGGAAAGCAAAAGACTAAATTGCCCATGTTTGCTTTTGTGAAATTTTCCTCTTAAGATTTGAACGCTCTCCCAGTCCTAGACTAAATTGAGACTATGTGGTCAACGTAGGTTTTAAAAGGGGATGGAATGCTTCGCTTTTGTTTTTGGAATCTCTTGAGTGCTTCTAGTTAGATGGGCTAAGTCATGGTAGTATATAGAAAGTTAATGTGTTGAAGTCAAATGCTCTTGTTTCCTTGTTCTCTCATCTTTTTAGGCTTTATTTTTTGTTCATGTGGTTGTTGCATTGTTTCTTCTTTGCTGACACTGGTGGATTTTTTGTAGCTTCCACACTTTATAACTTGCTGCTACCTTTTAGAAATAAAACAATAGATGAAAATCAATTACTGCATCTTCTATACCTATTAGAAAGTATCAGTATCAATATTTTCTGAAGTTCTTCCATTGTCATAACTTATTCATTGTGTAGATGAAAACCAATTACTTCATTTTCACCTATAATGTTCTCAATCCATTCTCCGATTTATCTCATAAGTGGTGGTTGATTTCAAACTAGAAAAAGACAAAAAGATTGGGTTTAGTTCATCATGAATGTTGATTTACTAATCAAAATCTCTTTTCTTAAATTTTGAAATTCAAGAGTCATTTATTGACCATTTTTTCTTTAGTACTCCCTCCGGTCCTAAATATAGGACCTAGATGACTTTTTTGAAAAATCCTAAAAAAGTAAAAAATAAGTTAATTATAAATTGATTTACCTAATTTTCTCTCTTATACTAGTTTATTTTACCTATAAGCTAATGGATAATCTAAAAAGATATCAAATATGTCATGATTTAATAACCTATTTCACAACCTTAATCTTTCCAAAAAAAAGTTATCTAGATCTTATATTTAGGACCGGAGGTAGTATTAAATATTAAAAAAAATGCTTTTTTGACAACCAAAAAAGTTACTCCAATTTTAATTACAAGACCACATTAAAGTTTTTTGAAAAATTAAAAATGTAAACTTAATCTCTATAAATTTATTATATTTTAAAAAAACTAAGGTATTTTATTTCTAAATTTGACATGTAATCTAATGAAACATGACATATATTACAATTTAATTTTCTAATTTACTTTCTTAACTTTCACTAAAAAGCAACTAGGTGTGTGGTTGAGTGACAAAGAAAAAAATGCTTAATTATGGATACTAAAGATTAAAAAAAATGCTTTTTTGAAATAAATTAGGGATGCTTTTTTCTTTAGTATTAAATATTTAAAAAAAATGCTTTCTTAACCAAATGTTTGGGGGTTCGATCCTTGGCGTTGGGTATAAAAAAGTATTAAATTTCCCAGGCCAATTGTCCCACCCTTTGAGGTGCCTACAAACCAACAGGGGATTAGTCTCTCACTTGTCGAATGACGAATACCTTAATCATGGATCAAAAAACTTTCACTAAAAAGCGTTTATAATACTCTCTCCGGTCCTAAATATAAGATCTAATTAATTTTTTTAGAAAATCCTATAAAAAAGCAAAATAAGATAATTATAAATTGATTTATGTAATTTTTTCTCTTAGATTAGTTTGTTTTACCTATAAACTAATGTATAATCCAAAAATATATCAAATATGTCATGATTTAATAGCTTATTTCGCAACCTTAACCCTCGCAAAAAAAGTCAATTAAATCTTATATTTAGGACCGTAGGTATTAAATGTTATAAAAAAAACGTTTATAATATATGAATAGTTTTTAGTTCTTTTTTACCATAAAATAATTATTAGTCCAAAAAATTTACCAGAAAGTAAAATACTTCCTCCGTTCCTAAATATAAGATCACTTTTGGGGAGTGGATAAGTTCCTAAATATAAGATAACTTCCTATTTTATCTCAAGTTTTGCCCAAACTACCCTTATATTCTTTCTTTTCATTGAAAACCCCTCCTCCTTTTAGAGTTAAGTAATTGAGGGGGTTTTGGGAAGATCATGTTATTTTATTGTCTTCCTTAATCTCCCCAAAATATCTAAAGTGATCTTATATTTAGGAAGGGAGGAGTAGGTTATATTGTGTTAATCCCAAATTCACCTTTTTACCTCCTGATAAAAAAAAATCACCTTTTTACCTTCACTCTTCACTCTTCAGTCTTCGCATATTCTCACTCCCAGACCCTACTCCAATTTCTTGCCCTCAACCACCGCCGGCGACTATATCTCTGGTCACCGGCGCACGGCACATCCCACACATTTCCTGGTAACTCGTTCTCTCTCTCTTTGTTCCATTCTTTTGCTGTTTGTTCGGTTAGATCGTCTTTATCATCTCTATTTTTTCATGCTCTTTTTTAACTGTTTAATCTCTTTGCATCCTCTTATCTTCGTCGCCGTTTCGCGTTGTTTTATTGTCTATAATGTCATCAATTTGTTCCAGAAACGCTTTCTCTATGTTTAGCTTTTCAAATTAGGGTTTGATGTGATGTCCTCTTGTGTGTTGACGAGAATGGCCTGTGAAATGTCATGTTTCCATTTCTTAACCTTAAGCTTATGCGATTTCTTTTTATTTACGGAAATATTGTAGCTAATGGAGAAGATGGAGCAGACAGATCCGACAATTGTGAAGCCTTCTGGGACAGATGGCTCAGATTACTCGAAGCGTATGGATGTTGAATCATGTAAGCTTCAATTTTAACTTGCTTCTGCCTCAATCAATTTTTTCTTGCTATTTTGCTTCACTATGTTTTCTTTATTATTATTATTGTTATTTTTGCAGATTTTTGGGCCTTATTAATCTCTATGGTGGTGTTTATTTTTTACATTTAGGGAATCAGAAGGTAGCAAAGGCGAAAAAAAGGCTTCCTCTGCTCCTATTTGTTCAGGTACTTCAGTCTGTAAATAATTACCGAGCGTTAGTCTGTAAATATTTTGGCAACCTACCTGTATTTTGAACTCTATTCAGTGTCTTGTTTTCCAAGGTTTTATCACTGCTTTACAAATTAACTTTGTTGCTATGATTCAATTTGATTCATGAAATTAGTCATTAGTCACTTCTGTGATTTTTTCTTTTGATATAGGAAGCATTCAAATGCAAAGCAAAGTTTATCTTGATTTTCTTTATTATCATTTATTGTCAGCTTAAAAATTTACTCTTTCTTCGGACTCATCAGCTGCAACACAATAGTTATGGTTTCCTTGCTTCTTTTATAAACAGTTTTCAATGTTGGTATTAAAGCAAAACTTTCTTTGGCCTTCATCATTTTCCTCTTCGCAAATTCATACCAATTTTACTCATGGGAATGTGGACTGGACTTTTTATATTATTTTCCCATCTGATGATGGTGCAGATTGAAAGATGAGTGCATGGGCAAACATTGTTTGAGGGTATTTTGGTTTTTTTTTCTTTGTTTCATGCTCTGGACCATACTTGAGTTACTTACCAGCATTTAACTTGCTCATTCTATTGCATGTTCTTTGGATTTTTGTTCTGAAACTTTCTATTGTTTTTTCATTACTTCTCTTTAGTGAGATGTAATGTTGGTTTGGATCTGTACCTACAGAAAATATTGTATAACCATACTCGATCTGTTTATGCTCTTAGTTTGTCAAATCTGGTATTTTATCAATGTGTGCTTATGTTCTGGTACAGTAATTTCTACTGTTTAGTTGAGCTGCTATGAATTTCTACCTATATGCTTCACAGTGGAAGACATATGTAAATGAAACCAAATATTTTGATTACATTATTTTGAGTTGCTTAGTCTTAGCTTGCCCTAAAGCCGGAATCTTTTGGACATTTTGTAAGGTTGTGGAGTGGTAGTTGAAAAAAAATGGCTTGATAAAGGGCCGATGGTTCGTGATTGGATCCACATGTTTGGTAAAAAGAAGCATGAACTTATGTTCTAGAAGCAATTATCGTTGGTGGCTTTGATAATTGTGGTGGTGTTGCTGTGGGGAAGGGAGAAAGGTGCAGGAGTAAGTAGGCCTGAATCATGGGAGAAAAGAGTAAAATTCATGTCATTCCTGACTTTGTGGGTTGTTGATGCAATGGCGGCAGAAAAGCTGTCAGAATTATTAATCAGGCTTTCCTCCCTAATTAACTGCATGCATGTGCAAGGTTATACAATATATTCAGGTAGTTATATAATACATTGTGCTGAGCTCCAAGCTAAATCGAGCTATTGGTGGTATTATAGTTATAAATATGAAGAGAAAAAGGGTCAGTTACGTTTATGGTGGAAAGAATTGATGAGGACGGGGAATTTCTAACTGAGATGCATATATTATGTTGATGTGAGCAGCTAAATTTTAATCCCGTTATTTTTTCATAGTCAAGTAGATTCAAGTGGGACTAAGGTCGTAGGTTTGAATTAGTGTCTTTGCAAAATCCTGGAGTAAGACTGTCTAGTATATTTCCTTCCCTAACACTCTCATCAAGTTGGGATTAGAATTGGATTGACCCTTTTCAAAGTCAAGTAAACTCAAAATTATTAGTAAGCTCAGATTTATTATGAAGTTAAAGAATAACCGATATTTATTCATTTGTGATTTGTGATGGTTATTACCATAATTTATCTAATTTGGCTTTTTAATGTTCCTCTGCAGGCTATGGTAATAGTAGTTGGAGCAATATTTGCAACCTCACCGGGAACTTGCACTCCTGATAAAGATGCTCTTGTCTCAGTTGTTACTGGTCTCATTTTTGTGATCATTTCAGAATACGGTTGCATCCCTTGTTTCAACATTACATTCTTTTTTACATATCTTCTAATTTTGGCTAGTTGAATAAACTTACCTTGTATTTTTATTGTTTTTATTATAAAGGTCGTAGACAAAGCAGGGCCTTTTTCTTGGGGCTTCATCGTATGACGCAAATTGCCACTGCTTATCTGTTGGTAACTCTTGGTCGGCGTCATTGCCTATGGAAGGTAATGCATCAATGTGTTTTTTCTTTTGGTATTTTGTGGCTTGTTTATGAATCGATCTAGTCAACTTTATTTGTAAGGAATTAGTTAGGCTCATTAAGAGAGACCTTTCCGCATTGTTTGATCCAAAGTTAATAGATTTGTTATCTGATTTGGCATGTGTTTAGTTACAAACTGAATAGTGACTGCAATGTACACTGTTTTTCCTTGGACCTTATCTCTATATTGTGCAGGTGTTGAAGTTTGAGTGGGGTGACTTTCATATTCATCAAGCTTGTATGTGTTTCTTTCCATTACAAACTTTCTGTACTGTGTCATGATTGGATTTTGTGATAGAATAATTATTGGATTGTTTCAACTGTTGCAGGCTTGATTGCATATCTCACCTTATTGGTATGTTGTGAGATACATACCAGCCTTATGGTCGATCGTGTTTTCTCAGACATGTTACCTCAGAGAAAAGCCTCTAGCCATAGATTTTTAGATTTACTCATGACTGGTTTGAACTAATTCTGGGATGTTATGCTTAACACTAAGCTGCTATGCTAAAATTTGTGTTTGAATGTTAAAATACATGTAAAAAGTGTAGATTTGAGCATGCTTTTGGGAATTGGAAAACTGATTTAAGTATATACCTTTTGTAAGTCTCAAAAGTGGTGAGATTGGTTTGCTAGTGTGCCAAGTTGGCTTCCAAAATTATCTAATTATCATTGTCGCATGTTTATAATGTGTACAATCAATCTTATATGCAATATCTATCATTGATGTAAAGGTGCCTATGCTGTCCATGATTTCTATGAAAACATAAAGTTATTAGATTGAGTGAAGCTATAGAAAAGAGAGACAAGAAGCTAATCTTGAATTTTGATTTTTAAAGATTAATACTTAATTACATATGTTTGAAGTTACATTCCCTCCTTGCCCTGTATTTAAATGGATTCATTTTAACTAAATAAATGCCTATGAAAATTCTGTTGAAATGAACCATATAAATGATGGTGGGCAGCCATTAGACCAGCAATGTTATATGGTGCTGAGCACTCAAAAGAGAACATGAACACAAGATGAAGGTGGCAAAGATGAGAATGTTGAGATGAATGTGTGGTCATACAATAAAAGATAAGATCCGTAATGATTATATTCAAAAAAGAATTGTTAATAATAAATTATTGCATAATTTTGGGACTTGATGATTAATATATTTTAGCTTAAAAACACTAAACAAAAAGAGAGAGGGATAATAATTGTTTTTGTGATCTTCAATGGTTAGTTTCATTTATTTTCTCTTCCCCTTCATCATAGTTGTAACGTGGGATTTGAATTTATGATTTCTTAGTTTTATGAGTGTCATTTATGCTTTGTGATTTGGATTATATTATCTATTTGAGTTTGAATGTGATTTTGGAAGGAAAGATTTGAATTTATCAATAAATATGGTTATATACATTTTCTTCACTATTCTATTCATATATCCATGTTTATGAATGATTTTGATAGATAATTTGCTTGAATTGGATTGTAACTAAACTTGATTCATTGTAAATAATAAATCACACTTTTAAGTACTTAATATTGTCTAAATCAATAGATTCATGAAATCAGATTTTAAATCGGTTGGTAATGTTTGTTAATTTAGGAAACTTAAAGAAAATTTAAAGGTGCTAAGGTAAATTCCATCTGTTAGGTGATTGAACCTATGTATTGAAGGGTTTGCTAACTTAGTGAATTAACATTCAAATTGACTCTCTAAATATATTAATCAAGTTAGGATAGTCATCTTTAAGCATCCCTTAAAAACAATTTCATCCCATTTGATCTTAAATCTTTGTTTATCAAATTTGATTTTCTTTCCATAAAATCGTAGCTTTTACCAATTTTCACCATCAATCCATGACTTACCCCGGTTGATAAATTTTTTTGTTTCCAAAGACTATCTCCACCTACATATTAACTTAGACTAATTCCCCGTTTTCTGAAATCTCATATAGGGGTAGATACTCTTGTGAATTTATTCAATTCACTTAGAGATTGAACCTTAACCACTTGTTGAAGGGACGATAATACTTATCACTACGATAAATCCCTACCCACTTAGGGTGTGTTTGGGAAAAGTGGTGGAGAAATGTTTTTTTTTTCAATATGATTTTTTAAAAGTTGGGTTGCGAGAAACAATTTATATTTGGATCCATAGTTGCAAAAGAGTTTTTTTTCATACTACTTTTACAAACATGTTTGGATGGTGATTTTGAGAAACCAATTTAGATGGGAACATGATATTTATTAATAATACACAATTAAAATATTCATATATTTTCAATAATTTAAAATTGAAAAATTTAATAGATTAAATTGCATAAGGTTTCCAATAATTGCAAATAAGAAAAATTTAATACATTAAAATGCATATAAATTAGAGGTCATGTCTATCACATTACATTTGGATGATTCATTTCCATAATTAGTTGTATCAAAGATGTTCTACAATTCGATCTCGAATCCTGTCACGGATACGTTTCATGCGAGAAGATGATGATGTAGAAAAATTTGACGATGAAGTCTCTTGGTTTTGATGACAATTATCTTCATTTATCAAACTTTCATCTTCAGAAACGAGTTTCTCAGAAATAAGCTGGTTGGAGAAGCTCCAAATTGGAGTTTCTCAGAAACCAGTTTCTCAAAACAGTTTATCCAAATAAGCTGGTCAGAAATAAACAGGACCCAAACATGACCAAAAACCAAAAAACTGTTTATGTAGCTCCAACCAGCTTATTGGGGTCCATAAACGTTTCCCAAACACACACTTAAATCAGTTGAATTTTAAAATCATTTTAACTAGTTGGAAACATTATTAACTAGTGAAAGTGACAATATTTATTAATCAAAATCTCCTTTCTTAGATTTTGAAATCCAAGTGTCATTTAAAGATTTCTTTTTTTTTTATCCATGATAAAGGTATCCCCTTACTCGACAAGTGAGAGACTAATCCCCTGCTGATTTGTAGGCACCTCAAAGGGTGGGACAACTGGTCTGAGAGATTTAATGTTTCTCCATACTCAACGCCAAGGATCAAACCCAGACAATTGGTTAAGGGTGAAAGAGTCTTTGCCACTCAACCACACATCTTAGGTTTTATCCAAGATTTCTTCTTCTTTAGTATTAAATACTATTAATAAAATTGTTTATTTTGACAAAAAAAGTTACTCCAATTTTAATTACAAGACCACTGTAACGTTTTTTGAAAAATAAAAATGTAAACTTAATCTCTTTAAATTTATTATATTTTTAAAAAAACTAATGTATTCTATTTCTAAATTTAACATATAATCTAGTAAAATATGACATATATTACAATTTAATGATCTAATTTACTTTCTTAACTTATGACTATTTTTTTTGTTTTTTTACCATAAAATAATTATTAGTCTAACAAATTTGCCCAAATAAAATATGTTATTCTGTGTTATTCCCAAATTCGAGAAATTATGTTACTCTGATCAATTATAATGGGAAAATTAATTTGAGATCCCTTATAAGGGACTTGATACTAGAAAAGTCCAAAAAGTTGAAAATATTAATGTAGGGTTCCAAGGGACCTCACTTTAATACACTTGAAAAGTGAAAAGACAGTTTTGCCCCTCCTCCTTCTTCTTTCCCACTCCTCCTCCCCTCCCCTGCAGCCGCCGCCTCCCCCTGCCGCCGCAGCATCCCGGCCACCACCTTCACAGGCAACACCCCGGCGGTGGGAGGCGGTGGCGGCTGCGACGGGGTAGGGGAGGAGGAGTGGGGAAGAAGAAGGAGGAGGGAGAAGAGAGAGAATGGAGGAGTGGGGAAGAAGAAGGAGGAGGGGCAAAACTGTCTTTTCACTTTTCAAGTATATTAAAGTGAGGTCCCTTGGGACCCTACATTAATATTTTCAACTTTTGGGACTTTTCTAGTATTAAGTCCTTTGTGTGGGATCCCAAATTAATTTTCTCAATTATAATTATAATTGGGAAAATTAAATACAAGTCTTTGGTAAAGGATATAATACTGGAAAAGTCCCAAAATTGAAAAAAATTAAAGTGGAGTCCCTTGGGACCTCACTTTAATTATTTCTGAATGTGTGGACCCCACGTTTAATAATAAAAAATGAGAATGGGGAAGAAGGAGAGAAGAAGAGAGGAGAAACCTGACGGGATTGGCGTGAGTGGTAAGTACTCCCGTCCCTTAAGCAAGTGGTTGAGGGTTCGATCCCCAGCTCTTGCGAATGGAGCAAATTCACAGGCCAGCTGTCTACCCCCTATATGGGACTTCAGAACAGCGAGGGATTAGTCTCACTTGACACGCGGGTGGGGATACCCTTGGTAACAAAAAAAAAGAAGAGAGAAGAGAGAAAAGATGAGTGAATTTTTTTATTATTAAACGCAGGGCCCACATATTTAGAAATAATGAAAGTGAGGTCCCAAGGGACTCTACTTTAATTTTTCAATTTTTGGGACTTTTCCAGTATTATGTCCTTTACCAGGGACTTATATTTAATTTTCCCATTATAATTTGACACGTGAATTAAAATTAATCCAAATAATCATGCTGATCTGACATAATATGAAATTTAAAAACTTCTGAATTAATTCATATTCTCTCCCTTCTCAGACCCAATCCCTTGATTCCTTCCTCAAAGACAGACAACGCAGTTTCCCCCAAATCCCAGATTGGCCGTACCTTGAATCCAGAATCCCAAATCAACGAGGCTTAATTGAATCTCAATCCCAAAAGCAAAGCTCCGATTTGAGCTGCATCAAGAAAATCAGTTTTCGGTAACATTCTTCTTCTTTTCTATACACATACACATTTCCCTTTCTTTTTCGTGAGATTATATACTGTTTGCTAGGATTGTCTGATTGATGTTCAGTGTTGGTTACTGTCATGGTTGGTTTGAAATTGCTGATTTGTCTCTCATTTAATGGTGGACATTGTGAATCATAATAAATACATACATATTATATAAAAGTATCTTGCATAAAACTTTGAGATTATATACTGTTTATACAAATGTGTGTCACAACCATGAATTGGAAATTCCTATAGTCAAAACTAATATGGAAAGACTCTCTTATTTCTCTGTTTTGAGAATGGGACTGATTGGGTATTAAGATAAATTAATGGCGATGAATATGTGATAAAAAGGAACAAACAACATCTACAATTTTATCCATGTGTATGTGTTCTAAAATTATTGTTATCTGTACTAATTGAATAAATTCTATGATTTTGTTTGGCAAATAAAGTAAGAGATTTTTTAGATTTGTACAAGACTGGTTTGAACTAATTCTGGGATGTTATGCTAAACACTAAGCTGCTATGCTAAAATTTGTGTTTGAATGTTAAAATAAATGTAGAAAGTGCAGATTTGAGCTTGCTTTTGGGAATTGGAAAACTGATTTAAGTATGCCTTTTGTGAGTCTCAAAAGTGGTGAGATTGGTTTGCTAGTTGTAACATCCCAAATAAAAAAAAAGAAAATATTATAATATATATATACACATACATATATATATATATATATATATATATATATATATATATATATATATATATATATAGAAATATTTAATAAGGAATAGGAAATAAAAATATTATATTTCCTATATATAGGAAATATTTAATAGGAAATAGGAAATATTAATTTCTTGTATAGGAAATTTATTAAGATTGAAATTTAAGATTTAAATTTGTATGAAATAGGAAACACGTGAATTTAAAAGAAAGTTAGGGTTAACTTCATATAAAGGAGAAACTAAAAGGGGAGCTTTATGGTAATTTGTTTGGGCATAAACCTAATATTCTCCTTCTCTTCATAAACCTATTCCTTCTCCTTCATTCTTGGTTGCCGCCCCCCTCCAGAACACACTTAAACAATTTCTCCTGCTCCCTCAACCTCACTTTACCAATCTTCACAAATTCATTTTTGCTTTCTCCCTTCTTTAGTCTCGTCATCATCATTACTCACTCTCAGACTTTCCCACTGCTTCACCCTCCATATCACTTGCTCCCTTGCTGCCTTCATTTTCTCTCCATCATCCCGCGCGATTCCGGCGAAGCTCACACGGTGACAAATTCGTAGGTAAGCTTCTTCCATTCTCTTTTGTGTTGTTCTCTATGTTCTTCGCTGTTCTTCAAGCTTCACCACCGATTTCCTTTTCGTTTTCTCATTATTTTCCCTCGGCCAGCCTTGTTTTTCCGGCGAAAATTGGCTCAACTTGCATACTAACCCATAAACAAGTTTAGGTAAGTTCCTTCTCCCTATTTCTATTGTTTTTCTTACGCCTAGCTGAGACTATGAGAGAAATCAATTCTGATTTTGGGGAGTTTGGGTTAGAAACTGTGGTTAATTGATAAAGAAACTATTTTAGAATATCATTTTATCTCTGTATGTTTTGGGTTTGTGAAAGCTTCAATTTTTCCTTGCCCCTGAAATTCTGTTTTTGATTTTTAGATATATTAGCTATGTAGATGGACACTTGTATATTGTTATTGTTTTTTTTTTGGTGGTTACTGTAATTTTGAGTTTAGACTCTTTGGTTTGTTTGGTTAGTGAACGGAGAAGTTTGGTTGTGACCTTGCTATTGTTTGTGAAGAAATATATATTGATCTTTCTGATTATGTGAAGTTTGTGTTTGAGGCAAAAGTAGCTGATTATTGTTGCAATGTTTATATGTCATTTAGAATATTCATAATCCTTATACTGACAAGATATGAATGTGAGTAACTTGAATTGCGAGTGAATAGTGTTGCGGGCATGCTAAAATCTATTTGTATTGTTCAACTAATGCCTTTGTTAAGTCCTATTTTACTGAGGAATCAAAATGATTTTGTTAATGAATAAAGATTTTGTTTATTGTGGGTCTAATTCTTTTTGACATATGTTTGAGAACTTTCATTTTCTTCCCTGGCCAAACAGATTTAAAGTAAGAGGAAATGTGGTGAGTCAATTTAAATGTTATGCTTGAGTTATAATTTATAGTGAGCTTAATCAAGTTGTATGGTGTTTGAAAAGTTGCATGCTTCTTATTTTCATTTAGCATATACTTTTATTTTAGGGATGAAAGAAATTGTAATCATGAACCTGTGTGGATTTATAATGGCTGAAATAGTGGTGTTCATGAGCATTTTCAAATATTTTCTTTGCATCTTCATTACAATAACCGAAATAAATTATGAAATGATACTGGTTAGTTTTAATGGGAGTGTGACTATGTTTTGTGTATGAATTTGAAAATGGGATGAGGTAAGCTTAACTCTTGTAGGATGATTGGAAACCTTTTGCTCTTTTGTTAGTATGGCTGAATGGATTTCTACTTGGATGTTGGTGATTCTTGATTTTACAATTGATCATTTTGTCTTGTTATTCGCTTGTGGCCTAATTGTGGGTGGAATTTTAAATGAAATGTAATTGGTTGGAAATCCTTGAATTCTTCATTATTAACCATGTTCTATGAATTGGCATATAACAATAATGTGACATTACCATTGTTAAGTTGGATTATTGTTGGTGGGTTTTCAAGTGGTTTGATGTTCTCAAGGACTTGTCAATATTTGCTTAATTATCTGCTTGTGGCTATTGGTGTACTGTGAGAAGGAATGAGAAATTCTGTTTATTTGAATATGACTTTATGTGGTTTATGATGTATTAATGTGGTAGAGGTTGTTTGAAGTGATACATGTGACTGAATGCTAATATTTGAAGTTATTAAGAATATTTGATCTTACTTTTGTTTTATCATGAACTATGTTTTATGAAGGTTATTGATCATACAAACTTTTAGAATTATAAAAGATTAAGTTAATGAGCTTAATCAGGGGATTGGGTAGTATCATTAGGAACCGAGAGCGACGTTTATTAATAAATATGGAGATTTTTATTTATATTTTTATTGGTATGATACGACAATAGGAAAAACTAGTAAGAGGGGTGTTTAGAGGAATTGTACAAGGATCAGGGAAAGCAGTCAACTGCTAAACGCTCCAGGTAACTACTTCTACTTGTTTACGTGTATGTGTGTGTTAGTGAGCATGCAGGTTAGAGGATAAACATGTTATTACTGTTGATTTGATGGTTATTGATTACTCTAATTGGGAAATTGGAATTGTTTTATCCACTGAATAATATATTAATGAAATTTTGCCATCCCGGGATGAGGTACCCTGTTGATCCATAAGGTCTAAAATGAATAAAATGTTAAAGTGAATGGCGCCCGGTTCAAGCGAGGGTACATCGACCGTCGAGTCGTGAGTCCCTATTGAACTGTTATTTTTGTTCAAGCGAGGGTACATCGGCCATCGAGTCGTGAGTCCCTATTGAACTGTTATTTTGTTCAAGCGAGGGTATATCGGCCATCGAGTTGTGAGTCCCTATTGAACTGTTATTTTTGTTCAAGCGAGGGTATATCGGTCGTCGAGTCGTGAGTCCCTATTGAACTGTTATTTTTGTTCAAGCGAGGGTATATCGGCCATCGAGTCGTGAGTCCCTATTGAACTATCACAGGGACTAAAAAGATAAAAATGTTATTGATTTATTTACGATTTGCTATGGAATTTACATATGTAATATTGCTTTGTGTTGTTATCTATTGAGTTTTTTTTGAATGAGGTTATATATGTACTGTTGAGAGCTGGTATTTGATTTATACGTGCAATTAAGTTATATTAAATGTACATACAACACTATATGCAGCACACACCACTATATACGATATTGGCACACACCACCTTGCTGGCATGCACATGCACGTAAGCAAGTGGTTGTAGTTGCAATTCTGGGTCTACCCCACGTTTTATTATTTTACAGGAGCAGGAAGCGAAGTAGGAAATCAAGGGAAGGATCCGGGGACCACTCACTAAAGTGAGATGTTGACACGTTTTATTGCCACACTAGGATTTGCATATTTAATTTTATAATTGCATACTTTATAAGTCTTTATTATTTAGAAAATATTGTAGTTGATTATCTCTGCAAAACTTATATACTTAACTCGGTGATGCGAATATATTGATTGTTGTTGGTGGATGTTTGAATTATTTGTTGACTTGACTTTATTACATCGACGTTGTCTAAAATTTAGTTTCATCCCTTTCTAACCATGATAGGTAGTTGACATAATTTAGATATTTAAATTTTTCTATCATGGTTAGGTGATAAATAACAATTTAGGAAATAAGTAATATTCTTTTCTAACTATGTTAGCTGCTTAACTAAGTTATTCTTTTTCTAACATAGTTAGACTCCAAACTATTTTTATTAAGTATTAGAAAAAAAAAATAGAGGAAAAATGGCTGTAAACTTGGGTTGTTACACTAGTGTGCTAAGTTGGCTTCCAAAATTATCTAATTATCATTGCTGCATGTTTATAATGTGTACAATCAATCTTTATTGTCTCTCTGTTTCATTCTTTTGCTGTTTTTTCGGTTAGATTGTCTTTATCATCTCTATTATTTTCATGCACTTTTTTATTTGTTCAATCTCTTCCAATCCTATTATCTTTGTTGCCGTTTCGAGTTGATTTATTGTTTGTAATGTCATTAATTTGTTCCAGAAACGATTTCTTCGTATTTTAAAGGAATATTGTAGCTAAAGGAGAAGATGCAGCAGAGAAATTCGACAATCGGGAGGCCTTCTGGAACAGATGGCTCAGATTACTCGTACCGTATGGTTGTTGAATCACGTAAGCTTCGATTTCAACTTGTTCCTGCCTTAATCAATTTTTCCTTGCTATTTTGGTTCACTATGTTTTCTTTATTATTATTATTGTTATTTTTGCTGATTTTGGGGCCTTATTAATCTCTTTGGTGGTGTTTTTTTTTTACATTTAGGGTACCAGCAGGTAGCAAAGGCGAAGAAAAAGCTTCCTCTGCTCCTATTTGTTCAGGTACCTTATTTTCTTAATTTATGCTCCTCACAAAATTCTTTTGACAATGTTATAGCATTTCAATTTCAATACCAGCTGGCAATTGATGCTCGTTGTTTTGAAGACTGCTAAAAAGATTCCACTATATTTGGTAAACAAATTGCTGCATGATATCGGCATTAATCTGATTCGTGTTACAATGTGGTGAAAACTGAAAAGTATAACTTTAAAAGATAAATTCAAATTCGATAATGGTATGATTGTTTAGTTCTGCTTAGTGTTGCTTCCTACTGATTAAGTTCACCTTTCATACACTGTTTATTACTCAATGCCTAGGGATATTTGTCTGAACATAAGCATTCCTAATTCCCGTATCTACTTCTAAATTGTATGAGGATGATGATAAATGTTAATGGTCAAACCAATTTGGTAATGCCACACACATTGTAGTTATGAAGTTCATATTTTTGCGCTTACAATTTCATTTATTCAAAAGGCCTTTGTTTTTGGGCTGGTGAGAAGTTGATACATTGGGTAGTACTTTTATGGATGTAAGGGTTCTTTTAGCTTAGTACTAATCTGTATTCATATATGGGAATTGAGTCTTTGCACTGAGCGTTAGTCTGTAAATATTTTGACAACCTACCTGTATTTTGAACTCTATTTAGCACCATGTTTTCCAAGGTTTTATCATTTCTTTACAAGTTACTGTGTTGCTATGATATTATTTGATTCATGAAATTAATCACTTTTGTGATTTTTCTTTATTGTGGCAAGCATTCAAATCCACAATAAAGTTTATCTTGATTTTCTTCATTATCGTTTATTGTCAGCCCAAAAATTTACTCATTTCTTTCTTTGAACTCATCAGCTGCAACACAATAGTTATGGTTTCCTTGCTTCTTTTATAGACAGTTTTCAATGTTGGTGCAATTATTTGACTACTAGTGCATAATTTCTGTCAACATTGAAATATTCCTCTTTTATTTGTTCCAAACTTTCATATTTACCCATACTGGTCTGATGAAACATATGATCTGACAGTCCTTATGGTTCTATTCTCTTCAGACCATGGAAAGGAAATAAAAATTCCATTCCTTCATCAAGGATGTTTGGTTGGTTCCATACACACATAATTGGTTCTCCCATGAAACCAGGATGTTTTTGTTTGCTTAGATCATTTTGTTTTAGTTGATTTTGCACTGTATGAAATCAATGTGTAAGAAGAGTTTTATCTCTTATAGTGAGAAAACATGTAATTTTAGTTCTTAACAAGCATGTATCAAGCTTCTCAAGCACCAAAGTTGTGTGCTCTTTCAAAATATTTCAGTTGCCACTGGGTGTCTGCTAGCCCTTATCTTCCTCTATTCCATCATAATAACAATTCAGATCAGTTGCATTGGAGGGGACAGATGTTGTTATTGATGTTGGTTTTGCTTGAGCATCTGTTGTCATCACCATCTCTAAACCAGGGCTTGCAGTTGTTGATGCCTGTGTTTTCAGATTTAGCTATTCATGTGCTTCCATTTACGGCCTCTGCATCTTTTTCCTATGTTAGATTTGGATTTTTATTTATATTTTATATACCTTGCATTTGATTTTGATTATGAAACTTGCATTTTACTCATGGAAATGTGGACTGGACTTTTATATTATTTTTCCATCTGATGCTGGAGTAGATTGAAAGATGAGTGCATGGGCAAAATTTTTTTGTGGGTATTTTGGTTTATTTTTATTTTTTTGTTTCATGCTCTGGATCATACTTGAGTTACTTACCAGCATTTAACTTGCTTAATCAATTGCATGTTCTTTGGATTTTTGTTCTGAAAGTTTCTATAGTTTTTTCATTGCTTCTGTTCAGTGAGATTTTATGTTGGTTTGGATCTGTACCTACAGAAAATAATGTATAACCATACTTGATCTGTTTATGTTCTTATTGTGTCAAATCTGGTATTTTATTGAAACGAGTTTTTGATAATTTTGATGTCAAGGTGTGCTTATTTTCGGTTACAGGAATTCCTACTGTTTAGTTGAACTGCTACAAGTTTCTATCTGTATGCTTTAAAGTCGAAGACATATATAAATGAAATTAAATATTTTGGTTACATTATTTTGAATTGCTTAGTCTTAGCTTGCCCTAGAGCCGGAGTCTTTTGGACAATGTAGTAAAGTTGTGGAGTGGTAGCATGTTCTAGAAGCACATATCGATGGTGGCTTTGATAATTGTGGTGGTGTTGCCATGGGGGAGGGAGAAGGGTGCGGGAGAATGTAGGCCTGAATCATGGGAAGAGAAAAGAGGAAAATTCATGTCATTCTTGACTTTGTTGGTTGTTGTTGCAATGGCAGTAGACAAGCTGTCAGAATCATTAATCAGGGTTTCTTCCCTAGTTAGCTACATGCATGTGCAAGTTTATACAATATATTCAGTTAGCATAATACATTGTGCTGAGCTACAAGCTAAATTGAGCTATCGGTGGTGATTTATAGTTATAAATATGAAGAGACAAAAAAAAGAATCAGTTATGTTCATGGTGGAACTCTATTGATGAGGACGGGGAATTTCTAACTAAGATGCATATAATATGTTGATGTTAGCAGCTAAATGTTAATCGTTTTTTTTCTTAGTCAAGTAGATTCAAGTGGGGATAGAGGTCGTAGGTTTGAATCAGTCTCTTTGCAAAAGGTAGGGGTAAGGCTGCCTAGTATATTCCTTTCCCAGCACCCTCATCAAGTGGAGATGAGAACTGGGTTAGCTCTTTTTATATTCAAGTAAACTCAAGTTTATTAATAAGCTTGGATCTATTATGAAGGTTATTACCATAGTTTATCTAATTTGGTTTTTTTCAATGTTGTTATGCAGGCTATGTTACTAGTAGTTGGAGCAATATTTGCAACCTTACCGGGAACAAAGGATGATACTCCTGATAAAATTGCTCTTGGCTCAGTTGTTGCTGGCCTCATTGTTGTGATCATTGCAGAATTCGGTTGCTAAAGCCTTTTTTTCAACATTATATTTTTTTTTATATTTCATTTAATTTTGACCAGTTAAATAAACTTACCATGTATTTTTATTCTAAAGGTCGTAGACAAAGCAGGGCCTCTTTCTTGATGTTTTATTGTGCGACGGAATTTTTACCTATTTTTCTGTGTGTGACTCTTGGTCGGCGTCATTCTGTATGGAAGGTAATGCATCAATTTGTTTTTTCTTCTGCTATTTTGGTTGCTTGTTTATGACTACATCTAGTCAACTTTATTTGTAAAGAATTAGTTATGCTTAGTAAGAGAGAGCTTCCCTCATTGTTTGATCCAAGTTCAATGGATTTGTTATCTGATTTGGCAATTGATTTGGCAATTGTTTAGTTACAAACTGAATAGTGATTGCAATGTTCACTGTTGTTCATTGGAACTTCTCCTTATGTTCTGTTCGCAGGTGTTCAAGTTTGAGTTCAGTGACTTCCATGTTCTTCAAGCTTGTATGTGTTTTATTCTATTCCAAACTTTCTGTACTGTGTTATAATTAGATTTTGTGAATGAATAATTATTGGATTGTTTCAACTATTGCAGGCTTGATTGTATATCTTGGTATATTGTTTGGCAGTAGGCTCCAGACCACCATTACTGTCACGTCCCTTGTTTCGAACATGTCTCCTCCCAAAAAAACCAGAGTCTCTTAGCTACTGTGACTAAATGCAATACTTTTTTCTCTAAATCATAGATTGGTTAGAAGTATATCAAGCAGCTGTATTAGGTCTGCATTTCAATGTTTATGGATAGAAAATGAAAATTTTAAAAATTGCAATGCTTAAGCAGATGCAAAAAGGTAAAGTATGATTTGCCTTGTTGTGATGTATGAACAAGGCAATTTATCTTTAAGACCCTGTGCAGTGCAAGGTGATTTTACTAGTTTTGTCGTAAATGTTATTTTGACAATTTTATTTATCAGAATCTAGCTTGAGTAGATAATTTGGAGAAAGAACTAATTTTGGATTGAATTAAAGTATATCAGGCCAAAAGTTCATTTTGAGGAAGAATTCATTGAATTGTTTTTGGTCAAATGTTGATTAAAATTAGTTGGAAATATTGATGATATAAGTAATCGAAGTACACTACCTTGTGTAGATTCAACACCATATGAGTAATTATATGGGATAAAATGGGAGTTAACAACCAAAATTGAGACACCTCAATGTATTTGATAAAAAATGCATTATTCGGAAATTGTCTCTTCTTATATTATAAGGGGTGAAGGAGCAAAAATGCCCCCAACCTTGTATGTAAAGCAAATACGTAAGTAGAAAATTGGCGTGCATTTTGAACTTTGAATCCCCATCATCATCTAGAAATCATATAATCACCGAATCCCAATTTCAAAAATGGGTCACCTTCTTGAAGAAGGCTGTGTGAAAGTTAATGTTGATGGTCTTATTCCTTTAGAAATAATTTGGCTGCATGTGGTGGGATTATCTGAAATAGTTCTGGGTCATTTATGATTGGCATCATTCATAATCTGGGGACTGGTGATGTGTTTCAACTTTCAAGCAAAATTATGGGGATGTCTTCTTGTACTAAAATTGGCATGGTCTAAAGGGTGGTGCAAAGTTGTTATAGCCTTATAGGGACTGATGCTATTGAGATTATTGATGTTCTAAATTCTCCACTATTGATGACTCATTGTGATTGAGAGGCTATTTTGGAAGCTCAATAGTTTTTTTTTTATTTCTCAAGGGTATCCCACCCGCATGTCAAGTGGGACTAGTCCTTCGCTATTCTGAAGTCCCATGTAGGGGATAGACAGCTGACCTGTGAATTTGCTCCATTCGCAAGGGCTGGGGATCGAACCCTCAACCACTTGTTTAAGGGACGAGAGTACTTACCACTCACGCCAACCCGCCAGGTTAAGCTCAATAGTTTTAAATAATTACTGGGAGGTGAGACTGCAATATGCACCTCGAGAAGCAAACATGGCAGCAGATTAGCTTGCAAAGTTTGGTTAGATGTGTCTTATGGATATCATACTATCTAGGATTTTCTACTTGGTTTATTTGAGATTTTGGCTATTGATTGTAATGTATCCGAACCTTTAGGTGGTTGATGTTGATGGAGTCTACTTTTATTTATCAAAAAAAGTTGAAATTTCGAAAATCAAGCACGAAATAAATTAACCACCGCGGCTTCTTCCCCATCAGTATTAAAATGGCCTCCTCGCTATGGCTTTGGATTTGCTCAGCTTCTTCCTGTTCGTGGCTTCCTGGTTTTTACCCATGGATATTTTATTTAATTTGAAGCCACTAAACCGATTCACGTGGCTTGACCATTGTCCATTTTGTGTCAAATTAAACGGTGGTTAGAGGACTTTTGGTGACCACCAAGTCTCGGTATCTACCATCCACCTGCAACTTAATTGTTCCTTCACTCGTGCTTTTTAGTCTCACTTCACCCATGCATCCAAAGCATTTGGAGGTCCAAAGCATTTGGAGGTTACCTGGGATGCCAGTGCTGATCTGTCTCTGACAAGATCTTCTTTTTATGTACCTTTTTATAAAGTAAATCAATGGATTATACTCCCCTTGATTTCTACATACAATAAAATACTTAGTTTACTAAATTGACTTTTTTTTAGAGAAACATAGGAAAGGGAAATAAACCACTTAATCATAATATATTTTGTATATTATGAGATCATATATTGGCTTATATGTTAAATAAACTAGTTAGGCGAAAAAATTTGAAAAAACTTTTAATTATCTTATTTAACTTTCTTAGGATTTTTAAAAAAAGTAAACTAGATCTTATATAAAGAAATGGAGGGTATAATATGACACATGTGTAGATTATATGTCAGTTTATAAAGGCAAATTCTATTAATCCCATTGGAGAGATGGGGGATGCCACTAATGATTTGTGCCTGACGTAATTTTTTGTTTATGTACTTTTTTATAAAGCAATAAACCACTACACATGTAATTAGATTATATGTTAGTTTATAACTAAAATAAGTTTTGAGGAAAAAAAATAATCATAGAAATTTTAATGGGATTAATTTTACATCATTAATTGCACTAAAAAATCAAATCATTAATATGTCCAAAAAAAATCAAAGTGATTTCATGATAAGGATGAGAGGGAATATATTTGAATATTTTGTGATTAAAATCAATCCATCCATTTATCATTCATGCATGCCTGGAATTTTAGGGTGGGGGAATGGAAGATTTTAAGAAAATTATTTTTAAAATATATATGAATAATTGGATTAATAAACATAAGTTTTTTACCATAATCAACATAAGTTTATTGATTTCTTGTTTGGCCATCCTGTCACATTGAATAAGATATGTTATTATTTTTTCAAGATAAATCCCTTGAGTATATCAAATTTGGATTTCAAATAATCAAGATGTATTTCATTTCTTGAAGTAATGGTATTAAAAAAAGAACTTTCTTGAATTGCTATGGACTTAACTGGCAATAAGATATATTCATATCATTTCAAGATGCATCCTTTAAATATATCCATATCTATGGCCAAAAAAAAAAATATATCCATATCAAATCTCAACATGTATCTCGTTTCTTGAAGTACCTGTATGCTTTCTAGTTTTTTTTTTTTTTTTAAAAAAAGGAGTCAAGTCTCTGGCGCTACGTACACTCTACTGGAGTACAAAGCGTTGATGGCGTGGATAGAAATAGGGGTGTAAGAAGGGTGAGGGAAATGAAGAGGCAGCATATGGTCAAAGAGGTAGGAAGCACATGTGGGATTCCTTCCTATATATGGTCCTCTCCAATATACTACCATACTAATTGTTGGAAATATTGAGTGTGTGTGTCATAGTAACAAGTCTCATATTATTTATTAAGATTGTGGTGGTCCAAATTATAAGTGAATTTGGATTATTATATATGTAAAGAGGAGGAATTAACTTGCAAAATAATGAGCCAGTAGAGGTAAATCCGGCTAATATTCTCCATCATTTATGTGCAAGTTAATTCTGGATTGGACACCTTATATTGGAAGTTTTGGGTTATAAGAATATACTTTTATTGATGACATAAAAGCATATTGTTTTAGCCTTTAATTGTGACCTGAATGTTAATGTTTTAATGGATCAAAATAATTGCACATGATAGCATTAAAATGATCTTTATTTTGTATATTGTGGTTGTGCGTTTTATGCCTTTCAAGTCATACTATGATTTATATGAAACATTTGTTTATAAAAACGTTTGCATTCACCCTTAACCAATTGTCTGAGGTTCGATCTCTGGCGTTGGGTATGGAGAAACATTAAATCTCCCAGGCCAGCTGTCCCACCCTTTAAGGTGCCTACAAATCAGCGGAGGATTAGTCTCTCACTTGTCGAGGGGGGATACCTTGATCATGGATAAAAAAAACGTTTGCATTGAATTGTCTCTTAATGAGTTTTCAATATGAATAATTTCCAAAAACTGATTTCATCATTAAATCCTTTATGACTTTCAATGCACATCTTAAAAAAAGCTACATGACCAATCATTTTAATGGGATTGAAACGTACCATTCATTTTGTTTTAAGATAGTCACATTTTTGTTGGGAAAACTCTTTATATAAAGTGATTCATTGGATGGTTGTGAGAGTAGAGTTGTTGAGTTCTAGACCATCTATTCTTCTCCAATACATATTAATGTCTTACTGAGTAAATTATTTTCTGTAGTTCTGTTTCCCTGTATATGTTACAGGAAGGGTTCGTTTAATCCTAGGGAACACCATGACTTCTTTTGCCGGTAGTCGCAGAATAGCTCTTAAGGACAATGTCGTTGAGGAGGCGACTCGAACTGTGTTTTCATTGTTTGTAGGTACTGTTGATGACTGGATATGTTAGCACCGGTGAGGAGCTAGAAGATATCCATGGAATTATTTGAAGATTTTGGAGCAAACGCCAACACTAATGACTCATCAATGTTTGTAGTGTAAAACTCTAAAATTTGTATTAGTTGGATTTTTTAAGAGTTCATTAGGAATTTATAAGAGATTTAATGCATTTTGTCAATTTTTCTATAATCTATTTTCTTCACCCACTTCCATTTTTTTAACATTACATTATCTTTCATATTTTTCGTGATTCGTTTAATGTCATATTTCTCTCTCTTATTACCCCCAATATTAATTTGCATAACTAGAAAAATCTTTTACATGCCTATTACTGTTAATTATTTTCTTAATCTGTGTAACTTGTATATTTAACTCTTATAAAATTAACATATGTTGGGATGGTACACTTATTAGTTGTGAACCGTGGATATTACTGGTTCATCGAAGAATAGGAGGGTATGATCCATCGAGTCCACATTCGGTGCACCGGTCGCTAATCCCAAAATTGCAAATATTTTCCATTTTGTTCTTGGTTTTTTAATTTGTTAAGTTAGAATTAGCATTTTTTGTTTAATCAACGCCTGGTAATCCGACGCTTATAGATAACCGACGAATCCAGACTTGAGGGGTAGGACTGTTGCACACATAGACAAATTTATCCCTTTTCCCACATGGACAATAGTTATATATCAAAATTGGGTCGCCCTTCTTTAAATTGCGTTTGAATAATAATTCCCACTAAATTACCTCTTCTCTTCTCTTCTATATATATATATATATATATATATATATATATATAACAATTGATAAATATAAATACAAATTAATTTGGAGGGCAAGGTGTTAGCATTTGCCCTTTAATTAATTAAACGTGTATCAATCAATAAATCAGGTAAATTAGTTTTTTGAAAAGTTATAAATATTAATATATGCAAGCAATTTATTTAATGACTTCCTTAAGCTCTTCGAATTAATTATTTATGTCTTACATTATAAACCATAATAGTACAATCACTACTTCAACTTAAATTAAGCATGTATTCTGAGCAAAAAAAAATTAAGCATGTATTAATACATTACTTTATTCCTCCATTATCTAAAATCAAACTCTTTTTGTGATCCGAACTTTGAGACCATGTTTCATCTGGAGAGCTATTGAAAATGTTAGAGAAATGGGATGATCTTGCACCACATGAACACGATAATTTCGAAGAATAGAAGTAGCCATTATTTTCATTTGAATGAAGGACAAGTCCTTACCCAAGCAACTCCTAGGCCCTGCATTGAAGCTAAAAAACTTGTAAGATGGCACTTGAATGATTTGTCCCCTCTCTGAGATCCACCTCTCTGGCTTGAACTCCAAGCAATCCTTTCCCCATATCGGTTCATGTCTCCCCATTGCATATAATGATAAAAGTATCTTACAATTTGGACCAACCTCATGTCCACTAGGAAGTACGTCATGTTTAATTGCTTGCTTACGATCAAGAGGTATTGGAGGATACAATCTCAAAGCTTCACAAAGGGCACCATGCAAATATACTTTATCCACATAATTATAAGATACCTTTTCTTCATTAATCTCTTCAAGTATCTTAGCTTCCACTAATGGATGTGTACCAACAAGCCAAAAGAACCATGAGAGGGCAGATGTCATTGTGTCTTTACCCGCAGCGAAAAGATTAAATGATGTGTCCCTTAAAAACTTGTCATCTATATGTTCTTTTCCATCTTCTTCCCTCATCAAAGCCATTAGCAAGCAATCTTCTTTCTGCTTTTCATTTTTTTTTCTGAGTATCTCCTCCTTCATGTTTGCTATATTGTCCTGGAGGAACTGGTTAAATACTTTGCATGCTTCAGCCATCCTTTTCTCTGCTCCGATTCCAAGCCATCTTTGAAGTTTCCAAATGCTGCTAGGCACTGTGTGTCTAAAGAATATACACTCCCCCACTTCATTAAATGCCATTTCACTTGCTACTTTTGGGAAATCAAAAGCTAGGCTTTTAGGGTCATATCCTAAAATTGTGGAGCAAGTAGTGTCAAAGTTGAAGCGATTGAACACTTCTTGCAAATCCACTTCAATTTCTTGCTTTTCAATGTGATCAAGAAGAGGAAAGAGACAACTCACCACCTTCTTTTGAACTGTGCTTTCAAGAAAGTTCTTGAAGCTTTTGGTTTTGAATAATGAATGGAGAAGAGACCTGTGGTATTTCCACATGTCTGAATCTACAGTGAAAATCCCTTCTCCTAATGCCTCAAATATCTCACGAAACTCAGGCCCCTTAGTATAGTTGATGAAGTTCTTGCTCATAATGTGATGTACATTCATGGGGTCGCAAGTCACCACATAGTTCATTTGAGTGAACCAAGGACCAAGGAAGTTGCCAGTACCTCCATTCATCCGCAAAACATGAGTTACATAGTCATGAATTTGCCACAAATTAATGAGGATTGGTGGTATCATTCCCAATATAGGCCAATCAGTGAGGAAGGGATTTTGGCAGCATCGTCTCCGATGGCAAAGAAAAAGGAACAAGACAAGTGCTACAAATGTTGTGATTATTAGTGCATAGTATAGCATTGTGGTTTCTAGACTTTAGGCGAGCTTTTGATTCTGTTGATGCCAATGTATAATGTATTCCATTCCATGTGACTATATAGCCGATGATTGGAACTAGAATCCTACCAGTACCCCTCATTGAATAAATTATGACTCCTCAATCATCTTTTTCCCCTTACCGCCAATTATCCTCGGCTCCTTTTAATCATGTTTTCTCAATTTCTTCTCATCCTATCTCTTTTGTTAATTAATAGATATAATTTTAGGTAAATTTGATCATACACTTTATTGCCTTAGACAGGACACTTCTTCAAGCTAAAAAAAGGCTTACTATGGTTTTCATTGAATGCCTACTAAAAGGTTTTCACATTGGTAGTAGAACTTATTCTTGCAACCTTAGCTTTTAAGTTATACTACCTTCGGTCCTAAATATAAGACCTAATTGACTTTTTTTTGGAGAGGTTAAGGTTGCAAAATGGGCTATTAAATCATGACATATTTGATATATTTTTAGATTATATATTAGTCTATATTTAAAATAAACTAATCTAAGGTAAAAAAATTAGGTAAATCAATTTATAATTAACTTATTTTGCTTTTTTATAGGATTTTCTAAGAAAGTCAATTAGGTCTTATATTTAGGACCGGAGGGAGTATAATTTATCAATTATTGTATAACCTTTTGCGCTTTTTGATCCATAAAAAATGTTTATCTCAAAACGTCACTAGAATCAATGAGAGACTTTAAACTCATTATACTTTGTCTTCATATATATAGAATAAGTTTTCAATTCTGTTTTGCTAACTAGGGATACTATATAAACCAGCATTATTACGAACAACGTGATGAGATAGATATACCTATTTAGTTTTGAATGTTTGAGTTAATTATGAAGTTTAATTTTTTTTATAAATATGAGTTCTTAATTTATTCTCGGCTTCTTAAAATTATCCCTCGTGATTACATGATTTCCAACAAAAGTAATTTTATTGAGTATTTTAAGAAAATCAACATATATATTTTATAGGGTAAAAGTGAAAATCTCCTCTGAAGCTTACCAAAAATTGCAGATCTTAAAATAATTTTAGATGTCATTTTACCATGGAAATAAAATATCATAACAATTTTGTTCCCTCCATTAGATCAAATGATAAATGTCGTCTCCTTTAGTCCATGTGGTAAGGTTGAATTGTAGGTCCGCCAAAAAGCGACACATGTACTGGGTAAAGATACAAATATGTACTAGAAGTTTCCAAAAAGTTGCACATCTAGTCTCATTTGGTTATGTGGAAATAGTGGCCCACAAAATGGGAAATGAAAATGAAATCAAAGATTTTTTCGTGTTTCTTCCTCATTTGAAACATGTCTCTTCATAAGAAGACAATTGTGTATGTTATTAATTGCTGCAAGGTCACAATAATTCATTCACTTGCTTTGCCTCATAAAATATTTATAAATAACAACTGAAGAACCTAAACTTCCAAAAGGACTATGTAGGAACTAACACCTACTTGTCATTTTAAAATTTTGTGAAAAGACAAAATTGTCCTAATCCTAAAACACAAATTACTACCCCACCCTAAACTCACCCTAACACTCACCCTCTTCTCGCAATTTGTGTTTTAGGATGAAGACAATTTTGTCTTTTCGCAAAATTTTAAAATGACAAGTATGTGCCGATTCCTTCATAGTCCTTTTGGAAGTTTAGGTTTCTCGCTTGTCCTTTTGGATGTTGAGAGAGATTTATTTGGGATTTTCCCTTTAACCAATTCCAGTCAGTATCACAATCTATTTAATTATGTCTTTGAAGTTTTTAGACATATGGTAAAAGGAAAGAATGAAACAAAACTATATGGATATTATTAGTAAGCTAGCCGTAAGAATTTAATTTAAAAACTTCAATAAAACCGAATTTTCGATCAATATTTTTAGTTTCTCAAAAAAAAAATTAATTTTTTAGTGTCACCAGCTCAATTATATGATATTATTATCCTACTGAACTAGTCACCAGCTCATTTATAGGATATTATTATCCTTATCAATTACTATAATTGTCATGCATTAATCACTATAAATTACTCCAACTATGTATTTTTAACATAGGAGTATTTATTATTCCAACTAAGTTTCATTTATAATATGTATTTAATCTTTTACTAAAGAAACCGAAAAAATATGTATTCAAGAGTTTTCCACTTCCTTAAATGTATAGACAGACATATCATTTATTCGCCGAAAATGATGGTAGAGCTTATTTTTATGCACACATGTAATATGTGTTTTGTTGGCCCAACAAAAAAAAATACAGGTATTTGTATGGTTTACATCTATTAAAATTGCACAGAGTAGCTGATAACGATGTATCACCTTATTTCAAACCAACTATAATTAGTACATCGGAAAGGATGCATATATATATGTGATGAATTTCATTATTAAGAAAAATAATGTCTTATATAATACTATGAAATTCTATACAATTTTTCTTACAACTATATTTAACTATTTCCGAAGAAATGTTTGGTGAATTATATTGGTCCAAAATGTGAGAAACAAGAGGCAGTATTCCAAATCATATAGATTATTTTAGGGTACAAAGGGAAAATAGTAAAATCAAGTCGATACATACCTAAGGATTAGGGTTCTATCAACTACTTCATTTTATTGTATATAAGACCTAATTTATAACAATTTTAGTCCTAAATATAAATACTTTTTGAGGAAAAATTACATATAAATTCTGAATTCTTAAGTGAATTTTCCTATATTTATTTTAACCTTTATAGTTATCCTTTTTTAAACTAATTTGAATGGCTTGTAAAGCAATATATAATTAATAATAATGCACATAAGCATTTCAGACATCATGTTATATGTTGTTATAAGTAAAATTTATTTGAATTCATTAATATTATCAAATTAAATAAATTTGTCTTATACTTAATATTAGAATATTAGAGAGACTGCTTATTTGTTTTTAATAGAAGTCCCCACTACGCAAGCTAATATGAGTTTATGTTGAATCTGATCAACGCAAAAAAAAAAAGTAAAATAAAAACTTCTAAAAAATGTTGCACCGTGCAATAAATAATTAGAATCATCTTTTGTGTGAATGAAGTTTGTATATATTTTTGAGTTAAGATTTATATTGTCCCATAAGTTTTCGCTTAAAGAGCTATTTTACACTAAAAATTATGTTTTTATCTAATTTTTTAATAATAAATTCGAGTCTGAATAGTTTTTAAACAAAAATTTTCGAAATCAAATAGACCCTTAACCCTACTTCAAAAGAAGATTTCAATACCTTTATGGAAATATTTCAAAAAGAGAGAAGGCTGACAAAAACAATTCCATATAAATGGTATAAACATAACTCAAATAATGTATCGAACTTAGTTGATAAAGCGTATATGATTATGTACAATAATATTTATATATATGAAAATAAGAAAAACAAGGTTAAAAACTTCTCTTTTATTGGTATGTAATTGTTTAAGAGAAAGAAATTATATTTAATAAAATATTTTAACTTCTCTTTTATCGGTAAAACTGTCCAATTTCATCCCAAGCTGCGAAACAAATACCTAATTCACATAAACTTATTTAAGTTCTTTTTTGTGACAAGTTTAGATATTGAATTGCCAATTTAATATGTGAAATGAACGAGTTCCAATATATGGATATCATCAATTTGATGAAAAAAAACTATCCACTTGTTGCAAGGTTTTGTGTAACACCTAATCTTTTTACCACTATACTATATCATTTTAATTGATATTCTAATATTTTTCCTATTGTAGAAAGTCTAAAATACCAATAATTTAAAACTTTTCTTTTCAAAATGTATTACAAATCATTACTATCACTATTACTACGCTCTAATCAAAATATTAGTTATCTCGATGATAAATCCCTGAATTTTGGTGTCATTCTATTTCTAATTTTAAACATTTACAAATGATAATACAATTACTATGCAAGCTCATGCTCGCTTTAGTTTGCCTATTTGAACCAAAGATATTTCTCTTAACTAGGTGCAGTCACTAACATGTCCACGAACGATCAACCTCTTGCTATCCCTCATGTGCACTCCAAAAATAGTCCACCTCATATCCTCCATCTCACCAGCTCCATGAGCCTCTGAAAAACAGCAGTTAAACCAGTTTACTTCGTATACATGCATATAATAATAATAATAAACATTAATCTACCCTTTTTCATGAAAATGATAACAATAATCCCTCCAGCCAATGCTGGGGCCTCAACTACCTATCACTAATAACGAGATACCCGCTAAATAGTGGAGACACCTTTACTTGCAGGATTTAACATAAGCTCTGGTATAGGGGGAGCTACCCACCTATACCTTGGAGTACTCCACTCAATAATTCCTCAAACATTCATCAACAATTATCAATATTCCTCAATGTTCCTCAATAATGCTCAAATATTGCTCAATATTCCTCAAAGGATTAAACATCATCATGATCATAAAATAAATAATTTTCATGAAAATCTACGAACTTTTATCATAATGTATATGAAGTAAACTGCTACCTCAACTTTGCACATTACTGTTACTCCTTCTCCTTGTCTGTCTGCTGCTCCAACATTTTCTCCTATTATTGCATAATGTATTAGAAATAAAAGACCATTCTATATAATAACTAACGTCTCTCTCGAACCTATATTACTACCCAATTTTCTTTCTAGACTATACCTTCTTCATTCTCTAATTAAGCTCTTTTTACTTAATCTTTTCCAATTCTCAAAGCTTGACTACCATAAGACCTAAGACCTCTTAAGATTTTTAAGACATTTAGTACATAATCACCCATAATAAACCAACTAAAAGAAATTGTCAATTTGAAAGTTCACCATTCACAAACAACCTTAAGTAAATAGCAAATACTTATATAACATTCATAACATCAAAGTTTCATCCAATTAAACCTCCATGCACGCATACATGTCTTTAGGGAATATAATTTCGCTTCATCACTGAAACAGAAACCAGAACAGGGAATGAATAAAAGAAAGTATATTCTACTATACTCTCAATAACTTTTTAACACTTGTTAACTTCACAAAACACACTCATGCATCTACGTTTATAGAACTTCCAATACACAAGTCCTTCAACACCCATACTTTATTTACAACAATCTAAATTATCATTCTAAATTGATATCAAACATCACATACATTAATCAAGAAGTAAACTAAAATAATCCCAATTATCTTATTATTCATTCTGCCGAAATAGGGAAAAGAGAAGAAATCTCATTTTCTATGTTCCAAGCTTATTTTCAAGATATGCAAAGATTTGAACTTACATGAACCATAATGTAACTATCTAGCTCTATTAAAATCTTGACTTGTCACTATAATCATTGTTAGTTCATAACAGAATCCAATATCATCACTAAAGTAGATGTGAAACTTTGATTCTTGTAATATAATATATATAGTCACACCTTTTTACCACTCTTCTCACATATAAAAATCTGCATCATCATTCTCAAGAACTCAAATAAGTTTTTCTTTTACTTAGACAATCAAACGTCAATATAATATTAAGTCTCCAGCTTCTACACTCAATTAACTGACCAAAACTATAATCACTTTCTTCTGCAATAGATACTTTCAACTCCCTTTCTCAAAGTTACCTTATGTCTCAATTTAATCTTAATCTTAACAATATCTTCTTTCCATTAACAATTTCATTTCTAACTTCTCAACTAAACTCCCTTACATCCATATTGTCAATTTCAATTAGAAAATTCATCATACAAATTCCCAACATAAAACTAAACAACTGTTATTCACATTACACTACCATCAAAAACCTCCAATCTGAAAGATTCAACAAAACAGCTCTTTAAACCCAATAATATATCCAAACAACACCTTTATTATTTCTAAAGTCTTCAAACAGTACATCTCCCACTTTGTTAAGCCCATATAGTTCTTAAGCATCATAATACTTCTAATAGTCATACTACTCATCTTATATTCTCAAACCTAATATTATATATGCAAAACAAACTTTAAAACATCAAGCACCAATCCTTTTACAATATAAAGTCTCCACATTCTTATAGTATCTTTTGAATTAAAACCATACTAGCAAGAATCTTACACTTCTAGACACAATTTAATTAACATATCCAACGTAAGCTATTGTCTTATCATAAGTTAATTACAAACCATTTGCAACTTCTTACTTAACATTAGTATCCCAATTGACAGCTAATAATTAATTACCTCTTTACAGTACACATATTTATTGATCATTATTAACACCTAAAAGTCTTATAATTAAATAGTATTCAACCTTTAGCCCTCAAAGGAACATCTGAACCTATTTGCTTCCTCTTTAACTACAAATCATTTCACATTCTTACACAAAATTCATTCACCATATAATTAGCAAAATGTATCAGTTTCTAAAACTTTGAAATTGGTTCTCCCTTGTTCTGATTCCCAACAGACTTCTTTTATGCTCACTATATAAAAAGTCATTTGAATACCATATTTATAAAACTGAAAATTTCAGGGCTAAAGTCACAAAACATTTTTTCCCCTGTCGTGTAACCCATAATCAGAGAAAAGAAACATCATGCTTTAATCATACCACTTCAACTCTTTCTCAACACAACAACCAGAACACAAGGCCATTAAGAATCAAAAAGAAAACTTCACATTCCAATCATAAGTTAAACCCACAGAACCATATATAAGTTTTATCATACCTCCAATCATTTAATGATTAACAAATTACAAATAGATCAGAAAATCAAACATAGCATTCCCAAAAACCCCAAAATAAGAAACCCCCATGATTTTCGAATTACACAAAACCTTGTTAGAATCTTAAGTTTTGATGAAGACAAAGATATGAAAGAACAAGCTAAACACTTAGAGAGAATTAGGTTAATATAGAACCCCAAGTAAGAGTACAACCGGATGTGGATTTACTTCCGGATGGACTAGGACTAGCGCTCGCGGATGAATGCCTCATCCCCCAGCGGAAGCAAGTAATACACTAAGTCATAACTCAGTCTAAGAACATTAGGAGTATAAAATCCTTGAGACTAAGTTAGGACGCAACCGGATGCAGGAATGCTTCCGGATGGTTTGAGACTAGCGCTGGCTGTTGACTTAGGCAACACTGAGCGTCAATAAGTATAACACAAAGCCACACTCAACGTCTAGTAGGAGTACTTCCGGATGTGAAATTGCTTCCGGAAGTAAGAGAGCTTCCTTAGACAATTGAACTCCCACTACATGTGATTATGTGTTGTTATACTACACATCCCATAGCATAAGTAAATGATACACTAAGTCACTTAGGAAGATTTAGACTTAGAGTAAAATAACGAGACTTACGCTGACTATTGGAATAGACATCCCCTAGCGTCAGTAGACAATACACTAAGTCAGAACATAGTCTGAGTAAGATTGCTTCCCATAGCAAACAAGCTTCCCACAGCATGTATAGTCCTTACTGCACTTGATTATATATATACTACTCTGTTGGACTAACAAGTATGTGCAGAACTTAGTTTTACTTCCGGATGCAAATGAGCTTCCGGATGCAAATACTCTTGTCACTGGGACTCAAAGACTAACACTTGCAGAGCAAGATTGCCGCTTTCGGATGAACGATGGTCATCCGTCAGCAAGAGTACAAGAGTCAACGTCACATACTCAGAAGTCAGAATGCTTTTGTCAGAGCAGAGTTGTCAGAGTTACTTTTCAGAGATAAAGCAAGTCAACCCTGCCAAGCATTAATGAAGATGTACCTCTCAACGGTAACATGGGATTAACGGCTATATTCAAACGGACATATTCAATCTGCCGCCCAAGCCTAAATGTTTTGAAGCCGAGTATAAAAGGAGCATCTACATTCAGAAGAGAGGTTGGAAGAATAGAGCCTATTGTCTGAGATATTGTAATCCACATTCTTCTTATCTTCTACTCTTTGATCTTAGAGTTGTAATATTCTTAGAGAGTAAATCGTTTGTACTTAAGTGAGTAACATCATCTATTCTTAGAGAGAATCATTTGTACTTAAGTGTTTATCACAATTAGTTCATAGAGTGGACACACTATCAAATCCTCTAACTCATAGAGGTTGTTCTAAAGCTTGTTGCTTGAAGAACAGAGTCATCAATTTACAAAAGTGAGGGGGAGCATTTAGAGGTTTTCTAAATCTCCGAAGGTTGCAAGTTAGTCCGCAAAACTTGTGGTTGAAAGGTTGCAGGGGATCTCGTTGTAAAACCTGTGGTTGTAAAGGTTTGCAGGTAAGCCCGTGGTAAAACCTGTGGGTTGTTAGGTGAACCCGTGTTAGTAAAACCTAAAGTGTAAAGGCTTTCTTGTGCCTGGTTTAAACAAGAAGATTAGTGGATTGAAAATCTCAGGTGGAGCCTGTTAGAATCTTAAGTTTTGATGAAGACTAAAATATGAAAGAATGAGCTAAACACTTAGAGAAAATTAGGCTAATATAGAACCCCAAGTAAGAGCACAACTGGATGTGGATTTACTTCCGGATGGACTAGGACTAGCGCTCGCGGATGAACATCTCATCCCCCAGCGGCAGCAAGTATTTCACTAAGTCATAACTCAGTCTAAGAACATTAGTTGTATAAAATCCTTGAGACTAAGTTAGGAAGCTTCCGGATGTGGATTTGCTTCCGAATGCTTAGTGACTAGCGCTGGCTGTTGGTCTGAACAACACTGAGCGTCAGTGAGTATAATATGATCATAACCCAACGTCCAGTGGATTTGCTTCCGATTGCTTAGTGACTAGCGCTGGCTGTTGGTTTGGACAACACTGAGCGTCACTGAGTACAATATGATAATAACCCAACGTCCAGTGGAAGTGCTTCCGGATGTGAAATTGCTTCCGGAAGTAAGAGAGCTTCCTTAGACAATTGAACTCCCACTGCATGTGATTATGTGTTGTTATACTACACATCGCATAGCATGAGTAAATGGCACACTAAGTCACTTAGGAAGAATTAGACTAAAATCAAATCCTAAGTTAGAATACAACCGGATGCAGAATCGCTTCCGGAAGACTTAGAGTAAAATAACGAGACTTACGCTGACTATTGGAATAGACATCCCCTAGCGTCAGCAGACAATATATACTACATTTGATTTTATATATACTACTCTGTTGGACTAACAAGTATGTGCAGAACTTAGTTTTACTTCTGGATGCAAATGAGCTTCCGGATGCAAATACTCTTGTCACTGGGACTCAGAGACTAACACTTGCAGAGCAAGATTGCCGCTTCCGGATGAACGATGATCATCCGTCAGCAAGAGTACAAGAGTCAACGTCACATAATCAGAGGTCAGAATGCTTTTGTCAGAGCAGAGTTGTCAGAGTTGCTTTTCAGAGATAAAGCAAGTCAACCCTGCTAAGCATTAATGAAGATGTACTTCTCAACGGTAACATGGGATTAACGGTTATATTCAAACGGACATATTCCATCTGCCTCCCAAGCCTGAATGTTTTGAGGCCGAGTATAAAAGGAACATCTACATTCAGAAGAGACGGTGAAAAAACAGAGCCTATTGTCTGAGATATTGTATTTCTACATTCCTCTCATCTTCTACTCTCTGATCTTAGAGTTGTAACATTCTTAGAGAGTAATTCATTTGTACTTAAGTGAGTAACATCATCTATTCTTAGAGAGAATCATTTTGTACTTAAGTGTTTATCACAATCAGTTCATAGAGTGAACACATTATCAAATCCTCTAATTGATAGAGGCTGTTCTAAAGCTTGTGCTTGAAGAACAGAATTGTTATCTTACAAAAGTGAGGGGGAGCATTTAGAGATTTTCTAAATCTCCATAGGTTGCAAGTTAGCCCGCAAAACTTGTGGTTGAAAGGTTGCAAGTGATCCCGTTGTAAAACTTGTGGTTGTAAAGGTTTGCAGGTGAGCCCGTTGCAAAACCTGTGGGTTGTTAGGTGAACCCGTGTTCGTAAAACCTAAAGTGTAAAGACTTTCTTGTGCCTGGTTTAAACACGAAGTTTAGTGGATTGAAAATCTCAGGTGGAGCCTGGGGACTGGATGTAGGTCTGGAAGTGACCGAACCAGGATAAATCTGTGTGTGCTTAGTTTGTCTTTAACATTCTTATTTCCAGCACCACACCACCATACTTGTGCAAAACATAATGTGTCATCTCCTTCACCAAGCACAAGCAGTCAGTTTTTAGTAAGAGAATTTTAACTTTTATTTCTCCACCCAATTCACCCCCCCTCTTGGGTGACAGCCACGCATTTCAGAACCCGGGGACTGGATGTAGGTCTGGAAGTGACCGAACCAGGATAAATCTGTGTGTGCTTAGTTTGTCTTTAACATTCTTATTTCCAGCACCACACCTCCATACTTGTGCAAACATATTTTGTCATCACCTTCACCAAGCACATCTGGGAATTCTAAGTTTTATTCTGCCACCCAATTCACCCCCCTCTTGAGTGACAGCCACGCATTTCATTTGGTATCAGAGCAGGTCACTTGTTTAAAGGATCCAACGATCTCAAGTGCAAAGACCTAGGCTGACTTGGGATATAAAATGTGTTTTGAAGGTTTTGATCATACTATCCCACCCTTATTAGAAAATACTGATTTCTACTTATGGAAGGCAAGGGTGAAAATTTTTGTGTTATCCTCGAGTTTGAAAATGTGGGATGTCTTTGTAAATGATTCTGATTTCAAACCAAAAGTAAACTGGACTGAAGAGGAGAAAAATTTATTTTACTTGAACATTAGAGCAATGCAAATTTTGTACAAAAGCTTAACTGATAGTGATTTCCAGAAAATTAAACATTGCTCTAATGCTAGAGATATTTGGAACACTCTTGATGCTATGTATGCTTCTAACCACTCTCTTGAAAGTAAAGCTGTCCAAAGCTCCTTTTGTGCCCCTTGTGGATCAACTGATGGTGAGCTACAGGAAGTTGATATTGAGAAAGCCAACGGCAGTAAAGAGAGTGTTGATCTCTACCTAGAAGATTCAGAAACTGAAGAAAATGAGGTATCTGAATTTGAACCTTGTGAATTGCAAGACATGTATAATGAGTTACATATTGAATTCTGTAAACTTGCAAAAGAAGTTCTAGGATTAAGGAAAAAGAATATGAAACTTGAGGAACTCATTATCTCTTCTACATCCAAGGTTTCCAAAGTTCACTCCATAGAAAAACAACTAGCGCTGCCCATAGAAAAACAGCTATCGAGAGCAGAAGCTTCAACATGCACTGAAAATTATTCTAATTGTGAATCCCTGGTGAAGGAAAAAGAAAGGCTTTCAAAAGGCCCTGAGACTTCAAAAGTTATTTCAAAAGAACAGAGAGTCTTTGAAAACAAAACTGACCAACAAGATAATGATAGGAAATCCTATTCTGAAAATCATTCCATTATCTGTCATTATTGTGGTAGATCAGGTCATATTTCTCACACATGTAGTCTTAGAAGAAAATAACATGTGAGAAATAAATTTGTATGGATCCCCAAAGGACTAGTAAGGTCCAGTGCTAACCATGTAGGACCCAAGTACAAATGGGTACCAAAACTTCATTCTAGTGTCTTACTTGTGCAGGAAAGATCAAGAGTTCCTCTTGCCCCAAAGAAGAGAACTCGTGGTGATGTCACTGCTGCAACCACCTGGTCCAATCATAAGAAGCAGTGCACTACCACAAGGAACAAAGGTTCTGTCTCAAGGATGAGCTATCACAGAGTTACACTCAACTATCCTGAGAAGAACAAGAGAGAGAGGATTTCTCGATCAACATGGAGAAAACCTATGAATTCTGTCTCTCATAAGACAGTGCTTCGAGCCAAGGATAAGTATAGAAGATCACCTTGGGTAAGCAAGGGATCACTTAGGGTCGAAGCATGCGATAGTAAAATCTCCTATGCAAATGTTAGATGGAATTGTTGAGATTTTACAATTAAGCATCCTAGATATGAATATTATAATTCTTGTAGGAGTAAGTTTAAGGAATTTCGTAATGTTCATAATCTACATGTTATCTATGACTATCATGATCAAAGACTATGTATATTCATCTTTTCATACTCCAGTCAAATAATACTTCCACAACAGCCCTCACACTCACCTAAAGATGCATTGTGCCACCACGGTGCATTCAAGCATCTATTCTTCACTATATGATTTGACACTGTGTCCCTCTCCATAATGAGGGGACAATTTCCTTCTCTGGCAATCTCCAGAGAGGGAACCCCAATTTTGTTTCCATTACAGAACGGGAACGGTTGGGCTCTCCACTGCCAAACAACCGTAGGGGCGGTTGGGCTCTTCAATGCCAAAACAACCGTAGGTCACTTCTCTCAATAAGTCGACCTATAAACCCCGATCCAATCAATCTAAAAAGGATCCTCAGTACAAATAACTGTCGATTGGCCTATCGACAGTTATCATCGCGCGATGGTACATATATCAGTGTCATGCAAACTCTCCCAATATCCATATCCATCAATTTCAATTTCATCATCAATATCATTCCCTTCACTATCTCAATCTCAACTATTCAACTTATTCCCTCAACCTAACTATCAACATTTCTCACATAATACCAATTGAACCTTTCACATCATACCAGAACCAACACCAGCCAGGATAATATGTATAATGTTTCAAATTCCTTTTATACGAAAATAATCGTGTTTGAAAGGCACCCGATAGCCTGTTTTGTATAAAAATACTTTTTTAAAGATAATATATATATATATATATATATATATATATATATATATATATATATATATATATATATATATATATATATATATATATATATATATATATAGAGAGAGAGAGAGAGAGAGAGAGAGTGAGAAGGGATTTTACAAAATCCCCAACTAACATCACCCTCAATGTTATAGCAAGGTTAAGTGTGATTACCTGTCGCCCTTAGCACTCTGTTGCTCTTCCCATTTCTAAGCCACGCTTTGAGAAATATATGTCTAGCACAATGTTTCCTATTATTACACAAGGTAATAATAGTAAGTTAATGACCATTAAGTATATAAGTTAAATAGCGTCTTTCTCTCCTTATGTGACTACCCAAATCCCAATTCTTAGTTATATCATTTTATAAAGTTAAACTATCTAAATTCTCATTCACTATCACTACATTCATAACAATCAAACATCATCTTTTACTTCCAATTCAAAACAATCACAATTCATAACAAATCATCATCTTTCACAATCAACAATTTTCATCCTTTTCCACGACAACAAATGTGTTTATTTAGAATACGCCTATGTCATGCTAGTTTGGAACATACTAACAAATAGCATAACAATACCACTCCATATTCAATTCAAATCAACCAACTCTATTTCAAAACCCTCTACAAAACTTTATATTCAAGTTTAAAACTGCACCTTCACCTGAAAATGACTATTCTATTTCAATCTCAACAATTTCTTCAATTATAGATGTCCTTGGAAAGTTGACTTATAAAAGAAATGGAATAAAACTCTTCAAATCACTGAACACAAGCATTTCCAATTTCCAAACAAAGCAATAATGTGCATAAACAAGCCCTAGCCAGAGATTATCAACTGATACGCAAAGCTTTATATTCAGCACAACAATAGCAGCCCAAACAGAATAAGAATTACACAAATTCTACACTTTCTAAGCACAATTTAAATGTGCAAACTTGCATAGACTTACACTTTTGATTGAACTTTCAAACCATATATTTCAACCATAAAACAACTCAAGCATGTTCAGAATAGAATAAAATAATTGGTCATTTCATACATAACAGCACAAGTTTCCAAAATCATCATTTCACAGCAACAATGAAATATAACAGCACCATGTTCATTCTAACAAGAACTTCCGTCTTTTCAAAACCAATCTTATCTTCATATAGCAGGGAAGAGTACAACCATACATAAATACACGAGTTCACATATATCTCCTCTTTTATAAGCATGGGGCTATCTAATCATTAAGCCAACCATGTGTATCATTTTAATTATTCAGCTTCCCTTAAAATATGAAATTTATATATTCTCCAAGTATCTTTAAATTTTAGTACTATCATATATGTCTATACACAATTTTAAATATTCCAACCTAGCCGAAACCTAAAACAAGACATTTGTAATTTAAATTATAAATCCTTGGAACTAATTAGACTTAGCCATCAACAAAGTTCAACCCGACAATACATTCGTATTTTCCCAATTCATTTTAGTTGCCACTTAGTTCTATACAATCATTATAAAGTCCTCCATCTTATTTCTCAATCATTACCTAAACAAAACCAACTTAACTGAGCAATCCTCCTTCATTTTCCAAGTTACTTTCTAAACCAATATCTCACATCTCATGCCATATAATTTAAACTTAACACATTGATCAGCCTTGACAGAATCAAAATAGTCTTTTAGCCTAAGACCATGCAACTCCCTCATATAGTCCCCTCACAAACTCACCTCAATTTTATCATCCTTCACAAACCAAAATTTAATACCAACAAAACCCTCTTCCCTATTTTACAACTAAATAGAGTATGGCAACTAGAGAAAACAAAGCACATACCCATAATCCCTTCTTAAATTATTTAACAAGAATTCATGGAGATATTAAACTAATTATCACCACCTTCCCTGCATTAATCACACACCCACATAATACAAACATACACATGCATATACAGATTCACACACACACAAGACAGAAATTGATCGGAGAGCACAAAGGGAACCAAATCAATAAAGCAGCCAACCTACTGAATCTAATATTACACTTTCTTTTAGTTGATTAATGACTCTAAATCCCGCAACCCCAAATTAATTTCCTCTCAAATCGCGCCCAGAAAAGAGAAACAGATAGGAATCAGAGGAGTAAACTAACCCAACATTGAAGCCCGAGTTCAAAGGTCTGGACGGCGGTCATCACCGCCGTGTATTGCAGTCGAGTTTCGCCGGAGACGAAGAAACCAACAGTGAGGAGTGAAAATCCGACGAGAAAGAAGAGAAAGTAAGGAAATCGACACCCAGAAGAACATAGCTCAAAAACACCATAAAGGTTCAAACTTTACCGTTAACTTCCGCCGTCGTACGCCGGAAAACGGCTTTGCCGTCATTGTTGGTGGCTGGGAGACGGAAAGAGAACGCGAGGAGAGAAAAGGAGACGGGTTTTAGTGAGGTCAAGGAGAGAAGTGAGGTGGACGGCTTTGCCGTCGCCGTTGGCCCCTGGGTGGCCGGTGAACGCGCAGGACGGAGGAGGAAGGAAGAAGAATTAGAACGAAGAAGAAGAAGGATGGAGGGAGTCCGATATTTAAAGAAAAGGGGAGGGGCGCGTTTGGATCACTGAAATAAGGGGGTTCTCTGATGATTTGTAGGCCAAACTTGCCATAGTGTACTCTTTTAATTTTAAAACCATTTAAACCAGCCTCCAATCTTTTTAAACTTCAAATATTTTTAGCTTTACCACTCCCTCATATTTCAAACTCTTCATTTCTTAATTAATTATATGCACATTAATTACTCAAAATTTTCAAAAATATCCAAAAAATTCCTAAAAATTCCAAAATTCCTAATTTCTCCATTTATCATTTCCCAAACACTCTTTAATCCTGTATTAAATTTTCAGGATGTTACACATGTGAATTATACAAACTAACCAGTCAGATCCAAGTTTGGATACTGGAAAACAAAGGGAACTATTTGGTATTTTGTAGGAAAAGAGATCCGAAGGAATGGCAAGACTTGGTTGTACCTCATCTGAGCAATTAGACAGATCTAGATGAGCTGCTCTTCACGCTTGGGTCTTGATGCTGCCCTTAAAATGGAAAGAACCCTTGCATCGCCTGTCAAAATCAAGCAAACTATTGCTTGACGCGAATGTAGCCTTGGTGATGACAATCTTACCCTCTCCTCTACCTATGTGATTATCTGGTAATGAATGCATGTCACTCAATCCATCGGCAATTGACATTCAAGGATAAAAGTCAAATTGCTCTATAGAATGGATGTGAAGAACATGTAGCGCCTAACTACATGACTGGCTTAACAACTTTCAAATAATGTAATATTGATATGACTTTTAACCTGTGGTGATCTTATTTTTGAAAATGATCAAATCACATCAAATCTATTTTTTTTTGGGGGGTTATAATATTTGTGCATATCAAATAATTTCTTTTTGAAAAGGCACCATTCACAAAAGAAAATAGTTTATGCATTCATTTTGACTTTTGAAAGATTTTTGAAATGCAAACTTTCAAATCAAAGATAGCTTGTGCTACTGATGATGAATCATAAAACATTTTGACTGTCTATCATAATATTGACCTTTATTAGTCATCAACTAGAATCTTGTGTTTACAAACTAATCCTGAATATTCTTAGCGTTAACTGACTGACTGTGAACTCGAGCAATGATCTCAGTTCAAGCCTGTGGTTAAGTATGTTGACAGATTATGAAAGTTTGAACGATGTGGATGTACAAGAGAGAACGTCAACGAGTATGCTCTTTATCAAGATGAGAAGAAATGGCTGTTCTGAATTCAATCTTGAGGAAATCTCGCTAATCTTATATGAGCATTTCTTTCCATTACTCCTTCTGTTGTGCATTTTAATGGATAGTCTCTCTTGTCGGACATACATTAGGAATCTTAGGAAATGTCTTGAATTAATTTCTGCAAAATTTGACAAATCCAAGAGCAAATGCCAATAGGATAGAAGCTTAAGTGAGTGTAGATAACTAGGCTGGAAAGAACTATTAAGAATCTCTACACACTGAAAGCCTTATATCCTGGCACATTATCACAAGCCTAGTACAATCTGAATTAAGTTCAAAGCCTGTTGAAATCCTAAGAATAATGAGATCATATTAAGCATATTTGAAAGAACTTGAGCTAAGATTTGAAAATTATTCTTGTGATCATATGCAGAGAATTTGGTTGCTTTGGAAACTTGATTATGGACGTTAAAGTTCTTTTTGTTGACAATTCACATGCCCTCATAATCTGACATGAACATTCTTAAGGCATATTTATTGAACTATACTTGTTTATGAAACTCTGAAAATATGCAATCTGTTCTATGAAAGTAATGGATGCACAAGAGGGGGGGGGGTGAATTGTGCTTCAAAAATAACGCTCGAATGAAACAACACAAGAGTTATACTGGTTCGGTCTACCTGACCTACGTCCAGTCCTCAACCACCCAGGCCGAGTTCCACTATATCTCAGGTTTTAAATCGGGTTCACCTGAAACCTTACAACAGCAAGTTTTGCACGGGATCACTTGCAACCTTACAACTACAAGTTTTACACAGGCTCACTTGTAACCTTTCTAACTAGCTCCCCCTCACACCAAGCAAGGGGTTAACCTTTACACTTAAAGGATTTTTCTGACTAAGTTCTCTCAAAGAACGGATGGTGTTACACACTTAAGTACAATCAATGCTCTTATAACAGAAAGAGACTTAACAACAAAGAGTACAGAATATGTAGATGAAAAGGATCACTCAATGTGTTAAATGCTCTTTACTTTTCTGGGCAGCTTTGAATGCTTGAAGGTGTTCTTAGTTTCTCGCTCTAACTTCTCTCAAGAATATTCAAAGATAATTGATTGCTTCATAAATGAAGTTGAGCTCCCTTATATAGTCTTCAAACATTTTGAACTCTTGGTAGGTGGGCTAGCCGTTTGAATATGGTCCTTTTTCCCATGTTACCGTTTGCCCAATAAATGCTTCATCAATGCATAGCAGGGTTGACTTGCTTTATCTCTGAAAAGTAGTCCTGACAACTCTGCTCTGACAAAAGCATTCTGACACTGCATCTCTGAACGTTCTGACATTCTGATTGCTTGCGGAAGCAAAATCACATCCGGAAGCAACCTTACTTAGTGTGCTGCACTTGAACGTTAGTTTAGCAATATAAGCACATAGTCACATGCAGTGGGTGTTCCCTAAGTCTAAGGTGTATCCGGAAGCACTTCTACATCCGGAAGTAAAACTACTGGATGAAGGATTTTGTTCACTATGACTCACTCTCACTCAGTGTCCTTCAATCCAACAGTCAGCGCTAGTCACTAAGCTATCGGAAGCACTTCCACTTGACGTGGTAAACTCACTGACGCTTAGGGTTATATCTATTCTATCAGTCTGCGCCAGTCAAAATCTAACAGGAAGCAATTTCACTTGACGTGGCTTATTCACTGACGCTTGGGGTTATTCTATTCTATCAGCCTGCGCCAGTATAAATCTAACAGGAAGCAATTTCACTTCCGATTGAGTCATAGCTTAGTCTTAAGGTTTTGTGTACCTAATGCTCATGGACTAAGTTAATTCCCTAGTGAGTTACTCGCTGCCGCTGGGGGATGAAACATTTATCCGCGTGCGCAAGTCCTAGTCTATCCGGAAGTAAATCCACATCCGGTTGCACTCTTACTTGGGATCCTATGTTAACCTATTGCTTTCTAAGTACTTGGCCTATTCTTTCATATTTTAGTCTTCATCAAAACTTAAGATTCTAACATTCTCCCCCTTTTTGATGATGACAAACTTAGTTTTATCGATTAGATTCATAAGGAAAGATTAGCAAGAGAATAAAAGCAATAGATAAGAACAAGTAACTTGGACAATTATCATTGATAAGTAAAAGTTACAAATAAGAGTATACAATCAAATAACATATACAAGTAAAGAACGTATAAATTACACTAAGCAAGTATGAAAGTATGCATGAAAACAAAACAAAGGAAAAATTTCTAAGTAAAAAAAAAAATGTTTGGATTGGAGGTTCAGGGTTTGTGTTTCTTTTTCCTCTTCCTCTCCTTTTGTCTCTCCTCATTCTCCCTTTGTAGTTTGGCCAACTCGGCCTCATGAACATTCTGGTCTATCTGGGCAATGATCTGCTGGAGCTCTTCTTCATCTCTTTCCCTTCTGAGCCTCTCTGACTCAATATACTCCTCGAATGCCCTTTTCATGTTCTCTACTTCTTCATACCCAGGGAACCCTGTAGCATCGTCGAAGTAGGTGACTTCTCCATTGGGATAGTGAACAGCCCGGATTTTCACGTTCCATACAGGGAAGTTGGGATCCTCCTCAACTTCCTGGGCTTTCCTTTTCCCTTTCCCTTTACTCTTCCCTTTGCTCTTGCTAATTGGAGGAGTGGGCATGGCACTTGCTCTGTCAGCATCGAGGCAGGCCATCTGACCAAAGGATAGCTTATCTGTGAATCCAAACTTCTCAAATTCCTCAGGAGTCATGTCTTCAATTTCCAATTTGACTTCCTTCAAAATTGGAACTGCTTGGACCACTGGAGTTTTTTGCTTAACCTGGGCAGATGAAGTTCCTTGCTCAGGTAGGTCAGATGGAGTCTCTTCCTCAGTCTCATCAGATTCAGTGGAGGCAATTATCTTCCTGGCACGTCTTCTAGCAACGGCCTTCTTTCTGGGCTCACTGACTCTGACTGCTGGCTCAGATGAGGGAGGAGGGGCAGATGATCGCTCAAATGAAGGACTCTCAGACGCTTGCCCAGAGGATGCAGGTATAGACTTGGCTATCACAATGGGAGGATGATTGGGTCTCTTGAGTCCCCACTTCATCATGATCTCCTCAACAATTTCTCTACTTGTTTTAGTTGGAGGAGGCTCTGATGATGACTCAGGTTGTGAGGATTGTTCATTCTGCCCAAACACAACCATATCCCATTGTGGTCCTTGCTCAGCCGCTTTCTTCTGCTGCATGAACCGGATGGCCTCTCCTCTTATAAGGCTTTCTGCACCACCCAGCCTTTGAGATTCCATAGCACGGCGAAGGGCTGCTGCTATATCTTCATCAATCCATAATGCTGGCTGGCTGAGGACATCCCTTGTACTCATGGACAGGCGCAGAGTGGACATCACATCTCTCCCCCTTTTGGCATCATCAAAGAGGGTGAGGGCCAGGGATGGAGTGGAGGAAGAGGAGGGTGAAGGTTTTTGGGGTGAGGTCTCTGGGGAGGAGGTAGGTTGGGTAATTTCTGGGGGTGAGGTAGTGTCGGGGAACCAGTTGGGGGTGACGAAGAGGCCTTCGTAGGGATGAGTGGAGGAGTATTCTTTGTAGTTGGTGGAGTCTGGGGTAAAAGGTAAATGGTCATCGGAGAGTGGTTGAAGGCGAGGATAGTCTCTTATGTATATTTGGCTGAGGGGGTGAATGGCAGTGTGAAAACCAAGTTGCTCGGCCAGGGGGTTGGTTCTTGGTCTAGAGTTGGGGTTGATAGGTTCAGAATGGGGGGAAGGTTCATTGGTGAAGCGGAGGGGAGAGCGTGTAGGAGCGCCGGGTCGTGTGAGGATGGGTGAAGGAGGTGGAGATGGAGAGTTTAGTGGGGATTGGCGTGGAGAGTGTTGGGGTGAGTCTTGGGTTTGCTGGTCATGGGTAGGTGAAGGTTGGGATTGGTGGTCATTGGTTGGTGATGGTGGGGGTTGCTGGTCATTTTGTGGTGGTGGCTGAGGTTGTTGAGTGTTAGGTGGAGGAGGAGGGGAAAGTTGAGGATGATTAGGAGGTGGAGGAGGTGGGTTTTGAGGAGGAGGTGGAGGGTGGTAGATAACAATTATATTCACTCTATGAACTGATTGTGATAAACACTTAAGTACAAATGACTCTCTCTAAGAGTGGATGATGTTACTCACTTAAGTACTATAGAATGACTCTCAAAGAGTATTACAACATTTGATCTGAGAGTCGAAGATGAGAGGAATGTAGAAAATGATATATCAGATAATATGCTCTGTTCGTCCAAACATCTTCTGAATGTAGATGTTCCTTTTATACTCGGCTTCTTGTACTCTTAGCAGGGTTGACTTGCTTTATCTCTGAAAAGTAGTCCTGACACCTCTGCTCTGACAAAAGCATTCTGACTTCTGAGTATGTGGTGTTTACTCTTGTACTCTTGCTGACGGATGATCATCATTTATCCGCAAGTGGTAATCTTGCTCCGCAAGTGTTAAGCTCTGAGTCCCAATGCCAAGAGTCTTTCCATTCGGAAGCTCATTTGCATCCGGAAACGTGACCATGTTCTGCACATACTGGTTAGTCCAACATAGCAATATATATAAGAATCATACATGCTGTGGGAAGCTTGTTCGCTATGGGGAGTAGTCTTACTTAGACTGTGTTCTGACTTAGTCTATGATGTATCCGGAAGCATTCTTACATCCGGAAGTGATTCCACTTGATGAAGGATCTAGCTCACCATCACTTACTCTCGCTTAGTGTATTTCATTCTAACACTCAGCGCTAGTCACTAAGCTATCGGAAGCACTTTTACTTGACGTGGTGAACTCACTGACGCTTAGGGATATATTTCTTTTATCAGCCTGTGTCAGTCTAAGTCTAACTGGAAGCAATTTTACTTGATGAGGTAAACGTACTGACGCTTGGGGTGATATCTATTCTATCGGTCTGCGCCAGTTAAAGTCTAACAGGAAGCAACTTCACTTGACGTTGCATTTTCACTGACGCTCGGGGTTATATCTAGTTTATCAACCTGCGCCAGTCTAAATCTAACAGGAAGCAACTTCACTTGACGTTGTATTTTCACTGACGCTCGGGGTTATATCTAGTTTATCAACCTGCGCCAGTCTAAATCTAACAGGAAGCAATTTCACTTCCGATTGATACATAGCTTAGTCTTAAGGTTTTTGTGTACCTAATTCTCATGGACTAAGTTATATCCCCAGTGATTTACTTGCTGACGCTGGGGGATGAAAACATTCATCCGCATGCGCAAGTCCTAATCTATCCGGAAGTAAATCTTCATCCGGAAGCACTCTTACTTGGGATCCTATGTTATCCTATTGCTTCCTAGGCACTTGGTCTAATCCTCTATATTTTAGTCTTCATCAAAACTTAAGATTCTAACAAAGGTGGAGGTGGTAGGTTACCTTGTGATGGTTGGGGAATTTGTAGGTGCTGAAGGATGAGGTCTAATTTTGCGTCCACCCTGGCAAGATGATTCTCGATCTGTCCCACTCTGTCCTCGAGCCGCTGGATGCGCTCCCCTTGCTGCTGGAAGCCAGCATCACACTCAGCACGGAGAGGGCCTACCAAGGAGTCAGGCAGCCTGAAGAGAAGCTCTTCCTTAACTTCCTCAGCAAAGGCTCTCACAGAGGCTGGCACTCTTGCAGCACGGCTTGGTCCAGCATGGGATTCCACTTCTTGATCCCCTGCACCAGATGTAGAGGGGACTGAAGTCTGAGAGGCGCTCTCGGCCTGTGATCCTGAGCGAGTGGACTTAGCAGGCTTGACATACTTGATTCCCATCTTCCCAATGTTGGTAGCTCCCACATGTCTACACTTGATATTTTCTTCCTCCACAGCAGATGTGGCCTTGATCAGATGCTTCTCAAGGAGGAGGGAAATGATAGTGGGATAGGGAAGATAGCCAGACTTGTCATTATTTATCCAGCGCTGAAGCTCAAGGCAGATCAACTGGCCGGGGTTGATTGGCTTGCGGGAGAGGAGTCTGGGGAACCAAGGGTTGTCCAGCAGTGTGAACTCGTTGAAGTTGCCTCCCTTATGTGTCATCATCCGGGAGTAGACGTAGTACAAGAACCTGTTAGAGTCAGACATCTTGGATACCTTCTTGTTATCGGTGCCATACAACTCCTCGAGTTCCTCCTTGCTGTACTTGAGAGACTCAGGGTAGATCCATTCATTCATACCCTCTTCAGTGATTCCCATCATCTCATTCAAAGTCCTCCAAGTGAACCTGAAGGTCATCCCCCTTACAGTGGCAGTGAAGGAGAGTTTGTGGACTTGCTCTTTCCCATCCACCTTCTTGTACTTAGCCTTGCCAGAGAGGGATTGACAGAAGACTCGCAGGACGTTCACGTTGTAGTCCTGGTTGATGCCCAGCCAAGGCATATACTTCTCCAAGTAAGGGCGCAGATGGGGAAACCCTAACTCATCAATCTTGTTCAGATCGATGAACAGCCCATGGTTGAAGTAGGGGACAGACGTCTCAAATTTGGCCGCAATTGGCTCCAACGCCTCATCTCTGTACACTGTAGGGTCGTCTTCTTCAACTCTCTGTCTCTTGGAAGAAGGCTCTTCAGCGAACTGAACCTTCTTCTTTTTCCCTTTCCTCTTGGCTTCCCTTGCCTGCTCTTGCCCAGAAGTCTCAGCCTGTTCATGTACTCGCTCAGAGTGGCCAGGCTGTTCCTGGACTTGTTCATCTTGCCCTTGTGTACTCTGCCCAGAAACTTCATGAAGTTCTTGATGTTCATCGCGATGTTCTTTACGATGCCCAGATTTTCCAGAATGGTCATGCCGAGATTTCCCAGATTTTGACTTGTGTTTCTTTGATGAAGAGGTTTTCTGTGTAACTGGGTTGGATTCATGAGATCCGGCCATTTTTGTATGAATTTTGTGGTAAAAGGGATGAAATGCGAAGAGTTGTGCGAAAGAAAATGAAGAACACGATGAAGAAGATGAAGAGAATTTCAGAGAAAATGGTGAAAGTGAAAGTGATGCAAGTAAAAAGTGAAAGTGAAAAATGACACCCTATTTATAGGTAAAGTTACTAATTGTATAATGGTTATGTCTCTTCAGATTTTCACACATTGGGTAACGTAAACAACTTAAGTTGGAACGACACACCTGATGACATGTCGCTTCATCTTATCAGAGAAGGCATAACGTCTCATTGAGGGAGTTGAAACGTTTTCTGAAAGACGTGTCCCTTGGGTTGGCACTGGCGCTCTCTTGACTTGATCATCCAGTGTCAGTGAGTGTTCATCCGGAAGTGTTTTTGCTTCCGGTTGCACTTGCTTAAGATTTAACATTGAGCACCTGCAAAAACATATATTGGCACTCCGATGCCTAAGTTAGTATTTTTGTACGTTTTAAAACAACCAAGTATAATAAATAGCAGTTACACCTCATTTGGGTTTACCATTCCCAAATCCCCTCTTATGAAAGTAAATTGGTCAACCCTTAGAGGCTTGGTGAAGATGTCAGCAAGCTGTTGTTGTGTGGGGACAAACTGCACCTTGACATCCTTCTTTTAAACATGGTCTCTGATGAAGTGATGTCTGACGTCAATGTGCTTTGTCCTTGTGTGCTGAACCGGATTCTTGGCGAGGCTGATAGTGCTTGTGTTGTCACAGAGAATAGGTGCCTCAGGGAACTCCAAGCCAAGATCTCTTAGTCGGTTCTTCAGCCACAGCACTTGAGCACAACAACTTGCTGCAGCAATGTATTCTGCCTCAGTGGATGACAAGGACACACAGGTTTGCTTCTTGCTGGCCCAAGACACCAGACAACCACCAAGGAAGGCGCATTGTCCACTGGTGCTCTTCCTATCTGTTTTATAACCTGCATGGTCAGAGTCAGAATAAGCCCACAAGAACTCTTGGTTTCCTCTGGGGTACCAAAGACCAAGTTCTTGTGTTCCCTCAAGGTATCTCAGGATACGTTTAACACATGTTAAGTGTGACTCCTTGGGGTTGGCTTGAAACCTAGCACACATGCCTACACTAAATTGAATGTCAGGCCTGCTGGCTGTTAAGTATAAGAGGGAACCTATCATTCCCCTATACATGGGCAGGCTGACAGATTTACCCTTTGCGTCAGCATCAAGTGCGGCAGTGGTGCTCATAGGAGTGTCATACTCCTTGCATTCATCCATCCCAAACTTTTTGAGTAGTTCTTTGCAGTACTTAGCTTGGGAGATGAAGATTCCATTTTTCTTCTGTTTAATTTGCAAGCCTAGGAAGAACGTTAGTTCTCCCATCATTGACATCTCAAATTCACCCTGCATAGTCTTAGAGAAATCTTCACAGAGCTTTTCGTTAGTTGCCCCAAATATAATATCATCAACATAAATTTGGACAATTAACATATCCCTATCTTTGTGAAGAATAAACAGTGTATTATCTAATTTGCCCCTTGAGAAACCCTTGCCTAGCAAAAAGCTGCTGAGTCTCTCATACCAAGCTCGAGGAGCTTGTTTCAGGCCATATAAAGCTTTCTTTAATCTATACACATGTTTGGGATGCTTATGATCCTCAAAGCCAGGAGGTTGTTCAACATATACCTCTTCTTTGATGTAACCATTAAGAAAAACACTCTTTACATCCATTTGATATAATCTAAAACCTTTCATGGATGCAAAGGCTAGAAGAATTCTTATTGCTTTGAGTCTAGCAACTGGAGCAAAAGTTTCTTCATAGTCAATGCCTTCTTCTTGGTTATATCCTTTGGCTACTAGTCTGGCTTTGTTTCTTGTGATTTGACCTGTCTCATCTAGCTTGTTTTTGAAGACCCACTTGGTCCCTACTATGGATTGATGAGACGGCCTTGGGACTAGTTCCCAAACTTGACTTCTCTCAAATTGATTTAGCTCTTCCTGCATGGCAATAATCCAGTCGCAGTCCTCAAGAGCTTGTTCAACTGAAGTTGGTTCGATTTGAGATAGAAATGCTCCAAACTCAACTTCATTTTGAACTTGTCTTCTAGTTCTGACACCAGAAGAAACATCACCAAGCACTTGATCAAGAGGATGATCCCTGTGATGTCTCCTAGCTATTGGCACCTGTGCCTCCTCAGGCACGGGTTGCACTCCAGGTTCATCACTGAGTTCATCTTCTTCTTTGGGATTGCTTGTTGGTGTTTCTTTTGGTGGTGAGGAAGATGATGGTAGTTTTGGAAGATTAAGTATTCCATCATCCTCTGTGGATTGTCCCCATGTAGGAGTTTCATCAAATACAACATGCATGGATTCTTCTACAGTTTTAGTTTTCATGTTGTATATGCTATATGCTTTACTCCTAAGGGAATATCCTATGAATATACCTACATCAGCCTTTGGATCAAACTTACCCAAATTTACCTTTCCATTGTTATGCACATAGCATTTTGATCCAAATATTCTGAGGTGGCTGATGTTGGGCTTCCTCCCTTTGTATAGCTCGTATGGAGTCTTGTCCAAGCCCTTACGAACATAGGCTCTGTTGGAGATATAGCAAGCAGTGCTCATAGCGTCCGCCCAGAACACTTGAGAAACCTCTTTCTCATTGAGCATGCTTCTAGCCATCTCCGTCAGAACCCTGTTCTTCCTCTCTACCACTCCATTTTGTTGAGGAGTCCTCGGAGCTGAGAAGTTATGTTCCATGTCGTTTTGCTCACATAGCTCAGAGAAGCTATGGTTCTCAAACTCTCCTCCATGGTCTGTCCTTATGGCTGTGATTTTGAGCTCTCTCTCATTCTGCACTTTCTTAGCCAGGACAACAAAAGCATCAAAAGCATCTTGCTTAGAGGCAAGAAACATAGTCCAAGTGAACCTTGAATAGTCATCCACCACTACTAGAGCATACAGGTTTCCACCCAAGCTCTTTACTCTCGCTGGCCCAACCAAATCCATGTGGATTAGTTCCAAGGGCCTGCTGGTGGAGACTCTCTTATTGGTTTTAAACGAGGACTTTGTTTGCTTCCCTCGTTGGCAGGATTCACAAATAAAATCATGCTTAACTTTAAAAGAGGGAATACCTATAGCTAGCTCATTTTTAATTAGCATATCCAGTTGAGTAAAATTGACATGAGCTAACCTCTTATGCCAAAGCCAACTATTCTCGTCACTAGATATTAAACATTTTTCTTCTAGCTGTTGACATAAGTCTAAAGTATATAGGTTCCCATTTCTATTTGCCTTAAGCTTGCATTTTAAGTTGGCCTTATCTATACTCAGATCCTGCTTATCAACTATTATGCACTCATTTGAGTCAAATATTACCCAATTTCCTTTGTCCGTGCTCTGGCTCACGCTCAGCAGGTTGTGACAGAGACCGTCCACTAGATAGACATCTTTGACTGGTCCAACTTCTCCAACTCCAGTGATCTTACCACTTTGATTTCCTCCAAAGGTCACTGTGGCTCCATCTTTGATCACCAGAGATTTGAACTTGTCTCTGTCTCCAGTCATATGTCTCGAGCATCCGCTATCGATGTACCATTTTCTGTTGTTGGATGCCTTGAGACACACCTGAAATAATCAAGCAACCTTAGGTACCCAACCTCTCTTGGGTCCTTTGTCATTAGTATTTAGTGCCCTTGGTCTAGTATTGGTCTTAACCTTGGGCTTATGATCATTTGGAGCCTCTGGCCTAGTGCTGGCTCTAGGCTCTTGGGTTTTCCCTGTGGAATGACTCCAGGCTCGGGATCCTTGTCCTCTCTTGGTTTCCTTTGCAGGTGGAGGATCCTTTGCAGCCTTGGTTCCTTTAGGGACCCATTTGTAAGAGCTACTAGCTCCATGCTTCTTGGCATTACAGGTGGACGTGGAGTGTCCTTTCCTGTTGCAGTAGTTACAGAAGCTAAAGGGTGAGGAGCTATGACTAGTGGCTTTATGGAAGAACTTTAAGTAGGGCTTTACTTTTGGTTCTACCCACTTTTTCCCTCTAGGGGTATATCCTAAGCCAGTTCTATCCCAATATGCCCTTTGATTCATTAAGATTATATTTAACATTTCTGAACCATTGGTAAACTTCTGCAGGGCATTTTGCAGCTTGTCATTTTCAGCTGAGATTTTGCTGCAATTAGGGCAGCTCTCAAGTGTTGGGGCGTTGGGTTCTACTTGGGGAGAACCTTGCAGCTCTCAAGTGTTGGGGCGTTGGGTTCTACTTGGGGAGAACCCTGGCCATCCACTACCGGAAGCCTTCTAGCTTCCGCTAGTTTCTCACTTAGTGAGTCCACCTTGGACTCAAGTGATTCCTTTTTGGTTTTCAACACTTTATAGGCTTTACATAGTCTAGAGAATTCTTCATGAACCTCATTGTAAGCCTCTTGTAGTTCAGAAAGAGTTACCTCATGATCTTCGTTGGTGAGGTTAAGATCTGAAGATGCTTCTTCATCATCTTTTCTAGCTACCAGGCAGAGGTTGGCAACTTCTTCTTCATCACTTGCTTCCTCATCTGAGCTATTTACCCAAATGGAGGAGACAAGGGCCTTTCTTTTGTCTTTGCCTTTTGACCTCTGCAGGCTGGGACACTCAGCCTTGAAGTGACCAGGTTTCTTGCATTCAAAGCACACAGGGACCTTTTCTTTCTTGTATCCCTTCTTCTGGCTGGAGTCACCTCTCTGATAGCCCCCTTTCTTTCTGAAGAATTTCCTGAATTTCCTCACCATCATAGCCATCTCTTCATCGTCCATTTCCTCCTCATCATCCTCATCATCATCATTGATCTCCTTGCTGGGAGCAACGAGAGCAAGGTTTTTGTTCTTGGATGAGGCTTGAGGAGCTCTCATAGCCAGCAAGGTAGGTTCATATTTAGCAAGAGAGCCAAATAGTGCGGTGATGGAGCTGATTGATTCTCCTTGCACTTCTTGCAAGATAGTTACTTTGGTGATCCAGTCACCCTTTAAGATTTTTAGGATCTTGCTTACTTGCTCTCTTTCAGGAATATCCTTACCCAGCGAGGCCAAATTGTTGATGAGATGGGTGAACCTGAGCTCCAGCTCTCTGATAGGCTCGGTGGGACTTAGCATGGCGAACTTGTGAAATTCTTCCACCAGCATTTCAACACGTCTCGCTTTTACTCCCCTGGTTCCAGAGTGAGCAGCCTCAAGAGCCTCCCACATATCTTTAGCATTTTTGTGGTGGCTGATCCTGTGAAACTCTTTGGGGCTGAGAGCACACTGGATGTAGTGCATGGCCCGATGGTTCAGTTGAACTAGTGCATAGTCCTCAGGAGTGTATCTGGCTCTCACTTTAGCAAATCCATCCTCATCTAGTGGAGTTTGATCCCCTCGTTCTATTACGTCCCAGAGTCTAATGTCACTTGACTTGATATAAGTCTCCATTCTGAACTTCCAGAATGGATAGTTGTACCCATCGAAGCCTGGGGCTTGTTGGGTTGAACAGAGACATCTGGTAGATGATAAACGTGGCTGTCACCCAAGAGGGGGGGGTGAATTGGGTGAGGGAATAAAACTTTTAAATCTCCTTTTCGAAGGACTGCTTGTGCTTGGTGATAATATTTACGAAGTAGTGATATGCGCAAGTCAGTATGTTATGTGATGCAAAATAGAATGTTTGAATGTAAATTTATGCACACATAAATTTATCCTGGTTCGGTCACCCAGACCTACATCCAGTCCCCAGGCTCCACCTGAGATTTTCAATCCACTATTCTTGTTTAAACCGGGCACAAGAGAAGCCTTTACATTTTAGGTTTTACGAGCACGGGTTCACCTAACAACCCACAGGTTTTACACCGGGTACACCTGCAAACCTTACAAATGCAAGTTTTACGGGCTAACTTGCAACCTATGGAGATTTAGACAACCTCTAAATGCTCCCCCTTACAAATTGTAAGTTTACACTATGTCCACTCTATGAACTGATTGTGCTAAACACTTAAGCTCAAATCTAACTCTCTTTAAGAGTGGATGATGTTACTCACTTAAGTACAATAAAATCACTCTCTGAAAAATATCACAAATCTGGATCTGAGAGTAGTAGAAGATGTGTAGGATGAAGAATATGATATATTAGATACTTTGCTCTGTTCTCTCTTTTTCTGCCATCATCTTCTCTTCTCAATGAATGTCTCTTTTATACTCGGCTTCATAGGCTTCTGTGGCAGGTTGAATATGAACGTTTGAATAAGGCCGTTAATCCTATGTTACCGTTGAGAAGTACATCTTCATTAATGCTTAGCAGGGTTGACTTGCTTTATCTCTGAAAAGTAGTCCTGACACCTCTGCTCTGACAAAAGCATTCTGACACTGCGTCTCTTGAACGTTCAGACATTCTGATTGCTTGCGGAAGCAACTTCTCATCCGGAAGCAACCTTACTGAGTGTGCTGCACTTGAACATTAGTTTAGCAATATAATCATATAGTCTCATGCAGTCGGTGTTCCCTAAATCTAAGGTGTATCCGGAAGCACTTCTACATCCGGAAGTAAATTCACTTGATGAGGGATTTAGTTCACCATGACTCGCTCTTGCTTAGTCTATTTCATTCCACCACTCAGCGCTAGTCACTGAGCTATCGGAAGCACTTTTACTTGATGTGGTGAATTCACTGACGCTTAGGGTGAAATCTATTCTATCAGTCTGCGCCAGTCAAGATCTAACAGGAAGCAACTTCACTTGATGTTGCATTTCCGCTGACGCTCGGGGTTATATCTAGTCTATCAACCTGCGCCAGTCTAAATCTAACAGGAAGTGCTTTTACTTGGGGAAGTAGACTTACTGACGCTTGGGGTAATATCTATTTTATTGCTCTGCGCCAGTCTAAATCTAATAGGAAGCAAACTCACTTCCGGTTGAGTCATATCTTAGTCTTATGGTTTCGTGTACCTAATTCTCATGGACTAAGTTATTTCCCCAGTGATTTACTTGCTGACGCTGGGGGATGAAAACATTCATCCGCTTGCGCAAGTCTTAATCTATTCGGAAGCAACTTCTCATCCGGAAGCACTCTTACTTGGGATCCTATGTTATCCTATTGCTTCCTAGGCACTTGGTCTAATCCTCTTCATTTTAGTCTTCATCAAAACTTAAGATTCTAACATTCTCCCCCTTTTTGATGATGACAAACCTAGTTCTATTAATTAAGTTCCTAAGGAAGGATTAGCAACAGAATAAAAGCAATGGATTAAGAGCAAGTAACTCAGACAAATATTATTGACAAGCAGAGGTTACAAGTCAGAGTTATGTAATCAAATAACATATACAAGTAAAGAATGTATATAAATAAATTTCACTAAATGAAAATATGCATGAAAAACAAAATCAACAAAACTATTTGGATTAGGGATTAGAGTTTGTGTCTCTTTTTCTTTTCCCTCTCTTTCTGCCTCTCTTCATTTTCCTCACGCTCACTCTGGTTTATCTGGGCAATGATCTCTTGAAGCTCTTTTTCCTCTTTTTCCCTTCTGAGCCTTTCTGATTCAATGGACTCCTCGTATGCCCTTTTCATGTTCTCCACTTCTTCATACCCAGGGAAACCTGTAGCATCGTCGAAGTAGCAGACTTCTCCATTGGGATAGTGTACAGCCCGGATTCTCACATTCCATGCAGAGAAGTTGGGATCCTCTTCAACTTCTTGGGCTTTCCTTTTCCCTTTCCCTTTGCTCTTCCCTTTGCTTTTGTTAATTGGAGGAGTGGGCATGGCACTTGCTCTTTCAGCATCGAGGCAAGCCATCTGACCAAAGGATAATTTGTCAGTGAATCCAAACCTCTCAAATTCATCAGGAGTCATGTCTTCAATTTCCAATTTGACCTCCTTCAGAATTGGAACTGCTTGAACCACTGGATTTTCTTGCTCAACCTGGGCAGATGATGTTCCTTGCTCAGGTGGGTCAGATGGAGTCTCTTCCTCAGACTCATCAGATTCAGTGGTGGCAACGAACTTCCTGGCACGTTTCCTAGCAACGGCCTTCTTTCTGGGTACACTGAATCCGGCTGCTGGCTCAGATGAGGAAAGAGGATCAGAACATTGCTCAGATGAAGGGACCTCAGACTCTTGCTCAGAGAGTGTAGGAACAGGCTTGGCTATCACAATGGGAGGATGGTTGGGTTTTTCGAGTCCCCACTTCATCCTGATCTCCTCAACAATTTCTCTACTTGTTTTAGTTGGAGGAGGCTCTGATGATGACTCAGGTTGTGAAGATTGTTCATTCTGCCCATACACAACCATATCCCATTGGGGTCCTTGCTTAGCCGCTCTCTTCTGCTCCATGAAGCGGATGACCTCTCCTCTTATAAGGCTCTCTGCACCACTCAGCCTCTGAAACTCATATGCACGACGCAGGGCGGCCGTGACATCTTCATCAATCCAGAGTGAGGGCTGGCTGAGGGCATCCCTTGTGGCCATACTTCGGAGAAGAGTAGACATAATATTTCTCCCCCTTTTGTCATCATCAACAGGGGTGAGTGCCAGGGATGGAGTGGATGTGGAGGAGGATGGAGGTGGTTCAGGGCCAAATTTCTTGGGAGGGGAGGGTGATAGGGTAGAGGTAGAGGATGTGGGAGAAGATAGGTGTTCAGGAGTGTGAGGAGGGTCGGGGAAGCAACTGGAGGTGACGAAGAGATCCCCATAAGGATAAGTGGAGGAGTATTCTTTGTAGTTGGCGGAGTCAGGGGTAAAGGGTAAATGGTCATCGGAGAGTGGTTGAAGGCGGGGATACTCGCCGTATGGTTGGCTGAGGGGGTGAATGGCTGTTTCAGATCCTATGGGTCTAGGGCTTTGATGGGTAGGGTTGGAGAAGCGGAGTGGAGAGCGTGTAGGGGCACCTGGTCGTGTGGGAATGGGCAAGGATGAGGATGATGAAGGTGAGGATGAGAAGTTTCTAGGGGAATGGCGTGGAGAGTTGTGAGGTGAGTCTTGGGTTTGGTGGTCATGGGTAGGTGAAGGTTGGGATTGTTGGTCATTGTTGGGTGATGGTGGGGCTTGTTGGTCATTTTGGGGTGGAGGCTGAGGTTGTTGAGTGTTGGGCGGAGGAGGAGGTGGTAGTTGAGGGTGATTAGGAGGAGGAGGAGGGTTTTGAGGAGGAGGGGGAGGTGGTAAGTTACCTTGTGATGAGGGTTGGGGAATTTGTAGGTGCTGGAGAATGAGGTCTAATTTTGCATCCACCCTGGCAAGGTGATTCTCGAGTTGTCCTACTCTGTCCTCAAGCCGTTGGGTTCGCTCCCCTTGGTGGTGGAAGCCAGCTTCACATTCAACACGGAGAGGTCCCATCAAGGATTCAGTTAATCTGAGGAGGAGCTCTTCCTTTACTTCCTCAGCAAAGGCCCTAACAGAGGCTGGCACTCTTGCAACACGACTTGGCCCAGCATGTGAGTCCACTTCTTGATCCCCTGCACCAGATGTAGAGGGGACTGAAGTACCAGAAGCACTACTGGCTTGTGAGCGTGAGCGAGTGGGCTTAGGAGGCTTGAAATACTTGATCCCCATCCTTGCCATATTGGTTGCTCCCACAGGCTTACACTGGACATTTTCTTCTTCCACAGCAGATGTAGCCTTGATCAGATGCTTCTCAAGGAGGAAGGCAATGATGGTGGGATAGGGAAGATAACCTGACTTGTCATTGTTTAACCAGCGCTGAAGCTCTAGGCATATCAACTGCCCCGGGTTGAAAGGCTTGCGCGAGAGGAGTCTGGGGAACCAAGGGTTGTCCAGCAGTGTGAACTCGTTGAAGTTGCCTCCCTTATGAGTCATTATCCGGGAGTAGACGTAGTACAAGAGCCTGTTAGAATCAGACATCTTGGACACCTTCTTGCTGTTGGTGCCATACAACTCCTCGAGTTCCTCCTTGCTGTACTTGTGAGACTCAGGGTAGATCCATTCATTCATATCCTCTTCTGTGATTCCCATCATCTCATTCAAGGTTCTCCAAGTGAACCTGAAGGTTCTTCCTCTTACAGTGGCAGTGAAGGAGAGTTTGTGGACTTGCTCTTTCCCATCCACCTTCCTGTATTTAGCTCTGCCTGAGAGGGATTGGCAAAAGACTCGCAGGACGTTGACGTTGTAGTCCTGGTTGATGCCCAGCCAAGGCATATACTTTTCCAAATAAGGGCGCAGATGAGCAAACCCTAGTTCATCCAATTTGTCCAGATTGATGAACAGGCCATGGTTGAAGATGGGAATGGATGTCTCAAATTTGGAGGATACACTCTCCAATGCCCCATCTCTATAAACTGTGGGATCATCTTCTTCCTCAACCCTCTGCCTCTTGGAGGAAGGCTCCTCAGAAAACTGAACCTTCTTCTTCTTTCCCTTTCCCTGAGCATCCCTCTCTTGTTCAGAAGTTCCAGGCTGACCCTGGACGTTTTCATCCTGTCCCCGTGATTGCCCAGAACCTTCATGGCGTTCATGATGTTCTTTATGGTGCCCAGATTTACCAGAATGCTTGTGAGTGGACTTCCCAGATTTCGACTTGTGTTTCTTGGAAGAAGAGGTTTTCTGGGTGACTGGGTTGGATTCATTCGAACCGGCCATTTTTTTGTATGAATGTTGTGAGAATAAAGATGAAATGCGAGAAGTGTGTAAAAATGGAGAACGCAATGAAGAAGATGAAGTAAATTTTTCAGAGAAAAGATGTGAGTGAAAATAATGCAAGTAAAAAAATGAAGGTGAAAAGTTACATCTATTTATAGGTAAACTTCTGAGGATAGAATGGGTATAGTCTTTCAAATTTTCACATATTGGGTAACGTAGTTTTTAAGTTGGAACGACACACCTGATGACACGTGTTGCTTCAGAGAAGGCACAACGTTTCATAGAGGAAGTTGAAACGTTTTCTGAAGTGATGTGTCCCTTGGTCTGGCACTGGCGCTCTTGATCATTTATCATCCAGCGCCAGCAAAAGAGTATCCGGAAGTGACTTTGCTTCCGGTTGGACAGGCGCTCCTGGTTGCCTTGAGTAGTCACTCAGTGTCAGCACGAGAGCATCCGGAAGTAGTTTTGCTTCCGATTGTACTTACTTAAGATTTAACATTGAGGGACCTGCAAAACTTAAGGTTGACACTTCGATGCCTAAGTTAGCACAGTTGGCAGGTTTTAAGTACAGATGTTTACTGTGGATTTAAGCTTTATCTTAACATTCCCAAATGTCTCTTTATCAATCCTCAGTGATAATTTCATATAACAGGAACATTAATAAAGTGAAAACATAATTTGAAAATTTTGTTCATAATTTCACATAGTTTCACTCTCAAGTCATGAACTTTACTCATACTCTTTTGGATAAATACCAGTGATAATACAGGGAGTATGGAACAGATTGCATATTTTTCAGAGCTTTATAAACATGTATAATTCGATAAATATGCCCTAAGAATGTTCATGATTATGATGCTTAATGTAAAATCTCAATAAGTCCATCTAACATTTGCATAGGAGATTTTACTGTTGCATGCTTCAACCTTAAATAATCCCTTGCTTACCCAAGGAGATCTTTTATACTTATCCTTGGCCTGAAGCACTTTCTTAGGAGAGACAGGATTCGCAGGTTTTCTCCATGTGAGTTGAGACATCCTCTCTCTCTTGTCCTTCTCAGGATAGTTGAATGGAACTCTGTGATAGCTTATCCCTGAGACAAGGTCTTTGTTCCTTGTGGTAGCGCACTGCTTCTTATGGTTGAACCAGGTAGTTGCAGCAGTGACATCACCACGAGTTCTCTTCTTTGGGACAAGAGGAACTCTTGATCTTTCCTGCACAAGTAAGGCACTAGAAGGGAGTTTTGGTACCCATTTGTACTTGGGTCCTACATAGTTAGCGCTGGACCTTACTTGTCCTTTGGGGATCCATATATATTTATTTCTCACATTTAAATTTCTCTTAAAATTGCATGTGTGAGAAATATGACCAGTTCTACCACAATAATGACAGATAATAGGATGATGTTCAGAATCAGATTTCTTATCACTATTATGGTGGTCAGTTTTCTTTTCAAAGACTCTATGTTTATTAACTTTTGAAATCTCAGGGTCTTTTGAAAAATCTGCCTTTATGAGTGGATCTTTGGACTCCTTGGTTGTAGAAGAAGGAATAAGTTCCTCAAGTTCCCTATTCCTTTTTCTTAAGCCTAGAACTTCTTTTGCAAGTTTACAGAATTCATTATGTAGCTCATTATACATATCTTGCAATTCAGAAGTTTCAAGTTTAGGTACCTCATTTTCTTCAGCTTCTGAATCTTCTAGGCAGAGATCCACACTCTCTTTGCTGATACTAGCTTCCACTACATCACCATCCAGTAGCTCATCAAAGGTGGGTTCACAGGGAGCACATAGTGAGCTTTGGACAGCCTTAACTTCAAGAAATTGGTTAGAAGCATACATAGTATCAAGAGTGTTCCAAATATCTATAGCCCTAGAGCAATGTTTAATTTTCTGGTAATCATTGTCAGATAAACTTTTGTGCAAAATTTGCATTGCTCTAAGGTTTAAGTAAAATAAACTTTTGTCCTCTTCTGTCCAATTTACTTTTGGTTTGAAATCAGAGTCCTTTTCAAAGACATCCCATAATTTGAAATCAGTGGATAGTATAAAACTTTTCATCCTTCCCTTCCATAAGTAAAAATCAGCATTTTCTAACACAGGTGGGATAGTATGATCAAAACCTTCAAAACACATTTTGTAACCCAAATCAGCCTAGGTCTTTGCACTTGAGATCGTTGGATCCTTTAAACAAGTGACCTTGCTCTGATACCAAATGATAAACGTGGCTGTCACCCAAGAGGGGGGGGTGAATTGGGTGAGGGAATAAAACTTTTAAATCTCCTTTTCGAAGGACTGCTTGTGCTTGGTGATAATATTTACGAAGTAGTGATATGCGCAAGTCAGTATGTTATGTGATGCAAAATAGAATGTTTGAATGTAAATTTATGCACACATAAATTTATCCTGGTTCGGTCACCCAGACCTACATCCAGTCCCCAGGCTCCACCTGAGATTTTCAATCCACTATTCTTGTTTAAACCGGGCACAAGAGAAGCCTTTACACTTTAGGTTTTACGAGCACGGGTTCACCTAACAACCCACAGGTTTTACACCGGGTTCACCTGCAAACCTTACAAATGCAAGTTTTACGGGCTAACTTGCAACCTATGGAGATTTAGACAACCTCTAAATGCTCCCCCTTACAAATTGTAAGTTTACACTATGTCCACTCTATGAACTGATTGTGCTAAACACTTAAGCTCAAATCTAACTCTCTCTAAGAGTGGATGATGTTACTCACTTAAGTACAATAAAATCACTCTCTGAAAAATATCACAAATCTGGATCTGAGAGTAGTAGAAGATGTGTAGGATGAAGAATATGATATATTAGATACTTTGCTCTGTTCTCTCTTTTTCTGCCATCATCTTCTCTTCTCAATGAATGTCTCTTTTATACTCGGCTTCATAGGCTTCTGTGGCAGGTTGAATATGAACGTTTGAATAAGGCCGTTAATCCTATGTTACCGTTGAGAAGTACATCTTCATTAATGCTTAGCAGGGTTGACTTGCTTTATCTCTGAAAAGTAGTCCTGACACCTCTGCTCTGACAAAAGCATTCTGACACTGCGTCTCTTGAACGTTCAGACATTCTGATTGCTTGCGGAAGCAACTTCTCATCCGGAAGCAACCTTACTGAGTGTGCTGCACTTGAACATTAGTTTAGCAATATAATCATATAGTCTCATGCAGTGGGTGTTCCCTAAATCTAAGGTGTATCCGGAAGCACTTCTACATCCGGAAGTAAATTCACTTGATGAGGGATTTAGTTCACCATGACTCGCTCTTGCTTAGTCTATTTCATTCCACCACTCAGCGCTAGTCACTGAGCTATCGGAAGCACTTTTACTTGATGTGGTGAATTCACTGACGCTTAGGGTGAAATCTATTCTATCAGTCTGCGCCAGTCAAGATCTAACAGGAAGCAACTTCACTTGATGTTGCATTTCCGCTGACGCTCGGGGTTATATCTAGTCTATCAACCTGCGCCAGTCTAAATCTAACAGGAAGTGCTTTTACTTGGGGAAGTAGACTTACTGACGCTTGGGGTAATATCTATTTTATTGCTCTGCGCCAGTCTAAATCTAATAGGAAGCAAACTCACTTCCGGTTGAGTCATATCTTAGTCTTATGGTTTCGTGTACCTAATTCTCATGGACTAAGTTATTTCCCCAGTGATTTACTTGCTGACGCTGGGGGATGAAAACATTCATCCGCTTGCGCAAGTCTTAATCTATTCGGAAGCAACTTCTCATCCGGAAGCACTCTTACTTGGGATCCTATGTTATCCTATTGCTTCCTAGGCACTTGGTCTAATCCTCTTCATTTTAGTCTTCATCAAAACTTAAGATTCTAACAGTAGAGAATAGTCTGTATCCATTACTGGATCTTTGCTTTCTGATTCGTTGGAATCGAGTGAGAAAGACCCGCTCTGATATCAAATGAAAGTAATGGATGCACAAGAGGGGGGTGAATTGTGCTTCAAAAATAACGCTCGAATGAAACAACACAAGAGTTATACTGGTTCGGTCTACCTGACCTACGTCCAGTCCTCAACCACCCAGGCCGAGTTCCACTATATCTCAGGTTTTAAATCGGGTTCACCTGAAACCTTACAACAGCAAGTTTTGCACGGGATCACTTGCAACCTTACAACTACAAGTTTTACACAGGCTCACTTGTAACCTTTCTAACTAGCTCCCCCTCACACCAAGCAAGGGGTTAACCTTTACACTTAAAGGATTTTTCTGACTAAGTTCTCTCAAAGAACGGATGGTGTTACACACTTAAGTACAATCAATGCTCTTATAACAGAAAGAGACTTAACAACAAAGAGTACAGAATATGTAGATGAAAAGGATCACTCAATGTGTTAAATGCTCTTTACTTTTCTGGGCAGCTTTGAATGCTTGAAGGTGTTCTTAGTTTCTCGCTCTAACTTCTCTCAAGAATATTCAAAGATAATTGATTGCTTCATAAATGAAGTTGAGCTCCCTTATATAGTTTTCAAACATTTTGAACTCTTGGTAGGTGGGCTAGCCGTTTGAATATGGTCGTTTTTCCCATGTTACCGTTTGCCCAATAAATGCTTCATCAATGCATAGCAGGGTTGACTTGCTTTATCTCTGAAAAGTAATCCTGACACCTCTGCTCTGACAAAAGCATTCTGACACTGCATCTCTGAACGTTCTGACATTCTGATTGCTTGCGTAAGCAAAATCACATCCGGAAGCAACCTTACTTAGTGTGCTGCACTTGAACGTTAGTTTAGCAATATAAGCACATAGTCACATGCAGTGGGTGTTCCCTAAGTCTAAGGTGTATCCGGAAGCACTTCTACATCCGGAAGTAAAACTACTGGATGAAGGATTTTGTTCACTATGACTCACTCTCACTCAGTGTCCTTCAATCCAACAGTCAGCGCTAGTCACTAAGCTATCGGAAGCACTTCCACTTGACGTGGTAAACTCACTGACGCTTAGGGTTATATCTATTCTATCAGTCTGCGCCAGTCAAAATCTAACAGGAAGCAATTTCACTTGACGTGGCTTATTCACTGACGCTTGGGGTTATTCTATTCTATCAGCCTGCGCCAGTATAAATCTAACAGGAAGCAATTTCACTTTCGATTGAGTCATAGCTTAGTCTTAAGGTTTTGTGTACCTAATGCTCATGGACTAAGTTAATTCCCTAGTGAGTTACTCGCTGCCACTGGGGGATGAAACATTTATCCGCGTGCGCAAGTCCTAGTCTATCCGGAAGTAAATCCACATCCGGTTGCACTCTTACTTGGGATCCTATGTTAACCTATTGCTTTCTAAGTACTTGGCCTATTCTTTCATATTTTAGTCTTCATCAAAACTTAAGATTCTAACATTTTATACTTCATGTACTATCACATTGGTATTTATCCAAGAGAGTATGAGTAAAGTTCTTGACTTGATAGTGAAACCATGTGAAATTGTGAACTAAATTTTCAAAATCTGTTTTCACTTTATTAATACTCCTGTTTTACCAAACCAACCAGCAAGCACGTTTTCTTAAGATTATGATATTGAGCTGATTAACATAGTTTGTGACTTGGAAAGTCCTCAGCATGTACACTAATGTTAAATCTTAAGTTTTTCCACTGATCATCCGGAAGCGCATATGCTTCCGCTAGCACCTGCAGGTCCCCTAATGAAAAGGTCATAAGAACTGTCAATATTATATCTCAAGTCTTTCACATCCGGAAGCGAATCCACTTCCGGTAGCACTTACAAGAGATACTCCTCAACCTGAGCTAAGATGGCAATCGCAAGCAAATCTGCTATCGATAGCAAGGAGTGCTGTCGAATCATGAAAGTTTTGCAGGTCCCCTAGTATGGAAGCTAAGGGCTATCAACGTTAAATCTCAAGTCCTTCACTTTCGGAAGCAAATCCTCTTCCGGAAGCTCATTTACTGGCGCTTGGTGACTCCTCTAAGCAACCGGGAGCGCTAGCATCTGGGTAGAAGACACGTCACTTCACCATACGTTTCATCTTCCTCCACAAGAAGTTGTGTCCCCCTCTGACAGTGTGAAGAGACACGTGTTTAAAAGGTGCGCCGTTCCAATTAAATGTTTACGTTTTCCCATGAACAAGCTGATTGGACCAAATTTCATACCTCTAAGCATGTGCATTTGAGCTTAATTAGTGTGGTTTATTTGTTATATTTGATCATTATTGGTACATTTTCATGTGCATGCTTATGTGTAAATATTTGAAGAATAATAGCCTTATTACTTGCATTTTATGAAACCAAGGGTACTTTGGTCATTTTGACTATGTGATGTGTTTTTCATGTAGGGGTCCCAAGTGGGCCCCGCATACCTTTGGTGGAGCTTCAGTGGAGATAACTTGACAAGAAGGAAGGCTAGATGACAAGTACTCAAAGTCACATCCGGATGCAGGTTCACATCCGGAAGCATACTCACATCCGGAAGCATACTAACATCCGGAAGCAAAGTTACATCCGAAAGTAAAGTTACATCCGGAAGCTGAGCCACTTGAAGAAGGGAACTTACATCCGGAAGTGGATTTACATCCGGAAGTGAATGTGCTGGCGCTGGCGGATAGTCTTGACATCCGGAAGCTTAAGTCTATCAGTCAGCGAGTACAAGAGCCAGACTGCACAATGATCAGAAATGTCAGCTGCTTTTCAGAAGTCTTTTGTGCAGAGTTAATTTAAGGCAAAGTCAGCCCTGCAGCCTGAAGGTACTTGGGAAGCATCTTTCCAAATGAGGCAAAATTGGCGCCAATGTCAAATTCAAATCTGGAGGCCTCATTAAGGGCAAAAAGGGAAGCACAATCACTTGGAGAAAAAGGAGGAACCTTTAGAAATGCATGGAGATGAGATCTAGTCCACATTCATCCCCACCTTTCACCAAATACCAAAAATACCCTTTGGGCGATAATCCCAAAGTTATTCACCACTATAAAAGCCCAAATGTCACAAACTCTAACAACTTTTACCATTTTCCACTTTCACTTTCTCTCTCCTCTAACAAACTCTCTCAACTCCATCTTCATCTTCTTCATCTCCTTCACTTCGAAACCTCCGCCATGTCCAGAACTTCACACTTACCTTCATCCGCCTTCATCTCCATGTCAGGCTAGATCGCCTAGCCTTCTTCTCCAAGGAAATGTAATTTTCTCTTTTATTTTTCAAGCTATATGTAAATTTTTGCCTATGTATGTCTAGATCTAGGCTTATATAGGTTAGAGCATCTGTAATTTAGGTGTTCTACTTTATGTTAGCTTGAAATATCTCTTTTACGTTAAGGACATGAAAATCGAGGTTAAATTCTTGTAGTTTCATACATGTATGTGTGTACGATTAGCTCCTCTTGCATTTATGGAATGAATTTGTTTCTTAAGTACTAGATTTAGTGCTTAATGTTGCTGTAGGTATGTGTTAGAATCTTAAGTTTTGATGGTGACTAAGATATGATATGGTCTAGTACTTAAGAGAACATAATCAACACTTAGGAAGGATTAGATAACATGGTTAGAATCCTGAGTTAGATCACTTGCGAATGCAAGATCACTTCCGGATGGACTAGGACTAGCGCTCGCGGATGAATGTCTCATCCCTCAGCGACAGCAAGCACTTCACCTAGTCATAACTCAGTCTAGGAGCATTAGGTGTACAAAACCCTTAAGACTAAGTTATGACTCAACCGGAAGTAAAATTGCTTCCTGATAGATTTAGACTGGCGCAGGCTGACAGAATAGATATATCCCCAAGCGTCAGTGAATCAGCCTCGTCAAGCGAAATTGCTTCCTGTTAGACTTAGACTGGCGCAGAGCGATAGAATAGATATTACCCTAAGCGTCAGTGAGTCTACTTCGCCAAGTGAAAGCACTTCCTGTTGGATTTAGACTGGCACAGGCTGATAAAAGAAATATAACCCTAAGCGTCAGTGAGTTCACCACGTCAAGTAAAAGTGCTTCCGATAGCTCAGTGACTAGCGCTGACTGTTAGGAGTGAAATAGACTAAGCGAGAGCAAGTCATGGTGAACTAGATCCTTCATCAAGTGAAAGTACTTCCGGATGTAGAAGTGCTTCCGGATACATCCTAGACTAAGTGAACTCCCACTTCATGTGATTGTGTGTTGACTTAATATACATAGCATGAACAAATGACACACTGAGTCACTTAGGAAGACTTAGAGTAAACTAACGAGACTTAAGCTGACTATTGGAATAGAGATCCCTTAGAGTCAGTAGACATTACACTAAGTCAGAACATAGTCTAAGTAAGACTACTTCCCATAGCAAACTTCCCACAACATGTATAGTTTTACTATATCTGATTATATATATTGCTATGTTGGACTAACCAGTATGTGCAGAACTTAATTACACTTCCGGATGCAAATGAGCTTCCGGATGGAAAGACTCTTGGCGTTGGATTTCAGAGATTAACACTTGCGGAGCAAGATTATCACTTGCGGATGAATGATAATCATCCGTCAGCAAGAGTACAAGAGTAAACATCACATACTCAGAAGTCAGAATGCTTTTGTCAGAACAGAGGTGTCAGGACTACTTTTCAGAGATAAAGCAAGTCAACCCTGCTGAGCATTTAAAAAGATGTTCCTTCCAACGGTAACAAGAGGATAACAGATATTCAAGCAACATTGTTACCTACCAAGCATGAGGAGTATGAGAGATAAGGAGAACATAATCTGAAGATTCTTTCATGGTGACAAAGCTCATACTACCCACAAGAGTCGGAGTCCATAAGAGAGCTTCTGATAGCAAGAGAGCATCCAATAGCAAAGCGCTCTTATCATTCATGGACAAGTGCTTGGAAGACAAAGTTCCTCTATGATAGCAAGCAGAATGTTAGAGTCCACGAGCTTCACTTCAGACAGCAAGAGAGCTTCCGATAGTAAGTCTCTTAACATCCTGGACTTATGCTTGAGGAACGAAGTCCTCATGTGACAACAAGCAAGAGTCAAGTCGTACAGTGTATAGATGTCAGAACGACTTTTGCCAAGAACAGTGTTGTCAGAACAGTGTTGACAGAACAGCTGGACAAAGCACTCTATTCAGATAAAGCAAAGTCAACTCTGCTGTGCATTAATGAGGACAACGTAAACAAGGCCCAACGGCTATATTCAAACGGCCTTATTGCCTCTCCAACGGTTGGATAATCAGAGGCTGGTATAAAAGGAACATCTACATTCAGAAGAAAGAATGAGAGAGTGAACAGAGCTTATTGTCTGAAACATTATTCTACATTCCTCTCATCTTCTACTCTCGGACTTAGAAATGTAATATTATTATGAGAGAGTCAGTTGTACCTAAGTGAGTAACATCATCCACTCTTAGAGAGAGTTAGTTTTGAGCTTAAGTGTTTATCACAATCAGTTCATAGAGTGAACATAATTGTAATCTTACATTTTGTAAGGGGGAGCATTTAGAAGTTTTCTAAATCTCCATAGGTTGCAAGTTAGCCCGTAAAACTTGCGTTTGTAAGGTTTGCAGGTGAACCCGTTGTAAAACCTGTGGGTTGTTAGGTGAACCCGTGCTCGTAAAACCTAAAGTGTAAAGGCTTCTCTTGTGCCTGGTTTAAACAAGAATAGTGGATTGAAAATCTCAGGTGGAGCCTGGGGACTGGATGTAGGTCTGGGTGACCGAACCAGGATAAATTTATGTGTGCATAAACTTACATTTAAACATTCTATTTTGCATCACATAACATACTGACTTGTGCATACCATTACTCAGTAACATCATCACCAAGCACAAGCAGTCTTTCGAAAAGAGGATTTAAAAGTTTTATTCCCTCACCCAATTCACCCCCCCCTCTTGGGTGACAGCCACGCATTTCATTTGGTATCAGAGCAGGTCACTTGTTTAAAGGATCCAACGATCTCAAGTGTAAAGACCTTGGCTGATTTGGGTTAAAATGTTTTCCAAAGGCTTTGATCATACCATTCCACCTGCGTTAGAAAATATTGATTTTTGTTTGTGGAAAGCAAGAATGGAAAGTTTTATACAATCCACTAGTTTGAAAATGTGGGATATTTTTGAAAATGATTTTGATTTCAAACCCAGAGGAAACTGGACTGAAACGGAGAAAAATTTGTTTTCCTTAAATATTAGAGCAATGCAAATTTCATACAAAAGCTTAACTGAAAATGATTTCCAGAAAATCAAACATTGCTCTAGTGCTAAAGACATTTGGAATACTCTTGATGTGATATATGCTTCTAACCCATCTCTTGAAAGCACAGCTGTCCAAAGCTCAACTCGTGCTCGTTGTGGATCATCTACTGATGAGCTTCTGGAAGCTGACATTGAGGAAGCAGGCTTCAGTGAAGAGAGTATCCATTTCTGCCTAGAAGATTCAGAAAGTGAGGTATCTGGATCTGAACTTGAACCTTCTGAATTGCAAGATGCATACAATGAGTTATATACCTAATATTGTAAACTTGCAAAAGAACTTCTGGGCTTAAAAGAAAAGGATAGGAAACTTGAAAAACTAATTTCTTCTTCTACGTCCAAAGTTTCGAGGTTTCTTTTAAAGAAACTAAGATTTCAAAGAAACAAAAAGCTTTTCTAAAGAAAACTAACCATGATAATGATAGAAAATCCTATTTTGATTATCATTCCATTATCTGTCATTATTGTGGTAGATTAGGACATATTTCTCACACATGCAGTCTTAGAAGGAATTCAAATGTGAGAAATAAGTTTGTATGGATTCCTAAAGGACAAGTAAGGTCCAGTGCTAACCAAGTAGGACCCAAGTACAAATGGGTACCAAAACATCCTCCTAGTGTCTTACTTGTGCAGGAAAGATCAAGAGTTCCTCTTACCCCAAAGGAGAGAACTTGTGGCGACGCAACTGCTGAAGACCCCTGATACAATCATAAGAAGCATTGCGCAACCACCAGGAACAATGGTTCTGTCTCAAGGATGAGCTATCACAAAGTTCCATTCAACTATCCTGAGAAGAACAAGAGAGAGTGGATTCCTCGATCAACATTGAAAAGACACTTGAATCCTACCTCTCAGAAGAAAGTGCTTCGAACCAAGGATAAGTATAGAAGATCTCCTTGGGATAGGCAATTCTGAGGTTCAGCAAGACTCAGGACTTTATCTCATCTGAACAATCAGTCAAGTCTTGATAAGCATTCGTCACGCATAGATGGTGATATCATTCCTACCTTCCTCTTTACTCGAACAATCACTTGGGTAGTAAATGCATGATGGGCTTAACAGTCTTACTCATATATGCTTAGCGAATCTTTTAAGGGCGTCTTTCATGAAAAAAAAATAGTTTATGCATTCACCTTGATTTTTGAAAGATCCTTTTGATATACAAACTTTCAAAACAGATTCTGATCCTCTTTAAACCTACATGACAACCATACCTCATGATAGCACTCAAAAGTTATTTCTGATTTTCCATTTCATGTGGTATCTCTTGCATCAAGCTTTTCAATGCATAAGCAGCTATGGTTTCGAGAACAATACGTCCTTCTTAATTACATCTTTAAGTTCTCAATCTACTAATGATCTCAGTTCAAGTTTGTGGTTTAAGAATGTTGACACAGATTATTGAAGCTTGAACAATGAATATAACCAAGAGAGAATGGCAACGAAAATGTCTCTTATCAAGATGTGTGGAATTGCTATGCTAAACCTGAGAAACTCTCGCCAATACACATGAGCATTTCTATCCCTTACATATTCTGTTGTGAAATTAAATGGATAGTCTCTCTCTTGTCTGACATGCGTTAGAAATCTTAGGAAATGCCTTGAATTAAACTCTGCTAGATCTGTAAAACATGGCATAGTATCACAAGCATGCTATAATCTGTATTAATTTCAAGCTTGTTGATATCCTAAGAACAATGAGATCACACTGAGCATATCTAGAAGAACTTGAGCTAAAATTTGGAAATTATTCTCGTAATCATATGCTGAAGTTTGGTTGTTTTTGTAAACTGAATTTAGTCTTAAAATTAAACTATTTTGTGAGGATGAAGATTTTTTTTTTCAAAATTTCATTGTGTTAATAATTCACATGTCTTCATGATCTAACATGAACATCCTTGCGGCATATTTATTGAACTATACTTGATTATGAAACTCTGAAAATATGCCACCTGTTTGACACTCTCTGTACTATCACATTGATATTTATCTATGAGAGTAAATAGAGTTCATGTCTTGATAGTGAAACTATGTGAACGTATAGACAATTTCAAAATTAGTTTTCACATAATCATTGCTCATATTTTCTTAACCCAATTAGCAAGCATGATTTCTTAAAATTATTAACTTGTGCTGTTTTACACAGATTGACTTGAATGTCCAGAGGATGGTCTCCAATGTTAAATCTTAAGTTCTTTCACTGACCATCAGAAAAGCACTTGTTTCCTCAAGCACATGCAGGACCAATCATCAAGTTTAAGCAAGAATGCTTTCACAACAATCAGCGCCTTCGATAGCAGGCCAACTATTGAACCATGGGAATAGTAGAGTGACTGCTCAGTCATGTCTGCTTGTGGTTGTAGCTCAGCTTGCCGAGGCGAATCATCAAAGCACTTGCACTAGCGGTTTTCCACTTGAGATAGCACATCTCTTGAAGATGTCAGGAAGCATGCTTATCTGCATATGATTAAGATTCATGAGTCTAATAGAGTCTGGAGATTCCTCATCTGTGGTAACATCTACACCTTACCATCTCTTATATATGATGCATACATGGCATTGGTAAGGATGTCAATTTAGGATTTCTTTTCTCAATCTGCATTGACTTCAAAATCATTCACTGTCTTAGAAAATCATCCTAGCTCACACATCTGTATCCTCTATATGACATGCTGGAAAGTAAATTGATAACATACCTCTCTTATATGCTTCCTTTCTTGATTCAGTGATGATTAACCTTAATATAGAAGAGAAGTAAAGGACATTACTCGATAATGATCCCTTGAAAATAGAGAGTTACATGCTGTCATAGATAATAAACTCTTGAGATGCTGTGATGCAATTATTTGGAAATTATTTTTTTTTTTTGCACTTTAAACTCACAAATTTCATTTGATTTGGTTTCATTTCATATGGTATCACAAATTTCACTTGGCATTCAATCATTTCATTTGATATCACAAATTCAAACTCACATAATTCAAATTCACAAATTTTCAATTGATATCATAATCATCATTTTGAACGCATCAAAATTATTTTGATATCATGTTAATCATTTCGAGAGGGTCAAAATTACTTTTGATGTCTTTTATATTTAAAAAGAACTTTCACCTTCAAAAAGAGAACTGTTTTTGTATGTTTTGATCTAGACTTAATCCTTGCAAAACATGTTCTGTGTTATCTTGCATAATGGTTAGGGAGAGTAAACACACCTAGAATACTGAATCAATATTTTCTTCCTTCTGTCTCACACTGTTTAGTTATCCCACATAATATTTAGGGAGAATAGGGAGAAAGCCCATTCCTAGGAGAACGATAGAAGTATCCCCATCCCTAAGGCTAGCTTGCACCTGTTGAATTTTGATGAAGCCAAAAGGGGGAGAGAAATGAGAAGAAATGAGACATAAGATGTCTAGCTAGAGATGAGACATGAAATGTCTAGAGCTGAGAGATAAGATAAGATAAGATAAGATATCCGGGGAGCTGGGGAAAGAAATATAGCTCTAGGAGTGATCTAAGTTTAATTATGTTCTCTAGTCATCTATGGGTTTGTCATCATCAAAAAGGGGGAGAATGTTAGAATCTTAAGTTTTGATGGTGACTAAGATATGATATGGTCTAGTACTTAAGAGAACATAATCAACACTTAGGAAGGATTAGATGACATGGTTAGAATCCTGAGTTAGATCACTTGCGAATGCAAGATCACTTCCGGATGGACTAGGACTAGCGCTCGCGGATGAATGTCTCATCCCTCAGCGACAGCAAGCACTTCACCTAGTCATAACTCAGTCTAGGAGCATTAGGTGTACAAAACCCTTAAGACTAAGTTATGACTCAACCGGAAGTAAAATTGCTTCCTGATAGATTTAGACTGGCGCAGGCTGACAGAATAGATATATCCCCAAGCGTCAGTGAATCAGCCTCGTCAAGCGAAATTGCTTCCTGTTAGACTTAGACTGGCGCAGAGCGATAGAATAGATATTACCCCAAGCGTCAGTGAGTCTACTTCGCCAAGTGAAAGCACTTCCTGTTGGATTTAGACTGGCACAGGCTGATAAAAGAAATATAACCCTAAGCGTCAGTGAGTTCACCACGTCAAGTAAAAGTGCTTCCGATAGCTCAGTGACTAGCGCTGACTGTTAGGAGTGAAATAGACTAAGCGAGAGCAAGTCATGGTGAACTAGATCCTTCATCAAGTGAAAGTACTTCCGGATGTAGAAGTGCTTCCGGATACATCCTAGACTAAGTGAACTCCCACTTCATGTGATTGTGTGTTGACTTAATATACATAGCATGAACAAATGACACACTGAGTCACTTAGGAAGACTTAGAGTAAACTAACGAGACTTAAGCTGACTATTGGAATAGAGATCCCTTAGAGTCAGTAGACATTACACTAAGTCAGAACATAGTCTAAGTAAGACTACTTCCCATAGCAAACTTCCCACAACATGTATAGTTTTACTATATCTGATTATATATATTGCTATGTTGGACTAACCAGTATGTGCAGAACTTAATTACACTTCCGGATGCAAATGAGCTTCCGGATGGAAAGACTCTTGGCGTTGGATTTCAGAGATTAACACTTGCGGAGCAAGATTATCACTTGCGGATGAATGATAATCATCCGTCAGCAAGAGTACAAGAGTAAACATCACATACTCAGAAGTCAGAATGCTTTTGTCAGAACAGAGGTGTCAGGACTACTTTTCAGAGATAAAGCAAGTCAACCCTGCTGAGCATTTAAAAAGATGTTCCTTCCAACGGTAACAAGAGGATAACAGATATTCAAGCAACATTGTTACCTACCAAGCATGAGGAGTATGAGAGATAAGGAGAACATAATCTGAAGATTCTTTCATGGTGACAAAGCTCATACTACCCACAAGAGTCGGAGTCCATAAGAGAGCTTCTGATAGCAAGAGAGCATCCAATAGCAAAGCGCTCTTATCATTCATGGACAAGTGCTTGGAAGACAAAGTTCCTCTATGATAGCAAGCAGAATGTTAGAGTCCACGAGCTTCACTTCAGACAGCAAGAGAGCTTCCGATAGTAAGTCTCTTAGCATCCTGGACTTATGCTTGAGGAACGAAGTCCTCATGTGACAACAAGCAAGAGTCAAGCCGTACAGTGTATAGATGTCAGAACGACTTTTGCCAAGAACAGTGTTGTCAGAACAGTGTTGACAGAACAGCTGGACAAAGCACTCTATTCAGATAAAGCAAAGTCAACTCTGCTGTGCATTAATGAGGACAACGTAAACAAGGCCCAACGGCTATATTCAAACGGCCTTATTGCCTCTCCAACGGTTGGATAATCAGAGGCTGGTATAAAAGGAACATCTACATTCAGAAGAAAGAATGAGAGAGTGAACAGAGCTTATTGTCTGAAACATTATTCTACATTCCTCTCATCTTCTACTCTCGGACTTAGAAATGTAATATTATTATGAGAGAGTCAGTTGTACCTAAGTGAGTAACATCATCCACTCTTAGAGAGAGTTAGTTTTGAGCTTAAGTGTTTATCACAATCAGTTCATAGAGTGAACATAATTGTAATCTTACATTTTGTAAGGGGGAGCATTTAGAAGTTTTCTAAATCTCCATAGGTTGCAAGTTAGCCCGTAAAACTTGCGTTTGTAAGGTTTGCAGGTGAACCCGTTGTAAAACCTGTGGGTTGTTAGGTGAACCCGTGCTCGTAAAACCTAAAGTGTAAAGGCTTCTCTTGTGCCTGGTTTAAACAAGAATAGTGGATTGAAAATCTCAGGTGGAGCCTGGGGACTGGATGTAGGTCTGGGTGACCGAACCAGGATAAATTTATGTGTGCATAAACTTACATTTAAACATTCTATTTTACATCACATAACATACTGACTTGTGCATACCATTACTCAGTAACATCATCACCAAGCACAAGCAGTCTTTCGAAAAGAGGATTTAAAAGTTTTATTCCCTCACCCAATTCACCCCCCCTCTTGGGTGACAGCCACGCATTTCAGTATGTTCTTGGCTTGAAAGAGCCTTAGGCTTAATTAAATTAGTTAAACTCTTGTAGATTTCTTTGGTTAAAGAGTTCTCAAGGATTTAACTAGTTTATATTAAGTGAAACAAGTATATGAAGTCCGATTAAACAAAAGCACTAAGTACTTGGAGAAGGAGGTACATCTCATCCATACTTTCACACTTTTAATTCTGTTAGTTGTAGTTTTTACCAGTTTCAATTAGTCTTAGATATAAAGCTTGCACTCAACCTGTTTGATAATTTGCTTAACTTGTGATTATTTGACCTAAGCAAGAGATAAAACCGAACTGTGAATTGACCTAGGACTTGCTGCTAACTACTGTAGTTAAATTCTAGTTTTATTTGTTTTAGCTCTTTTTAGACGACGAAAAAGAGTTAAATCACAAGCGCATGTTTCAAATGAAGAGTCATTATGTGCATTTCATCCGTTGTGGCATTGCATAAATAGGGAGCGTCATTCATTTTTCACTCTTTTCACACAAATCACACCCACAAAATTCTCTGAACTCATTCATCACATCTTCATCTGTTCATATATTATTCTTCATCTTCTTCATCTTCTTCTTCTTTCTGAGCATTATACACTACATTCATACATTCCATATCATATCCAACCCAATACAAAATGGCTGGCTCTCTTGATTCCAACTCCAACGATCAACGTACAAAGAAATCTGGGCAGAATTCTGGTAAACAGCTTGAACGCCAAGAACATTCTGGCAAAACTGGGCAGAGGAATGAAGGTTCTGGTAAATCTGGGCGAGTTCATCACCATCGTCATGATAAATCTGGAAAGTCCAAGAAGAAACACAAAAGAGTCGGATTTGAGGAAGAACACACCTCCAAACGTCAGCGAGTGGAGGATGATGATGCTCTGACAACATACAAGGATGAGCCACTTGAGGCGATTTCCTCCAAGTTTGAGAACACCAAACCCTATTTCACAAACGGAATGTTTGTTGATCTGAAGAAGTTTGAAGAATTAGGGTTTGAGCATCTGAAGGGCCATTTGGAGAAGTATATGTGATGGCTGGGGATCAATAATGAATACAACATCAACGTCCTGCGAGTGTTCTATCAGTCGCTCACAGCCAAGCCTAAGTACAAGTTGATTAATGGGAAGGAAACCATTAAAAGAGTTGACTTCAAGGCCACAGTCAGGGGGAGGCATATGAAGTTCTCATGGCGAGACATCAACAGCCTACTCGGGGTCACTGATGAGGGTATGAACCAATGGATCTACCCCGAGAAGCTGAGCCAGGAGGAACTTGAACTTGCCTATGAGACCAAGGGGAAGAAGGTTTATGGTATGCCTGATTCCAACCGGGTGCTCCAGTATGTCTACTCCCGGTTGATGACGCACAAAGGGGGGAACTTCAACGAGTTCACACTGCTAGACAACCCCTGGCTTCCAAGGTTCCTCACCAAGCAGCCTGTCAACCCAGGACAACTGATAAGCTTGGAGCTGCACCGGTGGTGTGAGACAAAGGAAAAGAGACCTGGGCATCTTCCCTATCCCCAAGTGATTGCCTTCCTCATGGAGAAATTTTTTATCAAGTCCACTGAGGAAGCTGACAACATCCCCTGCCTACCCATTGGAGCAGTCAACATTGGCAAGATGGGGATAAGATATATCAAGCCTGCAAAGCCTGCTCGGTCTGGCTCATAGGTTGGGAGTCACTCCAACACCAATATTCCCTCTACATCTGGAGCAGGGGATCAAGATGTTGACTCTCACGCTGAACCACGACGAGCCCCAGGAGTATCTATGGCTCAGCAAACTATGATAAATGAGCTCAGGGAAGAGCTCCTCCTCAGGCTACCTGCACAATTGCTGGCCCCTCTTCAAGCAGAGTTTGGAGAGCAAATTCAGAGGGTAGAGCAACGCCTTGATGAGCTGGACATCAAGCTTGATCTCATCTTGGCTATCCTAGTTCCGGGCCCCTACACCACTCCTTCTTCTACTAATCCATCTGACCCTCCTCCACCACCTCCACCAAATGGCCAACCTCAACCTCCTCCTCAGAATAACCAACAACCCCAAATTTCACCCAGAAATGACCATCAACCATCACCTCACAACTCCACTCAGAACTCACCCCAACACTCCCCTCGCCAATCACCCCTTAACTTTACTTCACCCAATAACTCTCCATCTCCACATAACTCCCCAAACCATTCACCACCCCCAAACCCCATAAGGCCCTCCAATCCACTTCCTAACACTCGCCCAATCTCTTGGATTTTCCTCTCCTGATCACCCACTTCACACCTTCTACCTCAGAGACCATCCCCCTATTCGGTGGATAGCTAAACAACCCACCTCCTACTCCTTTACCTACCCTTTCGATGGCCTATTCACCAACCCTACTTTCTTCCAAAGAAACCAAACCCTCTTCCCTAACCCGCCTTCTTCACTCAGCCCCACTTCTTCACCAGAAAACACCACACCCACATCCTCACCTGAAACCTCCCCACCCAGAACATTTGGCCCTGAACCTCCACCTTCCACTTCACCCAATCCATCCTCTCTGGCCCTCGCCCTCATTGATGATGACAAAAGGGGGAGAGATGGTGCTGCTGCCCTCCGCCGTACCATGTATATGAGGGATGTCCTGACTCAACCTTCCCTCTGGCTAAATGAAGACATCACTGTTGCTCTTCGCCGAGCCGTGGATTACCAGAGTTTGGTAGTGGTGAACGTCTTATCCGTGGAGAAGCCATCCGATTTATGGAACAGCAGCGTTCAGACGAGCAAAGGTCAAAATGGGCAATGGTATTGGTTGAGCAACCTGATGAAATCCCACAGCCTGAGCCAAAACCTGAGCCAGAGCCTTCATCTCCTGAGCCTCCTCCCTCTGTGCCTGGCCGAAACACAATTGAAGAGATTATGATGAAGTATGGGTTTAAGTGGCAAAACCATCCACCTATTGTGATAGCCAAGCCAATCCCTCCTAAGTCAACCTCTGCTCCTCCTCCTCCTCCAGTAGTCCCTCCTTCTGAGCCAACCTCTGCTCCTCCTCCTTTAGTAGTCAAGTACAGTGGATCAAGGAAGAAAGCAGTTGCTAGAAAGGGTGCTAACAAGAGTGCTACTACTACTGCGCCCATGGTTGTTAAACTCGCGAGTCAACTCGGCGAGTTTACCGAGTTCGCGTTATTAGCTATAGAAATCGAGTTAACTCGGCTCCAGAATCGTTCTGTGGATAGAATCTGTCAAACTTGTTTTTGACTAGGCTAAAATCGTTAAACTCGACGTTTTAGACCGTGTCTACCGAGTTGAAGGTCTGAGAAGAAGAAGTTTAAATTTATCTTAAGAAAAACGAAAAAGAAAAAATAAAAAGGTTTTAAAATACAATGTTACTAATTTGAGAGACGACCTAAAAGCTTAGGCCGACCTTCGCGTTCTTTATTCCCTCGTCGTTGCATACCTAGATAGAGTTGCACTACTCTTGTTGTCCCAAAGTCCGCCATTGTTGTTCCAAGGTCTGAGACCTGAGAAAGAAAGGAAAACGAAGAAGAAAGAGAGAAGCATATGTGAGTGAGTTGAAGACCCGTAAAGCAAGTTGAAAAAGGTAAATATTGGGTAATAACCAATGGGTTTTAAGATTTGATAGTGACATTTCTCCTTCTCACACGTTACTTTTCTTTTCACTAACCACTTCACTGCAAAGAGAGTATTGTATTTGTTTATTAAAAATACTACTATATAGTATAGTTGATGACAACTAATATATATAATTTTATAAAAAAAAACTAATATATATAAAACTCAAACTACTGCGTCTGCGTGTAACTAGGTAAGGTTGTCTTCCAACAATTATATTTTTAGTTAACAATTAATTTTTTTATTTTTGTTAAAATTAAATTTCTTTTGATTATTTTATTATTTAGTTAACATATTAAATTAAAGAAGATGTCTTCCAACACAAAAGAAAACATACTAAAATAAAAATTCTTTTGATTATTTTATTATGTATTTAACATATCAAATTATCATTTGATAATCTTTCTCAAGTTTATATTTGTTTGCTTAGTTTTTTATGTTAACCATGATAATTTTTGGAAATTGATGGATTTAATTTCAATTATTTGAATTTTTATGAATTCAATTTCAGTTTTAGAATTTAAATTTGCATAAAATAAATTGTTATCATTTTTTATCATTTTTAATTTTAATTATTTAAATTAATTATTAAAAATACGATACCATTCTACGTTTCTGATTTTACATCCCTTTCACGAGTTTACTTAAACTCGCGATTTTGACAACCTTGACTGCGCCTGCTGAAAGTGAGCAAGAGGTTCCACCTGTTCAAGCTGTAGTTGCACCTGAGACTCAGTCACCCTCTCAAGAGTCATATGCCCCTCCGCCATTAAAGGAAGTAAAGCTGGAAATAGAGGATATGACTGCTGAAGAGTTCGAGAGGTATGGATGGACTGACAAGCTCTCGTTTGGTCAGATGGCTTGCCTAGATGTAGAAAGAGCGAATGCCAGGCCTACCCAAGTGAAAGACAAGGGCAAAGGTAAAGTGAAAGGCAAAGGGAAACGGAAAGCCAAGGAAGTTGAGGAGGACCCCAACTTTCCTGTGCGGAATGTGAAGATAAGGGTTGTTCATTATCCCAATGGCGAGGTCATTCCCTTCTCCGATGCAACTGGGTTCCCTGGGTATGCTGAGGTTCAAGATCTGAAGAGAGCCTTTGAGGAATCCGTTGAATCTGAGAGACTCAGAAAGGAGAAGGAAGAGGCAGAGCTTCAAAGTATAATTGCTCAGATTGACCAGAGCGAGAAGGATGCCCACATAGCCAAACTTCAAAAAGAGAATGAGGAAAGGCAAAAGGAGAGGGAGAGGAAAAAGAGACACCGTCTATAAACCTCACTCTACCCTATGCATTTAACTTAGAAATTTTTCTTTTCATATTTTTCATGCATAGCTCAACTTTGCACAGCTTTGATTACTTGTGTATTTTATCTGTTATTATACTTCTAACTTGTAATCTTTTGCTCATCAATGATAATTATCTTTGAGTTCAGTTGTGCCCTTTATTTGACTATTGCTTTCATATGAACATAATTAGATAACTGAGTTTGTCATCATCAAAAAGGGGGAGAATGTTAGAATCTTAAGTTTTGATGAAGACAAAGATATGAAAGAACAAGCTAAACACTTAGAGAGAATTAGGTTAATATAGAACCCCAAGTAAGAGTACAACCGGATGTGGATTTACTTCCGGATGGACTAGGACTAGCGCTCGCGGATGAATGTCTCATCCCCCAGCGGAAGCAAGTAATACACTAAGTCATAACTCAGTCTAAGAACATTAAGAGTATAAAATCCTTGAGACTAAGTTAGGACGCAACCGGGTGCAGGAATGCTTCCGGATGGTTTGAGACTAGCACTGGTTGTTGACTTAGGCAACACTGAGCGTCAATAAGTATAACACAAAGCCACACTCAACGTCTAGTAGGAGTACTTCCGGATGTGAAATTGCTTCCGGAAGTAAGAGAGCTTCCTTAGACAATTGAACTCCCACTACATGTGATTATGTGTTGTTATACTACACATCCCATAGCATAAGTAAATGACACACTAAGTCACTTAGGAAGATTTAGACTTAGAGTAAAATAACGAGACTTACGCTGACTATTGGAATAGACATCCCCTAGCGTCAGTAGACAATACACTAAGTCAGAACATAGTCTGAGTAAGATTGCTTCCCATAGCAAACAAGCTTCCCACAGCATGTATAGTCCTTACTGCACTTGATTATATATATACTACTCTGTTGGACTAACAAGTATGTGCAGAACTTAGTTTTACTTCCGGATGCAAATGAGCTTCCGGATGCAAATACTCTTGTCACTGGGACTCAGAGACTAACACTTGCAGAGCAAGATTGCCGCTTTTGGATGAACGATGATCATCCGTCAGCAAGAGTAAAAGAGTCAACGTCACATACTCAGAAGTCAGAATGCTTTTGTCAGAGCAGAGTTGTCAGAGTTACTTTTCAGAGATAAAGCAAGTCAACCCTGTCAAGCATTAATGAAGATGTTCATAGAGTAGACACACTATCAAATCCTCTAACTCATAGAGGCTGTTCTAAAGCTTGTTGCTTGAAGAACAGAGTCATCATTTTACAAAAGTGAGGGGGAGCATTTAGAGGTTTTCTAAATCTCCAAAGGTTGCAAGTTAGTCCGCAAAACTTGTGGTTGAAAGGTTGCAGATGATCTCGTTGTAAAACCTGTGGTTGTAAAGGTTTGCAGGTAAGCCCGTGGTAAAACCTGTGGGTTGTTAGGTGAACTCGTGTTTGTAAAACCTAAAGTGTAAAGGCTTTCTTGTGCCTGGTTTAAACAAGAAGATTAGTGGATTGAAAATCTCAGGTGGAGCCTGGGGACTGGATGTAGGTCTGGAAGTGACCGAACCAGGATAAATCTGTGTGTGCATAGTTTGTCTTTAACATTCTTATTTCCAGCACCACACCTCCATACTTGTGCAAACATATTTTGTCATCACCTTCACCAAGCACAAGTAGTCAGTTTTAAAAGGGAATTCTAAGTTTTGTTCTGTCACCCAATTCACCCCCCTCTTGGGTGACAGCCACGCATTTCAAACCTTCCCCAAAATCTCACTTGAATCGGCTAAAGTGAAAAAAACAGAGAAAAAGAAACTCACCTAAGACTAACCCAAACTCCTTGTGGTTTCTCGTCGTCCCTAGCTACTATAAGTTGCCTTCAATTTCTCGGCTTCACCGTGGCGGGTGATGGTCGGCCGAGCAGAGAACAAAAAGGAAGCAGACGGAAGAAGACGGGAGAAAGTGAAACTGAAGTAAGGAGAAGCGTTGAAGATGATGGGCAGTGAAAGGTTTGAGAGTGAAAGGGAGAATGATGGAGGGATAAAATAATGAAGATAATGGTGAGGGAGGGAGTAGTGTCGGCAAAGAGAGAGTGAGAGTGAATTAGTGATAGAGATGAAGATGGATTAAATGGGTATTTTAATAAATAAATGAATGGAGGAGAGGGATTTAAGGAGAAGATAAGCATGAGTAAAATGAATGGTGTGGTTTAGTTGGGTGAGGATAAGAACAATGAGAAAAGAGAGGTAATTTCTTAAGATATTTTGAATCCCAATATAATTTATCTACATATGTTTTAGTTCCTAAATTTATTTCTAAAATTTCCTAAATACTAAACAATACCTTAAGATTCCAAATATGACCTTATTTATTCTTTTAGAAATTTTGGGGTGTTACAATTCTCTCCCCCTAAAATAATTTCGTCCTCAAAATTAAGAGAAAGTTACTCCTCTCACAGTACATGATGACTTAACTTTAAGGTTACCAACATCATTGTAAGCATGTAGGTCTACTGGAAATCTAGAATGAACAACCTAAAGTGATCAAGATCTTACCTTTATAATTCTTGGCTAATCTTATCTTCTACATTAGGATATAATTCTAGCCCTTTTGCGTTGCCTAGGCTGCTTCTTTCCTGCCTTTGTCTATCTTTTTCTATTTCAGGGAAAATCAATACTAATATATTGAAAACTATATTTGCTTAAACTCCATCAATAGTTTAAGATGTACCGAACAACTTGTTAATAATGACCATTTTCTAAATAGAAAATAGGTGACTTTATAACCTTTTTCAAAGTTTTTTTTTTCCATCTCTTAAATATTCTCTAATATCACATCACTTTGCCTAATTCTTTTTTTAAAACAAATCAATACATTTAATCAATCTAATATCACCATAATATCCTCTTTAAAATCAAATCTTTATCAACCTAAAATACAAATAAAGTATCCTTATCATGCTTATTCTTAATAACTAAATTTCTTGTTATCTTTCTAACACCAAGTCAACTAACCTCAAATCTTTGAAGCATTCATTCCATATGGTTAAACCACTATTTTCTCAAAATGACAATACTGTTATCCCCTGTTTATCATCAAACTATGCTTGAATTTCATCATATGACATATCCATATAGATTATGAATGATTCACACAAAATCCTTATATCAACAGCTTCACCATCAAAATCCTACAAAGAATTTAGCCATAATACACTTTTTAAAATACTTATGATAATCATAACCCATTTCTAAAGTTTAGTCCAACATATAACTATTTGGCTCTCTAATATCATTCAAGTTTTCCTTACCAAAATCTTTAATTATTAATTGGTCCACATATAAGTAAAATAACAAACCATAATCAAGATAATAATAACAAACCATAACATTATTATCCCCTCCTCAATAATTTCCTTAGATGCTCAAATTACTTCCAATTTAGAATATTACTCAAATCATGCTTATTTTTGTAACTCACAGCAACATACATAATTATCTACTCTTCCTTAGAATTTCCCACCATCTAAAATCTCCCAATGCAAAAATACTTCCCCAAAGCTTCACAAGTGCCCCAAAATCTTCTTATAACTCTCATTCATATACCAATGACGATCTTTTTTCCTCTCTCTCTCTCTCTTTTTTTCCAACTTCATATATTATATTTTCTATCATTCAACATGTTTTTCTTCCTATTCATCCTAATATTCCCAATTATGTCCATCATCATATTCTTCATTCTCATTCTAATATTTCTAATTCAAAAGTATGTTTCTCAAAACATATGAAACCCTCAATACTAATCTATAACCACAATCTCAAACCATTAAAAACACCTAATTCATTCTCCACACCCATAATTATATTCAACAACTTCCAAAATCCTCCAAATGTTTTGAATGCCTACTAAAAGGTTTTCACATTGGTAGTAGAACTTATTCTTGTAACCTTAGCTTTTAAGTTATACTACCTTCGGTCCTAAATATAAGACCTAATTGACTTTTTTTTTGGAGAGGTTAAGGTTGCAAAATGGGCTATTAAATCATGACATATTTGATATATTTTTAGATTATATATTAGTCTATATTTAAAATAAACTAATCTAAGGTAAAAAAATTAGGTAAATCAATTTATAATTAACTTATTTTGCTTTTTTATAGGATTTTCTAAGAAAGTCAATTAGGTCTTATATTTAGGGCCGGAGGGAGTATAATTTATCAATTATTGTATAACCTTTTGCGCTTTTTGATCCATAAAAAATGTTTATCTCAAAACGTCACTAGAATCAATGAGAGACTTTAAAGTTTAAACTCATTATACTTTGTCTTCATATATATAGAATAAGTTTTCAATTCTGTTTTGCTAACTAGGGATACTATATAAACCAGCATTATTACGAACAACGTGATGAGATAGATATACCTATTTAGTTTTGAATGTTTGAGTTAATTATGAAGTTTAATTTTTTTTATAAATATGAGTTCTTAATTTATTCTCGGCTTCTTAAAATTATCCCTCGTGATTACATGATTTCCAACAAAAGTAATTTTATTGAGTATTTTAAGAAAATCAACATATATATTTTATAGGGTAAAAGTGAAATTTTACCATGGAAATAAAATATCATAACAATTTTGTTCCCTTCATTAGATCAAATGATAAATGTCGTCTCCTTTAGTCCATGTGGTAAGGTTGAATTGTGGGCCCGCCAAAAAGCGACACATGTACTGGGTAAAGATACAAATATGTACTAGAAGTTTTCAAAAAGTTGCACATCTAGTCTCATTTGGTTATGTGGAAATAGTGGCCCACAAAAGGGGAAATGAAAATGAAATCAAAGATTTTTTCGTGTTTCTTCCTCATTTGAAACATGTCTCTTCATAAGAAGACAATTGTGTATGTTATTAATTGCTGCAAGGTCACAATAATTCATTCACTTGCTTTGCCTCATAAAATATTTATAAATAACAACTGAAGAACCTAAACTTCCAAAAGGACTATGTAGGAACTAACACCTACTTGTCATTTTAAAATTTTGTGAAAAGACAAAATTGTCCTAATCCTAAAACACAAATTACTACCCCACCCTAAACTCACCCTAACACTCACCCTCTTCTCGCAATTTGTGTTTTAGGATGAAGACAATTTTGTCTTTTCGCAAAATTTTAAAATGACAAGTATGTGTCGATTCCTTCATAGTCCTTTTGGAAGTTTAGGTTTCTCGCTTGTCCTTTTGGATGTTGAGAGAGATTTATTTGAGATTTTCCCTTTAACCAATTCCAGTCAGTATCACAATCTATTTAATTATGTCTTTGAAGTTTTTAGACATATGGTAAAAGGAAAGAATGAAACAAAACTATATGGATATTATTAGTAAGCTAGCCGTAAGAATTTAATTTAAAAACTTCAATAAAACCGAATTTTCGATCAATATTTTTAGTTTCTCAAAAAAAAAAATAATTTTTTAGTGTCACCAGCTCAATTATATGATATTATTATCCTACTGAACTAGTCACCAGCTCATTTATAGGATATTATTATCCTTATCAATTACTATAATTGTCATGCATTAATCACTATAAATTACTCCAACTATGTATTTTTAACATAGGAGTATTTATTATTCCAACTAAGTTTCATTTATAATATGTATTTAATCTTTTACTAAAGAAACCGAAAAAATATGTATTCAAGAGTTTTCCACTTCCTTAAATGTATAGACAGACATATCATTTATTCGCCGAAAATAATGGTAGAGCTTATTTTTATGCACACATGTAATATGTGTTTTGTTGGCCCAACAAAAAAAAAATACAGGTATTTGTATTGTTTACATCTATTAAAATTGCACAGAGTAGCTGATAACGATGTATCACCTTATTTCAAACCAACTATAATTAGGACATCGGAAAGGATGCATATATACATGTGATGAATTTCATTATTAAGAAAAATAATGTCTTATATAATACTATGAAATTCTATACAATTTTTCTTACAACTATATTTATCTATTTCCGAAGAAATGTTTGGTGAATTATATTGGTCCAAAATGTGAGAAACAAGAGGCAGTATTCCAAATCATATAGATTATTTTAGGGTACAAAGGGAAAATAGTAAAATCAAGTCGATACATACCTAAGGATTAGGGTTCTATCAACTACTTCATTTTATTGTATATAAGACCTAATTTATAACAATTTTAGTCCTAAATATAAATACTTTTTGAGGAAAAATTACATATAAATTCTGAATTCTTAAGTGAATTTTCCTATATTTATTTTAACCTTTATAGTTATCCTTTTTTAAACTAATTTGAATGGCTTGTAAAGCAATATATAATTAATAATAATGCACATAAGCATTTCAGACATCATGTTATATGTTGTTATAAGTAAAATTTATTTGAATTCATTAATATTATCAAATTAAATAAATTTGTCTTATACTTAATATTAGAATATTAGAGAGACTGCTTATTTGTTTTTAATAGAAGTCCCCACTACGCAAGCTAATATGAGTTTATGTTGAATCTGATCAACGCAAAAAAAAAAGTAAAATAAAAACTTCTAAAAAATGTTGCACCGTGCAATAAATAATTAGAATCATCTTTTGTGTGAATGAAGTTTGTATATATTTTTGAGTTAAGATTTATATTGTCCCATAAGTTTTCGCTTAAAGAGCTATTTTACACTAAAAATTATGTTTTTATCTAATTTTTTAATAATAAATTCGAGTCTGAATAGTTTTTAAACAAAAATTTTCGAAATCAAATAGACCCTTAACCCTACTTCAAAAGAAGATTTCAATACCTTTATGGAAATATTTCAAAAAGAGAGAAGGCTGACAAAAACAATTCCATATAAATGGTATAAACATAACTCAAATAATGTATCGAACTTAGTTGATAAAGCGTATATGATTATGTACAATAATATTTATATATATGAAAATAAGAAAAACAAGGTTAAAAACTTCTCTTTTATTGGTATGTAATTGTTTAAGAGAAAGAAATTATATTTAATAAAATATTTTAACTTCTCTTTTATCGGTAAAACTGTCCAATTTCATCCCAAGCTGCGAAACAAATACCTAATTCACATAAACTTATTTAAGTTCTTTTTTGTGACAAGTTTAGATATTGAATTGCCAATTTAATATGTGAAATGAACGAGTTCCAATATATGGATATCATCAATTTGATGAAAAAAAACTATCCACTTGTTGCAAGGTTTTGTGTAACACCTAATCTTTTTACCACTATACTATATCATTTTAATTGATATTCTAATATTTTTCCTATTGTAGAAAGTCTAAAATACCAATAATTTAAAACTTTTCTTTTCAAAATGTATTACAAATCATTACTATCACTATTACTACGCTCTAATCAAAATATTAGTTATCTCGATGATAAATCCCTGAATTTTGGTGTCATTCTATTTCTAATTTTAAACATTTACAAATGATAATACAATTACTATGCAAGCTCATGCTCGCTTTAGTTTGCCTATTTGAACCAAAGATATTTCTCTTAACTAGGTGCAGTCACTAACATGTCCACGAACGATCAACCTCTTGCTATCCCTCATGTGCACTCCAAAAATAGTCCACCTCATATCCTCCATCTCACCAGCTCCATGAGCCTCTGAAAAACAGCAGTTAAACCAGTTTACTTCGTATACATGCATATAATAATAATAATAAACATTAATCTACCCTTTTTCATGAAAATGATAACAATAATCCCTCCAGCCAATGCTGGGGCCTCAACTACCTATCACTAATAACGAGATACCCTCTAAATAGTGGAGACACCTTTACTTGCAGGATTTAACATAAGCTCTGGTATAGGGGGAGCTACCCACCTATACCTTGGAGTACTCCACTCAATAATTCCTCAAACATTCATCAACAATTATCAATATTCCTCAATGTTCCTCAATAATGCTCAAATATTGCTCAATATTCCTCAAAGGATTAAACATCATCATGATCATAAAATAAATAATTTTCATGAAAATCTACGAACTTTTATCATAATGTATATGAAGTAAACTGCTACCTCAACTTTGCACATTACTGTTACTCCTTCTCCTTGTCTGTCTGCTGCTCCAACATTTTCTCCTATTATTGCATAATGTATTAGAAATAAAAGACCATTCTATATAATAACTAACGTCTCTCTCGAACCTATATTACTACCCAATTTTCTTTCTAGACTATACCTTCTTCATTCTCTAATTAAGCTCTTTTTACTTAATCTTTTCCAATTCTCAAAGCTTGACTACCATAAGACCTAAGACCTCTTAAGATTTTTTAAGACAATTAGTACATAATCACCCATAATAAACCAACTAAAAGAAATTGTCAATTTGAAAGTTCACCATTCACAAACAACCTTAAGTAAATAGCAAATACTTATATAACATTCATAACATCAAAGTTTCATCCAATTAAACCTCCATGCACGCATACATGTCTTTAGGGAATATAATTTCGCTTCATCACTAAAACAGAAACCAGAACAGGGAATGAATAAAAGAAAGTATATTCTACTATACTCTCAATAACTTTTTAACACTTGTTAACTTCACAAAACACACTCATGCATATAAGTTTATAGAACTTCCAATACACAAGTCCTTCAACACCTATACTTTATTTACAACAATCTAAATTATCATTCTATATTGATATCAAACATCACATACATTAATCAAGAAGTAAACTAAAATAATCCCAATTATCTTATTATTCATTCTGCCGAAATAGGGAAAAGAGAAGAAATCTCATTTTCTATGTTCCAAGCTTATTTTCAAGATATGCAAAGATTTGAACTTACATGAACCATAATGTAACTATCTAGCTCTATTAAAATCTTGACTTGTCACTATAATCATTGTTAGTTCATAACAGAATCCAATATCATCACTAAAGTAGATGTGAAACTTTGATTCTTGTAATATAATATATATAGTCACACCTTTAGACCACTCTTCTCACATATAAAAATCTGCATCATCATTCTCAAGAAATCAAATAAGTTTTTCTTTTACTTTGACAATCAAATGTCAATATAATATTAAGTCTCCAGCTTCTACACTCAATTAACTGACCAAAACTATAATCACTTTCTTCTGCAATAGATACTTTCAACTCCCTTTCTCAAAGTTACCATTTGCAACTTCTTACTTAACATTAGTATCCCAATTGACAGCTAATAATTAATTACCTCTTTACAGTACACATATTTATTGATCATTATTAACACCTAAAAGTCTTATAATTAAATAGTATTCAACCTTAAGCCCTCAAAGGAACATCTGAATCTATTTGCTTCCTCTTTAACTACAAATCATTTCACATTCTTACACAAAATTCATTCACCATATAATTAGCAAAATGTATTAGTTTCTAAAACTTTGAAATTGGTTCTCCCTTGTTCTGATTCCCAAGAGACTTCTTTTATGCTCACTATATAAAAAGTCATTTGAATACCATATTTATAAAACTGAAAATTTCAGGGCTAAAGTCACAAAACATTTTTTCCCCTGTCGTGTAACCCATAATCAGAGAAAAGAAACATCATGCTTTAATCATACCACTTCAACTCTTTCTCAACACAACAACCAGAACACAAGGCCATTAAGAATCAAAAAGAAAACTTCACATTCCAATCATAAGTTAAACCCACAGAACCATATATAAGTTTTATCATACCTCCAATCATTTAATGATTAACAAATTACAAATAGATCAGAAAATCAAACATAGCATTCCCAGAAACCCCAAAATAAGAAACCCCCATGATTTTCGAATTACACAAAACCTTCCCCAAAATCTCACTTGAATCGGCTAAAGTGAAAAGAACAGAGAAAAAGAAACTCACCTAAGACTAACCCAAACTCCTTGTGGTTTCTCGTCGTCCCTAGCTACTATAAGTTGCCTTCAATTTCTCGGCTTCACCGTGGCGGGTGATGGTCGGCCGAGCAGAGAACAAAAAGGAAGCAGACGGAAGAAGACGAGAGAAAGTGAAACTGAAGTAAGGAGAAGCGTTGAAGATGATGGGCAGTGAAAGGTTTGAGAGTGAAAGGGCGAATGATGGAGGGATAAAATGATGAAGATAATGGTGAGGGAGGGAGTAGTGTCGGCAAAGAGAGAGTGAGAGTGAATTAGTGATAGAGATGAAGATGGATTAAATGGGTATTTTAATAAATAAATGAATGGAGGAGAGGGATTTAAGGAGAAGATAAGCATGAGTAAAATGAATGGTGTGGTTTAGTTGGGTGAGGATAAGAACAATGAGAAAAGAGAGGTAATTTCTTGAGATATTTTGAGTCTCAATATAATTTATCTACATATGTTTTAGTTCCCAAATTTATTTCTAAAATTTCCTAAATACTAAACAATACCTTAAGATTCCAAATATGACCTTATTTATTCTTTTAGAAATTTTGGGGTGTTACATTTTGAATGAGAATTACCAGCTTTTTAATAAGTGTTACCAACTTTCATTTGCAAATAATAAAACTCCAACTTATTTTAATAAGGCATTTCCAAGTTTGAACATGAATTTACCAAGTTCCAAAACAAAATTTGGTAATGTCTTATCAGATTAGCTTTTTAATTTCATTTATTGAAGTAGTAAATTTATATCTCAACTTAGTAAAGCATTATCAAAACATGAAGATGTGTTAAAAAAATTAGGATTTTTTATTTGCTAAATAAAAGTTGGTGCTTTTGAAAAGTTGTTAATTCTTTTTTTTGTTTGTCGAATAAAAGTTGTTGACTCTTAACTTGAAGACATGTTGATAATTTTGCATCTCAACTTGGCAATGTCATATTGAAATGTGGTAATTTTATATCTAAACCTGTCATATAATTTTTTTGAATAATTTATTTGTGTCAACTTGGTAATATTATATTGGAGCTTAGGAAACATCAAATGGACAAATTGTAAGATTTTAACTTTTGTATTTTCTAATATATATTGAAAATTTTCGTATATTTTTTTGTTAAAGAAAAGAGGCTAAGACGAAGACTTCACTTTGTGCAATTTTTTAAAAAAACAAATCACCAAAAAACAGTCTCACTAGCTAGTACCGGACCTCTTGCGGCCTGCGGGCTCCTCGCTAGGTTACCAGCGGCAGGCGAGGTTTATTTGTACTCCCTCCCGTCCTAAATATAGGACCTAGATAGAGACTTCATTTTGGTCCTAAATATAAGACCTAATTACATTATTGGTCACCTTTTTCCTAAATTACCCTTCTTCTTCTTAACAACTCCTTAACCACAATCTTCCTCTCACCAACACCTTAAGGAATTAAACTAATTAAGGAGGGTATTATTGGAAAGACATCTAAAATTAAGTCTTCCTTAATCTTCCCAAAAAAAGTTATCTAGGTCCTATATTTAGGACCGGAGGGAGTATTTTTTTAAAAAAAAACAAAAAGATCTAATCGAGGGTGTGTGTTTTGGTAAATTTTTTTTTTTTTGACAACAGTGTATTTAGGTAATTTTATTTCATCTTTAAAAAGACAATTGAGTCTACAACACCTCAAACTAATTATACAGTTTTCCATAACAAAAAAATTATACAGTTTCCTTGTGACTTTCTCGATCTTGATAGTCATTTTGTCACATTTTCCATAATTTATTTGTCTCCTCCATTTTATCGGCCATGTGTCAGCAATCAACATTATGGGGTGCAGTGCATTTTTTTCTATGTTCTTTCATTCATCAGCCTCCTCAACTTCAGTGGTCCTGTATCACCGAAAAACTTTTTATTAAAATGGAGCACTTTAAGAAAATGGTCCAGAAAGTTCCAAAGTTAATCTTTTGGGGTCCGATTATGATGCTTAGCTTGAAAGGCCTCGATTCAGATTGTTTTGGTAACTATGCCCATCATTTGTATCTTTGATTAATTACTACTTCTTCCGTTCTTAAATATAAGATCACTTTTGAAATTCAATTTGTTTCTAATTATAAGATTATTTTCTAACTTTTATCAACTTTTTCCCAAATTAATTCTATCATGTTTATCTATAGTAACAAGCAAGAGAGAGAGAGTAGGGATAAAGTATATAATTGGGATAAATTAGTAATATCATGTATAAATAACTAACTTCCTTAATCTACTCAGATTAGTGAAAATGATCTTATATTTAGGAACAGAGGGAATATTAAATAATCGGATTGAACAAAAAGTCTCACCGACGAGACAGAATTTGTTGACGGTTGGTTTGGTTTGGACTAGAAAATTCGTTTTAATATTTTTGGCAACCACATTCGTTTTGATAGTTAAACTAAGTTTGATCAAATTAAGTTTACTTGCCAATGAGTTGGAAACTCAAAACTAGACTGTGAGTCAAAATAGCTTAGAAAATGGAACAGATAAGCCTAATAAAAAATGGACCACAGTTTTTAATAACTGGTTAAAGAACTTTTTAAAATAGAAAGCGTTAAATAGCAAATTGCCCCTGGAAGTTTTCCCATAGGAGCATCCCCATCCTGGAAGTTTTTCTGGGAGCAATTCACCCCCTGAAGTTTTAATTTGGAGCAATTTCACCCTTTTCTAACCCTTAAGTTAGTTTGAGTGTTAATTTTGACTCTCATTGCTCACATGGCAGACACATGGAGTATTTTATTTTCCACCTCATCATCACATGTGGGTCCCAATAATCACTCTCCCCCTTCCTCCTTCTCCCCTCAGCCCTCACTGTAATATCTCTCTCTCCTCAACCTCCCTACCACCACCTCCTTTAACCCCTTCCTGCCTCGACTTTTCTTAACAATGTCGGCGCCTTTGCCTTCAGTTAATGGTTTTAGTTTTCACTTGTTCGGAGCAAAGGTCGAAACTTTGGTCTTGTTTGACCTCGATTTTCGATTTTGCAGTGTCAAAATCAAAACTTTCCCTACCATCACGTTTTGGCGGTGGCCGAGAAGTCGAAGGTGGAGAGAGAGAGCACAGAGAGAGGGCTTGAAGATCTGATTGGGAGAGCGTTGTTGTGTCTATAAGAGGAAGCAATTCTGATTTTAAGGTTTATGACGGTGGTGGAGGAGCGGTGGTCGTTGTTGCTCTGAAGTTTCAAGTTCGTTTCTAGTGTGGAGTGGAGGTTTTGAGAAGAAAGATTTTTATTGGGTTTGACTACTTCGATGGCTTTACCAGACTTGAGTCCAGTTTTGGGAAGATTAGGATAAACACTTAGCTAAGATAATACTGATGTGATGCTAAATAAAGAATGAGACTTTTATGGGAATGAGTTGTTCTTGTTAGAAAGCTAGTCCGGTGGAAGGAGGTGGTGGTACGGAGGTTGAGGAGAGAGAGATATTACAGTGAGGGCCGAAGGGAGAAGGAGGAAGGGGGAGAGTGATTATTGGGACCCACATGTGATGATGAGGTGGAAAATAAAATACTCCATGTGTCTGCCATGTGAGCAATGAGAGTCAAAATTAACACTCAAACTAACTTAAGGGTTAGAAAATGGTGAAATTGCTCCAAATTAAAACTTCAGGGGGTGAATTGCTCCCAGAAAAACTTTCAGGGTGGCGATGCTCCTATGGGAAAACTTCCAAGAGCAATTTGCTATTTAACCCAAAAATACTAACGTTATCAAAAAACTTAAAATCTTTTCATACCATTTGTAGCCATATTGTGTTTTTCCATTGATACTTCTATGTATTGTGGTGTTATTATCTAAGCAATTAAATTTATTATCGATATGTATTTTATAAATAAATATAATACATGATAATGTTACATATGGTCTAAAAGAACCGTGAAAATTTTTACTAACCTTTTCGGTTTGATGTCTGACATACATTTAAAACGTTAACTTTGATTACTACAATATACTCCCTCCGGTCCTAAATATAAGACCTAATTGACTTTTTTGGAAAATAATAAAATTGTAAAAAAAAAGTTAATTATAAATTGATTTACCTAATTTTTTCCCTTAAACTAGTTTATTTTACCTATAAACAAATGGATAATCTAAAAATATATCAAATGTGTCATGATTTAATAGCCTATTTCGCAACCTTAACTTCTCAAAAAAAAGTCAATTAGATCTTATATTTAGGACCGGAGGTAGTATTAAAGATACGCGAGTTATAGGAAATTGTCGTTTTAATTATACATCATAAATACTAACACTTCTCGAATTACTTCCTCTGTTTTAGTTATAATATGAAACTATTTCATCCTCTCAGTTCAAAAAAAGATAAAACTATTTCATCCTCCATATTATAAAAAGAGGTAATCAATCATTTATTTTATTTTAGGCTAAAGTATACTTTTGGTCCCTTATATTTGCATCAAGTTTCAATTTGGTCCTTCATGTTTGGAAAGTACACTTTTAGTCTTTTTTGTTAATACAGTTAGTTTAATTTAACGGAAAATGTTAACTTAACAATTTCAAATGGTTATTAAATACTGAAAGAATGTTCAGATTAAAATATTTAAGTGTAAATATTCTTATATTTTCAAAATTTATCATTTTTGGTCCACTTTCATTATAAAATAATCATTTAAAATTGTTAAGTTAGCATTTTCCGTTAAGTTAAACAAACGGTGTTCATAAAAAAAGACTAAAAGTGTACTTTCCAAACATAAAGGACTAAATTGAAACTTGATGCAAACATAAGGGATCAAAAGTATACTTTAGCCTTTATTTTATTTTAAATCAAGCTAAGGAAATATAATTGAGTAATTTACACATGGCCAAACTTAATGTGACCTTCCAACTTTACTAATCTCTTCCTATTTATAAGTCCATTTTCAGTAATGATCACATATCAAGAGTGGAAGATATAGCAACCTGGGGTGTGTGGTTGAGTGGTAAGGACTCATTCACCCTTAACCAATTGTCTGGGGTTCGATCTCTGGCGTTGGGTATGGAGAAGCATTAAATCTCCCAGGCCAGCTGTCCCACTCTTTGAGGTGTCTCCAAATCAGCGGGGGATTAGTCTCTCACTTGTCGAATGAGGGGATACCTTGATCATGGATAAAAAAAAGAGTGGAAGATATAGCATTAAATATGTCATTTTGAACAAATCCTTTTAATCGTACCCTCATTCAAGAATTGGTTGGAAGAATAATAGTACACAATATCAATGTTGATTGTTTCTTTCTTTCCTTTTTAAATTTCATAAATATAGAATAATCACTGATTATACATCAACTTTTCTTTCCTTTGCACTGATTGATCTTTAATTGGATTTACAATAAGTAATAAATTTGTTGGGGCAAGTTGGACTTATAAATAGAGACATAATGATACTGTGCATTATATATCATTTATTTTATATCAACTTAGCTATATATAGAAAAAACTAGTGGTATCTCCCGTGCGTTGCACAGGAGATATAGGTGAAGGAAATAACTTGGGTGAGGGGTATTTTGGAAATTTCATGTAATCCTAACTCATTTGAATGTTTTCCTTAATCTCTCCAAATTTTCTTAAGTGATCTTATATTTAGAAATGGAGGGAGTATATGAATATATTGTAGCAGGATTTTTTTTATGATGATCCAACTCCACAAAACCCAAACCTAAACCAAGACAAAACGGGCCCAAACCCAACCCAAGATAAAGCAACAACAGAGAAATAGAGAAGACATAATAAACAATAAACAAATAATAAAGAAATCACCATCAATTAAGACATAATAATCCCAATACAGCTCTTGATGTGACCCAAACGGCTAATGAACAGCAAATTGAGTGTGGAGCCACACCAAACCATCAGCTTCTACAGTGATGTGTGTCTATGGGAAGGATTTCAATGCAAAATGTGGTGGAACACTTTTATTGATGATGGAAATCAATTTCTAATTAATTTATTTTATTTTTTTTAGGATTTTTCAAAAAAGTCAATTATGTCTTATATTTAGGACCGGAGGGAGTATATATATATATATATATATATATATATATATATATATATATATATATATATATGAAAGAGAAAAGTAATATGTGTCAATGAAATAGAGATGACAATTTATATGATATAATTTTTTTACTATGTGATTGAAATAACCAAACCAACAGACCACCACATACAGAGAAGCAAAGTGATTGAAGAAATTTCGATTTGACGTAAACGGCTTCTGCACGGCTAATGAACAATGTTTATGTGTCTAGAGTCATTGTAAAAGATAAGCTTGGGTGGAAGACTTTTATAGTATATATTGATGATTGATGATGATTATACATCAACTCTCTATCTCTCTCCCCCCCCCCCCCCATTTAATATACAAGGGTAAAAATGGAAATATATATTCATTATTTTTTTTAGTAAAAAGGTGTGTATTAATTACTCAAGAGTTGCATGATACATCTGTGGTGCTAAACTGCACATGGGTATCAACAAAAAACATATACAAAAATGCTGTTAGAAGCCACTAATGCAAATTCAGTAAACTGGTTGCATCAGTTGCTTTGGAGGTGATTTCAAACAAAAATAAAGCCTCCATAATTAGCTTGTAAGGCTGCACTTGTTTGTGCTCAAAAATCCGGCCATTCCTTGCTTTCCGAAATTTCCAGCAAAGAAGTGGATAAGAAAATTACCATGTTACCCCTTATATTGTGAATATGATGGTCGATGGAGTCATAATTTAGAAGGCAAGTTGTTTACAAAACTTCAATAGCTCTATTTATAAGGAATTGCAAGCATGTTTTAAACAAACTAAAGAAGATTTTAAACCTGATTTATTAAACCTTAAAATTATTGGAAAACTTTCTAATTTTACTCATACTTTTTTATATACAAAAATTTTAGGAAGGGGTTTGAGTTCAACCCTAATCCAAGGGCAGAGCACCTAACTCATCATCCACTGGGCTCTGTCCCTGTGGGCTTTGGGGCATGACCAGCAAGCCCATTCTGACTATCCACACAGGTAGGTTACTCCCAGGCCCCAGCTTCACTAAGCTCTGGTGTCAGTCCCTAGGAATCGAACTCGCGACTATGTGGACAACCTGACGCTCATTGTTTAATCTTTTTGCCACTTAACCTATGGACGATGGGTTAATTTTACCCATACTTTTTTTTTTGATACAACGGAAATTTTACCCATACTTAATATCCACTATATTGTATGAAAATAAAGTCAGCGCATAACACAAAATAAATAAAGGATGAAATTGTACATTATTTACATTGAATATGTAATAATGTTTCCTATATATAGATAAACCAAATGAAGTTTTTTTTTTTCTCTAATGTATATTAGGATCAAATGAGTACAATTTAAAAGCTTTAGAAATAATTACAATTTATAACCTAACCATGTTACAAGTTTATGAAACTTGAAGAGAGTAATACATGTAATCACCAAGTATTGTCTTATATTTATGGGAAAATGCCCCATTAAGATTGGTATAGGCCGGGCTGATCAACAGTCAACATTGTGTAGTTTGTTTTACAAAAAATGCCTATATATTTTGTAAAGCTATACCATCTATACCCATACTATTTTTAGTTTGTAAAGTTATGTAAAAATTAAAAACTTATTAAAATGGTCAAATGTTCAACTCTTTCGCTAGCTAAATCAATGCACAATGATTTTTTTTCTCATTCAATTTTTAATGTGGTAACTTCTAATTTTAACTTATGCTCGACACAAACTTGAAAATGGCTAGTGTTACATTAGGCTTTTAAATGGAAAGTTTTTAAATTTTATAAAAACCCAATATTAAAAACACTCCCAAAGAGTCAATCTCAAAGCTCATTTTTCCTAATTGAAAGTAGTTATGAGCCCTAAACCCAAACTCTCATTCAAACCAAACTGCCTAGAAACAGAAACCAAAGAAACAATAATTTACGAAAAAGGTTTAATATAATTTTATCTTTGATTTCAGTATGAAGAATTAGATCATTTGTAGATATTAGATTAATTACATAAATTACTTTATGAAAAAGATACGTGCTTGTTTTGCTTCAATATCCATTTAATCATTAAGTTTCATTGATCAAGACTTCTTTCAATAAATGAAATCGAAATGGATAATTTTATTGAATATATGGTTCCACTGTTGTCATATATATCGCGCTGGGTTAAACACAAATAATTCATAAATGGATTGCAAGGTGTAGAAAAAAAATGTGCAATAATTAAAGTCGTTTGTAAGTAACTAATATTTGATCTAACTATCTAGCGTTTGAATTTAAAATGAAAGGGGTAAGTCATGTTGTAGTTGATTTCCAAGAGTACGGTAAAAATGATAACTACAAAAAAAAAATACTACATCCGGTCCTAAATATAAGATCTAATTGACTTTTTTTTGGAGGGGTTAAGGTTGCGAAATAGGCTATTAAATCATGACATATTTGATATATTTTTAGATTATACATTAGTTTATAGGTAAAATAAACTAGTCTAAGGGAAAAATTAGGTAAATCAATTTATAATTAACTTATTTTGTTTTTTCATAGGATTTTCTAAAAAAAGTCAACTAGATCTTATATTTAGGAACGGAGGAAGTATATCTTTTCGATATTTTGGGTAAAATGATTGGAACTAATAAAGGGGTTTTGATAAAATGATAAATATGCTCTTCAAGTTTGAATTTCAATGGCTATTGAAAAATCATCGGATTTGAACATGCTTTCTATTATAGATCATGATTTTTAATGTGTTTTAGGTGCAATCGTGATTAAAGTGGTGCTTAATCGATCTCTTAGGTCTTTGAGTGGAAATAACAATTTTGTCCAAAAAGGTGAAAATAATAATAAAAGAGACTAAATTTTCTATATCTGATAGTTAATTGGAAATAATTAATTTTAAGGCATTGTCTTATTTTTTATTAAAGAACCGTAGGAGAGAACAAATCAAATTACAGAAGAAAAATAAGCAGCAGACAAAAATGCTCGGGCCTCAACTTTTAAGCTCAACTTTTAAGCCTAGGCCCTGACCCCAAGAAGAAGGCACAGACCATAAGTGTCTCGGCTCTCAAAATAGCACGTGAACCTTTGGTTAATTGAAAGTTGAAAATTTGAACAGAGACCACTAGCATGCAGGCCCTCAAAAAAAGTCTAGGCCCTCATAGCAGTAACATCGAAAAAGAGGGTTTTACAAAAGACAAAATTAAAAGGTGAAAATGTTATATTTTTGGTGACTTCAATTGGGCCATTCATATCAGATTTTCTGGGCTTCTTTGGAACAATTCAGTGATAGGCTGATAGCTTTGGTTCTCCGTCTTATTTTCTCTCAAGTCTCAACTCTACCCTTCCATATTGATCTTCCACCTTCCACTCCATTGTCTTCTCTCATTTCTTTCAATTTTCTTCCATTTCCTCATCATTCCACCATGGTTCTACATTTATTGGAGCTTGAAGTTACTGAGTCTTCTCGATAAGTAGCTAGATACCTAGATACGTCATTGTTTTTGGAAATGATTGGAAATGGACTTGAACTCTTAATAGTTATATGGAGTTTTATTCTTTTTCTCTTCTCTATATATTTATCAATTCCTAATTTTGGGTTTTCCATTCATGCATTTGAAATTATAGTTGCTTCTTTTAATTTGAGTTTGTTGTAATTTTGATTTGTGATGAGGATTTAAGCTCGTCAATATTGGTGGGTGGGTGGGTGTGTTCCTTATAATTTCATTGTTTCCTCTCGTTTTATACATGACTATAGTAGATAAATTGTAAATAAACCTAATGCATTATTGAACATAAATCAATTAACCCAAAGAGTAATCACAAAAACTTTTGAAAATACCCTTTTTGCCACTAGGTACATGTAATAATCACTTTAAAATTTAGTTTCTTCACAAGATATGCAATAATTTCCAAGTAATATGATTAATAAGCACCTTTAAAATGATATGAACTAATGCAAATATTGGAATTTATCAAGACATTAAATGCATCTGCTAAGCGAAATGACTTGTAGGCTTTTCATTTAGCTGTGTGCTAAAATTTAGCTTGTCAATAGTGGATGACTTCACATGATTACAAATTTGGAAGGAAAATTGATTTAACATCTGCACTTAAAATCAAAACAACCGTTTTAGAGAGTTCATATAGGAAATTTTATTATAGACTAGTAATTGCTAATTTGATAAGAAAATATGTTTGTATGATTGTTTACACCTCACTTTTCTTATGAACTTATTTTTTTCCCTCATTAAGACAGACAAAAATTATTTTTTTCACATACTTTTCTCCTCCATCAAATTTTAAGTCAGTCTTCCTCCCAACGGTCGTCATTGCTTGATTTAGATTATTTGTAGAGAGCATATCCTTCTTAATATTCAACAGCAAGGAGTCAAATTAAAGTTCATTCCATTCATGAATTAGGAACCGTTGACTTTTCAACAGCAAGGAGTACAATTGTATGGATGGAAAAGAATAAAATTGGCCTCAGATTCCGATCTGAAATTAAAAAGAAACACTGATTGTTAATTGATATGCTAAAAATATTGTTACACATTTTCATAATTCAAAACTAATTTTCATATGTTAATATAATTGAAACTTCATGCATGTTATATATACAGTTAACTTTAGTACAAGTCTCTTAATAACGTGCTTGTACAATTTCTGATGTTTTATCAAAAACGTCATTTTTCTTAATCAGGTCAACAGATACAAAATAATTATTTTTGGTTACATGTAAACCATTTTTAATACAAAGAGAAAGGGAAAAACTAGACTAAAGAAAAAAAATCATATAAATCTTAAATGTGACATTGAATAGATAAATATTTATTTACATTTATATCCTTTCCAACTATTTTTATTTATATCATATATTACATTTTCAGTTAGAGAAAAAACCTAAAAAATACCAACACAGTAGGCCACCTTTTTTCGAAGTGAATAAATATGATCATTTATACGGAAGTAATGATGAGATGATTGAAAACTTAATTGATGTATTAGCAGTTTATTATCACCGTGATTTTTTAGATGTTTTACTTATCACTGATGATAAGTTATTAATACATAATTCGAATATTCACTTTGCTTATATATTAATAATTTAACAGGCTTGTCTTTTACTTTTTTTTAAGGATGTAAAAATTAATCTCTTTAAAATTTTATAATTATTTTTATCTAAAAAATGTTTATAATTATTTTTTTCCTCAAAACTTATTTATTCTACTTATAAAATAACTTATAATATAATTTATGGGGTATACGGGGTCTGCTTCGATATAGCTTTTAGAGAATAACTTCTGAGAAAAAGCTGAAAAAAGATCTTTTGGAGAATAGATTCGGGAGAATAACTTCTAAAAAACTGAAAAATAACTTTTAGCAAAACCTAGGTTTTCTGTCCTAAACCTAGGTTTTCAGGTGTAAAAAACAATTCTAAAAAAATTATGAGCATTTTTGTGACTCAACTGAAGCTTAGGTTTTGACAGGAAAAAAACATTATAAAAAGCTAAAAGTGTTTATCTACCCTAATTTTGAAACCTAGGTTTTGATCGCAAAACCTAGGTTATCAAAACCTAAGTTTGATATATTTGCTAGACAGACACAAGTTTGGTATGATTTAGTGTTTTAATATGTTTTTTTAACTTACAAAATAAAGCAAAGGGATCTTATACTACTCCATCCGGTCCCTAATGTAAGAGCCCAAAATTTGAATGGTTTTGGTCCCTAATGTAAGAGCTCACCTCATATTCTCTTCTCATTTAATGCATTTTTTCCTACTTTACCCCTAACTCTTTTCATATTTATTAATGCTTATGTATTTCTCTCTCTTAAAAGTACCATAATAAATATGGGTAATTTTGGAAAAGAAACATTAACTCCAGACACTCAACTAACATTCACATGTTTTCTTAAGAAGCGTTTTTTTGACGGCTAGCTCTTACATTAGGGACGGGAGGGAGTAGTATTTAAGACAGAAGGGAATAATATATAACACTTGTCATGTGGTATATGTTGGAATTCGAATTCAAGATTCACACAAACGTCTTGACAGCAAATATCCAATTGCGATTATCTCCCAATTGGATGCAGATGGCGCACGCTTTGTGGTCAACGATTGTTGGTACAGCCAAGCAGAAAGTAATGACGGCGCAGAGGATAACGGTTGGAATTGATGAATTCTTACATGAATTTGGTATTAATTGATAGTAAACTACTCCCTCCCGATCCCTAATGTAAGAGCTAGCCGTCAAAAAAACGCTTCTTAAAAAAACATGTGAATGTTAGTTTGGTGTCTGGAGTTAATGCTTCTTTTCTAAAATTGCCCATATTTATTATGGTACTTTTAAGAGAGAGAAATATATAAGCATTAATAAATATGAAAGAGAGTTAGGGGTAAAGTAGGAAAAAATGCATTAAATGAGGAGAGAATATGAGGTGAGCTCTTACATTAGGGACCAAAACCATTCAAATTTTGGGCTCTTACATTAGGGACCGGAGGGAGTATTAATCTGAATCAAATTATCCGGTGTCCAAACAACAATTTAGTTTCTGATCAAAAAATAACAACAATTTAGTTTAATATCAAATTTAAAAGTATGCATGGACAAAACATCAAGGTTGAACGAAATTTTTGGTTTCCCTTCACGAAGGGGAAAAATCAAGGCTCATCATATTAAATTTATGTCAAAATATTTTCAACATATTCATTTGTGATTAATTAGAAGATAAGTGTTACAAGAATTTAAGTCATCGTCACTCATCATCGATCACCACGAACAACGGCTATCATTCAGCAACATTTCACGTTGAGAGGTTAGAAGTAAGCTGTCATGTGATTCTGCTTGGCACGTTCCTGCCAAGTAGTAATTGACTTTTTAAATCGGTCACATTAGCTTTTATCAAAAAAAAAAGGGTCACATTAGCCCTTTATGTGACACGTGTCATTCTTGGATAGGTTACCCATGTGCTTCTCCCTTGCCTCGAGCACTTGCCTCTTTGGATATACTCTGTGATGTTCTTCTTTTTTTTTTTTGTTGCCAATATACTCTGTGATGTTCAGTTGTTAACACCCTGCTTAAAATAATACTCCCATGGTTCTATAAATTGATTTATATTTTCAATATAAGTTGGTCATAAAAAAGATTGTCCAACAGGAGTACTAATAATTCCTTTTATATGAAAATTTCGGTGAATTAGATATTCATTTAACATCATCATCATCAAAAGTGTGAACATATATATGTATATTGATAATCATATATAACAAACTAAAGAATTTTTTCTGTTCAATTTACTTTTTCATTTTTTCTTCAACCCTATTTTTTTTATTTGTTTAAAATATTGTACATGTTCATGAATCAACATATCTATTTGGTTGCGATGAATAATATCTCTTATTTTCACGGGAGCCTTAACTAACTTTGGTACGTACCGGAAGTTATCAAATCAGGAATTTCAATAAAAAATTAGGGAAAAAAAGAAAGTCAAACTTGAAAAGTCTGAAAAGGAACATCGAATAACTTGTTGAGCTCTTAATTTTGACTTTTTTATACCAACATTGATAATTGATAGCCACCTTGCACGTGTTCTCAAATTCACTTTTTTTTTTGAATCATTTCCAACTTAATATGTATTTATTTTTATTCGAAATTTGATAATAGTCAGGGTAGCATATACATTTATCATTTCCGCACCTAAGTGTGTGTGTGTGTGTGAGATTGCTTGATTCTAATAATAAATAAATATATGTTTAACGAATTAGCTTGGTATCTTAAGCAATTATTGGAGTTCAATTTTTTCAACTGAAATTGGAGTTCAATTTACTCAAACAAAAGATACTTGCATTATCAAGTGGCTTGAGAATCACAACTAAGTATAAGATTATACCTAACCTACTGGGGAAGATTTGGATCCTTCAGAAAACATGCCAACCATTGTCTAATCTACTAGAATATTTGTGACGTCTCATTAATTATACAAGAGCTGAACTTGAATAGTTATTTGATTTGGATAACTTTGTCCCGATGAACAGCACTTATGTCAAAGAATTTTTATAACCCTATAATTGACAGTTCGATCACATTTTCAGTACCTTACACCTAATAACACTTTTACATAAATTAATAAAGTTGTTCATTATTAGTTAGGGAGTTTTATAGCTACAAGGTGAAAAAATATTAATTTTATATGGCAAAGATATTGTAAAACATATAAATGTCGTTATAATAAGCAAAGAATGAAGTACATGCATATTTATGAAATACAAAATATGTAAAGGAAAACCATAAAAAAAAGTTTAAGGTGCACAACAAACACCTTGAATTTTATGCATTCAACATGGGTCTGTTTGGCTGTCAAGGAAATGAAGGAAAGATAGTGAAGTGGGTCTGTTTGGCTGTCAAGGAAATGAAGGAAAGAAAGTGAAGTATGGAAAATATTGACTTTTTAGTAATTTACATATATTTCTAGGTTCATAAGATTTCTTTTTTTTTTATCTCACACCTTCGTGAGACTCACAAACTTTACTTTCATATCATTATCTCTCATTTACATATTCACTCTTTCACTTTCCGCTACTTTACTTTCATCCAACATCTTATATTATTTCTTAATTGATTGCTCATGGTATATCTCCATCTCAGTATCATCTCGGTACGACAAGAACTAATCCTTATAATATTAGTTTTTAAGTGAATATAATAATATCCTTATAATATCCTTATAATACTAGTATTCTAAAATATGTTTCAAAATGTGTCACGAGTACCCTAAAACTCTTTTATGTGCATTCAAAGCCAAGGTATAAGGAACATTTTAGGGTGTTAGACACCTAAAAATTACTCCATAACATTGGATAAACTGCAAATTATGTTAGGGTGTCTGTTTTACATATATAGAAAAGTGTTTGAGGATACTATATATGCATATAACCCTAAAAAATACATTAATTTGTCAATGAATTTCTTTCAAATTTAAAATATAATTGACAACGTACACTTTCTCCATATATTTTATTCATGACTCACTAAAAAACCGACGAAAGAAAAAATAACACCTGATGAGGTTTGCCTATATAAACCTGAGAATTAGAAGTCGCCAAGACATATCTACACATTAGAGAAAGAAAAGTGTTGACTTAGCTGTTACTAGCATTTAGAGAACATGGAAGGCAACACTTTCACACACCTAGCTTCATTCAAATTCCTCTCATTTCATCTTTTATTCTTCTTCATTCTTCTTTCTCATCAAGCTTCAGCCACCTGCAACAATTCCACCATTACCCCTCCTTCCAATTCCAACCAAACCACCAAGTACACCACAAACAATCCTTCTCCAAACCAAACTGCTAAAAGCTATAAATCCTTCGTTTACACTTCCTGCAATTCAGCCACATACCCTTCAATTTGCTACCAGTACTTATCCAATTACGCTTCAAAGATCAAAGCAGATCCCTTCAAGCTTTGTAATTCATCTTTATCTGTTGTTCTAACACAGGCTAAGAAAACTCGTTCAGTGATATCAGATGTTTTGCAAAAGAAAAATTGCAATATATCAGATTCAGCTTCAAAGGCTTTGAAGGATTGCCTTAGCAACGTAAAAAGTTCCATGGATGAGATTAAGGAATCTCTGGAAGATATGAATAGTTTGGAAGAGAGTTATAACAAGGCTTTTCAGATGAGCACGATTAAGACCTATGTGAGTGCTGCCATTACTAATCATGAGACTTGTTTTGATGGATTGGATGAAGAGAACGTGGATGCTTCTTTAAGGGATAAGATCAAAAATAGCATGTTGAATGTTCAGAGGATGACAAGTAATTCTCTGTATTTCATCAACAATCTCAAGTATTGATTCAAACATTTTCATATCAATTGAGGATATTATGAAGTCAAAGTAAAAAAGAAAAGGCTGCGGTGTTTCATGGTTTTATATTTATTTTTGTTGTTTTTGCCTTATTGGCAACGTTCAATAAGGTACCTGTGTAAGGGTTTCTCATTTATGTCTCTTAATATATCTGCTGGGCTTCTCTTTGTTGTTTTTGTTTCATATGGGATTTTTTCTCTGATCTATTTGGTAAATATTGTTAAAAAAATTAGTCTTGTGCTCATTTTTTGTTTGGACCAACTAATTAAAAATATATTTGTTATATGATCTTCATTTTTCAAGTAAATCAATGTCTTAATTAATCTATGTATAGTTCATCAGTTGCCATATTCAAAAAATATTCTATCTGATTTATAATATAAGTCATCTCAATTAATTCATCGAAACCAGTAAATCATAGTTAACTCATTAAGTTTCAGTTAAAAAAACAGTTAACTCATTAAATTTATTCCAAATTAAAAAATCCCAACTTTGGGGGGGGGGGGGGAAGCGAAAGGTTAAATTTATAAATTGATAATGTCAAAACTGACAAGTTTACAAAGTATTTATAGTCTAAAGGTGACTTATATATATTCTGGATTATAAACGGAGTACATGATAACTACGGCCAACAATAGAGTATATACTCCCTCCGTTCCTAGTACATGATAACTACGGCCAACAATAGAGTATATACTCCCTCCGTTCCTAAATATAAGACCTAGATAACTTTTTTTTGGAAATATTAAAGTTACGAAATAGGTTATTAAATCATGACATATTTGATATCTTTTTAGATTATCCATTAGCTTATAGGTAAAATAAACTAGTTTAAGAGAAAAAAATAGGTAAATCAATTTATAATTAACTTATTTTTTACTTTTTTTAGGATTTTTCAAAAAAGTCATCTAGGTCCTATATTTAGGAACGGAGGGAGTGTAACGGAATAAAAAAGAGGTAGCTGAGGCCACACTTTCAATGGCCGGGTTGCATGTACTACATGTAATTCGTAAGTATAATGATCTGAAATTAACTGGACAATTACAATAAGATTTTAGATAAGAGAATCAATGTTGGACAAGTCTCAATGAGCTTGATGGCAACATATAAACAACAGAAAAATGTTATTATTAACAAGCTAAGTGAAAAATAATATTGACAAATTCATTAAAATTATCTAATACTCCCTCCGGTCCTAAATATAACACCTAATTGACCTTTTTAGAAAATCCTATGAAAAAGCAAAATAAGTTAATTATAAATTGATTTACATAATTTTTTCCCTTAGATTAGTTTATTTTACCTATAAACTAATGTATAATCTAAAAATATATCAAATATGTCATGATTTAATAGTTTATTTCGCAAACTTAACCTCTCCAAAAAAGTCAATTAGGTCTTATATTTAGGACCGGATGTAGTATTAATTAATATGTTTTCCCTTGAAAACTCAATGGAATTGTCCCAATGAAAACAAACGTGACATGACCCAAACTTGGTGTGGGGGTTTACGTGGCATGATATGGTGGACAGTTGGCAAGTGACACCGCATACATTGTGGCGCATAGTTGGCAAATTATGACACCTAATTCATATAGTCAAGGCTAACTTCTTTTAGTTGCTGACGTTTTACTTTTAACAAGCATTTTACCCCCATGCGTTGCACGGGAGGTGTATATACAATTATCATATTAATTCAAACTTAACAGATATATTAAATAGATGAAATACATAAGTAGTGTAATAATAATTAGAATTAATGTCACTTCACAAAGAGATAATGTTACTTGAAAAGATTTGATAAACTGAATGTAAACATGAGTAAATACAGTTTAGTCTTAACTTGCAAAACAACATGATCCAAATCAATAATATTATTTTAGAACTTCAAAATGCATTGTCTCTAACATTCTGGAATGCCTCAATGTACACGACATTTGTTGTAACATTAGTCGCCTCCTTCTCTTTATTCAGTATGAGTACTTTCAATCCATCAATAGATTTAACCCTAGATAGCGCAACATACAATTGTCCATGTGAGAACACTGGATTGGGCAAATATAAGCCGACATTTGACATTGACTGTCCTTGGCTCTTGTTGATTGTCATCGCAAATGATATAATGATTGGAAATTGTCGCCTGTTCATCTTGAAGGGCAGTTTTGCATCAGAAGGATTCATATCCATGCGGTGTATCAGCACTTCCTCTCCCACGCTGTTTCCATTTAGAGCCACAGCTTTGATGAAATGTTTGCCCAACTTTGTGATCCTTAGCCTTGTCCCGTTGCATAAACCTGCTGCCTGATCTATATTTCTAATCAGCATTATAGGAATGTCTACTTTTAGCACAAGTTTGTGATGTGGCAGCCCGGAGCACTTTATTGTGTTAAGGAATTCCGTGTCATAAAGATCTTCAACGGCCTCTTCTAATGAATCAGTCTTGCAAATTGAATCTGAGCTATAATATTCAACAGTCTGGCCGGGAATAATAGACAACATGTACTCATTGATCTGATCAACAACTTCCATTGTTGGAGCTAAAATTGCCCTACTCGTGAGGTATTCTGAGTCAAACAATTTTTCCGTGAGATCCGGATAAGTTGCTGCGACTATAGAATTCAATGGACTCATAGAATCTCTAATGATAACACTCTCAGGAATTTCAATTTCAGCAATACCGTCTTTGGAGTTCCCCAGTTTACCTTCTCCCACCTGTAAAAGCCACTTTGAGAAATCCTGTATTCTCTGTTGTTCCTCAGGGTCACCACTTGATCTAAGCCTCATGTTTCTGGTAAGCTCAAAAACCTTGCAGCTGGACCACAGGTATGATGAATTAATGGCTGCGTTTACAATATCTGCCCTATTTCCCTTTGGGATAACTGGGAGTATCTGTCGGAAATCACCACCAAAAACAATACATTTGCCTCCAAAAGGTAAATCACACCTCATAATGTCTCTCATGGTTCGATCAAATGCTTCAATGCACAGCCTCTGTATCATGGGTGCTTCATCCCATATAATTAATTTTGCACGCTGCAAAAGCTTTGCAAGTGGAGAGTTTGTATAGATATTACAGGTAAAGTCTTCATTTATATCAATTGGTATGGCAAACCTTGAATGAGCCGTGCGGCCAGACGATAAGAGTGTTGCTGCAATTCCACTCGATGCAACATTCAATACAATGTCACCATTTCTTCTCAAGGAAGATGTAAGTACATTCCAAAGAAATGTCTTTCCGGTCCCACCGAAACCGTAAACAAAGAAAAATCCACCCTGTCCAGAATTGACTACACTGATGATTTGATGGTAGATGCTGCTTTGTTCATCTGTTAGTAGGCTAATCATTTGCAGTGCTTGTGTCGCACACTCATCTCTGTTGAAATTGAGTTCATTCAGAATCAAGTGGTTTCCAACATCTATTATGTCCTCCCCATTCGGTGTTGGCATTGATGGGTAATCTAAAAGCGATTTTCCATTCCTTAGAAGTAGCTTCTCAATTTCATGCAGGCATGCATTTTCTCTTGTACTGTCTTGTATGGTTACCGCTGCAATGACATTAATTTGATATTCAATGTTTATAATTTAAAATAAACGACATTTCCTGCAATGACATTAATTTGATATTCAATGTTCACATTAAATGTTTGTCCAAAAAATAATAATGATATTCAATGTTTATAATTTAAAATAATTGTAAAAGACAAAAAAAATCAATATTTATGTTTTTCTTGCACAGCAAGCAGTAATGATTAAATATAGGTAGAAAGTTTAAATTTTAAATGGATAAAACGTACCTGAAAGATTGTGATCACGTCGAGGTATGTATAATAGATCTTCACTCAATAGTGATTTTGTTTGATTCCAAACAGTGTGAGGTTGAGATAAACAATTACCAAGCAGCATGCTGACAAAGAATCTTCTCAGATACATTCCTGTGGCCCACACTAAAGCTTCTTTTATTCCATCTATGAATTCTTGATCATCATCCAACAGGCCAAGAGCATAGCAAGCCTCTCTGAATGTAGAATAAACCACTCCATCAGCAGTTCTGATGTCTTCATAACTTGTTGGTCCAATCACCTTAGTCAAAAGGACTCTCAAAAAATATAATTCTCCCTGAGATGGAGATGCTGGGGTCAATCTCCCGACGCAAAATCCTCTTCTTCTTAGCTTCCATTGTCTGTCTTTTGTGTTAAATCTGTAGTGGAGAGGAAATTGAGAATACTTGAGAGTCTTAGCCTTTCCACCTTCTCTATTTTTGGTCATCCATGAAATGAACATGGATTCCTTGATCCTTGGCTTGTTAAGCAAATTAGACATGGTTTCATTTGTGGAGTAAACAACGGACTGTTGATCAGGCAAGTGAAAAGATAATCTAACAACTGGGGGAAATCTGTGATGAATTGGGAAGGCAAATATACGCCACGCTGCTTCACAAGGGGAAATGTACCTGCAATTCACGTATTGATTTATCTCATCACGTCCAACATTCTCATCTGATCCATCATTGTTGCTGGAGAGAGCTGCTATAACTCGATCACTGCCTTTGTTGACATACTTGAAGAGATACTTAATTGCATTTGACTGATTTGTCTTTTCAACATTCAAATGTCCTTGAAATAATTTAAGCAATTTTGGATTGTACGGAACAACATATCTATTGTCCAAAGGTACATCTTTCTTATCAAATGTTCTTCCGTCGTCTCTCCTTCTATATGTAGGATAACCCTGCTCATCCACAATGGTGTGTTCTGAGTATTTTTTGGGGAAGTACTTTGTACATCTACTGTCCCTCAAGCATGGGGCGTCGGTATCGCACTGTCCACATGGACCATGCATCATATATTTGCCAACCAACTCATATAACTCTGGATCAGCTATCTTGTCTGGGAGCTCCGCAGAGATTATTTTGTCAACATCATCTGCATCTTTTACCTTTGAGTCATCCTCCAAGAATAGTATAATGTGAACATGTGGAAGCCCTCTCTTTTGGAATTCAATTGTATAAACCTCTACAAAAAAGGAAAATATGTATAACAGATTAATTGAAATTGAATAAGAAAGGAATTCTATGTTCGTGTATATGTGTAAAAGAGATGTACCTGCTTTAAGTTCTCCAAATATTTGATCATCTTTCAGCACCTTCATCAAAGCTTCTAACTTTAAGTTAAAAATCCTAGTTAGTATGTCCGGGCGATCAGATGGATCCAGCCCCATCTTAGAACAAAATCGTTTAATCTCTGGCCATGCTGGATTACAGGTAAATGTCAAGAAAATGTCAGGATAGCCGGCCCATGTACAAATAGCCATAGCATCTTTGTAGTTCTCAGCCAAATATCTAGATCCTCCTATGAATGATGACGGTAGTATTATCTTCTTCCCCAACGTTGATGCATTAGTCTCTCCCCTTGAATATGCATCTGATAGGCCACGATATAAGTCCACTCTCATTTCCTTTTGATGTCTCCTATAATAATCAAGCCTCTCACTTTCAACCATGCAATATGCATCTACAATAAATTGTTGGAGTAGTCTCTTTGAGTGCAATAGGACTGATTCCTCAAAACGTCTGTCCATCAATCTAAATGCAATGTATTCCGGAATTGTAAGCCTCGTTTTCTTTAATGTCCTCATTAGCGTGCATTCGCTGTGTTTTGACTCAGAAACATATCCATTGTCACCAAAGTGGAAAATAAGTGGATACTGAAGTGGCAAGTAGGCACTGTGCAATTCGTGTACTCTATTGGGCCTCCCTGTTTTTCAACAATTATATCTCTCTTAAAATGAGACTTGTCAAAATCTCCCACAATAAGAACAGCAACCTCTGAAGATGTTGGTAAGTCATACGGTCTTGCATTAGAGCCAGGATTGTGAATTAAGCGAAGCTTCAAATCAATATGCCTGTTTTGTCTCAACAGGGAGGAAGCCATCCTGTATTTCTTCACCAATGAATTACATTCATCCAGACAATTTTTCAGTTTCTTTACAATCATGGTGTCAATCCCTTCTTGACCTGAATGATTACTGCGACAAAATGAATTACTCATTAGTAACACATTAAGGAAAGATAATTAAATGTTGCTACTATTGGAAAAAGTTTTTCAATGAGCTCAATCTCACCTTACTGCTGATATTCTGTTTTTAATTTCATTTGCTGGGTCATGTATGTAAAGCTGGGAGTAAATTGGCCTTGACTTTTCTGGTGGAAGTAAGCTACCCAAATAATGATAGTTTTGCCCCCCTAAAACAAAAGAATATGGTCCCCTTCCATTTGCGTTGATGTTATGATCAATTTTCCCTCCCATAGATGTGAAGGAAAACATATTATTATAGGCCCTTATTTCTGAAAGAAACCTCTTGGATTGCACGGTGGCCTTATCAAAGAAAAGAGATCTGTACAACTCAGGTGGTTTTTTGAAAAAAGGAACCTGAATTTTTCCTTGTAGGCAACAGATTGAAAATTTTGGAGAATCACCACGCTTTGTTGCCTTAAGCCTTTCATTGTAGCACATCATGGCACCACAGAATTCACATGTGTGAATTGGGTCACCTTCATCTATATATTGAAGTGGACGATTTGTAGGTACTCTATTTTCATTAGACCCTTGAAACTCATCTTCATCATCGTCACTTTCTTCGGAATCATCTGCCAATAGTATTAAGCCAAGATTGAATATCAAAATATATTTAATGTTTTTAAGATATCTGTAAAAATCTTCTAAACAAAAACTAATATTGGTGAATTATAATATTGGCAAATGAAAAGAGTACCGCGAGTTGCATCTTGGAATTGGTGATCGAGATTTCTAGCTAATGTCGGCAAATATGTATATCTGTTCTCCAAATTAGACCTTGTATTAGACTGTTGTGTTGCATGTGTGTCACGCATTTGTAAACTTTCCAATTGGACTCCTGAGTTCTGTAGGACTGTTGATGTATTGGCTGTCATGTTAGAAAGATTCAATGATGTCGCATCTTGAATTGGTATTGTAGAAAAAGGGAACGATCATTAATCTCAGGTCCTGTTACATTGTATGTTATAGTCATTCCCTGAAAAAAATATAAAGTAACATGTATGAGCATCATAGCATTTAAAGTAAATATTTAACATGTAGCACCATAAATTAACATGTAATAGCTAGTATAGTATTATATTAACTGCATTTAAAGTAAATATTTAAACTCACCACTTTAGCATTTGATCTGGAAGTAGTATTCACCCTAACAACATTGTTTTGGTGTATTGACTGATCATAATTTACTGAGTTTGATGAAATAATGCCAGTTGAACAATGTGAGTCAGATAAGGGAGAGCTCTCCAAAATAGTGATGTTTGTAATATCTGACAATGGTGAAGTTGTTCTAGCAGTCCTTTTTGTGTAAGGTCGAGGCTTTCTTTTTTCTGGTTGGCATCTCTTTTTTCCAGTATTCTGCCCATTGTGGTTGGTTATAACTGAAGAATATGATGAAGAATCATTTTGCTTTTGATTAGGTGTTGAAGGATCTTGCATTTGAACTTTATGAAATAAGCTTTAGTCTGGAAATGAAGAAAGCTGAAAATGAGGTTACAGTGTTCAAGGACATGCAGAGAAATAATAAAGTATGGAGGTAGAGGCTTTATTCAGAATTAAATATGGGGAATCCAACATACTTCAGCATTAGACTAACTAATATACATGCTACATGTCAATGGAAAAAATACAATGCTCGGATGTATAATGTTCAGAGGTTTAAGATAACTAATGCATGCTTATATTTAGCCCAGCCTACACATAAATAAGCATTGATAACCAAAAAACATACTTCAGCTTTAGACTAATTAACACAAATGCTACATGTGAAGGAAAAAAATACAATGCTTGGATGTATAATATACAGAGGCTATTAAATTTTGCTTCATTGTCTACTATAAAAATAGCTCACATAGCTCATGGTGCAAAGGCATATGAGGCTATGAAATAATCAGAAGTATAGTCATGTGACCAAATCCTAACACCACATGAATAGCATTAGATTACACGGCTTAACACTAAACAACTTCAAAAAGATTAAAAAAAATAGTTTAAAGATTGCTTACTTGGCAAATATAGTCAATATGTTAAGTTAAATGTAGTCTCCATACTTCAGCTTTAGACTAAGTAACACAAATGCTACATGTGAAGGAAAAAAATGCAATGTTTGGATGTATAATATACAGAGGCTATTCAATTTTGCTTCATTGTCTACTATAAAAATAGCTCAAATAGCTCACATAGCTCACATAGCTCACATAGCTCAGGTATAAGTGAACTTTTAATCTTCATGTACCAATATCCTCTTGAATAGCCGTTAATTTCATAGTCAATCCATTCATTAATCTTCATATGAACAGATCAATTTCAATGGTATGAAAAGCAATGACAGTCAAATCTCACGGGCATAAATATGAATATAAGAGCATGTCATAAACTTGCAATGAAAAATTAAAACACACTCTTAAACAACTGTAGTATGTGAAAATAGATAATGACCTAAAATATCATGGCTCATCCCCACAATCCACTATTATTTACTTGGTTAAAATCATGTCAGATGCTAGTTCTAAAGATTAGGAAACTATCAGTGCACCTTTCCACATTGAAAACCAAATCTGATGCATTATTAAGTGCCTAATATTACAATATCATTGTAATGTTGCTGAGATGTGACTAAAGAACTTACATTAGGTTGCTTTCTTTGCAGTCAGAAGTTTTGAGGAGTAATGTACTTGAGTAGAAGATTATGTACCTGATAATTCAATGTCACAATAAGTCCATTTCATAAGCACTCATCAGCTTGGTTGGTTGGTTGTAAAAAGGCAAAATGCTGGAATGGTTTTACAGGATTTCGGTTGGTATTTGTCATCATGAAAAGTAGTCTTGTAATATCAGTGTAGGTCTAACTAAAGAACAATTAAAATGCTGTTTTGTTTTCTTCAAGAAGCTCATTAGAGTTTAATGCGTTGATGTTTTTTGTGTGCTATTAGTCATGATGAATTTCTTTTTCCAAAGAACAAATTACTGCTACCTACACAGCTATGATGCCTAGCAATAAATGAATGTTTCCTATAAATTATAATGATAATAAAATGTATAAGATGACAAATGGCTTCAGTAATAATATTGTAATGCTTTTGATTATGTATAATATATGAAATTGTGGTCTAAACTAATGTGAAATAGACTGATGGTAACTGAAGGATTAGCATATAGACAGTCAGCAGGCTTTTAAATCAATTTAACCTATCTGCTATTCAATTTCTTTTCTACTGCATGTTAATGTCTTTGATTGTATGTTAGAGTTCCTAGAGTTTTGAAATGTATTGTAATTTCGGTGGCTCAGGTGTATGCTGTTAGTGAAAGTCACTTTATTATGCAGCATCACATATTTTAATGTGGTTTCCTTTAAACATATAGCTTAAATAAGCATATATAATATATGAGTTTTCATTACTCAGTTTAGCCACAAATGCTTTAACATTAGAGGGAGAGTATGAGAAATCTAAGTAAAAATTTTGCACTGATTATATGCTCAGGAAATATAAAGTATGAATAATTATGGCAATGTGTATCACTGCTACATGAGGCAATCAATTTTTTATTTGATAGCATTATAGAATAATATGTTTGATCGTTATCAGCAATCATTACAGTTCATCAGAAGCTGAATAGTCATTTATCAGCTTGGCAAACAAAGAGAATGTAATGATTGAAATGTGTACTATATTCTGGGAGATAAAATAGAAGCAGGCACATGAATTTAGGAACTAAAAATTCATTCAACAACAAAAAACCTCATAGGATTCTTACATAGATTGATCAACTTAAGCAACTTAGGAAAGTACTAATTTTAGTAGTGCTGCATGCAAAAGATGACACCTTAATCTGCCACATACAGTAGCACTGGAAACAAAAAACAAAGCAAAAGGTTTCTGACACAGACTCAAGAACTATCACAACTCAGAAAGTCACAAACATGAGGGGTACAACATACAAAATATAAAACCTAAATTTGTTTCTTAGAAAATGAGACTATTGGAACTTGTGGATCAACTTGAATTAATTAAGTGTTTCTTTCTTCACCTTGATGGATGGCTTGCAGGAACTCATGGTGGGGGTGCTGATGTCAGTAAGTCCAATTCTTTCTGAATCAGGTGTTAGGCTAAGCAGTGTGCTCTTCCTCTTTGATTGAGGATCTTCAGGAGTCTTGAAATTTGGTGAAAAGGAATCTGGCTCCTTTGCTTCCATTGCTTTTTCAGATAAATCAATTGAAACATGTGAAGAACTTGATTCACCTTGTGAAACCTAATTACAATAGGACATTTTGTACCAGTTAATATAACAGATATATGAACTGAATATTTTGATAGTTCATTTTTTATTAGAATCAGGCATCACCTTATTCACCTGCTCCTCTGTGTCAGAAGATGGTTCTGATGCCTGATCAAAAAATAATTCAGTTAATATAAGTCAGAGTTATAACAGAGTTAGATATTATATTATTATGATTATGAAAAATATAAGCACCTTTGTGTATGTGAACTGCTCCAAAATATTAGGATCCTTGGAAAACTGGACCACAGCAATGCTACTATGAGGATGTTCTTTATTATACTGATTGAACCTCAAAAGAACCACCATAGGGACATCTATAACTTGGCTCAACTCAAGAGGAAAAGACCCAACCATGTCATTCTACAATTAAGTAAAGAAATTTAGAATACTAATCAACTATACTAACCGATAGAAAAGAAATAAACAACAATTTTAAATCAGCATAAAACCTTTTCAAGATCCTGCTGCATGTCTAAGGCAGTCTTTCCAAACAGTTTATTACCAACTCTATTGAAGAACACAATGGAGTAGGTGTCAGTTGAATCTTTAACCTTATAGTGGACCTTAAACCTGAGGCAAAAACATAATCGTTCTTTATTTCCCAGCTGTGGTTTTTATTGACAGATATTAATAACATCAGATTCAAATTAGTGGAAGCATACTTTGGTACTGTCTGTTTAATTTCACCAGGACACTTCTTGCATATGAGTTTTGAGTCTCCAGTTAAAATTGGCTTTGCATCACATGGGCAACCCTCATATTTCCAATCATCAGAAGTCTCTAACATTTGAATAACTATCTTTGTGACAACATCCTTTGGCTGTATTTAGAACACAGTTAGCGCCCAAATTTCAATAAGTGTCTATGCTTCTATTTAAGTACTGCTGTGATTATAATATTCAATAATATGAAACATTTCTGATTATGCTATTTCATATTTGTTGTACCTTTTCCATTGTCCACATATCAGCCAAGGTAAACCTACGCTTGAAAGATAGCAATGCTTCAGGAGGGATGTTTCCAAATTCAGGTATACCAATTTGAGAGAAGGTTTGGCTTGCCACAGGATCATTACTCAAACTGGAAGAAAAAACTGATTGTAATAATAGAGAGAACGTAAATTAGTAAATTAGATCAATTTGCTATGCAAGTATAACCTATCATTCAGTTCTTTGGCCTATGGTATGTCACGATTGAATATCACTTGTGTTGCTTCTGAAGAGCTTGAAATGTGAGCAAATCCTAGAAATTCATTAAGTTAGCCATTAATTAGTATACTGAAAATTTACATATCCACATCAGTATAGGTAATACAATTAAAAAATGTAACATGGTTTACCTTCCTTTTGAACAATCTTTGCAAATCTGATCAGCACAACAACAGGGGGAACAATATCTTCAGTTTTGCTATCAAAAGTTTGTTGTGCAGCATCTCCATACATAGCAACATTGATAGTATTCTCCCTGCACCGTAAAATAAGACATATGATTTAATAATATCTTATTCTATCTTCATAAGACATGTCATAATGGGAAAAAAATGAATTAATGTTACTCTTGATCAGCAACTATTAAGTTTAACCTCTTTGAAACATCATAGTCCCTTCTTTGTTCCTCTAGACGTCCAAAGGCCTTTAGAAAACCTATAACATCTGCAATTAAAATAAACATGGGGTAAAACAGATTTCATATGGTGAGTAATTTGTAATGAACATATGTAAACCGGATCACAATAACATTATTCTCACTATACCTATTAGTCCAAGATTAAAAGCTGATCGGCTAGCCAAGTCCTTGATGCTTACGAAGTTGTATTCACTTGCAGATATTGGGACATCAGACTCCTTAATCTTAGTTGATGTATGGAAGCATAGCCTCCATGGATGATCAGTCACGCGAAATGAATCATTTGTGTCCCAAAATTTAAAGTTTTCAAAGTGATACACCTCTCCCTCCCTTGGATATCTCCGATAACGTTCAATCATTGGATCAGTGGTTACATAAGCCTCAATCCTAGTCCCCTGAAAGTAACATTGGTCAGTGACGCATAATGAATCTTAGCAGCAAATAACAAACACTAAAATAGAGTGTGCTGTGAAAGATAGATGGTTATTACCTCTTCATCCATGAGCATTAAAGACAGCTTCCAAACAGGGAATGGAGGTGTCCTCCTATGCACTTCCCATTTCTTGATAACACGTGCCACAATAACCCATGTCTCTTTGGAATTATCTATCTTCTTGATCAGAGTTCTCTCCATTGCTGTGCGTAAAAGAACAAAACTAACATGTGAAAATTACAGGATTTCTGAGCAGTAAGAAATAAAAAAAATGAGACAAAGTGAATGTTTATTAGGAATTAGGATTCTAACACTCAGTAAAATGATGCAAGCTGAAACTGTAATGTAATAGGACCAGTGACCAGGATGATACACATATGTGAGTTGCAATGTACCTATAAATAAGGATAGTCAGGGCCGAAAAAGTAATGTTCAATTAGATTTTAGAATATTATCTTTTTAAAAATGAGAGATGTAAAGTGAAGGATGTGCATTCGGAAAAAATCTGTATTTTAAAAAATTCTGTCATTGGTAACATACTCATCAATAATCGGCTACCTACTGACTATTTTTTCGCCAACTGCATTAAATGCATGGCTTTAATTAAAGCAATTTGCTAGTGTAGAATATAATTATGAAGGGTTGGCATTTAAGAAAAGTGGTTATAAGGAAAAGTCAGACCGGTCTTGGAAACATAATAAGAATTATGACTACTGCTGCAGAATAATGTGTAGCCAAGTGTTGTACATAATTAAGTCCTTATAATAATGGATTGGTGAATATAGGGTAGCATATAGAGATAGGTGCATCATTAGCAGTTAAGCATGAGAATATTGTGATAGGACCCTGCACAAATTCACAAAAGTACAATACCACACAGCAGCCAGAAAGTTCTTGTATATTAAGTCAAGACAAGAACATACAATGGTTCTTCCTTCTATAAAGGATATACTCACAAAAGAAGAAAAATAAGGAAACCAGGGAACCAATCCCCTACAAGGAAAGACCCCCCCCCAATTGCCCACGTTTTGAGAGCGCAGACACCTCTCCACAAAAATACCTCACCAATTGTCTGCCTCTTTTCAGTACATGCTACTACCTTATATGCACTCACTAACCGAATTGTCAGATGGTGGTCCCCTCCTCTATTTCTGCCTCTCTCTCTCTTATGACCTTGGGCCTCCCTTTCTTTCTTGCGTACACTTGGCCCCAATAACCCTTGGGCCTATCACTTCCCACCCCTTCAAGCCACACCTTGTCCTCAAGGTGAAAATTTGGGAATTGCCTTTGAATATCCAGCAGATCCTCCCAAGTACTGTCATGACTTGGCAAGTCCTGCCACTGCACCAGTAGCTGAATCCTCCCTTCTCTTGTTTTTCGGACTTCCTTGATGGTTTCAGGATACACTTGCAATTCCATCTCCTCGGTCAACCCCTTGGGCAACGGCTGAGCTTGATGAGTCCCTTTCAAAGCCTTCTTCAATTGGGAAATGTGGAACACATTGTGGATGCGGGCAAACTCTGGTAACTGAAGGCGGTAAGCAACCTTCCCAATTTTCTCAGTTATTGCATAAGGGCCATAGAACCGGGGTGATAGTTTTTCATTGGGTCTGTTGGCCAAAGACTTCAGTCGATACGGTCTCAACTTGAGATAAACTGATTCCCCCTCTTCAAATTCTAAGTCTCGGCGGTGCTTATTGGCTTGGTTCTTCATTCTGGTTTGGGCCTTCTCTAGTTGGTGTTTCAATTCCTCCAAAATGAGATTTCTTTCACGGAGTTGCTGATCAACCTCATATACCCGAGTAGTCTGCTCTTTCCATTTCAACAGCGGTGGGGGGTCCCTTCCATATAAGGCCTTAAAAGGGGTCATCTTAGTGGCGCTGTGATATGTAGTATTAAACCAGTATTCAGCCCAATGCAACATCCTAGCCCACTTCCGAGGAGTATTTCCAGCAAAGCACCGCAAATAGGTTTCCAAACTTCGGTTCACCACCTCTGTTTGTCCATCTGTTTCAGGGTGATAAGCAGAACTGAATTTGAGATTAGTTCCAGCCATGTGAAAAAGCTCCCTCCAAAAATGGCTAGTGAAAGCCCTGTCCCGATCCGACACTATAGAGCTGGGAAATCCATGTAACCTCACAACCTCCCTTGCAAATTTATCCGCCACCACCTTGGCATCATAGGGGTGAGTAAGAGCAATGAAATGACTATACTTGGTTAATCTGTCAACCACCACAAGGACCGTGTCAAAGCCTTGGCTCCTCGGTAAACCACCCACGAAATCCATACTAATATCACCCCAAGCTGCTACCGGTATAGGAAGTGGTTGTAACAATCCCGCTGGACTCAAAGCTGAATACTTATTCCTTTGACATACTTCACAATGAGCTACATACTCCTGCACATCTCGTTTCATGCCCTTCCAATGAACCACAGACATCAAGCGTTTGTAGGTCCTTAAAAATCCCGAATGCCCACCAAAAGGAGAATCATGGAATTCGCGGATCATGGCTTGCTTCCGCGAGCTATTCCTGGACAGCACCAATCTCCCCTCATAGTATAAGGCCTTTCTCAATGTGTACCCAGGACTTGCCTCTTGGCCTTGCACCAACTTCTGAACTATCCCTTTAAGCTCCTCATCAACTAGCACCTCATCCACAACCTCAGCCATATCTTCATTCTGCCACAGGGTTACAGCTTGAAACTCCATTTCCCCTTCTCTCCGGGACAATGCATCTGCTACCCTGTTTTCTTTCCCAGGTTTATATTGTATCTCAAACTTGTAACCCATCAATTTGGTAATCCACTTCTGCTGGTCAGGCGCTAATATCCTCTGCTCTAACAAGTACCTCAAAGCTTTCTGATCAGTTCTTATGATGAATGACTGCCCTGCCAAGTAATGCTGCCACTTCTTCACTGCTAGGACTAAGGCCATCAACTCTCGCTCGTATACGGAGCTTTGCTGGCTACGGTCAGAGAGCTTTTGGCTGAAATATGCTATGGGCCTCCCTTGCTGCATCAATACCGCCCCTATGCCTCTGCCCGAGGCGTCCGTCTCCACCTCAAAAGGTTGGCCAAAGTTCGGCACAGCTAGAACAGGCACGGATGTCATAGCTACCTTAAGGGCCTCAAATGCCTCCTGAGCTGTTTCCCCCCACTTGAATGCATCCTTCTTCAATAACTGAGTAAGTGGCGCTGCGATCTTCCCATATCCCTTCACAAACCGTCGGTAATATCCAGTTAGTCCAAGGAATCCCCTCAATGACTTGAGATTCTTTGGTACGGGCCAGCTTATCATTGCTTCTATCTTCGCCTGATCTGCCTGCACCCCCTTTTCTGATATTATATGGCCCAGATACTCAATTTGAGGCTGCCCAAAAACGCACTTCTTAACATTAATCACAAGCTGATGTTCCTGCAGCAAGCCCAGAGCTATTCGCAAGTGCTCCTTGTGCGCCCCAATGTCCTTGCTATACACCAAGATATCATCAAAGAACACGAGAATGAACTTTCGTAAATGCTCCCGAAATATGTCGTTCATGAGGGATTGAAAGGTGGAAGGGGCGTTGGTTAAGCCGAATGGCATAACCTTAAACTCATAGTGACCGTCGTGGGTTCTAAACGCCGTCTTCATCTCATCTCCTTCTCTAATCCGGATTTGGTGATACCCAGATTTTAAGTCCAGTTTTGAAAATATGGTGGCTCCTCCTAACTCATCGAGCAATTCATCTATAGCTGGTATGGGGTATTTGTCGGGAATGGTGATGCGGTTTAGTGCCCTGTAATCGACACAAAATCTCCAACTCCCATCTTTTTTCTTGACCAACAACACTGGGCTGGAGTAGGGGCTTGTGCTGGGTTGGATAATGCCGGCCCTGATCATATCCTTAACCATGTGCTCTATCTCTGTCTTCTGATGATACCCATAGCGGTAAGGGCGGAGATTTGCGGGAGAAGCTCCTTCTTTGGTGATAATGGCATGGTCTCGGGTCCTTCTTGGTGGCAAACCTTGGATTGGGGCTGTGACCTCCGGATACTCCTTCAAAATCTCGATATACTCATCAGAAATTTTCTCCGGGTTCTCCTCGTCTTCCTTATGCAGTGCCCTCATTTCCACCATATATCCCACTCCCTCAGCCTTGACCAGCTTTGCTATCGAGCGCAGCGAGACCGGTGATTTGGTGAGCGCTGGGTCTCCTCGCAAGCACACCCACCTCTTTTCAAACCTTATCTTCATATATAACTGCCTCCAATTCATTCGTGTTTCGCCTAGAGACTCCAACCATTCAACACCCAGCACCAAATCCACATTCCCCAAATGGAAAGGATAGAAAGTTTGCACTATGGCCAGTCCCTGTAGGTCCACCGCCACCCCCGAACACCTTGTGTTGGCCAATAGCTTCCTTCCGTCGCCCAGCGTGACAGTATAATGGGGTACCTGCTCAGTGGGGATCCTCAGCTCCGACACTAAAGCCTCGGCTATGAAGTTATGAGTGGCTCCGCAGTCGATGAGCACTACCACACTCCGGCCACGCAACCGTCCGATCAACTTAAGAGTTTTCTGCCCCATCACTCCCACAGCCGTGGTAATTGAGAGTTCTAGGGTTGCCATTTGTTTGGGTGTTTCCTCATCCAATGCATCTTCAAACCCCTCATCCTCCTCTTCGTGGGCCTGGCCCATTGGGTGCTCTTCCAGGATCAGAACTTGGAACTGCTTATTCTTGCACCTGTGGTTTGGGCCGAACTTTTCCTCACACTTAAAACATAAGCCCAACTCCCTCCTTCTATTCATCTCTGCCTCACTCATGCGCTTCCTAGGCCCAAATGACACTGAGTTACTGCCCGTTTTGCTTTGGGCCGTAAACCCGCCTGGACTACTAGGTTTTGGTCCTTCCGCCTCCTTCCCTATGCTACTCTTGGGCTGCCAAGTCTGCCCCCCTCCCTTCCACGTGTCCGTCGAACTAAATTTTGGCATAGAGAATTTGGGCTCGCTCCACTTACTGTTGCCCATACCTCCATACATCGTCTTCCCCTTCTTCTCCTTAAGCCTATCTCTCACTAAGTTCCGATCATCCACCTGAGCTGCGTAGGTCATGAGTTGTTTCAAGTTCCCCGGATGCATCAACTTAACGTCACATTTAATCTCATCATTGAGTCCGTTCAAGAATGCTCCGATCAGCACGTCCTCCGTCACCTCCTTTAACGCGCCGATAGCATCTCAAACCTCTCTCGGTATTCCTCCATCGTTCCCGTCTGTTTCAGAGCCAATAATTGTTCCCATTCATCCCCCATTTGTTTGCAGTGAAAACGTTCCACTACCTCGGACTTAAACTCAGTCCAGTCCTTAATGGGTGTTCTTGAGTCGGACCATTGGAACCACGTCAGCGCCTTCGCTTCAAGGCTGACAATGGCGGCGTCAACCTTCTCTGCTTCGGTCACTCCGTTCACCATGAAATATCGCTCCACCTTGAAAATCCATCCCAACGGATCCTCTCCATCGAACAGGGGTAGTTCGAGTTTCCGATGAGAGAGTGCTTCAGGTTGCTTTTCCTTCTCATCATCTCCCGTCTTGCCCTGATCCCCACTCGATTCTTCATCACGGCCTCGAAGCGGCGATGGTGTCCTTCTCCCCTGGAGACTTGCTAATATGTTAGCCAAGGTGGCTTCCATACCAGTCAACCTCTCCGCCATCTCTGCTTGCGCCTTCTGTCCCTGTTCTGTGATCCTTTCCAGTGCTTCAATTTTCCCTTCCATTTTCCTTGTACTGACCATGCCAAGATCAACCGCTCTGATACCAGAATGATAGGACCCTGCACAAATTCACAAAAGTACAATACCACACAGCAGCCAGAAAGTTCTTGTATATTAAGTCAAGACAAGAACATACAATGGTTCTTCCTTCTATAAAGGATATACTCACAAAAGAAGCTAAGAAAAATAAGGAAACCAGGGAACCAATCCCCTACAAGGAAAGACCCCCCCCAATTGCCCACGTTTTGAGAGCGCAGACACCTCTCCACAAAAATACCTCACCAATTGTCTGCCTCTTTTCAGTACATGCTACTACCTTATATGCACTCACTAACCGAATTGTCAGATGGTGGTCCCCTCCTCTATTTCTGCCTCTCTCTCTCTCTTATGACCTTGGGCCTCCCTTTCTTTCTTGCGTACACTTGGCCCCAATAACCCTTGGGCCTATCATATTGTTTTTGGAACTCAACCAAAACTAATGCAACTGGATGATGACTTTTCATGGCTGAAACTATGACTAAAATAATTACTGCAACAGGCAATTAGAACAACAATAGCCTCTCTGATCTGACCATTATTTCGCTGTCACCAAGAGCATATTCCTTAACACTTATGACAGGTGGTATAAACTTAATGTAGTACCAGCAGACCATGCGCGTGATACATAAGAACAAAGCTATTTGGAAACACAAAGCATTTTCTGCTGTAATAACACACAGGACTGGCAAGGGTTATACATTATTAATGCCTTTGCAGTATTTGATTGGTGAAGATAGGGTAGCATATAAAGATAGGTGCATCATTAACAGTTAAGCATGAGTATAAATGTAATTATGCTTCTTGAAAAATAACACAAATAATTACTGGAACAGGCATTTAAAACCATCTCCAAGTTGAAATTTTTTTTTTCTTTATCGAGACTCTCATACATAATGCTGGAGAACATGGCTCTAGGTGATCTTGGAACCCAACAGAGCCTGCAATATCTGGATATATGAAATTTATAAATTGATAATGTCAAAACTGACAAGTTTACAAAGTATTTATAGTCTAAAGGTGACATATATATATCCTGGATTATAAACGGAGTACATGATAACTACGGCCAACAATAGAGTATATACTCCCTCCATTCCTAGTACATGATAACTACGGCCAACAATAAAGTATATACTCCCTCCGTTCCTAAATATAAGACCTAGATAACTTTTTTTTGGAAATATTAAAGTTGCGAAATAGGTTATTAAATCATGACATATTTGATATCTTTTTAGATTATCCATTAGCTTATAGGTAAAATAAACTAGTTTAAGAGAAAAAAATAGGTAAATCAATTTATAATTAACTTATTTTTTACTTTTTTTAGGATTTTTCAAAAAAGTCATCTAGGTCCTATATTTAGGAACGGAGGGAGTGTAACGGAATAAAAAAGAGGTAGCTGAGGCCACACTTTCAATGGCCGGGTTGCATGTACTATATGTAATTCGTAAGTATAATGATCTGAAATTAACTGGACAATTACAATAAGATTTTAGATAAGAGAATCAATGTTGGACGAGTCTCAATGAGCTTGATGGCAACATATAAACAACAGAAAAATGTTATTATTAACAAGCTAAGTGAAAAATAATATTGACAAATTCATTAAAATTATCTAATACTCCCTCCGGTCCTAAATATAACACCTAATTGACTTTTTTAGAAAATCCTATGAAAAAGCAAAATAAGTTAATTATAAATTGATTTACATAATTTTTTTCCCTTAAATTAGTTTATTTTACCTATAAACTAATGTATAATCTAAAAATATATCAAATATGTCATGATTTAATAGTTTATTTCGCAAACTTAACCTCTCCAAAAAAGTCAATTAGGTCTTATATTTAGGACCGGATGTAGTATTAATTAATATGTTTTCCCTTGAAAACTCAATGGAACTGTCCCAATGAAAACAAACGTGACATGACCCAAACTTGGTGTGGGGGTTTACGTGGCATGATATGGTGGACAGTTGGCAAGTGACACCGCATACATTGTGGCGCATAGTTGGCAAATTATGACACCTAATTCATATAGTCAAGGCTAACTTCTTTTAGTTGCTGACGTTTTACTTTTAATGGCAACAGACTTTGTAGCCGCAAAAACCTATCAGTAATACGAATTATGGTGGTGACCTTTTGACGTACGGCAAAAAATTGCTGCTAAAAAATTTTAATCGTGACTTTATGGACTTTGGTTGCCACAAAAATCAAGTTTTTTTGTAGTGATAACAAACCATAGATGTTGTAGGGTCAACGTGACTTCTTTTTTAAACTTTTGCATCATTCGGAGGGGCACCTTAGTTTATATAGTTGGATTATTAATTAAAAGGGAGAAAAAGAAACAGCTTAATAACATGCAAACATACGTGTGAGAGGAAAAGTCGCCACATGAAAGGGAAATTGAATAGATGAGAATTATACATACATGCACGTAGAATATATATCAGCAATAAAATAATACACTGCTTTCAAATCTAATATATATCTTTAAATCTCCAATGAGTCACTTTCCTTTCACACTAGAAACCACCTTCTTTTTACACTGTAAACCTGATTAGAACCACCTTCTTTTCACACTATAAACCTGATTAGAACCACTTTCTTTTCATACTGTAAACCTGATTAGAATGTGGTTTTTTATATTCATCCATCCAATCCATCCATCCATCCAATATATCCCTTGAAAGATGGTAAATATCATCTTCTCCTTTCACACACTTATTCAGATTTAAAATGTAGTTTGACATAAGGTTTCTTTGTATTTGCCCAGTGTATCTGCATAGTAACTCCAAATAAAAGATGCATGTGTTCACGCTTATCATGAACTACACCTTATCTGCATAGTAACTCCAAGAAATTCATTCACATTATTAAGGTAATATTTTTATAGAGAATAAATAAATATTTCAATCATGGATGGAATAATTGGAATCAACCTAACCATTTAATTCTCCCTCTAGCACTCATAATCCAAATTACTAAAGTCAATCATTCATTAATTAAAATTCATTTATTTGAATATGACTATTAGAGATAACAAAATGTTGGACTTGAGATTGATCATCTTATTGTTTATGTAATTCTAAGTTTTTGTTCCCCTTGAAAATATGCTTATGACTTATACAAATGTTATAGATGATAGTTGAATCATCTTCTAAATGTTTAGTATCACAGTGTCATAATCAACCAGATTGTTCTATAATTTTTTGGGCAATGACCCTATTTTACCCTTCAAGTAACCACCATGTACCACTGGGCACCCTAAACTAACATCAGGTGCAATTTTATCCTTGAAGTAACTAAAGTGGTCCGATTTTACCCCGTGACCAATGTAATTTTGACACATGAAATGTAATGTTAAAATGTAGACGACACATGTGAAGGTGCCCAGGGAATTATTGTTTTTTTTGGGGGGGGGGGTAGATGGGGATGTTAGAGATTGAGTTTTACTCTTTTTTTTATTAAAATGTGAATATGATTCTGTACCAAGTTGAAATTAACCTATGGAATGTAGTTAGAAATTATTTGAAAAGATCAACTATTTAAAAATTTAGATTGAACATATCAACAATTAAAAAAAAATTGGGGCGGGGGGGAGGGGGGTGAATCCCTAGTAAATTTGTGTCAATCTTTTTGAACTGGGTTAAAGTGAACCATTAGATTGCATTTAGTTTAGGTGCATTTAGGATAGTTCACTTTGCATTTAATCTTTGTTTTGATTTTTTGGTTACTTGCATTTGCATATTGAGATTGCTTGATTGTAATTGTCATGTCTAGACCTTATAATTATGAACATTTGTCTTCCTTTTCAAGTGTTGATAAGCATGATAATTTGAGCTTCTTTGAATCTATTGAATATGATGGAGAATTCATTTCACCCTCCTCTCTTTTCATCTCAAATTTCTCCATCCTTCCTTCCATATGAGTGACTAAAACACCATCCTTACTCTTGGGAATGATTTGAAGTGGTTTGAGCTATGGTTCTTCAAAGGGGAGTCCTAATTCTTTTCCTTTTTTTTATATTTTTGATTGCCTAGGTTTAGGTTACCATTTATATTTTGAGATTGGACTGGATTTGGTTGTTATTGTGAGTTTTATTTGTGGTTTTGACTTGTAATGAGGAATTTGGACTGAACAATATGTATGGTCATACATATGTTCTTTATAATTCATTAGATATTTCTATTTACTCATGGTATTGATAGATAGTTTGTTGAATTGAATTGTAATTGAACCTAATGCATTGCAATCAATAATCACACTCTAGGGTAATTAATAATACCTATTTAAATGAGTTCATGAGACTAGGCATTAGACTTACCGGTTGGTGAGGTTTGGTACTTTAGGAAACCTAGAGAAAACTCAAAGGTGCTAAAGGGCTTAACAATTTCTAGTTAGTTGGGGTTCCACTAATTAGGTAATTGGACTCATGGGTTCATGAGATTTGGTAAATTAAGAAATTAGTGCATTAAACTCCCTAAAAATCCTTAGAAAGCTATGATAGTCATTGAAATTCATTTCCAAGAGCACTTCACTTCCACTACACCCTTTTATTAAAAATACCAAAAATATTTATTTGTTTTGCATCCTTCATTCCCCTTTTAAAAAATCAACAAAATATATTTTCTTCACCCAAATCCATCTTGCATTGCATTTAGTTTACTAGGATAGTTAAATTAAACAAGGCTCCTTGAGAACGATACTCGGGGTAGCTTCCGCTTACCTTGAGGTTCTAAAATTTCTTGAAGGATTAGACCCAAGGCACACTACACCGACCCGCAAAATTGGTGTCCTTCAGGGGGTTGGATTGGGAGTTTGGGATGGAGTTTTACTAATATTTTGTTTTTATATATGGGTGAGTTTAATTCTAATAGTTTGGGATGGAGTTTGTCAATTATATAATTATGTCTCAATTTACCCTCATGTATGACAATATTTTTCACATTTTACACAAATTATTCTTCATACTTTCACAGTGTAGTGTATGATATTTTTTTAAAAAATAAAAACGTTCCGTGCATACGGGGTAAAATTCTAGTTTGACTATATATATCATCAAGATCTTCATGAAAAAATAATACTTTGCAAATCTAATGTGAACAAGTTTGGCACCGATAACTGTGAAGATTTATTTGAGGCGTAAATGTGAGGTGAAAGATTCTAAGTTGGGTGTTTGAAGAAGGAATTGTACATGCACTTGATATTGTACATGTGTATTAGCTTCAATTGTCAATGGAAAATCCTACATTAAAAGGAAGCATAGTATTGTAATATGAAACACGAAAATATAACGTAACAATATCATTACTACATTCAGTCCTAATTATATATATAAGGCCTTTATTTTTTTCGAAGTTAAGAAAATAAATAGGACTACTAAATTATACCATATGCACGTGTAATTAGATTATAGGTTAATTAATATGTAGAATTAATTATTTTTAAGGAAATATAATTATAAATATTTTGAAGTGATTAATTATACATTCTTAATTTTTCTAAAAAAAGTCAAAAAGATCTTATAATTTGTAATAAAGGGAATTCCAAAATGTTTAGTATCTGATGTGGTGTCAAATTTGCGATTTTATAGTTCTCTTCAGAGCTAGCTTAGATAAGTTTGGCACCAATGTAAAATCCGACCAGTATTTATGTGAAAAGAAAATGTTAAGTGTTTGTATCCTCCTCAGTTCCAAAACAAATTCTAAAGTTTATGCATCCCCACTACGTGTGTCGTGCGGTCTAGGACGACTATCAATTTTTTTTAGCTGAAGAACGAACATCATCAATTCATGTGCTACCAAATCATTGTGGGTCATAAAACATAGTACTGACTCTGATCTTAAATAATGTAAATGTGAACGTAAAATCTAGATATATAACTAATAGACACATTAAGAAAATAGTTAAATTAATTAAGGCTAAAGGTACAATTTTGGGAACGAACTATTACGCTAGAAGCACTGAGCGGAACAAAGTGTTTTCGTTTCATAATTCTGGACATGAAAAATAAAATTTGGTACAATTTTGATAACGCTATTAAATTTGATCGTTAGTTTAACTAAAATGTTGATGTGGCCCTGAGTAAAAGTTCGGTGCACATCAGCAATGAGATCAATAATGAGATTTTCCTTAATATAACAATAAGATTAGATTTTCGTTAATATAACAATAAGATTAAACGTGAAAAGTCTAAAATGTCCTTATAAGGACATTTTATTTTATTTAATTTTATTTATAAGGGCATTTTAGACTTTCACGTTTAATTTATTGTTATATTAAGGAAAATCCAATTGTAGATCTCATGGTAAAAGTTGGGTATCATTACTGAACCTTGAAATAGTTATGTAGTATTTTTAATGTGAGGACAATAATTATAATTCATAAATAATGGACCTTCGCCCTTGTAAAAATGTAAGTTAGTTTTCTAAAATATCTCTTTAAAATTTAAATTGTTCATGTAGTTAGATATCTCTTTAAATATATAACTAATAGACACATTAACTTGTTCTTAGACGAACGGGCACTAGATTTAAATTTTAGAAATTCAAGTACTAAACTGCATTTTTTGAAATTTGAGTTCATTTAATGAAATTTGAGAAACCCCATTTTCTCCCATTTTTCTTGAATTTTTCAGCTTGTCACCCTACTTTTCTAACGTCTTTCCATATGGACTTCATCATACTTGATCAATGAGCGACCTTACAAATGAAAATGTGCAATAAACAAGAATTAAAGGGCCTTAAAAATCAACTTAATCTAATAGATCTTTAATTATGATCAATTACTCTCATTTTCATACTAATCTCACCTACAGGTTTTTTTTGCCAAAATCTCACCTAAGGGTTTATTATATCAAATTAGGCACAACTGGTCAATATTACATCTTCGAAATATTAATAGCCTTAACAAATATATACATTAAAAACATACAATTCAAATGTTTTATCAATGATTCAAATATATATAAGACAATTTTACTCTTTTTACTTTTGAAGGAATTTATCTAAGTAGACTGTTCACATCCAGTTAAAAAAATATTCAAAAAGTGATTCAAACAATTAAGCTCAGTTTGGCACAAACATGTGCAAGATCTTGGAGATGGGAGGCGTACCAAAAAGGTAAAAGATGAAGCCATTCCAACTAAAGTAGATTTAGCTGCCACCAAGTTGCACTTGGGTAGTACTCTACATCTGTAGTATTTTACAAGAATTAAATATGGGTCATTATTTCTGACCAAAAAAATGGGTCATTATGAATAATATAACATGTCATATATTAATTTTAATAACATTGATATGATTACGAAAAAACAATGTTTTTGACCTGAAGACTATTATACTTCGAACGTTTACTAAATAAATTGAAATGGAAGTCGTATAATTCTTACTCTTTTTCTTTTTTGAAGAAAAAACACAGCCCGAAAAAAATATGCAATAATTTCAAGAGTAGCTATAGTTTTTAAGGATCGATATAGTGAACTATTTTTCATTCAACGTGAGAGAAATAGTATATTAAGTTGTGAATGTAATTTCATTTACAAAATCCAGTTTTAATTTTATAAAACTCAAGATTACAATTATTAACTTGTGTTCGGAGTACTCAGTGGCATACTCCATTTATTTTAAAATATTTAAAATTTTATCCTTTACCCCATTTGTTCCTAAATATATGACATATTTAACTATTTTGATTAGATTAAAGATATATTAGCTAAAATTGCATGAGATTACCAAAATTCCCTAACTACCTACCTTTATTTTCACTCTCCATTTCTTGCTTATTTATTATCAATAAGTATCGATAAGGACAATTTGAGGAGATGTTAAGAAAATTTAAAATATATCATATATTTTGAAATAAACTCCTCTCTCAAATTAGGTATTATATTTATATTCAGGAAAAAAGAGAGTATATTCCCATTAATTAAAAAGAGTGTTTGATAATGATTAATGATACCAATTATTGAGAGGCACCAACAAACTATTTGTGAGAAAAATTGTAATATTTAACACAATTTTTAATCCAACTAATTTAAACTATACCTTTTAAATTTTGAAAAAATGTTATTATTCTATCTCTCTAATAAAATTAATCTTGCCAGTTGCAAAGTAAATTTGGAAATCATGTGCCAACCCATCACGTTCGCTGAAAGCTAAAAGTCAAAATAATTAATGATCACACCATATCTGGATTTATTTTAATTTTATGAGCATTTAGATTGGTTTTTAAGAAATCTCCATGTGCCATCTATATTTTGTATTAAAATCAATTAGCATTACTTCATCATACTGTTATGTTCCACATATACCCGAGGGCACTCGGTCCACCCGTTTTCAATTATGTTTTCCCTCTTGTTTTTTCATTCCATTTTTACAGTCCTCATAGCTTAAGAACTAATTAATATAATATGGACTAAATATATACATATACAATTTTTTTAAAAAAAATTATTCCTATTTAATCATTTTTGTAATTTACAGGCATAACTAATTAGATGTTTGGTTGATATTCTGTGTGTGTGTGTACATATGGTATTGTCAAAAAATTAAGGAGATAAGAAAAGTTAAATAGTCAAGTATGATTTGTAATGTTGGTAAAAAAAGTATGATTTGTAATATATATGCAAAAATGTATTAGACAGAAAATGATTGTAGAAACTATACATAAATCAATAAAACGGTAAGAATTCAGTTATATGTTTTTCCTTTATGAGAAGTATATCAATAATTGAGTAAAATGATAAGGATGAAAAAATTACAATTCTCCCATCCATTTCTTTATCTGATTATCTTTATTTCCTTTTGGAACTTGCTTCAAATTTCAAAATTCCCATGTGCACAATTTGCCTATAAAAAGAACCATTCTTTCACTTCCACTCAATCATAACAATTAATTATGGCCTCATCATCAATTCCTTGTTTTCATTACAACATTGTCTTCCCAATCCTTCTATCCTTTTCATTGATCCTCTCAATCTGCCACACACCTTTTGCTACTTCTTATTCTTCCTATTCACCGCCGCCGCCGCCATCTTCCAACTCCACCAATGCCCTAAAAACCTACAAAGCTTTCATAAAAGAGTATTGTAATTCCACCACATACCCTAAAAATTGCTACAAGTATCTCTCCCCTTATGCCTCTGTGATCAAAACAAGCCCTCTTGTTCTCACCAAGTCCTCCATTTATATTGCTCTCAAGCAATGCAACAAGTCATACTATGCCCTCAAATCGTTGACCAAAGTCAAGGGTCTTACTCACAATGAAACCCAAGTCATCAAGGATTGTTATGAGAACATTGGTGATTCCCTTGATGAGGTTAAGCAATCCGCTGTTGCCGTCAAGTCCTTGACCGGCGGAAGCAACACATACGCTGAGGCCTTCGATTGGAGTAACATAAAGACGTGGATGAGTGCTGCCATTACGAGTTATTACACTTGTACCGATGAGTTTGATGAGTTGACCATAAGACCTTCTTTGCAAAAGAAGATGACAGTAGATGTCTTGAAAGCTGAAAACATGGTTAGCTGTGCCCTTTCAGTTGTCAACAAATTCACCTATTAGTAATTCATGCTCAATTCAACTACTACTTATAGGGAAGTTGGATTTGGATCGGATGCTTTCTTGTCAAAATGTTCATATGCTACTACTATATTTGGATATTCTGTAGTAAGAAAGTAATTGATGAACATCACAGAGCTTGAGAGAAATTGTAAAATGAGTGTAAATCAGGGTAATATTCTCGGGTCTACATTCTTAATTATTACGTTACACTCACTTAGTGGTGAATATCTCTCTCTCTCTCTCTATTTAAGTTGTAAAGGATATCTGGTTGAAATGTGACCAATGTACTTGAGGTTTGAACGTGAATCCTCAGGTTATACAGTTGATTACATAACTGTAAGGTATACTTGTGATGCTAATAGTTTCGTCAAACTTTTTTTATTAATTTTTATAATTTATTACAACTCTGAAATCTTTTTTTCCAAATACAACTTAACTTTGTAGTTAAGTTCGTATCATGAATAGTATTTATTATAATATTCACTCATGAAAGAGGATTATTGGGTGAAAAAATGTTATATATAGAAGGAAGAAACTAAATATGAGTGAAAATCAAAGGGATAAACAATCATAATTTATCTTCAATTTATATTCTGTCTATGATTAAGTTTGAAATTAAATTATTCAAATATTCTATATATAGGGAAATATAAAGTCTTTCATTTCCTGCAATATTTCACTGTAAAAATATTTATACAGATGACAAGCATGTGCTACGTGCTTATCCTTAGTTTTGCTCATGTGCCTTTTGCTATATATACGCAGATAATAAAGGTTTATGTATCATCCCTACTATACATATACTGCAATTCATAATGCGGTATTGGAGGTCCCAAAAACATATTATATAAATTATTAGATATATATGATGCGATCGGATCTATTGTATCAAATTTCTAGCATCAATGGCAAGGCGCAGCTTCTAGGTTCGGTGGATGAGCATTATGCATATATACTATCAATTATATAAAATGTGAATATGCATGTTGAAACTTGAAAGTGGCGCTTTCATAATTCAGAATAAACATCAAAGACCGGACCAGATCTGTTGAATCGTCAACAGTTTTCTTTACTGACCAAGTTTTGATTAAAACAACATTTCTATAGCTATTGGGTTTGAGCCGTGATTGAATTGAATCTGGAATTAAAGCTAAGAGTGGGAAACTAGAACAACTTTTAAAGGGGAAAATATTGAGAAAAAAGGACAATTTAAACAAACCATATAAAAATTGACCTCTTAAAATATCTAACAATTGCTTTCTTCCTTTGGCCTATATATGTAAGAGTACAAATATTGGAATGAGTTTTCCCTTTTTATAAGAGCCTATTTAGAATTGCCAAAACTTTCAAATGGATTTTTATTACTCCCTCCGGTCCCTAATGTAAGAGCCCAAAATTTGAATGGTTTTGGTCCCTAATATAAGAGTTCACCTCATATTCTCTCTTCATTTAATGCATTTTTTCTTATTTTGCCCCTAACTCACTTTCATATTTATTACTGCTTATGTATTTCCCTCTCTTAAAAGTATAATAATAAATATGGGCAATATTAGAAAAGAAACATTAATTCCAGACACTCAACTAACATTCACATGTTTTCTTAAGAAGCGTTTTTTGGCGGCTAGCTCTTATATTAGGGACCGGAGGGAGTATATTGTTTTGCCTATAACACTTCTCTCTGTTAATATTTTCTTTTAAGCTCATTTCTACCGTTATAATCTTATTTTTCTCTCCTATATGTTTCAACATAAGTACGGGCAAACCTGAGAAAAATTTTATTTATACATAATTATCATTTTTAACATTCAGATTTACAGTTCAACAAAAAAAATACCTACAAATTATATTTTTGAACAAACCCTGATGTTTAGGGCAGTGAACAAAATGTCGTCTATTTAGGTCTTACAGATGAAAGGAGATTTTTCATATGGATATAAAATTACGTCGCCATTCATTTATTATTATTTTGACTTTATTTTTATGGATATATTGCATATAATATAAGAATAAATTTAAAAGCTATTCAATTTTTAAAACATAGTTAAAGAAGTTTAAAATTGTTTTGGTACATGTATAATATTATAAACGAGGTCACTGATAAATAACACCATAAAAGTAGCTAGCTAGCTAATTGATTCGATCACCACGAGTCTACCTAGCTGAACTATAAATTCCAAGACCCGTCCAACTTTTTCTAGCCTTTGAAGCATGGGTTTTTTATCAGAACTTTGAAGCATGGGTTTAAAGCCCAACTTTCAAGACGCTTTTTCTTCTCCCCTTTTTTATTGTTTTTTTTTTTTTTTGGGGGGGGGGGGGCTGTGTTGGGCAATGAAGTCATTAATTTCTTTAAAAACTTTAGATAAACTGATTTATCATGTGGTTTATTGTTCAGCCAGGAAAAAACGACATACATCCCACAAAAAATTCGATTTAATTTGGATAATCGATGTGACATTTGTATCCGTTTAATTACTTTTTATCCGTTGTGAGGAGAGCAAATTCAAGTTTTACGGTGCCATATCAGATTACAAAGTTTGGGGCATTTTTTTTGCTGGACTACTGTGAACTGTACTTTACTTGTGATGAGTAGTTATAGAATAAATGATGTAACAAGTTAAATGTACCTAAAAATTTCTCTTGTTCTCTAATAAAGTTTAAAACCAAACCAACAATTGTGACTTAGCTAAAATAATAACTAACGCAAAAGGAAATTTTGTACCAGAGTGATCATAAAAAGGGGCTCCATATTTCATAAGGGTAATTAGGGATTTGAACTTCATAGTTTAAAAACACGCATATATGAGGCTACTTTTAATTAAAAAGTTGTAATATTTTGATTTAACCCAAATAAAAAAAAACTTTATTTTAAACACCAAAAGTACATGGAATTACCTAAATGCTCTTATATAAAATCTATGAACAATGAAAAAACGAAATGACAATAATCATTTAAAAAGTAATAATTTTAATCTATCAAATACAAGAACAATTAAGACATTGATAACTAATTTTACAAAAATTTCTTATTAAATATTAGTGACGACAACAATTTTATAAGCAATAACTTTAATTTATTTAATGACATTATATATATATATATATATATATATATATATATATATATATATATATACTCCCTCCAGTCCTTATTATAAGTCACCAACTATCAATTTTTCTTATTCATTTTTATAAGTCATTTCATGGTTTTCAATGTGCATTGATTATTTTTTCTATACATACTCATATTTAATAGGGGTAGTAGAAGAAAATGACAGTTATTAATAGTTTTAGAAATAAGTGTAATTATTGGGGATAATATTGGAAATTACTTGAATTTTATAACAGATTAAATGCATTTAACCAATTTTATTAGTATATAAGAAAAATTAGTTGGTGACTTATAATTAGGAATGAAGGGAGTAACAACTAAGATAATGACAACTAATTTGGCTGAAAACAATTCAGTCATCCCACTAAACACATAATTTTAGAATATTCATTAGAATTTCATAAAAGTTAGAACATTTCCTATGATCATTCTGAGATTTCCATATTTTGATGGTCGGTTCATGTCTTTCTCTAAAATGAAAATGAGATCACGTATCGCATTAAAAAGTGACAGATAATGAGAAATGGAATATTTCAATTTCAAAGCACAAGGAATTTCGGGCATGATCACATCAATGTATGTAGAGTAGAAGGACGATAATCAAGATCCAATCATAACTTGCAACTAATTAAAACTTAAAAAGTTGAAGCATGATATCAATAGTTTATGGGAATCCGTAATAGTAATTTGATTACGTATACTTTAATTCAGGAATCAAAATGTCCGTACTTATTGTAACTTAATAAGTCCGTTGTATTATCATATATACAAGTCATGCACTTATAAAATATATGATGAGCGGGCCAGATTTTAAAATTTTAAAATTAGTCAACGGTGCTTTCTAGCCTAAAAAAGACAGTTATATTTGCAATAATAAAAAATAAATAAATCAGGCATGCATATTTATTAGGTTAAACATCAATAAGCACCCAACACAAGTTTCTTTGAAGAGTCGGAATATATATTCTTAAAATTGTTGAGAAATAGGTGGATTCTGTAATCTGAACCATAACCATAACCTACTGCCAATCACATTCAACATTTAATAAAGGTGTTTTCTGGACGAGACGAGATAGAGACAGCTCCGTCTCTTTTCAATACAGAAAAAACACTCAAGATAAAATATGTATTCATGTGTCAAATTTTGTTTCATTTGGATTAAAATCCTTTTGAGTTTATAGCAAACAAAGATATCTATATATATATATAATAAAGTTAAAAAATTAGCAAACAAAAAAATACAGCTCTTTCAGTTTGTAGTAAACAGAGAAATTAAATTAGCTAATGTTGTTCCTATAGTACGTCTTATATACAACATATATAATAGGGTCAAAAATTTATTAGAAAATATAATATAGAAAATAGACATTATACGAATAAAATATGAATCGATAGAATGTAGAAATTACTCAGACTAGACAATCAACTATACATATATTTTAGAAGACAAGAATCGGAGAGAGAGAGAGAGAGAGAGAGGATTAAAAACGTATTTCCCCTTTTTTTACTTCCCAATTTTTTATTACTTTTTTAATTTCACTTGCTTCAAATTTCAGACCCTCATGTGCACAATTTGACTATAAAAAGAGCCAGCGAACCTGTCAAAGCAAAAACATAGAAACAAACATAGTCATGGCTTCATCACATCACATTAACACTTTGTTCTCAATCCTTCTTGCCTTTTCATCAATCATCTCAACCTTCCACATAGTTGTTGCTGCTTCTTCATCATCTTCCTCCTCCTCCTCAATCTCCACCAAAACCCTAAACACCTACAAAACATTCATTAAACAATACTGTAATTCCACCACATACCCTATAAATTGCTACAAGTTTCTCTCTCCTTACGCCTCTGTGATCAAAACAAGCCCTCTTATCCTCACAAGGGCCTCCATTTACATTTCTCTCAAAGAAACCAGCAAGTCATGTTATGCTATCAAATCGTTGACCAAAGTCAAGGATCTCACTCACAATGAAACCTTGGTTTTAAAGGACTGCCTTGAGAACGTGTATGATTCCCTTTATAGAGTGAAGCAATCAGCCATGTCCATCAAGGACCTCAATGGCGGTGGTAACATGACGGGCAAGGAGGCGTTCGAGTGGAGTAACATAAAGACATGGATGAGCGCCGCCATTACGGGTTATACTACATGTACGGACGAGTTTGATGAGAAGAAGATAAGAGCTCCGTTGCAAGAGAAGATATCAAGTCGGGTTAATAAAGCTCAAAACTTGGTTAGCAATGCTCTCTCAGTTGTCAACAAGTTCACATACTGATTCATCCATTTGAATTATTTTGTTCACATACTAATTCATCCATTTCAATTATTTTGCATGTGATACTTGTGATCTCTATGGTTTTCATTGAGTTGTATTTGAATATTTTGGTCTAGTAATAAATTATTTGTTGTGTAATTATGTGTGTGTATGTGTCCTTGCATGTAGTTTTTCTTCATGTTAAAGCTCCGTCAATATTCTGTTTTTTATACAAATTACTATATTTTACCTAAAAATAATATATTACATTACAGGAACTAATAAATTAATGAAAATATTATCCAAAATCTAAGGGAAAAAGTGAAGGATATTGAAATTATTATAAGAAAAAACATTTTAATTTTCCTAAATTTATTTTCCATTCATGGTTACGTTTTAGGTCGTTTAATTATATACGAGGTATAGAGAAAAGGGAAAATCCCAAATAAATCCCCCCAATACCTAAAAGGACAAGTAAGAAACCTAAATTTCCAAAAGGACCATGAAAGAACCAGGACCTACCTATCATTTTAAAATTTTGCAAAAAGACAAAATTGCTCTCATCCTAAAACACAAATTGCGGGAAAAGAGTGGGTGTTAGGGTGTGTTTAAGGTGGGGTAGTAATTTGTGTTTTAGGATGAGGGCAATTTTTTCTTTTTGCAAAATTTTAAAATGACATGTAGGTCCTAGATTTTTTATGATCCTTTTGGAAGTTTAGGTTCCTCACTTGTCCTTTTGGGTATTGGGAGAGATTTATTTGGGATTTTTCCTAGAGAAAATTGAGTCTTCGCCGCCCTTGAATTCCTTCAATATTATTTTTGATGGATCATTGCAAATACAAACACATGTACTGACACACATAGAAGCATGTGCTCTGCTATATACGCGCGCCCACACACACATATATAATAGGGAAAATTATTTTGTTGTCCCTCACAAGGGACTTAATAGTAGAAAAGTCTCATAAACTCCACATATTAAAGTAGGGTCCCTATAGACCTTATTTAATATATTTCAAATATAAAAGACCAAATTGCCCCTTCTTTGCTACCCATAAACTTGTTATACGTGCGGATGACCTTGTCATTCCTACCCATGACCTCGTCAATGCTTGCCCATTAACTTGTCACAAGATGGGTCATGACTTTGTTAGAGTTGCCCATATTTTGTTATACGTGCACATGATCTCGTCATTCCCTGCCCATGAATGACCTTGTCACAGGGAAGGATAATCTGGTCTTTTTGTATTTGAAGTATAATAAAGTAAGGTTCCTAGAGACCCACTTTAATATGTGGAGTTTATGAGACTTTTCTACCATTAAGTCCCTTGTGAGGGACTACAAATTAATTTTTCCTATATAATAAAGGTTCGTGTATCAATCCTTTTGCACCTTACAAGCCACAATTCATGATGATAATGGAGACCCCATGGGATATATTGGCATATTGTCACTTCGAATCTAAAGTGCTCTTTGATCGAAAAAAAATCTAAAGTGCTCATACTGTAGCAATTTACTATATCAGAATTTTTGAGCGGCAAGGTGAGTGGATTTGGTCTATGAGCATTATGCTCATTATTAATCATATACTCTTTCTGGTCCCTAAGATAAGAGCCTAAAATTTGAATAATTTTGATCTTAATATAAGAGCTCATCTCATATTCTCTCCTCATTTAATGCATTTTTTCCTACTTTGCCCTCAACTCTCTTTCATATTTATTAATGTTTATGTATTTCTCTCTTTTAAAAGCATCATAATAAATATGAGTTATACTGGAAAAAAAAAAACTTCAGACACTCAACTAACATTCACATCTTTTCTTAAGAAGCCTTTTTTTTGTGGCTAGCTCTTATATTAGTGACCGGAGTGAGTATTAAATAGGAGCTTGTTGAAATCAGTGGTGGTGGAGCTAGTACAAGGTCCACGGTTGCAACATAATTAGAAAAGATAGTACTCCCTTCGGTCTCTAATGTAAGAATTAGCCGTAAAAAAAACGCTTATTAAGAAAACATGTGAATGTTAGTTGAGTGTTTGGAGTTAATGCTTCTTTTCCAAAATTGCCCATATTTATTATGGTACTTTTAAGAAAGAGAAATACATAAGCATTAATAAATATGAAAGAAAGTTAGGGGTAAAGTGGGAAAAATGCATTAAATAAAGAGAGAATATGGGGTGAGCTCTTACATTAGGGACCAAAACCATTCAAATTTTGGGCTCTTACATTAGGGACCGGAGGGAGTAGTATTAAGAATATTTTATTTCATTTATCAGTGCGTGATATCTAGGTGAGTAAAACAATGAACATAATGTTGGAAAAGGTGAAAACCAGATCCAATCACAAATCTCCTAGAGTTTAGTACATTTTCTTAATGAAAAATTTAGACCAATTAGATTTTTTGGGTCTTGTAAAATTAAGATATAACTTCACCCTACTTAAAGAGTAGGAATACTTAATTATTATATCAACATGCATGTCTACAAATCGCCTAAGGTTTTAACTTTTGACATTAACAGTAGAATTTAAACTCACAACCTTATACATTATAAATCTAATTTTCTTATCTTATTTTTATTGAAATGGACAAACCACGTTTTATGCTATAGAGAGGATAAAAAATGTTGGCATGTTGTTAAAAATATTTATTTATTAGAAAAAAGTAATTACTTTGTGTATTTTTATTATGTTATTAAGAAATGATGTTGTATATCGATGCATTTAGAAACAGTGGGCCCTTTGTATTGTTGTTGTATAATACTCCCTCCGGTCCCTAATGTAAGAGCTATCCGTCAAAAAAACGCTTCTTAAGAAAATATGTGAATGTTAGTTGGGTGTCTGGAGTTAATGCTTCTTTTCCAAAATTGCCCATATTTATTATGCTACTTTTAAGAGAGAGAAATACATAAGCATTAATAAATATGAAAGAGAGTTAGGGGTAAAATAGGAAAAAATGCATTAAATGAGGAGAGAATATGGGGTGAGCTTTTACATTAGGGACCAAAACCATTCAAATTTTGGGCTCTTACATTAGGGACCGGAGGGAGTACTATAGTTTGTACACTTATTAAAATATATGAAATTCTGCAATAAAGGTTGCCCAGTTGGTGGTAGAAAAATAACTAATTCTAAAACAATCGGATATATATATCCGATTGTTTTAGAAAAGCTACTAATTCTAAAGCAAAATATATTTTGCTTTCCTTAGTACTAGCAAAAGAGTTTATTACCAATCTCACTGTTTATTGTAAGAACTAAGAAGTCTTTACATTGACAAGAAGTCTTTAAATGTCTCACATTTCTTTCTTGTTATCCGGTTTGAAGATTTTGGTTATTTTAAAAAATATTAAAGACAAACCGTGGTGCTTTCAGGCCTAAATATTGACAGTTATACTTGCAATAAAAAATAAAATTAGCAAACTAATCTTAATTATTAGGTCAATATCATTTGGCGGCTAAGAAACTTTTACCGTTAACCTTGGTTCGGAATTAATTTCATGTTTACAACATTTATGGATCTCTTTACGTTTTATTTACATACAGAAAATAAAAAATACTTCATCTGTTCCTAAATATAAGATCACTTTGGCTAATTTGGAGAGATTAAAGAAGACTTTCCAATGAATTAGGATTACATGATCTTCCCAAAATACCCCTCACTTAAATTTAAAAGATTGAGGGAGTAATTTACTTGTAAAATGAGTATAGGGGTAATTTGGGCAAAACTTGAGAAAAAAATAAAAAATGATCTTATATTTAGGAATTTATCCACATTCTCAAAGTGATCTTATATTTAGGAACGAAGGGAGTATATATTTAAGTGTTAACTCTCCATCCATACACACTTTTTAACTCACTTTTTTTTTTGGTAAGGACTTTTTAACTCACTTTTACCATCCCATTACTTTCACTTCCTTTCCCTCTTCACTTCCACCCTCTCAAAAGCTATTTTGGAATATCATATGAGTTTTTATTTTTTTAATTAATGGGGTAAATACTAATGATTTGAGGTTGCAGGCGGGATTGAACCTGCAATCTCCACCTCACCTAATTAATGAGGAGATATCATACCATTGAGTTACTAGGCGCTTGGTAAATGGGTCTTTATTTCTTGATTTGTTTTCTTAATATATAAAAAAACTATATATAGTAATTTTAGTTACTATTGTGACAACATTTTTTTAAAATAGAAAAAGCAATCTTGTACAAATTTTCCTAAAATATTTGTCACTGGAGTACTCCCTCCATCCCATATTATAAAATTCATATAAACACTTCCTTGTATCTGAAAAAACTGTTAAAATCAATTAATATGTTAGAAATATATTATTTCTCAATATTATCCATATTTAGAGGATAAGTGAGTTGGTGATTGAATGAGAAAAAAAAGGAGAGAGAATTTCTGTGTATGGGGAAGGTGAGAGAGCGTTGTCAACAAAAAGTAAAAGTGGAAAGAACACAATAAATATTAAGACAAAAAGTAAGTCAAACTTATATTAAGACAAAATTAAAATATATTATGGGATGGAGGGGGAATATTATCAAAGTTACTCGTATCTATCTAATATAATCTCTATTACTCCTGCCTAAACCCCCCCTTGCGTTCACATACATCCGGTTTACTGCCATGTTTTGCTGCCTTTTTTTTCTTAAACTATATTATCCTTCTACAGAAAATACATGTGTCCTTTCCTTTGCTGGCATCTCAGCCCACGCGCCTGGCCATTAATGATGCATCCGGCCTATTTTGATGATTTTCTGTCTTTAGCATCTCAGCCCAAGCACCTGGCCATTAATCATGCATCAGTGGAAACCAACTTCCAAAACACGCCTTATTTACTTCTTTTAAATGTTGGTCACCTATCACCTACCTCCACCCAAAATAATGCTTTCATTAGTTACTGCAGCCCCATTTTCGAAACTGTGCATTGATGAGAGCACCATATAGCCTCACATTGATGAGTTTTAGAGGGAAATTCGAATTCAAACAACCTTCATCATCTCACCTTAAATTGGAACGATTTCATAAGTAGTAGAGGACTAATGTTTGTCTTCTTTCCTCTTACACCTCCAATTTACAGTTCTACTTTCTGTTTTCTCTCCTCTCTCAAAGACACCGGCAACAACTAGAGACAACCACCAGCCTAGCTTAAAAGTCCATAGTAGAAATTTCCAAATGTTGGAATAAATGTTGAAGAACTGAGTGTGGAACTCAGGCTGTATATCATATGAAGCTTACTATGAAACCCAGAGACCATGGTTAAGTACAAATAAAAGCGAAAAAACTTAGCAAGGTTAGTTAGTTTTTTTATTGCATTTGATTCTAATCCTATGCTTGACTCATATTCATATTCTCTGTACACTTATTGTGCTTTTTCATGTTTAAGATTATTATACATGATGAGATGAAAAGAATATAATCACGCATGGTCTCTGAGTTTCACACTACTAAGAAGAAGGTAAGAAGATGTACCAATACTACTTAGTACTTACCATTCCCTGTTTATCTTCATACTTGCCTTTGCTGATGCAGATGAGAGGTGGCAGATAAAGAAGCTTTTCTTTCCTTTAAAAGAGGGTAGGATTACTAAGGGAAGATTTTCTCACAGAAAAACAAAGGGGTGATTTGCAAAGTAAGAATGGGAGATTTATGTTTTTTACAGTGAAGAGTTATGGTGTCAAAGGTTGGACGGGTGATCTAAATTTTTGATCCAACCTGGGTTTCATAAGAAAGAGGAAGCAGGAAGGGGAAGAACAAAAAAAACCAGAGCAAACAAGATCTAACTTTCAATTCAACGAAAAATATTGAGCGAAGAAAAAATTACACTGCCATCACGTAGAGAAGGAAGAAGGGTCTGAGAATGTTTAAAGGAAAAGGGAAGTAGGACAATTAGTTTTTACTGTGAATATCTGTATTATGATCAATTTATTTCTTCGTTTCTCTCTGTTTGCACAATATTAGCTGCACACCATTACCCATATTGGAGATATTTTGTCACGAGAGCCCACTGCCATAATTGTTGCCCTTAATGTTTGAGCTTTTTTATCCCCTGAATCAAGTCTTTCAATAAGTATATTCACTGATTTCTTATTTTACCAGAAAGAGAGTGTTACTTAATTGAGTCTTCTTATTTACTAAATAAATAGGCACATGTCTGTCTCTCTCCTCATATGTATGCTTCTTTAATTCTTTTTATTGACCGAGCGAGGGAGAATCACAAAAAAATCTTTATTATAACAGGTCAAAAATGTCATTCATATTACTCCCTCCGGTCCCTAATGTAAGAGCCTAAAATTTGAATGGTTTTGGTCTTTAATGTAAGAGCTCACCCCATATTCTCTCCTCATTTAATGCATTTTTTCCTACTTTACCCCTAACTCTCTTTCATATTTATTAATGCTTATGTATTTCTCTCTCTTAAAAGTACCATAATAAATATGGGCAGTTTTGGAAAAGAAGCATTAACTCCAGACACCCAACTAACATTCACATGTTTTCTTAAGAAGCGTTTTTTTTTACGGCTAGCTCTTACATTAGGGACCGGAGGGAGTATTAAGGTAATGTTTTTATACAGATTAAGGTAACATTTTAATCATGGATGGAATATTTGGAATCTATAACCTAACCATTTAATGCCCCCTCTATCACTCACTACTTAATTAATTTTTTGTTCAACTGTTTACATAATTGCCTTAAGATCACGTATTTCAAGAAGTTGATGGATCAAATTGAGGATTTTGATTTACTTAAAAATTAACGAAACTTAATTATAGAGTACAAAATTTTATATTATTAGATGACCTTCATCATTCAATATTGAAATTTGATGGCCTTTATTAAACAATTGAAGTTGCGTTTATCATTCAATATTAAAAGTTAAAACATTTGATGACCTTTATCAATGGATCGTGCAACTAGGAGGAATTTTCGCTGATATTAAAGCAAGGTAATAACAAAGTTTAATTAATTAATCCATATTCCTATGCACTCAGCCACAAACAATGTCCAATAGTAGTGATTATTTCTCCACAAAGGATTACCTGATTTCCCTTGAATATATACAAAAATCAAGCAAGCACTAAATGACTTAATGTAGTTAGAAGATAGACTAAAAAATTATATAAAGAATATTGCTAAATATTAATTATCAATGGTAATTGTTTTAAATGTTAGTGAGTCTGATTCTTGGTTCTTGGCCAAGTAACAAATAAGTCAAGTAGTATAAATTGAAATTATTTTGAAAGATCACCTACCAAAAAAATTTAGACCAAGTAAACTTTAATATAGAATTACATAATCTAAAAGTTTAGGATATATACTCCGAAAAGATTTTAACACATTATAATTAGTGGCATGGCTATTTGAAAGAAATTGAGCTTTTAACATTCACAAACAGTTCTTGGAAATTAATAATTATATAGAAAAATAGGAAAAAGAAAGGGAAGAAGAATTATTAATGAATGAATCATTATGTATCAGTTATTTAGTGATTTATCAATGACACTATGATAAAGTCAACAGACTCACCAAAATTATAGTATAAATGTCTTTTAAGAGTCCCTTTTAAGAGTCCATTGATTAAGGTACCATATTGATTGACTACCTTTTTCCTAAGTCAATTTGGTCCATAAATATTCTTATATTTCAATAATTACACTATTATGAGTTTTACACTTTAAAATTGGTTTACGACATATTGATGATATGATTGAATTTTTAAAAATTGAATTCATGATAATGATTGTCATTGGTCTATTTTTATGTTTATGAAATATCCTTCCATATTATCAATCTAAGCAAATAAGTGAATTGATTAAATATATATTTTCATAAGACACTTCAAATTTAAAATAAGATAATATTTGCCAATAATAAGTGTTTCAACCATATGTATTTTGAGATATATGAGGAAATTTGACTCTTCTTTTGTTGTGCGAAAGGTTGTTTTATTGAAAAGGGATGAGTATGGAAATTTGACTCTTCTTTTGTTGTGGGGAAGGTTTGCATATAATATGTAATTAGTTGTAAGAAAAACTAAGACTTCAATAGAAATTTTATAAGTCAATGCTACAATAATTGTGTTGACGATTTGTGTTAATAGTTACTTTTCATATGTGTGATTTGGAAACTTAGCTAAAAATAGTATATGGAGAATGTTTGATATTAGAAGTTTACTTTTAGTAATTTGACATATAAAAAAAATTGTTGAACGGATTATTAAATATATCATACATTGGAAGTATTTTCCAACAACACTTTATTTCAAATTTCTTCAAAAATTGTCAATTGAACTTCAAAAATTGCCAATAAAAAATAGAGTTATCCTTCACATTATAACCGGATTTTCTATGTGTTTTTTTTTCTCCCTTATACTAAACAACCTTTTTTTTTGTTAATCATCGCCTGATTTAATCCGGACTCGAGGGGTAGGAGTGTTGCCCACATAGGCAAGGTAGTCTCCTCTCCCAATGAGAGCGCTCCCAGGGATTCGAACAAGCGTTATCATCTTTACTCGGGTTGCAGCCCACTTACCAGCTCAACCAACTAATCATTGGTTAAACAATCCTTTTGTTAGTGTAATAATTACCCATCTAGAAACCACCACAATTGCCATTTAAAACATAACTAAACCCTAAACCCATCTAGAAAAAACATACGGCTTCCACAAGAAGAACAACTGCATATCACCCACCTTTTCTCTTTTGGGTTTCCAATGCTTTAACCTACCATCTACTTTTATTGATGCACATATACTCATGCCTCAACTGCAATAGCTTCCTGGGTTCTCACCTTTTAGATTTAGTTTTTTACTCTTGGGAAAACTTTTTCCACCACCACTCCTCACTTTTCTTTCTCCCTTCCTTCACATCGCACCCCTAAAGCATGGTTAAGGAGACGTCGAGGACGGCGGCAAATGAAGTCAAGGACGACGGCAAACTTTTAACACTCACAAACAATTCTAGGAAATTAATAATTATATAAAAAAGAGGAAAAAGACACGAAAGAAGAATACTTAATGAATGAATCATTATGGAGTCAACATGGAGTCAACAGGTATTTAAAAATGCCAAACTAACCAAATTTCAATAAGAGCCCTTTAATTATGGTGCTAGATTGATTCACTACCTTTTTCCCAAGTAAATTTAGTCTATAGATATTCTTATATTTCAAAAATTACTTTATTATGGGGTTTACACTTTATAGTTGATTTATGACATATTAATAATATGATTAAATTTTAAAAAATTGAATTCATGATAATGATTGTCATTGATCTATTTTTATGTGTATGAAATATCCTTCCATATTTTCAATCTTAGCAAATCAGTGAATTGGATAAATACATATTTTCATTAGACACTTCAAGTTTAAAATAATATAATATTCACCAATAATAGTTTTCCAATATCTATTTTGAGGTAATGGGGAAATTTGACTCTTCTTTTGTTGTGGGGAAGGTTGTTTTACTGAAAAGGGGTAGTTATGGATAGTAAATTTATACATTTTGGGTACAATTTTAGGTTAGCATGTAATTAGTTGTAGGTAAAACTAAGACTTCAAACGAAATTTTATAAGTCAATGCTACAAGAATTTCCCTCTATTACTGACTGCTTGCTGGGTTATGCAATTTATTGCAAAAAGAGTATTTTCGGTACAATACTTCGCCAAAAAAAGAGAATTATCCAAGGATTTTTTTTGGGGGGGGGGGATGGGGGCTGGGATAAAGTTTTAATATTTTTAATTTTAGTTCGAATATTTTTGTTAGTGTAATAATTTCTCATGCTCAGAAATTGTTTGGTTGTTTTTATAAAAGTGAGTTTGATTATCGACCAAGTTATAAAAATATTACATGAAATCTATCTTTTTTTTTAAAAAAAGATTTATTTGTATTGTCATGAATAGAACATCAATACATGGGTGAGTTTGATTTTTACAATTTTTTAAAGTTAAAGATATTACATGTAATCTGAATTGAAATTATCTGAAAAGTTAAAGTACAAAAAAAAAGTTAGTCCGAGTGAACTTTCAAATGGGGGTGGTCTTCAAGGGAAACTTGGTTTTTTTTGGGGGGGGGGGGGGGGGTTGGAAGGGGAAAGTTGGGATAAAATTTGACTCTTCTTTTTTATATACACAAGTGAGTTTAATTCTCAACTAAGTTTAAAATTTTACATTTAGTGTAAATGTCCATTTTTTACAAATATTTTAAAAGCAACCTTAATAACTTATGGGCTTCAAAACATTTCAAAAATTAAAATGCATTTAAATTTAAACCTATATCATTTTTTTAAACCTTAACAATAACAGAAAAGGAGAGGTAGCGTGATACTAAAAGTAAATCATTAAGCACATTAAACAAAAATTTTCTAATATTAGTAAATTAAGTACAATGGTAACTATTACTTAGGAAAAGGGATTCATGTAACCACTATCAATTAACACATCAAGTATAACTAAATATATTCATAGTATTATGACATTTAATCACTTTCATACACATATAATATATGTTTTTTTATAAAAAATATTTACCTCCCGTGCAACGCACGGGGTAAAATACTTGTTATTATGAAACGTGATGCCATAATTTTAAGATGTTCAATTATGTTAAAGTTTGGGCCTCAAATATGATATGATTGTGGTGCAAACATATTCATATCGATATTTTCCGAGCAGTTAGTCGTAAGGTATGTCTTACAATAAGCTTTTCTATTTATCCAATCAATAGATAAATTTAGTGTTTTGTCAATATTATACAGAGATGCTCATACTGTTCAACACTCATAAAGAGAGATTTTTTTCCCTCAAGTTTTTGGAAATTATATACCAAAAAATGTTTTGTTGAACAGTTAATATCAATCGTGGTGATTCATCATCATTTCTTATTCACTAGTTCTGTTTATTGATATGGGCCCAACAAGAAATTAAAAAAACCCATTGGACAACCAAAAGGCTTGAGAGAAAACGGGCCAACTTTTGGAAGGCCACTGCACAATAAAAAAAAGGTCCAGAGTTGAAGGCGAAAAAGGACGGAATGAGATGACACTTTGCCATTAGTCCTAAGACAAAAAACAAATCTTCAAGTGGCAGGTCACTCGTTTATCCCTTTTTTAAATACGTATCACACGTTTATTCGTAATAATAAATTATTACTAGTAATATCTAGCCTGAAAATAAAAAAGAATGCGAAAAATCTATTAAAACAATCAAATTGACATGTAGCACCAAATAAATGTCTAGATAAGAATTTAAAAAATACCAATGAAAACGGGTGTCATATCATATCAGAGCATGTTCAATTATATTACACCCTCAGTTGCTAAATATAGGACCTAGATGACTTTTTTGAAAAATCCTAAAAAATGCAAAAAATGAGTTAATTATAAATTGATTTACCTAATTTTTTCTCTTAAACTAGTTTATTTTACCTATAAGCTAATGGATAATCTAAAAAGATATCAAATATGTCATCATTTAAAAACCTATTTCGCAACCTTAATCTTTCAAAAAAAAAAGTTATCTAGGTCTTATATTTAGGAACAGAGGGAGTATAATATACTAAAGCATATTATTTATTGAACTCGTGAAGGATAATTTTAGGGAAACTGATGAAAATGGGTGAACCCAACACCATTGGAAGTTGAGGCTAGGCTTGCCCAGCTTAGAAGAGACTATTTTGCTGGGCATGACTCTACATGTATCAGTGAAATTTTATCGGGACATCGCGCTAGTGATGTTTTTGTTTAGTTTGTTGCATGAGTTTATAACTTTCGAAATTTGGGTCTTCAGTTTGCTCTTGTTTTAAGATTAGTTGGACGTTTGATCTGTCTCGTTCTATGATTTTCTTGAATAAGTTGTTGGTCTTTTTATTAAATGAAGTATCTATGAAATGAAATGTTATTACTTCTATTTTTCTCGAGTTATATACCTTCACGCATCTAGAAAATGAAATCCAAACAGGCCAACCTTTTTTGTTTTTGGGTTAGAAAGTGACGAGTTATTCAAAGAGACACACAAAATTGTTTGGGGGAGGAATGGAGGACATCTTTGCTATTGTTAAGATAAGCCCTACTTATGCGTTACCAAACTGTCGATTTCTCATATGAATTCCTAACTTGTCCATTTTTTTAAACCAACTCACCAAATTACATGCCAACATAGTTTTGGACGCTAGTTTGAACACATTGGAGCTCTCGGTATTTAATTTAAACAGTTAGGTGACATAATGATAATTTATATATTTACAAAATAATACTCCTAATAATTTTACATTAATCTTTAAAATTTTAAAGTAGGAACAAAAATAATTTGCATTACAATTACACTGATATATAGATAGATTAGACGAAATTAGTGCCAAAATTTGACATTTTTTTTCTGTTATAACTGGCTCATTTGTTGGAAATATTTTTCCTGCTCGTCATTAAGACAGCAGAAAGAAATCAACACAATTGGTCTGTCCAGTTTTTTTTTTATTTTGAAGTTGATGATTTAAAAAATGAAAATTATTTTCTTAACTAGAAAAATTGGGAGCTGCCATATTTTTTTTTATTTTAGTGATAAATCTATCTGGACAACCCAAATGCATTCAGCGCTGACAGCTCATCTTGATGGGGAGGGAAAGTTGTTTCTATGTTTATTATACTCCCAAGAGATTCTAACCAAATGGTTTTAAAAATTTAGTCAAGAATACTCCAAAAATATAATTTGACATTAGCAGAATAATACTCCCTTGGGTCTTAAATATTATACTTATATAGAAAAATGAATTTAGTCGTAAATATAAAAATTATTTCCCATTCTCACCAACTTTTCTTCAAATTATCCTTCCCAATCTTTCTCAACAAAAGATAAATAAGAGAGAGTGAAGGTAAATTGGTAATATCATACTACCTCTGGTCCTAAATATATGACCTAGATAACTTTTTTTTTGGAGAAGTTAAGGTTGCAAAATAGTCTATCAAATCATGACATATTTGATATATTTTTAGATTATCCATTAGTTTATAAGTAAAATAAACTAGTTTAAGGGAAAAAATTAGATAAATCAATTTATAATTAACTTATTTTGCTTTTTTTAAGGATTTTTCAAAAAAGTCAATTAGGTCTTATATTTAGGACCGGAGGGAGTATTATTTTAACTTACTTAACTAACATTTTTAATCTAATCAAATTAGGTAAATATATCTTATATATTTACGACATGAGAAGTGATCTGTAACTTTTACCAGTCATCGTTGCTATTTCAGGACCACGGGTCTTTTGTTGAAATTTTAAAATCTCTCAATCCTAAATTAATTTATTTTTTGTTTTTGTTTCAACATGTTCGATGAAGAAATGTGCACGAGCCTCCATCTCAGCGCCTGTTGTTTTGTTCATATCGAAACTCTGAAAATATCTTTTTAATTATTAGATCAAACATGTTCGAGACCAATACAACACTAATAAAGATTCCCTCGGCAGATCACTACAGAAGTAACAACAATTCTCATCATGGTTATCATAAAATAACAATCAAACTAAACTAAATACATTAAAAATTTGAGAAACGAATATAGAAATGCAGGACGGCTTCTTCTTGAATACTCTATTAATCAATGTTTCTATTACCAAATTGAAACATGTTTTTTCAGTTATTTTTCGATTTTCGGTGTTAATTCGGTCTTTGAATTTAAATTTTCGTATTTTAGAATCTTGTCTTCGGTTTGGTTCTTGTGAAAAAGTTCGATCAAAACCAAATAAAAGAAATAAATATGATATATATTTTTATTTAAAAATATAATAGTTTTTACATCAAACGCTTCTGTTCACTTATATTACGCATAGAAACTTTATTTAATTCAGTTTTTTTATTGTTTTTGTTATATTTATTATCCCTTTATAAAGTAATTCTTTATTTTATTTCTCCCTTTTACATTCTTTTTGTTTTTTTTATAAATTTACAATAGGACCTTTATGTTTTCTAAGTTTTACTAGGTGATGTTAAATATATTGATTTAATTTGCATTTTGAATCATAGGACCTTTTATCTCTTATATGAAAGTGAAAATATGAAAAATATTTAAATATTATATTTCACTGTTATTTGATAACTGTAAAATAGGTACTATGTTTTTTCTAGTTGAGACTTTATTAATATCATTTAATTCGTGTATATTAGTTGACATTGACAACCTCTTATATCAAGAGCAAGATGAAGTATTTCATTTGTTCCTACATATAAAAATTAGTTGGGAGTTCATTTTAGTCAAAAATGTTAAACTTCAAATCACTTCATCGTTTTAGTTATTGATTTTTTAATTAATCCTAGTACAAATACTAGATGTGGTATTACAGGACAATCATCATTTATTTTCTATAGATATAAGTCAATTATGATAGAGAAATGATACTGTAGAAACGTAGATAAAATAAATAGTTAAAGGTTCCAGGATTTGTTTTCTCTCATTTGCTCTCATTTGTTAGGTCCCAACTTCTGCCTAAAATGCAAAATTTACGACGTTTCAGGGTGATTCTAGTGTTTGTTTTTATCAGTGGATTTTATATGTTTTTTTTTTAAAAATTTGATGCAATAATTTTATGAAAGCAGAATTTCAGAGCACTATATTAACCTTTAAAATGCAATATAAACTTTAAACCTCAATTGATAGTTATTTATACGATATTAAAATGTCATTTTTAGTCAATCTTCTCGAAATGCGGAGCACGAACTTGCGCCTTAAACGGAGGACGGCCATAACCATCAATTTGTCTATTTTCTCAACGAATCCAAATGTACTCACACTTGGGGGGCCACTAATAGTCTAAAACAGTACACACTAAGGTAAAAGATAGTAGTAGTAACTTGACTAATTTTCAATAATGCCAACCCCTGAACCAACCCTCTGCTCAACGATTTTATATAAAATTCAATTGATTTATGTAACAAAATTTTTAAAAACTAAATAAATAGCTTATAAAATTGATTTACTGAATTTTTCCTTAAGTAATTTATTTAACTTATAAATTGATGATACAACATCTAATATTATAGAGTATCAAATATGTTATGATTAACTAATATATTTTTTCTCTTAATCTCCTTAAAAATGTTAATTGATCTAATATATAGGAAAAGAGGGAGTATATCATGAAATTCATTATTAGATTTATTATCTCTATTCAATTATTTATATATATAACATATATAAATTAAAAGTGTGTCTTAATCTCATTTCAACCTCTCCATGAGGTTCAAACTTCAGAGTGTCCAAATCTTCTCATATATTGATTAAAAGTGTGTCTTAATCTCAATTATTTATATATATAACATATATATGAAAGGAGTAATATTTTTAAAATGAAAAATAAATAAATTAAGATATAGCACAGAACTCTCCAAAAACATTATACAATTGCATATTCTACGTTTAATTTCATCATGTCACACAAAAATACTCACTGAATTACACATCAACCAAACCAACCTTTATTAACAAGGTCGACAAAGATCGAAATAAAAGAAAACTAATTACATGATACAAAGGAAAAGTAAACACAAAACCATATATTTATATTTTATCTTGAAAGATTCATCTTCATCTACATGAACACTATATCGATAATATAAGTCTTAGTAATTACCAGATGCATACTTGTTAATAAGAGACAAAGCATTACTAGTGACATGAGCAACATTGACCATTTTAGACCTTATAGAAGCTTTAACCTTTCCATTCAAAGCTTTTCCAGCGAAGCCATCACTACAAGTACTCGCATCAGTCAAAGCAGAGCTAACCCATGTCTCTACATTGCTCATGTGCCATGTGAAATCCTGGCTCTTAGGCTGACACAACTTTAGTTCCTTAAGTGACCTTCCTAGCCGGTCAACGCTATCCGCCATCTCCTCGGTGCAGTCCCTTATGGCGGCGATTTCACGGGGTTTTAGGCCAGAAATTGACCGGAGTTTTAACACGAAAACTCGAGTTTCAATGGTTTTGTTAAGGGAATAGGAGAGGGCAGTTTGGACTAATTGGTGAGGATCTTGTTGGATGGTGGAGGCATAGTTGGAGAGTGATTTCAAGCATAGGGAAGGGTATGTTGTGGTGCTACATGAGGATTTTATGAAGTTTGAAGGCGATGACGTGGCGGTGGAGGTGGCGGTCACCACCGTGAGGGCGGTGAGGGCGGCGAGGAGAGAGAGGAGTGAGGGTTTGGTGGCCATTGTGGTGTGTGAGGAATGAAATGAGAGAGATAGAGTGAGGAGGATGAGATGGATGGTTTGGTTTTATAGAGAAGGGTTTTGGATTGGCATGCTTGGCAACTTGCCATACCAAACAAAAAATATTATTTAAGGGAGTTTGGTTGTATTGTGATTTCTTTTATTATATTTTATATTAGGTGTGAATGGCAACTTGCCTATTGGAATTTTCGCTCCACCAAAAATAGTAGATTATGAATTGTGATTATCGGTATTTGTAAACAAGAATATGTTTAAACTGTTTAGGGAGTTAATATAAAAAATGGGGAAATTGTTGAAAAGTTTTCTAATAAAAAAAAATTATGGTTTGAAAGTGTTTAAAATGTCTTGAATTTATCCCCAATTGTGTGCAATATATTCGTATAAAATTGAAAATCTAATTGGCCTCATTGAAAATGAGATGTACCGTCCAAGAAATTGGGTTCTTAAATAATTATTTGGGAAATAGATTTGTAAAGGGTTTTTTTTTTCAGAAAATTTTAATATAGTGTTTTCTTTTTGCAAAAAAAAAAAACGTTACGTTTAAAATTAGTATTGGATGTTCCATCATTCTAAAGAAAGAATTCCAAATGCCAAGTTAACTATCTATTGAGCCGACATCAAGATGGGGTCCCTTCAAGAAATTCCAACATTTTGGGTTCAGCCGTTTGTGGGCAAACCAAAGGCGTCAAGTGTACAGGAGATAAAATTCACATAAATTAAAAATGAAATATTAAAGTAAAATGATCTCTATATAAATTTTTATTGTAGTCCTGAATATTTTATAAAAAATTGTAAGAAAATCATTTGCTCCGTAAAAGAACCACCACTATAAATACAATTTTTCGATTCGGAAGCTAATTTGTAGATAACAATTTTTAAAAATTCAGATATCTTATTTACTCAAATTACATAATTATTTTTACTTGATATCATTTGTTACAAATTTGACTTTCTTACGATAATGAAATTACTTTTTTTAATTATAACTCTAATCTAGTCCTTTTTATAATAAAAAGAGATACAAACTCACCATAATTTAAGCTTGTGATTGTTCTGAGTGTTGGGAAAAGGTAGACAGAAATGTTTTTTATTTGAATTCACAAGACTTGGGAAAGTGGTGTTAATTTTTTTAATCAATATGTCTAACTCTTTCATCTTACATTTTTTTTCAAATCATATCATAATCTCATTTCTTCAATTTTTTTTATAAGTCAATTTTAGGAAAGAGTTTTAGTCCACTCATGATCAAAAGACAAAACTCCTAACTCATGATTTATTGTGGTATATCTATGTAAGCTCTAGAGTATGACAAATAAACCCTCTTATTACTCTCTTATTCAATTTTAAATATTGAACTTACAAATAAATCTTCAATCACCTCCAATCGGTTCTAAAATAGTGGTATGGGGCGGTATTTGAGCCAAAAGTTCCTGCAACTTTTTTTATTAACCTTTTTAAATTGAATTGGTCGACAAAGTGGTGCTGATGTGACACAGACCATATTTTTTGTTTTTTATTAAAGAAAGAAATGTAATCAATTGGATTGTTAATTGGAATGGGTTCCACAGCATGGCAGCCAGTGTTGCGAAAGTCATTTTCACTTTTCAGGTTTTACACTTGTGAAGTTGTTCTTCCCGTTGTTCTTGTGACTCATGCCATGTGATCATTTTTGCATAATTTAATAATGAATCACTATTAAGTATAAACTAATTAGTGGTTACAATTTTATATGAATCAATATATCACGTAAATTTTGCTGTGTAAGTTATGGTTTAATGTTTGAATTAATTGGAATTTAATAATCAATACCTCAGTGTTTTTAATTTTTATATTCTCTATTTCAAAGGAGTTCTGATTTTAAAATAGTGTCACTTGTTTTTACCAAAAAATATAGTGTCACTTGAAAAAAAATTCAACCATCATTTGAAAAATGGGTAAAAAAGTTAAAAAACTATCTAAAATTTAACAAAATAAAATTAGTTTATACTCAACTTAAACGATTCAAGGAGATGCTAAGTTATCTTCTTTTTTTTTTTCAAAAAGACTCTTAATCAATCAAAATTATTTTTTGTTTTTTGCTAAATTTAAAGGAATGGACGGAGAAAAATCTCCTAACTAAAATAATTAATTAGCAAGAATGACCTAGGAGATTGTATATGGCATAAAGTAAGTTATGGAAAATTAGTATACAAAAGTGAAAAATATTTTTACAATTTGTCATACTTCTCAGCAACAACCATATTGGATAAACATGTCTGTTATCATCCGCGCATTGCACATTTGCACAGGAGTTTTATTAGTTTATACATTCTGTCACAATTGATTTTTCATAATTAGGCTGTTTTGAATAAACACTTCGTTTCAGTTCAAAAATAAACACTACGGTTAATTTTGCACTTAATTTGTATGCGCGTTTTGACTTATAATTTTCATGATAAAAAGACATTATTGTTCTTCAACGTTCGATTCTTCTCCGAATTGGGTAGGTCTGCTAGCACTTGGCATACATGGCATGAAGGGTTTTGGGTAATAATTGGACTGTTTATTTTTTATAATCAGATTATTACTCATCAGTTCAATGTTTTTTTCTTAAGTCAGTTCAAAATCGCCATTTGCTCATCAGTGGTAAAATGCGATAATTAAAAGCTTCAAGTTTATATACAGATTTTTTATGTGGGGCTCAAGAAATGGGCATAGTTTGATAGGAAGGCGTGATTCAAAATATCGGGAAACCATTTTCAGATATTTTTAATTTCTTCTTCTTTTATCATTATCATGATAAGAAAACAAACTCTACGCACCCCTGGCGGCTTGTCTTGTGATATTTATCAGAAAAATATATTTCACAGTCTTAGAAGTTTCACTCCATTTTTACTTAGTTCTATTTTTTATTTTTCATTGAATATCCTTACCATTTTCTTAATTATATGCATTAGTATCATCATTCATAAAATGATGACCCATTAATTAGATGATAGGAGTGCCGACTGTGTAATAAATTATTTAATTATACAAGTAAAATGAAATAGTCATATAATCCATACATTATCCACATATGTTATGCTCATGCATGTCTGCGCATCTGATATATAGTAATTATAATTTGATTGATGATTTAAATTATATTTGGATCTATGTGACAAATTAAAACTGTCCAAGATGAATGCTAAACGAGAATCAAATTATCACATACTAATATAAGGATTTGCGTGATGATCTTCCATATTTACAGTTTTATCATTTCATACAAATATTATAATTAACCATCAAGACTTGTGGCTTCCTGGCTTCTTTTCTTTGCACTAACATGCAGTATGCAAGTTCGAATAGGCATACCACTCTTTACAATTTTATTATTTCTTTAAAATGTTTTATTCCATCAATGTTACATATATACCAAATACTCCCCTTTTCTCTCGAACCCTATTTATTACAACATTAAATATGCATAATAGGCGTTTGAGTTTAAAATTAACTTTTTTAGAGTGTCTATCTGGTATAAATCATTTGCTTTTTATTAATGTTTTAAAATATTTTATTATACTCTTATTAACAAGATTCAGAAACGGATCTATTGGCAGTGTTATTTTAGGTGCGTATGAAATGTCTGTAAACTACCATTATTAGTTAATAATTTTCTCTAAAATTTGGATGTCCAGAACTGAAAGCACATGTGCATGTGAGTGGTTTTTTTATCACAACTTTATTTGACTGTATATATGCATCTCTTTTAGCTTCTATTTCGTTTCCCTAATTCATAATTTTATTTTCTCCGTTTTAAGCTCCACCAATTCATTTTCTTTCTCTATTTGTTTTTTTGATTAATAAAGTTTTAGTCTCTACCAGCACTCTACACTCAAAAAACAAAAACTCGATCTCTATATGTTAGAATATTCTGTGAAAAAAATGTTAAAGAGGGGAAAGTTTTCAATTCAACTGATTAGCTAACAAGAAGAATTTTGCACGCAACATTATTTCACCAATTATTTAGTTATATATAGATCGACATGAAGGGTACATCATACACATGACTATATGGGTAGTGACCGAATTTAGACTATATATCTTCATCAAAATTAAACAGTCCAGGCTTCCACATTTGCTTAACATTTTAATAATTTATATTATACCATATATGTCATTTAAATTTCTGATAAAAAAATATATGTCATTTAAAATAAAAAATAATCAATCCTCTAGTTGTTACATTTTTAAATAAATTAGTATTTAAAGTATCTGTGAATGTGATGTTATGACTTTGAAAATGGACAATACATATGGCATTTCAAATTTTATGCAGTTAACCATCACGTATCTGTTTTCTTAATTCATTAGGACTTCGATGGATAGCTCATCCACGTGCAATATTTATTCAACAAACACGAAGTCCAGTTCAGATCAATAAGTTTGTGGGAGTACAGTCTTCAGTATGTAATATTCCCTTATCATAAGAAAATATTTACTACTTGTTTTAACATAGTAATTATACCTTCTTATTGCATCGTATCATCCATAGTATCGAATGGAATAATGTTTGCAAATGGACCCATTACAATGGAATAACTTGAAGTAATTTTCAAGCAGCATCAACTATTGTAAATCAATTTTTTGGGCATTTAATGTTACTTTTTTAATAGCGTTCAGTATTTTAAACCAATTTTTGTGGATCTAGCATGTTTTAATAATACTTGGCATCCTTAATTGATGGCCCTTGTTATGTAGGAAAAAATATATAGTTTAAAGGAAAAATCACACCACACATTATTAGGATGTTGGATATACACCGAAAATTTTTTGTAGAACAATGAACACACTTCTAGAAAGTACTTTAGTTTTCGATGTTACTTAACCTTTATTTTTTGGATAAAGATAAAATTTTAGGTTAATAAAATATTGATATATCATAACAATAAAAGCAAATAATGCAGCACTATGGCAATATATGCATGCGAGTCAGGAGGGCAAAGAAGGGTGAAATGAAACCTGGCCTTCTCAACTAAACTTGGATTGCAAAGTCAGTGTGTACTAAATTCAATTCAAATTCATAATAATAATAAGTACCCTGAATAAGCCTACACCAGTATGTACATATCCTGAAGAAGTGAAGTGATTGGCTACTTATTCATTCCATCCATATAATTGAATTTGAATCCAGAGTGATGTTTCCTAAGAATGGGGCAGTACAGTGCCAGTGTGACCAGCATTTCTGTTATCTCTTTAATAATGCATTGGCCCATTCCCATTATCATTATTAGAGCGCCTTGAATTAATATTGCTCCTCTATATATGCTCCATAGTCCATATCCTAGCTGTATATATCATCAATGCATTACTCCCTCCGGTCCCAAATGTAAGAGCTAGCAGTCAAAAAAACGCTTCTTAAGAAAACATGTAAATGTTAGTTGGGTGTCTGGAGTTAATGCTTCTTTTCCAAAATTGCCCATATTTATTATGATACTTTTAAGAGAGAGAAATACATAAGCATTAATAAATATGAAAGAGAGTTAGGGGTAAAGTAGGAAAAAATGCATTAAATGAGGAGAAAATATGGGGTGAGCTCTTACATTAGGGACCAAAACCATTCAAATTTTGGGCTCATACATTAGGGACCGGAGGGAGTATTTCATATATTTACCTGTGAGGTGTGTTCTTTTGCCAACCTTTATTTAAGGTGTTTACATATCTTGCTCATCACATATTATGAAAAGTCATATATTGCTTTATATATTTCTATTACTTGTTATTAATTAAAGGAATATAAATATAATTTACTTTTATAAGTATAGTAATAAAACGTCTTGATTACATGGATATTTCGGAAAATATTATTTAGAAGTGGAAGGGGGTAATTCTTTAAATATGAGTATTTCTTGAAATATTATTTTTCTAAAAACATTATTGTAACATTTTGGACCATGTATTAAACCCTAAACTTTTTAAACATAAAAAAACATAGAGGTTTAAAAATCTATTATATGCGAAATAGGAGGAATGGTGGCGATATTTGAATTATTTTTTTAGTATTATTATTATGTCAATTAAATTTGATTTTGTTCACACGTACATATACCTGTATATATACACTCTCAAACATATGCAATCTAATTTGATTTGGAGCAGTGGTAGGCAGTTGACACAGCACATGCACATATAGGCCATATGTATGAGCCTTATTGGAACAAATGATTGTAGCCATTTTGTTTGTATATGCATTTTATATAATAATATTCGAGTGTAATATGCTTCGTGGCAGGAAAAAATAATTTTACTTTAGCTTGATTGGATATAAATCTTTTAATTTTTTTTCATCCACATATTCAATTTCAGAATCTTTATGCGTATGCTAAAGCTTCTTTTACTAGGACCACTGAATAGCAATTGCTGGTATATACTATACTACTTTTGTTACAAATATCATTTTATTTAATTGATAAAAAATATTTCATTTTATTTAATTCTTTAAAAGGCGAACCCTTTAATTAAATTTTTTATTTTTCTTTTGGGTATGGACCAGACTTTCCACTGCCTAAAGTCATACATACAACTAAATCTTCATTTTTTTTTGGCCCGAGCTCACTACTACAGAATAACTCTATACCAGCGCACCTTTACATGCGCTTCAAGAAAAGCGCTGGCAATTTACACCTATACATGCGCTTTCAAGAAGAACAGCATAAAGCGCATGTATATAATATGTTAATGCATGCGCTTTATACATAAGAGCGCATGTATAGGATACAAAGCTATACATGCGCTTCAAGCGCATGTATATAGTGCCTCTTTACATGCGCTTCTTGAGGAACTGCGCATGTATATGTTTGTGGCCTCTACATGCGTTTTTAGCGCATGTATATATCACATCTTTACATGCGCTTTTACCCAGAAAGCGCATGTATAGGGTTTAATTAAAATAATATATATACTTAAACAAAAACCCTAAACTCCTTCTCCTTCATTTTCACGCGTCCGCCCCCATCTACCCCTCACCATTTTCGACCTCTCACTCCTCCGCAACTGTTCTTCGTTTTCCGGCGTTATAGCCGCCGGTCTCCGGTGGCATGGGTCTCAAAACCGAGCCCATTTGGTATTCACTGTCTTCCCCTCCCAAATCAGACCCTCTCTTCTCTTTCACTGCCTCTCACTCCTCTCCGTTCTTCCTCACCTTCTTCGACGTTTCCGGCGAGCAGCTGCTTCGAAGGCGAGGAGGTAAACCTCTTTCCCCCTCTCTCTCGTTCTGCCACTTGGTTCTTCAAATCCCTTAACGTCTTTGACATTGTTTCCTCATTGTTTTCGTTTTTCTCCACTGTCCCTCTTTGCCTCCGGTGAGGCCGGCGTTTGTCGGCGACGGCGAGACCAGTGAAACTTCAAATGAACTCAGGTGAGCTTCCTTACTCATCTTTACTCGTTTTCTTTTCTTTTTCTGCGAGTTTAGAGAGAGAATATGATTTCAGTTATGGGGTTGGGTTGTTTAATCTGTAAATGCTGAAGCATTCTTGTTATTTTGAATGATAAAGTAAGTTTTGATCGATGTTTGGAGTAGTTTATGCAAAACCCTAGCATTTGGGGCTTAAGGGCTGATGAGTTCTTAGTGATTTTTGGCTTGAAATTTCCTTAATAATCACCATAGGAATCTCTGAGGGTGGTTTGTTGAACTTCATTTTGAAGTTTACATAGGCACATCATATGTTTTGGAAGGAAGAATTGAACTTTTGTTTTAGGTGTTGATTTTCTGCTATTTCTCTGTAAAGAAATGAATTAGTTCCTAGTTCTATGATGCCAAAATTTGTTATTAAAGTATGGTAATTGTGGGTTGTTTGGTCCCTTGTTAAATGTGATGTCTTAAATCATGTAGCAATTTGTTTTGTGTGTGTGTCCTTCTCTATTGACATTTGTTATAGGAAATGCAATTGTATATTAATATTGTTTGGGACTTGTATGTGTGTGTTGTGAGTTCTGACATTCTTGTAAAGGATTTTGGTGCTTCAAAAATGATTATTGGTTTTGGCTTAGTTTACTTTGTAATTTGTTTTGTGTGTGTGTCCTTCTCTATTGACATTTGTTATAGGAAATGCAATTGTATATTAATATTGTTTGGGACTTGTATGTGTGTGTTGTGAGTTCTGACATTCTTGTAAAGGATTTTGGTGCTTCAAAAATGATTATTGGTTTTGGCTTAGTTTACTTTGTAAAGGTGAATTAGGATGTCATTCTTTTGTTGGATTATGTGGGTAAATTATTTATGTTCTTGCTCGATTGACCTCAAATGTTGTATGAATCTCTAATGAATTCTTTGACTTTAAGCATGTAGGAAGTGTTGAGGTTTGATTAGATGTGCTTGGATAAATGTGAAAGTTGGAAATTTGTTGTTGTTTGATTTATTTTCTATGGTAATTCTGATTTCTTTTGTCACAGGACAAAGAAATGAACGATTATAAATGTTTCTTAACATGTATGCTTGACTTAAGGTGAAAGCTATAAAACTCCTTTAGCTTTCACTTTCCTTTTCTCTATACTCAGAGTACTCAGTGTTGGTCAAAAGTGGTTTGAAAATTTTGTTTGAATTTATTGGAATATATGGGTTTAATTGCTGGTTGTTATGGTTGTGATGGCTTAACTAATATGTAGGTAATATTTTTAAAGTATGGAAGAATGGTTAAGAGTTTCACGTGTCTCATTGGTCTTAAATTTAGTGGAAGATTAAGTAAATATTTGAATTGGGTAAAGAGAATTATGGAGGAGTTTGATTGTAGATTTATGAAACGTGTTGTTCGCACCGCAAGTGCATGGGTCGCGCCAAGTAATAAAGTGATAAGTAAAGTATCGTTCCCGCGAGGATTTGGTTCCAAAACCCGGTCAAGTAATGATTATCGCACTCTCGCTCAATCTGAGTGATTCAAAGGTTAAGATGTGAAGGGTAACTATAAAAATAAATAAGAAAAACTATAAACAAGTGATTCTTCAACTCTAGGATAAAATGGGTCCTAAGATTATTTTCCCCCCTTGTACTTCATAAACTTAAAGAGCCTCCTCTCACAATTGCTTTTAATAACTATATATTTGCTAACCTAGGGTTCTAGAATACTTGTAAACGCTCCGCCGAGTCAAGAACAAGTGTTTAATTTTATTAATCATGCAATCTCTTGTCACAATCAATAAAACTCACTTTCTAAGTTTCAACCCTAATGTGGCTATGTAAGGTCAATAAGTATATGTCTATCTTATCAACAAAACCATTCATTTGTCATGCAAACTTCAAGTTCTCACACTATTTTACCCAAGTTCTACACTCAACCTAACCCTCTCAAGCATCAATCAAGTGAACACAACATCTAAATGGTGATCAAGCACTTAGAAGCATTAGGTAAAGAGTAAAATAAACACACATATAACATTAATCACAAAATAAGAGGAGGAATTAAGAGTTAATCCATACAAGGGTTCCAAATAATCCTAGAATCAAAGCTTTAACTCCACATGTTCATGAAATCCAAAAGAATATATACATATATGATAGCACAATCATAGAACAAGAGAGAGGGAAAGGAAAATGGAGAAGAAAAACCAAAATTTGAAGCCAAAATCTCTTCTAAACTTCAATCCATTGACACCCACTCCTCCAAATGTCAAGCCCTAGCTCCCAAAATGCCCAAGAAGTGAAGAATGAGTGTTTTCTGTCGAGCTCTCACTTTTATATCCAAGAAGTTTCGTTTTTTCGCGTCTGAAAACGCAGAGTTTTACTTTCCATTCGTCGTGCGTTCGTTGCGCGACGAACACACAACGAACAGATTGGAGGCAGAGAGGAAGCATCATTCGTCGTGTCTTAGTTGTGCGACGAAAGCTCAACGAATGTCAGGAAGAATTTTTCTTTTTCCTCTTTTGTCCCTTGCTTCACTCTTAAGCTTGTCCTATGTTTTTCTTGGAAACTCCATGTTTTCCTTAGCCTTTTGCACTTGTCCACCTCTTCCTATAAAAGAGAAAGAGGGTTGATGAACTTCAAAAATAACTTACAAACACATATTACTCCAAATTTCACACAAATGCATATTTTTCAATTTGTACTTTTTCCTATATGTATTTGTATCATTCTCAATCATTTGTCACCAAAAATCATGTACATTCAAAGGAAATTGAGATGGAATATATGAAATTATGGAGTTTATCACGTGTGAAGTGACTAATAATGATCATGGAATTCTTTTGATCCATTGGAGTACATCCTGCCTTTGTTTGTTGTTAATGGACTCACTAATTGGCTATGAATGATAGTCATGAGGTTGTATAATTAAGTTTTGAGATCTTAGTATCGCGAGATGATTGATGTACCTGGCGGCTGACCATTTACTTTGGACATGCTTATTATTGCATATGGAACTATAAATTTTTATTTTAATGAACTTTATATTATTAATTATTAATTGCTGGACATTTGAGTTCTGGATGGTTAAATAATGATTACTCTTTGATGAATAACATTTGTTATGGTTTTCTCTTTGGTCACTCCATTGAGAGTGAAACTTGTTTTAAGACGTGAATTGATATGGAAATGTGCTTTTTGTTTATGTTCGACAGTTTTGCTTGGATTGTAATTGAAATGCTTGGTTAGGACAAAGTAAATGAAGGGGGTTTGGGTTGCATATTAGGATTCGAGAGAAACATTAAATATTATGAGGTGGAAATGATATTAACGTAGCATTCTGTATTATACTATTATAGGATTGGATGTGATGTGGTGTTGTGACATCTTGAAAGGAAGGATAAGTCAGTGCATAGTTGCTGGAGAACAGGTAATCACTCTTACCTTACTTTAACAGTGAGGGTGACGTTAGTTGGGACTTTTAAAATCCTTTCTAATCCTCAAAATCTTTAAAAATTTACTTTTATACAAAATAGGCTATCGGGTGTCTGAAGTGCGGGGTCTCTCGATATCTAGAAAATGGCAAAAGCCCTGCCAAGGTCTTGTGGTACTTCCCAATAATTCCAAGACTAAAGCATCAAATTAATCTTCATTTTTCCAAACTAAACAGAAAATTTATATACTCTATAACTTTTCAACAACATTTCAGGAGTCACTGGGTTTTGATTGCCTTCAATCCGATGGTAAAGGATGTAAAAGATATTGTAGTCTATTACTTGGATCCAATTGAGACTACTCTTCCAAGTAATAGGCCTAACTATATGTGTTTCATTAATAGGTAAGATTATTATGTTGTGATTTGTTTTCATCCTTAATCTTATTTTTATTGCATTTTTAACCTTTATTTTTCTCTTCTATAGTTTGATAACAGCTTTTAGGGCAAATTGTAAGAATAAAAATTTGGCCTACTCAAAATCAACTGATCAAACACAGTCCTATCCATGGTTGAAAATTCAGGTTGTACTTGTTTTATAAATAATTGAAATCATGAATGATAATGTGTATAAAAGTCTTTTGACTAACGTGTTTGTGTTTTTTCTTGTTGCGGTGCCCTTTCCAACCCTACAGCAATGATTGTGGTTACTATGTGATGAAATTTATGAAGGACATAGTAACACATGACCAATTGGAGGTGCCTGAATTTGTAAGTTTACTATTGCACATGACATATATAGTCTTAACTTACAAAATTGTTGTTGACTTGTTATTTAAAGTGAATTGTCACATAAATATGTTTATTATGTCAATTAACTCAGTATTATGAAGATTATTGATCATCAAAGTTATCTAAGGAGGAGGTGGATGATCTCATTGAAGAGTGGTGCAAGTATGTTTTCCTTATTGCTCATCCTATTATCCAAAATTTATATCCTTCTTAGAGTTTCATACATCTAAGGAGGATGTGGGAGTATGACACTTTTGATAGATGAACTATTTTGGCTAGTTGGTTATTTAATCTAAATGTCTTTTGTTGGTACAACTTTGATGGGTATTTTGGCTGGTACAAATTAGATGACTTTTGGTGCTACAAATTATATGTAAATTTTGATTGGGATATGTGGATGACTTTTATATTACATGTAAAGTAGTTCTTGGTATATATAGGATTTTGGTTATTCTGGCTGATTGGGTATATTATATTGTGCAGGTAGCAATTTAACTGTCAAAGAGCAGAAAAACGAATTATGACAAATGAAAAAAAAAATAATAACCTATACATGCGCTTGCTCATAAGCGCATGTAATAAATACATATATACATGCCATTTTATTACAAAAGCGCATGTATAACTATATATTTACATGCGCTTTCCTGAAGATAAAACGCATGTATACGTATAGCTATACATGCGCTTTTATAAGCGCATGTAAAGCCTTTCCAGGCGAGGCCATTGCCAGCGCTTTTTAAGCGCAAGTAAAGGCCAAAATGAGCGCATGTAAAGGGGTTATTCTGTAGTAGTGGCTAAAGCTTGAAAGCGACACACACATGTGCATATTCAACGCACACGGTGAATTAATTTGGATGATTCATATACTTTTGATAATTAAAAACTATATACCCTCAATTAGGTTTATATTCGATCAAAAAAAAATTAGGTTTATAAATGAAACAAACCTTAAACATTAAATGGTTGGCCTAGAACGAACAATTCATGTACAAATATATATTCTATGACATGATTCGATGGCTTTAACTAGAGAAAAGGTGATTAATGGTGCACTTGTAAATTAATTCATCTAAAAAGACGATACAGAAGAAACTTTACTTTAATTAAGTGATCATTAGGCCTAACATTACATTAATTAGTCACTGACGGATAGGCCTTAAATTGCAACTCTACTACTATTTAATTCACAAATATTTATACTTAACTTTCAAAAAAAAAAAAACTTTAACACTTTGTTTTCCCAATAAAGCAAAAGATTTATGATAACATTAATTGATAAAGTTCATGATATGTACATTTCAACGACAATTAAGATTTGTATATGAATTAAATTATTAAGAGTCGCGAGCTTTTCAAATGTTTAACAAATAAATGGTCACAAAAATTATGAAAATGTTTACGAGGGAATCTTGGTTAATTGATTAGTACTATGAAATGATAATAATTTATATGTTTTGTCTCACAGCATGACATGCAAGATCATCAGTCTTCATCAAATATGTAGCATTATATATTAAATTATAAATTGTTAATTAGTAATGGAACAAAATTTATACGTCAAATCGGACTGTATCTCTTATCCACCTCCTTGTATCTGGGGGAGGTGGGCGATGAAAGTGGCTCTAAAGTCTTCAGAACTTTATTGTACATGTATTTTGAGCATTTTTTGTTAATAAATCATTTTCATTTTTCAAAATTAAAGATCAAAGTGTGTATCCAACTATCGTTAATAAGGGCATGCATTATTGGTTGTGAAAATCTGAAACAATCTTCATTGCAAAATTTATTGTCTAAGGAAATCTATGCGCAACAAGTCCATTAAATTAGCGCGTTTAAATTACTGTTAGGAGCTATAATGTTTTTGCAGTAGTGTGTGGATATTTTTTTAATTATGGGTAAAATCATTTATTTTGTACATACTTAAAAAACAAGTTTAATATTTTGCACTTCTTTCACATCGGTCAATATAAATTTGGATAAACATCTCAGTCAATTTTTCTTTCTAAATTGACCATTCTGCTTTTCAAAACTACCTTATATTGATTGCATATCTTAATCACCATCTTTTTCAAAAAATCACCATTTTTTAATCTTAGATCTATTTATAAATGGACAAATGGTACATATTATTGGATATTATTGAGAAATAGGAGAGATGTGAGATATATTTCAATTAGGGAGTGTTTATTGTTCCTTCTCAAAAAAAGGGGTTTGGGAAGGTATTCTCATTCTGTGTCCCATTCCATTTTGATCGAGATCAGCATGGGAAATTCCCAAATATTTTTTAAATTTAGAAATAGTTGTTGTTAAATAAAAATGGTCCTCAAAACATATAACAAATAAAGAAATGGGCTCAATCACTACTGGAAATAAGGTTTTTCACGACCACAATATTGGGCTTTTCACGACCAGAAATAAGTGGTCGTGGAATTCCGCGTCGTAAAAAAGTGTGCTTTTCACGACCACAGTTTTGTGGTCGTGATAGGTAGCACCTATCACGACCACAGTTCAACACTGTGGTCGTGATAGGTGTATAGGAGGCACCAAATTAGGTGCCTCCTAAGAGGCTATCACATCCACACTCTCATATGTGTGGACGTGATAGCCTCTTAGGAGGCACCTAATTTGGTGCCTCCTAAAGGGCTATCACGTCCACACATATGAGAGTGTGGACGTGATAGCCCTATCACGTCCACTGTGGACGTGATAGCTTGAAGCTATCACGTCCACACTCTCATATGTGTGGACGTGATAGCCCCTTAGGAGGCACCTATTACGACCACCCTTTACGCAAATGTGGACGTGAAAGGGTTTTTTTTTTTATTTTGTAAATGCATTTTATAGCCATCTGCATTCTTGCAGATCATTTACAAACCACTTTCAATACCATACTACTGCACAATACAGAATACCAGAGCAATTGCAAAAACGTATCCCATAAATATTACCTTACTTAGACAACAAAATACAAAAGACATAATCTAAGTTTTATATCTTTGTCTTACTAGTAATAAGTTCAAAATTTAGCTACAACAATCTAAGCCTATACAATTTCTGCCTCACATAGCGATTAAAAATTCTGCAAGTGCGTTTCGTACAAAGTCAATATCCTCATCTTGTTTAAACGAGTCAGTACTAAGTCCATAAAGTCCCTCCAAAAGCTGCAACATAATTAAACAATATTAAAAAAGACAAGGAAAGTACCACTTACAATTAGAAATCACTATTTTCTTGGAGATATATGTTAGAAGCGTGCATACCTTTTGGAATTTCCTCCCTTGCTTAATTTGATCTTGATATACAATATCCAGCATGTATTTGCAGACATAGTATCCGCACTCTACAGAGCCCCGCTGTCTTGGACACTGATAAATCACAGATAATATCAGCAATATCATGGTAGTTCGGGTATGGCTAAAAGCAATATAAATGAAAATGAATATAAAAATTGCTTTTACCTTTACGTTTATAACATTAATAGAAGTCTGACTAGCTGTGTAATAATCAGTATCTTGAGCATCATGCCATTTTAATATTCCTCTTCAAAAGAGACAAAATCATAACAATAATGTTATATATAGTATAAAGATATATTATTATCAACCATAAAAGTAAAAAAAAAAAAGAGAAACTTACTTGTGGAAGACTTTTCTGTGATCGTCGCTAATAAATCCCTCTAAAGAGTCAAACCAAAAAATCCTGAACTCTTTCGGGCAAATTATAGCCAGAGTCCAATGTCCACTGAAAGATATAAGTGAAAATAAATGTTAATTAAACTAAGACATAACATTTAATATTGTGTAAAAGATAACTCATTACCAATTCAAAACGGGGGCGAAATAAAGAGTGCCGCAATCAAGGCCCATCTGCAGCTCGACGTAACATTGCATCTCCCAAAAATGAGTCTTCTTACTCCTTTTAAGTACTTTCAAGGCGTTTTCATCATAAGCCAGTCTAGAAGGGCATAGAAACCGGCAAAACTTTTCCTTTGGGGTTCTTTGGCATAAACTGTGACAGTACCTATTAGACATGGCGAAATGGATTAGAACTTAAAGACTCATTACAATATTCAACTATATTGATAAAAATATGACACACTTACCAGACGGCCAAATCAAGCCAGCTTTGCTCAAGCTCTTCCATCATCAAGAACTCCTTAACGTCTCGAGAACCTTGCAACCAAATCTTCTCCTCTACTAGTGGATTCACGACTCCAGTAGGTATTAAAAGATTACGCTCAAATCCTGGTTGCATCTCCACAGCAGATTCAGATATGGGTACTTCTCACCGTTAAAATTCTGAAAATAAGAAACACATCATCAGTACACACATATATCAATAACATTGTTAATAAAGGTCAATTCATAGACAATTTGAGTATGTCGAAGATATCTAGAATCAGAATTTCTCTGATCACATATAAAGGATGTCGAAGATATCTAGAATCAGAATTTCTCTGATCACAATACCACCTCAGATTCTCTGCTTCTGTTGCATTCGCGAACAATCGTCTAAACCTTGGAACTATTGGAAGGTACTACATTACTTTCGAAGGTTCACCTTTTTTTGGTTTGTTTGTCTCTTCGTCGTCGTCGTCATCATCAGCACCCTTCCTCTGTTTATACCTTGGCTCCTGACATCTTGGACACACATGTAACCCTTCATATTCATTTCTATATAAAATACAATCATTGGGACAAGCATGTATCTTCTGATACTCCATACCCATCTTACTTAGCATTTTCTTGGCCTCATACATTGTCTTCGGAACCGCATTGTTATCCGGGAACATATCGCTCAAAGCTGCGAGCATTTTCGAGAAACCCGCGTCTGCCCACCCATTTTCCGTCTTTATTTCTAGTATTGTTAGAATGAAGGTCAGACGGCTATACTTCTTACACCCTGGAAACAAAGGTGTCTCAGCATCACCACGCACTTTATCGTACTCGTCTGACACAACAAACAACTCCGCTGCGATATCATTTATCATGTTGTCCATGTCAACATCGCAAACATATTCATCATCATCATTATCATCCACCTCCACTGCTTTTACATGTTCCACGGTAGTTCCCAATTCCCCATGCCAAATCCACTTCCTATATCGGCGATTGATCCCCTCACAAATAAGGTCATTCCTTATAGAGTCAAGGCTCTTGCGATCAACATTCACACACTTCACACAAGGGCACTGGTACTTTCCATTCTTACTCGCCACATTTCGTTTGGCAAATTCAATAAACTCTTCCACCCCGTTTTGATATTCTTCACTAGTTCGCAAAGCATCTATCCAAGCACGATCCATTGGAGTAATGTGTATAATATGTATATACACTTGTCTTCATTAAAAAGAATAGAAGACAATTGAACCAATCAGAGGACTATCTATGGCAACCTAAAACAGTCCTAATCAACAACCAAAAACAGTCTCTCCAAGAAACTAGAGCCTATTTGCATGCAATTTTTACTACCCCTTCCAGCAAAGAAAACAAGTTTTTTCCAGCAATTATTGCTAAATAGAGCATCCCAAAACACTCTTAAAATGTCCAGAATAGTCAACCAAACAGTGTACCAAATTAAGTGCAAATCAGAATTTACCACAAATGCACAAACCAAAAGCTAGCTGAATTTGATATTCAACGATATAAGCAATATTTAAGCCAGCAAATGAACCAAATATAATCACAATAATCAAAATAACAATTAACAATCTATTACCAAAACCAAATAAAATCAGTAATTCCATTGAGCTTATAAAATCAGTCAAACAATATTTCAATGCTTAAAATGTCTTACAGTGCGCACAAACTATATTAAAAAGCAAATACAAAAAATAAAAAAACAAAGAAAATACAATGAGAGAAAAATAAAAAAAAAAAAAAAACTCACCTTAAAGGAGTGTGGCGGTGGGGGAGAGGCGGCGGTGGTTGGAGAGAGGGTGGAGGCGAGAGGGGAGGAGAGAGGGCGAGAGGCGAGAGGGGAGGAGAGAGGGCGGAGAGAGGGCGGAGGCGAGAGGGGAAGAGAGAGGGCGAGAGGCGAGAGGGGAGGAGAGAGGGCGGAGGCGAGGGCGGAGGCGAGAGGGGAGGAGAGGCGGCGAAAGAAATTGTGTGAGAGAAGGGAGGCGAAGAGAGTATGGAGGCGAAGAGAAATTGTGCCAAAGAAATTGCCAAAGTAGTGAGTGCCAAAGTGTTGGAGGGAAATAAAAAAGGGATTTGGCGTCAGTGAGAAAAAAATTGTCCACCTTTCACGACCACACTTAAGAATATGTGGTCATGGAAGGGGACCCTTCCACGACCACACCTTTAAAGGTGTGGTCGTGGAAGGGTCCCCTTCCATGACCCTTCCACGACCACATATACAACTGTGGTCGTGAAAGATCTACGCCTGGACAGTTATTTACATATTATGCCACCGCGTTTTTCATCAACGACCAACATTGGCTTTTTAGTCGTAAATTATGGTCGTGAAAGGCCTATTTCTAGTAGTGAATTTTTCTCCAAACAAATTGTCTTACACAATATAATAAATAAACCAAAAAATAACATTGACAAATCTATCTTAAACAATACAATAAGCCAAAAATATATAAGGTATATATTAAAAACAAGGATGAACGTGTAGCACATTATAGAAATACGGGTTTGATGGTAATTTTTTTAAAAACTATGTATGGGAAAAGAAGAACATGTTATAGATATCTGAGTCTTAATTTAAGAGAATTATATAAAAAAATTAAAAATATATATTTCGGGATTATCTGGGATAGATAATGATGACCGCGTCCCATTTCTCTTCCCGCTTCGAACATTAACTTTGTCCCATCCCTCTGGGACTGGATTTTCTCGTTTCAAAATGCACGGGATCGGGGACAGGATGAGCGGGAGAACATGATACATTAGAACACCCCTAATTTCAACTGGGGTAAATTCAAAAAGGTTCTACATATTTAATGAGTCAACCACTCTTTTTAAATTCGATTGAGGTGGTTGAAAGTGTTTTATACTTTTATGCATAGAGTCCATAATGGAGTTACGTTTTCATTCCAAAGAAGGGATACTTTTTTTGGTAAACCCAAAGAAGGGATACTTGCATATATAGCTTTTGAATAATCATATATGATAATTTTGACGGGATAAATGATCTTATCAAATAAGAAGTAGAAGGATACACGAGTTTCAGATTCCGAATAATTAGGTTGAAGTGGCATTATTATAAATAGAAACTTTGTGAATAATTGATAGCACATCATAAAGGTTCAATTGTAAGGCCCATCATATAATTGTGTAGAAGTTGGTTACATTTTAACTCTTCATATGACATGGTAATGAAAACTGATCGAAGTCAATAATTAAATAATTAAATTGGTATTTTAAATGCGCATCCATATTTTATACGTAAATGAGAGAACTAAAACTTTCTCAAACTTCATGCTTGATAATATACTACTATAATTTATTGAAGTAAATTATAACTATAAATCTTATGTAAGAGACATAATTAAGATGAGTAGTATGTCCCTTGAAACGATTTAATTCATTTGAAATCCCAAAGAGCTTAAGTGAGTATTATTTTTGAGGGGTGGGCTCTAAATTAATTAATAAAAAAACAACTCCAAGCTTATTTTGTTGTCAGCTCTCTACGTGATCTGAAGTCCAAACAAAAGGAAAAGGTCTCTATAAATGGATACACAATTTTAACTAGAAAAATATCGAATTGTCTTCACTTGATTCAAGATTATGTACCAACTATCGAGAAATTTTAGTGATTGATTGATTGAATTCAGTTTATTTGATAATGAAAAGTAGCTTTAGCTGAATTAAGTTTCGATAGCTCATTAGCAATACATTCAATTCTAACATGCACGGAGAGTTAAGAGTGTGTACTCGTGGTCACTTTTGCTTGACTTATAGTGTCTATTGTTAATTATATGTCGTTGCAAACGAGTGATTGAAAATTGAATGCATAACGTCTAAAGAGAAGTTCACATAACATGTGAATTGACATTTCAAAACTGAAGGCATCTTAGCATTTAGCAATAGTTGTTGAGACCATTCAATTGGAAGTGATTTCTTTTAGATACATTCATTCATGATAACGACATGTAAGTTGGTACGTGTATATCATAACGCATTCATTCATTGAATTATAACCATAAATATGTCCATTGTCTATTTCTTATTATGTATCAAAATCAAATGAAATAGCATTATAGCAATCGATCGATTATAATAAAATAACTATTTCTAAAGATTCATAAGGATTGAATTAAGTTATATAAACTTATCAATGCAAGTATCAAGTATCGGTAGTCATCACAACTCACAAAGTTTACATAATAAGTCAGTAGCAACATGCAAAAACATATTCTTTTAAATCATTTCCAGTATGTTTCACACATATTAAAGAAAACATTAATCCTCTTTATCTTTCTGCTAAAATCCAATGAATTTCCTATTATAAATATGTTTGATTTGATATATATATATATATATATATATATATATATATATATATATATATATATATATATATTACCACATGAAAATAAAGTTAACATATAATAAATGAAGGGTAAACTTGTGCATTCACAAGAAATATCTAATTAGGTATGTATCAAAAAAAGAAATATCTAATTAGGTGATGACTTATATAGGGTCAAATGAAAAATTATTCTCTCTACCCTATAAATATGACCAAAAGATTATTTCGGTGTAATAGATGATGCCATGCGCCCATAATGCTCACTTGTCATTGAGACTTCTTAATGATTACATTTTTATTGAAATTTTGTAGTGATTTACCCTAATATTTAGCAAGTGATCTTTAAGTTAACTATATTATTTGATCTCTAACTTTTTCTTTTCAATCAAAATCTGCTTTTGATTATTCTTAACTCAATGCAAACTTCTTTTTCCATAGAAGCTTTGGATAAGAAGTTAAGCTATTCTGGAATCTTAACTTCATCCAAATATAAGAAGCCAATCAAGCCATGATTGGCAAATTATTTTTGGGATTATGAGCTGGAAATTGTGGAGATCTTGAAATTGGCACTAACGTGTTTTTAGAAATATGTTATACCTCCACTCCTTGAGATTGCTCATTCTTTTAAAGGACTAATTGATCACACTAGACCACATGATTTGAATATCTTTGATGTCTCTTGCTTATTCTTATTTGCTTTTGCTGTAATTAGTTGGTTATACATGCGGGTTTTCATTCTGTAATTATATCTTCTGATGGAAATTTTCTTATTTATAAAGATTGTAACTTTAGCTTTGTTAATCTGTTGATCCAAAAATATAAAACAGAAGGAGAAGCTATTGATTTGTAATTTCATGGAAAATCATTTTTTATGAATTAAAATTGCTTTTTTTCATCATGATATAACTCACCTTATGGATTGCTTAACTTAACAAGTTTTGTGTGTTTTTTCATTTTACTAATAGAACAATAGCGTAATAGTTAAATGACATATTTTGATGCGTATTATTATTTCTGCTAAACAACTATTAAAAAATAATAAACTTAACCAGTTTTTATATAAGAATAAGATGTTGAAACTCGAAGATGCTCATCATTCCATCAGAGGTTTTTTTGTCAGTATTATAGTTTCATTTTCATTTATTTAATATCAAGTATCTAAACCGAACATGAAATTTTTTATTAAAATATAATTAGAAAATAATTTTATATTCTGAGTTTCTGACGGTCTGATAATATAGATTAAACATTAAAGCTTGTTCAAGATCCAAAAGGCAAGCTGGCACTTTCTTGTCCAAAAAGTTTTTATATTTTTAAATCCAAAGATATATAAATCTAATCTATTTGGTTTTATTGGTGATGGAACTTGAAAATATTAAGGTATTTCTTTAGGTTTTTTGTAGTTCTAAAAATATTAAAGAATTTTGTTCAAAGCAAATATTGCTTTTCATTACGTAAGTTTCAATTTAGGCTCAATTTTAGGTTAATAATCTTTTCTTTTAAATCAATTTATTTTTAGTTTTTTTTTGTAAAAATTGGAAAATTAATTTGTCAATCTTAAAAGGTTCACCTATTTTTTTTAAATAATTCCTATATATTTTTTTTTAAATTTTTGTTGTGTCTTCACAGTTTTCTTAGTTACAGGCATTAATCTACTGCCAAAAAAATTATAGGCATTAATCCTTATGCTCATTGTGTGTTAAATAGGGCTCATGTGGACGTTGATTAAGCTACATGTAGTTTGCTACAAATACATGTAAATGTAGAGTGAGTGCTGTGTATTTACAAGAATTCTGAGATGAAACATATATAATATAGTGTTTATAACCTATACATTGTACCACTCCTTCTTAATACTTTGAATTCATATTGATTAATCAAAATGGAAAAGAGGGAGCAACATTATCAACATTTTCCAAAGGTCTGATTCTCGATTAAATTATGATGATATCTCTATATAACCGACTCCATATAGTATTGGATAAGTCTTGGTGTCATTGTATGATGAATATGGACTCTCATTTATTGATAACAAAAAGTTATAGATAACAGGGTAACATAAATTATGTTGGGTTTAATGCAATGGCTTGTGATGGAAGAAGGAATAGAATGATTGATTCTGACAAAAACTTGTTCAGTATGATGGAATTGTTTTTTCTTCAACCATTTTTGTACAAAATTTTTAAGCGAATATCATTCTACACCTCACTCTCTATGGTATGGACACTGAAGGGCTGGAAGCCAGTATTCCAAATTCACCTTTAAATATGCTGATGAAGAATGAAGAAAAGGAAGCGTATGAAAATGAAATGGATAAATTCTCAGAAGTGAAGAGAATGTCCATTAACATAATCACAAACCTAAATTACATGTGTGGATTTTAAATGACAGAAAAGCAAAAGGAAAAGTTCCAAGCTGATACCTCTAGCAACTTCTTTCACCTCATAATAAATTCTCAAATAATCGGTATAAAAATATTAATAAATAATTTCAACGTTCATAAGTGTTAAACAGATAACTCAGCTCAGATTCCGTGTAAATACACAGGTTTCAGTCTAATAGCATAAAAACATTCAAGGAAAAGTTTATGCTCTTTCTTTCTATTAGAGGTAACGGGAAGAGTTTATTATATGTGGTGGTAATGAATTTTTGATATCTGAGTGTTCAAATTCTGAGAGGTCCTTCATAAAGCTTTCTCAATGAAGGATCAAGATGAATATAGGAGGAGGAGGAGGAAAACTCATGTGTGTAAGAAAAGAATAACGAAAAATGAAGCAATGACACATGACACATATGATGACTTAATCAAATAAGTGTGTAGGATCATGAATTATATTCAAGTATTTTTCCCTCTTGTTTATTTCCATTCCTTCATTAATATTTCTATCATGGAAACATCGTTTAGATAACTATTCAATTTCCTTTCCTACACGTATCAAATATCACGTTTTGATACTGATGGAACCCAATAAAACAGCAGCTATATTTATGGATCAAAACTAATTTTCTTCTCAGAGTAAATTGAGAGAGAAGATTATAGTCTCACATGCTTACAGTAGATAGAAACTAATTATAGGAAAATTTTGAGGTAAAGATTAAAGGTTACCTTCCATAGGCTCTAGTTTAAGTCCAACCTCAATTTTTAGGAACCTTAAGATGCTGCCTTGCACCTTGAAAACGTTTGAATCTAGAGGTTTCTTTAATATTTCTTCCCTTAATGTCCTTTTCTATTGTTTTCTTTCTGCTGAAAGTACTGAGACTACTATATCATTTCCATTTTACTGTCTGTGAAAAGAATATCAGTTGTCAATCTCATGAATAATATCAGTTCTGTTTTTAGGTTTCAGCGTATTGATACTAGAGCAATGATAAGTCCAGCTACAACAATAGGAATCTTAAGTGAAAAAATTGAAAGTGTCTACCAGATGGAAGAAAGTTTTAGTGACATAATACTCGCAAACACTTTGCTTCATTTTTGAAAAAAAAAAAAAAAAAACTTATTCACAATCCTCCAGAGGAAACTGAGAATAAAGACTAAGAATTGTATTATATAAACATTTTCTCCAAAACAAAATCTCAAGTGTGATTAGTTGAGTTGTGATCTCTGGTAATTTTAACAGTTTAATGATCCAATCCTCTCTCAACCATCATCATTCGTATTCTCTCCATGTCCTCTGATCTACCTGCATTTTCATAGATCTTCATAAGAAGCTCAAAATTATGTTCATTATCTGGCTCCAAATCAAAAAGCTTGTTAGCAGCAATCTCTCCAATAGTTACATTTCCATGAACAGAACATGCATACAGCAAAGCTCCCCACACTGTTGGACCAGCCTCCAACTCCATTTTATCAATTATGAATCTATAAGCTTCTTCAACTAGTCCTGCTCTTCCATAGAGGTTGACCATACAAGCATAGTGTTCCATTACAGGCTTTATTCTATATTTTTGCCTCATCAATGAAAACAGCCTCTCTCCTCCCTTAACTAAACACAAATGGGCACAAGCAGATAAGATCGAAACAAATGTTATTGTATCAGGTCTTGCACCAGCTTCCTCCATCTGCATGAAATATGTAAGAGCTTCTTTGCATTTGCAATGAGCAGATATTATAGAATTCCACGAAACAACGTCCCTTTCCGGCATTTGATAAAATATCCAACGTGCTTGATTCAATTTTCCATGATTCGAGTACATTATGATCAACGAATTAGAAACCGACAAGTTCCATTCGATTCTATGCCGAATCACCCATCCATGAACTTGAACCCCAACATCCAATGATAGCACACCGGTAAGAATTGTCGATAAAGCAACTGAATCAGGCCCATTCCCTTCTAAAAGCATCTGCTTGAATATCTTTACTGCCTCAACCTCTAAGCCATGATGTATATAAGCTGTAAGCATTGAGTTCCATGATACAGAATCTCTATAAGGCATCATGTCAAAAATCTTTCTTGCCTTTACAATATCACCACACTTAGCATACATATCAACCAATGCATTAAGCACAAACATATCATTCAAAAACCCAAAACGAATCACATGCCTATGCACTTCCTCACCAACTTGGATAGACCCAATTCCCCCACAAGCTTTCAAAACTCTAGGAAATGTGAACAAGTCAGGCTGAACACCCTCCTCCACCATCTGAAAGTACAGTGCCATGGCATCATCAAAAAGACCCACTTCAGTATAGCCAGAGATAAGTGAGTTCCAAGCAAAAGCAGACTCATTTCTCTTAAACATTTTATCAAACACATCATGTGCTTCATCCATATGTCCAAATGAAGCATACAGCCTTAGCAACTTTGATGAGATACCAACATTTCTACGCAAAAGAGAACTGGGAATGAGTCTATGAACTCTTATTCCATGATCAAAGGCTTGCAAATGATAACAAGTTTCAAGCAAAGAAGAGTATATTTCAGCATCTATTTTGATGCCTTTGTCAACAGATGATTCAAGGTCTCTTATGGTTTGTTCTAGAGCTTGGGATTTGGTTTGGATGTAAGGTTGGTGGTTGATGAGAAGTGGGGTGGGTCTGGTTTTTGGGAAAGGAAGAGTCTTTTTGTATTTTTGGATTTGCCATTGTTTTTGTTGTTTCTTGGACTTGGAAGAACAGAGGATTGTATGAGTTGAAGTGAAAAGGTGGTTAGAAAGTGTGGCTATCATTTTAATGAAAAGAATAATATACTTAGATGCATAAATAGATAGGCTGATATTTAAATATTGGCACTTGCATGTTGCATCAAGTAAGGTTTATTTGAGAAATACCCAATCTGGTTCTAATATTCGTGTGATAAAAAATTGAGAGTAGGAATGGATTTTGGAAAAAAAAAATTGGCCCTCTGGTTGTGAAAAAAATTTTGAAAATTTGTAAAACATTTGCATGGAGTTGCTCTTGAAAGGTTTACAAGAGATGGTTGTTTACTTATTTTGTTGTTTTCTTTTACAGCTTTTTTTTGGCCAAATGTTTTCTTTTACAGCTGATTGATTTTTTTTTTTCGTGTCTTTCATGTTTCTTCTGGGACTGGTTGGGATTTGGTAAGGTTTTTTGCACTAAATTATGTAATGGATTTGAATAATGGTATTCTTTTCGGTATAGGATAGATAAACAAACCAGATTTTAGATTAGGTTCATGTTTTTTTTTTCTTTTTATTGTATTTTTCTTGTTTTGACTTTTGTCAGTCATTAATCACTGTAGATTGCACGCATAATTTATTACATGTAAATTGTCAAGAAATATGATTTCCCTATTAAAAAAGAGTATTTATAAAAATAAAATGATCAAATAAAAATTAATTATTGATGCACTAATGAACTAGCGTATCTGCATACTTTCAAACAATTTAATTCAAGAAAGACCACAATGTATTATATAAATATCAAGTATCATTTTCCTTGTTAGTAATAGCTAATTCTGGCAAAAAAAAGTTGTTAAAACGCCTGAACTTTGAGATATAACTCTCCTTTTAAGATTACCTTTTTTGAACTTGATTAACTTTCTCTCATGAATATTTCATGTCAAATTAACTAAAGCCACATTGCAGGTTACATCATGGAATATAAAAAAATATTGTGTAACATATTTTTAAATTATTATAGAAATTGTCAGCAACTTTTGTAATTTTATTTAGAATTATCAGTACTCTATAAGCCCATTTGGAAGGGCTACACAAAGAGGTCATTCAAACACTTTTCATGGATGATATTATATTTATTGGAGCAATCATAACGACATGCTACCTCATCCCTCACATTTTATTTAACTAGTTTTACCAAAGAAAAGAACTAACATTCTGTGAATTCAGTAATTCCCAGAGATAATTGGCTGGGAAAGGCATTCAGAAAATCACTAACATCCAAGAAGCATACTTTGAGGCCAACAAGTATATTTTCCCCTGAATTTGAGGGACCTCAGACTCACGGTCAGCTTTCCTTTAGCCTTTGCTGCAATATATAATACAAGTAATTATCTACACTATCAAACAAAAATGTGCATCCAATTAGTAAAACTAGCCGGGTTAAACTCTAAACAGTAATTGGCTGGGAAAATACTAAAGTAAGCTGGATTAAACTCTAAATGGTAATTCGCTGGGAAAATACTAAATCTAGCTAGGTTAAACCACATGGATTGCCGGTGGAAAAGTGACTTTTTTTTTTTCCAATTTGATCTTTTTAGAAGTAAGACTGAGAAAAGAGTCCGATTGTGTATTGTGATTATCTTTAGATGACCTTTTTTTCAATTTTACCCGGCTTATTTTAGTATTCTCCAAATTAGCATGGTCTGTCTAAAACTGCCTCTCAATAACTGCCAAAGTGCCAATTGCCTAAAGCTGGGAAAATTCTTCCATTTCATTGGCAAATAAAAAGGCAGTTGATAAACCACAACATGATCATTGAACACTAGCATTTATGTTATTTCCAGCGGATTAACAATCAAAAACTGAAGCATGAGTAACTATGACCAGAAACGAAGCAACTGGAAGCACAAGGGTCATCTCCAGAAAAACAAGCATCAAATATTTGACAGTATAGAGTCAGCAGCAATAAAATATACCTCATGTGCAGCAAAAAGTGGCCGAACTTGCTCAAATATCTCGTCTACTGTTCCTACTGCATTGATCTACAGAAATTAACCAGTGGCACTATAATTAACAGTTTTTAATTTAAAACCGAATACTAAATCCCTACAGAAAATAACCCTTGAAAGATCTCTTAGAGAATGAGAAATAAAAATATTTGACTAGAAGTTAGAAGTGATTTTGCACTGCGGAACTTTATTATGAGTGTACATGCAGATTTTCTTCTCCTTATTTAAATTGAAACCAAATAACCATAACTTGTGAGAATCAATTCTTCCTCAAATCAATCAAACAGGAACCTCAGTGCACTATTGTTCCAGGAAAACATAAATAATAGATCCTTAACTGTTGGAGGAATGAATTATTCTAGATCAAATTACATGCAAAAACTTACTTACCTTGTGAAGTTTCCCTCTCTTAGCATAGTACTCTATGACTGGAAGACTTATTTCCTCAAATACTTTCAGACGTCTTCTGACTGTATCTATGTTGTCATCAATTCGACCCTACAAAAATAAAAACATTACATATCATACATTACTAGTTTCTAAAATTACCAGTTACAGTTCAGAAAAAAAGGCTAAGGATTGGAACCTGATTACGGCTTAACACCCTTTTCACCATCTCCTCTTCAGGGCAGTAAAAGTATAATACAATGTCGGGTTCAGCGTCCATCTACAAATTGAACTGTCTGATTAATTTCCTAGAACAAATATGATAAGCAGTAATTTCTCATCAGATGTTACATAGTAGCATATTCGTTGCAGAAATTTTTCCAAGAGTTTGGGATAGTATATCAATATATCAATTATCAAATTCGAACAATATAGTTGATTTCCCCGAGCATAAAAAATTAATAGAACAGCATTATTCATTGCTCTGATACCATTCCAATAATTTTCTGATAAGAAAGTTATGTTTTCTGTATTTTTCACTGACATTGTCATCAATCAGATTAATTATATACATAACATGCAGCAAATTCTAATCAAATACGTGTGCACACACACAAGCACATATGGGAGAACAAACATAAGATGGAAGTAACTTTACATGATAAAACATAAATTGGTAACACCAAGAGCTCCAGGTCAGTTGGTCAATTCCTACAAATCCATGAGTGCAAGATCAAGAGCTAAACTCACAATTTCTTCAAAAGCTCTCCGGTTCTCCTCACTTCTTGGGAAACCATCAATAAGAAATTTATGATTGTCACTCAATTCCATCTCTTTCTGAAGCAATTTGACAGTAACCTCTGAGGGAACAATTTTTCCTTCTCTAATTGTGTTTAGAATCATTGACCTATGTTGAATTATCAATATTAGAACATGTTACCTGAAGAAACAAAAAGCAAAGCAGGATAAGGCACCATTACCTATATTCACTGTTAGAAGTTATCTCCTTTCTCAGGAGGTCTCCAGCACTCATATGTTTGAATCCATAGGTTTCAACAATTTTTTCACATTGAGTGCCTTTTCCACTACCTGGTCCCCCTGAGAACACAGGCCCAAACTATATCAATTTGCTGGTACCGATTAGAAGAACCACTCAAAGACACTAAGAGTTCATAATGCCAGTGAGTATAACATGTAGGAAGATCTTCCAAGATTTTGTGTTCATCACCTACCTCCCATTCCCATTTCTCACTCAATGAGAAAATCAATTTGAAATGCAGCTATTATATTCTAAAATTATGCAGGAACTAGGGAAAAATACTTCCATAAATTGACACATTATTTCTCTAAGATTTTTTTACACTGTCTAAATCAGCAGCCTCGTAAGTAGTACTTCAATCAACCTTGCAAAGCTTCCATAATTTTCATATAGATACTATTTCTTTCCTTTTTTGAATGAAAATGCTATTTCTTTTAACAAAGCACATTTCCCACAGTCATAAGATTAAGTGATCTATGACCCAAATCTTGATTGAACTACACAGTATGAAAACTATATTAAACATTCAGTAGAGAAAAAATTGTTACCTAAAACAAATGTTATAAACGGAACTCTATGCTTGGGGCAAATATTACCTTTTTCCTGCAGTAAGGAGACAGTAAAACAAGGAGATTGTTTAAGTGTCAGTATTTAAAGTGTGGCATCAAAAGTCTTCCAATCTCAAGATCACAGAACGTTTATATTCGTGGTGAAGTAAGTAACAATGTACAAAGCGTTTATTCAGTCCAAATGAATAAGCTGTTTCAAATAAAAAACAAACTTCTCGCATCAAGCAAACTATTAATGTACCAAGCAGTAAACATTAAATTTTGATATGCTCAAGATTCTACTTAAAGGAAGTTCTGATATTTCTAGAACACTTTGCAAGGACAAGGTCATTACCGTTGACCCATGTTCATGAGATTCAACAATATTACAAAAGAACAATAAAAACCAGGTTGGCATAATCATACAAATAGACTACTGGTTTAAACACCCTACAGTTACTCCCTCCGGTCCTAAATATAAGTCATGGTTGACTTTTTTGGAAAATCCTAAAAAAGCAAAATAAGGTAATTATAAATTGATTTACCTAATTTTTTCCTTAAACTAGTTTGTTTAACCTATAAACTAATGACTAATCTAAAAATTTATCAAATACTCCCTCCGGTCCTAAATATAAGACCTAATTGACTTTTTCTGGAAAATCCTTAAAAAGGCAAAATAAGTTAATTATAAATTGATTTACCTAATTTTTTCCCTCAAACTAGTTTACTTTACCTATAAACTAATGGATACTCTTAAAATATATCAAATATGTCATCATTTAATAACCTATTTCGCAACCTTAATCTCTCCAAAAAAAAAGTCAATTAGGTCCTATATTTAGGACCGGAGGTAACATGTCATAATTTAATAACAGATTTTGTAACCTTAACATCTCCAAAAAAAGTCAACCATGACTTATATTTAGGACTGGAGGGAGTATTCATGAAGACTTACAAAATAGGGTGGTGAAAACATAATTAGGCCATCACAGCTCACTTTAGGAGATCACAAGCTTGAAAGGTGAGGCACAAATCATACACAGACTATCCATCATTATAAAATAGGACCATAGATCTGATCAATTCCAGTCCAAAAAACAAAAAAGGACAAAGCCTTATGGCACAAGGTAGGTAGGGTTGGGTACATGGATGATAGGAAGAGTTTATGAGGAAAAGTGAAATAAGTAGGCAATTAATTAAGTGTAAGAAGTGAGGAAGTGAATAATAGTAATAGTACCTGCAATTGCAATGGTAGAGATGTAGTGAGCATTTGAGATATGTTGAGTTGAAAAGATTGCTGAAGTCAACAAAGAAAGAAAAGAAAAGTGAAGAGTAAGTCAACATCAGAAAATAAATAAAGAAGAAAAGCAGATAATGAATGAAGGAATGAATGCCTGAGTGGGGAAGGGAGATTTGAGAGAAGAAATCAAAGAAGAAGAAGGCCGTCTCCTCCACATAATTATGATTATTATTATTGCTAGTGAAGTATTGTGTGTATGGAAGGAATATGAGTAGGAGCTTATATTGAAGATTCTATCAATGTATGATTAGAAAGGAGGAGGATGAGACATGAGGAGAATATGACGGTGTCGTTGGCCGTTGGCGGCCGTCTCTTTCTTCTTCCGCCGCTTCTACCGCTAAACTGTCTCTCCCTCTCCCTCTCTTTTTCATGCTATCAATCATTCAATTCAATTCAATTCTCCCTATTTTTCATCACAAACTAAGCAAGTTAATTACATTAATTAATGGGTAAAGGGGCAAAAATATGACTAAACTTTACCCTAAATTGCATTTCTATGACTAAAGTTTCGTAAGGAGCAAAAGTACCACAAAACTTGGGATCGAGGTGCAAAACTATGATTTCCGTCAAATATGACGGTGTTGACCGTTAGTTTTCGACATGTAGGATGCTGAGTGTACAATAATGACCATGTGGCATGCTGAATAGATTTATGTGGGGCCCACGATGGGGTTCCTTCTGTTATTGAAATCAATTCCTGATCTGATGGGGGTAAGGGTGTGTTTGGAAGGGATGAAGAGGGAGGGAGGAAATTGTTTTTTATTATATGTGGGCCCCACATAAATCTATTCAGCATGTCACATGGTCATTATTTCACACTCAGCATCCTACATGTCAAAGACTAACGGTCAACACCATCATATTTGACGGAAATCATAGTTTTGCACCTCGATCCCAAGTTTGGTGGTATTTTTGCTCCTTGTGAAACTTTAGTCATAGAAATGCAACTTAGGGTAAAGTTTAGTCATATTTTTGCACCTTTTCCTTAATTAATCTTAGTACCTGGATTAGATTAAGTATGTTATTTAAGTTAGTTATTAACACGTGATATTGTGATTCAATTTGTTATTAGATTTATTAAAATCACTTTTAACATTGAATTTCCTTCTAATTATATATACTTTGTTGTCAATCTTTTTCTAAGATATCTTTAGGTATACTATTTTGGGACAAGGAGATTCTATTCGAGCTGATCAATAGGTCTCGTGTGTCTTTTAAATTTATTTTAAAGGATATTTTCGAATTGATGTAATATTAACTAATTCAACTAACTTTCTCAGTTTCTCCAAAATAGTGAAAGGGATCTTGTAATTATGACCGATGGATGAATGGGTGGAGTACTTTCAAACAAGCCTACCTTGAATAGCAACGAGTGCAAAATATTATGGGTTTAAGTGCACAAATGTCTATGTAATTACCATGAAGATGCAAAAATACCCATAGAAAATTTTTTGGAGTAAAACTGTCTATCAAATTTTAAAATTGGGGTAAAAATGTCCATCATAGTTATATTTTTAATTTTTTCACTCATCATCCATTGTGACATTATTATACAAGGGCATATAAATATATAAGTTTGCAACATGTTTTAGTGAAAGATTAACCGACAGAAAATGATCCGTCAAAAAGTAAAAAAATTAAATGTGATGGGCATTTCTACCCCAGTTTTGAAATTTAATGGACAATTTTGCTCTAAAAAATTTTATACAAATATTTTTGCACCTTTGTGATAATTGGATGGGTATTTTCGCACTTTAACCCAAACATTATTCAAAGGTGTAACTATTATAAAAGTTGTGATGTGAATAATTAACGATAATATGTGAATTGTTGAATTGGAATTGTTCGAATGTATATTGTGATTGAATAACAAGTAACAACAAATGGCAACTTGATTTCAAAAAAATTGCTGTCAATAGTTAATAAGGGTATATGAATTGTTGAATCGAGTATGTTAATTTCAAATATTTTCATGTGATTGATAACAAGGTTTTATTGAGGAGTCCAACTTCAAATAGGATTGCTAATTTCAAAAACTACATGGTTAAACAAAACAATTTATTGAAAACGCAATATAAGACTAAACTTAGTTTAAGTTAATAAGATCATATAGATTCATGTAACCTTAGATTGTGATTCTAAATTACGCAAACTTGGACACTTAAAAGATACACACCATTTCTTTGGAAGAATAGCACATGATGTTGTATTTTCTCTAACACCTTAAAAAGTCACACACAATAAAACATTGGAAAAAAAATATAGCTCCCTCCAAGAAAAATGCAATCAAACAGCCGGAACTTCAACAATATTTGCCACTAAATTTTAAGTTATCTAACACTTTCCAATGCTAAATTTCAATGTCACCAAACTCAAAAGTATTACTATAATATTACTGCATCTGCATAATACTTACAAACCTGAATTGTATTTTTTTTTATGTATACACTCATTTATATCAGCCTAATACATCTAATGTTTTATTCCCCATGTGTTACCAAAAGAAATGACTAAACCCAAGACAGCTACGATGAGAGCACCCGATTTAAATGCGAGTGTGAAAGAAAGAATTTGTTCGCAGCTTCACTATCTAATCCCTATACTGAAGTGTAACACTGGCAGCAAACAAGAAATGTAAATTCTTGAGCCACAAAAGTCACATTGCCTTTGAAATGAGACCCATATTGTAGAAGGACTAATACTAAGAAAATTGTCACGTAGTCTTGACCATTGACCGGTGTGTACTCCTAGCACTGTAATTTCACATAAAATCTCACGACATTTTTGCCTTCGGAATCACCTGATGATAGAAGTCCGTTCTAAAAGCCAGAAAGTTGCAAAGTGGGACTTATAACCCCTCAAGATTTGTCATGAAACAGATGGCTTGGAGTCATTGGATGATTCTTTGGCGTTCTTGGCGACCAAATCATAATTCATAGATGCTAACTCAGACAAGTTCTGTAAATGGAACAAGTAAAAGAAAAGGAAAATAATTATTCAATCCAAGTCACTCAGAAAAGAAAATGTCATATACTAATTACACACACACACACACACACACACACACAAGATTTCAGGAGAAATCAAAAGCAAAAGTCCTAATGATTAAGAGGACACCAAAGTTAAGCAAGTCTTACCTTAAAAGAGAAATTACTAAATGAGTACTGCGTTTCAGGTGGTGGTGCACCAAAATCTGCTAAGCTACCACATTCATCTCCCTGGTCATCAAGCATACAGTAAAATCAGGAAAGGACGTTGAAATGAAAAATATTCAGCTCATGTAAATTAAGTTTAACATGAAATGGAACAGACTAAATGATTATCTTAGTGAACAGACTAGCTAACTCTCCCATGTTTGATTTCGGCTTACTTTTACAATCTTCAAACTTAACAAGACATGTTCCATAAAAAAATAACAACTCTAGTTCATGCAAATTAAGTTTAACATGAAATGGAACAAAACTTCATACTTAATCCAGGGACAAAATCACATAATATAACCTCAAGAAATCAAGTCATGTTTAGTGGGCAAATATATGTTGACATAGAAGTATTAAGGACTTATGATCCAGCTAGAACAACACTAATAATATAGACTGTAGGACTATTGGAGAAAGAAAGTGATCTTACATCTTCATCTATAAAGGAGCTGCCTGATGAACCACTGTCGCAAGAATCAATCAGGTCATCAAAATCACTTCCTCCTGGAAAAAATTCATCATCTGAGTGCCATCTGTAGCGGCTCATGAAATAACTTGTGTCAAGATCTTCAGCTGATGGTATGAACGCAGCCTGTGTCCAATTGGAGATAGATGTCAGCCATTATACTTCATATATATAGCAAAATTCTACCAACAGATCTATGAGATAATAATTGTACAATAGGCCCCTAAAAATTAAAATACTATGAATAATAAAATTCACCACCTACGTCTGAGTATTACAAGGATGTTTTGAATTTTTAACTATGGCTAACAGAAGTGGTAATTTAGAAAAATTTTGATTCATAGCTTAGTCCTCACAAGAAATTGAATTCTTTAGGAAATTAAAGTCTCAAATAGATCCTAATGTAAAGCTTTACTGATAAATATTGCATGAGTATATAAACTGGATAATAATTAAAATCATGATGATGACCTTCTGTGTTGATAGGGTATCCCAATTAATATCCTTGAAGAAGGGGTGACTTTTAACCTGCAACAAAAGTAATAGTTGTTGCATTATTAAGTAATAGAGTAGTACCCATGTAAGCATGGGTAGCAAATTTGTATGATTAACCACTCCATTTATCAATTATATGACAAAATAAGAAATGAATAATAATGGCACCACTAAACACAACATATTGTTCTAATCAGAAATGAAGTTACCTCACCAGCTCCTGTTGCTCCCAATCGTTGGGCTGAATTCACAGTGAGTAATCTGAAACAGAGCACGCTTGTGGTCATCCTCAATATAACAAGAAAAAAACATAATGTTTTTAATATAATAAGCATTTCCCAGCATACACCACAATGACCCTTGATGTTGGCCATCAAGTTACAGACAATATCATACTACCTCTAGTCCTGAATATAAGACCTATTTGACTTTTTTTGGAGAGATTAAGTTTGCGAAATAAGTTATTAAATTATGACACACTTCATATATTTTTAGATTATCCATTAGTTTATAGGTAAAATAAAATAGTACAAAGGAAAAAATTAGATAAATCAATTTATAATTGACTTATTTTGCTTTTTTAAGATTTTCCCAAAAAACAACTAGGTCTTATATTTAGGACTGGAGTACTAGAAATCAATATTTAGAAAGGGGCATCTAAATGGTGATATAGCATGTTCTTCCTTTTGCTCAGTAAAACAATGTGCACATCTAATTCTTGAATGCTTACTTGTTAATCAAATCATATGCTTCACAGCTAATCTCCTCTGGAACCTTTGGCCACTGTATGTCTCTATTAAGTATTCTGTTAAAAATTTCCTGCATAGCAGAATCCATGATAAGTAGTTTTAAGCTATTCATCCATATATTCAAATAATAAAATTAAAAACTTAAAAATAACTTTAAGATCCGACAAATTAAAACAGAAATTATCATAAAAAAATAAAAACAAAAGTGAGTTATGGTGGATGATAACCATTACCCAAATTAAAAAGTTGTAAGTTAACATATAATTTAATCATAAACAAAATACATTACTTTATTTATATGATGTTTTGACATGCGTGATCATTAAGAAAGAGTAATACACAGAATAAAAGATTCTTGATAAAAATAGTAAATTAAACGTTGTACACTTGAAAGATTACAATTTCATAAGATTGGTTCTTTAAATGGTCTAAGTCTCTCAATTTCATGCCAATAAAATTTTCCAACAATTTAGTTGATCGATGTCCTAAAACTTGATCAATTGACCTATATTATACTACCTCCGGTCCTAAATATAAGACCTAATTGACTTTTTTTTGGAGAGATTAAGGTTGCGAAATATGTTATTAAATGATGACATATTTAATATATTTTTAGATAATCCATTAGTTTATAGGTAAAATAAACTAGTTTAAGGGAAAAAATTAGGTAAATCAATTTATAATTAACTTATTTTTTGTTTTTATAAGATTTTCCAAAAAAGTCAACTAGGTCTTATATTTAGGACCGGAGGCGGTATTGAATTTTGATCTCACCCAACAAATTGTCCATGCAGTCATTATGGTGATGAAATAGCAATAACCAAAAAACCAGTAGATGATCCGTGACATTGGTGATTTTGATCCATTAAAGCTTTCTAAGATGCTAAATATGGTTCCTCCATCAGTTTGATGGCGACATAAGCATATGCTAAACTAGCTTAGTTTAGGGATCTTAATCAAATAACTCAAGTTACATGAGTAATCTTGAAGAATGTTCCCTAACTTAAGTTATTTTAGTTTTGAATTTCCCTTCCAGAATAGGCAATATCACGGCTTCTAGGTCTTTATATGCCCAGCATCTCAACTTGTATTTTGGCACAATGCCTAAGTTCCCTTGACTAGACATTTAAGACTTAACAGAATATTACAGGTTTTTGTAGGTCTTCATGTTTGGTTGTTTATTGCTGAATAAAATAAAAAAGAATGCTATCATCTCATGTTTTCCCTAGAACTTTTCAGAATATTACAGGTTTTTGTATCAGAAACACCAACCTGTGGATGTTCTGCATTAAATGGTGGAATACCCACAAGGAGCTCATAAAGTATAATACCAACAGACCACCAATCTGCAGTTGCACCTACAAGAAGAGTATATAGATAAGAATGTCAATTTAAAAACATTGAATTGAAAAGAAGCAGAAATTTGAATCAGATGAAAAAGCAAACCATGTCCCGTGCCGAGAAGTATTTCTGGTGCCAAATAATCTGGGGTGCCAACAACTGACTGCTTTTGACGTTGCTTTACTTTTGAAGAATGATCTTTTTTCAGTTCACCATTTCCTACAAGACTATTGGTAGAAAATGATGAAGCTGAAAGGTCATCCGTGCTGTTAATAAGGCCAACCTTAGAAAGCCCAAAATCTGTCAACTGTCATGAAAAAGATTATAAATTATACGAAACAACAACTGCCATTTTCATTTGAGTACCATAAAAAGAAACGATGGTAAAGATTAAAATAGATGCAATTAAAAATTGAAGGAAAAAAATCAGTAATATAATTCCACACTCTTAGCATGTTATTCTTGACGTTTCACACAAGTAATTTGAGTTCACAGACATTCAGTTTAACGAGAATGCAAAGCATAGTCATTTTGATGGGAGGAAATGAACTATAAACAAGAATTTTAGAAGAGTTGAAACAATAAAACATACTAGAGCTCCAAACCATGCATGCGCAGAATATACTCTGCAGCTATCAGAAGTCTGTGCCAGTAATACCAATCTCTAAAGTGAATGTTTTAGAGCTTTGAATAATAATGACTTCAAAGGGTTCCATTAAGAGACACTTCCAGATGGTAGCAAAGTCCAAAATGGCACACAATCATCAAAATGGCAGCCAATTCATCTAAACTAAGAAGAAAGAAGTCTAAACACTTTCAAGATTATTTACAAGACAAAGGAAGCCAATAAGTATTTAAAGGCTACTTATTTTCAAACAGTTTCACAAAAACATCTACAAAATGACAGATATATGACGCTTCTGAATTCTGAAGACAACTAAACACACATAATGCTGACCTTGATGTGACCATCTTGACCAATTAACAAGTTATCCGGCTTCAAGTCTCGATGGACAACATTTAAGGAATGCAAATACTCCAATGCAAGAACCTGTTACAAAATCACAAACATAAATGAAAGATGGAAAGACCATAAACATATACTCCCTCCGTTCCTAAATATAAGATCACTTTGGGGAAGTGGATGAGTTCCTAAATATAAGATCACTTCCTATTTTATCTCAAGTTTTGCTCAAACTACCCTTATACTCCTTTTTTTCATTGAATACCCCTTCTCCTTTTAAAGTTAAGTAATTGAGGGGATTTTGGGAAGATCATGTAATTTTATTGTCTTCCTTAATCTCCTCAAATTAACCAAAGTGATTTTATATTTAGGAATAGAGGGAATATTATTGAGAGAATAGAGCTGAAGTACAGATAAAAAAGTTCACCCAACATAAACAAGAATTTCGGGTCTCAAATATAGCACCAAATAATTGCAAAATAGTTTAAATGTAGCAATTCCGTCAATTTTGACGGAATTGCTACATTTGAACCATTTTCTAATTGTTTGGTGCTACATTTGAGACCCGAAATTGTTGTTTATGTCGGTGAACTTTTGTCAATAGTAGAATGTTAGATTTGACCCTTAAGCCATAAAAAATGAAAGATTAAGGAAATAAAAAAGTTAAGGAGCTTACAACTTCTCCTATATATACACGTGCCATATCTTCATCTAAACAACCTAGATTTCTCAATAGAGAATAAAGGTCGCCACCATTCAAATATTCCATAACCAAATAAAGGTTTTCCGTACATGTGAAAGAGTAGAAAAAACGAACCTGTTGACAAATCACATTAATTAGATAACTATATCCATTCAAATAACATCATCATATTGATAACAAATGGTAAGGTCACTCCACTCATTGCTCACCACAAAAGGATTTCGAGCCGATATAAGAATATCTCGTTCAGCCAAAATACTTTCGACTGCATTTTTACGGATCATATCTTTCTTTTTCAGAGCCTACAAAATATTAAAAAATGTTAATCATTTTCTAATCACCTCACTCCCCAACAAAATATTCAATTTCACCAAAGAAAATAACACTACTTACTGGCTTTTACCTATCAAATAAAGAAGTTCGTATGAAAAAAAATCACCCTTGAAGGCTCTTTTTGTTTGGTAAGAAACCATTTCTAACCTTAATGGCAAATATATCTCCGGTTGCTCTTTTGCGAGCAAGGAAAACTCGACCAAATGCACCTCGGCTAATTGGTTTCATCAACTGAAAGTCTTCAATGGAGGTTCGATCCTTATAATAATGCACGGGACTATTACGTAGGCTTCTAATAGTGTCCTCTTCCACTGAACTTTCTTCATCCACCAAGCCATTCGTTGAGTCCACCTTTTCGTTGTTTATTTCATGACACATAGATACATACTTTTCCCTGTAAACAAAAAGTTCCATATCAACAAATCAAATATAGAAACAAAAAGAATACTCATGACAAATTATATAAAGAAAAAGTTACACGACACACACGTAGGAAACATGCGAGTACGTAGAAACACTTGAAGTTTACTCAAACAAAAAAAAGCGACATTTGTTTTTATAAATATGACAGAGAAATTAAGATAGAAAGAGAGAAGTAGAGAGTAGAAGGATACTGACGACAAGAGTGCTTCTATGCGTCGTCCAAAGGTATCGACAATGAGACCATCCACCTTTCTGGCCTCAATGGTGAGATTAAGTTCTTCTACACAACGACTTACGTAGTTAAAGTCATTTATGTTTGCAACAGAACGAGCAATGTCCACTATCTTGTTAATCTATCATGCACAAGAAATTTATCAATGTGAAGCTACTTAGTGAGTGGAAATATTTACAAGGCATAGTAATAGGACAAACACCAAATCATAGACATAACTTTCAGTCTCCCAAAAAAACCATAGGCATGCATGCATGTGTGTGTATGTATGTATGTATGTATGTATGTATGTATGTATGTATGTATGGATGGATGGACGGACGGACGGACGGACGGACGCATGCATGCATGTATGTATAATATATGCAATCACTCCTTGTAACTTTTGTTTTATAAAATGGAATTAAGTTTATGAAAAAAATAAAGATATCCATTAGAAACATGAGTGATTGATTTAAGTGCATTTTTGGACGTGGAATATTATGTCAGTTAATGCTTTTTAGTGTGTGTGTGTATTCTGTTTTCCAAAAAACATAACAACAACAATCAAGGAATTCGGGAGTTAGCCTCATCAGTACTTACCTGGGAATAACTCTCACGTTCCAATATCCTTCTTCGTTTATTCAATAACATCTCTATGTGACTTGTTCGTGGGGTTAATAATGGTGATCTAGGTGTCAAGCTTCCAATCGAGGAAATCTTTGAGCATAGATCATGTTTGAAGGACGATGTTAATTCGCGCGATACTCTTGTCAAAAGGCTCACATCATTATCTGTAACAGAAGCATTGTTCTCATCATGAACAGAGTCAAGCAAATCCTCTGAACTCGTACGGGACAAGCAGTTTCTCTCAAGAGATAAATTATTGAATTCTTCAATCAAACTAGGAGTAGATACTCTCATCCCATGATTCTCAAAGCTTTCTCCACCAGGACCGTCAGTACTTTTTGGGGTGCTTTTTGGTGTGCTTTTTGGGGTACTTTTAGGAGTACTTCTAGGCGTCCATGAGTCCATAATCTTCTCAATAGTTTCAGCAAATCTTTCAAGCCTTTCATTCACAGTAAGCCCTTTTAAATCACATCTATCAGCAATAGTACATATTTGAGAATGCTCCTCTACAAGCTGAATAGGTATATCAATCTCACATATTCTGCACCTCAATGGGTCATCATATGGTTCAAAGAAAGGGTCATCCCAACATATCCAATGTAGATTTTGTGCTCTGGAGGATAATAGTTCTGACAGTTCATGATTATTGGATGAACTATGAGGATCCACATTATTTTCTTCTTTCACTTGAACCTCATGATGACCATGATCATGTTCTTCCTTGGATTGCATATCTTCACACTTCTTCTCAACATGACCTGGAAACTTCTTCCAAGATGAAATCTTGTAGCCACTTCCAGGTGAATCCCGGCTTGTAGAATTGTCAGTTTGGATTTGATTCATTAACTTATCATTGTCTGGCTTTTTATTATGATCTTTAGTAGCCATCTCATTTTTACCAAGTTTGGACTTTTGTTGTATAGCAGCATGCAAAGTTTGCTCCCTATAAATGCCAAGATCACTAAGTTGGTGAAGACCAAGAATGTAATCTTGCTCACAAACATTTTCTTTGTTGAACTGGACAAGACGTGTGCATCGAGTGAGGATAAATAATAGGCGTGTGTGGGCTTGCTTGAGAATCCCCATGGGTAACTCTTGACGCCTGTCATCTAAATTTTGAACAATGGTTTCACAGTTCATCCAAAACTCGCTGGGGGACATGACTGCACATTGTTGGGCAGTGATTAACAGATCCTCCAAGGTTTCTCTCCATTCAGAAGGAGAAGTTTCTGGAGTTTTTTCCAGGAGTTCCACCAAATCTCCACCAAAAGCACCTAAATCAGAATTCACTTCTTCCTTCAACTTCCCAAACTTAGTTCTGATTGACACCGTGACCTCCTAATGAAATATTTATATTCATGTTGGAATCAGTAAGTGCTCGAGCTGTGCAAGAAAAGTTCTTCTAAATGAACAATAGATAACTACTCATCAGAAATATCTAAATAAATAATTATTTCATACGCCCTACAGTCACAAAAAGTGATTAGATATACTCCCTCCGTTCCTAAATATAAGACTTAGATAACTTTTTTTTGGAAAGACTAAGGTTGCGAAATAAGTTATTAAATCATGATATATTTGATATCTTTTTAGATTATCCATTAGCTTATAGGTAAAATAAACTAGTTTAAGAGAAAAAATTAGGTAAATAAATTTATAATTAACTTATTTTTTTCTTTTTTTATGATTTTTCAAAAAAGTCATCTAGGTCCTATATTTAGGAACGGAGGAGTAGCATATATAGCACTTACACTAGACATGCTATATTCTCACTATATATACTCTCATCATTTTGGACTGAGGTGTCAGTTGGCCCTATCTACAAAGAAACTACACAGGCACTAAATATTTTTCTAAAACAAATTAAAACTGTACCACCTCAGGTCTTAAATATAAGACCTAATTGACTTTTTCTATAAAATCCTTAAAAAAGCAAAATATGTCAATTATAAATTGATTTAACTAATTTTTCCTTTAAACTTATTTATTTTACCTATAAACTAATGGATGATCTAAAAATCTATCAAATATGTCATCATTTAATAACCTATATTTTGCAACCTTAATCTCTCCAAAAAAAATATATTTAGGACCAGAGGGAGTATAATTTTTTTCATATGATGTTAACATAGCATGCATTCATTTCATATAATATGTAATAAAAACACATTTAGGTAGGAAAGAAAGGGCTGAAAATGAAGAAGCATGGACCTTGATATGGCCCAACAAAGCGCGATGTTTCCAAGCAGGGAAAGGAGTGACTCCGCCTTTGGAGTTGAGCTCATGAGAGTAGCTCTTGAAATCAACGCCTGGTTTCTTCTTGCGTCCTCCACTTGTGGCCCGTAATATTGCTTGTACCCTCGGCGAGTGCAATTCTTTCGCAAATGCGTCATCTTCACCACCCCCCTGTAATGTACATATATTCTTCATTCATACTTACATACATAACACGTACGTACATATATGACATAAGCACCTAGCTAGCTATGTACATTTCTTTAACCCAGCTAAGCTAGAAGAAATCAAATCCGAATAATAAATAATATATTATTACTATGCATGACCTGCTTGTGAGGAAGAGCCTTGGAATGAGGTCTTGCGGATTTACGTAAAGCTCCATATATTCTCTTTCCTAAGAGCACAAGAATAATTTTAAACATTATATATATGCATGAGTGATGATGTGAGATTAAATTAAAAACAAACTAAGATATTACCGTGAGTGCGATCATTGTCATTGTCATCCTTGGTGGAAATGGAAATGGAGGAAGAAGAAGGAAGAGGGAAGGGAGGAAAGGGAAGAGGAGAGGAATCAGAGCGAGTGCGAATGTGATTGAGCCCTAGAGAGGAGGGTAGCAAAATGGAGGAAGAAGAAGAAGAAGGAACACGTTGTTTGGTTATTGGGTTATTATTATGTTGTAGAAGACTATCATTATCATTATCATTATTAAACGCTTCTTCCTCTTCCTTCTCATCATTATTATTAGTGTTATGAAAGCCTAGTGGGTCGTTGTCATCGTCATCTTCTTCTTCTTCGTCTATGGTGGGAGGCCAGCAGCGGTTAGGGACGGGAGGGCTTTTTTGAAGCCTAGTGGGACGAATGATGGATGAAGATGATGATGATGATGATGTTGAAGATGGATTGGTGGAGGAGGAGAGACGCGATGGCGGCAGAGGAGGAGGATTGCTCGACATGGATCATGAGCGTGGAGCTTCTTCTGGTATGGTGCATGTGAATGTGATCACTATGAGATGCATGATGAGGTTTTCGCGCGACTCTAGATCTCCATGGTGGAACCTTTCAAACTTCATTTCATATCCTTGTTCGAAACTTCATAATTTACCCAATAAAATAGTACCTCTACGTCCTAAATATAAGATCTAGCTAATTGACTTTTTTTTGAGAGATTAAGGTTACAAAATAGGTTATTAAATCATGACATATTTGATATTTTTTTAGATTATCCATTAGCTTATAGGTAAAATAAAATAGTGTAAGAGAAAAAATTAGGTAAATCAATTTATAATTAACTTATTTTGCTTTTTTTAGGATTTTTCGAAAAAGTCAAATATGTCCTATATTTAGGACCGGAGGGAGTATAAGCTAAGGCAAAATTACAACTAGGTCATAAATAAAGGAATTAACCACAATTTGATCCAAAAATAACTCCATTAAATTTTAGTATTTAGGAATGAATGATATTTAATGGATTTTTATTGAGACAACACTTTGACCTATCGATCGATAGATCTTGAGTTGCAATTGACAAGTCTTTTTATTGTCATTTAGAATTCAGCAAACAACATAAAGTTGTAAATAACAATGCAGTTCATATTACATAAATTCTTGGGATCTGATTATGATAAATTCTTTTATTTGGGACATGCATAGTTTTAATTTTTACAAAATATATAAAGGGAAAATTGATTACGCTAATTAAATTAGGTTGCCCGGAATTCCCTATTTAAATTAAGGTCTTACGAATGACCTAATTAAAATGAAGCTTCTAACTTGATCAAATGTTGCTATTAATTGTTCAGAAGTTGGAAGTAAGAGTTAAAAAAATTATAATTGCTGCTTATAATGTTGTTATAAAAGTTTAAACAGCTGTCACTGTTTGGACAATGTTGTACCAAGAATTTATAACTATTATGAATTATGTTCATATAATGCTGTTATAAAAAACCCAAAAAAAGTTTTATCGTCTAGCCAAAATTTTTAATTGCTACGAATTTAATCTCTTTTTCGCTACTAATAGTAATAGCTTTTGGCCCGCCGGATGTTGATCTACATTAAAAAAAAAACTGAAACCTTAGCATAATTAGTTGATTTTATGGGGAATTGTAATCAATTTTTTTTTTAAAAAAATCTAACTTCTATTTCTTTTTTATCAGAAAATCCAACTTCTATTTCTCTAAACAGAAAAGTTGAAAAAAATGGGGAGATTTTATATGGCCACATTTTATCCCTTATTTAGAAAACCTAAGTACCAAACGCGTAATTCAACGATGAGTATGACCAATCAGGACGAAAAAAAAGAGTAGACAAACAAATGTTTATCTAAAATAAAGGAAAAGGTAAAAATAGTAAACAGTAGAATCAAAAAATTATCATCAACGAAACTAAATAACTCTAAAACATGCATGTACCCTCTTTATTGGCAGATGAGAAAGGCTGACTAAAAAGATCTTCATGGGAGAACCATTTGTGAGAAATTCTCCCCAATCATATGTATAGTAGCTAGGGAGCTCCTAAATAGTCCCACCCCTCCTCCTATCCTTAAGACTACTCTATAAAGTCACGCTGACCTTTTGTGGGAGTTAATGAAGTGTGTTATTTAACATATATGTGATTAGATCATTAGCTCATTTATAAGTTGAATAAATTAATTTTGAGAGAAAAAATAATTATAGACAATGTAAAGCCATTAATTATGCAACCTCAAATAAAAAAACCATTAATTATGCAACCTCAAATATTTTTCCAAAAATTTCAAGTGGCGTGGAGTATGCAAAAACAAGAAACCACTAGGAAAGTGGTTAATAGTACTTAAGAAAAACACAAATTACAAATCTTATCTTTTTTCCAATGGTGATATTAAAAGTTGAAGCAGTACACAATATATATTACAAGGACTAGCCATGTCCATCATGATAAAAAACACAAAATTAACTGCATATTGAAACATTAATTACGGTAACAAAATATAGTGGAGAATTATTAATATATATACGGTAACAATAATATATATAAAATCTTCCTTTCACCAGAAAAAATTGCGTACAACGCATCCAATAAAATACAATTTAATTATACAGGCGGATTGGAGAAAAACCAAAGAATTAAAAAACAAAGGATTAAAAGGAGAGGAATAAGGTGAACTGCATTTTCTGCATTACGATGATGAGGAATGATCTTCTTCTTGGCAAGATCAGACGAAGGAGAAGAAGGATCATCATAATATATTGGCAATAACAAATCCCTCGAAGAAGAATTTGCAAGTTTCATAGTTGCTGCTTCAGATGACAATAAGTTCACCAACAACTCTTGATCCGATCCTCTGGAGGAGATGCTCGATGATCTCTGCATATTTGTACGCGATCATAGTATAAGCGTTTCAGTCAGAGACTATATATAAATATATAATATTGGCAAAGGAAGTGTGTATATTTTGTACGTAAAGGGTTTCATGGGTTGCTTATAGTGTACAAATGCCGGCTATAGAAAAGAAGGAAACTTGTGGAGTAAACAAAGGGAAATGCACGTGGGAGCATTTGGAAAACAGGAAAAGCACATGGTCACATGCATGGTGAGGTAAGCTACGACATTCAGGGTGTGCAACTGTGCATGTTCGCAAGAGTTTATTTGTATGTTGGTTTTCTTTCTTTTTTTTATTTTTAATAATAATGCTTGAATTTGACCCAAATAAAATAAAATAAATAATGATCGAACATTTGACCATATTTTATTTATGTATATACCCAATTACACACATCAATTAGGTGTGAAAATACAACCTGAGGTAGTCCATTAGCAAACCATTGAATAACCAGTCCTCTTATTGGTTTTGTGAAGAGTTTTGGACGGATTGGGAAAAATGGATTAAATTTTTATTTCATAGGCGTGACTTGACATTATTTGATTTTTTTTTTTAAAAAAATGAGATAAAAATAAGGTCCATCATGTTTATGCTCTGGAAGCTCTGTTTTATTGGATCATATGTCGTTTATACATCTATTCATTTTTAGATCATCAATGTCATTTATATTCAAATAATATTCTCCACTCACTTATTCTTGAACCATTATTATTTCAACTGATTTAATTTAAGTTCGGTTTTCAATATTTTACCCAAATCACATCTCTCTTATATATGTCGAGATTTTGTGTAAGTACTTAATAAATCTTTTCTTCTTTTAACGGTATATAGTAGGAGTAAATCCTTCATGATATGTCCTACTAAGGTTTCTCATTGGGAGAGATGTCCATATTTAGTACAATACTTAAATGCGGGATTGCATCCAATAAATGCATATGCTTAAAAAGAACAAGCAAGCAATCAGAGATTCATTGTGATAAGCATTATTATGGTCAAACCAATAAACATATAATCTATATTGGTTTGTTTTTATGTACAGAGATACTTCATCTAATTCTTCACCATGATATAATAATATAAGACTACTTTCACTTAGTTGCGTGGGTTAAGGAGAGGAGTTAGTATTGGTAAGAAATTAGTAAATAAAACAATACTTTTTGAGATAATAAATGGGATTAATTATATTAATTATATTTTTGCTAACATTTCTCAAATTAAGTTTGATGTGGTAACATTCCTCTCTTTCTAGTCAATATATAACTTTTGTTGCCTTACATTAGGAACGGGAGGGAGTATGCTTTTTAATATGTTTTAAAATAATGGCTGATAATATCTATAAGTGTTTCGGAAAATCACACTAACTCACCTACGATAAATAATACTTCCTCCGGTCCTAAATATAAGACCTGATTGACTTTTTCTAGAAAATCCTTAAAAAAGCAAAATAAGTCAATTATAAATTGATTTACCTAATTTTTTCCCTTAAACTAGTTTATTGTACTTCTAAACTAATGGATAATTTAAAAATATATCAAATATGTCATCATTTAATAACCTATTTCGCAACCTTAATCTCTCAAAAAAAGTCAATTAAGTCCTATATTTAGGACCGGAGGTAGTATTAAACAAGTCATATAACTTGTCCATGACCAGTGAAAATAACACCAATTATAAGTGAAAGAGTAGCATCGTGAAGATAAGTTATAGAACTTGTTAAAAAACTATTTATTTTCGGTGTAAAATATTATTTATTCCTCCTTATTAAACACTGCACCTGTCCAAAGTATAATGTCCTTGAAGTTGTGTGATTGATTAAAAATGGAAAAAAAATATAGACACTCTATTTAAAACAACCGAAACTATATAAGGATTTGATAAAAAAACTACATGCACATGATTAAATTATGTGAAATTATAGTACTTGATAAAAAGAGAGTCCTAAATAAAAATCAGGTGAAACTATAAGAACTTGATGTGTTATCCCCTATCCATAAAAAAACAAAAAAAAAAAAAAACTCTTTTGCATGATTGTCCAATTTCAAAGTATACTTAACAAAATGGTTTTAAACCAAGCCCTACTTGAGGTTCGAATCTCCACTAAAAGAGTTGTACACATTTAGTCATTTAATACCCTACAATGTCTTAAACCAATTGCCTCAGTAAAGGGGTATTTGTACTAGAGAAATTAAGCAACTATTTTCTTCTCTAATGGGATTTAGTCTATATATAGGGCAGGAAAGAAACATATTTTGAAAGTTCACATCAGAAACACGTGGCGATTGCATAAAAATCAATTATTAAAACTTACTTTCTTAATGCATATAAAGGTATTGGACAATCATCTTTAATCTCAGTGGGAATAAAATGCACAATAAAATGTGATTGTTTTGTTTCTTGCGACAAAAAAGTATGTCGAGTTTAGTCCCGAGAGCTCACTATCAAGATATGCCTCCAAACTCAAAGAGCACTTAACAAAGTACTTACAAATCATTCACTAAGAAGACCCTCATGTTGACCACATAGTTATGAGTCAAACCCCTTTTTCTCACATCACATAGCTAGACAGACTTAGAAAATGTGATTTTGTTATGTCTATACTTTTCAGTTAAAAAATTGAATAGATGTTAAAATATAACCAGTTAGATCCTTTAAACTTAAATTGATCAAAATTGCAAGAATTCTTCTATCTTTTCGTTTTAAATTCCAAAACAAAAAAAGAAAAATTAAAATCAAAGGCCTCGCACTAATTCCCTCAAACTGAAAACAATATTCTTCCTGTAAGTTTTGACTGAATTCAAACTTTTTTGGCTTTCTTTGAACTGCCTTCTCTTTTATCAGTTTCTGCAGACTTCTTCCTGTCCTTCCTCTCTCTCTTCTTCAGAGATGTCATGTGGGCTTTCAATATAGTTGCATAGGAAGACTGAAAGCGCTGGTGATCTTTTTGTCCAACCTTCCATTAGAAAAAACCAGTACTTATCAGAAGCGAAACATGAAATAAAATTATGTTGATTGCTGAGAAAGCAAGAGGTTAGAAGAACCTAAGCATTAGAGTTGACATTACAAATATACTCTGCATAAATGTAACCGTTAGAGTATTGATCACACTTGGACGTCAGTTGAACTCCCAATGCTCATTTCCCCAATTGCCAAGGCTAAAATGAAGCCAAATCATAATAACAAGACATGTTGGCATACCAAGCTTCCAAGCCAGAGAGTAAACAGGTCAATCTATGCTGTTTTCATTCTCTCATCGTTTAAAAGAAATAAATTTTCTGTCTTGTGTTAGTTATGTTGGTAAATAAAATTCACTAGGAAATTTAGCAAATGATATAGATCTCTCTAACTCTTTACAGAACTTTATTTCCTAATCAAAATGTAAAAAATGTGTGTACATTTTTTTCTACAGCTAGCAATTATCAGCTCACATACACGCGCGCATGGTACAGGCACATCAAGCACATCCATATATGTACAAATTTGCATTCATACGATCATACAGCCCCCCCTCCCCCAATAAAAATTCCCCAAGAAAAGGGGCAAAAACCCCAGTGAGTTTGTGAGCTCATGCAAGCATATACACATGTGCCAATCATCAGCCACCTAGCTACCATTTGCCACTTCTTTTTAATAGCAAAATCGAACACAAAAACAGAGAAGTTTCAACAAAACAACAAAAAATTGTCAGAAAATTAATTTTGGACAAGTTCTATGCAGCTTTAATTTTTCTATGGAACAAATGGAGCACAAGTTAAAATTAATATTTCAGATTATGCTTGACTATATAACTAGATTGTGGGGTCTATGCTTCCGCAACCTCTAAGTTAAGTCATGAAAATGCAGCTTAGTATAGATTATATCCAACTGATATTTCAAAGACATCCCAACTCCAGGTCATTGTTGGGGGGAGGGCTTGTTTCTCTTTTTATTTGAAACAATTATGTGGATGGATTCCAATGTCTCTTTCCTATTTCATGCATCAGGAAAATAAAGAGGACTCACCCTCGATCAGCATGATAGTGATCACTGTGGAAACAAAGATGACTGAATAGTCCGATGAATATTCATTGATATATCATCATATTTATAATTCATAAGCTTCCTAAAAGATGATAAATTTCTCCTAATACTAAAATTGATAATTATGACTAAAATTCTACTAATACAAAATAGGACATAACAATATTATTTACATAATTTCTCACAATCACCCGAGTATAGCAGAAAATAAGCAATGAAACAAAAGCAAATAAATTGATGACAGTAAGGAAATTATAACCTTATCATCATGTTAGTAAAAGTAATACGAATCAAATAAAGATACAACCAGAATATCAAGATTAATGAACCCATACAATCACCCTGACTTCCTAGGTTACTTGACGATGAATAGAGGGGAGGGACGAACCAGACTCAAGTAATGACCTTACTTTATTTCAATTTCACATTTTTCATTTGGATTAGTTGTCCCCCAAGTCAAGAACTAAAACATTAATCTAAGACAGGATGGAAATGGAAGGCAAGAAATTTCTTACCTTGATTTGTTTAAAAGGATAGCATTATAGATTCATACATGCAACATGCAGGAATTAAGAATAAAAGTAAGCATTTCTCCCCATCAGGAGGCAATGAAAACGTTAAAGTTCAAATGAGAATAATTCCCCTTCATTCAACTAGCACAATTTTAAACTCTAAACTCTCAAATTAAATGTTTCTATTCCCCCTCTTCCCAACTTTATATCTGTGGCAATAATAGTTTTCAACCAAGACATTCCCTAGTATGAAAGTAACACTCATGGGCTATTCTATTGACATGCTGGTCTCTCTATACTTTTTCTGACATAACCAAAACAAAAATAACAGAACACTCATAATATGGTAGAGCAGCAAGATGTCATAGACATCACCAACCTATGTGAGTGTAATCTGAAAGCCACACAGACTTATAGTCCAAATATTTATACCAAATAAAACACACAATAGGAAGCAATATATGATAAACATGAAGGTTGAAAAGAAGAGACACAGAAACATACAGAAGTAGAAATGGTGTGTTTGCCATCAGTGGCTCGAATGAGACATCTATAGTCAATGGTTGCACCAGCAGAGGCCAATTTATTCTTCTGAGCTTTAGACTTCAACGAGGCTAAATAAATAAATAAATAAATAAATAAATAAATTGGGAGAGAGATAAACAAAAAAAGATGAGTGCATGAATGAATAAAAAAGAAGAGACATCGTTTAAGAGTGACCCAAACGGAGCCCTTCTCTGTGCTGCGCTCGAACATGGTGGTTAGTTCGTTCAGGAACGGATCTAATTGAAGAAGGACCTAACAAACCAAACAAAAAACGTGAATTTTGGTAGCTAAAATGGTGATCTGATGTGAAGCAAAAGAAGAAGAAAAGAGTTGGTACCATGGTTGAAAGAGAAAGGGGTATAATCGGAGATGATGTCGCCGCCGGTGAGATCGAAGGAAAGTGAGGAGTGAGGAAGAGAGGTTAGGCGACGGCGTTTTGGAGACGCCTCACTCGTGTGTGTATGTTTGGTCAATCCACTGTAAAATAATAAAACCAATTTTGTTTGTTTATACAATTAAACCTCATGGAAAATCTCAAATAAATCTCTCCCAATATCAAAAGAACATGAATTATGGTAAAAAAAAAAGAACATGAAGGAAACAGCACTTACCTGTCATTTTAAAATTTTGAGAAAAGACAAAATTACCCTCATTATAAAACACAAATTCTTACCCACCCGAACACCCACCCTCTTATCGCAATTTGTGTTTTAGGATGAGGGCAATTTGGTCTTTTCGCAAAATTTTAAAATGATAGGAAAGTGCTGGTTCCTTCATGGTCCTTTTGAAAGTTTAGGTTCCTCACTTGTCCTTTTGGGTATTGGGAGAGATTTATTTGGGATTTTTCCTTAAATCTTGTATTTCACCTCTAATATTAATATTCCTCCTTACAAGTATTATTTTTTATATATATAAAAAGAAAATAAGACTAAAAAAATACTAACTAAAAGTTGGGAGATTACAATGGTGAAGGTGAAGGATCTGAAGACAATGGAGGCTATGATGTTCCAGCTTTTGATGATCTTTGTTGAATTTATGTTTTTTTAGAGTAGTTATTTTTAGTGATATAAATTAGAAGAATGTTGGATTTAATTTCAATATTTTGGGTTTGATTTTGTTTAATTTATAATAAGTTTTTTTTATATTATAATTATTTAATTATACGTTAATATAGGAAAACTATTGTTAGCTTACGCTCCAAATTTACATCCTCTCACATGTTTACATAAACTCACAAATTACACAAATTTAAACGAAAGTACTTACTACTCACGCCAACTCGTCATGTTAGAAGTTTTCTTTCTAAGAAACTCATTTTGCTATAACTCAAATACAATAAAACTACTCTTATCCATTTTTTATTTACAAACCAAAATGTAAGAAATCAGATTAGTTGATTGTCAATAGACATTAGATTATCAAGAGGTGTTTAACAAAAAAAAAACTTAGGAGTAATTATGAATTAGTATACTTACATATAGAAGTTATATAAGTGACTCACATATGTTAAAAAAGATCATTTAAATTGATTATTTATAAAAATATGTTTATTTCCTTAAAATACCCAGTTTTGATTATTTGCATTGCAAAGTATCCCATATGCGAAATCAATAGATAAAAAAGAATTTATGAATTTAGGAGACAATAGATTATATTGAGTTTTCAAATTTAGGATCAAAATAAATTCATCAACTAGACCCTAGATCTTTTTTTTTTTGGACAAAAACTAGACCCTAGATCTAGAAACGAAGAAAATAGTTCAAATGTCTTGTAATCAAATTGAGTTTCCACATTGAGTTGTTGTTGTTGTCTTGTAATCAAATTATGTCGTCAATTGCTGAATCAGAGTAACACACACAAAATTCAGGAAACTAGTTGGAATTAAGCTTGTAAGAGCATGCTCATTCAACATTACTAAAAGACTTGAGAACGAAAAATAACAGCTAGTATTCTAATTATCTATAAGCATTATAGTATAATCAATGCTAAAAACATGGAAATGAAAGCACTTGAGTAACCAGTAACCTTTAGTACCTTGGTATGGCTCAATGGAAAGCATGAACATAATGCATATGCAAGCATGAGGGGTGTTGTCCAAGGTGGAAGGGAGGTCTAGTCTTGGGGAATATGCAGCAATATTTTGACGATTCATTAGTCAAGACTTGCTGGAAAGCTTGTGGGTGATCAAAACAACCTAGAGGGGCTACAGTGTGTGTGGGAGACATGGTAATCCCTTATCTGTTGCCCAGTTTCTGATTCTATATCTCAATCATGGAACTCTGGTGTATCTAAATGGTATAAATCTAAGAAAAAAATCCACAAAAACATATTACTGAAATAACTCAATCCTGTTGTAGAAGCTGAACTACTGCATCAAAGCTGAACTTTTGTCCGGGCTCAAATGTAGTTTCAAGATCTTCAAAGCTCTGTTCAACCCTCAGATCTTTGCCAACTTTCAAATGCTCCTGCAACATTTTGCACAAGATTTACAGAGAATGAGATGCACCCATTATTCCTTGGTTAAAAACATGTAGGAACGAAGTAACGACATATTACATAGAACAATGGCAAAATACCTTTTCCACATATTCAGCTATGGTAGAGTTGATAATTTTCTTTATTACTTCCTTGAACACTTTAGAAGGTCCAAGCACCTCCAATAAAATGTCTTTTGGTATCTGTTAAACAAAATGGACAGCAAGTGAATACATTTCCATATTATCAAGAACTTGTGAGCTGAATCAAATGTTCAGTTACAACCTCATGCAGCTAGTTTCTCCTTTACTCGATAGTCTAGAAGTATTGAAGATTACATTTCATTTTTTATTTGAGATTGCCCAACAAAGTGAGATCCTTGAGTGAGCATTTCGGTTTCATTGCAAAAAGAGTGAAATTAGGTAGTATTTTATATCTGGTTCCAGTCTGTTTTTATTGCAGCTAGGAAGAGCCAATTTCAAATCTTCCTCAAGCTATACAGGAAATATTCAAGAGCAATCTTTGGAACTGAGCATAAGCCAAATGGAAAATACTTACATCTGGCGTTTTCCCTGATTGTCGCCAAGTTATTAGAGTTGAAGTCGGTCAGCAAAAACATCAAAATAAAACAAACCAAATTAAAATATGAGCAAGTTATAGATACAAGGAAAACTAACATAGATTTGCGGAGAAAAACTCAACTAATGATGAAGCCTTAAGACAAGATTCTTCTAGCCCACATACAATTAATGTCATGAAAACAGTTTCTTCATTGACATATTGATTTGGTGTTTCCTTAAACTAATACTATTCCACCACAAGAATGTAAAGACAAGTTTCACAAACACAATAGCAGAAAGCTGCCTCTGCACATTTTATATCATTATGATTCACAAGACATGTGCTTTACTCACATTACTTCAATGCCAAGCAACAACATCACAGTACCACCAGTTTTTTTGAACTGGCTAGTGGTTCTAAAACAGATTCAGCCTTACATTTTATAACAGAAATTAAAGATGAACTTGCTATAAATTCTCTGGAGCAGACACGAGCATATGTGATTTTGGCCACAAACATAAGCATATATTCAACACCACAAATTGACAGTTATGCACAGATAACATGATCACCACCAAAATTAAGGACAAATACATAACTATGCTTGTTATCATGATTCTACATAACGGTACAGTCCCAATAAATTGACAATTTACATAAATATTCAAATTTCAATCCCCCAAAGAATCAGAACACTGCACCTCCTTTAACCCTACGAAATCCTGGAATTGGCTGGGCAGCAGCAACCATTTTGCCAAAGACATCATCAAAGATCCTTTGAGTTTTGGTGCCAGATACCTCTATGCTTATCTGAAAAGTGAAGTTAGAGGATAAAGAGTGCACAATATTCAAGATCTATATGCATAATCAAAACTTAAAGAAATAATAAACCATATAATAGAATAGGCAACATAGCATGGAATTTCTTGACTCTCATTGATGATTTAGTAGGGTGAAAAGGGAGTACAATCCTTTAACCTCCATTTACTCAAAACACATATCCCCAAAGGCACAGTTCACACTTGTGGGAAATTCATTATCTTGCATAATCTAAACATGTGATACCTTTAACTCTCCAACATCATTGATATTAGTGGAAGAGACAGAGAACTCCTCAAAAGCAGAAGCAGTTTGAGCATCTGTCATCATCAAATCAAGAAAATCTATAAATATTTTAAATATGCGCTGGTATAGATATAAACCCACCACCTTAAAAGTTTCAAAAGACAAACTTGCACCTGAGTGGAGAGCTACAGAAGAACAATATCTACTATCTTTCCTGTATAAAAGAAAAGAAAGTTTCATAATGACAGTCTGAATAACTAAAGTAGTACTATATTTCAAATCACATGAGTAGATGTTAAATTAGAATTGGCTACGCTAAAGCCCTCTCATGATGGTGATAATAGTGATGATAAAACAAATAAATCCGGTAGCATCATGTGAAGAAACTTGTGCAATGCAATGCCTCAAGTATTCAGTCTAAGTGTGACCAAAAATCATACTACTTCAAATTAATCAAAGGCAAGCACACTCAAGCAACCACATAATTCAAAATAAAATTCACAGTGTAGTGGTGCCTTTTGAAAAGCTCTCCTGCATTGTGTCTAAGCTGGCGTGAAAGGCATAAACTTGTACAATTCAAGCTAGGCATAATGAAATCCTCTACTCCTAGCTTATATCTGTTCATCTGCAGAGAAGTATGCAAATCACTAAAGGGAAACAAAAGAAAAAAAGAAATAAAAAAACATCACTGAATGGGACATAGAGGCTAAAAAGAAAATAAAAACAATAATAACAAGCAGAGGTTACCTGAGGAGTTAAATTTAAAATGAAGGGTTGGGATGAAACACTCATTGTCTCAATTTTCACCTCAGTATGGTTCTAATCAGAATTATAGTTTTCGCTCAGGTCAAGTGTTCACCTACAAGGATTTTACAACAAGTGTTCTTTAAGATGTAATCTAACATGTATCATTCATACACCTTATGAAGAATTATAATAAAAAAAAAAAGGAAATATGACCTATGCATAAATACAGTATTTGGACATGCTGCTTTTCATAAAATGATTCCTTTTTTAACAGGAAATTTGAGAATTTCTTTGTTGGAGACGAATAGGCTTTCAGTAAACACAAACCAGCAGTATGAAAAAGCATAGTATCATCTCATTACTTCATTCAAGAAATAAAGTATAAAAATTACATAACATAATCCAAAACAGTTTTCATTTCTATGTCATATTGCTTGGGTTGTATTTATGTGTGTGTGTGTGTGTGTGTGTGTGTGTGTGTGAGTGAGTGTGAGTGTGTGTGTGTGTGAGTGTGTGTGTGTGAGTCACTATGTAATCTTTAGTTATTAACTTATTATGTGGAAGTTGTATAAAACTTACAAGAATGCAAAGGAAAGGATAAGGAAGAAGTTGTAACCTGTTCAAAGCTGAAAGTCTGAAACTCCAAGAATGACCAAGGTTCAAGGACAGTGCTTCGAGCCTTGGAGGTGTAGCTAGTAGCTCCAACGTTTTTCTTTTTTCGCTTTATGAATTAAAAATTTAAAATGTAAATTTTAATTGTTTATTTCTAATCCTATAATTAAGTTTTTTAGTAGTTGAATGGAATAGAAGGAAACATTAAAAATATGAAGATGAAGATTATTGTGAAAAAAATTAAAAAAACACTTTCCTCATTATATTTTAAAAATAATTTTAGATACACTTATCATTTTACATGACTAAATTTAATAAATACTTTCACTCTGAATTTTGGCAGCGTGTGCATTTTAGGAGAAACAAGAGGAAATTGAGTCAATTCTTTCAGTTTTTGCACTACATTAAATTAACCGTGGGAGTTGAAACCCAAAACAATGATAATAAAGTTTTATCTCACTAGGTGGAGTCGGTTATATGGATTATACCACGTTATTGTGCTCTATTAACCGTAAAATTATATTAGTTGTATTAATTGTAAAACAATTGGATTATGGCCAAAAAAAGGAAAACTACTATCAATAAATAGTTGATTGTGCTGATAAGTGGGACTCAAACAACCCTTCCTAGACAACATTCAAACCCCTCAAGTTCAAATTAGTTAGTTGCTAATATGTAGTTGTGTGTTTTATCGGCCAATGTTTAACTAAAGAAAAAGGGGAAACCACTAACTTTTTTAACTTTCTAGCATGTGCTTAAATTTTCCCCATTGAATATCATTACATGAAATAAAAATTTACTGAACCAAAATAAACTCCATTTATATATTCTCTAACAAATATTACTCAAGTTGCCCCCACTCCATCTACTAGGGGTTTATAGCGATAAATAAATTAAAAGAGAGTCTAGGAACCATTCTCATGCTGCTTGATTTCGCCAATAATTCAACCTTTCACATACAAAAATTGTTACTGATTGATTCACCAACAACTCAGAACAATCAGAATCGCCAGCCATTGATGATCTGAAAACAAAAGATGAATATTTAGGGCCATGCCCTACAAACTAGAACCTACACTTCTTATACTTCTGTAAAGACATTGATGAATTCTAAATAGGAGTATAATCCTATTCAAACTGTAGGAATGGGCAGGTTTTATCTTCCGATTTCTATTGGTGATTTGAGTCTATGAAAAGTCAAAATCAGCTATGAGGAATTGTCCCTAATGGAAAGGGAAGCTTTTATCTTGTCAGCAAGAAGTGGCAGCATCTTAATGCTATCCTGGATTGATTGATCAGCACATGAAACCATATCATTCATAGCTCCTGGTTTTTTCTGCATCTTAGCTGCCTCATACTTATCTTGGCACACCATTAGAGACCTATTCAACCTTTCCTGCAATCAGTTCATCAGCCCCAGTCAGATCAAAGAGAAAAGCTATCAACTACCAAACGAAATCCAGCAAGTAAAGGCGTAGATTTAAAAATTACAGAAATTGAAAGGGACACACCACACACGAAAACCTGAGCATTTAGATCTTAAACTTGAGCTTGTCAGCTATTTCATGAGGATGTAATCTAAAGCTTTATAAGCAAATCACACAAGTACAAGATGGCTGGTTGACATTATTAAACCAATCATCGTCCATAGCATTTTTACACATTTGACAACTAAAATACTGAGGTATATGAAAAAAAGACAAGTCTTGGCTAATATATTAGCCATAGGGTATCTTTTCAATTCAAGAATAAATGTAATTTCTCATGGTAGAGGGGAGGATTCACCCTACACACACACACAGACACACACACACATTTTTTCCTAAAATGGCATTTTGAAGGCAAATTAGCAGCAGAAGAGTTGACATTATTGACAACCATAGCTAGCAATAAAATTAGGATACATGCAAAAGAAGAGGAGCATTAACAAATCATGGCAAGGTCAAAGGTAGTAGGTTAGCAAGCAGCCACCATTAACATTGCGAAATCTTATTGCATCAGTTAGTTTATGAATCTATACTTGTTTTAACATTGCATCAGTTCGTTCTTATCCTTATTTTTTACCGGCACACATTGCTCAATTAACATTATATAATTGAACCTCATTAGATTTTCTGTAAAGGCTTGCATATGTATTCCACAAAATAAACATCCTACATTTGAGGAAAAAATAGATGACCAGGAAGTTAAATGAGGATAAATATGATGATTGTAGAGCTCACTTGAAACTGAGCCATCTCATGATCAAACTTTTGTTGAGCATTTGAGAGAGGAATAGAGCAATTGTCAACACACGTGCCTATTTCTTCCTGCTTTCTGCTTCTGTCAAAGCATTCATATGCACATCTGAAGTAAGCTTTCTGCAAAAATCAACAAAACAAGGAACAAGGACAACTTGTAATCCAGCAACTCAAAGAAAAAAAAAACCACTTCATGTGCAGTTAATATCACCATATTCCATATTGCACACAAACAAAATAAGGTGACACTAATGTTGCAACACGGTCATATCACTCAGACCGATGATTAGACCGACGGTCAAACTGATAACCATTAAGCAGGTGGATAGTTAAACTGGTCCGACCATCTGGTCCAACACTCATCATTGTATGATGTAACAACATTGTATTTATTTCTAATTTCTAAGTCCTTATTTCCTTTACATTCTACTCCCTCCGGTCCTAAATATAAGTCACGATTGACTTTTTAGGAAAATACTAAAAAAACATAAGTCAATTATAAATTGTTTTACCTAATTTTTTCCTTATACTAGTTTGTTTAACATATAAACTAATGACTAATCTAAAAATATATCAAATATATCATAATTTAATAACATATTCTGTAACCTTAACATCTCCAAAAAAAAAAGTCAACCGTATATTTAGGACCGGAGGGAGTAATGATTAAGCCATGAAAAGGGACCTGAAGGGTAAAATTGACATGGTCTTGGATAGGAGGTAAATGGGTTTGAGCGGCTGCGTTGACTTGTTGAAGTTTCTGTTGCAATCTCTGGGAAGCTATTTGTTCTTCAGCAGCTGCCAAGTGATCCATTCCTTTCACACGTGCAGGAGGAAGAAGGAAGAAGGTGGGTTTAGGAGTTACTGAGTTAGGGGTTTAGGACAGTGATGAGGGTTTAAGGCCAACGGTTTGGTCTCCTTAGCTCTTTCTCATGAGCCGGCCCACTGGCCCAATTATAATAGTCTTCAGCTTAATTAAAAAATTCAGTTGTCATCATTTTAATGTTCATATTTGATCATGTGGAGTGCTTTTTTTATACAAAAAAAATATTGATCAACATATGTGTGATTTTTTTTTATTTCTTTTGCTTATAATTGGTTATATATCTTCTTTACTATTGTAGGAGAGCCGGTCCCAAATAGTTTAGGAGGAGAATTTCAGTTAGTACTTAGTACACTCTCAATAATTTGTCAAATAATCCATATAAATTTTTTAAACATCAATGCATAGGGAGAAAATGAAATAAAATCTTGGCCGTTGGATGGATTCATTGCTGTTCTATCATTTACAAGATAAATATGTGAATTTTTGACATAGATGAAGATATCAAATGAAGATATTTTCGATGAAATAAGTGAATCTAAAACAATAGTATGAACAAGAAAGTGTGTTATTTATAAACAAATATGGAACTTTTTAAGACATGTATTTTTATTTCCAACATACATGAATGTATTAATCAAGGGTCTTGTGTCAAGCTTTAGATCCATTGTCGTCAGGATAATTACTTCGAATTAGCAAGATTCTCCTCATTGTCAAAACTCAAAATACATTCTTATGATTTAAATTAGATGGTTACTAATAACTTCATTTGCACACACATCACGGATGAATCATATAACTCCAGGGGAATTCGTAGCGATTAAGATGGTTCCTGATATTGATATTGGTGATATATAGGAATTAAGATATTTCAGATTATTGGTGATAGATATTGATTGACTGATCATTACATGGGAAAAATAAAGACGGATCCTTAAAAAAGAAAAAATGGTTAAGTCCTCAATATTTTTTAATGGCCATCATAGTTGATGGAAAATATGTGTGTGTGTGTGTGTGGTATTTTTCTCCCTGGCTTATTTGTTATACTACTCACCCAGTAAACAAAAGTAGACATGAAAAAAGTAAGTTTAAACAATTTTAACCGCTATATTGTGGCAGAAATTAGTTAAAAATGCCTCATAATTTTAAAATGGGAGACCAATGCATTTTACTTGGATCGAAATTCGAGAGCCATATTCAACAGGGGCATATGGCATAAGGAGGAAGCATTAAAATGATAATTGTATCTTCAAAATCCATCATGAACATAATGTTAACTAAGACGACTTGTGAGCTAGAATCCTTGACATGTACAGAATCTTGTCCATTGATGCTATGATCATCAAGCAAGGCATACAGTAAGATAGCCAGAAAAATCAGACATGTTTCTGATCCTTCTTACATGGTCCGAGTTCCTAAAATCATTAAGTTTAACAGACAGCTTAATAAACTTGAACTTCATCAGATTCATCTTTCAGCCTAAGTTTAACAAACAGTTTAAGAAACTTAAACTACATCAGAATCATCTTTCAGCCCTTCAGAAAATCACCCACAAGCTTTAAGTTTCAATCTTCCTTAATAGCAAGAACATGTTCTGATCGACCTTAAACTTGAGACAGTTGGAAGAATCGCCCCTCAGCATCATCTGTAGCCCTCCAAAAGATACATAGACCTCCCTGGAGAAAGACAAAAAAACTAGGTAGAAAAATGAATGTGTTTTTGGTACATATAAGTTCAATGATTTCATGATTAGATAAGCGGGTAATTCATGGATGAAGGAATCAATGGACCGAATAAAACAGGAAATTCCAATGATTTTGATACACTGGGAATATCTTTTGTTGTTGCATATACTGAAATAAGCAATACACAAGCGTACTTATAATGATGTAACAAAACTAGTGAATAACAGGTCAACTTGAAATAAAATGTAAAACTGGGTTCAAGCAAACATCCCATGTAATATGTTGTATCAAACAAAAATGAAAATGTCAAGGGGATACTATATTTACGTACACTTCAGTTTCATCTTTAGAACCTTCTTTTGTGATGTCATACAACCGGCCATGCATGATGTACTCAAACTTCTCTTGAATGGACACCTCACCATCCTGGAGATAAAGTAACAAGTTCAGTAGAAAGAAAATTTGGCCTTCTTTTATAGAGGCCCAAAACAAAATAATGTCCACGGGCACTGACACAATTTCCTCGTCAACTGAATGATGGCAGCTAGATATAGTCATCATAAAAAATTTCTCACCCCATCATAGGTCATGTGGTTCATAGTTCAGGCTTCAAAATAAATGCATTTTGCAAACACTATTAAGAGCATAGACGTAGTTGTAAGCAATGCGTTCAATTGGCAAACAATTCATGGATGTAGTGAAAAGGATTTAAATAATAAGAAAATCAAATAGACCAGAAGTAATTAATGCGGGTAGAACAACAGTGATTATCAGAAACAATAAATTCCAGAACGAGGCAGTAAACAACTGCTAGCTCTGACTCTGATTGCGTCTTTCTCTCGTGTCATTAAAAACAAGTACATATGGATGAGAGGCAGAATTTTATACATAATCAAATAATTATTGACGCACTTTGATAACTTAGGATAACGGAGTTGACTACCTATTTATGACCAAACATTTGAATCTTGAACCTCCCAAAACTTCCAAAATTTTGGAAATTACAGTGTTACACATTGATAGTTATTATTCTTTGTCACCTCTCAAATCTCAGCTATGAGACTTCTGCTATGTCATGACCATCATTAGCACACTTCAACTAAACTGTACTCTTTTTTCCATTAAGTTTGACCAAAAAAACTAAGATATACAAAATTATTTAAAAAATTTCCTAAACTCCAGCATGAACTAATCAGTTTATTTTTTTCCCATAGAGTTCACTGCATTTTAGTAGAGGTAGCCAATATTGAACATTACATTTTGAAATGATCTTTCAAATTGTAGAATCCTTTTATTTCCATTGCATTTGATGCTTTGTCGTTCAAATATTGACAAAACCAGTATTACGTAGAAGTTGTCACAATTCAATATATCAACATTGTTAAAACATATCCAAGTTCACACAACACAAGTTGATAAATGAAATATAGATAACTTCATTGGATAGAAAAAATACATACACAAGCTATATGAAGTAGGCAAAAAGGGAATAACATTTGAGAAATTGAAACATATAAAGAGAAAAGTAAACAGATGTAAAGAGAACTATGTGTACCTTTGTACTAAAAACTAGAGAGGGAGACAGAACCATCAAGAATCTTTCATTTTTTTTCAATGGATAAAGCTCAGTATGTAAATCCAGACGCATGTACATGTCACACTTCTCACTTTTAGCTACTATCCGAGACACTAAAAGAAAGTATTCAGAAAGTCAGGCCTTATAAGCACAACATGAATGTAAGGAAAAGAGGAAAATCAATAAACACACATTCAGGGCTATATATCCAGTAAGACTGTAAGCATGATATGTGAAAATCATGAAGACTAAATACCCATTGAAAACAAGATAAGATATTGCTAATTGAATAATATAGTAGCTAAGGACTAATCTAATTGAGTTGCAGAGCCTCAAAACCTCTATTATGGACATCCATACACATATTTCATTAGTTCATAATCATTTTCTGAATTCAAAGATTTCACATTTCATTTCTATATCATTCTAATATTTTGAGGAGTATCAGTCATGATTCAACTGCCATTTAAAATCTAATGGGCAAACACCTTTTAATTGTGTATCTAGTAGTTCAATCCTAGCCATGAAAATATGTTTTCCTTAAAATCACTTAACTAAGCATGCCCACAACAGAAAAAGCAATAAGAAACAACATCTTCACTAATGCCTTCTTCACCATGACATATGCCACTACAGTTAACGTCCTTTAGATCATAAAGTTTTCTTTTTAATATGCTTCCAAACACAAACCCAACACAAGAGAGCATTAAAATAGATAAGTCATAACACACAGCACAATACTCGTAGCTATCCACAGAAATGAGTTCCTCATAGAATCTTCATTAGTAATCAAAACCAATTATGCCCAAAAAAAAAACCAAAAAAGGTGCAATTAATACCGAAACAAGCATTCACCTATGATGTTCAAAAAGAGAAAAAAGCACACCTTTATCATACTTTTTACCCTCAGGGTCTACTTCCTCAACCTTGAAGATGTCGTCAAACAGAAACTCACTCATCCTTCGAAAGCAATGTATGCCCTGCTGACCAAATAAGTTGTGAAAGAAGAGAAGAGAAGCCTCAGAAAATATAACAAGTTAGAGAAAGTGAAAACTGAAGACTAAAACGCCATAAGTGAAAAGGGGAGTGAGTGAGTTTTTCACTCAATGCAAGCAAGGGGAGAAGTTAAAAGAAGAAGGCAGGGAAAGGATGAAAAGAAGAAAAAAGAGAGTAGAGTGTAAAAAAGCAAAAACCTCAAATCAGGAAGGTTGCCTGCGGCGGATAGTCTGGCTGGACACGGATGGGTGAATGTATGTGCGTGTCTGTATTGTTTTTGGAAGATATACTTTTTTTTGGAAGGGTGTGTGTATTTAATTATTTATAATTTATAATTTATAATTATAATAGGGTTAATATATATTCTCACCAACAAACAATTAGTGAAATTTTAATTTGTCCACCGAACAAAAAAAAAAGTATTACATTGGTCAAATGGACATATGAGCAATATAATTCAATTATGAAAAGTCTCTCATGTCCCTCACTCATTAAATAAAATAACAAATAATTTTTTGGGTCTCACTTTTGCTCATAAAAAATTTTGTGGGTACCTCATTTGCTCATAAAAGATGTGATGAAGATGGGGGCATTTTTTTATGAGCAAACGTGGACCCACAAAATGATTTTTGTTTATTTTGACGAAGGGTAGAAGAGACTTTTTATAATTGAATTATATTGCTCCTAAGTCTCATTGGCCACTGCAATACTTCTTTTTGTTCATTAACTAAATTGAGAACATTTATTGTTTGTTAGCCAAATTGACACTTCAGTAATTGTTTATTGATCAGAATGTATATTAACTCTTTTTAATAACATGTGAGGGCAAAGAACATTGGACTGATAAATTTGTTTTCTTTATATCTTTAATTTCTAAAAATATAGTCATTATTAAAATATAAGGTGAACAATATATTGTTTAGGCTGATTTTGAAAGAAAATTTTTGGGTAAACGGTAGGTGCTTCATGTAACATGTAATTTCTAATTAAAAATTTAGTCATTGTTTAAGCTAATTGCTAAAAGCATTGTGGTTATCAGCTTAAACAATGACTAAATTGTTATTGTTATCAGCTTACAACTTCTAGGGTTTTTTTTTACAAAAAAACCCTAGAAGATGTAATTTATAGCTCATGCGACCACATCTTAACTATCTTTCTTTTATAGGACCTCTAATTAATTTTTCCTAAAATTTATTTACTTAATGAATTGTAAGTTGAGTTGAATGATACACAAAAACCATTGTGGTTATCATGTATAATTTAGCCTATAACTGCTTGTGATTATGATAGTTTGGAATCTGAAATGGAGGATTAAAAGTTAGATGTTGAAATGGAAGAGGGGGACTGTTGACATAATTTCTGTCTTCCTCGCCGTAGTTACTTAAAATTTCCTCTACTAGTATAATAGCAGTTAAAAATTTCTGTTTTCCTCGCCGTAGTTACTAGTATATCACTAAATTTAATAGATAAAAAACTGTTTGAAATCGTTTAACTGATTTATTCAAATTTTCTTTTTCTTAAGCTGAAAAGAAGTGACAAAGTATATTACAAAGAAAACCACAATCCTAAGGCAATATACCCACAAAAGTGATGCATTTGTTCCACAAGCTACAATTTTGGTAATTTGGTCACACTAACAAGAAAGTCTATGCCTTTGATGGAATACTTGTCTAAGCTCCTTTCTGGCTTTTCTCTTGTTCAAACTTATCTATGGCTACTTGTAGCTCATCTGTACCGCCAACAGCCCTCATGGTGTAGAAGTACACCCCGAAGACAAATGCAGACAAGCCCCCAGCTACTACCAGATTCTTTGCCTTGGGCGTGAGACCTCCAAACCCAGCCATCTAGGCAAAAATGAGAAAAGATTTTATTAGGAAGTTGCGTGGTGTCACAATTATGTTTTCAATGATGCAAGTGCAGAAAATTATGAGATAAGTTAGGAAATAGATGATTTTCTCAATAGCTACCGAATGTTAAGAGTACAAATGATGCAATACTTGAGAAAATAATTAAAGGACTAAAAGGTATATTTGAACATTCAAGTTGGCATCAAACTTTGGTAAAAATACTTCACACTGTTGCATGTATGCTCCCTTAAGTTGAAGGAAACGTGACTATTAGACTAAGATCGCCTAAAATTTTCTACAGAAAATACACTAGTCTGCCACAATGAGCATTGCTCCAACATCCAAATTGAGATTCAATGGTGATTTAGCTTTTGGAAAAGTAGGGAAAAAATATTTCCTGGTAAAGGAGAAAGAACAAAGAATTGATGAAAGCTATTTGAGATAGAAACAGGCATTCTATATTTCTCTGAGGTTAGAAATTAAAAATAATGGACAAAAGAAAAGGGAAATTTTCATTCAATTAGTTATAACAAAAATAAATCAAGTCTAATCCCACAAGATGAGATCAGGGGCAATTAATTACCACGGATAAATGGGTAACTATAAAATCTGGAGAAAATTGAATGAGTAGGGACATGATGATGAAGAATAATTCACCACTAAAATAAGAACACCAATACGAAATAGATATTGCTGCCCAAGAAAGCCACTACTCTCATGAGGGGGAAAAGGTAAATAACTATAACTTGGAAACCTTTTTTTCAAGAGTTGAAAATCTTTCAGAAGGTTAAAAACTAGTTAATAAATATATCAGATAGAAAGAAAAACACATATAATGCAGCATGCCTGTGACGCCAATCATGTCAAGAACTTGTAATTATAATTCAAGTTTCAACCAGTCTAGAATTAATCAGTCCTATCAAAGGGCTAGTATAAATTCAAACCTTGTTAAATCAATTTAGAAATTCATTGTAACTAAAAGAGTTCACATTGTAATTGTTGCCAAGTATCGAAATCTCCAGCAAATGCAATTTGAAACAACAGCAGTGCTTATTGCTTATCAATACACATGAAGCTGAGATTGTTTCCTCTTCATTCATAATTATAAATTCCTTATGTGTCTCATAGGATACCATAATTCAGAGACAACAAAAAAAAAACACAAGTCATATCACTGAACTATGATGCCTTGTCCAGAAAGGGTTTCAACATTGAGATTAACAAATTCAATTACATATTCCAGGTTAACCAATTCACGTGATGATCAGATCAGAACAAAGGCAAGAGTAGAATGTACATATTAAAAACTTTGACAGTAAAATCAACTACTGAAAGCACTTCTTTCTATGAATTAAGAAACCAACAAATCCCTATACAATGCATTGCAGTCTGTCTTTCCATCTTCATTTAGCAGGAAGGAAAAACTAGCTAGAAGTTCAAGACTTTTTTTTTTTGCTTAAATAGGAATTTGTGGAGCTAATTGCCAAGGATAAAAAAAACTACTCCCTCTGTTATTTTGTGGATCTTATCAAAGTATACCATAGGTCCTATATCTAGGACCAGAGAGGGTATTTCGTTATTTTGTAATCCCTCATCCGTACCTAAATATAAGATCACTTTCACATGTTAATTTATTCCTAAATATAATATCACTTTCTAATTTTCCCAATTTTTTCCCAAATTAACCTCATAATACTTATCAATAACAAACAAACAAGACGTCCAGAGTGGAGATAAAGGTATATGGTTTGGATGAAATGGTAATATCATGTGATAATAACTAACTTAACTAACATCATTAATGCTATCAAATTAAGGAAAGTAATCTTATACTTAGAAATAGAGTTAGTATTAAGTTAAAGTGGTTAATATTCAGTCATGTATTAATTAGAATTAAACACAAGCTAACCGCAGTTAGTTAGTCTCTGATATATACAAAGAGGTTTGTAGAGTAATAATAGTGAGAGATCATTTTTCCGAATCACATTAAGTTACAGTGATAGATATAATAGCTGCAAACATAAACAAAGAAGATCCTAAACAACCGAGAGATATGAGCTGAAGATACAGAATAGTCCATAGTGAATAGAAAAAGAAATGAAAAGCGATTGGGGATATAAAAAATTGTGCGGGTGAAATAAAAGGCGAAAAGAATTGATGAGTAATACAGAACAAGAAGATGATTATAAAATTGAATTGAAGATTTGAGTAATTACCAGAAGTGGAGAGGAAGAACAGGAGATGAGATGATCCTCTACAGTGTTGGCTCACTTCTCTAATCTGCGCGCACAAAAAGAGGCGCCGAACGGTGCTCTTCGTATCGTATGAAATGGTATGCGGGCTCAAATTTAATTATTTATTTTTTATATCAAAAACTTTTATTTATTTATTGAGCACACACTAATAAATTACTCCTTAAAAAATATTATCCAATAAATACAAGAAAATGTCACTAAGAAAAACAAATAGAAAACTGTTATAAAAAAAGAAAAACAAATAGAAAATTGATAAAACTTCTAGGTGGTTTTTTTGTTTTGAGGGGAGGGTAATTTTTTTGAAGAGGAAGGTATCTAAGATTTTCATTTACTCCCTAATCAAAATTTTCAATTCATTCTATCCAAAGTTATTTTATCTTTTCAAATAAGGGTGTGCAAATTTTTCCCAACCCATTCTGTCCTACAAGTCTCGTCGCGTGGCTTTTTAGGGTAGGACAAAATTAATCTTCTTGATGGGACAAGACATGTGACAAGGTCTGCGTCCAATCCCATATGTGTAAGCTTTTATATATTTTTTCAAAAAATACATATGTCATTTGTATGATATGATATATGAGTATATGTGAATTTTTAACATCAAAATAATGGTCCAAATACATTTTTAACTTATTATATTGTATAAGATGTATTATAAAAATTATATTAAACTAAATTCTTTGTTTGATATGAATAAAATGATTATTTTTTTACAAAAAAATATTTAATAAAAATATTCAAAAAACAAATTCGAGATTTTCTCGTTTCATCCCTAATCGAGATGAAACAAAGTAGGGGACGTGATGAGATACATGACAAAAGGTTTGGGATGAGACACATGACAGGGTGTCCCGATCCTGTCCCATGAACACCTCAATCTCAAATACTACTATCTTAATTTTCCAAAAACACTTCCCTCCTCTCCCCACCCAAACCAAATACATTAAGTCACTGTTTTTTTAGTCAAATGTATTAATAATTTTCTTTAATAATATTTTAGTACTATATAAAGTATAAACAAAATAGGGATTAAGATTCATATTTACACTTCAACTATGCATGAATAATCATATATACCCCTATTTTTTTTTGGCTCATATCTTCCCCTAATATATGCATGAGAATACATTTGCTCTTTGCAGTTAACATGTATATATGATACTTAATGCATATTTCAATGGTAAATATGATCTATTATACATATTATTTGTTTAGGTAGATGTAACTTTGATTGTGTACTTAAAACAAATATAATCCTTGTTGACTTTCATGGCAAAATTGGTGCCACTTATACTAAAGTGGAGCAAATATGAAGCTTAACTCAACAAAATATAATAATACTAGGAGTATGTATATATAGTTTACCTTGTGCGGTGGGCGTTGATGGGCATGGACATGGCGATGGAAAGGGAGGTAGAAGGCAGCTTGAAGGGAACGCAGGAGGGAAGAAGAAAAGGAAAAGTAAGCATAGAAGGAAATAAGGTAATAATGGTGCCATACATGGAAGCCCACGTGCCCAAATATCACCTCTGGATGCAAGACCCTTCTCTTCTTCAGGCCACTGCCTCCGAACCTCTCACCCTCCCTCAGGAATATCAGATGCAGCTTTCATGGTCTCAAGACCCTTACAGTTACCCCTTTCTCCTTCCCCTATTTCCATCTCTATCTTCGTTTTTATTCTCCCCCATTTGTTAAACACACTGTTTTTGTAATGGGTTTTCTTTTCTTGCCACAAATTTTTATTCTTTTTTGTATCATCACTTCAATGGATTGGAAAGTTCACATTTTTTTTTCTTTTGCAGAGGAGACTTTTATTGTATTGGATAAGGACTTGATTGTTGGAGAGTTTAAACATGGAGATCCTCATGTTGAAGGTACCTTCAAGTTTGTATATTTTTAGAAGCTACCTCTCATATTATATTTATGTTGACGAACCTTAGTGATTGATAATGAGTTTTCCTACAAGGAGACACATGTATATTACTCGCCGGTCCTAAATATAAGACCTATTTATAATGCTTATCGAATTGTCGCCAAATCATCCTTACTACCGATGCTCCCTGATAATAGTCAAATAAGAGAAGGAGGGTGAGAGTAAAGGAAGATTGTTAGAGTATATTGGTAATATCCTGCTATTTCAACTAACTTAACTAAGATCTTTAATAAATCAAATTAGGTAAATGGGTTTTATATTAAGGACCGGAGTGAGTATTGGCTAAACAAAGCTCCAGAGGTTACAAATTAGTCATGCCGATTGCCCATATCATTTGGCTACAAAAATGGAATTGTTTCAAATTCATTAGAAACTCTTGATACATTTTTGTCCTTGATGGTTTCAAAAATGTTTAAAAAGGGCCATGAATTTGGTATACTCGGACAGAAGTAATGTTTCCTTCTAGTTCATCCAAATATTTTGGTAAAGGGAATTACTAATATGCCCCATTTTCAGCTATGATTGGTGATGTAAATGTATTCATGAATGACTTGGATAATCCTCAGATGGCAGAGATTGAGATAATGATTGCTGAACCAAAGAGGTACTTGGCTTGACTTTATTATCATAATTGGGTGGCTTGGTTCTTTCATTTTCATAGGCATATCTGTTTTTAAGCCGTTTTCTTGTTTTGTCTATGTTCCTTGTTTCTTTTATTCTTTAGTAAAAGAATTTTTATTTTTCTTGGGAGTGATGCGATTAGTGTGAGAGATAGAGAGGTAAAAGCTGCTGCCAGTTTAAGTAAATTGAGACAGGGTTGTTCCCCTACTATATTTAAAATCTAGTTGATGATTTGATATGTCTAATAAAAAGAGGTGATGGTGATTGATGATATTCGAAAATATGTTTCAAAATTTCGGAATATGGTCTTTTATATTTTATGATTAGTGCCTTATGTGGAGCCGAGTATTTAAAAATTCCAGACCATGAAAAGTTTTAGAGAGTTGACACATATTGTCATGTGGAATGACTTCAAACTGTTGTGTTTCCTTGTTCTCATTTTCTATAGCTCTGGTTCTTGCTAGCATAGTCGTGGTAAAGGACTTGGAAAGGAGACTGTTGTAATGATGATGGCCTATGCAATTGAGGAATTAGGGATCAGCATCTTCCGGGCTAAAATTGGTGAATCAAATGGCACATCACTTAACATGTTTCAAAAATTGGTTTGTCTGCTGCCCCTTTTTGTTCACTGTTTTCTAGAGAAACAATAGGTTATCCTGCAATTTAATGAGTTGATTGTACCAAGTTATTGATTTTTCATGCAATTTAAGGCACATCCTTTATTTGAAACTATACTTTTCATTGATATCATTTCTTATATTGATCACTCCCTCTTTATAGGGTGGTTGTATATTGTGTACAGAGTGTTAGGAGTAGATGTTCTTTTCCTACAATTGAAAAGCCCTTGTGTGATTTTTTTCTGGTGTGTCTACAAATAGCTGTTTGTTTCTCTAAGATTGACTAACCTCATTGGTTTTGTGTAGGGTTTTGTGCAAACTTCATATAGCAGTATCTTTAAAGAGGTGAGAACATATTTTAATTTTGTAGCCATCTTAAACTAATATAGATGTTTGTCATACCTTGTAGAATGCAAATCACCATTGAACAAAAAAAAAAAACAGATTATCCTTCTCACATAGCTCTTGGGTGGTTATTATTTGGATTTGGAAAAGTAAAGTTTTACTCTCAATTCAAGTCAATCCTTAAATGGCTCATGTCCTGTGTAAATGATATACTTTTTAGTTCATCTTGTGAATGATTCTAAACATGTGCTGTACTTCGAGCTGTGTTAATACAATATAACGAGGAATGTTTTAGACCTGCCATGTCTGATCCTCAGGCACAAATAAGAAATAAATTGAATATTGGAAAATAGGGTAGTAATTGGAAATTCTATGAAATTGAAGGATGTCATCCTAATAGAAAAACTCAAACCTCCAGTTTGAAAAAATGTCTTTGCCAGACCTTCAGCCAAGTTACTGTGACTGAGAGGATCAGGAGTTTGAGAGCCGTCTAACATTGAAGATACCCCTGCCTTTAGATGATTCCCAAGTTTGATATTGGGCAAGGCCAGTTAGCTGAGTTTTGAGTTTGAGTCAGTTCCCCTAGAACTTGGATACAAATTTATTCAATTGAGTCTTTCCTTTGTGATTGCATCATTCAAGTATGTGGGGTTTTTTGAATTTATATACCGTGCTTTGGGGAAACTATAGAGAGAATTCATTTTGTTTGGATTTTTGGGGCAAAAAACAGGGACTTTGAATTTGGATGTTGGCCTAGTGGTGAAAAGTACATGATTGCTTTCAAGACAATTCTATATTTGCATAATTATAGAACCAACTCTAGGAACTTATCCCCAAAGGTTACTGTTTTTTGGCATCCTCAATGTGTTGAAGAAGTTGAGAATAAACATATATGAGCCTTGATTAAGGTGAGCTGGACATGTGTAAATAAGGCTGTAAAAGATGCTGATAGATAGAGGAGGCCGAAAAAAATGTCAGCTAAGGAAGTTATCAAATGAGATTTCATAATGAATAATTAGTTGCTAACATAGTGTATTGATGTTGCTCAGTCTATATGTAGCACGACATCACTTTATAAGCTAAGCATACAATTTTTTTTTATATATTATATTAACTGAATATGTGTTTAAAGTCCAGTCCAAAGTAATCCACCATTGCATCATTCATCTGTTTTTCCTCAAGTATTGAAGCTGCTTTCTTTCACTTGCACACGAAACTCGTCATTGATGGACTTATTCACTCATTTGTCACAGGTGACTTTGGAGTTCCAAGTAACACAGGCCAAGCATGATGAGATACTGGCTTTGGCAGGTGCTATGGTCAAACACACGTGAATCCGTTAAACTTTTCTGGTCATGTGGTAGAGATGAAATAAACTTTTCTGATATTTTCATGTTCTATTGGCATGTAGCTTTTGGGTTGCCAAAAATAGGAATAGGATTCAGAGTTGTTAAGGTATTGATATATCATTAGCTGATCTTGCAACTCAACTAAAACGCTGAAGTAAAAGTTAGAAACTGACATAATATGTTACATAAATTGCATGAAGCTTCCTGTGATGTTGATTTTTCATGAAGATTAAAGTTTGCTGTTAGATTGCTTTTAGTTTAAGCTGAAAAAATGTCAAACTTTTCTCAAATGTGCATATGGCATTGGATTAACACCGGGCCAGCCCGCCCACATATGGATTTAGTATTAACACACCATGGGCATGGGTTTAAAAGGAAGATTTACAACGGCCTTAGTTTTTACCCAAACCTGTTATTCTCATGAGTCCATGTTATTTAACTCAATCTGCATTGGATGAAAGGGAATATCCTCAGAATCCTTTTTTTTTTCTAAGTATTCGTTATAATAGTTGATTGCTATAAAATGTTGTGTCTTTTCCTCAGAAAAAGTTTGTCCTTTTCTTCAGGCAAATATGCAATTCTGATAATAAATTTTCCATCAAAATGGTCTAGCACCATAAAATTTTTCGAGATACAAAAATGGTGTTACACAAACTTTATGGAATGAACAAATTTAACAACAAACCTTTTTTGATACAGATTTTAACAAGAAACCTTAACACCATCAAACTTCATTTACTTTCTAAATTTGTGGGCTTTGCTTCAATTTTAAATGATTATTTTGATTAAGGTAAAAGTGCAATTTTAACGACATAGTTTTGTGTTAGCAGCGTCTAGCATAAAACATTATTGTTAAAATTGCACTTTCAACATTTTTTTTTATAAAAATCAATCATTTAAAATTAATGTGGGTCAACATAGTGGAAGTTTAATGATGTTATGGCGTGTGTTAAAATTGCTCAATTTTATAGAGTTTGTGTATATTTTTTGCTCTTTATAAAACTTAATGGTGTCAAATGCTCATACACCTTCATCTTTTTTTATTACAACATTCATCCTTTTTTTTCATTACTAAGTTTTGATCTTTTTTAAAGCTGAACTCATTCATTTTTTCCATGGTGATAAGTTTTCCATTGAGTGAACTTGATAAATATTTTTAATAGATATAAAAAGAAATACTATTAAGGATATAGGAGGCTAGGAGCCCACCTCATACAACAAAATTAAGGATTAAAAGTCAATTTTGTCTTGAATGTATGTACAATATATTTATTTGTCTTGAAGTATTTTTTGACTCAATTTTGCTCCAGAAATATGCAAAGTGTATTATATTCTCTCTTTCTAATTAAAATAATCATGTTTGACTAATTAAATAGTTGACGTTGACCATTAATACTTTAAAAGTAAACAACAAATATCATAGACTTCGCACACTTCTAAAGTAAAATTTGACTAGAAAATGCTTTCAAAGTATCATATAAGACATCTTACATACTTTCAGAGTCAAGAGAGTAAAGATATGTCACATCTATATGTGTACTCTAGCGTAATTTACATGTAACAGCTAATTATTAGATACAGATAATATACACCTTTACCTTATCCTCTGACAAAGTAGTTTTAATATTAATGTGAAACTCCCTTGTACATGATATTGTGTTTATTAAGAATAGTCAAATCAAGCCGTTCTTATCAAAATAATTAAACGTCTTAATAACCTCAATTAGATCTACTTAACATGTTATTTAAGTATAGTTCCCAGTGCCCACGTACACTACAGATGTCAGATGAATGCATGCGTACTACTCTTCCTAAACTTTATTTTTTTCCATAAAAAATAATGAAGTGTATTAAAATATAATTTTTATATTACACGTTGATATTGATGCATCTGACTAACGTTTTTTTAGGACTAGCTAACACGTAACAAGCATTGAAACAGTCCTTATCAAATCAATATAAATTAATAGTCATAGGGAATCTTTGCTGGCTATTTAATGCTTTAGGAGTTGAAGTGCCTGCGAGTGATTGATCGCCAATATTTTATTTTGATTATATTAATCTAATAACAATTGAAGATATATAAATGGATGAGTGTGGTTGTAACATCCTAATTGTGGTTGTTACAGTGGTCATATAAAAAGAATAAAATAGAACCTGTAATTGTATACTGTTTATATAAGATCAGAGGAAAAGCTGGTGAAAATGTGAGATATATCTATTAAAGAAATTAAAAAGATAAATAATTGTTTAAAATATAGTTTGAACAGGTGTGAAAAAGGGTCATGGAGTAGTAAGCTGAGGAATTAGCTAGGGCTGATTATAATAATTTATGTTGCATCCAGTTAAGATGTGACGTTGATTTGATTAGGATATAATTTTGAATAAATTCAACATATTATTTTGTAATAGTTCAGATTAGTAATTCAAATAATATTTCAGAAAACGGCAATAAGGCATCAACAGGGAGAATGTTGAGTAGATACTACTTTATAACAAATAAAGCTAATTTTTCTTTTTTGGTTTACAAAGGAGATGTGTATATTCCATAAAGAAATGTAGGGAGATTAATAAATACCCCCTCCGGTCCTAAATATAAGACCTTATTGACTTTTTTGGAAAATCCTATAAAAAAGCAAAATAAGTTAATTTTAAATTGATTTATCTAATTTTTTTTTCTTTAGATTAATTTATTTTACCTATAAACTAATGGATAATCTACAAATATTTCATAATTTAATAACCTATTTTGCAACCTTAACCTCTCCAAAAAAAAGTCAATTAGGTCTTATATTTAGGACCGGTGGTAGTACAATTTAAGAATGTCAGAAATTGTTTCTAAACTAAGGTTGTTGTCGTTTAAGAGCAGATCAGCAAAACTGGAGCTAGGCTACATATTTTTAAGAATTGCAATAGGCCAGGTCTGCAATCTTGAAAAAGGACTGAAGGACTTTACAAATTCGAATAGTAACAAATAAAAAGATTCATGTTAAATCAGTAAATTAAAATATATAAAATCTTACAAATTATTAAGGTAGATATAAATATCTAACTTCACTTAGTTATTGACATGCCCTCCAAGTGTTGCGATTAGAACCATAACTAAGTGGTACTCTTCACTCTTCAACAATCAAATACTCTCAAAACTTATTAAATATTCAACTCTTTCATTATTAAGCCACTTAGTAAATGTACGGAGGCATAGAATTCAAAAGAACATTAATTGATTAATTTCTGATTATAAGATCCTCCAAATCACAGTGGTTTTGGACTTTTGAATATATTTCAGATTACAGAGATTAATTTGAGGCTCAAACGAAATCATTGTCCACCAATCAAAACATTTTTTCCCTAATTAATGAACCTTTCATTATTCATAGAACAAGCAGTGCCAAGAATTTTTAAGAAGAAAATAGTACAAGAAATATAGAAGAGGTGAGTGATAGAAATTAGAAGATTTTATTGAATGAGGTGAATACAAATATAAATAAAGCATGTGCACTATTTTGTTTGAATTAATACATCACAACAAGTTTCATTTTCAAAGAACAAAAGAAGGAATACACAAGTATTATTTCATATATATGGAGTATTATTTAAAAAAACACACTCACATACACGCGATCGTGATACATAGCAATGATCAAAAAACACAAGTACGTACACACAACACACCAAGCAATTTATGTCCCACACCCTTAACTAAAGCGAAAGTTTGATGCGTCCATTATTTTATCAAAGGAAGTAATTAAACCCTAAATTTTATGTTGCTCATATTGGAATAGGATCCACAAACAATAGTGTAATGTAGTCCTTCATTATTCCTCCAGAATTAGTATAAGTATCGGCTTCCTTGTACATCACATCCATGAAACGAGTATTATTCAGAACTCGGATAAGAAAAGGCATAGGAACTTTAATCGGTCTAAGACATTCACCATTCATATCCTTCCATGCATTCTCAATCATCTTCCTCAATTCATTTATGGCTTCTTCTTTTGATACTCCATGTTCCTTCATATGGCACTGCACACTTGAGGGAGCATGCTTTCTTTGCTGTTCAAACTGCTCCATCACAAAGTTTACTTTAGGATATATGCATGTATGTATGTATGTATGTATGTATGTATGTATGTATGTATGTATGTATGTATGTATGTATGTATGTATGTATGTATGTATGTATGTATGTATGTATGTATGTATGTATGTATGTATGTATGTATGTATGTATGTATGTATGTATGTATGTATGTATGTATGTATGTATGTATGTATGTATGTATGTATGTATGTATGTGTGTGTGTGTGTGTGCGTGTGTGTGTGTGTGTGGGTGTGTATTGTTAAAATCTAACTGATAAAAACAAGTCCAACATTGATTACTTAAAAGAATATATGAAGGTATATATACTGTAAATGTGAGTCGAATCAAATATTTTTAATCTATTTTTATATGAAGACAAATTTTACACACACACACACATGGATCAAAATTCAATTACTCCCCCAATCCTAAATATAAAAGTTGTAGTTGGTGTCAATCTTAAATTATCCTTATTGGTCTTTATTCAACAATAAATAAGTAAAAGATGAGAGTGTTAATAAAGGAAGATGATTGATATCATTTTAGAAAAAAACATAACTCACATAACTAACATCATTAATTTAATTAAATTGGTCTATATATTTGGTACATCTCATAAATCTGGTTTCCGACCATACAAACTTTTGAAAACTATAGTTTGGATTTTAAACTATATATAGTTTCATAAACATTACCAAAAAGACTCTAAATATATTTTATATGTGAGACCTGATAGATAACTTGGACGAGTAAACACACCTCGCCGGAGACAATGTCATCCAAGAGCCTGGCAACAACACTAGAAGCTTTGAGTATTTTAGGTTGGGATTGAGCCCATTTGAAGATGTCCTCATTTACAATGTCATCTACGCCAATGAAAGATGACATGGACATTGATGTATAGCCAGAAGTGAATAAAGATGCGTTCAAGTACTCCTCTACTGTTGGTGTATAGTTTCTATGTAACCATCTCACTTCTTCCATGTAGCCTTGCAAGGCCACCTTTTTAAACTGGCACATGAAAAACACTATATATTTTATATATATATGTTGATTTCATCGTGGAAAATCCAAATAAATGACAATTAAATTTTAAAATTTTTGAAAGGGGATTTTCGTATTAAATGTCTCTACTTAAATAGTTAATTTCTCTATTCAACTAGTTAAAATGATTTTGAAGTTCAATTGTCCCTTATTTAGGATTTCCCCATCATTAGCTAGCTTTTTTTCCAACTCATCATCTAGCTTGTTAACGTCTTAAAGAATTGGTAAAATTGTACATTTATATATACACATATATGGACATGTTCATACGTGGTCAACTCTGTATGGCCTTGCTACTTTCCCCACGCCATCCTCTTCATCATAGAACTTCAATAGTTCCTTATAAAATAACTTCATATACTCAGGGAGATCATCCAAACAACTAATATGCCACCTGTGTAAGAAATTTAATATATTTAATATTATAATCTAAAACACGGCCATTAGTAAAGCTAGATGAAAGGGGGAGGGGAGAGAGAAAGAGAGATGGCCTAAGTTCATAAGATTTTAAGATTTCTTTATTTAATATGATTAAATTAAGGGTAATGGACCTAATCTGGCCCCCCAAGTAACCACAAAGGAGCGCTGAGCACCCTGAACTAACAATAGACCTGTATCTGTATGTACTCCAAGTAACCAAGGTGTTAAAAAACTACCCCGGTTGGACATCAACAACGTTTGACAGTTACTATACTTACGTGGTCACCACGTGAGACCTGTTTTGCCACTTAGCGCCTTATCATTCCCACGGAAGATAAGTGTATGTGGGTCCCACATTAAATAAAAAAAAGTTCTCCCTCCTCTTCATCAACAAAGGCCCCACCCGCCCCACCCCCTTCACCTCCCTCCCCAGCCCCCCCCACCCGCCCCACCCCTTCTCCTCCCTCCCCAGCCCCCCACCACCACGCCTCGCCGCCCTCCCCAACCCCCTAATAGTCCGCCTCGCCAGGTGGGCCCCCCACCACCACCACCACCACCACTCCTTCCCCGTCGACCCCTCCTCCCAATGGGTCCACGGAGAAGAGAAATGAAGGCTATGGTGGGGTCCACGGAGAAGAGAACGATGAGGATCATTGAGGGGAGTGGTGGGTTGAGGAAGCCGAAGTCGGTGGAGGACTCTCCACCACCGCCTCCGCCGCCGGGGGTGACGTCAGTGCAGGTGTCGATTATAGAGAGTGATGCGCTGTTGGAACTTGAGTGTGAGAAGAGGGAGGGGTTATTGTTGGATGTCATGCAAATGTTGAGAGAGGTGAAGGGAGTGGGGCGGGTGGGGGGCTAGAGGTGAAGGGGGTGGGGCGAGTGGTGGGGGGCGAGTGGTGGGGGGCGGCCTATGTTGATGAAGAGGGAGGGAGAATTTTTTTTATTTAATGTGGGACCCACATACACTTATCCTACGTGGCAATGACAAGGCACCAAGTGGCAAAACAGGTCTCACGTGGCGGCCACGTAGGCATAGTAACGGTCAAACGTTGTTGACCATCCAACCGTGGTAGTTTTTAAACACCTTGGTTACTTGGAGTACCGATATGGGCCTGATGTTAGTTCAGGGTGCTCAGCGCTCCTTGGTGGTTACTTGTGGGTCAGATTAGGTCCATTACCCTTAAATTAAATATGTTAGTTAAATAAGTTAAATTCGCAAAATATTACCAAAGCACTCTAGCCACCTCTATTTTTATTCTTACCTTTTTTCCTTTCTTGTTTATTTATAATTGAAGAGCATTAATATGATATTTTATGAACAATCTCACATTCCTTAATTGGTCCAATATTTAGGAAAAGAAAGAATATTAGTTTTGAATGTTTAATTTGTTGAATACTATATGTTTAATTTGTTCAATACGGAGTAACAATTAGATTATGGTGAGAAACCTCTCGATCGCGGAAGTGAGGAGTTCTAGTTCGTCAAGGGTTCCATAAGCATCATACATATCATCGATAATAGTATATAATGCAGCTTCTTTGGCCACAAGGATTCTGCCTTTGGAGTATTGAGGTTCAAACAACATCCCAACGGCCCAGAAGCAACATTCCACAATCCTGTTTCTTGAAAATGGATAATTTCTTGGCGTATCCAAACTGTTCCACCATCTACAAAAATGAAACATGTGTGTGTGTATGCGTGCGCATATGTATGTCTAAGTAATGTCACAACTATAATGTCAACATTTATTCTTTTTGTTTCTCAAGACTTACGAACTTACATGCAAACGTTGCCAATTTCTTTCTGGTGCAGTTTTTGGACTGCGTTAAAGTCTAATTTTGCCAAGGTCAAAAGAACTTCATTATGGGAGGGATGAAGGTGGTAGATTGAGATGAATTTTCGTGCCTCTAGCCTATGTATTCCCCTATATGGGCAGTGATCTAAGACATTGTTGAGTTTTGCAGCAAGAAAAGGGTTTGATTCAATGGTGATGGAGTGAAGATATTTTGACGTAAATGCAAGTGCTTCATCTAAAATTTCTTCTCCGTGAATGCTCATATGACAAGCTTCATACAGGGTTATCATTCCTTCAACATCTGAAGTGATTGTTTCGTCAAATTTTTCTTTCTCATTCTTGAACTTGTTGAACACATCTGGAGAAGATAATATTGCATGTGGAAGTGATGAAAAGAGACCATATAATAGGGAAAATAAAAAATCAGTCTTTCTAAAAACTTCTTGTTGAGTAGGAAAACCGATTCCCTACCATTAAGCACATAGTTGAAGATAAATTATAAAATGTATATGACAAAAGAAGAGTTGCACCTGCTTAATATATTTATGTTACACTTGGGGCCTTAAATAAATTTTAAGTTGATTTGTAAAAAATAAAAAGAGGGATTCTTTTTAAAAAAATAAGATTTCATTGTATATTTTATATTAAAATGGGAAAAATCATTTCAAAACAAATGGAAGAACCACTTAAGAAAGGACCTTACTTGCGTCATGTTCTTTTCTCCAGGTTCTCAAGTTCTTTTAATATGGGAGTGACATGTGTCCTTTTATAACAATCATTCATTCAATCTAATGGCCTATATTGAAAGAACTTGAGAACCTGGAGAAAGGAACATGATGTAAGTTTTTCCCCTTAAGAAAACACATGTAGTTTAGTTGTACCTGGTTAAACAGGATATCCATGTTGTCTCAATAACTTGAAGAGCAAAGCTACAGAATGGAGATCTTCAATCCGAGTTATTTCATTATTTTTAACAAAATCTTTGTGAATCTGCTTCAATATTGCGTCAATCTCAAGTTCAAAATGATATGATAAGCCCAAACATTGAATTAAATCAATCGCTTCTGCTTTCATCAGTGGTTGCTTCTCCATAGTGTCAAGCATCTTCCTTACTTCTTCTTTCAATGTTTCAATATTTTTCTTCATTTCATCATCAACTTCCTGTATATGTATTTAAAGAAGTTGTTATTAGCTATCGTCTAATTAAAAACACTATGTAAAATTAATATTGCATGATTCAAACTAACCCGGTAAATTTAAATTATAAGAATTGACTTGCACCTAGTTAAAGCTTAACAATTGAGATGCAATGGAGATAAAATTATCCAAAGGAGACTCGATACACAAGATCGATTTCGATCAAGTGGGGTCAGAGGATATATTTGACTTAAAGGTCATATGTTCAAATCTTTAAAGACTCTTTGCTTATGGATATAGGTCTACATAAACATAATAGATGATGTGTTAAACTTTCATCCCTCATCCCACACACCCAACCGCACAGATGATGTGATAAATTAATAAATTGGAACGAAAAGGAAAGGGAAGAATAATTTGCTTTAGACAGCCTGAGAAAGAAGAGAAGATTGTTGCAATAAATATTTATGAGCAAAAAAACTGATAGCAGGAAAGTAAAGGAAAAAAAAATTTAAAACTCACACCAAGAGTATTCTAAATATTAAATTATCCTCAATTAAAAAAAACTGCCACTTTGATTTATGTGTACATTGCTATGTGTTGATATGAAGTAGAAATATAAATACCAAAGAGTCAGAGGCATATTTGAAGAAATAATCATTCCAGAGGCTAGGATGAAAATATGCACATTGTCGACCAAAATTGGACGGGGCATTAATTTCAGGGCTTGAAGAAGGAGCAAGGGATGAAGAATGAATGATAGACATGTTGTGACTATCGCAAGAAGGGGAGACTTCTGGAAATTTGAAAATTGATAGTATGTATTTTACCTTGCATCCTTAATGATTCTGGAGTGGGTATTTATAGGAAACGGGAAGCATAACTTTGATTATGTTATAAAAAATAACTGATTAAAAAATCTGCACGCGTCGATCATTTTGTGTGAGGGGAGGGCTGACTCATGTATGTTGAGTCAATATAATAGTCATCATTTCTATCTAAAGATTTTAAATTATTCTAGACATCGACATATCTACTATAGTTATTGTTTTTTTATGATTTGAAAGTTTTCAAATGATAAATGCCGAGGTTATACTGTTACAGATTCAATCTCACATTCCCACGGCACTTTTGAATTGAAACATAAAATAAAATATTATGGAAAACAAATTTGTAGATCATAATCCTTAGGTATTGTTAGTTTTGAATTAGGTCTCTTGGGTTTTTTCTTCTTTCTTCTTTCCCTTTTTTTTAATTACATTTTTTCCTTCAATTGATAAGCCGCGCCACTTAACATTTTGTTACTAGTCCCATTAATATCTCAAGAGAATTATACACCAATTAAAAAATTTATTTCATCTTCTCCTTTTGCCACCATCATCTCAATATCACCTCCCAATCTCACAGGTAATGTGCTTTCCTTCCCTCCATGACAAATCAAATATACTTTTAGAAATCTAAATATGAATTGAACCAATACCATTTTAGTGTTCGTCACAATAAAGAGAGAAAACTTCTCATCATTCAGATGAAATTAAGACCATCTAAAATTTAATATAGATGGTCCAAAATTAAAATTCGCAAGTGGCCGCCATTTTCCCTTTTTTTAATTCAATAATATAAACCGTTAAAATAAAGCTATTTGATACAAATTAAGATAAAAAAACTCATTGTTTTAATACTTTGATATTATTGATTGATAACAACCGTTTCCATGATTCCATAGATGATTTAGTTTAAAAACATGTGAAATACATCACTATCAATGTATAGAATGAAAATTCTAATACATTGCACGTTTTGTTTGTACAAAACTTGTTTAGCTGAGTTGTATTATTAACATTTAAAAGTACGATCCATTCATCTGATTTTGTAGTGCATGTGGGAACTGGGAACTATACTTACAGTTATTTTTTGTTTTCAGAACATGTTAAATAAATTTGATTCAAGTTATGATAATGATGGCCAATCATCAGTTAGATAACAACGGCTTAATTTAATTCTAAAAATAAACCGTTTTCAGTCAAAGGATAAGCCTAAGGTGTAAATTATGAAGTAATTGGCTGTAGCTTACACGTAAATGACTCTAGTGACTCAGTTTAAAAAATGACCCTAGAGATACACGTAGCTCCGTAATTTCGTATAAATGTATTATACATACCTTTGCTTTATGTGTCCTCTCTTAGTCTCCTTCTACAATTCTACTGTATTATAAAATTACCTCCGGTTCTTATTATAAAATCTCAATAATCAAATTAAATTGTATTTCTTAAAAAGTTAGTTGAAAACTAGGAATATGTATTATATTGAACTTTTTTTTAAATATTACCTTATTCATTCTAAAATTATTAAGAGAGAGGGGGGAACATGTGCATAAATGAGCATTGAAAAAAATTGGACTAAAATGGGGGAAAATATATTAAGTGATATAGGACGGCCAGAAATTGGATTAAATAAATTAAAATTTTTGGCTTTTATAATAAGGCCAGAATGAAGTATACATTATCTATATGGGATGGACTCGTTGATCCATCCCACAAAAAATGCGTATAGGTTAAAGAACATTACGGCCGTTTTCAAATTAGGCCTTCCCTTTTGCCAGAAGTTATAAAATTAGGCCTCACGAACCCAAACCTGTGGTACAGTTGTAGTTTAATTACCCTGCAACTTGGCGAGCCGAACCGTGTATAATTTCCATTCTTTGAATTTTTGTTAAGAAAAAAAAAAAACTGAAAGGCATCAAACTGAGCAAGGAGGACTAAATAAATTTGAACCGAACAAATCTGAATTTTTTTTTTATCTTTTTCATAGATCATCATGTGACTGATATGTGTAGATCATGTCAATGTGAATCCAACCCAGACCTTTACTAGAGTTATCTATGGCCCAGCTTATGTATTTAGTCTTGGTTGACATTGTTGGACATGTATGATCCACATAATCTAAACTTTCATCCTTTGCTAAGGAGGGTGATCTATAGCATCATGTTATGCCCCGACACTCTTTACTTAAAAAATCGCATTTATCAACGTTGCTGCTTCGTTTTGACCATTAAGTGGGATTATTTATGGTTGAAGCCGCCTAAGTAAAATAATGTAAGATGCTTTTCATTTGTCTTAGGCTCTTAGCTGGGCAATACAATACATCGTCCATATGGATTTCTTGTCATCATTAAATATGACAAAGAATGGTTTTAGAGCTAAGTAAAAAAATGATGTCATGTGACTAATAGATCACAGGTTCAAATTGAATAAATTACCTAAATCTTATTCTTTACTTTATGTTTTTCATGGTTAGCATAAAGTAATCACGTTGGTAATTGAATCATGGGAATCTTATTTTTTTTTCCCGCTAAATTACCTAAATCTTCCATAGTCAGTTCAAACTTCAAAGAAAAAAGCTTCCACAGTCAAGGTTTCAATTTTTCGTCATTCAAGCTACTTGTTCGTAAAATAAGGTTGAAGCGTTTATGCTAACAAAAAAATTATTTAAATCTTGGGGAGGTTCACAATAACAACAAAGCCTTATCCCAACTAGGGTTTGCTACATGGATTACACGACAATATTGTGTTCGGTCAATAATCATGTTTGAAAATAAATCATTCATCAAATTAATTTCGCTGAGTAGTACATAATTATTTTTAGGTTTACCGATTGATTTAACCGTGAACCAATCGCCTTGGGGGTTAAAATCACAATTTTAATCCAAGGATTGCAAATAGGGTGCAATCCCGGGTCGTCTCACTTTGTGGAGTCGTTTAACTACCCTAACTTAGCTAAATGCAAACAAGGATTGACATAAAAGGGGTGTGATTTTTGGTGTTTTTGAAATCATTGAAAGAAATTAATTAAAAGATAGATAACACTTGTTTTTGTGATTTTTGATTAAACAAAAGGAAAAAGTTGGTTGGTTTTAAATCAAGGTAATGAAAAGGGCTTTTGGTGGTGATTCAATAGTTCAATTACTTCTTTAAAAATATTGGGAGTTAAAACTTTCATCAAGTCTATTAGAAATAAAAATCCCAAAGCAACCACTAAGGGTTCTTTAGCCCTAATCGATGTCAAATCAAACAATTAGTTGAAACTAGTCAACTCTTAGGGTTAAAGTTAAGTATCACTTGATGTGTATTGAATTTAAGTTTAAAAACCACTTTCCTCTTGAGAATGTGCAAACACAACACCTCAATTGAAACATTAACTACACAAACCAAGTAACCACTAAAGTAAGCATAGTCTCATTTATCAACATAGGAAATAAAACATACATAACATTGATAATCAAACTTAATGTTCAACACAAGAATATCAATCCAACATGATTAGAAAGATACAACCATATGTCTCTACCACAAATACATAAGAGAAAGTGAAACCACAACTCTCAAATATAAAGTATAGAGCATAAGATAAGAAAAACTCCCCTAAGTTGCCCATTGAAGTCTTGAACTATCTTCACACCACCAAAATCCCAAGAATGTTTAGCCACTCATGGTAAATGAAAGCCCAAACTCACCCAAGGGTGCTGCCATGGAAGAAGAAGAAGGTTGGAGATGATGGGTGGTGGAAATTAAATGAGGTGGAAATGGTAGTAGATGAGAGGAATGATGAGAGATTTGGAGTGGAATGAGGTGGATTTGAGTGGGGATTGAGAGAAATGATGAAAAACCTAAGAGATCTTGGTATTTTCGACCTTGGGGAAGCTTCGGAATGGTTTGGGTCATGATAGGAAGCTTTTATAGGCCTAAGAAACCCTAAAAATCGCGTCTGAATTTTTGACAGCGTCAGGCTCGCCAGTGGCTCGCCAACTGGCAAGCAAGTGGCGAGTTACCCGAAGGTACTCGCCAGTAGCTCGCCAACTGGCGAGCAAGTGGCGAGGGGCTCGCCAGTGGCTTGCCAGTGCCTCGCCAGTTGGCCTGCCTCAGAACTAAAATGCAAACTTCATTCAGAAACGTTATTTTGACCCCTTTTCTTGAATCTTCACCTTCAACCTTCCAACCTACATATTCAAATGTCTCAAAGGTAGCATCAAAATGTTCTTGAAAACATGTAAAACATTATAGCATGCTAAAAAGCCTAAATTGCCCTTAATTAGAGCAAATTCCAACAACTAGTGCAGTAGTTAGAATCTATGCAAATTAGGTGCAATTATCATCAAAGCATGCATTAATTCAATGGATTTGGCCATGAAAATATATGCAAAAGTCTGGTGCAATCACCGATGATACCCAACTTTTATTATGAGATCAGCAATGAGATTTTCCTTAATATGACAATAAGATTAAATATAAAAGTCCAAAATATCCTTATTCCAAGGTTGGAGATATTTAATTTTATTTTTTATAAGGACAATTTATACTTTTCATGTTTAATGTTATTGTCATATTAAGGAAAATCCCATTGTTCATCACAGGGTAAAAGTTGGGTATCATTGGTAAACCTTGAAATAGTTATGTATTATTGTTGATCATCGAGTAATAATTATGTATCAAAAATGACCTTCTCCCTTTAATTTTTTTTTTCTAAAAAAGTATACCTTTTTAATAAACACTATATAACTTTTAACACTTGAAAGTTTTAAGTTTAGTCTCCTCAATCCTTTATATGTCCCCAAGGGTTAAGTTACCCATGCAAATTTTCACATCAAATTAATATATCAAATGGCATGTATCAAAAACTGTAGACTATAAAACAAAACACCTAGACTTTAGAACAATTACACTTAACACTAATACATTTCAAAATTTAAATTGTTTTATTATGGATAGGATGTTCATGTGCAACTCCCTCTATCCTTTGGTCCCTAACATAAGAGTCTAGTTGTCAAAGCACGCTCTTTAAGAAAACACGTGAAAGTTAGTTGGATGTCTGAAGTTAATATTTTTTTTAATATTACTAATATTTATTATGATACTTTTAAAAGAAAGAAATATATAATTATTAATAGAAATAAAATATCAACTGACACATCAATTGTTTTTCCTCTTTTTACTCTTGTTATTAATGAAGGGTCAAAGTTAAAAATGTGAAATCATTTTATTTAATGACGGGTGGAGTAAGAAAAGTCAATTTAACCTAAATTTGATTCAGTTCAAAAATAAACCTAAATTTGATAACTCAACTACGTTTCTTGGTAAGTGAGAATTGGCAGTTGGCTCAGCTAAAAAAAAAAATTATAATTGGTGCTTTATTTAAGACTTAAAGGTAGTATGTCATCTTTACTGATCTAACCTCACAATTACCATATTAGAGCAAACTTAACAACACAGTTTAGTACAAAAAAATATAAAATATGAATGTGGTTAAATTAGAACTTTAGAGCTTCACCATGAGAGTTTACTCAAAGTTCGTTGTTGGGTAAGTGTATCGTAAAATGACAATGAGTCATTCACCCTTAACTAAATGTATGAGGTTCGATCTTTGGTGTCAGGTATGGAGAGGTATTAAATATTTTAGACCAGCTGTCTCATCTTTTGATGTGCCTACAAATCAGCGGAGGATTAATCTCTCACTTGTCGAGTATGGATACCTTGATTATAAATAAAAAAGTTCGTTGTTGGGTTTAATAAATTTAGCCGCCTATGTTTTTTTATCGAATCTACCATAATTTTTAAATCTTCCAAATCATGGACTAAACTAGATTGCACCTACCATGTTTTTGTCGTATGTGACTTCCATTTGTTTTCGGAACTGAAAGAGACTTTCATTTATATTAGTATCCGTGTATATTACTTATTCAAATTGTGTGTCTTGTTATGTGAGAAGATTCCCGGAAAACTTCGCGGGTGATAATAATAATACTCAATATTCAATAATCAATGTTAATGGCCCAAACGGGCGTAAACCAATTGGTAAGAAAGGGGAAGGTAAGTGGGTGACTTTTGACTCCAACAAATATATATTTGGTGATGGGACCCTTGGAGTAAAATCTACCTCAAAAAAGTATTCGATGCTGGGTAACCCTTAAAGTAAAACACATGTATTTTTTAACCAAAAAAAATATTTGGTATTGGGTGACCAAAGGAGTAGAACACATGTGTATTTTTGACCCTTATACTGTTTTAACCGAATAGCTTATACATATAAAAGTATAAAACTATCTAAGTTAAAACTTTCAAAGTTTTAAATGGATTTCAAACCCCAAAAAATATTGTAATTTAAGTAATACTTTAAAATACAATATCAAATAATGAAATACAATAAAAGTTTACATGTGGCTACAACAACTCTCGCCTATCTTTTTATTGGCGAAGGGATAAAAATGATCATGTAGTTTTGTTCAAAGTACACTCAACATCACATAGATTTTTAAGGTAAAAAACAACCGCAAAGTAGGACAAAAGTTATTATATCATTAAAATCCGATTAAACATGTTACAAAAATCTTATAGATATAAAAATTATTATACAAGTGTATTTTACTTTTATTTTGAAAGGAAAAACATTCACTTATTTTTCAAAAACAATGAAAAGGAAAAAATAGTAAAAGAAATATGCAAGAAATGTGTGTATTTTCAGGAAGCTAAAGATTGGTGAAATGAGTATCCAAACTGTACTATTCTTCAAGGTCCAATCGATACTTTAATTATATTAGGATGTAATTATATGCCTCAAACTATTTTTTTAGACACAAGATTTAATTTATAATCAGCACCAAAAAATATATTTTTGATTTGCACGCTAAAAAATATTTTTGGTGCAATTTTGTTGCTCTCCTTCCTTTATCTCATACCGAGCAAAAAGAAGAAAAAGATGACAAACAGATAATCTTAATTATGTTAGTGGAGTAAAATTACCCAATTTTTAATTATTTATTCTTTAAAGATGCTGATTGTATATAAAAATAGTTCAAATACTAATTACAATTAGAGTGTTGATTGTACCCGAAAAATAGTTTGGGGTGTACATTGGACACAAAAAATTAATTTCAAACCACTAGACAGTAAAAATCAATATAATGACTCAAAATGAATCGGTGCTGGATGGATCTCGCTCCTCCAAAAAAATGAGAGAATCGATGCCACGTAGATATTATAATTAAACTAATGCTTCGACATCTCCTATAAATACCCACACTAGCAGAGTAGCAGTGGTAAGGATGCAAGTAAAACGCTTTAATTTTTTCCATTGATTTTTCTATTTTGAAAAGGCTTCCCCCTTCTTTTGATAGCTACAGCATGGCCCCCGTCATTGCTTCTTCATCCTCTGTTCCTCTTTCAAACCCTGAGATTATTGCCACATGCAATTTGGATCGGCAATGTGCAAATTTTCCTCCTTCTATTTGGAATGATTATTTCCTTCAATATGCTTCTGACTCTTTGGTATTTATATTCCTACTTTATATATATAATGCACTCAGTACTGGAATACTTTTGAATTGATGGTAGAATCTTGGAGGAGAGTTCTCTTTCCACGGTTCCACTCCTCAATAAAATGCCATTATAACTAACTTCGGTATAGGCTTTTTTGGGTAGATTAAGCATGAAGTAAATTAAACATAATATATTTGATATATTGTTAGGCTAGATATTAGTTTATAAGTCAAAAGGATTAAGGTGAAATTTTACCAATGGACTATTGTCAGATTTGCATTTGGCAGAATGAACTATAAAAAGGTGTAAAATTATCAACCGGCCTTTTAAGGAATGAGCTTACTTACCGAAACCTTCTATTTTAGGTGAAAAATTTTTCCCTTTAAACCCTAAATTTGTTACCAAAAATAGAAGATTTTGATAAATATGTTTCTGCTTAAAATGTCAATTGGTAATTCTGCACTTTTTTATTATCATTTGTGCCAAGTAATGACTCTGACAATAGTTCATTAGCAAAATTGCACCTTAACCCTAAGTCAAATAGTTAAAGAGACAACTCATGTATATTTAGGTGGCTTATTTAGTTTTATTAGGTATGTTTTTTCCCAAAAAGTTAAATTTGGTATTATATTTAGGAATCTTAATCACTTACTACTATCTTGCTATTACTTTTTTTTTTGTGAAAACTAATATTTTGTACTCAACTTTTAACTCAATTATAACGCAGTCTCTCAGGACAGAAAATCACTAAGCTTGATCATTTAATCCCTAAAAATTTTGACTCGGCTATGGCCTATCGCGGCTATGACTTAGTCCTTTAACTTTTCAATTTTTATATTATGAATCTTGTCATCTTTAACTCATTCTGAGTCATCGATGTGTAACTCAATTTTTGCTTAGATCTTGGAACCCAATGCAAAGTTGCACCTATGTCTCCTCATTTTATCTGAACCAGGCTTTTTGCTCTCGCCGCCACAAGTTCTTATAGTTTCCATTTAACTCAAATAATTATATTTCCATACTCTTTAATCCTTTCTTTCATGTTAATCTTTCAATGTCTTCCAAGTCTGGAAAGCTTTTGTCAAATTTAAATCTTCGAACTCTTACCATTGTATGTATTTGACTAACTTTTCTACTCAAAAGCAAGAAAAAGTGGCCATGTCGCCAAAAGATGCAATTTCTTGATCACATAAGAGGGTATATTTGATTGGGAAGAAAACTTGGGATGAGAAAAGTAGGGAAGAAAACTTAGGATGAGAAAGGTAGGGAAGAAAATGAAATAGAAAATGAATCTTTATCTGTTAATAAGATGACTTTTTTATTCTCGTTTTACTTTAGATTCTCTCTTTGATAGTTTGATTGAGTGGAGCCGAGTTCGAAGTCATTTCATTGCCAAGTAAGATGACTTATTGACTCAGATTGAGTTCAAGATGCATGGCAAGGGTCATAATATAAAAATTGAGAAGTTAATGGATTAAGACATTGTTGAGTCGAAATTTCGGGGACCAAGTCACGGCGAGTCATTGTTGATGGACTGATTATAAGTGAATAAAAATTTGAGAGACCAAAAGATTAATTTTCCCTATTTTTGTAGCTTTTTATTCATATATTATTGTATCGATCTTCTCTTTTTATCTCTCTGGAAAATGCAATTTACTCTTGTGCCAGCCTTGTATTTGGTTTATTTTCTCACAATATTTCTTTCACCTCCCTCTAGAGATATCAAGTACACAAATTAATTACCTCTCCGCTTTCTTTTTATATTTGATTTATCATATTATATTTCTGCATATTTCAGCAAGGAAATTAAAAAAGTTAGTAGTACCTTAATGTGGAATACTATTGGAGGTTTGAATATTATGTTCGTTTAAGGGATACGGTATAATGAATTTGGCAGTGTTTAAATTATGTATGGTTTTGTTCCGATTCGAGTAAAACCAAATTCAACCCAGCCGATCAATTTAAGCTCGAGTAGAAGCCTAATGATTTCTTATTAGTAAATGAATATCTTTTGGTTTTGCTTGGTTTCTTTGTTTCGTACAAATTAGGAAGAATTTGTTTAGTCCAGCCAAACAGAACTTTACTTTTAAGTAATTTTAAGTTACTTTTTCCTTCTCATAATATTGCTTATTTCAAACAAGCGATATTGAACACCCTTGCATTGGCTAATTTGTATGTCGTGTTTTTAATTGTTCATATAGTTAATAATAAGAAGTTTTCCAAAACTATATATGAATATATAGGAAGTAGATGATGGAATGAAGAAAAATATTGAATCATTGAAAGAAGAAGCGAGGGATATGCTGCTTATCTCTTGTATGGAGAATCCATTGATGAAAGTTGAGATTATTGATTCAATTCAATGTTTGGGCTTGTCATCTCATTTTGAAGCGGAGATTGATCAAGTATTGAAGCAGATTCACAATGTTTACGATGAAAATAACGAGATAACTCAGATTGAAGATCTCCATTCTATGGCGTTGCTCTTTAAGTTATTGAGGCAACATGGGTATCCTATTTCACCAGGTATGACACGCTAAATATGCTTCACTGATTCACCAATTTGTTTTGGAATAACTTTTCCCATGTCAATACACATACGGTTCGGGCGCGCACATGCACACACAACAAAAATCTTATTTCACTTAAAAATCCCCTCGAATAAATTTTTCTCCAAACCAACCTGATGAACTTTGTTCAAGAACCAAGTGCAATCTAACTAATTTTGACTGGTTTGATTTCTATAGTTGAATGCATTATATCTTCAACTATGTGCACAAAGTTTTGTACATAGTCTATATTTTATTAAAAATAAATAATGGGTCTAGAATCTAAACAAAATATCGTAATGATTATCATTTTTAAAAAAATACTCCCTCTGGTCCCTAATGTAAGAGCTAGCCGCCAAAAACTCATTTCTTAAGAAAACATCTAATTGTAAGTTGACTGTCTGTATTTAATACTTTTTTTCCATTTCTACCCTTTGTACTAGGAGAGAGAGATAATAATGCATATTAGAAAAAGCGGAGAGAAAGAAGACTTTGGAAGAAGAAGACTGTTTACATTCTCAATGCTTTCATTTATTCTTTCCTCTCTCCTCCATTCAACCCAAATTGATTAGGGGTAGAATTGGAAAAATTGCAATAAATGTTCAGACAAAGTGGGATGAGCTCTTACATTAGAAACCGAGGGGAGTAGTTATTTAAAAGATTACTCCATTGAGTTTTTAAATATAGAACTCATTCAGGAGGTGTGTTTGTTCCTAAATAGTGGTGGGAATAAGTCAAGCCTTAAACAGGTGGTCTACGGCCTAACTTTACTTTTTTATTAAATAGGTCAAGTAATTAAGACTTATTTATAGGTCTTATTATGTAAATAGGTCAAGTCAATTTTATGAAAATAGGTCAGCTCAATTTTCATTTCATAGATTCAGGCTTAGGCCTATTTATCAAAAGTTTGGTTTGACTTATTCCCATCCTTATTCCAAAATATAAGATTAATTTCTAATTTTTATCACATTTTTCTCAAAATATTCTTATTAATGCTTCTCAATAATATTAAGAGGGGGTGAGTGAGAATCCAAGTAGATGACAAGGGTGCTCTTGTAATATTATGTGATTTTAGCTAATTTAACTAACATATTTAATCTAATTATAAATTTGGTATTTATATATATCTTGTATTTAGAAACCAGAGAGAGTTATTTTAAAAACAATCAAATTTAGACATTCTAGATTAGATATGCAGGGTTCAAATCTGATCAGCTTTCCATGAGTTACACCCCATCAAGAACTTTCGTTTTTTAAAATTTAAGTCACTAAGTTTTGTAATAATTAAGGACTTTTTATGTAATTTTCTGATTATTATTTTATTCGGCATATATAAGGTATTTTGACTTGACATGCAGGTAGACAATTCAAAATTTTACGTTTTTTTTACGATCATGAATATATGTGTGTGTTACTCATAAATAGTGAGGCTCTACATATAAGATTTGTTGCAATACCCAAGATTTAGTACAGTTTGTATCTTAGGAATTGAAAGGTGATTTTCATTTTGTGAATATTATTTGAAATTTAAAACTAATAAATACAATATCTGGTTTTCCACAAAGGCTAGATTTTATTTCTTTCCTTTTATAGTCCTTTCCATGACTTAATATGCAAATTAAAATCATCATTGACAGATGTATTCAACAAATTCAAGGATGAGAAAGGAAACTTCAGTGGAACATTTACTTCAGATATTGAAGGAATGATAACTCTTTATGAAGTTTGTCATATGAGAATTCATAGAGAAGACATTTTAGAGGAAGCACTCGCTTTCACCTCCAAACATCTCCAATCCATCACCATTGAATCAAACCCTTTTCTTGCAGCAAAAGTCAACAATGTCTTGAAGCAATGTCCGTACAGGGGACTACCAAGGCTAGAGGCACGAAAATACATCTCAATCTACCACCTTCATCCTTCCCATAATCAAGTTCTTTTGAACTTAGCAAAGTTAGACTTCAATGCACTCCAAAAACTTCATCAGAAAGAAATTAGCAACATTTGCAAGTAAGTTCTCGAGCCTAGCTTGTGAAACAAAAAGAAGAAATATAAACATTTTTAGTTATATCAAATTAATTGAACATTTTCAGATCCTTAAATCCATGAAGGACAATTAAATAATAAACAATTCGTTGATTAATTAGTACAGATTGAATTGCCCAGTATATATATATAGCCATGTATAGTGCTGTGGATAAGAATCATTGTAGAAAGGTGACACCTGTACATGAGAAAAGCAAACTAATTTTCAATATTATAGATTGTGGAACAATTTGGATGTGCCAAGAAATCTACCTTATGTAAGAAACAGGATTGTAGAATGTTACTTGTGGGCTGCTGTTATTCATTTTGAGCCTCAATACCCCAAAGGCAGAAGCATAGTGGCCAGAGTAGGTGCATTATATGCTGTCATTGATGATACCTTTGATGCTTATGGAACCATTGAAGAACTTGAACTCTTCGCTACCGCGATTGAGAGGTTTGTCACCACATATATCAATCTATTTGTTTATCTAATAATTTTGAACTTAGGCCACATGTTCCCCCGCCACATTTAGTTTCACTTATGATGTTCAATGCTAACTTGATGACGTAGGTGGGATATTAGTTGCTTCGAGGACCTACCAAGATATATGGAGCTAATCTACAAAGAACTAGTGAAGATCTATGATGAACTATTGAATGATGAGGACATGGTGAAAGAAGGATGGTCAAACAAAGTTTCCTATGTCAAAGAAGCAGTATTTTCATGTCCATATCGAATTTCTCTAAGTCGTTAATTATTATTGACATCACACACACACACACTTACACACACACACACACATATAAACCTTAAATTGTTGTTTGATATGCCAGTTTAAAAGGACAGTGCAAGCCTACATGGAAGAAGCGAGATGGTTGCACAAAAAATATATGTACCAACAACAGAGGAGTACTTAAACATATCGGCAATAACTTCTTGTTTTATAATCTTCGCCATGTCATCTTTCATTTGTGCTGGAGACATTGTAACTGAGGACATCTTCAAATGGGCTCAACAACCACCTAAAATTATTAATGCTGCTTGTGTTATTGGCAGGCTCATGGATGACATCGGCGGTAGTGAGGTGTGTGTGTAAAGTTGATTTACAGATATACCAAAGAAAAGGTTTCTATCTTTAACTAACAAAACATTTTCTCATTATACAATTACCTTCTCTTTAAAATCTATGGTGATGCAGTTTGAGCACAAAAGGGATCACATTGAATCAAGTGTGGAATGTTATATGAAGGAGCATGGAGTGTCAAGGCAAGAAGCCATAAGTGAATTGTGGAAGATGATTGAGAGTGCATGGAAGGATATCAATGAGGAATGTCTTAGACCAACTCCAGTGCCTGTTAGGCCTTTACTCATAATGATTATGAATCTTGCTCGTTTCATGGATGCGATGTACAAGGAAGTTGATACTTTCACTCATTGTGGAGGAATCATGGAGGAGTGCATCAGAATATTGTTTGTGGATCCGGTGCCAATATGAGCAACATATGGTGTGCGGCTTAATTTAATATAATGTGCCTCTTTGATTTCCTTGTGATTTTAATCAGTCAACAGTGAGAGATGATCAATAAAATGTGTCATGCCTATTTTATTTGTCCCGATCTAATGAGATCAGGCTTGTTCTTGTTGTATTTAGTGTTTGATTTAAATAAATGGAAATGTGTCGTTGTGTGTTTTTGGCATAATAAAATTACAAATATCTCGTGTTTTTTTAAAATAAATTTTGCCCCATCCATGAGTTGGTAAGACGATTTTTAGGCGAAAATTCTATGTTTGCATACTAAGTACTAACTAAACATATTATTGGCCAAAAAGAAAATACTAACTGAACATATTTTATGAACCTATCCCCAAAGGTTCAATTGAAAGCATTAGATAATGATCTTTTTTTCTGCTTCTTCAATGTATTTAAGAATTTGAGGATGAATGTTATAAAATAAAAAGAATGTGACGATAAAATATGAAATGACATAAAAATTAGTCAATCTAGAGCTTATTTTCTAACTGACTTAAAAATAAGTCAGCTTAAAAATAAGCCACTTTTTCACAAGTCGAGCCAAACGCACACAAAGCTGCTTTTCTTATTGCTAGGTTCTTGAATGACAGTCTGGAGGGAGGTATGTATATATAACTAATCTACATGAACCAATTTTCCTACTAACCACAAAGCTTATTAGAAGAAAGAACCAATCACATCCAGACCTTCATTATAGATTTGTATGGTCTATATTTGATTTTCAAAAGTTTATGATTTTTAAATATAGACTATTTTAAGGGGTATAAAATATGAAATATATTTAATCTCTTAATAATTATCATTTTTCAAGAAAAGACATATTTTTACTCAAAAATACCATCACTTAAAAAATTATCAATTTTAGACTGTGAAGATTATTCAACAAGATCTTCTGATCAATAATTTATCGTCAAACGTGACAATTGATCGAACATAATGACGTCGTATGATCCATGTAGTCGACCCCACCTAGTTGAGATAATATGTTATTGTTAGTAGATTGTGAAGATTATATTTTGAGAGTCCAGAAGGTTCATATATGAATAGATTTAGCTCTCCTTGCTAAGTTTAGTAATTAGTACTGATTCATGTTCCCTAATCTACATGCCAAATAATAATTTTTATTTCTTCTCAATAAAATCTCACCTCGCTGCATAATTATCTCTTAATAAAAGCTTTGTGCTCATGAAGTTTGAGCTGAAAAGAGAGAACAGGATCTCAATTGTAGAATTCTATGTAGGACTATGGATTATCAAGACAAGAAGCAATAAATGAAGTGAGAAAAATGATTGATAGTGCATGGAAAAATATGAGCGAGGAATCTCTTATACCGACTAAAGTACCATTGCCCTTTCTCATGCGGGTTCTGAATTTGGTACGTTTCTCGGAAGTGATGTACAATATTGTTTTTCGTTACAAAATTTTTGGAAGGGATTTAGGCACAATTAAGTGTCACTCTCAGGAATCGAACTTGTGTCAAAGTGGACAAATAGAAACTTAAATCCAACGTCATGCCACTAAACCGACGGATGTTGGGTTGCAATTGTCCCTTTTGGAAACAAAAAAACCTTCGGACCAAATTTTAAAAATCAAAAGAAATCAAATTAAAAAAAAAAAAAAAACAAAGCCATTCAATTTCCGTCCAAATTAAAACGAGATCCTTCCCTCCCTTACTGATCATTTCAAATACTTCTCCTTATCTGCCGATGCATAACTTGAGAAAAAAACGGGTAAAGTGTACAAATGCTCATGTAATTGTCACAAAGGTGCAAAAATACTCATGTAAAATTTTTTGAAGCAAAACTACCCATCAAATTTTATAATTGGGGCAAAAATGTCTATTACAGTTAATATTTTGACTTTTTCACTCATCATCCTCTGTCGCATCATCATCATACAAGGGCAAATAAATATATAAGTCTTTCATATATTTTAGAAAGAGATGAATCGACAGAAAATGATGCGTCAAAAAGTCAAAAAATTATTTGTGATGGGCATTTTTGCCCCAGTTTTGAAATTTGATAGACAATTTTGCTCTCAAAAATTTTACATGGGCTTTTTCGCACCTTTATGACAATTACGTGGGCATTTTTGCATTTTAACCAAAAAAAAAATAACCCAATGATTTGATTTCCATATTTTTACTTGGGATTAAAATTTAATTTTTCCATGTAAGTTTAAAGACAAATTTTGTCGGAACGTATTTTTTATCCAATTTTTTATAGAAGTTTTGAAACATAGAAGTTTTGCTATATTTCGTCAAAAAAAACTTAATGTTGACGGTTTAAAAGTTAATATTGATCTTTAATATTTTAATAGTCAAAATTACTCTATTTTAATACTTCAGAAGAAAAATTAATTAAAAATACTTCAAAAACAAAATTGGTTTTAGATAACTTTTTTGGGTAAAATCAATCTTTAACCTTTTTTTCCGCCCTAAAATTTTATAATAACATAATACTGAAAAAGCGTTAGATACTTGCATTGTTAGCTTTATATACTGAACATACTTTCATGCAATCGAATTTGAATAAAAAAATTGAGAAAATAAGTAATATGCATTATTAACAAGAACTTATTATAATAAAGGACCTATAACAATGTTTAGATTGGATACAAACACACCTGTAACTTTAAGTTGTCGCGATTGAATCAGAATGCATGTTTGATGTGTTCTATATATAGTTTCATCTTTGATGCCTACATCATGTAGGATTAGAGAATCATTGTCCCAAGAGTTAGGAGAAAACCATATAAAAAGTATTTGCGAATTTTTGATGTTGTCTTAAAAGCTTTTTATGAATAAATTTTAAGAAAAAATTTAACTCATTCACAATCTAGGACAAAGTTCCTAACTTATGATTGATTAGAGCTTTTCTGTAGCATGACAAGTAAACTGAGTCTTTTCTTTAATTTTTATACACGTGTAGGTTTCGCTTAACTTCATTTAGTTGTGAAGATATCTCCCAAGCGTCACAACTAGAATTATAACTAAATGATAGTACATATGAATTGAATACATGCAAAAATATCAAATATCCAAGCCTTAAAAGTTATTTTAGTCTTAAAATCATACAGGGAATTTAAAAGTGTAATTATGTCACGTATGGATTTTAATATATGTTAGTTAAGTTCGACAAATTTATTTGACTGAATATCCTACATCACACTCTCACTTGAAATGATCCAACCCATCACAATTTCATTATTACACCATTTTAAAATCACTAAAATACATTCAATCATATGCTTCTTTTTTTTTGAATGGAAATCATATGCTTCTTTTTCACCCACAATGACCTACATCCCCCGGTCCCCCCTTCAAGACCCCACTAGACTGCTCGTGCTGTGACATTGGTGATGCATACCTTCTTCTCCTCCGTCAATAAAATTGAGTTCGCTAAGATATAATATCGTACTACTCCCTCTAATCCTCCATATAAAATTTCTTTTAAAGAAAAAAATTGATTTTATTTTAAATATAAGACATTTTCTCAATTAATTATTTCTAATATTTCCCAAATTACTCTTTTAATGCTTTACAATAGTAAACAATTAAATATTAGAAGGAGGGTGAGAATAAGGATATATGATTTGGGTGCTTTAGTAATATCATAAGAAGGCTACATGAACAAAGAATTGAAGTATAAGTCTTATACTTTGGACCGATAGAGTAGTTTATTAAATCTTATAAAAAGTTGTGGTACAAAAAATCATAAGAAGGCTACTGGAAATACAAACTTAGCATTATCCAACAAAATATAATTCTGTTGAAAAAACAAGGTAAAAGTCATTAATTACACAATCCTATCACACAAATAATTCTATTTCTATGTAATTTCAGAAAACAGGAACAAAATAGGATATATTCTCTTTTTATTATTGTTACTTAATAACACATAAACACACGAGTAAACCATAAGTATATATCATATATTACATAAAAAACAAAAATAAAATGAGAGTCACCGGCGATTATTCTATACTAAGTAGATATGATATATCAAGTCCTGATAAAATTACCTCTCGTTCACGTAATAACTATCATAAGACTAAAGCTAAGGTCGATATGTGATGGGAACTAGACACAGATCATGTTTCCTTCTCACTACAGAAACATAGGTTTCAGTCATATCCAAATCCTCATTCTTTTCCCCATTAGGAAGCTTCCAATCAAAATGATAAAGCAAATTTGCAATACCCAATTCTAAAATTGGCGAAGCAAATGAAATCCCAGGGCATATCCTCCTTCCGGCACCAAATGGTATATACTCAAAGCTTCCACCTCTATAATCAATTGAGCTATCAATGAATCTTTCTGGACGGAAAACCTCTGGTTCATCCCAATATTTTGGATCCCTTGCAATGGCCCAAACATTGACCAACACATTGGTCTTAGAAGGTATTATGTATCCATTAAGTTCACATGCTTCAAGGGTTTGTCTTGGCAATAAAAGAGGAAGAGGTGGGTGTAACCTTAAAGTTTCTCGAATGATCGCGGATATATAAGTCAATTGATGAAGTTCAGACTCATCAACATATCCTTTGTTTTCATATACCCTTCTTACTTCTTCTTGTGCCTTCTTCATCACTCTTGGGTGTTTTACCACCTCGGCCATTGCCCACTCCATTGTCATTGCGGCTGTTTCAGTTCCAGCAAGAAACATGTCCTAAAACAAATTAATAAAGCTTTTAAGTTAATTCCTATATTGATCAAATATATGAAAAATCAATAGTAAATTAAAACAAAGACTAACCAGGATCACAGCTTTGATGTTATCGACAGTTATTGGAATTTTTAGGTTGTTCTCTTTTTGACTCTTGAGAAGAAAATCAACAAAATCCTCCTCCTCTTCTTGTTCACTTTGGTTAGCCATCTTTTCTATGTGGTCATTTATGATAGCATTAAGCATTACATCAAATTCTTTACGCACCTTTGCAACTTCAGCCTTTGTCCCATTAATAACACGAAAGAATGCAAGTGAGGGATAAAGGTCAACGATGGATAAGCTACTCAAAAGTTTCGCCACATATCCTATAGTTGACCTTATTTCATCTACATTTTTACCCTTGCCACCAAAAGTTGATCGTGAAACTATGGTATTTGTGAGTCTGTAAAGTTGATCAACGAGATTCATTTGATGACCTACTTCATTTTCTGAAATATACTTTATAGTTGCGAAAATCTCCTCTTCTCTTATCTTCCTATATGTGCGAACTCTCTTTATAGACAAAAGCTCCATGGTACAAATCTTCCTTAGTTGCCTCCAACTGTTTCCATAAGGAGCAAGAGCTATGTCTATGCTATCATAAAGTAAGATATCGCCAACATAAAGTTTTGGTCTACTAGCAAAGATTGTGTCATGGGTTTTCATGACCTCTTTGACCAATTCATTTGAAGAGATTGTAATATAGGAGATTTGTCCAAGTTGAAGATGAACTAATGGCCCATATGTTTTTGCTAAGTCTCTAAGAGAACGATGGGGTAGTTTCCCAATCTGGTGAAGGTTCCCTATGAGAGGCAACTTTCTTGGTCCTGGGGGTAAAGTTTTGATGGATTTCTTAAATACAAGCTTGTGAATCGCAATGAGAAAGCAGAGGAAAGTGAAGATGATAGAGTATTGGATCTGAATCTCCATGTTGTAGCTATGGAAAACGTAGTGCGGTGTACTTAAGAAAAAAGATGAAGTGGTAATTAGGCTTTATAGTGAATCAGATAAGAGTAAGCTCTATTTTTTTTGAACCCACGAAAGATCAAACAATTCTAAAATTGATTATTTTCTTTTGATTTTTTTAATAGTTCGACTTTCTTGTACCCACGTGGCACGATGTAGTATGGCTACATATTCTTTAGTGGGGTTGCACAAATGATGGATAGATTGAGCCGCATATATGTCCTAAGTCATGTCCTAAAAGTTTTAGGGGTAATTTTTTCTGTCAGATACCCAATCTGATCCTATGTAGCCTAGGACTAAGATCAGGTAGGACATATCCTTCGGGCCATAGGACATGTCATGTTGGTTACAAACCTTTAAATCTTAAGAAAACGTTAAAAATGATTAAATAAATTAAAAATGAAAGGAATTGAGAAAAAATTAATATAAAGTATGGTGGTGTGTCAAATATTAATTATTATATAAATTATTTTAAACTGGGAAACAAATTATTTATTAATAAAAAATAATACTCCCTCTGGTCTTAAATATAAGACCTATTTGAAGGGATGAGTTTGGTCCAAAATATGAGACCTATTTCTAACTTTTACAATTTTTTCCCAAAATATCCTTATCAATACCCCCTAATAATAGACAAGAAGAGAGGGAGGCTGAAGTCAATAATCCCTAATATTAGACAAGAAGAGAGGGAGGGTGGAGTCAATACTTCCTAATGGTAAACAAGAGGAGAGGGAGGGTAAAATCAATGTTCCCTAATTGTAGACAAGAAGAGAGGAAGGGTGGAGTCAATGTTCCTAATGGTAGACAAGAAGTCATGGAGTGTGGGGGTGAAGGTGGATAGTTAGGATATATTGGTAATATCATGTCATTTTAACTAACTTAACTAACATTCTTAATTTAATCACATTAGGTAAATAGGTCTTATATTTAGGGCCAGAGGGAGTAATATTTCCGGGTTAGACCGCTCTACTGGTCATGAAGCTTATGCTTTATCCTCTTCTACTTGAGGTCGGTTTGGTCGTGTCCTAATTGTCATGATTTTGCATCAACTCATCCCATTACTGAATTGCATCGGTCGGCTGACTACGTGTCAAGCCATTGGATACCCGAATTGTTGTGCAACCCTTTTCTTTAGTTAGCTCGACACCCAAATTTTTGTGCAACCCTTTTCTTTAGTTCGGGGTCTGCCACACTACTTATTTTTGTTTTTCAACTCATTATCCACGCGTAAAATGTCTAACGTAGACAGGAAATTTTCATCAAAATGTTATGTTGTCGTTCAACGAAAACGTACTAAGGAGGGGTGTGCATGATGCCATTAAGCCAGAAATTTGTCTCATGTTGCGGTCGATCATCGCACAACAACATTTTTGTATTTGTTGAAATTAGATGATAAACAGTGCTCCCTCCAATCCTTATTATAAATCACCTAACTAACTTTCTTACATACCAATAAAATTGGTTAAATACATTTTAATTTGTCTTACAATTCAAGTACTTTTCAATATTATTACCCCTGATAGTTACATTTATTTCCTAAACTATTAACTATCACTCTCTCATATTACCCCTATTAAATATGAGTATATGTGAAAAAAAAATAATTAATACACATCGGAAACCATGAAGTGACTTATAAAAAGGGCCAAGAAAAATTGATAGTTGATGACTTATAATAAAGACCGGAGGGAGTATTAGACTTCCCATATTTTAGCAGTATAGGCTTAAGTTTGAAATTTTTGGTGGATGTTTTGGTTTAATTTTTATATTTTAAATAATTTTTATTTTTAATATATGTAAAATATGAAATAAAATGACCCCATAACTATCATTTGATATAAAAATGAGTTAATCACTTTTTAAATCAATAAATTACAAATTTTAAATATAAACCGTTAAGATCAAAATTTGAAGGGTCTAGATTTCACCCACAGTGATGAGATAATACATTTTCTCATCACTATGATGAGTATGAAATGTTGACTCAACTTAATGAGATTTTAGAGAGTTCTATATGCCTGACATTTAATTGAAGAAAACCAGATATAGATAAGAGCCCATAAGACACGACTTTATGATATAGGTCTTCACGATCTTCTATTTTTAAATACAAACTATTCATAAATCAAGAACTTGAATTTTGTGTTTAGTAATATGAATTGGTTTTTCCTTCTTTCTCTTATATATTCCCTGCAATGCACTAGATTGTATTTTAGTTTGTATAAGAATGTATAATTTTACCATTTATTTATTATTATATACACCTTACTCTTCTTACATATTGTATATGTCATTCATCATGAATATTCTTTGTTACCAATCCATTATATTAATAAAACCATGTGCAAGTAATAACTCATAAAAATCTTTTAGCTAGAATTATGTTAATTGAACTATTTAAATAGCATTTTTAATAAAATCAAATTAGTTAAATGAATCTAATTTAAAATTTAAAGGGAAAATGCCATTTAAATCTCTCTGAATATACAAAAGGACAATTCGGGAACTCAAACTTCCAAAAGGACCATGAAGGAACTAGGACCTAGTTGACATTTTAAAATAGTGTGAAAAGACAAAATTGTCCTAATCATAAAACAGAAATTATTAACCACCCTATTGAAAATGGTGGGTGTAAGGGTGGTTAGTAATTTCTGTTTTATGATTAGGGCAATTTTGTCTTTTCACACAATTTTAAAATGTCAACTAGGTCCTAGTTCCTTCATGATCCTTTTGAAAGTTTGAGTTCCTAAATTGTCCTTTTGTATATTCGGAGGGATTTAAATGACATTTTCCCAAATTTAAAAAGGAGGGAGTAACATTTTTCCATTTTACAATTGCCATTTTCCATAATTTTAACTAACTTATTTAATGCATTGAAACACTTACTTCCTCACCTTTCCTCGTTGTTTGATGAAGTTATAAATTAAGTTCATACTTCATTTAAAGATTAGGCAGCAAAATCATATTTGGTAGTGACATTTTTTAAGTTATTATTGCCCCTTTGAATTGTAACAGTTGTCCACATACTTTTGATTTATAACAGTTGTCCACATACTTTATCGACATCATCAATAAATGTTAGGCATAGATTTTTTTTTGCCATTATGTTAGGCATAGTTTTAGAAAATAGTAATTGTTGTCATAACTTTTGTTATTCTATCCTACATGTACGTCCACATGCTATTATACGCTCATTAAAAATTGAAATAGAAGATCAGAAGTGCTTTATCGAGTATCAATACATCTTCTAACTAATCAATCAAATATATACCTATAAACCTTCTGACGAGTATGTTATTGGTCCATATGTCAAAGTTTAATTGGTTTATCAAAATTATTCATTCTATAAGTGATGGGTGCATGAATTTAAATTTTTGGTAATATAATAGTAATAAAGGGGCAATGAAGGTTTCAACTAAATCAGCAATCAAGTTAACTATTTTCTTTATTTTTCATCGTTCACCATTTAGAATATTTCGTATTATTATAAATGTTTTAATGTTGTAACAATTTGGTAGCTATCCATAAAATTAAGAAAATCATGTGTAGATAAGTACCATAAAACGTGAGTTGATATTTTACTTTTTCACGTTGTTCTATTTTTAAATACAAACTTTTCATATATCAAAATAAAACTTGAATTTTGTGTTTAGTAAGGGTCTGTTTGGATTAGCTTCTAGAGAATAACTTATGGAAAAATAGCTTTTTGAGAATAGCTTTTAAGTAAAATAGCTTTTCTGGAAAAATAACTTTTGATAAAATGAGAGTGTTTGCATTAAGTATCAGTAGAATAGTTTTTTGAATGTTAAATTACCAAAAAGGACACTTTTGCCCAAAAATTTATTTTAAAGATTTAAATGATCAAATTTATCATTGTTAGTAAAAATATTAAAAAATACTACAAAATTACAATAAAAACATAAAAAATACAATCAACGCAATAAATAAATTTTTGATTCTTAAAATTGTATTTAATCATATAATTGCGAAAATTGTATTAATACTAGTTTACACTACAATTAACCAAAATATTTTTGATAAAAAAAACCAAAATATATTTTTTTCCATAGGATAGAAACTACTCCCTTCTGTCATAAATATAAGACCTAGATGATTTTTTTGGAAAATTCTAAAAAAGGAAAATAAGTTAATTATAAATTGATTTGCCTAATATTTTTCCTTAAACTAGTTTATTTAACCTATAAAGTAATGACTAATCTTAAAATATATCAAATACTCCAAAATATATCATAATTTATATAGTTTATTAAAATATATCATAATATAATAACATATTTTATAACATTAACATCTCCAAAAAAGTCAACTAAGTCTTATATTTAGAACTGAATGGAGCATTACATTGCATTGTTAACCAAAATAGCTTATTTTGATAAAAAAAAGCAAAAATGAGTAGCTTTTCTCCAAACTGAGGTTTTGGATCCAAAACTGAGGTTTCAGGTGTAAAATAGCTTATCTGCATTTTTTGAGTGTTTGACAACAAATACCTCAAACCTAGGTTTGGTTTCAAAAAAAGCTATTTTACAAGTTTGTAAAATATGAATTGGTTTTTTCTTGGGGAAATGACAAATAAATACCCTCCAAATGTCCAAAAGAACAAGTAAGGAACTCAAACTTTCAAAAGGACAAGTAAGGAACTTCAATAAAAATTAACAATTGGAACATAGTTATTAACATTTAGAACATAGCAATTGACGATTATCTGATTCCTTAATTGTCCTTTTGAAATAAATTCGGGGTTCCTTACATACCATTTTGGAAGTTTGAGTTCCTTACTTGTCCTTTTGGATATTCGAAGGTATTTATTTGTCATTTTCTCTTTTTTCTTCTTTCGATTATATATTACCTGCAATGCACGAGATTGTATTTTAGTTTGTAATACGAATGTATAATTTGCATATACACCTTACTTTTTCTCAAATTTGCATATATTATTCAACGTGAATATTTTTTGGTAGCAGTCCATTAGATTAATAAAACCATGATAACTCATAAAAATCTTTTTTTTTTTTGGTAAGCAACTCATAAAATCTATTAGCTGGAATTATGCCAGTTGAACTATTTAAATAACATTTTTAATACAACCAAATTAATTAAATGAATGTAATTTAAAATTTAAAAGGAGGGAATATCATTTTTCCATTTATACAATCGCCATTTTCCACAATTTGACTAACTTATCTATTACATTGAAACGTTTACTTCCTCATTTTTCCCCTGTGTTTGATGAAGTTATAAATGAAGGTACTACTTCATTTAAAGATTAGGCTGCCAAAATCGTATGCAGTAGTGACATTTTTTTAAGACATTATTGTCCTCTTTCAACTGTAACAATTGTCTACATGATTTTAATTTGTAGAATCTCTTTAAGTCTGTTTGCTTTCCTCATGTTTATGTTTGGTGTGTTGATTACACTTGTTTTATGCAAGTGTTTTGATGTAACCCTTCATTTTACTTAATATAATTGTCTTTTAATTAAAAAAAATAAACAACACTTTGTCGTTGCTTCCGAATTCTCTCATAATCTCTCGTAATCCTTTCCTATGGATATCATTTTGAACATTGAAATTCAACTAAGAGCTCATAATTTGCCACTTGTACCATTAAAAATAAAAAAAAAATATATTATAATATAAAAGAAATGAAGAAATTTTTTTTATTTTTGAAAACATTATGGCATAAAAAATTTCAATGATCTAGACCTATTTTATCTCAATAAAAAGAAATACAAACTTATCCAGTTTTTGTATCAACATAAAGATTTTATTAAATTAGAAAATTACAATACAATATAGGTCTGTAAAAAAAATACATAGAAAACTTAAACATGGATAGGACATAGGAGTGAGCCGTCGTCGAAAAAACCCTATCATCTTCTTCATCTTTCCTTCATGAGAATTTGTGAGTAGAAAAGAACTGTTACCGGTAGAAAAACCATTGAGTAGTGATTGTTCAAAGAATCATCCCAAAGGATTCACACCTCTTATCGGCAATAAACCAATCAAAGTGGTTTTCAAAGAAACTTCATGAGTAGATCTCACAGAAACAAACGCACCCACAAAACTAATACATAAGATGAAGATTGAGTAGAAGAAAAATCTCTTGTCTTCGAAATTCCCAGACCAATTTATTTGAATATGAAAGAAACATAAAAGCAGACCAACGAAAGTGACGGACGTCTCCTTCCCCGGCATGAACCAGGGAAGGAGACGCCGATAAAAAAACTCGTACAACGACAAGAGAAGAGATCCCACCACCACCCCAAAAAGTTTGAGAGAAGGGGGGACAGAGACTTATCCAGTTAAGTGTAAAATAATTTTACAGTTAACTGGATAAGTCTGTATCTTCTGTAGATACTTCTGTTGAAATGAAAAAGGTCTAGATAGTTGAAATTAATAGGTTTAGATAGTTGAAATTTTTTTATGGTAAAAATTATTTTATATTATAATACAATTTTTTTTATTTTTAATGGGACAAGTGGTAAATTATGAGCTATTAGATGAATCTCAATGGCCAAAATGAGACCCATATCAGTTTTGAGGCATTATGAGGCCCCTTTATCGTCGTCATTATTCAATGTTAGGCAGACTTTTAGATAATATAGTAAATTTTTGCCTAACACGTACATCCACATGCTATTATACTATCATTAAAAATTGAAACAGAAGAATGAAGATCATAAATGTCTATCAAATATTGACATTCTTAATCAATCAATCAACTATAAACCTTGTGACAACTATGTTATTGGTTCATGTAATAAAAGTTTAATGATGTTAAAGTGATAATAAAAGTTTCAAATAAGCCATCAATCAAATTAATTATTTTCTTTATTTTTCATTGTCCACCATTTAGAATAATTTCTTATTAGAAATGTGTTAACGTTGTAACATTTTGGTAGCTATCCATGAAATTACAAAAAACACAAATGTTGAAGATATCATGGAGAAGACGTTTTAGAGGAAGCACTCGCTTTCACCTCCAAACATCTTCAATAATCCATCACTACAGTATCAAACCCTTTTCTTGCAGCAAAACTCAATAATGTCTTGAAGCAATGTCCTTACAGGGGAATGCCAAGGCTAGAGGCACGAAAGTTCATCTCAATCTAACACCTTCATCCTTCCCATAATCAAATTATTTTGAACTTAGCAAAATTAGACTTCAACGCATTCCAAAAACTTCGCTAGAAAGAAATTGGTAACATTTGCAAGTAAGTTCTCCAGCCTATCTTATGAAACAACAAATATAAACATTATTAGTTATATCAAATTACTTCAACATTTGCAGAGCCTTAAATCCATAATGGACAATTAAATACTAATAAACTTTTCGTTGATTAATTAGCACAGAGTGAATCTCCCAGTATATATAGCCATGTATAGTGCTGTGGATAAGTATCATTGTAGAAAAGGTGACACCAGTACTCGAGAAAAGCAAAATAATTTATCAGTGGCAATATTCATATACATTTTCAATTTTGTAGATTGTGGAACAATTTGGATGTGCCAAGAAATCTACCTTATGCAAGAAACAGGATTGTAGAATGTTACTTATGGGCTGCTGTTATTTATTTTGAGCCTCAATATGCCAAAGGCAGAAACATAGTGGCCAGAGTAGGTGTATTATATGCTGTCATTGATGATACATTTGATGCTTTTTGAACCATTGAAGAACTTGAACTCTTCAGTACAGCGATTGAGAGGTTTATTACCACATATATCAGTCTATTTGTTTATCTAATTTTGAACTTAGGCCATATCCCCCCCCCCCCCCCCCAAATAGTTTCACTTATGATGTTCAATGTTCACTTGTTGACATAGGTGGGATATTAGTTGCTTGAAAGACCTACCAAGATATGTGGAGCTAATCTATACAGAACTATTGAAGATCTATGATGAACTGATGAATGATGAGGACGTGGTGAAAGAAGGTCAAGTAAAGTTTCCAATGTCAAATTAAAGAAGAAGTATTATCTTGTCCATATCTAATTTCTCTATGCCGTTAATTATTGTTGACATCACACACACACACACACATAAAACTTAAATTATTGTTTTATATGCCAGTTTAAAAGGATAGTGTAAGCCTACATGGAAGATGCGAGATGGTTGCACAAAAAATATGTACCAACAACAGAGGAGTACTTGAACACATCGGCAATAACTCGGCAATAACTTCTTGTTATATAATGTTAGTCATGTCATCTTTCATTTGTGTTGGAGACATTGTAACTGAGGACATCTTCAAATGGACTCAACAACCACCTAAAATTATCAATGCTGCTTGTGTTATGGTCAGGCTCATGGAGGACATCGTCGGTAGTGAGGTGTGTGCGTAAATTTATTTACAGATATACCAAAAAAAAAAGGTTTCTATCTTTAACAAAACATTTTCTCATCATAAAGTTAACTTGTCTTTAAAATCTTTGTGGTGATGCAGTTTGAGCACAAAAGAGATCACATTGAATCAAGTGTGGAATGTTACATGAAGGAGCATGGAGTGTCAAGACAAGAAGCCATAAGTGAATTGAGGAATATGAATGAGAGTGCATGGAAGGATATCAATGTGGAATGTCTTAGACCAACTCCAGTACCTATGCCTCTACTCATGATTATGAATCTTGCTCGTTTCATGAATGCGATGTACAGGGAAGAAAATTGTTCACTTTTTGTGGTGGAATCATGGAGGAGTGCATCAGAATATTGTTTGCGGATCCGGTGCCAATATGAGCAATATGTGGCCGGTGTGGGGTTTAATTTGATAAAATGTACCTCTTTTATTTCTTTGTGATTTTAATCAGTCAACAGTGTGAGAGATGATCAATAAAATGTGTCATGCCTATTGTATTAGTCCTGTTCTAATGAGATCAGGCTGGTTCTTGTTGTATCGAGTGTTTGTTTTAAAATAATGGGAATGTGTCATTGTGTGTTTTTTTGCATAATAAAATGTGAAATGTCTCGTGTTTTTTGAAAAAAAAAAATTGTGCCCCATCCTTATTGAAGTTGCTTTCTTTTACTTAGCACACGAAACTCGTCATTGATGGACTAATTCACTCATTTGTTACAGGTGACTTTGGAGTTCCAAGTAACAAAAGCGAAGCATGATGAGATACTGGCTTTGGAAGGTGCTCTGGTCAAACACACTTGAATCCGTTAAACTTTTCTGGTCATGTGGTAGAGATGAAATAAACTCTTTTGATATTTTTCATGTTCTATTGGTATGTAGCTTTTGGATTGCTGAGACTAGGTATAGGATTCAGATTTGTTAAGGTATTATTGATATATCATTAGCTGATCTTGCTACTCTCAACTGAAACATTGAAGTAAAAGTTAGACATTAACATTCTATGTTTCCATAAATTGCATGAAGCTTCCTGTGATGTTGATTTTTCATGAAGATTAAAGTTTGTTGTTAGATTATTTTACGGTTAAGCTGAAAAAAATGTGAGAAACTTTTCTCAAATGTGCATATGGCATTCAATTAACACCGGGTCAGCTCACACATGGATTAAGTATTAACACACCATAGGCATGGGTTACAAGGAAGATTTACAAAGGCCCTAATTTTTACCCAAACCCGTTATTCTTATGAGTTTATCCTATTTAACTTACTCTGCATTCGATGAAAGGGAATATCCTCAGTATCATTTTTTCTAAATATTCGTTGAAATAGTTGTTTGCTATAAAAAATGTTGTCTTTTCCTCAGGAAATTTTGTCCTTTTCTTTGGGAAAATATGCAATTTTGAATTTTGATAGTAAAATTCCACCAAAGCGGCTAGCACCATAAACTATAGGGAATGACCAATTTTAACAACAAACCTTGACATCATTGAATTAGGGTTAAAGATTATATTTGCCCCAAAAGTTTTAGACAAGAATTAAGTTTGTCATGGAAGTTTTTTTTGGGATCAAGAGCCGTGCATGGATGATGAGGTGTCAATACATGTAGGATGTGAGGGTAAAATTGATCTATTTTGTAAACTTCAGGGGTAAACTTGATAAAAAAAACTTTTTGGATAAACTCGAATCTCATCTAAAACTTCCCGAGCATGATATTTAACCCCTATAAATTAATAGTCATGGGGAATCTTTGCTGGCTATTTAATGGTTTAGGAGTTTTTTTTTTATTTTTGGACATAAATGGTTTAGGAGTTGGAGTGCCTATGAGTGATTGATCTGCCAATATTTTATTTTGCCTGGAGATTGGTGTAATAATTGAAGATATTGAAATGGATGAAGGTGGCCATATAAAAAAATAAAATAAAACCTATAATTGTGTATGGTTTTTATCAAAAAATATAAGACCAGAGGACAAGTTGGTGAGAATGTGAGATATATCTATTAAAGAATTAAAATGACAAGTAATTGTTTAAAATATAGTTTGAACAGCCTGGGGGACGTAGCTTGATGGTTTGAAGTGGATCCCCAAGGTGTGGATCCCGCCATTTAGCCCAAAGGTGTCAAGTTCGAACCCCCGGGAAGTCAGTCACCCCATTTACGGGAATCCCGGCTGGCGACCCCGAATTAGTCTGCACCCGAAGGGTGTGGGATATCGGGGGAAGCAATTCAAAAAAAAAATATAGTTTGAACAGGGTGTGAAAAAAGGCAGGGAGGATGTTTTTTTTTTATCAAAAAACAGGGAGGATTTTGAATACTGAGTAAATATTACTCCCTCCGGTCCTAAATATAAATATAAGACCTATTTGACTTTTTTGGAAAATCCTAAAAAAGAAAAATAAGTCAATTATAAATTGATTTACCTTTTTTTCCCTTAAACTAGTTTATTTAACATATAAACTAATGACTAATATAAAAAAATATCAAATATGTCATAATTTAATAACATATTTAGGATCGGAGGTAGTACTTTTTAACTAAAAAAAGCTAATATTTATTTTTTGGTTTACAAAGGAGATAATATGTATTCCATAAAGAAATGTAGGGAGATCAATAAATACACATTAAGAATGTCAGAAATTGTTACTAAATTAAGTCTGCTGCCGTTTAAGAGCAGATCAGCAAAACTGGAGCTATAGGCTAAATAATATTAAATATTGAAAAAGGTCTGCAATCTTGAAAAAGTACTGAAGGACTTTGCAAATTTCAATATATAGTAACAAATAAAAAGATTCATGTTAAATTAGTAAATTAAAATATATAAAATCCTACGAACTATTAAGGTAGATATGAATATTTAATTTCACTTAACTGTGAAGATTAGACAACAACTAAGTGGTAATCTTTAGGAATTAAAAACTATCAAAACTTATTAAATGTTCAAGGCTCTTTCACTATCAAACTTCATAGTAAATGTAAGGAGGCATAAAATTCAAATTAAGGAGACCTTCTTATTCAAAACATCTACATTCAAAGGAGGCTTTCTTATTCAAAACATTTACATTCAAAGGAGGCTTTCTTATCCAAAGGAGGCTTTCTTATCCAAAGGAGGCTTTCTTAGACCACATCACTATCAAATATTTAAGAGGTGAGTGATAGAAATTAAAAGATTTGATTGAATGAGCTAAATACAAATATAAATTGAGCATGTGCACTATTTATTTGAGTTTATACATCACAAGTTTCATTGTCAAAGAACACAAGAAGGAATACACAAGTATTTCATATATATTATATTTTAGAAACACACACACGATCGTGATATATTTCAATGAACTAAAAACACAAATACACACACCATACCATACAATTTATGCTCACACCCTTAACTAAAGCGAAAGTTTGATGCGTCCATTATTTATCAGAGGAAGTAATTAAACCCTAAAAAATTATGTTTCTCATGTTGGAATAGGATCCACAAACAATAGTGTGATGTAGTCCTTCATTATTCCCCCAGAATTAGTGTATATGAGTATCAGCTTCCTTGTACATCACATCCATGGAACGAGTATTATTCAGAACTCGGATAAGAAAAGGCATAGAAACTTTAATTGGTCTAAGACATTCTTCATTCATATTCTTCCATGCAGTCTCAATCATCTTCCCCAATTCATTTATGGCTTCTTCTTTTGACACTCCACATGCTCCTTCATATAGCACTGAACACTTGAGGGAGCATGCTTTCTTTTTTGTTCAAAGTGCTCATATATATATATATATATATATATATATATATATATATACACACACACACACACACACACACACTCCCTCCGGTCTTAAATATAGGACCTAATTGACTTTTTGAAAAATCCTAAACAAACAAAATAAGTTAATTATAAATTGATTTACCTAATTTTTTCTCCTACATTAGTTTATTTTATCTATAAGCTAATAGATAATCTAAAAGATATCAAATATGTTATGATTTAATAACTTATTTTGCAACTTTAATCTCTACAAAAAAAAGTCAATCAGGTCTTATATTTAGTACCGAATGTAGTATATAGTAAAAATCGAATTGATAAACAAGTCCTACAATTGTACCCCGAAAAAAGTTTGGGGGTGTACATTATTGGACACAGAAAAATTAATTTCAAACCACGAGAAACGGAGACAATAAAAATAAATATTATGAGTCAAGATGAATCGGTGCTGCACCTGCATGGATCAGGCTCCTCCAAAAAATGAGAGAGAATCGATGCCACGTAGATATAATATTTAAACTGATGCTCGCTTCGCTGTCTCCTATAAAAGCACACACCAACGTTGATAAGGATCAATGCAAGTAACACCATTTCCATATTTCTATTTTGAAAAAGCTTCCCCCTTCTTTTGACACCTACAACATGCCCCCCGTCGGTGCTTCTTCATCCTCTATTCCTCTTTCAAACCCTGAGATTATCGCCAAATGCAATTTGGATCGGCCATGCGCAAATTATCCTCCTTCTATTTGGAATGATTATTTCCTTCAATATGCTTCTGATTCTTTGGTATTATTTCTACTCCTACTTTATACACACACATACACTATATATATATATATATATATATATATATATATATATATATATATATATATATATATATACTACCTCCGGTCCTAAATATAAGATCTAATTGACTTTTTTTTGGAGAGGTTAAGGTTGCGAAATACTCCCTCCGGTCCTAAATATAAGACATAATTGACTTTTTTGAAAAATCCTAAAAAAGAGCAAAATAAGTTCATTATAAATTTATTTACCTAATTTTTCCCCTTAAACTAGTTTATTTTACTTATAAAGTAATGGATAATCTAAAAATATATCAAATATGTCATGATTTAATAGACTATTTTGCAACCTTAACCTCTCCAAAAAAAGTTATCTAGATCCTATATTTAGGACCGGAGGGAGTAGCTTATTAAATCATGATATATTTGATATATTTTTAGATTATTTATTAGTTTATAGGTAAAATAAACTAATCTAAGGGAAAAAATTAGGTAAATCAATTTATAATTAACTTATTTTGCTTTTTATAGGATTTTCTAAAAAAGTCAATTAGGTCTTATATTTAGGACAGGAGGGAGTATATATATATAACGCATTCAGTAGTAGAATACTTTTGAATTGATGATAGAATCTTGTCCTCAAGTTTTAACTCAGCTATAACACAGTTCCTCTAAAAACAATCACTAGGCTTCATTCAATCACTGAAATTTTCACTCAACTCTAACTTAGTCCCTTAACTTTTGTCGGATATAAATTTTTGAAATCTTACTCTTGTATGTATATGACTAAATTTTCTACTCAGAAGCAAGAAAAAGTGGCCATGTCGCCAAAAGATGCAATTTCTTGATCACACTAGAGGGTATATATTTGGTTGGGGATAAAACTTGAATGAGAAAAGTAGGAAAGAAAATGAAAGAGAAAATAAATCTTTTTCCGTTAAAATTAGAGAAAAAATAAGCTCATGAGAAAAGTGGGGCGTAGACAATCATATGAGTCTATTTTCTTATCAAACAAAGATGAAAATGAATATTGTCCCACTCTTTTCTCTTCATCCTATTTTCTCCACCGGCCAATAAATAACCTCTTATGTGATCAAGAGATTGCATCTTTTGGGAAGATTCAAACAAACTAAAAATGATGGTGGAAACTGGGTTGATTCAAAGGGGTCACTGGTGTTGATATACAATTCGAGGAAATTAAGGAACCCTTGTAAAGATTATTCCCATTTTAGTTTTTTTCGACACCCCAGTTCAGATTGTTAATTATTGTTCATTGCGGCCTTGTCTTCTTTTTATTCCCGTTTTTCTTTAGAGTTTCTCTTTGATAGCTTGATTGAGTACGTGGAGCTGACTTGGAAGTTATTTCATTGGCAAGTAAGATTACTTATTGACTCAATGAGTTCGAGATGGCTAGGGTCATAATATAAAAATTGAAAAGTTAAAGGATTAAGTCATAGTCGAGTCAAAATTTTAGGGATTAAGTCACGTTGAGTCATTGTTGAGGGACTGATCATATATAAGTGAATCAACATTTGAGAGACCAAAAGATTAATTTTCCCTACATTTTTTTAGCTTTTTAGTCATATCTTGCATCGATCTCCTCTTTTTATCTCTCTGGAAAATGCATGCGCTGGCCTTGTATTTGTTTGATTTTCTCACAATATTTCTTTCACCTCCCTTTAGAGATAGTCAAGTGCGCAAATTACCTCTCTGCTTTCTTTTTATTTTTGATTTATCATATTATATTTCTGCATATTTCAGCAAGGAAATTTAAAAGGTTAATAATACCTTAGTGTGAAATACTATGGAGATTTGAATATGATGTTCGTTTAAGGGATACATTATGACTAATTTGGCAGTGTTTGAATGATGTATGGGTTTGTTCCGATTCGAATAAAATCAAACTCAACCCAGCCGATCAATTTAAAATTGAGTAGGGGCCTAATGAGTTCTGAGTAGTGAATGAATATCTTTTGGTTTTGTTTGGTTTCTTTGTTCTGTACAATTAGGACAAATTTGTTTAGTCCAGCCAAACAGAACTTTATTTTTAAGTAATTACAAGTTACTTTTTCCTTATTATAATAATTATAATAATGCTTTCAAACAAGCTATATGGTATTTATTACTGAACACACCCTTGCTTTGGTTAAGTTGTATGTAGTGTTTTTTATTTTTGGTATAGATAATAACAAGAAGTTTTTTAAAACTATATATGAATATATAGGAAGTGGATGATGGAATGAAGAAAAATATTGAAACACTGAAAGAAGAAGCAAGGGATATGCTGCTTACCTCATCTATGGAGAAGCCATTGATGAATGCTGAAATTATTGATTCAATTCAATGTTTGGGCTTGTCATATCATTTTGAAGCTGAGATTGATCAAGTATTGAATCAGATTCACAATGATTACATCGAAAATAACGAGATAACTCATATTGAAGATCTCTATTCTCTGACTTTGCTCTTTAAGTTATTGAGGCAGCATGGATATCCTATTTCACCAAGTATGACACGCTAAATATGCTTCATTGGTTCACCAATTTATTTTGGAATAACTTTTCCATGTCAAAACACACACATACACAACAAAAATCTTATTTCATTGAAAAATCTCCTCCTGTACATTTTTCTCCAAACCAACCTGAAATTTGTTCAAGAACCCAGTGCAATCTAACTATTTTTGACCGGTTCCTTTAGTTGTATGCACTATATATCTTCAACTATGTGCACAATGGGAAGGAATAGGCCTCGTACAAAGCACACAGTTTAGTCAAGATAGCTAATCTCTCTCTCACACACACATTTACACTTTTTTGAATCGAGTATATTTTTTCAAAATAAATAATGGCTATAGACAATTATTTAAAAGATTACTCCATTCGTTTTAAAATATAGTACTTATTAAGGTCGCGAGTTTGTTCCCAAATAGGGGTGAGAATGAGTCAGACCTTAAGCAGGTGGCTTATGGCTTGACCTAACTTATTATTAAATGGGTCAAGTAAGACCTATTTACAGGCCTTATTATGTAAATAGCTAAGACTTGTTTCATGAAAGTATATTTTGCAAGCATTGCATTCAAATCTGACCTGTTTAGTATTTCAAAATATTATCTAAATAATTTTATTAGATACATACATACATACATACATACATACATACATACATACATACATACATTGTTTAATAAGTTCTTTAGGACTATCAAAAGTCATTGAGTGTAAATATATAGGCTTTGAGGCCTAATAAAAACATAAATTTAAAGCAAACTATTCAAATGTAAAGCCTTTTTAATGGCCTACATTATAAGTAGACCTTAAAAAATGCTTCATGTCTTAAGAGGTCTTTTGAAGGCTCAGGCTTGAGGCTGAAAAAGAAGTTTGCATTTAGGTCCAAGGCAAACCTATTTTTCATTTCATCGTTTCATCAAGTTGATGCTTACATAGCAAAAGTCTAGTTTGACCTCATTCATTCCCTTCCCTATTCTTAAATATAAGATCAATTTTTAATTGTTGTCACATTTTCCCCCAAAATATCTCTATTAATGCTTCTCAATGATATTAATTCTTCTCAATGATAAATAAGTAAGATGGGGTGATTGAGAATAAAGGTAGATGACAAGAGTGCTCTTATAATATTATGTGATTTTAGCTAATTTAACTAACAAATTTCATCTTATTAAATCCCGCACTTATATATGTCTAGCATTGAACATTATTTTGAAAACAATCAAATCTAGACAATCTAGATTAGATATGCATAGTCCAAATCTGATTAGCTTGCCATGAGTTACAGCCCATCAATAACTTAAGTGTTTTTTAAACTTCAAGCACTAAATTTTGTAATAAGGACTTTTCATGTACATTTTGTGTAAAACTTTTTTATTTGGCATATATAGGGTTGAAAGTCATATTTGCCCCTGAAGTATGCGCGGAGGATCATATATGCCTTTAAAGGTCATATTTGCCCTAGAAGTATACATAAAGGGTCATATATGTTCTAAAAGTATAGGAAAGGTCATATTTGCCCTTGAATTATGTACAAAAGATCATACTTTACCATTAATATTTTGACTGAAAGGACAAATATGATCTTCTTGCCTTAAGGGGCAAATATGGGCCTGAAACTATTTCATGGGGCAAATATAATAACCCTCCATGCATACTGAAGGTACAAATATGATCTTTAACCTGACATATATAAGATATTTTGATATGACACACACATATATACACGAAACTTAATTTATATTTCTCATAAAGAGTGAGGCTCTTGGATAAGATTGTGTGCAATACCCCAGGTTTAGTACAGTTTGTATCTCAGGAATTGAAAAGTGATTTTCATTTTGTAAATTTTATTTGAAATTTAAAACTAATACTTTTCCATGACTAAAATATGCAAATTAAAATCATCATTGACAGATGTATTCAACAAATTCAAGGATGAGAAAGGAAACTTCAGTGAAACACTTGCTTCAGATGTTGATGGAATGATAACTCTGTATGAAGCTTGTCATCTGAGTATTCATGGAGAAGACATTTTAGACGAAGCACTCGCTTTCACCTCCAAACATCTCCAATCCATCACCATTGAATCAAACCCTTTTCTTGCAGCAAAACTCAACAATGTCTTGAAGCAATGTCCGTACAGGGGAATACCAAGGCTAGAGGCACGAAAGTACATCTCAATCTACCACCTTCATCCTTCCCATAATCAACTTCTTTTGAATTTAGCAAAATTAGACTTCAACGCACTCCAAAAACTTCATCAGAAAGAAATTGGCAACATTTGCAAGTAAGTTCTCCAGCCTATCTTATGAAACATAAAGAACAAATATAAACATTATTAGTTATATCAAATTACTTCTACATTTCAGAGCCTTAAATCCATAAAGGACAATTATAACAAACAATTCGTTGATTATTGTTACAGAGTGAATTTTCCAGTATATATAGCCATGTATTGTGCTGTGGATAAGTGTCACTGTAGAAAGGTAACACCTGTACATGAGAAAAGCAAAAAAAAAAAAATTATCAGTGATAATATTCATATATATTTTCAATTTTGTAGATGGTGGAACAATTTGGATGTGCCAAGAAATCTACCTTATGTAAGAAACAGGATTGTAGAATGTTACTTGTGGGCTGCTTCTGTTCAGTTTGAGCCTCAATACGCCAAAGGCAGAAGCATGATGGGCAGAGTAGCTGCATTATATACCGTCATTGATGATACGTTTGATGCTTATGGAACCATTGAAGAACTTGAACTCTTCGCTACCGCGATTGAGAGGTTTATTACCACATATGTCACTCTATTTGTTTATCTAATTTTGAACTTAGGCCATAGCCCCCCAGTTTCACTTATGATGTTCAATGTTCACTTGTTGACATAGGTGGGATATTAATTGCTTGGATGACCTACCAAGATATATGCAGCTAATTTATACAGAACTATTTAGGACCTATGATGAACTGTTGAATGATGAGGACATGATGAAAGAGGGAAGGTCAAGCAAAGTTGCCTATGTCAAAGAAGCGGTATTATATTGTCCAATTGTCCATATATAAGTTCGCTATGTCGTTATATATATATATATATATATATATATATATATATATATATATATATAACTAACTTAAATTATTGTTTTATATGCCAGTTTAAAAGGGTAGTGCAAACGTACATAGTAGAAGTGAGATGGTTGCACAAAAAATATGTACCAACAACAGAGGAGCACTTGGACATATCGGCAATAAGTACTTGTTTTATAATCTTCATCATGACATCTTTCGTTTGTGTCGGAGACATTGTAACTGAGGACATCTTCAAATGGGCTCAACCACCACCTAAAATTATCAAGGCTGCTTGTCTAATTTGCAGGCTCATGGATGACATCGTCGGTGGTGAGGTGTGTGTATAAAATTGATTTACCAAAAAACAGAACATTTTCTCATTATAAAATTACCTTCTGTTTAAAATCTTTGTGGTGATGCAGATTGAGCAAAAAAGAGATCACGTCGTGTCAAGTGTGGATTGTTATATGAAGGAGCATGGAGTGTCAAGGCAAGAAGCCATAAGTGAATTGTGGAAGATGAATGAGAGTGCATGGAAGGATACCAATGAGGAATGTCTTAAACCAACTCCAGTGCCTATGTATTTACTTATAATGATCATGAATTTTGCTCGTGTCATGGATGCGATGTTCAAGGAAGATGATAGTTTCACTCATTGTGGTGAAATCATGAAGGAGTGCGTCAGACTTTTGTTTGTGGATCCGGTGCCAATATGAGCAACATATGGTGCGGGGTTTAATTTAATAATACGTGCCTCTTTTATTTCCTTGTGATTTTAATCAGTCAACAGTGTGAGAGATGATCAATAAAATGTGTCATGCCTATTGTATAGTCCCGATCTAATGAGATCAGGCTTGTTCTTATTGTATCCAGTGTTTGTTTTAAATAAATGGGAATGTGTCATTGTGTGTTTTTTGCATAATACAATGTGAAATATTTCGTCTTCTATGAAAATAATTTGTGCCCCATCCATGAGTCGGTAAGAGTGACGATATTTAGGCGGAAATTCTATGTTTTCATATTAATTGAACAAAATTTACGAGTCTATCCCCAAAGGTTCAATTGAAAAACTTAGACAATAATCTTACTATTTTATTCTGCTTTAATTTATTTAAGAAGATGATGATGAAATATGAAATGGCCTGTCAAAGAAAATGAATTATAACTTTGTTTTTCTAGTAGATAAGTAAGTGGCAATAATTTATACTCCCTCCGGTCCTAAATATAAGACCTAATTAACTTTTTTGGAAATTCTCTAAAAAAGCAAAAATAAATTGATTATAAATTGATTTGCCGAATTTTTTCCCTTACACTAGTTTATTTTACCTATAAAATAAATGGATAATCTAAAAATATTTCAAATATGTCATAGTTTAATAACTTATTTCGTAACCTTAATCTCTTCAAAAAAAAGTTATCTAGGTCTTATATTTAGGACCGAATGGTAGTATTATTTAAGCGGTCAAATTCTATTTTGCTTCTTATCAAATGTCTACAAGTTGCAAAAAAAGTCTTTTGACATTTTATTCTTTTAGTTACTTTTTTCTTAATATGAGAAGAACATCAAAACTGATGTCTTATTAATAGATTGACTTAATTAATGAAAAAAGTATTTGAGCTGTGAGTTTTTTTCTTCCCAGTTCAATTTCTCTTCTCCCCTCCATTTAGCTTTCACCCTATTTTTAGTAACCCTATTTCTCCCTCTCACTTTGGACTCTCAGTTTCCATGTCCATGCTCAGCCAAAAAATAGGCACAGGCCTAAAATACACATTGTTTATTAAACTAGTATTAGTGAATATCATGCATGAATGATAATATATGAGAATACGAAGAACAACTTTGGATGGTTTTTAAAAAAGAGGGATAGAAACATGGGTTTGGTGGTTGAAAAAGACGGAAGAGAGGGAAATATGTGATAGAAAGTTGAAAAAGAGGGGAAAAAAGATGAAATAAAAAATGGAAACTTAATACTCCCTCCGTTCCTAAATATAAGATCACTTTGGGGAAGTGGATAAGTTCTTAAATATAAGATCACTTTCTATTTTATCTCAATTTTGGTCCAAATTACCCCAATATTTCTGAGCTCCCTCACTTCTCTCTCAAATCCCTATTTGTCTTTTAAATTTAAGTGAGGAGTATTTTGGAAAGATCATGTAATCCTAATTCATTGGAAAGTCTTCCTTAATCTCTCCAAATTAGCCAAAGTGATCTTATATTTAAGAACGGAGGGAGTAGTAAATTATACTAGAAAATGACAGAAAGTGGGGTGATTCTAATTGGACACATACAAGAGGATTGCCCGAGGAAGCTTTCCTATTATAAAAGAAAGGTGAAGCTTTCATCATAGCCATATGTATTTTAGTTTAATATTAGCCTTTGATTTTATCACGTGACAGACAAATTTAAAGAGAGGAAAGCATATGGAAACAGCCATTGCTGTGCATTCACGCACTAGCTCTGCTCATTGTTCATCTCCAACTTTTCATTTCAAAGAAGAGAAGAAGCCATCGATATAAATCATCGCTTTACAGAGAAAACAACAAATTAAAGCCACACCATTCCTCATTCCTCTGCTCACGCAATCCTTCTCTTCATTCTTCAAACTTGAAATAACTCCTTCATTTCATTAATCTTTTCCAAGTCATATATAAATCAAGCTAAGCCATCATGTATAAGAAAGCAAACGCATCCCAAATATAACTTGCAATCACAGGGCATGGCATAAAAGGCATCAATATAAATAGCCAAGAAATATTCCCAGGCCAATCACGCACCCCCTAGAATTGAATAATCTGATTTTCATACTTGTGACTTAAATTACTGCATAGGTGAAAAGCTTATGCAAGCTGTATGTTTGGATATTGAATCCAAGATTACAGAGTTTTGGTCTCAAGACTTTCAGGTCTCCATATCCGAATTCATGGACTTATTCACTAATTTGTCACAGGTGACATTGGAGTTCCATGTAACACAAGCCAAGCTAATCAAATACGGGCTTTGGCGGGTGTTGTGGTCAAACACACATGAATCACTGAAACCTTTCTGATCACGTCTCTTTTCTATTTATATTTATATGATTTCTATGAAATTAGATTCTTATTAATCGAATCCAATACTCATACACACTCCTATCCTTCCTCAATCCATGTTTTCTTTGCTCTATAAACATGATAGGTCATAACATTTTTCTTAAGTTTTCGGTATTTTCCAGTTTCTCCCCTCTTATTTTCTTTCATGTCTCATTTTCTCTCCATCTAAGCAGATCATTAAATTGATGTTAAAATTGTCTCATTTTGATTTCGTATGTATATTTGTTTATTTCAAAATTATCATGATGCTGAATGTGGTTTTTATAATATACTATGTATATTTTTGTACGGTTTCCCTTCTTAATATTTAGCCACTTTTAAACTATTTTTTATGAAAGTTTAATAAACAAATTAAACTACTAAGTTATAATATATATCAAGAAAAAAATAATTATAAACAACTTAAAAGTGATTATTGTTACATCCTTAATTTTTTAAAAAAACACATAGTCAAAGTGTTACCTGGGCTATATTATATATTAGAGCATAATCCATGAATGCTCAGTGAATACATGCTCAGTTAATACAATGTTTATATGTGGATGACATATGTCAACACTATAGGATAAAATCAGACTACTTTGATTATTTCAAATGTAAAATTGTATCCGGTGTTAATTTATGTTCCCAGTGGTATAGGGTGGTTACTTGGAGGGCAAAATAGTGTCATTAGCCAAAAGAAAAAAAGTCGAACTAATTAATCAAAGATCAGCATTTAATCATTCAGTAATCTTCATCATCAATTAATCAATTAATTACTTAATGGTAGCATCTACTAAAACCCAGTAACTTTACACTACCTTACATTACATTACATCCCCGACCTGTTTGTGGCATCGCCATACATAACTTAGTGATTTCTTTTCTTTCTACTACTCATTTTGGAAGCCATTATTATTATTATTATTATCATTATTAGATTATTACACTGAAGAACCCTCAAATCCCTAATCCCCATTTTCCATCGTTGCTTCTCTCCCTGGTTACTCCATTGTTTTCTTCCTTCTTCCTTCCTTTCCTTTTGTGGGTATTCTCAAAATCCTATTTTCTCTTCTTTAATCCTGTTTTCTCTTCTTTGTGGAGCACTATATGATGTTCTTTCTTTCTTTTTCCCTTTTTACCCTTATATCTGTCCTTTTATTGCAAGATCGCTTCTGGGAAAACAACTTCCATTTTAAAGATTACTTTTTTATTAAGGGTTACTATGTTTTTTGGCAAGGAGAATCTGAATATATTCTTAAACTATGATAACATTCATTAAACAAACGCTACTTGATAAGTAAGCTTGTACAGTTATTGTGTCTGATGTGTATTTGATTTTCAGAGACTGTTTGGTTGCAACAAATTATAGAGTCTAGATCTCACTTTGTATGTACTCAACTATTATGATTGGAATTTGAAGTTGGGAATTACATTGCTAAGTTTATTTGTTCTCTAATATTAAGATTTCAGCTATAGTAATTTGAGCTTACTTTCACTCATTGCTTCTCATGGTTATTGAGGACATTTCATTACTTCTATGAAAAAGTTGACCTATGTGGCAGTAAAGTGTTTTGTGAATTCTCATCTTAAGATGATTTGATCACTTCATATTGTAAAGAATTATGTTTTTTTTCCTTGCAATTTATTCACTCCCTATTTGATTTGAAGATGTTTAAAATGCAGTTTTTCCTTCTTGTGCCTTGAAGTAGGGGGTAACTTTAGAGTTATACTACATATCATGAAATGAACATGAATCAAACAATTAATTATAGAGCTTGTTGTTTCTCTCTCACTTTTTTTAACAAGCTTCTTCCTTTATGTTATTGTGTTCGCTGCAGATTATTTGATAGATGGGACTATAGGTGCTCACAGATTAGCTGTGGGCCTGTAGAGAATGTATGGAGGAAGAGCAACAGGTCTTGATAGATTCAAGAAAGCTCAAAGCTCGGAACCATTTTCTGTTTCAGCCAATTCATCTTCAAAACCCAGTGCTCAACCTGGCACCAAAGTAATCAGCCACTCCTCTGCTTTGCCTTCACAACCTCAAACTTCTCTCCATCAAGGCCAGCCACAACAACGTCATGCTTCACATGGAACCGCAGGATTAGAAGCTGCACCATTGTTGGGGCAGTCTCAGCAGTTAACACAAGTGGGTGGAGGACAATCAACATGGAAGCCCCCAGATTGGGCAATTGAGCCTCGCCCTGGTGTTTATTATCTAGAAGTGTTGAAGGATGGCCAGGTGTTGGATCGAATTAATCTGGACAGGCGGAGGCACATCTTTGGGAGGCAAGTCCAAACTTGTGACTTTGTGCTTGATCATCAATCTGTCTCTCGTCAACATGCTGCAGTCATTCCTCACAAGAATGGAAGGTTAGTGCATTTTTTGTTCATCATTGGTGTTACTGGATTGGATTAACTATGTAGGTACAATCATCGCTATCACCTTCCTTCTAGTGTATTGTTCTGATTATAGTTGACATCTAAACCAAATAATTGGAATATGTGAGTTTTCTTTGGTCAGCTAGTATATTAATGAATTGCTGCCACTGTGCTATCATAGAATGTGCATGGCTAATTATAGGTTTTGCATTGTTGAATTGGTATTCTGATCATGGCTAGGGTCTATGATTAAGTCTGGAGTTATAGCAGTAAATAAATATAGTCGCATTTTTTTCCATTTAGAATTATAGGATTAAGTATTTGATGATTTGTTGAGTCATGTGGGATCCTCGAAAAGTTCAAAAGGAAAATAACCCACTAATATGTGAACTGTATAAAGGGGCAAAACGTTGGTTGTAAAAAAATTTTACTTATTGGAAATGTAATTCAAGTTTTGTATAATTTAATCTCATGACTCATATGGTATTGAAGAACTTTTATTCCTTCTCCAGTATATATGTCATTGATTTAGGATCTGCTCATGGTACATTTGTTGCTAATGAGCGATTGACTAAGGATTCACCAGTTGAGCTTGAAGTGGGACAATCTCTGCGATTTGCTGCATCAACTCGAATTTACGTATTAAGAAAGAATGATGCAGCTTTGTTTCCTCGTCCTCCACTACCCAAGGAGATCGATTTACCTCCACCCCCTGATCCCTCTGATGAAGAAGCTGTGGTTGTATATAACACACTTATAAATCGTTATGGCCTTGGCAAGGTTGATCAAGGGTCTATAACCGGGGACTCTAGCAAATCAGTTAGTGGAAAAAATGACAATTCAGACCGAGCTTCCAAGAGAATCAAGAGGATGAGAGTATCCTTCAGGGACCAGGTAGGGGGAGAACTAGTTGAGGTTGTTGGGGTTTCTGATGGTGCAGATGTAGAAACAGAACCCGGTCCAGTCGGAGTTAAAGAAGGAAGTCTTGTTGGGAAATATGAGTCCCTTGTACAAATCACAGTAATACCTAAGGGGAAAGAGCAGTCCGTTGTGAAGGAAGCTGATACATCCCAAAAAGGGGTGACTGATAAACTACAAGAAGTCTTGAAAAAGGTCAAAACTACACCAAAAGTTGGAATTTATGATGACCTTTATGGAGAATCTTTTTCTGCCAAAGTTGGATCATCCTGGGCCTACTCATCTGTCAGTACTGATGGAGCTCCTCCAGCAAAAGTTGGGGATGATAGTTCCTCCAATGGAAAACCTGACAATAATCTTAGCAGTATTAATGGAGACAATGATGATGATGATGATTTGTTTGGGTGAACTAATTAAACCTTTTTGATTCAGGTTCTGTAACTGAGTTCCACAAGATAATGAGGAGCTGAAAAGGCGGTTGAAATTGCATTATATGCTTATTTTATTTTGTGGTTTAATTGTTGTAATGCACATCCCATTTTTGTTTTCCGCTGCATTCTCCATCGACTCAAATGCAGAAAGATCCGAGTTTTATTGTAAAATGGTGTATTGGATATCATCTTTACCCAATGATTTGTACAGGGCTATTTAATATTCAAGTCATTTTAGCTTACATTAATCTGTTCTAACATGAAGGCCCTGTTATATTATGTACATCAACTTGGAAACGCTGTCATCCAGGGGCAGATGTAGTTTTTGACTTTGAGATTTTTGGAATATCGTTAGCACTTTGTTGGAGCAAACTATGTTATTACTCATGTTTTTTGTTGTTACTGCGTGAAATTCTTGATTTTACAAATTTTACAGATATGAAAATTAGAGTGGATTAAGTGTATATATTGAATGAATGATGAGATCCATTGTGCTCACGTTTAATTAGACAGCTTCCTTTTTTTATCAAGTGATGCTGCAAATAAAATGTGGGTAGAATTGACCCGAGCTGTGTAGTTGAGTGGTAAAGATTCATTTATCTTTATTCAGCATTAGGTATGGAGAAACATTGGGCCAGCTATTCCACTCTTTAAGGTGCCCTACAAATCAGCTGATCAAAAAATTGTGGGTAGAATTTGTCAAGGGATCCCAATGACAACTTAATTAATACTCCCTCTGTTCCTAAATATAAGATCACTTTGGTTAATTTGGGGAGATTAAGGAAGACAATAAAATTACATGATCTTCCCAAAATCCCCTCAATTACTTAACTTTAAAAGGATGAGGGGTTTTCAATGAAAAGGAAGTGTAAGGGTAGTTTGGGCAAAACTTAAGATGAAATAGGAAATGATCTTATATTTAGGAACTTATCCACTTTCCCAAAGTGATTTTATATTTAAGAACAGAGGGAGTATTTATGATAGCTTGAGTAGATTGTATTACCAGAAAATGACAATGACAGGTAATGTTTTGCCAGTTATATAAACTAGGCCCATTTTATGCATAAATGAATTCTAGTGGTTTAAAAATAGTGAGGCAAAAATAAAAAGTGAGACCAAAATTAGGGGGCAAAAAGCTTTAAAGAATTTAGGCTTTTCAACTCAAAATTTGGTATTATTATATGAAAGATTACTCTTAATGCACATATTTTCATTCATTCGGCAGCTATATTAAAGAGATTTATGTTTCTGAACTTGATACTTGAGTTCTTCACATAATCAGTACGAGGATTATGTTGAGGATGTTTAGTGGTTTATGTAATGCACAAACCATGGCCACAGAGGAAGAGATATACTCAAATCTATTGAGACGATATGCAAAGACTTTTAATTTACTTAGTGGGAGAGGTATCCACGCTAGAATCATTAAAGGGTATCTCCCTTTAACGATGTTTCTTCAAAATCATTTGCTAAACATGTATGTTAAATGTGGGGATGTTATAGGTGGCCTCAAGGTGTTTGAGGAAATGCCGCAGAAGAATGTGGTGTCATGGTCTGCTGTTATTGCAGGATTTATTCAAAATGGGTTTGTTAAAGGAGCTCTTTCTTTGTTTTCAAGCATGCATAGTGAGGGAGTGACTAAGCCAAATGAGTTCACTTTGGTTAGTGCTCTTCAAGCATGTTCATTAGCTGAGAATCTGATTCAAGCTCATCAAATTTATGCATTGGTTGTGAAATCAGGATTTGAGTCCAATGTGTTTTTAGTCAATGCATTCTTGACATCCTTAGTGAGGCATGGGAGGTTGACAGAAGCCCTACAGGTTTTTCGGAGTTGTCCGGAGAAGGATATCGTGTCGTGGAACACCATGATGGGTGGTTACTTGCAGTTTTCTTTCAAAGAGATTCCGGGATTTTGGTATCACATGAATCACAAGGGTGTTAGACCTGATAATTTCACATTTGCAACCATCCTGACTGGATTGGCTGCCTTGTCTCATCTTCAATTGGGTATGCAAGTTCATGGACAGCTTATCAAGAGTGGATATGGGGATGAAATCTGTGTGGGGAATTCTCTGGTGGATATGTATTTGAAAAATCAGAAGCTAGCCGAAGGTTTTCAAGCATTCAATGAGATGCCTCAGAGAGATGTGCTTACTTGGTCCCAGATGGCTGCTGGATGTTTACAGTGTGGGGAGCCAAGAACAGCACTTGCAGTCATTACACAAATGAGGGAAGTAGGTGTGAAACCAAATAGATTTACGCTGGCCACCGCTTTGAATGCCAGTGCGAATATGGCATCACTAGAGGTGGGGAAACAAATTCATGGCTTGAGGATAAAGCTTGGGGATGACATTGATGTCTGTGTTGATAATGCCCTTCTTGATATGTATGCCAAATGTAGTTGCATGGATAATGTATTTTTGGCTTTTCAAACTATGAAAGATCGTACTGTCATCTCATGGACAACATTGATAATGGCATGTGCACAAAATGGGCAAGCTGAAGAAGCTCTCAAAATGTTTGAGGAAATGAAGAAGGCAGGTGTTGAGCCAAATTATATCACCTTCATATGTGTTCTTTATGCATGTTGTCAAGGCAGATTTATTGATGAAGGATGGAAATATTTCTCCTCTATGACCAAAGAATATGGAATTTCCCCTGGAGAAGATCACTATGTATGTATGGTGAATCTCTTAGGCAGAGCTGGGCTTCTTAAAGAAGCTATGGACCTAATCCTAAAAATGCCATTTGAACCAGGTGCCCCAGTGTGGCAAACATTGCTCTGTGCTTGTGAGATTCATGAAGATGTAGAAATTGGTAAAATAGCTGCAAAACGAGCCATAGAACAAGATAAAAAAGACCCATCAACTTATGTTGTGTTATCTAACATGTTTGCTGGATTGAGTAATTGGGATGGTGTGTGGAATCTAAGAGAACTGATGGAGTTAAGGCATGTGAAGAAAACGCCAGGATCCAGTTGGATTGAAATTGGATAGATTTAGATGTCATGAAAAAAAAGCCATGGATTGTTGTTCCTTTTTCTAGATTTAATTTAACTTCTCCATCCCAAGGAAAGCCACGGACTGCCTTGTTGAAGATGGATAAAATTGTGAAGTGTACAGAATAAAATTAATTCTTTTGATCCCCACGATTGTCTCATTAATCCTCCAACATTGTATGCTTTAAAACGAACGGCTAGCTTCTGATTTTTCAAACATTATAGTAGAGGTTACCAGCGTCTTTGTCTTACATTATAGTAGAGGCGGCATTGCCATATAGCACACACAAATAAGAAAAGAAGAAAAAATTAATAACAAAGAGTTACATGTGTAAATATAAAATTTTAAGGGGTTTACAATATAATATAAAGAATATTAAAAAATACATGAAGTCAACAAATTTATTAAGCTTAATGGATTAAAAAAATTCAAAGATTATAACAATAAAAAGAATTAAATTATACACTTTTACAGAATTTAAAAAGTTGAGGAGTGGCACATGCACACAACACTGCTACTCATTTGACGAGTTGCTAATGAAATTCTCCAATTATATAGCTTGAAGTGAAATAATCTCCTTCAGCAAACTGATTGTCCATTTGTCCCCTGCCAAAGACAAGCCAGAGTCCAATCAAACCGTGGGTCCCACAAAATCTTTTTTGAAGCAGCCTGTGATAGACCTACAGAACAGAATTCTTGACCTACTCTGCTCCTGCCTCCTAGTCTAAGTCTCTTCTATCGCTGTGTCCTAACTGATCTTTAATCACTGGACTGAAGTGGTTCTTTGTTGGACTGAGGTCTGAAGTGTTTTAACTCAACTTACAATAGAAGAGCCTGTCTTTGGGATTCAACACTGAGTTCCATTTCATCAGATAGACTAGTAATATCAGGAATGATCCCTCCATTGCATTGCCTATAAATCCCATCGCCAACAAGGTCGTTTAATATGGCATCTGGTTCTCTGGCTCCACCATGCTGTAAGAACTTTGTTCTTAAAGCAGTTCCAACATTTGATGATAGTGGATCATCCTGGCACAATTTCTTCCATATGGTAGCAGCAAAACATTTGGCATACAAGTAACTATAATATCCTGCATACAAAAAAGGAAACATTATTGGTAAGGTATTTCAGAGAACTAAGAGTTAAGCATAATTGATTGAAGGACTCTTCATTTTAAGATGAAGATGTAACATCTTTAGGAAAACAATTTTTTTCTAGCAAGTGCACTGGTCCAAGGCTGAAAAAAAGACCACAAACGAGAATATTGATATATAAGATTCTTCATATTAGACTTGAGCTGACAATCAAATAAGAACTGAAACTTCCAAACATATTTTTTTTTATCAGAACTTTTTATATATTCAATTACATCAAAATCATATTCATGAGCAGTTATTGCATATAATTGGAGATTTTCCCCAATAAAATTCACAAACATTGCAGCATAAATTAGAAAAATAAGCATGAGGCAAAAATCCAGTCCTTACTTTTTAAGTACAACTTAAGGAAAAAGTTTTCCATCGAAATTAGACAAACTTTGTTTATACACATTTCCGTATTAATTTACCCATATCTTCATCATGATTTAAGGCCTATCATAATACAAGAGATCAAGGAATTTCAGACCTGCTCCATAATTGAGAAGGTGACTGAATCGGGCCTCCCAATGTGTGCCTTCCACATGTTCCCAACTTGTATATTCTCTTTTCAATTCAGTAATAATAGAGCTAGGATCTTTATGGGGGAATGACTGCTCCCCATGAAGGTTCTGGTCAACTAAGGCATAAAAGATCTGACCGGAATTTGAACAAATTTCAAAGTGTTAATGTTTTTCTTTTCTTCCTCATGCTCATATTATGACATAGTAAGGTCAACACCAGGCATGAAGAAAGTTAAATAGAATAAAAGGAAGAAAAGAATACCTGGCGTTGCAAATCAGTAGCAGAAAACATCTTTTTAGCACCCTGCATCATTTCTACTAGCTTCTGAGGGATTTCTTCACCAGTTGAATAATGTCTAGCAAATTTTCTCAAGACTCGATAATCCCATGCATAGTATCTATAACAAAAAAAATATCAGGTGATGATATAATGGAGCATGTGAGACTAGACAGAAACTTCAACAAAAAGTTGGAATTTAAAGTCATAATTTTATCATATACTCCCATTAACGAATGTGTAGCGAATCTACTAACAGAAGCTCTAACAAGAGTGCAAGTTTGAAGACCATCCACTCATCAACTGAGGAATGAACGTCGGAAGTAATAGGATAAATACGAAAGATCACGAGACTTCGGTGTTTATTTCAATGTATCTAGCTATAATGTTATTTCAGGATTAAGGGTAAATTGCAGCTACATTAGCAGTCTTATTTTTGTTAAACACCGTCTAGTAACTCGACACTTATTAGCAACCGACTAGTCCAGACTCAGGCGGAGGAGTGCTGCCCACAAAGGCAGAGTTGTCCCTTCTCCCAACAAGAGCGCTTCCCAGGATTCAAACGTGTTCTCATCCTTACAGAAGGCGAACCCAATTACCAGCTTGACCAACTGCTTAATAGTAATTATATTAGTGGTTATATTATTGAATGTTTGCTGCTACTTTCAATATGTTTAAAGTGCATCACCACTATTTATCCTCTATTTTATCATGCTTGCATTTACAAGTTTAAAGACAAACAAGGATCAGGCTAATGCTCATGTTCCAACCATTTTTTCCTTTTTTTATTGTCACCTCTCCTATAGATTCAACAAAAACCATTATGTTAGTTGAATGCAATCCCAGAGCATCCTATCTCTTTCTCATTCTTCTCACCTCTCTATTCATACAGTCAAATCATGTCACTATGGGAAGAGAAGACAAAGTTGGGCTACAAAAATACTTAGATGCACGCCCTTACAGCAAATAATACCAGAAATCATGTACTCCTCTAGTTGAACAAAAACAAACCACAGTTACAATATTTTTTTTATAACACATTTATCAATATTTTATTTCTAATAGTAATTAAAGGGCTGGAAACAAAATTTAATAGAACTCTAATTGTTTAAGTGATGATAAGGTTCAACTCACTCGAACAGATTTGATGGTATTTCCGCAAAATCTAGAACTACTCTGGTGCCTGAAAAGTGCTGGTAATCCTACAGAGGCAATAGGATGAAAGTATGTTAATTTACAAAAGACATAGCTTTGACTTCGCTTTTGCAGATGTGTCATTATATCTACATGAGAATGCATGATCAACAAAGTATTTAGTCTATAAGCAATTTCAAACAGAAAAGTTCACAAAAATACCGTTCGGGAAAGCAATGAATGAAGAGCATGCCCAAACTCGTGAAATAGAGTTTCTACTTCCCAATGATTAAGCCTTACAGATGATGGATTACTTGACCCTGGAAAATTACAAACAAGAGCTACAACCTACACAATTACAAAGCCATAAATTTAGCTCAAATGAGAGACTACAAGAGAGAAAGCTGACATTGAAAGAATAAATTTACTGCAAATGAGAAACTACGAGAGCAACTATTGATTTAGCTCAATGTCTCACTCTAAATGAATTGTACACATACCGGAAGTTGGTATTCTGTTTCAGATATCCTGCGACCTCCTTTTATTGCAAAATGAGCAAAACCAGGATACTTTCCCCTTCTTGAGTACAAATCAAGGTATAAATATCCCAAGTCACCCTGAAAAAAAAAAAAGTATTTACATATTCAATAGTCACCGATGCAGAAAGATGTTCAAAGGAAAAAAATTGACGGGGTTGCAATATATCCACCATTTTTTAATTGATGGGTGCTAGATTTGGGACTCGAAATTGTTATTTATGTTCGGTGCACTTTGACTAATAGTTAGGTGCTAAATTTGCACCTTGACCCAAAATTCAATAAAAGTGAATCAACAGATACACCATATAGTCCATGAACAAATGAGTTTTATACAATAAATTAGTTCTCTACAAACGTTGCAGCTACTAAATGTTTTTTATCATGATTCTATTTAGTTGCCTTCAAATGTTTTCAAGGTCAGAAAGATTTCAATTTTTACTCAAATACCTCTTCAGGATGATGAAGAGCCAATTTAAGCACTTGTGGATCCCATGATTCGCCTGATGCTAGAGGGATGGTATGAAAGGTTGCCCCAAACAGTGACTGTACCAGCACTTTCAAACCCTCTATACATTGTGACAAAGGAAAATATGATGCTACAACCTGCATATGGTTGTTGCTTTTAATAAAATTATGGTTTGGAACATGGTTAACAAAATATAAAAAATAAACTAAAGACAAAGGAAATTTACCGAAGAGTCCAACTTATAAACAGAGGACTTCATCATTGATGTGTAGTATGACTCATCCCATGGCTTTATATCAAAATTTTTCCCGAATTTTTGTTTCTCGAAACTCCCAATAGATTTCAACTCCTGACATTGTTTAAAAAATTATTTTAAGTTATAAGCACAAGCCACAATGATCATAACACCTTGCCATAGAGATCATGTCCAGGAAGAAGCTTACACCTCATCGGCCTTTGTCCTGACCATTTTGCTCATCTCAGATAAAAATGGCATTACAACAGTTGGAGATGAAGCCATGTTAGGCTTCAAGGCAAATTCAGCATAAGATCGACACCCCATTATCTGGATCAAGTAATAAGGCAAAATACCAGTAAGTTCTGGTCTTAATGTTACAAAAAAAAAAACAAGAAAATTTGCCAGAATATGCTAGTAAATAGATGGGATTTGGAGGAAATGGGCCTTGGAGGAGCGGTAAGGTAGTTACCATGTGATCTAGAGATCAGAAATCCAAATATAGAAAAGCTTATGAGGGTACAACTACATACATCTATACCTCCTAGGCCCCACCTAATAGGAGTCTTAAGTACTCAGCCACCTTTTTAATACTATTAAAACATGTCAGCCTAAATCAATAACAAATTAACAATGACATTCTATTTAGTTAATTTTCAAATGGAGAACTTTCGCCTACAAGACATCTAACTACCTAATAAAAAAATCCAACAACTAATCAGTGTTCATATATGATGGGGACTTTGTATGGGCGAAGTCCCACATTGAGTAGAATGGGATGCTTGGTGTGGTATTTAAGCCCTTGGCTCTCCCTCCCTAACAGCTAGCTTTTGGGGATGGGCTCTCCAAGGGCTTGGGTCCCATCAATGGTATCAGAGCCGGTTGTCGACCTATCGGAAAGGGCTACCTACGGAGGGTTCTGACCGGAGGGGCTGACCGGCAAAGAGGCCGAGTGAAGCGCCGAGTGAAGTGCCGTAGAGTGGAGCCGCCGAGACGTCGGCTTTCCGGGGAGGGTGTATTGATGGGGACTTTGTATGGGCGAAGTCCCACATTGAGTAGAATGGGATGCTTGGTGTGGTATTTAAGCCCTTGGCTCTCCCTCCCTAACAGCTAGCTTTTGGGGATGGGCTCTCCAAGGGCTTGGGTCCCATCAATATATTGATATAAAAATGTACAGCAAGGCACTAAACAATAAATGCACTAAACAGTCACATAAAATAATAAAAGATATGATATCGAAGATGCTTTAGTACAGCACAAATGACTAATTAGAGAGGTTCAGAAGTGTCTATCAAGACAAACCTGAGCTAGCCCATGTCGAGCAGATAGAAGCCTCTTAAGAACATCAATATTTGCATATGGCACAGAATTACCTTGAATATATACCATTTTCCTAACCTGAAAAAAGACATGGAGGAAGTCACATAAAATAGTTAATATTATTACTAAAAGGATAAATATATTTACAGTTATTAAATTAAGTTCATCCAAGAACACCGGCAAAAAGGTTACCCATAGTATAGGATATTCGGTAGCTTGAAAGATAAGCTACAATCGCAAATGCTTTTCAAGTTTATCTAAACTTGTTTTAGATAATCATTATTAAAACTTCTTTCAACTCAAATAACAAAAAAAAGATGGAAATTACAAATTTCTACTCAGATCTAAGCTACCTCATCATCTGATGACAATTGCAATATGGAAGCAAGAGTCTGTGGGTCCGTTGTTATCCGAAAACCTTTCTCTCTTATGGTTTCCCCAGACCTCGACTGACCATTTGATATCAAAGATGTTGACCGATAGATAGGCTTAGCAAGATAATGCAAGTATTTTGATATGCGAGATGAAGGATATATGTCAACAAATCCAGGGTCTTCGGCAATATTTTCATTGAACCTGAAGATTAAGAGAAAAGTCAAACAAGTATCATTTATATAAAGCATTGTTTTACTATTTAAGAATGATGTACATAAACAGTTATAAAACTCAAAAGGAAACATATCATGAGTACAATCAACACATTAACTTACAGGAAATATTTGATGCAGTCAATTTGAAAATCATAGGGAGATTATAACTATTCATAAATATATTAGATTTGACTATCCTTGAACATTATTTTCCTTTTGCGTATATAGAAACAGAAAAATAGGCAAAAGGAAAATAATGTTCAAGGATAGTCAACATCAAACAGTAAATGTCAATTATAAACAAACTTACTCTCTGCAGAGTTGAGAAATTTCAACATTTAGCTGATTTACACGATCCAATTTCTCTGCAAACAAATTGTATAATCCGATAACATTCGACAGAAAAAATATGTTTTTTCAAAGATCATGGGATATGTGCAACATTTACCAGTGCAAAGATGAATCCCACCCCTTTCAAAGTCCACACGTAAATTCCTGGCTGCCCTTTGAGCTTCTCTAGAAAGAGCATGACCCTCTCGCTCAGCTTTCTTCACCGCATCATAAAGAACATGATTTGTGTTGAGATACTGTAAAGCAGAGGGGAAACATACAAAAAGGTTATTTTCCATAGCTAACAGAAAAATAGGCATACATAGGAAAGACGTGTGCTTTGATGAATTTTGTTCAAAACAACAGCTCAACCAGTTGGAGAAAGCCAATTCTATCATCCTTTGGCAAGTTTACCTTAAAAACTATGCATGTATATGTAAGATTGACAGTAGCTGTAATGTAAAAATTGTCAAAATTTCGCTAAACAGCTTAAGTTGTTATATGAGAGCCCATAGTTTACTATTAGTGGAAGGACTTTGAATTTCAATATGGGTAATGTGACCCGTCTGCTGTCCTCTTTTTTGCTTCCAAACAACCTCGCTCCAGATAAACCTTCAGTTCACTTGGACTCTTACCATTAATAGCCACCTAATCTAGGCCAAAGGACTTTGGAGTCAAAATTGTGTTTCATTTATTGTACTCCATCATTCCATGAATATTACAGTTGAATAACAATTTAGGAAGGCATTTGTATGTTTATCAACATGAGCATGTCACATTCTCTAAGATCATATTATGGAAAAATTGTGCACCTAATTGAAACTATTAGACACTCCCAAACTCCTTATATGATTTTTACTTTTTCTTGAGCTATGGTTTATTTCTCAAACTTGTTTTTTAAACCTGTTTCCAGGTTACTTTCAACAATAGTCATGATTAATCCACAAAAGATAAAAATGAACCTAGTGTTATCAAAGACATAAATACAATAGAAAGGCCATAAGTAACCAATACCCATCACCTCACATGTAGATATTCATTTATTCTCATTGATGCCTTGCTGGCTTCCTCAACAAATTCCCTGGTTGAAAAAAAATAATTATTCCATAAGAAAAATACATTCTATACATTCCATGAAGAGAACACATTCAAATATGGTTCACATTCAAATTCATTTAAATCCACATGCACTGGTTTACAAGTGGTGTGCAAATATAGCAAGACATACTCCATAAAATATGATTAACCTGATAGCCAAGGAGCTTAGCACTAAGATATAAGGATGTCTGACTGTGAATAAGTAAAAAAAAACCCAATTCATAAAAGTAACAACAAAGTCTGATAAGAACCTGTTAGGATGAGTATGCCTACAAAGTTCTGCAGAATCAACAACAGAACACACCTGACATACCAAACATCAGCATCACTCCAAATCCTCATAAAACAATACAAATAAATAAGTCACAAAACCAGTAAACTTATCATACCGTGTCGGAAATCTCATCCATTGCCCGGATTATTTCAGAAGCTGATGCCGTGGTAGAAATATAAGTAACGAGTTCCCCAGACCTGAAAAAAGATCACACTTGACACCATCAAAAAATTCAAACAGAAAAAACACTTCAACAAAATTCCACCAATCATCTTTCTAGTAATACAAAAGTCCAAACTAGTTTCTACATCCACCTAACAATAACTCAGCACTACTTAGCTTCTATTCACAATGCTATTCCAACATATTTCACATGGACAAAGAAAAACCACAAAACCCCATAACTAATACCATGAAATTAAATAACTTTACAACTTTATCCACTTCAACATAGTGAATACACAAAATGTAGTGACATGGCATATTAATATTAATAGGAGCAAATAAATAATAAATAAAGAATTGTGTGTGCGTGCAATATGAATAGGAGGAGGCAAGTAATAAAGAATTGTTTATTTAGTAAAGTGGGGACCTTTGGATGGCTTGTTGGACGAATGTTTGAAAGTGTTTGGGTTTTTTCAAAATGGGGAAGCCATAGAGGCCGGTGGATTCGGAGGAATAAGAGCGAAGAGAGAGAGTGTGATTGTGGTTGTTCCATGTGAGGCGTTTCAAATGGAAGTGTGAAGCAGCCTTATTGAACACAGACAACATGACGATGGTGAAATAATGTGTTTAGCTCTGTGTGTGTATACAGTATACTGTATAGGAATGCTTCCTCTGCTCGTCTCAACTTGTTCTCTCGTTAATAACGTCACATTGATTCAACTTTTTTTTATTGAGGGTGTAAAATAAATACTTTTTTTTGTTAAAATAAGGCTAAAGTAAGTACGTTTTTGTTCCTTTAAGTTTGCACAAAGTCATGTTTTGACCCTTTAACTTTGAAAAGTGTGTTTTTGGTCCTTTAATTTTGGAGAAATTATGTTTTTGGTCCTTAGTTTTGAAAAGTGTGTTTTTTGTCCTTTAACTTTGGATAAAGTGATGTTTTTAGTCCTTTGAAAAAAAATAAAAATATTTTTAGTCCCTTCCTTTTCAAAATTAAGGCACAAAAACATGAATTTTTGCAAACTTAAGGGACCGAAAACATATTTAAACCGAATTTAAAAGGACTAAAAACACACTTTTCAAAGTTAAAGGAATAAAAAGATGACTTTGTCCAAAATTAAGGGACCAAAAACACACTTTTCAAAGTTAAGAGACCAAAACATGCTTTTTCTCCAAAGTTAAGGGATCAAAACATACTTTAGCCTAAAAATAAATTATTTCAGTTATAAACTTGTCTATAATCTATTTGTAGGTAGCATTTGCTAAAATTTAGTGGTCTATTTTACTGCTTTTACTTTTAAAAGAGTCACTTTAAGGAGGGTTATCAAAATAAATAAGATTTTTTTCCCAAAAAATTTGAAGCAGATTGATCAAGGGGATGAAAAAGAAATGATCATGTCATGACAATCCGCTTTTTGAAGAGATAAATTTAAGAGGGGATTCAACTAGGGGGGAAAGAGAAGGGGGGGATTTTATTGTTATTGATAAAATGCCAAGTGTCATGTGTCTAACCACCAAACACTTAAATTAATTGGTCTTGTTTTATGTGTTTAACTCTAATAATTCTCTAAAGGTAGGGAGATTCTTCTCATTATTGATCTATATTTGTGCGTTGTAGATTAGGTGGTTGCTAGTTACTTAATACCGGGGATAAATAGAAAAAATATGCAAAGTGTGTTTTGAATTTTCTTATGTAAATATATTACTATTGTTTGTGTATTGGCTTATATAATGCAGTTAAATTATGGGTGCATAAAATTTTTCAACATTGCTTGATGTTAAATATTGATACGTAGTTTTATCAAAAAAAAAAAAAATTGATACGTAGTGAAAAGAGAATTGGATCATGGTCATAATGATTTATTTATATTTTCATTGAACTTAACTTGTACAACATGGCAGGCTACTCAGCTTGCTTGCTTGTTAACTAGACAAACACATATCCATTGTCCCATATGTGAAAATCTACGTAGGAACCCATGGGAGATATGACAATAGAAGAAACCAATGGGCAGCACAGTGCAATTATCAGAAACACACGTGTCATAAACTAACAACCAGTTAAACTCACAAGTGCCAAGTACACTCACTTCTCAAACATGGCTCTTCAACTCCACTTATCCACCTTCTTCTTCCACAACAAAATCTCCCATCCTCATTACTTCACTGTCAGATGTCAAAAGCCTCCAGATTCCTCAGACCCCACATCCAATCTTGAAGATTCTGACTCTCTTTCAACCACTACTCAGAACTCTAGCTCTAGCTCTAGCTCTAGCTCGCCTGGTGTTGGATTTGGGGGTGCAACGTTGAAAAATGGGAGTGTGTTGGGTAGTAGTAAGAAGAAGCAGAAGGGTAGGAGGGAGAGGGAGTCCATAATTGTGAGGCGTTCTCCTGTTGAGAGGCCAGCCTTTGTTTCTCAGATTGATGAGAACAAAGCCAAAGAGCTGCAGAAGAATGAAAGTGCTTTCCTTCTTGCCTGGCTGGGTTTTGGTGCTGTTATTCTTTTTGAGGGCCTTTTCATTGCCTCTTCAGGTATCTCTTTCTATCTTCAAATATGTAAACTAGTACCTTGTTGATTTTTTTTTGTAGAGTCCTAGATAAATTACTTGTGAGTTGATTTTCTTGAATCTTTTTTTGTTTATTTGAATTGTAAGCTAACATATAATCTAATACTCTCTCTGTTCCTTAATATAACATCAGTTTCCCTAATTTGATTAGATTAAGGATGTTAGTTAAGTGAGTTATTAGCACATGATATTACCAATTCACCTTAACCATGTACATTTATCCCCACTCTTCCTCTCTTATTGTTTAGTACAGATAAGCATTGTTAGCGTTAATTTGGGAAAAATGTTGTAAAAAATTAGAAAGTGTCTTATATTTAGGAACACATTGAAATCTGAAAGTGAACCTATATTTAGGAACAGAGGGAGTAATACACAACATGTTCGATTAAGTGGCTCGATTTGCTTCCTTGATCTTTCCTACAAAGGTTAGGTAGATCTTATATTTAGGAATAATTGAGGTTGTTACTACTGCGCAAGCAACAGATTATGTATGTGAAATAATTCATTCATTATGAGTTGGTTATCCTATATTCTGGCTAGGACTTGGATGAAGGAGTGGTGTGCAGTGAATTTGTTATTTTTGGAATTCTGAGTACTCACTAATTTTTGGACTAAAGTTGAATTAGTTGTAGCAGTTTAGGAGCTAAAGTATCAGTTTAACTTTTTTTCTAAATTGTAAGTTTTAGCTGGCTAAGTGATATGGATGTGTGAAATTATGAATCCAATGTTGACATTGTGAAATTTCTTCCCATTGGTTTTGATTTTTGCTGTTCATTGTAAATTTGCATGCACTGTAAGGAAATGTCCATTGCCATGTCCTTGGATTGTCTGTTGACTAAATGTACGGGAATGGGAAGGTTCTCTTCTGTGATGTTATTCAATTATTATGTGCAGGCTTTCTACCAGAAGAGTTGGACAAATTTTGTGTGAACTATCTTTACCCTTCTTTTACACCAACGGTCTTCGTGTTTGTTGCTGGAACAGTTGTATATGGAGTGTATAAATATCTTCAGAATGAGAAAATCGGAGGTCAAGAATAATGTGACAAGTATAGAATTAGAGATTAGAAGTCCCACTAGGTAAAGTAACTGCAATCACATTCCCTATGTTGTAGTTTGCTTCTATGCCCTTTCTTATTTGTAAAAAAAGGTGTGAAAGTTAAAGGATGATTTTGGGTGCTTTGCATTTCAACAATGAGAATGACTTATTAGTTGATCCTTTGGGCGGCAAGCTTATATGCCATCATGCACCGAATTTTTTTTAGAATTTTAGTGTTGTTTTCCTATATTGTACCTTATTGATGGTACTCACATTTTGTTGCTTCTTGTTGCTAATATTATATTCTGGGGATGATGTTTGCAACAAACGGTATGACAAGCTTGCTTCCTCGCCCCCTTCCTTTAATTACTTATAGTGGTTCCTCTTTAAACTGTTAACATGTTGGTCTTTTGTAGAATGTGATCATCTTCTATCATAGAGAAATGTGATTATTTTGCTCATCCCTTTGGCCTTGAGCCTTTCTCTTTATTTACTGGCAAGTTAATAATAATGGTATTAATGGGGAGGTTGTTACAAGCAGAAAGTGTCCACCCTTTTGGTTGATTGCATATTCTATGGTTGTCATTGAACAAATGGTTATGGACCCATTAATATATTCAGTTACTGTTTTATTTCTTTATACAAATTCAAAATTTTGGATGGTTACTGTTCTTTCAATTACATAGGCCAGGTTTTGTGTATCTAAATCCTTGCATCATCCCTGATATCAGAAGCAAGATCTAGCTTAGAGCGGGGCATTCCCATGGCTTGTAACAACAATTCATGAAATTTGTTTTATGTCTTATTTAAGAAATTATGGTCTCACCAATGTTAAAATCTCCACTGTTAGCCAAAAAAAGTTAAATATTCTCACGTTTGCCAAAATAAAGGATAAATATATCAAATAGTGAAAAGAGTCCATGAGAAATGTAATGGTTTGTTGCTTGAGATAAAAAATGACAGATAAAAATATAAAAGATGTGCACAGAAAACGTTTAAGCTGTGCAGGCATTTTAGTGCGATTTTGAGTTTTTTCATAGAACATGAACATAGAGAATTGTAGCAGAGTGATAGATTAAATATATATGTATTGGATATACACGAGAACTGATTAAGTTCAGATTAACATGTCAAATAATATAGTAATATAGGAGTATATTGATACTCCCTCTGGTCCTAAATATAAGACCTAATTGACTTTTTTAGAAAATCTTATAAAAAAGCAAAGTAAGTTAATTATAAATTGATTTCCCTAATTTTTTCCCTTAGATTAGTTTATTTTACCTATAAACTAATGTATAATCTAAAAATATATCAAATATGTCATCATTTAATAGCTTATTTCGTAACCTTAACCTCTCCAAAAAAAAAGTCAATTAGGTCTTATATTTAGGACCGGAGGTAGTATAAACCAATTTCATACATGAAGGGGGGAAGGTGATAATCCAATGCTGCTAATATTAATACATAAAAAATGAAACTAGTCTCTCCGTTTCTGGATGAAGAAGCAATTACTGTAGCTAAAAGCTCACACAATTGTAAAACACTGAAATCAAAAGATAGAAGCAGCCACAAAGCCCACTCCCAAACCTAGTATTCAAGAGGCCAGGCACTCTCTCACAAAGTCACAGTCTGCCTTGTACTCTCTTTTATCTCCATTCCCTTCTCATAGGCCTAGGAATTCTGTAGCCCAAAACTTAATCCATCAGTGTAAAAATTGTTAAAGGATAATGTGTTATCATAGCTTAATGTTACCAACAAATAGGTGTTGAAAAATAAGAGCAGGGTAACTATCCACCTATCTTTTTTTTCTTGAATCAAAGGACAAACACTAACTTTTTGAGGTTATAAGCGGGATAGAATTCACAACCTCCCACCTAAAGGGAGATGCACACCATTGGGTTACAAGGCCCTTGGTAACTACCACCCTTTTACCTATGGTTCTATGATCATTCCTGTATGATTTTAATATTTTTATTACTTTTTATCATCAAAATAACCATGATGATGATCAATGGTTTGATTATACAATTTATCATCATAGACATCATTTATCTCATGTCAATTCTGCTGCTAAAGACATGAAAATAATGAAGGGTCGACTTGGCTCAATGGTAAGTTCGCATGTCGTGGGGTCTAAGGTTGTTGGTTCAAACCTGCCTCTATGCATAAAACATAGGCAACGCTACCTAGTATATTCCTTTCCCCAGCACCCTCACTAAGTGGGGATTAAAACTGGGTTGACCCTTTCTTTTCTAGACAATGCTAGTTGAGAAAACTGTAACTGGGGTTTGCGTCACATGCACTATGAATTATGGCTACAGAGTATGAAGTTCTGTGGCTCTCAAAGTGTTGAAAGGATGTTGTGGTCACTTTGAACTTACACATACACTAAATATTATTGAATACAACAGTACTGCTATCTTTCTATCTTACGTGAAGTACTTTTGCCTATCTTTGGGCATGACAGTCTTCATTTACCGCTTGAATGTGAAACTACATGCAAATGAGATCTGTAACAGTGTAATACTGTTATTTAGGCTGTAAATGAGGTCATTTAATGTATTGGAAATAAATTTTAGTTAAGATATCAGTAGGAACCGATGTAATTAAGCTAGAAACAATTGGTATATCGTTTGGGCTGGCCTAGAGGCTATTATGGACAAGTTATAAAATCTTTTTGAAGTGCTACATTTTATCAACTAGAGTTAACCATTATTTGTGGTAGTTGTTATCTCAACTCTCAAAGTATCAACCATGTGGTTTTATCTAGTCTATCTTGTTCACAGGCCATATATATTAAAATCAACGTGTCTTGTTGGTAGCTTTTGCCAATGAGATTTCAGCTTGTTGCAACTCATTCTCAAACGGAACGTTTAGTGAGAAAACAGCTTATGGATCTCTTGTTTGGTTACTTAATTCAAAATGAGAAAATGTTAGGTTATTTGATTTCTAATTTTGAAGTCTGCCTCTTTATTTTGTATCACACACAGCATATTGTCATTGCATTATTGGTGTTTGCATGATGAAGGGAAATATGATTAAATGGAACTTTAATTTATCTTTACCATGCCATTCATAATGTCTTGTTCTTTCTTTACCTGAAAAGCATAGACATTCAGTCAAATATGGTTCAAAGCTAGGACACTTACTCTGCAAAATCTGAAGCCTCCAAGTAGTACGTTTTTGAGCTGTTTTATTTGACCCCAAGAAGACTCATTTTTGGTGTGTCCAACTCCAGAGAGTAGTTTTATTATATATGTCAGTTTAATGGATATTATTTTCTCATGAAATGGTAATTTGCATCTTGTGGCACCGTTACAATAAAATCATAAGTTTGGAGGAAGTCATTACTGTTCCCATGGCATGGATTTGTTTGTTATGTTTTAAATCAAGCTATCTGATATCTTAAAAGTTATATTGAACCACAAAGACATCCAACCTCTTTCAATTAGTTTTTCAATGTAATTTACATACCAAGAGTTCAAATTCAAGATTACCAATGAAGTTCTGATAAAAAAAAAGATTACCAATGAAGTTGTCACAGCTCTAATAATTTTAAGCTATGTGCTTATAGGTAGGTTGAAAAAAAAATTTGTTCATTTTCCCTACCATGCTAGTGGTATTTTCACCATACTTAGGTCCAAAAAAAAACAAAAATAAATCAATTATTGGTCTTGCTTTTTGGGAGGGATAGTGTTGTAGGATGTACTATGTTGCCCATTTTAGACGGGCAAAGAATCTTTGATTGCAAGCAAATGGTACAATCAAATTTCTGTTGGGATGTGTCAGAAGTCTTCAATATTTGACTGAGTGATTAGTAATTTAGTGTGGCTCTTGTGAAGATGCATGTATTTGCATGGGATATACAATGAACATCTATAAAATAATCAGAATATCTAATGCTAATTGACGGGACATTAATACAAATACAAATTATTTGTTACTATTGTTAGTCAATGAAGCTTTGCCCTATCTTTTCCAGGGGATTGTGTCCTTGATCGTTTTTACTATAAAGCTTAGGGAATGATTAACGCATAGAACGGAGTTAACAGGGGAAAAAAATTTGCTGGATAGAATATCAGTTTTCTAATAGAAAAAAGAATAATCAATAGACACTGCTATGCTAATAAAATAAATACGGAGTATTATTATAAACTTACACTGACTCAAATACGGACCCATGTAAGATTCCCAGGCCCAATAATAAAAGACAGAGTGATTACGAAATCACAAGAAAAACTTCATTTCATCTCTTTTTTTTTTTTGTTAATCACCGCCCGGTTTAATCCGGACTCGAGGGGTAGGAGTGTTGCCCATATAGTTGTCCCCTCTCCCAATGAGAGCGCTTCCCGGGATTCGAACACGCATACTCATCCTTACGGGGGTTGTAGTCCACTTACCAGCTCAACCAACTACCCATTGGTTCATTTCATCTCTTTTAATTGGGTTAAAGGTCACTATTATCCAAAAGTTTGTAAAAAAATCATATTGGTCTTTGAAGTTTTTTAGTGCTTAGATTTGCCTAGAAGTATGAAAATGGGTCACATTTACCTATTTTGATGAAAAGTTAAAACACGACAGATCACTAAAATGTACACATAAGCGCTAACTCATTTAACACGTTACTCAATAATAAGACCTAAAATAATGTGCTATTTTCCCTCTAAACTAATTGTAGAATTTTAAAAAATTATTTTATTTTTAAAGGTGTTCGATGAATTTTCTTTTGGGAGATGATTTCCCGTGTGTGTTTGCGCATCGATTTAGATTAGATATTAGTGATTTGATTTATGTTTGGCGATGAAAGGAGGGAGTGTTGAAAGAAGTAGAAGAAGGAAGAAGGGGTAATCACAAGTGGTTGATGGAATGAGCAGCCGAATGAGGGAGACGACGCTAGCGTCAATGACGGTGAGGTGGGTGGAGGGTGGCGGCAGAGAAGGGGTTGCAGGGGAGGGCACCATCAATTCTTATCTATGTCCAGATTAGATATTATTTTTTAACAAAATAATTTTGTAAGGTTAGACAATTAATTCAAGGGAAAGTAGCATATTTTAGGTCTTATTATTTTTTGTCACGTGGATAACTTGAGTAACGTGTCAAATGAGTGAGGACTTACATGTACATTTTAATAATGTGTTAAAACAGTGTTGACTTTTCTATCCAAAATGGGTAGATATGACCCGATTTCATATTTCTAGGTCAAATATGAGCCTAAACAAATTCTATGACAAATATAATCATTTTTATAAACTTTCAGGGAAATTGTGACCATTAACACCTTTTAATTTGATAACTTTCCTTGAATATATCTTTTTCCAATTCAAAAGATTATAGTATCTACCATAATGACACTCATCCTTTACTTATAAAATTATCTATTGTTCGGTTTTTTTTTCAAATCCTCCCACTAAATATTCGAGTAAAGGACTAACCTTATTAAAACTATGTTGTCCTTCCTATAGCTAGCATAAGTGTTAAATAATACTCATATTCATAGCTAGGAATAAAAGAAATTGTTCTATTCGTAATCGTTGATATCTTACAATAATAAAAGTATTTGTGCAAGTTATATTATGATCAAAACGTCTTGAATTAATTATTATTTGAAATATTTTTTTAGATGAGTCAAAGATAATTTAAGCAAGAAATTTATAATTGTAGACAACCCAAAATATTTTAAATGTTCGATTTTACATATTAATTATGGGACATAGTATATATTTTTAGATTGAAAACGACTTGAATTTCAATAAAATTTCAGTAATGAAACTTTTACTGAATAATATACTTATTTTAAGCAAAAAATGTAACTTAGTAAACTGATTTTTTAAAAAAATCATTTTAAATGGAAATTTACTCATTTTTTTAATATAGTAGTAAGAATGCATGTTACTTATGTTACAGACTTGGCTCAGTCGGTCTATTCAGTTAAACCATTTCAACCATTATGCAAATATATTGTTGGCCTTTTTTAATCTGGTTTTTTTAATTGTGTAATAGTTTTTTTTCACTCGTATGGTTTATGTAAGATATTAATGGCTTTCTTGCTTTAGCTTTTTTCAGTGTATATTAACTAACTCGATCCTTTCACAAAGGAAACTGCCAAAACATGAAGTGCCTGTCATCTCTTTTGGTTTGTCTCCCTCTTTATATTACCTAGCTATCTATTTATATCCCTCTCTCTCATTCATATCCTGATATGAAAACTTTTGTTTGAAATATAAATGCTCTAAATGAGGACCATATTGCTTTCTTTTTCTTTGTGTGTGTTTTTTTGTGGGGAGGAGGACCACTCAATCTTTTGAGGGTTAGTTTGTTTGAGTCATCACAGTGTTCATCTTCATATTTGTCAGAAATAATGCCAATGACTCCATTTAATGTTTGCGTGAATGAATCCACCAAAGATTTCTGCAATTTCTTTATGAAAAGAGACATCATCCCTTCCCTTCTAATTATTTTGTTTCGGTTAGTACTCTCCTTTTACAATGTACCACTAAATTATCACATTCCAGTTTTGGTTTCCCATTCCTAATTTAACCAGTAAAAGTGTGAAACTCTCGCATCCCTTCTGATTATGGAGGGAAGAGAGAGATAAAGTGAGGATGAGAAAAGAAAAAAAAAAAGGAAAACTTAATATTACAAATACAGCAAGTGTAGTCTTTCTTTTTATAGTTTCACGTGTTCTCAACTAGGTTGTGCTCGTGCCGTCTCTTTTATATATGGTTCTTATCGTTTTACTTGATTTTTGGGAAAATGCCATTTAAATCCCTCCGAATATATAAAAGGACAATTCAGGAACTCAAACTTTCAAAAGGACCATGAAAGAACTCGGACCTAGTTCACATTTCAAATTTGTGTGAAAGGACAAAATTACCCCCATCATTAAACAAAAATTACTTCCCACCCTAACACCACACTTGTTAACAATTGAACTTTGGGCATTAACAACTGAACTTTAGGCATTGACATTTTGAACTTAAGAATTAACTTCTTCGTTAACAAGATAACATTGGTGTTAACATTTACATCGCACCTGTTAATAATGGAACTTTCGGTATTAACAGCTGAACTTTAGGCATTGACATTTTGAACATAAGAATTAACTTCTTCGTTAACAGTATAACATTGGTGTTAACATTTACACCGCACCTGTTAAGAATGGAACTTGGTGCATTAACAACGAAACTTTAATGATGGGGTAATTTTGTCATTTCACACAAATTTGAAATGTGAACTAGGTCCGAGTTCCTTCATGGTCCTTTTGAAAGTTTGAGTTCCTGAATTGTCCTTTTGTATATTCAGAGGGATTTAAATGACATTTTCCCTTGATTTTTGATTAGGTAAAATATTTTTTCTTTTTTATGCGTCGCACTATATGACATGGGATCTTGATAAAAAAACAAGTGAGACTTTCAGTGCTTGTTAAAAAGGGGAAAACTGTTAAAATCATGATTTAAAAATTAATAAGAAACTTATAAAATGAAATAAAACATACATAAACCGGATTGAAAAGAAAATAGAATAAAACAAAACCCTCAATTTTCATAAATCTGAGAAAATATTCACATCATCCCCTTTGGCTTGAGCACAATGGCAGGATTTAGTCGGCAGAACTCACCATCAGCGATACAGTTTGGCATCTCATAACGCAAATTGCTTATATTACTATATATGTACAATATACCCACTAGCTATAAGAAGGTCTTTATATCATGGGCATGCATGGTCTAAATTTATGCCCATTATGTGATATGACTCGAATCATTATCAATTGACAGACCTTTACTGGCCTCTTACCATAACGTGCATTAAATTCTTTCAAATCACCTTAACTATATATGGTACCCCTATAATTTTTAATAACTAATTTTTCAAAAAAAGATTGAGGGAGATAAAAAAATATCTTTGTAATATTTATCATAATTAAGTAGTCTATATGACTTAATTTCTAAAGAAGTCCTCAAGATCTTATATTGAGGAAAAAAATTATATTGTGGGTTTTACAAAAATATAGGAGTACTATTTATAAGTTAATATGCACGATGGAAGGATAGACAGCTGACAACTCCCAACCACTTGGATAGAATTACATAATTACCAATTAGATCAATCTTTATCATTAGTATTTTCGATCATCATAAGTTTCTTCAAATAATGTGTTTTAATCATAAGACTCGAAATCTTATGTATAATGGGTATCGAGTTCTTTTTTCAGTCAATTCAAGCGCAATAATGATATAGTATATTATTTCACATTTTCTCCCCCTCCTTCTCTTGCACCAACAAATTCGCTTTCACTATCTCTTCATGTCTCTCTGATAACTTTAGGTGGGTGATGCCATTTACTCTCACAGTTTTCCCATGTCCCCACAGGTTATTTTAACCTTATCAAATTTTATGTACCATTCCATTATTATGATGTATGCATCAAAATGGGTGCCTTTTTCTCTAACTTTTTTCAAATGAATTATGAATTGCACGGTAATACCTGCCCTTTTGCTTGAGAAATATGACTTTATATGTTGATTAGAGAGACCTTTTCACGTCTGCATATATAAGATATATAATATTAATATTAAAAACAAGATATATAGTATAAAAATGTGTAGTAGCTTATGCTAAATTTTAAGTCACTTAAATTATAATATAGAAATCAACTATATATCTATAAATCTTGTAGAAGAGTTGCTATTGGTCTACTCGATGTCTAATTACATAATGTAATTGAAGTAGAAAGAATACTTTCAACGTCGGTTAATCAATGTGTGCATTTGATATCTAAGGTTTTTTAGAAAAAATAGTTTGACGAATGAGAGAACAAATAATTCGTCCAGACGTGCATATTGACTATGATAAAAAAACGTGTATATTGACTTTGATTTTAGTGCCTATTAGTATTAAGAATATGAGTTCTCTCCGTTAATATCAAGATTAAAGAAGGGAAAGAAAGATAAGATTCTTTTTCATACAAACATTTTTAAGTAAATTGAGTTTGGCTCACTCATGATCTAACGATAAGGCTCCTAAGCCATGATCTTCTAGGGCTTGTCCCTATTGGCTTTGGAGCATGACAAGAAAGCCCTTTATTTCTGTTCACACAAGTAGGTTTCACCCAGCTTCATTTAACTATGGAGATGTATATCCAAGCGCTGTAACTAGAACCACAATTAAGTAGTACCCTTACGAATCAAACACTGATCAAGATGCATATCATCTAGATGCAACTATCTCTTTATCTTTCATTTAATAAATATTTTAGTCTTAGAAGAAATTCATAAAACTATAATATATAGCAGCAAATACTTTTTTCTTAAATTGAATTGTTCCTAAGTTATATAGTTTTATATATAGGTGCAAATATATATATCCCAATCTATTTTACCTTTTATGTTATAATTTTTCTAAACTATCTTTAATGACTACATATATCAAAGGGATTTGGAGGGTTTTCATCATATCAAAATAATTTTAACTATAAGATCCTATTGACTTTTTTTAGAGATGAATAGAGTAAAATAGATTAATTAATCATAACATAATTGATATATTATTAGATCATGTATTAGATTATAAGTCAAATAAAATAGTATAGAGTAAAATTAAGGTAATTAAATCAATATATAAGTTATTTATTTAACTTTTTTAGGATGCTCCAAAAAAGTATACTAGGTTTTATATTAAGAACCAGAGAGAGTAATTATTAAAGAGAATATTTTATAAAAAAACAATACATATTTATTGTAGATAATTTATTTAACTGGTTTTTTTAATCTAGATAACCATCTTAGATTGATTGTGTATATTATAGGCTAACACATTATAAGAGTTTGATACGAGCAAAAGTATGATAAAGACCAGAATACTACTAGCTAGTTGTATCCTTTTTATGTTCTAAAAATGTAGCTATTAATAAGATCACAATGTACACACGCATTTGCATAAAAAAAATTGGTACATATAGCCGGGCTTGAGATAGTATAAACAAGAGTTTAATTAATGAAATCAGTTTTGGTGGATCATATATATATATTACTTGAAATTTCAATTTCCGATCCGTTACTTTTAAGGTAATGAGTTTTATTGTATATTTAAAGTACGCATATTACTTTAATCATAACCGGGTTGGCATCGGTTAAACCACACAGTTATGTCTTCAATCCTTAAACTAGTGTTTTAATCGGTTTAACGATTTATCTAGTTTTCAGTACATTGTTTGATAAATGATATAATTATGCACAACATACAAACTTCGATAGTTGGATTTCATCAAAACAAAAGTCAAGCACACTTAGATTTGAAGCCATTTTGTTTGTGGACTTGAGCCAACAAACAAACAGACCTATCATTTAATATTGATCACATATTGCCTTAATGATTATTCAATAGGTAATACATTTAACATATCACACATCTGATTCTCTTGCAAATCATTGGACGTGCAGTGTGCAATATGTATTATTTGATCTAATTCGATCAGCATTACATTTATGTTATTTAAATTTCATCTGTATATAATATTATTTTGTATTAAAACCTGTGAAACTTTGATTGGAACCATTCAATTATTCTTGTGAATTTGTTGAGGGCTTGGATTCTCTCCTCATCCTTTTCCCCATCCTTCCTCATTCCATCATCACCGCTGTTTGATTAAAAAAATTGACGCTACATATTAATGATAAGTAATATATTTTTTTTGATAAAATGATAAGTAATATATATTAGGATAAATGCTACATGCAAATAAATAAAAAAAAAAATTAAACTATCGAAATTTAATATGGATAGTTTAATGCGGCACGATAAAAAAATAACAACAACGATATTCAACCTCAACTACTGATTAATCAATGTAATGGTTATGATAGGATGAGAAGAGAATCATCTCCCTAATAGATAAGTGATGAATCAAGTCTAAGACCAATATATCTTAATTAACTAAGGTAAACATGCATTTTTTTTACCTTGTAAACATGCATATTTAGTATATATCCAAAAAACAATTATGCGAATCACACCAACCATAACTAACAATATTGAGGTGCAAACATGGTATTGATAAAATGAAAATGAAGTGAAACGTAGGAATTATTTAACTAACAGAAAACTTATATCATTTAATTAATATTAAATCTACAACTCATAATCGTTATTTATTTTTAGTGTAATTTGTGCAATTATTGAATGTTAAATCTACAGTTGTGCACTATTACCTTCACAACTTTATTCTAAATTCGGTAGATAAAGTGGGATAAATTTGGCTACAAGTACAAAACTATTAGGGCTAATTTGGTTGTGGGAATGTTGGGCAAAGAATTAGAAATGGAAAGTGAAGTGGACCCTATTTGGTAAAAAGTTGTCTGATGTGACATATTTCTGATACGAGACAATTACACTACTAACCTAGTATAAAATCGATTTTGAGGACTTAGAATCAATTTTAACAATCAAAATCAATTTTAGGCTAGATTAATTTATGCATTAATTAAGTTTCATTATATAGTTTCGACTTTCGAGCACATACAAAAAAGGTCATAAAATCTATTAAGAAAGTGAAGCGTGTGAACAATGATGAGGTAGACACACCGGATATAAATGAAGTAGCATTTCCTTAGAAAGTTTTGAAGATGGCATATACGTTTGTGAGATCAGATGCTATGTTAGTTACTGATCTAGTGATCTAATTTCAAGACTTGTATTCTTTCTAATTTTAAATATTTGATCTAGTTGATAAATCGGTTGGGATAAAACTAAATTTCTTTAAATTTTTATATAATTATATAAAAATTATTCCTTATTAATTTTTCAAAAATTCACTCTTCCTTGTGTTAAATGTGAAAGAAAAGATAATTAAAACTTGTTCATAAAAAAGGAAAAGACAATATACAAATATTAAATTTAACGAGGATAACATTATAAACAACAAAACAAAATAAATCAAATACATGTATTTTTTTCACTAAAATGGTATCTATAAACTAAATTTTATATTTCTTGTATTTATGATTAAAAGTGATTTATCATTATAATGTGCAACTAACTTTTCACACTTACATTAACAACTCATCAACACGAACTGGAAGTGATTCCGACCTCTCATTTGGATCTTGCCAAACCATGATGTTACCCACCCAGTACTCAGAATAAGAAACAAACTACCAAAAACACAATCATTGCACACAAACCATATAAGTTTTTATGGGACTAAATGACTCGTTAACTCTAACACCATACCAAGGATCACTTTTCAACTCCTTCCCTTTCCTATCTCCCATCGAAACTTTTCATTCTAAACAACCAAACGCAACCTTAAAAGCCTCAAACTTTTAAGAAATTTGAAAATCTATTTGAATTTTCCAAGAAGATTATCCCGATTTGGTTTAACCTAAAAAGAGATATAATTCATTAAATTGTTCAAACAGTAACATCAGCTAGTTGGCTCTTGTCCCCGTCAAGAAAATTAAAGATATGCATGGTCCCAAAAAATGTTAAGAACATTGTGTGGTGGAATAGGGACAAGAAGGTATGTGTTGTTCTGTGTGTGGAAATGATAACATGACACGCCTTTGTGTTTAATTAATTCTTTTTGTGATCTTCTCATCATCAATTCAAGGCCATGAATTTATTTTAATTTCTAATAAATTTCTTCAGTTTTTGGTCATTATTTTCACTTCAACAATTTTTTTCCTCCTTTCTACTTTTATTTTTAAACATTCTGGTTAATTTTTTGTGGCCTGGGAGAGACACCTAATATGGCTATGATAGAAATGGGTATAATGGTAGTCTGATTTTCAAACATGATTAGATCTATATGTTAATAGGTCAGATTTGCTACACTTTTATACAACTTTCAGAGTAAATTTGCTAGCAAAAAAATTCAGGGGCAAATTCACTACTAAATGCAAACTTTTAGGGCAAATTAATTAACCTAGTTAAAATTAATCTAAACAGAAATTATCTATTATTTTATTTTTAAACATTCTATTCTATTTTTATTTTTAAGTGTCACGAAACAAAGAGATGCCTAACATGGCTACAATTACCTCTTTTTCTTTCAAATTACTTATAAACTTTTAATGTTTTTATAACTATACGATATATGTATAAAGTTATCGAGTTGGATTTGAGTATGGTCTAATCCAATTGAAAATACATATAATGATTTACTTTAATTTTATTTATATTTACAAGTTTTGAACTCCTAATGCTGAGAAATCAAATCCCTTTTATTTTTAAGTAGTGACTTCAATAGCAGAAATAAATTATTGCAACAACATCAAATCATCACCATTAATTAATTAATAGTGTGAACCTTTAATTTACGATGTTAAGCATATATTGCGAAATTGTTTTGGTTTAGTTACACGTTAATATTCTATATATTTTATAGGACATGTTAAACGTTTAACTTGTTTGTGCGTATTAAAAATTGGAAAGCTGTGAATTTTGCGAAATGCCTTAGCATGTAGTACTAAATATTAGACAAAGATATTAAACAAGCCACAAAACCAACTCCCTCTAATAATGCCTTATAAGAATAACGAGGCTAGTATGTTATACTGGGACAAAAATTGTCAAACAATAATCAGAAGTCCATTTCTCTAAAGCAATATATTTCATTTTATAAAGACACAACACACACACTTTCTTTATTACAGTAATTATAACGATAATCACTTCTTTAAGTGCATATTTGACCCCAACAGACTTATCTGCCATGAGGAGAAGTGGAGAACACTCTTACCCACGGGCCAAGTCAAAAAGGTGCACGCATACGTACAAGGTTGTTTGTGAAATTCGTAAGTCTAAGTATAAACTCGTGAAGAAAATATAAAATTAGATTATATGTAATAAAAAAATCGGATTATAAATTTGAATGATAAACTTGTATTTACATATATTAATGAAGACATGTTTTTAATACTACCTCCGGTCCTAAATATAAGGTCTAATTGACTTTTTTTTTTTGAGATGTTAAGGTTGCGAAATAGACTATTAAATCGATCATGACATATTTGATATATTTTTATATTATACATTAGTTTATAGATAAAATAAACTAATCTAAGGGAAAAAATTAGGTAAATCAATTTATAATTAACTTATTTTGCTTTTTTATAGGATTTTCTAAAAAAGTCAATTAGGTCTTATATTTAGGATCGGAGGGAATATATACATAAATGATAGATACAAAAATAACAATAATTTAACTTAAATATATGTTAAATATAAATTGTTGATATTAAACATATCAACATTATTCATACTTTATCAAACTCAACTCAATAAAAACGTTTCTATAAAATTTGTATAATAATTCAATAAATATGATCAAAAAAATAATTGACACATGATGTATCTTGACTTAATGAACTCAGATTTCTGTAAGATGAAAACATAAAAATGACAAATTCAGCGAGTAAAAACATGGATTTTTATCGAGTTTTTAAATGACTTGTGACATGTTTTGTTTTGGTAGAGTCACAACAACTGTAAAATTAGATAGTTAAGTCACGAGTTTGACAATAATACATAATATACATACAACTATAAATTGGCTTCAAAGAACATAAACATGAAGCATAGTTGCATTTTATAATAATAATCTAGATGTGTGTATATATTATATGATGATATAGTTTGAAAAGGAGTAGAAATGATGTTGAAAGTGTGGCAACTAGCTAGTTAACAATAAACCTCTCACTCAATATAAACACACGGTAACAATTAGTTTTCAAGCAATTTTTTCGTTAAGGTGATAAAAACATCGTTCTTATAATAAGAAGAATATAAGTTTAAATTGTGGGGAAAACTATTGTTAAAAAAGACGAAAAGTATTCACACTTATAACCTCAAAATGGATTGATCTCATCTCTAAAATATTCATAATACCTTGATGCAATATAGTGAAGAAAAATGGAAACATGAGGCAAGTTGCACATTAAATATTACTAATAGTAGTATTGGTGAAGGTCGACAAGGTCAAAGACGAAGATTCAGGCGCCGCTTTTCCACTTTTGAGCTCTTTTCAAATGTTCCTTTCTTTTCAAATGTTCCTTTCAACTCAATCATTTTGTTGTTCAAAATATTTCAACAGCAACATACTCATCTTTGACAAAATTACACTTTGATAATCTTCTTTTTGAGATATTTATATTTAGACTTTGAGAGCTGTATCGCAATCATTTTAGTTCGCACAAGTATATCTTTCTTTTTGTGTGTAATTGAAAACATTGCGTGTTGTGGCTATATGTCTCCAAAATAAATCAACTACAAACAAATATCTTTATTTTTGTGATATTAATGCACTTTAATCTTCTTTTAAAATAATGAATAACTATGAGACATGTACCCTACAGAAATGTGCGGTTCCCTATCTCTATCTTATGTGTAATAATATAGTTATGAGTACGTGTTCACTGAAGCGCGTCATTCTTTCTTGACATATTGAAGTACATGGGCTAGTAGGTTGCTCAATATTAGTCACAACAGAGTAATAAGTTTAAGTTATTACTTCTTTTAGTCTTTTTTATATGTGAGTGTAAGGTTGAAAAGTTAAATTTTAAGATAGAATTAAAATGAGGTTTAAGTTTTCATTGACATGTATAAAATATGTTCAAAGTAATTTATAAATAAAATCATAGGAGTATTAATTAAGTAACAAGTCAATGATAAATTATTAAGACAACAATCAAAGTAATTTCATTACAAGATTAATCCATACTAGATTTCTCCATCATATCTACCTACTACTAGTCTATGGATCAAAGGATTTATTGTCATTCCCAATTTGTGAGGCTCAATTCAATCAGAGTTAGTGAAATCCAGCTATGGTACTTTTCATTGTTCCGCAAAATGCGTTAAATTTCCATCAATTTCATATATATACATATATATTGTACTACACACCCCACTACCTTTTTTTTTTATTTCCCAAGGGTATCCCACCCGCGTGTCAAGTGAGACTAATCCTTCGCTGTTCTGAAGTCCCATATAGGGGGTAAACAGCTGACCTGTGAATTTGCTCCATTCGCAAGGGTTAGGGATCGAACCCCCAACCACTTGTTTAAGGGATGAGAGTACTTACCACTCACATCAACCCGTCAGGTTATACCCCACTACCCTTTCCCTCGCTCCATTTTCAACATTTCCGGTCAACTTTTATATTTAATGCATTCTCATCAATCTCTCACTCCATATCCACGCCCTTCCCATTGTTTATTTTTTTTTTTACTTGAATGTGTGTATGCAGCTAAGCCATCAGAGGCTCTGAGCCTCGCATGAATTGATCAATTTTTAAGTATAATATTATATATATAGTTTGTAAATTATATTAGTCGACAAAAGTTTGATAAATTGGGTTTTGAGAATCTATTAGGGTCGTTTGAACAAAAAAAGAATCTATTAGGGTCAAAACAAGCTTCACAACTTTAAAATAGATTTACAAATTATTTCCTGTCAAGTTTTTTATATGTGAGTGACTTGAAGTTAGAAATTTATGTTAAGACGATTTTTTTGGTTGACATATAGACATGTTTTTTATAAAAAAAATTAGGAAAAGAGCTTGGCTCACCTAGGATTTAAGGGCATGACTCATAACTCATGATCTACTCGAACATATTGATGTGTACTTTGGAGTATGATAAGTAAGTTATTTTATTTCTGTACAAACAGGTAGTTATATGTCCAACTTCATTTAATTGTGGAGATGTCTTCCCAAATGCTAAATGTGTGACTGAACAACTAAGTGGTAGTCTCCAATAATCGAACACTTGTCAAGGTAATCAAATGTTTTAACCTTACTCGTCAGCTAAATCAATGTATGATGAAATGTTTGTTTTAATTGTACAATTTACATATTGTTTATAAATGATGCAAAATCTATATAGACATGTTTTTTCAATAGTAATAAGTTAATGATTAATGAGCATATTAATGGTTACTCCTTGTAAATTACCCCCAATGGGAACTTGTAATAAGTTTATTTTCGTGATTTGTATCCAACAACATCATTCTATTTGCTGGCCCTTTCCATTTGATACATTTAGTGATTCCTGTGGGCTCATGCATGGTAACAAAACAAAATGGGATAAATCACATTATTATGTATTAATGCATCGCATTATAAATCACATTAATATATTTTATATTAAAAATTACTTTGTGAAGTTCGGAGTTAAAATATTTATATCCAATCAGATCTAAGATATGTAATTTTTCTATAAAATGTTTTATCATATAACAAAATTTTATTGGTAATATTTTATATAAGATCAGAGATTAGTAGTACCATATAAAGAAGACTAGAAAAAATAAGATTTGTAATAAGTCAAAAGTCAAAAGATACATTTAGTAACTTAATAATGGATCACTCTAAATATATGTCAGAGTTCATTGGTTGGTTGTGGGTTTTTCAAATTTAATGGGTACTCCCTCCAGTCCCTAATGTAAGAGTCTAAAATTGGAATGATTTTGGTCTCTAATATAAGAGCTCCCCCTATATTCTCTCCTCATTTAATGCATTTTTTCCTACTTTACCCCTAACTCTCTTTCATATTTATTAATGCTTATGTATTTCTCTCTCTTAAAAGTACCATAATAAATATGGGCAATTTTGGAAAAGAAGCATTAACTCCAGACACCCAACTAACATTCACATGTTTTCTTAAGAAGCGTTTTTTTGACGGTTAGCTCTTATATTAGGGACCGGAGGGAGTAGTTTTTACCCATTATCAGTAGCAATGAGTTTTCTCCATTTTTTTTAAACTGATAGAGTTTTCTACATTGAAAGCTGATATGAATCCAATTAATTAGTCACTAACATTGCCACTCACTGATAAAAGGGTAAAAAACATGGGAATTTGGGAGGATATCATGGTAGGGTGTGAAAGGAGCAAGGCTTGGGGCAGAGTGAAGACTGAAGAGTGTGTAAGTAGAGAGAGAACAAAAGGTGTCCCCTTTTGAGAAAGGAGGGAGCAGCAAGCAGCAAGCAGCAAGCAGCAAGCAGCAAGCAGCAACCTCAAAAGCTAATTTCACTCACATCGTTCGTTCTTCCTAAAAAGAAAAGGCCCTTCATATTCAAATATATTAATTATAAACACCTCCACTCTTGTAAATAGTACAAGTTATAACCTCTCGTGATTTATAAATGATGATAGGTAAAATGCCACTTAAATTCCTCCGAATATACAATAGGACAATTCAGGAACTCAAACTTCTAAAAGGACCATGAAGAAACTAGGACCTAGTTGACATTTTAAAATTGCGTGAAAAGACAAAATTGCCCTAATCATAAAATAGAAATTACTAACCACCCTATTGAAAATGGTGGGTGTAAGGGTGATCAGTGGGAGAATAGAAAAAATAAAACGAAAGATATGAAGACCCTTCCTTCCCAAATCCCCACAACGTTCTCTATTTCTTCCCCTCGTTTTCCAAAAGTATTGTTGTGGGCCACCATGCTATAAGCTCTTCCTTTCTCTTCCCTTCCCACGCGGCCACGCCTATTGGATCTCCCCTCTATTTTACAGTGTTTTGTTTCAAATGAGTGCCAAGATACTCTATTTCTGAAAAATAAATTTGATGAGATTACATATAGATGTAAGGTGGCATTTTATTTTAATTTTTAAGAGGTCATTTTCCGTTTGTATTTTGTGGTAATTTATATTTTGCATACATGAACCATAACTAAAAAATTATGAGCATAAAGACTAAAGCCTATAATTAAAGAGATTGAGATAACAAAAGTTTATATAGTTGATAAAGGAATTAACTTACAACTATGTGGTTTTAGATTTGAATCATGTTGATATAAGCATCTTATTAGTATGTGATCTATAATTAAGCACCTCTATGAGCGTTTTCATAGTCTAAAGACCTAGTTTAGCCTTAGCAAACCCCCAAATCCAATCCACATACATCTTATTTTATATGAAAAAAGAGACCATAAATGTTAGACTAAGGAATCAATGATGAAGAATAAGATCAGACTATAAGCACATGTATAGTAATTTTTAAAAATTTTATTTATTGTTGTTGTTCAATTTAATATTTTAATGGGATTATCCTTAAATAAATTATAATTTAGTTGGCCAAAAAGATATATCCCTTTTAAAAACCATAGTATATGCATCTAGATAATTCTTTAACAAAAATAAATTATAGAAAAAGTGGGTATATGGCTTTTACAAAATAAACGTACTAGTCAATTGAAAACTTGTCTAAAACTATCAGTAATTTGTTTTCCAATTCTTATTTTTTCCGCTAGGCATTGATACTTGATTGTGCTTAATTAAAGCAATAAAGCATGACTGATTATTGTCCTTTCAATGGTTGCATGAGTCTCATTTTATAAGATTCATAAATGATTTCTATCAAATTAGGAAAAGACATCATTGCTATCACATCAACAGCTTATGGGTGGCCATATCTTCAAGTTCTTTTTTCGATATGTTGACTTAATAGAATTCACATAAAATTGTAAACTTAATCAAACTTTCTGCTTGCCACATGTAATCTAAAAAAGTAATTTTAAATAATTTACGAAAATCAAATAGCAAACACAAACACACATTCAATTTTTTTTGGGGCTTATTTTATCAATTCGTCTGGATTTTTATTGGTTCGAAATAAATAATTTTAATATTGAAATTGTGTATTCAACAAATCACAATCATAAATCGTAGTGTTTATGGACAATGCAACGTGCAATGTTTTCATAAAATAAAGATCCATTAATACAGTGCATTTAAACTATACTCGACTTCATGACCGATGAGTAAACTGTTTATTTAGTCCTTATAAATGTAAGTCTATGTAGTAAGAGGAATTTTTTTTTACAATTAAACTATTATCGTGGCAATATATTTAATGTTTCAATATAAAACTAATGATCATGGTAAAAAAATATAAAACTAGTGATTAAATTGGAACAACTGACAATCAATTAATCTAAACAAATGGTGGTCAACCCCATCCAAATTTCGTGATGAATCTGTCTAAAATTGTCTCTAAGTTTTCTATTCAATGTTATGACCGATATTGTGACTTGCATTGTTTTCATTAAATCAAATATATTTGGATTTTAACTCATAAGTTGATGAATAATATAATTTCCCAACTAAAGAATTTAAGCATTTAAGTCTTGATAGATGAGAGGGTTCATAGATAAATTAGAACAACTAAGAACCCATCACTCCAAATGATAAATGATTGGGTCAAGATCTTCCAAAATTCTTGATCAAACAAGTCTTACAAACTGACTCATAACAAAGAAAAAGAGCAAATAATGTGAACTCCATAGAAGGGCAAGCAATTTTCAAAAATTATTATTTTGATGCTTACCTTTTGTTTTACTTTTACCAAAACACAAATTCAAAGTTCAAATTATGGCCGCCAAAGCAAGCCACGCTTTTACATAAATAATATGGACATGCTTCGATGAGTGTACTGATTCTTTATGTCTCGAAGTCGAAACCCTTTCATTCTGATAAAATAAAAAGTCGAAACCCTTCACAGTCGTGGACAACCATCACCTAACTGGGTCCCACTTACTTTGTTTTCTTCTTGCGCGTGCCTTCACCGTCTCTTTGAAAGCGTGGTTGAAGCTCGGAATATAATGTCCCATTATGATTTGCATTTCCGCCGTTTCACTCTCCTTTCAAAAAATTAAGACAAATATACCTAATGCTATTTATTTCAATTTAATTCCATTATTATCAACACCTACTCTCTCACATGCCACTCTTTCAATATTATTCCACTCTGTAATCTGGAATATTTATATGCGACAAAAATAGTATTTTTGATAGAATTTTGATTCTAGTTTTAAGAGTAAATATTCATACAAAAAAACTGTGATTATAAATAAATCATTATAAATAAATCATTTATTTATTTATATGACCATTTGAATGTTCAATCAATCAAAATCACTTTTATTTAAAGTGACTAAACAAGTTGATTAAACCAGACCCTCCATCTATTCAGTTTTTACTAATTTACTAAGTTATCTCCATGATTGAGCATTGTTTTTTTGTTCAAATATGATTAAGGGCCTGTTTGGATTTAATTTCTGGAGAATAGTTTATGTGAAAATAGTTTTTTGAGAATAGCTTTTGAGTAGAATAACTTTTCTGGAAAATAGTTTTTGATAAAATGAGACTGTTTGGATAAAGTGTTAGTGGAATAGTTTTTTGAATGTCAAATTACCAAAAAGGACAATTTTGTCCAAAAATTTATTTCAAATATTTAAATGATCAAATTTGATCATTGTTAGTAAAAATATTAAAAAATATAAAAAATTACAATAAAACATTAAAAAACACAATAAATGAATTAATAAATTTTTTATTTGCAAAATAAATTGGAGGAGGTTAAATATTGAAGGAAGAAGACATGGGAAAGAAAAGAAAAGAAATTTCCAGATCTCGGTTAGAATGGGAAAGAAAAAATTTATGGAGAGATGAATGGGTTGGGTGTATATTAAAGGAATAAGACAAGGAAGCTTATGAAATGAGAGTGAAGAAGGATGGAAGGGAAGTAGTGAAAAAGATTTGGAGAAAGAAGAGAGTAAGTTTGTATTTAATGTTTCTAGGCTCTTTTTTGCAGACTCAAAAGTAAAAGTGGGGAGCTTTTCCCAGCCAAAAATGATTTTTCTGATGTAAAATGGTTTTTGAGAAATTTTAGAGTGTTTGGCCAAAAATTCTCAACTATTTTTGCTTGTTATCCAAACAGACCCTAAGCAATGTTGGTTGAATCACAAGTGAAATAGCATTGAATCATAAAAGCCAATTCACTCTTATCGTTTTGAAAGAGTTAACTAAAAATTGTGCATGCTTTTTCATTGAAATTGTACAATCTATTTTATAGAGATTGATTATTTCCTACTTACTAAATTTATTTGATTTTAATAACATTATCCCTGTTTGCAAATTGGCTGACGTTAATAACTCCAGCTAAATTTCAATATGTGCTGTACAATATTAACAGTTCCGAGGTACAAGTAATTTATGGCATGCAAAATGACAAATGCATACTAAAACTTGAGGTTACATTACTTAAATAAATAAATAAATTATTACCAACTTATACTTTAATCATTTCAAATATTCAATCTGATTTAATTTGTGCGTACTAATCATCCATTGGAAAAAAACAGCCATTGGGAACAAAATAAATAAAATTATTAACATATCAATAGTTAAAAGAAAAACATATATATAGCTATATTTATACTTTAAAAAATAAAATTACATTATTTGCATTTAATTAATAAAAAGCACTGTCTTAACTAAACCACGTTCATGCCCTAACAAACTTACCACGAAAAAGCACACAGACAAAATTAACCCAATAGGAAAAAACCAAAAACAAAAATCAAAAACCAGAAAGAGAGAGAGATAAAGAGAAAATATCCCATCATCTTCATTCATCACCACCCCACCCTCCATTCCTCCTCACTGATCAAGAGCATTAGGGCCAGAACAGTAATTAACCAAATGATTCCAAACCCACTGAACCAAGAAGCGCCGTCGGATGCCATTCATGTTATACGTGGCACCATCCTGAGCGTCCATGACCTGCCCCGTGTACGAGCCTCCACCTCCAGTGCCATAAATGCCCTCACACAGATCAGCTATCTCCACAGGAAAACTCGGATCCTGCCCTGCATACCAAGCATTCGCCAATGGATTCGTCGCCAGCTCCGCCATCTCATGCCCTATCACACTTATCATCCCGTCCACCCCCACATCTCCATTCGGTGTCTTAAATGGCTTCCTATTCGGTATAAACGCTGGCACAGCAAACGGATACGCACACTGACCTATACGCACAAAAAAAATCAAAAATTTAGTCCACTCACCAAACTCTCCCAAAGCTTTTAAATTGAACTAGTTGATCATAATCATTTTAACCAACAAACAATAATAATGTGCCCATAAAAGTATCATGTTTGGTCAAGAACATCAATTTATCTTTAAAACTGTTAACTTTTTTTAGTGCCAAGTTCCATGCATTGTTAGTGGAAAATTGATAGTTTTCGGCTTGCATAATTGTTTGAGATAAAAATAATACACATAAAATATTATGTTGCCCAGATTCTTTTTAGTGTACAAATGGTGTTAGTCTGTTAGAGAGAAATTGAAGATGTTGCTACAAATATGATATTTTTTTGTTTATTTTAATTTTTTTTTTGGCTAAATTGGTACTTGTGTAATTGTTTGAATACCTGGACAGAGTTTGGCGGAGTTTCCAACCCAGGCGTAGGGAAGAGTGTACCCGACCAAGGAAGGAAATGTGAAATAGTGAAACCCACAAACAGAAGTACAGAAATCTTGTACATAGACATCCTCGGACGTCAACAAAAGGTAGAGGCCAGATTTGGGGTTGATAGGGAGTGGTTTAGTTTTAGCAGTTATGGCAGATTTGATGACGGACTGGATGGAGAGGCGAGTGAGAGATTTACCATGGGAATAAAAGCGGTCATTTTTCTCATGGCCAAGCCGTACGGACTTAGATATGTTGGAGCCAGTTTGGTCAGTGTACATCTGTACGGTGCGCCACCATTGGGACACGGAAGGGGGTTTGGAATGGACGGCTGAGATTGAGTTGATGAACTCGCGGATTATTTTCTTTTGGCTTGGTTGCCACCGGCCGTACCATATGGTGTGCACGGTGATGTTGGAGGTCAGCACTGGGCCCATGTGGTACTTGAGTTTTATGAATTCTGAGGAGCCTTCGAATTTTTTGGAGTCGCTGTAGGTGGTGGAGGAGAGGTTGTATGTGTGGGGCCAGGGTCGCCAGGAGAAGGCGAGGGTGGTGAGGGAGAGGAGGGTGAAGGTGAGGAGGAGAAGGGCCGCCGTGGACGGCGGCGCCGGTGAACGGAGGAGGGAGGAGGAGGGGTGGGACATTTTTTTGGGGAGGAGAGTGAGCTCCAGAGTTTGGAGGTGAAACTGAAGACTGGAGATTGAGGATATGCTGATTGGTTTTTATATTCAACACACTTGTAGTTTTTGTTTTGTTGCAGTTTTTTGAATTTTTGAAAAATAAAACAGCATATTCACTAGTATTCACTTTCACTTGTCAGTCTTGTTCAAAATATTGCACCACAAGCTCTTTTTTCCCCTCCTTTTGTAAAAACAGAAATACTGTATGTTTATAGTCGGGTTTGCAATTTGCCAATTTGCAAACAAGTCATTGTGTGGGCCATCACTGCCTGTATGTTTTACTATACTTCCAGCAGTTCATAATATCTAAGAGGTAATTGCTTTTCGTATAAAAGTTAACATGGTAAAAACTATTATTCCCTTTCGATTAAAAAATTATTCACATTATTACCTTTGCATGTTAAATGTAAAGAACCCACTGAGTGAGTATATAATGAATGATAATCCCATGTCAAAGTAGAAGGCACATTGGTTAAAGAGGGTGAAATAAGGCACTTCCCCATTTTTCAATATTTGGATTCGATTTTCGGCAGCCCCTCTCTAGGTATATGGGCTCGGTTGGTTGTGGGAAAGTTGGTCATATAATTGGAAATGGAAAGTCAAGTGGTTCCATTCCGTAAAAACTTGTCTGATGTAACATATTTCTGACATAGGACATTTACACTATTCTCGCCTAAAATCGATTTTGATGACTTAAACTTGATTTTAAGGTCAATTTTGCCACACTCTGTCGAGCCAAGAAGCAAGACATATGTTTTTAATTTTCTTTTAAAAAAATGATCCTCATGTTGCCCCTGGGGCACGACATAGCATTTAAAAAAATGAAATAAAAAATCCAAAGTTTATGTCCCAACAGTTAGTGCGACATAAACTTTGGGTTTAATTAAAAAATGCGATAACAAATATTATTATTGGTTATAATGGAGAAATAGTAGATAGTTAGTATTAAATATATCAAACATGGATATTTGAAAATATTATTTAGGGTTATTGAATATATCATTTCTTAAAAATTTAATGGTTATTGAATATAATGGAGAAAAAGTAAGGAGACTTGGTAGAAGAAATAAAATAGTGGGTAATATAAATAAATGTGTCTAAACATATACTTTCTTTGTATATTAGTCTGAATAGGTGTGACTATAAAATCAATCAATATCATCTAAAAGGTTTATGAGCTATGTAGTAGCTCATTTTAACTTATTTTGAAGGCACAAGATTTCAATTTTTAATCTTTGACGCCGAAAATATTAACACGTGTGAGAAACATATACACATGATTTGGTAATTTATTACTCTCTCTTGTTCTAAATATAAATCTTCTTCATTTTTTGTCATGGAAGTTAAGGAATCAAATTAGATCACTAAATTATAATAGTTTATGACATATGCAATTAGACTATAAATTAATTTATAAGTACAATAAATTAGTTTTAAGGAAAAAAATACTTATAAACATTTTAAAGTGATTAATTTTGCATCCTTAATTTTCCAAAGAATCAAAGTGATCTTATAATTAAAACTAAAAGAAGTATTAAGTCCAAAAAGTCAAAATAATGTTATTATGTTAACATATCGATTAAAAACCCAGTATAACAATTTCAGATTACAAGTTTATAACTTGCCATCTTTACAATTCAATTATTTGATCTTTTGTCTCATATAGAGCTAGTAGGTGTGAAAAAGTAAGAATCAAATAATTCTCATGATTCAAATTAAGTTTTTAATCTCATCTTATTTAATTTTCATGGGACAATGATATTTATGTCCTAAGTAAGAGATTTAATATCAGATAGATAAATTGACAGTTTATTTACTCATTAACAAAAGATTGTTTCAATTGTTACTAGTCATTATTAATAACTCATTGGAACCCTATAAAATAAAGTTTAGTTTTTTACTTTGGGACTAAGGTGCATCTATCCCTATTTTCATAGAACTGGTGTGCGACTATTTATTATCACATCTTTGGTTCCTTGTCGCAAACACTTATAATTAATGGAGTAATTTATTTCATGCAAAAGATTTAAGGATTCATAATTAATCGGTTGTACAAAATGAAAAAATAAAAAATTTCCACAAAACATGTTACTCGTATTACATTATGAAACACTCATATATCCTTATAAAACAATAATGAGTCGATGGAGTATATATATCTTGCACAGCACGTTTGATTAGTGGAATGATGCACAATTTGCAAATGACTAGTTAGAAAACTAGAATTTGAGAGGAAGATTATGTACAAATGATGAGAAACTTCGCGTGTACCTGTGGGTGTTTTCTTAAAATCACATTCACCCATTCCCCTACTATAGTATTATATTTTTTATTAGATGAAAAGATATTCCTTATGATAAGTTACCAGGAGAAGTAACAATTACATTTTTCTAAAATTATTTATATTCAAGGCATTGTTTTAAATGCCGAAACATTTAGAACTCTTGTTATTTTGAAGCCGAATAATTGACTAAACCACATTTGATTAACCCTGTTGGGGTTGCTGTAAGAGTATGCCTTATAATGTGAGCTCAAATTAAACTAGCATGAAATTATGAAGAGTTATAGACAACGTGTGTGTGTGTGTGTTAAACGCTTTTTATAAATACGACAAAATAAATATAAGTTTTAACATACAGTAATAGTAGATATTTTCAAACACCTTCACAACTAAATTTCTGCAGATCGATCCTATAATACAATAGTTAAGTGACAAAAAATAATTTCACCCTTCAAGTGCTTCTATAAAAATGACAAAGACTAAAAATAATTCACTGATGTATATAAAAAGTAACCCTTTGTGCATATAAAAAAACAAGTAACCCACTCATAAGTCATAAATCATAATGGTCTGTTTCCTCCGAATGATGGTTCATAGTTCATAGGAACTTTATCTTATTCACAAGGGCCTTTAACTTTTCTCCCGACTTAAATTTATCCAAAATATTTATTAACCATAATATTTATTTAAAAAGATAAAATATTGAATACCATCATTTTATAGTAATTTTTCCAAAATTACTATTTACTACTACATAAATCCGCAACGTAACTAAACAAACTACTAGCACATCGAAGTTAACTACCGAGTTAAATTCCATTCGACACCTTCAGTTTTTTTCAGGAGCACTCAATAATATCACAAATAAATTTTTACCGCATTCAACATGAAATATATTTAGAGTATCATCTATTATTTTATTCAAGCTATATATAAGGGTAATAAGTTATAACGGAAGACCCATGAGCCCAACATATTTTGGTTTATTTTGGGGGGAAATTCCCCTGTTAAAATACGAGTTTATTGAGTTGGTACCTACTTTGCAAGAGCTTATGAGGTTCGCTAGTTGATAAGTTCTTTTATTTGCCCAATATCAGGCTAACAACACTTAAATTGGTCTGCCTTATCGGTTATATATTAAATTTACTGATTATTAGATGATCGATTATGTCGCTTGTAGAAGATTTTATTGATAACAATAATCATCATAGATTGTCCGACTAAAAAAATACTGTATTTTAGGTGTTAGAACTTAGAAGCAACTTAGGCATTGCCTTTCGGCCAAAAAAAAAACCTTAGCCATTGACGTACAATAAAATAGAAAACAAAAATTTAAAAACTTACATATGTAGTATATATTACTTGATAATATTTACATAACATCATTTTATATATTTTTTGGGCTCGAAAAATTGAAGATGCACAAGAAAATAAAATATTATTTTTCTAAAGAGTGACCGGGTATGTATATATAAAGGGATTCCAGGTTAAGATTAAGTTAATAATATTTCGTTAAGTAGTTAATTATGTTTAAAAGGATGATTTTATGATTGTGGTGAAAGGGAGCATTGATTTGCGGGTAATGGAGGACAGTTAAGATTGATTCTAAAAGAGGGAGAGAGAGTGGGACCCACCGAGTCAGAGGGAGAGATGGATAGAGAGATCCTTCCGCCTCATCATCATTATCATCATCATCATGTTGCTTGTCCCACTCTCGTTTTTGCTGCTATCATTCCCCGCCAAAAATATCCACTCACTTTTGATTATTATACTCCCCCGCCCCTAATACACTTTTTTCATAAAAAAAAAAAAACTTAAATGAATTGGGTACTGAGGGTTTCCTAGTGACGAATATAGTATGCTTGAAGAGCGCTTATAAAAGTACTTACAAATAGTAAACAATAAGGTTCTCATATCGGTGAAATTTGAACCCACAACCGCAGTTGTGGGCCAAACCCTTTTACGAATTGAACCAACCATGATTAATTATCATCAACCATGATTAATTATCATCAACCATGATTAATTATCATCTTTCTTACGAGGAATTCTCACATTTACTATTTACTTGTGGTCTAACTAAACATAAGTAGATACATTTCTTTGGGTAATACAAAAGAATGAAGGCTTTATTTAGGCCTTAACAATATTTGTCGGCGACTTTCCGTTAGGACGTGTTTGAAGCCCACAAATCATGCTCTCACCGTCAAAGCATGTTTTGCAAGTTCATCAGCTACACCATTAGCACCTCACGCCTGCATTAAACTATGCTCATATCTAATGCGAGTCGAAAGATCGATAAATCTCTATCATCTCTACCTTTGTATCCTCATTCACTTCTCTGAGTTTCTCAATCTACTGTACAAGTTCAATACAATTTGACTCAATCACTAAATGTCAAACCCCGAACTACCAAATCCTTTATAACCCTAAAAATTGCACTTCTCTTAGCTGAATAAGGGTCTCCTCTTCCCATATTGAAAAGAAATCCCCATCTTACCTTCCCTTTACAATCTCTCAAAATTCCAGCACAGTCGTAGACCCCACACATTACACACTCCATTCACGTTTAGCTTACAAATCCTCTATCCAGTGCAGCCCACGTCTCAATACAGTACCCCTGTAGAAAACCCCTACAGAAGTGCAAGTTTTAACCTTCACAATTATACCTTTAGGATTAAAATCTCTCTCATTAAATAGTGTGTTGTTCCCTGCTAATCACAATTGATAGCCCACTAATAATAAAATATTTTAGCACACAAATTTTCTTAGCGTTATATATTATTATCCGCAACATATTTAATCCTTGATTTTGCCCTCAATTGAGACCTAAGGTTCCACATTCATGGTGTGTTAGGTTAAATAAAATTGCAGGACACTAGAAAAACAACAGTATTTTTTTGCCAAAAGAAAACAACATAATTTAATGAGGGAAGTTGTTGTATATTATTTGTCAATACTCCATATCACAAAGCTTTTCTTCTATTTCATTCAATCACCATACTTGATAAATGCTAATAAGTAATATTTGTTTTCATAAAATGTAAGTTATTTAATTTGAAATTACTTAAATAAACATATTAAACTTAAAATTTGAAACTTTACGTCACTTTCTCAGTTCCATCAACTCCTTGGAGAGAGAAAGAGGGGACCGCAGGCGGCAGGACCCAAGGAAATAATCAGTACGTGAAGCGGGCCGACTTATTGGATAATGGGCCGACCTATGGGCCCAAATCCCACGTATACAGTGCCACGTGGAGGATATGGGCCCTATGCTAATACCATGATAATCTGGAATGTCATTTTCTCCTTTCCACTTTTCAGTATCTCATTGGTTCCTACATTACACTTTATCAGCTACAACTGGACACTGCCCCAACAATTCAATAGCAAAGGACAACATCTGCACATTTTAGGAAAAAGACCTTTTAGCGATTTTAGATTTTATTTCATCTGATCTGATTATTAATCAAGTCTTTAACGTTTTTCAATTGGGTCCATCAAGTTTTCTCAATTATAGGTGTCTCTTTTTGTATTTGTAATGTTATTTAAGACTGATATATATAAATGATATTAATAATACTCCTTGGTCCTAGTTATAAGACCTATTTACTTAATTTGATTAGATCAAAAGATATTAATTAAGTTGATTGATTTGACATGTTTTTCCCATAGCACCGCCCCTATCATATAACTTAACTCACCATCCCCTCTTTTGCTTTATTACTATTGAGGGGCATTTATGGGGTAATTTTGGAAAAAATGGTTACAAATTATAAATAGGTCTTATATTTAGAACCAAAATCATCTTCTTATATTTAGGAACGAATAGATTAACTAAGCTACTTCTTAAGTTTCCCAAAATATGAAGCTTGTAATAAAATTTATTCACATTCAATATAAAATTTAGTATTATGCCAATGCCTATCTCCTTGTATCCATACAAAATGAATCCATGTGTTCAGAGGCTAAAAGCCCCCTAGACGTTTCTCTTGAACATTAACTAATGATGAAATCATGTAAACAACCCACAACCAAAAACACAGACTGAATTATCAGATAACAAACTATGGAAGGACAAATAAAGAGGTTTTAACCTTTAAATGCAGACTCATTGATACGCCCATCAATTGAATTGAATCAAGTAAATGATGAACTTCAATGTTATAGAGATCACTACTGCCACTCAAGCTACTATAGCAGGAGAAACTTTTATTAAAGTAGGATCAAGCTCTTTTGTCACCAAAAGGGTTAGTTCACTAGAGTCTAGCCTCCAGAGCTCTAAAATAGCCTTATGAATTAATCCTGCTAGATCAGTACAAGTGTAGAGAATTCATGGCTGCCTCTGTTGTGCTATTAAAGGTAGTAGGGAAGGCGGAGGTGGTGTTCCATGATCAACAAAAAAAGGATCTTAATTTATAATTATGGAAGTTAATAACTTGGGTTTGTGGAAGATAAGGTAAATAAGTAAATCCGCTCTAGCTGCAGTGACCCCAGGGAAGCCCTGAAAGAAGCATGATAACCTGTTATCAACTAATGAAGTAATAAAAAATTTAGAGAAATTTATGGTTGGTGATTGTGTTAATGAATATGTTTAGAAAATTATAGGTAACACAAAACTTTTAATAGAGAATATAATTGTAATTTTCATATGAAAAATCAGTAGCAATAATATCAAATAATTATAATAATATAATTTATTTTTTTAAAATATTATGAAAATGCTTAGTAGGCCACACTGATAGACTAATAGGCTTTCTTTTTCAAGCTTGAGTCTGATCACCCGTTAGGTAAAACCGGCTAAAAGAAAAAGCCCCAACCTAGGTTTAACATAGAAATAAAGAAGTCAATCCATGACCTTAACGATTCAGATCACAGGCCTTTGATAGCCTAACCGACCTATTCCCACCTTTACCCTCAAAACTTAACTTAGCAAACTCAGAACATTAGCAGAAAAATTTGTAATAGAAAAATCATGAAAAGAAATCTTGGGCCGCAAATATGAGAGCCCGACCTACCAATCTTGGCACTAGGCCCAACTTCATCTACAACCCAGCACTACCCGGGTCACAACAGTTCGAGAATCAAAACTCAACTCACATCACTGAATCACATCACAAATTCACATTCACAATTCACAATTCACAATTCACAATAAATAAACACTGAGTAGCATTCATTCATTGATACATACATACATAGCTATCACCTGCAATTTTCATTTTCACTATCTATTCTAATGGCGAAGCCTCGCAAACCTAAAACCGAAGATTCAAAGCCCGAGAATTCCGGCGCCGTCGTTCACCACCAAAAGCTCTGCCTCTCCATCGACTTCGACACCCGCCTTCTCTACGGGTTCGCTTTTCTCCACTCTCCATTTCTAGGTTTACCAAATCCATACTCTATTATCTTCCTAGCGATTTTATCGTTAATTAGGGTTTATATTTCGACTCTGTTGTTTTCAGGTACACTGAATTGGAAATCGCTGTGCCAGATATTGGCATTGTGTGCCTACACGCAGAGAATATGTGTATTCAGAGTGTTCGTGTTGATGGTGAGAATGCGGAGTTTGAGTATTATCCGCATCAGTATCAGCAGCGAGTGGAGAGTGAGAGGAGATGGAGTTCGGAATTTTCGGCCGGCTCGGCGGCTGATGTTGCCGGCTCGGTTTATTTGTCTGCGTTGGAGAAGGAGCTGGTTCCGAATTTGTTGATTAATTGTTGTAAGCCTTGTAAGATTGATAGTGAGAACCAGGATCAGCCTGTGGCTGAAAATGGATTTCATTCCACTGAAGAGGATAAGAAGCAGGTTGTTGTTTTTAGTGTTCTTGACTTTGTGTGTTGTCTGTTTAGATGTTTTGGATGCTGCTCTGTGGTAAGATATGTTTTATTTTGAGAGGTGAACTTGGTCCTAAATATAGTAAGATGTCTTTCTAATTGTTACGAACTTTTCCTGAAAATTATTTTTAACAATACTCAACGGTAAACTCGCTTGCTGTTGGGTTTGAGGTTGTCGGTTCGAATAAGCCACTTTGCAAAAAGGAGAGGTTAGACTGCCTAATATATTCCCTTTGCCAGCACTCTCATTATGTGAGGATTAGATCTGTGTTGACCCTTTATTTTTAATAATAGTCCCCAATAATAAACAAGCTAGCTAGCCTTTGGAGAGTATGGATGCATTGATAATATAATGTGATTTTGACTAACTATTTTTAACGTAAATAGGTTTTATATTTAGGACCAGAGGGGGTAATTAGTTTTTATGTTATGTTTCTTTTGTTTGTTTTTTCAAGACTGCATAGTATTGATTCATTGGATTTCACTCTGTGTTGTTGTATGCATTCCTAGATTAATGTTAGAAAGTTGAAAGTTTGCATGTTATATTATGTGAATTGGGTTCGTAGAGCAGATCAGATATAGATGTTACAAGAGTTAGCCAATCATGTTCATTAGCTTCATTTTGAATGGAAATGGTTGGGGAATGTGTATATCAGCAAACTGGAAATTTATTGATTATGTCTGTCATGATTGTTTAGCTAGCGTCCATCCTTATTTTTTATTGATAGAATGGGCAAAGTGAGTTGTTGTGATGAGGTTTATTATTTGTGTTTTCTCATGTAGGTTGATTTTGAGTGCAGAATGTAAGAATTGTACGAATTGATTATTGGATAGACAAGGCAGACAAGGTAGAAACTGGGATCCACTTCAAAGATAGAGTTCTTCTTATTGATAACCAGATAAGGAGAGCAAGATGTTGGTTTCCTTGCATAGATGACAATTCACAGCGATGTTGGTATGTATCGTTCAGTACCCCTATGTTTGTGTGTTTTACTACCTGTTTGCATTTTGAATGTACTAATATTTACCACCTATAGTTCCTTGGCAGTCTCATGATCTTTATTTTTATCTCAAATTTCAGTTATGATCTAGAGTTCACAGTTGCACATGATCTTGTGGTTGTCAGTGCTGGGACCTTACTGCACCAGGTGATCATGAGTGTTTTTCTTGCTGAGGCTGAAAGTATGTACACTGTGCGATACTATTTGGAACAACCAAATGCTGTTTACATGTTAACTATTTGAATTTGGTTGTGTGGTTTGTCATCTTTCATTTGCTAGATTAGGCTCTTATCATATTTGCTAATATGTGGATTTGTATAAAGAAGCAATTTCCTTGTAGCTTAATCCTGGGAAATGATGGGATGGTTTTTGTATGATTTGTCACTTTAAATTTGCAAGATTTGACTCTTGACATATCTGCCAATATGTGGAATTATTAATTTCGAAATGGGCAAAAACAAGATGGAATTATCAATAGAAGAAGGTTGGATTGGTACTGAGATTTTGATTGTGAATTCCTTGACAATTATTTTTTCAAATCATTCCTCGTGCAATATATTGCATGTTGAGCCAATTACACAGAAGAAAAGCGGGATGTATAATTTGGTTTATGTCAATCACAACACACAGTGCTTTCAGATATTGCAAGAGTGCCCAACACACATTACTATAAATCCTAAAAAACCAAGCACCAATTCAACCATATGTTAATCACAATCACAATTCAACAAAGTGGTTATTTGAAGCTTATATATTATGTGAAAGAGGGAGCATAAAACATGATGTGCTCACTTGTCTTTAGATTGTGATGTACATTAAAATCAGTGGTTGAAACAAATTTAGACCATGAGATCTTCATATAGATTACCCAAGCTCAGCGATTCTTTAAGTTGAAATGATTTATAATTAATAATTATCTTATATAGATTTATGTTATTATTTACAGTTCTCCCTGCTGTAGTCCATATGTTATTTTACCTACCTTTAATAGTTATGACTTTTTAGGTTCTAAGCAAAGACAATCCTCCTCGGAAGACATATGTTTATAAAGTTGAATGTCCCGTTGCTGCTGGATGGATATCTCTGGTTGTGGCCCCTTTCCAAATTCTTCCGGATCACCAAATCGGTCAAGTGTCTCATATATGTTTGTTACCTGATCTATCAAAGCTTCAGCATACTGTGGAATTTTTCCATAGCATATTCAGGTTTGACTAATATTAATTGGTATATTCTGGTTTGTGACTGGTTGTTTAACTTGTAACTGTATTTAATTGATTTTATTTTGTTGGTATGCAGTTGCTATAAAGATTACCTTTCTGTAGACTTCCCATTCGATTCATACAAGCAAGTTTTTGTAAAGCCGGAGATGGCAGTCTCAACATTAAGTTTAGGAGCTTCTATTAGTATATTTAGTTCTCAAGTTTTGCTTGATGAGAATGTTATTGATCAGGTCAGCTTATTATTGAATTCTGCCATTTTTAGAATTCATTGCGATCATTTTTTTGCCATCACTTTTCATGTCCAAGGTGAATAATGGGGAATCCATTGATGCGAAAATAACCATGTCAATCAATGAAAAGAGTGTTATGTCTGGACTTTATTTTGATGTATCCATGACCCAGGTTATTCTAAGAACACAATCATGGGTTATTCTCAGAACACAATAATTGTGAAGACTTAATATAAGATGCCTAAGTTCTACATTGAGTTGGATGGGACGCATGAAGTATTCAAGTGGTGTGATTGAGACAATGAGTGGTTGGAGATGGAAGAATCTCACCACTTAAGTGCCCTTGTTGGTCTTTAAAATGTCACACTCTTGAAGTTCTCCATCAGACAATTCTATTCGTAATATTCATAATATGCAGTAATAATATATTGTGTGAAACATTGATTTCTTTGATTGACCGTGTGGTACTAAGTCTGTGAATTTAGTAGTATGAAAAGGTTTGTTAAGTAGAAAATATGATCTCTTGTTACAAAATTAAATGGGATTTTTTTTTTTTCAAAAACACTTGAATCCATTTGATATTTTATATGCAAGCTGATGTGTCAATGGTGGCTTCCCTTATGCCAATGTTTTTTAATATGCTTGAGAAATATGTTGACTTCTGAAGTGTTTTCCTGGGAACTATGTGTTCATCGTTGGTTTTAACTTAATTAAGATTTTCTTTCTCAAAGTTGGATTATTTTATTTTCTCTGCCCCAGTTATGTGTGTAGCTATCTCTGTTCTTCTGGTTTGTTTACCACGATAAGTGCATTTTATTGATGATGTTTTTCACGCATGCAGTTTAAAGTGATGTCTGAACTGCCTTCATCTTTAATGGGATCATTGAACTATGTTTCTTTCATGTGAGAATATACCTGATTCTTTCGCTTAATGTTGATTAGTAGCTTTTGCTGTGACAGACTATTGACACGAGGATAAAACTCGCATATGCCCTTGCAAGGCAGTGGTTTGGTGTGTATATAACCCCGGAGGCAGCAACTGATGGTAATTTAGTGGAGTATATTAATTAACTGCATTAGTGGTTTCTTCGTGTCTTAGTTTCATGATTTTTTTCTTCTGTATAAAATTTTATAGAAATTATATTCCCATTAACACAACTTTTATGCATGCTGTTAGAGTGGCTCTTGGAAGGACTTGCCGGTTTTTTGACAGACTTTTATGTGAAGAAACACCTAGGAAATAACGAGGCACGGTACCAAAGATATAAGGTTGGTATTCTATTTGGTTTACTGTTGACAATTTAACATTATTATGCAACTATTTCAAGTTTTTAACACCCCATTTTAATTATGTGTCAACATCATTATCGGTCTTTACAGTCTGATTGAATTTTGGTTTTGATACCTGCAATTTCAAAGTATTCTTTTTGGTTCTTTTATAATGAGGACTAGGTTTGTCTTGAAGTATATTGTCTTAAACTGAAATTCTCGTTAAAAGTATAGGTGCCATTGTTTGAAATCTGACAGCCATGATTAAACAATGGGAACCAAGCATATTAATTAAAAGTATTGGGAGAGTAACAACATTCAATCATACTACAGGGACTAACAACTGCATTAATTCTTTTAATTTTACTTGCTATGCTATAATGAAGGCTGATTAGCTTTGACATTTTTCAGATAACATGTCTGCATCTTTTAGGATTACTTTTAAGTGTTGTATTCTATTTTAAGTAGGATAAAATCTGTTCACTCTTTCTGAGAGTAATGCCTTTAGTTTCCCACTTTTGTGCATTACAAATGGCAAGCAAAGCTTTGAAAGAGGAAAATGATTAAAAGGGTTGGAGACGGAAAACTAAATTGCACAATATTGTTAGTATTATCTTCCAACAAAATGGTAGCAGTTATTTGTTTTGAACGGAGGATAAATTATTCTTTATTTTATGCTTTATAAGTTTTAAGTTAATTCTCTCTAAGAACTTTTTAGTACAGACTTTTTATAATGTTGGCAAATTTAAGCCTAAACAAAGTCCAGCAATGTAATATTCATTGTTATGACTTTAGGATCAGTTCAGAATTTTATATTGTCTTATTCGTGTAATATTTTCTCATATTTTCCTTGATTTTCTTTCCTTGAATCTCAAATGGTGTAGCTAAGTGTTGGAGATAGGAAGTTGGATTCTATATTGATTCTAGGGAGGCACTAAGTGCAGAGAAAATCTTTTAAGAAAACCCTCACCCAAAAAAAATCTTTTAAGAAAACCCATAGATCTATGTCACCAGGAAGAATGGGGAGTTTGTCAACCTGGAGTGGTTTATCAACTTTTATCATGCTCTAGATAGGCTGTTAGCAGGATCTGCCTACCCACCAGGCACACTAAATACGTTATAAGCCAGTCTTGTAATTCCACTATAAAAAGAATGCCAGCTAAGAATTTCGATGTTATAAATTGATTTGTTTGATTGAATGGTAGCTATGTAAGTATAGGGACCATGGGAACAGGTTTCCCAAGAATCTGACAATAAGTTATAAATAAAAGGAAATACAATGTGAACTTATGAATTGAAATTAATTGTTAATATAAAGAGCATACTAGGAGTGATGTAGGAAAATTGGTAAACTTGCTCATATATTTAAGGTATATGTGATGGGTAATGTGTCAGCCCAGGGTTGTTTGAATAGGCTCTGAATGCCTATTATGCAGGAAGATAGGTTTCCACTGTTATCTTTAATGTTCCTGTTTCGTTTGTCTTTGCTGGACACTTATTTGGGACTGTTGGTCTGTTAAGCAATTGTCTGTTATCTTTTGGCTGGTGAACTAGATCTTGTTTAAAATTATGATTTATGCTATTTGCATTTGTGCATGCTCATTAATTTGTGCTGTTTGTAATTCTTCTGCAGGCAAATTGTGCTGTTTGTAAAGCCGATAACAGTGGAGTGACAGCATTGAGCTCTTTGGCATCTTGCAAGGATTTATATGGAACCCACTGCATTGGTTTTTATGGAAAAATAAGATCATCAAAGTCTGTAAGTTTTCTTTGTTTTGTTTTCCAAGTTAATGACATGTAAGTACTCTCATCTGTTTCCCATGTTTGGTATGGAATGGCGTAATATTTTTCTTTTTAACTTTCTTCAGGTTGCTGTTCTTCAGATGTTGGAAAAGCAGATGGGTCCTGAATCATTCCGTAAAGTGAGTTTCCTTTCCATTTGGTATTTTTTTTTTTAATTTTTTTGTTCTAGCAGTTGAAAAAATTTATTAAGAGAGAAGTATGCAGAGAGATTGAAAATAAGAAATCTTCAAACAAAGAAACAAAAGCATCTAGTCTCAAGACAATGCAATTGAATAATGTAGAATTCTTTTTCTCTTTGTACAGATATTGAATCTCTGAAAAGACAATATGACACAGCACTATAGGGTAATCATTTAAAACTTCTGTCTAATATACCATTTATTTAGGATAATGACACCATTGATTTTGTACACATTCATAGCCACTTAGAGAATGCACTATAACCCCTTGGGAAAACAAAGGATGCCAGTCTTGGAAGTAGACGACAAAACTAAGTTTTTGCAAGAAGGCCCTCTAATTGACATTACAAACTTTCGGTGGCTAGTAGATTATCTACCAGCATCTGAATACATCCCTTAGTTTATGCAATCGTTTGGCTCTTAGCAATTAGTATCTGCCATTGTCCTTTTTCATAACTTTTATTTTTCTTGAGCGGAAAGTTTTACTTTGTTCTGTAGGCTAGGTGCTCAAATTGATGATTATTATAATTTGTATATCTTTTTGTTATCTGCAGATTTTGCAAACAATTGTTTCCCGGGCTCAAGATAAAACTCGTTCTTTGAAAACTCTTAGTACTAAGGAGGTAATTTGCTTGTATTTTTATTTTATCGAGTATTTACTTGCATATAGACGTAAAAGCACTTACCATTAGCAATGTTGTCTATCCACTTTTCACCAAACTAGTTCAAACATCCCACACACATATGGTCAAATGCAGATGTTGGTTGAGGCTACAAAATCTATGTATTAATTCCTAACCCCTGGAAATTCTTTTATGACTATTATTTTCACTGTTATGCTATTTGAGTGCTATATGTATAATATCAGAAGCAGGGATCTGTCTTAAATATGGAATTTCTCGATTTTTATGCAACATTTATATTATATATGATAATAGACTGGGCTAACATGCTAATCCATCATACATGTGATAATTCTGTGTTAGAAGGCATGTAAATGGCACTTAACACAATGTGAGTGTCCCTTGGATTTGGATGTGTGACATTTTGTATGTTTTGACACATTTCGTATGCAGTTGCGACATTTTGCCAATAAGGTGGGGAATCTGGAACGTCCTTTTCTCAAAGAGTTCTTCCCTCGATGGGTTGGTTCTTGTGGATGCCCTGTTCTAAGGTGTGATATAGGGATAATAAATGCTATGGTCATTTGATGTCTCTTATTTGAATGTGTTCACGTGGTACTCATTTTTGTTTTTTAGGCTTGGGCTTTCCTACAACAAAAGGAAGAATATGGTTGAATTGGCAGCTTTGCGGGGTTGCACGGCATTGCCAAGTTCAAGGGCATCAATTCTTGATATTAATCCAGAAACTGAAAATCGAGATGGAGATGTTGGATGGCCTGGGATGATGAGTATTAGGGTGCATGAACTTGATGGCATGTATGACCATCCAATTCTACCTATGGCTGGAGAAGCATGGCAACTATTGGAAATTCAATGCCACTCAAAGCTGGCTGCTAGGCGATTTCAGAAGCCTAAGAAAGGTTCAAAACCTGATGGATCGGATGATAATGGGGATGCCTCTACCATGGATGTGCGCTCCAGGTAATTTGATTTCCATTTAGCTGTTGTAATATCACTTATAATACTTGCTGACCTGATTTTTGTGAAATTCAGTTCTGAATCCCCTTTATCATGGGTTAGGGCAGATCCTGAAATGGAGTTTCTCGCTGAGATTCACTTTAGTCAACCAATTCAGATGTGGGTAAGGATGATTTTTTGACAATAGTGGGCCTTCGATTTTCTCTCCTATTCTTTTTTATTCATAGTCAACATTTTATTGTTTTGAGTGTTCATTATGGTTGATTCGCTAATAAAGTAGGATTGATTGTATATAGATTGGAGTTCGTTCTCATATTTATTTTGTAATTATTAGCCGCTGTTATATTTTGTGGAGCTCTGTTTAAATTTGAGTTCATTTAAGCTAGAATTTCTACTAAATTGCTTCACTATAGATTAACCGAGTCACACTTTAATTGCTTGATGTATTGCTACTACAATATTTTTGCATTGAAGATTTGTATCCTTCTTTTGTGTAATCATAATAAAGTTCATAAGTCAGTTGGATTTTGTTTGGAGTTAGCCATTAACGGGTTATAGCATTAGTTTACATCCTAAGCCTATATAAATAGGTAGCCAGTTTAACTGTAATGAGGTTTGTTAGAACATTATGTGATGGCTTATTGCATTTCCCTTTTCTCTCTGTTGTCTGCTCTTTTCATGTTATTTTCTTCTCTATACTACCTGCTTTTACTCTTCATCTCATATAGATTCACTAAATTATATTTTTGTGTCATCTTCCCCCATCAGTGTTTTGTTTAGACTGCCGAGTGTTTTTCTTGTTGGTCATTCATTTTTGGAATTTATATTGTAAAATATACTGAATGGAAACCTGTGAATTCACTCACCATGGTGGTTGTGTAGCTGGTTGTAGAAGCAGTCAAGCAAGCATTGCTTGAACTTTTCTATTAGTGAAACAACTAAATGCAAAGTCTTCCATGGAGATTTAATTCCTGCCTGAATCAATTATTTCTTTGTTTCTATGCTTCTCTAACCATCTAGACCTAAATTTGGGTGCTGTCACCGAAACCCTGTCTTTGTCAATGAAGAATACATTGTGGCCCAAATATATATAAAAACCAACACTTGCCTTTTTATAATTTAATCACATTTTTCTTGTTGCTTGTTGTATTGTGTTCTCTGTTTTGTTTTTATATTGATCTTTTTAGTATTGTCAATTTATTGATTGTTGATTCTAGTCTAGCTGATATCATTTTTCAGATCAATCAATTAGAGAAGGACAAGGATGTTGTTGCTCAAGCTCAAGCAATTGCAAGCCTAGAGGCATTACCTCAGATGTCATTTGCTGTTGTAAATGCCTTGAACAATTTTCTTACTGACTCTAAGGTTTGGTTGCATTCTGTTGTCACATTTTCTAATAATTATTTTTAAAAATCTAAATCTAATATATAGTAGTTTTTTCCTTCATAACTCAAGGCCTTTTGGAGAGTTCGGATTGAAGCTGCATTTGCATTGGCCAGTACGGCATCTGAGGTATTTAAGTGATTGATAACTGCCAAAATTACTTTTGCTTCTCCAACCTACAAAAGAAAATCTTGGAAGATATTTTCTGATGGTCAAAATTTTGCATTGGAGATTTATACTATTTTGGAGAAAGAAATATCCCCCTCCTTATAATATGAGTTTAAATGGTAAGATCAATCAAATTAATAAAGAAGTTGAAAATGATAAATATGTATGCAATAGTTGTTTTTTCTCAAGTTTTTCCTTATTCATGATGGTTATTTAAGAGAGAGAGAGAGAGAGAGAGAGAGAGAGAGAGAGAGATATGATTAATGATGGATATAAGTAATAGAATGTCAAGAATTATAACAATAATGGGGTAAAAGGAGAAAAAAACTTATCAAATGCTTTGACAACTAGGCAAGCTCTTATCATAAGGTACAACCCATTCAAATTTTGAACTCTTATATATGGGGACGGAGGACGTAGTAAAGTAGGGTAGCTTTAGGGTTGCTGTTCGTCAAAGGCTATGATTTTGAATCTTCCCCTGGTCCAGAGTGAGGGTGTGGTAATGTTTAGAAGTATCGTGAGGATTAGGAGTGTTCTGGCCTCTTGAAAGTCCAGAATTTTGTTGTGTTTCTGTTCTGTTTTTTCGTTTCATCTGTTATGGTTATTTTTTATTGCAGTTTATTTTTGTGAGTATAAGAGGAACATGTGTTTGTTTTAAATCATCCTGCCCCTTTTACTCTGATTTAGTTATGCGGTAACTGCACTATACACGTCAAGTTATTCCCACTTTTAGTCGTGTGATCTGCTGGTTTGAGAGGGGGCTCTTTCAGTTATCTTATGCAGCATGAGTTCTGAATATCAAACAGTCGTTATTAGTATCTGTAAGTAAATATGAGGACTGTCTTCAGAGGTTGAACTGTGAGTTTAAGGATGTTTGTTCAGGGCTAGTTGCTGAACTACTTGAGTTTGGAGAGAAAATAGGAATGGGAACAACTAGTGAGTTATTTGAGGTCCATTATTCTTCTTTCCAGATTGAAAAACGATAGAACCGTCAAATTTGATTGAACACACAGGAAAGAAACTGATTGTAGTTTCTATTACTGGGGGGCATTAGTGATTAGTGATTACAGTCAGTAACTCAATATTCCTCCAGAAAGCAAACGCTCGTGCTGAACTAGACAGAAACCAACTGTAGCTGGGACTAAAACCTTGAAATTATGAAAGGAAGCTGGCGGAAAAACAGTGGTAAAAGACCTAAATTAACCTGTTTTTTTGTGAGCCCAGGTCCTCTCCCACACTTGGCTCAAAAACTTGGCTAGCCCATCAAAATATCTTGTTGATCATTATTCTCAGTGTTACAAATTAGTCATTCAGACTCTGCAGTACCATTGCTATGGTAAAAGGTCAACATAGTTCGAGTCCACACTTGGTGGGGTGTTGAGGAAGGGAATATACTCAACAATGTTATCCTTGCTTTTATGTAGAGAAGCCTGAATCAAATCCATGACCTTAATCCCATGGCTAGTGAGCTTATCGTTAAGCTAAACCGGTCTTTCTACCATGACTATGGTACTGTGAATTAATTGCCTATCTGTTTATTCATGGAGAATGCTCGCATACATATGAGAAATAGGAGTGAATCTAATCAACTCTCCTAAACCTCTTATAATCTCAAGAAATGAAGTCTGAGATAATCACAATGCTGATTTGGAAGACAAGCAAATTGCGTATTTGTAGATATGTGATAAATTATATCCTAAATAGGCCAATAGAAGGCATCTGACACATTTCTTACAGAATTGAACTCCAGTGTTGGTAAGTCTAAAGTAACCAGCAGATTAGTGCCAGTAAAGTTCATGGATTATGAACTAAAATCTGAATCTGTAAATTGTTTAAACTCTGCTGCATTCTTCTAGATTAAAGATGGCAAAATGTTTTTAGCTGTTCTCTTTTCAATCATGACATGACAGAAAATACTGACATTGTTATGAAACAGGAAACTGATTGGGCTGGTCTGCTTCACTTGATGAAATTTTTCAAGAGCCGTAGGTTTGATCCTGATATTGGATTGCCAAAGTAAGGCTTTTGAAATCTCTCTCTCTCTCTCTCTCAAATGAATAGTGACGTGACAAAGGTTTTTTGCATGCTACTCTTGCCAGGCCAAATGATTTTCACGATTTTGCGGAGTATTTTGTTCTTGAGGTAATGCAAGGAGGTAGGATGTGTTTTATATGATGTGATTCACCTCAAAATAAATTGTGATGGATTGACTCTTCCTAACATTATATGTCATTGAGTGGAGCTGTTATGATTAATTTTTCTTTTTGCTCCCTTCCCCGCCTGCAGTTGGTTAGATCAAAAATTATAATTTTGAATATGAATTTGTTCCTAATGAATAAACCAAATATGTAAATTAACACATTATTAAGGTTTTGTATATGTCATGAATAGGATACACATGCCGCTAATCATTAATTGATTAGATCTACATAATATAATCTAATTGTTATTTCGGTGACAATGAGTTTAATCTTTACAAAGTATACAATTAATAAAAGTTTATGATCAAAAGGACATTGAAAGCTTGTTTGTTAAGAACCTTCTTAGAGCGATAAATTTGATTTATCTAAATGGCTTGGATATTCACCTGCTAGATCCTTAACTCTTCACTATGTGTTTTAATTAAATTCTGTCCCTTCTGTTTTTTTATTTGTATCTTCTAGGCTATTCCACATGCCATAGCTATGGTCAGAGCTGCAGACAGGAAAAGCCCCAGAGAGGCTGTAGACTTTGTTTCACAACTATTGAAGGTTATTGTTTTCTTATTTTTCCACCATGATGATATCTGCAATAAAAGCCACAAAATGAGGAAATTAATAATTTTTTATTTATGATGCATTGTATGTGTTTTCTCTATAATATTAGTTTGAGTGCCTAGGTTGAAGGGTCGGCTTGGTTCAACGACAAGCTCACTTGCCATGGGGTCTGAGGTTATGGATTCAAATCAACCTCTATAAAAAGCAGGTGTAAGGCTGCCTAGGCTATTATTTTCCCCAACACCCTCACAAAGTGGGGACTAGAACTGAGTTGACCATTTTTTAATTTAAGTGCCTAGGTTAGGATATAGTGTGTTTTGAATATGTTAGACTGAAATCATTTTTGTTACCATTCAATTTGAATGTAATGGGGCTTTAGCCAAGTTGGATTTAATATTTATAGTGTGTGTGTGTGTGTGTGTTTTATAATACATAAATTTTGAATTTCAAGATGTTCATGACTGCAACATAAATTTGAAATTCAAGGACAATTTACAGCGTTTTGACTTTTGATTCAATGCATTTTCTTCAAATTTAAGACTGCGCTTCGACTAAAAAATTCCCTCTAATTTGAGTAGATACAAATTTTGTTCCATTAATGTGCTTATATTGTAGTAATGGTTCTATCATTTGAGAAATTACCTCTCAGACTTATTTGTTTATACAGTGCTGTCAACTTCTTTATATCTTATTATTCTTATTTGTGGCAGTATAATGACAACAGCGGGAACCCCTACTCAGATGTCTTTTGGCTTGCTCAACTGGTCCAGTCAGTTGGCGAACTTGAGTTTGGGCAGCAGGTCAATAGATTTGATTTTCCTTGACCATGATTACTAGACTGTTTTTACAACCTTCTACTAGATAATATACTATGGTCTTGCCTTTTGTCTCTTGTTTAGTTAGTCTAAAGGATAGCCGTCAAAGTTGTGTCCTTTACTTTTCTAATCTTATGATTTACAATGAATCATATAGCCATTCTATTAACCATATGTCTTCTTTCTGACTCAAACTAATGACAGAGTGTCCTCCTATTATCATCATTCCTGAAGCGTATTGATCGGCTCTTGCAATTTGATAGGTCAACAAACACATACCTTGTAGTACATTTCATCAAATTTATATGTAATGGTATCTTACTTCTTTGGAAATCACTTGTGCCAGACTCATGCCGAGCTACAATGGAGTCTTGGCTGTTAGTTGCATCCGAACCTTGACACAAATTGCATTAAAGCTTTCTGGATTCATCCCCGCCGTAAGTTTGTTTTCTGTTTTTTTTCCATTCATATGCTTATTAGAGCTGTTCATGGTCACAAGTAATGCTTGAGATTTACCACAGGAACGTGTCTATAGACTTGTAGAAACTTTTCGAAACTCAAAAGTAATGTGGCAAGTTCGCATTGAAGCAAGCAGAGCACTCCTTGATCTTGAATTTCATTCCAAGGGAATTAATGCGGCGTTACTATTATTTATCAGATATGTGGAAGAGGAGCTTTCCTTAAGAGGTTGTGCATTATTTGTGGCCAAGAATCTAATAATATTACTTGATAATACTCTTTCTAGGTTCCTTAATTGTTTTCCTTGATCATCATTTTCTGTCCCTGATCATCTGTCTTCATATTTACATTCCTGGATTGCAGGGCAGGTAAAACTGGCTATCCATGTTATGCAGTTATGTCAGATGAGAAATGATTCCAATGATGATGTTTCAAGCGAAACTTTTGTGGCTTTGCTTTGTTTACTTGAAGGCCGTTTATCATTCAACAATGTCTTTCTCCGTCACCATTTGTTCTGCATATTTCAAATACTTGCGGGAAGGTAGGCATATGTGTAATGCATGATTCTTTGTAGAAAAAGTTACTAACGTACATAAATGAATGTGATTGTCTTGATTATCTAGTCAAACTTCTGCATGGATTTTTTTGCATGTGATATATTCAATGATAAGATTGATAGTCTTGAGACTGAATGGTTGCTTACCCATTAGGATGGAAGCTTTTTGTTGGTGTTTTTTCTTTTGTTTTTTTTTTGGGGGGGGGGGGGGGGGAGGGGAGTAGCTCCTGTTTTCGTCCTTGAGTAAAGCCTTTTTTATTTTTTCATATTTCTCTCTTTATTGCAGGACTCCAAAGATTTTTTACCCTTCTATAGCTATCTATTTTGATGATTTATATAATTTTATAATTTGAATGTTTTGTTTTTTAGAGAAAATATTGTTTGGATTCACAGGTAGAGAGTGGTATGCCAGTGTGTTTATATACAGACAAGGAAATAAATGGCAATAAAAGCTTATAATCCGGAAAAAAATATTTAGTAGAAATGCTTAAATATTCCCCCAGGTTTTCAGTAGAAATTTTGTGAGCTGTTTTTGTAAGTAATTCTGATTAATTATCTAATATAAGTGGAGGGCTGCTTTTTTATGGCATGCTTTAATTGTCTAGTATTTGGAGGCTAGCTATTCCTTAATTCCTAGTAGCTGCTTCTGTTTCAATGTATGTGGAACCTTTCCTGTCTCCTCCTTATCTAGTGGAATGGAATATTTTGGATTTTACTTTAGCCTAGTCTAATTAAATCGTTTTATCTTCCTAAATACAGTTAGCTTATGCTTCGGCAATTTGTACTTGTATATTTTAGGTATTTGAAAGTTTCTTAATATTGTTTATAAAAAATCAAACTCAATGTGAAATTTTATGTGTGTGTATAAATATTAATATATGAACTGTGTTGACTAACTTTTTTTTCAGTGCATTTGATGATATGAACTTGAATGGAATGGTCTGTGTTTAATATGATTTGTTAAATGTTTGCTTTTGATTGATGATTTCTGAACTTATACGTGTAGTTTCTTTTTTACATGGCCTAAAGCCCTTACTATGTAGTTTGTTTGTTTTTGTATTTTGTGGGAAAAAAAGAAAATAAAAACTAATTGTATGCTTCTGCCTGCAGACCCCCAACTCTATATGGAGTACCTAGAGAAAATAAAACGTTGCAAATGAGTCTTATGGAAAATTGTAGCAATCAGAGAGATATACTTGTTCTTGATCCAGAAAGTAAACCTCCTGAATTGCCTGGCTCTACTCAGAACCTGACAGAAGATTCGGGCATGGTAGAGGATTTAAAGGATACATTTGATGTAACACCTGGGAGTACAATGCCTGAACCCCTCAAAGATGTGCACGTCAACACTCCAAAGGAATTATCTATTGAGGCTCCCAAAGAAAAGGAGCTGCCTACAGAAGTTCCCATTGAAGTCCCAAAGGAAGTTGATGCTGTATCCATTGGCCAAGAGCGGAAGAAGCCGGTTGTTAAAATCAGGCTCAGACAATCTTCTGCTGCCAGTAGGGCCGACACTGACGATCAAATGGTTGAACGATCAATGGGAATTCATAATGGAGTTGATCGTGCAGCTAGCAGTTCAGTGTCGGTAGATGCACCCCCAAGGAATTTTGGAGAGGCTCCGATTAATCACAATGTTGAGGAAGTTAATTCTTGGCATGATCATGGTTCACGCTTGACTGCCAGCATTGGTAGTGCCAAATTCTTGGGTGATGGCGATGAACTAGTTAAAGAACTCCAATGTACTGCTGACTCAAGTGTTGTTTTTTCGCCTCGGCCTTTGGATCCCTCATCATCTAGCATCATCCAGGACAACAATGTTGATGCCGATGCCCGGCGATTTGTCAGCCTCCAATCCCTTTCAGTTGCTGATTCATTGGCTGGAGATGTTTCTTTGCATGGGAAAGAAAAGAAGAAGAAAAAGGAAAAGAAACGGAAGCATGAAGACCACAAAAGGCACCGGGATGATCCGGAATATTTGGAAAGAAAACGATTGAAGAAAGAGAAAAAGCGGAAGGAAAAAGAGATGGCAAAAGTGCAGGGTGATGAAGCGAAGAATCCTGCGGTAGAATTTTCAAGTAAGAAAGAACCAACTGAGAGTGAACTTGCTACACAAGAACCGAAACCAATTGAACCTAGTTCATCTAAAGCAGACGCCAGCAGGGGCGATGTCAAGCCGGAGGCGGCATCGGAAGGTACTTCTGCTGCGCCGAAATTTCGAATCAAAATAAAAAATAGAGTGATTAGCAAGTCATAGAGAATTCAAATGACCCATTTATTCAATAGGAGATATTGGAATGAAAGTCAGAGTTCTCCCTTATATACCAAGGTGTAGAGACAACACGGGTTCTGGCACTAATTGTTGATTATGTGATTATGAGCTTATTTGTTGGCTGCCCTTCTATTTGATCATGTTATGTAGATATGTCTTCTTAAAAAAGAGTTCAAACATTAATCAACGGATGGGATGTTGCTTTTCCAGTGTACTTTTCACCTGTTTCGGATTAAGAAGGTAGAATCACCAAGTAATTGTGTATAATTTGTAATATAACTCTTTCCAATTGCTTGAATATAATTTCAACGCAACTATCATATTTCCAGGTAATTAATACTTCGCCTTGCATTCACAGCTTTACATTCCTACAAGTTTTCCTTAAATAATTGAACTCCTGGTTAAAGAATAGATAAGACCTGCAATTTTTTTGTTTTTCAGTTCATCAATATAATAATTAACAACAACAACAATAACAAAACCTTATCCCACTACGTGGGGTCGGCTACATAGATCACACGACGTCATTTTGTAAGATCAATAGTCATGCGTGGATCCATGCTCATAAGATTCGACAAGATTTTTATGTTGGCTGTCGAAGCCTAATACAACCCTACTCCTTTATCCGGACTCAATATAATAATTAACAGATGTAATAAAATTCATTTACAATCGCATTATGCTAATAACCATCTCCTTGCATCTATATAAATTCTATAATACGATTGATTTCAATTTTATTCAAATGCTAGCAGAATTGATCGGAGTGTTGAATGAGAGCCATGGATGTCTTCCTTGTAAACTAACAAATTCTAGAATTTGACGTGAAATATTTATTTTTGTTACATAACCACAACATTATTAAATAATGAAAATCTTTAAAAAAAATTAAAAACAATTTAGAGCACAAGCAAAAAAATGATTTTATATTTCTAAATAAAATTTCACATACAAATGAAATGGGATATAATACAAATCGCAGAAAGCTTCCTGAAGTGGAAAGGAAAAAATGAAGACAAAACTGGATAAGCATACTTTGACCAGATTATAACTTCCTCTATATTGGCACACAAGAATACAAAGAATATACTCAAACCAAACATTGCCATTAATATTATTAGTGACAATTAGTTGACTTCAGTGCTTCTATCTTTACACAGCATATGCCATTCCTGAAGCACAGCTGCTTGAAGAGCTCGATGCTCAGCTTCCTCAGCAGTTAATTTCGATAATGTTGAAGGTCCCTTTGTTTTCTCTTCTTTATCAGTATCACCAACCTTTTCTTTTTTCTTCTCTTTATCTTCTTCATCTTCACTATCTTCTTCCTCTTCCTTGTCTGATTTTGGAGACTTTGGAGGTGGTTGAGCTGCCTTCAGCATGGCTATCCTTTCCATTGAGATCCGGAGCCTTTCGGCGGCGGCTATTTTCACTTCGTCTTCCGGCATATACTCCACGCCACCATCCGTAAGGTCATCTAGCCAGCCCTGAAGATCGGACCCGATCTCCTTTGTGATCGATGCGTCAGATGCTCGGACCACGAACTTGCACAACATGGTGGTTGTTTCATCACCCAGGTCCACATTTCTACTCACTTCACTGGCACCAAAAATCATCATGCCCAAGAAGCCACCATGCCAAGTTTTTGCCGCATAACATAGCTGTTATGGCAGGGGGGAAAAGATTCAATAACTCATTTTGGTTAAGATTCTTTTGCATTAGGTATGTTGTTACAGTTTTAAAGGGAATAGAATCCAAGTGAAAACATGAATTCAGATTATTGTTGCAAGCTACACATCAACCAGGAAGACAGTTTATAGAGAGCACATTTTACTGGAAATATACTAACAATAAGGAAATCCGAACCTGAAACCCTGCCACAGTGCGGATAATATGCGAACAAACTTTGTGGAATGGCTTGGAAGACAAAGATTTCAATCCACTTAAGAAAGGAGAAGCTCCGTACTGCTGGGCAGCAGTAGCCTGGAAGCCGCTTCCTTCATACGTATAGGTACCAGTGTATTCCAATACAGAAGGCAAACTTGGCCACAGCCGGAAATATTCAACGAGTGAGATTTGATGTGGTAAAAGAAGCTCAGTCAATGGAATCTTGTACGGTTGACATCTAAGTATCACAGGTTCCCCTAATTCAGGCCTTAAGCTTCTCTTCTGTCTAACGATTTGAGGATCCTCTTCAGCATAGTCACCTTCATAGTCTCCAACAGCACCACTTCCATAGAAGGGGTAGTACAAGACCTGAGTCCAAAAAGCACACCTTTCGAAGTGGGAAGCACCAACAGTCACGCTGCAGGGTACTGGATCCTGAGGATGCCAGATAATGCATCAAGATGCCAAGAAACATGCATTCTCAGAGTTATCTCAAGAAATAATGGAAACCTCAATTCTTAAAAGTAATAGAAGAAAGTAAATACTCATATGATCTTTAATGCAGGGCATATTTAACTAATTTGATTAGATTAGGGTAATTCGATTAATTAAAGTAAAATAAGACTTGTGGGAACAAAAGGAGAATGGGTAAAAGTCTGATATATTGATCTTAGTATTAGGCTCCATTATATAGTACAAGAGACCCTCAATCAATCTCATGATTATAGGGATTTACATGATACATAAAATAAAAAAGATTCTACCCTAATTTATTTTCCTAATCAAATCATATCATTTCTTTATTCTTATAATCCATAATTATGACGTAGATTTTACTAATAGAAAATTAAAAACATAATTCCAACACTCCCCTCAAGTTGGACTATAGTCCAACTTGGTTACAAAACTTTATTCTTCAACTTAGAGACATTGTTTTTTCGATTACGTGGGGAATGACCATCCCATCGTAAGCAACATGTGAGGAATGACCATCTCACTAACAAAACACTTATGCGTGGGGAATGACCATCCCATCGCAATTCACATACACGCATGTACGTGGGGAATGACCATCCTATCGTACTATGCTCTTCAACAATGGCTGGGTCGTACTCCTTCTTCCGAGTTAGTCCTTCAGGTTTGCCTAGGCCGTACTCCTTGTTGGGTCGATCCTCCAAGTCTACCTGGACCATACTCCTATTTGGGTCGATCCTTCAGGTCTTAAACACCGGTCTGCCTGACATGTACTTCTTTGAGTCTCAGAGGTCGGTCTGCCGGACAACATATTGAATTGAGCTAATTGCTCATTACTGACAGTGACAACACTGTCATCAATAACTAGAGTACTAACTCCATAATAATTTCTCTCTCTCCTTTGTTTTTAACTCTTCCCCTTTTTTACTCTAAAAAATAAAAGACACTTTTCTTTCTCTTTTTTTTTTACTTTCTTTTTCTGATTTTTTTTACTTTTTTTCTTTTTTTTTTTACTGAAAAATAAAATACCTTTTTTCCTTTTTTTTTAATAGAAAACCCTATAACACAATACTACAAAATAAGGCACAAACAGAATCCAACACAGTGCTCGAATAAAAAAAATCATCTTCAAACAACAATGAACAAAGCAAGGAAGACGATGCAATCTGAAAGATGAATCGGGATGGGTGGTGCAAAACTCAAACATGGAAGACTTGATCTGAACAAGACGAACTCAGATGTGCAGCGGAAGACAATGACGAGGACGAATGGAGGCTTTTCCGATCTGGTATGTGCTTCTGAATACAGACTGGAACATGGAGATTCAATCCGAACTCCATGAGTTTTGGGGAGACTAAATGGAGGAGAGGAGGAAACCTTTTTAGTGTTTTTTAACTGCAAAGGCAACTTGAATGAGTTTACCTAGGGATCAGACTAAACCTAAACTTCTTCAACCTAGCTTTGATGCCATGTGGGAACAAAAGGAGAATGGGTAAAAGTCTGATATATTGATCTGAGTATTAGGCTCCATTATATAGTACAAGAGATCCCCAATCAATCCCATGATTATAGGGATTTACATGATACGTAAAATAAAAAAGATTCTACTCTAATTTATTTTCCTAATCAAATCATATCATTTCCTTATTCTTATAATCCATAATTATGACGTAGATTTTACTAATAGAAAATTAAAAACATAATTCCAACAAGACTCCCTAACAAAGACTTCAAGAGAAGCCATAAACAAAAGGTAGTTGAGTCAGACTCCCTCAGGAGTACAGGCATGAACATTGGACTGGGGACACAAGAAAAAGGAAAAAGAATAACATGGAAGCACAACCAAAAAGAGCACCATCTGAAACAGGTAAAAGTACACAAAAAATGCACTTAGTATAGAAGGAGAAAAAACCTGGGAAACAAGATTACGCAGCTGCCGAACTGCTTGAGAAGATCCATCCATATAATATAGGGCGCCGGTTAATCCAACCCGCACATCCACTCGGTCTAGTTCAAGCTCAGTTAAATTTAAGATCTGAAACATTTTTATCCATAGTAAAGGGGAAATACTGAAATAGATATAACAGCATTTGATGAAAATTTGCCACAAACAAAAAACCTCCAGTAACATGAATGATCAGATAACTAATTATGAAAGAACAAATCAAGAAGGCTTTAACCTTTAAATGCAGACTAATACGCCCATCAGCAGGATCAGCTAAATGATAACCTTCAATATAACAGGGATCACTACTACCACTCAAAGTGATTGCAGCAGGAGGAACTTTCAGTAAAGTAGAATCAATCCCTTTTGTCAGTAAGAGGGTTAGTTCACTAGGGTCAGGTCTCCAGAGCTCCAAAATAGCCTTATGAACCAATCCTTCCAGTTTTCTATCTTGAGCAGCAGATGATTCATAAAACTGAACCGATAATTTGTGGTGGCTAAATGGATAATCCCCTCTAGCAGCGGTAACCCCTGGCCACCTGGAAAGGAAGCACAATGACAGGTTATCACTTAACAAACAAAATGTATTACAAGGCAAAAATCAATGGGCGAATTCCAAAAACTTTGCAGAATGTTCTCACCTACTCTCTGGGCGACTTGAAGTATATTTAATTCTTTGCAACATAAAACGGCATTGATGCTTACTAACAGAATCAGCCATATTACTGTTCCTATACTCTTCCAGCTCCCTTGAGAGTAACTGTCCAGCCCTGGGGTGGCGTGATCCCAAACGCTGAGCAGATAAAAGAACTGCCTGGACATCTTGAACCCTATTGGTCGTTTCTGCAGACGAATCTATGTTAAAAAGAACCTTGTGAATATTTGATACAATGACATTGAGGGGATCAGTTGGATCATCTGCGAGGAGTGGATCCAATCCTTCTATATCTATGTGTTCTGAAATAGCCCAAATAAGTCGTGCTACTATTCTCGGAGTATGCACCTGCCAGGTAGACAAAAGTGTAAGATAAGTCGCAAGCAAATAACAGTAATTCAATTTATACTGAGAACCATAAACCAAATAACATTTGAGATCACACATACCAAGAACCAAATGTGTGAGAAAAAATCAACTCATCCAGGGCTAAGTCATTGATGACAGATCAAAATAATAAAAAACAATTCTACAGGGGTACAACAAAAATTATTCTTATAATATAATTATTAACTCAAATTATGGCTGAAATAAATAATGACTCAAATAGGTAAATATCCATTCTTTTTTTCGGTGAACTGTAAATATCCATTCTTAAAACATAGCACTATAGTTCCATCAAGCTAAAATAACTAAAGGATTGTGAATCAAAAGATTCATGACCAAAATTTTAAAATAAATAGAATTATATTATGGATGACGTTAAACAAAATTCAATCACTCAAGAAGTGACAAATAGAATGCTTACATTTTGGAATTGACCCACAATTACAAATTTGAAGCTTATAATAAGGGACCAAAAGAGTATATGCTACTACATGCACTGCTCAGGATGAGAAATCTGGTTACCTCATGTAAGTCTTTCACAAGTTCCCGTTGCAAATTTTGCAATCTTGTTTCATTCAAAATTTGATCCTGAGAGGCTCCATCTTTGACCCTTTTTACACCACCCCTTGTATCATATATGTTGCATAGCCGAACAAGCAACTTCAAGTAGCAGTCAATTGCATAGGTTCGACCATCACAGTCCCATTTAACACAAGGCCGACAAACTTCCACCACTTCTAGAGCAGGCTCTGTCCAGTTCAATGCACCATAACCAGTTCCATATGCTAGAGCTCCTATCACCCTACTCTCCATTCCAGAGTTCTTCTGCTCAGGCAAAGGCAAAGACAACTGGAAACAACTTTCCACTAGTGACGCAACTAACTCCTCCCTAAATATGCTTTTACTTGTAATGCTATTAAGATCATCTTTAACTCTAGCATCCTCAAAAAGAGAGGCAATATCAGTTCCAGCAAGAGGCTTCTGACCTCTTCGGACACTTTCCTTGGCAAAAAGATCAACACAGAGAGCTGTTCGACATATACATGCTAAAGCATGCATGCGATCAGATTCTGCTCTCAAATTTCTCACCATTAAAAGTAGCCTCTTGAACAATGATACCTACATACGACCATTTATAAATAATTAGCGGATGCCTTTATAACCCTACATACGATCAAGCATTATTGGGACTGTATCAGAAACCTTTTAAATCTATATCAGTAAATGGTCCACAAGCACTAGTATATGGCATACAAACTAGGAACATAACAGTCATTAAAAATGAGTCAGCAGAAAAATGCATGAAAGCCTTATTGTATATCAATAATTAAGATTAAAACAAAAGTATGGATAGCTACGCACAGTTTGTCCCATTAGTTAATATGGTTAAGATGAAAGTAAAAAAATTCCAGCTACGTACAAATTCTCCCATAAGTTTCCAAGCTTCATAAGAAAATCAGTTATTTTACTATGTAACTCAGGTGAAAGCAGTCCTTCACTTTCTTTAAAGTATGTGAGGGTTAGATGGACAAGGGAGAGTCACCTGCATATGGAGATCAAGTAGATGAAGATTGGTAACAACGGCCCTAACTATACTTTCTCTGGCAGAGGAAAATTCTTGTCTATCCCACAGTGTAAGAATCGCAATAATCGACTGTGAAGCCCATTCAGGCTTTCCTCCAGGCACATCAGCCAGATACAACATGTTAATCCCCACCTCATATATCAAAGCCGGTTCCAAGGAAGAAACCAAGAACGGCGCCAAATGCGAAACCACGTCCGAAACCCCCACCAATCTCTCCGCATTGGAATCAACCTCAACACTCCCCGTAATAGAAGAGTTCTTCGAAAGCTTACGCATGACCTCATACCCACCAGAAGCAACCGCCTTCACGGCATACACAACAGGAAACACAGTGACTCTAAAACTCTCCACAGGCAAAATCAAAGACCTAGCCATCAAAGCATTACGACTCTTCCACACAAAATCAACCATATCCGAGATCCAATTCGAGCGAATCGCAAGCGAATTCTCACTATCCACAAGCTTATCACCAGCCAGCCTACTCATCCTCTTGGAGCTAAACTCCTGAAAAAGCCTACCAACAGACTCAAAGGCAACCTTAGAGACATTATCAGATTTATCAAGCATGTTCTGTGCAATACGATTCCACCAAATAGAAACCCTATCAAGCAAGTTAACATTATTCTCACAGAGAGTCACGAGGTCGTCACGTGCGAGGACGCAGCCTAGGGTTTCGGTGATGGAGAATCTGAGATTGTCGCTAGGGGAGTCGAAGCAATCGGAGATCTCTTTGTTACAGTCGGCGATGAGCTTAGCGAGGCGGAAGGAGGGGAGGGCGGCGAGGACGGAGACGGCGGCGGCGGCGACGTCGGGGTCGGGGAAGTGGAAGTCGGAGCGGACGGCGGAGGCGACGGTGTCCCAGAGGTCGGGGGTGAGGCGGGTGGAGCGGATGAGGTCGAAGGCGAGCTTCTTGCAGACGGCGGAGGCGGGGGCGGCGAGGATCTCCTCCACGGCGGACTTGGCGAGGACGGAGATGTCGCGGCCGGCGGCGGACTGCTGGAGAGCCTGGAGGAGGGCGCCGGATTGGCGGAGCGCATCATTGGAGCGAATGTCGGCTTGGATCTCAGCGAAGAGAATGTCCATTGCGATGATTGTGATGATTGAATTGAAGATTGTGATTGTGTTATGGAGAATTGGAAATGGCGGGAATCATGGAAGAGGAAGATGGCTCATTGTCATTGGTGAATGGTGAGCACATTCATTCATTCACTTCTGCACGAAGAGAGTGGTAAGATGTGAAATGGACAAGCAACAAAAGTGTTATGTTTGGTACGAAATTAATACAAAATTAATAAAAATTGTTTTTATTTTGTTTTGTTTCTTTTTTATCAAACAAAAAAGAGAGATTAATTCTCTTGGACTATAAGTTAAAGGGCGAAGGCCCAAAAATGATACATAACTATTGGCCAAGAAACAGAAATAGTACATAACTATTTCGAGGTACAAAAATGATACCCAACTTTTCCATGGATCAAAAATGATATTTTCATTAATATGACAATAATATTAGATATGAAATGTCCAAAATGCTCTTATAATTAAATAAACTTTTACCGGCCGGCGATTAATTTAGGGCAAAGGCCCAAAAATGATACTCCCTCCGTTCCTAAATATAGGACCCAGATGACTTTTTTGAAAAATCCTAAAAAAACAAAAAATAAGTTAATTATAAATTGATTTACTTAATTTTTTCTCTTAAACTAGTTTATTTTACTTATAAACTAATGGATAATCTAAAAAGATATCAAATATGTCATCATTTAATAACCTATTTCGCAACCTTAATCTTTCCAAAAAAAAGTTATCTAGGTCTTATATTTAGGAACGGAGGGAGTACATAACTATTGGCCAAGGAACAAACATGATACATAACTATTGCAAGGTACACTAATGGTACCCAACTTTTAACATGGATAAAAAATGATATTTTCACTAATAATTAAATAAATTTTCTTCATCACCCTCTTCTTCCTTAGCTTCTTTCTTCTACCAACACTTCCTTCAATAAATAACTCGTCCACCGGTGTAACAACCCCAATTATATAACCTTTTTGTGTCATTTTTATCACAATTTTTTTAACACACTAACTATGTTAGAAAAGAAATTTACTGATTATTAATACTAACATAGTTAGAAAAAGAACTAACTTAATTCACTAAAATAATTATAGTGCTAACTATGTTAGAAAAATGAATAACTTAATTAAGCAGCTAACATAGTTAGAAAAGAATATTACTTATTTTCTAATTTGCTATTTACCACCTAACCATAATAGAAAAATTAAATACCTAAATTATATATATACCTATCATGGTTAGAAAAGGATAAAACTAAATTTTAAAAACAACTTCAATATGACAAAATTCATTCAGTACATATTTCAAATATCAAATAAATTTCAACCACCCAACTAAGTATATGAATTTTACTGAAATGATCAACTAACGATATCTTTCAATTAATAAAAAGTAAATCAAGCATGCATAAATCAAATTTAATGAAGTCCCTAATGTGGCAATAACTCCTGTTGGTATCTCACTTTAGTGAGTAGTCCTCGGATCTTTCCCTTGATTTCCTACTTCGCTTCTTACTCCTGTAAAATAATAAAACGTGGGGTAGACCCAGAATCGCAACTACAACTACTTGCTCACGTGCATGTGCATGTCAGCAAGGTGGTGTGTGTCAATGTCGTGTATAGTGGTGTGTGCTACATACAGTGTTGCATGAACATTTAATATAAATTAATTGTAAGTATCTATCAAATACCAACCCTCAATAACATATATATCCTCATTACTAAACACAATGGATAGCAAAGCAACATTACTCATTTATAATCAATAATTAAACATAAATAATATTACGCCAGAAAATCCAACAACAATAATAATCATCAAGTACACGATAATATTTCAGTTCAATAGGGACTCACAACTCTTGGTTGATTTACCCTCGTTTGAACCGGGGGCGCTCTCCCCAATAACGTTTTTCTCTTTTTAGTCCCTGTGGTATAGTAGTTCAATAGGGACTCACGACTCAAAGGCCGATATACCCTCGCTTGAACAAAACATAATGATTCAATAGGGACTCACGACTCGATGGTCGATATACCCTCGCTTGAACGAAGAATCATAGTTCAATAGGGACTCACGACTCGACGGTCGATGTACCCTCGCTTGAACAAAGAATCACATATCGGTTCAATAGGGACTCACGGCTCGATGGCCGATGTACCCTCGCTTGAACCGGGCGCCATTCACAATAATATTTTTATTCAATTTAGGCCTTATGGACCAACAGGGTACCTCATCCTGGGATGGCTTAATTTTATTAATATATTACTCAGTGTATAAAACAATTCAGAATTCAAACAAAATATTCAATACTCATCACATCAACAGTAATAACATGTTTATCGTCTAGCCTATATGCTCACTAACACACATACACGCAAACAAGTAGAAGTAGTTACCTGGTAACATGAATTCACTTCACTGAAGCACCAATCAAGCACGTGACACTCCGACTATTTAATTACTACCAAATATAACTTGGACTTAATGGAGCGAACGAAGTTGATTGAACACGTGTGGCACGCGACAATCACGGAGATGATTAACGTTGAGAATCGGCGGCGAGATGCGGTGGCCGAATTTGCACCGGTGAGCACCCACGGCGGTCAAAGGAGAACACCCATGACAGTCGACCAAGCCTACTTCGCCGTCATCGGCAACCTTGACCGGAGCGGCGGACGTCCAACAAGAATGGAGGGAGAAATGCGTTCGAGTTTGTGGGAGGAGGGTAAGTTGGTATTGATGAGAGAAGAAAAATGATGTTTGTTTGATAAGAGAAAGAATGTTTTGTTTTTGTATATGGTGTAAGGGAGATGTGTGAGCTTTAGCAAAAATGAAGGGAATGAAAAGACAGAAACTAAATTGCAAGTGGAGAGGAGTGTATGAGCGGCGCATGAAAGGAAGAAGAAGAAGTTAATATATATAGGGTAAAGGGTCAAATCTAGCACTAAACTATTGCCAAAAGTACACCCCACATAAAAGTGAATCTCGTAGCTCAAATCTAGCACTGATCAAGTACAAATTTGGTCAGATGTAGCAGAACCGTCAATTTTGACGGGTTTGACCGTTAAGTCTGACCCAAGTATGCCACGTCACCTGCCAAGTCACCAAAGTTAGGCCACGTCACCTGCCACATCACCCAGTTATGCCACGTCACCTGCCACGTCATCACCACATATATGAAAAACTTTAAGGTTCAAATTTAGCACTCAAGTATTAGTAAAGTTCACCCAACATAAAATAACAATTTTGAGTTTCAAATATAGCACCCATCAGTTTCAAAATGGTTCAAATGTAGCAACTACGTCAATTTTTATGAGTTTGACTTTTAATTTTCACCTGATTAGGTCATGCCACTTGTCACATCGCCCTATTAGGCGTCATGCTACTTGTCACATCATCATCATCTTCACTACATCTAAATAGAGCATACGCGGCAGCGTTACCTAGATAGAAATATAAAATATCAACGTTCTGACATATAAATAGGCGCAACGTAATAAAGTATTTTTAAAAGTGTCATGTCACTTGGTACATCAGTTCAAAATTAATGGTCAAACCCTGAAACGTTCACAGAATTGCTATATTTGTCATAGGGTGATGTGAGTTTCAGAGATTTATTTTCATTTATGTGGTGATGATGCAGTGAAGATGGTGATGATGTGGCAAGTAACATGACCTAATAGGGCGATGTGATAAGTGGCATGACCTAATCAGATCAAAATTAAAAGTCAAACTCCTAAAAATTGACGTAGTTGTTACATTTGAACCATTTTGTAACTGATGGGTGCTATATTTAAAACTCAAAATTGTTATTTTATGTTAGGTGAACTTTACTAATACTTGAGTGCTAAATTTGAATCTTAAAGTTTTTCATATATGTGGTGATGACGTGGCAGGTGACGTGGCATAACTTGGGTGATGTGGCAGGTGACGTGGCCTAACTTGGGTGACGTGGCAGGTAACGTGGCATACTCGGGTCAAACTTAACGGTCAAACCCGTCAAACTTAACGATTTTGCTACATCTGACCCAATTTGTACTTGATCAGTGCTAGATTTGAGCTACGAGATTCTTTTTTATGTGGGGTGTACTTTTGACAATAGTTCAGTGCTAGATTTGATCCTTTACCCATATATATAGTATAGGGAAATTTAGGGTTTATGACCCAAGAAGAAAATTACAAGAATGCCCTATGAGTTTTCTACTTTTATGGAAGAGTACATATCATCATTATTATTATCATTATTATTTTTTTGCTCATTGAATTATACTCATTCAATTTAAACTCTAAACTTCTCATTTCTAGATGAATTTTCTTAATTAGAAAATTTAATTATGAGACCTTTATAATTTCCTAATTTAATGCATTAAATATAAAGTTCTCCCTAGTTTCTATTTCCTTAAATCTATCATTATCATGATTTATTTTTATTTACACTCAAGGATTTCAAAACATTCTAAACAAAATTTCCTAAATAATGAACATTCATAATTATTACTAAATAAAAATTTAACACTAACTATTTTCCTTCACCTATAATGGAAATAAAATTCTAACCAATTCCCTAAAAGATATTAAACTTTCTAATTTATTTGCAAGATTAAATTTCAGATATTTATTAACTTATTTTATATTTTGAAAAAAAAAATCTAGGATGTTACAGCTTCAACTCTCAGCAACTCGTTAGGGCGATCAGGCTGCAAAAACATGAAAACGGAGAAGTTAAATGAGAGCAAGACAGCGGTGCGTGTAGCAAATGAAATGAAATCATGTGCTTTAAGATGTGTAAGTGTGGGTGATTAACTTACACATCTTAAAGAACCGCTCTTTTGCTCTCATTTAACTTCTCCGTTTCCATGTTTTTGCAGCCTGATCGCCCTAACGAGTTGCTGAGAGTTGAAGCCGCCTGTGGACGAGTTATATATTGAAGGAAGTGTTGGTAGAAGAAAGAAGCTAAGGAAGGAGAGGGTGAGGAAGAAAATTTATTTAATTTATAAGCGCATATTGGAATTTTCATGTGTAATCTAAATGTCATACTAGTGAAAATATCATTTTTGATCTAATATTAAAAGTTGGGTACCATTGGTGTACCTTGCAATAGTTATGTATCATTTTTGTTCCTTGACCAATAGTTATGTATCATTTTTAAGCTTTCGCCCTAAATTAATCGCCGGCCGATAAAAGTTTATTTAATTATAAGGGCATTTTGGACATTTCATATCTAATATTATTGTTATATTAGTGAAAATATCATTTTTGATCACATGAAAAAGTTAGGTATCATTTTTGTACCTCGCAATAGTTATGTACTATTTCTGTTCCTTGGCCAATAGTTATGTATCATTTTTGGGTCTTCGCCCTAAATTAAATGTAAGATTTTTTTTATTACAGTTAAATGTAAGATTTATTGTTATAGTATTAATATTAATGTTGTTGGTTAAGTTGATTAAAATTATGTGATTTTTTTTTCAAGAGAAAAGAAAAGAACAGTATGGTACTCCCTCTGGACTGTGGTCCTAAATATAAGTTGACTTTTTTGGAAAATCCTAAAAAGACAAAATAAGATAATTATAAATTTATTTACTTAATTTTCCCCTTTATTTTACTTATAAACTAATGGATAATATAAAAATATTTCAAATATGTCATGATTTAATAGTCTATTTCGCAACCTTAACTTCTCAAAAAAAGTCAACTGGGTCTTATAGTTAGGACCGGAAGTAGTATTAAATTATAAACATGTCCAACATAACATATGATATTATCAAGACACTACATCAAAATATATGACATAAATTATTTGCATCAAGTAGCTATAATCATCATGAATAATGAATAATAATAATAATAAAGGTGTCATTTTCCCAAATCAGCATCAGAACTGATATTACTTGTATGAAAAAGTTGTCATATTACTTTTTTTTGCTTGGAGCTTCCGGTATCCGACACTCTTTGAGTGCCGACTAATCCGGAGTTTGCCCGGGGAGGGCACGCCAAGTATTGAACCCAGAACCTTGAAGGCGGGGAGATGCCTTATCTAACCTATATAATCATCAGGTCACTGGTCCCTTGGCAAAGTTGTCATATTACTAATACATACATGTAGTCATTTTTATCATTCTCATTTTGTTTATTGTTATCTCTGTTGTTAAATATAAGATTTGATTATCTAATTTTGATTATATTAATGGATTTAATTAAGATGGTTAAAGTTATGTAATGTTATATGTTAGCGAATGTTGAACTCTTAAAGGACATCACGAACATAAGATGAGGGTGGTGGAAATGAGAATGTTTGTGATCTGGTCATATAATAAAAGATATGATCCAAAATGATCATATTCGAGTAAGAGTTGGGTAGCATCAATTACGAAGAAAATGGTAGAAAATTGTGTGAGGTGGTTTGAACATGTTCAAAAAAGATAATTATATGAGGCAGCAAGAATATTGATCAAATGGTGTTGTAAGAGAGAGACACCGAAGAGAATATTTAAGGAAATTAGTGAACACCTTTTGATTTATCGTCTATTTTGGCAAGCATGAATATTGAAATAAGACTATATTCATGTTTGGGAATGTCTTCCTTCTCTGCCCCACTTTCCTTTGTCCTTCTTTTCCCCTGTTGTATTCTGTTCGTATTATTACCTGCTTCTTGTATTTCTCTCATTGTGACTAAGATCATGTAAATTTACGATCCCGTCTTGGACAATCGATAGATGTTATGCGAAGTACATGTTTTTCAGAGACACTATGTGCCTCAACGAAGTTTAATCTTCTTGTACGCTAAACTCAAAGGAGTTGGTTTGCCCTGTTTTTCCTTCCCTTTTATTATTGCCATACCACAGGGGGGCGTGTCTTGTTGAATCAAAGTATAACTAGCTTACTTGCAATATATGCTTAGAAAGCTAATTTGGGAAAAGATATATTTTATACAAATTTATTAATTTTAATTACCTTTAGTTCATTTTTTTAGAAAGTTGTAATTCGGCTATAAGGACCTTATTCAAAGAGAGGGACACATGAATTAATACTCCCTCCGTTCCTAAATATAAGAGCATTTTGACTTTTTTGGAGAATCCTAAGAAAGCAAAATGAACAATTTAATCATAACATATTTTAAATATTATTATATCATATGTAAGTTCATAAGTCAAATAAACTAGTTTAGTGAAAAAATTTGGGAAAATCAATTTTTAATTACCATATTTTGTTTTCTTAGGATTCTCCAAAAAAGTCAAAGTGCTCTTATATTTAGGAACGAAGGGAGTATTATTTAAGCTCATACGTATCCTAAAGGACTTTAATTTCTTATATGGGACTTGATGTGTTCCATTCGTCTATTCTAATATAGCAAGCAACATTCATGCACGTGTCAATAGGCCGCTATTGTGTTGTAGTGGTTGAAAATGGAATAAAGCCAATCATCTAAACCGCTAAACCAAATTAATCTAATCATGTCATGATGAGATGACCAATACAAACCCGAAGGTGTCACACATTCAAACACACATATGTAGTGGTATAGGTATATTTTATTGAGCAGCACAAATGGGTTAGGTTGCCAAATGCCTAAAACATGTAAATTGAAGGAGCATGAATATATAAATTGTTCTCAAAGGAAACCATCTATTCTAATCACTTGAATAGATGCATTGATTGATTGATTGATGCATGAGATCTAAGAATGGGGTCAAGGATAATATTCTGCACAGCATTTTGTCTCGCCACAATAGTAGTCATTCTCTTGGCCTTGCTTTCACCTAATGCATCCCACAAAAGCAAGAACCATTCAAGGCCATCATTGGATTTATCCTTGTACATACAAAAACCTCACATATCATCAGCCTCCTCAAACATACAACCATCACCTCCAATCAGTTACAACAATGCTTTCATCTTCCACCGTCTCCTCACAGAGGGTCCAGAGAACGATTCAAGGGTTGTTGGTAAAGCACAGGGCTTCATAATTCCTACGAGACAATTTTCACAATCGCCATTCAATCTCATATATTTAACATTTGAAACTGCAGAACATTCAGGTAGCTTGAGTGTGCAGGCAAGGGAGGGTGCAGGTGAGGATAATAAGGATAGTGAAGAATTTAAAGTGGTTGGAGGGACAGGTTGGTTTGCTTTTGCTCGTGGTGTTGCAGTTTTTAGACGTACCAATATTATGGGGTCAAACCAAGTTGATGCTAGTTATTATGTGAGATTTCACCTTAATTTTCCAAATCAATCCCACAACATGCCAGCCTAATACATAATGCTACTTTTTTATCCTTAGTTTTATAATTTTAGGTTCTTCCTTCAGCTATTGCAAATTAAATGTCCAATAAGAAAGCTAAGGCATATTAAGGTTGTTCTAGTATCTCATTGGCCATTACTATGTGTAAGTAACCTTTAGTCTAATTATAAGGCAATTTTTTGAAAAAAAATTACTAATGCAGAATTAATCACTTTAAATAATGTATAGTTATATTTTTTCTTCAAAACTAATTAATTCTACTTATAAATTAACCTATAATTTAATTACATGTGACATGTATTATAATTTAGTGGTCTAATTTATTTCATCAATTTCCACAAAAAATATCAATGAGGCATTATATTTACGAACGGGGGAGGGAGAGACCGAATACAAAATTGCTTTCATATGGTATTTTGGTTACTTGAATTAATAGTTGATTATTTGGTCGAATTCATGGTTCTTATTCTGTGAGATTTTCGAGCAAAAGTGTGATTATAATACAAACTGTTTTTATGGTATATAAAGATCATTCATGCTGTCAGAGAATAAACTTTGTTCTTCATACTTTGAATTCATTCATTTGCATGTGCCTCATATTTGTTCAATCACAAGTTTGCATGGATTCACGTGGATATAAAATTCTCAAACAATTATCCGCGCGCGTATTCTATTCCGAAATGAAAAATATGAGGTAAATAGATTTGATCATTACCTATCTTCAACAATCAACAAAACACTACACCACTAATCTGACAGTTCATTGAGCTCCAACCTCAATCTTTAAGATCAAGATGAGCTATGTCAATTAAGGAAGAAAACAACACGTACACTTGATTGATTCTATATGCCTTCACATTTTTTACTTTGTTGGGTTGGCACATGTATTGACCAATTCCTAGTAAAGGCAATGATAAAACTTAGCTACCACTAGCTAGTGTGCACCAGCAAAGTATGCAAGAGGTCCAACAAAAGCACCATTAATGTAAGTGGCAGGTTCCGAGTGACTATAATCATCCCGTTCATCTGGGAATCCGTCGCTTTGGTTTGGCCCACCAACAACTGCTCCGACCAAAATATTAGGGTTAGGGCTCATGGAGTGGAAGAATGGTTGGAAGCCACCATCACAACCTATGCTTTGAGGATGAGTTGCTAAGGAGGGCAATGATGATCCTCTGTGGTGAATCCTCTTTGGGAAGTAAGGACCATAGCCCACCATATAGGACATCCTCAAAGGGTTGTCTCCTAAAATATAGTTCACCTGCAAGTATTTAATCAAAATTTGTTTAGAAATTAGCTAGTTTAAGAGATATAACTGAAGAAACATGCAGGAAGATATCTAGGTGAAAAGGACTTGCCTGCCTCTTCGCAAGGCTTCTTAAGGTAGTTGGAGTGACTAAGAGATTGCCACAATTGAATGTGTGCTTTGTGAATGACATGTACTTGGAATAAGTTGTGAGTAGGAATGTTATGGACGCCACATACTGAAGATTGCTCTCAGGAAGCTTGAACATGAGGCCTCCTACATGACAACAAATATCTTTAATTTGTAATTGCATTTTCACTTGTATATAAAATAATTAATGGAGAATTTTATGCATTTATCTTAAATATAATGTTGGCTTCAATTTACCTTGTGTATATTGAGTGCTTGAAGAGGGAGAGTTGGGCAAAATCTTGCACATAAAATTCTCAGCTTCTTGTTGGTATTGAACGAAGTTCTTGTCATGATTTAACAATGCTCTCTACATTAATTAAAAATTAGAAGTGGTAATTAATAGAAATTTATTTTTAAAACAAGAATTATTATAAAAACTACATTTCATGAGTAAGTTAAGGGTTTTTATTATTTACCCTTGAGAGAAGCACGTGTGCGCCAGCATACTTGTTATCCCAGCTAAAGAGATCGGGTTGGTCATCAGCTCCCAAATTCTTGATCAAATTATAGTAATAAACAGCATTTGTGGCCTTAAAAAGCCATGTAGCTCCCCATAGTAGCTCATCCTATATAAACAAAAAAAAGAGGTATTTAATTTTGAAATCATAGTTTTTAAAGAACCAATTTGGTCAAAAGTAAATATGTTACAATTTTAAAACAAACATAGAGAAGAAGTAGCAATTTACCTTGTAGCCAGAATATGAACAATAAAATGGGCAAACTGCTGACCCAAGAGAACTACTATAAGAACCCTGATATTGCATAGCAAATTGAAACACTTTTTGGGCCGTCCTCAACAAAATCCTTGAGTATGTTGGATCAACTCTACGGAAAACAATGGAGGCGGCGGCAAGGGCGGCGACGGTTTCACCGGCCACATCTGAGCCGGGCTTATCGGGCGAGACCCAATACACGGTTCGGACCGTATCCATGTCTTCGGGCCTTTCCCAACACTTGTGGTCCACATTTGGGTCACCAACTCCAACATAGAGTCGGCCTGGTGTTGCAGTGGCACACTTGAGGAGGTAGTCTGTGGCCCAACGGATTGCAGCTCGGGCCTCTTGGACTTGTGGGCCCATTCTTCGGCCATATTCTAGTGTACTCCATGATAACATTGTGGTGGTGAAGGCCATTGGAAAGTTGAATTTGACATTGTCACCAGCGTCATAGTAGCCTCCTGTTAGATCCACCTGCCAAATTTTATAATATAGAAAAAGGATGAGATATATTTTAATTTTCTTTTTCTCAGATTACATAAATTAAATTGATTAGCTATAGTTTTATAACATAAAAAATAAATCCAAATTCAGCCTCCGAGGCTGAAGGATTAAAAGATTATACTCCCCCCAGTCCTAAAAAAAACCTAATTGAATTTTTTAGAAAATCATATAAAAAAGTAAAAAAAGTTAATTATAAATTGATTTACCTAATTTTTTCCATTATATTAGTTTATTTTTACCTATAAACTAATGTATAATATAAAAATATATCAAATATGTCATGATTTAATAGCATATTTCGCAACCTTAACCTCTCCAAAAAAAGTCAATTAGATCTTATAGAACCGGAGGGAGTATTAATAACAGTAGTTATTATCACGATATGACATGCTCATTGACAAAAGGGAAAGGTCACAAATTTATCTTTTTTATATTGTTATACTAGCTTATTATATTGCTTTGTCATCGCTATCTACTTTAGGATAATTTCTTTTTATTTTTTTCGGGAAATAACTTTAGGAATAACTTAATTTTAATACTCTGGAAAATGGAATATCCTTGCAGTCTTCGAGACACAGCGTTCTTTGACTACGCGCATTTTAAGAGAAGTAAGGCTTTAATTTTTTAAGTTTTTTGTTTAACATGGCTCTAATGTAATTCTACACCAATATCTCAAAAAAAAATTTGTGAACACAAAATCATTGAATTCCAGTAAAAGTGGTCGATGAAAATTTTCCGGTATTTGGAAAAATGAAAATTTATGTACACTTTTTAAAAAGTAAAAGTCTGTCAAGTCTCTAAAACGTTCATGTGATTTTTTTTTTCTTTGCAGGAATCATATAATTGTTTAAAAAACGTGTAACCATTCATAGATAGTTTACTTCCTCAAATGCTTTGAACAGGGTTAATTGTATTGAAAAAAATACACTTGCTCTAGTTTTTTTTTTATCAAAAACACTTGTTCTAGTTTGAACAAAGGAAAACTATGAAAAAGCCATGAGTTGCGCAAGGATATTGGATCAGTGTGGCTCAGAAAAAGGGGCAGATCAGCTTCAGACTGAACGTGCATGACTTGCTTAAAAAAACTTAAACTTAAATATCCTCACGTTATTCTTTGAAAATCTAGGGAGCAATAAAAGTCCATATAAATCTTTCCGACAAAAAAAGTCTAAATTCACTTAAGGTAAATGCGAATATATACTTGATATATAAAAAAATGTGAATATATACATATATCCGCTAACGTCTTTTACATGTACAACGAGCATAATAATAATGTGTGTGTGTGTGCATAATATTGCATAACACTTCTAACTATTTGATCAATGACACTTGTTTTTTCCAACTCAATGCCACTATTATTTTATAAATAAGACGAGGAAGAACTACTGGTTCACAGTTTTTACGGTCCAAGTTGTCAAACAGACAATTGAACCGATATTGTAATAATTGAATAATAACTGTAAATAAGAATTATCCGTCTAATATTAACCATTCATTCCGGTCCAAGTTTATTTTATATATGGGAAAATGCAACAAACATAAACTATATATAACATTTCTGAAAATGTCACATAATAAATAATAGAAAGAATAATAGTAGTATATAGTAACGTACATTGGCAAGGCGGCCATCGGAGAGGCCGGAGTTAGAGCGCCAAGTTAGTAGCTGGTGAGGAGGGAGCCTCCCTGACCTCTGACCTTGAAAGAACAATAATGACTTTGCCAATGCCTCTCTGTAGTCATGAGGGTTTCCCTCAACAATGTCAACTTTGAACAAAAATATAAAGAAGAAGGACAGAAAGAGGAACTTGAACATGTTAACTAAAATGCACAAAGAAGATCCCTCTCTGTCTCCCTCTGAAACTAATTGCTTGGGAGTGAGATCCGTAGGGTTTTAGGGGTGATTCTGTCTTAAACGTGAATTGCCGCTTTATATAAGCCAAACTGATTATGGAGCGCCTCAAAGCCAAACTTGCTCTTAGCGCAAATCATGGCTTTATTTCTTAGACCAACAAATTTCATATTTATATGCACTCTTATATCAACTCTCGAGCTTCTAACAATTCTACTTTTTTATATATGGGAACGATATTGCATTAAAAGCATTGAATAATGTTATTCAATATTTTTAATGAATTTCCAATATGCATTTGATTTTTCATACAAAATTACCCATTCTGTATATATATGGGTAATTAATCAGATTAGTTAACCATCTAATTAACTTTTGCATCTATGTTAATTAATTTTAAAAAATGAATTAGTTTTTTTTATTATGTATTCATTATATGATATTAAATCTTATGGGAGACAAGGTCGGGACAGTTATAAGTGGGGGTTAAGTGTCATAACGACCTAACTATAATTGTCTAAGGGTTAAAGATCACCAATGACCCGGAAGTTTTGCCTGTGGATCATAGTAGCCCTGGAAGTTTTTTTAGGCTCACATTAGCCCCTGAAGTTATAAAATGGGTTCACCATAACCCTTGGTTGACAGCTCACTAATATTCTGTTTGACACGTCACCATATCAGTCTAATCACTTTACACATAGCATTTTAGATGTTAGGTGGCATTTTTAATTTAGGTAATTACTTTTTTACCCTCTTCATCTTTTTTTTTCTTTCTTTTTAATATCTAAACAGTCTCTTCATATCTGGAAAAAATAAAAAACAATCGCGGACATGGAGACACGACGACCCCCGCCTCATCGTCACCATTGGCTTCTTCCGTTGCACTTCTCCCCTTGCTTGATTTGATGTTAAAACTGCACGTTTCCTCTGTTTAAGAATGTCCCTAGTTTCTGCTTGTTCAAACTGTTTTATATTTTCCTTTTGTTTTTCTGCTGTTTCTCACTTTCCCCTTAATGAACCTTGTACCGAATTAAATTTACACTAAAACTTCAGAATTCACATACTAAAAAGAACAATAAAATTCACTTTTTTTGCATCTGAAAATTTTCGTAAGCTGATTTTTAACTCGAGCTTGCAGACCATTCACTTTTTTTGCATCTTCGCTTCTTTCAAATGGTGAGCATCTTCGTTTTTCTCTTGCGTTCTTTCGATTTTCAGATGCCCAACTTCAAGTAAAAAAAAAACAGATGCTGAACTTCAGATGTCCGCCTCTGCCTTCCAGATTTTGATGAAGAGGATTTTTAGATAAAAAAAAGATGAAGAGGGTAAAAAGGTAATTGCATACATTATAAATACCACCTAACATCTAAAATGTCATGTGTAAAATGATTAGGCCGATTTGCTGACGTGTCAAACAAAATATTAGTGAGCTGTCAATCAAGGGCTATGGTGAACCCATTTTATAACTTCAGGGGCTACTATGAGCCTAAAAAAACTTCTAGGGCTACTATGATCCACAAGCAAAACTTCCGGGGTCAGTGGTGATCTTTAACCCATTGTCTAAAATAATGTTAGAATCCGCATCTGGATATCACCTTCTTCATTTCCTAATATTCCATTCTCTTCGTCTAACTTTATTTTTTTCAGTTAAAAAACTATAACTTTGATTTTGACAGTAAAATGTATACTTAGACATCAATATGTACAGGTATTAAAATTGAGAATCATCCCAGTCCAAAAGAAAAAATTGAGAATCATATCGATTAATATATAATACCCATTTCATTTGTGACATTAACAATATGTGCTAATTATAACAACGCTTTTACTACTTAAATCTGCTTTTATTGATAAAGAAATTGAAACTCAATTATTAAATTTTCCGACCAAAAAAAAAACTCAATTATTAATCTGTTTTAAGAGAGGCTAATATTAAAAAAAACATATAGACAACATTTGAATTAACGTACCTCAGAAACTAAATATAAATCTACACACACACATTGTGTGACCACATTTTAATTAAATGCGACACAAACTATTAACATTGTTATATTTTATTGTCATCTCGACTTGTAAATGAGAATGCTTTGACTCGCACAAATTATAAGGTTGTTAGGCAGTTAGGTGAACCAAGAATAAAACGGGGGAAATAGAAAAGAAAAGGCATTCTCATGAACTGACTCAAAATTGATATGTTTGACTCCAGGTCAATTATATATTGAATAGTGAATTTTTAAGGGTCATCTCTCAAGCATAGTTGATCCCACTTCAAACCATTGATTAGTGTATTTTGTAATTCAATTCTTTTTAATTTTATTTTTCCAAGTCAAAATGGGGAAATTAAAATATACTATGCTTGATAATAATTATATAGTATAGTGGACGTGTTATTCGGTACAACATGAGCACATTGCAACATCAAGATTGACAAACAAACAAGCTCTATCTTATCATGATGATTTAAAAATTTATAATGTTTTTATCTTTATCCAATGGATTTTTATTGGATGAGTGGATTTCATTTATAATTTAAAGGTTGTATTTGTATATATTATAGAACATTAACGATAGCATTAACTTTACTCGGCTTTTATATAATTTAAAAATTGAAAAATGAATAGGAGCAACTTACCTGAATCAAGAAGATTATGAAATAATAACTAATAATAAACGCACAACTAAAAGCATAAGTTTTGTTCCCTATGTTACATAAATTTGAGAATATATGCAAATTTGGCAGTGACAATAGTAATTTTTTCCTATCTCTGAGGATTTAAATTATCTTTTCAGTTACATTTCGCTATAATTTTATTACCTAAAGAAAATCAAGTATGTTACAAATGACTTGCGAATCGTGAATTTGAAAAGTATATGAATCTGTTTGAAAAGGAAATAAGTTGAAACAAGCATGCGCATAAAGGGGGCTGCCACAACAACTCATAAGGTAAGGCCATATAATGAACTAATTTAACGTACCTTTGATTGAAATATGATATATAAAACATGGAAAAAAAAAGAAAATGATATATAAAAGGGGATGAAAATGAACGAACTAAAATCATAAAAAAAATACTATATTTTTTAAATTTTAAAATGAAGTCATCAGGCCCTAATCCTCTCATGATGTTGTTCACGTTCTTACCTTATCCAAGACCATCGCATAAGATGATTTGATTAATGGCCTGGTGAATTCAAACATGCTCCTAAAATTATGGCCCTGTCTACTCAAGGTATTGGGGAGCATCAATACTATAAAGTAGTATTCCCTGTTTTGAAAGAAGCTGCCCACAAACTTTTAGTTTTAACTTAGTAGTACTCCGTCCGAGAAGAGATTTTTTTAAATCATGTAAGAAATATATTATTTAAGAAGTGTTTAGTTTTTATTGGGTAAATGGTACTCATAATAATAATAAATAGGGACGATGAGAAAGAAAATGTGACACCCTGAAATAAATTGGGGGTAAAATGAGTGGAATGCATTCATTAGTAAGAGGATCTTATATGCCAAGGAATAAATCATTTTAAATTTTAGGATCTTATATATAAAATTATAATCAATAATATTTGGAATTTATACATTTTAATATTACTCTTTTTGATTATACCAAACTTGAGAGAGCAAAACCTCTTTATTGAGATTTAATAGAGATCAAATGCAAATGAGCATAAACTTGAATGATCAGGTGTTACGTTGTACATGAACCTCATACTCACACACACAAGATAGGTGATTTATTTTGTTTTTTCCCTTAGATTTATTTTGTATGAGAGAGAAAAATGTAAAGTAAAAATTAATGATAGCAGCTAAAATAAAATACTAAAAAATAGTGAGGGACAAAATGAGCAAAAAATCATTAAATATTTTAGGGAAATTTGCAGTTTAGTCCATGGTAAGGGAAATTAATACTGGAAGGTCCCAATACATTCCAAAATAATTATAAAGTCCCAGGGGCCCTTTCCTGCAATTGTTTGCTTATCTTCAATGACCATTTTGCCCTCATAAGATGAAAGCATAGTCCCCCTGTAGGGACCAGTGAGATGACAATCATCTTTAATGAGGGCAAAATGGTCATTGAAGTTAAGCAAACAATTGCAGGAAAAGGGCCCCTGGGACTTTATAATAATTTTGAAATGTATTGGGACCTTCCAGTATTAATTTCCCTTACCAGGGACTAAATTGCAACTCCCCCAATATTCTATTCACCTCATGTATGTTCTTATATATAGGATACAACATTTAAAAAAAATGGCTCTATAAGGGAAGGAGGGAGGGAGTACTTGGTAGTACATCTGTATTTTTTGAGAATTAATATACCTAGCTCCTATTTATATTATGCACACTATATACACATATGATTGATTGAGAGCGAAAATTCAAAATTGGCTTATCTATGCCGGCCTATAAAACAAATTTGACTCCGATTTTTGTTAATTATTATTGCAAAAACCAGAGTGACAGGTAATTATTGTCTCATTCTCATTGAAAATGGAAGCTTAAATTTGATGGGCACATGGAAATATATTAAGGCATTATGAGCGTTTAATCCCTCTCTAGCTCGAGATATAAAGGGTCTAAGAATATAGTTTTCCTAGAGGAGCTACAATTAAAAATAAATTATAAAATTTAATCAACGTTTAGTTGATCTAGTGGTATAACTATAAGGTCTCATTAGATTCTTTGAGATTTAGAATTTGAGTCATAAAGCTGCAGACAATTATATTAAGAGAGGAAACTATAAACCTCTAAACTTTAGTTAATTGTTCAGATACCTAATAATAGGATCTGAAAAAGAAATTAATGACCAGTTTATACACACACAAATTACAAAAAATTATAAATATAAAGACTCTACAGCAAATTTATTTGCTAGTTAGAAAATAAAGTACATAAAGCTAAGAGAATATCGTGATACTTGTAAAAAATTGGCTACGTATTATGACTTCCTTTTTTTTTTAATTTTTAGTGCAATGCAATTATTATTTTATTGACAAAAGAATTAGGATAGAGTAGGGAAAGAGGCGCGAAAGGCGCCATTTGGGGGGATTGATATATAGCCTTTGATTGCGCAATGTAAACGGCGCCGAAACTAATTGATTGATTTAAAGTTAAATGAACTCTACTTAACATTTGGTTCCAAACTTATACCATGCGATTTGTAATACCATTCTAGTTAAACTTTTTAGATTGATTATAGATGTAAATAAATTATACTTAAGCATGATATATATATATATATATATATATATATATAACATATGAAATTATAACATATGAAATTATAGGTTAGCTTATACACACACTTCCTCCCGTCTTAAATAAAGTTCACTTTAATTTTTTATGGACATTGAAAAAAATTAAACAATTAAATTATAACATATATGTCACATATAATTAGATTATAAATTAATTTATAAGTTGAATAAATTAGTTTTGATGAAAAAGATAATTATAGACAACATAAAATGATTAATGTTGTATCCTTAATTTTTTTAAAAAAGTCAAAGTTCCCTTACAATAGGAAATATAGAGCAAACAAGAAAAAAAAAGTATAGAAGTAAAATGAATTAGTTAAAAAAATTTCAACCATATCAAATTATAACTAGTTTATTAGCTTTTTATTAATTTTAAAAAATAATTAAGTCTTATAATAAAGAAAAGAGATAGGAATAGAGTATTTGCTTTTCTTTTCTCAAACAAGCACAATCATTCTCACTCTTAGTTTAATTATTCGTTTATGAAACACGATGCTTTTTCTCCTTTTTCTTTTTACCAATTCTTGTTCCTATCAAATTGCATCGAATACAGAGAGGAATCAAATATACCAAACATGTCTTTGCGTCGATCGTGATTGTAAACCCTCGTTTACATACTACGAGGGCCCAAGTAAAGTTCACGGGTCTGAATTTAAAGTAATGTTTTTTTTTAAAAAAAATCTAGTTGCTTATTAAATTGGTTGAGGTAGTAATTCGATAATTAATATTTTTTTGTGAATAATCTAACTATAATTCAGTTTTATAAAAACCAAAGATAATGAATTTGATGCTATCTTCCAAATTTCATCACTTTGATCTACATTCTACCACCACTTAACATAACCTGTAGTAGTAGTTGGATTTTCGTATATCTGCGTCGTGTAATGTTGCTGGAAAAGAATGTTTTTTAATTTGAGACCTAAAACTTTGCATCTAGTAAAAATATTTCCATGTTTAAAAATAACTAAACTCTACCAATAAGAGGTTAATTTATATGGTAAGCGGTTTTGACCTGTGACTGGGAGTAAGAAAATAAGATACAAGTATAAAGAAACTACTGGGACAAATAATTAAAAACATGAAAGTCATAAGAAATTTCTTGTACCTTGCTCTTTTAAGCGCTTAGGCCTTTGTAAAGGACTTAAGGTCTCATGGAAGTTCTGATAAAAAAAAGGTCTCATGGAACCGGTTTCTCTTCTCAGCTAATAAGAATTAAACCCAAGAGACTATTTAGACTATTAAATATGGATAATGTAAAATAAGTTTATAAGTTTTATTGAAAGTCTATTTTTTAATACAATATTAATTTAATGAATATAGAATATAATCTAAAATAGAGATAGTCTGTCAAACATAATTATTTTTTAAAAAAACAAATTACTTAAAAATCCATCACTTAGAAAAATTACATAAATGATTTTTATCTTAATGATTTAAACCCAACCTGGGTGTGGCAGCTTGTTCAAGAATTTTTGTTCAGAAATGACATCTTTTTCAACTAAAAAAAGGAAAATAGCGATTAATCATGTTTTATTAATTAATGATTACGTTTTGTTGAATAATTTGTGGACTTATATATGAATGTTCCATTTTGTTTTAGAAGAGTGCCCTTTTTTAAAATTTTTCTTTTCCAAACTATATACAAACATTTTTATATTTCTAATTCTTATATTTTTCAAAGTGACTAATTGATTAGTTGGTAAAAAAAGTGACTAATTTATTAAAATTAGTTCAAAACTATAGGTAAACCATTAACACCTAAATAAGCATCTGATATCCATCGTCGACTTATAGTACCTTTCTCCTTATGTTCCTATGCCTTTGTAAACTGAAATGTCATAGAACTGGTTCAATTTATCTCTCCTCATTGCAAACTGGTCTGGTTCTTCCCTCGTACAAAATTTAGCTTTTTCAGACCTTTTACTGGATAATCTACCATATTTTCCTACCAAGTTCTTTGGGAACTCTAAAAAGAAAGCCGGCTAATGCAATAGGGTCATCAACTAATAAATTTTTTTTCTTTAATTCGCACGTCATTAGCGTTATTATATTACTATCAATATTAATCTTGGGCCATTTTGACAAATGGCTGTAAGATTTATCGTTATAATTCTCATCAATTGGCAATTATTGATTTTTCAAAAGATATATTTAATTGACTTTCAAAATAAGGTTAAATCAAGAAGGGACAAGGCATGAGAGATCAAGAAGAAACGGTTGAGAGAATGTTCAACATTTGTCAATTATAGTTACGTTGTTATGTCAACTTTATTCAAGAATAATAAAAAATCTTAATACATTTCTGGAAGGAAAAATTATCTTAACGCCATAAAATTTCGGATTGTAGCTTCAAGTGAACTTATATTAATCCAAATTGTCTGGCTAATCAATAATTTATTTCATTCTCTAATAAACTCATGCTATAAAATGGGCAGTTCAGTGTAAGACTGAATCTCCAAATCCTCAAAGATATCAAAATTAATACTCATCAGTTTCAGAGTTATTGATTAGCTAGCTTCTTTGTGCTACAATCACATACAAAAAGAATTATGTTTAGATTCTTCTTCTTCATCTCTATCTACTTCTTGGCAAAAAATGTTGAGAGTAATCCTCATAATTACAGAGAAGCATTGGCAAAATCATTATTGTTCTTTCAAGGTCAGAGATCAGGGAAGCTACCTCTGAACCAGCAAATCACTTGGCGTTTTGATTCTGCTCTCTCTGATGGTTGCCTTGCCAATGTACGTTGTTCTTTCGTATTTAATTTTTCACAATATATATAGAGAAAGAAATGATACTTCTATTAAGATCGCCGAGAATTTAACACAATTTTATTATTTGGCTTAATTATATTCTTGTGAAGGCATTAGAGATTATTTTGGAATTACACATTCTTTTTATTTTGTGTGAAACGAACAAATTGTGCAAAGTGATCAATCGGCTATTATTGCTTTAGCTATTATCATTAACATTATTTAAAGTTTTAACTTATCGAACTATTTATGTCATTTATATTTGATTTTTTTAACTGAGTCATTTATATTTGATTATTGGTAAAAATACATTTATTAATCAATCAGTCGCCATTTTCTTAGTTGTTTTATATTACGCTGGATTATATAAAGACAATTATATTTTTACAGGCAAGACTCCAGATTGATGAAAATTACCTTTTTTATATACTATTTTAATAAATAAGTTATTTATCTCAAATTATCATATATTCTTGCTAAGAAAATACTTAGGTCAAATGCTTTATATCAATTTAGTCAAGCTTTTTAGTCACATGTATTTCAATTAATTATAAATCCACATTATACATAAGACATATGGCTTATAATGTGATTGAAGATCTTGATGTAATTTGATATAAATTAAAGAACTTGATGTAAAGTATGGTTTTCTTGGAAAGATTGAAAAAGGAAAAATAAATTAGTTATAATCATAAAATATGTTATATATAATTACTCTCTACCTATGATCCTAAATATAAGACCTATTTAGGTAGATGTATTTAGTTCTAAATATAAGATCTCTTTCTAGTTACTCCTAACTTTTCCTCAAATTATCTACCAATGCTCCTTAATAATGAACAAGGAAAAGATGGAGGATGGTGATAAAACTAGATAGTCAGGTAAATTAGTAATATCATGTGATTTTAATTAACTAATTTTTACTGAAATCATCAATAATCCTATCATCAGTTAGGTAAATAAGTCTTATATATTTAGGACTAAAGGGAGTATTAGGTCATATATCGGTTTATAAGTCAAGCAAACTTTTTCAAAGAAATATTCAAATAAATTGATATATAAGTGACTTATTTAATTTTTTCAATATCTTCAAAAAAAGTTAGCTAGAATTTATGAATGTTTGTTTAGTTAAGAAGAAAGTACAGTTTTTGACACATTTTTGTGTACTATATATATACTCACTCACTTGGAATAATATGCATTGAGTTCAGGCACGATAGCCACTTTGCAATTTTAATTTTATGTCTACAATTTTTTTGAGTGGGTATGGATATTTTGAAGAAAATATATCTGATCATTTTAATAAATATACCTACAGTGAACAGCCATTGGAGCATCCGGGCCAGACTAATTTATTTGTTAAATAAAATGCTCAGTCAAAAAAATTGTTTAATTTTCTTTGAAGACGGCACACATATTCTAATCTTCGCCTTATAAATAAAAAAGTCCAAAGGTGGACAAAGCGAAGACAAAACGGTGCAATAACAATAATAAAATTATAACCAGTCACAATCATAACAACATAATAATAATGCATTGCACGACATGCATGATCTTTTCTTTTGTCAATGAACGTTTCATGTCTTTCCACACTTTGCTTAATTGCTATGCTCTCACAAAAATATCCATTTCATCTTAATAAAAATATTACTGTTAATAATAGTCTAAACATTTTTCTTATGCTCAAAGAATTGAGAAAATAATGGTAAAATAATTTGATTCATGTAAATTAGAATGAAATTAAAATAAATTTTAAGTTATTTCCTCTAAATCAAACGAGAAAAGGTAAGTACCTGGCTTATGATCACAATTATATAGCTTATGATCACAATTATATACATTATACTATTTGGTAGGTGGACCTAACAGGAGGCTATTATGATGGTGGAGATAATGTCAAGTTCAACTTTCCAATGGCCTTCACTGCCACTATGTTATCTTGGGGCACAATAGAATATGGTCAGAGAATGGGCCCCCAAATCCATGAGGCCCACACTGCGATCCGTTGGGCCACCGACTACCTCCTCAAGTGTGCTACTGCAACACCTGGTCGACTCTACGTTGGAGTTGGCGATCCAAATGCGGACCATAAGTGTTGGGAAAGGCCCGAAGACATGGACACGGTTCGATCCGTATATTGGGTCTCACCTAATAAGCCCGGTTCGGAGGTGGCGGGTGAAACCGCTGCTGCCCTTGCTGCTGCATCCATTGTTTTTCATAAGGTTGATCCAATATACTCAAAGATTTTGTTGAGGACAGCCAAAAAAGTGTACAAATTTGCTTGGCAATATCAAGGTTCTTATAATAGTTCACTTGGATCTGCTGTTTGCCCTTTTTATTGCTCGTATAATGGTTACAAGGTAATTTTAAAATGATATTCCAATTATTGTTTTCAGATTCTAATATTTAGAGTGTTGTTTACTATGTTAAACATGATTGGGCCTCATACATAATGATTAAAAAATAAACATATTGTAATTTGATGTCATTTTTTTAAGACATAAGTTGCGTGAAGAGATTGATTTTCAACAATTTTGTCTTTTTGATATAGGATGAATTATTGTGGGGAGCTGCATGGCTTTTTAGGGCCACAAAGGGTGTTCAATACCATAATCTGATTAAGAATTTGGGAGCTGATAATGACCAACCAGAACCAGATATCTTTAGTTGGGACAACAAGTATGCTGGTGCACATGTGCTTCTATCAAGGGTAATTAAATATCTTTAGCCAAACTCATGGGATGTGCCCTACCTACTCTTGTATATCAAAATTTCTTTCAGGGATAATTGTTATTCCTTATCACAAGAGATGCAATACTCTGTTAAATCAAACGATTAATTAGTACTCTATTTAATTCCAATTAACTGTAAAAGCTAACAGATCAATTTGTTTTGGTTCTAAACATAAAATTAATATATTTTATCTCCTATATTTATAGTATGTTTTCTTAAACTCCATCAATTACACATATATATTAAATTAGTCATCTAATATTTCCGTTGGAGGTGGTATATGCACTCAGTCACTCCATAAATACATGAGCTTTTTTGTTGAAAATATTTATATATTTATATTATTTAATTTTCTACAAAATGTTCTATTTGATTAATTATTTGTATATTAAAAAGGGAGTGGAGGGAGCACTTTTCACATAATCAATATGTTAGTAATTTTTTGAAGCACGTCAATATGTTAGTGTTAATTACATGCATGTATGAAGCACCACCATACATCAGTGAATTTGTTGGTATATTATTTTGGGCATTTTATTTCCATTTTCGGTGGGTGACGTAGAAAATATTGAACTTTTCATGCTTATTTATTATGTTATGGATATGAAAAATTAAATTTACGATCAACATAACAATTATTAATAGACTCAAATATGTTCCTTCAAAGGGCATATTCCATGTCCATTATTATATTAATTATAGACTGTAATAAGATAATTGAAGGGCACAATAATAGACTTAACAGACGCTTTAAGGGGCATATTCAACGTGCATATGCCTCTTGATGAGGTTTGAGGGATATTTTTAAGTCCATTATTGTTTTACAGGACATTGCATATTTTTTGAAGTTCTTTTTTTCTGAAAGAATTGTCGTGAATCAGGGCATGATGATTTATAGATTTTGTTGTAGTGAATCTTACGTTATGCCTTGGTTCCTATAATTACGTCACTAATTTTAAATGCTAACGCAGAGAGCATTGTTGAATTATGATAAGAACTTCAATCAGTACAAGCAAGCAGCTGAAAATTTTGTGTGCAAGATTTTGCCCATCTCTCCCTCTTCAACCACCCAATATACACAAGGTAAAAGGAAAAACTTCTAAGAGGATAGAATATGTATTGACAAACTAATTAACGTATTTTGGTGAAATTTTAATTAATTAACGATGTATTGCATTGGTGTTGTGTAGGAGGACTCATGTTCAAGCTTCCTCAGACCAATCTTCAGTACGTGGCATCTATAACATTCTTGCTCACAACTTACTCCAAGTACATGTCATTCGTAAATCATACATTCCATTGTGGGGATCTCTTGGTCACTCCAAAAACCTTAAGAAAACTTTCAAAGAGACAGGTAAGATGACTAAGTTTTCATCACTTATTTGATTTTTCAAATTTCAAAAGATGGGTGAATGAAGAGATGATAGTCTTACCCTTTAATTTATCACGAATTGATCTTATAGCTTAATAATTAATAACATCTTATTTATTTTTTAACGGAAAAAGGGAATTAAATAAAATGATAGTGTATTTCATGGAAAAAACAGATTTTACTAACCAATTTAACCAATGTCATTAACACATAATCAAAATAAACTGAACATATATCTTAAACGGGAGGGAATAAATTAATGATGATATTTTTGTCAAATAAACATTGGTGAAAATTTTTGTTGAAGACTCCTTAAATCATATCAAATGTAGATCTCTACTTGTTCATGTGTTTTTTAAATTATTCAACGCTTGATTTTCTATTTCTTAACAGAATTAATTGATTTAGATACATTTCAATAGGTGGATTACATTCTAGGAGATAATCCTTTGAGGATGTCCTACATGGTAGGCTATGGTTCTAGATTCCCAAGGAGGATTCATCATAGAGGATCTTCCTGGCCATCCATAGCAACTTACCCTCAAGGCTTAGGATGCAAAGGTGGCTTCCAACCATTCTTCTACACCATGAACCCTAATCCTAACATATTGGTTGGAGCCATTATTGGCGGTCCAGATCAGAGCGACAAATTCCTAGATGATCGCAAAGATTATAATCACTCAGAACCTACAACTTACGCCAATGGTGCCATTGTTGGACCTCTTGCATACTTAGCCGCTGCAAATTTGTAAAATCAAGTTTATCAAATGCCTTCATTAGGAGTTGGTCTATATGTGCCAACCCAATAAAGAAAATAAGAAAATGAGGCGTTGAAATTAGTTGGGTGTGTGACTTTTCAATTATATATAGAATATTCATGAGCTACAATTATATGGATGAATTCTGAACTCTAAGACATGTAGCTTATCCGAATTTGAAATTTGGAATACCAAAAGTAATGTGAATCTTGTGCTAATACAAGCGAATCGTTCTTGCATCGCATCATCTTTGAAGACTAGCATGAATTAAATAATAGGTTGTTCTCCGTAACAGTAGTGGGAAACATTTAAAAATTAAGTGTAAGAGTCAATTTCGCTTCCCTTCCAGCCCTTGAAGACATGGATTTCCACTTCCAAACTTACCTATGAGATAAACATTATCTTTTGTCTTAGTGACATGATCAATTTCTTTCCAAAATTAATACTCCCTCCGATCCTAAATATAAGATCTAGTTGATTTTTTTGGAAAATCTTAAAAAAAATAAAATAAGTTAATTATAAATTGATTTATCTAATTTTTCCCCTTATACTAATTTATTTTACCTATCAACTAATGGATAATCTAAAAACATATTAAATATGTCATAATTTAATAACCTATTATGCAACCTTAATCTCTCTAAAAAAGTCAACTGTATATGTCTTATATTTAGGACCGGAGGTAGTATCATTTTGCGCCAGGAAGGTCAAAATGAAATTTCAGTTTGTCCTCGGGTTGATTGTTAATTGTTCAGATTGTGGGACTTGCGTGAAATTCTTTCTTTTAGAAGGTAGAAACCTTCCTTATCTTTTGTTTTAAGTCAACTTTATTTATTCATTGGTAAATTGAGTACTTAGGAAGCATAAAAACAAAATACTCCATTGCAGAAGAACAAGAATTGAATTATCCAAAAATTGACAAGACATACATAAATTAAAAACACAATATCGATCACGTAAGCCAAGCTCATAGGTTTTTCTTTTCGACCAGAAGCTCATAGGTTGAATTTCATTTGGACAAAATGGGGTCTCCAATTCCAACTTGGACAAATAAGGGTGCAACTTGGACAAATAAGGGTCAGTCCCCTATTTGTCCAAATGAAATGTTGGGTAAATGACATTTATGCCCTTGAATGAAAAAAAGGCAGTAACAAACAAAATTTCTGAACCCTTTTCGTCTTCTTCAGATTGAATTTTCATCTTCTTCGTTCAGCAAACAAAGAAGGCAGTCACAAAACTTCCAAACCCTTCTAAACCCTTCATCTTCTTCGTTCAACTTCAGATTGAGCCTCAATGGTCCCCTTCTTCATCAACCAACTAACAAAACGAAACCTTCATCGTAGAGCTCGAGCCCTAATCTTCCCTTTTTCATCAACCAAATCTTCACAATCTTTTCATCGAATTCGAGACCACCGTCTGCGCTTGCTGCCATTGCCGCCATTATCTTTGAGAATGAGGTAAATCTTATACTCTTCTCACTCTTCATCTTTAGCTAAAAGTCCTTTTATGCTGGATTTAGGTTTTTTCTGATACAGTGGTGGATGTAGTTTTTGCTGGGTGGATGCTTTTACCGTTTTTTCCTTCTGTGATTTTTCCTTGTTATGTTGGATGTAAGTTTTGTACTGTTGTTGCTTGGTCCCCTGAGTTTGTTTATCAAGAAAAGAGTAGGGCTGGAAGTTTGAAGATTAGAGATGGAACATGTCATATACAAAGATCCTTGAAACTTCTTAAGTTTCTGTATCTTCCCACTACTAATTTAAATCCTTTGAATAATTATTTTTTATATGCTTTGATACACCCACCAGTACCTCCACGCTGGAACTGAATGATTTGACCACACCTTCCACCTCCAAGGTCTTGTAACTAAGGCTTAATTTCATATTCAGTTTCTTTTTCAATATCCAATACTCTGATGGATACATTGATGATTAAGCCTAAGAATTACTTAATGGAATTTAATTTTCATTTTCATTTTGGTTTTCGTTTTCATTTCTTGTTTCGGTTGATTCCTATATGAACTTGCAGGTGTGTTTTCATCTTGTGTATACAACTACTTTATGTGGCCTATGCCCCATGATGTAGCTGTTTGTAACCTTAAGCTTTTGTCTAGTATGATTGTAGTGTGCAAAGCAAATTTATTTGCAACAACATGATAGAAACTTTACATGTTGATTATTTTAGGTGGGAAACTCGGATTCAGGTTATGATACTAAAGCTAGAGAAAATAACAACAACAATGATTTTGATTCAAAATTAAATCACCATTTGGTAGTTCTATAATCTATTTATGGATAATTGTATAATAGGAGAAGTATAATATGTGGACTCTCGGGTGCTAGCAAAGTGGGCTATGTTTTAAAAAGGGCTAAAATGTACCATCTCCTACTTGCAGGAGGGGTATATATTATTGCAAAACTTTCATATGAAGTAAAAGATGTTGAAATTCCCTGAGTTTAAACAGAACTTGTTGTGATGTGCATTTATTTAAAGGAAAGCTAATGTTTTGGTTTGTTAAAGTTCAGTTTTGCTTTGCACAACAAGTTGTATTGTACTACAGTGTAACTGAGAATAAATGTTCTGCCTGTTGGTAATATGCTAATCACAATGAGAGAATAATGTTGAAGTGCATTGCCTATCACACCTTAATTCTGGTATATAAGGTATTTTCTATTAGTTTGAACTTTAGACTAAATTTGTAATCATACATTTGCATCCCCGAAGTATATCATTAAATTAGTTCATGGATAGTGCAGTGTTTTGTGTTCATTTTGGTGTCAAATCTTATTGTGGGTTCTTACCTTTTCTGGTTAAAGCCTTGTTTTACTTGTTGCATAATATTGAGGATTTGTTCTGGTCATTTCAGATGGAAGATCAAGATCATAATGACTACTTGTTATTCAAAAAAGAACAAGCCAATAAGTTAAAGAAAAAGGGAATTAAAGTGACAAGTTTAGATGGGCACAACGAAGAAATGTCAACAGCATGGAAATCACTCAGTGAGGAAGAGCAAAAGTCTTATGCTTCGAGGGTAAAGGTGGCAAGACCTGAGAAGACGAAAATAAACAAGAAAGCTGCTTTTGAGACCCATTTTTCATTGGGTCAATTTACTCCATTAATGGGTTACATCAGTCAGAAGGAGCTGAACGAGAGAGTACAAAGCATGAAAATTTGGGCTGTAATAACCTAGTAAACAACTTATTTATTAGTTATCTAGAAAGAAAGAATAGTCCTTGAGCATATAAACGGAGGCTCAAATTTTGTGTGATGAAAAGCTTAAATATGATTATTTGTGTTGATTGATGTTTTATAATTGTGTTGGTAACATTCCTTTTCACTGCAAGTATTAAAACAAAAGGTTATTCACTGCCCAGGAATCACAATTAACTGCATGTAAATAGCGTTATGCGTGGTAGTAATTCGCGATACTTGGGCAGTGAATAACCCTCTTGTTTTCCAGGCAAGTAGTTAGTGAAAGGGGCTAACCAAGATAAAACGTGGCAGTTAATGGCGATACTCCGGTAGTAAATTGCGTTATGCGTGGTAGTAAATCGGGATACTTGGGCAGTGAATAACCCTCTTGTTTTCCAGGCAAGTAGTTAGTGAAAGGGGCTAACCAAGGTAAAACATGGCAGTTAATAGCGATACTCCGGTAGTAAATCGCGTTATGCGTGGTAGTAAATCGCGATACTTGGGCAGTGAATAACCCTCTTATTTTCCAGGCAAGTAGTTAGTGAAAGGGGCTAACCAAGGTAAAACATGGCAGTTAATGGTGATACTCCATTAGTAAATCTCGTTATGCGTGGTAGTAAATAGCGATACTTGGGCAGTGAATAACCCTCTTGTTTTCCAGGCAAGTAGTTAGTGAAAGGGGCTAACCAAGGTAAAACGTGGCAGTTAATGGCGATACTCCGGTAGGAAATAACGTTATGCGTGGTAGTAAATCGCGATACTTGGGCAGTGAATAATCTCCTTGTTTTCCTCTTGTTTTCCAGGCAAGTAGTTAGTGAAAGAGGCTAAGCAAGGTAAAACGTGGCAATTAATGGCGATATCCTGGTAGTAAATAGCGTCATGCGTGGTAGTAATTCGCGATACTTGGGCAGTGAATAAATTACACAGAAGAGGAACGAAAAACATCCAAAACATTTGCTTTACGTAACTTTAAAGTGATCAACCTATTCAATCATCCTTAATTACACAAAAGAGGAATGAAAAACATTCATAACATCTAGGAGTGTAGGGAAGTGAATTGCGATTCTTGGGCAGTGAATAACCCTTTTGTTTTTCAGTCAAGTAGTTAATCAAAGGGGCACCCTTAGGAAAACGTGGCAACTAATTGCGATACTTTGATAGTAAATAGCAATATGCAGGATAGTGAATTGCTATTCTTAGGCAGTGAATAACCCTTTCAAGACATCAGCTCTATATTGAGAAACTTCAATCGTGTTCAGGGTCTCTTTCTGCAAAGAATGTCATGTTCTTTTTTATCAGCTAGGAAGGGCATTGCATAAGGAGCAACAACTAATCAATCTCTACTCAAAACTTTTCCAAGAGCTTCACTCTTTTCTTCAACACCAGCTGCAAAGACTTTTCTTAATATACCTCCTTGTCTATATATTAAACAAAGCCAGCAGTAAAGACCAATCAGAGATTGTTTGTCCACATGCTGCAAAAAGAGTATACACATTAACTATAACTACGTCTTGTTTGTAATTAATATCACAGTAATAAAGGAGGCAGGAAAATCAAGAAATTGTTCAACAAACTCAAAGAAATATTTCAGGACTAGGTAAAAGTAGTAGACAATAATATTAAGCATGGGAACCTACTTTAGTGATACAACAGTGAAAGCTGCATGGTCAAATAAGTAAGAAGAATATGTCATGGCTTATCAATGAATACTTGAATAGTGCCTCATCCCATATTTAGAAGCCACAAAATCTCAAAAATAATAACAGATCTGAACAAAATTGGATATATAGTTTAATCCATTCATAAATTTCGCTACACTGAAAAAAAACACAAGTTCGAATCATAACCTCAATTCCAAGGACTAAAAAGCTACAAGAAGTAGATCATAAACCCAATATTACTCTGATGCAATTCCTAGAATTCAAATCCATCAAAATTAGGACAGCAATGATAATGAAATGCAACTTGAATCCTGATAAAAAAGAAATGCAACTTGAACTACTTCCTGGCATTAATGATTCACATCCATCAAGAGGGTATGAGTGCTCTAAAATTCAGAATGTAATCACCATCAGTTTGTGTGTAAGCATATGTTTATTGCTTGAGCTTTTTAAATTTTATTCGATATTGACACTCTATTTTCCATGCCAAACTATTTGTTAAATTTGCTTCCCTAGCCTAGGCCATGTTAGTTTAATTATAAAACCTTTAATTGTACGATATAAAATTCATTTCATTAATCCATGCAAAAGAAGCTACAAAACAAATATTGGGTTATGACCAATAAGATAATATCATCAGAACATTTATTTGATAACCCTGTTATATCAAAATTGCACTCTTTCCAGATTAACCAATTTCAAGCGTCAAAATCTCTAATCATATAAACTAATAGGTGACAACTTAAAAAAGAATCTCACCACTGGTGCAAAGTTCTCAACATGATCCTTATCCTTTAATTCTGCATAAAAGAATGCCATCACATTTTGCCTCATATGACATCATAATTTAATAATTCTGAATTCAAAATAGCTGAAAAAAGGCTGCTGAGAAGAAAATCCATTTCAATGTTTGAGAAACCACCAGCTGCACCAATAATGGGATAAATTACCTCCCAAATTGAATAAGTCATAACCTTATAACATAACATCCAGAAATATCATAGTATTATATCATTTCCCTATTTACAACACTTACCACACTAAATGACAATGAACAACCGTATATGATATGCTAGAACAATCAGATATAGCCTACCTTCCCTTTTATGAGAAAAATTAATGAGAAAACAATGGAAGCTTTTAGTTTAGGCCACTCACATTGATCTTTCCACTAAGATGAAAAAACTGTAGTTGAAAGTCTATTTTATTTCTCTAATACAACATATATGTCAGTCCAAATCCCATTCTTTGATAAAAAATGAACGAGAAAACAATGAAAGCTTCTTATTTAGGCCACTTACATCGATCTAGCTTCGGGAGAGAAAATTCTGCAAACTCACAACAGTATAAGCTTCTCAAATAGCAGCAATAACAGAAAATTCTGTACTTCAAGTTGTGTTGAGAAGGGAAAATCTGCTGGGAAGAACAACAATAAACCCATCGTCCTTTCCAATATCTGACACTATAACACAGAGATTTCGATGGAGAAGAATGAAGGTTGGGTTCGAATGAGGAGACAGAGGAAGTTGGGTTCGATGTAGAAGATGGAAGGTTGAGTTCTTTTTTTTTTTTGATCGAAAGGAAGGTTGGGTTCTAGGGTTTGGTTTTGTTAGATGAAGCAAGAAGCTTTTTGTGGATGATGAAGGAGAGAAGGGGATAATTTGATGATATAAGATAGGGGTATTTGATGTCTTTTGACACAAATTTCATTTGGACAAATTGGGGACTCACCCTTATTTGTCTAAGTTGAAATTGGAGACCCCATTTTGTCCAACTCAAATTCAACTGTCATTTTATTGTCATTTTCCCTTGAACTATCGAAAGAGTTGAAGTCCTAGATAGATAAGATAAGAGTAATAACATCAAACAGAGACAAGGCTATCTCCTAAAGAGATAAGTGTATGGAAGAAACCAACGCGTAGCGTATTCCGTATGAGCTTATCTCAATCTCGTTACATTTCGTTAACTAAATGAGCACTTCATATAACTTAAACTAAAATTAAAATTAAATCTATTTGACAACTTAAATCTTAATATTATACTCTTTCTATCCTTATTGTTCTTATTGTAATTGCCCAACATTTGAAATGATTTTGTCCCTTAAAACTTCTATAGGGATGTCAGAATATTTAATGATTTTGTTCTCCCATTTTGACTCTTGTCATTATTACCTTAACATATTTATCTTTATCATCTAATTTCTTAATATGTGAAATATTTTTAGACCGATAATATATTAATATGTGAAATTCTACTTCTAAACTTTTATAATAAGCCACAGATATGGACCCCCACTTTTTGATGACCAAACTAGATAGAGTTCTTTTTGTGGACCAATAGCGTCGGGGAAAACGGATGAAGACACAGGGAAAAAGGGACGTTACATGGTTGATAATGATAGGAAAGCAATGAGGATATTTATGAGACACATCCCACTTTCATATCTCAGCGTGTTGCAGACGCACCAAATTTTTGTCCATAACACCTTTTGTAGCCTTATAAAACAATTTACGTAATGCGAATTGCCAAATATACCAAAATTTAAAATGTTTTATTCCGGTCCTATTTATAAGTCGCCAACCGTCATTAAATTTTGGTCTTTAATATAAGTCACCAACTAACATTAACTAACTCATTTATTAAAATTTTCCTAATATGCCCTTAACATTGGAAAATGAACATTAGAAGATGAGAAGAGACAAAATATGAAAAAGCCACATGTATACCCATAGAGATGAAAAAGGTAGTGGGCCATATTAATAAAGGTGAGATGAGTAAAAATGGAAAAGACAAAAAAAATAAGACCAATTTAATGATTCAACTTCCATTAACCTCCATTCCTTGGTATGTACAATTTGGGCGGTTGACGACTTATAAATAGGACCAGAGGGAGTATTAAATATCATTGAGAGGGATGAGTGAGTATACACTAAAAGATATGATTCGTAATGATCACATTAGTGAAAGAGTTGGGGTAACACCAATTTCAGAAAAAAATGAGAGATTATCATTTAAGGTGGTATGGACATGTTCAAAGAAGAGAATTAGATGAGCCAGTAAGAATAGTGGAGCAGATGGTAAGAGAGCCGTATATAAGAAATAGAGGGAGACCAAAGAGAACTCTTGATGAAGTTATTCAAAGAGATATGTTAGTGAAAAGTTTATCTCCAGAAATGACTAGAGACAGAGCAAAATGACGTCGTATGATCCATGTAGCCGACCCCACTACGTGGGATAAGGTTTACGTTGTTATTATTATTATTAATATTAATATTAAATATCAGGAAAATTACAATGAAGTAGACAATTAATGGCATGCATGTCCAAAGAAAGGTGAAATAATTGAGTTAAAGTTCTAAAGGACTTGGGTGGTATTAAATGATTTGTCGAGTTGTCTTGACTCGTCAATATCAGCTTATCAATGCAGCTCTTGCATTTTTTTGACCAAAAAAGCTCTTGCATTGACAAGTGAGAGACATAGTGTAATTGATCATGAGTTGTTACAGGTATGTCATTAATTTGTGAGTGACTCCAACTCCCCTTTTCACATGTTAAAAATATTTAAGCCTCTGAAAATCCAAATTATGAATTTCAGAACTCAATTATAAACCACATAATCACTGCTATTAAAATGTTAAAGATAATATCTATAAATTACTCCATCAAATAATACTATGTTTAAGAATGGAAATAGTAATAATCATCCTTTATATGTATGTCTTAAGGCCTGAATATGTGTGTGTAATATACTACCTCTGGTCCTAAATATAGGACCTAATTGACTTTTTTTTAGAGATTAAAGTTGCGAAATAAGTTATTAAATGATGACATATTTGATATATTTTTAGATTATCCATTAGTTTATAGGTAAAATAAACTAGTTTAAGAGAAAAAATTAGGTAAATCAATTTACAATTAACATATTTTGCTTTTTTAAGGATTTTCTAGAAAAAGTCAATTATATCTTATATTTAGGACCGGAGGGAGTATTATATAAGTTGAGTAATCATTGAAAAGAATTACCCTCTGTTCTTAAATATAAGATCACTTTCATAATTTGATTAGATGAAAGATGTTAGTTAAGCTAATTATTAGCACATGATATTACGTACTAATCTATCCTAATTATATATCTTTATTCTCACACTCTCTCTTGCTTGTTTATTATAGATAAACATTATCAAATTTTATTTGGGAAAAAGTTAAGAAAAATTAGAAAACTGCTTATATTTTGAAATAACTTCAAATCTGAAAGTGATTTTATATTTAGGAACAAATGTAGTATTATCCATGAACTTTTCATTTCATGAAATAATAAATAAAAAGCTAAAGTATACTTTTGGTCCCTTAAGTTATCATGAAGTTTCAATTTAGTCCTCCATATATCTGGAAAATACACTTTTAATCTTTTTTGTTAACATTGTTAGTTTCACTTAAATCTAAAACATTATTTCATAATTAAATGGGCATAAAAATGGAACATTTTAAAAATACAACAATAATTAAATTAAAATATTTTAAATCAAACATTTTTTATATTTAAATCTTAGATTAACCATTTAAAAATGTGGAGTTAACATTTTCCTTTAAGTGAAACTAACAACAGCAACAACTAAACCTTATCTCACTCAAGTGAGGCCGGCTACATGAGTCATATGTCGCCATTTTGCATGATCATAAGTCATACCTGGTAATAAACCTTTTGCTAAAAGATCTCTTTGAACAACTTCATCAAAAGTTCTCTTTGATCTCCCTCTTTTTCTAATAAATGGATCTTCTACTAGGGCTGCACAAAAGCCCGGCGGCCCGGTTGGCCCGTCATGACCCGATCCGGTCCTATGCCAAAAATGGTTTGTCATGAAGTGGCCCGAGACCAGCCCGATTAGGACATGACCGACCCGGCTATCGGGTAGGACAGGACCAGGGCATATGCTCCATGACCAACAGGACGGCCCGACCCGATAATTTTATTATTTTTAGTAAAAATATTTTAATTAATTAACACAATTATCAAACTATTTCATAATTAATTAATTACTTATTTAATTTAAAAATAGTTGATTACAATTCTTTATTTTTCCTACATAATACATCAATTTATTTAATGGTTGAAAAGTAGAAGTTTTTTATTTAATTGTACAAAAAAAAATTTGGGACCAACATGGTCCGTCATGTGGCCCGGTGGTCATGTCCGGCCCGTTCTCGGTGTCGGGCCAAACAGGACATGACCGGGTCTCGGGCCAAAAATTCTGGCCCGACAATTATTTAGGACATGACCAGGGCATATAGGTGGCTCGGTCATGTCCGTCATTTGTGCACCCCTATCTTCTACTATCTGATCCACTCTTCTTACTGGCTCATCTAATTCTCTTCTTTGAACATGTCCGTACCACCTTAAACGATTTTCTACCATTTTCTCCGAAATCGGTGCTACCCCCAACTCTTTCACGAATATAATCATTCCGAATTTTATCTTTTATTGTATACTTTAAAAAAAACTAACAGTATTATAAAAAAAAAACTAAAAGGGTACTTTAAATTGAAAATAAACAAGTAAAAATATACTGTAACATTTACTTAAAAGAAAAAGAAAATATACTTGTAACTAAAAATCGGAGTATGTAATAAAAAAAAAATCGGAGTAACATCACAGTCATGAGTCATGAGTGATGGCGGCAAAGGCTGGTGGCCGAAAAGGTAATTTGGCGCGTCCCCACCACACGTGTTCCATCTTCTTCTTCATCTTCTTCTCTTCTCTTCTCTTCTCTTCTCTCTGTAACTCAACATGGACCCCTCCAAGCAAGAATTCCTCGCCGAATTCGGCCAAGACTACGGCTATCCCAACGCTCCCTACAACATCGATCACCTTCGAGCCTCTCAATTCTCTAGATTACAAGGTCTCCCACCACTTCCGCAATTCCAATTTCAAAAATATACTATACTTTAATCAAATTCATATGCTATTTGCTTATGTGGAACTTATTGTGAGCTGAACTGCTTCACTCATATTTCCTATATTTTATTGGAATTGATTTTAAACATTTCTAAATTTGTGTGCATGATTGTTATTATGAACAGTTTGGACTAAGATGGCTTTTTGATTAGTGGTGAAATTGTCCTGTTAGGAGATGAACTTAATAATTTTAACATCTTTTTTGTTGTTTCCTGTTGCAATTTGAAATTTTAGATCTTGTATACTTGGATCATGCTGGAGCAACTTTGTACTCTGATGAGCAGATGGGCTTGGTTTTCAAAGACCTTACCAGCAATGTGTATGGGAATCCTCGTATCCTAATGTGACAGTGATGACTTTTTTGAGATAGATGCACTTTTATACTGGCTTATTTTGGGCCTAGTGGAATAACTTCAAGTTTTTAGTTTGAGCTTGTTATTCTTGACATTAGTCTATTTGTAGCGTGTATGTTTTTCCTTTTCCTTATTCTTGCATGTGTGAAAGTATATGTGATCAGTTTACGGTGCTTGCATTGAAGAAATGTTTGGTTCTGTCTGATTTACAAGTCACAATCAACGATTTAAGGTCTTGCATGCCATTTTCTGGCCATTTGCAACCAGTTTGTACTTTTTGATGTTTCAACACCAGCAGTTTTATCTGCCTTCAAAAAAAATTTGCTTGCACAATATTGTCAGATGGCTGATTTTGAAGAGAACTTGTGCTGTGTCATGTCCTGTTACTCTGTATTGTTTCATTTAAAAGGGTATCTGCTTGCTCTTCAATATTACCAGTTACACTACTTTTCAAATGCCTGTTCAACTTTTTAGGTTGATGTTAAAGCCTGTAAAATTTGAATTTTAAGGCATACCTGTATACTTCAGGATGTTGCAAACATTCTTCTGTCTATAGCAACTATGTTTGCTTTGAATAGTTTCATTTAGAAAGGTTTTGTTTGCTCCTCAATATTACCAATTACGCTGCTTATAATTCAAATGCCTGTTCAGCAAACCTTAAATTTGAATTTTAAAGCATACCTGTGTGCTTCAATGTGCTACAAGCACTCCTGTCTGTAGCTACTATGTTTGTAATATGGTAAATTGGATCTAGCTTCTATAAATATCTGAAGTATTGGGCGGAATTAGGGACTTATGTGTAATAAGCAAATTGCATCTGTCCGGTGTGTGTTTTGATTAATTTGGTGAGCAGAAACTGAACAAGAATGAAACATTTTTTAAGCAGTACTTCCTAAATCCTCATTTCATGTGATGATATCTAATTCATGCTTTCATCCATGAATATTGCTTTTGGTACTTGTGAGAGTTTTTGTTGATTTATACTCAGATTAAATTGTATTTCTTGGCATTAGTGTAGTATTTGGTGCTTTAAATTAGTCTTTTAAGGATTCTCCCTTATTATTTTACTTTTTCTTCGATTCAGTAGATCTTCTACCTGCGGCGAAATCCTCTTCCCTTGAATTGTATTCTTACCTGTGGGACTTACATATTTTGCTGATAGTTTAGGATGTTAGTATTAGAAAAAATTCCTTAATATGTGACCTAGATAGCCAGAGTGACTCCAGTTCTGCTACATTGGAGATTGTGGAAGAAGCTCGTCAGCAGGTACATTGAATTGTCTCAACACTTGAGCTACCTATTCTAAAAGTCAATCAGGTTAAAACAACTTTTATTCTAAGTGATGTTTAGGATCATAGAATATTATATCCTCAATTCAGTCCTGTTGATGTTGGAAATGGTGCATGAAATACTAAGTTAAATTGCCCGATGGATGCTTGAATTTGTTCATTTTTAATGAGAAACATGCTACTGTATGTGGTCTTGTCATTTTCCCCTGCTTTAAACAAACTCTGCAGAGTGGGCCATGTTGCCACTGGTTACTCACCAGGCTATTGCTATTTTTCATATTTTTAAATTATTTGCAGTGAGAATTATCATATCTTCAAAATTTTATCTTGAGCTCGTTTCATTGTGCTGTGGGCCATACAGGTTCTTGACTACTTTAAAGCATCTCCAAAAGAATATAAATGTATATTTACCTCTGGGGCTACTGCAGCATTGAAACTGGTTGGTGAGGCTTTTCCGTGGAGCTGTAAGAGCCATTTCATGTACACAATGGAGAATCATAATAGTGTCCTTGGAATAAGAGAGTATCCTTTCTGGTTAGTAAATTATTCAAGACTAAAGATATAATGAGATTATGAAAAACAAACTATAACAGATTGGCAGTTCATGTGGTATTGAGGTCACTTTTTAACTCTATCTAATTTTAATTGACCATTTTGTAGTACCATTCAATCATATCTGATTAGTAATTGGCTCAAATGATAGTTGATCCTGTTGTTTTTCCTCCTTTACCAGCTGTGGAACCAATAATATATCTTGTGCAATCTGGGCAATTATTTATTTGGCCTTTGTTTCTTTTGCACCTTAATTAATCATATACTTGAATTGTCTTTAACACAAGGATGCACATGTGGTATTTTGATCGAGTCACACTATGTTGCAAGGGAAAGAGATGGAATCATGAAAAATAGTACGTTTAGTATGTGAAAGGTTTAGATCTCACAATGTATTAGACTTGGTATGTGGGGGGTTAGATGTCATCTAACCTTTTCTGTTTTCACCCCAATGTGAATGTAGGTTAATTTAACTTTATCAACATCTAAAAACCATATCTATGTTGGAATTTGTTTCTTTTATTTTCATGATGATTATCGACATTCCATGCACTTAACCAGTATTAGATATGCTCTAAATCAAGGAGCTGCAGCAATTGCAGTAGATATTGAAGAAGACATGCATCCTGGTATATCTGGAGACACAATTTCCATGAGGATATCACCACACCAAGTACAAAGTAGAAAAATAGCTGGATTGCAAGATGTAGGGCCTACTGGTAACTTTTACAGTCATATACTGTTCTTGGTGTTTTAGACTTTCTATATGATATCTGGTCATTCATTCCCCCCCAACCCAATGCAGGTGATGTGTATAATTTGTTTGCCTTCCCCTCAGAGTGCAACTTCTCAGGGTTGAGATTCAGCCTTGACCTGGTTGAGATAATCAAGGAAGATTCAATAAGGATTTTGAGCGGTTCTTCAGCTTGCAAGTAATATGCTACATTATTTGTTTTATTGACACCTTGCGTTTAAGCCTTACAGATTCCTGATGCTTCAAACTAAACACTTTTTTGTTACATACATACGAATCAGCATTTTGGTTTAGATATTATTTTGTCTGGATTAGCTGGATATAAAATCATAGAATCCTATACACATACCTTTGTTTTTGCCTTTTTGTTTTGTTGTTTATTATATTTGTTTTTCCTCAAAATAATGAATTTTGGTTTATGTTGTCATGGTGATTTCTACAAGGAATAGGAATACCATTTTGGCTTAGGTGGAAGCAAAGCTGATATATTTGATTTAGCTTAACAGAATTGTAGCTGCTTTTGTGTATTTTGTTTGCCTATGAAAAGATGCCTTATAGACAGGCACATTAGTTTTACATTCAATGAGATCATGCTACTTTGACGTTCTCCTCTCCTTTTTTTATTCCTACTGGCTTTACATTAATTTGTCACATTATTCTGTGTGACATCTTCAAAGCAATGATGGTATATATTGTATATGTATTTTTTTTGTTGTTGTAGAAATGGAGGCCAGTGGATGGTCTTGATTGATGCAGCGAAAGGATGTTCTACTAAACCTCCTGATTTATCCAAGTATCCTGCAGATTTTGTTACTATCTCCTTTTACAAGGTAGTTAATAAAATTTGAGATTGTTTTTATTGACCATCAATGATTATAAAAAACTGATGCCTTACTTAGTGGATTTCTATTAAGATGTTTGGCTATCCTACCGGGCTTGGAGCTCTCATTGTTCGTACTGGTAAGAAACTTAATATAAAATTATATATTGTTTTCTCACTTTTATTTCTTTTTTTATCAGATCTCACTTTTATTTCTCACTACCCTGAATTATTTAGTTTGTTCGAGTGCTAGAATTATCGTGTTCGCTAAAAACAGAAAATCCAAGCATACTTTTTCCGAAACCCTCTTTATCCTCCTTTTTTTGTTTTAAATTAAACAAGATGCTAATTTAGTCATGATTTTGATGGAAGTTTCATACATGTTATGTTAATCTAATTTTATGAATGTTTGTCATCTTATGACGGCCTTCTTTTTCCTTTTGAATCACAGATGCGGCCAAGTTACTCAAGAAAACTTATTTTAGTGGAGGTTTGTGGCCTTGTGGCTTGATGATCATCTATTTGACATTAATGCCTAAAGCAGTAATTTATCCTGTCCTCGTTACAGGTACTGTTGCTGCATCCATTGCTGACATTGATTTTGTTAAGAGAAGGGAAGATATTGAGGGCGTCTTTGAGGATGGAACTGTTTCCTTCTTGAGCATTGCGTCTATTCGCCATGGCTTTAAGACCTTGAGGTCTCTAACCATATCAGCAATATCACGGTATGCAGAAAAGAATATGTGCATATACATAAAATTGTTATTACTCAACTCTTGGCTGCACAAATACGATATAATCTCTTGGTAACTATCGCACTTTGTCGTAGTTTGGTATTGCTTATAATCACAAAATGTTTCTTTTGTAAAACATTAAGGTAAGTTACTTGAAGAAATTTTATTGATGACATTTGTAGCTTTGTGAAGGTGCTTTCAAAACCTTTCTTCTGATTGAAAGAAGCACATGTAAAACAATCTTGTAACTTTCGTTGTTAAAACACGAGAATATTAAGAATTCAAACAAAAAAACAGTGAAATGCCATTGGATCATTACTTGTTATAACTTCTAAAACCAGCTGTTATAGACAGTATTCTGCAATAGCTATTATGCTCTGATCTCACTGAATTTTGTTGTTATGAAACACCTGACCATTTTGGATCGGGAGGCATTCATATCATTCATATCATTCCTATCATTACAAAGACTGTTTTAAGCAAAAGGTTAAGCTGTTTGGTGAAGTCCCATGACTAGTTTTTTCACAATCTCCAACATCTAGAGACATAAAATCAGAGAAAAATAATGATATTATCTGTGATTTCAATGCTCCAAGCATTGTTTGCCATAAGCGGAATAACATCTGTTCTTTGGCTTGAACCTGACTATGTTTTCTTTTCCCATTGTATTCTTTCTTCTGAGTAATATTAAATCTTTTTGCTTTGTAGGCATACAAGATCCTTGGCCTTATATACAAGGAAAATGCTTTTGGCCCTCAGGCATGGGAATGGATCTAGAGTGTGCATAGTCTATGGACCTCATAAATCAAGGGTAGGAAATTGAGCTCCCCTTAACTTTTGATAGCTGATTGGCTATAGATTAATATCATAATTTCCTGTAACTTCAAGTTGTAAAGCTTTTTAAAATGGAGCGGCATAATTTCCTTACCATGGTATAAGAAAATAAACAGGCCATTTTCAGACTCTCTTATTTATCTTAATTTTCTTGGAATTGGTATTGTTAGAAATTGTAATAAGATTTTGTATTCCTTTTATTATTGTTGTTGAAGTATTTTAAATTGTTACAAGTTTTTGTCTTCTTTTTATTATTTTTGTTAAAGCATTGTCGCCATTATTTTTTTCACTATAAATGGATCTAGCTTGATTCAATCATTTTTCCCAATCCAGGAATTTTGTCATCAAATGGGTCCAATTGTCTCTTTCAACTTGAAGAGGCCAGATGGTTCTTGGCATGGATACCGAGAAGTGGAAAAGCTGGCATCTCTGTCAGGAATTCAGCTACGGGTAGAAATGATGATTTTCTTCATGTCATTAATCTGTCCTTTTGAATGATAAATTTTTTCCATCTATCAAGATGAAACCAGTTCTTTCCTATTCTCTTGTCTTGCTCTAGCTTATTGCTGTAGTGCTGATAATATATCTATATCTGTTATCTATTTAGACAGGATTCTTCTGCAATCCAGGCGCTTGTGCAAAATACCTTGGGTTGTCTCACTTGGATCTACTTTCTAATACTGAGGTTACGGTTTGTTAAATGTTACTCCCTCCGTTCCTAAATATAAGACCTAGATAACTTTTTTTTTTTGAAAGATTAAAGTTGCGAAATAGGTTATTAAATCATGACATATTTGATATCTTTTTAGATTATCCATTAGCTTATAGGTAAAATAAACTAGTTTAAGATAAAAAATTAGGTAAATCAATTTATAATTAACTTATTTTTTGCTTTTTTTAGGATTTTTCGAAAAAGTCATCTAGGTCATATATTTAGGAACGGAGGGAGTATTATTTTCCAGCAATTTCTATTACGAGTTTAAGTTTCCATTTGGATATAACCTCAGAATGATAGTCAGACTTATAAATACAGGCAGGCCATGTTTGCTGGGACGATTATGATATAATTAATGGAAAGCCTACTGGAGCTGTAAGAGTATCCTTTGGTTACATGTCAACATATGAAGAGGCCAAGGTTTGAACTCTTCTAGTCATCCTATCTTTTATTTAGTATATGAAGAATTATCCTTTGATTCTGGATTCTGAGTTGATTCAGTCTTGTCGGGGTAGCTAACATTTACCTGTTATGTCATGCTCAACAAAGTTAAAATGAAGTGAGAGAAATCTCATTATGCTTAATTTGTAGTATAGCTTGGCTTATTGTTTCATTTGTTATATGATGTTTTTTAATGCATTTTCCATCAATTTTAGGTCATTATTCTTAGTAATCTAATTATTGTGTTCCTCTTTTCAGAAATTTATTGATTTTGTAGCAGGTTCCTTTATTTCACCCGAAAGTCACATTGGCCATATAAAACATGAGAAAGGTTTGTGCTCTTTAATCAATAAATATAAATTCTGCACGTCCATCCCATTGAGAGGGCTTAGCTGCTCTTGTACTTCTCTCCTTTATCTCTAACAGACAGAAATAAACTTGCATTGCATTAGATGCAAAATAAAAAAGCACGCATATATGTAGCTAATTAATAGGCCTACATATTGTAACCAACATATAATTTTCAGCCAGTGATTTGACCGTATGCATGAACATTTACTTGATGCAGGCTTTGACAGGTGTTCCTTGTCTTCTGGTTATTTTCTTCATTCCATTACTATATACCCAATAAAATCTTGTGGTGGTTTTAGCTCAGAAAGTTGGCCTCTCAGTAACCATGGTAATTATTTAGTTTTCACAGATCATCTTCTCCTTAATTGATGAGATATATTAAGTTATCGTCAACCTTTATAATAAGAAATGTTTATTAGGGACACGGAAAACATTGGGCTGCAATTCCTTCTTTTACTTGTTTCAGAAGCATGACTGATGAACTGATTTCTCATTGGGAAAGTTTATTTTACCAAAATGCTTTCTGAACTTAATTTTGAATTCTGTTTACAGAACTGATTGTATGGGAATGATATTTTTTTTTTTCTTTTTAACATATCATTGATCAAAAGTCTGTTTGTGTAGATGGGATTTTCTCATTATTTTTCTATTTTCCGTTTTCATGGTCTTATTTGTTCTATAAAATTTCTACCCCTATAGGATGAATATTCTCTTTTATCTCAAATAATTAATGAAGATTTGTTCTCTAAAACAAAAAATGCCGTATACATTTTATAATTACACATGTGATACATGTTATGAAGGAAGTTAAATATTCTTTCTGAAAATTTGGAGCAGGCCTGAAATACGATCGGGAGTGGATTGTTAAAAGCCTTAATGGTGAAATTCTTACACAGAAGAAGGTAAAATTATCATTTTCTTCTTTATCTATCAACATATCTAAATTGTCAAATGTGCATTTGGCACCATAATAAAACCTCGGGTGCATAAATACTCATCATAATTTAAAAGGGTACAAAATGTAAGTTGATTTATCTGTTTACAATATTTTGCTGTATCCTCGTCGTGGTTTATTACAAATTGTTGTATTCCATGTTGTACTGTACATGAATCCTCTTGATTAGATTCGGGTTTCAGGGCAGCATTGAGTATTGTTGCTTGCTCAAATCATACAGTATCACATATGCTAGCCAGTTCTATCCATTTGTCTATCTTATTCATGTTACATCATTGTGTCTTCATTGTACAGTGTTGGTAGCTTATACTGATATTTTGATTTGTTGTGTTTGATTTTGTAGGTTCCTCAGATGTGCTTTATAAGCACATATATTGACCTCAGTCAAGGAATGTTGTTTGTGGAGTCCCCACATTGCAAAGAAACACTAGAGATTAAGCTCGATTCTGATATGGACACCGGTAGTAGAGAGGATGTCGGTTTATTTGGTCAAAGGTATATGATTGTATAGGTGTATCCACTATTATTTTGTCTTGCATGTTTCTTTGTTATACACCAAGTTCTTTTTTTTTTTGATATAAAAGAAAATAAAACTAAAAAAATACTAAGAACTGTTATACACCAAGTTCTTGTGGATGGTATTGGGTGATTATTTAGATGGTGATTAAACCACTTTTGCCGCTCCATTGTGCTTGTCAGTGGGCATATACTGGCAACCTTTCTTCTTTTCTGTTTTTGACCATTTTAGTTCTTTTGGGATCTTTGTTGACAGCATGATCCTTGAGGTATTTTTGTTATGTATTAGGGTGTTTTTGTTAGCAGATAGGTCTTCCTAGTGTTTCGATGCGGTCTACTCTACATTGGAGTAGTGAAAAAATGACTGGATGCTTTTGAAGCAGGCTAGCAGAATCGTAATTTGGCTGGTCAACTAAGTTCTATTGATAAAGTGGGGAATCATATGATCATGAAAACCAGTCACATAGTTATGATCATGGAGTCTTTCTTTATTCATGTATAAATAACTTAATTGATATAACAAAACACTATTTTTGTGACGCATAGTTTAATTGAGTCGCACAGTCTGGCACTAATATATGGAATTATTTAATGTGAATTGACCTTGCTCCTTAATTAGTCATCCTTTTCAATTATTAAGGTTTAGTTTGTTTTTCTTTCTTTCATATTAAACTTTTCTTTCCATTTGTGGTTTTACTTTTGTGTACATGAATTTTTCAAAATCATATTGCAAATGCCCTGATCAATAAGAATTATGCATGCCCTTTTATTGTTGTGTTCTTCAGGTATATAGTCCATGGTTACGATGAAGACATCAATGTTTGGTTTAGCAAAGCCATCGGTAGGCCATGCACTCTGTTACGCAATTCTATTTCTGATCATGATTTATTGTTGAACGAGGCCAAAGATGATGTTTCATGTAGAGATAGAAAGAGCATGCTCAACTTCGCTAATGAAGCACAGTTCTTGCTTGTGTCAGAGGAAAGTGTATTTGACCTCAACAACAGATTAAGTCCAAGTATGCCCTTGTACTCATTTTTTCATGACATGCAATTTCTTCTATGCAATGAGTCAATTTCTTCTAAATATGCAACAGTAACTCTTTGTAGGATTTAACTTTGAATACTTTATCCATTATATTAAGGAAGTTCATAAACTATTTGTTAGAATTAGAAAATTAGTATTATTATTATTTCCAATTTTTTATTAGTAGAATTGAGTCATAATTATCAATTATAGTATAGGAAATTAAGCTATTAGGGAATCATATTAGGTAAACTTGTAGGAGAAGTTTATTATCTTTTAGAAAGCTTTTGTATTATAAATATGTTATCATATCAATGAAATATTCATTGGACTATTTAGTCATCTTTGTTTCCACACTATTTCTTAATCAATAATGGCTTATATGATCATTGATTGAGTTACAAGGGGAATTTGAATGTATTAAATAATAACTTGATTAATCCTCACGGAATCCCTTTTGCATACAACTTTCCACTTTCAACATTTTTACTATATAGAATTTGGACAAATTCTAATTGATGTCTCTAGATGTACAGAAGAACCTATATCAAGCAGACATGCAAGTTAGTCCAAGTAGATTTCGGCCAAACCTTGTGGTATCTGGAGGCAGGCCGTATGATGAAGATGGATGGAGAAGCCTCAGAATTGGAAACCATTATTTTAGAGTAAGTTCTCTAACCCTCATTTCCTTTTAGATTTCAAAGTGTTTGTTGTGCTATTTAAATTGCTGCATATTGTAAAAACATCCACATTAGTATTATGTTCAATGAACTCAAAATGATATCAGGTTTTTACATTATCATTGAGTTGATTTCTGAACCATTTTTGTATACACTGTTTTGGTTCCGTTCCTACTTTATGTTGATTCTCTCTTTTGAAGAATATTATTGGTCACCATACTGCATGAAAGTTGTCCTAACTACAGAATATAAAGAATGTAACTGTTACGATTTAGAAACAACTTACATCTTTGGTTTGAGATCCCATAAAGAATGCTTAATTATTTTATTCTGCATATCATCCACTTATCATTTTACCTTTTTATTATTATTCTATTTAAAGATACAAAGACTATTTCCCTCCTTGAAATCACTTTTTTCATTTATATTCTTCAGTATTCTTTTTCACTCTGCTTACAAATAAAACAGTTCCTTTGGGAATGGCTTGCATTGTGATGCTTAATAAAGACGTGATTGTTCTCTGTGATTTTGATATTTTCTTCCTTTGCTCACCAGTCACTAGGGGGATGCAACCGTTGCCAGATGATCAATCTTTCACAGAAAGATGGACAAGTTCACAAGTCAAATGAACCCTTAGCAACCTTAGCGTCATACAGGAGAGAAAAGGTTAGCCAAAGATGTCATTATTATGTATTACTCTCTTTCTTGCATTTTTATTTTAATTCTATATTCATTGGTTAGCATGTTTGGTTTCTTATTGGAAACTACTGAAACCATAGTTTTTTATGGAAGCAAGCACCCAGTTTCACCAAAATTATGTTTTTTGTAGGGTTTAACGTGAAAATAAACACACTAAATTAGGAAGATGTTCATACCCTTGATGCACTTTCACTGAATTGTTTTTCACATTATAGTGAGCTGATTAACTTGGGAAATGGGGCATCTAGTATGCTCTTCTTGTTCCCGTTTCCTTATATGCTTTCGACAATTCTTTTTCACTGGGAAAAGGCTTTATATTCTAACTCTAATTCTGACTAATGAAACAGGGGAAGATCTTGTTTGGAATTTTACTAAGATATGAACCTAGTGATGGAGGAGAACAACGATGTGATTCATGGCTTCATGTGGGACAGCATGTTAATCCAGATCCTGACTAGTTTGGCCAGAAGTTTTTGATCAAAACAAGGATGGAAATATCTGATCGTGAAGCATATACATACACATACAATAATCCAATAACACCATCATGCCAGGTAGAAAAATAAATTTAATTGCCACGAGAGAAAAGAGAATGGAAGATCTCAGTGGCGTGGATAATATTTTATGTTGTAAATTGACAACAAAAGTTGAGTATATGAACATGGATCCTGACCAATGTAGATAAATCAGTTATTATATATAGAAATCAAAATAAGTTATTCATGATATCAGTGTGGTTTCATAATTTGCAAGTTTTAATTTTCAGTTAAAAGTACATTTTCTTGCATTGTTTTAATTTAATTACTCGGACAGTTCCTTTTCCTTGTTCGCTAAACATACATTACTTCTTTCAATTCTTGTCTTGCCATATGCTAGGTGCTCCTCTCCAAAGTCTATTGGCCTTTAGCCTTAGTCTTGGTTAATTTGTCAGTACTCAATACCTGCGTTAAATAACTTACAAGATTTCCATTGTTATTTTTAGTTTCCCCAACCTAGAATCAGTAAATCGCGTGATCATATTTCATCACTATCAAGGTATTTAATGTGAATTCTGTTGTTTTCTAGACGAGAGCTCAAGTTAATGAGCACTTACAGCTGTGTACCTAATTAGCTGTGATCTATTCAACAGACTAATAGGATGGATCACTTCTAGTAACATTTTGTGGTTGATAATATTTGTTGTTTCGACTTGCAAATTTTGCTCATTGATGGTTATGAAAAACATTAATGCGCAATGTCTCGTGGATTCAGCCATGCCGTTGCTTTGGACGTCTAGTTTAACAAATTTATTAGTCCCTCCAACATAGTCCTATTTAGGGATGTGAGTTTGTTCCTAAATATAAAACATATTTTTAATTTATCTCAACTTCTCCATAAATTATTGATGTTTTCAATGACAAACAAGAGATGGATGGTGAGATTAAATATAGATAGTTAGAATATTTTGGTAATATCATGTGATTCTAATTAATTCAACTAATTCCTTTAGTATAACGAAATCCAATAATTATATTTTAGTTAAGCAACATTAAACTTAGTAAAAAATTTGACCTAATGCTTACATATGATAACTATTTTAACACATGTTATGTCCCATTTCTCAATTAATTTGTCAAATAGAATTAGAAAATTTTCCTTTTTATTTTTTGTGGCAGAGTCCATTTTTTTAGAATATATATAATATTGCCTCAGTGTCCCCTCAAACGTAGCCATTGATGTAGCTGTGTAGGATGTGTTTTTAATACTTTTTAGCATCAATCAAATAAAGCAACATGCTTCTCTTTTTGCAATCCCCAAATACATTCCTCAACTACACATTCTTATTTCAGTTCAAAAAACTACACATTCTTATACTTTTTGAAATTGTCAAATCATCTAAAAATTCCCCTTCGACTAATTAAATAATTCTTACTTTAATTGACATTATTATGCGCTTTAAAATTCATTTGATTTGTAATTTTATGTTCAAAAGTTATGGTTAGTTCTTCATTGGGAAATTTAATTAGAGGTCCCTCACAAGGGAGTTAATACTGGAAAAATCCCAAAAGTTGAAAATATTAATGTAGGGTCCCAAGGGACCTCACATTAATATATTTGAAAAGTGAAAAGACAATTTTGCCCCTAGCCTTAAAAAAAATTTACCTCCTCCCCCCACCCACCCCTTCCCCCCTCCTCCTCCCTCACCCACCCCCCTCCTCCCTCCAGCCGCCCCCACCCTCCCCCCTCCCCTCTCCAGCCGCCCCCTGTAACATCCTAAAAAAAAAATAATAAATAAAAATATAATGATAATGATTAATAGAGCTTAATTTTTATTTAGAATTTTAATATGGAATTTATGAAAATTGTTAGAAGTGGAGATTAAATTGGGTTTTAGGATTTAATTTGAATATGAGGGTTTATTAGAAGTTGTTAATTAATTTGAGTATTTTTAGGATTAACTAGAGAAATATATGGTGATAGTGGATAATTATTAAAAAAAAAAGGTAGGGTTTTAGAAACCCTAATTTCCTCCCTTCTCCTATTTAAACACGTCATCTTAGTCTTGTTAGGCATATTTCTGAATAGGTTAGCCGTCAAGTCTTCATCTCCTCTACTTCTCCAAAATTTAGGGTTACATTAAAATGATGAGTACGACTTCGTTCACCGTTGGATTCTCTTCAAACTTAGGCATCTTGTTAGAAACATCACGCAAGTAAATGTGAACAGTTGGATTGGTGATTGGATCTTTGGTGTGGCCTAAATAAGACGTAGAAGAGGAACGTTTTCCAATTCGCAGGAAACAGAAACCTAGTTATTAGATTTCATGTTTCTACCGTTCCCACCGTTGGATCATTGCAAAACTTGGTCAGGTTGTTCTACAGACCAAGTTCGTCGTTTTGACCGTATGGATCAAGGTTGTAAGCAATAGGTTAGGAGTATTCAAAGAGACATTAGTAAGGGGAAAACTACGTTGTCGTGAGATTGGTGCGAATTACCAGGTAACTATAATTATTTGTTTGCGTGTGTGTGTGGGTTAGCAAGTTTTTCAAAATTATATTTTGAAAAATTATCTACGCACACATGTTTGAATTATATTTATTATAAAATTGTTTGGTGGAGTATGTTATTTTGAAAGGCATAAAGGTGTGTATTTCATGTTTTGAAATTATTATACATTAACGATTTATTTCATGTACGTTTTATGAAAGTTTGATGGTTTTGTGTCATACGATTTTGGGTGATGCATACGTTGGTTGATGTGGTTTGTGTGTGTGACACCGGTATATTGGATATATGCCATCCATGGATGAGGTACCCTGCAAGATCTACAGGGACTAAATGAGAGAGAATGAAATATAGAAATACGAATTGGGGGAGAACGCCCCCGGGAAATGAAATATAGAAATACGAATTGGGGGAGAACGCCCCCGGGAAATGAAATATAGAAATACGAATTGGGGGAGAACGCCCCCGGTATTATCGGTATTTGTGTGTTTTATTTGTGATTGCAAAGTTTTTGATATTGATATTTCAAAAGGTTGAACAGTTTATATATGGATTGTCATTATGCTTCTAATTGTTACATGTCATATGTTTTAAATCTATATTATATGTAATGCTCCACTGAACACCTTGTTAGCGCACACATGCACGTAGGCAAGTAGTTATAGTTACAATTGGGTCTACCCCAACTTTTATCACTTTTCAGGTTCGAGCAGCGTATTAGACGATCAAGGGAAAGATCCAGGGACTTCTCACTAAAGTGAGTCGCTAGGGAGCCACATTAGGATTTCATATATTCATGTTTGCATTTATTAGGATTTCTATATTTTTTTAATTCGACGAATTATTGTTATTAGTATTTTCATTATTTCCTTGAGAATTCATTTGTATTTAGCAGGCAGAGTTTTGCCGGATTATTTGAATAATTGAACTTCTAAGTATGAATTATGTTTTTCTTGATTACCCGGAGTGAGTGCTTTAGAATTTAGTTTAATCTTTTCTAACCATGATAGGGGTAGTTTACATAAATTAGATATTTAATTTTTTCTATCATGGTTAGGTAGTAAATAGCAATTTAGGAAATAAGTATTATTCTTTCTAACTATGTTAGCTGTTTAATCAAGATAATTTCTTTTTCTAACATAGTTAGCACCATAATTATTTTAATGAATCAAGTTAAGTTCTTTTTCTAACTATGTTAGGCATTTAATCAAGTTAATTTCTTTTTCTAACATAGTTAGCACCATAATTATTTTAATGAATCAAGTTAAGTTCTTTTTCTAACTATGTTAGGCATTTAATCAAGTTAATTTCTTTTTCTAACATAGTTAGCACCATAATTATTTTAGTGAATTAAGTTGAATTCTTTTTCTAACTATGTTAGGCCTTTAATCAAGTTAAACTCTTTTTCTAACATAGTTAGCATAAAAAAAAATTATGTGAAAAATTAGGGAAAATTAGGGATGTTACACCCCCCACCCCTCCCCCTCCCCTCCAGGGGGGTGGGTGAGGGAGGAGGAGGGGGGATGGGGTGGGTGGGGGGAGGAGGTAAATTTTTTTTAAGGTTAGGGGCAAAATTGTCTTTTCACTTTTCAAATATATTAATGTGAGGTCCCTTGGGACCCTACATTAATATTTTCAACTTTTGGGATTTTTCCAGTATTAACTCCCTTGTGAGGGACCTCTAATTAAATTTCCCTTCTTCATTTATCAAAATTGGAAGCTTTTATGTTCTAATTCATAAATCATTTATTCAGTTTCTGAGGTAATTAATATATATTTTCAGCCTCGTTTTTATGTCAAAAGGATAAAACTCAAAGTTACTATGGGAACAAGTTGGAGTGACTCCATTTAATGAGAAAATGGTAGAGAATCGTTTGAGGTGGTTGGATATGTCTAAAGAAGTCCACTAGATGCGTCAGTGAAGAGGGTAGACTAAATAACATGGAGTCAATTAAAAGAGGGAGAGGGAGATAAAGGCGAATTCTCAGCAAATTTATAAAACGATATCTATTGATGAATAATACATTTAAAGAATTTGTTATTGATAGAGCATAATAGCGTCATGTAATACATGTAGTCAACCTCAAATACTGATAGAGCAAAATTTTAGGAAAGAAGTTTGATCCACTCATGATCCAAGACTTTAAACTCATGATCCACTATGGGATATCCCTGAGAGTTTTGGAGCATGATAAGCAACCATTTTAATTCTATGCACGCATGTAGGTTTCACCCAACTTCACTTAGTTGTGACGATGTATGTCTCTTCAAGCTTCACAAATGAAACCACAACAAAACAATATTCTCCAAGAATTATACACTCATCAAGATGGTTAAATGTAACATTTTCATTTTCGATAACTAAACCAATAGACTCCAAAGGTTTACAATAGTTTGCATGGATATTGTTAAACACCACCAATTATACTAGAGAAAGAAGTGGGAAAATAATGATAGTGAGACTGAATTACAGTAAAAATTAGGAATTTGTTTTCATTAAATTGAAATTTTCGAAAAGATAGATTAATTTTAAATTATTTTTTATACTAATTAAATTAAAATAACTCATAAATAAGAATAGAAGAAATACTATCCTCAATGATCAGGGTGGTCTTGATAAAAAAAATGATCATGGCGGTGAGCAATAGAAATGAGCATTGATGTTATTGTAACTCCGTTTTGCCAACCTAATTGTTATCCACCTACAATAGGTATGTTACATGATGTGCTATCAAAACAAAAACAGCATAAAAGACATTTTTTATATCTAAAGTTTTAGAAAGTGGTTTGGCAAACTTTGGCTCACTCACCATATAAAAATAGGGCTCCCAAAGAGAAGTGTTCCATGTTTGTTTGGTTGCAAGAAACCCAAGAAAGTGGGTTGTAAATAATTGAAAAGTTAAGGGGTAATATAGTCATTTACATATATCTCGGGGCCACAAGTCTTCTCTCTCCATCTCACACTTATCGTGGGGCCCACAAATTTTACTCTCTCATCATTACCCCTACTTTCCATCTTACCCTTTTCAATTTTAATTCTTTACCAAACTTTCCTACAACCAAACAAGGCAGTAAACATTATGATGTGTTTGCATTTGCTTACGGCACGACTTAACGAATGAGCTGGAAGATAAATGATTATTAATTGGATTCCACATAAAGTCATGATGGAATGACTCATCTAGTCATCTTTCACTACCACTAATCGATTCTTTATATTCAACTTTTTCAAATTTTGAACACATATAGATATGTGTCTTACTTTTTATATTATAATTTAACAATAAACTACAAGAAATAAATATGACATGCCGTTTGATGTCATTTGTTAACTTGATATGATGAATATAAGGAATTTGATGAAAGTATGATTTTTTATATTACTATTTAAATTCCATTGTTTTCATTTTTATTTACATTTGACTAGCATACATACGCAAAAAAAAATGTCATCATTTTATGTCTTTGATTATTTTATTTGATGACAGTATTTTCAGATTAAATGATGTCGGAAGTGAGCAAAGTAATATTCCTTTACATGTATAACTGTCATGTGAATATGTGATGATGGTTCAATTACGTCTAGTACACGAAAGTATAATACACATGAAAAAAGTGAGAATAACGCATGGTTATAAATTTATAATAAAAAAAAAAGTAATCTGTTAGTCACTACATTTTCATCATTTTTTATTAAGTTATTTATAATTTTTTATTGGATTGTTGTCATTTCATCACTATAACTCTAAATTTTTATGCTCAAAGTTTTGATTAAAGTTTGAGTGAAAGTTGACACATAAACTGCCTTGCATAGAAAAACATTTTAAAAAATAAAATGATGGACTAGTGTTATTTATGACAAATTAATATTTTAAGATCATAGGTTTTTCCCTAATCGTGGGTTAATGCTTATAATCGAGGAAACTATGGAGATAAAAAAACATGTGTGTGTATGGAAAGCTAATTAAAATCAAATAATATTATAAGAAATTAGGAACCTATTGATTTACTTCCTTTTAATCAGTTATGCATTTGGCAAAGAGATAGACTTAAACTATTTTCTTAGTAATACAAAATTGTGTTTGTATGTATATCTTGATTATTTTAAAAAAATTTAACCAACTGTATGATGTATGTAGTTTAATTTCGTTTTTTTTGCCAGCAAGATTTGTGACGGGACTTGGGCGGCCTCTTATTATATTATTTGTGAGGCAAACTATTTTTAAATTGAGGTTGTTACACCGCCCCAAACAATCTTGGCTCAAACATACACATTCTTTGTTGGACGTCATTTTTTTGGGCAAGACTAGACATTTTAACTTTTAAGCAGGAGCATGGGCAGGGGTAATCCTGGGTGGCGGGGCCACATTAACACCCTATTATTTAGACTCAATCATGTTCCTTAAATATTTGATTATTGTTGCTTATACAATAATGCTAGATTTCTAGGTACTTCACATGATTTAAGGACACATATTATTTATCTATTATTTAGGGGGAGCACATATTATTTATACAACTATATTCAAATTTTCATCTACCACATTATTAGCGTCTTGCCGTAAACTTGTTTTTGTCGGTAATTGCGTTCAGATTCATTAGGGAAAATCCCCAAAATAAATATCACATGAAACCGAAAATCACGCATTAAAAGATTTCTCCTATTTAGCTAAATGATTAACTACATTGACTCGTCTACTCCACCTACACGGATTTTCGGTTAAAAATGGTAGTTTTTTTTTTTGTTGAAAATCACCATATAAATTATCCTAAATATAGATGTAAATAGCAAATGAATTTATGAAGAGAATGAATGTAAGGAAGACAAATTTCAAAAACAAAAACGTAGACGGCCAAATAAGTGACCAATTAAAAATAAAATAGAGAGAAAAGAAGAAGAAACCATTAAACCAATGAGTAGTAGGTTTTTTTTTAATCGCCATACTATTACAATCAACTAATCCAGACGTGAGGGATATGAGTACTGCCCACATAAACAAGACTGTCTCATTTCTTAATGATAACGTTTCCGTGATTCGAACACATATTCACATAGACAAGACTATTACAATCAACTAATCTAGACATGAGGGATATGAGTGCTGCCCACATAGACAAGATTGTCTCATTTCTTAATGACGTTTCCGTGATTCGAACACACATTCTCATCCTTTCTTGGAAGCGCTCTCATTAGGAAATGAGACAATCAGTCTATGTGGGCAAGACTTTTACTAGGATTGGTCTGTCGCCAATAGGCGTCAGATTACCAGCTGTATTTAAAAAAAAAAAAGAGTGACCGTTACAGAAAGTAAGAAGCAGAAGGTGACAAAGAGTGAAAGGTTCGTTACGCGTAATAAGACCATTTCCTTAAACTACGCCGTTTTAACGCCTTTTGTGTCTTCTTTCCCTTCTCTCTCATTGTCAGCTCTTTTTCTCAATCCACAGCTCATTCTTTCAATCCCACTTCTTTCTCCATCTGGGCTCCTTAAATTTTCAATCTTTCTCTCTTTTCTGCTCTCTCTTCTCGCATCCCACATTCCATCTTCACTCATTCACCGTTGTAGCTGAACAAAGTTCTTAACTTTGTTCTATTCCATGCTGATTTGTCTTTTTTCTCCTTTTTACTTTGGTGGTTATTGTTTGAGCTAAGTGGGATTACTTCATTTTGTATCACTATCGTGTTTGGTGGTGGTGACATGTTGTATGGTTTAGCTTCACTGCTAAGATCCATGTTTTATTGATTGAAACGTGGCTTGCTGTTATTGGAGCTTTGCTTTCAATCGAAAGTTGCTTCCTTTTATAGGTAAATCATCATCATCATCTGTGTTATCTGCTGTGCTTTACTTAATTGAGAAGTTTATTGTGCTTTTTTGGTTTGTTTGAGAGGATTGAATGAGGAAAATTCTGTGTTGATTGCAGGGAATTATTATTTTCTCTCTTGAAATTGGTTTGTTGGATTAGATTGATGTGCAATGCAGAGATCGCGTAAAGCTTTTCTGCAGAGAAGAGCTTCAGAGAAGGGTGGTGGTGGAATGAAGCATTTGTATAATGTTTCATTGTCTTTGGTTTTTATTTTATGGGGGCTTGTCTTCCTATTCAGCTTGTGGATAAGCCATGGTCATGGTTTCCGAGGTAGCCTTGATTTGTTCTTTTCCTTTTAATTTTACATCTGTTGACTGCTGTGAATTATGATCCTTTGCTTGTTAATGGAGTACTTGTCCTCATAGTAATATCAACTATATTCTGTGTGTTTCTTTAATTTTGATGTATAACCTGGAGATTTTATTTCATGGAGGTATTCACTTTTATATGTATTTACTGGTGATTCCATCTTGATGTGTGTGTCTGAAGTGTTTTTATCTACGACTTCACGCTCAAATTGGACTGTCCTACAGGATTCTGGATTGTTATATAATTTCTTTCAGCTTTTGGGTTGGATTCTTGCAGTTGAATAGACTAACATTCAATGGTTGGAAGATTGTTTGACTTAGGAAATTGTTTACAGCATCTGGTTTTGTTTATGACATTTAATAGTATATATTTTGTGGGATTATCTTACAGTTGTGGGGGACAGTGATAAGTGAAAGGAGGTTGGACTATAAGAACGTATAAAAGAAACTTACTGCTTCTAACTTAATTATAAGAAAATCATTGCTTGAAGAAACAATGGCAGGAAAGAGATAAAGGATGTCATATTTCCTTACCACTTGAAAACAACTTTCCTGTCTCAATTGCCATTTTCTGAAACACACAACTATTTAGTTACCATGTAGTATTTGGCAATCGTATTGTCATCTCTATGGTACACATTCCCACACCCCCCATTGCTATGATTATTTCCTTTCCTTGTATTTGACAATTTTCATGCTCCATTTCTGAAATTATTCTTACCAGTCAATTTATCATCTTTGGATGTAGATGGACCTGAAGAACATCCTGCTGGGGAATCAAATTGTAGTGAACAAAACGACAAAAATGTTGATGAGTCTAAGTCAACAATTGATCATTTGAGTAAAGAAACAGATGCTTACGATCATTTTCAGGCAATCTGCTTGAGTAATGCTGAGACCGATGATCATAAGGATTCATTACCTGCTGGTGAAAGCAACAAATATGCTTCACTTCATGAGAAAGATAAGTTTGCATCTCCTGCAAGAGAACAACTTGGAGTTGATATCTCTGAACAGGAAGAAAATAATATGTCAAAAGCTGATCATATCTCTCAGGCTGTGCCTCTTGGTCTTGATGAATATAAAAGCAAGGCATTTAGTTCAAAAACCACATCTGGTACTGGTCCAGCTGGAAGTGTTATTCACAGAGTTGAGCCTGATGGTGCAGAATACAATTATGCATCAGCGTCAAAGGGAGCAAAAGTTTTGGCCTCTAACAAAGAATCCAAAGGAGCATCTAACATCTTGGGAAAGGACAAAGACAAATATCTTCGAAATCCATGTTCTGCAGAAGAAAAATTTGTCATTGTAGAGCTTTCAGAAGAAACCTTAGTAGATACCATCAAAATTGCCAATTTTGAGCACCATTCATCAAATTTAAAAGAGTTCGAGCTCCACTCCAGTTTGGTCTATCCAACTGATGCTTGGGTTAAGCTTGGGAATTTTACCGCATCAAATGTGAAGCAAAGTCAGACTTTCGTTCTTTCTGAGCCAAAATGGGTGAGATACCTCAAGTTAAATCTTTTAAGCCATTATGGTTCAGAATTTTACTGCACGCTGAGCGTAATAGAAGTTTATGGTGTCGATGCTGTTGAGAGGATGCTGGAGGATTTAATATACAAGCCAGATAGTCCATTTCCATCTGCGGAGGGCAATGGTGAAAAGAGAGCAGCCTCACTTCATCCAAACCCTGCTGACGGGGAAGATGTGCAACAGAATACATCAAGTGGGGTGAATTCGGAACCTGATACAGAAACCTCTTCTGTGAACAATGAAGTTGTAAATAGTAATGTGCCTGATCCAGTTGAAGAAATACGTCAACAAGTTGGCAGGATGCCTGGCGATACTGTTCTCAAGATTCTGATGCAGAAAGTCCGTTCTCTAGATTTAAATTTGTCCGTTTTGGAGCGATATTTGGGGGAGTTAAATTCTAGGTATGCCGATATTTTCAAAGAGTACGGTAAAGACATGGGGGAAAAACATAAGCTATTACAAAAGATCAAAGAAGACATTAGAACTCTCCTTGACCAACAGCATGCTATAGTATGTTAAACTCATCCTAGATAACAATTTTATTATTCATGCTATGTAATTGTCTTTATTCAAATATATACTTATTTTGGGTATTGATCTTTTGCTCTTGCAGACCAAGGAAGCCAGTGATCTGCAAATATGGAAGTCCCAGTTTTCTATGCAATTGGATTACATTATGAAGGACAATGCAGTTCTGAGGTGAGGATTTTTGATAATTTTTTGAATGCTTCAGTTCAAGGATGTGATACAAATATAACCATCAAAAGTTGTAATGTAGTAATTTCCTCAGAACTCAATCATATTATATTCATGGGGACACTTTCAATATTTCTGCCACTTGTGGGCAAAACATTACTAGAGAATTTTTTTTGGGTGGGACGGGATGTATTTTTTATATGACAAATGTTTGTCAAGACATTATGATGAATACATGATCTTGTTTGCCTCTTAACGCGGCTATCATAAGTGAAAGTAACATGTCTTCTGTTGTTTTAAAATGCACAGGGCTGAGGTTGAAAAGGTCCTGAAGAATCAGAGGCATTTGGAGAACAAGGGTATCATTGTGTTTCTTGTGTCAACTACATTTTTACTAATAGCTATAGTGCGGCTATCTGTGGATATATTGGTGAGTGTGTATAGAACATTGAGTGTTGATAGAACAAGTAAAGCCGGGAAATTTTGTGCGACTAGCTCTTCCTGGTTTTTACTTTTATTGTGTTGTAGCATTATTGTTTTCATCTTAACTTCATAATAATTTAATTCCAGATTTTGTGGCCATATTTTGAATTAATTAATTTAAACTCAACTTACAGTTTTCTGTTACATTACATGGGATACTCTTGTGCAATATTGATGACAATATGTAGATTACTTCTTTTCATCTGCCCTTTTTTTTGGCAATAATAAGCGATATTGATCCAGTGGAAAATTAGAATGTCTGAGCTTGGATTGATTAGCAATTAGTAAGTAGTTTCAGATTAATTAGTGTCTCATATTTTACTAATTTTACTCGGTCAATTGAGTATTCTCAACTCCATGATCATACTTTGGATTGACTTGTCGTGTGTTGTTTTAGTTGTGTATGCAACCACAATAATTCATTTGTGATAGAAATATAACTATCAGGATTGAATATCAATTTATCTTATAAAGTTTTTTTTATCAGAATTTATCTTATAAAGTTGGGAAAAAATAAAAGTTGAGTCTTTTGAAAGTAAAAAAAGAGTTGTCAATCGCGTGCACACTTCTTATTACCGAGAATAAAGTAAGAAACAATTTAAAAAAGGGAGAATTAATCTCCAATGATCCAATCACAGCGGGAAATCCAATCAACTAGCAAACTGAATCAAAAATTAATAAAATTAACCCCTTAATTAAATCAATTTTCAAATACTTGTACCCATCTCATGAGTCATTCAGAAAATGGTTTTGCTGCATCAAAAGAAACTCTTTATTATGAATATAGACAAATTAATATTTAGTTTATATGTATTACTCAAAACTTGAAATGAAAATCTGCAAATTTTCTAAATTATCCATTAAATGTACTAATATACAGTAAAAACACATGAATTTGTTACACGAATCATTCTCTTGACATCATCACCATCCTCGGCACGCTGCCTCCACTGATTACTGATAAATTTATACCTACAACGTGAACATGACTTCACATTCAAAATTCATGAAACGAAGCACCATTCCCAAGCTGGAGAAGTAGATGATGGCCCTGTTTAATTTTTTAAGCTGGGACATTTTTAACTAGTGCAAGATTAATATACTTCTAGCAAGAGAACTGTAATCATCATGGATGCATCCACTTTCAAAGATTGAAGATTTGAATATGTTGGCACCCACAACAATAATTCTATTGAAGTATAATCAAAGTTTTCATATATTTAGAACATAAAAAAGGGAGATTTCAGAACTACCCAATGTCAGCCAAAGTAACTATGATCAAGAACTGAAGCAAGCTGTTTAAATGCAAAAACACTTGAGTTATCAACTAGGACTGGAACAGGACACAGGCTGGAAAAGCAGGCTCATGCCCCTTCACTGGAAGGGGCTTTTCTAGTCCCATCATGTGAACATCCCTAGTAAGCATGATAATCTCAATAACTTCAAGAGTGCATCATTTCAGTCTAAGCTTGAAGTCTTGAACATGTCATATTACACAGCAAGAGTTCCCACTTTGACATAAATTTCAATTTACCATGTCAACAAAGATGTTTCATTTCAACCAGAGACATACATTTCTTTACCTCATCTAAGTCATCCACTCAAGCTGATACCTTAGCACCTTCACGCTCACTTTTATCCTCTGCATTGCCCAAATTCTCAGCTTCAGCTGTAGTTCCTACAGAGTCTGATTCAGTAGCAGTCCCAGCAGTGTTCTCTTCCTTTAAAGCTTGAAGTTCACCTTCAGGTTGTTGAGATTCAGAATCTGTTTCCTTATTCCCAAATAACTTAGACGGGAGCAAAGAAGCCACTGCGGCCCTTGCGCTTCTCTTTGCAGCTTCGGCTGCCTCGGCTTCCTTAGCCTTTGCTTCAGCCTTCTTCCTTTCCTTCTCCTCCATCAGCTTGGCTAACTCCTCCTCCCTCCCTTCTTTTCTCAACTCGGCCTTAACAAACTCCTGGAAATCCTCATCGAAATAAACCCCATTGTCATCCAACAAGGTATCAACAATGCCAAGAACCTCATCCAACCTTCCTGCATTGCTGAGCACTTTCATCATAAACTGATAACTCGAAACATCCATTTTAAGTTTCTGCACCATCATATCAAAGAACGACTTTGCCTCATCAATCTTCCCAACTTTAACCAAGCCATCAACCAGCCTATTGTAAACCGCGAGGTTCGGTCTCAGTCCAGACTCAACCATTTTTCTAAAATACGCAGCTGCATCGTCCGGCCTATCCTCTTTAAAGCATGTATCCATCAACAATCCATAAGTATACTCATCCGGGCTCACCCCCACGCCCTCCATCTCTCCATATACCTCCTCAGCCTCCACCAGCATTCCATTACCACACAAATGCTCAATCAAATTATTAAACGACAACGTATCCGGGCTACACCTAAACTCACCCATCTTCCTAAACACCTCTATCGCCTCCTTAAACCGTCCCTGCAAAGCATACCCATCCACCATCACATTAAAGCTCCCCAAATTAACGGCCAACCGCCTAGGCCTATCATGCTCCCTCATCATCCTCCCAAACAAAACCAACGCCTCATCAAACCTCCCATTCCTACAAAGCGCATCCAACACCGAATTATACCCCTCCGCGCTCATCCTCACCTTCAAAGCTTCCTCATAGCACTCCATCGCCTCCCTCTCCATGCCCTTCAAAAAATACCCCTTCATCAATCCCCCAAACACCACCCCATCTTCCAAAACCCCACCCAACCTCTCCTTCAACTCCTCAAAAAGCCTCAAAACCCCATCCCCATCCCCCTCCCTCAAAAACCCCACCATCAAATAATGATAAACCATCGAATCCACCGCAATCCCCTTCGAATCCATCTCCTCCTTAATCTCCAAAGCCCTCTCCAGCTTCCCACAATCCACCAACCCCTTCACCAAAATCCGATAAGTACTCGGTGACGCATTCATAGGCGCATCATTCACAAACTGCTTATAATGCTCCAGGGCAGTGTCAGGCCGTTTACAGTCAAGATAAGTCTGAAACACAAGATTATGCGTGATTAAATTGGGGACCACACCGGCCTGAGTGATAAACCTATGAAGAGACAAAAGGTCAGAGTACTTAGATTGTCTAAGCAAAGCAGTAAGCACAGCATTAATAGTGAAAATGGTAGGTCTACAATTAGAGTAAATTGAATGGCGAGTGTAGAGAGAGGCTTCGTCGAGGTCGTTTTGGCGGATGAGAGAGAGGATGCGGTTGTGGAGGTTGAGGCGGTTGCCAGAGAGGGCGGAGACGTGTTCGGGGAGTTTGGGGTTGTTAGGGTTGAGGTAGTAGGGAGGGGATTGGGGTTTGGAGGGTTGGGATTGGGGGTTGGGGCGGTGGAGAGAGGAGAGGGGGGGTTCGATGCGGAGCTGGCGCTTGCGGCGGCGGCGGTCGGCGGCGGCTTCTTCGGGGGAGGAGAAGGAGAGGGGACGGAGGTGGCGGAGGCGGGAGAGAGGGAGGGGCTTGGTGAGGTGGAAGAAGAGGGGCTTGGAGAGCGCCATGGTTAGGGTTAGGGTTAGGGTTAGGGTTTTAGGGATGAAGATGAAGATGATGATGATGATGATGATGTAGGTGAAGGATAGGGTTCTGTTAGGGTTTATGAGAGTGCTGTTGTTTTGAGTTTTGACTTTAGACAAGCCTGCATGTTTTTAGTCTCCCCCAGTCTTGCTTTGCTTACAACTTGGAACAATGAAATTTTATGCTTTTAATATTTTAAGTTGAGTTTTTTTTAAGGTGTTCAATCATTAAAAATTTGGGGAAAAGATAAATAAATCCGTTGGAATTTGTAGAAGGACAATCAAGGTGTCTAACTTTTTAAGAGAACAACTAAAGTCATATAACCAATATAGCATTGGCTAGTATGAATGAGAATGGTGTTGTGGTTAATTGCTACACTCTAGTTGTTATTGTTGATGATGCAGTGGTTGATATGCTTGATGTTAATGAGAATGCTGCAGACTGCAGTGGTTAATTTAGTGTATGTGATCTTGTTTGTCCTTTTAGAATTTAGACACATTGATTGTCGTTTTACATATTTAGAGGGTTTTATTTGTCTTTTTCCCTAAAATTTTGAACCATACCTTATATGTTTACTAGTGATTGATAAGATCATAAATGACGTGTTCTATCACATGGTTTCGTGTTAGAATTTATCAGAAAGGTAAAGTATTCTTGAAATCTATTTTACTTTTCGCTCATTCACGACCTAAGGGTAGGGTCTCTAACTCATTTCTTTCCATACAATGTCCAATTCCAATTTCACTTAAATGTGAAAATATCTTCTCAAGCGTCGTAATTAGAACTACAATAGTTCCCATGCTAAAATTGTCAAATGTCTAAACATTTCTTTGTTTTTTTATCCAGAAATGTCTAAACATTTTGCTAGTTAAACCAATTGAAGATGGGTTATTCATGAAATCATTTTAAATGCATGTTTAAAATATATTCTTGTATGTGTAAGACTTATACTCCCTTTGACTTTTATTTGAAGAATTATATTGTCCCTAATATAAAACATCAAGCGCCACATTAATTACTATTCACCCATTTACCATTGTCATTAGGGGAAATCTTGGGTAAGGAATAGCTGAATTTCAAAATCATTTGAAGTAGTTGAATAACATAATTAACTAGATGAGTAACAACGTTTATTACTCAAAATCTCTTTTTTGTGATTTTGAAATTAAACTGTAATTACGTGGGATTTCCCCTTATAATTAATTAAGATTCAAAATTAGAAATCTGAAATATCACCATTTAACTTTGATGACCAATTATCATTTCTTCGTTTTTTGAGAAATGGTAGTTGCGCTGCGTAATAAGGAGTATAATTTTTCTTTGAAAAAGGTGCATTTTACAAGTTCATTTGTAAGTTTTCAAGACTTGGTAAACAATCCTGATGCAAAGCAATAGGTCACCAGTATGATCCATGCCTACCAGCAACTTAACATAAATCATGTGACTAAACACCTGAACCATATGAATCAAAATAGACATGACAATTGATAACTACATATAACCAAAAAAGAAGTATGATAAAGGGGAATGTACAATATTCCCTCAATGTCAAGTATGATCCAAAGCTTTGTCTGAAAGAAAAGAAGCAAAATATTGCAACAGCTTGCAAATACAAGCAAAATACATCTGTTGCATAAAAAATGAGCAGACTTCTTTTCTTTCGATAAAATCGACTAAAAAAACTATAAAAAAGAAAAAAGAATATGAATTGCATAATATAATCAATAGTTTCAAACCCTCCTGGATCTCCCGATAATGGGACAAGCCCGAACACTTATACTACTAACTTAACTGCAATCTTCTATGTACACAACACTTCATCGCCTAAACATCCTTCCAGAGGAAAAATCATTTCCTGTGACCTATTATATCCTCCCACTTCGAACTGGGGTGAGGGTAGGCACCCTCCAAAAATGCGTAAAAATGTGAAATATCAATTAAATCATCATCAGTAAACCATCTGTCAGAATTTGTAACCTGAAGCACCAGGTGGAGCTGGTGGTAAACGGTTTGGTGTTCGACGGCTGGCTGAGTTTGGACCAATGTCACCATTCTGAGTGGGCCGACTGTGACCATTGGATCTGGATCTCGAAGAAGAAGAACCACTGCGACTGACAGAGCCATTGGCTGCTGCATCAAAGGCAGTTCTCCAGTCGTCTGCTGAACCATTGCTTCTGGGACTGCTCTCTGCAAAATAACATTCCAGAAATTTAGATAATGAGAAAGGCAAAAAGAAAAAACCGTGGGTCAACACCGCAATCAAGATTGATGAAGGGGGTGCAGAATAAAATTGGCAGAGGAAAAAAGGACTAGATATGACAATTTTTGGAACTTCATACACAAAAAAATAGAGTTCTTATAATTTACAGCACCTGAAAAAAGATTTTCAACATACCTGCTGAATTATCATCTGACCAGTTAGAGGCGGCAGCCGCTCTATCATCATGAATACTCAGCTGGCGCGTCAGTTTTGAGAGAATTGAGGATTGTTTCTCATAACGCTCTCTCCTACGCTTTACATTATGATCTTCTTGAATCAGCTCCTCAATCTTAGCTGTGCTTTGAGCACTGCCCATGAGAAAAATTATGGAAATTGATCACCATGTTTTGTACCAAAGAAGAACTATGATTGATCAACAGCAAGTTACATTAAAATGGAACATGAATAATAATCAATATCAATCCCATCAGAGATAATCAAATACATATCAAATACATGTGCCTGTCAAGGATGTTAATTATCAAGAAGGGTGCTATTTGAAAATAAACATTGAAAATCAAATGGAACTATGTTTGCTGTTATTTTTATGTCAATGGGAGCTTTAGCATAAATGAACATTGAAAATCAAGGGCAAATTTTTAGGTAAGCTTGGTCTGCGAAAATTTGGTGGACCAAAACAATCAGACATATAAACACAAGTAGGGCATATAATATGACGCTTACAGTTAAGTTAATGATAGTGTCGGTGTATTTTTTTTATTTACGCAAGGTTTATACAAGACATCCTCAAGAAACAAAAGCAAATGCAAAGTGACAGGAAATTTTAAAACCTGACAGAGCTGTATAATTGATTTAGCATGTCTTCCTTAGCCTTGTCAACTTGGCAAAGGACAACTGCCTGCTCAAACAATCAACCAGCAAATGCGTTAAAAACGTTGATAAATGGCAAGGAGAGCAATAGGGGAAAGATAATAACAAAAAGCTAACCTTTGGTACATTAGCAGCTAAACTATTCAGAACAGCTTCAACATAGCCACGTACTTCTTGAGCCATCCATCGGAGTTCTTCCTCAGGATCAGCAGGCCTTCGAGCCATTGTATCCTGATAAAGGATAAAAAAACAAAATGAGTAATTTATATTTATATGGTATAGGCTATTGATTGCACATGAGAGTAACAGCTATGAACCAACGACACACCAGTGAACCATCAGAGAGACTATGCCTCATGGTAGTAGAGCCACCCTCAGATGAAATCAATACTTGCCCTCCTTTCTCCCGTATAATATTACTTATTTTATTGATCCATTCAACCTTATCAGCAGTGCTCTCAGCCTTTAAAATGACAGCACTATGTGCTGCAAGAAAAGACAATTATGATTAAAAGTATTCCGAGTGCTCTATAAAAATCACATGGATAAAAGGAGCAGAACCTTGAATAGCATATTAACAAGAAACTTTACCTTTCAGAACAGTTTTATATGGAATTCTGGAAGTAATCTTAAATACAAGGCTGGGTTTTTTAGAATCAGGTCCATTGGACTTCTTATCCTTAGAGCCTTTTGATGGAGGATCCTCTTCCTCAGCAATTTCTTCAACACTGCACTCCTGGATAATAAATAAATATATTGTTATCACTCACCAACATATATAATGAATCCATTCAAATACCCATTAAACCAGGTTAAGAATATCCCTTTATATTACTTAAATTATATATTCTCCGTCCCCAGAACTCTCATGCAAGCTAAACCATGACATAAACCTGATAGAGGAAATATGCAGTTAATGGCAATCTACACACCTCTAAAGTAATAACACCACGAAAGTTTCTTTCCTCTTGCTTTTTGGTGTAACCAAGCTGTGAGCCAAAACAAAAAACTATCCAAGTAAACAACACATTCAGCAAATTGTATAAGTAGTCAATTTTATCTCTCAAACCAGCCTAAATCAAGGGGTCAAGATGCAAGAAAGATAAAAGAATATGATGATACACAGTTCGTAAACTTATATGCATTTTAAAATAACTAATATCTAATTCACATGAAATCCAAGTACCCAAGATTTAAGAGATCAACGCTAAAGATTAAAATATGGAATTTAGGGGGGGGGGGGGGCAACTATGATGCAATTCCAGCAAATGCAAGTATAAATATGACATTCTGGTAAACAGCCGCAAACCTTTCCAGTCTTTGCATTCAGAACAAACCATCGCTTGCTCCAGCCATTTGTTTTAGCACTTTTCTTTAACAAATATCCTGCAAGATGGACTAGAACTTAGTTACCGATCATCAGTAATTTCAATTCATGAAATAAGAGTATTGGCATATGTTAGGAATTCCTCGAATGCCTTTCTAGGTAGGTCAGATAGTAAAGAAACAGGAATACCCGAGCTTAGGAAGTGAGATAGAACTACCAGAGATCATTGAGTATCTTAAACTATTTAAGTTTATTTTAGAAATACAGTAATTCACTTTCAAATATGCACGGTTAAGCCACTTTAAAACAGCAGAAAATTTGATGTTTGACCACATAAAATGTCATTCAACAGCCAAGAATTTGATCTATATACCATTCAAAATTTTCTTTTTGATTTACGCAAATCGCTCATGTCATTTATTCAATTCCTAAAATCTAACTTATTAGATGGAGACAAAAAACCGCAACAAATGGCAAGATGGGAGCTAAACCCGCAGTAAAAAAGTAATGTAGGAGAGGTGGGCAGACATGAGACTAAACAGATGGTTAATAGGGCTAAAACTTCAAGAATTCCCTTATAAACACTTGGTCATTTTCTAGCAAATTAACATCCGAACAATGTAACAATTCAAACTTAATAACCGCAGACAGTCCTAGTCCACCAAATATGAGAAAAACTGACAAGAAGCCCAAATACAACAGCTGCTTTACAAAGAAGCAGAGCATGGAATATACAGATAGACCTGCTGTTATTTCTCCTTCAGGACCAGCAGTCTTTAGACCAGACGCTTCTTGTCCTTCTTTCTCTGCATCAGATTTGTCCTTTTCTTTTTCTTTGTCCTTCTCCTCCTTCATTGATTTCATGCTTCCACCAGTTTGGGGGCTAGTCGCCTACAATATTGTAATTAGAAGAAAACAAAGAAAAAATTATGAATCTAAATTGGGGTTGCAAAGGTGCAGCCTCTTAGTTATTACTCCCTCCGTTCCTAAATATAAGAGCACTTTGACTTTTTTGGAGAATCCTAAGAAAGCAAAATGAACAATTTAATCATAACATATTTTAAATATTATTAGATCATATGTAAGTTCATAAGTCAAATAAACTACTTTAGTGAAAAAATTTGGGAAAATCAATTTTTAATTACCATATTTTGCTTTCTTAGGATTCTCCAAAAAAGTCAAAGTGCTCTTATATTTAGGAATGGAGGGAGTATTACAATTTGAAAATTCAAAGTAACAATATAGGAGCACCTACCCGGTTAAGTAAAGATTTCTCGGCAGCATGCCCTTTCTTTGAGGACCCCATTTTCAGCTCCTCCTCACGACGCTGCCTTTCCATCCTAAAGTAAATAGCACAGAACAAATAGATAATTATTTCAGACATGGAAGAACCTATATGTCAACTTAAATTGGTCAGCCATCTAAATAAGTATGCTTATTTAAATATTCCAAAATGACCGTTCTATGACAAAAGAACACATAATCATCAGTGACTAACATGTCAAACGTAATCATGTTTGGAAGCATAGACATAGCAAAATAGATATTACAACTCAAGTTCTAATCATATCTATCAATTACCTCCTTTGTACCAAACGAATGAAATGTTGAGGAGGCACAAAAGCTCGTTCCATATCAACCAGTGCTACCACCATTTTCTTTGCTTCATTTTTAAACCCTTCAAGTGCAGCCGTTGCAATAGCCACCACCTTGTTAATTTTAAAAAACATATCAGGATTGAAAGAGATGTATCTCACCCAGTTGATGCTCTCAAGAAAAATAAATTAAAAGAAATAAGCTTTAATTGGCAAACAAAAACAATCGCTAAGTAGAGAAGGAAATATAACGATGAGTTCATAACCATACCTCCCTCTTGAAAGGAGGGTATCTTCCTAAACCAGGTGTGGCATTGGCTGAAGCTGAAACAATATCTATCAGAACCCGATGCACCTGAACCACCACCAAAAGAATATATTTTAATAGCCATAAGATCACATATACAAACATAATTCATTGGGAATAAACATATTTTAATAACTACCACCTGAACAAATTTTTGTAATTTACGGAAAATGTTATACCAATGAGAACATTTAAGTTAAACTACTTTAAATAATATAACTAGACAGAATGACAGATGAAAGGAGTAATTAATCTACGCACTTTTTACAGTTGCAAACTGAACAAATTTATAGATATTTTAAGTTGGATAGACAACATTAAACCACTAAAAACAAGTGACAGTAAGGAAGAAGGCAAACATGGATACTAAATGTAAACTAAATATTTGAACGACAGGAAGAATGATACACAGCAAGCATTAATATCAAAAATTTAAAGTAATCAAACCAGAAATGGATCGAATTAAAACAAAGTATAAAACATAAATACCTCATCCACACAAAGCCGTGATGGTTCTTTTGCAAGCTCCAGAACCCCTTTAATTAGAGATCTTAATCCCTTTTCAGGGGAGATAAGATAAGGCTGATAACCATCAGCTTCTAGCACAATCTAATATGAATAAACAAGTCAGTAGAAGTAGTAAAATTTGAAGAAAAAATGCAAAACTACACATGCACAGAGGTAAGACAAAATTTACCCTTTTCACATTGTTGATGTCAAAATGCCGATCTAAAGGTAATTGCTTCATTCTATTAGGAAAGTTCCCCTCAAAACTTGCAACAATTTTCCATCCAGCTCCCTGCAAGATCATTCATTATAAATGTAAAAATATGCACAACGTACAGAAAATAGATTTATGATTGGTAAAAAATGTTCAATTCTACTTGTCAACGATCAACAAACGATGCAAAAATAATCAGAATAGATTTATAACATAGTAAATATTTTACAAATTCAGTAGTGAGCATGAGAATGATTTAGGATTGACGTGTCAGAAAGCCTGTATCTAAACCTCCTGTCAGCCGATTCTTGGGGGAAATGGGTTTGAAAAAGGATATTTCAACACAAAGTAATCAAATATGTGATTACTTAAACCTCCCAAAATCTGCCCTCATAATTAAATTGGATATCAAATCATAAAAAAAATCATAGACAGTGACTCAGATGAACTGAGATAATTAACATGTAAACACAGCAAACATGGTGCAGGAGAGATTAACATTCCTTGTAGCAAATAAAATGGAATGGTATAGTTTAAAATGTATTATGAGGAAACTCACCTCACCAGTGTTAATGTGTTGTAAGAACTTATCTTCAAATTCACGACAAAGTTCCAGAGCTATGGCACGTGTACCCTCAGAAGTGGTAACCATTTTCTCACCAAGCCTCACCAATTCGTCTTGAATTATACTAGACTTCCCTTGTAACCTATGATTGATGAAATATTTCATTTTCAAATACAATTCAAATGCACTATCAATGTGAGTATAACCAAACATCCTCTTCAAAAATCAACGTCAATCAACTTATTCTTTGCTTCAAACATTTCTATTTTAACTGGTACATGGAGTTCATGTGGAAAAGGATTAAACATAAAATTTCATCAAACAGTTTAAAAAAAGGAGGAAAATCAAGATCTTCACGGTGACAACAATTCAATGTTAACATAAGAGATAAAAAACTCCAAACTATATCAGTAACTTCAGTTGAGTTGCCAATACCAAAATAATCGTCTGAGAAGGTAAAAAGAAATTGATGCATCCAATTATTGATAAAACGTCATTTTTACATATGCAAATTACCCTGATAAAAGGTTAGGTAGCCTGAGCTTCATACGACTCCGAATCTGCTTTGCTAAAGCATCCACCAAAGCTATCCTCCCAAGTTTACTTGGAGGAGCTCCAGACAATATTGATTTAAGGCTTTCAGTCTCTGCTCTCCATGCAGTTTCCAATGAACTTTCAGAACCAGTAGATCCAGACTGTGCTGTTGCTATTGAAACTGATTGGCCTATTAAAGCAACCCAAGGTATGTCTGATGCTTTTGCAGGACCCTTATTTGATAGAAGTGCTTGAACTGCAGCAATAGACTTTTGGTCTGATGATGCTTGATCAATTTTACTTATAATACCAATGGTCCTTGTACCTACAACATGATTTTATAAGTTTACTGCTCTTTATTCAATTTATGAAAAGATAAAGCTCAAATAACTCTAAAGTAACAGAGCTACACAATTGACAAGAGAAATAAATCAAAACAATATACCTTCCCCATCACATTCCTTTGCAACTCTTAAGGCTCGAGATGAAGCAATTTCAGAGGCTTGAGCTGCAGGTACTATAACTAGTAAAATGGCATCATTATGCTCTGCATATTCACTAATCTGTGCAATGAACAGTGCATATAACTTACGAATTTCAATATCATTTAGATATAACTTATCAAAAAACATAATCGTACTTACAAAACAAAATATAGGAGTAAAAAGCTTAAGATACTCTATTCAACTTCTAAAGATTAAAGTCCAAGCTAAAATAATCTCAAGATCAGAAAACCATATGAAAAGGGCAAGCTGCCATTTACCATTGATTCATCCATAATGCGCTGATCAAGTCCAGGTAAATCAACTAACTTGAGCGGTGGCGCTGGAAAGACAAAATATTAAAGTGAAAAGCCAATTATAAACAAGGAGAAGTCATGCCATGACAACAGTGGTTTGTTAAACTATCTAATTTGGCAAGTATAAAATAGAGATCATTACTGGGTGCAAATAAAAGACAACTTTCAGAAAACATCTAATTCAATGTTAGTGTATATTCATTGCATGAAGCAACCGGAAACTCTTAACTTCCAGCAAGAGCCACCTTCAGCAATAAGAACATTGAGGGGACCAAGCTTCACAGCATCAGAGGTAAGTGGCATACTCATGGGTTATAAATAGTATAAGATGCTTAAGTTTTATGCAGACATATTGATTGAATTGAAATAATAATAATAATAATAATAATAACAATAATAATAATAATAATAAATTAATAAGTTTCAAATGGCACATTTTAAGTAACACTGCACTAAAGCAACAAAACAAAACGGAAACCAGAGAGCAGAATCAGAATGTTGCTGCGCAAAATCCCTAAGTAGCTAGCAAAACAAGCTGAGTTTCTAAACGCAACAATGGTAATAACTATCGACCATTACTCAACAACATACCTGTGCTTGTCCGTAGCTTCAAATATATTTGATCTCTAATTTTTCCTGAGACACTTTTACTCAATCTATCCTGTAATGAATGTCGTAAAGCACCTGTAGCAATCAAGCAAAGCATATAGAAACCTTCAGCAGAAAAGAAAAGCGCAGAGTATAGAATATAGGCCACTAAATACAAACGGGAAAACAAAATAAAAATGTCAGTAACAAAAAGAACAACAACCCCCTAAAAGAAACTTTGTTACATGCACGTTGCATGCAAAGATATTATGAAATCAACATCCCAAAATCATTCTGAATAAACCATGCTTGGTACCAACAACAAAACACAGTTCAAAAAAAAAGAAACCACACAAGGAAATAGAAACTAACTTGCAGAAACTTGCTGCGACTTATTGTCAATCTGCAAGACAATTGATTTACTGCTCAAGGAACCATCTTGCTGTAGATCAATGCATATAGGAGCACGTGTAGCACCATTTTCACCAGTAGGCTGGGAACAAAGAAGATTTTCTAGAATAAGACATGTATGTAAAGAAGACAGTGTACCTAAGGTTGAATGAAACTAAATGAAACTCCATAAATCCAACTCACCAGAACAGGATGTCCAATCAAACTGTTCAAAACAGCAGACTTACCAGCACCCTAAACAATGCCAACAAAACAAAGAAACAAAGTGAACATACATCACCTTAAGCAAACAGAAAAAGTAGCATCAAAATATCAAGGAAGTATATAGCAAGAGAAAAATACAGAGCTCAAAGATAAGTTCAGACTAATAATAATTCACAATCAACGACTGAAATTCATTCTAATTCTAAGTTCCTTCAATACAAGGATACAATTTTAATGCTTGTTCATCGTGTAAATACAGAATAACTGTTTAATTATACAACAAGGCACCTTCTTAAAAATTAAGTCATAAATTCAACTAATCCAAATTTTATTGCCAACAAACACACTATATGATTGTTCTGTACAAAAATCATAAAAGATCTACAAAAACTCAGATAAAAATCCATTAGCTCAAACAAATTAAAAAAAAAAACACAAACAAATCCAGCATATTCCTTCAAAACCAAACAAATCCATAAAGTAAGTCAAAAGGCTTTAACACCAAACTAAACTAAGTACTCACAACGTTGCCAAGTGCTACAACATTGAGAAAAGTGGAAGGCCTTTTGGAAGACGAGCTTGAATTCGATTCATCAACATCTTCATCAGCAAGCACAGAAGCAGCTTGACGCATCGAATCAGCAAGCTGAGACAACTCTTCGATCGCCTCCATCAAATCAATCAACGATCGTATAAGAGTGCAAACAAACAGATCGAAAATCGAACCCTAACAAGTGATTCAAAACGATCTGATACGATAGATTATCAATTAGATCGTTGAATCCACAAGGCCTAACTTGAATTCCACCAATGAGATTCGTGACAGTGAAATGGAGAGAGGAAATTTCAAAATCGCACCACACGTTCTCACTCTCTCTCTCTCTCTCTCTCTCTCTCTATGTTTAATAAGCTTTTTGAAATGCTTCTTTCTTCTATGGGGTCGCTTACTTTGAATTTTGAATCTTGATTTGTTTTTTTAACTGTTCTATGGTTTTTACTGTTCACTTGTGGTAAATTAATTACTGCTGATCTCTGTGTGCAGAAATTGTTACTCCCATTGCCATTTACTTTCTTCAGCTCAGATCAGATTTTTCGTGTAGTCAATCTAGGATGTGAGATTAAATTTCCGACAAAAATGGAGTCTTAAAATTTGTATTAGGGAATATTTTTAATTTGATTAAAATTTAACAAAAAAAATCAAGTGTGAAGGGAACCGAATATATAGTAATTTGACAATTTCTAGTTAATTGTCTCAAGTGTCAAAAAAGTCAATTAGGTCCTAAATATAAGACCTAATTGACTTTTTTGAAAAATTCTTAAAAAAAGTAAAATAAGTTAATTATAAATTGATTTACCTAATTTTTTTCCATTAAACTTGTTTATTTTACTTATAAACTAATGGATAATCTAAAATTATATCAAATATGTCATGATTTAATAGACTATTTTACAACTTTAACCTCTCCAAAAAAAAGTTATCTAGGTCCTATATTTAGGATCAGAGGTAGTATATTCTTAATTAATTATAAAACTTATTTACCTCGTTTATGTTTTTATCCTCACTCTCTTGCTTATTTGTTATGAATCAGTAATGAGAGGTATAATAATTATATGAAAAGTTGAGAAAAATTAAAAAGAGTTTTTATATTTAGGATCAAGCTCGATCATCTAACTAAAGATTTTCATATTTAGATCCATCAATCGCTCAACTTTCACCCCATTTTTACTACTATTAAGTATCAATGTCGGATCTTCAATATTTTTGTGGGTATTTTTGGGAATAAAAGACAAATTTTTAAATTGGATGGCTTCGCTTAATTTTTTTGGATATTCTAATAGTTGTTTCGCTTAACTTCTTGGAAGCTTCTTGTTATTGCTGATTTGCTGTGAGCCTGTGATGAGTAATGGAGTTTTCATGTTTGCAGTTCAAACCATCATATTAAATTCATATTTGTATTAAATTTATATGCTTAGTGTATTTGAATTATAGTGTGACTTTGTATATTATTTTTTACAATCAAAAGTAGAAAAAATTATATGTATTTACATTATAATCGAAGAGTCATACATAATTTTATAATGCATCGCACACAAAAAAGACACATCTATACATTCAAAAGATAATTAAAATAGTTACAAAAAAATTAAAAAAATGTCATACACTCCCCTTTATTCCATGAAGGAATGGATGTTATTCGCCTAAAAATCATATGAAGAAAGCTAGCAATGAATAATAAGATAGTGATGCCTTAGAAAGAAAGAGAGATTAGACTACTAACATTGTATCAAGAGGGTAAAAGGTTGTAAAATATGGAAGATGATGCCTAAAATATTAAAAATAAATGCTTTATATAATGAATTGCTTTTTTACCCTATAACGGTTCATGTCATTGAAAAGTTGAACTAGGGACAAACAATCGTTTTTATTTTAAAAAAATATTAATGTACACTCTTATCCCTTCATTTTATTTCTAAACATGGCTTCAGATGTTTCACTTTCATAAAGTTCTCAACATTTTGTTGGTAGCAAGTGGTTTCTTTTTTCTTTTCCATAAATTATTACCATTGCTTTAAATCATAACTTATTTCACAACATTTTTTTTGTCAGAACCTACTTCACTACATGACATTACATGACATGTTAGTGTGTGGTTATGCGACTACCCAATAATAGCATGTCTTGTGAATATTGAACACTAGAATTAACTGCTATAAGTTATTTTAATTTAGACGTTGGTTATGCGTTTGATCATTACTAATAAATAGAGAAATATTTGTTCATTGAAAATTTTCAAAAAGAATGTTTGATCCAAAAAATTTCAAAAGAATTGCTTGATATGGTTATAAAATGCAATGTTAGAAATTTTAATCAAAACACTGACATTTACTCCGTAATAGCAACTATTTTGATTACATGTAACTAAATTGTAGTTGTTAGAAAAAGGAATAAAGGGCAAATTTTACCCATTAATTTGTAATTTGGGGAGTGAGTACCTGAAAGGTTTTTAGGGGGCAAATATGCCCTAGAAGTTTTAAAAGAGAGGCGATTTTGCCCCAGAGGTCAAAGTTGTTGACTATTAAATTGTTGAGTTAGCTCTAACATATTGTATCCACCTCATGCCACATCACTTTTCTATTAGAGCCAACTTAGCAATTTTTTTGTCCACAACTTTGACCGATAGGGTTAGTTAACGAAAGGGCAAAATCGTCCTCTTTCAAAACTTCGGGAGCATATCAGCATATTTTACCCTAAAAATATGCCCAACCTTAATGGCTTTCAAATTTCTTTTGGCTTAAACTGCTTAAACTTCGGCTATTTCCCACCAAGTATATATGGAAATATTCTTAAAAAAAGTTAACAACCTTATCTTATCTGAGTTACTCTAGCTTATGCTCCCACCTGCTATATGTATTCAACAATTCCTAGAAAACATCCACTAATGAAAACTGCCATGAGACTACATTCCCACAAACCACCCTACTAGTTTTGAAAATTAAAGTACACTTTTAAATTAGGACTTATATTTCACGAAAATACACATTGACATTCTTTAGCAAGAAACTACTCATTCCCTCCCAATTATAAAATTAAGAACTTTTTACGAGAATGAAAGTTTCAATGTTAATAGCATAGTTGCACTTATTAGAGCAATTGCTAAACACACACACTGAGAATAGTTGCTCTAGCCTTTTGTAAACATATGCTAATTTAGTAGCTGTAAATCCTTTAGGCTGCTCCATCTTTTTTATTAACTTGGAGCTATTGTAAATTGCCATTTATCAACATATATTTCCTTCCACTAAAAAAAAATTAAGGAAACAAAGTACTACCTCTCCTAAATATAAAATCACTTTGGCTAATTTGGAGAGATTAAGGAAGACTTTCAAATGAATTAGGATTACATGATCTCCCCAAAATACCCCTCACTTAAATTTAAAAGACAAATAGGGATTTGAGAGAGAAGTGCCCAGCTAAGAAGTATAAGAGTAATTTGGACTAAAATTGAGACAAAATAGAAAGTGACCTTATATTTAGGAAATTATTCATTCCCCACAGTGATCTTATATTTAGGCAGCGAGGGAGTAACACCTAAATTTAATACTAAAAAAAATAAAATCAACCAAAAGGGTTGCGGCAGAGAGCAGAGCAGGGGCTTAAAATAGGTGTGTTGTACAGAAGTTTCCAGATTTCTACACTCAATCTCTCACCAACGCAGTACTCTTCACTTTCATTCTTTCTCTCAAGTCTTAAGCCATCAAGTTAAATCAAATCAAAGTTTTTGTTTTTTTGTATTGAAGAATTGATTGATAAAATGTTCAAGAAGGCGGTGGAGGCAAAGTCACACCAGAGATTATCCGGTGCTGATCGAAAAAAGTTAAAACGAAGCATCAAAGATAAATTCCCCAGGGCCTCTGATTCCGATATCGACCTCTTGCTTCCTCCCAAGGTATTTCCTTTTATTTAGTTCACCAATCAATTTTTGCAAATTAACTTCTTTTTCTAATCACTTGTTCATACTTTAGCCCTTATTATAAGTCCAGCCACCAAAAATACAATTTTATTTAATGTAAGGCCATTTAATTTAGAGAATTTTGAATAATAAGGCATATGTAATGGTGTAACTAACAATCATTGGCATGTCAGAATTAGTTAAGATGGACTTATATTAAGGAACAGAGTGGTATATTTAAACGTGCTATGAATATATTATTATTATACTAATCTTTGATGTGAAACTTTATGTGATGTCTACAAGTGAAACACCATCCCTTCTTGTGACTATTCAATTTTACGGCTGTGGAACGAAATAGATATTATACTTATTTGCATGTTTTTTTTCATCTGGAGGTTGAACTTATAGATATTATGCTACTTTGTAATGAAGTCATATAAGTTATTGTGTTGCCTTGGATATACCAGGCAGAAATAATAGTGGAAAAGTATCAAAATCGTGTCCTTGTATATGGTGTGGAGGGAGGCTTTCCTATGTTTTTTGATGTTGATGGACGGGGCTCAGACATATTCCCCACAGGTGTGTCTTGTTTTTGTTTTTATTTGGGCCTTGATTCTGCTAAGCTTGCCTAAGTTGCTCTGTGCCTGTGAGGGTCGACACGGTAGTCTTTTCAGAGATGATATTATGTCCGTGTTTCTTTAGCTTATTTTGGATTTTCTGTAGACTGTAATAGTCTTTTCATAGTTGATGTAATGGACTTGTGCTCTATGTTAAATTTCTTTGCCACATTTCCTTTGCAAACATGGTATGATTATCTAGTAAATGCGGCCTCTTTTATTTTGGCAAATTCTTTTCTATGTTCCTTTTTATTTTCCAAAATCTTGTGAAAACATGCATTGTGGGTAGTAATTGTATTTGCATTTCATAGCAAAGTTCTGTTTTGAGTATGCTTCATTTTCTGTTTGTTTAATTCCGACCTCGTTTTGTTACCAAATTAGTGACTTTATGCATTAAGTTCCCCCTTCTTTAATTTAATATCCATCTTTTTGCTAATAAACTGTTGACTGCGTGGATTAACTGCCCACTTCCTTAATTTAATATCCAGCCCTTTCACAATTTTACCGACTGAGGAATGTATTGATTATTGAAGCTTCTGATATAAGTTGCAATTGACCTATTCTGTTTTATTTCCTTTTTGAAACTTTTCCTAAATTATGATTGGTTAAGCAAATTTTATGCCCGTTAATCTGTTATGATTGAGCTCTGAATAGGTTAATTTTTTTTAGCATTCTTTTATTGGATTTAGTCCTAAAGGAAATGGACATTTAGTGTGTATCTGCTCATGCTCACTTTAGCATATTGTCTTGCTTTTCAATTTTGCCGATACAGTTTATGCTCTCTGGAAGGTTCCTGAGCTATTGCCTGCTTTCATGTTGAAGGGTGGTGAGGTTTCTCGGTATGTTATAGGTGGAGCAGACTTGATGTTCCCTGGTATATATGTACCTCCTGAAGGTCTTCCTTCATTTGTAGCAGGGGAACCATGGGCAGTGAAAGTGCCAGGAAATCCTGCTCCAATTGCGGTAATTTCTAATGATTTCTTTTTCATGTTGACTGTTGGTAGATTCTATAATTAATTCCTGTTAGCTGGAAGTCATTGATTTTACTATTTGTATTACAATGAAGGTTGGGAGTACAACCATGAGCAGTGTCGAGGCATTAAAAGCTGGTTTACGTGGGAAGGCATTGAGAATAACTCACTATTATGGTGATTTGCTTTGGCAAGTATATTAGGGCCCTGATTCTTTGATTGATTAACTGTTATCAAATCCGACACAACTGACATTAAGTTTTGTCTTTTCTTCTTGGTCCTTGGCAGGGAATCAACTGAGAATTGTTATGTGCCTAATACTGGTTTTTATGAGGATGCTGTATTTGAGGATCCCTCGACAGTATCATCTTTTCAGACTTCTGATTTAACTGAGGGTGACTATGGGACTTCAAATGATCAAAAACAGAATAGTTCTGAAAGTATTGACGGGGTGGAATCTCTGGATGTAAATGATGCTCCAGCTGACTCTGCCCATGCCTTGACAACACCAAATGATGCTGCAAATGATTCCACTAATGAATTAACTGATGGTGTGGGAGACTTGAAGTTGCAAGATGTTGACTCTTTTGATGAGCCTAATGACCAACCTAGTCTTTCAACTGCAGACATAGATTCTATGTTGGATAAGTGCCTTCTGCAGGCATTACATACAACAGTGAAAGATAAAGACCTTCCAATGCCTGGAAGCACTTTATGGTAGAATATACAATTTTCATGCTTTGAATACACACTGAAAATAGAACTGGTTATCTCTATTTATAACCATAGCTCCAATCTACCTAACAACTGTAACAGCTATATTGTAACTAATTCTTGCATTATTATTTTTCATAACATAGGCACTTATCCCTAAACAATGCAGTGCAGTGGGTGTAGACATTTGAAACAGTATGTTGTGGCTATTGAAGATAGAACATGTAACTAGGGAAACAAAAACTTAGTCAAGTGTTATGTGAATCACGGGCATTGTTCTGTAAGAATGAAGTTCCATTTTCTTCATTCTTTTGTAAAATTACTTATCATGCCCTCTAATCACATCTAGTTGGGATAAGGCTTTTTTTTTGTTGTTGTATAAGTTGCACAAGCTGTTATCTAAGGCATTAGCTAGTTAGGTAATGGAATAACAAAGCATGCTGGCTTACAAATCGTTTGTACAATGTCTAATTGTGACTTCAGATTACTAAAGGAAAAATGTGTCGTACTTCAAATTTTAGAAAGCCTGATTATTCTTTCCCTTAATACATGTTTCGGAATGTTTCAGGTCAAATCATGTGTTGCCATGCAGGCCTTCAGGGGTGACTTTAGACATAAAGAAGTCGTCTCACAAGAAATTGTCAAAGTGGTTACAATCAAAATCCACCTCCGGCTTGGTGTGTTATATATTAGCGTCTCTTATTATTATTTGACTTCTACTAAAGATGTGAAATTATTAATTCATCTAAAATACCACTTCGAGATTTACATATTTTCATACTGTACAGATTTCAGTCAAAGAAGATAAATATAAGAAGGAGGCTATGCTGTTATCAGTTAATAAAAACCATGTTGATTATGCTTCCTTCAAGCCAGAAAAAAGACCAGCTCAGAAAAGTGACCAACCCAGTGTAAATGCTGCTAATGAAAGTCGCTCTTCCAAAACTCTTGAAGTAGCTGAAATATATAAGCCAAGTGTTCATGTGAATCCCATATTCTCAGCGGTAGAAGCAGACACTGGGAAACTTTACAGTGCTTCTGAGGCTTCTGATATTGTTTTCAAATATATTGAGAAAGAAAATCTTGTGAAGCCAACCAATAAATCCATTGTGGTTCTGGATGTAGTATTATGTGATGCCCTGTTCAAGGGGGTAATTAAAAAGGGAACAACATATCCTACAGAAATTCACAAGAAAGACTTGGGATCAGCATTCATAAGTCGTATGCAAGCTCATCATGTTGTAACAAGAGGAAGTGAACAGGTGGTTCGTAAAGGTGCAATCAAAACAATTCAAATAGTGACTGAACGGCGGCAAGGAAATAAGAAGGTCACCAAACTTACTGGTATGGAGACCTTTCTGATAGATGCTGAAGCATTAGCAGGAGAGCTGCAGAAGAAGTTTGCTTGCAGTACAACTGTTGCAGAATTACCAGGTATTTGTTAGGCAAAATAGAACAGTACCTTTTCTATTGCATATTCTCTGCTTGTTACCTGTAAGATATATACCTTAATGTCATCTTTGTTACAACCGAAGAGCATTAATTCCGGTATTGTTAGTTTGTGGTAGTTATTAGACTCGGCAAGGATTTGTCCCAATAATAAGGTCTGGTAACGGGTCTTGCATGTATGCAAGGATTTCTGTATGAATTCAGAGAGTGCGAATTGAATTAGAGTCTTTGGGCTGGGAATTATACACCAATCTGAGCTTAATTTTTGAACAAGACCTTTTTTCTGATTCAAAAACTAAAAGCTACTCATCAAAAGTGGGAGTAGATCGCTTTTACTGTTTTGGAATCCCCTTTGCATGGTTAATTTGATGGTTAGTGCTGGCAGTGTGATCTATTCTTGAGGGGTCAATACTAAATTTGGGATTGGACATATATTTTACTGTCGGAAGAAAAAGGATTTCTTTCATTCTTGAAATGTTTGTAGCCATTTTTCTTTTAAAGCATCTAACGAGTTCTGATGTATTCTCAGAAGAATTATATACTTGCAAATAATTGGTTTCTACTTGACAAATGTGATTCAAAATATTTTTCTAATCTTACTCAGACTAACGCCTGCCTTACCATTTATGGGAATGGTACCCTCAGTTTGCTTCATTTCTTTTTCATCTTGCTTTGACTTATGTTGTTGATCGAATGAAGGTTCTATATTCATCTTAATATCATCTGAAATTTGGGAATCATTCTCTCAGGTAAGAAAGGGAATGAAGTCTTGGTTCAAGGTGGGGTGATTGATGACCTGGCAAAGCATTTGATTGAACATTATGGAGTTCCAAAGAGATTCATTGAGGTTCTTGATAAAACAAGAAAGTGAGCTTAAGATTGTTGGATGTTTGCAAATGCTCGTGTTTTGGGGGCAGTTTTGGGGTCCATTATGTTTGGTTTAGGGGACAATGAGGAAAAAATATGACATTCTCCGGAAGAGCCTTGTTATTTATACCTTCTCCAACAAAACCATTTTGAATCAACAAATTAGTAGTGTTGTTTTCATGTTTCTTCCTTCTGTTTTTACCCTTTCAACTAATTTATTTGATTTATTCATCTAAATCAAGGCAGTTTTGGAGTATGTAATAATTTGCTTGGATTTAAGAGACTGAATGGATAATTTGCTTAGGTACAAGTTTAGACATTCAAAAATTCAAGGTTGCTTCATGCACAATATTTTTCTTTTTCTTTTTTTTTTTTGATAAAAAGACAATTTCATTAAAATTAAAATGATTGCAAAACTAAGACTCACTTATATATTTCTATATAAGAGAGTCTGTTATTAAAGTGCATGCAAGAAAAGAAAGAGCAGACTGAAACACAGAAAAAGTTAGAAAATAACAAGCATAATAAAATTGGAACCAGAAACAACTAACACTAACCAACTCTATTTGAGGTAGATATATTTGCATCGTAAGGAAGAGTAGATTGAAGAAGTGATCGCCAAAAGAGAGAGAGTTAAAGCAGATTCATGATCTGCAGGGAGCTGCATATAAGTTATGCCACTACGAAGTATAACTCTATACTTCACGATGTTGTCACCCAAAATAAGGTGATAGATGAAAACAGAGAGACAATTTCCGTAAGAGTCTTTGACGACACTCACAACCATTTTAGCCAAAGGATGCAAAGGAACCCGATGAAATATGATCATCATAGTTGCCTCACATAAAGAACTTTGGCAACCAATTGAACTATGCCTTAACAGAACACCTTCTACTTGATGAAATAAACAAACAAAGAAACAAGTAAGAAAATAACACCAAGAAACCGGGAGCAGCATTGCAGGATGGACCTCTAAGTAGCTGCTAATGAACTTAGAGGTCCTCATCGTGATCATCCACTCACGCAGAACTTTTTGTCCGCTAAAACCTAGACTTTGAAAGTGAATGTCAACCCATGCATGGTAAAGGTGAGGTGTGTTGTGTTGAAAAAGAAAGTCATCCCATAACCCTTTCCAAGACGAGTTTGGATTTGTTGGAGAGAAGGTCTGCTTCAACTTGTTAAGGCAAAAGAGAGAGAGCATAGGGGAGGACTCTCAAAACCAACCAATGCTCACTTCTTGGAGTTAAAATGTGAACTTTCTAGTTGGTGTCATTCAACCAAAATTAGTGTTTACTTGGAGAGTGTTGGTGTAATGTTGTATGTGCATATGTACACACACTTTTAGTCATAAGGTGTTCTTTCATTTATACAACAAAGTATGTACTGTAAAGCTATATTTCCTGGGAGCTACTATAACGAAATAGCCACTCCTCTTCATTAAAAAGTCGGTAGGTAAAAACCTGACGAGTTGGCGTGAGTGGTAAGTACTTCGTTCCTATAAACAAGTGGTTAGTATACGTAAGTGGGGATACTTTTGGAAAACAAAATAAGTCAATAGGTAAAAATGCTTTTTTTTTTAATTCCTAAAGTGTTTTAAATGTTGTAGTTGAACTATGTACTACTCTGATAAAAAAAAAACTATGTACTACTCGTATAATTGTTCCAACTATTTCTTTATAACATTTTGATGGAATATATCAAATGAAGAGGATTAAAGAAGAACATTTTAGCCATGATTTTGAATAGCAATATTCAGATAAAAGATAGAAAAGAAACAAAATGTAACTTCTAAGTTCTAACCATCCACGGGTCGTATCCTAAATATGCAATCTGATTATTAGGAAATTGTTTTAGTCCTTGTTAGGAATTGAATTTCTTTATCTTGTGGATTTAATTATTCTTTGCCTCCAGATTAAGTACAATTTTTTGGTCAACTCTTAATTGATCAAATTGGCTATACATGATTTTTTTTTGGACAATGGCTACACATGATTTTATGTGTGTGTGTTTGCTCTTTTTTTCTCCTGTTTACGTGATCTTATATTTTAATATACTAAATGATTAAGAGCAAGAGCGTTCTATAAAATGTAATATTTATTAAATATAAACTATAAAATATAAATATCTAACATATATTTTCCACTGCGAATTAGTTACATTATTGGAGTTAGAGAGTATAGGAGTATTATTAAAACAGTTACTACTATTATATTATGGTTGTTAACTTGTGTGATGTTCATGCCTAAAGAATATGCAATTGTTTCTAGAGCCTTGATTAATTCTTTTTTTATTTTTTTAAAAGAATTTATTCCATACACTTTCTTAAAACATCTCATTGTTCAATAGTTAGAGCTCTGTTTTTAATGTTTACAAATTGATATTTTTTTGATATACACAGTTACATTTTAATGCAAATATAATTTGGTAGTAATTCCTCTCAATTGATGCTAACTCAGCTTAGTATTACTAAAAATTACAAGAGTTTAAATAATTGGTTTATTAAGAACATTTATATTATCTAATTATTATGTAGGGTCAATAATCATTTTAATCAATAAACAATTATGCAAGTATCCATGTAAATAATAAACATTAAATGGTATCAGATTGATGAAGAAACAATAAAAAGTTATCATATTAGACAATACCATCAATTTCCTTTGAATACCGTTTGAAACTTGCCAGTGATTGACGTTTTTAGAAATTAATTGACTGATAGGACTAATATGGTACTTTTTTTTATTGTTTGTTGATCAATTTGATACCATTGGTAAAATGAATACTTGCATAATTGTTTATTGGTCAAATGACCAATTTACTTTTTTATTGTTTTAGATATTGATTGACGGTCAACCAAAATTAAAGTTCATTTACGAAAATTTATTTAAATTAAATTTGAACTGCTGGTTTTTATAAAATTTTGATATATATATATATATATATATATATATATATATATATATATATATATATATATATATATATGACATAAATTATGATATATAGGTGTTCACATGAAATATCTGCGAATGGTGTTACGTTACGTGCATCAAGGAGATTGTGGAAAAAGTAACCCAAAACACTTCTTTGTCAATACTACCGATAAAGAATTGCAGGAAGAGTTGTGTAAGGTATTTATTACGAAACTCGGGTTTACTCTTAAACTCTTTGGCAGAATCTTTCAGTTTTCTGTTAATAGTTATATAATTACGTTTGTAAAAAAGTATTGTTATTATGTCAATTTTAAGACCACAAAAAATATAAATTAAAGTGATTATATTCCTAATCTTCAGAAGAATATTACTTATTCTTTGTTTGAGTGGCATATCATTACTCTCGTTTAAGTCATTGTTTCAATAATGCATATATTCTTTCAGGGAAATTACTATTTAGCCAATTATTCTTCAAGTTAACAAGTAACCAACTTACACTTTAAATATTTATGGATAAACCTCAGTCATCAATTATGTATCCCTTCAATTAAATTTTCATGAATATGATTAAATCACCTCGTGCCTTTTTTTTTCAGAAAAATCACCTCATGCTTTGAGTTATATGCATATGAGATCCAAAAAATTATATATATGTATATTAATAATGAATAAAAAGAGTTTTGCATAAATTTAAGAATGCAAGGAATTAAAATTTTTTTAGTAACATAGTTTCAAAAGTTGAGATTATATATCTTAAGGAATATGTAATTTTTCCACATTTTTCATTTTTATTCTCTCTTTTAAAATTCTCTTCCACCATTCTCTGCTAAACGCATGCTTCCTTTGCCGTTTTCTTTTGCTTTTTACTGTTCCGAACTCTCATTCACTGTTCAGAGTTGTATTTTTTATATCTTTCTCTTGTGCTTTGAGTTTTTTTCTCTATTATTTTATGCCTCCTATTATAATTTTTTCTTTATATCAATTATCTTGCGTGGCAACTTTTTTTGCTTTGACCAGTGGATAATTATATCTTCCGTCGTGTGCAGACTTTACACACTTTTTCAGTGTCTATAAAAGCAAGTTAGCTTTCGTTCCTCCTTCACACACTTTTGTTGCTCAGTTATATCATTTCTTTCTGTGGTTGTTTTTTTCACAATTGCCTACCGATGGAGAGTGTTCAAGAACCTGTTGCGCTGCCTTCACAAAATGTTATATTGCTCCCTGATCTTGTGGAGGGTGTTTGTGTGGATTATCTGCATCTCAAGATTGAGAGGATCATATTCAAACAAGTTATGCAATACCCTCTTGGAAGGCTTGGTCCGATGCAAGGTATGGAACAACTTCAAATTGTGGTTTTTGACAAAAGCGTGTGTTTTTTGGTTTCTTTCTTTCGTTTATTATTAATGTCTTCTATCATGTTATGATTTATCTTAGTTCACCGTTGTTGGTTCACTCTAGGTGTATATTTTTTTTGTGTCAGTTTCGCCGTCGCCTGTTGATCATTGATGATGAGCGAGTTATGTCCAGATTTTCTCCTTTTATCGGTGAGGACCGATCATTGATGATGAGCGAGTTATGTCCAGATTTTAGGTTGATGCTGATCTAATGAAGCCTATTATGGTCCGAGAGTTATTATTGTTCTGGTTATTTGTTAGGTCTTTTTGGTGTTTTGCCATTGTAGTTGTTGTTGGTTAATTCAAGTTTATTATGGTCATTTTGTCAGCGGATGTGTTTCCAAGTATTATGTAAGTGATGTGTAAGAGTTGTATTGTTTACTTTTGGGTTTGCATTTAAATTTCGACTTTAGTGCATGGTAGACCTGCATGGCTATTCTGTCGTTTGTAATATCAATTCATATCAATTATTAATTAGTTTTATGAGATCATTTCGTTTTACTGTACATTGTTTTGTGCACACGACGGACCCAACCATTCTATTTTTCACTTACTCAATAATGATCAATATATTCACTAATTCATCACGTGACCAGTAAATTTAATCGCTTATTAACATGTCTCTTAAGCCTCTCACAATGGGAACAAGTAATAGAAGATAAAGTTATATTGGAATAGTCATCTTTCATTGAGGTGACAAACTATTATTTATCCTGGTGACATGTGGAGGTTTCACCGAATCTTAGACTAATGTGATATTTTTGGGGAACTTTCTTGACTAATTTTAAAATTTACATTATCAAACATAATTTATCTTTTTATTTATAGTTTAGTGGCCATATACAGGTTGCATGTGTGTGGTTGGATATGAAAGTATATACGTGTTAATACTAACAATTAATTATGTGCTTGATTATTTGTGGGTGTATATAAAATTAGTATTTATTTGCCAGCATTCTGTAATAATTAAACGCCATGTATATATAGATTCGTTTTTCACTCAAAATATTTTTTTTGAGTGTTTTCCGTGTGAGTCACAAAATATTGAATATTAAGTGGCTCTATAACTGTATGAATGTGATTAAGCCTTTATCTATGCATGTGTTGTAAAATATATAAAAAAATTTGTGCCTTTTCTACTAACTCTTAGAAATATCCATTAATAGTGAATTGAAATATATATTTTTCCTTTTTAAATTTTGCTATTTAATTTCAGTAATGCAAGAAATTATATAACATTGCAAATAAGCTGAAAAAATATGTACCTTTTCTACTAATTCTTAACAAAGACAACTTTTTTTCTGATGGAACAATTATGATGAACATTATTGTACATTTTGTACTTATCCTTACCAAGTGGAGGTTTACTTTGAATTTTATTATGAGTCTGGCCGTAAAGTGCAACAAATATTGACATTTGTTTAAATTAAGTTGATATATTTATGATTTAACTTATTCATGTTTGCTACTTTTTTTTTGCATGGATTGATATTCACTATATTTTGCCTTTGGTTTACATGAAAATTTTTGTGCCCAAACACTGTTATCCAATATACAAAAATCGAAGCTATTAGTTATCTTACGGTGTGGTTTGGCTTTATAAATATTTCATCTTTTCATTGGTCTTTGATGGTCTATGCGATAGTTGTGTTTCTTTTGTTTTTATTATCTTATCTTATAACTTATGAATCATACATTTCATTGTGACTATGTCGTTTGCAAAGTTAGCTTCTATATTTTTCTTTTAGTCACGTTAAAGTTCTTCTCTTTTTGTGTGCTGCCACAACAGGGTATGGTGTTCATGTCTTTACGTATTGGAGTTATTTGTGTAGGTTCCTTGTGTTTGTTGATATATATCCTTTCATTTATTGCTCCTGCAAATACTGAAGGATGGAAATTTGCTGCAATTCGTGCCTTGTGTTCCTTCTCTTTACATTGAATGCAGGCCATAGTCAATTCTTTCTTTACGCCAAGTGTGGGTTTTCACTTGAATCATAGAAGAGTGTGTGTATTAATTATGTATTCATTCACCAACATATTTTAATAATTGTTTGCAAAAAAAAATATTACCATTTATTAAGAATATCCATTGTTAGAAAAGTGTAATAAACATTTTTTTGGCATATAATTAAGATGCTTAATGTAAGTACTCCCTCCGGTCCCTAATGTAAGAGCCCAAAATTTGAATGGTTTTGGTCCCTAATGTAAGAGCTCACCCCACATTCTCTCCTCATTTAATGCATTTTTCCTACTTTACCCCTAACTCTCTTTCATATTTATTAATGTTTATGTATTTCTCTCTCTTAAAAATACCATAATAAATATGGGCAATTTTGAAAAAGAAGCATTAACTCCAAACATCCAACTAACATTCACATGTTTTCTTAAGAAGCTTTTTTTGGCTGCTAGCTCTTACATTAGGGACCGGAGGGAGTATTTCAATTAATTAAAAGATTAATGAAAATTATATTTAAAATTTATACCTATTCTTCTTACTATTAAAAGGGAGTGATTTTGTCACAATTATATTGGAAAAAAAATATATATTTTCACAATTATTAATAAATGCCTGGACATGGGTGGCCATAATTATTAACTTTAATTTTAATTAAGTTGATATATGTATGTTTTTACTTATTTGTGTTTGAATCTGTTTTTTCGTGGATTGATATTCATTGTACTTTGCTTATGGTTTACGTTATAAAAATTTTTGGCCAAAAAAACAAATTTCCAATATCGAAACTAGTACAAAAAACAAATTTTTGTACTTTGCTTATGGTTTACGTTATCATTGTAGGCGTTTCATATTCTTCATAGGAGCATAGTGCCTATGCCATAATTATGTTTACTGTTATTTTTATTATTTTATTTCACTTTCTTGGTAATGAACCATAGATTACATTTTGACTGCTTTGTATGTAAAGTTAGAGTGTATATCTTTTATTTAGTCACGTCAAAGTTTTTTTCTTCTGTGTCTACTGCCACAACAGGGTATGACGTTGATATCTTTTGGTGTTGTTGTTAGTCATGGTGGTTCCTTGTGTTTGTTGATATTTATTCTTTTATTTTTGGCGAAGACTTGCAGGAAATCATGTTTTATGTTTTGTCACTTCACAATGAATGCAGGCCATATTCAATCTCTTCTTCACTCCTTTGGGTTGTCCTAGGAACAAATCTTTTAAGTTATCGTGTATCTTTGACATTTCAGAGTATTGTTAAATTGCATTCAATGCAAATTCTGACATTTGTTCACAAACATGCAATTCTTTGAACCTTTTACTGCGCTTTTCAGAGCCTTTTCCCTGTCAACGTTCATTCAGAGTGTAGTTTCTGGTTTAAATGTCTTTGAGTATATTCACGGTATGGTCTTATGACTTGAAGTTGCAGGAGTCTTTAGTGCAGGTTACTTGTGTTTGTTGGATTCCTCGTGTTGTTAAGTCGCCGTAAAATGCATACCGCATGGCAGAATGGCTGCGGTCATGGGAATGTGTTGTATGACAGTTCATGTAATGATGTTTTCTTGCATGCCGTTACCAGGTAATTATTTTTTAGCATGGATATATGTAAGGCTTTTATAGTTCTGTTAAGTCACAATTAATGCGAGTTGCTTTCTTTTAGCCTTTGCTGACCTTTTGTTTTTTTTCAGAAGTTGTCAGAGTTTCAATTCATGCACCAAAACTTTTGAATGTGCTGTCATCTCCATTCAAAAAATGTGTGTTTAATTTCGAAATTATAACATTTTGCACGTGTTACTTATAATGATTTCTTGATAGTTTTTTATTATCTAACCGTGTTGCATGCATCATATTTTTAGCTGGTGTTTCATTTTAACAACTACATTAAGATTTATTTTTTATGATTGATAGTCTTTGTTTAATATTAGAATAGTCCAATTGGTCCTAATGCTTATGTTAACTTTGCTTGATCTATTTCCCGCTCATTTTCCTTAGGATATGTGTTTTCAAATTCTTCAATTTGCCTATAAATATCCTCTTTACCATCGAGGGATACATGTCTTCCATCAAGTTCCTTTCATTACAGCTTTTTACATTGTTGAACATTCACTCTTGCTGCTGGGATGGCTTCTACAACGACCTTGAACGGCCTAAATGCAACGAAAGATAGATGGTCCATTGTAGTTCGTGTTCTGCGTAAATGGAACGTGTTTAAGAAGACTATCCCTGCTGAGTTCTTTTGTAGCACAACGGTTCTTATTGATCGTGAGGTATTGCCCTACTATTTAAGTTTCATTTGTCCTCTTTCCTACTTATTTTGTACTTTTATTTCTTCAGTCAACTCAGGTTTTTTATTTCATGCAGGGAACGAAAATTCAAGCAAGCATTCTGGGGAAGGCTCTTAACAAAAAACTGAATGGTCTCTTGCAAGAGGATAAAACATATTTTTTCTCTAACTTTGAAGTGAAAGAAAATTCCAAGGACTACAAGGCCACACCGCATGAATTTAAGTTCGTCTGAATTATGGTCTCATTGTAAAATTTTTCATTTATCTATAAATATGAGATTGTTTCACGGGAAGTCTGCAGAGGATATTGAAAGATCCGTTGGTTCAATGAATGGTTGCTTGATATTGGTGAAGGAAAAATTGGTGTTGGAGAAGATGGAGTATATGATATTGATATTCCAAATGAACTATTGCTTCCTCCATCTAATGATCCTATTTGTTCAGTTGTTGATGCTATATATAAAGACTTGGCCCATAATTTAGCCAATGGTGAATATTTCACAAGCAGAGCAATTCTTGCTCCGACACATGAGTTGGTTGATCAAATTAATGAGCATATGTGTTCTTTACTTCCCGGTGAGGATGTTGAGTATTTAAGCTGTGACTCAATTTGTAACTCCACTGCTGACAATGATATGTCTGAATCTTTATACACAACAGAGTTTTTGAACTCTATTAGTTGTTCTGGTCTCCCTCCTCATAAGTTGTCATTGAAAGTTGGAGTTCCTATTATGCTATTAAGGAATATTGACCAAACACAAGGTTTATGCAATGGAACACACTTGATTGTTTCTAAATTAGGGATTAATGTTATTGAGGCTATTACTTTGAATGGTTCACACCCTAACCAAAAGGTTTTATTGCATAGAATGGATATGAACCCATCAGAGAATAAGTGGCCCTTTCACCTGCGCCGTCGTCAATTTCCTGTGTCCTTAAGTTTTGTCATGATGATTAATAAAAGCCAAGGACAGAGTCTAAATGTAGTTGGTGTTTTTCTTCCTAGACCGATTTTTACTCATGGGCAATTATATGTTGCATTATCACGGGTTAAGGCTGTAGATAGGCTAAAAATATATATTCCAGAAGATGTCTCTGATGCAAGGGGCAAAACAAAGAATGTGGTGTATAAAGAGATCTTTCAAAACATTGGCAGGTGATTTAGGTACTAATTAATGGATGTATTTTTTTATACTGTGTTTAGGAAATAAATTGAATCTTATAGCTTTCATCAACTTAATTACATTATAGTAGGTATTTTAATATTATTTCCAATGTTACATTTATTTTTCAAATAGTTCTAGGTTTTATCATCCACAATTACAAGTTTTGTGAATTTAGTGGCTAATCCTTCTATTTTGTTTCCTCTTGCAGATGAAGTCATTTTTTGGGTGATCACTTACCTTATGCGCCTTTGAAAAATGTATGTATTGATGCTAATTTACAACGTGTTTTTTTTTCAATACTCCATTCATAATTATAGTTCATGTACTTATGGTGTTCAATGAAATTTGTTTTGCAGGTATTGGGTCATGCTTCATTGTGAATCTTATTAATTGCCATCACTTGTATTGTTAGTTAATTAATATTCATATAGTTTTCTGTCTAAACTATGGATTTGTCATATTAATACTTTTGTCTGTATCTCTTTGATTTGGCTATCCATTATTATATATGTTACCTTTTTTTCAAAAAATCCGGTCAACATATATTATTGTATTTTTCCTTTTGTTTTTGCATGTTATTTTATGGAATATAATTCACGTTTTTTTGTGACTAATGTTACAATTTATTCTAACATTTTCATATTTATCTATTGTAATAAATATTATATCAGAACTATTATGTAGTACTTAAGTTGTTTGGATTTTTACAACAATAAACTATTTTACAAGAAAATTTCTACCCGCTCTGGCCGCGGGGGTTATCTGCTAGTTACTTTGTAAAACATGAAACCAACCAATTATATTCCCTATCTTATAAATCTCTTCCACCTACTTGCTCACAACGCATGTTCTGATGGTCGTTTTCTTCGTAAATTTACTGTAGAAAATATGGTTTTACTGTTTGCAGCTGTGCCGCATAAATATTCTTTAAAAAACGTGATGGGGGGAGGAGAAAAAAGTGCACATTCTTTTCGACTGAAAAAATGGAAAAGGCAACCGGCGCATTCTCTTTCTTAAAAAACATAACATTAGAGTTTCTCATTATTATTACTAATTCATGAATTAGTCCTTGAATGACTACATTATAGTCTATATTTACTTTTATTGCATGTTTATTATGTGGAGTTTATTTATTTTTGGTGTGGATATAAGTTAATGCTTATCATAATTGATAATTTTTGGTGTAATTGATTACTTTATGTCGTTATTAATGTAATTCATATTACTACTACAAATATTTTACCTGTTAACTATCACTGAATGAACATTTAATATATTAATAATACTATAGAGCTTTTATATTTTTTTCTGTCAAGGCAACTGTGATGTTTATAATTCAATTCAAGTAGGTTGCTTGTGCCGGTCATTGTGTTTTTTGTCATGATATGACTTCTTATGTCGTATTTGTCCATCAGATATTGTCACGACCTGCTGGGCAACACCAAATCTCGCTGGTCTCTTAGTATTTAAGATGCCCTTTGAGGCTTTCAGACTTCATCTTTTTGCTTTTTCCATTTCCTACATTTCTTCCTCTTCTCCCCTGGTCTTTTTGCTAATGGATTGTGATGTTGATGGCGACGATTTCCCCTCTTCAAAATCTGTCTCCATACCTGATCTCTCCGACGGTGTGTGTGTTGACTACCTCCATTTGAAGATTGAAAGGGTCATCTTTAAACAAACTGTGCGTTACCCACTCGGTAAAATGGGACCGACTCAGGCAACAGATCAGATTCAGCTTGTGGTTTTTGACAAAAGTGTATATTAATCATGACTTCTTTCTGCTAAAATGCGTGCTATTTGTTTAACCTTTTTTTTTCTCATTAATCTGAATATGTCCTGTCTTTTTTTGGTGCTTTATAGTTCCGTCGCCTTTTGTTGGTGGTGGACAACGAGCGGATCTTGTCCAGGTTTTCTTCGTTGTTTGGTGTTGAACGCACTATTTCCATCAGCCACTTTGTTGTGTGCAGGACTCCGGTTTCAGCTGGTTCGAGGGTGTTCTTGAGGTTACAATTGAATAGCATTGTTGGCCGTCCCTTTCTTTCACTGCCTCGGCATTGTTTTAATATTGTCACCGTACCTCAAGTTGCTGCTGGATACACTGATGGGTACGGTCTTTTCGGTTAGGAATAAGTTTTTTACCTTTTGTTTCCAAGTCTGATTCTTTTTGACAATGCATTATTGCATTTATTTTTGTGTTCATATGACATGTGTGTGTGTGTGTGTGTTTTCATATGACACATACACACCGGCGCATGTGAAGAGATTCTCACTCCAATTTTTTCCAGATGTTTGTGGTTTTTTCGTGACACTTTATGAAAATCCAATAGTTTTCAAGCCTGGCACGTTACAGCGAGAGCTTATTTTGGTTTTGGAAGATCGTTCTTCTGTTGGGTTAGTTAGTTTGTTGCGTTTGGAATTGATTTTTTATTGTTTTGATTTGCTTGATTCCTATTGATGTTTATATTTCCAGTCAAAATATTCTGATGAATTGTTCCTTGACCGGTTCATGCGTTGATGTTACGCTTGAGGCATATAAGGCCGTTCCTGCTGGTAGCCTCCCTTTTGTTGTGATTCAGTATGTTGTAAGCCAGCCTAATGAAAACGGTAAGTGGAACTCTGTAATATATTTTGTTGTTCGTCTTTGGAATGTTGTTAACCCTATTATTGATTTTATTAGGTGCTTCAACCATTCATTCATATCTCAATGGAACATATGTCCACTTCAATCCTCCATTCCCCGAAGTTGTTCAACAGAGGATAGCTGCAGTTGGTCGTCTGGATCGTCCTTCTGCTGATGGGTTTCTGCCTGTGGTCTAAGTGTAGGGTGAAGCTGATGGGATCCTTGACTCATCCTTTTGCATCCTTTTCATCCCTCTATAAGGCGTTTCCTAATGTTGTCGCTGATGTTTATTCTGTCTTTTGGTTGTAATTTTACTGTATCATCGGTTAGAGTTTGGATATCTAATGTTTATGGATGTGTTTTAAATGTTCTTTGAAGCCTGCTTGTGAGTGTGCAAGTTGTTTGTTGTTTAACTAATGTATCTTCTTTCGGGACAATCTATCTTGTGTGTTCCTCTTTAATGTATGGACGCTGACGATTATGTTTCTACAGTCACAGTAGCTATGTGAATTTGATTGCACAGATTTTGTGCCACGTGCGTTTATAGACAATGAGGTTCATTTTATGGTTTGTTTATTGGTTGCGTTTTTCAACTAATAAGTGTTAGTAATTAGTTACTTCCTCCGGTCCTAAATATAGGACCTAGATGAATTTTTTGCATAATCCTAAGAAAAGCAAAAAATAAGTTAATTATAAATTGATTTACCTATTTGTTTCTCTTAGACTACTTCATTTTACCTATAACCTAATGGATGATCTAAAAAGGTAATAAATGCGTCAAGATTTAATAATCATTTTCGCAACCTTAATTTTTTAAAAAAAAGTTATCAAATGCGTCATGATTTATGACTAATGATATGTTAAAAAAAAGTTACCTAGGTGTTATATTTATGACCGGAGGTAGTATAAAAGATATTCCAGTTAATGATAAATTTATTTGAGTCACTTTAGACATTATTCACTTGGCAATGCACTATTATAAAATATAATCTTACCACAAAAAATATATTAACATTTAGATGATATGTTATATAATTAGGTCTGCGCACCAAAAATATATAAACCAAAAAATAATCGGGCTTGGTTTTGAATTTATTTGAAGATGTAGGGGAGGTTTTTTTTTTATTTATTATGATCATTCCATTTTCTTTCCATTTCACAAATTATGCCTGTTTGCGTGTCTTTTTCCTATATACCTCTTTTGGCGTTGGTCGAACCTGTTGTTTAGGTTATTTAGTCGTAAATTCCTTTAACATATCATTAGCTAATGTAATTTAATAAGACTTTCATTGATCGAATTGATAACACATGTAATTTAATCATTTTTTTGAGTGATCTGAGTTTACTAATACGATGTTCGTAGGGAATACTTTTCTTTTAATTGTAATAAATACAGGATTGGTTGATGACATTTGAGTTGGATTGTCTAACGTTTAATCTAAATGATTTATAGTTATGGTATAGCTTTTAATGGTCCAGTTAGCGCAAATATTTCATGGGCCTGTTAACGCAAATATTGGTTGACACATCTAGGTGAATTCTTTATTTTTTAATGTGGAGTTTACTTGCCTATGACAATGAGTTCTAATTTTTTTCTTCTTTTTCCCCACGTGCTTTTGTTTTTTCAGTCACTGTTGCGTGTTGTATGTCCAGTTATGCTGCTCTGATTTATATTTTTGGGTGTAGTTGTTGCAAGGTGTCAATTCAAACCGGCCCGTCCAAGGCATGCATGTATTTGTCAGACTTTTTGTTTGGTCATTTGTTATAACTTTTTTATTGTAGTTGTTGGGATGAGTCATTTCATTATGCTCTTTTTGATGCCATGCGTGCATATGACAGGCCTTTTTTTATTTGAGTTTTCGCTGACAGGCCCATACCATTTTTTATTATGTCAGTTGTTGCACGAAAGGAAATCTTTTTGTTTGGGCCAATGTCACATGTTTTTCTTATTGCTGGGTCAACTAAAGAGATATTACACATATCTTTTGGGTGGTCTGAAATGTTGTCAGGTGCAACTTTAGTTGTTGGAAGACAGAGAACGATGGGACGACACGACACACTTTAATGCATTTTCTTTCGATTGTGTTCACTGGAAGCAGCTTTACTTCTCCATTGATTTGATCAAGAGAGGTTTGCGTGGAAGTTTTACTATTTACTTTGCAGGCTTGTATAGGTTTCAAGGTCATGCCTTATCTCATTTATTGCTTGGTATGTGCCCTGTCAAATTTTTTTTGTGTGCCCTCCATAATATAGTCACATTCCCCCCTCATTGGACGTTTACCTTTTATACTAAAATTAAGTCATGATTGGTTGCGTATAGATTATAAAAGATGTGTAGTCGTTTGATTAGTCATGAGCAGTCACACGCCTTAGAACCCATTTCTTCTTTCTTTCTGCTGTGGTAGTTTACTCTGTTGCTGTCGCTCTTCTTTGTCCAGTGGTTTCATATGCTTCTTTATATTTGAACTATTTTTTCAATTAATATCTGGACTGGATGACATGCACGGAGTTCCGTATGTGTCTTATTCCGAGTAAGACAGCGCCACACTAATGAAGTCTTATGTGTAGGACTACCACTTTACCACGTGTGTCTGTCTTCTTCTTTTTCGTATATTTTAGTATGCTATAGAATAAATAAACTAAGATATGTTCAAGTGAATAATATATCCTGTGGTGTGGTCCACCGCTTTGTGGTGATTTCTATTTTTTTATATGTTTTTTTTCAGAGTCTTATTTCTTCGCTCATAATTTCCCGCACTTGGACCACCTTTTCTGATTTTGAAATCATCTTCGCATCCTATAAATACCCATGCATGCCATGTTGAGCTCCTCACCAAACACCCTTCTTTGTGTTCACTCATCTTTCTTGGTTGCTGTTTGATTTACCTTGCAATGGCAAGAGCAACTACTTTGAACGCCTTGACTAAGCTTAGTGATAGGTGGTCCGTTGTGGTACGAGTTGTCCGTAAGTGGACAGTGTATAAGAAAACAAATCCTGCTGAGGGTTTCTGCACATCCATGATCCTTATTGATCAGGAGGTGCGTGTTTAATTGTTTCCTTCGAACATATTTGTATTCTTTTCTTAATGTGCGATGTGGTTTAGCTTAGGTATATCCTTTTTTTTCCATAGGGAACTAAGATTCAGGGCAGCATTGTTGGAAAAGGTCTTTATGAGAGATTTCATGATCTAATACACGAAGGAAGGACCTATTGCATTACCAACTTTGAGGTTATTGATAATGCAAAGGATTATAAAGCAACTCCTCACTGCTATCGCCTCCTCTTTTCTGCTGCAACTCATGTACAAGAGGAAACTACTGAGGTGAATGTTGATTCTCACCATTTTATTCCTCTTCCTGAAGTGGCTGGTGCTGAGGAGACATGCTATCCAGACTATTTTGTTGGTAGGTTCAACTTCGAGGCAATCAAAGATAAATGTGCGTGCATTGTGTTAGTGCTCAGTTAATGTACTTTATGTCTTTTTGAAGCAAATGTGATGGCACTTGTGAAGAACTTTGGAACTTTGGAGGAATATGAGAGTGGAGAAGGGAAAAAGAACAAGCTGCGCATGACTATATGTGACTTGAGGTTTGTTTATGTCATGTACGTAGGGAAATTTAAATGGTTTTCATATGTACCTGAACTTTTTCGTGGTGGTGTTTATTGTGAATTTCAGCGGTCTGGAGGTGCAGTGCGTGTTATATGATAGGTGTGCTGCACGTGCTTTTAGGGAGAAGCCTACCAATCCTACTGGGCCAGTTACTGTTGTCCTCTACTTTGCCAGAATAAGCTTCAACGAGAATGGTATCTTTACGTGCACACGAAGTTACTGCTATATTTTTTTTATGTTACTTCAGTGTGCATGTTTAACCGTCTTTCACCATATGATGTTCTCCTCTGTCTTAGGTTATCCGCAGCTTAGCTCATCCTATAATGCTACACGTGTTTCATATGACTCCCAACTTCCAGAGGCACTTGACCTTCTGAAGAAGTAATATTTTTTATTACATTTGTGTTGGTGTTCATTATCATTATTTATTGCACAATATTTACGTTTTCCCTTTGCAATTGTTTTTTTAAGAGCCATTTCACTTGGTTTCGGACCTCCTTCAGTCTTGGAGGACTGTGTTCTTGACTCTGGTAGCTCCTCCGCGTCTCCAGTTCACACGCGCAATCGCTACAGGGTTGACTTGGATGATATAGGAAATCAGGCCATTGTGAGTATAATGGCCATTAGACCATGATACCAATCAGGTTCCATCACAGGAGTCTAATGCGTTTTCTTTTGTAGGGGAAGTTGTTTACAGTTGATGTGACTGTCCTTAAACTTGAGACCCGTCACGGATGGACCTATGATGGATGTGCCAAATGCAGCTCTAAGCCTAAAATGGAAGGCAATCGATTATATTGTCCTGGATGTAAAAAAAGGCCTACTAATGTGGAGCCAAAGTATGATTTATTGTTTTTTGGTTTATCTCGCTGGACATATTACCTTGTGTTTGACTTGTCACATCATCCATGCCATTTTTTAGGTTGAAGGTCCATTATTTGGTGGGTGATTCAACTGGCAATGCATCAGTTGTGTTTTGGGATAAATTAGCCCAGGAATTACTGAACAACAATGCTCCTGAACTAAAGGCAAGACTTGAGAAGGTGTGCCTCACTATTTATCTAATGTAGTCAATGGATATTTTCAGATTTGTGTTTATATAGTGCTGTGTTTTTCAGGAAGGGCGTGACTACGATTTCCCTGTTGAGTGTGATGATGTTGTCGGCAAAAGGATGAAGCTTGCTCTTAAGAGAAATGAGTTTAATGACAAGTATTCCTCTTCAAGTATTAGTGTCCAGCAATTCACAGTTTGCAGGAATTTACTTGACCAATTTGATGTTGTTGCTGTCCAGGTATGGTTTCTCTCATTTAAAGAGTAGCTGATTATGTTCCAAAGCATTCATTTTTGTAGCACAAGTGGTTTTTCATATCATTGCCTGGTTGTATTTTTATATTTATCTATCAAGTGTTTCTGTGTTATATGTATATTCTGTGGTGCTGAGAAGTATGGTCACATGTTGCCTATCAAGCTAAGATCTTAATTTAAATGTTGTCGTTTCTGATATAATACGTTTATCTTTTTTCTCAAGGCACCAACAAATGTTCCAGTGGTTGAGGCCATTGATCTTGCTGGGGATGTTTCTCCACCAATGCATGAGGTGTAGGAGGAAGAGTGCTGGCAAGCGTCCTGCTAAAGACTGTGACCCTGAAACTGAATTACCAGATTGTTCTACTCCAATTGCAGCTAGGAAAACTCTGAGGGCTGTGAAGAAGGAGAAGTAGGAAGCGATCAACCTGTGGTTCTGAGCATTGTCGTGTGTCTGTATTAGTTGTTGTTGTTTCTTTTGTTAGTGTTTTTAATATTATGTTTAAATGTTGCTGTGAGCCCTGCTTACATGGAAGCAATATTATGTATTAGTGCTAGTGTTGGCTGTAGACATATAGGTCTTTTTTTGGGCAAATATATTGCCACGTGGCACCTTTGATCATCCATATATTGGTGTTCTTCTGGTAGCCTCTTATTATCTATTGTCATCCATTGTATTTTGGCTTCATTGAGGCTTGTACTCCCTTGGACAAGTAATGCTATGTTATGTTATATATGTTGTTGTTTTGAGCCGATCTTATTTTCTTCAAACTCAATTGTCTTCTTCACTTCGCAGTAACTGAAGTTTATCCCAATAGTTTATAAATATAGGCTTTTTTTCATGGCTGCCAAGTCAATACATTTAACTGTCAATATAAATATTGAACAAGACAAGTGTATGTAAATATATTAGAAATAGATTATGTACTAATATATTTAATAAGGCCATTTACATAAGTTACTCTTGACATGTCTATTATGGTCTAAATGCATAATTTGGGCTCATTGAAATATTATCTTTACTTTTGCAGACCAATTTTTTCGAGGGTGCTGATTTTTACGCTTATTAACATTTATATCAGCTTATAGGCATCCATAATTTGTTTGCCAGCCGACTTTTAGTTGCTAGGCAAGGTTGTGTTTGCTTTCTTATAACTGCATATTAGAGTAGCTACTAATTACCACTTATTTGGAATGCATATAATTTTTTTCGTAAAAATTCCTTTATAACTAATGTAGTTTTTTCATTAATGCTATTGTGGCACTGTATGTTTTGGTCTGATGGGAAACATGTAAGTTAACTATTGCAGACCAAAGTTCTCAGCTTTTTGAAACCCTTTAGTCTGCTATCAGCTCATAGTTATCTATATTGTTTTTACCATGTAGTTCTTTAGTTTTAAGGCAAGTTTTTGTTTGATATTCCATGAAAATATTGCATAATATTTTAATACCTTTAAATTTATATATTGTAGTTACATATGAGTTTGGTCTTGTGGACAACACGTTACTGCTGTATTCATGCACTACGTGAGCTACAACATGCCGTGTATTGGGAAAAAGTTAAAAAAACTTTTCAGAGCTAGAGTATAGTGATGGACAAACAACTATTGAGTATCTACATTGTCCCATGTTCCTTGGTAGTTGTGTATCTTGTGTGGCGGTGCACCATTGTGCCATCCATATCTTCTTTTAATTGTTTATCTCACTCACTCTTCTGCTTCTATTCTCTGACCAATATTTAAAAACGTGCCATTGTAGTGTCCAATCAAAAGCCTTGAAAGTGTCTTAGTCTTAGTATATATAGACTTCATGGGTGAACTTTGGTTTCACCGTAGTGATTATTGGCTTGCACATCAGTTGTTCTGGTATTCTCTTATCAACATATAGTACAGGAAGGCATTTTTTGATTATGCCTTCAAATACGAGTGATAGAGATTCTCCTACTTTAAAAAAGTCAGAGGGTAATTCATCTTAACATAGCAATGTGTGCTGCACTTTTATTTCATGTGATCCTTGTAAGATTTTTATATGTCCTAAGCATTATTTCCTTTTCTCTAGAAGATGCTGATCGTTTATCACCTGTTGGGCAAGTATTCAAGCGTAAAAGTGCCAAACTAAAAAGAATATTGGGCGACAGCAGTTCTGGTGACAGGCACAAGGGGAGTTCCTATGCAGCTTCTGGTAGTAGGAGAATATCACGCAGAACTACAGGTTGTTAAATTTGTTTTATCCGTTTTTCTTTCAGACTACTAAACCTGTGGGTTGACTTTACCGCTAGGTGAACTAACTATAATTTATGCCTGATGTTTATGCCATATGTATTTTCATGTCCACCAGTAATCCCTCAACTACAACCCTCCACTGAAGTCTTTTTGAGAAAGAGTGCCAGGCTGCGTTCCATCCTATCTATGAACAAGACTGTCAGTGATGAAGAATTCCAGGGGCAAGGTTCAAGAACTAATGTCTTAATTTCAGGTAATGCTAATCAGATATAGACTACCTTGCGTCTATTGTAGGCCTTTAGTGTTCCTTTGTATTTGATATGCAAGTATATTCTTGTCGTACTTAATATAGCAATTTCTGACTTGTACGGTCCTGCCAATTCCACTGTTGTGTCTGACAAGATTAGTTGCCCAGTGCAATATGCGAGAGTATGTAATATATACTTACTTGATACTATGTAACTTGATGATGAGTTGAATTTGGATTTTCTGTTCTTGTCAGCAACTATCATTTAATGATATAGTCACTTCGTCACATTTATTGTCAGTCTTAATTCCAACGTGTGTCTCTTGCATTTAATATTTCAAAGACAAGTTATTGTTAATGAATCTAATTGAGTGCAGACAAAACGGTAGAGTACAAAAATATTTCCTTTGACTTCGAGTACAATGATGATCTTGCGGATGCAATTGATTGTTCTGAAAATGAATGCGAATCAGGTTTGCATAGTCCAAGTTTTTGTTGTTTTGTTTCAGATTCTTTTTTTTTACTACCCTGTATTTTTTACTTGTCTTTTAATTGGGCAGATGATGACATGGAACCAATTTGTAATGAATTCATTCGAATCGGTGGCCATCGAAGTGGTGAGCGCGTTGCTGTTAACCATGGTAAATGTCGTTGTATCCTTCATAATGATTTTTACTGAATGTTTATATCCTCATGTGCTGTGAGGCTGCGAATATGCATTTATTTAAACTTTTTTCCTAATAAAAGGGTTGTTGATTCTTTAGTATTTATGGGTGATTAGGTTTGTCTTATTTTGGTTGTAAAATTTGGATAACACTCTTTTTCCCATTGTGACTATCATACAGCTTACGTTGATGAAGGAGACCCTGTTCATGTATGTAAGTTTTGTGGAGCACTATTTTGGTACAATGAAAGGGCCAAAATAGACAGCAAGAAAAGAAAGGCAAATGTTACCTCAATGTGTTGTCTACAAGGAAAGGTGGAATTGTCTAATCTAAGGCCCCCACCACAACAGCTATATCATCTTTTTTTTGATAAAAACTCAAATGATTCAAAAAAATTTCATTCAAATATTAGACAATATGACAACATGTTTGCATTCACATCGATGGGAGGGAAAGTTGATCATTCAATCAATAATGGAGGAGCTCCGTATAGTTATGTGCTACATGGTATGAATTATCATCACATTGGCAGTTTGCTTCCGCCAGAAGGGCAAAAACCGGTGTTCTCTCAATTGTATATCTATGACACGGTAAATGAGCTGCAAAATCGGGTGACTGCGGTGAGGTAATTTTGAATTTATGTTTTTTATTCAATTTTTTATATATATGAATAGTGTACCTAAAAAAAATGGCATCGATGTAATATTTTTTCTCGTGTTTAACAGCAACCATACAAATGAAGATGCCATTGATAGAGATATTGTCCAGAAACTTAAGGAAGTTTTAGATGATAATAATCCTTATGTCCAACAATATCGATGCGCCGCAGATCTTTTATCACGTCGACCTACAAGTGATCTTAGACTTTGTTTAATCAGTTCTAGACATCATGATGGTCGGCGCTATAATCTTCCTACGGCATCAGAGGTTGCAGCCTTAATTGTTGGAGATACAGATGCAGAATTTGGGGTTCGAGATATTATCATTGAATCTAAATCTGGTCCTCCTAAGAGAATTAGCGAATTACATGCATGTTATCTACCTCTACAGTATCCATTATTGTTTCCATATGGGGAAGATGGGTATCGGCATGACATTGAGCATAAGGAGGAGTCATTGTCAAGAACAAAGAAGAAGAAGAGACTTAGTATACGTGAATTCTTTGCATATCGCTTGATGGATAGACAGCATGAGATATCACTCTTGCTTCGTGCTAATAAATTACTACAACAGCTAATTGTTGACGCATATACTATGGTTGAGTCACAGCGGCTTCTTTGGGTTCAAACACATCAAAAAGATCTTAGGGCCAATTTATATGAGGTCTTGGCTAATGCGGCTGACTCTGGTGTAGTTGATGCAAGTTCTACTGGAAGAAAATTAATACTTCCTTCACCGGTGGTGCATGATACATGCTTCAAAACTATCAAGATGCGATGGCTATATGTCGTTGGGCTGGATATCCTGACTTATTTATAACGTTTACGTGCAATCCAGCTTGGCCTGAAATAAAACGTTTTTGCAAAAAAAATTCAATTAATCCATCAGATAGACCAGACATCTTGTCGAGAGTTTTCAAAATAAAGTTGAAAACATTGTTGAAAACTATAAAGGAGGAAGAAATTTTTGGAACTATTCGCGCAGGTATATTGACATTAAAATGCCTTCTTCTTGAAGATACTTGTCACGTTTTTAATCCCACACTAAAATATAATATACCTTTTGTTTCAGAGATATGTACAATTGAATTCCAAAAGCGGGGATTGCCTCATGCCCATATACTTTTATTTGTACAGCCGAGTCAGAAGATAACGACGGCAATGCAAGTTGACAAATTTATAGCTGCAGAAATACCAGATAAACAGAATGATCCAATTTTGCATGACATAGTTAGCAAATGCATGCTACATGGGCCTTGTGGTTATGCTAATCAGAAGGCGCCTTGTATGAAAAATAAGAAATGCAGTAAACATTTTCCTAAAAAATTCTGTAAAGAGACAACGATTGAGAGTGATGGGTTTCCAACATATCGCCGTTGTGACGATGGGAGAACTATCGAAGTCAACGAAATTGAACTTGACAATCGCTATGTTGTCCCATACAATCCTAAACTACTGCTGATGTTTGATGCTCACATCAATGTGGAGAAGTGCAACCAAACAATGGCGATAAAATATCTATTCAAATACATTAACAAGGGCAATGATTGTGTTGTTGCTGGTATTTCTGATCGTTCTCAACAAAAAGAAAACGCTTCCTTGGATGAAATTCAACAATACTATAATTGTAGATATATCTCTGCCTGTGAAGCTTCTTGGCGGATCCTCGGATTCGATATCCATTATCGATTCCCACCTGTTATTAGGCTAAATTTCCATCTGCCTGATCAACAATCAGTTATCTATTCCATGGATGAGGATGTCTCTGACTTGATAAATAAACCTCGTGTTTGTGAATCACAATTTCTCTCGTGGATGGCGTTGAATGCCCGAGACGACCTTGCTTCAACACTGACTTATGTTGAAATTCCACAGCACTTTGTTTACAACAAGCAACTTCGTCAGTGGGCCCCTAGAAAGAAGAAGAACAAATTTGCAATTGGCCGAATTTCAAGCGTGTCACATAACTCAAGGGAATTACATTACCTGCGCATTTTGTTAACAAAGATTCGTGGACCAAGAAACTTTAGAGATATCTGAACTATTAATGGGAAAGTATATGACTCCTTTCGACTTGCTTGTGATGCGCTGGGTTTACTTGACGATGACAATGAATTCATAAATGCTATTAAGGAAGCCTCACATTGGGCCAGCGGGAACCAACTACGAAGGCTCTTTGTTTCCATGTTGGTGTCAGGGTCAATTCAACGCCCTGAAGTTGTATGGAAGCACTGTTCTTTATTTCTATCGGAAGATCTATTCTACGTACCACATGCTTGTGTTGACTTCCATGGTAATTAATCCTATATTACTTCCTTTAGTTATTTTGTTGTTTTTTCTAACATACTTTTTTTTTAGGTGTCCCTCAAACCATTAAAGAGAATGAAGCTCTCTGTAAGATTAGTCAACTGCTAGGGCTATATGGAAAACATCTCAAGGACTATCCAACATTGTCGGTTCCAACTACATCATCCCCTTACAATTACACAAATTCTTTAGTCCAGCAAGAGTTAAGTCATGATATTTTGTCATTACAAAGAGAATCATCGAAACTCCTTAAATCTCTTAATCATGAACAACGACAAGTATATGACACTATAATGTCGTCGTTGTCCTCAACCTCAAATAACTTTTTCTATTTTGTTCATGGTTATGGAGGTACTGGTAAAACTTTTCTGTGGAATACATTAGCAACCACTATCAGAGCTCAAGGACATATTGTCCTTGTGGTTGCCTCAAGTGGTATTGCTGCGACATTGCTTCCTTCTGGTCGAACTGCGCATTCTAGATTTGCCATACCATATTTATCCATGAGAGTTTGACATGTGCTATTAAACAACGGACTGAGCTTGCTGAGTTGATCCAATGCACCAAGTTAATTATATGGGATGAGGCACCAATGGTTAAAAGACATTGTATTGAGGCATTTGATCGTACATTGAGAGACATAATGAAGTGTGATGTTGTCTTTGGTGGGAAATGTGTATTGTTGGGAGGTGACTTTCGCCAAATTTTGCCAGTTATTCCACGAGGTTCTCGTGCAACTATTGTTGATTCTTGCATTAGTTCATCAAAACTATGGCAGTTTTGCAAAACTTTCAATCTAACAAAAAACATGCGATTGACGTGTGGAGATTCAGCCAAAGATATTGAAGATTTGTCTAGATTTAACAAGTGGTTGTTAGATGTTGGCGAAGGAAATGTCGGGACCGGTGAAGATGGAGTTTATGATGTTGATATTCCCCATGAATTATTGGTTCCAAATTCAGATGATTCAGTTAATTCCATTGTAGGAGCAGTATACAAGGATTTATTAGGAAATCTCTCCGTCGCACAATATTTCACTGATAGAGCTATTTTGGCACCAAAGATTGAGTTAGTTGACCAAATTAATGATTACATGTGTTCATTGCTACCTGGAGATCTGCATGAATATCTTAGCTGTGATTCTATCTGTAAGTCATCTGCTGAAAATGATATGACAGATTCCTTGTACACTGTTGAGTTTCTGAATTCAATTAGTTGTTCTGGACTACCATTACATAGGTTGACCCTAAAAGTTGGGGCACCAATAATGTTGCTTAGGAACATTGATCAGTCTCAAGGCTTATGTAATGGAACTAGACTTATTATCTCAAGATTGGGTAAAAATGTAATTGAGGCAATTACATTGAATGGATCACACCCAAATGAAAAAGTTCTCCTACACAGAATGGATTTAAATCCATCAGAGAGTAAATGGCCCTTCCGCTTGCGTCGTCGTCAGTTTCCCGTAACTCTGAGTTTTGCTATGACCATAAATAAAAGTCAGGGACAGTCTTTGAAGCTTGTCGGTGTTTATCTTCCACAACCAGTTTTCACACACGGTCAGTTATATGTTGCTCTTTCTCGGGTCAAGACGATGGAAGGATTAAAGATTTAAGTACCTAATGATGAAAATGGTGTGAGAGGAAAAACTAAGAATGTTGTGTACAAGGAAGTGTTTGTGAACATAGCCAGATGATTTGCTTTACCTAAGAATATTTTGTTTAGTACTATTTCTTTTTGTTTGTGTGTGTTGCGTTAACCCTTTTTTTCGTTGCGCACTACTATTGTTTTTTATTTATTTTAATTTTCAGTTTAGTGTATCCAATATCACAATATATACATCATCTGTACTCATAACTATATTTTAAAAGTGCCATATATTTATGTTCTATGAATGTATATTGCGATATATTTGACCAGCATAATGACACTTTTCATACTTCACTGTATATTATCACATTAACTTTAATTGCACTACATTTTTTTATTCAACATTTGATTATTTTTTTCTACCCGCGCTGGCCGCGGGGGGTTACTGCTAGTTACATAAAAAATAATGAATGGGATTGTATCAATAAAAGCTCTGTCAACAAAAAAAAAAGAATAAAATTGATGCAGTAGATCTCTAAAGCCAAATATATTTTCTATTTTGTCATGTTTTAATTTATTGAATCATATACATAATATAAAGAAAATATCAAAGGTGTTGGTGATAGGTTAATTAGGTATTTCAATAAAAAGTTGGAGCAAACTAAAGGGAGAATAATAATAAAGGATCAGTTAAGAATATTTGGTTCATATTCTTCTCTGGGTACAGCAATAAGAACAAGAGAATCAAGGCCACTCGTTGTTTTCAAATTCTTTTTGGCACATTTAATTTATTAGAAGATACATTTCTTATTCCCCAATGAAAAAAGAAATATGTTATTATACTAGTCGTTAAGTTTTATTGTAAATTGTAATTACTTAACTTTTGCGTGCTTAGCATTAGGCAAAATTTTCTTATACTTTTAAACATTAAAAAGTATAATTATGTATATATAGGTTCATCAAATAAAAGAAAAGAAGGTCTGTATAGTTTATTTCTTCTTTTGAAAGAAGATTAGTACTTGTAGTTTTAAGAATTATAAAGAAAATAATAAAGTTTAAGAAAAATTCACACAATCCATTTCTTGAAAAATGCTATAAAATCCCCCATTGAAATAATTATTACCAATATATAGTACCTAAAATTCACATTCAAAGACAAATAATTTATATATATTAAATCATGTGTAAACGTTACCATTTTGCACACAATCAAAGATAAATAACATGTTCAAAATGAGTTTCTTAAATTCTGTTCCTCGATAGGAAAATGAAAGACATTTTACTATAGTTTTTTTTGAACTGAAACATTTTACTATAGTTAAAGATATTTATTATACATAAGCTGAAAAAGTGGTGTAATATCCTGCCCAAGGACACATGATATACCTTCGGTCAATTAAATAATTGATGGAGGATTTTAGGCAATTTTTCATTTCTTTTTCAGCAAAAAACCATATAAAAGAAGAGTCCACACACACTTAAAACTATAATTCCTCTCTCTGAGGTTCTAACATATGCAAAGAAAGTTGAAGTTATAATTTTCTCTGTCACTTTTTGTCGTCCTCCAAACAGAAAGATGGAAGTGAATGAATGGGTGAATGGATATTTGGAGGCAATATTGGATGTAGGAAGCAGCTCAAGGAAGGGGAAGGATGATGGAAAGCACAGAGTAATAAGGTTTGAAGAAGAAGAAAGGAATTTGGAAGAAAATAGTAATAATGGTAATTACAAGTTCTTCAGTCCTACAAAGTATTTTGTTGAACAAGTTATCGATAGCTTTGATGAATCTGATCTTTACAGAACTTGGGTGAAGGTTTGTATTTCTTCATCTCTATTTCTTTCACTTATTTATTTATATATATATCCCTCTTTATTAATTCCTTTCTTCTTTCTCTTTAATATTATTAGTACTATGGCCACTTTTTATAATACATTACTATGGCCATTTTAATCGTATGAAGTTTGGTCGTCATTATTGAAGAGTTTGGAATTCACTTTAACTATTGCTTAATTATTTTATAGTGCATCGATAATTTTGTTAGTTTTTGTTTTTTAAAAGTAATGGACCGGGTGTGTGTTATAAGTTTTCATTGAAGTTAAACACTCTTTTCTTTTATTATATTTATATCAAATTGAAAAAGGAAAGAGTAGTTTGCAATGTTTTTAAAGTCTTATTTAGATAATATATCTTTCTTTTTATTTTCAAGTTTGATATGAATTTTCTTTAAAAATTTCTAAATCAAAATGTTTACCTTTTATTAAAGAAGATGCATATACACATTAAAATAATATGGTATCTTTAAATCACATGATAAACAAAGTAAGAAATGTCCACCCGATTTATCGCTATTATTCATGGCATACTAATTAAAGTTCAGAGAAAATGATAGAGAAAATTTAATCTACAAGTGTCTATAATTTCATTTTAAATATATTAGGAAAAATTAATTACAAATCTCAAGGAAAGGATTTAATTAGAGACGAGTCCTACAAAATGTTAAAATTAAAGTAAGGTCCATATATGGACTTATGTTTAAATATATGTAAAACTCTAATTACAATTCTACCAATTTAATTAGTTCTCTTCTATATGTGTGAGAGTCACCTCACCCATATTTGTTTGCTCTCCATCTTTACCCTAAAGACCTCACTTTAATAATTTTTACCTTTTGTGGGACTATTCCTTAATTAAGTCACTTCCTAGTGGCATGTAATTAATTTTTCCTTTTTATTAGGGAGTTGTAAATTTTTTTATCTCATGTACTCATATTTCAGGTAATAATGATTCTTTTTATCAATACCTAACTTTGTTATGCATAAATAAGGCAAAACTATGGGCTTCTATGAAAGGAATATAAGGATCGGACCTGTTTAAATTTGCGTGAAACAATAAAGGCCTTCTAAAAAACTACACAAATCAAAATGAAAAATCACATGAAACTGTGAGGTGTTAATTAGTTGCACGAAGTTGGCACTTTTCATTTTAGGTTAAGCGCACTTTAGAATCTTTTTAAGTGGAGTGAAGTAGGCTAAGGTACAAAAACGATAGATGGAAAAAGCGAATTATTCTTTTGCTTTATTATTAAGCTAATTAAGTGAATGAATAAATGGTAAAACTTTTGCAAATTCATCAATTTCGTGGTGATTTAAATTTCTCATGATTTTTGTTTCAAAGGCATTAATTTCTCTTGAAACTAAAACAATTTATACTCACTTATGAAAAGAATAAATATAGCGATAATACATAAGGATATGAGGTACTCCATATCCTTAATGTGTGTGTGTATAATTTCATTGATACTAAATTTTTTATTATTTTTCTAAAATATCATATTAAATTATTTGGATTTTGGATCGAAAGTAATCCTTATAAAAAATTTCTTTTAATATGTATACTCGCTTTAAATATATAAAAAAATCATGTAAAAAGATAAACAGATTAAAGATCGAGTTCCTGCATGCATTTAAGAGTAAAATAAGTTTTTTAGCTAACTCCTAAGTCCTAATAACTCCTATGCCTAGGAAGCTAGGATAGATTTTTTTTTCATGAGAATATAATATATAACCTTTATTCCATAGATATGGGGGGAAATTCTACACGCAAGTTATGTGTTCATTTTAATTTCTGGTACTTCAGTAATTCTTGCACGTCATGTAGTTGGGACCACATGAAACAAAGCATAACGCTATACATTGTGTGTAGAATAATACACTAAGCATGCATGTAATGCACTTGCAGTAATTTTTTGTGGTGAAAAGTCTTCAATTTTGTAATCTTTCTTTCACTCGAAATTAAAAGTTGCATAAGTTATGTATTTGATTGATGTGTAAGAATGAGAGGGACTTTTAAGCGACCATTTTGAAAGAGATTTAATCCTGATTTTATAGCATAACAATTATCTTTATTATGAAAAAAAAGAAAGAACAAACATTTAGTCTTTGTTATATTAATACAAGTTAAATTTATTTTTTGTTTCAAACGAATATTCAATATCTTAAAGTGTTTAGAAAAAAATAAACTATATTCTGTCCAAAAAAATAATACACACACACACAACTATAAACTCAAATGTTAATTTAAATTGAACAGTGTAATCTACTTGGTTTTTTATATAAATAATTCTCCTTGAAACACGAGCAAGGTGTCATCGGGGGATTAGTGAAGAAAACATAATTTAAATATAAATTCTACGAGATAAAAGAGAAAAAATGCTTGTAACTGAAAATTGCTTGCATTTCTCCAATTCAAGCAAATTTTCTCAAAGTCTAATTTAATCCATATATATACTTTCAGAATTTACATGATGTACTTGTAAAATTTATTTTGTCACTTAGTTCAACTGATTTTTTGATTTGGTTTTGATATTTTGATTGAGTTGAAGAATGAATGAATGAATGAGCAGGTGATAGCAACAAGGAATAGCAGAGATAGAAGTAATAGGATTGAGAATATGTGCTGGCGCATTTGGCATCTCGCTCGCAAAAAGAAACAGGCATATCTCTCTCTATATATATATCTGTGTGTATGTTTATATGTATGCATGCACGCATGCACGCACGCACCCACGCACAAATGCATATGTATATGTATGCATGAATGCATGCATACATGCATGGGGGTGTCTGTGTTTGATTCAGTAAATGTGCGTGTATTTAAATAGTACTCCCTCCGGTCCTAAATATAAGATCTAATTGACTTTTTTAGAAAATTCTATAAAAAAGCAAAATAAGTTAATTATAAATTGATTTACCTAAACTTTTCCCTTAGATTAGTTTATTTTACCTATAAACTAATGTATAATCTAAAAATATATCAAATATGTCATGATTTAATAGTCTATTTTGCAACCTTAACCTCTAAAAAAAGTCAATTAGGTCTTATATTTAGGACCGGAGGTAGTACATATATAAGCCACCGCTGAACCGTGCAAAGAGAAAGAGTAGAATTAATGTGGTCTGCAGATAAGTATTCAAAGGCCACCAAACATGAGATGAGACTCTTGTAATAATCTTTTGAAATAAGTATTTAATTACTATTAAGTGTTTTTTATCGAAAATTACTATGAAGTGTTTTAAAATATTGATGGAGTATAGTGTTTAATGAGATGACATATTTGTTCTTAGTAAAATTAATGATTCCGGTCTTTCTTGTTATTAATGTGATCCGATAAACTAAAATTGTCCTTTATTTGATATAGTTCCTAAAAGTCTACAGTGATTTGGTAATTTTGAAATCTTTAATCAAGGTTTGCTTTGCAAATTTGAGGATATTTTTGTGTTTAATTGGATGGGTGTGAAGAAGAATCTCTCTTTGCATTTTGTTTCGATTTTTTATCTGAATATTCACGTTATGTTTCAGAGCTTGATAATCAACGAAAAGATAGATATACACTGAAAAAAAAAATTCTTTTGAATTTAAACACAATGTAAAGCTGTTGAAGTATCTCTAAATGCTTGAATGAAAAGAATATAAAAGAAAATGAAGAATTAAAAAACACTGATGTGACATGAATTTTTTTATTGAAAAGCTAAAAGAGTAAAAATAGTTGGGCGAAAATTTCCAACTCTTACAAATGTATCATGTCATTTGTATGACTTAGTGATGGAATGTTCTGCATGACTCAGTGCTAATATTGCATTGGTGTTATAGGCTTGTTATGACAACATAGCCATCCATGTGTTAGAGATTTTTAGATCTATTAGGAATGTAAGTGAATGGAAGAGAGCATCTAAAAAAGTGACTTTGAAGTTGAGAACCAAATCAATTTTGAAAAAGAGCAATCCTATGGCAAGAATATAAATTTACTTGTCAATCCTTCTTTTTCCCAATTTGAAAAACTTGACAAGGAAGTAACTCAATTCATTACTAATACTTGTCCTAGAAAGTTTATAAAGAATCTCTCTCACACACACATGCACAGATATAAGAGTTTTGGGAAATCTTTTGTCACAACAAGCTAATTTCATTATCTTGGTCTACAATATTTAAGGCACACCAAATAAGTTACAGGATTAACTATTTATTTTAAGGTAAATTATTTTTGTGACTTTCTACTATTTCTCCCAAATCAATGTTATCTCTACTTCGTTTTGAATATGATAGAGGACAATAACGTCATGTGATCCATATAGTCAACCCAACCTAGTTGGGATAAGACTTTGTTATTGTTGTTTTTATTTTAAGATCTATTGATATAACCATTGTTTGTTTCCTGCAGACTGCATGGGAAGATGCACAAAGGCTTGGAAAACGGAGAATTGAGAGAGAACAAGGCAGGAATGATGCTGCAGATGACCTTTCAGAACTGTCAGAAGGAGAAAAAGAGAAAGATGTTAATGCTCCAGAATCTAATAAGAAGGACATTCCCAGGATCAGTTCTGATATGCAACTTTGGTCGGATGACAATAATAAATCTAGGAACCTTTACATTGTTTTAACCAGGTATCATATTCACTTCCATCACCACCAGAAGCATAAAGCTAAAGGGATGATTGATCATGTTGGAATATTTGTACTACTTCATCAAGAGAAATTATAAAAATGAAAAATAAATTTGATGTTTTGCAGAATAATAAACTAACACACATATTTTCCGTTTTTCAAAATCTATGTAGCTATAATATGCCTTTTTCTACTGTAGTATTCATGGATTGGTAAGAGGTGAAAACATGGAACTTGGGAGAGATTCTGACACTGGTGGTCAGGTACTTATTAGCTTCAACAAACATTTCATGGAAAGCCTTCCCTGTGGAAACAATGTATCATACTTCATTCTGGAATATAAGTGTTAGCTATATCATGGTGTCTGATATGCTTCCTCTGGTCTTAAATGCAGGACTAAATAACTAATGAATCTATTAAAACTTTGTAGCTTGCTCTTGACACCTTCACATCATTGCTAGCTAGTAAATGACTTAATCTATTGAACATTTATAATTAAAGGCGAAGGGGCAAAAATAGCCACCGTAATTTTCAAAATGGACAACTTTGGCACCCGTAATTTCGATAGTGCAAAACCGGACATTATAAACGAAAATGGGACAAATCTAGCACTTTTAAACATAGGTGTTAAGTTTGACCGTTAGTTGACTGGGAATGATGATATGACATAATGACGTGGCACAATGAGGCATTATGTGTCACCCCCATGCTGATATGTATGACATGGCAAAAATGAAAGAAATTAATCTGATATGTATAAGGGAAAAGGACACACAAAGAACTAGTACCTGAATGAGATTATGAAATATTGGGAATGACTCAAATGCCCTTATCTTCATTAAACTCCCTCTTCCTTCTCAACCCACCCCACCCACCCCCACCCCCACCCCACCCCACCACCACCATCACCACAACACCCACTTCCCCCACCGCCACAACCCGCCGCCCCACCACCCACAACCGCCGTTTATGTCGAAGACGGTTAGTTGATGTCGAAGACGTTGAGTTTTCCAGAGAGATCGGCGGCGGCGAGGAGGCGGCCGTCGGAGCGGAAGGAGGCGGCGGAGACGGCGTCTTTGAAGGAGGAGATGGTGGAGGAGAGAGAGAGAGGGTTTGGGAGGAGTAGATGGAGAGGTGGGTGGAGTGAGAGACGGCGAAGGGATGGGAGGGAGAGGGAGAGAAGGAGAGAGAACGCACGACGGCGGGTGTGGGTAGTGGGGCGACGGGTTGTGGCGGTGGGGGAAGTGGGTGTTGTGGTGGTGGTGGGGTGGGGTGGGGTGGCGGTGGGGGTAGGTGGGGTGGGTTGAGAAGGAAGAGGGAGTTTAATGAAGATAAGGGCATTTGAGTCATTCCCAATATTTTATAATCTCATTCAGGTCCTAGTTCCTTGTGTGTCATTTTCCCTTGTACATATCAGATTAATTTCTTTCATTTTTGCCATGTCATATACATATCAGCATGGGGGTGACACATAATGCCTCATTGTGCCACGTCATTATGCCATATCATCATTCCCAGTCAACTAACTTTCAAACTTAACACCTATGTTTAAGAGTGCTAGATTTGTCCCATTTTCGTTTATAATGTCCGGTTTTGCACCATCGAAATTACGGGTGCCAAAGTTGTCCATTTTGAAAATTACGGTGGCTATTTTTGCCCCTTCGCCCTATAATTAAACTAGTGTCAATTCCATCCTTGTTTTTTTTCTAATTATAGTCGATTTTTAGCTGCATGAGATAGATTTCTAATTATAGCACAGTAGTGCTTAAAATAAGTGTTAACAAACTGGCACCACAGTCTGAGAAATATAATGAACTGCATCAATAATGGCTCATGAACAGTATGACATGATAAGGCTTTAATATTTTTCATAGCTATAGGTTGGCGTGGTATTGCACAAATCTAAGAGACCAATGGATCAAAGTTCAAATAAATTTGAGCTGAACTCCAAAATTATAAGAAGATTATAAAGAGAAGCTTCCAACTTTTGATACTCTTCAGATGTTTATCTCTAATCCGATTAACTATGCTTAAGTCAGATCCAAGATAGCATTCATATTTTATCCGTAAATTTAGTTGAGTTCAAATTAATCAGGTGAAATATGTGGTGGAATTGGCTCGTGCACTGGCAAACACAAAGGGAATATATCGAGTAGATCTACTAACTAGACAGATAGCTTCACCAGAAGTTGACTCAAGCTATGGAGAGCCCATTGAGATGTTGTCTTGTCCTCCTGATGCTAGTGGTAGCTGTGGAGCTTATATCATCCGTCTTCCATGTGGTCCTCGAGACAAGTAAGTTCCACAAGATGTTTGTATTGATTACTCCAAATCAAAGATATATTTATACTTAACAATTTCATGTTTTGAAAATAATTATATGATTCGGACAATAAATTTTTACCAGTATCCAAAATTGTCATTTTTTTCCTTTTGCACTTCCAAACATGTCATTTTCTTTAAATCACCTTATGTGTTTGGATGATGAGAAAGTTTGGTGGGGGGATATGTGACAGGTACATATCAAAGGAGTCACTATGGCCTTACATACCAGAGTTTGTAGATGGAGCCTTAAATCACATAGTGAACATGGCAAGTGCTTTAGGTGAACAAGTGGAAGGAGGGAAACCAATTTGGCCTAATGTTATCCATGGTCACTATGCTGATGCAGGGGAGATAGCAGCTCACTTGTCTGGTGCACTGAACGTACCAATGGTACTAACTGGCCACTCCTTAGGACGTAACAAGTTTGAACAGCTTCTGAAGCAAGGAAGGCTGTCTAGGGAGGCCATAAATGTGACATACAAGATCATGAGGAGGATCGAGGCTGAGGAACTGGGATTGGATGCTGCAGAAATGGTTGTCACCAGTACAAGGCAAGAGATTGAAGATCAATGGGGACTGTATGATGGATTTGATATCAAGTTGGAGAGGAAGCTTAGAGTTCGGAGACGGCGAGGAGTAAGCTGCCTAGGAAGATACATGCCTAGGATGGTGGTATGCACATTTAATCTCAATATTTTATAGCCTTCAATTAATTGTCACATAGCATATAATGATAACAACAACAAGCTATTACACTTCAACCTCTGAAGAATATAAAATATGTGATTATATATTCTGTGATGAATACTCCACACTCAATGGGATGTTCAATGTGGTATTTAAGTGAGTTGTTTCACCTCAATAGTTAGCTGTTGAGATAGAATTTACATTACACTGAAGTATTCATCATATTCTCATTATGCATGTGGAGACTATTAATTTTCAGGTCAGTGATTTGATAAAAACAGATTCAATTTACATGAAACTCTAGACGAATGGCAGGAGCAAATAAATCAAATGCATATATTGTTAACCTCCAATTTATTATTATGAACATTAGTATTCCTAGATCTTGTTTGTGTGTCTGTGTTAGTGTTAAGTGCATCAATGTCGATGTGAAATACTTGAGAGTGAACTTGAAAGCAAGAGCTTATTGTGCTTTATGAAAATAAGCAAAATCCCATTATTCCCTGGTGTTTACTTGCGCAACAATATTCCAAAAGTTTTTACTAAGACATGTTTAACAGTTAAATTTGCTGCTATAAATTGTATCTATAGGTCATTCCACCTGGCATGGACTTCAGTTATGTTAAAACAAATGAATCAATGGATGGTGAGGGAGACCTCAAGTCAATGATGGGATCAGACAGAGCTCAAAGCAAAAAGCACCTACCTCCTATATGGTCTGAGGTTGTTTATACTTCCGAGCCATGTTTATTTCCTTAAGGCCTATGTGAAAACATTGAAATAACAATTTTAAGATATGAAGCACCACAAGTTTTTTCTTGATATCCTAGAAAACTACATTATGCTAATATACTTCTTGATAAACATGATATATTTTCAAAACTGGTATATGTAAACTTTGAATGTAAATAGAACACCTTTTCGAAATTCTAAATTAAAACCATTAAGTCCCATCAAAATGAAATGAAAAAGGTAAAATGATCTTGTTTAGTAACTTGTTTATGTATTTTCATCTCAGCCTCTGATCTGTGAAAATTGTGGAGGCTAGGAGGCAAATTCAAGGAATTGTTTTGATATATTTTGCAGTTCATGTACCCATCCCCACCCTCCAAATATTTAACACTTAAAATAAGTATGAAAATTGATAGAGCATGGCACAATGGCACCATGCAACTATGTAGCCAACATCATTTGGTTGAATAAGGCCAGTTTTTTGTCATGACAAAGTATGAGAATTAGTTTTATATTCTATGCAGATAACACGATTTTTCACAAATCCTCATAAGCCAACTATACTAGCCTTGTCCCGGCCTGATCCCAAGAAAAATGTCATGACCTTGCTCAAGGCCTATGGGGAATGCCAGCGCCTCAGGGAATTGGCCAACTTGGTAAGTTATACATTACTGTTGTGGAAAACCTTCTTTAGCTTTTTAACATATCATTTTATTCAACTTTATAATGTGAGAGACTGAATTGGAACTAAGACTTAATTACAGCATTACTACCTGCTTTGTTTTACAAATTATTAACACTTAGTGTGTCACCATGAATCATGGTAGACACTGATACTTGGAAATAGAGATGACATTGAAGAGATGTCTGAAAGCAGCTCTACTGTTCTTGTGATGGTACTCAAGCTCATTGACAAGTACAATTTGTATGGCCAAGTGGCTTATCCCAAGCATCATAAACAATCTCAAGTACCAGACATATATTGTCTTGCCGCAAAAACTAAGGTGCTTAAATATATGCTTCAACTTTAGTATCTATTTTCATCTTTGAAACTTTGAAACTCTTAAATATTTCCAATAAACATCTCTAAACTATAACATATATACAGATAGCTCCCATTATTTATCTATAAATGACATAAAGTTTAATGGGCTTATATGTACATGACTCAATTATGCATGTTTATATGCATACAAAAGATAAAATTTAAGGGACATAAAGTTGATCTCATCTGGCGTTAGTGGCTTAAACTTGAATATTTATTGGGGTTTTATAAGCTTTATCTTTTATTAAAATGTGAGACCAGTCTTGCTCTTTTGGAAAGCAGTAAAGTGAAAATCCCTATTGAACTTGAATAGATCATTATAGCAGTACAGGGTAATTAATTGACTCATAATGTGAAATTAAGTTTTGGAGCTTAGTTTTCTACACACATTCTCTTGTTATTTTCTTAATTATATACCACAATAGAAAGTTGTGCATGATATATTTGCTAACATTAACGCTTGGACTATTTATCTTCTGAAGGGAGTTTTTATCAACCCAGCCTTGGTGGAACCATTTGGCCTCACAATAATTGAGGTAAACCACAGTTTTTTAATTAGAAGAAATGTAATCTGATTCAGTGAAAGGAGAATATATAGAATTTACAAGGCTTCTTCCATTCCTTTCCATACTTCACAGGCAGCAACTTATGGCTTACCTGTTGTGGCCACAAAAAATGGAGGGCCTGTTGACATTCTCAAGGTAGACTATAACCAATGCACAATATCTGGTATTTAAGCATCATTCACTACTTTTTGTGTTAGATGCTCATTGTGATATATATCATGTCCTTTACTTATTTATCTTAGGTACTCAACAATGGACTCTTGGTTGATCCCCATAATGAAAAGGCCATAGCAGATGCACTGCTAAAGCTTGTTGCTGGCAAAAACCTTTGGCTAGAATGCCGTAAAAATGGCCTCAGAAACATCCATCGTTTTTCATGGCCAGAGCACTGCCAAAACTATCTCTCCCATATTAAACATTGCAGAAACCACAACACTTCACGCTTGGAAATTCAGCCAATCACAGAAGAACCCATAAGTGATTCACTAAAAGATGTAGAAGACCTTTCTCTGAGATTCTCCATTGAAGTAGACTCCAAGTTTAATAATATCAATCCAGAAACAGATCCAGCAACCAGACAAAAGGAACTTATTGAAGCCATTATCCATAGGTTCACATCTACCAGTAATTCTAAGGCAAGTTTTCATCCTGGTAGAAGGCAAAGACTTGTTGTGATTGCTGCAGATTGTTATGACAGAGAAGGAAACATATCAGAAGCTTTTGAGGAAATCATCAAGAGTGTGATGAAATCTTCTGGACCAGGAATTGGATCAGGAAGAGTAGGAGTTGTGATATCAACTGGTTTGAGTTTGAAAGAGACAATGGAAACATTAAACAGATGCAACATAAACATAGAAGAATTTGATGCACTAGTATGTAACAGTGGGAGTGAAATGTATTATCCATGGAAAGATTTGATGGTTGATGCAGATTATGAAGCTCATGTTGAGTACAGATGGCCTGGTGAAAATATTAGATCAATTGTACATAGGCTGGTTAGAATTGAAGATGAAGGTGAAAATGTGGAATGTATTGAAGAATATGTCAGTGGTTTTAGTTCTAGATGTTATTCTTACAATGTGAAACCAGGCATGAAGGTAATATTTCTGTGTATTATAGATAATGGTTCATATGTTTTAGAAAAAACCTTTGCATAATCATGGTTCTTAACGAGTTAATGATGAATCACACAGGTTAGAAAGATTGATGATATTCGTCAAAGGCTAAGAATGAGAGGCTTTCGGTGTAATATAGTCTATACACATGCAGGATGCAGATTGAATGTGATACCATTATTTGCATCAAGAAAACAAGCTCTGAGGTAAGTAACATCATGCCTTCCATATTTCTTGTGTTTCATAGAGAAACTTTGTTAATTGCTTTGAGCGTTCTTTTTGGTCTTCCTATGCTTCTTTTAAGAGGATTTCATACTAGTCTATGATGGTCTTCTTTGCTTCAATGGACATAACACTAGCTCTTTCTCATAAATATGTTCACTTCAAATCTCTTTTTTTCTCGTATTTTGGCTATAAATCCTTCTTAACATCCTAATCTTTTTTTTTTTTTGATAAAAAGGAAGGAAAATACAAACAAAAATTAACCTACATCCTTAAATTGGGCAAGACAGATTTCGCCCTATGCATACATCTAATAATGCCTTTGATCTCTGCTATGGCTTCATACACACTTGAACATTCATTATTATGGGTCACTTCATTCCTTCTTCTCCAAATCAACCAGCAAGACACACAAAAAACTTCATTCCAGTTATCCATCCCATACCCTCTACGCATCTTCACATTCTTCCTTAACCAAACATTTTAATTACTTTCCCAAAATTCTTTATTTGCAAAAGAGATTCCCAAGTTAAGCCAAACCTCTTTAGCATTACCACATTCTCTTATCACATGTACCGTTGATTCCAACTGCGAATGACACGACGCGCAAGAACCATCTGGATGAATTCTCCATTCAAGCAACCTCTCATTAGTAGGAAGTCTATCATGCATAAAAAACCACATCTGCATTTTACATCTCTGAGGGACCTTGAGCCTCCAAATGTTCCTCCAACATTGATCCTCCTGAGCATTAAAATCAGCAACTTTCGGATATGCTGATCTGATAGAGAACATCTCACTCCTCTCAAGCTTCCATCTAACTTTATACTCCTCATTCCTGTGAACAACCTCAATCTCATTCTTAACATTCTCCCAAACAGCTTTAATTCCACTCCACACTCTTGACCCCGGCTTCTTTGCTCGTATAATAGGGATCAAATCTTGACCACAATTATATTTACTTCTAATTACTCGGGTCCACAATGCATCCTTGTTATTCACCAACCCCCATCCCACTTTCATCATAAAAGCCTTATTCTGAAGAGAAGCATGACGAAGACCCAATCCACCACACACTTTAGGATAACAAACTTTGTCCCACGCCACCAAATGAGCTTTCTTCTTATCACTTGTTGAACCCCATAAAAAATTCCGGGCATTCCTCTCAATCTCATCGCAACAAGCAACATGAATAATAGACGTTTGCATCACATGATTAGGAATAGACAAAACCACTGAATTAATAAGAGTATTCCTCCCTGCCAGAGACAAAGAATGACATTTCCAGCTAGCCAATCTTTGTTTTACCTTATCCACCGTAAATTGATACATTGACTTAGAAACCCTCTCATGATGAAGAGGAACCCAAGATATCTACCCAAATCAGCAGACATATTAAATCCCAAACTATGACTTAGTTGAGATTTAATATTATGATTAATATTGCGAGAAAAGAAAACTCTTGTCTTTCCTTCATTTATCTTTTGACCCGAAGCATCACAAAACGCATTAAGACAATCTTTAATCACTTGTACCTGGTCTAAACGAGCTTCAGCAAAAATAATCAAATCATCAGCAAAAAACAAATGGGATAATGGTGGTCCCCCTCTATTAAGACGAATTGGTCTCCAGTTTCCAGATGAAATATTTGACTGAATCAAATGAGCCAACTTCTCCATACAAATCACAAATAAAAACGGAGACAAAGGATCACCTTGTCTAATACCTCGGGAAGGATTAAAAACATTTGACTTACTACCATTCCACAATAGTTGCATAGAGGGAGAAGATATACACTCCTGAATCAAGAAGATCAAGCTCTCCGGAATTCCCACCTCCCTTAAACAATTAATAGCGAATTCCCAATTAATTCTATCATACGCCTTCTCCAAATCAATTTTTACAGCCATAAAACCTTTCTTTCCCTTCATAGTTTTCATGGTATGGATCACCTCTTAACATCCTAATCTTTGTCACGCCAATTTCATTATATTCTTAATGTCCCATAAAAACGTCTATTTTCATATAGTATATTTGATCTTATAGCTATACAACAAAAAGATTTCTTTAAACTTATTATTAAATACTATTTTCTTATCACAAGTACCTCCAATAGCTTTTCTCTAATTTGAACCACCTAGCCTTTATATGTGTAAAATCTTCATTAATTTCACCATCCTTTTGTATATTGAATTATTGATCCCAAATATTTAAATTCGTCACTTGTGGAATGATTAAAATAATAATAAAATGGCATGTGTCTTCTCCTATTTATATGCAGGTATTTATCAGTCAAGTGGGGAATTGATCTCTCCAAAGCAGTCATATTTGTTGGAGAAAGAGGAGATACAGATTATGAAGAACTCATGGCAGGCCTACACAAGACTTTTGTTCTAAAAGGAGCCGTAGAAGAAGGGAGTGAAAGGCTTTTCCACAGTGAACACAGTTTCAAAAGAGAGGACATGTTCAACCTAGACAGCCCCAACCTTGTCTATTCACAGAAGAACTACATGGACTGTGACATATCTGCAGTTCTAGAGAATCTGGGAGTATCATAATGATCTCTACTTGTTCACTTTTTAATTCTTCATATCATTTTACCATATTTTCTTATGGAAGAAGTTTTAGAAAATGAAAAACAAGAACATACAAATAAACTTCATCTCTAACATCAGATCAAGATGTAGTTGTAAACACTATGTTATTAGATATTGTTTATATTATTTAAGCACGGCTTTCTATCCAGCTTCATCACTAAAAGTCCATTTTATGTAGTACTCTTATATTTGCATTAATTAATAGGCCGAAAACTCAATTTTGATACATAACTGTTGGTTAAGGAACAAAAATAATGCATAACTATTCCAAGGTACACCGATGGTAACCAATTTTTACCATGGGATCAACAATAATATTTTCACTAATACGACAATAAGATTAGACATAAAAAGTCCAAAATGCACTTATAAATTAAATAAATTTTCTTTCACCTTCTTCTTCACCCTCTTTTTCCTTCTTCCATGTCTAATCTTTCTCACTTCTTCAGTCTCTCCTTCCTTCTTCCAAAATGCACTTATAAATTAAACATTTTATTTTCTTCCATCTCTGAAACTCACTACCATCATCATCATTACCAAACCCTTTCATATTCCTCACTTCCTCACTGACGAAATCTACTTCTTCTACTTCCTCCTCTTCATCGTTATTTTCTCCTTTGTTACTCCCTCTACTCAAGTCTCGGCGGTGGCCGACGAGTCTCAGCGAACGGAAAACGTGGTAGGTGATATGGCTTAATAAAGTCAAATTTAACAGTCAAACCCCCCAAAATTGACATGATTACTACATTTGATTCATTTTATAATAAATGTTTTTTATGTTGGGTGAACATTTGTCAATAGTTGGTGCTAGATTTAACCCTTAATCAAAAAAAATTATTGGATGAATTGAATTTATATTATATCTCGTGTAGAGGGTCTTAAATAATTATAAGTTTATAGGTCTGTAATACCAATAAACTTTTTTCTGGTATCTTAAATACCCATTAATTAATGTTTCATTGTTAACTTCAGCAAATATAATGGTGGACACTCAATGCCGCTTAAATGTCTTCTATGACCTTACACATATTCGCCACTTCATGTCATTTAACTTATATAGGCTATGAGTTATCAACTTATCATATCCAGAAACTGAAGAAATTTTTTTATGAGCTTTTAAATATGAATAAAATTTTATGTCAAGAGCTGTGATATCCATAAACTTTTTGTGGGATCTTAGATACTAAATACCCCTAAACTTATAACTCAGAATAAATATTGCCCAGAGTATGATTTATCATTTATATCTAGGAAGAATGAAATATATCTAAACATGAATATGACTCCGCCGTTGCCTGTAATGTCCATAAATCTCTTTGGAAGTAATTTCTACCATATCTCCTTTGCGAGGGAATAAGTTATGCATTTATCATTAGAATTGTTCTAAAGAGTGATTAATAGTAATATGTTGTTTTGCGGTTTTATATCTAATATTCATGGTCTCTAAATAATCATCAGCCATCGATTGTACCACTAATTCAGATTGCAAGGATTTAATATTGTCTCAATGAAAAATCAAATAAATAAAAAAATTTAAATCGATCAAATAAAATAGAGATAAAAAGTCCACACTTTTTCCCTCGAAATATATAGCAGCAAAGCCCAAAAGAGTATTTGACAAACATCAATTATTCATACAAATTCCATAAGATTTATTCAGTGTCCTGCATAAGATTTATTCCATAAGATTTTCAAGTGCTATGTGTACCATATAATATGTAAAACCCCCTTATATATAAAGATTTATTGTTGCTCAGTTCAGAATAAAGTCTGAATTTGTTGCTGCTTTAGCTTGAGGTGGACAAGAACAGTAGCCTGCTACACACACAGCACGTATAACTCCACCATAACAGCCTTTATAATTTGTGCAATCCTCAAATTTTTCGCAACGACGAGGGGCTTCTTCCATCATTCTTGCATTATTAATTAACGCCTGTGCCTCCCGTCCTGCATCCAACATATTTATAAATACACACACATGTGTATGTCATACATATAATTTCCATGAACGTTAATTAGACCATGTGCATATAATCCCCTTGGTCTTTATAACTTGACAAATTAAAGAACCTCCACTAGCTTTTGAATGTGTGCGCGCACTCCATTGATGAGCTTTATTTGTGTATGCATGAGACCTTACTCATTAGATATAGTTGGCAGTTGCAGACAACTTTCTTAAACTTTAAGCTATATATGCGGATAAGTAAGAAATATAACTAATTATTTGTAAAGTAGTCTTTTGCTTAAATATAGGAAGATAGTATGTGTACATCATGTACACGACATTAAGTTGACGAGGGTTATATATGATTCAGCCAAAATATATGTATGTGGATGGGTGTGAGAAAATTATTAGAACTAGGATATAGGGGTATTTTCCTTCTGGTGGTAAGTACTTAGGGTATATTATGGGTTGACTGTAAGGATTTGGGGGTCTTAAGTGTGTCTATCATGTGTGTGTATTCATTATACAGAATTATGTTGATTTATACCGTGATTAATTTACAGGTCTTTAGCTTTCTTCGAAATCATTTCAAGATCTAGCATATTTTTATTTATTTTTTCATGATTACACAAAATACAAATTTATGATAAGAGAATTATTATATAGAGTTAGATTAAACAAATTATTCGCATTAATTAAAATAAATTAGTGTATCAAAGAGATTAAGGAAATGGCAGCATTGAACTATATAAATAAGACAATAGCTCACTTTATGTTTGTGTATTGGATCGAAGGTTAGAAAGCAATACCATAGCAAGTTGAAACAGCAATAAGAAGAAATAACAAAGCTATGTTGAAAGATGCCTTTGCCATGAATGATTGGGATTCGATCAAATGACCCTTTAAACCTGAAAAAAGTAGAATAAAAAATTATGTTAAGGACATCTTCTAGCAGTACTAGTATATATTTATATAGCACTAGCAGAGTGTGCATGTTATTGAGATGGTAAGTGTTGGGCATATTTAATAGGATCCCCACTTGATGGAACGGATAGCTCAATTGCGTAATTTGATGGCCTACGAGTAATGCTGATTGATTTGATTGGGAAATTAAATCAAATAAGTCATAATAGCTGAGTGATGCATTAATGAGAAACAATTATAACTGTGATTGGGAAGTAAAATAGAGATACTCCTTTCACTCTAAATATGAGTGTCTGGGTGTCTCGTTCAGTTGTCACTCACCTAGCCATAACATTGTCTGACTTTCCTTTTCACATTTTTTGAGAGGGTGGTTTTTTGTGCGGATCTGGTCTGGGTTATAGTAACACGGTTTTGCGTGATCTGAATACTCTAAAATTTTTGGCTCTAAGTTTAAGATTGTTATCGTAGTTTTGTTTGTTCTTATTTTGTTACAGGAAATCTGTTTGAAGTTCTAGGATTCGGGAATGCTGGTGAATTGGACTACTACCTTTAGTAAGTAAATTTGACTGAGGAAAAATGATACCAAATTAATCAAAGCAAGGGACATATACATTTTTTTTGCTCAGGACAAGGGACATATACATGAATCAACATTGATTACAAAGATTATGTTGATAAAAATATAAACCTTAAAAACAAATGTATGAGTTATATTCTTCTAAGATATGGACAAAATGAGTAGATAAGTATAATTATGATCCTTTGAATCATATGAATGTACTCTTTGTATTTAGAAAGAGAGATAAGAGAAAAATAGTTAAGAGATGTAAACAAGCACCAAATAAAAAAAGTTATATGCATGAATAATAAAGAGGGTATTTGATTAAAAAAGTACAATTAATAAATTGTCACAAAATTAAAGAAAAACTAATATGTAAATAGACATCATTTGTGAAGAAAAAAATGGATATACATGAATTATTTATAATTGCCAAAATCAATTATGAATCCAATATCAAATATACAGAACATGTCAACATTAATTATGAACAGAAAAGCAAAGTTATTTTATAAGTTACCAAAAACTCCTCTTAACAAAATCAAATTTAAAAGTAATTAATGGATAATGAGATAATCATGCTTTAATTTTATAATTTAATCCTAATATGACACAGTGACACGTAAAGAGGTGTTTGATTATAAAATAATCATAGTTTTATATTCACAATTGATTTTAAGATGCATACTGCAGGCTCGGATAATTTAGATATTTTGAATGTTGAAGCATTTATGTCACATACAGAGATATCCAATTTCTTAGAATCTAATTAAGATCTTTTAATGTAAGTACTATCAAGGGACCTTCAATATAATCAACAAGAAATATAGACAATTACAGCTGAAAAAATATTTTACAATCTTTTTTTTTATTTTACAATCAACAATAATATATTGTAGTATTTTCTACTATCAGAAAAATAAACTTAAAGGTATATTTTCTAATTATAGTAGATATTGACCATTTTGTAAACAAATATAAGTGTCGAGATATACTAATTTAAAAAAGTAAGAAACTATGTCGTGGTCTCATGGAAAAATCAGTAGACGGTAGACCACTACACGCTGTTTTTAACCACGTTAAAAAAATTTTCAAATCAAGCGTTTTGCCGAAAAACATCGAAAATAACCAACATATCGGCATTTTTCAGACAAAAACCGGAAAACGGGTACCATGCCAGCTGGAATGCTTGCGCGGGTAAGTGCCAAATTTTTTTTAGTGTACCTCCCTCGGTGATATATACATACATATCTCACAACATGATTTAATGATTTATCATTTATGTCTTGGAAAAATCAAATGTATCTAAACATGAATTATGAATATGACTTAAGTTATGCCTTTATCATTAGAACTTTTCGAAAAAGTGATTAACAATATGTTGTTTTGCGGTGTCATATATATCTAATATTCATGGTCTCAACAATCATCAGTCATCGATCATATCATTAATTCAAGATTGCAGGGGTTTAAGCTAGTGGTTTCCCAAAGGCGTTTTCTCCAAATTCCATCACCACATGATGATATAATTGTCTCAATGAAATTAAATAAATAAAAAAATTCAAATCGAGTAAATAAAAAAGAGATACAAAATCTAAACTTTTTTCCCTCGAAATATAAAGCATAAAGCCCAAAAGGATATTTGACAAATATCATTTATTCTTACAAATTACATAAGATTTCTTGGTTGACTGCATAGACACATAAAAGATCTTCAAGTGCTATGTGTACCATATAATATGTAAAACCCCCTTATATATAAAGATTTATTATTGCTCAGTTCAAAATAAAGTCTGAATTTGTTGCTGCTTTAGTTTGAGGTGGACAAACACAGAAGCCTCCTACACACACAGCACGTACAATTCCACCGTTACAACCTATATAATCTGTGCAATCATCAGATGTGTAGCAACGAGGGCCTTCTTCCATCATTCTTGCATTATTAATTAACGCTCGTGCCTCTCGTCCTGCATCCAACATATGTATATATATAAATACAAACACACACACACACATGTATGCTAAATTTCCATGAACGTTAGACGACATGCATATAAATCCCCTTGGTCTTTACATTGATGAGCTTTATTTGTGTATGCATTAGACCTTACTACTTAGAGATACTTGCAGACAACTTTCTTAAAACTTAAGCTAAATATGCGGATAAGTAAGAAACATAACTAATTAATTGTAAAGAAGTTTTTTGCATAAATATAGGAAGATAGTATGTGTACATCATGTACACGACGTTAAGTTCACGAGGCTAATATATGATTCAGCGAAAATATATGTATGTGGATGGGTGTGAGAAAATTATTAGAACTAGGGCATAGGGGCATTTTCCTTTTGGTGGTGAGCACTAGGGTATTTTATGGGTTGACTGTGAGGAATTGGGGGTCTTAAGTGTGTTTGTCATGTGTGTGTATATCACACTATATTGAATATACAGAATTATATATATGTTGATTAACTTCCTTCGAAATCATTTCAAGCCTCTAGCATACATTTTTATGTATTTTTCATAATTACACAAAATAAAAATTTATGATAAGAGAATTATTATATAGAGTTAGATTAAACAAATTATTCGCATTTTTAAATATGTAGAGAAATTTGATTCTAATTAAAATAAATTAGTGCATCAAAGAGATAAATGAAATGTCAACATTCAACTATATGAATAAGAAAATAGCTCACTTTATATATGTGTGTGTATATATTTTGGATCAAAGGTTAGAAAGCAATACCATAGCATGTTGAAACAGCAATAAGAAGAAATAACAAAGCTATGCTGAAAGATGCCTTTGTCATGAGTGTTTGGAATTCGATCAAACGACCCTGTAAACCTGAAGAAAAGTAGAATAAAAATTTATGTTAAGGGCATCTTCTAGCAGTGTTTAAATAGCAGAGTGTGTGTGATATCAATGGTAAGCGTTCGAGATATTTAATAGGACCCGTGCTCGATGTAACAGATATTTCGATTACATAATTCGACGACTTACGAGGAATGAGAAAGTTGACAAATCAACATCAATACGTGACTAATGCTGATTGATTTGATTGGGAAATCAAATAAGTCATTATTGCTGAGTGACACATTAATGAGAGACAATTATATATGATGGTGATTGAGAAATAAAATAGGGGTGTCTGGGTGTCTCGTTCAATTGTCACACACCTAACCATTACATTGTCATACTTTTCTTTTTACGGTTTTCTTGAGATGGTGATTCACTGTGTAAATCTGATTCGGGTTCTAGTAATTAACACGATTTTGAGTGAGCTGAATCGTCTAGAATTCTTGGCTCCAAGTTTAAGATTGTTATCAAGATTTTGTTTGTTCTTGTTTCGTTATAGAAACTCTTTATGAGTCCGTGTTCACGTTTGAAGCTCCGAGATTCGGAAATGCTGGTGGATTGGACCACTAATTCCTTTAGTAAGTAAAATAGAGTGAGGAAAAAATTATAGCAAATTAATAAAAGCAAGGGACATACACACAAATCAACATTGATTGGCCTATGGAGCAAATTGACAGGTCTGTTTTCTACCCCTATATGGGATTTCAGAACAACGAGTGATTAGTCTCACTTGACAGTTAACATGTGAGTGAGATATCCTTGGCTAACCCAAAAAAACATAAACCTTAAAGTGTGAATGTATATATAAATTTATTACTTACTGCCTTTGTTTCGATTCTTTACACTCAATATTAAAACAAATGTATGTGTTATATTCTTCTAAGATATGGACAAAATGAGTAGATAAGTATAATTACGATCCTTCTGAATCATATGGATGTACTCTTTGTATTTACAGAGATAAATAATAAATAGTATATTGTAATTATGAGATATAAACAAGCACGAAATCAAGAAAAGTATATATGCATGAACAAAGAGGGTATTTGATAAAAACAAAAAAGTACAATTAATAAATTGTCACAAAATTAAAGAAAAACTAATATGAAAATAGATATCACTTGTGAAGAAAAAAATGAATATACATGAATTTATACTTGCCAAAATCAATTATGAATCCAATATCAAATATACAGAACATGTCAACATTAATTATGAACAGAAAAACAAAGTTATTTCATAAGTTACCAAAAACGCCTCTTAACAAAATCATATTTAAAAGTAATTAATAAATTAATGGATAATGAGATAATCATGCTTTAATTTTATAATTAATTTGTTCTTGATCTGACACAATTGCTTGGTTTTAAGTTCATTTTTAGTTGATTTTTTTTTGTTTCCCAAGGGTGTATCCCCACCCACGTGTTAAGTGAGACTAATGCATGGCTATTCTAAAGTCCCATATAGGGGTAGATAGCTGGCATGTGAGTTTGCTCTATGCACAAGAGTTAGGGATCGAACCCCCAACTACTTGCTTAAGGGACGAGAGTATTTACCACTCACACCAATCCCATTAGGTTACATTATTGATTGATTTTTTTTGATACAACATTATTGATTGATTTTAGCTATACACACAAAACATATTTGGATATTTTTAAAGAAGGCCATGATTTTGGCAATATTGCAATAGTTGGTCTTTATATGTATAATATTTTTGGGGGGGGGGGGGTGGAGTGTTTTGGTGAGCCGCTACTCTATAATATTCTGGAAATCCCTAACTGATCATTTGAAAAAATTATACAATATATAATACTACATTTGGTCCTAAATATAAGATCTATTTGACTTTTTTTTAAAGATTAAGGTTGCGAAATAGTTTATTAAATTACAACATACTTGATATATTTTTAGACTATCCATTAGTTTATATGTAAAATAAACTAGTTTAAGTGAAAAAAAAATTAGGTAAATCAATTTATAATTAACTAATTTTTCTTTTTTAGGATTTTCGAAAAAAGTATACTAGGTCTTATATTTAGGACCGCAGGGAGTATATAGTATACATTAGTAAAACCTAACCAAATCAGAGTCTCTATACTAGGACTTAATTTAATAGACTTTAAATAATTTGAACAAAATTTAAACATTATTTAAATTAGTGTCCGTAAAATCTAACCTAATTAGAGTCTCTATACTAGGACTTAATTTAATAGACTTTAAATAATTTGAACAAAATTTAAACATTATTTAAATTAGTGTCCGTAAAACCTAACCTAATTAGAGTCTCTATACTAGGACTTAATTTAATAGACTTTAAATAATTTGAACAAAATTTAAACATTATTTAAATTAGTGTCTGTTGAATTAGCTATGGACAATCGTGGTTTCAATAAATCATGATATACATAAGTTATATGGGGTAGAAATGATACTGGACAATCTTGATTTCTGTTTGAGTAATTTTGTTCATAAGTGATATTGACAATTTTGATTATGTTTAAATTTCATTTGTTAAACATACGTATAAATGTATAATACAAAAAAGGCCATGAGTTTAACAAATTTCATTAATAGTTTCGTTAATCAAAATAATGATAATAATATAGTTTCAAATTTTAATAAATAAATAACATTTAATATAGCAACATAATAACTATAAAAATAATTTTAATAAAAATTAGTAATACAAATAATATTAAAATAGAAGAAATAGATGCAAAACCTAATTATTTTGTACAGAAGGTACAATCTCATCACGGATAGAAATATATAATCTTTGAGTTACGATCTCCCTCATTATACCACTTCGTTCTAGAATACTGCATCCACATAACTTCCTCTCTAATTAAAATCTTCTCAAACTCACTCCATAGTTCTCTTTGCGTCAACTCTAGAGATGAAGAGCAACCCATACGAGAAATAGTATCATTTAAAACATCCAGCTGCCTCAAACTTTGAAGCAGCTGGATGTTTTAAATGATACTATTTCTCGTATGGGTTGCTCTTCATCTCTAGAGTTGACGCAAAGAGAACTATGGAGTGAGTTTGAGAAGATTTTAATTAGAGAGGAAGTTATGTGGATGCAGTATTTTAGAACGAAGTGGTATAATGAGGGAGATCGTAACTCAAAGCATTTTCATGTGATAGCTAATAGGAGACGTCGCAGAAATAAAATTTTATCTTTGAAGTTAGAGTCAGGAGAGTGGTCTTATGATCCTGATGAAATTATGGAGATGAGTAGGAGATTCTTTGAGAACTTATACACTTCATCAGAGGTATATAATGGTTCATTAGTTTATGGATGTACATATCCTAGGATTGATGAGAACTCTCTTTCAATGTTGGGAAGAGGGGTAAATGAAGTGGAGGTCAAAAAGGCTCTTTTTGATATGGGTCCTTTGAAAGCCCAGGTCCTAACGGTTTGAATCCTTTATTTTACCAGAGCCAATGGGAGACAGTGGGTGGTTCTGTTGTGAAATTGGTTTTATCCATGTTTGAGAAGCCAGATTTAATAGAGCATATTAATGGGACGCGAATAGTATTGATTCCAAAGGTTGCTATCCCTCAAACTATTCAAGATCTTCGACCCATTAGTCTTTGTAAAGTGATTTATAAGATTGTTACAAAGATAATATCAAATAGATTGAAACCAATTATTTCACGTGTTGTAGCTCCAAATCAGTGTAGTTTCATAAAAGGGAAGCAGAGTTCTGATAATATTATCCTGGTTCAGGAAATTATTCATTCTATGCGAAATATGAGGAAGCAGAATGGTTTTATGGCAATTAAAATTGACTTGGAGAAAGCTTATGATCGTATCCAATGGAATTTTATTTTTGATTGTCTGAGGGAGCTTGAGATTCCGGAGAATATTCAGAAAGTTATTCAGAAATGTGTGTCCACACCATTAATGAACATCTTGTGGAATGGTGCTGATGCTGACTCTTTTAAACCCACACGCTGGGTCAGGCAAGGGGATCCACTATCTCCTTATCTTTTTGTCCTTGCTATGGAGAAACTTGGCCATTTGATTCAAACAGCTGTGAATGATAAAGATTGACAACCATTTCAGATATCTAAAAAGGGTATAGCAATCTCTCATTTGTTTTTTGCTGATGATCTTATTTTATTTGCTAAGGCAGATATGGAGCAAGCAGGAGTAGTAAAAGCTATTCTTGATGATTTTTGTGAAGTGTCGGGACAAAGAGTTCATGCTTCCAAATCGAGGATTTTCTTTTCAAAGAATGTAAATCATATTAGATCTAAAGAGATATGTGACTTTCTGGAGTTTACTCCCACGTTAGATTTGGGAAAGTATCTTGGTATGCCTATTATCCATGACAAAGTTAGTAGTTCAACGTATAATTTTGTTTTGGAGAAGATGGAGACTAGGTTATCTAACTGGAAGGTGAATATGTTATCGTTGCTGCTCGTCAAACAATTGTATCTTCGGTATTATCAGCTATGCCATCTTATGCGATGCAAACAGTCCCATTACCGTTAGGTATATGTGATCGAATTGATAAATGTTGTCATAATTTTCTATGGGAAACTCGTCATCTGGAAGAAAGATTCATGCTATCTCATGGGAGAGAGTTTGCTCTGGGAAGGAATTTGGTGGCCTTGGCATCCGGAAGGCTAAATACCAGAATAAGGCATATATGTCCAAACTTGGTTGGGCTCTGATTAGTCGAAGGGATTCTTTGTGGGTTCAATTCTTGAGGGAGAAGTATAAGGGAGGGGCAGACTTGATTCAAGAAGTAAAGAAACGAAGGGTAGAATCATCAACATGGAAAGGTATTAGATGCAATTGGAATACAGTGAAGGAAGGTATTGCTTGACGTGTGGTGAATGGAAGAGAGATTTCTTTTTGGGAGGACTCGTGGGTTCCCCATTTGGGGAAATTAAGTGCACTTACAGTTCTGGTGATTCCTGAGGATATAAAAAATTGGAAAGTTGCTGATGTTCTATCTCCTTCAGGTACCTGGGATTGGCAGAAATTTAGAAACTATTTTGTTCAGGATGTGTTAGAGGCTATTGAGAGGGTCTCATTGAGGTCAAGTGAGTGTCAAGACTTCCCGGTTTGGAGGTAAACTTCAGATGGTGTTTTCACAATTAAATCGGTGTATGAGCAACTAAAAAAACCCAGTAATGCTACGATATCTAGAGATTGGAAGGTTGCTTGGAGCTTATTGGAAGGTTGCTTGGAGCTTAAAGGTGCCTCAAAGATATAGAACTTTATTATGACTATGTCTTCATGATAGAGTTTTGACTAATGAGTTGAGGTTGGAGAGGAAAATTTCTGATACGAGTGCTTGTGATATCTGTAAGGATTCAGAGTAAACTCTCATTCATGCTTTAAGAGATTGTTGTGGCTCTGATCAGGTTTGGAGGAAAGTGCTCCCTCAGTCTATTGTAGTTCAATTTTTTAACTTCACTAATGCATATGAATGGTTAAATTGAAGTATGAGGCAAAGAATCTTAATTTAAGGTTTTGAATTTAGGTTATGGTTTGCTATTATTTGTAGAAATCTTTGGCTAAGGAGAAATGAGTTTGTTTTTAACAATAATTTGTGGGGTGAATATAATGTAATTGCTCGAAGTTATGCTTGTTTGGTGTAACATTCTGTTACTAATTCCCTAATTAACCAATATTATCTATTTCAATTCATTAATCTTTTTACTAACTATGATAGAAAAAGGAGTAACCATAATAACAATATCTCGATCATAGTTAGAAAATGAATTTTCTACTCATTTTATACATTATTCATGATAGAAAAGACTTTCCTGATACAATATGAATACTATCATGGATAATTAAAAGTTAACCATGTTAGAAAGGATTTGCCTAACATGGTTAATAATCAAAACTAATTGATATTAAACAATAAATAAATATATATATACATGCGGAAGCAGATGCAGGCCTATACAAATTGGCAATATACAATTCCAAATAAACTATATAACTTCTACTACATAATTCCCTTTCCTGATACTCGCGCCTGTGCATGAATACCTGCAAAAATGTCAGTAATCGTGGGATGAGACAATTCGTCCCAGTAATCACCGCTTAACTCACTATAACAGTGAGATGTGCGGTAGTGAGGGCGTCTAAAGGGTACCACAAATATAAAAACCAGAATATAATATATATATATATATATATATATATATATATATATATATATATATATATATATATATATATATATATATATAAAGGTTTCTTCCATGCTCATTCAAGTCCAACAATAATATCCAAACCAAATCAATTCATCATCTCCATACTCCAATCAACTAATACTACCACAACAACCCTCACACTCACCTAAAGATGCATTGTGCCACCACGGTGCATTCAAGCATCTATTCTTCACTATATGATTTGACACTGTGTCCCTCTCCATAATGAGGGGACAATTTCCCTCTCTGGCAATCTCCAGAGAGGGAACCCCAGTTCTGTTTCCATTACAGAACGGGAACAGTTGGGCTCTCCAGTGCCAAACAACCGTAGGTCACTTTCTCTCAATAAGTTGACCTATGATCCCCGGTCTAATCAATCCGAAAAGGATCATCACTACAAATAACTGTCGATTGGCCTATCGACAGTTATCATCGCGCGATGGTACATAAATATATCAGTGTCATGCAATCCTCACAATATCCCTATCAAATCTTATCCACAATCTCAACATTTCCATCACAATTCTCTTCAATATCACAATGTCATTCACAACTATTCAGTTCATTCCCTCAACCTAATTATCCACAATATCAAACTCCACATCTCGTTCTCATTCCATTCTCAATTCTCTCAAAAGCACTGTCATAATTCAGTACCTATATATCTATCACACTATCCAAGAACTACTACCACAACCAACCAGGATAATATAATATATGTATATGTATACAAAATGTGTCACAGTCCTTTGTACGAAAATAATCCAGTTTGAAAGGCACCCAATAACCTATTTTGTATGAAAATAACTTTTCAAAGATAATATATGTATGGAGGGTGAGAAAGGATTTTAAGAAAATCCCAACTAACGTCACCCTCATTGTTATAGCAAGGTTAAGTGTGATTACCTGTCGCCCTTTAACAATCCAATGCCTTTCCTTACCGTTTCCTTGTAGATTCTCCTTCTAGTATCATCACCACTATATACCCTATAATGATATGATTCAAAATGATAAATTAATATCATTTCCATTTTATAATATTTTGACGTCTCTCTCTCGTATTACTACCCAACCCCTTATTTATATTCTTTATCCTTGAAATCTGTATTCAATCTTAGTTAAAGTTCATAAATAAATAACCAGTGACATCAAACTATCACAACATCAACATTCACGCACCCTCTCTATAGGCACACATTTTTGTATCAAACAAACATCATGCTTACATGAAAACACCACCACTACACCTTCCACCACCAAACAAAATTGAATTTAGAAAAAGGAAAAGAAGTCCAACACCATTTCATTACTCAACCAATAGCAAGTTTTCATAAACCATGCATATTACTTGTCACTATGAAATCCTTAATCTAAAAAATTAAAAACAAAGTTTCCAATCACAAAAATATTAAAAAGCGAGTTAAACTCTCAATCTCAATAATTCAGAACACTTATACTAAATGATATCAAACACCCCATATAATAACAAAAGAGAATTACAACCATCCCAAATTCCATAAGACTTGTTAACTTCAGCAAACAAATAGAAAATTCCACATTTCCTTTGAACATCTTAGAATCAAACTACAAATAACCAAAAGGCTAAGATTTAACAAACTAGTAATCAAAGAAATCATGTAACAACAACATAAATCACTTTCAATCCACTAATTTAACTCAAATCTTCTCCTCTCTTTTTAAATCTGACTTTTAGAACACATTTACAACTTATACCCAAGCAATTGACAAACAAGGCCAAAAACATAAACCTCAATCAGTAGATCAAGGAACCACTGAAATGCAGAAAGACTATAGTTGTTACATGTAATATTACAGCATGAAAAGATTTAGGATTCAATAAAAATAAGGTAAAACTTCTTGCAAAGATTCCCACCTAACAAACCTCATGGAGATCCAATTTGCTTTCATGATTATATTTCACATATAATTCTAATACTTGATTACAAAACAGAATTTATATTGCTTAAAGCTTGCTAAAAGTGACATTAAAATTCAGAACCAAGAGAGCATTAATAGTCACAGCACAACAGCCATTTTCTCATCCAAAAATAATTTATCCATATTCCACCATCAATTCATCTTTGATTCAATTATGTCAAAATCTCAAAACATAAGAATAACAATCCCTCTTTATATCAATCAAGTCACTATAGCATAACATCAATAATTTCCAAAATCCATCATATAAATAGCAAAAATACATTAATCCCTTCCTAATTCCATTCAGCTATAGCAATAATACGGACCAAATTTATGTACACATGCCCTCACAAATAGACAATTCACACATATAGGTGCATCAATGCTCAAAATAGAAGAACAAGGAATCAAACTAATAAAATCAGAGATATAACAAAGGCAAAAACCACTTAGAATCCACCAACTTCAAACATTTGAACATCTTAAGATCATGCCCAAAACCGAAGAAAAACCCAATTGAAACCCTAACCCTCAAATCTAACATCCTTTGTTTAACATTGCAAATTTGCCTCTCTTCTAACCCTTAAAATCTTACTAAATCAATACTCCAACCAACCCATGGTTTCCCAATCATAAACAAGCACCAATAAATCTTTAGAAGTCACCAATGCCCAATTTACTCAAGACATTCCTCAATGTCCACCTTCTACAATCAACAACTTCTATTAAGTTTAATCAACTCACTAATGACCCGTAATTTACCAAAGAGTGCAGATTTTAAATCACCCAAAAGCCTTTCTAGACTACAACTCCCCCAAATACTCAACATTATGGACTCTCATTCATAAATCCCTTTTTACACTTTTCTTCTACAACACTGCTTACACACACAAAGAAGAGAACAACAGAATTTCTAATCATCATTATAATTCCTCACTAATTTACACTCTACGCACTAGTTAACTAAGCAGATCAGGCCATCTAGCAAAATGCAATTAACAGTCCACAACTTCAAATAAACGTGATAGCCACGAACACATAATCAATCTACAATTCAAGAGGGCAATTCAATCCACTTCCATTTATTCTGCTTAAGTCAAAATAAAACACTGCACACACATACACATCAAGCATAAATTAAACACAAAACAAATCAAAAATCCCCAAAAGTTAGGGTTTTACAAAAACTCCACAAAACCTTAACAAAGCTTCAAATAATCACTTAGGACATCTTAACTCAAAGCTTAAAATGTTCCTTAGATGGTTTATAAGCCCAAAAATTGAACCCCAATTTCGGCCTCTCCCATAACTCACGCAAAAACGAAAGAGGAAGGAATGAAAACGGATAAAAGAGACTCACCGGAGTTTGAAATCGTTGTTCAGTGTCATATTCAGACTCGCCGTAGCCGGAAATGGCTTCGTCGCCGTTGTTAGTGGCTGAGCGAAGCAAGAAGCTTGACGAAGGAGGAAGGAGGACGCAAGGGAGAGAAAACGGAGACGGGTTTCAGTGAGGAAGAGGGAAGGAGTGAGACGGACGGCGTCGTTGCCGCCGTCGCCGGTGGCCGTCGCCGGGGAAGGGAGAAGAACGAGGACGAAGAAGGATGGAGGGAGGTCGGTGAAGAGAAGTGAGGAAGAGGAGAAAAATGAAAATGAAGGGGGTCTGATATTTTAAGGAAGAAAAGGGAGGAGGGCGCATTTGGTTTAGTGAAATAAGGGGGTTCTCTGATGATTTGTAGCCCAAACTTGTCATAGTGTACTCTTTTAATTTTAAAACCACTTAAACCAGCCCTCAATCTCCTTAACCTTCAAAATATTTTGGGTTTTTCCATTCCCTCATATTTCAAACTTTTCAATTTCTTAATTAATTATATGCACATTTACTGCTCAAAATATCATGAAATTCTTCCCTAAGACTTTTAAGTTCCTAACTGACACCTCAATAATTTTGTATTATTTTAATTTGAAAAATGGGATGTTACATTTGGGATGGGACAGACCTGTTTTGAATCAAGAGTTGAAGGAAAATAATTTGGATAGATGGGAATGTCCTGCTTATGGGTATTTGAAATTCAATATTGATGGAGCAAAAAATTTGAGTTCAGGATATTGTACGTGTGGGGGAGTGTTGAGACTTGAGAGATCATAACGGGGATTTCATACAGGCTTTTCAATATCGTATTGGTATTGGGTCTTCTTTATCTGCTGAAGCTTGGGGCTTTTTATGGGCTCTCAAGTTATCATCGGAGAAGAAAGTTCAAAGTTTGATTGTTGAGAGTGATTGTCATGAATTAGTTAATATTTTGCTAAAGAAGATTCCAGTTTGTCATCCAGATTTCGAGGTTTTGCAGGAAATTAAAAGTTTTTTGAGAAAGAAATGGACAGTGATCCTTAAGATATGCCTAAGAGATGCCAACTATGTTGCTGATATGCTTGCGGGAGTAGCTCAAGATATGAAAGTTGATTTTTTGGTCTATGTTGACCCTCCAGATCTGATTCATAGCCTATTGGTTTTTGATTTGAGTTTGTTGTCTTACTGTAGAAACTCAGTAATTGTTGTTGAGTAATTGTTTTATATTGTAGTTCTTTTTATCAAAAAAAAAAAAAGAAATATATAATCTTTTAATATTATTTTATTACAAATAATCTTTTAATATTCTTGTAATAAAAAAAGATATATATATATATATATATATATATATATATATATATATATATATATATAATCTTTTTGTAATAAAAAGAAATATACAATCTAACCTGGCGAGTTGGCGTGAGTGGTAAGTACTTTCGTCCCTTAAGCAAGTGGTTGGGGGTTCGATCCCTAGCTCCTGCGAATGGAGCAAACTCACAGGCCAGCTGTCTACCCCCTATATGGGACTTCAGAACAGCGAGGGATTAGTCTCACTTGACACGAGGGTGGGATACCCTTGGGTAAAAAAAAAGAAATATATAATATTTAAGGTCGCCATTTCTGGTGAAAGAAACTATGTTGACACTTGGTGGCAGATCTGAAACAACTTCACATTCATCCTATTTACCTTCTAGAATATTTTGTTTTTCATTAATGTGATATTTTATCCTCAAAATGTATAAATTAATGGTTTGAAATATAACCTTTTTTTAAAAAAATGGGTGCACCTAGAATTATCTAAGGTAAATATTTTTTCTTTAAATGTATAAAAATTTTATGTACATATATCTATGTTAATATTATTTGTTTTAATGACATTTTATTTTTATAACTTCTTTTTTTATTTCAATTTTTATAACTTCTTTATCATAAATAGATTCTGTGTTTACTAAAAAAAACAACTATTTAAATACACACACATATATATGACTCCAAAACATAAGATTGCTAAAAAAATAAAATTGCTAGAATAAGTATGTAAAAAACAGTTATCACAATAGAACATGTAATCAGTATATTTTAAAACAGACGCCTACACCATTTCAATTATAAGAATTAAGTACTTTTTTATTTTAAGCACTTATTTTGGTCTCCACCATTTAACCAAACAGACACTTAATCATTGGTACAAAACAATATTTTGTTTCTCTAAAATATCCTCTCTATTTTTTTTTTGATGTCAAGGCAATTATCATTAATAATCGTGAAGTACAATATACACTACAAAAAAAGTCTCACTTTTTAGCGGGTGTTATTACAAACATTTCAACGGTCGCGACCGCTGAAATGACACTTTTTCTTTTGAAAGGTATTACAAACATTTCACTTTTTAAAGGTATTATTCAAAAGAAAAAGTCTCACTTTTTAAAAAAATTTAAAAATGAAAATAATTTTTTTAACAAATAATTTTAAAATTTAAAAATCACACCCCAACGGTCAATATAACCGTTGAGGTGTATTTTTTTAAAAAACACATTTTAAAAAAATAAAAAACGAAAATAATTTTTTAAAAAAAACATTTAAAAATTAAAATCACACCACAACGGTTCAAGTGACAGTTGAGGTGTGATTGTTTAAAAAATAAAAAATATTAATTTTTAAAAAAATTAATTTTATAAACATTGAAAAAAATAAAAGCACACCTCAACGGCCACTTTAACCGTTGAGGTGTGATTTTTAAAAAATTAAATTTAAAAAATTTAATTTAAAAAATAAAATCACACCCAACGGTTAATATGCCCGTTGAGGTGTGATTTTAAAATAAAAAAATTGAAATATCACTCCAATGGTCATCTTGACAGCTGAGGTGCTTTTATAAATATTTTATACTCATCTCAGCGTGTGCCTACCCGTTGAGATGTGTATTTTTTTGGAAAAACAAAAAAAGTACTTTGACTCACGCTTACATTCCAGCGGGATCTTATTACCCGTTGGGATGTGCCCACATGCCAGCGGGTTTTTGACGACCGCTGAGATGTTGCCGTTAGAAGTAAGACTCTTTTTTGTAGTGATAGTTGTCCTCTCTAATTATTTACATTGAAACTATCTAATTTCTACTTATGTATTGAAAATTTTAAAATGAGGCATAGACATCATTTTGATTTTTAATTAGTTTAACGAGATTTGATGGGATTTTATCCTTATTTTTTTAGTTTACTTATCTAATGTTTGGGAAAATCCCAAATAAAGTAATCCAAATATGTGAAAGGACAAATCAGAAAACCAAACTTGCAAAAGAACATATTAGGAACTAGGAACTAAATTAGGATTATGAAATGTTGAATAAGGACTCAAATACCCTCTCACTTCCTTCCCTCCCCTCCCCTCTCCACAAACTCTGCCACACCCACCACTACCACATCACACCCCCCTCCCAATATCACACCAACGGCCAAAACCACATACAACACCATATTTTTTTCGTTTTTCTTTATTGTCATTTTTATCTACTTGCTTGTGGTCAACCAAAAGCATCAGAGGCCAAATCAATGTCTGTGAAAAAGCATAGTCCACGTAGAAAGACTATACATAATCAGTAGTGGCTTAAAAGCAATCAAATGCAGAATGACCTTTTTTTTTATTTACAGGGCAAACACTAACGGCTTGAGGTTACAAGCGGGATCGAACCCGCAACCTCCCACCTAAAGGGGAGATGTCATACCACTGGGTTACAAGACCCTTGGTGTACGTATGACCTTTTAAATTATAAAAATCGCTTAACAATACATACTAAAACTAAACTTTTGGTTGAATTAAGGGAAGTGCCAAGTTTCGAACACCTTACTTGAATGGTAATGCTAAGTGCTCTCACCATCAAGCCAAGATGTCAAATGGCTAAGATTACAAAACTAAACTAACCTTAAATGATTTCTGATAAGGCCAAAAGCTTATGCTCTGATAACAAGTTTAACATTTCCTGAACCAATTATTCTTCAATGCTCATTTCACTAGGACAAACGAGCACATGGAAGAAACTAACATCATTATTTCTGTTATTAAACGCTTGATGGCAAGGATGCTTGGGGAACGAGGTACTGATGTTGTAGAAGTGATACTGACATTTGTTACTTTGAAATTGGGGCCTATTGTGTGTTAGTCAGGGGAATAGGGGAAATTATTGTAGAAGGAAATGGAAGTGTTAGAATTAGTTTCATGAGAGCCTATAAGTACAAGGTGCTGTGATTGTGTGAACATATCTGACCTTTGATTAATGAATGAACTCAGCACGGTTTTTTTCTTCTCTCAGAACTCTCTCTACGATCTCTTTCTTCTTCTCTAAACCCTCTATTCTTCTCAGCCTTCTTATTGCTACTTCCACTCTTCTATTCTTCACTTCCACACTGTCCTAACTATAGAACACTACATAGTCGTTTTTACTTGACATGCAGACAACAATTCCAACCAACACCAGCAAGCCTGCATGATCTCTTTCCTTATTTAACATACCAGAAACCAACCGAGAATCTTTATTGCTCCAACCAGCTGAATGATTGACAAGAATAGGGAGAATAAAGAAAAGGGATGAAGTGCCCCAACACATGTTTGGGATTTTTCATTCTGCAAATGCTAAAAATTCTATTTTTTGGTTAGGCACCATCCAGTAATCCAGCGCCCTATTGACAAAACCGGACTCTAAGGGTAGAAGTGTTGCCTATTTAGGCAAGGTTGTCCCCTCTCCCAATAAGAGCGCTTCCCGGGATTCGAACACGTGTTCTCATCCTTACAGAGTTGTAGCTCATTTATCAGCTCAACCAACTTGTCATTGGTGCAAATGCTAAATATTTCATCAACTTTCAGTATGTCCAACGTACTGGAAAATGATGAAACATACAACAAACAAAGGCAAAGCTACTCCTTTTACAACAATGGTTCCCTTTCTCGTCTCCGCTTCCTTTGTTGGTGTGGAAATTGGGAAGCAATTGTTATTAGTTAAGCTCAAGCTAGCAGCAACTATATCAAAATAACCAGACAACTTTTTATCTCATCACTTCTCCTTGCTTTCAATCCTCAGTCACTTAAAGCCATAGAGAAGAGAGTTCTCAGGGAGAATGAAATCATGGAAAAAATAATATGAAAATAAAAGTTAGATAAGCTCCTTCTTGTCCTCTTTTTGGGCAAGACAGTGCAGTTGGGGATATTACTTTTGCAATCAGAGATCAATTATGCAATAAAAGGAAACCAGAGGAAAACAAACAGGTTTAATTGTGCCTTTGAAGCTACAAGTCAAAGCTTATAAACCCAAAAAATCCTTTAAAGGGAAAAAAAAAGTTGGGGCTAATAGAAGCACAAAACTACAAATCTACAACATATAACAATGCAATCAGAGAACCTGGAAGTCATGTATGAGAAACAAATGGTCCACATTAAATTCAGAGTATGAAGACTTAATAGATCAAATCAACATCACCAATCTAAAAGTTGTTGAATACTCAAGTAATTCAACAACAAATTCATAGTGTAGCAGCAAAGCAATCAGAGAACTTTGAAGACCTAAATTAGACAAATATTCAACATCAAAATTCAGCGAAACTACTTTCATCATTTTGCTTTGCTCATTAAAGATCATTACTCCACATCTGAAACATCAAAATAATTAACCTAAAATTTTCTACTTCAGAACACACTGAACCACCCAACTACAAAAAATCACAGTAAAGAGGCAAATCAATGCGACATAATCAAGAATTGAAAGGCAACTACAGCAGAAGCAAATGGAAATTTGTGGCAAACCATACACACGTGCCTAGTTTTGACCGTGCAAAGACAATAAAAATGGTTATGCCAACGCTAAATGTTGCACCTAAGAAACCTTTACTCGTAATTTCCTCGCATCGAGACTTTACGATGCGAGGGGCTACATGGTGCATTAAGTTAAGTATACTAACAGTAAAATCAAACAACATATCTGGTGGTCGCAAGATTCAGATAGTGAGCACTAGTCTCAATCTCTGCTCTATAGTATCACAAACAAAAAAGATTTAACCAGAATAGTCAGGTACAAACTCCCATAAATACAAGAACAATTAATTAATTAAGAAATATGGAGGAATAACCCATAACACAAAGAAAAAAATAAATAAAGTCCTCTGAATATGTAAAAGGGTAATTATAGTTGCTAAATTTCCAAAAAGACAACCAATGTCACAAATACTAAATTAACAACGATCTAGTGGTTAATGAGAATGGTAATATTGTTGTGATTAATGAGAATGCTGTTATGATTAATTGCTACGCTGTAATTGTTAATGTGATGATATCATTGTTAAATATGCATGTTGTTAATGTGATGTTGTAGTGGTTAATTTAGTGTATGTGACCTTAGTTTTCTTTTAGAAACTTAACGACTTTGATTGCCGTTTTACATATTCAGAGAGTTTTATTTGTCTTATTCCCAATAATATTCCAAAACAAAATCCAATATTAAATAAATTATTCCCAACATGTCTCGAAACCTTACTTAAATGTTATAGGGTTCGTTACTAAATTGTGATAATGTAATAACAAAATGTCATTAAATACCAAGAAATTAAAGGATATTCAAACACCGACTTTGTAAAATAAAAGAATTTGTCCTAGTTATTTTGTTTAGGGTGTGCAAATTGATTTTCTGGTTCCAAACCGAAAAAGAAACCAAAAAACTGATTTTTTTTTAATGGTATCAATTTTCGGAATCAGTTTTGAATCGCTTGTGTCTCTAAATTTTCAAATCGTAGTTGCTTGCAAGTTTTGTTAGTGTTTGGCTTCTCGTAAATCAAAATTTGTGCACGCATTTTGTCAGGTTTTCAAATTGGAATTGGCGGTCTGTGTGTTCTTATTTCAAATCAGAGTTGATACCAAGCAAAGTTTTCAATAAAATCGGACATTCTATATTATATTCATTTTTTAAACATTATAACTGTTATTTATTCTATCAAGCTTTATTATGAATCGTGTTTATTGTTTAAAGACAACTTCATATGCAATCGTGGTTATTGATAATCTTCCTATGCTTTATCCACTTATTAACCAACATTTGTCAAAAAAAAAAAATAAACAAGCAAGCAAAAATAGCACTCAGATATACGTGTAAATTTTGAACAAACAAAACATGATTATTGATTGAAGTCGAGAGGGCCTTTGAGTATTCACAAGCTCATTCTCATCAAAATCAAGTCCAGCAAGAATGTGAGGCTCAGGTTCTTGTATAATTTTGAACTACATTAATAGTTACATTTGTTAAAAGTGATCTAAAAAGTATATTTAGAAATCGGTTGTTACAATTTGGTATCAGAGTTTAGGTTTACGGTTGACCAAATTAGTCATTGGATGAGGAAGTATATAGAATCATATTTGTAACGATGATTGCAGCATGGATTACGGGAAATAAGTTTCTGCCACCAAGTCCACATGTTATAGTTTGGTGTAGTTGAAAAGGTTTTCTAAAAAAAAATGAATATTTGTCTTTAATAAATATGGAAAAAAGAATTATATTTTATGAAAGTGATGAAAGAATGGCCGACGAAGAAGTAGGTTGGTGCTTTCCTTTTCGTTTCTTTTGTTTTGCAGGCTCAAGTTCTTGCATAGCATTAGTGTTTTCAGGGGTCTTAACTGGGTACTCCTCCATTGAACGAGTGACCTATAAAGAAGTAGTCTTGTGCTTTCCTTCTTTTCATTTTTTGTTTTCCCCCGCCATTAGGGAAAGAATGATAAATTTAGGGAGAGAGTGAGGGATATTTCACATATTCTCATTTTTATAGACTTATTATTACTCTAACAGAAAATGATACGCAACACCCACTGGCCACTACTACCCTGCTTGACTAACTACCTCACAGGTCACGTCAATAGTAACAGACAAAAATATAATGATGATGATGATGATAATAATAATAATAATAACATGAGATAATTAATTACAATTCCCTTACTCTTGTAAGGGATATAATATAGTAAAAGTCCCTTTAATTAGAGAAATTAAAGTGTAGTCTCAAGGGACTTCAATTTAATAAATTTTGAACACGCGGGGCCTACGAATAATAATAAAAAATTCTCTCTCACTCACCCTCTTCTCTCCCCTCCTTCCTCCCTCACCACTCGGCCTCCACCCACCCCACCAAACTTTGCTTCACTTTCCCTTCCACCCTCCGCTGCGTCAGCGGTCTCGCCACCACCACTGCCACTGCTGCGCCGCAAAAACAGCAAGGTGGGTCATCCATGGAGGTCTGTAAGTACCTCTGTAAGCACTCTTTGAACATGGAGGTCTGCTCTAGCCTGGTGAGCTCGCGGGATACTTTATTATAAAAAAAAACTTAGATACTTAATTTTTATTAAAATAATGCAATATTATATAATTTTTTTCTTTAATTTTATTAAAATATTGTTGAGCTATTAAACGTATGCTTTAACTAGGGCTGCACAAAAGCCCGGTGGTCTGTTTGGCCCGCCACGACCCGACCCGGTCATATACAAAAAATGGTCTGTCACGATGTTGCCTGGAACCCACCCTATTAGGACATGACTAACCCGACCATCGGGTAGGACAGGACCAGGGCATATGCTCCATGACCAATCGGGCGGCTCGACCTGATTATTTATTAATATTTTTATAATTTTTTTTTATTATTTATTAATATTTTTTATAAAAAAATGTTTTATTAATTTTTCTATTAAATGTTTTTTCTTAACTTGTTTCTATTATAATAGCTTCAATTCCTATATGGTTAATGTTTATTAATATCTATAGAGTAAGTTATCAGGTTATGTTAACAATTGTATTTGCATTTTATTAATCTTCATTTAACCATCTTAATTTAAAAGTCACTCAACTATCTCTTTAATTTTCAATTTAGAGTAGTTGATATTATATTCAAAATGATTTTATTTTGGTCGAGAGCTATATTCAAAGTGATCACTAACTCCTTTTTGTAATAGCTATATGTAACTCATTATATTTATCATTGTATTGATACTTCTTAATTGTTATTGATGAATGATGATCAAATTTTTTTCTCTGTTCTTTCTAAAATTGGGGTTGAGCTTCACTCATTTTATGCTTGGCATGACCATCATGGTCCGTCATGTGGCCTTGCGGTCATGTCCTGCCCAATCTTGGTGTCGGGCCAAATAGGACATGACCAGGTCTCGGGCCAAAAATTTTGGCCCAACAATTATTTAGGACATGACCAAGGCATATAGGTGGCTCGGTCATGTCGGTCATTTGTGCAGCCCTAGCTTTAACAACTAGGTCATTAAAGAGTTGAAATTTAAGACCATTTTACCCAATATATTATTGACAACATTTTTTTGTGCCACAACGACGTCATCCTTGCTATATATCAAAAACCCCTAAAACCTTCCATCATCCTTTAACATTATCCATCTTCTTCCCTCCAAAACAACAACACTAACGTGACCCTCACTGGTTAGTAAGTATATTCTCATTCTTCTCTCCCCATCTCCCAACTTTCAAACTTTTCCATTTCTTCTTCCTCAATGGGTATTCAAACAATTGATATGTCACACTTTTGCAACTGGATTTGATGCTTCTTCAATCAATAATCAAAAGTTCTGATTTTGAATTCTATCCTTCCAGTGTCCCTTTCCTTTTTTGCTGCACATCTCATTTCCCATCACATTTCTTTATCTTCTGATCTTAGATTGGACCATAGGGGTTACGTTACACCCACATATGTAATCCCTTGTCTTATACAAGTTAATTGGAAGCTGTATATTATATTTATTTGTAACATTATTACCAATATTTATTCTATCAGGCTTTTTTCTGAAACGTGGTTAAGGGCAGCTTCATATGCAATTTATCATTTCATCTGCATAGAAAGGAGGCTGTATATTCATTCAGCTTGTTATGCTCATAGCTGACAAATCATGCTACGCAGTTGTCTGGTGGTTAAACTTACTCCACAGTTATCGTTCTTCACTCGATTCCCAAGGCCATCATTGACTTGCTGCAAATTTAGCTATGGTTCTTCTTGTGTTTGTTATTACAATGCTTCTTTGAATACAAAGTGGATGCTCAACAAAAATTTTTGCTATGATTTCTTAGTGGGTCAGATGTCTCATTTGAGTACTTCGAGTCAAGCAGTCGCGTCATTAAGTGAGTGCTGTGAAGGTACTACTAGTGTGGTTTCGAAAAAAGCAAAGAGAAAAGCTTTGCATGAATCTCCTGAGGGAATCCTCAGGCGTAAGCTAAATGAGTGCTCGAAAGGCGGTGACATGGTTGAGGCACTTAAGCTTTATGATGAGGCACGGAGTAATGGCGTTGTGTTGAATGTGCAACACTTCAACATGTTGCTATACCTTTGTGCTTCTCCTGCTTCTGTCGAAACAGATGATAAGAGTGATGAAAGCACATTGAATTTGGGCCTTGAAAGGGGTTTTGAGATTTTTCAGCAGATGTTTGTTGATGAAGTTTCTCCGAATGAAGCTACTTTTACAAGTGCAGCCAGGCTTGCGGCTGCTAGGGATGATCCTGAGATGGCCTTTGAATTGATCAAGCGAATGAAAAGTTGTAGTATCGCGCCCAAGTTGAGATCATATGATCCTGCCCTTTTTGGATTCTGCAAGAGGGGTGATGCAGACAAAGCTTATGAAGTTGATGCTGACATGATTGCTTCTGGGATTATGGCTGAAGAGCCTGAGCTTGCTGCTCTTCTAAAACTTAGCGTTGACACAAAGAAGGAAGACAAGGTCTATGAAATGTTGCATCGTTTACGTGCTACTGTGAGACAAGTGTCAGAATCAACTCTTCAAATTATTGAAGATTGGTTCAAATCTGAAGGTGCAGCAAAAGTTGGAGAAAAAAATTGGGATGTTAGCATGGTAAGAAAAGGGATCCTTCAGGGAGGTGGGGGATGGCATGGGCAGGGATGGCTTGGAAGTGGGCGGTGGAAGGTGGTAAAAACTCATGTAAATGATGCTGGTATGTGTCTCTCATGCAGTGAAAAGCTTGTGAGCATTGATATTGATCCAAAAGAGACTGAAAATTTTGCCAAATCCTTAAGGAAATTGGCTTGTGAAAGAGAAGCTAAGGCAAGCTTCAACCGTTTTCAGGTATGGCAGAATATTTTTGAGTTGCCTGGAAGATGGAGAATGATTTTCTTGAATAGAGCTGAATATATTTGTATATTGCTATTTATCAGTTTGTTCCTTACGAGTTGTCATTTGCTAGAATCATGAGCAGTGCTAATAAATTTAATCTAAACATTAATTTGAAGCAAGATATAATCCTACACCAAGTCATCCAAGAAAGGCCAAATCAGTAAACCAGTACATACTATGTAAGCAAAGTTTTTCAACTGACTTATAAGAATATGCCCAATAGAGATAGAGTCATTTTATAGTTTTGACTTCCAAAACGTTAGATAATTGGTGTTGCATGGTGATAGATGATAATCGATCCCCAATCATTCCTTGTTAGTAACAATTACATTGATATGTAAACTCATTTTAACCTCGGGTAGATCAGCTTGTGGGATATATTGTAGTAGCAAGGGAAGAAATTGTGCATTGGTGTCAATGGTCAGATATTTTTTGTTTGTTCACATTAACTTTCCAGATTCTTCTAGTTCAGTTTGTTGCAGAACATTTTAACCTTTGAAGTTCATGGTTTTTATTGCATAAGAACAATGAAAGGATCGTTTTTGAACTAGTGAACTACTGACGTGACATGTACTATGGATTCGCTCATAGCATGCACCCTAAACATTGGGGATCCAGGGGAAAACAAAAGATATGATCGAATTAATAATTGGAGAAGTTGGCTTGATGTGATTAAATTTCATTGTTTTTCTTGAAAAAGTCGTTTTCTTATGGGCGTGCTTTGATGATGGTTTTACACTTTATATCTTGAGCTTTGTTGTATAGAGTATGAAATAGCTAGTCTTTATAAATTGGTTGATATAGAAAGTTAACTTTTTTACAGGAGTGGCTTCAGGAACATGGTCCTTTTGATGCAGTTGTTGATGGGGCCAATGTAAGCCTTGTCAACTCGCAACATTTCAGCTTTTCACAGGTGGGTGATAGTTTGCTAAAACTTTAGCAGCATTTTACTAGATCATCTATTTGACACCTTCTTTCCTCTTGGCTGTAGCTTAATCATGTTGTGCAGCAACTGCAACAAATAAGTCCGTCTAAAAGATTGCCACTTGTAATCTTGCATATAAGTCGGGTTACCAGTCGTGTTGCTCAGAAGCCAAATAACAAGAGACTGTTAGATTATTGGAAGAAAAATGGTGCTCTTTATGCTACACCTCAAGGTTCCAATGATGACTGGTAATTGAGTAGTCCTTCAGTATTTCAATTACATTTACTTATCTGATTTCACCATATATCCCAGAATCTTTTCTACCTTTGATCTGTACAAGTATAGTCTGAACAAGTTCCTTTCTCTTATCCAAATTTTTTTGTTTTTTGTAAATATTAGGTATTGGCTATATGCAGCTGTTAGCTGTAAAGGTTTGTTGGTGACAAATGATGAGATGAGAGACCACCTGTTCCAACTGTTAGGTTCAAGTTTTTTTCCAAGATGGAAGGAAAAACATCAGGTATGTAGGCTTCAGGGAATTTAAACCTGATCTGCTTAGAGCTGATGAGCTATAAATTTGTTGTTGATGTAATTTTTACATCATGGTATCTGACTTGTACAACTCTTTTGTCAATGACCAAATGGTTATCTGTATATTTTGTTTTTGACTCGGTAAGAGGATTGGATGCTTTGATGTCTTGCAGGTTAGACTGTCAACCTCAACTAGTCGATCTTCTCTTATCATGCCTCCACCATATTCAACAGTCATTCAGGTACGACTTTTATCTCTTTCAGTTGATTGATTATAAGACTGTATGTTTTGACTAATGGCCCAGAAAAGACAAAATGAGACCATATAGAAATTGTAAGATTCTTTAATCAAACAAAAAGTAGTTTTTTGGCATATTTTGTAAACACTCTGATGGGCTCATGGCATCATTGGCCTATTATAAAAGAAGGCCCAAAGTGAATGGAAATAATGTAACAAATGTAGTTAGTAAAGCAACAACAAAGTAGTTAGTTTGTTATGTTTGTTAGGAGGTTGATGGATGTATAAATAGAAGAGTTGTAGATAGAAGAGGTTATGATTGTATTGAGAGTTGGAGAGCGTGTGCCTCTATAATTGCACATTAGGAGAGTGTGTGCCTCTATAATTGCACATTAGGTCCTGTAATTGTTTCTGTAATCCTCTTTTGAGGTGATACTTTGATTCTTGAATAATACTACATTGGTATATTTCCATCAAAGGTATCAGAGCAGTTCGATTGGGAATGATGAATACCAAGAAGATGGTGGAGAATAGAGATGAAACTATAATATCTCTCGGAGAGCATATAATCACAAAGTTGAATCACATGATAGAGAGATTGGAGAAATATGAAAAGAGGAAAATTCTGAATACAAAGACGAACTCAGAATCAGATATGGCCAGAGAAGACTTCAATCCTGAAGCACTGAAGGAAATCGAAGGTGCCAATTCAGATGATCAAGAAGAAATCGAAGGCCTTGATCTTGAAGAACAAGAAAGAGTTGATGTCGTTTTAGGTATGAAAGACGAAATTGAAGATGACAACGTTCTAAGAATGCAAGATGAACTTGACGATGACAGTTTTAGGGTTCATCAATCGGAGGCTAAAATTGACGATGAATACACATGGAAGCAATATTTTCAAGAAAATTTCTATGCTGACAGAAACCAGTTGACTCAGCCTTTATATTTCACGACCTGGACAAAGGAAGCAGATGAAGAAAATCACCAAGACAATTGGATATTAATTAGGGTTCACAAGGCCCATTGGGGAAGAAGTCCTATTTTTAATTGGAGAGGTTTGGTTCTTACAACTCAAGGGTTCAAGATTTCTAAAGAGACGAATTGGAAGGTTTTGCCTAAAGGGTATTCAGATTTTACTCAACTTTGGTCTCTTATTGTTCGTGTCCTCAAACTTTTATGTTTCTTGAGGTATGTTCATGAAGTATTATATTTTTTAGAGACTAAGGTTGAAAAAGGACAGTCTTCCATTGAAAAGGAATTAATTGTTGCTCTAGAAATTTTCGCAACAGAGTGGGTTCAAACAGGCATTATTCATAGTGGATGGACAATATTATATGATGGTTTCATTAAGGACATATCAAATTTTGTAAAACCATATCAGAGGTTGATTAAGCATTCAAATTTTAATAGAGCTTTTGGTTTTATTCAACTTTGATCTTATGTTGTTCGAATTCTCAAAATGCTTGCTGAGTGTCTGGATTTTGTTCCATATGCATTTGCAATGAAGATGTGGTTTACTGTTGCTGCTGAAGTTTTTGACGATCCTAAAGAAGGAATTCTTGAATCTATTGTTGCTAGCTTCTTCAAATCATTATGCCTATTTCCAACTTTTAACCTTGAGGACAAGGTTCAGCTTGTTGGGGTGGGTATTGATGGGCTCATGGCATCATGAGCCTATTATAAAAGAAGGCCCAAAGTGAATGGAAATAATGTAACAAATGTAGTTAGTAAAGCAACAACAAAGTAGTTAGTTTGTTATGTTTGTTAGGAGGTTGATGGATGTATAAATAGAAGAGTTGTAGATAGAAGAGGTTATGATTGTATTGAGAGTTGGAGAGCGTGTGCCTCTATAATTGCACATTAGGAGAGTGTGTGCCTCTATAATTGCACATTAAGTCCTGTAATTGTTTCTGTAATCCTCTTTTGAGGTGATACTTTGATTCTTGAATAATACTACATTGGTATATTTCCATCACACTCCCTCCACCTATAATAGGCTAGTATTTTTTTTTCATATTCCTAGGACATCTTACGCAAAACGATATAAACTGCCATTAAAATTGCGTAGAATTCTTTACATATTGAAATATGGGATTTTCTTAAAAATGCTTTATAACATAAAGCAGTGGGAGTAAAAATCTTATAAGTTAAGGGAAGGGAAGATTGACGGTGGTGGTTAATGTAATTTGAACTGCAGGAATCAGCCAATGGTAGTTGGCACGTGCCAGCTGTGAGTAATGATGATTATGAGACCCCAAGGCAGTGGTTGTGTGCTTCCAGATCAAGAAATGCCCCTTCACTTAGTCAATTGTGGACTTCTACGACCCCCACGTCTATGACTGCATAGCAAATTTTTGGTTCTGATGTAATCTTCTCAAATTTGATCCATTAAAATCTATGTCATTTTGTTATTAAAATTTTAGTTTTTTTTAGATTCAGAGAAGTACCCAATGTAAATCCAACAATTTTGTGACTCTCCCTGGGGGGTTTATTGATAATTTATATTTATCTTTTGAAACGATAAGATTTACTAATATATTTAGTAACTTTCTTGTATCAAGGTTCAGTAAAAACTAAGCTCCATACAATGAGTTATGAGACAAGCTAATGCCAGTGAGAAGGTTCAGCTCAATTGAGCCATAAATTTATCAGGGAAGAGCCATACAAAAAATTTAATCCTCTCCTTACCAACTCAACACAGAAATGAAGATTTCTAACCTCCTTTCTAATCCTATGGAGGCTAGCAACCTCCACATTTATGTTTAAGGTTAAAAAGTCTTCACCTTTTCACAAATATACAGAATGAGCACAGGGTATGTAGCTTTCAATCAGACTTGATCCTAACCTAATGCCTACAATCATGGGATATTATACAACTATTTAGAATAGGATATTTTAACAGGTCATTTTACTAAGCCCAGTCCAAGCATTATTATGGATACAAACTGATAGATAGAGTTGTCAATATGGGCCGAGCCCGTAGGGCCGGCCTGTTTTTGCTTAAGCCCTGTAGGGCCGCGCTTGGGATTTAGAGGGAAAAATAGGGGTGTGGGCCCTGAAGGGCCGGCCCTTAAGGGCTAGGGCTTTTGAGGGCCGGGCTGAGGGCCGACCCTGTTAGGCCCGACCCTTTTTCCTAAACTAAAAAAAATAAAAAAATAGAGGTGTTCACTCTCAAAGTCCTTAGTCTCAATGTAAGTTTGTAATAGTGTAACGTGCTAAATGTGTCAAGTTGCATTCATCTAATTAATGTTCAGGTTTTTATTTGCACAAGAAATTAATTGCATGAATTCAAATATGATTGTGAGTTTTTTATCAAATATGCTTGAAGAACTTGCTAATAGATTCAAATATGCTTGAAAGACAATTTATTATTAGCTACTTTTTTTTGCAAATGATGGAGGTGATAATGCTTATGGTGTAAAGAAGAAATGAAAAAACTTGATATTTTTGTCAGTGGAGAAGATGAGGAGGCAACTCATAGCCAAACACAATCAAATGTTGTCAAATGATACTTATTGTGATTTTTTATGAGTTGTAATTGTGTCTTGTGGATTATTATTATTTGAATGTTTTTTATTTCCTTATTAATGTTTTGGTTTATTTATATTAATACTTGAGTTTTATGTAGTATACTTGCTTATTAAAAGTTAAAACTTGTGTAGTATGTAGTTGAAATTTTAAATTTTTTATATGGGCCGAAACCCTGAGGGCCGACCCTGACCCGATTGCTCTAGGGCCGGACTTTAGAAAACAGAGGTTTTTTTAGGAAAAAGCCCTGATGGGCTTGGCCCGTTTAGCCCTGACCCTTAAGGGCTTGGCCCTTAAAGGCCGGGCCGGCCCGTTTTGACAGCTCTACTGATAGAGACCTTAAGTAACTAAATGAAAGGCACCCATAAAGAGCTTCCAAGAGGAAAGAAACGTGTCACTTTGGACTGCAAGAATTACTTGTGGCAACACAATGAAGGCCTCTTTCAGTCTCTCTCCCGTGTCTGTTCATAACTCTGCATATTTCTTTTTTTTTTTATACAAAGCTGATATAATACCAAGTTTATCAGTAAACATAAGTTTTTCTTTTATACGTCATTCCTTGAATGACCAAACCATGTGAAGGTGAAGTGCAGAACAAATAGTTGGACTTATTTTTGAATGACCAATATATACATGTCATCCATAAATAATTAACGATCTAAAGTATCCGACTTTTAATAGGGCCCCTATGAATATTTTTTGCATTCAATTATTTCTTCTTCAAAGCTTGATTCTATATTCTGCATGAAAACTACTTTCTTGAAATATAACAAGTGATCTAGATGCTTTCTTCAACTTCTAGCTTATGGTTTTCTACTATCTACCCTCACTAACTTTGAAAACTAACAAAGAAAGTTAAAACAACAAAGTAAACTGAGAATTTTGGCGCTTTAATTACTAAACATGTAGGTCCAATAAAGCTTACTATTGTTATCGTTGTAGTAATTACTGGGCATGATATAGCAAGAAAATAAAAATTTAGTCAGGCGTCTTCTCCAAAGGATCATGCCATTACTCAAAGATATAGAAAAGAGTGGATCAAGAACCATATAATTTCTCCCAACATTCATTTATAATAAATACAAATGTGTTAAAATAGAGAAACTGTACAGTGGAGCCTTGAATGGGTAACTTGATGGACAGGCCAATAACTGATGTCTCACAGACATCAATGTGAAACTTCTTTCTACAAGCTCTACATCACCACATGATGAAAATTATAATTTTCAGCTTAAAAAAAGTTATATAGGACTGAATATTCAGCGAATGCAGGAAATTCCACCGCACACTATTAACCATATGATAAACAATATTAAACAGACAGCTGCATCAATTGCTAGTACAATGCGCACTTGGCGCCACCATTTTTTGTGAATGCTTTGATGACCTGATCTCATCCTCCTTGAACCCAAATCTTTTTGTAAAGAGAATGGACCACCTGCTCCACCTTGGCTATCAGACTCCATTCCTGAATCAACCTTTATTCCCCTATCTGTAGATTTCCGAGGCTCCTCCACCTCAACATCCCGCATTGTAATCACATGATCCTTTGCTTTCTTCTTATCTTGTTTGCTAGATTTTCCCAATAGGGGGGCTTTTGTTGAGCTAGCACCTTCAACCTGTCCATTTAAATTACTTGGTGATGGAGAAAGACCAGCCTGAAAAGAAGAAGTTTCATCCCTCCAATCACGGCTATTCTCTGACACAGTCTCTAACGAATTGATCAGGCCGCGGATGACAGGAACCAATTTTTCCTGAATAGATATAGAATTCACATTTGACAAACTTCCTCTCGAATTCTTTTTGGTTAAATTTCTGAACTCATCTCTAACATGCTCCAAAAAGCGAAGAACTCCAGAGTTACCAAGACTTTCATCAACAATTGTGAAGTAAACATAACCTTCTTCCATCAAAAACCCATAAGTTCTTTTCCCCATCGTCTCAAAATACCACCTGTGGAAAGAGGGAGCCCTCTCCAAGCACAGGGCTGCAACATTCTCAATTTCATGGTCTCCGCCACTATATGCATACAGAATGCGATTACCCTTCGAAACACAACAATAATAAACTTTATGTTGAATTGAATCCATTATGAAATATAGCTTGAATATGATCACAGCCAAATCCACTCAGATGCTAAGAGTCTGTCTAGGAACAATAATCAAATATGCCGCTCCGCTCTTGAAGGATCTTGAATTGATATGATAGCCCTTTTATCATGCAAGCAAGCCGAAATCTTGAGGACTGGAATCAAGAACCTAACAAATGAAGATTAGGCAAAAGAAGCATCCAATGAGCTCCTCAAGGTAAGAGGCAAAAACGAAGGAAAGTGCAAGAAATTGGTGAGCCATAAATTCAAAGGCCTCCATGAAATACCAATGCAGACATTCAGCTACGTATTGAAAATCAAGAAGCAAGTCCATGTTGATAGGCTACCAATGCCGTTTCTTCAGTGACTCATATGATCATTTCCACTAATCAACAATAATAAACAACATACAAATATAAGATCTTTCAGCTAACACTAAAACAAGAAGTTAACATCACTCGGATCACAAAGCTTACGGCAAGAATTACTTTAAAACACACAATTTCTTCAACAAAAGATCCTTTCTTTTTATGGTCAAACGAAACCCCAGAAGCCCAGTTCATTCGATTAGTGAAATCACAAGTAAAGTTGTAAACTTTTCAAATTTAAACACAACCCATTAAGCTTTTAAGGGGATAAAATCTTTGAAGTGCCCATTTTTGGTTAAGGTCCTAATCTTTTTGCAATATTGATTGACAGCAAAAAAAAGAAAGCAATAGAAAAAATTGTGGGGCAACATACCTGATATGTGTAATATTGATTAGATAGATTCATGGATGAAGAAAGAGAAGACTGGAAGGAGAAGGAAGGAAGAAAAATATGAGAAAAAATGAAGAGAGAGAGAGAGAGAAGAGTGAAAGGGAAAAACTAAAAAACCCATGAACCCAAGAAAAGAACACGACCCGCGTAACATGGCTTATGTATATGCCTTTTAGCTGCAACTAATGGGAATTTGACTTTTGACTCCTTGACTTTTTTTTTTTTTTATACACACTTTTCTTTTTCTCTTATATACTTCATCTTAAGACTTAAATATAAAATCTAAATGACTTTTCTAAAAAAAAGAAAAAATCTTAATAAAGTAAAGGGAAAATCTTACATAAGTTTATGTCTTCAGGTTCTCAATTTCTTTTAATATAGGAGTGACACGTGTCTACACGTGTCACTCCTATATTAAAAGAAATTGAGAACCTGGAGAAAGGAACTTGACCTAAGTAAGGTCATAAAGTAAAATATGTTTGGGAAAATGACAAATAAATACCTTCAAAGATTTAAAAGTATAAGTAAGGAACTCAAACTTCCAAAAGGATAAGTAAAGAACTTCAATAAAAATTAACAATTGGAACATGATTATTAACATTTGGAATATAGCAATTAACAATTGTCTGGTTCCTTAATTATCCTATTGGAATTTAGAGTTCCTTACTTGTCATTTTGAAAGTTTGAGTTTCATACTTGTCCTTTTGGATATTCGAAGGTATTTATTTGTTATTTTCCCTATGTGTTACCTATAAATTGATTTACGTAATTGTTTTTCATAAATTAGTTTATTTGACCTAGTAATATAAAAATATATCAAATAAATCATAATAACAACCTGTTTGTTTATTTAATATCTAAAAAAAATTATTTAGGGGAGGGAGTATTTATTTACCTCTTATTCCTTGTGAGCTATGAGATTGTTTAGATCAGATTGGCTTGTTGGAAAATATTACGTGGAGTTCGTTCAATAAAAAAATGGGGGCAATGGATTCAGACTAAGTAAAGGAAAGAATAAAGGGAAAATACACTTTGCCCCCTTTCTTAGTTAATGGGCAAGAACAAATCAGAATCTGCTAGGATTCTTTTAAATTATTGATTTATTTGACTTATAATTGACATAATAATACCCTAATAATACACTATATTTTATACGATTCTATGACTTAATTAATCTTTTTAATCCCTAAACAAAAATCAGCTAAATCATAGAAATTAATATGACAAATATTCTATTCATAATATAAGAGTTAACATCTAAAAGTTAGAGTAATAAATACGTTTTTTATTTCTACTATTGTACATTAAAAGTAAATAGATTTGAACAAAACGTGTATTATAAATGATTCATGAATACAAAAATGGAAAATTGATGGGATCTACTGTTCGATTTTTTACCAATCAAAGTATGGACACTTGGCAGCAATATGAAAACTTGGCGGCCATATGGGAGTCAAAGTATGGACATTTGGAAGCCATATGGAACCCACAAAATGGCAGTTCAAAACTTCTAACAAAATTGTTTAAGCTGCATTAGTTTGTAAAAATTATGCATATATTTGCACAGGTGTAAACATAATGGTGCCAAATAATACATATTGAAGACATAATTGTCAATAAGCACCTTCACACTAAATTAAACTAACCATTCATTATATTACATGAGTTGCTTGAAAATCTATATTTGAGGTTGTTGTGTTGTGTGGTGAAATTTTCTTCTAACTAAAAATTCATTGGTTACACTTATTTGAAAGTGAAAAAAAATTCAATCCATGATATATCTAACAAGTAATTTGTCACTTTGATTACATTGCATTAGTTAGCAGTGACTTTAATTCTTTAATTCATGTGAATTAGTTTGAGTGACTTATATTGTGAATCAGGAGAATTAAGAACTAGAAGAAATATGTCATCACCAATAAATATACTAATTAAATATGAGTTGAATGCATTGATGAGAAAATATGAATCAAATGTATGAAACTAACTTAATATGTGTTAACTTTGTTGACATTAAATATAGCGGCCGAAAAGAAAAACTTTACACACTCAGTTTACCCTGTTTAAAGAAGAATTTACTTGAGAATTTTTCATAAGAGCTTCGTCATTAGAAAAACTCTACTTCATTATATCTAGCATCAAGTCAGAGATTTTAATTACTTGAGATCTGCAAATTTTGAGCAACACCTTCCGAAGAAACTCTTACTCGTTGTATTCAACATCCTACATCCTGTAACAAATATTTCAATAAAGAGTCATTTAATAAGCATATCTTTCATAAAAACACTAATTCACTAGTTTTGAAATTTTACGGCTCAAAAATTCTGAGATGCCTTAACCTACCAAACTGTGCCTTTTTTTTGGATTAAGATGTGAGCTAGGCTCGTTACCAAACTGTGTCTTTGATTGGTTATTTAGAGTGATCCAACGATATAATCTGGAACTGGACTCATTCTGCAAGATATTAATAGCCTCTGATGCTAGCACTCATGGAGGAGTTTTAGTTCTGCAGAAGCATGCGATAAGTGTCTTCCTCGGCTGGTAATTTTTCAATTTATGGTCTCTTTCTATAGAAGTAGGATGGATTAGGATTTATATGTTCTGCAGGATCCAAATTTCTTTAATTGCATATTGCTTCTTCTTTGTTACAGGACATGACTTAAAAAATTCCTACTTAGGAGTATGTTGCAACATACTTAAATGAAGATTTGAGTGTAATAAATAAGGATAAAACCATGGAGAAAACAAACCGGATTGTGTCTTTGGTTGCTGCTATGACTTTCGATTAGTTGAATGAGTCAGTCTCTAACAATGTGATAAACCAAGATTAGTGTGGGAGAAGTGCTTGATAGAACATCAAATATGATTGCATGCAACAGGAGGATACTTGTGCCCAAAAAAAATAAACTATGGAACATAGTTTCATCTTCGTGGGCCATTTCCACCAAAAAAATCTTCGTAATGCTGGGTGTAAATTGACCTATACTACTTGAATATTTTTAAATTATTTCCCATTAATATGATATAAAATTTGTAAAATACTCTTTAGTTAGTTAAATACTCTCGTAATCCATCGGAAAAAAGAAAATTTATCCTTGGAAATCATCACAGAAGTGAGGAGGTGGCGGTTGATAGAATAAATACTGGTAATAATGTTTACAAAATGAATATACTAATATAGAACCTCCAATGTTATTGAAAACTAACTTTGCTTGGTGTCAACTTGTCTCAGACAAGGCAAGTAACAACATCATTTGTAACGTAACCCCTATGGTGCACTCTGAAATCAGAGGATAAAGAAATGTGTTGGGGAATGAGATGTGCAGCAACAAAGGAAAGGACACTGCAATGATATAATTCAAAATCAGAACTTTTGATTATTGATTGAGGAAGCACGAAATCCAGTTCCAAAAGTGTGACATATCAATTGTTTAAATACCCATTGAGGAAGAGGATGGAAAATTTTGAAAGTTGGGAGATGGGGAGAGAAGAATGAGAATATACTTACTAACTAGTGAGGGTCACGTTAGTGTTGTTGTTGTTTTTGGAGGGAAAAAGATGGATAATGTTAAAAGATGATGGATGGAAGGAAAGTTTTAGGGGTTTTTGTGGCGCATCCATCAAGATGAGATGACGTCGTTTTGGCACAAGAACATAATACTCCCTCCGTTCCTAAATATAAGATCACTTTGGGGATGTGGATAAGTTCCTAAATATAAAATCACTTTCTCTTTTTTCTCAAGTTTTCCTCAAAGTACCCTTATATTCCTTTAAAAGCAAATTAGTCCTTCCATCCTTATTTTTTTCCCTAAGTGAGGGGTATTTTGGAGAGATCATGTTTTCCTAACTCATTGGAATGTCTTCATTAATCTCTTTAAATTAGTTAAAGTGATCTTATATTTAGGAATGGAGGGAGTAATGGGTAACATGGTCTTAAATTTCAACTCTTTAATAACCTAGTTATTAAAATCAATGAAAGTTTGTTCTCATAAAAAATAACAAAGGTTGGTCCAGTTGGTAAATGTATTTTTTTATTAAAATTCGGTAAAGGGGGTTTGACTCATAACTATGTGATTGTCAGTTCAAATCCTCCGATGTGAACATCTTGCTGGTGAGCAATCTGTCTATATGCACTCTTTATAATTGGGTGAGCCTCTAGACCCAATTCACCTAAACTTTTTTATATAAAAAAAATCCTAGATATTAAAGTAAGTGTACGTTTAATAACTAACAAAAAAAATATATAATAAAATGGTAAAATTGCATTAATTTAATAAAATGTGAGTATTTAGGTTATTTCAATTGATTAGGTGTAACTAAATAATGAATGAAATGAGTATTCATGGGTGTAAATAACCATAAACGGAAACAAAAATGTAGGAGAAATAAGGAGCAAATTCATGAATATGACAAGCAGTTAAATTTGAATATATTGCGTTAAAACTAATTGTAATTATCTAAAATTGAATGTGAGCTGTCAAAATCTATTTTAACTATCTAAAATCGAATGCTGGAGGTGTACCATAGAAAGTGGGTTAGGAAACTCAGTAGGCACAATAATTGAAATTGTTACATGTTCTATCAACCAAATACATGAACTTGATGAAATTTAAAGACTTTCCATTTCTAGAGGCATATTGTCAAACAAACGAAGGAGGAGACCCTGATACCAATGTTGTGCAAGACGTGAAAAAGAAACGTAATAGAAGAAAGCGCTCTTCTTCACCGTAATAGAAGAAAGTGTAGGAAGATTATCAAAGTTTTTACTGGACAATTTAGATTCCGCAAGCATTTCAAGGTTTTGTTCGACGGAACCTTTATGATCAACCTTGTTGAGAACAAACTAACTCCGTTTGAAGAGATTCTCTCTGAATTCTTCGTTGTCTATATGTCCGCCTCTTCACTACTAGGTGGGTGTGTATTTTTGTATTCTTTTTATTGTGTTTATAAAATAAATAAATTTATTTTTGATACTGTTCTTTCAATTCTGCTTTGTTCCTTACCCATTTCATTAACGCCCTTTTGTTGTGTGATTCAGTTGTGTCTATATGGAGATGTGACGAGTTGTTCATCATGAAAAATGTAGTGAAGGGTTTCAACCTCTTGCTAAGGCGTTTGACAGCAGACAATCTTTGTGTTGCCAAGTCACCCTTCTTCTTTAACAATATACTTGTCCGTTATGACGGGTACGGGTATGAGCCCGTACCTATTTATCACTTAAAAAATCACTTTCTTCTTTCTTTCTATACCCTTTTTCCTTTCATTTTATCTGGAGTTGATGGTGGAGGTCTGAAATTGATTAAGGATTTTTTTGAGATTTTTTTTCAGTATAGAGTGGAAAATAAGCTTAATCAGACCTTACAAATCTAGATGAACAGATTTAAGTTATAAGTACAAACTGGAAATTGATTAAGGACTTCTCGGATTTCAAATCATATGAAGAGCATCTATTAATAACTAAAGCATCTATTAAGGACTTCCGGAAAATAATGCAAAATGGTTGCTAATAACCTAGTTAGTAAAGCTTACATTTATTAATAACTAAACAACAAAAAATAGTAAAGAAATAAAAAGGGGAATGATACAAAAATGATATTACTACAAAACTTTACCCAAAATTACGTTTCTAATACTAAATTTTTGTGAGGTGCAAAAAGAGTACCCAACTTGGAGTTCAGGTACAAATGAATAAAATGAATCCGACTTTTACTTTAAAAAGTTGATGGTATTAAAGAAGTATTGTCTCCTATGTTGCAAAGAGAACCCTTTTAGTTACAAGTTTTCAAACATAATGTACTGCTCCAATTACAATAAATGGTAAAACCAAACACGCATTTCCTTGTATTTAAGCTACATAAGTCACTTCAATTATGTCTAATGAAGAGAAGGTAGCTAATCTTGAGTTAACAGATTTTTCTAATTTTTACCACATTAATAAGATTTCAAAGGAAGGAGAAAAATATAATGACTCAATCTTAAGTGCCCCCTTGCTTCCTTCCCAATATGAGACATGATTTTTTTATAAAAAGAATTCTTCAAAAAAATCAAATAAGGTACTTATAAATTAATTTGAACGAATTTTTTAAATTGATTTATTTTAATCGCCGTCAAACATGACGTCTAATGTAACCGGCCTCGCTTAGTTGAGATAATGTTTTATTGTTGTCTATATTTTACTCAAATTGACATATACCCTAATAAATAGATTGAATATCGTATGATATCATGACTTAATTAACACTCTTAATCCTTAAACTAAATTAGCTAAATCTTATACTCTCATGTCCAAATAATAAAAAGTAATATAAGAAATATTTTTTATATTTATAATATAAGAGGTAACATATAAAAGTTAGAGTAGTGGATACTTATTTTTTTTTCATTTCTACAACTGTACATTAAAAGCAAAGAGATTTAAAGAAACACGTATAATAAATGATAAAAGAAAAGGGAAAATTGGTGGGACATACTTTTTGAAATTTGTTTTTTACTGGCCAAAGTATGGACACTTGGCAGCCATATGGAATTAAGTATGGATATTGGAAAGCCATATGAGACCCAAAAAATCACAGTTAAAACTTCTAACAAAATTGCTGAAGTTCCATTAGTTTGGAAAAAATTATGTATACTTTTGCACCCATGTAAACATAATGGTGCTAGATAACTCATTAAAAACGTATTTGTCAAAACTGCACATTCATGATAAATTAAACTAACTATTATATTATATCTGTTGCTTAAAAATATAATATTTAGGATGTCCTGTGGTCATTTAGTTTTCATTATTTACACTTATTTTAAAAGTGGAAAATTCAATCTATGACATATCAAATGAGTTAATGGTCACTATTATTACAATACATTAATAAATTAGCTAGCAGTCACTTTAATTCATGTGAATTAGTTTCAGTGACTCATTTGTAAATCGCAAGAAGTAAAATACCTAGAAGAAATATGTCATCAGAAATAAATTTACACCGACTAAATAAATGTGAATTGAATGGCATTGAAAAAATATGAATAAATGCAATTTATTAATTGAATATGCATTAACTTTGTTGGCAATAAATGTAGTGGTGAGGAAGAAGCTTTCTCACCCTATTTAAAGAACAATTCACTTGAGAAATTTTCAAAAGAGTTTTATTATTAGAAAAAACCCTACTTCACTACATCAAGTATCATGTTGTCGAAGATTTCATTCGAGAGCTGTAAATTGTAAGCAATACCATCCGAAGGACTCTCAATTCGCCGCAACAAGCATCCTATAAGAAAGATTTCAATGGAGTCATCCAATAATCATATCTTTTAGAAAACTTTAATAAGCTAGTTTTAAGATTTTACAACACATATGGTCAAAAACAAATTTCACAACATATTATTTTCATTTTGCTAACTTGTTATAATAGTAATAATTCTCACACATTATTAAGCAATTTTAAGCATTTTTCATATGTGGATCTTTATTTTATTTTTTACAGCGTATCCATTCAATTTTGCCAATTCAAATTAAAATATTGCTAGCATAGCGAAGTATTGGGCCATCAAAATCAATCATGTCAGGTAGCCAAGGTATCACATAAATTTTAATATTTTATAACTATTACTATGTGCTGAGAACAGTTTGCTCTTTTGGCATAGCAAATAAGATCTGATCATATTCTTAAGTATTTTTTTCACTGCGGTTCCATGGGATGAATATTCTTTCAATTGCTTCTCTATTATAATATTAGTATATTATATTACATCTCATAATAATACTCGTTAGTGAGTACTCATTCACCAAAAAAGGTAAAAACAAAAACTCTAGTGAGAGGGATTTTTAATAATCTTACAATGGCATATAAGCTCTCAGAAAACATGCTAGATACTACCATGAGACGTTCTAATGAAAAGACTTGAGGGACAAAAACCTTTGCAACAGAGCCATTCTCATGGTGAAACAAGTCAATGGCTGAAAATGTGTTTACATCAATTGCTTTTTTTGGTTATTAAGGAAAGGTAAGCAAAGAAAGGGAGTGTATGCAGTGTCTTTTGGTTGATTGTAGGGAGTGCATGTAGTTTCAACATTAATTAATGTTATTTATTCTTGTGAAGCAAAGAGAGATTGGTACTCACAATTAAACCTCTTTTGGTAAAATTTGTCTCTTCATATATTGGACAGCAAATGTTTTTGTATCACTCTTCATGATACTTCCTTCAACCATATTTATTTCATTTTCATGTTTTCTTATAGGCATTATGAAGGGATATAAGTTTACACTCACTCATTTAATATTTGAATTTTTGTTTGGTAGGTCTGACAAAAGTTCTATATGAAGAACTATGGAAGCTATGTGCTGGACCCTTGATCGATATCCCCCAAGAGGGGGAGAGAGTTATATATTTCCCACAGGGTCATGTGGAGCAAGTATACATATATTGTTTCTACGTGGCAGAATTATTGCCTTTCTTTCGGGACTCATAGTTGCTTTCTTATTTTTTCCCTTTCAAGATATATTTCTCTCATTCTTTTCTTTACATATGATACATTCCACTTCTGTTCATGCAGCTAGAATTCTTGGCAAATCAAGAACTTGGCCAGGGAATTCCTCACTTTAATATTCCCTCTGAGATTGTTTGTCGAGTTTTGAAAATTCAGCTTTTGGTACAACTGATGTCTGATACTTATTGTTATTTTACATTGCTAATAAATTTTGTTACTTATAATGAGCACTAATCATTGGAATTACTTCCTTTCTAGGCTGAACCAGAAACTGATGAAGTATATGCCAAAGTCACTCTGGTGCCTGAATTCCATGTGAGTAACTTTGTGTGCCGTCCACCTTTTTTCGCTTTAAAATTCAAGGCTTGTTTTGTCTGACATTTTCTAATCTACTCTACTATGCCATTAATTGGTTTATTTAGAATGATCCAACAGTTCCAGACCCTCATTTTCCTGAAACCCATAATCAAGAAGTGGACACATTCTACAAGATATTAACAGCCTCTGATTGTAGTACACATGGAGGAGTATTAGTTCTGCCGAAGCATGCTGATAAGTGCCTTCCTCAGCTAGTATTTTTCTATAGAAGTAGGATGGAGTAGGATTCACATCATGTTTTATAGAATAATCCAACTTTTCCTTTATTGTCTATTGCCTCTTTTTTGTTGCAGGACATGACTAAAAACATTCCTACTCGGGAGTTGGTTGCTAGAGATCTACATGGGGTTGAGTGGAAGTTCAGACATATGTATAGAGGTAAGTTGTCATGAATAAAGATAAAACCATGAAACACATCAGACAGGATTGAGTCCAACAATATGTCGAATGAATCAGTCTCTCACAATGTGGAGTCAAGATTAGAACGGAAGAGGTCCTTGATGGTGCATCAAATATGATTGCATGCAAGAGGAGGCATTTGTGCCAAAAAAAACTATAAAAAACACAGTCTCATGTTGTTTTGTTTTCCTTTTACTGGTTAATTAGATCAATCAAAGACACATCTTCTGACATCTGGGTGGAGCAACTTTGTCTCTTCCAAAAAATTGAATGCAGGGAATGCTTTCTTGTTCTTAAGGTATTTATTGTTATTGGTATTTATATTTTGGACCTCGTGTTGTGATGTGTTTGTTGATTCTTCCTGGTTATGATCCTTGAAGGGGACCAAATGATGATGACCTATGGTGTGGTGTTAAGCATCTAACAAGGCAAGAAAGTTCATTGCATTCATATGCAATGTCAAGACAATGCATGATGGCTGCTTCATATGCTGTAATGACTGGCTCTATGTTTACCGTCTTTTACAAGCCAAGGTTAGGTTTTTGTACACCTTGATCTGTATTTCATAAAAACCCATTGTAGCATACCATATTGTTGCACTTTTTAATTAATTACTATATCTCATTCAGGATTAGTCAAGTTCATTGTTCGCTTCAACAAATATCTAGAGGCAATGAACAATAATTTTCAAGTTGGTACACAGTTCAAGATGGGATTTGAGAGTGAAGACACAATGGAGATCATAAGGTATCCTTGTAAATAATTATCATTACACGGCGTCTCTATTCATTCCAAATCTTTGTGTTAATATTGTGTGATTCTTTTTGTCAGGTCCACCGGTACTATTGTTAGTATTGGGGATTTCTTTCCAGCATGGCCAATGTCTAGATGGAAGTCATTTCAGGTTTGTCATTGTTAGGAAAAAAGTAAATTTTTTGTGGAAGTTTATGAGGTTTAGTTTACAAGGCTCTATCATATGGGATTTGGGAAAGAATAAATATACACAATCTTAACTCTGAGATGACATGACAACAATTTTACTGTTGACAATCATTATTATAAGTTCAAATTATATTAACCATAAAATCATTTGCGAATATTCGGTCAATATTTGAAATTTGAACGTCAACTTTTGTTGTTAACAGTGTAAGTATTAGAAAATTGAAAAGACACTTGGCAGAATTAATGTAACATGATGAAATTTTGCGTGAAGTTAGAGGATTAGAGATGCATTATTCCCTTGTTTGAAATAAACGCGCACACATATATATTGCTGCTATTATGACTTGCATAATCTTCATGTCAAACATCCATGATGACTTCCTATATTAAGGTTGAATGGGATGAACCTGCAACTATTGCAAGGCCTGGTAGGGTGTCCCCTTGGGAGATTGAGCCTCTTGCTCCCCCTGCTCCTGAAAACAAGTCTCTTTCAGCATCCGTCATGAACAGAATGGTTTGGCCTGCTAATACCTCATCTTCTGGTAATACTTTGCCCCATATAAGTAGCTCGTATGGTTTGATTAATCTATTTGATGACCTAGCATTATAATGATCATGAATTTCAATTCATGTAGGGGCTACTCCCAGCTCATCTACTTCTCCTCCATCAAACACCACCAATAGCTCAGGGATGAGGGTTGATGGAATAAGGTCAAATTATCCATTGTTGCATGCTTTTTCAAGCCTTTCTTTTGAGCCAAGAAACGATGGACCTAGTTCATCATCACAAGCTTCTGTCTCTGGCCATGCTCCTGGGCCATGGAGTCTTAACCATGGCCAATATGATCAAGATGAAAGTGAGGAGAAAAGTGAGGATTTCATGGATATCTAGATTTTGGAGTCCATTTTAGGTGGATTGTGTGTGTGTGTGTGTGTGTGTGTGTTTGTGTGGTGAACATTTCCTTGGTGTTACAGTGATGTTCTTATAAAACTACCTGTCTATGTGTTTATTAATAAATTCCCATTTGGATTCTAAATGAGGCTATGCATATTATGAAGCTTTGATTGTTCTTGCAAAATTTTAGTTATGCTTTGTACCTACAAGCAATGTGTATATTGAGTTTTAATTTTCAAGGCACTTGATATTTTCCTTGAGCAACATGTTTGGATCGCCATGAGGTAACCTAAACGCATGTTTACATTAGAAAAGTTCAATAAATATTGACCTACTAATTAGGTCCACACAACTGATAAACAGAATGTCATTGATCGCATCCTTCACATTGAATAAATAGAAAATGAGTTGTTTCAGTTACAGTTGCATTAAGTTCTTCACCTTGTAGAGCTTGGTTCATACAAAAATAAAAAAAGGGTCAACCCAGTTCTACACAGATGGTCAGGAATCACTGAATTGGATTGTAAATCAATCATATTCATTAGACCTATTTGTATACTGACATTTGTTAAATAATCATTTTGCATTTAGTAGCTAATTATAAAGTGACACGGTACTTCTCTCCAAGGACAATAATAGTATGGTTTGAAGTTCTAATTTGTCTTAAAAAAAGATCAAAATATGACAAACATTGTAAGAATCCCAGAGAGGACGTAGTGGAGGCTAAGAAAACTGAAGTATGTAACACTGCAGGTCTTAAAGTTAGAAAAGTAGGTGTAATGCAATATTCAAACTTACCTGAAAAAGTTGCTCAACTAAAAAATTGAAAATGCTCATCTCAACATTGTATTCTATTAGCAGAAAGCATTCTCCCTACTAATATAATAACATGGTATTAAATCATCTTACAGTATGAAGTATTAATAAATTATTGTAAAATTGTAAAGTTTTATCTCCTTCCTGAAACCCACCCCCATTATCTTCTCTTAAGATTATGACCGTTTTCTACATAATGTCTCTCTTGAGCTCCTCAGCGAAAATCATTGAATCAAATTACTTTCTCAGCGAAAATGCAGCTGATATAAGCATTAGACTGATAATAAATATTTATGTAGCATTTGACACATCACACGTCTAAGAGTTTCAAAATATCTTTATTGAGCAATGATATATTAGTTCAACTTAGTTTCACAAACAGATGAAGATACTATTATAAAATAAAACCGAAATTACCATCACAAGTCTCTCTCTTCACAACTCTTCTAACTGCTTTCTGCATTTCCTCTTTCAACATCAATGCAGAGGGCACTGCTCACATTATCTCTAGAGCAACTTTGAGCAGCACTATTATCTGGATTTATAGTAGGTCTTGATCCAGAGGATTGTGCGCCTGGTGCTTCCTCATTGCCAGATGGTCTCTGCGAAAAATGATTTCATTGTCAGTATTATATTATAATCGAGCGATAACAAGCTAACTCTTACTGATTCTAGTCTCATCAGGATATGTGAGGTTGATATTCGTACCCATAAGATCTGAATGTTACTCTTAACTATAGATAAGTATTGTATTTGAGTGTACAATATTGATGTACATGTGTATTTAATGAGTATAATTGTCAAAAACTGATTAAATGCACATGCATGACACTGGAGTTACATGCTTGCAGTTGTGCCATGGTTGAATGATTATCAGTTATTTCATAATGAAATCACTGCAAGCATCTGAAGTGTCTTGCGTGCATCTCTCCAAAGTGATCAATAACAACTTCTACCTGTAAATTAGATGTCTCAGTTGAAGATTTAGCAGAAGCAAGAAGGGACAAGCGGCAGAGAGGGCAGGTACTGTGGTTGGTGAGCCAAAGGTCAATGCAGCTCATGTGAAATGTGTGGCCACACGCAGGTATCTGTTGAAGCTTGTCTTCTGGCTGATAGTCCAAAAGGCAAACGGAGCACCTGCCACAAAATAACTCACAATTGAGGAAAGATAATGCAGGTAACGATCCTTAAAAGAGAGCTTATCTCTACTACTGATTTAAAAGTAAACACAAATATACACGATAAAACACTAAACAAATTAAGTGCTAAAATTCATAGGATCCCTAATGCTAACTAGGAAGAAGGTTTCTAGAAGACTGTTTCAGAGCCATTTTTTTCATTTGAAATTGAGGAGTTATAAACAGATTCCAAAGAAGGAAATCAGTTATTGCTTCAGTCCCATTTACATGTCAAACTATTGTATCACAAGTGATTAGGACTTGTGGGTATAAATTTTCTTATTTGGGACCTGTTAATTCCCCCTTAAAATTATCACCGCTAAGTGAAAGAAAAATAAAAAGTAAGCAGGTATCACATGCTCCAATATTGTGTCTAATACGCAAGATTACTTGCTTTTAATAGCATATACATATCCGATAAATATCAGTATAGGGTATACCATATGCCGTTATCCCCTCTGGAAAACTTTTCCACGTTTCATTTTAGGCAATGCCAAACTGGTACAGGTCAGAAACAGGTGAAAACCTTTCTAACCTGCATCAAAGCATCCCAAAATCCCAAAAAATAAAGCAATTGCTTTTAAACTAACTTCAATCTGAAATGAAATATGACAATGTCAAAGAATGCCCTTTATATGCTTGAAATATAACAAAATGGCCAAAAAGGCTTTATTTAACCCCGACAGAATTGAGCTTGATCAAGTTGAAGAACTCTCCATAGGAGAAATTTTGACATAGACTTAAATTTATAATAGGTCAGAACAAGGCAAAATAAACATGTAACATGTCAATTTTGGGTGGACCTCACTTTAATTTTTTTTTTTTAATTAGAGGGCCAGGTGCTTAGAGGGATCAAAATCACAACCTCCACTAGACTACAGGGCCATCATCGATGGTGGATGTCAATTTTACATTTCAATTTGGTGAACTTTCATATCAAAAACTAGTAGACCAAATCTAGTACAAGAATTTTCATTTACAAAAAGTGCTTCATTCAATCATCACAAAAAGAATAAACACCACAAAAATCTAAAGAGGCCATCAAACTCACTGTGTATCTTTAACAGAGAAGCTTTCTTTGAACACAATAATCGGCAACATCTCCCTCAGTTCTTTCTTCAAACCCAATTCAGGCTGCTCAATTAATCACAAAAAAAAAAAAAACATCAACAGCTAAACATCAGACACACAAGCACAAAACCAGTTCCATTTTCTCTACTACTTCTCCCTCCCTCCCGCTACTAAACATAGGATCTAGTCGACATTTTTCAGAAAATTAAAAAAAAAACCTAAACAAATTACTTATAAATTCTCTAAACTAAGTTGATTTAAATACTACTACTATAATCTAATACTCCCTCCAATCCTATCTATAAGACCACTTTGACTTATTAATCCCTTTAAAATGTCTATAGTTATATTTTTTCATTCAAAACTAACATATTCTACATATAAACTACTCCCTCCGCCCCTAAATATAAGAGCTAGTTGACTTTTTGGGAGAATCGTGAAAAAGATTGATTTTCCTAAATTTTTCTCTAGATTAGTTTATTTGACTTATAAGCTAATATATGATCCAAAATTTTAAAAAACACCAAATATGTTATCATTAAGTGATTCATTTTGCTTTCTTAGATTCTAAAAAAAGCCAACTATCTCTTATATTTAGAAACGGAGAGAGTAACATGCACATGTTAAAAGTGAAAGGCTCTTATATATTTAGGATCGTGCTCCCTCCGATCCTCAATACAAGACCTAGTTAACTTTTTTGGAACATCTTAAAAAAAGTAAAATAAGTCAATTATAAATTAATTTACCTAAGTTTTTTCCCTAAACTAGTTTATTTAACCTATTAACTAATGACTAATCTAGAAATATATCAAATATGTCATAATTTAATAACATTTTATAAACTTAACATCTCAAAAAAAAAAAAGTCAATCTCTTATATTTAGGAAGGGAGGGATTAATACACAAGATATGCTATTAAATAGCACTAGCTTCTCTAATTTCTTTATTTGCAAAACTTACACAGATAATTTGACAAAATTTAGAAAGAAGCAGCAATATGTACATGATGTCGGTTAGTATGTTACCGTGGAGGAGTTAGGGGCATTATGGTCAGACGGCGTAAAAGGTCTCATCCTAAGGGAGGACCAGTCAACCCTACGAGGACGAAGATAGAAGACGTAGAAGAGAAAAAGAAGGATAAAGGTGAAGAAGATTGGAACAGAGAAAATGAATGCTCTGTATAGCTTGAGCTCAGCTGAAGCTGAATCCAGATGATCAGATCTCGAAGAAGAAGAAGAAGAAGAAGGGCGTGAGCTTTCTTGAGACATTACCAGTAAATAATGATCATGTTGAGCTGAATGCAATCACTGAAATGAGGAGGAAGGAGTGGAGGAGGGTAGTTTAGGGATTAAAGAAAATAATTGAAGAGGTGGAATTGACGTGCGTGAGAAAAGGGATTTAATTAATTTAGTATGTATGGGATGATGCTGCTTAATTGATTGTTGCTGTAGTTGAAGAAGGAAAAGAGCAGAGCAAGGCAAGGGGTAGAACAAGTCTTGTTCTTTCTAGAACTATATATATAATCTAGTGCTGATATAAATATAATTGAGAGAGCTAATTATTTTTCTTTTTTGATCAGGAAGCTAATTATTTTTCTTAACCTCATGATTATTATAACTTGTGGGGCATCTTGATTATTTTTCTTTCATTGGATCTCTAGTTAATTCTCTCGGACACTTTTAAGAAAGGTAAATTTGAGTGATTTTTTTTAAAAAAATTTAGATGCCAAAACTAAACTCAAGCTAAATTAGTAAATTTTGAGGGTTAAACCCGTTGAAGCATATTAGTATATTACTGTAAGAACATCTTTTGGAACCACTTGTGGTGATAAATTCAGATCAGGATTGTATAGAAATATTAGGGATAATTAATTAGAGGTCCAATTGAAGAAATATGATTAAGATGAGATCCTATAAATTGTAATCATTAAGTCAAAATTTCTTATTGTAATTTACGATTCGTTGGACCTCATCTTAATTATATCTCTTTTATTAGACATCTAATTAATTCTCCCTAGATTGTATCTATAGGGACAATCCAAATTTAAAACCGTTTCAACTGCTTATTTTTTAATGATTTTTAAAGTGATGATAAAGATTTTTATTAAATTATTTACTCAATGAGATTTATTTTGAAAAAATGTTAAGGGTAAGAAATACTCATATGATAGAAGTTAATACCATCTAAATTTGGATTGTTTAAAAAATTCAAGTTGATTGTGGGTGATATAAGTAGTTTTAAAAAGCTTCTGTCATTATTTTTTATTGAAAAATCCCCCTGCTTTCGTAAAGAGATTTAAGGTTTTTTGTGAAAAATCCTTCCACACGCATACTAAATACACATGGATTTTGTGCCTTCCATTTCTATATCATACCCGTTTCCATATGGAAAAAACGAAATGGTCAAGTCCAACACAATTTTAAAAGTTATTGACAGGTATCTTGTATAAAAAAATTTGATGCACACATGCACACTAATATAAAATATCCAAATGTAAATTATTATCACTCATTGAAATGCCAGCTTTGGACAATACCATTATTTAAATTTATATCCTTAATTAAATGATGATTAATATGAGAGTGGTAGCTTTCATTAATTATAAATACGATATTTGAGAAGGAGACATATAGATAATTAGATATTCCTTTCATAGAAGAAATATTGTAACCAATTTGCGGGTTGTTTAGTAGATTATGGGAGCATCTTTCCGACATTATTTGACATTGCCAACAATGACATGTTTCATATCTATACTTTTCAATTCTTAGATATGAATTGAAGCTAGCAACCAGATTGAATATTTGATTTTAGATTAAATATATCAGAAAAGATTTTTATTGTTACTAATAATTCATTATTGTGTAAGCATTCATAAACTAGAGGAATCCGTACCAATCAAAATTAAAAATCAAAGGAATAGTACGACATGTACCCATGAGCTCTAAATAAAATCACATATGGGAGACTTGAGCTTCCACCACTTTATTTGATATCGTATTATAATTTAATCGTTTGTGTATTTTTTTTATATAAATAAGGATCAGACTTCATGAAGCAAAGATACAAATATCACATAGTTCATGCCCAACTTGCAAATCATAGACGACAAATAATGCAATTAACAAGTATTCTGTTGAAAGTGAAATTTCAATAATTTATAATACTTGAATAACAATATCTCTTATAGAATCCTCAGCTCACGAGACTAACAATTATTTGACTTATTCATACCATTTTTCATACAGCCAAATTATAATTTGTAATTTTATTTTGATAAAAAAATTACAATTTGTAATTAAAACAATTATTGTCATGGATGTATATTTTATTAAATATCAATATACATAAAAAACGCGTGCTCTGTTTTTTTTTTCTAATACAAATTGAGGCTAGGGGATGTGAAATTGAATATGATTTTCGCTGTTCAATGAAATATTTTTTTGTTTTGGCGTGGAGAGGCGTAAATCACATAAGGGAAACTTTACACATGGTTTACCAAACTGGTCATGAAATTGGTTGTCCAATAATAAAAGATCAATCTTCTGGATCCACCTTTTTTTAAAAAAAAAATCTGAGGGAGGGAATAATCCTTTCTAGAATTAGGGTGATATTTGGTTACGGGAGGGGGAGGGAAGGAACATAAAAGTGCAAGAATTGGATATAAAAATTGGAAAAATTTGGTTATGAAGTTTTAATTAATTTTCATACTTTTTTTATTATCTTACCTCTATTATTTACTAAAATTCTATAGCCTTCGCTTCTTCAATGATTTTAAATTCGAATTTCAAACATTTCCTCCCCTCAAACCAAACAATGCATTAAAGTATAAAAATACTTTTATATATCCAACAAATGTACTTCTTGCTCTTGGTATTCATATTTGTGTACTCTTCCATAGTTCCTTATAGGAAACAGGTTAACTTTCAAGGGGAGGATGAGCTTTTGAAGAAGCTTATATGGATTCGATACTAAACCGCTTTTTTAATCTCAAACAAAAACACATGGTTTTTTAAGTTTCGCCCAAAAATGATACATAACTATTAATCAAGGAATAAAAATAATACATAACTATTCCAAGGTACAAAAATGATATCCAACTTTTACCATGTGATCAAAAATGATATTTTCACTAATATGAAAATAATATTAGACCTGAAAAGTCCAAAATGCACTTATAAATTAATCGCCGCCCTGTAAAAATTTATTTAATTATAAGCATTTTTGGACATTTCATATCTAATATTACTTTCGTATTGGTGAAAATATCATTTTTGATCACATGATAAAAGTTGGGTATCATTTTTGTACCTTGGAATAATTATGTACTATTTTTGTTCATTGACCAATAATTATGTATTATTTTGGGCATTCACGCTTTAAGATAACTAGTGATTGACCCCGTGCGATGCACAAGGATAATGTTATGTCACGCGAGCTACTATAATCACTTGATCTTAGGATAAGTATTAACCCACTTAGTAGTCTTTGTCCAATGCATATTAGATAATTGAAGTGTAATTTTAATTTTTCAATGCATTTCATTATTTCCAAACTTAATTTAACTTGGTTTATGTCCATGCGTTGCACTGATTCATTCTGTTAGCTTACAAATAAGATGTTATCTACCAAGAGCCTTGTAGCTCAGTGGGATGACATCTCCCCTTTATGTGGAGGTTGCGGGTTCGATCCCGCTTGTAACCTCAAGCCAATAGTGTTTGCCTCTTTAAATAAAAAAAATGTTATCTCACAAATGAGTTAGTTTTTACCAAAAATCATATTTACAACAATTACATATGGTCAAAATACACTTATACACTTAATATTATAATGAGAATGTTGATTTCCTTGTTATAAAAAAAAAAGAATGTTGATTTCCAAATTGGTCTTCTTATTGCAATATTTATGATTATGATTTATGATGTGTTATTAGTTAGAAAAGATAGAATCTTATAAGCAAATTTGACATCATCCCTACTTAGTCAACATGAGATTAATCTCACTTGATAGTTGATACAAGGATGATATATCCTTAGAAACATAAAAAAAAAACAAAGCAAATATGAATGTTTCTTTGCCAATAATATAAAACACTACAAAGTCATTTACCTGTTTTAAGGCAATCTTTTTTATACAACTAAATTAACCTTTTTTTCAATTTGCAACTTGTGCGGTAAAAGATAAAAGAACAACAGAAGAAATAGAAAAGCTTTTTATTTTATATTTTTAAATTTGATTTGAGGCAAAACTACAATTTCTTAGTTTATAAAAAAAACATAATTTTATTTTCTCACTCAAAATAGCACAATTCAAAGGTTTTATTCAGATGTATTATGCAATGAAATTCATGCCCTTTGTGTTCTTTCCATACTCAACTTACTTTTCAACAAAACATCATCCAAATATGTTTGAGTTAAATGGGAAATAAGTCACTTTTTCACAATTCATCCAAACATAAAAATAAGTCAACATATTTTACCAAAAAAATAAATAAATAAGACATATAGCTAATTTACAAACTGACTTAAAAATAAGTTACTAAAAAATAAACTACTTTTCAATAAGAACTACCAAAAACAGTGGAGAAGGCAGAAAAAGACATGAATGCGGCTAATGCCTCACAAATTGGCGGTTATCATCTGCAGCGATTTTGTTACCATGTCCATAAGGATGGTTGTGGCTGAATCCATGTCTGCCTTCAATTTTACGCATTTTCTTCCTCTGCTTTGAAGCGCTACTCTCAATGCCTAAACTCATCTTTGGTGGCTTTCTAAAACCGAATGAACTTGCAACAGCCTGTGATCAAGTTTACACCATCCAAAATATAATATCAACATGTGCCACAACACTATCTACTAATTAATTACATGAATATGCCACAACACAAATTATTAGAAACAATTTCACACGAGAACAGTAAATTTTTTAAAAGGTTCAATAGACGCAGTTATCCATCCAGTTACTAGACACCTTTATTTTCTTTTTTCTTTTTTTTGAAAGAAGGGGGGGAGCCAAGATAAGGTAAAAAGTAACTGAACCTGTAAATCAAGGCGATAAACGTTAAAAATGTCCTTTATAGAGTGTGAATTGTATGCTAAAATATACGATCCGAAAGCATCTTTTGCTTCCATGTTCAGATACTAATTGCTACCCACCAACTTTTCCTGCATAAATTCGATCATTCTACATATGATGTTATCTTACAAATAAAATGTTATCTACCAAGAGTCTTGTAGCTCAGTGCTATGACATCTCCCCTTTATGTGGGAGGTTGCGGATTCGATACCGCTTGTAAACTCAAACCGATAGTGTTTGCCCTTTTAAATAAAAAAAAGATGTTATCTCACAAATGAGTTAGCTTTTACCAAAAATCATATTTACAACAATTACATGTGGTCAAAATACACTTATACACTTAATATTATAATGGGAATGTTGATTTCCTTGTTATAAATAAAAAAGAATGTTGATTTCCAAATCGGTCTTCTTATTGCAATATTTATGATTATGATTTATGATGTGTTATTAGTGAGAAAAGATAGTCTTTGACATAATCCCTACTTAGTCAACATGAGATTAATCTCACTTAATAGTTGATACGCGGATGATATATCCTTAGAAACAAAAGAAAAAAAGACAAAACATATTTGAATGTTTCCTTGCCAATGGTATAAAAGGTTATAAAGTCATTTACCTGTTTTAAGGCAATCTTTTTTATACAACTAAATTAACCTTTCTTCAATTTGCAACTTGTGCCGTAAAAGATAAAAGAACAACAGAAGAAATAGAAAAGCTTTTTATTTTATATTTATAAATTTGATTTGAGGCAAAACTACAATTTCTTAGTTTATAAAAAAACATAATTTTATTTTCTCACTCAAAATAGCACAATTCAAAGGTTTGATTCAGGTGTATTATGCAATGAAATTCATGCCTTGTGTTCTTTCCATACTCAACATACTTTTCAACAAAACATCATCCAAATATGTTTGAGTTAAATGGGAAAATAAGTCACTTTTTTCACAATTCATCCAAACATAAAAATAAGTCAACATACTTTACCAAAAAAATAAATAAATAAGACATATAGCTAATTTACAAACTGACTTAAAAATAATTTACTAAAAAATAAACTACTTTTCAACAAGAACTACCAAAAACAGTGGAGAAGGCAGAAAAAGACATGAATGCGGCTAATGCCTCACAAATTGGCGGTTACCATCTGCAGCGGTTTTGTTACCATGTCATAAGGATGGCTGTCACTGAATCCACGTCTGCCTTGAATTTTACGCATTTTCCTCCTGTGCTTTGAAGCGCTACTCTCAATGCCTAAACTCACCTTTGGTGGCTTTCTAAAACCGAATGAACTTGCAACACCCTGTGATCAAGTTTACACCAGCCAAAATGTAATATCAACATGTGCCACAACACTATCTACTAATTAATTACATGAATTTGCCACAACACAAATTATTAGAAACAATTTCACACGAGAACAGTAAATTTTTTAAAAGGTTCAACAGACGCAGTTATCCATCCAGTTACTAGACACCTTTATTTTCTTCCTTTTTTTTTTGAAAGAAGGGGGGGCAAGATAAGGTAAAAAGTAACTGAACCTGTAAATCAAGGCGGTGAACGTTAAAAATGTCCTTTATAGAGTGTGAATTGTATGCTAAAATATACGATCTGAAAGCACCTTTTGCTTCCTTGTTCAGATAGTAATTGCTACCCACCAACTTTTCCTGCAAAAATTCGATCATTCTATATATGATCACAATAGTTGATTACTTTTACAAAATAAATTGAGAAAGTGGGAATGTACCAGGTGAGGCTGAATTTTTGCCAGCTTTTCTTTATTAATATAAAGTTTTTCCATAGGAACATTTGCTGCCTGAAATTCAATGCGGATCCAATTTTGATGATATAAGCAGAACTAAATTTCCAAGAACAGTTGTTGGCAAAAAAAAATTTAGAAAGTTGAACGAATGAATTCAAGGGAAAGATGCATCAACAGCCTTTCACTTGTCTACTCTTGTAAGTGTAACGTCACTCAACCCTCAAGTTACTATTTTGGAACATGCTTTATTAGGGCCAATAAATGGAAAGACAGAACTACAGGACCAGCTTATTAATTAAAGGGTGAGACTGACCTTCAGATAGCGAAGAAATCGCAACTCGTCAGGAGTTAGGAAAAGCAAAGCTTGTCCATTGCCACCTTCCCCACGAGCAGTCCGACCAACCCTGTGGATATATTCCTGGCAGCAGAGTGAAAACCAAGTTATAATTTCCATTAAGCATAGTAAAATCCATCATCAGTGAAGAATAACAAATACCTTGGGTTCATCAGGAGGATCATACTGCACAATCCAGTCCTACAAGACAGGAAAAAGTGAAAATAATAAAATATTAAACACAGGCATTACATATTACATAATTCATAATGAATCATCGGCCAATAGATCCTAGAAGAAACCAAAATTTTAGTATCACTAAGCTATCAACCTCTGTGAGGTCAGCTAATCCTGCCAAGTAGACATGGTAGATTGTTTGATTGCATGTAACGCTTACAAGTACATGTTTGTATTTTCATACAAGTATCATTTTTTCTCAAAATAATAAACAGATAATTCAAAAATAAAAACATACCACATCAGGTATATCGAGTCCACGGGCAGCAACATCAGTACAAAGCAAAATTCCCTTTTTTGCTTTGCAGAAGTTAAAGAAGGTAGCAGTACGTGTCTGCTGCTTTTGTTGTCCATGTATATTATAGCAATCAATATCTATGAAATTGAGAAGGTCTGCATGAAATTTCACAGAGTTGCATGAAGAGAAAAAGACCATCATCTTTTTCGAGCGGTTTCTCTTCAAGAAGGAGAAGAGAACAACAAAACGCTCGGCACGGGGAACAACAATATAGCCCTGCTTCAATCCTTCATTCGTGACCTACATTAACGAGGATTGGGTGGGAGACTAATACAAAGTGAAACCAAACAATAAATTGTATAAATATAAAACAAGTGGAAAAATCACCTTGGTTCTCCCATCATCCACACCAACACGGATAGAATTTGTCAATGACAAGCGAGCAAGATCCTCAACCTGTAAATGGAATGAGCAGAGGTTTAAATATGAATCCAAAACAATATGAAGGCAATAAGCCTGGCATTGCCCATATTCTAACTTTCAGGTACAGTAGACATCATTCAGCACCAACTTCTAGTGATCTGAAACATATGAATTGTACACATTCATGAAGGGGCGAAGGTCCATTTTTGATACATAACTCTATTGCCCGGGGATCAATGATAATATATAACTATTTCAAAGTTCACCAATGATACCCAACTTTTACCATGAGATCAAAACTGAGATTTTCCTTGATATGACAAAAAAGTTAAACGTGAAAAGTCCAAAATGCCCTCATATTTATAAGGGCATTTTGGACTTTTCACATTCAATCTTATTGGCATATTAAGGAAAGTCTCATTTTTAATCTCATGGTAAAAGTTGGGTATTACAGGTGAACCTTGAAACAATTATGTATTATTATTGATCCAAGAGCAAATAGTTATGCATCAAAAATGGAACTTCACCCTTCACAAAAAATTACTTGAAAAGCTGACAGAGTTCTGTTCCAGAGGAAAAACATTAAAAATTAGACAAACCTTATTTGTTAGGGTGGCTGAAAACAAAGCTGTTTGCCTATTCTGTACAGAGAAGCAAATTCAATTAGCCCAAAGACAGTTTAAAAAAAATGTAAAAATTCAAAAACAAAAAGTAAAATTCTTCTTATATTTGATAAATAGAGATATCTTGAAACAAAATGAGAACTAAAAAGTATGCAACTATGGATAAACCTCAACCAAGCAACAATCCCTCTTAACTCAAGTTTGCTCCAATAGCCCAAACTTAAGAAAGGATAAAAGGATTCTTGTGATAACTGATTTCGTTTTCAATGGTGATCTCCAAGATGAGATTCACATATTCAGAGAAATAGGTAAAAAGATAAAGGCATGTCCACTTTTGGCAATATTTTAATAATCTTCTTCATATCCTCCTCAAAGTTTGCTTCCAAAATCCTGTCAGCTTCATCAATGATGAGGCACTGCAGATTCAAGAAGAAATTAAGAGATAGATGAAAACATGTAATAGTTATTATCAAAAGCGTCGATCAAATGAATTTTAAGAAACAACATTTAATCTATCCAATCCAAATGCAACAAAAATTTTCAAGCAAGAGATGGCCATGTATCATCTAGACAAAGACAAACTGATTGTTGCATAGACATAGACAAACTGCTCAGAGGGAACATTTCAGCATCACATTAACTATTAATAATTAGCTTGAAAAAAGCTTAGCTTACTAAGAAACAATGAAACTTGAGGCATTATAAAACATTAAAGAAATGATCATTAACATCATAGTATTGAGCACCAGCATCAGTATCAGTGATTAGCGATTAACTCCCTTCGGTCCTTTTCTGTAAGACATTTCTAGTTGATCCTCAGATATTAGAAAACAGTTAAAAACATTAAATTCGTCATAAAATTAAGGTGATTTCCAGTATTAACCTTAATAATCACACGAGACTCCAAAATATGGGTATATAAGGGGAAAAACACTTAATCCACCTTGAAACTAATAAAATACATTTTTGAAGGCATCACCTAAGATGGAACAAAAGAAATTTTATGGATAACAAATAAAACATACCTTCAGGTTCTCATATATGAATCCCTTTGTTCTCTCAAGATGATCAAGAAGGCGGCCAGGAGTTGCCACAAGTAGATTTACCCCTTTAACAATTCTTTCAGCTTCTCCTTTTCTAGACGAACCTCCAATAACCAATGCAAGAGTCTGGGAGTGATACTTGAGAAGTTCTTGTGCTACAGCATGAGTCTAAAGTGAAGGTAGTGACGTCAATGGGGGAACCAAATTATAAAGTTCAACATTAAAGCAAATTCAAGCACCAGGAAGAAAAGAACTCTAACAAAAACTAAGTTAATTCTAGAGAGAAATTGAAAGGGAAGGAAGTATTTACTATTTAAGGCGTGTGAGCTAAGAAACTATTTCATCAGTAATCCAATTAAGATTATAAATTTTTAAGCGCAGAAAAATACATTTCAACAACACAACAGTTTACCTGTATTGCAAGCTCTCTAGTAGGGCATATGACAACAACACCAGTTCCGTTTCGGGGAGTGAATTGAGCGTGGTACAACAACTCCACGGCTGGAATTAGGAAAGCAAGAGTTTTCCCAGAACCTGTCCTTGCAGCACCAAGAACATCTTTCCCCATCAAGAGGGGCGGGATTGCTTCAGCTTGAATCTGCATAACCATATACATACATGTACATAGGATCAATACTAATAATACTAATGCCTGCAAAATATTCTTGTACAGGCTTCCACAAGATTCTTTCATTAATTAACATAATTTGAAAAGATAAAAAACTTGACCCTACAATTACAATCACAACTGTGTAGAAAACAAAAAAATCCCATCATCCTAAGGCATATCATTATCATTTACACTTGTGAGGCTTGCTTGCTTAACACGAGCAATTATGAGCTTGTAACAATAGATTATTGAATTGAAGCCTTTAGAAACATGCATGTCATGTCATGTCCGAAGATATGATATAAACCTCCTTAGATTGGCATGAGAGACATACAAGTACTAAAATACTCCCTCCATTCTTAAATATAAGATCACTTTTGAAATTCAACTTGTTCGTAATCATAAGATCACTTTCTATTTCCCAACTTTAACCCTACAATACTCATCTATAATAACAAGAAAAAAAAAGAGAGTGAGGATAAAGATATATAATTGGTATATACTCCCTCCTGTCCTAAATATACCTAAATATAAACCTAGTTGACTTTTTTGAAAAATTCTAACAAGTTAATTATAAATTGATTTACCTAGTTTTTTCCTGTAGACTAGTTTATTTTACCTACAAGCTAATGAATAATCTAAAAATATATTAAATATACCATAATTTAATAACCTAATTCGCTACCTTAATCTCTCAAAATCAACTAGCTCTTATATTTAGGACTGGAGGGAATAATTGAGATAAATTGGTAATACTATCATGTATAAATAACTAAACTAACATCTTAATTTAATCAAATTAGTGAAAGTGGTGTTATATCTAGTAAGAAACGAAACCGAGGGAGTATAATATATGTGAAAAATAAAATAAAATAAAGGTACCTGAGTGGTATTTTGGAATCCCATATCGTTGATGGCCTTGAAAGTAGGCTGAGACAATCCCAGGGAATGAAACGTGACGTTGCTCATAATTCCACACCCATCGCCATCATTCTTATTAGTATTTAACTTCCTTTCTTCCTCAGCCTCAGCCTCAGCCTGATGGGCAGACTCTTTAATCTCATCGTTTTGTCCGCCTTCTTCCTCCCCATGCTCAGCTGAACATTTCGGAGCTTTGTTCCTCTTCCTCTTCCTCTTCCTCTTCCTCTTCTTCTTTGCTTTATCGATCGGTTCAAAGCCATTACACTCCTGTTCAAATTCATCCATATATATAGTCATGTTTGATTGGAGATCTTCTATTAAGCACGTCTACTTTTTGCCACGCTGGAGGTGGTCCCCTCTTCTTATTCACCAGTCACCACTACCGCCGCGCCTAGTCTACCTAAACCCTGATTTTTTTTATAACAACCTTTGAAAACAAAGGATTTTATTTCATAATACTATTATATATTTATAATATAAAAGTTTTTTAAAAGACAATTAAACTTCTTCTACAAGTTTACCTAATAAAAACATAATATTCTTATACTCTAAGTATTTCCTAATACTATAATTATTTCCTAATAATCTTCTAACACCTAAACCCTGATCCTAATACCTCACTAATTAATTACTTTCAGCCTTTTTGCTTACACTCGATTTAAAACGAAAAAAAATTTTGGTGAAATATTTATAAAATACCCAAAAAGTGTAATAAGAGAATTTTAATTCTTTTTATATTAAAATAGAATTTTAATTCTATCTTTATTAAAACAAAAAAAAAACTATTTTTAAAATATAAAATTAAATTAAAATGGTAAAATATAATTGTGATTACGTTTAAAAAAACAAAATTCCACTCTCGAAAAATGATGAGGAGTGAATAAGAAGATATTAAATGAAGTTAATATGAATAAAATACAAGACTGAATTGAAATTCCATGCAAATATAAGGAACTAAAGGTATACTTTAGCCTTTTTTTATGATCTCATATAGTATGATTATCTAGATGAAAGAAATTTGAGGACAAAAAATAGTTCTAATGTGTAGGGTAAAAAAAATGAAAATGGACAATTAGAACGCGAAAAATGAACACCAGACGACTGAGTTATGGAAGTGGGAAGAGGCGGATCCGTCAGACCGCCCCTTCATTTATTTGGGTCTGACTGGACCCTGTTGGAGGTAGGGGACGACCCCACCCCCATGAAACTACATTGTTTGCGTCGTTTCATCAATTAACATGTTAAAAAAAAGGTTAAATATCATTCTGATTAATAAACTATTTTGAATAGGTCAATTTGGCCAACGAGTAATAAAAAGTCTCATTTTGGCCCATGAATAATAAAAATGGGGTCATTTTGGCCAATGAACTACTGGAAAATATTAAAATGCCCTTTTTTATAAATAAAAAACATTCATCTTTAATTCCTAACTAATATAATTTCTGAATATGTGAGTCTTACATTCAAATTAAAAAATTACTCACACTTGCCCCACTCATCCGCTCTCTCTCCTCCCTTTATCTGAATTGTCTCTCTCTCCTCCCTCACATCACTTTCGGCAAACTCTCCACCCCACCATCAGTCATGTTCGTATGTTTCGATGTTGGAGAAGATCAGAGGAGGGCATGTTTGGAGAGGAAGAAATTGCGAGAAGGGGAGATGTCAATGTTGGAGAAGACGGGGAAGTGAGAGGGTGGGGTAGAGGGAGAGGGAGGAACGCGACCATGATGGAGTGGATTGTGACTTGTGGGAGCTCCTTGTAATTTTGATGGTGTATTTGGATGATGAGGAATGAGGATGGAGGGAGATGGAGGTGGGAGGGAGAAGAAATGTTTTTTTTTTAAAAAAAAAAGAACATTTTAGTATTTTCCAATAGTTTAGTGGCCTAAGTGAATCATTTTTTTGTTCATATATCAGAATGAGATTATTTATTCTTTATATGCTGAATTGATAATATAGAAATAGTTCATAGGCTAGAATGATCTATAACCTTATTATTTACTTACTTATCACATTTTTCAAGGGCTAAATATTAAATCCATCCCAGAATTCTCTTTAAAAACTCATCTCCACCTTGAAAGATTTTGGAGGAGCAATTAAGCTTCAGAAGTTTTAAAAATGCGTACTTTCACATAAAAGTAATGAAATGTAGGAGTGTCACCCTTAACTATCAATAACATTAATTAATTTTGACCATTAAACTAAATGATTTGACACTAGAATTCTAGGTGATGTGTCATATTGTCCATCTCATATATATTCTTTTAATTGGGACTATCCCTTTATCCTCTCATTAAATCAAACACGCTTCAAAAAAGGAATTGGAGAAGTCAAGGGTTTAGGCAGGGTTTAGGCTTTGATGGATAATTTAGAATTTGTTTGTTTCTGGGAAGCGTTTGTTGAAATTGGTTTTGTTGAAAAAGGTACAAAGCTGTGAGAGAATGTTAGAATTGGAGAAGATGATAGGGAAGTTTTGGGAAAGTTTAGTGGAATTGAGGAAGAGGTTGGAGAAGTGAGTGAAAAAGACCCCGTTAATGTACTCTGCTCACACCATTGTAGTCTGCTCTCTCTACTACACGACTTTGTTAACGGACCATTGTTTCACGGTAGTAGTGGGTTACTTATTAAAAAAAAACAAATATATACTTTATTGTCCAGTTGATAAAAAGAGTGTGATAATGCCACGTGGTCATGCCAAATAATCAAATTTCGTTCAACTAACATTTGACTGGTAGGGATGTTAGTTTGGAGGGCAACTTTACTCCTTTTTAACACTCCTCGGGCTTAAGTGATAATGAACTTTCGGATAAACTTATATGGATTTGGTACTTAACCCTTTTTCAATCTCAAACAAAAAGAAAAAAGAAAAACACAACTTTTTAAGATGATGGATTTTTCTTCAAAAATTACAATTAGTGGCCCCAACAAAACTAATAACATCAGCTTTATCAAAAGAAGACCTAGAAAAGTGCACAAGATGTGCAGTTGAACAATTTTTGTAAGAATATTTTTACTGATTAAAAAATCATGCTTTTAGTTGATTAATTTCCAAACTTATGGCCTAAACACATCAGATGTTACTTGAATTCATAATATTAAGCTTTATTCTCTATCCATGTGAATTCTGTCACACTGACTCCCTCTTTTTACTTATGCTTTATCTTCTTTTTGGACAGATCTCTTGTCTGTCACACTCAATCCGTTTACCTTCTATAAGCAACTTTCCATCGCATATATTCTTGTATTTTTTTTATATCATACCCAGGCTTTATTCTTAATTTTTTTTTATATCATACCCAAGCTTTATATACATAATATTTCCCTCTCTCTGCCGCTCTCTCTACCACCTCGCCTTCTTCAAAACCGAAAGGGCAGATGGAAGCTTTACAGAGGTAGTAACGCAAGGTGAAGGTTTCTAGAAATGTTCTTGATGATGAATTCCGGTAATTAATGTTAATTATTGATTAGTATCTTTTCATCTCTAAATCAAAGAAAAACAATGATTCTGACCAGGTACGTACCTACGTAATCTCACTCTTTAATTCTCTTTAATTAGATATGTTTTACACTATGTTTAAGAGAGCATTTTAGGATTAGGTTTCTGATCAAAGTATTATAATGCATGATTACTTTTCTCTCTAATTCTAATTGATACATTATTATTATTGTTGTTGTTGTTGTGTTGTGTTTAATAGTTGTTTATATAGCAGAGTATTTTAGGATTAGGTTATAGGTTTAATACATGTGCATGCTTTATGAAGCATGATGATGATTATATTCTCAAGTTTTATTATATTATGTTACTCTAGATCTAAATATAATTGATACGTGATGGTGATGAATTTTATGATGAGGCTTTTATCTCTCATGTGATGGGATTGAAGATGTTAGACGATTATCAGATTGTTTATGATGATAATGTTGAAGAGTATGATGTGTTGATGATGATGGAGAATATGGAGGCTGGTTTTTCGTGTATAAAGCATTGATATTGATTGATTATAAATATTAATTATTAATTGATTGATTATTAAGAATGATGGATATGTATGTATGGTGTAGATAGACTTAAGTGGTTAAAAGATTAATCTGGAAACGGTGATGATGTCATTTCTTGAAAAGAAGATCGAAGAATATACCCCAACCTAAAGATAAAAAACTAACCTATTCATCTTCTTCTTCAACCGTTTACATCTCATCGTACACGCACGTGTCACATGTATACGTAATCTGTGTTGCTCGTCTTTTTCATGGAATATATGGAATATATATATTGTAATCAGTTTTCTGGAAATGTTCCTTATCAAATTGGCTTGAATACGGCTGAGAACAAGTCACGATTTAGTGAGTTAATTTTGGATTTGGGAGAATAAGTCAAAGGAGGAGTTAGTGGATGATTCAGTTGTGATAAGTGGGAGGAAATTTAGGTCCATTTTGATGAGGATAGAAAATATAGCTTCAAAGATGATTTTTTTTTTTAATTGAATACACATATAATTGTTGCTCCCTAATTTGACTATAACCGTTCATGCTGACCCCCAATATCTATATACTTTTTTTTTAATATTTATTTTAACCATTGTTTATTATTTATTATTATTATTATTATATATATATATATTCTATTTTTTTTCGAAAATTATAATTTATTCCCGTTTAACATCTGCGAAAATTATAATTTATGCCCGTTTAACATCTGCGATTTTTTTTTTTTTGCGAAAATTATAATTTATTCCCGTTTAACATCTGTGAAAATTATAATTTATGCCCGTTTAACATTTGCGAAAATTACCTTTTTTTTTTTTTGTAAATTAAATTTTCAGCTCGTTAGCTTGCGAAAATTGATATTTATGACCGTTATTACGTTTTTGACATTTATTGTTTTGCGCTTATATATATATCATAAAATATCTGTATTCTTTTATAAAATTATGCTCTTCTCTATTCTTCTTCCGATTCTTATATTATTTCTCCTCCTCCTCAATCTCCTAATTCTTACACTCCTCCTCATTATCAATTTTTCGGAGAATCTCATTAAGTCCATCAACGTATCAATTTTCCGGTAATCACGATTCATATCATCAAAGAATCTCTGGTTTGAATTTTGATTTTCTTTTAAGTCATTTTCACTAAAATTACTTAGTTTTCTTAAATATTTTTCTTAGTTTTTTTTTATTATTATTGTTTGATGTTTGATTAATTATTTATTTAATAATTTTTTTTTTGATCAAAAATTTATTTAATAATTTAGAATATAATCCGTTTGGTGGTTATTACTTAAATTTCCTTTGTACTTATTTAGGAATTGGTTTATGACTTGTTATATATATATATATATATATATATATATATAGATATATTTACCTGCTTAACAGTTTTCCACGTTTTCATTTACACGATATATTAGATTAGTTTTTAATTATTGCTTCCTTTCTTGTATACACACACATATTATATATATTATATTTATAGCTGTTGATTTATTAATTATTGTTTTATTTTATTGTGAGCATTTTTGTTGTTTTGTTTTATTGTATATTGTTATTTATTTATTCATTTATTTATTTGTTATTTATTTATTTTATTGTTGAGCATTGTTGTTGTTTTGTTTTATTGTATATTATTATTTATTTATTTATTCATTTGTTATTTATTTATTTATTTATTTTATTTATTTAATTGTTGAGCATTGTTGTTGTTTTGTTTTATAGTTTTATTGTATTGTTTTATTATTTTATCGTATTGTGATCATTGTTTTATTGTTTTATCGTTTTTTTTATTGTTATTATTTGTGCCAACTTCATTATTATTAGTATTTGGATCTATTTTATTGGATCTATTTTATTGTTTTGAATCATTATTATATAATGTTTGTTTTTTGTGACTTCTTGTCATGCTTGGTTATTTACCCCCGTGTGACTGTGTGTCCACGGAATATTCCGCCTATATTTATAGACGGTCTCTAGTCCGGATAAAGGAGTAGGGTTGTGTTAGGCTTCGGCAGCCAAAGTAAAAATATGTCGAATCTATTGAGCATGGAAACACGCATTGTTTCTATCAATATGTCATTGCTTGGTTCTTCACAAAGGCTATCATACTATCATGGGAAAAGGCATATAAAGAAACAAAAGGTTCAAAGAAGAGAAGTGGATGAGCAGTAAGAATAATTGAAGAAAGGGTATGAAATCACTGCACAAGAAGGAGAGGAAGACCAAAGAGATCTTTTGATGAAATGTTTACCTCCAAGCATGACTATTGATAGAGCACAATGACCATGTAGCCGACCTCATCTAATTGGGATAAGGTTTATGTTGATGATGATGAAGCTTTATTGATGGATTAATTAATCAGATAAAATTAGGAAATTACATGAATGTAAAATAAATCACTTTAACTCAATTAAATTTAACTTTATTTCTCAAAACTAATTGTTTGGTTGTACAAACTATTTTTATAATTCAAAACAAGCAACAAGCGAGTCTAGTCGACAATACAATTGATCCAACTACCGATCCAATTAGCTTTTTAATCACTGCATACAAGAAACGTCTCAAATTAGGGTATGAAATTGAAGATGGAATTGGTTGCCCAACATAATAGTAAATCAGTTTGGCGGATCCAACTTTGAAGGCTTTAATCACATACAAAAAATTGCTTATAAATGGCAGTGGACTGTTTGCTATCATCACAAGTCGGTGGGTCCAATGAAAAACTAACATGAACCTTTCCAAACTCGATTTAAGCAAGCACAAAATAAGAGACAAAGATATATGATTGGACTTTTTTTATAGGGCAAATGAGTAAATCACAATACAAGTACTCATGCACTACATTGTAATGCCCTAAAAAATCTTCTTAAAGCAATACTAATTAAAATGAAGAACAACTCGATCACAATCAAAAGATAATCTGGAAATTACTTCTTAATATTAATTAAATGAGAGAGTTTACAAGATGTACTTCTTGAACAGAAAAATACAACGTAACCTATTCTGAATACAAGATTTCCTATTTAAACTAGATTACATTTAGGATAACTGTCATGCCACGTCTCGGGATCATGCCTTCTGGTACATGGTTGTGGTTGCCTACGTGTCACAACAACTACTCCCCACGTCCAACAGCTTTACTTCCAACTACTCAGGAATAACTTCTCCACCAAGTTAGTGGTTGCCTTCAGGTACTCAAGGATGGTTCTGGACTTCCTTCCTTGGATTACAACAGGTTGGGCTTGATTTCGATATGGGCTTCACTTGTAGCCCAAACAGGATGCTATTCAAGTTGTTGAAATACGATCTGGTTTATTATTCAGACCTGCCACGTGTCAATCACCATTCGAAATTTGAATCAGTAAGAGAGAGAGAGAGGGGGTAACGGGTTACCACATACATAATACTGGAAATTATCCTTTCATTTCTCCGTTATTGATATTTTCTTATTTTATTATCCATGTTCACTGCACTAAACTAATATTTTAGTACAAGTCTCTTAAGATTTCTGAGTAATTTGATTATTTCTGTGGTAACCCGTTACCCCCCCCTCTCTCTCTCTTACTGATTCAAATTTCGAATGGTGATTGACACGTGGCAGGTCTGAATAATAAACCAGATCGTATTTCAACAACTTGAATAGCATCCTGTTTGGGCTACAAGTGAAGCCCATATCGAAATAAAGCCCAACCTATTGTAATCCAAGGAAGGAAGTCCAGAACCATCCTTGAGTACCTGAAGGCAACCACTAACTTGGTGGAGAAGTTATTCCTGAGTAGTTGGAAGTAAAGCTATTGGACGTGGGAAGTAGTTGTTGTGACACGTAGGCAACCACAACCATGTACCAGAAGGCATGATCCCGAGACGTGGCATGACAGTTATCCTAGATGTAATCTAGTTTAAATAGGAAATCTTGTATTCAGAATATGTTATGTTGTATTTTCTATTCAAGAAGTACATCTTGTAAACTCTCTCATTTAATTAATATTAAGAAGTAATTTCCAGATTATCCTTTGATTGTGATCGAATTGTTCTTTATTTAATTAGTATTGCTTTAAGAAGATTTTTTAGGGCATTACATTTGGCGCCGACCGTGGGGAGAAATTTATATTTCTCCTCATTATCTTGCAATCCCAGATCATGGAAGACGACGCAACGTCAACGCTTAATCCAGACGCACCCATGCATTCAAATGTCCATGAAATTTCCTCCACAGAATACCCTGGAGAAAACGCTCAGGATAACCCCTAGAACATCCCAGAAAATGATCCACTGATGCTCACTGTGCAGCGGTTACAAGAGCAACAACGAGAGCACTTCGCGATGCTCAAGACACGGTCAAGCGAGAATAGGAGCCTGAAACTTGAAATCACTAAACTAAGGATGACCCGACTCCATATACCCGAAGATAATATGGAAGAGGAACAACCCATCCCAAGAGTGATTTCCGAAAGTACATATCACCGGAACGCGGATCCCAGACGCCAGAACCCAGAACAGTACCAACCTGACGAAGATCTGCACGAACATCGATCTCGATGCACAGAAATGCGAGATGATCACCGGACTCCCGAACACAAATCCCAACATGCAGAACCTGAGGAAAAACACAGGAATCCAGAGCATAAGCGTCGTCAAACCAAAAGGAAAAGCAAACACCAGAACCCAGAGAATGAGCCTCAGGATACCAGGATGGATGACAGATACCAGAACACAGAATATGATGATCTGGAATATAACCCCAGAGTCAAACTTTCCGACGAAGATGAAGAAGGGGTTGGAAGTTCCAACGATACGTTGGATAAACCTGATCCTCCCAAGAGGCCACGAAGGCACTTGGCCTCCAAAATAACCGTTCCCAGAAACTCAACTCCCAGAATACGAAAAAAGCGGAAAACATATCCGGAAATCAAGCGGATGCAACGGGAGTTAGATGAACTGAAAGCAACCATGTTCATACTCCCAGGAGCACCAATCCCCTTCGAGAAAAACGATCCTTCCAGTTACGCGGATTCACCATTCATTGAATCCATATCCAGAGCGAAACTGCCATCCCGACTCGTATACCCGGCCATCACACCTTATGATGTTTCAACAGACCCGGATCACCACATGGCACATTACAAACAACGAATGTTTGCCATTACAGTCCCTGAGAAAGTACGCGAAGCATGTATGTGCAGGGGATTCGGGATGACTCTCACAGGACCCGCTCTTAAATGGTATATGCACCTCGAGGTAGGATCCATCGCTACATTTGCTGAACTACATGATTCTTTCGTGAGTCAATTTGCAAGTAGCAAGCGGTTGGAAAAAACCGCCGATGACTTGTACAGGCTTCATATCAAACGAGGGGAGACCCTTCGCAGCTTTGTTACCAGATTCAACAAGGAAAGGTTGGAGATAGATCACCCGGATGAAATGACATGTATCAATGCGTTCAGGAAGGGACTGTGGACCTGGATGCCCTTATACGAAGAACTGACCAAGTGCCAACCTAAGACATGGACGGAGGTCATGAGAAGGGTATTGGCCGAAGTCAGACTAGAAGAGGACCGTATGAACCGAGACTACGACTCACCAGAATCCGAGTCTAGTCATGCAGGCAAAAACAAGAAACGAAAGGAGCGACCAGAGAAACCTCCCAGAGCAGAGTCCTACTCTAATGCTAAAAAAGCACCAGAACGATCCGGGAGGTCAACCAGATCAAGCAGACCACCGGCGCCCCGAATAGAAGAGCAAGGCTTGCAATTATCCGCGAAGGAGTTAGTTAAAGAGCTCGGAAAAATGGGGGATCAAGTGCGATGACCAAGAAAAATAAAGGTACCCCCGGAGCAGCGAGACAAATCTAAATGGTGTGACTTCCACCAAGACCACGGACACAAGACCGATGATTGCATATCCCTGCGCTTCCAAGTCTCGGAACTCTTGAAGAGGGGATACCTAGAGCATTTGCTCGAGGGATCAAAGAAGCAAAACCAGATAGACAGGGCAGCGAGCAATACGAAGCCCGCTCCTGCAAATCCGCCAATCCCGGCTAAGATGATAAACTTTGTCAATGGCGGATCTTGCATCATGGGAACCAGTTACTCTGCTGCTAAGAGACACATTAGAACCTTGACTGACTAGATAGAATCTCTGACCATAGGTGGTGAAGACTTAGAGGCACAAGAAGGACCATTAGCATTCTTTGACCACGAGACCAATGACCAGAACCATGATGATGCTCTTGTCATCTCGATCTACCTGGCCAACTGTGAAGTCAAAAGAGTTCTCATAGATCCAGGTAGCTCTGTCAATATTATTTACTTGAATACGGTTAAGGAAATGAACATGGAATCGGCCATGTCATACTATCCAACCACCCTGGTATTCGGCAACGGCGCTGCTGACAAGTCGATGGCCGTGGTTAATCTAGCAACATATGCTGCCGGAATTAATCAAACATTTACTTACCATGTTATGGATTGCCCTTCTCCATACAACGCCATCCTGGGACGACCATGGCTCCACCAGATGAAGGTTGTACCATCCACCTTGCACCAACGAGTTAAGTTCTATACTCCTTGGGGAGTACGCCTGATCAGGGGAGACCAGAAAACATCTCGAGAGTGCTACCAGACTTCCCTGAAGAAGTCTGAGAAACTACCAGCCTAGCAATTACAGGGATCATCCATGAGACCTCAGATCAGGAATGAATCGTCCACCGGACTCGAAACCATCCAGGTCGACCTAAACCAGCCAGACAAGAAACTCTTCATCGGGAATGATCTCAGCGCAGACTTGAAGAGCCAACTGATAGCATTCTTGACCCAAAATCAAGATTGCTTCGCTTGGTCCTATTCTGACATGACCGGAATCGATCCCCAGATCAGTCTCCACAGATTGAATGTGGATCCTAAACACAAGCCTGTCCGACAAAAGCGCCGGAAGTTCGGTACAGACAGAAACCAAATCATCCAGGAAGAGGTCCAGAAACTATTGACAGTCAAGTCAATAAGGGAGGTGACTTACCTAGAGTGGCTAGCCAATGTTGTAGTCGTAGCCAAGAAGAACGGAAAACATCGTGTTTGGGTAGATTTCACAGACCTGAATAAAGTCTGCCCCAAGGATTTCTTCCCATCACCACACATTGACATGATGGTGGATGCCACTCCTGGACACCAGATGCTAAGCTTCATGGATGCTTTCTACGGATACAACCAAATCAGGATGTATCCTCCAGACCAAGAAAAGACCTCTTTCATCACGGACAGAGGGACATACTGCTACCAAGTAATGCCTTTCGGCCTAAAGTATGCAGGAGCTACCTACCAAAGGTTGGTCAATAAAATGTTTGAAAACCAGATTGGAAAATCTATGGAAGTCTATGTGGATGACATGCTTGTTAAATCTCATTCCAAGGAAGAACACATCTCAAACTTACAGGAGGCATTCAGGATCCTGAAGCAGTACAATATGAAGCTTAATCCAGAAAAATGCTCCTTCGGGGTCAAATCCGGGAAATTCCTAGGATATTTGGTCTCAAGTAGAGGCTATGAAGCACACCCCACTCAGATAAAAGCCATCCAGAACATCTGCTCTCCCAGACGGGCAAAAGATGTGCAAAAGCTAACAGGAATGATTGCAGCTTTGAACAGGTTCATCTCCCGTTCTTCAAATAAGTGCCATCATTTCTTCAAAACACTCAGGAAGAACAAAACGTTCGAATGGAGTCCAGAATGTGAAACGGCCTTACAAGGCCTCAAGGAATACCTGTCCAAGCCACCACTCCTCTCCAAACCAAGGCCCAATGAACTACTTCAGTTGTACCTGTCTATATCCGGGCACGCTGTAAGTGCTGTACTCATACGCGAAGATACAGGAATACAATATCCAGTATACTATGTGAGTAAAACTCTCCTAGACGCTGAGACCAGGTACTCACCTGTCGAAAAACTAGCATTAGCCCTAGTCATGGCATCCAGAAAGTTGAGACCATACTTCCAGAGTCACCCCATCCAGGTTGTGACATCTCACCCGCTCAAAGCCATATTCCAGATACCAGACTTATCTAACAGACTAGTCAAATGGGCAATCGAACTCGGTCAATACCATGTATCATACATCCCAAGAACTGCAATAAAGTCTCAGGTACTAGCAGACTTCACGGCTGAATTTGCACCTGACATCCAGATAGGTACCGGACTCGGGGTAATCATCCAATCGCCAACTGGGGATACCATGGAACAATCCTTCCAATGTACCTTCAGAGCAACCAACAATGAAGCTGAATACGAAGCATTGATCATCGGAATGCGCTTACTAGTAGAACTTGGAGCGCAAGACGTGGAAGTGCGATGCGACTCCCAACTTGTATCTAAACAAGTCCAAGGAGAATACCAGGTAAAAGATTCCCGAATGCAAAGATATTATAGTATGGCCACCTCGATATCAAAATCATTCAGGGAATTCAAATTGACACAAATACCCAGAGATAGCAACAAGCATGCTGACGCATTAGCAAACTTGGGATCCACCATTCCAAGTTCCAGAACACGAGTCATCCCAATCATACGATTACCAGACTCGGTACTAACCACCACACCTGTTCACCATGTGCAGGCAAATTATAGACCAGACGATTGGAGATCCACAATCTACAGATACCTGGACACAGGAATACTCCCGAATGATCAAAACGAGGCCAGAAGAATTAAACAAAGAGCATCCAGATACCAGATATTCAGGAATGAACTCTACAGATGGTCTTTTGCAGGCATATATCAGAAATGCCTCGGCCCAGATGACTCTGAATACGCATTAAGAGAAACACATGAAGGAGAGTGTGGTAACCATTCTGGTTCCAGAAGTTTGGTTAGGAATCTCTTGAGAGCAGGATACTTTTGGCCCAAAATGCAACAAGATGCCCAGAAACTCGTTTCCAAATGTGACAAGTGCCAGAGATTCGCACCTGCACTCCAGCAACACTCAGAATTCCTACACTCCCTGAAGAAGCCAGTAACAAGACAATTGTGTCCTCCTTGAAGAAACGACTAGAAAAAGCCAAAGGAAAATGGGCAGATGAACTCCCAGCAGTACTATGGGCTTACAGGACTACAGCAAGAACTCCAATAGGAGAGACACCCTTCTCCTTGACGTATGGATCAGAAGCAATGATCCCCGTTGAGTACGGACTACCAAGTCTAAGGTACAAGTGGACAAACGAAGAGATCAATAACATCAACCTGAACTATGAACTAGATCTCCTAGATCTTAAACGGGAACAAGCTCTAATTCGGATGGCATCTTATAAACAACAGATAGCCCGCCAATACAACAAACACGTCAAAGAACGACGCTTTCAAGTAGGGGAATTGGTTTTACGAAAAGTCTTCCCAAATACTCCAGAATCCAGAGACGGAAAGCTCAGCCCCAACTGGGAAGGCCCTTACCAGATTGAGAGCATCACAGGACCAGGATCTTACCAGTTGCGGGATTCTAAAGGAAAATTGCTCCCAGAAGCTGGAACGCAATACACCTAAAAAGGTATTTTCCATGACACCTGTATTTCCTTTCCTCTATTCGAACATATATCCAGAACTAAGTTTTATCACCAGGAACACTTTCCTGATAATATAACTTCCCGGAGCCAACCATCAGGCAAAATCTAGAACTAAGTTCTATCACCACGAACACTTTCCTGATAATATAACTTCCCGGAGCCAACCATCAGGCAAAATCTAGAACTAAGTTCTATCACCAGGAACACCTTCCTGATAATATAACTTCCCGGAGCCAACCATCAGGCAAAATCCAGAACTAAGTTCTATCACCACGAACACTTTCCTGATAATATAACTTCCCGGAGCCAACCATAAGGCAAAATCCAGAACTAAGTTCTATCACCAGAAATATACTTCCGATGATATAACTTCCCGGAGCCAACGCTCAGGCGATAAACGTGTCCAATCTTCTCAAATCAAAACCGCCAAAAAATCCTGAAATCCCAGAGTTAGGAAATCAAACACAAACACAAGTTCCACCAACTGAACATATCTCACTTGGTACAACTTCTCGGAGCCATAGGTACGCTATACTTATGTTTTACACTTACTCTTCCTAAGTTACTTCATTTGTTTATTCATTTGTTGCTTTAAACCTCTTATAAATTCCAAATACATAGTAGCTACTAACCCGGTATATAACTTATAGACCATCCTGAATCCTGAAAGATGTATGGATGACGATCCACCACATCCCCGAGCAACCCGATTCCAATATCTAAGGTATACCAAATTCTAACCAGGCTTACACGAACCCCAGACTCTAATTAACTCCTGATTCAATTCTAATCCTTCTAATATAACCTGATCGTGTTTGTCTAACCAGATTGCTCAACCAGAAAGATGCATCTACCAGATATCAAATCAAAATACCAGAAGAATACACAAGTAAGTATGTGCAACTTACATTTCATAAATGTCAGAATTACATTTCCCTAAGATAACCAGAACACAACTAGTTAACACTAGTCAAACAAAAACAACATTCACCAAAAAAACATGTCCATAACATAAAACACAAGAAATTACTACACATAAAATATCTAAACATCCTTCCCGTCTACTTCATGGGAGTCCCCGGTTCCTTCTTCATTGTCAGGAGTTTGCTTCTTGTCTGAACCAGACATCTCAGGATGAGAATTAACCTCTTCCTCGCCCCCTGATTCTTCATCACTATCACCAGATGAAGGCATGGAGTAGCCCTCATCCTGGAACTCTTGCTCCAACTCCTTCAAATCCCAATTAGCACCTCCTCCTGCCTGGAACTCCTTCACCATACGAATGCGTTCAAACAACATGAACTTTGAAACTTCCCGCCTCTCTCTTTCAACCAAAGCTTCAACCTTCTTCTCACTCTTGTCCCTCTCCTCCTCCAAGTCGGCAAACTGCTTCCTCAAGTCCCCGATGGTGGCATTCAAACCATCGATTGTAATATCTGAGAGCTTCACCTCCTCTCTGGCATCTACAGCCTCGCCCTTTGCCATTTCAAGATCCCGAGTGAGATCTTGAAGCTTTGCCTCAGTTGTATCTCTGTATAACTTGTGAGTAGCTTCATAAGTTGTCTGCTTCTCCCTCATCTCCTGGTCAAACCATTCCAGATGCTTCACACGCTTTATCAAAGTGTCACATTCTATGCGAAACATCTCAGCTGACTTCTCTAAATCCCAGAAACGCTTACGCACAGCCTCAGCTACCTGATTGACCTGTCAAAACCAGAAGCCTTAATAACAAACCCACAAGAATGAAATGTGCAGGATCACATCTTGTGACAAAAACCAGACTAAAACCTACACCACAGACCTTAAAGGAGCTAGTAGTTAGTGAAACCAACAAATCCTGACCACCAGTATTACCAGAGGCCTTTAGTGCTTCACCTCTCCTGTCACCCACGTCCAGGATTGTGTCCAAGTCCACAACCGCAGTCTCCGGGACCGCAGTTATAGTTCCAACTTCCTTTGGTTTGTCAACCTCCTCGTTAATGGGGTCTAGCTCAACAGCCCCCTTCGAAGTCACAGCAACAGCACCCTTGACCCTCTTCATCCGAGACGCTAACCACGTCACTACTTGATCTACTCTTCGTGCTACTCCTACTCTTCTTCCCGGCATCTATTGCTCTCAACTTCAACTTGGGGACGTCAGGATCACCTAAACACCAGAAACGAGAAGCTCAACATAAAACGCAACCAGACGACACGCCTGACAAAACAAGTTAGAAGGTAGATAGCCATACCGATCTTGAAGATCTTGATATAAGTACGCTTGTCAGCGGGAAGAGCCATGATCGTCGTTATCAACTCCTCGGAGTCTGGACGCAAAGGAACCTTTTTCTCCTCAGCCTTAACTGCATGAAGAACCAACAAGTATATGGCTGATATGAGCCATATACTCCCAAAACATTACCAGACACCAGATACCAGAACCAGAAGTTAAAACATCTACTTACATAAATTGTTCCACTCTGTCCTAAGAGGACCACCATCTGGAACCAAACATCTCTTATGCACCACCACAAACCTACGCTTCCAACGCCTGACAGAATTCCAGGGAATGATTACACCTACTCGTGTCAGCATAAACCAGACACGTGTCGCTGTAGGGGAGTTAATGTGGTAACCCGTTACCCCCCCTCTCTCTCTCTTACTGATTCAAATTTCGAATGGTGATTGACACGTGGCAGGTCTGAATAATAAACCAGATCGTATTTCAACAACTTGAATAGCATCCTGTTTGGGCTACAAGTGAAGCCCATATCGAAATAAAGCCCAACCTATTGTAATCCAAGGAAGGAAGTCCAGAACCATCCTTGAGTACCTGAAGGCAACCACTAACTTGGTGGAGAAGTTATTCCTGAGTAGTTGGAAGTAAAGCTATTGGACGTGGGGAGTAGTTGTTGTGACACGTAGGCAACCACAACCATGTACCAGAAGGCATGATCCCGAGACGTGGCATGACAGTTATCCTAGATGTAATCTAGTTTAAATAGGAAATCTTGTATTCAGAATATGTTATGTTGTATTTTCTATTCAAGAAGTACATCTTGTAAACTCTCTCATTTAATTAATATTAAGAAGTAATTTCCAGATTATCCTTTGATTGTGATCGAATTGTTCTTTATTTAATTAGTATTGCTTTAAGAAGATTTTTTAGGGCATTACAATTTCAAAGTTAGTTGCACTGAATTGCTATGCAAGGAAACTGAGTGCAATTTTCCTGAAAATTTCGCCCCACAGAAAAAATGCATAGAAATCTAAATATCTCACACATTGGAAATCCCATTTATGGTCATCAAATTAGCTAAAAAACAAATCTACTGCAAGAAAAAGAATAAGCAGCAGCTCAGTCAAACTAGACTTCATTTATGTACAATGCCATTATCATTAAGGCACGCTAAATGAATGAATGATCACCACTTTCTTCGAGTTACATAAAGCAACAATGAACTTTCTATACCTTGCTATATTTTAAAATATCTCTTACCTTTATCTTGGTTTCTAAGCTTGGATGACCCTTCTTTGGACTTGTAGGCACAGAGCCAAACTTCTGAACAAGAATCTTGAAGCATGGTATAAACACAATGTATAGCGTTCCCATAATAAATGGTGCTGCTACAAGCCACCCCAATAACTGTACATATAAAAGAGATATAAGATCTCAAATGTCATATATTTTGTAAAAGAAACAAAACATGAAAATCATGGTGACAAGATGCCAACTGACACTTTATGTACCGAACACACAATGTAAACAATGCAAGCTTCTCGAAATGAATTATACAAAACAAATTAAAAAAAATTATTATATAGATACTGAATGGAGAATCGCTAATGAAGAATTATTAAATTTATATCAACATGATGTTAAAAAAATATCAGAATCAGAAAGCGGCTCAATTGTCTGTGAATGTTGATGTAAGGTAGCATCATTACATTGTCTGATAAGTGACTCATGTTATAATAAAACTGTGAAGTTTCATGCTGCCATTGACATATTAGTCAGACAAAAGCAAGAGTCAGGGACAGGAATGAATCATGACGAATTCAGGAATGTCCAACATTGTAGTTTGGTTATAATTATGGGGAGTAAACAGTTCTGGAATACAAGTAGGTTGTATGAATTCAATTTCTATTATCTGCAAAAGAATCCAGCACATCAACTACAGCATTTTCTGGCAAGGTGTAATGGCCATTCAAACCCAACCAAACTTGTTCAAATGAGTCAAGGTTCTTTTCTAGTTATACTTTCCAGTCAGTGAAAACAAAAGAATATGATTGACCAGGAATCATTGGACTTACGACGCTGAAGAGATTCTATATACCAAAAGAACAGAATTGGGGATGAAGAGAGTGAAACATTGATTAAGGCAATGACTCATTTCTGAAGATGCCAAGCAAAGAAAACTTGTAACAAAATATGCAGTGCCTCCTAGGGAAGAAGGTGAGCCCACAGAGAGAGACCGATATTGACTATTGTAGTGGGTCTGTTGGGAGTGGGATGATGAGAAATGGATGTTGACGGAGATTCCCTAGCATTTTGAAAGCCTCAGGGTGTCTATTCCTTTTTCATTCTGCATCTTATATTTAATTTCTGTATATCCTTGAATCTGCCTATTTCAATATTTCTCTGATTTCCCAAACAAACAAAGGAATCATCTATATATAAATAATATCAGCTTCTGTTGGATTCTATCGGTCTCAAAAAACTATCTTCCTAAGATTTATTAAAGCCAAAGGCATGCTACAAATGGCAGAGAACGAACCACAGTAATTTTATCTGTGTCAATATACAGAACACGTCTATTTGTTCATTACAAATACAGAAGAAGTTACAACTGCACCTACCGCATGAGCGATGCTTGAGAAGACTTCATAAGAAGCATGACCCGTTAGAACTTTCTTTAAAGCATCAGATGTTAAAGGGAAATGAGGTCCCCCAGAGATAACTTCACCAAGCCGCAAAAAAGGTACAATGAGACTGAAATATGCCAAAAATCAGAAATTAAAATCGATTTTTCTTATTAGAATGAAATCGTAATCAAAGCTGCATAGGTCAAAACATTACAAAGAAGACCCAAGGGGATCACCAGGTCAGGGAGGGGCTGTTGGGGAAGGGCCATAAAATGGAATATATGACATATAAGGGAAGTGTAAAGAAATATGACCATGATCAAGTGATATTTTGCATTCACTCAAAAATTTGAAGAGTTCAAAACCTAAATATGCTTACATGAGTGTGTTAGCTTATGCTTGAAATAAAACCTAACAAACAAGTGTCACAATGTGCTCCAATGATGAAATTGATACAAACAACTTTCAATGAGAAATTAAGAAATAAGAAACTCCTCTTAAGTAAACAATAATAGCAAAGACATATAGAAGTCATTTATAGTATAATTGCAGAAAACACCTGAGAATACAAGCAAATCATCATTTCATAAAAAATACAAATGAATAGTGTTGAATGTACTGCACCTCAATTCTATTGGAGTAGCAATAAAGTTAGCAAGCATCAAAGTCGGAGCATGACAGAGTGATCGGAGCATTGCAATAGCCACCCCACAAAGGAACACCGTGACGCCTGCATCAAAAAATAAGCTTGTATGTCAAATCATAGTAGAACTTAGTAGAATTATGTAAGCTTATACTCTATAATAATTTATGCAACTATGAATCTGCTTCTCTGTCATGAAATAAAACACAAAATTTATAATTAAAATCTCCATTTTCCATGAGTTGCACCTCCACTTCTGTAAAGTACTGTTCTGAAAATTACATGTAACTGACTATGAAGATAGCCACCGTTAGTAAGCCGGGCTTACCTATATTATGCAGTTTAACAAGGTTTAACTCAAAAATCGGCATAGTACCATGGATTTTAACCTAGCTGAACATCTAATTGCTATATGATTCAATAAAAGACACTCTATGAAATAGCTGATTTAATTTTTGATCAACTTGAATATTCAAACAATCCTATCATCCTGCATTTGATCCAATAAAATATTTAAAATTAACAAGTATATTAAGTGTCATCACCCTCCCCATTATTTCTGCTAAATAAAAAAAATAACTACTCATTTTGCCAGTCATATAGCATTTTCTTCATGATTTGAAACATACAATCAAACTTACACATTGTAAACCAGTGGGAAGGCAATAAGCAGCCAAGCAAGGTGGACAGTACTCCCACAAAAGCTAGGTTAGAGGATAACTTTATTTTAACACCCAAGCGAGTAACCCTGCCCATACTAATTAATAGGGAGTTATGCATCCCATGCTACTTTGGTCATTGTCAATCGGTCTCCCTTGTAAAACCAACAGTCTATTGGCTACACTTTGCAACATATCATTAAAGTTGCAACCTTTATAAGTTAAAACTTTCCACGGGTAGCCTTTTCTAGGGAGACCAATCACCAGCTCTATTGACAAATGATTGCACTCAAGCAGGGTGAAAACCTGACTTGTAGTTATTGAGATGGGAAAACCATTTGGCTCTCCCTGATTTGCAAGGTTTATACAGAGTTTAGACAGCCCATACTACCATCCAATCAGTTGGCTAGCCCGAAGAAAGCTGATAATTTTGCAACAATGACATTTCACTCACCCTACGACCAGCCAAACTGTAGGCAACAGTTCCAGGAAGTACTTACCTCTAGCTCTCATAAAGAACTAAAGACATTTATAAAGGGTAAATAACTTTTTCCCAGAAGATATCCAGTCACTTACCGCTTGAGTGTCTATTGAACAGTCTACATCACTTGATGAACGAGTTAAGTATATCCCATTTACCTTGGTCCTCATTACAAATTCAACAAAAGTTCTAATTTAATTAGGACACTGCTTACGATCAATCAGCTAAACAAAATGGATCTTGGTACATAGTGGAATTTTAATTCACATATTCCAATGCAATGAAGATTGATTAATGGCAATGAATAAGAAGATAAACTAGAATGAAAATAAATGAATCCATAGCAGTCTCATTCTAGTAATTCTATTATACATTTCACAGCAATTAAGTTTTCAAAAATAAAAAAATATTAAATAACAACATACCGCAAATTGGAAATATTCCCAATGTAATGCCAATAGCAGCAGAGAAAGCCAACTGCTTAGGCTCAGCACCTCTGAACAAAAACGGAGAACAATAACCAACATGTAAAAAAAACTCAACAATGTAAAGCATAATAGCAGAAAGATAAGAGTTCAAATGATTATCAATCTTTTCCATGTTCCCAACTTCAAACATGAAAAAAAAACATCACATGGCTGCCCAGTAAATGGAATCCCAATTCAGTATGACAGAGGAGGAACAAGAAGTTGCCGGAAGATGCAAGCAACAGTCTTCCTAAGACAGGGTCTGGACAAGTACTGCACTTGATGAAGGCATTCGAGAAGCTTTTTCGCTATATGTTTGTGAAAAGGCTTACATCAGGAGGAGTAAGAGAAGCAACTAGAGAATACTAAGAAGGAGAGTAAGTGGACACTGCCTGTATTACAAACAAGAAGGAAGCTCTTGTTTGTAATCCATGCAGTGTTTATTTCATCTCCTTCTTATTCTTCTCCTTTTGCTTCTCCTTGTCCTGCTGATCCAAGCCTTTTGACAAACATATAGCCTGAAGGTTTTGAAAACCCTTCATCAAATGCATTACTTATCCAGATTCAGTTTCATGATCATTCTTCCTCACATCTTCCAACAACTTCTTGTTCCTCCACTATTTCAGCTACAAAACAACACATGATAAAAAACAAAAATCCTACACTAACTATTACAGGAAAGATTATAAGACCAAAATCCCTGCCTACATACCCTACAAACCTAAACCAACCATTGACAACAAACTGAAAAATCTGATATGCCAACAATAATATACTCCCTCCGTTCCTAAATATAAGATCACTTTGAGAATGTGGATAAGTTCCTTAATATAAGATCACTTTCTATTTTTCTTCAAGTTTTGCCCAAATTACCCCTATACTCATTTTACAAGTAAATTACTCCCTCAATCTTTTAAATTTAAGTGAGAGGTATTTAGGGAAGATCATGTAATCCTAATTCATTGGAAAGCTTTACTTAATCTCTCCAAATTAGCCAAAGTGATCTTATATTTAGGAACGGAGGGAGTATCATATAAGAAATTATAATTGCATAATAATCTGGTTATGTCATAGAAGCAAACCATTCCATCACTGCTGCACAATATAGCCAACATGGTTAACCAAATGTGATTTGGTCATAATTTTGAGAGGTGATACGTGAGAAGTATGAATTGTAAGAAGGGAAGTGAAAGTACCTTTGAAGAATGAGAAGAAGAGGATCAATTACTTTGTTTTGGAACCAGTCGGTTAGACCCATATTTCAACTATTCGATGCGATGCGATTGAATTGAGCTCAGATTTTCTTCACCAATCCACAGCTCAAAATCTTCTTCAAATTCTATTTTCTACCACTTTTTATTTTTTTCTCCTCTCCCGATAAGCATCGAATCGAACTTTAAAATTTAAATCAATATCAATCTCAGTATCTATAATCTATGTTAATATTAATATTCATATCAATTGCCTTGATCGGAAAACAGATCTTTTATCCATGTGAGTGATCATGCTCTGTTTGGGATAAGTTTTACATTTTTTAACTTTCATTTAATAAATATTTAAATTAAATACTCCATACTCCTATAAAATAAAACATCCATTCCTTGCTTAAGTTGAAATAAAATTAGGAGAATGAGAGTCATTACCTAATTTTATTAGACCAAGTTAGTTAAATTAGTTGAAATGAATGTTAATAAGGATAGTAACTTTCTAGCTATACTGTCACTCTTCTTTTATTGGTTATTTGTCATTTATAAATTTTAATAGAGTGATTTGAGGGAAAATGTGAAAAAGATTTAGAAAAATGTTTTGTATTTAGCAAAAAAACTAACATATTAAAGTAGGTCTTATATTTAAGAAGGAATGAGTAACTAATTAACTCTTTTTTCTAGGAAACAAATACTACATAAGAAACTCAAAACTTACTGGTTTCCCAATGACCTTCTGACAGTGTACCCTTCTCAAGGGTATCATTACCACCTGGACGCTGGTTCGAACCCAGTACCTTCGACCTCTACTCTCTCTCTCCCCCCATATACACACACATACATATATTCTCAAAGAAACTCAAAACTTATTTTAAATAGAAACCATTAATTTGTGATATTACAATTTTACCTTCTTTTTTAGGAAATGTTTAAGGATCCACTCTTTAATTTTTGAATCTACATTATCTCCCTCAGATCAACAAACGAAGTCAACCACATTCCATGGTGATGACTAATGAGTATAAGACCTTATTTTTTTTTTGGACACCCCTTGTTAATTGGTGCCTATTGACGACTAATTAATTCGGATTCGAGAGGTAGAAGTGTTGCTGCTATAGGCAAAGTTCCCTCATCACTCAATAAAAACTGATAAAAGCGATATGTTTCTTGCTAAGAGATAATATGTTACATGATCTGTGATCTATTCCCTCTAATAAAAAATACATGACTCATTTACTACTTATTACATTTAATTTTTGCCCCCTTTTTTCTAAAATTACCCCAGTGAAGAACCTCTCTACCTAATTTTCTTTCCAATTACCACAATCAAAACTACATCATTTTATTAAAAAAACTTTGTCAACTATTTTCCAGAAACAATGCTTTATGTTTCAAAAGTAAACTAATTATCAAAATTGATTTTTTAATAATAAAACAACATAGTTTTAACTAAGTGGAGGTAAGTGGATAGAAAATTAAGTAATGAGATTCGGATTGAATGATGTCACTCAACAATAATCATGTTAAATCATATTAGTGAGCCTTTTAAGATAAATATGTGCTTCACTGACCTAATCTAATCAAATATATTCATTCACTTAAAAATATTGGACACTTAAAAGTTAAAAGAATTTGATGTTTGATAGAGTTTTTTTTTCTAAGTGATAAACTGGTTTTTTTACTTGCAAACTTTTTTAAGAAAATAAAAAATAAATTATTGGTAAATTGGTAATGTTTTTAGTTGATTATACATAGACAAGAAGTAGGGGTGTTCAACATTTTTCAGTTGCAGTCCATCTCTTAGGGGCGGGAAAGATACAGGACCGCCCTGAATATATGTGTATATTTCTTTACATTTTCTAAAAAAGTTGTCATTTATGAGTATATATGATATTTTTAAATGAATATATGTTACTTATAAATTTCAAACTTTCTCGTCAGTTTCTGATAAAAAAAACTTTCCCGTTAATTTTGATATTTCCCTCTATATATTATATTTTTATTTTTCTTTTCCTTCACAAAATTTCTCAGTTCACAAGCGAATATATAGGCAATTCTAAATCCAAATTATCCTGGCAATTTATAGAAGTAAATGGAAGATATGAGCATTAACATGAAATGGTCCATTTACTAACTCCTACTTATTCTGAGATGCGTCATGTTCTGCATAGCTTTTCTATAAAATTGTTAGTGGTTGAAGTTTAATAGGATATATGTATGTTTTCTTATAATATGCATAGCAATGTTAATGGGCATAAACTTTTAGGTCAAGAGTTTGCAATCATTTATCACTATTTTTTTTTATGTTTCTTGCTTTTTTTCTCTATAATGCTATTGTCTCTCTTCCCACTGCCTTTCCTATTATATTTATGAAAAAAACTCATACTATTTTCTATACATACGAATTTTATTTCAAACTAAATTTGTAATAGGTTTGGTATCAGAGTCATAACTAACTGTAATCACACTCGTTGAAATGATTTAAAACTTTATTTTTTTTAGTTGGAATTTTGAGGAAACCATTTTATTAATGTACACAAGCTAGGAAAGTGCAAAATTCGATGTTTTCTATTAATAACTATTCCTTAAATTTTCCTTTTTCAAAGTTTAAATAAGTTTAAATAATTTACATTTTGTATTAGGTAATGTTGAGCAAATTACTACCAAAAATGAAACTAAAATAAAAATGATCTCAATCTCAATTCAATTATTTTGGTTTAGTTTTTTAGATATAATTGAAAAACTAAAATTCTAATAGTCATCATATAAAATACTAACTTTTATATTGTTATCACCGTCGTATATTGAAATATATATCACATCAATATATAAATTTTTTTTATCAAAAAAAAATATAAATTTTATTTTTAATATATACTCTAATATATTTTATAAATAATATTAAACTCAAATACAACTAATATTTAAATATTATACATTAGGCCAAAGTATATCTTTGGTCTCTTAACTTTGATAAAAGTCATTTAGTCTCTTAACTTTGAAAAGTGTGTTTTTAGTCCCTTTAAATTAATTAAATGTGTGTTTTTAGTCCTTTTAAATTAACACCGTTAACTTACTTAATAGAAAATGTTGAATTTGCAAAACTAAATGCTTAGTCACCTCATAAAAAATAGGGAAAAACTTACATCAATTTCTTTTTTCCAGGTTCTCAATTTCTTTTAATATAGAAGTAACATGTGTCCTTTTATAATAACCATCCATACACGTGTCACTTTTATATTAAAAAAATTGAGAACCTGAAGAAAGGAACTTGACCTAAGTAAGGTCCTAAAAAATAACATGTAGAAACCAACTTCCCCAACACGTGGAAACAATCTTCCCCCTTCTTCTTTCTCCTTCCCCACTGATCTAAACCTTCTTCCTTCTCTCTGATAAAAAAAAATCTCCTTCCTCCTTGTCTCTTCCTTCCCCTTCCTTGTGTTCACCATCTTCCTTTTCGTTTCATGTCTTCTAAATTTAATACAACAAAGTCACTAAATTTAAAATACTTATTACTATCCAATTTTGAAATCACACTTGAAGCCCATTCATCCTTGAAAGCAACAAAATATTTGGAAAGGAAATCACTAACCTAGCAAGTTGGCGTGAGTGACATGCACTTTTTTCCTTTAATCAAGTGGTTGAAGGTTCTATCTTCCAGACAGGGATACCTCCTATTCAGTGTCCTCCTATTTCATTCTATTCTTATAATCTCATATGTCCATGTCATCCAATGGCTCACACCTCATGCACCCTACCACGTCACATCATCCCCCATAATTGCTTCCTCATTCTTCTCTCTCACGTTCAGATCTTGCAGTTCGCTCCCGTCCCTTCTCTCCTTTCTCCGTTCAGATCTGATCTCACCATCTCCACCAATCTCCTGAACGGCGACCTATCCAGTTCCCCTCTCATCTTAGTCGCGTACGCCGTCAGCACGGCGTTTCCGACGAAGCCATCTGATGCCCACCACATGGAGGATCGTTGACGGCCGATTCGAACCGTCTGACGTCAAGAATCGGTGGCGGTTGGAGTCGGGGAAGTAGGAGATGAAAAATGGTGTTGGTTACTTGCCATTTTCCGGTGAAACTCGCCGGAAAATTTACCGTTGAAGTCAGTAGGACGACTTCGATGTGGTGGTGAGAGAGAGAAGAAGGAGGATATGGTTGGGGGAAGAAGGATACCAAAAAGCACGCCGCCGCCGCCTTGGGTGGTTGCCGATGAAGGTGGGAGGAGGAGGAAGGATAGAGGTGAGGTGTGAGAGAGATAAGATATGATGTGGTAAGGTGCATGGGGTGCGTATGTGGTGTAAGCCATAGGATTATATGAAAGGTGGAGAAGTGGAGAACAGGATGGAATAGGAGTCTAGAGAATAAGGTCGTCTATCTTAAAGACTTAAACTCTTATAAATGAAGCAAATTTAATCAGTTGTATGCCCCTATATAGGATTTTAAATTACAAAATCTTTTTATCGTATTTAGGAAAAGAGTCAAACTAATTTTAAAATGGAAAAGGTCATGTTTGGAGAAATTAATTACCCATAATAGAAAAATAGTAGTTTGTTATAAGAAAAATAAATTCCATCATATATATAAACGAAATCTTTGTAAATATTTTCAAAATAAACCATACGAAAAAAGAGTTCGCCTAACAATATTAAAACATAGAGTCTCAAGTGAAATAACTTTTCTAATGGAAATGGATTCAATAAACATAGTCACTATATAACCGGTGCAAGAAAAATTCTAATTGGGCCCTTAGAATAATCAGCTAGTTGATAAACTTTTTCTTAACTTGCAAGTGTTTTTTTAACTTTGATGGGTTTGATTACTTGTCATAATCGAACTATCCAGCGCCGTTAGTTTACAATAGGGTGCAGATTATCGCAAATGAGACGTGCCACAAAATACGCCTAATATTATAGGCTTAACCTTTGGCGCCAATTTTAATATTTCCCTCCACATCTTATATTCTTATTTTTCTTTTCCTTCACAAACCTATGAAATTTTGTGCTTCTACACATGGCTCTTTCTTCACCTTTGATTCTACCATCGAAAAAGTCATTAAAATCGCATTAGAAGAAGCTGTCAAAGATGTTAACGCCAATGCTATTATGATGATAGCGATCTCTTAAACACTAAACTACTGATGTGGTAGAAATCATAGGACCAAAATCTTCTGTTGTTGCACATTTAATATATACGAAGTGTTTACCACTCCAGCGCTAATGTAGGTAGAAAAACTGAACGGCCATCTGAACGAGATTGCGGTTTTCCTTCACAAAACTCCTCACTTCACGAGCTAATAAAAATGGACAAATATTTAGCTAATTCCAAATCCAAATCCTCCTCTCACACTTTTCGAAGGTAAATTTCTTTTTCTTTTACTCAAACTTCATATCTCAACTGAAATTTTTGTTAATTTTTGCTTTTCTTTGTTTGTTTGAAAGACCTATTTGGAAAAGACAATCTATAGAACTAAATGGAAGATACAAACCTAATGATCGACATCAGATGATCGATTTGTTATCTCGTTCCTATTTTGAGGTGTGTGAAGTTGTTCTGTTTAAGTTTTTTATGAGTTAAAATTATTAGTGGATAAAGTTTAATTGTGCGTGTGTATATATGATTTTGTCTAGGTTGGAACTTTTCCGCATGTGTATAATGTAAATGGAATTAGAGGACGGCCTTGCCAATCTCATGTATGTGTCATTGACTTTAACTTTACTTCTAGCAAGTGTATTAATCAATTTCTTTCAATTTTGTGATTTGTGTCTTGCTAATCGTTTGGTTATGATTTTCAGCTGAGTCGGATTGTAAGCGAGGTCAATATTGGTTCCCCGCCACATTTTAGGAGGTGAGTCTCCACTTCCTTTTGTATTGTGGAATCTATGTTGATCATATTTTAGAATTAATTTGATTGTTTAAATCATTGATGATGTCTGGAGTTATAATTTTCATTATTGGAAATAATTTTGTTTTCCTTTCTGACAGGCTAGGTATTTCTGCGGTAGATTTTGACAATAAGGTAGTGAAAATTTTAATTGACTGATCAAATTTCATAGCCTGAAATACTAAATTTAAATTTTATGAATGTTAGTACGATGATCATTCTTTTGCACCATAATTTCTTGCATGGATTGAATTATATATCTTGCATCCTTAATTGTGCCATGACTTTTTTTTGTTGAATTTTTCTTTTTAAACTGCTTGGGAAACACAGTTAATTTCATGATATTTGCTGGCATTCTCTTAAACACAAATTTAATACTCTATATTCATCATTACTATTTTTGGTTTGCATTCTAGGGAATATACTTGGTCTCTGGAACAAAAGCAGGTTGCCTAACTGTGCATGACTTTGAATCCCTATATTGCCAGATACATGAGTCAACATGTAAGTTCCTTGGTTGTTTTCTGATTTTAATAATTTCTAAAATGCTGTTCTGATTAACAAATTCAAAGTACAAAGCAACAAAAGTGTCGTGTTCTTTGAGCCAAATCCTTGATTTCATACATTCTAGGCATGAGAGCACAATTATGGTGTAATCACTATTATTTTTAATCAATTTTCCTGATAGGCTTGGAAGAAGATGAAAGCAAGCATGTAATGCATCTCACACTAGTTCAACCACTTGATGTTGTAAGATGGAATCCACTTAACCAGTATGAGGTCTTGACTCGATCTACATTTATTCTTATTCAGCATTGTACATTCAAGATTATGATTGAAGATACTTTACTTCAGTCATACTATCACTTATAATGGAAATTGCTTGGTCTTAACTTTTACCTTTCTTTGTAGTATTCTGATAAATCAGAACCCTTTTCTTTATGATGTTAATGTATACAAGGGCTCTTATTCTCTTTTCCGTTTTAGGTTGTCTGTGCATCTTTAAAAAGTAACGAAGTACTTATATTTGATGTTGGTATTATCTCTTCTGAACCAGTTGAAGTAAGTCCCTAATCTTATTTTTATTTCTTTCATGTTGCAGACATTGGTTTGGGTTTTCCAATGTATATGTTTCAGAAAAAACACTTTTCTTCTGTTAATTCACAATCTATTGGACGTATGCTTTAGCATGGACAGCGCACAATTATGATTTTTGCTCTGAATTATATCATACAGGTGTTAAGAACAAGACAAACGACCACAGTACATGGAACTAGCATTCAAAAAGGTCTATCTGATGTTGCCTTCATGCTAAATGACTCAAAGTGAGTAAGTGAGGCCTTACTATAATTTATTGAAACTGCTTTGTTAAGACGACAGGAACTGCTTGCGCTGATATAATTAATTAGTCATTAACACTATGCCACAAATTTTAGCAGCTATAACGCATAAAATTATAATTGAATATGGTTGTATTGATATATTTTCAATATTTTGCTTGTTTTCATAGCAAACTTGATTAATAAGTCTATCATGACCATAATAGTAGGTAAGATATATGCTTGTTTGACTTATACTGGATGTTACTTTCCTGTTCCTTGGTTTGATATTTTTTCGTAAATAATCATACATTAAATAGTTTGGAAGCATTCTACAAAATGTTGTAATCTGTGATCTTTCATTTTAGTAAATTTTCTTCTACAGAAAACACAGTTTGCTTGAAATATTTGTTTGAGGGTATTTACGTTTTTTTAAAGGACGTGAGCTTTTGTTTTTCCTAAATCCTAATCCTTTTTCAGGACGGATTAAGTTATTTATTAACTTTTATTCAAGAAATCTTTGAGGCCTTTCCTTCGAATTTGAGATGTCAATAAGCTATTTGTACTCATTTTTGGACAAGAGAGACTAATTGTATGCCCTTAAAGGATCTTTTGTTTGATTCCCTAGATCATTATCCAATTTTTTTTCCGAGTCAGGAATGCTGATTGTAGTAAGTGTGACACTGTAGTTCTAAACTTTGTTGGTTACTTTCACCAGGATACTTGCTTCTGATACGTATGGTGGAATCAATGTATGGGATAGAAGAGTGAAAAATCTCCCTTGTCTTGAGCTTGCATCTGGTTCCTCAGATATGCTTAACAGCATCCAATTAAGTGCAGAAAATCAGGTTGAGTGTTGTGTCTTCATTCTACAATGTTACTGATTTTTGTGCTTTCCTCAACTTTGGGGGGTAATATTTGATGCTTCTAAAAGTTTCCAGCATAGATTGAGTTTATATAGTTCCAGAAGTAGGCATGTGTATCTCATGTTCAAAACTTGTATATTACTCATGAAGTTCTGAGAATCTGTGTAGTTTGAACAACACAAGCCCTTCATATAGCCTAACAAAGCTAACACATAACCAATTAACCATGACCTCACAAAACTAAAATTGATAGAGGGTATTTCACTTATGTAGGTTTGATCTCCCCAGGTTTTGATAAATTTATTATTCAATTTTTGTTCTGTATTTATAGTATTTTGGGGAAAATATTAAGGACTGTTCCCTTTTATCCAGATCATTTTTGGTGCTGGGAAGCATGGTATGGTATATGCGTGGGATGTTCGGGGTGGAAGAGGATCTGCTACTTTCCAAAGTCACAAAGAGGTTGTAGTTGAGATTGTATAACTGCACATAATTAATTGATCTTTATTATATTTAAGAAGTAAGAATCAGAAAGAAATGAAGAACCTAGGACTTTCCAATGCTAAAGCCTGATAACATATAACTTAAAAAGCTTAATCAGTTCTTAAGTCTGTGACCTTGTGATATAATCAACAGTTTATGGGGGTGGCCCAGTGCACAGCAGTATTGCTTGATTCTGATTTAACTTCTATTTAGGCATGTTATCCCCCAGTGTCATCATTGAAATTGGCATCATTGATGGAGAAGATTGAATCTCTGAAGGTAATATTCCTCACCATCTTTTTTGTCATTTGAAAAACTAAAACTGGACCATAACCTCTTCCTCGTTAATTTGTGATTTTGACACAGATTTCTAATTCTTCAACTCAAATTTCTAATTTTAAAATATGTTCATTTGTAACTTTTGTATTTGTTTCTGTAAGATAAGAAATCATTAAGCTTAGACCTAGTATCATGTCCAAGTCATTTTGAAGTTTGAACCAGGAAAGGTTTGCCCTTTGGTGCAGAACGCTTAAATGGCTTCAAAATGATATATTTAAAACGGTGTAATTTCCTGTAATTGATGAGTTTAGTTCCTAACGTAAGCTATTAGCTCCCCAGTGTTTTCTTTAGAAATGTTGGACTTTTAATAGCTTTTTAACAACCATACCTCACCACCACCCTCTTCAAATCAGCCTGTTACTTTGCTTCTAATAGATAAATAGTACCAGAAGTTGAAAATCAGATGTTGAAATTCTACATTACAACTATTTTTCATTGCTATGTTTTATGCTAAACCAAAAATTGTGATGCAGGCGCAATCAGATATTATTCCAAAAGAGATACACGCTATCAATTTTAATCCATCTTGTCCATATCAGTTGGCATTCCACCTTGATGATGGCTGGTAAGTTAGGAAGTTAGTCTTTTTCTTTTTATGCCGTGAGAAAGGAAAGGAAATGAAGAGAAACAAAATTAGTGACTATCATAGTCTTAAAAATTAGTGACTAACTGACTATCAACCTCTTTGTTAGTATTAAATACTAACAAATCTTACAGACTAAAAAAAACTTACTAATAGATAGAACTGCCAAGTGATTTTTCTCATATTAATTTACTGCCTAACACGTGCTTCCATCAGCAATATAATTATCATTCCCAGAGCCAAATTCTCTTAGAATTATTATGAGATTTTGCATCATTTTAATCATAGGAAGGAATATTTTATTCAGGATTGAGGTACCAAAATGAAATGATTGAATGTTATCACTTATTGTATCACTCAATAACAGTGTTATTTCTATACAGGCGTGACAATATCTTGATGATGTACATCTAGCTTAGCTAAATGTACATCATCACTAGTGGGATTTTAACTAATCACTTGTTGTATTCGATATCAAGATGATGTACATCTAGCTTAGCTAAATTATGTTGAACTTCATGTAATTATTTTCCATCATTTATGAAAATTTGCCTTTGTAATTTGATGTAGGTCAGGCATTCTGGATATTTATAATCTTAAAGTTACGCATATTCATTGCCCTCCGCCTGCCTGGTTGTAAGTCATAACTTAAATTGTTCTTTTGAATTTTATCAAAAGGCCTTCCGTTCAACATCTAATCATTTTGTATTTACGGTTCATTTTGTGCTAGAAACGATTCTTACGTTTCAGCCGAGTCATCATATATCAGAAAACCTTCCTGGTTATCCACATCTTCGGTGAGAATTTCTGATGCATTCCCTTTTTGCACATATATTGTTCTCTTTAATCTATCTTAGTGCCAACATTAAACATTTTGTATGTTGTAACCATCTACATTAAACATTTTGTATGTTGTAACCATTTGCAGATTTATGTAGTTGGATCGGCATTTGAATCAGGAATTCATCTCCTAAATTTTTATCCCAGCCCTAGCTCACCAAGCCATATCGATTTCAAGTAAGACACTGCCAGTTTGGAATTCAAATCGTAGCCTTACCTCATCACTTATTAGAAGTCTTGATTTTTTTTTTATAGTGAATATAGTTCTTGATTTTAAAAGACACTCAAATCAAGGTAATAATTAAATGTACGTGATATGTAAAAAAAAAGTTTTTTCCTTTTCAAACTCAACCTTAAATTCCATGGAAAACAATAGATTTTTAAATATTCTAGTATTTACTGTAAAGGGATATATTCTAGGACTAAGGTTGTCAAACTCGTGAGTTTAAGTAAACTCGTGGAGATAAGGTAAACTCGGATTGGTAGACTCGTATCGTAAACTAGTAAGAGTTTACATTTATAAAAAAATATGTATGTCTTTTATATAATTAAATAATTAATGCAAAAATAATAATAAAATAATTAAAATTATTTTAAATACAGATAGTAGATTAAAAAATATCAATATTCATATTATATCAATCTCAATAGATAAATTTCTATGAAATTCATATTTAAATTCATTGAATTTTGAAAATTAAAAATAATTAAAATTAGTTTAATAGCAAGTTAACACAATTTCTGTAAGGTAGAAACGTAACAACGGTGAATTCACAATGTAAACACGTAAGTTTCTACCGAATTTTCAAAGACTGAAAATTTAGATGACTCGTGACACATTTTGTTTAGGTAGTGTCGTAAAAACGGTAAAATCGGAGAGTCAACTAGCGAGTTTGACAACAATGTCTAGGACTATGTATTGATCACTTCTCTAATTTGTGTGAGAGCTTATATTTGGGGACAAAGAAAGCTGAAAATTGGGACTTAATTTGAGGGAACAAGAAAGCATTTGATCTCATTGTCTAACTGTAAAATTTATTATTGAAATATTACATAAACATAGAAGAGATCTTTTTTTATTTTGGACATCGTTTCATACCTATGAACATAACTTGAAGTGTCTCCATTCGGTTCTAAATATAAGACAATATAAGACCTAACTGACTTTTTTTGGAGATGTTAAGGTTACAAAATATGTTATTAAATTATGATATATTTTGTATATTTTTAGATTAACCATTAGTTTATAGGTTAAATAAACTAGTTTAAGGAAAAAAATAGGTAAATTAATTATAATTGACTTATTTTGCTTTTTTTAGGATTTTCTAAAAAATTCAATTAGGTCTTATATTTAGGACCAGATGGAGAAAATAATATCAAACAAAAAACTTGAAGCGTCAATATTTACTTGTATGTATTCTCCAAACTTGCCCCGCTTAACTAGTTTTACTTTTAACTATCTTTCAGGGAGAATGTTGAGGAAATGATGGGGGTGAAAAATCAGAACAGGTTTGTTGCTGTATCTGAAGGAGTAACTGCATGTGCTGTTCATCCCTTGTATGATACCATCGTTGCCGGCACAAAGCAATCTTCTTTGATCATGATTTCCCAAAAATGTGAGTCATACAGAGGTGGAGATTAAACTCCTTCATTGTGTCATGCACACATAGTATCGGTACTATGTAAACTTAAATGCATACGAAAAGTAGTTTCACTAGATTAGTTTCACTTGTCAGCTAAAGTTATTTGAGAGTATGAAAGGTGTTGTATTGCTAGAAATGCACCTTTTCTCATGTATATGAAAGCACAAGTACATCGTTAAATATAAACAATTACCTTTTACTAAATAAATTTAGTCTGTAAATACATTTTTTTCTTAGAATAGAAATATACAATAGTGAAAAATTAAAATAAACACGTTGCTATAACTAAATTATTCTAATTGAAGTTAGCTAAAAGGAAATTACATGTATAAGTATTACAAATCAATAATTCATTTGATAATAACTCTTCCAATTTCAGTTAATTTTACAATTCACAATTATTCTTCCCAAGTTAATAACATTCTCTCATCAAAATCTCCTCCAATTACAATTGTTCGTCATCTTTAGATGTTTGGTTTAAGTGGAGAGAGGAGTACCATGGTAGTCAAATAAATATATAAGAGTTGGAGAAGTGGGATCACAAAATTGTAATTAATCAATAGATGTAAATTAAAGGAGTATGAAAAATAATTTATAACTTTTTAACAGCTATTCTCTAATTTTTAAAAAAAAAAATTCAAATTCCTCTCCTCCTAAATGTGCTGCCACTTAAGCAGTAATAGCTGCAACCGTTTCTGTATCTTCAGCATTAGGCTTATGGAGTACTTCCTCAGGCAACAAAACTCTGAAAACAGCATAATGATGATTCAAGCTTTTCTCTCCTTGTAATCTGTAAACACTGCCCAAAGCCCCAGCATTAGGGTTTGGAAAAGCATAAAATATTCTCCTGATTCTCTGATGGACCAGCGCCATAGCACACCTGGCATCAAAGAGATAGAATGATGCCCAAGAGAAAGGTACAACAGAAGAAGAAGCCAAAATCATCTGATAAGGGTAATTTCAAATGCTCCAATAAATCAAAAAGTTCAGTCATGAACTACTAAATCCCAATCTGTAAAGTTTACCATGGAAAGGAAGGGGTTCATTGCATTAAAAAAACGATGTGCAGTATACCAAAAAATGGTGTCCAGCATTTATTGTAGACTCAACTATCATTCTCAACAATGAAGATCGTTTTTTATTACATGAATAAAAGGGCATAACAGCATTTTTTTTTCATTTACATAATCAATATTCTTGTTTCCATTCACATTTTAATTCTATTTTATTCCATATATCAAACAAGCAAAATAATATAACGGACAAGGAGAGAAATAATAATGCATCAAAACCGGAGAAGTGTCTTACATTGTGCATGGTTCATAAACAAGAAAGATGTCATAACCAGTGCATAAGTAAGGTCGTGTTGACACCTTATCAGAACTCTGACCAAGAGCATCTGATTTTCCATAATCCTCAACCTGAAACACCATAAGGCAATGGTGATATACAACTTTCCACAAACTAATCTTCTGCTCAATTTTCAATAATTTTAGTTTCCATATTCCATGTTACTACTTTAGCCCCAAATTATCAAACCATAGAGTTGAATAAATGACCTCGATGCCAATGGCAGAAATATATACGTGTTTCACAAAAGCTAAGGACTCCAGAGTCCAGACAAACAGAAAAAGTATTCATCAATCCCAGTTCCATTAATATGCCAAATTTAAGAATTTGAAGGAAAACTTACATTCTCAGGAATAATTTTTGTGGCTTTGGAGGAAGGGCTACCCAAGAAGTTTTTTCCTGATCTAATTCCAAAGATTTTTCATCAGTGTCAGTCACAGAAGGAAAAAGGCACCTATCCCTGGCGGCAGAAGATTCTATAGCTACCATAGCAGCATGTCGTAAGGGGTGCCACTTATAACTCTGCATATGTGATTGTTGCTCAGTCCATTGCCAAGGACATAGGCAAGCTACGCTTGTATGAGATTGTTTGAGCTGATTGGATGGGTTGTTTATATGCGACGAGTCATCCACTCCAACATTATTGGTAATGGGATGGCAACTAAACGATTCTGGTATTTTTATGCTGCAAGAGTCAGTGCTGCAAGTGTCGGAAACATAAACCTCATCACAAGCACGTGAAATCACCTGTTTAGCTGAAGGATCCACTATCACTGCTGCATTGATTACCTGCTTTGCAGATTACACATGCAGGTTAGCAAGTGGAATCAATAATATCATTACCTATAAATATTTCAACTTGACAATCTTGTTATATTTTTGGAGATGTCACATGCATCATAAATTAGCTGTGAGAAAATTGATCCCATACCAACCCAGCCTCTGATGTTGCCAACTCCACAGCTGATTGCATGTACTTGAAAATTAGCTGTGAGTCATCCTCATTGAATCCAGTGATGCCATCAATGGAACTGAAGTTTGAAAAAGAAAGCAAAGCCAAAACCAGCACCATAATCAGCTATTCTTCTAATGGAAGTAACCATGCTACAAATCAGAACCGATATATCAAAATACAACAGAAAGCTTACTAGGTCCTTGGATGATATGATGTTGGCCAAAATTTGCATTGCTCTTGCCACTCTTCTTTTGATGTTGCAGCATATTTGCAAACCTAAAGATAAATTAGATTCAATTAAATGCATAAATTGCTAGTATTAGAGCAAAATATGCGATGAAGACCATTAAAACATAGAGCAACCCAGTATAAACAGGCTTTTTTCGGCATATTTGTACATGTAAGTGTAGTTTTTTATTTTCTATCTATTGATATCATGGCCAGATGGAAATGTTCTAAAACTTGTAGCAAATGGACAGGAGAATTAAGGTATGAATAGAACAAGTCCTCCCGAGGCCATATATATAGTGTCTGAAAGCTCATTGGGTATAATTTGAGGTATGAGTTCAAAAATAACATTTACACCACTGAAGATCCATTCAAGGGCTCAAATTGGCTCAAAAATGCAAGATTTACATATTAGGTTACATTTATAAGTTCTTGAGTATGTGAGTTGCTAGTAAGACCCAATACTACGAATTTTATAACAAGCCTTATCTCTTTACTATTCTGTTTGAGCCACATCAGTCTTCTCTAACTTCAGAGGATTACAGTTAATATTGAATTGATGGTCTCTTTCCCAAGCAATGAAACCACCCCCTTAACCCTGATCAACTCCCACATCAAAGAGCTCTACTGTAATTTTGAAACAGCAAGGAACAGAATTCCAAAAATTAAAGTTGATCAGATTTAAGCCCCAAAAATAGTGCACAATAAGATATTTAAAACTATCTCCTGAATGGAGCCGAAGGTAAGCCCCAAAAAAAATAAAGGCATAAATTATTCCACCCTATGCTCTGGCATGAAGAAATCAGCACCTTGTGTCACTTCATGTAACAATCACAGCACTACATTTAACATTTGAATAAGAATGTATCCTTTCCCAAACTCCCTCTAAACACGCATGAGTCATGCATTTAATAAACATAGCCACATCACTTTTCTCAGATTAAGATTTGTGAACACCTTTACTTCCAATATAAAACTAACTGTTTGTCAGTGTTATCATTCAATCACCCTTGGAGAGCACCCAACACACACAAAACGATATATTTAAACCGATTGTTATCTTCCAATTTTAGAAAAAAGAAAACTAACTAGTTGACATAAAATGTTAGCTTCGAAGTTTCAATCAGTACAATGATAAACTCACAAGGCAGAACTAAATAAAAAAGTTTAAATACAAATATATTCAACATTCAAAATATATTTCCATCTAATACATTTCCAATTATTATCAGAACAAAGCAGGACATAATGAAAAAGATGACAAAAAACAAAGACTTACTTTTGCAATAAAAGGACTCAACTGAAAGGAAGCAATCAACTCCTGCAGATGAGGTGGTAAACTATCCAATTGGTTTTCACCTTCAGATGCCAGACACAGGATCACAGATAACTGTATTTGTCCTGCCAAATATTTCCACAAGAGGTTAATTGAAAAAGAAAATATAAGATAGGAGTATTAATTCATCTCTTGACTTTTACAATTTCCACAATTTCATGATGCATATGGTAAGGGTAAACAGTTGAAGAATGCAGCAAATATAGCATGCCACAACAATGCACACATTACACACAAATCACCAAACCTGCTTCAACAACTTTCTTCTGAACTCGTTTCACATGTCGCAGATTTTCCAGCGGTTCAATCCGGTTCAAAGTCCTAACAACAAAGTTAAATAAGTTGTGCAGATTAGCTCACAAAGCACAGGGACCTTAAATAACAAAATATAGAACCTAAAAAACAAGGCTTTAGCTAGTACATCCTCTGTTCCTATACATATAAGATCACTTTGAATTTTTTTTTTGGAGAAAGTGACCTAGAATCTAATTATACGTGGCATATGTTATCACATATATAATGGTCTAATGTGGTTCCTTAACTTGAAAAAATAAAATAAAATAAAAGTGATAATGTTATATTATTAGGAAGAAAAAGTAACCTTATAATGTGGTTGGCATGGTTTGGGTGAATGAGAGAAGCAAGAGCATTCACTGTGAAAAGCAAGAAGCGAAGAATGAATGAATGAATGAATGAATGTTGTTGTTATAATAGTTAGTAAAGAAGAAAGGTGAGAGAGAGAGAGAGAGAGAGAGAGAGACCAGTAGGTTGGTGGTGAAGGGGAAAGGGGTCCTTATCTGGGATGTGAATGATTTCATACATACGCATACGCATAGGCATAGGCATAGGCATAGGCATAGGCATAAGCATAGGCATAGGCATAGGCATAGGCATAGGCATAAGCATGGGTATGTTATTCATTTGATTTCATCATTTCATTTCATCGGCTGTGAAGAAAGAAACGAGAGAGAGAGGTCAGGGGAAGGGATCATATGACAAAACAATCAATCTTTTATTTATTTTCAATCACACGGCTCTCTTTATTGTTCTCCAAAGATCAAATACCGTCTTAATTCTTAATATAAAGATATTTTTATGTCCAAAGTGAATGGAAGTCTTATATATAATACTCCCTCCCTCCTAAATATAGAATCTAAATAGAGACTTCATTTTGATCCTAAATATAAGAACTAGATACATTTTTTGCCACCTTTTTCCTAAACTATCCTTCTTCTTAACAAGAAATTTGATAGGGGAGGAAGGACTACTAAGTAATTAAACTAATTAAGGAGGATATTATTGGAAAGACATCTAAAATTAAGCCTTCCTTAATCTCTCAAAAAAAAAGTTATCTAGGTCCTATATTTAATTTAATGTATTATCTAACTATTGCCATTTACTGATGCAATATACTACTCCCTCCATTCCTAAATATAAGATCACTTTGGGGAAGTGGATAAGTTCTTAAATATAAGATCACTTTCTATTTTATCCCAAGTTTTGCCCAAACTACCCTTATACTCCCTCTTATACTCCCTCTTTTCATTGAAAATTCCTCCTCCTTTGAAATTAAGTAATTGAGGGGATTTTGGGAAGATCATGTAATTTTATTGGCTTCCTTAATCTCCCCAAATTAACTAAAGTGATCTTACATTTAGGAACGGAGGGATTACCTACTTCCGGTCCTAAATATAAGATCTAATTGACTTTTTTTGGGAGAGGTTAAAGTTGTGAAATAGACTATTAAATCATGACATATTTGATACTTTCTCCCTTCCAAAATAAGATCATTTTAGCAAATTTGGAGAAATTAATGAAGACATTCCCATAAGTTAAGATTACATCATCTTCCCAAAATACCCTTACTTAAATTAAAAATAGAAGTAGGACCCTCACCTGCATAGATTAAAAGTAAAATGCTAAAACTCGTAAAAAGAGTTGTCTCTTTCACCTTCGATTCCGCCGTCTTGTACAAACAGAGCCCCTCTTCTCTTTCACCTTCGTTGCTTTTTCTCTTTTCTTAACCTCTCTTCATTTTCTCAGGTCCTTCCTACAAATGCTTGTCGTCTTCTACAAGCCCAAAGTTTCTCTAAAGTGATTGCTGTAGGCTTATAAATTAGAACTATATCATCATATACCCCAAGATAATTTGGAACGAATCAAACAGAAAGGAAGGGGAAAATAAAAGCCCTAAATTTGAGTGAGTAGAAATCTCTAATTGAAATCTCACTTCGTTTAAGCCTGTGAGTTGATTATAATGATAGTGTGATTTATGGTGGTATAATTATGAACGTGGATTGTGAAATCTGTGATTTACTCTGTTGAGGCAAAATCTGATTGAGGAGAAAATGATGAGTATCGCGGAAGATGAAGTGGATAGAGAAAGAGAGTAATTTTAAAAGGAGTATAGGGGTAATTTCAGAAAAAAAGAAAGTGATCATTTAGGAACTAATTTACATCCCCAAAGTGATCTTATATTTAGGAACGAAGGGAGTATATTTTTAGATTATACATTACTTTATAGGTAAAATAAACTAGATTAGGGAAAAAGTTATGTAAATCAATTTATAATTAACTTATTTTGCTTTTTTATAGGATTTTCTAAAAAAGTTAACTAGGTTTTATATTTAGTACCGGAGAGAGTATATGAATACTACCAATGAATCATTTTTAAAATAAATTAGATTTCATATAATATTGGGTTAATATGCAAATCCACCCCTGAAGTATACCAAAAGGTGCAGATCTCTCCCTCACATATTTTGAGATGCAATTTTAACCTCGAAGTAACAATTCAATGCAATGTTACCTTTCTGTCAGTTAAAAGTGCTTATTTTGATGTAAAATGACCAAAATGTCCTCCTCTTTATATTCTCTCTTCTCTTCAACCTCTCACCCTAAACCCCAACCACCACCACCACCTCCGCCCATAAAATTCAGAGTATTAAATTGCATAAAATTTAGATTACTGTTGATGCACAATATAGGGGAACTATTGAATATGAATGAATAATCGAAGCACTTTATTAATAATATGATTGAATACAATGAAAGGGGTCACCGGCAACGGTGGTTACAAATATGGGCGTAAATGCCTTGATCACAAAGACTTAATTCAGAGTACAATGATAATCAGAGAGAAGAATACAAAGAAAGAGAGAGAGAGAGAGATCGCAGAGAATTGATTGTGTGTTTCTGAATGAGTTCGTGGCCTTCTTATAGTTGAAGCTCAGTCCTGGTGGTTGCGAAATCATAAGCGGCCGTTATGGATAAGAGACGTTGCACGTGCTCCGAAAAAGGTGGGCGACTGCTCCGAAAAAGGTGGGCGACCGCTCCGAAAAAGGTGGGCGACCAAGTCATTCTGCTTTATTGCCATTGGTGATATTGTTCTTGACGCCCATAGGGCGTCTTCCTTGCTTTCAGACTTCTACTGTCGCTAGTGACGTTATCTTCGACGCCCCAAAGGCGTCTATCTCTTTATTGGGCCTCTGTTAAGGCCCAAGCCCATTAAGGTATAACGGTGTATAACATTAGTCCCCCCACTTCTCAATGCTGACGTCAGAAAGTATTGGGAAGTAGCGGTTATCCCACGTCCAACGGCCCAGATCTTCGCTTATTTTTTCCCTCTCAAATCAACGACCTAGATGGTTTTACTAAATTAACACCGTAACTTAACGACGTCTGGCGGTTTGCATATACTCGATTTCGACTGTTCATTTTCCACTTCACTTCGCAGACGTTCCTCTTCTCTACTCCTCCAATACTTAGAAAAATCAAAACTTTGTTCATTAGCTTACATCAACACGCCATCCTACTTTCTGCGAAGGTATCCTCTTATAAAAATCTTATCTTTTTACTATTAACATGAGTAAATTCGTAGTAATGTCATCGCCTTCTGATTCTGAAAAAACTGCTTCCGGTCAAGTTTATATTTCTGAAAATTCCCATTCTAGCGCCTCTTCATCTTCTAGGAACCCAGATAATGTAATAGACTTAGAAACAGAAATCTGTAATGATAATCGCCTAGATATTGTTCCTTTTGTAGATCCCTCTGATGGGAAGAAAACCTTACGTAGTAGAAAATCTTCTTTGTCTGGTAAATACTTAAAAGTCTATGATAGTCGATACCAAGAATGGGTCGATGCTGGTTCATCGCCCTCCACTAGTTCTGGGAGGAAATATAATCCCCAAATCAATAATGCCCCGTATGCTTGCAAAACTGGGGGCTTACCAACATCTAGGGCCAACATCCTAAACGACGTCAAAGAAACTCATCTTAGGGTCTTAGAAATTTCGAAGATGCCATCACTCTACTACTTTGACCCAAGAGTGCCCTTTAGGTTACCTGAAGTCGGGGAAGCTCTTGATTCTTGGTCTAGCGACACAATTTCTTTAAGTTTTGAAAGTTTTCGCTATGTCAATCCCTTTCCTCTTCCAAACATAGCTTTAGATCTCTGCGTTTTTTATGAAATCTCCCCTTCTCAACTTTCTCCTCATGCCTGGCGTCTCATTGCCATGGCTGAGTTAATGTTTCATGAAATAGGAGTCGACTTAGATATGTTCGATCTATTCGGCTCCTATAAGCTTCAAGAAATTAGGACGGGCGTCTACTCTTTCATCCAAGCCAAGGAAGGGCTACCAACTTGGACGTCTGGGTCACTACCCAATGATCGTCAATGGGACGTACGTTTTGTAATGGTGCCCTTCCAATCCGTCGCCCAGGAGGACTATGTAACCCCAATGTGGCGTCGTTTAAGTAAGTCGTCGTCGTCTCATTCAATATTCTTTTTTCATTGCACTTGTCATCTGATTTATAATATCTTAATTATTTTACAGGTGCATACGAGTTGAGGATCTCCCCGCGCCCCAATAGCGACACCAAAAAGAAAATCAAGAAAATCCTCCAGATTCCGGCAGATCAGCGGAATTTTAAAGCCATGATGGAAAGTAAGTAACCTTACGTCTATGTTCTATTTACTTAATTCGAGTATTTTCATCTTAGTCGTCTTACTCTTTTTCCTTTATGTCATTCAGGAAAGAAAGTGATCCCCAAAGCTTCTGAGCAAAAGATAAATAAAGAAGCTCTCCTCAGAGCCAGGGCTCAGCGGCTGGAGAAACTCAAGGCCAAGAGGGGGGAGTATGACGCCGAGGCAAGGAAGGAAGGACATGATCCGCTGGGCGTCCCCCCCCCCCAAATCCTGAAATTGTTCCAGTTCCCTCTCCTCAATCCAAAAATAAAAAACTTGTTTCTCTTGCAAACAAGGAGGTCGCCGCTCAGGGTAAAAGGCCGGCGGAAGCGCCCATCAAAGAGCCTGTCGCCAAAAAATCGAGGGCTTCTAAGTCCTCGAAATCTGCCAAAATCAAGGGCGACAGAGAGGATTCTGGCGAAGTAGCCTTATCTTTTCCTCCCAACTCTTCGGTCAGAAATAAGGAAGGGTGGGACGACGTCTACTCAGAATTAAGTAAGCTGGAATTCGAGTATGACAAAGCCGCCTTAGAGTCTCTTGGGAGGAAAGAGGCTTTCAAGAAGGCCGTTCGCCACCAAATGAAGGTATTCTCATTTAATCATTCTTTAACTTTGCTGTGTCTTTTTAACATTGAATGTCTCTAATTATTTTCGTTCTTTTTATTCTGTTTCTTTTCAGTCCCTACAAGTCCTCCTCCACTATGCTGAGGACAACGATGATGATAAGGCGACACTCGTCGCCCAGAGGGACGCCGCTCTAGCCGACAGAGAGCAACTGGTAGCTGATTTAAAGTCGGCCTTGGCCTTCAAAAAGCAAGCCTATGAAGATAGAAGGAGGGCTGAAGAAATAATGAAGCGCTCTGACGCCAAACAAGAAGAGCTCAAAGCCACCATAGAAAACTTAAAGGCTGAGCACTTCAAAGACGTTGAAAATCTTAAGGATTACGTCAACCAGGCCAGAGCTGAGTCGTCGGCCAGAGACAAAGAGATCGAGGCTCTCAAGGCGGCCAACAAAAAGTGGGAAGTCGCCTATCATCAGTTGGAGGAGGATATGAGTCAGATGTCTGAAAATTATGAGACTCATATCTTAGAAGTCGATGCTCGCGCTCGAATGGAACTCATGAAGGAATACAAGAGTGGCGAGCACATCAACTGGAAGCCTGACGATGTAATCGACGACTATTACCAGCTCTTCCCTGAAGAAGAATCTGAGTCCAATCCTTCTCAAGAGGACAATCAGACTATCAATGAAATGAGGGCTCAGGGCGACAATCAAGAGGGCGGCGAGCATAGGGGCGACAATCAAGGGGACGACAACCCTGGCGGCGACAAGGCTTAATGTTGCTTCTGTTTAAATTTTGTATTGTAACTTTAACTTTAAACATTCATAATATACCTTTTTCAAAGTTATTTGTCGCCTATCTTCCTTTTATGTCAAATTTGATTTCCATCTTCACAATCGATAGTCTTTGCGCCTCTTCATTTATTTTCTTCGTTAAACACCCACACTTCCAATGGGTGTGGGTGACATCCTACCAAGATAAAAAGAATTCATCCATTAATAAAGGAATCTCTGAAATTGTATTTATCAAATATCAATTCACAACATAGTCGTTCGTACCTTAATCAAACGTTGGTGATCCTGCCAGGGAATTATCAATCATTAGTCTCAACGTCGGCTTTCAATTAATCGAATAAAAATCGCTCAATATAACTCGGGTAATATATACCTTTTTCAAATCAACTTATTATCAGCCTCTCAGGGCGTCATGTAGTCATGCCATCTCGACATCATCTTATCATCAAATTCTTTTTGTGTCAATTCATCACATTATCTGGGAAATGACATCTCACAACAAAACATCTCAAAAGATAGGGTTAAATTGCATCAGATTATCACGTCCACAGCTAAACTAATCATCAGACACTAAGTCTTTTAGCTGGGCTCGTCGCCTACAGGCGTTTCTCATCATTTGCATTCTTTCTCAAATAAGCGTGTCAGTATCATCGTTCTTTAAATCAAATAATCAAATAACTTAGAAATAATACCTCTTTAGGTGGATGGCGTTCCAACTCCTTGGGACGTCTTTACCATGGACGTCAACCAACTTATAAGCTCCAGGACCAGTGATTTCTACCACTTTGTAGGGGCCTTCATATGAAGCATTTAACTTTCCATCTTTATGCTCAGGTGTGTTAGGAAAGATTTTTCGAAGAACCCAATCTCCTACTTGGAAATGGCGCTCCTTAACACCTTTGTTCCAAAATTTCGTCGCCCTTTGCTGATAGGCGACGACTCTAATAAGAGCTTGTTCTCTACGTTCATCTAATAAATCTAAATCTTGGGCTAAGTGTTCATTATTGGATTCTTCTCTAGTCCACTGTCTTCTTAAAGATGGCATTCCTACCTCTACTGGTATCATTGCTTCAGATCCATAAACTAGAGAGAAAGGCGTTTCACCAGTCGACGTCCTAGACGTCGTTCGGTACGCCCACAAGACGGCGGGCAGTTCTTCAGCCCACCTACCTTTAGCTTTATCTAGCCTCTTTTTCAAAGACGTCACTATGGTTTTGTTACTAGCTTCAGCCTGCCCGTTCGATTGTGGATTTCTAGGGGTGGAAAACTTAAGTTTAATATGCCACTTATCACAAAATTTTCTAAATTTTCTGCCTATAAATTGAGATCCATTATCACATACAATTTCCTGGGGCAGACCAAATCTACATACTATATTTTTCCAAACAAAATCAATTACCTGAGGTTCTTGTACCTGGCTCAAGGCGACGGCCTCTACCCATTTGGTGAAGTAATCTGTGGCGACCAACAAGAAAACAAGTCGTCCAGGTGCTGGAGTAAACTTGCCTACAATATCCATTCCCCATTTAAGGAAAGGCCACGAAGGCACTATCACATGCAATTGTTCAGGGGGTTGTCTTGCCACGGTGCAAAATTTTTGGCAACGTTCACACTTAGTCACCAAACTTAATGCATCTTTCTGCATAGTCGGCCAAAAATAACCTGCTCTAGTCACCTTTCTTATCAATGATCGACTTCCACTATGGTCTCCACATTCACCTTCATGAATTTCTCTTAACACGTAATTTGCCTCAGACGGAGAGACACATTTCAGCAAAGGTCCACCAGTGAATGTACGTCTATAAAGATCATCGCCTATGGTGGTAAATCTGGCAGCTCTAACAACTATTCGTCGCGCTTCATTCTTATCTGAAGGTAATTTACCCTGCAACAGATATGAAAGCAAAGGGGATCGTCAATCCCATGTCAAACTGTTATTTAACACAATTCGATTATTTACCTCAATTGCCGGTGTTTTCAGATAAAACAGTGGGATTTGTTTTGTCTCCACAACTTCTATAGACGACCCGATATTGGCAAGGGCGTCTGCCTTCCGGTTGTCTTCCCTACCTATTTGGGTAATCTTCATAGCGTCAAACCGCGTGGTCAAATCAGATACTACATCCAGATATTTCTTCATTCTTTGGTCTTTTGCCTGATAAGAACCATTGATTTGTTTCGAAACTAACTGTGAATCACTCTTCACTTCCAAAACTTTTGCACCCAATTCTGATGCTAACTTAAGTCCAGCTATCAGGGCTTCATACTCAGCTTCATTGTTCGTTGCCTTAAAACCACATCTAATTGCTTGGACAATTTGTTCACCATCGGGGGTTTCAAGCGCGATACCCAGTCCACTTCCTTTTACATTTGAAGACCCGTCTACATGGAGGATCCATGGTGACAAGTTCACCTGTTTCTTAATAGAAAAAGACTCATTGTTTGCTGTTACCTGAAGGTTGGGACTAAATTCCGCCAAAAAATCAGCTAGGATTTGCGATTTGATAGCTGTTCTTGGGGCATAAGAGATATCAAATTCACTCAGCTCAATCGCCCATTTCACCAATCTCCCAGATAAATCAGGCTTATGGAGGACGTTCCGTAAAGGATAGGTCGAGACGACCACAATTGGGTGGCACTGAAAATACGGCCTCAACTTCTTAGAAGATGTTACTAAAGCCAAAGCGAGTTTTTCCATCATTGAATATCGCGTCTCCGTATCTATCAAGGCTCTGCTAACGTAATATACTGGGCTCTGTCGCCTATCTTCTTCCCTAACAAGAACTGAACTCACAGCATTAGAGGCGACAGACAAGTATAGATACAAGGTTTCACCTGGACTTGGCTTAGAAAGCAAAGGGGGGCTCGTGAGATATTCTTTCAAATCTTGAAGCGCCTTTTCAGCGGCGTTGTTCCATACAAACTCCTTATTCTTCTTCAATATATCAAAGAATGGTTGGCACCTTTCGGAAGATTTAGATATAAATCTGGTTAAAGCAGCTATCTTACCCGTCAAACGCTGGACGTCCTTCACACATTTGGGTGATGGGATATCCAACACGGCTTTGATTTGTGATGGGTTTGCTTCTATCCCTCTTTTTGACACCAAATATCCTAAAAACTTACCAGACTGCACCCCAAAAGTGCATTTTTCGGGGTTGAGTTTCATGTTATACTTCCTCAGAAGATCGAACGTCTGCTGCAAATGGTTAATATGGTCTTCCGTTTTCAAAGATTTGACTAACATGTCGTCTATGTAAACTTCCATCGTCTTCCCAAGTTGGGCGGCGAACATGCGATTGACTAACCTTTGGTATGTTGCACCAGCGTTTTTCAAACCAAAAGGCATTACCTTATAACAATAAGTTCCACGATCTGTGATAAAAGAAGTCTTTTTCTGGTCGTTAGGATGCATCAAAATTTGATTGTACCCAGAAAAGGCGTCCATAAAACTCAATAGTTCGTGTCCAGATGTTGCGTCTACTAGGCTGTCAATGTGTGGCAAAGGAAAGGAATCCTTTGGGCAGGCTTTGTTCAGGTCTGTGAAATCGATACACACTCTATGCTTACCATTTTTCTTTGGGACGACTACAACATTAGCTAACCAATCAGGGTATTTCACTTCTCGAATAGACCCAATTTTCAATAATTTCTGAACTTCCTCGTTAACAATTCTATTCCTCTCTGGTGCAAATTTCCGCCTTTTCTGTCTGATCGGCTTGAATGTAGGGTCGACGTTCAACTGATGTTCAATGACGTCTGGGCTTATACCTGTCATATCATCATAGGACCAAGCAAAACAATCCAAGTTACTTGTTAGAAAAGAAATTAATTCCCTTCTTACCTCAGGAACTAGGTCCATTCCTATGGATAAAAACTTTTCAGGGTTTTCAGAATCTAGAATTATTTTTTCTAAGTTATCGTCTTCCTCCTTTGTCGCCCTATCCATAGGAATGAACGCCTGTAGTTGCTATGCCGATGGAGGAGACTGTTCCAAGCCTTTCAATGCTGCTTGGTAACATTCTCTTGCCATCCTCTGGTCGCCTTTGATCTCTCTCACACCCCAAGGTGTAGAGAACTTAATTGATTGATGTAACGTCGAAGGGACTGCCTTCATCTGATGAATCCACGGACGTCCTAATAAAGCATTGTAAGTGGTCGGGCAATCCATTACCTGAAACTTGACTAAAGCATTAATTCCAGCAGCAAAAGTCATCAAAGATATTTCTCCAATCGTCCTATCTGGTGTTCCATTTCCAAATACTAAGATAGTTGGAGCCTTAATTATTTGGGATTCTAATTGTAATTCTTTGACAGTTTGCAAATAAATAATATTCACGGAACTACCTGCATCAACTAGTATTCTTTTAGTCAAACAATTAGCTACTAGTAAAGATATTACCAGAGCGTCGTCGTGCATCTGAACGTTCTGAATATCAGCGTCGTTGAAGGTTATTGGACCTTCAACCACCTGATCGTTACTCACATTACCATTAATACACTCCAATTCTTTTGGCAAAGACCTTGCATGTCGCTTTGCAGCGGAGTAAGACATCCCACTTATCGCCGACCCCCCAATTATTGTGTTAATTGTTCTGACGGCCTGTGGGGGTTGAGCTGGGGCGTTTTGCCTTTGATCTCTACCTGCATTGTTAGTAGTATTATTCTTAAGGAGATGTTGTAAGTTACCATGTTTAAGTTGGAAGGCTACTTCTTTTCTGAACCTCCAACAATCCTCTGTTCGATGGCCGACGTCTTTGTGGTAGTCACAGTATCTAGTGGTGTCTCTCTCATTGACAGGCGTCGTCATAGGTTTAGGCCATTTTACCCTATCCATCTTTTCAAATGCACTTACCATTTCAGCTGGTCCAATGGACATGTTGAACTCTTCATATCTAGGAGGGGGTGGGTCCCTCTTCTGTTTGTCGCCCTGCTCATTATTGTTAGTATAAGGGTGAAAACGAAAATTTCTACCTCGTTGCCGTTTAGAACGGCGGTCTGTGGATCCCAAATTATTTTGTTGTTGATTAGCTGTCTTTTCCGCGTTTGTGGCAATCACTGAATTAGCGGGGAGACTGGTTGTCGCCAGTCCCTGATTCATTTTAAGGGCATGATTTCTACTGGCGTCGTCCTCTTGAAGATTAATATGGGACCACACGTATGATTGGACTTCCGGCCAAGTTGTCACCCGTTTCAAAACCAATTCTTGATAGAGGCCGCAAGTGGGTGGTAATGCTCTCTTAAACGCCTGCACAGCAATGTTAGGATCACAATTTGGAATGCTTACCATTTCTGCCGTAAACCTTTTCAGGAGGTCTCTGTATGACTCGTCCGGCCTCATGACAATTCGATACAAGTCGTCTGACGTCTTAACCATGACTCTGCTGCTTGCAAATTGTTCAACAAAAATGTCAGTTAAATGACTAAATGAAGTTATTTTACCTTGAGGGAGATTGGTCCACCACATCAGGGCTGGGCCAATCAAACTTATACCAAATCCACGACACATAGCTGCATGTCGTTTGTCGGCTGGGAGGACTGCTGCCAACATGATCTGCCTATATTGGGCCAAGTGTTGGTCTGGGTCCGACTTGCCATCATACTTTGGCATAGTTGGAAAAGCAAATCTTTCAGGTAGATCGGCAAACGCGATGTCGTCTACGAAGGGCGATTCTGAATAACTCCCTAAACGGGCTGCATCTAGTGGCTTTTGAACACCTGGAATTGAGTACATCTTTTTCTTTATCTCAGCGACCTCCTTCTCCATTCGAAGGGCAAAAGAGAGAATTTCATCTTCCCTCCTTTGTCCTCCTTGTGGATGATTTTGAGGGATCCTTGCCTGTGACTTCTGAGCGGACTGCTCACCTTGTTCTCGACTATCATAAGACTGGGAATCGTCGTATCCCTCTTCGTCGTCTCTACCTGTTTCATCATTAGGAATATCATTATTGTCAGTATTCTTACCTTTATTACCTTTTTCACCATTAGGATTCCGTTCATGGTCATTTGGGTTTGGCACTTGGCGAATCTCCCTTTCAGGTCCGCTCTGCCTCCTTTTGTTTTTCCTGGACTCTAAACCTGCTAAGTGCAATTTCAATTCATTGTTTTCTTCCTCCAAACGTTTCATCCTCTCAGATTGAACTCCTGCGGATTGTTCGAGACGCTTCATTTGTTCAGACTGAGAGGTCAAGGCTTCTAGGACTTTTTGGAGGTCAGTGGAAGAGCTAGTTGGCTTGGGAACAGGCTTTGGTTGCTGTTCCATCTTAAAGTTCAATCGGCTCGCTCAGAGAACGTGAAGCTTTTAGAGATAATGTTGTCGGAGTCCCCACGGTCGGCGCCAAAATGTTGATGCACAATATAGGGGAACTATTGAATATGAATGAATAATCGAAGCACTTTATTAATAATATGATTGAATACAATGAAAGGGGTCACCGGCAACGGTGGTTACAAATATGGGCGTAAATGCCTTGATCACAAAGACTTAATTCAGAGTACAATGATAATCAGAGAGAAGAATACAAAGAAAGAGAGAGAGAGAGAGATCGCAGAGAATTGATTGTGTGTTTCTGAATGAGTTCGTGGTCTTCTTATAGTTGAAGCTCAGTCCTGGTGGTTGCGAAATCATAGGCGGCAGTTATGGATAAGAGACGTTGCACGTGCTCCGAAAAAGGTGGGCGACTGCTCCGAAAAAGGTGGGCGACCGCTCTGAAAAAGGTGGGCGACCAAGTCATTCTGCTTTATTGCCGTTGGTGATATTGTTCTTGACGCCCATAGGGCGTCTTCCTTGCTTTCAGACTTCTACTGTCGCTAGTGACGTTATCTTCGACGCCCCAAAGGCGTCTATCTCTTTATTGGGCCTCTGTTAAGGCCCAAGCCCATTAAGGTATAACGGTGTATAACAATTACATTGTTTCAAATGGGCAAATAATATATTAACATTATTTCTCCTCTCCCTTGAATCACGTTGAATGTGTGTCATTTAATTATTTTCTTGTTTTGCGAAGCCTAAGTTTGATTTACTAGGATGCCAAAATTTAACATTGTTGGTTTTTGAAGAGCTCGTGTCGACAGGGCAGCATGAAACCTGAAGGAATCAATAGTATGGTACCATGCATTTTCGAAATTTGGGTCACTGTGTAGTCTCAGTTCCAGTCTCCAATAATTTATCGCAAATTTCCAGCGGGAAAGAAGAAGGATTCTAGCGAGCATGTGTGGGTGGCAAAATAAATTTAAAATGGTAGTCACTGGTTGTGGCGAGGGGATTGGGGCGGTGGTGATTGTGGCAAGGAGGGTTGGGGTGGTGATGGTGGTGGTGGTTGGGTGGTTGGGGCAACAGTGATGGTTGGGGGGTTGGGATGAGGTGGTGGTGGTGATTGGGGTGGGAGGGTTGAAGAGAAGAGAGAATATAATGAAGAGGGTATTTGAGTCATTTTGCATCAAAATAAACACCTTTAAATGACAGAAGGGTAAAATTGCATTGAATTGTTACTTCGAGGTTAAAATTGCATCTCAAAATATGTGAGGGAGAGATCTGCACCTTTTGATATACTTCAGGGGTGGATTTGCATATTAACCCTATAATATTTTATAACTTAGTCCATAATCAAACTATTCGCCCTTTTATAAAAACAATAGAAGAGTCAAATTTTATCCCTAACAATGTCCCCATCCAAACCCCAGCCCAAAAAAAAAAATAAACAAACCAAATTTGCCTGGACCCCTCCTCAATCTGAAAGTTCACTTGTTCTAAATTTTTTTAATAGTTGATTTTTCAAATAATTCCAATTTATATTACATGAGTTATTTTTAACTTATAAAAATCAGACTCCCATATCAATAAAAACAAAAGAGTCAAACTCTACCTCCACCCTCCCCCATGTATCAATTTTTTTGTTATTAATCTTTTCAGATAATTTCAATATAAATTACATGAAATATTTTTGAGTTGTTCAAGAATTAGACTCGCCCATTTATAAAATCAAAAGAAGAGTTAAATTTCATCTCAAATCTCCTATTGGAATCCCCAAATTTAAACTACATGTAATATATTTTTAACTCTAATCAAACTCGCTCATGTATAAAAACAAAAGAAAAGTCAAACTCCATCCAACCACCCCTTCCAAAACCTGAAAACCAAAACCTACACGTCTAATAGTTCAGTTGGACTATACTTTTTTATAGTTGATCTTTCTAAGTAATTTCAATTTTTAAGATCCTCATACTATATAAGTATTCATAATTAAGTCCTTTAATGACAATCATGCATTATCATGAATTCAATTTTTCAAAAAATTCAATCATACTATCAATATGTCATAAACCAACTTTAAAGTATAAAACTTATAATAGAGTAAGTATTGGAATATTAGAATATTTATAGAATAAATTGACTTAGGAAAAAGGTATTCAATCAATCTAACACCATAATCAATGGACTTGTAAAAGACATTTATAGTGAAATTTGGTTAGTTTGGCATGGACTTGTAAAAGACATTTATAGTGGAGTTTGGTTAGTTTGGCGTGAATTCAATTTAGATCATTTTTAAATAAAATTTCCTATAAAATCATGTTTCTTTCTTTGTTTCTTTTTTTTTGGCCAACACACGTTTCTTTCTTTCTTTTGTATAGCCAAATGATGGAATGACATTCCTTTCTGCTATAACCTTCATATCTCAGATTAAAAAATAATTACATAATTATGTTTCCTTTAACTTATGATGGAAATAAATATATCAAACATTCTAATTTTTCTTACAAGGATTTTTTGAATTTTCAAATTACGTTTAACTCATTATTTGTTTTCAAGATTTTTAGTTTTATATCTATTTATCTTATAATTAAAATCTAGGGTTAAGGGTCAAATCTAGCACTCTACTACTGCCAAAAGTTCACCCAACATAAACAGAGAATTCGATTATTTAAATGTAGCACACATCTTTTCAAAAATGGCTCAAATCTAGCATTTCCGTCAACTTTAACGGGTTTGACCGTTAAGTTTGACCTGACCATGCCACGTGACCCGCCACGTCACTCAGTTTTGCCACGTGGCATGCCACATCACCCAATGGGCCCACTCACTACCCATTATTGGGTGACGTGGAGGGTGACGTGGCAGGCCACGTGGCAAAACTAGTTGACGTGCCGGGTGACATGACAGTGTCAAGTCACACTTAGCGGTCAAATCCGTTAAAGTTGACGGAAATGCTAGATTTGAGCCATTTTTTTTAAAAGATGCGTGCTACATTTGAGTCATCCTTGTTTATGTTGGGTGAACTTTTGGCAATAATAGAGTGCTAGATTTGACTCTTAACCCTAAAATCTATGATGTTGGAGACCGATGCTGCTAATGTAGTAAGATTAGTGAGAGGCCAATATGATGAAGATCATCCTGAAATCAATTTGATCATGGAGATTAAGTCTTTCTTAGGACGTGATTGGGAGTTGAATATCTGTCAAATTTCAAGAGAGGTGAATAGTTGTGGTGACTTTATAGCCAAACATGTTCTTCAATGATTGCCTAAGTACATCTAATTCTTCACATCTTTCTATCGTCTTGGGTTGATGATTCAATCTGAGAGGGAGGAAGCTTATCTTTTAAATACTGATTGATTGTTAGCTAAGTAGCTTTGGATTCCTTTTTTGTATCAAATAAAAAAATCTATGATGTTGCGAGTACTTCACTTCACCCGCAATCTTGGAAGATGAGGTCAATTTCATTGACTAGTATTTATTTTCTTTTTTTCAATATACAATGAGTAGTAGTTATTTTGTTCCATGATTAATTTTCATGTGTTTTCGTGCTTGGATTTTGTTAGGTATAATGTAGACATTTGTATAAAAACTTTATTAGATAGAATGTAGTAATTGTACAAGGAAAAAGAGAGGTAAAAGAAAGAAGAGCATGGAGACACAGAAAAGTAGAAGAGAATAGAAGAGAAGAGACTTGAATCACTTTTTTTTTTTATCAGCAAAGAGACTTGAATCACTCATCCATTTGAATAATGAGGGTCTTAATTATAGATCTAATTATCCACCAATCATCTAACTAACAACCCCTGATTATATTAACATGTCCTCATATGCTTGAGGATCAATTAAGCACAATAAAGAGAGGAAAACTTGAAATTGAACGACTTCTAGGGCTAACATGTCCTCTATCCCAATGTTAACAAATTCCAGGTTAGTTTTAAGTAAATTTTGTAAGAACACTTTCTAAAAAAGTGGTAATAAATTTCAAACTTTGGGATTAGTTTTGATGAACATTAAGTTAAAACAAAAAAGTTTGAGTAACTTTGTCTTTTTTTTCTTTTGAATTGAGGTCTATCTTTAATGAACATGTCCAATTTTTTCTGTGTGTTGCGATTTATTTCCACTTTTTTTAACTGGTTTTATTTTCTTTATCTATAGTAGTACTTTAGTTTTTTTATTATGTAAACTATTTTTCTCTTTCACATATATGTTAAACCAATATTTTTGAAATAAGTGTTGTTTTGTAGGTAATATATGATAGGTAACTACAGACAAGTAAAAGTTATACGATTAAAAATAGTAATTACCGATTATTAATTACGTGAAACAATACCTTAAATAAATTTGTTTGCAATTCTTTCTGGGTATACGACTATACGTGAAACAATACCTTAACTAAATTTGTTTGTAATTCTTTATCGGTAGTACCGACAAAGAGTGTCGTATGTTATTTTCTCACACAACCTCCCTCATACACGTAACAACATTCACATAGTTTTTATGCACACACCTTGAATAGAGTAAGGAATGAAGGCTAAAGTATGTTTTTGGTCCCTTAACTTTGAAGAAAGTCATATTTTGGTCCCTTAACTTTGAAAAGTGTGTTTTTGGTCCCTTAATTTTGGATAAAGTGTGTTTTTGGTCCTTTAACTTTGAAAAGTGTGTTTTTGTCCCTTAATTTTGGACAAAATGATGTTTTTAGTCCTTTCAAAAAAAAGGATAAACTATATTTTCAATCCTTTCATTTTCAAAGTTAAGGGACTAAAACATGACTTTGTGTAGATTTAAGGGACCAAAAACATAATTAAGCCGAATTTAAAAGGACTAAAAACACACTTTTCAAAGTTAAAGGACTAAAAGATGACTTTATCCAAAATTAAGGACCAAAAACACACTTTTCAAAGTTAAGGGACCAAAACATGACTTTCTCTAAAGTTAAGGGACCAAAAACATACTTAAACCAGGAATGAACAATCAAATCAACTATACACACATAGTTGATTATTTAGTGTGATACGTGTTAAAGATATTTAGTCTGATACTTTCAAATTAAATGCATAGCATTAGCCTGTAACATGTAACACGTTTTTGTAAAACGTTTATTAGTTTAGTATCAGAGACAAATTCAAACATAGTCATAGAACTATAGTATCGCTGCTGTAATCAACATTGCTCCTATATTGATGAATGAAGAATTTGCAAACAAAAAGGATAGTGGACAGTTGAACCCTAGTACCAAAATGCTCAAAAGTATCCTATTCAACCTTCTTAAAACTTTAATTTTCATCTTCGATTTGGTGAACATTATACAACATTGTATGATTCTTGGAATGAAAAAAAAGTAATTGATACCCACAACCCAAGACTAAGAACCCTAAATCCCAACCCAGACCCTCCGGTGTAAATGGGCATTTCGCTAGTTTCCAAGAGAACGTGTAACATAGTGTTACTAATTCCCTAATTAACTAATGATATTCATTTTAGATCTAATAACCTCTTTACTAACTATGATAGAAAAAGGATTTCCATAATATCAATGTCCTATCATAGTTAGGAAAGGAATTTCCTAATGATTAAATACTATCCATGATAGAAAAGAATTTCCTGATACAATATAGATGCTATCATGGATAATTAAAAGCTAACCATGTTAGAAAGGTTTTGCCTAACATGGTTAATATACAGAACTAATAAATATCAAACCATAGATAAATATATATACATGCGGAAACGAATGCAGACCTATACAAATTGGCAATATACAATTCCGAAGAACTACATAACCTCTATCACCTAATTCCCTTTCCTGCTGCTTGCGTCTGTGCATGAGTACCTGCAAAAATGTCAGTAATCGTGGGATGAGACAATTTGTCCCAGTAATCACCGCTTAACTCACTATAACAGTGAGATGTGCGGTAGCGAGGGCGTCTAAAGGGTACCACATTTAAAACCAATAATATATATATATACATGTCAAGCCTTTCATTCATCATTCAAGTCCCTCCGTCTAATCAACTCAAATTCATCATCTCTACTTCCCACATATCACTCAAATCCCTCAGTCAGTTCCAAGTCAACTCAACAGATGAAAATAAACGTGATTGACATTGTGCCCAGTCTCAAATCTGAAAGCATGAAAAAGGAAGCACTTTAAATAGTGAAAACGTCCCTGAAAAAGGGAGCACTATAAAAAGTGTACACATCCCTGGTTCCTTTACCATCCGAGGAACCTGTACAATTAACCTATCGATTTGCGCAAATTGATCGGTTACATTGGCCGATGGTACTAATAATCAGTGTCATGCAATACTCACAATCCCTATTTTATATTCCATCAATATAGCTCTCAACAATCTCAACTCAACATATACTCTATTTTCTATCCTCATCACCTCTTAAACCACTACCCAACACTATCCCTATATACATTTCACGTCATTCCAGATCAATGGCTACCACCAGGCAGGATAATAGGTATACTGAGTTTCAAATTTCTTTATATGAAAATAATCGTGTTTGAAAGGCACCCGGTAGCCTATTTTGTATAAAAATACCTTTTAAAGATAATATATATATATAGAGGGTGAAAAGGGATTTTACAAAATCCCTAACTAACGTCACTCTCAATGTTATAGCAAGGTTAAGTGTGATTACCTGTCGCCCTTTAGCATTCTGACGTTTTTTTCCTTACCATTTCTCGTAGATTTCCTCCAAGTATCCTCACCACTATTTACACCTATATATAATACAATTTGATAAATTAAGATCATTTCCACTCTATAATATTTTAACGTCTCTCTTGTTTCTATATGATTACCCATTTCCCCTTCTCTTTTCCATAATTCATAATTCTTGTAACGAGTCTCTTTTCCTCATTTCGACTTAATAAATAATTTCAGTTTAAAACACTCATGGAACATAAATGGGTTCTTTAATCACAAGTTAGCAGAGAAAACCTTAGCAATTCAGCATTGAACCAGAAGACTAAATGTGAAACTCCTTTAACCACCTAATTCAATAAGATTCACATATAAGCAGAGACATATGAACACCACCTTAAGCAACCAATAATATTATCTATAATCAGTTTAAACATCTTCACAACAGATATAAAGTCTTGCAACTCAAGAGTGTTCACTTCATAATTTTAAAACATCAATTAAACAAATCTAATCAATTTCTTAATCCTTAACATATAACAATACAATGCCTCATCCGTTCTAACTTTTAGCTTTATTCCTTCAACATCAATTTAAAAATACTTTAAACACCATTTACTATCAACCAACTAAAAAAAAACAAAACATCTATATTGCATCAGTCTATATTAGAGAAAAATCCTATTTTTACACCTTTCATTTGCTAAACCAAATTGAGTCAAGAAGAATAAGAACCATTTTGTTATCTCAGTTCAAATTGAAACAAGACTACAATTTATGAGTCATTAAACACCAAGCTTTTATGTCTAATATGCACAAAAGCATCATTCACAGTCAAATCCACAAATCACGTGTATAATTATCAAAAGTTTATCTTACTCATGTAATTCTAGATTTCAGTCATTGTATTCAGCCCTTATATTTAACTTTCATATTTCCAATGACAAAATTCCACATGTCTCACAAACATAAACTATGAGCATAAACTATATTTGTTCCTATATAAAACCTTCTCCATTATAAACATGCGCTAAGTCATTTTCTCAACAATAGTACAATACTTCCACATCAAATTAATATATAAACAGCAGTACCTAACTAAAATACATCATAGAAATCAAGAAAGAAAAGAATACATACCCCTCCTAACAACAATCAATTTAGCCTAACCAAAACTTTATAACCGAAATTCCAAACAAGGCAACATCAATTTTACCTTCCTTTCAACTTGTATAACCATACACATACACAGGCATACCATTTATAATCATTATTCACCCATTTCAGCAGCACATAAAAACAAGGAAACAAAACAAAAATCAATGTATTCCTTTTCTAATTTTATAATCTATAAAATACTACAATCAACCTTAGTCAAATAATCAAGCCCTCAAACATAGGTCTCTTAAAAAAACCAATTCGGCCAATACATAGAGAATACTTGCAACCATTTAACTCCATAGAACAAACAAAACAACAACAAAAATAGAATTTGTATATCATATCCTATCAAAACAGAACTTGCCTCTGCCTAAACGGAAATCAACAAATTCAGCAACAAAACAATTACATATTATCAACTCTATAACACACCTTCACAAGTTTAATCAATTTTTAACTTCCTTAGACTCCAATGAACACCATGATGCCCAAGGTAAGGGCTTTTTAGTAGGCTACGCAAATCCACAAATACACACTCAATTAATCTCATAAACACTTAAAGAAAATCAATGCCTAATCTGTTGTGGTTAATTCTTTTAATACCCAAATCCCATGAATCAATTCGGATTTCACTCAATCTCACCAAAAATTCGAAGAACAAGGGCATAAATCACAAGAGAAAGCTTACCCAGACTCTAATATGCACTTGTATGTACATCAGGTCGCCGGAGCCGCCGTGAATCATCATCGGAAACGCTGCATCTCGCCAGAAAATGTAGGGAACGAAGAACAATGGAAAAAGAAGTTGAAACAATGAGAATGAGAAAGAAGGATTAAGAAAAAGAAGGAAAAAGGCAAGCTTTCTCTTACCTTGGCATCGGTCGCCGTCTCTCGCCGGAAAACCGAAGGAGACGCCGGAAAAACGAAGCCGACGAATGGAAACGAGAAATAAAAACAGAACGCGAGGCAGAGAAGTGAGGAAAGAAGAAAGGTGTGATGATGATGCTGATGGTGAGGTGGCCGGCGCCGCCGCGCCGTAGGCCGCCGCCCGTCGCCTGGAAGAAGAGGAACGAAGAAGGCGGTGGGAGGAGGGAAGGTTTTCGGTGAGAGGGAGGGGTCCGATGTGTTTTTAAGGAAGAAAAGGGGGAGGGACGTGTTTGGTTTGGTGAAATAAGGGGGTTCTCTGATGATTTGTAGCCCAAACTTGCCATAGTGTACTCTTTTAATTCTAAAACCATTTAAACCAGCATCCAATCTCCTTAAACTTCAAAATATTTTTAGCTTTACCACTCCCTCATATTTCAAACTCTTCATTTCTTAATTAATTATATGCACATTAATACTCAAAATTTCCAAAAATATCCCAAAAATTCCTGAAAATTCCAAAATTTCCCAAAACACTCTCTAATCCTGAATTAAATTTTTCAGGATGTTACAGAACGTGAGAGCAGTAGGGTTTCATAAACCATGGTGCACAGAGATCGTGATTGGTGCTCAACTTTCAAAAATCAAAACCCTGTTTCGCAAGACAAGAATCGTGATTGGTGAGGGTGACCTAAAACCCTCACCTTTATGTTTGTATTCCCGCCCAATTGCCTAATTTCTGATTGTGTTACCTACATTATCCTGCTTGTCGGCCTCTGCATTTTTTCTGGCAAGTCTTCTCCGGTTTCAGCGAGAAGCACGGTGGACGGCGGCAATAGGGTAGATTATGGTTTCTCTTGGATTTTCCAAGCTTATTCTTTCCTTTCCTTTCTAAGGTGTACGAAATCTTCTCCTTTCAAATCATCCTCACCACCCTCGTCTCCCTCGTCACCGTGTTCTACGCCCCCATCAACGACTCCTCCGTGGCAGCCCCGCCCTCCTCCTCTTCATCGTCTTCCTCCCGTACGCTTTTCTCTGATCCCTTTTTCGATCTGCCTTCAATTTCTACCTTATGTTCCCTAATTGATCTTTTTTATTGGTTTGGATGAGTTTTCTTTCATAAAGTTTGAATCTTTATGTCATTTCACTCTGGGTTTTGTTGTGTTTTTTATGGTTTTGGATGAGTTTTCTTTCATGAAGTTTGGATTTTTAATATAGGAGTGACACGTGTCCTTTTATAACAATCATTCATTCAATTTAAAGGCCAGTAATTGGAGAAATGGAGAACCTGGATGAGGAACTTGACTTAAATAAGGTCTTTTTTTTAACACATTTTCGGACCAAACACAACAGCAAAACCAACTAACGCGGGTGGCCGTGTCATCCTAATTTAACTATTAACCGTTCCTCCCTCCCTCACATACATACATACATACATACATACATACATACATACATACATACATACATACATACATACATGTGTGTGTGTGTGTGTGTGTGTGTGTGTGTGTGTGTGTGTGTGTGTGTGTGTGTGTGTGTGTGTATATATATATATATATATATATATTGCATTTGTTTTGTTTTTATTTCTACTATTTTATTTTGTTATTTATTTATGGGAAAAACTTACATCAAGTTCCTATCTCCAGGTTCTCAAGTTCTTTTAATATTGGAGTGACATGTGTCCTTTTATAACAATCATTCATTCAATCTAACGGCCAGTAATTGGAGAAATGGAAAACCTGGATGGAGGAACTTGACCTAAGTAAGGTCCTTTATTTATTTATTTATTTGCTCACTTCCCATATATTTGCCTTTTTTTAGGAACGATTACTTCTTTTTATTTATTTATTTATTTATTTTACCGTTGCTTCTTTATACATATCCACTCGATCCCTCATATATTTACATTTTTTTGGAACGGTTACTTCTTTTATTTATTTATTTATTTTTACTATTTATTTATTTATTATTATTATTATTTATGTTATTATTATTACTATTATTATTTTAACAGTTGTGTCTTATACAACATTTTTTTTGTATATATATATAACGGTTTATTAAACTCTTTCTTTATTATATAACGCTTGTTTTCGTGACTTCGTGTCACGCTTATTTACCCTCGTGTGACTGTGTGTCCACGCTTGTTTCGTGACTTCGTGTCACGCTTGGTTATTTACTCTTGTGTGACACTGTGTCCATGGAATACTCCGCCTATATTTATAGTCGGTCTCAAGCCCTCATAAAGGAGTAGGGTTGTGTTAGGCTTCGGCAGCCAACGTAAAAATATGTCGAATCTATTGAGCATGGACACATGCATTGTGCATAACAATATGTCATTGCTTGGTGTCACAAGGGCTATCACACTATCATGGGAGAAGACATATAAAGAAACAAAAGGTTTAAAAGAAGAGAAATGGATAGGCAGTAAGAATAATTGATCAAATGGTATGGAAGCACTACAGAAGAAGGAGAGGAAGATCGAAGAGAACTCTTAACGTAGCATTCAACGAGATATTTTGATGAAAAGTTTATCTCCAAGCATGACTATTGATAGAGCACAATGACGTTGTGTGATCCATGTAGCCGACCCCACTTAGTGGGATAAGGTTTTGTTGTTGTTGTCGTCGTCTTATTCTAATTTATATTAGATTAAAAATATTAGTAAAATTAGCTAGTATCAATTTTTTTTTGGAATTAAAAATTTTTAAAACATTCTAATAACTAATAAAAAAACACTCTAATAATCTTTAGTGCTATCCCTTCCCTACTTTTTTTTATCGGAACCTCCACTACTTGATTGTTGTAAACTAAGTATCAAAAGGAATAATTAAATAAAATTGAAAAAAAATTAAAATAAATCATACATTTAAAATGGATGTCATCTAATAAGTAAGTCACGCACTAAGAACATGATAGATAATATTTTGTGTTAGCTGATATTATGTTAACTCTTTATGTTTATAAATTAAGGAACTGTGATTGTCAAAAACAACTTGTATAAAAAAAATCTAACTTAGAAATTCAAGGAACTCCTCTGACAAAACTAAGCTTTACCGTGAAGATCAAAAAATTAGGGACAAAAATACAGCACTCACTTTGAAACATCATCACATTTTAAACCAGCCGCAAATGTAATCAATCGAAGTGAAATTAGGTTGCTACAATGATTTTCATGTACCCATTCGCCTCAATTTTTATGGCTTCAAGAAAGTTAATTATCTCCAAATTTACTCAATTTCTAGTTCTGAAACCTGCCCTATTAGGCTTTTCTTATCCCAACAAACTCTTCTATCAGTTCTTCTATTGTTTTCCTTGGTGTGATCTTATCGATCTCAAAAGCCTTCATCTCCTTTTTCAGACCTGCATGGGCATGCATGACATGAAGAAGTAAGATCTAAGTGAGCTACTACACAAGAATACAGACAATATCCATTCATTATATAGAACGAAATGGAAAGGAAATATTCTAAATTAAATATTTTGAGAAACAAAATATCTTAGCTCTCTAAACCCTAACTTCATTTTGTAACAAAAAAAAACTCAAGCTTCATTATATCAATTTTGAAATGTAACGAAAAACAGGAAACTAACCTGGTAGATTTAAACTTTTAAGTGGCAGCCGGGATGCGTTGAAATCGAAGAAAAAGATCATGCTCTCCAGTAGCTTCACAGATTCAGCAGAAACTAATATTTCTCTCTGAACATGCAGTTACATGTGCCAAAAGGGCGATTAGTTTGATTGGTTTGATGAGGATGACAGGCGACAGCGGAAGGTAAAAAAAGAACAAATGGGAGAGACTATAATCTAAATGATTTCACAAAAAAAAAGATCCAGTTTTCGGTTCTTAAGAATATTGAAGTAAGAAACTTATTACTGTCAAAGTTAGCCTATATGTTGCGTGTCTTGAAATGATTGAATACATACAGAATACATTTTTTCAGTTTGTTTGCATGATTTAGCTTTCATTTGTTTGGTCCTAAACAATTTTTACGTGTTAGATTGACAGGGATAGGATCTGTTTGACTTTTTGAAGATGTTAAGGTTACAAAATATGTTATTAAATTATGACATATTTAATATATTTTTAGATTAGTCATTAGTTTATAGGTTAAATAAACTAATTTAAGAAAAAAATTAGGTAATCATTTTATAATTGATTTATTTTGCTTTTTTATAATTTTCCAAAAAAGTCAATTAAGTCTTATATTTAGGACCAGAGGGAGTATTAAGTAATGTTTCAAACCTTGAAGTTCTTCTCCTCATTGTAGTACCCAGAAACAATGATAAGCGCCTTAAGTTTCTCTATTGCTGAAGGTTGACCAAAGGAGGAAGGAAAAAAGTGAGAAGTGATGGTAGAAAAAAAAATCAAAATTGAATGCAGCTTATTCATGTCTCTTATATATAGGACTTCAAACATTACAAAATATATAAAAGAGTTCACAATGATAGAGAATAACTATGATTCCCAGTAAAATAAAGGGATACTCTAGATAATGAGAAATGCAAATTTCATATAAAGTCCTGATCCATTAGGAGTTTGACTCGGGTTTTGCAACATGATCTGATCTACAGTGCTCAATCCTCTACCTTTCTAAAATAATTCCTCTATCCCAATGTTAACAAATTTGGGGGTTAGTTTTAAGTAAACTAATGAATTCCAAACTACAAAACACTCCAATTATCCTTTCAACTAGTGCTGTAACCTGTAATAATAAATAATTACGATGGCTGTAGATTTCTTTTAGACCATACTGGAATAATATGAAAATGCATACTACTCATTGACACCAAATGCCAAAATTAATCATCAACCAGGAATATGTGTGTGTGTGAGTATATAAGTAGAACATTCGCACTTCAGCTTGCCAACCGCGTTAGTTGGTTTTACTGTTGTGTTTGGTCCGAAAATGTATTCAAAAAAAATGGCATGTGCCTTGCGTATGTTGGTGTGGGTGGCGCTTGCGCCGTACTGGGGGTCCCTGTGGGATCTCTTAGTCTCACATTGATCAGGAATATGTGTGTGTGTGTGTATATAAGTAGGACATTCACACTTCAGCTTGCCAACCGCGTTAGTTGGTTTTGCTGTTGTGTTTGGTCCGAAAATGTGTTAAAAAAAATTCCAAAATTAATATTTATCACAATAATGATTGAGATTTTGCTCAAAAACAAACTTTTAACCAAGAGTTAACTGAACGATGGTCAATTCATCTCAAACTCACATTGGAAGTATTGTATTTCTTGCACTAGATGCTCTATATGGGAGACAAGTTGTCCAATCGAAACTCCAATACAACTAATGCCAATTTCCGATGGTGACCTTGGATCAGCACTTGCTGTTTTACGAAATTAAAAAAAATACCATTTTAATCAGTGGGTGGAAATCAATTGATTCATCACTATAATGCTTTTTGTTTGAATAACTATAACAAAAATTCAATGCAAGTATTAGCGATGAAATGTGGATAAAAAATTTGATAATTAATTGTATTCGATGCATCTTTCCTGTAAAAAAAATAATCTTGTTAGAATGTTCAAGTGATAAGAAAATTTTAGTATAATGAATTCACGTGGAACCAAAGTTTGCTCCGCAAACAATAACCATGATGTAAAGATGAATTAACAAACTCATATACCTTGTTCTGTCCACTTCTTAAAATCTTTTTGCAATATATCGGCAAGCTGTAGAGTGGACACATCATGCGCTTTGTATTTCACTGAATATCATAAATGCTTGTTAAGAGAAGATTGAAATCGTAAAATCAAGTTTTTAAACATGTACTCCCTCCGGTCCTATTTATAAGTCGCCAACCGCCCAAATTGTACATACCAAGGAATGGAGGTTAATGGAAGTTGAGTCATTAAATTGGTCTTATTTTTTTAGTCTTTTCCATTTTTGCCCCTCTTACTTTTATTACTATGACCCACTACCTCTTTCATCTTTATAAGCATACATGTACCTTTTTCATCTTCTCTCTCTTCTCATTTTCCAATGTTCATTTTCCAATGCTAAGGGTATATTGAGAAAATTTTAATAAATGAGTTAGTTAATGTTAGTTGGTGGCTTATATTAAGGACCAAAATTTAGTGGCGGTTGACGACTTATAAATAGGACAGGAGGGAGTATATAAATTCAGAATGAGCTTCATTATGATTGATCACATTACCATTCATATAACATTCAATACTTGTGTGACTTTCTTTTTTATCAGAATACTTGTGTGACTTTCAAAATACCAAAATTTGTACAGGTTTGAGCTCCGAAAAGTTAAGACTTGGAAATAACCAAAAATTACACACAGAAGAACACATCAGCCATGTATAGACTAAATAAATGGATAATTATTTAATATACCATCGACGGTTCTGTCCAGCATTAAAGCGCTTTGCTGCAAATTTACTTTACTAATAAATACAAACACAAACTCACTATTTTCAACTTGTTATCACTAACTGTATGTTGTCATGAGTCCAATTAATTTTTTGGTGATCACATGACAAATAGTATTCCCTGAAGTCCTTATAATAAGACCTGATTGACTTTTTTGAGGAAGATTCAGAAAGCCAAAATAAGTTAGTCAATTTAAAATGTGTGTTATATCATTAGATTATATATTGATTTATAAGTCAAACAAATTAATTTGGAAATTTAGCCAAATCAATTTAAAAGCGGCTCATCTATATTTCTAGATATTTTAAAAAAATATCCAACTAAATATTATATAGAGGTGGAGGGAGTACCTCAAACCAATGGAATTCTTATCATAACAATTAATCTTAGCCCAACTTTAATAATTGATCTAATTTAGGAGGGAAAGCCCTGCCTACAAAAATGACATGCAATATTTCAGCACCAAACATAGGCAAAATACCAACAAATATGTACCCCAAGAAAGAAGAAAAAAGCCAACAGTAATCATAGCCAATTTCACTATGTTCAATCAAAATTGCACTGTATTAAAAAACAAAAACAAAGTAGAAATGGCATGAGGCTTACATAATTGGTAGAGACCATTGCATCCAAAACGGCCAGCTCCATTGAGCAATAGTGAAGCCATGTACTTATCTTTGGAGGTGCAATGAGGGTCTTTCAGATTGGCAGTATCCAAAAGGATACCAGCTAACTGCAGGAAAATAAAGGTAGCAGAGTAAGGTTTGACGTTCAGGCAAATAAGCTACACACAGCAATCATATTTTTGAAGAAAGATGAATTATGTGCTAAAAAGAAATCCCCATCAATAAACAAATAAATTGTGTAAAGGGGATATGGATTCCCTCAAGTTAGGTAATGAAAACTTGACTCAAATATTGAACTAACAAGCTGAGCAGTTTGCAGTATTAACAATAGGATAGTGAGTACTTAAATGTTGAATGATATAAAATTATGGTTGAATTTAAATACTATAAGATATTTTTGTACCCTCAATCCATCAGTTATTAACTTGTTAGCATTTCATTAATATCATAAAAGCACCTTCCCTGTTGTTTATTGCATATATAATGGATGAGCCTCAATATCATGTTTAGAGATAATTCCAAAAATTTAAAATCTGGTAAAATTCAAATCATAAAGGATATAATGCAAGAAAAATAAACATCTAAATCCTAAGCTAGAATTCTGCAGTACCAAAAGTCTGCTGAATGATCTGCCAGCCAGCATTTCGGGTGAATACATAGTAAACTTCTCAGCTATTGAAGTACAGCATGAGCAATCCTGTATGCAAAGGCCCAAAATCAAATTTTTTGGATTTGAAAATCGAAGGAAAATCGAATTCTTAGTTTATGCTTGTAGTGTATGACCATACCTCTTTTACCGTGACAGTTTGAACCCAAGGATATATAGTGTCATCCTGCAAAAGAAAATATTAATGATATCAATGGCATGTAGTAATTTGGAGGTGTTTGGAACTTAAAATACTAACATAAAATTAAACACACTAAGCATAACAGATTTACCTTCATGCAGTGAAATATTTCAACCACAGCATGCTTTAATTTCTGTAGCCAAAAGAATAAGGTTCCTATCATTACTCAGAGTAGAATAAGAGCAGGAAAGTGTCCCAAGCATATTCATTTACCTCTTGCCTGTTGGGAATTTTGCTTGTCTTCACCAGTACAATCTTAAGACTTCCAAATAGATCATGATATGAAAGATCAATCTGTTTTGAATTCATTCATAAGAATCACTCAGTTGGCTAAGCATTCAGTTATGTGGAATAATCTCTACATAAATAATGCATGGGATGGTTGTTATAAGGATGAAACAGAATTGATATGATGAAGGAAAAAATAGACCAGGCTTAGGTGGACACACATGAACCTGCTCTCATGAAGTAGAAACCGGTCGAATTTTTACTAATACAAAATAATATTGAGAATCATGCAATAAAGTGGTGAGAAATGTTAGAGATCATAACAAAACTATTCAAGTGAATGCCTATGAAATACTTGTTGTAATATCTAATAACAGGTATATTTTCTGCAGAAGTCCATTATTGCAAATCTTAAGCAATGGTTTGGCCAAAAAAAATCTTAAGCAATAGACAGAAACAAAAACATATGGTGCTCTTCTCCATAACTACAAATATAAATAACAAAAACATATTGTGAAATCAAGCAGAAACTAGTTCTAGTTTGGCAAGTGTATTAATTCCAATGAAAGATAGTGTTGAAACATTTCTCTTATGGGTTCATGGCTACAACTTCATATCAGATATTAAATTACAGACTCAAAGAGAATACCCTCTGAAGAGTCTCTTCAAGTCATATTTCTCCGGAGTTTCTTCTTAATCAAGTCTATCTTACCATCCAAATATCAAATGAAATTGGTGTCAATTCAATAACTTGAAATAACATAAAAACAAACCTCATCAGCAAAAATTAAGGATGACTGATCGATTTGGCATGAATCAAGTAACCACTTGAGTTCTGCATGGGAACCAAGATTTGCCCGCTTGATGTTAATGATTGGCACGGTGCAGAACTGGTCGCTTCTCAAAGTTTCATTTAAGTAGAAGGCATACATGATGGTTGAAGCAACAATTCCAACATCTGTAAATGGCTTAAATAAGTACCAATCCAACTTGTGTTGAGGTGCATGATGTTGAGAAAAACCTTTGAAAATACTTGTAGACCACAAAATATAAAGAAAACTGTAACTCAAGATTACCATTAGTTACCATCAACCATTTATATGGTATATTTCCCATTTAAAGTTTTAAGATTCTTTTGATATTATATTTCATCTAATCAAGCTTTCAACCTTTGATTGAAGCTTGATATTAAAATATAAAACTTAAAAATCATAATTAGATCAAACCCTACATCTTACAAAAAACCTTGTATCAAACTTCCTTTATGAACACAATAGTATATGGTGCCATTCATTCTTAGTAAATGATGACCAAGAATTTTTAAATACTTTATTCGTGTGGGCATAACAATGTGATAGAGTTCAATGCTTCAAGAGATTGAAGAGTTCAAAAACAGTTCTGCACAAGAAATGAAACTTGAGTATGAACAACTTGATAGAGAAAATGGAGTCAAGTAATAATTAGCAGAAAAATAAGGATTATAAGGGAAATTTAAATGCTCTATTTGACTTAAATTCATCTTAAAAAGCTTGCTTTGTCCTCTTTGACAGCATCAAGTTTCATCTGTGACTAGGTGGAAATGACTTAAGAAACTCACTTAAGACTGGCCTCATTTTCTGGTTATAAATTACACTTGTATGAGTAATGGAAGATCAGCATACCAGCATTATCTGAACTCATAACAGCATGTAAGAATCTTCCAGGGACACCAGCATTGACATCATCTTTTCTTTCTCTCAAGTATGCATTTAGCTTGATAATGCTTTCACATGATTCAATAATTTCAAACTGTGGTGAAAGTCCACTATAATATAAACCTGCAGATAGTGGCAATGAGATACTTGACAGGTTTTCTTTTGTTTCCGAGACGATGTATGTCGTTTCGATTTTGAGTCTTGGAGGTGCTTCAAAAGCATTATGCCCTTTAACAGACTCAGGCTTCATGGGGCTATCACCATCACCTAGATATTTTGAATATAACTCCTTCACTGTAGACTGAATATCTAGCTGTATAAATGGAGTATTTTGATTGGCACTGAGCCACCTCTCAGAAGAAGAGCGTTCAATAGAGACAGATAAATTTTCCAGTGGCAAGTCAATGATCTCTTGAGGTATATCTTTGTCAACACTATCTGACAAAGATCTAAAAACATTCCTGCTGATTGACAAGGGAGCCTGGCCATTGGCTCTTGCAGGTGTAGACTTTCTTGCAAGGCCATCAAAGATTGGATTATCTCTAGAACGAATAAATGTATTCTGCACATAAGGAAAAAGGTGTTGATGAAATGATACACTGAGACAACTATCAAGTATCTAAAAAAGCCAATTTTTTGTTCCTACAAGACATGTGCAAAGAAATCTTGAGAAAGAAAAGGGAGTGCAAAAGAAATAACTAAGTTAAAAAAGCTTGATGAAGAGTGATGATTTTCAATGCAAGAGTAAATAATGAAGCACTTCTAGGACGTGCTTAAACATAATCTCATCAACGGTTTGAGGACCTTTGAACAGAAGAAAAAACATATTGATTTTTCTAAAAACACTCTTTTAGAGTGAAACCTCAAACACATAAACAAGAACATAACTGTTGATATTGTTAATCTAGCAAAATCTCTTCAATCAAGCGTAACTTCCAATGGAAAAACAAAAAGACAAAAATAATAATTCAGTCTGCATTTAAATGCGTGTGTCAGTCCTCAATTCAAATATATCCTAACAGGAAAAATAAAATGTCATATGAATTCTAAACCACATGAATTGCCTTGAATAAAAATTCCAGTTAACATCCCTTTCTTTTCATTCCTATAAATCCAAAAGTACTCAAAATTTATTTCACCTGTGGATAAAATATGAAATTCAAACGAAGCAACCATGTTTCTATGCTAATATAATCACAGAATGCAAACCCACAAATGTATCAACATTTAAAAAACAAGAGAGCCAAATGAATACAATAATCTTATAGGAAATAAAAATAACAAATCCAAATTAGCATCATCCATTACACATATCATAATGCTCACCTGTTCATCAAAATGTCTCATATTGGAGATGAAAACTGAGAGGAGATAACAATGAAAGTGGTTGGAATTCCTTGAAGCCTTGAGGCAGACAGCCAAACATGCAGAGAAAAAGAGTGCAAGAAGAAGAAGACAAATGAAGCATTGTTGGAGACTCCGGAGAATTGAAAACCATTATGAATGGGTCAATTTGTAATTTTCTGATTGATTTCTATAGGCATTATTGGGAATGGAAAGATGTGTGCTTTCATTGTTGTCATGCATGGAACAACACCTTTGTCTCTAGTGCACAACTACTGAACAAGCTGTTCATAGGATGGTACATGTTGAGTCAAGTTGACTTTTGCCGACCAAAGAGTCTCCAAAGAAGTCAAACAGAAGAATAGAGCTTTATACTTATATAGGTGTAATATAATGCAATTGTCTAACATAAAGGCATCTAAAGTTGTTAATGAATACACTCATACTTTTCAATGTTTTTCTCGTTCTATTAATAAGTGTAACGAGATAATTTCACATTTCCATTATATCAGTCTCAAGCCGCTTAGGATTTATTATTGGTTTTATAGTATTAATTTTCTTTATTTGTTTTTTTTTAAAAAAATCAAAATAAAAAGTTAACCATCTTAAATTGTCTATAGTTATCATTTTACCTCAAAACTAGTTTATTTATAATGCTTATAAATTCTATAACCACACGTCTCTGTCTTTATTTCAAAGATTTGATTCTGAAAAAACAAACTCTTTTAAGTCTTAATACTTGATACACTTCAAACGGCTCAATGGATTTTGTGCTGAGGTATCGTGTATGATCCTAGGGATGACAAGACCAATTAACATCACAAGATAGTCAATACAGCGATTAAATATAAACCATCGTTATTTTCTCTAGTCTGAAATGATGGATGATTATGCTAAGGAAAAGGTTAAAAAAATTGGGCATTTTTAAAACAAAAATATGACTTAAAATAACACCACCTATCAAACATAAGTGGCGCTACTCAAACCTCTAGTTTACAACCCAGCACTTTTTTTCTGATTAGATAAAAGTTCAAATGCAGCGGCTAATTAGCCAGCACCAGGTAAAGCAATATCATTACAATCCTTCTGAATATTAGATAACACATCAGCAGGATGACACAAAATAGGGTGATACCCCGGCACATCTTCAATAGTATGTTAAGTAAAAAGATCTGCCACAGCATTGACCCTCCACAACACATGGCTTACTGCAACCTCCCAAGGCTTAGAAATCCAAGATTTGGCTTCTTGAATCATTTTGAAATCCTGATGTTGACTTAATGATTCCTGATCCAAATGCTGAATAACCTCACTAGATATTCAGAATTCGTTTTTGATATTCAGAAGTCTCACTAGATATCCCACCAAAAACATACCAAAACCAAACAAAATTGTATCAGAATCTCTCCTCCTCTAATTTAATAACTAATCTGTTACGTTAGCATGTTGATGTCCTTTATGTTTCCTGTTCCTCTTCCTCTTTCTGCTCCTTTTCTGGTCTCCTTCTGTTGTTACCTGCACCATTAAATTCCTTGAATTAAAGCTCAAGTAACACACTAACATGTAAATCAGCAATATTCCAATTTTACCATTCGCATACGCCCACACAATGTATAAAACTAACAATTCTATGCAGCATATGTGCAACAAAAATAACCCATGCTATCTTATATATATATTAATTTCCAAACTAAAACTAAATCCTTATCACCAAAAAACATCTCAATTTCACTTAAACATTTTGCTCCAACCTTATGCTATGTTCTTGTGCACCACAGACATGTTATAAATCAAACAAATTAGTTACTTAAGCCTTTTTTTACAAAGGAGATATTTTGACATCAGTGAACAAATTAACAAAAAAATTTGCTAAAAACGTTGACAAATCAAAAATAATCCATGATGATAACAAATATTGGAGATGTAAAAAATCCGGAAAGCTCACCTTCAATGAAGCAACCTTGTGGTTTTCATTACTGTTCTTCTTCTTCTTGCAAGATAACGGGTTTGGACCCTGCAAAAATGAAAAGTAAAATAGAACAAAACATTAATGACCATTTTGATGAAACTTTAAGTTAAAATAAAAAAGTTTGAGTACAATGAATTCACCTTTGCCTTCTTTCTCTTGAACTGGGGTCTATCCTTAATGGCCATGGTCATTTGTTTCCTCGTGCTACGATTTATTTTCACTCTTTTATCATCTATAGCTCGATTCTCTAAATCTTTTTCTTCATCTAAAGTTGTTTTAGTCTCAAATCTATTCTTCAGCATTTCAAGCCCTAACTCATTTACATGGGACCTATCTTCTTGTAATTTTTTGACATATTCTCTTTGATGAGTGGATACGGGTTCAAGAAACAGGCCACTATTTTGGACATAATATATAATGGGCACACCAGGTAGCTACAAACAAGAAAACAAATGGACATTAATAAAGATTACATTCAAATGGAAGAAATAGATGGCTAATTATGTACATAACTATTTCCAATATTTCATTCAACTATACTAAATAAAAACTAACTTTTTAAACTAAAGAGTAATTAAAAGGTCATACCTTACGCAACTGTTCTCGCAGTTCATTATCTGTGCTACTGACGAAAAAACGTTGCCCGTTGTTGTCCCCTACAACCTCCATGATGCACTTGACAGCGTTCTCACACTTTTCATGCCCACACCTAGAATAAACATATCAAAATTTTGTACTCATGAATATCAGTCAAAACCGGCAATTCAGAGACATTTACATATCAAATCAGACATCATTCACTGATTGACAAGTATAGTATTGTTAAAGAAGATAGGGGATGGATAACCTGGCAATTTTAAGTTGACTTGCTGCCTCAAGGGCAGCAACAATTTTAGGTTCAAACATTTTACCACGAAGTTTATCCCGAAGCCGTTTCATCTCCAGCAAGACACATCTGCATAGGTAGTTAATGAAATGGGTAAGCAATAAAACAGAATTTAAAAATTAATTTTTTTTATCAAACACAGCAAAATAAAAAGGAACAGACCTAGTAGTGAAGAGGTGGACATCAGAATGAAGAAGGTGGGAAATAGAGTTTTGAAGTGGAGTTAAGTTATTGTCAACAAGGTTGGTAATAAAAGTGCCATCACAGAGAACCTTGTAAGGCTTATGAAAACCAAAGCAACCAGTATAGAAATTGAGAATCTTCCTATGCCTCTTCTGCCTATTAACCCCCATCTGTCAAAAACAAACAAACAAAATTGCATACCACTTAGATATACACATAGATATATATATAAAAATCTAATGTTGCATCCTAGAGCTGTGCCTCTTTCTTATTTCTTCAACAACCTTCCCTCTGTCCTAATTGCCAATCTCCCTTTTATATCACTATAAGCAATAAGTTCTTAAAGCCCAAAATGCACGCACACAAGCACCATTCCTTTTCCTTAAGGCTCTGTTTGGTTCAACCAAGGGGAGGGCATAAGCTTATTGATTTGAGTTAATAAGATTTGCTACTTGCTACTCCCTCCGTTCCTAAATATAAGATCACTTCTTATTTTATCTCAAGTTTTGCCCAAATTACCCCTTACACTCCATCTTTTCATTGAAAGCCCCTCCTCCTTTTAAAGTTAAGTAATTGAGGGGATTTTGGGAAGATCATGTAATTTTATTGTCTTCCTTAATCTCCCCAAATTAATCAAAGTGATCTTGTTATATATTTAGGAACGGAGGGAGTACTTACTAATGATATGAAGTGTTAATGAGCAGAATACGTGTATCTATTTTTAAACCTTTCTAGTGATTGTTGAGGGTAAGGCCATATGCAAAGATTATGGAACATATATATGAATACAGATTTTGGGTCCCAGGAACATAAATTTGCAAACTTTATGTATAAAAACATGAAAGTAATCAGATGTGGGTGGTTATGTACATAAACCAATCAATCTTAGAGAGAGGGCACAAAGAGTCTCTCACCTGAAGAAGAAGAAGAAGAAGAAGAAGAAGAAGAAGAAGAAGAAGAAGAAGAAGAAGAAGAAGAAGAAGAAGAAGAAGAAGAAGAAGAAGAAGAAGAAGAAGAAGAAGAAGAAGAAAGTGGGAGTGAGAGTTCGGAGATGACGGCGACGAACGACTCCGACGGCGTTAGGCTTCACAAGGCCAAGGCAAAATACGCCAGGAAAAAAGTATAAATGTCATTTAAATATATTTTAAATTTAAATACCAAAATATTTTATGAATAAGGACGAAAATTCTAGGAGATTTAAGTAAATTGAATTTATAAAATCAGCTATCACCTAAGTAAGTAGGCGCGAATAAAGGAGGAGAGGGGATATATGAGTTATTATCTATGTGAGGAAAAATTTAATATAAATAAGAAAGAGTAATAAACTAAAGGAATGAATAAATAAGTTAAATATAGGGTAATATATTTTTAGGAGAGTGCATTTTTTTATCAAAAAAGAGAGTGCATATTGAATATAGATCGGTTCAAAAAAAATATATTGAATGTAAAAAATTAAATCTATTAGTATATAAAGGGCTAAACATATTTTATTGGAAAACGTTGGAGAAGAATAGTTCAACCCTCCCTTTATAAATAAGGGGATTAGTTGGACCATTCTTATGTTGGTGAGAGATAATTTTGTTTTTTTTTTATTATTTTACAATCATCATTTTTTTATCAGAAATTTTACAATCGATCATCATGAAGCAAATGTGTTTGTTATAAAAATTGGTTCTTTCAACTAAATCACTTTTCATTACTGATTTTAAACTTTAATGAATATTGAGAAACTGTGTTTTTCCATATAATACCTTTAGAGGAAATAAAATCAGATTCTCTCCTAGATGATTTTTTTTTACCAAATCTCCCTGACAAATCCATGTATTTGTATGTTTTTAATGTGCTAATTTGAAGTTATTAACATTTGAAAGATGCAATATTGAATTAAAATGAATTGATTATAATTTAATTGAATTAAAAATGGTTTTGTGTGAAAAGGGGTCAAATAAGGGCATAATCGTCACATTTAATTGTTTATCTTAAGTGATTAATTTTTGGGACCTTGCAAAAATGACAAAAATGGGCTGAAATGGTGATTCTGGACATTTGGCAGAAATGACAGAAACGGCCCAGAATTCTGAAAACACTGCAGAACAGTCCTGGGAAAATTACAGAAGCTGACCCAAAACTTCCAGAAATTGCAGATTAGTCCCTGTCGTGAACTGCAGAATTCCAGCAAGGTTTTTCTCTGATTTTTTGGTCTTTTGAGCTCAAATTGGACCCAAAAATAAACCCAAAACATTAAGCCCAAGTGCCTATGCATATTAGGTGGTAAATTAGGTTTAGAAACACAAGTTTTGGGGGTTGGGTGCTGTAACATCCTGAAAATTTAATACAGGATTAAAGAGTGTTTTGGAAATGATAAATGGAAAAATTAGGAATTTTGGGAATTTTTGGAGATTTTGAGAATATTTTAGAAATATTAAGTAATTAATGTGCATATAATTAATTAAGAAATGAAGAGTTTGAAATATGAGGGAATGGTAAAGTTAAAAATATTTTGAAGATTCAGAAGATTGGAGACTGGTTTGAGTGGTTTTAAGTTAAAAAGTGTATACTATGGTAAGTTTGGGCTGCAAATTAATTGAAACCATCCTTATTTCACCAACCAAACACGCCCCTTCCCCCCTTTTCAACATTAAACACCGAACTCCCTCCTCTTCTGCGCAGACGCGTCGCCCCTCCCCCCCACCTTGCCAATTTTTTCTTCACTTTCTCTTCCCCACACACACCATCCGGCCACTCCTATACTCAAAAAGCTTCATCATTTTGTTACATCCTTCACTCCTCTTCATGAATCTGTAAAACACGAACCCGATCCGTGCCTGAAAGAGGTGCTTTGATTTCGGCATTTTCCGGCGACGGTGGTCCGATTTCCGGCGAACGACGGCGGCGGGTGGCAAGGTGGACCATTGTTCTATCATTTTCATGTGTTTTCTTCTTGTTTCAACTTCATTTTCTCATTTCTTTGCTTCTCTTTGGATGTAAGCTCGGCCAGCCACCATTAGCAACGGTTTCCGGCGAGCCGAACGGCGGCCAGCAGTGGTGGTGCACCCCTCTTCGCGTAGAAGCTTCCGTAAGCATTTTTTACTTGGTTTTGATTTAGTTTCTTGAATTTGTGTTGTTGGTAGAGTTAGGGTTTTGGTTAAAGTTTAGACTTTTGGAGCTTTAAAACTATAATAACAAGTGTCAAGTATTTAATTTGAAGTTTCTTGGAAGCAATTGAGTTTTGGTGAAGTTTTCTATTTATTTTGGAATTTCTAGGTTTTAGGGTTTCTTGAAACTAGGTGTGTGATGATGTATGAGTTATTGGTGAAAACTGAAAGTTAATATATACTTACTAAGGTTGTCTAATGATATTGAAATGGTGGGATTAATTGAATTGAGGTTTAGGCAAAAGGTTGGTGAGTAAAGTGTTGAATAATGAGAAATTGGTTATATGATTAGGTGACATATGATTTAATGGACTCATTAGTGGTTAGTAAAGGATTAATAAGGTTTAATAATGATATTGGAATGGTGAAAGTGATTGGATTGGTGTTGGAAGGAAATTTAGTAGTTAAAGTGTTGATTAATAGAGAATTTGGTTATGTAAATGTATGATGGGCAATGTTGGAGGTTAATAAATATGTAGGGAAGGCCATAGTATGTTAGAATTAATATTGGTGAGATTGATGACTGAAGTCATAGGAAAATCTTTGTGTTGATTATTTGATATTGTAAAGGATTGATTTGATGATAATTTGAGGAATGACAATTGAAATGAAGTGGGATTGGTTATTAATATTGGATATGGGTGGTTGAGGATTAAGGTTATAGATGATTAGAAATAAGGATGATAATGATTGATTTACAATAGTAGGAAATGATCGTAGGTGAGGATGTATTTGTCAAAAGAATGATTTAGATAGGTGTATAATAAGGAATCCCATGGATAGATGTTAAACTTGATTTATGGTTTTAAGATAATTGTTAGAGTTAATAAAAATGTCATTGGACTTGATTGGCTTACTTTAGGATGAAGAGTTGGGATCTTTAGTTGTATGAATGAAGTAGTGATTTATAAATGCTTGCTAAGGGTAGTTTAGGATATTAGAATATTGGTTTATGATGGATTGGTGGTTGCAAGGAAAGTTGGAAGTTAAAGTTTTGGTAAATAAATGTTGTTGTAAGTATTATGAAGATGTTGGAGGAGTGAAATTGTTTGAAATGGTGTATAGGATAAAGTTGGTAAATAAAGTTTGGAAAATTGGTTATACAAAGTTATGATTGGAATGTGGTGGATAATTAGTAAATTTTGGAAAGGTTATGATTGATTGAGGTATTAGTTAAAGATTTATGGTGGTGGATGGAATGATTTAGGGATAGGTAATTAATTTGCTATTTAGTGAGCATTGTTGGTTTCTTTGAAGTTGGGTTTGATTATTTTGAGCTGTATGAATTGAATTGGTGACTAGGAAATGTTCACTAAGGTATTGTGACGATGATAGAGGGTTGGATTGATTTGGTTTAGTGCTTAAAGAAAAGTTTAGTAACTAAAGTGGTGGATCAAAGGAAATTTGAGTTATGTGAAGGTAAGTATGATTGTGGTGAAGTTAATACTTTAGGAATTACAAATAAATGGTTAAGGGAATTATGGAGGTTTAAAGGATATAGATTGTTCTTGATATTGGAAGTAAATTAATACTTAAATACTTGTTTAAGAATTAGTTTGAATGGTAGGTCAAAGTCACTGATATTGTGCCTTGACCAACAGTAGCTCATTGTATGATTGTCGACGGTGGAGACTCGAGCGGAGCTTAGGGAAGGCATTAGCTATGTATATCTATCGCTACTAAATTTGACAGGTAATCACGCTTAACTGACTGTGATACTGAGGGTGACGGTAGTTGAGGATTTCTAAAATCCTCTTCTACTTTTATATATATAAATGAAATGTGTTCAGATTATTTTATATTTAAACGTGGGCTATAGGGTACCTTTCTAAATACACTGTACTTTATATAAGTTCATATTTATATATAATCTTTTGTATGTTGCATGACACTGGTTATTAGTACCGTCGGCCGATGTAACCATCGATTTGCGCAAATCGATAGGTTAATAGTACAGGTTCCTTGAATTGTAAAGGAACCAGGGATGTGTACACTTTTTATAGTGCTCCCTTTTTCAGGGACGTTTTCACTATTTAAAGTGCTCCCTTTTTCATGCTTTCAGACTTGAGACTGGGCACAGTGTCAATCACGTTTATTTTTGTCTATTGAGAGATGGATGCATCTATTCTGGATATATACATCTATATATTTGTAAATGTTATGTGCTGTATGCAGGTTTTGAACTGTGGTACCCTGTAGACACTTCACTACCCCACTTCTGAGTGTCACAGTGAGTTACATTGTGATTACTGAGACATTTTGTCTCACCCCATTCCCTTTATTTTTACAGGTGATCATGCCGTAAGTAGGCAGCGTGGAAGGGAAAAGGAGCCGGCCGGCCATACTGAGTTAGGGGGTAGGCCGGAGGTAAACCATAGGTATATATATATATTGCCATCAAGTAGGCTGCATCCGCTTCCGTGTTTGTTGTGGTGTGTATTAGTTTGATTATGTTAAATTGTATTATCTTTTCATTTGATCTGTCCATAACTTGTAACTGATGTGCTGTAGTGTTATGACGGCTGTGAAAGTTTTGATTATGTGATAGTCGTAGCTGTGCTACAGACTTTGTGACGGTGTTGATTGAGATTATACTGTATGTGAATTATGAGCTACAGGAGGATTTGTCTGCTAATGGAGAGACAATATCTTTTTCTTGATATGGATGCATCGTATGACTGTGATCAGTGATAAATGATTATGCTTTGTGATACTGACATATTCAAGTCAGATATTTGTGTTGTTATGTATAATTGATATAGATGTTTCAAATAATCGTGTTAAGGGAAATTCCTTTCCTAACATGGTTATATTGTGCGAGTGTGTTGCCTTGTTGTGATTAGTGTCGTTATTTTATATAACCATGTTGGATGGGCCCCTCTCTGACATGGTTATGTTTTCTCAATGTAATGCTGTTTCTTTTGCTAACCATGTTAGGTGAATCTTTTACTAACATGGTTAGACACCATTTGTTTGGATTGTTTTGATTATGGGTTGAAACAGGTTTAAGTTAGTAGAATAATAATTTGTTAGTAGGAGATATGTTACAACTTGGTATCAGAGCTATGGTAAACGATACCTTGCCTGTTGCATTGCATATAGAATGACAATATATATATATATATCCTTTTCCCTCCTGATATGCATGATCACTAACCTTTCTATTGAGGATAGGTGCAGTTGAATTTTGAGGACAAAATTCGATTGGTGGGGAGAAAGGTAAAATCGCATTAAGGATGTTCAGATGAGATCAGTGAATGGATTAGGACTGTGATATTGGTAAGCTGATTTGTAGATCATTTGAATTGTGTCTTGGGAGACTGAATTAATGTTTTATTTGGAGGAAGATTTCTAATGGAGAAGGGATGTTAATGGAAATGTAGATTAATATGAAAATAGGTAAAGTGAGATAGTAATTAGGAGCTAAAGGACTACACAAGTTTAAAGAGTAACGATCTATTTGATTTGTTGTTCAATGTATCAAGGGTATTTAGAATTTAAGTACAGGTATTATGTTAAGTCATGACCCTTGTTAAATTGAATGAGGACACATTATGCTTTGAAAAGATGAGATTGGTTGGATTTTGAGCGTAGTAGAATGAGTTTTGATGAGAGGGTATATCTTATTTTGGGACTTATTGGTGAATGATTTGGAATGTGATTTTCTTAGGTAACATAATTTTCAAGGTAAATGGTGAGTGTTGGTGAAGTGTATAGTAATTTTGATGAATCAATTTGATTCTATTGGTTTAAAGTAAATTATAGTGGGGGTGACAGGCAATACAAACGAGATTACAATTAGTAATTAGTGATTAATCAGTAGGATTTGAAAGAAATGTTTAAATTCAGGACGTTCAATTGAAACTATATTTTAGAAGAAGTGGGAGTTCAACAATAATTTTGGTGGAAATAAATTGGTTGGTATTAAAGTAAAGTGTGATTGTGTATTAAAGGATGTTTAGAAGAGGTAGGATGTCAAAATCATTACTAAGGAAGTGTAGGAATCAATTGAATAATAGGAATACGGTAGTGGGATTGTAGTAAGGTTGATTGAGAAGTGGTGAAATTAGGAATAATTGTAGTAATTTGAGATTTGGTATGTTGGATGAATTGTGACTTAGAGGAGTGTTGGTGATTTTGAAATATGAATTTGTTGAGAGATTCATGGGAAGTTGAATAAGTTTGAGGCATGTTTAATGGTGCAGTTTTATTGGAATAAAATATAACTTTAGAGGGAAACATTGAGGGTTGGAGAACTAGTGAGGTCTTGAATGGATTATTCTTAGGCTTTGATGATATTGGATTCTTAAGTTTGAATTGTGTAAAAAAAAATTGTGAATATCCTTAGGCTTGAAATTAAATTAATTGTACTTGGAAGGTGTGAGTAGTTAAATCAGGTTAATGTTTGGAAAAGTGGTGCATGAATGCAAATTGGGTAATTGAGATTGCTTTTGACTCAGAATTTAAATTAGCTAGAGTGGTGAGGATTTTGAAACTCTCTTTAACCTTTAGTTATTCATGATTCCTATATTGTTAAGGGTACATATGGGTATGAAGTTAATGAAGTATGCGGAAGGTGTTTGAGTTGATTTTTGGTTATTAAAAAGGATGTAAATTATGAGAGAGGTTTAAATAACTGATTCAAAAAGCACTTTTGGGATGTGAGTCCTAGATTCTAATGAGAGTACATATGAATATAGATAATAGGCGTTAGGTAATTACTGGTGGTGGTATTTTAAATTGAGGATTGATATTAGAAGTTTTAGCAATTACTATGGTTTAGTGGCTTTTGTAGTTTACTGGCTATTGGAATTGGAAATAATATTAGTGAGGGAAGACTTTTGATGTAAATTCAGATAATATTGCGGATAGGCTATAGGTTGTAAATGCTATAAATATGATTATGACTTGAAGTTAAAGGAGAATTGTGAGGTTTCTCTTGGTTTATTAGGCATATTGATGTTAATACCTATGAAGAATTCAATCGGTACAAATTGTGGGATTAATATAGGTGGAATTATGTAATTAAAATTAAAATTGTCTGGCTTGTATTGATTAAAGTTAGAGGCATTTGACAGGAATTAACAATTTTGATAATTGGAGAAAAATGATGATTATGGATTGAGGATTGACTAGAAAATTTTAATTAAGAGGTGAAATGGAGAAAGAAAAATTAAGTTTAGGTTTTAAATTAAGGTTGATTTAGGAGGATTGTTTGAGATTAAGATGGAGAATATATTGGTTATGAGTTAAAGACTGAGTAGGATAAATTGTTGAATTTGATGGTTATTGGGTATCAATTACTTTTAGTAGGATTGTTGACATAACTAAAATAGCTACCTACTACGTTGGCAAATAATTGGTGAAATAAAGTTAGTTAAATGTAATTAGTGTGATTTCATGGGTTTTTGGGAATGGATGAAATTTTGTTTTGAGGGACTAATTACGAAAGTAAAGGTTGAAGTAGATATTATGAGTCAAATATGGAAGTTGAGAGATTGATTTAGGAATCTATTTACAGGACTACGAGCATAGAATGTGTGATTTTATGAATAGGTAAGTCAAAAATTAGACTTTTATTATTAAGGTGATTAAATTTAGTATAGAAATAGAATTTATGGTCTAAGCTCAGTGTTGTCATTTGAGAAAGTATTATACATTAAGATTTCCTATCTGTGGTGTTTGTACTCATTTTGGCTTATTAATTAAAGTTATAAATGAAATTGGAAACAGTTTAGTGTATGTGTTTGAGAATGTGAAATTAGGATCATGGTTGGAATGAGGAAAGGATTTTTGGGGGAGTATTACTTCGCAATTAAAAGTGAGGGTATATGAAGAATATTTAAGAAACTTTTGGATATCAATTTAGACAGACGATATTACTAGTGGAACTTTATTCTAAATGAGAGATTGAATAGTGCAAGTTAGTTTGAGTAGCAACCTTAAGATTTCAAGGTGGTTCCTCTTAATTTGGAAGTGACATGATAGTACAAAAGATAATCTATTGGTAGACAGTTAAGGTGTAGTAAGGTTAGGATTATGACTTAAAACTTAAAAAGCTAGAGTAGTGATACGTGTCATTTTGACGAGAAGTTGAGGGCTTTCATAAATACATCAAGCTCGTGGGAGTGTATTGAGTAAATTACATTGGGCAGTACTTATTAAAGTTGTAAGACAAATTGAATTTTGAGGGCAAAATTCCTAAAAGGTGGGGAGAATTGTAACATCCTGAAAATTTAATACAGGATTAAAGAGTGTTTTGGAAATGATAAATGGAAAAATTAGGAATTTTGGGAATTTTTGGAGATTTTGAGAATATTTTAGAAATATTAAGTAATTAATGTGCATATAATTAATTAAGAAATGAAGAGTTTGAAATATGAGGGAATGGTAAAGTTAAAAATATTTTGAAGATTCAGAAGATTGGAGACTGGTTTGAGTGGTTTTAAGTTAAAAAGTGTATACTATGGTAAGTTTGGGCTGCAAATTAATTGAAACCATCCTTATTTCACCAACCAAACACGCCCCTTCCCCCCTTTTCAACATTAAACACCGAACTCCCTCCTCTTCTGCGCAGAAGCGTCGCCCCTCCCCCCCACCTTGCCAATTTTTTCTTCACTTTCTCTTCCCCACACACACCATCCGGCCACTCCTATACTCAAAAAGCTTCATCATTTTGTTACATCCTTCACTCCTCTTCATGAATCTGTAAAACACGAACCCGATCCGTGCCTGAAAGAGGTGCTTTGATTTCGGCATTTTCCGGCGACGGTGGTCCGATTTCCGGCGAACGACGGCGGCGGGTGGCAAGGTGGACCATTGTTCTATCATTTTCATGTGTTTTCTTCTTGTTTCAACTTCATTTTCTCATTTCTTTGCTTCTCTTTGGATGTAAGCTCGGCCAGCCACCATTAGCAACGGTTTCCGGCGAGCCGAACGGCGGCCAGCAGTGGTGGTGCACCCCTCTTCGCGTAGAAGCTTCCGTAAGCATTTTTTACTTGGTTTTGATTTAGTTTCTTGAATTTGTGTTGTTGGTAGAGTTAGGGTTTTGGTTAAAGTTTAGACTTTTGGAGCTTTAAAACTATAATAACAAGTGTCAAGTATTTAATTTGAAGTTTCTTGGAAGCAATTGAGTTTTGGTGAAGTTTTCTATTTATTTTGGAATTTCTAGGTTTTAGGGTTTCTTGAAACTAGGTGTGTGATGATGTATGAGTTATTGGTGAAAACTGAAAGTTAATATATACTTACTAAGGTTGTCTAATGATATTGAAATGGTGGGATTAATTGAATTGAGGTTTAGGCAAAAGGTTGGTGAGTAAAGTGTTGAATAATGAGAAATTGGTTATATGATTAGGTGACATATGATTTAATGGACTCATTAGTGGTTAGTAAAGGATTAATAAGGTTTAATAATGATATTGGAATGGTGAAAGTGATTGGATTGGTGTTGGAAGGAAATTTAGTAGTTAAAGTGTTGATTAATAGAGAATTTGGTTATGTAAATGTATGATGGGCAATGTTGGAGGTTAATAAATATGTAGGGAAGGCCATAGTATGTTAGAATTAATATTGGTGAGATTGATGACTGAAGTCATAGGAAAATCTTTGTGTTGATTATTTGATATGGTAAAGGATTGATTTGATGATAATTTGAGGAATGACAATTGAAATGAAGTGGGATTGGTTATTAATATTGGATATGGGTGGTTGAGGATTAAGGTTATAGATGATTAGAAATAAGGATGATAATGATTGATTTACAATAGTAGGAAATGATCGTAGGTGAGGATGTATTTGTCAAAAGAATGATTTAGATAGGTGTATAATAAGGAATCCCATGGATAGATGTTAAACTTGATTTATGGTTTTAAGATAATTGTTAGAGTTAATAAAAATGTCATTGGACTTGATTGGCTTACTTTAGGATGAAGAGTTGGGATCTTTAGTTGTATGAATGAAGTAGTGATTTATAAATGCTTGCTAAGGGTAGTTTAGGATATTAGAATATTGGTTTATGATGGATTGGTGGTTGCAAGGAAAGTTGGAAGTTAAAGTTTTGGTAAATAAATGTTGTTGTAAGTATTATGAAGATGTTGGAGGAGTGAAATTGTTTGAAATGGTGTATAGGATAAAGTTGGTAAATAAAGTTTGGAAAATTGGTTATACAAAGTTATGATTGGAATGTGGTGGATAATTAGTAAATTTTGGAAAGGTTATGATTGATTGAGGTATTAGTTAAAGATTTATGGTGGTGGATGGAATGATTTAGGGATAGGTAATTAATTTGCTATTTAGTGAGCATTGTTGGTTTCTTTGAAGTTGGGTTTGATTATTTTGAGCTGTATGAATTGAATTGGTGACTAGGAAATGTTCACTAAGGTATTGTGACGATGATAGAGGGTTGGATTGATTTGGTTTAGTGCTTAAAGAAAAGTTTAGTAACTAAAGTGGTGGGTCAAAGGAAATTTGAGTTATGTGAAGGTAAGTATGATTGTGGTGAAGTTAATACTTTAGGAATTACAAATAAATGGTTAAGGGAATTATGGAGGTTTAAAGGATATAGATTGTTCTTGATATTGGAAGTAAATTAATACTTAAATACTTGTTTAAGAATTAGTTTGAATGGTAGGTCAAAGTCACTGATATTGTGCCTTGACCAACAGTAGCTCATTGTATGATTGTCGACGGTGGAGACTCGAGCGGAGCTTAGGGAAGGCATTAGCTGTGTATATCTATCGCTACTAAATTTGACAGGTAATCACGCTTAACTGACTGTGATACTGAGGGTGACGGTAGTTGAGGATTTCTAAAATCCTCTTCTACTTTTATATATATAAATGAAATGTGTTCAGATTATTTTATATTTAAACGTGGGCTATAGGGTACCTTTCTAAATACACTGTACTTTATATAAGTTCATATTTATATATAATCTTTTGTATGTTGCATGACACTGGTTATTAGTACCGTCGGCCGATGTAACCATCGATTTGCGCAAATCGATAGGTTAATAGTACAGGTTCCTTGAATTGTAAAGGAACCAGGGATGTGTACACTTTTTATAGTGCTCCCTTTTTCAGGGACGTTTTCACTATTTAAAGTGCTCCCTTTTTCATGCTTTCAGACTTGAGACTGGGCACAGTGTCAATCACGTTTATTTTTGTCTATTGAGAGATGGATGCATCTATTCTGGATATATACATCTATATATTTGTAAATGTTATGTGCTGTATGCAGGTTTTGAACTGTGGTACCCTGTAGACACTCCACTACCCCACTTCTGAGTGTCACAGTGAGTTACATTGTGATTACTGAGACATTTTGTCTCACCCCATTCCCTTTATTTTTACAGGTGATCATGCCGTAAGTAGGCAGCGTGGAAGGGAAAAGGAGCCGGCCGGCCATACTGAGTTAGGGGGTAGGCCGGAGGTAAACCATAGGTATATATATATATTGCCATCAAGTAGGCTGCATCCGCTTCCGTGTTTGTTGTGGTGTGTATTAGTTTGATTATGTTAAATTGTATTATCTTTTCATTTGATCTGTCCATAACTTGTAACTGATGTGCTGTAGTGTTATGACGGCTGTGAAAGTTTTGATTATGTGATAGTCGTAGCTGTGCTACAGACTTTGTGACGGTGTTGATTGAGATTATACTGTATGTGAATTATGAGCTACAGGAGGATTTGTCTGCTAATGGAGAGACAATATCTTTTTCTTGATATGGATGCATCGTATGACTGTGATCAGTGATAAATGATTATGCTTTGTGATACTGACATATTCAAGTCAGATATTTGTGTTGTTATGTATAATTGATATAGATGTTTCAAATAATCGTGTTAAGGGAAATTCCTTTCCTAACATGGTTATATTGTGCGAGTGTGTTGCCTTGTTGTGATTAGTGTCGTTATTTTATATAACCATGTTGGATGGGCCCCTCTCTGACATGGTTATGTTTTCTCAATGTAATGCTGTTTCTTTTGCTAACCATGTTAGGTGAATCTTTTACTAACATGGTTAGACACCATTTGTTTGGATTGTTTTGATTATGGGTTGAAACAGGTTTAAGTTAGTAGAATAATAATTTGTTAGTAGGAGATATGTTACAACTCCCCCAAAACCCTAGTTCTCTCATCTTCTCCATCCCTTCCTCCACCCACTCTCATTTCCCTCACATTTTCCTTTAACCTTCCACCTTCCTTCCTCCATTCATGCCTCAATAAAGTTCCTCCTTGCTCTTGGAGTTGATGGGAAGTGGCTTGAGCTATGGTTCTTCAAAGGGGGGTCCCAATTCCTTTCCTTTCTCTTTATATTTTTGATTGCCTAGGTTTAGGTTAGCATTTATGTTTTGAGATTGGACTGGATTTGGTTGTTATTGTGAGTTTGATTTGTGGTTTTGACTTGTAATGAGGAATTTGGACTCAACAATATGTATGGTCATACATATGTTCTTTATAATTCATTAAATATTTCTATTTACTCATGGTATTGGTAGATAGTTTGTTGAATTGAATTGTAATTGAACCTAATGCATTGCAATCAATAATCACACTCTAGGGTAATTAATAATGTCTATTTGAATGAGTTCATGAGACTAGGCATTAGACTTACCGGTTGGTGAGGTTTGGTATTTTAGGAAACTTAGAGAAAACTCAAAGGTACTAAAGAGTTTAACAATGCCTAATTGGATGAGGTTTCAACAACTAGGTATTGGACTCATGGGTCCATGAGGTTTGGTAAATTAAGAAATTATTGCATTAAACTCCCCAAAAATATTTAGAAAGCTATGATAGCCATTGAAAATCATTTCCAAGAGCACTTCACTTCCACTACACCCTTTTATTAAAAATACCAAAAATATTTATTTGTTTTGCATCCTTCATTCCCCATTTAAAAAATCAACAAAATATATTTTCTTCACCCAAATCCATCTTGCATTGTATTTAATTTACTAGGATAGTTAAATTAAACAAGGCTCCTTAAGAACGATACCCGGGGTAACTTTCGCTTACCTTGAGGTCCTAAAATTTCTTGAAGGACTAGGCCCAAGGCACACTACACCGACCCGCTAAATCGGTGACCTTCAAGTGGCGCCGTTGCCGGGGAGTCATTAATTTGACTCCCTAGTAAATTTGTGTCGATCTTCAAGATTGATTTGGGTCAAAGTGAGCCATTAGGTTGCATTTAGTTTAGGTGCATTTTAGGATAGTTCACTTTGCATTTAATCTTTGTTTTGATTTTTTAGTTATTTGCATTTGCACATTGAGATTGTTTGATTGTAATTGTCATGTCTAGACTTTATAATTATGAACATTTTCCTTCCTTTTCAAGTGTTGATGAGTATGATGATTTGAGCTTCTTTGAATTTATTGAACATGACGAAGAATTCATTTCACCCACTTCCCAACATTCTTCCTTTATTACCACATGTGATTGTGATGAGACTTGTGCTATTTGTATGGAAGTTGATAGTTGGCTTTCCACTCCATATGATACTACCTCTTCATCTAGTTCAATTGATAACATACATGCTACACTTGTTGATGGAAATGACAATTGCATATCTTTTGATCTCAATTCTTTTTCATCTTTGAGTAGGACAATAATGGAAGATTCACATGTTTTGAATGATAAAATTGTGAAAAATTTTGAATCCTTCCATTTAATTTTGTCTTGTGACCTACCTCCCGATTTGGAATTGCATCCATCTCTCATGTTGCATAAATCTTCTTCTTCTTCCACTCTTATACCTTCCACCTCTTGTGATTGTAAATGCGATGTGGTGTACCCCAACACCAATTTGGGTTCCTCACCTTTCCGGTTGCAAGCACAAGAGGACTTTAAAAATGAAAATGGTTTTTTGACTCCTACAAATGGGAGTAATGTTGATTTTCTTGGTTGTGATTCATACTTAGAGAGTTTTGATCTTAACTTGCTTAAAGCATGCTCTAATCCTCTCCAAGTTTGTTCCTTTGGATTTGGTATTTCTCTTGGCTTGTTTTCTTTGTATGAACATCATTGTAGGAGTCATTTGAAGTATCTACTTCAACCACCACCAAGGAAGATCAACAAAGGAGAAGTTGGAGTTCTAAAGTCCAACATGATCATCATCAAGGATGAGAACTTCTCCTTCAAGCATTTGAAGATACCATAACCAAGGTTGTCTCTTTCCTCACTAATTTTCCTTCTTGCTCTTCATTTGATTGACTTAGTTATTGAGTGAGGAATATAAGTGTGGGGGAGAGACATAAACCTAGTAGTAAAAGTAGATTAGTTTAGTTGTTTTTGGATTCTTAGGTGTAGGAATAAATGCTCCTTGCTCACTATCACCACCACACTTGATTTTTGCATGATTTGAACTTGTTGGAATAGCATCTTGACTTGTTTTTGCATGAATCCGCTTGCTATTTCCATTATTTGGCTACATTGAGGACAATGTAGAATTTAAGTGTGGGGGAGGGGATTACTTTTGGTTGCTCCTTGGATTGGCTAGCTCAATTTTTTTTTTGGTGATTGCATCTTGATTATGTTTTTGGCTTCAAAATGACTAAATTTTGAAAAAAATTTGAACTTTCCCTCACTTTTACATTTGTTAACCTTGGACATGACATATTTTTGGACTTTTGACAATTTTGAGAATTTGTTTTTATGCTTTTGATTTGTAATCTTGTGAATGGAATTGATGCCCTATGGTTAATTTTGATTGTCTTGAATATTTGTTTATGAGTTTAGGAGAACTAGCCATATATTGAGGTTTATTTGAGCCTAATTGTTCATTTTTGAGTGAAATCCACTTGGTTACCATTCTCTAGAACTTGTTTGCATTCTTGGTCAAAGCTTGTTGTATATAGTGTAATGTAGTATGATAAAGGCCTTCATTTCATACCCTTCTATCCCAAACACCAATCCTAAACACTATACCCTTTTGCTACCCATTTGAGCCCTCCACTTGATGTTATTGCATTGTTTTGCCAATATGAGAAAAGTTGCATAATTGCTTTGTTCAAAATGGAAAAAAAATGCCAATATTATGTTTCAAAGAAGCATGTTATGTAGAAAAAAAATACAAAAAAAGAAGGAGAAAAAAAAAAGAAAAGAAAAAGAAAAAAATGGAGAAAAAATGAGAAAAAGACAAAAAGTGAAAAAATAAGGCATTTATAGTAGTTTAGCAATATGCAATTGGTACTTCAAATTATAAATGAATGGCTAAACATGTATAACATCATTTCTTTTCATTTTCATTCTCATTCCACCACTTAGCCTATTCCATCACAAAACCCCTTAAAGTCCTTTTGATGCATTGCACTTTATGTTTTAGTAGAGACCTTAGAATTCTCACAAGCATATGGTAGAATGTATGCCAAAGTGGATGTTGAGAGTATAAATGAACCCAAAATGGTGAGATGTGTGTAAACACTTATCCTTGAGTGATTTTCTTCTCTACTCATACTCTTTACATTCATTACAATCATTGTTAATCATTGTTAGCATTATTCCATTTCACATTGTTTGTTGAATTCTCATAATTGTCATGTTAATGTACTTCAAAGCTTTTTAAAACTTGTCTTTGTCCGGGAGTACAAAGGTTTAAGTGTGGGGGAGTTGACAAATCCATGTAGTTGTATGTTTTTAATGTGCTAATTTGAAGTTATTAACATTTGAAAGATGCAATATTGAATTAAAATGAATTGATTATAATTTAATTGAATTAAAATTGGTTTTGTGTGAAAAGGGGTCAAATAAGGGCATAATCGTCACATTTAATTGTTTATCTTAAGTGATTAATTTTTGGGACCTTGCAGAAAATGACAAAAATGGGCTGAAATGGTGATTCTGGACATTTGGCAGAAATTACAGAAACGGCCCAGAATTCTGAAAACACTGCAGAACAGTCCTAGGAAAATTACAGAAGCTGACCCAAAACTTCCAGAAATTGCAGATTGGTCCCTGTCGCGAACTGCAGAATTCCAGCAGGGTTTTTCTCTGATTTTTTGGTCTTTTGAGCTCAAAATTGGACCCAAAAATAAACCCAAAACATTAAGCCCAAGTGCCTATGCATATTAGGTGGTAAATTAGGTTTAGAAACACAAGTTTTGGAGGTTGGGTGCTCCCCCAAAACCCTAGTTCTCTCATCTTCTCCATCCCTTCCTCCACCCACTCTCATTTCCCTCACATTTTCCTTTAACCTTCCACCTTCCTTCCTCCATTCATGCCTCAATAAAGTTCCTCCTTGCTCTTGGAGTTGATGGGAAGTGGCTTGAGCTATGGTTCTTCAAAGGGGAGTCTCAATTCCTTTCCTTTCTCTTTATATTTTTGATTGCCTAGGTTTAGGTTAGCATTTATGTTTTGAGATTGGACTGGATTTGGTTGTTATTGTGAGTTTGATTTGTGGTTTTGACTTGTAATGAGGAATTTGGACTCAACAATATGTATGGTCATACATATGTTCTTTATAATTCATTAAATATTTCTATTTACTCATGGTATTGGTAGATAGTTTGTTGAATTGAATTGTAATTGAACCTAATGCATTGCAATCAATAATCACACTCTAGGGTAATTAATAATGTCTATTTGAATGAGTTCATGAGACTAGGCATTAGACTTACCGGTTGGTGAGGTTTGGTATTTTAGGAAATTTAGAGAAAACTCAAAGGTACTAAAGAGCTTAACAATGTCTAATTGGATGAGGTTTCAACAACTAGGTATTGGACTCATGGGTCTATGAGGTTTGGTAAATTAAGAAATTAGTGCATTAAACTCCCCAAAAATATTTAGAAAGCTATGATAGCCATTGAAAATCATTTCCAAGAGCACTTCACTTCCACTACACCCTTTTATTAAAAATACCAAAAATATTTATTTGTTTTGCATCCTTCATTCCCCATTTAAAAAATCAACAAAATATATTTTCTTCACCCAAATCCATCTTGCATTGTATTTAATTTACTAGGATAGTTAAATTAAACAAGGCTCCTTAAGAACGATACCCGGGGTAACTTTCGCTTACCTTGAGGTCCTAAAATTTCTTGAAGGACTGGGCCCAAGGCACACTACACCGACCCGCTAAATCAGTGTCCTTCACTCCCTCGTGATTTTTTTATTAGAATCTCCTAGTGATTTAAAGAAAAGAAATAAGGAAAAACAAAAGGATCTAATTTCAGATCTTTGCAACTGAGATTCAAGGATCTAAAAATTAAGGAAAAACAAATATTAATCTCTAAGATTACTCCTATTTATTAGATTACAATTTATGATTGAGATAATTCACAAATCAAATCAGGTCAACCCCTAGCCTTAATTTACTATTAAGGGTATACATGGTTTAGTTAATTATTTGGGCCTAGGAAAGGAGCCCACTCGGCCCAATTCTCACACATATAGAAGGGCGCATATTATCCACAATGAGTAAATTTTGAGATAATACTAGTATAATATAACTTGGAACGAAAAAATTTGACAAGGAATAATATTTATGTTTCTAATAACACCATCGTGAGATGATGATGATAGAGTTTAACCCCCAAAAATTTCTATTTTCCTTTTTAACTGTTGTAATATCAAAACGACATCATCCGTTTTAAAGAAGGTAAGAGACTCAGCTGTTCAAATGCGGCTGCCTTTAACATCACGTGAGAGGATTTTCTCAGCGCCATTGGAGGTCTGCGGCTCTCAGCGGCTTCATCCTGACCATCAATTGCATCCAATGGCTGTAAACTCACCCACCTTCCAACAATTAAAAATGTATCTACACCGTCCATCTTATTTGAATCGCAAGGCTCAGATTGCAAGTTGAACCAATTCATTGTTTCATCCTTGAGCAGGCGGGAAACTTCATGGTTAATATCACTTTCAATCCCAAAATGATCTGATCACTTATGGGGCTGGGAAGATGATCCAAATGAGGAGAAGGATTCGATCAAGCATGTGAGGATTGTTGTAGGGGTTCGACAAAAAAATTGAGCATTATTAGGGGATCATTCAGCTTATTCAAGGTATGATTAAAAACTTTTTTTTATCAAACAGTGTATTTTCCGTTAACTAATTAAATGTGGCTTCTCTGTTTAGTTTTATGCCATGAATTCGTAGACATGTATGTGCATATATGATTGCTGTGTGTGAATCTTTTTTTCAACATGTTGTGTGTGTTGAGTGAATTTTATTTTTCAGGTTTATTTGATGGAGGCTAATTTGACTCCTAGAGTTGGAATAGAATTTGATAATTTAGAGGAGGCATGGAGGTTTTGGAATGAATATGCTTGTAGAGTAGGTTTTAGTGGGAGAAAAAATGGGACAACAACAAGTAAGAAAGATAAAAAGACAATTATTGGTTATAGATATGCATGTTCAAAAGAGGGCAAACGTAGACTAGATAAAAGGTCCACCTCATCCACTAATCATCGTCCTGAGACAAGGACCGAGTGTAAAGCCGGAATGACAGTTAAATTAGTGGAAGGTAAATATAAGATTGTTGCTTTCATTGAAGAACATAATCACCCATTACATCTTCAGGAGACAGTGCACATGATGAGGTCTCAACGGAAAATAAATAGTGCACAAGCTGATGAGATTGATTTGGCTAAGGAAGCTGGACTTAAACAAAAAGCAACTTTTGATCTTATGAGTAAGCAAGTTGGTGGGAGAGCTAATCTTGGTTTCACTCGAGTGGACATGAAAAATTATTTGATGTCTAGAAGGCGAAGAAGTATGGTTGATGGGAAAGTTCGATGCTTATTAAGCTATTTTGAACAACAAATCATCGAGAACCCTTCCTTTTATCATTCATATCAGCTTGATATGGAAGACCAAATTACAAATATATTTTGGGCTGATGCTCGTATGCTTCTAGATTATGCTTATTTTGGGGATGTAATTTCATTGGATACCACATTCTGCACGAACAAAAGTCATAGGCCTCTTGCGATTATTTCAGGACTCAATCATTATAGAGGAATAATAATTTTTGGTGCAGCTTTGTTATATGATGAAACAACTGAATCATTCAAGTGGTTGTTGGAAACTTTTCTGACAGCAAACAAGCAAAAAAGACCGGCGACAATTTTTACCGACCAAGATCAAGCAATGGCAAGAGCATTACGTGAAGTTATTCCTGAAGTGAAACATGGATTATGTACATGGCATATTCAGCAAAATGGAATGAAACATGTGGGAAATAAAGTGAAGGGTGATTCACATTTTATGCGTGGCTTCAGTGAGTGTATGTTTTATATTGAGGATGAAGCAGATTTTGAAAAAGAATGGGTTTCTCTGGTATCATCTTTCGATTTGGAGAATAATTCATGGGTGAAGTCTATATATGAAATTAAAGAAAAATGGGCGTGGTGTCATATGAAGTATTTTACAACTCTTGGTATACGTAGTACCCAGATAAGTGAAAGTGTGAATGCAGATATCAAAAAGATCACAAATCCAAGTGTAAGTATTAATGAATTCTTTAAAATTTTGAGCGAGTCGTCGCAGACAAAAGGTACAATGAGATTAAATGTGATTATGAAGCAAGGGAGAAAAAACCACGATTGATAGTCCAAAGCTCGCCAATCTTGCGTCAAGTTGCTGGAATTTACACCACTAAGGTATTAGAAATGTTTCAAGAGCAACTTGATCTTTTCTTTGCTACATGCATTTCCTCTCGAGATGAAAAAGGTCCGCTATTCTGTTATAATTGCAGCATGATTAAGGAAGACAAAATGTGGACAGTGACATATGATCCGAAGGATAATTCTGTATGGTGTAGTTGTAGGCATTTTGAATCTATTGGAATATTGTGTTGTCATGCTTTGAAAATATATGAGGCAAATGAAGTGAAGGAACTTCCAGGAAAATATATTTTAAAAAGATGGACCAAAGATGCTAGAGATGGTGTGATACATGATATTAGAGAGAATGAAATACAAGAAGATCCTAAGCTTCAGAGCACACAGACATATAGACAATTATGTCATATGATGATAACATTAGCAGCTGAAATGTCGGATTGCCGAGAGACTTCTACCTTTGTCTACAACTCTATAAAAGAAGTTCATCAAAAAGCAAGAGACTTTCGTTCAAGGTTGAATACTTCAACACATGATGACAAACAAGAAGATAAGAGTGTGGAAGAAGGTGGGAACCAAGAAAAAAAGAAAATGGAGCTACCAGATAAACAACCTAAAGGCATTAAAAAGAGAGATGGAACCCGAAGAAAAAAAGGTTTAAGAGTTGGCGTGATCATTTGGCAAAGAAAAGTAGGTATCTAACAAAGGAAAAAGATCACAATGTGGAAATAGATAATACAACTTTATCTTCTACACCAACAACATTGCAAGCACCACCTCAAATGCAATATTTTACTAGTATGTTGATGGTAAGCTTTTTGCATTACAGATTAGCTATTGTGCCTTTGTGATAATTTTTTCGTATTAATGATGTGTAAATTTTGCCTTTGTGATATATAGGCTCAAACTCCCTCAAACTACCTGCCACCATCATTGGAAACATATGCAGGACAGCAATTTCTATTGACAGGTACAACAAATATAGGACTATTATCAGGTACAAAAAAACATTTGGCAAAGAAAATGTGACTTTATTATAATCAATGTGTGCATTACATCAAGATGCCAAAGGCAACTGTAACTTTACCATACAAAATTTAGCACAAATATATTGTGTTACAACTTTTTTTTTCTATTAGTAACCTATTCATTGCTCTACTTTCTTCCTTATTAGGTACAGCTCCAACTTCCACAATAGCTTCAGCAAGCTCCAGTCATTTTATGTTAGATGCATCCCCATTTTCTATGGCTTCAACAATGTCCAATCAATTATCAACATACCAAGGGCCATCCTCTTTAGCTTCAGCAATGCCCCATCAATTTCTTGCATTTGGAGGGCCAGCATCTATAGCTTCAACTTTGTTTAATCATCATCAAGGAAATGGCAACAACCACCTACAATAACAATTCAGATTCCAAGGCTTTAATGATTCAATGAATCATGTTCTTTATTTTTTATACCTACAGACTTACAATATTGCAAATAAACTCAGTACACTAGTTTCATATTGTTGTAACAGTTAGTAAACATTTATATTCCTTTTTCTTCTTCCACAGTGAATATTTGACAGTGAATATTAGATCCCTTTTTCTTCTTCCATAAACATTTAGATGCAATCATTAAAGTTCTTGTTTGTTATATGAAAATAAGATATTGCAGCAGGCAGCAGCAGTATCAAATTAGTAAGAAATTACATCTCAGAATTACAGACCAGATATCACACTTCAGGAAACAATGATCCATTTGGAAGCTCTAACTAAATGTCAATATAAGCAAGTAATGTCAATGTAATGTCAATATAAGCAAGTATAAACAGACATTTCAACTTAGCAATGCTGATATGGTACAAATGTCTTATATGATGATATGAAGTTTCATATTATTTTTTTGGTCTTGTGAGGGTGATTCAATAGAGTAAGAAATGTTGCATTAAACATGATCATAATGAGGTTTTGACAGGTATTCCAACTTTTTGACTATTTTGATAAGCAAATTGAAAGCAAAGTCCACCAAACAGAGTTATATTGGTTTCATTTTCAGTAGTGGAGCATGTACACAAACATCTATAGGCATGACATTTTATAACTATGATTTTTTTTCTCTAGCCCAACCAAATGTCAAGCATAGGGAAAATCCCACTAATAAAGTGATCCATTTCATTCCACTCATTATAAAGAAATGGATATATTTGCTGTATCATTACAGTAACATTATGAAATCATGCAACAAAAGAAAAGAAAAGGGAGTGAATATTATACGCATGTCCACTTCTTTTAAACAGAGGAAAAACGAGAACGTTATCAAAAGAGAGCATAAAAGGGGAAAAATAATTTTGCAATTACAACCGTCAAAATCCCATTCACATTCAATTCAACAAAAAAGGGGAAAAAAGGATTAAAGCAAGAATTCATTGAAGAAAAACATATCCGAGCATATCCAATTGAAGAATAAAAGCACCGAAAACTTTGAAGTCTAATAAAAATTTAAGAGGAAGACAAAAGGAGTGTAAAGCACCAAGAACAATCAGTGCATGGATCTGAAATGGTGGCGGCTGGTGTCGTTACTGCCACTAGAAAAATAAACCCGAACATGGCATGACTGGTGAGTGAGAAGCATAAATATGGAGATGCTCGATACTCAACCTTCCCTTTCCTAAGAAAAGCAAAATCAGAAATTAACTTTTTGTGAATCTCATATGCTGAACCTGAAAAGAAAAATCGATAAAAAAACCCAAATTGTTATCTCGCAATTAAGAGTATTGTGAATCTCGTATGCTTAATCTGCTTGTGTAAGTGAGAGAGGATCTGGTGGTTGAGCTCGTCAAAAGAGAAGAAGAGGTGTGAAGATTCGGAAGAAAAGAGGAAAAATGAATGGACGGCCGAGATTATAAGATTGTGAACGGTTGAGATGCAGTTTGAGGTGCATGACGTGTCCTATTTTCATCACTTGGATTATATGTATGGAGAGGATTGCGCCGCTGAGTGCCGCTGAGAAGCCCCGCCGCTGAGAAAATCTGAACCCTAACATCACACTGCTGTAAACAGCGAAATTGATTGAATAGAGACATTAGATTCGGTAAAATTAAAAAGCTAGCGGGTTGGCGTGAGTGGTAAGTACTCTCGCCCCTTAAACAAGTGGTTGGGGGTTCGATCCCCAGCCCTTGCGAATGGAGCAAATTCACAGGTCAGCTAGCTGTCTACCCCCTACATGGGACTTCAGAACAGCGAAGGATTAGTCCCATTTGACACGCGGATGAGATACCCTTGAGAAATAAAAAAAAATTGGTAAAATTAAAGGGTAAGATAAATCATAACTTTAAAACAAATTAATTTTTATCTGATATTAAAATCAGCAACTACAAATCTACATCCATGGTCTCCTGTTGCCACGCCTTCGAACAAAGAACAACTAAATTGTGATGGTAAAGCCTTAAAAAGCCTTCAAAGTCATCCTCTTGACTGACATATGGCCTTACAGGAGCAACTGTAAGTATTTTTGAACTACGTTTTTAATATGGTGTCATTTACCGGATGAACATTTCATATGCAAATACGAAATGTTCACCTACATATTAGTACTATAAAGCATTTATAAGCATATATAGAAGCATTTTTACATTGATAATTTGATATAGATATGGATTATTTCCTAGCTATATTCGCATGGGGAATGTACACACTTTATATAGTTGCCAAGTAATCATTTTGCTTAAAGAGAAAGTAAAGAAAACATTCCAATCAGGAAACCAACGCTCTTTACGAAAGTAGTTGAACATTGCTTCGAGAGTCAAATTGATTGCTTTTCGCTTCTTTCGATAGAGATTAGCTAAAATTGGATCTATAGACGTCTACCACTTAATTACGAGTTAAGTAGGCCCAGATATTTTTTTAAAAAAAAATAATTCAAATAGATTATAATCTTAAATATATTGTAGAATACAATAACATCAATCTTATAACTATCAAATCATAAATAGAATTTTCAACTCGGAAATTCAAAAACAAATACAAAAGATGTGTGTGTGTGCGCGTGCGTGTGGACTATCTTGATATTAAACATGCATGCACCTAGCTACCTAATCCAAATATATGTATAAAAAAATAGATTAAAATATTTAGTAAGCATGATGATGAGATATGGATCTATGATCATCTAAAATTAAAGACATTTAGTAATTAAAATAAGTAGCAGCAGATTAAATCCATATTCTCAACCAAAACAAGCATAATGCATGGATGAGAAATACGAATCACGATCACATTCTCTTCCTCCATAACATTAATCCTAATTACAATCCAAAGACTTAAACATATAATTAATAAGTATCGAGGTCCATTATCTCTAATGATGTGAAAGTAGTAACAGAAAGTGATGGAGAGAGATGAATAGAGGAAGAGAGAGAGAGGGAGAGATTGAGAGAGAGATCGGAACATGATGACATAAACCTAAGTCCTAACCATGGTTGGTGAGTGAGTGAGCAGTGAGTGACTGAGTGAAGAAACCATAAAGGGAATCAAAATACCTCCCTAGGGTTTCATGCAAAGTGGTTTTATGAGAACAACAAACATCCATTGATGTTGCTTCTCAAGATGATGATATGTACTACCAAAACCCTAAAAAGAAAAATCACTGTCCCTCCTAAGGATTAGTGAAAATTGGACCTAAACTCCCATAGTTCAGGCACAATGAATTTTTACAAGGAAATAATCTAAACAGATGTTAATTAGTACTGGTGATGAGAGATTAAAAATATTTTCCCTCTCCCTTACCCAAAGGGACGAGAAGAAACAAGAAGATGACTTATTGATTAGTTAAACTCTTTACCACCATGAAAATTGAAAATCAAAGTTGGTAAAGCATTTATAAAGACATGATCTTCATGACCTGACCTAATTATATATTATACTAATTGAAGTTTCTAGCCCTATATTAACCCTAAACCTTAGATGTTACCATACAAAAAACTTTGGACATCCATTGCCCATGATTGCTGAACCTTCCTCTTCATTCAAGAGGTGAGATTTAAGCAACATTTGGAGGGATTAATTTACTATTTTTTCTCTTAACTGTCCTAAATTGATTTCCTCTTTGATTACTGATCTTGATCATTTACAATTTCTATCCCCTTAAAAAACTTACACTCATTGGCCCTTTCCTGAGAACCAAACAAGCTTTTGCCCTAATTTCTATTCCCAACTTAAGCTATTTCCAACATAGCCTGAGCTGGTGATCCATGATGATGATGAATTTACATGTTCAGGTTCTTATCCCGAAGAACCCTAAATGACTGAGAAAAATATGCATGAGACTCTTCAAAATTTGAAGGAATTAACTTACAGTTTTAACTCCTATGGGGAGCTAACACTGTTTTGTGTGTGTGGGAAAAAAAGTCCATAAATGCCATTGATGGACCTTTTTTGGTGTGTCAGTGATGAAGGTGTGTGCGAGAGGGGGAAGAGAAGAAGGAGCACCATGGTTAGGCTAAAGGTTTTTTCTTGATGATGATGATAATGATGGAAACTTCAAAGAGAAGCGATTAAGTGATGATGAGAAGTTTCTGATGATAATGATGAGGGAATTATAGTAATATATTGATGATGAGTCTCTCTAACGATGAGGAATTGGAGGAGCTTGAAGAGCCATCTTCACGCCTGTGGCACAGCAAAACACACTGTCAAAGAAGTTAGTGTCTCATTTTAATCAAAGCTGCAAACAAAATTAAAGAAGTTACTGTCTCACTTTAATTAATTTGTAAGTATGGATCTGATTATCTAATTCACTCATGATTGGAAAAATAAAAATAATGTGTGGTGCTCGAGTATTCTCCTTAATTAACTTATAAGTTAAATAACCAATTTACAGATATTGAAGAGAAATTATAGTAAAGTATAATAAGTTAATTACTTATGATAAATGTTTGTTGGCTGTCTTAAAAATATCATCTCTATTTATTATAGTAGCTCCTAAATCTAGGAAATATTTGATTATCGATTATGATATTAATATTTAATGAATATATAGTGAAATTAATTGATACTCCCTCCGTTCCTAAATATAAGATCACTTTAGGGAGGAGAGCTTGTTCCTAAATATAAGATCACTTTCTAATTTGACTCAAATTTTCCTCAAATTACCTCTATACTCCCTTCACCAGAAAAATAGTGGTTTGAAGGTGAGAGGATATTTTTAAAACTTAGATGAGGGTATTTTGGAAATTTCATATAATCCTAACTCATTGGAATGTCTTCCTTAATCTCTCAAAATTTACTAAAGTGATCTTATATTTAGGAACGAGGGAGTATTCAGCAAAGTGGTTAGCAAATGCACACCTGATTGCAAAGCTGGAGAAGGTGCAAGAGACATAGGTGACCATAGTGCTGAGCATAACCACCGGCAGATGAAGTAATGGGAGAGTACTGAAAGAGATGTGGTGGGTAGTACACACATAACCCTGCCCGGAAGTGTAGCCACCGGTTACGCCGTTGCCACTCCCTTCTCCGAACTGCAAATACGGGTAGATGGCGGTGGCTGCCGCCGCGGCCGCACTGCTCATCATGCCTCCAGGTCCGGTTCCATACACTGGATACTGAGTTGCCCCTCCATACACACTATAGTAACCCTGCATACATTTTGTTGTTTACATCATAATATGTTAATTATATACTACCTTCGGTCCTAAATATAAGACTTAATTGACTTTTTTTAAGAGGTTAAGGTTGCGAAATAGACTATTAAATCATGACATATTTGATATATTTTTAGATTATACATTAGTTTATAGGTAAAATAAACTAATCTAAGGGAAAAATTAGGTAAATCAATTTATAATTAACTTATTTTGTTTTTTTATAGGATTTTCTAAAAAAAAATCAATTAGGTCTTATTTTTAGGACCAGAGGGAGTATATATTTTTCTAAAAGCTTAGATGAGATTATAAGATTTTCCAATTTTAAAAGTAAACTAACTATAATTTGTACATACCAAACTTGATATATGTTATAAAATGAAAAAAAAAAACTCTTGAAAATGAAACGTAACTATTTTTTTAAAACTAGTGGCACCGAACAATTTGTAAACAAAATAGTAGAACAAATATAGAATAATATATGTATGACAGCAAATTTGGGGGAATATAGCCAAACATTGGACCACATGACGGGAAAATGTGAGATGATTGAGGATTGTGAATATTGAAAAAAAAAACTAATTAAGGCACAGAACCCAACTTGGAATAAAAAAGATCAAAAGAAGGAAAGATGGACCACAAGCATGGCTGTTCATGTTTTAAGAAAAAGAGGTAAAAGAGAGTGGAAATAGTAAGAGAAGACACTAAGTTTATTTTTCCTTTTTTGATTGATTCTTATATAATTTGTTACTGTACTGAGTCAATCACTTTAGATGTTATTTAAACACAAACACTATTTGAGGTACAATAATGGAGTCTTGTGTAAGAATGGAAGGACAAGCATGTGTTGAAGCTTTCATGGGTAGATATTCTACCCATCGTGTATGTACGGGCCTTTACACTTAAAATTAATTTTATTGCACTCACAACCCCCCCCCCCCCAAAAAAAAAAACAAAAAACAAAAACAATCTAACTATTAGCATCATCCTCAAACGATTATATATGTGTGCGTGTAATTTTACTATTTTGTGAAACATTTATTATATAACTGGAGTTATTAATATAATATAATTTATTTTTGTAAAACATGTTTGAAATGAATCGAATTATTAATATAAGTAGAATGAGTACTCCTTAGTAAAATTGAGAGAGAAAAAATAAGTTAGTGTATTTTTTTTTATATAAAAAGAAAATAAGACTAAAAAAAAATACTAAGAACCAACTACATTCTTGAGAAAATGCACCGCATCAACTTTAGTTAGTGTATTTTTCTAATCTCTATATAAAATTGAGAGAAAAAAACATATTTATTATAAAAAATTGTTTCTGTTTTAACTAAATTGGGTAGTATGTTTCCACTCCCCTTCAAGAACCCCGAAAAAGGGCTAGATCATTCGGCATTGTTAGTGTATTGTTCTTAAGATCATTGAGACAATGGCTAGATCGTTCCCCTTTTGTAGTTCAGAACTTACCGATATACTCCCTCCGGTCTTAAATATAAGACCTAATTGACTTTTTTCTAGAAAATCCTTAAAAAAGCAAAATAAGTTAATTATAAATTGATTTACCTAATTTTTTCCCTTAAACTAGTTTATTTTACCTATAAACTAATGGATAATCTAAAAATATATTAAATATGTCATCATTTAATAACCTATTTCACAATCTTAATCTCTCCAAAAAAAAAGTCAATTAGGTCCTATACTTATGACCGGAGGTAGTAATATACTAGTAGATGAAATTATTTTATTTAATATTTTGAACTTTTACTATTATTTAAACATAAACATAGAGTTATAACTAAAATTTTCAAAACTGTAACAGAAAATATTTTTAAAACTGATTATTATTTTTTATATACAAATAAAAATAAATTTTATGCGAACTACCAATAAATTCAAATAATATGCGCAGTGCTCGCCCAGTGTGTGTGTATTAAGAACGAAGAGAGGATTAATTAATTACTCAACTTCAAAAACTAATATATATTCATTCCTATAAAAGTTGAACAAATTATCCTTTTGAAAAAATGTTTAAAATACATGCCTTTATTTTCAGGTGAAAACCATACGATTATTTATCATAAAATATCAAAACAATTTCTCATTTTCTCATGAGATTAAAAAGCAAACTATCATTATTCATAGCATTTATTTTCGACTAAGTTATATTGGGTTAAAATTAAACTAATACAATAAAGAAAATACATTGAGCGGTGCATGTTTAATTTATTTTTTGCAAGTCTTTAATTTGATTTTATTAGCAATCATTATTTGTTTTAAATTTATGTGCAGATAAAGTACTATACTCCGTAGTGTATTTCAATAAGCAAACATATTAATATGTTAAAAATGTATAAAAAAAAATGAGCCCGTTGAATGCATTTTACTTAGATCCAAATCTGTTGCCGCTGAAATGTTCGCATCAAAGAAATTTTTTTTAAGGTTGATTCAGTTTAAAGTTAGTGTCTGTTAAATTTGATTTGAAAAATTTATTCTTTAAACTTTTTTGACAAATTAAAGCCAAATTAAAGAAGAACAATTTCTGCATAATTCGTTGAAGATAATTAATTGAGTGAGAATTGAGGGGTACGAGTACGACTATTGTCTGGAACGTGGAGAAAAGAAAAACTAGTGATACAGTGAAAAGCGTTTTTGAAGAGAATTCAAAAGCGGTTGTGTTGTAAAAGGTGTGTTTTTAAAACGCATCCTAAGTTATAAAAAGCCATGTATAAATATAAGAAGCAGTCAAAAGCTAATATAAAGACATCATCATCATTATTAGGATGAAAGAAAAAGAAAATAAAGAGAAGGAAGTTAGATGGGTACAAACCGTAGGGTAAGTGTAATCTGGTGAGTATGGAGAGTACCTGAAATATTGTCATAAAAAGAATTAATACACAATAATTTCCTTATAATAGGTAATTAAGCGTATAAAATGAAGTTAATTTACAATAAAACGGACAAAATCAGACAGTTTAAGCGTTTAACTATCTGTCATATACAACAAGTACCCATTTCAAAGTAGTATTTCATTCTATTTCATATTGATGAGCTTGAATCACAAATGCTATTCCATAATACAGTACCCATTTAGCTACTATAGAGTACAAACGGATAGATGTGTTATTAAGTAAAATGTTGGGAGGGGGTACATCTGACTTATTATGTTAAGCTGCTAATAAACTCTGGAAGATGGTAGTTATAAATAATTTTGTGAAAAATAAATTAATTAGCAAAATAATAGGGTTTTTCATGGTGCAAGTGATTGAACTTGATGTTGAAGTTTCCATGTCACATTGATTGTAAATGATTTCATGCACCAAAGTTAGTCTACACTCATACACATGGGTATGTTCCCACTTTTCTTTGTCCTTGTGTGTGTGACAGAGAGGAGAGGGAAAGAAGAGAGAGAACAAAAGCTGTAACAATCATGTGGAGGGTTGATTCTATGGAAAGAAGAATACAGATATGAGCTAGCTAGCAATATATAGTAGCATGCTTGTGTTGGTGATAAAGCCTAACAAAGTAGTAATCATAACTATGTGTTGCTGTGTTGACTGTGGTTTCCTTGTGCTTCTATGGGTTGTCAATGCACGTGCCATCCCCCCCATCTCACTACCCTCACGTGATTACTCCCAAAGAAGACTCGCTTACCCAAAAAAAAAGGAAGAAGACGACTCAGAGAGGGAGAGAGAGAAGAGCGAGGGGGCATTAAGTACGTAGTGCCGTAGTGGCATGTATATATTAATTTGAGGCTATATTGTACATAAACCTCCATCACTTAGAAGTACAAATAGTTTAATAGGAGGTGCATACAACTCAAGATTGAAGGAGCTTATATTATATGCGCACGAAAATGAAGTTATACTAATGGGTAGAGGTGTTCGTGCATGTAAAGCATGGGATTGTGTAGTTACTTTTAAAGTTGAGAGTAATGTAATGTAGTTTGGCGTTGATTATGAAAAGAGAAATAAAAGTAATAAATAATTGATGCGTACCCATAAAGATTATAAGGAGTTCCTTGCTGGAGAGCATAATGAGGAAGTGTTGGTGCAGCTGCAGAAGGAAAAGTGGATCCTACTCCTCCAAATCCTGTCTGAAACGAACCCATCACCCTAAAGTTCCTGCCTCCTCCTCCTCCTGCATTTCATCAAAATTCAGTTCAGACTTTATTGCTTGTCAATTACTTTACTTCATTATATTAACAGTATATTCAGATCAAATTCACATCAATAGATAGAGTCCTATTATTCCTAAGATCATATAGAATTCAATATTTCTGGCAAAAAAAGAGAGTGCAATATACGTTGTTTTTTTTTAATAAATACAATATACGTTGTTCAACTGTGTGCATTAACATACAAATAAGCTTCAAAAAGCTAAGGGGGAAAGAAGAAAATGAGATATGTATGCGTAAAATTGTCTGAGTAAATTGATACACTCAAGTTTGTTCAACTGGGTTTGGTGATTCTTCAACCTTCAAATTGTAGTAAAGACAAAAGAAAATCAATGTATCAATTCTTATTTAAGAATGTATGCATGCCACAGACACCGACATGTAGTAGAAAACTAAAGTAATATGATTTAAATTTAATTTAATCATAAATATATATATCATTGACTTAAATTAACTTTTAAACTCAGAAGGAGATCAAAACAGCTGTAATAATGGTTGTATAGACGAAATACTTGTGCTAATGAGTTGGCAAATGAATGGAAGTGTACAATAAGTCAATAATATAGTGGGATTAGTTATGGAGTTGGATAAGAATCTTTATGAGGCAAGCGAATATGAAATGTCAGTTAGTGAAAATGGAGGGAACAGTAAATGAGAAGTGGAATAAATGCACATGCAGATAACACTGAATGGAACTTTCCACTCTGGAAAGAAAGGAATATTCATTCATAATTAAAACAAAATCATCAGTAATACATATATATGAAATATAACAGACAGCTTTGTGTCTGTCCTCCATTCTTACCACAAAATATTTTTGATAGCGATGATTTATCTACATTTTCAGATTTATATATTAGATCTATGTATTTGTTGCTTCATTCAAACACAACAAGCTATATATATATACCTAGGCGTGTGTGTGGTGAGAAAGAGGGGGGGAATATTCATTAAAACTGGTGAAGAAGAAAGAATGGAGTGAGAGAAGAATGAAAGCATGTTATAAACAGTGACAAACTGAATAAGAGGAATTTATGAAGCTTTTTGCCTCAGATCTTATCCATCATATCACACCCAGATACATATATGATGATCAGCGACAATAATAAGGAAAACCCATTTATGTATAGATATAGAAACATAGCTAGCTTAGGGGCAAACCATGCTTAGGGGTAGAGGGCTTGGATCTCTGGACACCCAAAGAAGCAAGATTGCAATTAGCCCTCCTTCCATCAATCACAGGAGCAGCATCCACACAAGCTCTCATGGCGGCTTCTGGCTCACGGAAAGTTACCTAAAATGGAAATATATAAATGTATACCCATATAGATCGACCTTCATCACAAGAAGATGATTGACAATAAAATCAAACTAAACAAGATGCATGGCTTATTCTTTTCTCATTGATCCCTGGCCTTATTAGTTAGCTAGGTGATGGATCATCTATCTATTATTAGTACTGTTGAAACAACTTGAGATCTAGTGGCCTGGCGGCTGTGTGTGTGTATATAGTTATAGTGATACATGTGATAATGATATAATGTGAAGTGTAAGGAGAAGAGTGAAAGCGTACAAAGCCATAGCCTTTAGATTTGCCAGTAGCCTTGTCAGTGATGACAACAGCTTCCAAGATGTCACCAAACTGCTCAAAGTATTTCTTCATGGTATCCTTGTGAGTCTCCCAGGCCAATCCTCCAACAAACACCTTTGTGTATGTTGTGTCTCCAAACTGCCCCGCCAAATTCCCCTGATGACTCATCATCTTCTTCTCTTCTTCAAACAATATTCCTTAGCTAGCTTAGCTTCTTCCTATTTAGTTAACCCTAGCTTAGTAGAAAACTACACCAAAAACACTGATAGCTAGATCTCCTTCTCCTTATTCTTCTAGTTGTTATCTGGTTGGTTATAGATGATGATGATGATGATATGGGTGAATGAATGAATGAGAATAGAGAACAAAGAGAGAGAGAAGGGGGGATTAGGTCAGAGATCAAAAAATAAAAGAGGGAAAGAGGGTTGGAGAGAGAGAAAATAAGGAGGGAAGGAGGAGAGTAAGAAAGCAAAAGGTGGTATGAGAGAGGGAAAATAAAGAGGAAAGGAGGGCCGACATGAATTATACACAACTCAGCCCCACCTGCCTTCCATTATTTCTATCCCCACTCTTTCCCCCACTTTCAGCCATAGCGAGTGATACACACGCGCGGATGATTGCCCCGTTCCCTCCCATAGAGCATGCCATCATGATACGTAGCTTGGGCCTTCATGTGGGGCTCCTCCCATCCCACGCGCATTCTCAATCTCTATCATAGGAAGGATCACAAGCATGCCATTAGCCTCATTAATTCCTTATTTATATCTTAATCTCCCATTTCATATAACAAAGAGGTTTGACTCATAATTATGTGGTTGTGAGTTCGAATCCCGCCGGTGAGGACCTTGTTGGTGGGTGATTTGTAAGTACCTCTATAAGCACTTTTGAGCCTAGAGGCCTGGGCAGGCCCTGATGACCTCCTGAGAGCCAATTAACCTAAACATTTTTGTATAAAAAAAGATTCAATATAAAAAAATCACAAATAGTTCCTTGGTATGGGAAGTAATCCCAACAATGTCCTCCAGTTGGGTTACATTGAAGTAATGAGGGAATTATGTGATATTAAATGACATGTCATTAGCAATTTCATTAATTTTCAATGCAATTCTCTGAGTTGTCAATGCAACATTTTAAAAACTTAGTTATCATTAACTCAAGGGCTAAAGTAGAAAAATGGACATGTAATTGTCATGAAGGTGCAAAATGACCATTTAATTTTTTGGAGTAAAACTGTTAATCGAATTTCAAAATTGGGGTAAAAATGGTCAGCACAATTAATTTTTTAACTTTTTTACGCAACATCTTTCACCTCTCACTAAAATATGTGGCAGATTTATGTATTTATTTGCAAAATGACTTGTGATGATACGGTAGAGATGATGAGTGAAAAAGTCAAAAAATTAACTGTGATGATCATTTTTGCCCCATTGTGAAATTCAATTGTCATTTTTGCTCCAAAAAATTTCATATCGTCATTTTTGCACTTTCGTGACAATTATGTGGTCATTTTTGCAATTTAACCTTTAACTCAATGAGTTGTCATTAACAAACCATTTAATATCAATAAGTCCCTTTTAATTTTAATATAATTGGACATTTGTTTGGGACTTGGTTGCAAATAAACTTTATTAAGGACTTAGTTCTGATTTTCCCTAATATTTTCTTGACCAAAACTACATAACATTTATTTAAAAGAAAGCCCAAAAGAACTCATTCACCCTTAACCAATTGTCTGGGGTTCGATCCCTGGCGTTGGGTATGGAGAAGCATTAAATCTCCCAGGCCAGCTGTCCCACCCTTTGAGGTGCCTACAAATCAGCGGGGGATTAGTCTCTCACTTGTCGAGTGAGGGGATACCTTGATCATGTATCAAAAGAAAGCCCAAAAGACTAATAGTCTAATACTTCAATAGCCTAAAATACAAATTCTAAAACTTATATTTTAATTACTTTGAATAGATGTAGTATTTATATAATTTTTAGTATTTCTTTATTTTCATATTGTTAAATTAATAATAGTTTAATTATTTTTAATAAGATGTTACGTTTGTATGGCTATTAAGATGCAATATATGTTTTTCATTCCTTTATTGAATTTCCAAATGGAATGAGTTGTAACAAAAATGCCCAAAAAAATAATCCTAAAACTGATTAACCATAAAACCAAACCGAAAAAAACTGTTCTTCTTGGTTTCAGTGTTTGGTTTTTTGGTTTTGGTTTCAATTTTGATTTTTTATGGTTTTCGATTTTTTTTGTTTGGAACCGAAAAACTGTTTACCATCCCTTTATTTAATATGTATATGATAGTTAGCCAACATATATTTAATAGATTTAGGTGATTAAACACACACCACCAACAATAAGCCTGATCCCCAAGATGAATTTAATTGTAAGGACCGCCAAGCATCACTGGTGCAGTAAATGTCTGGATGAATTGTTAATCACGAAGATCTTCAAGTGTTTTCTTATGCATTCCTCTATCCTTTTTTTTTTTTTTGTTAAACTTTGCCTATGTAAAACATAGTTGGTTTAATTTCAATTTTATTATGAGGGTTGTATAAGGCACTAGTCAACCAACACAACACTATCAAATTTTTGTGATTTTTGATCAACAAAGAGGAATAAAAACATTTGACAGAGAGTTAAGGGACACAAATAAATTTGTAGTTGTATGAGTATACTTTTGTTTTTTTATAAATAGAAGTAGATGTACTTTTTGATAAAAAAAACAAAGGAAAGTTGCTCTATATATATAGTTCGTATAATTTTCACTTATATCAAGTTGCTTATATCAAGTTTTTCCAATTCACCTATAAAATATTGCCACTTGTTGAGTTTTTGCACGTCAACAAGGAGGTGTTTGTGGTCTCGCAGTACTCAATCCAAAAACCAAATAATAAAGAAAACAATTATGAAACCTAAGTTTTCCACAGCCAAGAATAACAGAATAGGAATCGACATCGGTTTCTCAAAATCGGAATTGACCTTTTATCCACACTAGCACACTCATCTTCTTCATTCTCCAAAAACCAAATATGGCATCTTCTTCTCTTCTCTCTTAGCTTCACTAAAACCCCATAATCTCCACCACTCATTATACCATGGCCGCCTCTCAACCTCCGTAACCGCTCCTCACAGTTTCACCAACCATAAACTCTCTCCGTCTTTCCATTATCACTCCCTCTTACCTTCTTCTTCCTCCTCTCTCTTCCTCATGCACTGAATCCAAAATTCATCCCTCACCCATCATTGTCTCCTGAATGAGATGGTGGAGCAATGAAGGCGGGGAGAGAGAGAGGGGGGTCACATTAATCACCCATCACCATTAGTTTATCACCGTTTCCGTTTTTTTCTTTTTTACCTTATTTGATTATTTCCTTTTTCTGAATCTTTTATGTTTTGAGATTTGTGAGACAACAAACACCTCCTTGTTGACGTGGAAAAATTGAACAAGCGACAATATCTTATAGGTGAACTTGACAAACTTGATATAAGCAACTTGATATAAGTTTTTTCCATTTTTTTATCTAATGAGAAAATGGCATTAATCAGATAAAAGGTTCTATAACAAATCAATAGAAATATAACTAAAATCAAAACACTAAATTAAACCTACTTAATGAGGTAAGATATCTATTGCACGAATATGATTGAGATTTTATGGATGTTAAGAGATCCTGTTTTATACTGGAAAGGATTAGTGTGTACATTTAATTCCCTAATTCCGCACAAGGTTTCATTTTGATCACTAAATTTTATAAGCGTCTTTTTCATTCATCTAGGTACCATAATGTCCATAACAAAAAATGTTAAAATTGAGATTTTGAATTGAAAATATCAGGGTAAAATGACTAAAAATGTCTTTATATATAAAAGTTAAAGGATCAATATCAAAACATTATGTAAATTTGAAGGAATGAACAAATGTACAACTTATTGAAAAGTATATTGAAGATTCTCAAAATATATTTTCATGACTATATTTGTTTGTAAACTATATGAGTAGTTCTCTAAATACGTATCTACCTTGACTTCTCAATTAACTGTGTCATTAACTATTTTTCATCTCATTTCTTTTTTTATCCATGATCAAGGTATCCCCTCACTCGACAAGTGAGAGACTAATCCCCGCTGATTTGTAGGCACCTCAAAGGGTGAGACAGCTGGCCTGGGAGATTTAATGTTTCTCCATACCCAACGTCAGGGATCGAACCCCAGACAATTGGTTAAGGGTGAATGAGTCCTTGTCACTCAACCACACACCCAAGGTTTTTCATCTCATTTCTTATTGATTGTCATTTGATTTTTTTTTCAATTTTATTATCACCTAATATAATTGACCCCAGGTGAGTCTGTATTACTAACAACTTGCAAATTATTCTTTCTATCTTTTGTCATGAAATTATCTCTAAAATATTTTAATTCTCCCATTTATAAATTTCCGTATATTATTATCACATATAAAAATACAAATATTTTATAAAGCGTCCTAAATGCCCTCAATTAAATAAAAACTAAAATAATGTTTTCAATTTGACATTGTTGCAAACCACTAAAAAGAGAATTATGTTGTGCTTATGGTAGGCTCCTCATATTCCTTATACCATGAATGTCTTTAATAAGTATAAAGTTAAAAGTTTTTTAATTTTAAAATAAATATTATAATGAGTTAAAATATCCTATTTAATTGTGTAAATATATGCTTATATATGTAGGGGTACATATTATTTTAATAGTTCCGACTCAATATTAGGAGAAAATAAACATGTACTCCCTCCGGTCCTAATTATAAGTCGTCTTTGACTTTTTTGGAAAATCCTAAATAAGCAAAATAAGTCAATCATAAATTGATTTAACTAATTTTTTCTCTTAAACTAGTTTATTTAACCTATAAACTAATGACTAATATAAAAATTTATCAAATATGTCATAATTTAATAACATATTTTGTAACCTTAACATCTCCAAAAAAAGTCAAAGACGACTTTTAATTAGGACCGGAGGAAGTAGCTCTCAATAAAACTTTTACGTTAAAGGGTCAACCCAATTGTGTCTCCACTTAATGAGGGTGCTGAGGAAGAGAATATAGTAGGCAGTCTTACTCATGTTTTTATGTATAGAGACTTATTTGAACTCACGACCTCATATCTCATAGAAAACAAGCTTACCGTTGAGTCAAACCGGTCATTCATAAAACTGTTATGGTATTGAACCAAAATAATGGCAGAACCATGCAGATTAGAGTAATAAATAATAATTAATCAAAGCCTATACAAATTCAATTATATTAATGTTTACACCAATAATTTTCACCTGTATATCTACCCAAAATATATCACCAACAACCCACAATAAAAACCTTAATTTAGAAAGACTATCGTGATTGGCAAACTTTGGACAAATTCATGTCTATTTTATTCATTGAAAGTATGCGAATTTCCAAATTTTCAAATATTTCTATTTTCTTTTGGTAATAGAGCAATTGGGTTGAAGCATATAATGATTTCTCTCCTTTAGCTCAGAGTGGGTCTGGTCCCTCCTTTGGTACATGAATTGATGAGGGTCTGCTATAAAAAGTTACAACTTCTAAGAATACAATTTCCTTATTTTAATGGAGAAATGATGAAATTTAAGAAATAGCTATAGAAATCAATCTAGAAAATATTCTCTGCATTGTTTTAAAACCATATTGATAGCAAAACACCACATTAAATGCTATTCATATTATTCGCAAAGAACTACTTGTAGGTTGAAAAAAAGGGTAAATAATTATTAGTAAATATTCACAAGTTATCGTCAGTGCGGGTTCTAGTAAGTATAATGTATGCATATTATTTTTGTCCAAAAAAAATGTATGCATATTATATTAATTAATAATATATTATTTTGAAATTATATTTTTTTTTTAAAATAGTAGAAATAGATTATGAAAAAAATTTATGTGTAGAGGGTCCAGTTTTCCAGTGATTAGATGACACCTAGAGCTTTTTTACACAAAAGCATAAACTCTGTTAATTAAGGGGAATCTCCGTTCACGGTTATCTTCATATAATTTCTGCTCCTGATGAAGGCAATTGTAGTTGAAGGCCCCTTTCTTCTACAAATTCAACAAGCTATCAAGTCCATTGCCCATTGAAGCCACAAATTCATGAAGAAGGCATGCGATATAGACAGAGGGGAGTACCTTTAATTTCTACTACCAATGGAGATGAAGAGGGAACTCCAATAGTTGCCACCGTAAATTCTTTGCGGCAAAAAAGTGTGGCAATTCCGTCCTATAACTAATTAACGACACAAATCGTGAATAGAAATTATCTATTGATTAGACCTAATTTTATATAGTTAAACATGTGTAAATGTGTTTAATTAGTGTGATTTAATTGTCATATTTTTTCATTATTGGGGATTACTCATGTGCATGCTATTGTGAAGAAATTAATTAATATTTGCTTAATTACTTGCACTTTAAGTAATTAGGGATATTTTGGTCATTTTCACTTTCTACTTCATTTTTATATGTAGGGAGGTCCCAAGTGGGCCCCACATACCTCAAGAGGAGCTTGGAGGGCAAGGAGAAGCATGAGATTAAAGGCAAAGGCGAAAGGACAAATAATGCGTCTTTTGTCCAAAAAGAAGGAAAATGCCCCTTACCAAAAGAGGCAATTGGGAGCCAAATTTGAATTTCAAGTCCAAAAGCCACATAAAGGGCATCTTTGGAAAGGCAATGAAAAGGAGAAAAAGGAGGGAGCTTTGGTGGATGAATCTACCCAAATTGGAGCCTCAATCACCCACTTATATTTTACTTTCTCATTTTGTCCCTCCTCTCACATTACACTTCCATTTCACTTTCCTTCACATTTTCTCCCACAATTTTGGCCATACACCTCCATAAACCCACATTCACATGTCATTTAGGGTGAATTAGCATTTCATTTGGGAGCTAATCCCAAAGTTAATCACCATATATAAATCCTAAACTCATTTTCATCTCTCATTCCTTCAACATTTTTCTCTCACTTCCAAACATTTTCTCTCTTCTTCTCTCCTCCATATCCAACCTAAACCCTAACTTTCCTCTATGAAAATGACCTCCATTCCACACATCCTTCTCCTCTTCATCTACATTATGTGTGGCTAGGCATCCTTGACTTCCTTCTCCTTGTGAAAATGCACTAGAAGATGAACAACAAATCGGCCTCTATGTGTTTGTGAAGATCTTGTGTAGGTTTGCAAGTTGATGTAACTTTTACCTAGTTTTCACTTTGATCTAAGGCTAACTAGGTTAGGAATACTTGTAGATTGAGTTTCCTACTTCAATTTAGTTTGCAAACCTCTCATTTTGTACTTTTCATATGAGAACCTATGGTATAATTTTGTGTAGTTTCATTGAACATGTGTAGCGAATTGTTTATGCATGTTTGATGAAGTGAATGACATATATAGGTACTAGATTTAGTCCTACTTTGCCTAGGTATATGAGAAGTATGAAATGAGCTTTTGATTTGATTATCTTAGTTAAATTCTTTTAGGTTACTTTTAGATTTAAGTGATTCAAAGAATTTAGCTAAGATATATCAAACTTTCTCAAACACATAAGGTCTAAATCATCCTAAGTGCATAAGTAACTTGGAAAGGGAGGTAATTTCATATTGATTTCTCCTCACTTTTAATTCGGTCAACTTGTTATTTTTAGTGTTAATTGTAGTTGTTAGTAAAAATCAACTCTCATCCTTGTGTTGTTAATTTGCGTGGCTTTGAACTTAGGTTTTGCAAGATATTGAACTAGAATTGAGAGATAGAACCTTACTCATCACTTTACAAAAGTGAGTTTGAGTATTGTACTTATTTGCTTAACCTTTTTAGGGCGACAATTAAGGTTAATCATCTATCAGACTTTAACATTGTTTATGGTTGGAGGAACTGGTTGCAAGTAACTGGATGGATATAAGTATGATCCATAAATTATTTATATTTTTGAAGATCTTAAAATTTTTCTTACTTTCCCTTATAGTTTTAACAAAGTATGAAAAGTTTCATTTTTTTAAGGATTGTAAATATTTTCAAAAATTATAATTTTATAAAGTTCGAAAGAAAGACTATAGAAATTAAATATGTATTTCAAATTTGTGCTTATGTAAGTTTAAAAAATATAAATAAAATTTAGGAAAATTAGGGAAGGATTTAGGGAAGATAAATATATATACTTAATTTATTATAGTAAAGATACGTGTTAATTTTGTTGAGATGAAATTTTTTTATAAATAATCTGATTACCATTTTCCTTATTTTCACCCTCATTTAACTATTGTTGATGGCTAATAATCAAAGTATTTTGAAAAAATATTTAAAAAATTATTTAATTTTAGAGCTATAGTTGGTCTTATATCAAAGGCCTAATGAGGTAATGTTTATTTTAGTTTAAGAAATTTGAAACAAAATTTATTTACTATTTTAATTCATTTTCCCAGTAAACTTCGCTGGAACAAATTAAATTTCATAATTCCTTTATTTGTATGTTACAAATCAATTTTCACATTCCAAAAAGAGAACAATAAATCAGTATGGGGTCCAGTGAGAAAAGGAAAGAAATTAATCTAAAATTTTCATCTACTACAAGAAAATAAGTTTGTTGTCGCGCCCCAAGTAAAATGAAGTGAGTCATTTATGTGCTTGGGGACACTCTTATATGGTGCGTTAATTACAGATTTTTTAGGTTTTTTTGTTAAATGTAAGAACGTGTGGACCAATCATAAACTTGTTGTGTGTTAAAAATATATAACTCCCTCCTGTCCCTAATGTAAGAGCCCAAAATTTGAATGGTTTTGGTCCCTAATGTAAGAGTTCACCTCATATTCTCTCTTCATTTAATGCATTTTTTCCTACTTTACCCCTAACTCTCTTTCATATTTATTAATGCTTATGTATTTCTCTCTCTTAAAAGTACCATAATAACTATGGGCAATTTTGGAAAAGAAGCATTAACTCCAGACACCCAACTAATATTCACATGTTTTCTTAAGAAGCGTTTTTTTGACGGCTAGCTCTTACATTAGGGACCGGAGGGAGTATATAATAGATAGATAGATTTTTAAAGGTCATGTTGTCTTCAATGAATACTTATTTTATTGGAATGATATAGAAATATATGTACATTTAGTCTCTTCGTTTTAAATTATTTGAAAATATGTACATTCAGTACAAATTTTACTTGAATCATTTGAATTCTATTAATCTATTATTCATCCTCAGGATGTCCAAAATCATTAAAGATAAAAACAGGATATTCTTCTATAAATCCCCTCAATGTGCATCTCCGTTTTACTAAGCTAAGTCCGTCCACTTTGAATTGATATCAGATATAGTGATTTTTATAGTTCCTTATCGCTTCATATCTTCATATTCATTATTCATAATGACTATTTAAATGGTCCTACATTTGAGGACATGTCTGAGGAAGAAAAACAATTAAGGTGAAAGTTAATAAAAGGTTGGTGCCCAATCTTTGTTCAGGATTATTAGATGTTATTATTAGATATGTATAATTAAGTGTCTCATTTAATTATTGTACAAAACTTATATTAAAAAAAGTCTTTCAATGCATGTGTCGCGCATAATGTTTACTTTGTTGCGTTTTTATTACGTGACAAACTATTTAAACAACCAAAGAAATGAAAAAATAAATACATAAATATGTTTGTCGCGAGTAAATATTCCCTAAACGTGACAACAATAAAAAACATAATATTCCTGTAATAAAAAAAACATAATATTCCCCACACTGTTTGTCGCGTTTGGGAAAAGTAACCGCGACAAACTCAATTTTTTTGTCACTCTGCTTCATGAGTGACAAGACTGACGCGACTAGCGTCCATTTTTCTTGTAGTGTTAGTTTAGTATATACTTAAATGGGTAATGGACCTAATCTGCCCCCCAAGTAACCACCAATGAGCGCTGAGCACCCTGAACTAACAACAGGCCCGTATCTGGACTCCAAGTAACCAAGGTGGTTAAAAACTACCCCGGTTGGACGGTCAATAACGTTTGACCGTTACTATGCCTATGTGGCTGCCACACGAGCACCTGCTTTGCCACCTCTGCTTGCCACGTTCGTATTTTAAATGGACCTAATCTGCCCTCCAAGTAACCACCCAGGAGCATTGAGCACCCTGAACTAACAACAGGCTCATATCTGCACTCAAAGTAACGAATGTGCTTAAAAACTACCCCGGGTGGACGGTCAATGACGTTTGACCGTTACTATGCCTATGTGGCCGCCACGTGAAGGCCTATTTGCGCCTTGTCATCCCCACTTAAGATATGTTCATGTGGGTTCCACCTATAATAATAATCAATTTCTTTCTCCCTCTTCATCACCATCACCACAGGCCCCCCAACACCCACCACCCCCACCCACGCCACCCCCTCACCTCCACTGCCCCCCACCCACGCCACCTCTGCTTGACACGTTTGAGGGGGTGGCGTGGATGGGGGTGGTGGGTGTTGGGGGCTGTGGTGATGGTGATGAAGAGAGAGAGAGAAAAATTGTTTATTATTATAGATGGGACTCACATGAACATATCTTACGTGACGATGACAAGGCGCCGGGTGGCAAAACAGGCCTTCACGTGGCAGCGACATAGGCATAGTAACGGTCAAACGTCATTGATCGTCCGCCCGGGGTAGTTTTTAAACACATTGGTTACTTTGAGTGCAGATATGAGCCTGTTGTTAGTTCAGGGTGCTCAGTGCTCCTGAGTGGTTACTTGGAGGGCAAATTAGGTCCATTTAAAATACACACGTGGCAAAGCAGGTGCTCGAGTGGCAGCCACATAGGCATAGTAACGGTCAAACGTTGTTGACCGTCAAACCGGGGTAGTTTTTAACCACCTTGGTTACTTGGAGTCCAGATACGGGCCTGTTGTTAGTTCAGGGTGCTCAGTGCTCCTTGGTGGTTACTTGAGGGGCAGATTAGGTCCATTACCCTACTTAAATTAATGGTTGTCGACGGTCAAATGAAATAAATTTTATAATTTTAATGGCTCGTTTTAAGAGAACCATGAAATAAGGTAGCGTCATTTTTGGAAAATTGACATTGTATATGGAAAAGTGACTTTCACAGACAGTGTAGATGTTGAAAAACGAAAAGCTTTGTAATAGTGAGTGGTTCTGAGATTTATAGAACTCCCTTATTGTACATGATTTCGATTTCGATCTACCTGGACAAGTGATCAAAAGCTTGGAGCCAGACAGAGTACAATGATGAAGCGTGATATATATTAGAAAGTTTTGGATTGGTGTTTATAGTATGAGCGAAGAGAAAGAGTATTGAGAGTTATGTTCAAATTGTTTCGGCAAAAAATATTGTGTTTGTTAACTTGTGTGGGAATTCAATAATACGCATATAGCCTAGTAATTACTGCTTAATTCCTTCAATAATTTCAACCGTATTTACCAAATGTGCCACTACGCCCATTTCTCCCTTCTTTTGGCCGAGATTCCTAGTATTTATTTATACATAAAGTTTGGCCCGCATATTACTAAATTATATTTAATTATTAAAATAAATATATATTTTTGTGAATACATCTATATATATCTATATGTGTGTGTGTGTATAACCAACCATATGATTTCTACCTTCTAACTGCACTAAGTTGCTTATTATTTTAACACAATAAATGTGGGTGTCATTGATACTTGCTTGACACGATATATATATTGAAAGGAAAAAAAATAATGTCACGTATAAATAATTGTCATCATAATCTTTTAAATTTGAGAATATATATTCTTAGAAGTGTTATATTTTAGATAACTCCCAAATTATTTGTCTTGTTTACAATTTGCATATAATAAATAACTTCAACGATTTACCTGCACATACATAACTCAATTTTTATGGAGCTATAGAAAAATAAAGTTTAAGAAGCATAAGTTTGATGATTTGAGGTCACCTATACTTTCGGCTAATTAGAGATTTAATTTGTATCTAGAGTTTTAAATATTAGGGATGTTCTTTTTTTTATATACATATTATTAGGAGTGTTCTTTACATTGGTACGATAACATTGAACTATTTTTAATTCTGTATATAAGAAATTAAAATAATTGAACTTATTTTATTCATTTCTAAAAATTACGCTTGTATAATCCAAAAAATCTGGACATTACTGATAATTATTCGGTTAGAAGCGACAATTGCGATATTTGAAAAATGCGTGCCACCATAAATAAATATTCGTAGATAGATCATGATTAATGAACATCATCATCATCATCAGCCTCTTCTTGTGAGATAGTAGTAGCATTTTAAGGTTTTGTAAATCATTTTTGGCGTTCCTGATAAAAAAATAAATCATTTTTGGCGCTAAATAATTTGAGAGAGACCCGTATGTTGCCGCGCGTGCATATCACGTGCGTCCGACAAACTATGGTGGAAGACAAGGCAAATAAACTGAATGGCAATTAGGTAATAAGACCCCACAGACGAGGGCAAAATAATACACTCACATCATGATTCTAGGTTTTTAACTTATTGTGAGATTCCCTCGTATTTTTTATTGCAATGGGTTATTTTGGTTTATGAACTCTTGTAGATAGAAAAAAGAAGAATTAATATTGTGATATTTATTAAAAGGACCATTTCCTTCAATCATAAAAATAAGAGTTAATTGTTTTTTAGATAAGTTAAAGAAGATGAATTTATTACTTAATCTTTTTTAGGTCAATAAATATACTTTGTAATCATAACTTATTTAATTATAAGTTATATCTTATATGTTTTTTTTATACAAGCTATATCTTATATGTTAAATAAACAAGTTTAAAGAAACATTTAAGAAAATTAATTTTTAAATAATATATTTAATTTTCTTAGAATTCTCTTATCTCAATTCAAGTCATACATTTATGAGCGAAATTAGTACTCCATTAAACTTATATGTATACATTGAGAATAGTGATATGACTACATAAAAAACACATTAACCTATATATACAATGAGTGTGTTTGGTTGAGCTTATTTTTCAAAATAAGCTGACTTATTTTGAATAAGCCAGCTTATTTTGGGTGTGTGACTTTTTTTATGTTTGGTTGGACTTATTTTTCACTCAGCTTATTTGAAATAAGCCAGCTTATTTTTAAGCCACACAAGGTAGCTTATTTCTTAAAATAAGTCAGCTTATTTTTCAACATGACTTAAAAATAAGCTAGTTTAAAAATAAGTCTCTTTTAAACAAAAAGTCATCCAAACATGTTTATAAGTCAAATTAGAAAATAAGCCACTTTTCCAAAGTTCATCCAAACATAAAAATAAGTCAACCTAGAGTTTATAAAAATAAGTCACCTTAAAAATAAGCCACATTTCCATAAGTCGAACCAAACATAAAAATAAATATTCTACGATACTATAATAACCAGATGTTATTGTGCGGATATGATCGATGTGTTGTTATTTTTAACTGGTTGTTTTATATTTAACCAGGGAGCCCATAGTTTAGTTGTCAAAGGATTATACTAATTATATTTAAGTTGGTTGTGACTTAACGTGCTAGATCCAAAACCCGCCTAATTGTTTCTGTCTACGTTTTTTGCGTTTCTATTCTAAAGCTTAACGATATTTTTCTCTCTTTGAAATAAGTGATCTCATTATAGGAACTCTTTTTTCGTTTATCTATCAATATCTTGATGCTAATAGCAATAGACTGCTTAATCATGAATACAAAAATATATTCTCAATGTTTGAACGTAATGCGATTGGCTCATGTCCACCTTTATCATTCTTTATAATGCATGATAATTTAGTGGACACTTTGGAAAGAATTATCATTCTGCTAAATCATTTATGGATGCTCAAGAGTACTAATGTTCATAGGGGATCTCATACTTGTTTAGCCTCTCGTGTGAATCAATTGTTCACCATACCATATCTTTTGATTATGTCATTTGCAATAGTAAAAAGTTCTCATGAGTGGAACTTAACATGGAAGTGGCCTAGACCTCAAAGAACTAGAACCTTTTTGTGGATGGCCTTGAACCATAAACTATTAACAAATAAACATTGTAAGATTTCATGGGCATATGAGTTCAAGCATAATCTGTCATAAGCACTTGATGAGGACCTTGACCATATACTTCGACATTGCCACTTAGCGAAGAAATGTTGGAATTTTGTAGTTCTACTACATATTTGAAGCAAATTCTACACTGGTTCAGTTCAAGAATGAATGGAAGCTAATATGACTACTTGCATGATGCAGAAGGATAAAGGATTAGAAAGGGTATAACTGCACTAGTAACTCGTGATGGAGAATTATTTCTGACCCACTCTATTGGAGAATATGGGATGTAAGAAATCGCAGGCTCTTTGCACGTGAGAAGACACATGCAATTAGATTAGTTAATGAAGTGCGCATGCTAAATAAAACTCTTCTACCACCTAACTAATGTAGATTGTTTCTGATCTTCTAATCCTCCTTCAATTTTTGAGCATCTTGTAAATTATTGTATATAATAAAATACACTTTTCCACTCAAAAAGAAAGTTCTTATATGAGTTCTTCCTCAACTTCGACTGCACCTATTTCCCTTAGTCTTTTTATACGACTAAATTATTGGAGGGTCGTCTACTACAGATTTAAGGACCAAGCAGGCTTAGGATGCAATATGGTAGTTTTCTGAACTGCTCATCTGATTCAAGCATTATTCACATGGAAGAAGGATGCGAGTAAAGCATCAAGTTTTCAGTTGATATGTTTAAGGGCAAGTCTTCAATGGTTTCATTCTAGCAACTTAGACATTTCTCAAGTATCTTTATCTATCTGCTCATCTTACTCGGTGATCAATCTTTAACAAGGGTGACAAATGACTTCATAGCTATATATGGACATTCAAATGATGTTGGGAGCATTGAAAGAAATTAGAATGTCTGTAATTTGACGGGGCATATTGTCATTGTTTCTTCATAGTTTTAATTTCTTTCTGCTTTTCCTTTTCATATTTTAATTTAGTACAGTAGTTTCTTATTTATGAACATTCAAACGTGTTAATGATAATTGTCCATTATCCCGGAAAAAAACACAATGCGATCAATCTCTCAGTTTTTCCATATCTAATAATGGTAATGGTAATATTAATGGGCTGTTAAATTTTATACCATAATCAACAAGACTCAGTGCTTTCATTGTATCCTGTTTTTTACACACACATATTTGAATAACACTTTATACAAGAATAATACAGTACTAGCTAATAACATAAAATTTACCCACTCTCTTTCAGCATTTTTTATTTCCCCTGTAAAAGGTGGAGGTTGATAAGAATATAAAAGTTCACAGGCATCCCATAAGACAATTTAACTAATCGACACAATTAAAACCCTTTCAATGACTTTATAATATAACTCTACTCTCCATTCCCAGTGGAAACCACTTCCTAGGAATTTATATATTTTTTATATGTTTTATTTTTTGTTTTCGGTAAAATAGAAGTGTTATCTATAATTAATCTCAATCAAAGTCAAGCTCAATAGTATTTATTTAAATGTCATGAAAATAAAATAAAAATAAAATGTTAAGTAAAAGGGGTTTGCCTCGCTCATAGTCCAATCCAATATAACTAGCCTAGTAACCTCTATGTATCATGTGGTTGCTCATTTATTTGGAGAAGAAGCAAATTATGGAAAATAAATTGGTGGGGGTGCAGGGAAAAGATTGGGAGGGGGGAGAAGCAGGGGATGACAGCTCGAGAAGAAGAAAAAAGGGGAAAGGATAGGATGGCAGAAGGAGGCAGCTGTCTCCAACACAGTTTGACCAAAGAAAGTGAGTTTCAGCCACCCAAATGGCCAAATCCAACCCCCACTCTCACTCCTTATCTATCACACAAAAATAATACAGTGATAAAATAAAAGATTAAAAAATTTAAGAAAATAAAGCAAAAAGTCACATAGAAGAATGCGAGCAGTGTGGCCTGTCAAGGGGTCCACTTCCAGCTCACTTGAGAATACAATGTTTTCCCTTCATGTTTAATTAGGCTTTCCATGGCCAATGGAAAGAAAAACAATAGGCTATCTTTGAAGAATGCTTCCATTTTGCGTTCTCTCTTCTTTATTTCCAATTAGTAACTAATTTTGCTAAGAAAGAATAGAGTCATAGTGTTGATGACTAAATTAATGTTATAAAACTTCCGGTCCAACATCCGTCACCCGCGGGCGGCAAAGGGCAATAGCGTTGATGCCTTTATGGTGGATGGATGATGGCTTCAAACCCTTAAATGTCGGATAAATTAGAGTTTCTCTATTTTTAAAAACAAAAAACAAGATTTTTTTGGATTAATACAGCATTTAGTTTTGAAGGTTTCCGTCAATTTTTAATTGACTCTTTAATTTTAAAATTGTTAATTTTGATTTTTGAACTTTCTGCATATTTAGTCTTAATCCTTAAACGTTAAAATTGATCTTTTTGATCTCGAATTTTCAATAACTTTTAGTCTTGATTCTTGAAATTTTTATCTAGTATTAAAAATTCAATGACCAACAAAAATATCACAAAGTTCAGAGTCCAAATCATCGATCTAAAATTTAGGGATCCAGACTAAAATTAACTGAAAATATTTAGTGTCAAAATACTGTTTTTGAAGTTCATGAATAAAAACCATATTTGATTGAAAGTTTAAAAACTAAAAGCAATATGAACCCACTTTTTTTAATAGTTAGTTTTTTTATGTTATTAAAATTATGTTGATATTTTATAAAAAAACACGACTAAAAACAAGTTACTTTTTTTACCTGTACAAAAGGCAAGTTACTTAATGAGTTAGTATTTTGTTTAAGTTTTCCAAATAAAAAAAGTTGTTCTATCTAGTAAATAAACAAGTCCGATATTCTTGAGAATTATTTTCCCTCATTTTATAACTTATTTTTCTTTTTTGCCAACATATTTTCTAGCATTGCTTTTATTTTCATTCATTTAAACATTCTAGTTCGAGACTATTAGTTTTCGACGCATCAACGGTGTCAAGCCCAAGAGCACTATGGTCCTTTGAAAAGTGATAGACCTCTAAAATAGCCCAATTCACATTGATTTAGTCTCACAATAGAAACGGCAGAAATTTTAAGGCCCATATTTATGTAAGACTAGGCCCAAAGTGAGCTACATGCTCTATTATGAGAGGATGGGATTGGGAGAGATAACGAGGTGCCAAAATAGAAAATAGAAACAGGCCTATGAAAGCAGCGGCAAGCACCACTGCACGAGCAACAAAGACTCTTGCTATTTTCTGGCGCGAAAAAAAAAAGACTCTTGCTATTTTAATTATTTTGATCAACTTAGTTTCACTAGATAATTATACACGCTATTTTGTGTACTTTGGGAAAAAGTATGCTACTAATGACCTAGAAAATATCATTCACTATCAATTTTACATTTTATATCAATATGAATTGATATATTGATTTGAGAGCATTCAAATTTTAATGGATTATTTGTTAAGAATTTAATAGCGGAACAGCTGTTTACTTAAATTACTAAATGAGTAGGGTATAATAGGAGGGACAAGTCTCTCACACTAAAGATTTCATTTATAAATTTAATCGGTTAAAAAATCTGGTATGAACAATTAAGATTGTAGACTATTATAAATTTAGATTTTATTTTTTATTTCATTTGTAAATTGTTCAGACCAAATTTTGACCGATTTAGTTTTTCTATGAAATTTTTAATTATTATGATTCTTTTTATTTTCATAAAAATTATAAATATGGGCCAATGGTGGATGGAAGAAAAGGAGGACAGTGGAGTGGAAGGGAGTGGCAAAAAAGAGAGGCCACTCCCAAAGTTGTATGCCTATTAATACGGGCGTGTGGCTCGGTTTCTTTGTGTATTGACTGAGAGAGAGACAATTAACCCAGCCAGATTAATATGATGAAGGTAATTTTAAAGGTCAATTTAATTTTTAATATAAAATATATTTCTAATTGTTGATAACTTTTCTTCAAATTATATCTAGTAAAGCTTCTAAATAACAAATAAGGAAGAGAAGGAGGATGGAAGTAAGGATAGAAGGTTAGAGTGTTTTGGTAATATCAATTGATTTTAATTAACTTAACTAATATAATTAATATAATAGAATTAAATAAATACATCTTATATTTGAGAGTTGAGGGAGTATTACAATATAGGCCTTCCTCAATATGAATTCTAAATTAGAATTTTGTTGACCATAGTCTGAATCGAAATTTAATGTAGTTTAAAGAAATTATGGATTCAAACAACTTCTTGATTATTTATTAGTCTATTCTTGTTTACATTCCATCAAAACCTGAAATTCAGGTTTTGAATATTATTCTATTGGAGCATTTAAACTAACATGTGCTGTGCTCTGTCTCATGAAGTTATTGTAGGCATACCTACCACACACACAATATGGTTATTCTGATAGGAGAAATAATATTAATCCAAAATAGAGAGAGGAGAAATAATACTACCTCCGGTCCTAAATATAAGACCTAATTGACTTTTTTTGGAGAGGTTATGGTTGTGAAATAGGCTATTAAATCATGACATTTTTTATATATTTTTAGATTATACATTAATTTATAGGTAAAATAAACTAGTCTAAGGAAAAAAATTAGGTCAATCAATTTATAATTAACTTATTTTGCTTTTTTATAGGATTTTCTAAAAAAGTCAATTAGGTCTTATATTTAGGACCGGAGGGAGTATATATATATTTTTTTTGTTTTTTACGGAGGGAGTATATTGATATTAATAATATCTAAATTTAATAAAGAATCTATTTTTTTTTCAATTTTGTGCAGATAAAGAAGGCACGAGAGAGGAAGTTCTATTGTTCACGCATAAAGAAAGGAAGTTCTTTCTTTTAATACACCTTTATCTGTTGAAACATGAAAACTGCATGATTGAACTGCCAATATTTTTGAAGCAATACAAACATACCATTCCTATACTTCAAATTAATCACACAACCCCAAAGTTGACTTGTTGGGATCATCATAAATGCAGAAATTTAACCTTTTCCATTCAATCTTTCCATGATCCTGCGTTCAGACGTACCATTTCCTGGTAATATGCAATATTTTTTCGTTAGTAATAATCAAATTCATGATTCTGAGCATTTTATCCTTATGTATATTTTATCTATTGTGGTTATTTATTTTTGAAGTTAAACCTTTCAAACATGTATAGTTTGATTTCTTTTAATGATACCAACTGATTTTGGGAAGCAAATTAACTGAGTCTCACTTATAAGATTGGTTTTATTAGTTGATGGAATTCTTTATGAATAGTATTTCTTCTCAACCATCAACACTATTCTTCATGGAGTGGTCCCTATAACGCATTTAGTTTCCTTCTTTGAAGATAATTCTTTTGTTCTTCCTTTCTTTCTAATTTTAGTAAAGTAATTTTTTTTGGATTGTACCTTCATTTGTTATATGACATTTTAATCTTGGGTATTAAATTTTTTCTTTGGGGGTTGTTAATTATTTCATAATCAATTTTAATTATAAATGGTTTTTATTCTTAATTAATTATGTCAAAAGTAGAAATAAAAGTTTTTATTTCATTTGCCTTTTTCCAACGTCAAAATGATAAAGTAAATGTCACGTATATACTCCTTAACACCAGCACAGCAATAGCCATGGCTAATCTTTTTTTTATTATTATCATAGTACTTCTGGAACCCTTTATTGGAGTCATAAGAAAACTATACTATCAAGATTTTCTAAGATTGTTGATAATATTTCGTTATATATGTGCCTTCATTTTGTATCGTTTTTATATTTCCACTAATCTCCTATTTGTGCTAAATCTCCACATACAATTATATATCCATCTCTACTCACCATAACGCTTGAATCATTACCGTACTCAAACAATTTCCTCGTATGTATTTCATAAGATGGCGTATGAATGATCTATTTAATGATATCTCTCTTATAATTAAGTTGTTGCCAAATTAGGAATCGATAAGGTGATTGTTTAAGTGGACAAGAATTCTCTTAATAGTGAACATATTTTGACATGTTCTTCATATATTCTACATATGTATCTGTGAAAGATATATATTATGACTTAATTGTATTTTCATTAATAACTTTTTTATCAACACCCCACATGTGGTCACATGACATAATCATCATGACCTACTATACATTTAATGCCATGAATAATCAGCCAAATATAAATTATTGATTATGGCACGCATGCGTTCTTGAAAATTTCCTGCACTATTTAGGCTTAAATTAAATTAAATCTGACTGATAAATATCTTAAGAGTTGTAGAACAAATATTTTATCTTAATTTGACTTGCATGATTTTTGGCTCAATTTTCTAGCAAGATGGAAAAGCTAAGTTCTTTTTCCAATAAATCACATTCAAATTTTTTTATCAATAGAAATTTTTAAGCCTTTTCTCCTTTTTGAAAAACGATGTAATGACCCTCGTCAGTCCTGAATATAATAACTAAATTAAAATTAATTTACATATATTAAAAATTAGTTAAAAATTATTTGTGAAAATGAGTGTTAGTTGGCTTTTTCTTCAATATAGTTATATACCCTTCAATCATTTACATTAAAACCTGTCTTTGTTAACGTAAATCTATTTGACATACGAAATCAATAGACTAGTAAAAAAATTAATTTTGAGAGATAAATAAATTAATATCTTACATGGGCCAAAAGCCCAAAACAGACTTTTCAACTAGTTCCTACATTTAGTAATTATTTAGTATTTAGTATTTCCTTTAATCTCTTTATTTAAACCAGACTAGCTCCACTATGTAAGGGTCATGGCCATGGGGAAGCCAATATCTTTATATGTAAAAGAGCCTGTTTCTATCATCGAAAAAAAGCCTGTTTCAACCCTGCAAGTAGGAACAACAATAGCATGATGATGGGATTTTCATGGTTTAAATTAAACTTATGATAAATGGTCCAAAATTTAATTTTCAAACACTAATTTTTAAATAATAAATCATTTTGAGTAATTAATAAGTAAGAGATTATTTTTTATTGAATTATATACACATTAAAATAATTATTTTGAAAGAGAAAGTAAATTGAAAATATTCAACCCAGACCATTCAAATTCTATTAATGGTCTTTGGCGGTGAAGAGTTTTCTATTCTTATCATTAAAATAAGCACTACAACTGTTTCCTTAATTATTGTTAGCCTATCTAAACTTTTTATTGAAAAAAACAAAAAAGAAGATGATGATGATGGTTAAAAATAGCTACCTAGGATGAGAGTTTAACCAACAGAATGAAATTGTGAAAATGTAATAATAAATAGTAATTCAATTTGAACTATGCCTATGTACTGTAGAGTGTAGTCATACATATATGCATATGTTGTGTGGCACATCCCTTAAACATGCACTTGGCCTTTATCTTAATAAGAATACAACAAACACATACAAGCTAGGAAGATCATATATATGGCTTTTAATTTGCATTTTATAGCATATAGCCCATAAGTTTTGTTTTATCCAGCTTTGTAATATAGAGTTAATCATTTCTTTTTTTTTATTACAAGAGTTAATAATTTCTTACATGCATATAATTGATCTTCTTCATCACTGTTATGAGATCATTTCCTCTCATCAATGTATACATCTCTTTCTTTTCTCTTCTTCCATGAAAATTCACAACAACAAGCAGGCCTTAATTAACATCAAGGTGGTACCATCAGAAAGAAATAGAGTGATTGCAGCATCATCACACAATTGCATTCTCTCACTGTGTCCTTGGCATAACACTATCAACAAGAAGATGAGAGGGAAGCCATTTTCAGGCAAGGCCATTCTCTTATTGACCCTCATCTGCTTTCTCGTTGGAACCATATTCACCACTCAGATTTGGACTCGTCAGGCCACCGTTCCCGTTGAAACGCAATTAAGCTGCGATCATAAGCGGGTAATTAATTAATTAAGCACCTCTTATTAAAGATTTACATACGCGCAAACAACGCAGTTCGTTAATTCTTTTCTTACCATAAGATGACTGAATTGTAACATATCATGACAGACAAGTATAGAATTTTGTTATATATAGTAATTTGAAGAACGTTTAAAAATCTTATAATTTATTGTATCTTTAGCGACGCCATCAATAATTGTGACATGATTTTCTCGTTAGTCATTATACTTGGATTTGAAAGAATTAGCTAAAACAATTTCTACGTAATATATTTTTTTCTAATACGATATTCTTTGTTTCCCTCAGAAATTGTCTGAAGGACAACCTGGAGATGTCCTGGAAGAAGTCTCGAAGACTCATCGAGCTATTCAGTGAGATTTATTTAATTTCCTTTAATAATATGTTTTTTAATTTTTTCTCGTAATTAAATAAAGCAGTGATGCATTATATTAAGAGTGAATGGTTAGTGAATTTGTTGTGCCAAAAAAGGTCACTGGAGAAGGCAGTTTCAACGCTGGAAATGGAACTAGCAGCATCACGCAAAAGAAGCCAAAACAATAACATCAACAAAAATAATAACAATAGACAGAAAGCTTTCGTGGTTATTGGAATTAATACAGGATTTAGCAGTAAGAGCCGAAGAGATTCACTTCGGCAAACATGGATGCCTACAGGTAAATTTATTAGTAATACTTGCTAATTAATTAATGTCCCCGCATGTTTACCATAAAGAAAATCTTAATTAATTTCCTTTTTTATACAATCTTGATTGATTAATATCAAGTGAGATTTTAACCTTTTATATCCGTTTCAAAAGATAAAGGGATTGATTATATATCAAGTTCCAAAAATTTAATCGATCAATTTTTCAATTGTATCATTAAAGTAATATTTAATTAATTGATGCAAAAATAGGAAAGGATTTGAAGGAGCTGGAGAGTAAGAAGGGAATAGTGATAAGGTTCATGATAGGGCACAGTGCAACACCAGGAGGGATTTTGGACAAAGGCATAGATGAAGAAGCAGCTAAATACAAAGATTTCCTTAGGCTTGATCATGTTGAGGGCTATCATGAGCTCTCTACTAAGACTCGTCTTTATTTCTCCACTGTCGTCTCCTTGTGGGACGCTGAGTTTTACATGAAGGTTGACGATGACATCCACTTGAATTTAGGTACATAAATCTCGAGTCTTATATGCATCACAAAAAGTTTTGAATTGAAACTTGTGGGCTTTCTAGTGTTAATTTATAATTTTTCTTTTGTTAAAGGTATGCTAGTGAGTACGCTTGCTAAATACCGATCAAGACCTAGGGTCTACATTGGCTGCATGAAATCTGGTCCTGTTCTATATCAAAAGTGAGTTTTACATTTCTTCTTCTTTTTTTATGGTTGAAAATTTTAGATTTCTTCTTAAATTGCTTAATTTGTTAATAAGTATACCTTAGTTAGCAATAATTTGTACTTGGATGCTTAACTAATGTTATAGTTGTATTATTGTTGTGTATAATTTCATAGAGGGGTAAAGTACCATGAGCCAGAGTACTGGAAATTTGGAGAAGAAGGAAACAAGTATTTCAGGCATGCCACTGGCCAAATATATGCCATCTCTAAGGACCTAGCAAATTATATTTCTACTAATTGGTGAGTACTTAATCTTCAAATTTTTATATTAGAATCGAAGTCAATATTTTAATAAAGAATATTATTAAAAATGTCATGAATTAATTTATTTGCAGGCCTATACTGCACAGATATGCAAATGAGGATGTGAGTTTAGGGTCATGGTTATTTGGCTTAGAGGTTCAGCATGTTGATGAGCGTTCTATGTGTTGTGGAACTCCCCCAGGTTTGCCACCAATATACTTCTTTAATTTACTTTATCGTAATAAAGTCTTTCGCCGGTTGTAATGTTCTTCCTTTCTTTTCTAATTCATGAATACCTACTGTAATGTGTTCTGAATAGATCTTTTGCTTCAGTCCAAAAAAAAATCTTTTGCTCATGATAATTATATCATATGATAAAGTAAAATTTAAGTTAGTTAATTAAGTGGTATTTCATTGCTTCCATATATGACATGCATGTTTTATTTGTTTGTTCCATTACATATTTTTTCAACGGCAATCTTAATGTTAAATTTTAAAATAAAAAGAAAAAAGAATACGTAGTTTCATGGCATGCCCATAGTAATGATTATGTTTTGCTTTAACAGGAAAATGCCCTCTTGAGGAAAAAAGAACAGAAGAAGAAAAAATAGCATTTAGATAATAAATTAATAAGTATGGTGGACCCGTTTGGAATAATAGAACTATTCAATAAAATTTATTAAAATTATAAGAACTGTAAGTGTTACATATTAATAATTAAGAAAACATCACTAATTTGTTTGTTAGAAAAATGCATTACTACTTCATGTAACAAAAAAGGGCACTCTTCACTATTATTTATTTGAATGCTAAATTGCACAAAATACTTCTGACATCTATACTTTAATACACTCTACCATTTACGGCTCAATATTAAACCACCTTAAACTTTTTAGTTTATATATATATATATATATTCTAATTATCAATTATATATCTTTAAAGATTTATTTTTTTTGTATATGTACATATAGCTCCCTCAAAATTTGAAGCTATATGCTTATATAGCTCGTATAGTTTGGGAGGTTTCTATACAAGCTAAGATATTAATGTTAAAATCCATAATTTTTTATAATCCTATATATATATAAAAGCAATGAGTGGAATCCTGTTCATCCCACAGTAACTTTTTTTTATTATTATTCCAGCACGGTTCCCAACACTATCATTCAAAAGTGCTTTGGTTTATTTTTTAAGAAAACTTCTATTAGCAACATTTAAAAAAGAATATTTAAATTTAATTTAATTTAATGTATAACATGTACTTAAGATATTTTCTTTTTTTAGATAGCAAAAATATTTTCTAATTATTCCTAATTTTTTCTCAAATTAGTCTTAATAATGTTCATTTATAATCTATAATAAATAAATAAGAGAGAAGAATTGAGATGAATATATATTTTTAAAATGAATTGGTAATATCATATGCTAATAAATAAATTAACTAAAATTTTTAATCTAATCAAATTTGACAAAAAAACAACTCTAACATGTACATCTTCTCTTTATTAAGTCTGTGCTAATGGGCTTATCTCTAAAACAACGTATACGTTGGCTTCTCTCGACTTTCACTGTTCATCTTAATTCTTATCCGTTTATGTTCACATTTCCCTGTTATTATAGAATATGTTTATATATTATTACTATTTATAAAAGTCATGGACAAAATCACTGAAACAAGTTGATCCTTTTCTTCTTAAGCCGGTCTTCAGTTATGAACAATTTTATGTTGTTTTGTCTCGTGTTAATAAAAGTACTGATGATCCTTTACAATGATACTTAATATTGTGTACAAGGAAGTTTTCACAAATATCAGTGCCTAGTTTGTCGATTCCACCTATACTTAATTGTTTTTTTACTTTGTACAAACTTAATTGCAAATATATAATCCTTTTTTGTAACAAAATATAATATCCTTTGCTTATGCTCTTTTGTCTATTTTCTCTCAACCTACATTTACATTCATTTTCCAGTTATTAAATCATTTATATTTTAAGAAGTTACATGATATTTATTGTTTGCAAGTTATTGACTTCGGGCATCCCGGGCAGTAATATCTAGTTAATGATGAACTAATAACGTTCAGAATTTGGGTTACGCACAGACTGTGATTGGAAGGCAAGGGCGGGAAATGTATGCGTGGCATCATTTGATTGGTCGTGCAGTGGGATTTGCAAGTCGGTGGAGAAAATGAAGGCAATACATAAATATTGCGGGGAAGGAGAAGGAGCTGTTTGGAATGTTGAACTCTAATTAATTTGCTTAATTGGACATGCTATGTAGTACCAAAATAGGATCTGAATTAATCAACGATTTACTGCGTTTCCTTTCTTTTAATTTTTGTTTTGTTTACCATATTTTATGCCAATAATAATGTAGATCTATGTAAGATACTGTAGTAATTTCATGCATTATACCCTGTTTTTGGACCTAATTTTAAGTTTCAATCCTTCCCTGATGGTGCTTAGCTTATTAGCTTAGACTACTTCAAATACAATTAAATACATACATTTAGCTTGGAATAAGTATTAAATAGAAAATGTGAGAAAAATGTTATCGTTTTACTAATTTGTTACATCAATATCATGTATTCTTATTTGTAAAAACAAACCCACACATACATATTTGTATCTGGTATGGGTTTCAATTCCTGAGAGGTTTTTTCATTGTAGCATACCAAACATAACGGCACATGAGATCAACTTTCTCTTTTTCTTCAGGCCCAAACTATTTTTATTTCTCTATTTTTACCATTTTTTATTTTACTTTTAGAACTCCCTTCATTCCTAAATATAAGATCACTTTAGGGAGGATAGCTTGTTCCTAAATATAAGATCACTTTCTAATTTGACTCAAGTTTTCCCCAAATTACCCTATACTCCCTTCACCCAAAAAATAGTGGTTTAAAGAAGGTGAAAAGATATTTTTAAAACTTAGGTGAGGGGTATTTTAGAAATTTCATGTAATCCTAACTTATTGGAATGTCTTCCTTAATCTCTCCAAATTTGCTAAAGTGATCTTATATTTAAGAACGGGGGAGTATTTTTTTCTTGGCACTTGAGTTGTACTACCGTACTACTTTCCTCCCGCGAGATAGAATAATCATTGTTCACAATTCACAAACAACCGTATACGCACACGTTCCTTGAAGTATTCATGCATCAATCAGATTAAAATTCAAACACTTTTATAAAACCAATTTAACGGAAGGGATTCAAGTATACTAGAATTTGATTGATTCGACAGAATACACCACAGAGGAAGCATTCAAGTTTGGATTAATCCTTAGCTTATAACTCATATCTCTCTATATTCACATAATGGCCCAAAATTTCATTGGGCTTGGACCTAATCCACCAATGGGTTGGGTATATATTCCTACAGAAACCAATAAAAATTAGAAGATCCCATCAACATAGGAATGAAAATATTTAGGTTCATATTGGCTTGGCAAGCCAGTGATATAATGAAACCGCAACAAGGCCACAAGAAGCTTGTTCAAGCAAGCGCGCGCACATATATATTAAACCATATCATTTAAATCAAGAGCCAACATTCTCGTTCAATGAGTTTCCAATAAGAAGCAACATCCACTAATTTCACATGATAATTATGGAGCCTTCTTGTCATCAGAGATGGCGAGTAGCACATTTTCCACCGTTGGCTTCTGTGAATCATCCATTGTTCGCATGAGTGATCCATCTCTCCTTAGACGAGACTTGGGATTTTTGAGTTTAAGAAAGTACTTTTGAGCATGACTTGCAATTTGAGTTGGAGTTTTGGATGGCACTAGGTTCCTAGAGATGCTCCTCCAATCACCTCTTCCATAGTGTTCAAGTCCCAGCAAGAACAATCTGTCACATATATTATAAAATCTATAGCAATTGCTAAAAAATATAAAATCTATATTATAAGTTATACTAAGCATTAGTCACTGAAAAAAAAGTTCTGAATAAGTTTTACAATTCATGCAAAACAGTTTAACCCAAAAAAAAAGTACAAATGATAGTTAGGCGGCAAATCCGTAGATTTGATTTTACATTTAGTATTTATTAAAATATTTTTAATATAATAAAATCTAAACCATCTTAGATAATGATGCATAAATAGGCTATATATGACTAGCTCCCTGTTCATCCTTTTATGAGTAAATAAACAATTCCATGAACTTCGTCAAAATCTTTAAATATGAACCATTGATTTAAATAATCTTGTATATACTTCTAAATAGAGTTGCCACGCATGCAAATGATACAATACGTATGATCTATGATACAATAATTTCTGTTTTGAGATAGATACACGTATGTTCTATGATATAATAATTTCTGTTTAAGAGAGAGATAATACACACAAAATGAGTGGTGTTAAGCAATATGTCATTGCAAATGACAAGCAGAGATCAGAGTGTAAAATAAAGTAAACATTATAATTTTCAGTTTAAATTAAAGATCAGTCTTCATTTATTTTTAGATCACTGATGAGAATTATTTATTTGAGTTTCAAGGTTACTTTTGAACATTTCTATTCTCAATCTGTATGTATGTATAATAAAAAAAAATGCACACTGCACTCTGCAAAATCGTTCAACAAATAGAAGCAATTAAAAAAGAAAACTTATAATAAAATAGACCAAATAAAAGAGAAGTATGAAAAAACATTGATTACTTAATAGTAGTGCAATTGATTGAGTAGCTAGTTGGAGCACATTATACAGTCCTGGCCTCAGGCTCTCTTGTTTGGATATTATTGGGTTTCCAATTAAACCTATTGGACAAATTAGTTAGTCAGTGCACCTTAATCAATTAGTATGTTAAAATATAGCATTCGACAAATTAACTAATGTTATTTCTTATACCTAAGTTACATTTTTATTTAAATAATTTTTAGTAATTGAGCACTAAGCACATTGATATTGTTTTTTCGGTATTTTTAATACTCTAATCTTACTCACACCGCATCCAACACCCTAAACCAAAGCTTAAGGTGATAGATGTAACTGAACAACATAAGAATGACTAGATCTACCCAAACCCTGATATATATCGGTTTTACCAAGAAAAAAATGTCACGCTAATATTACTATACTGTACCCATTTTAGTATGGTAAAACCTTCAAAGACTATATTGATCAATATAAAGACACACGCACGACAATTTTTCAACGAGTTTTGAATGGGTAATAATGCATTATCAATATGGAGTAAGGGTGTGTTTGGCAAGAGCCAAAAGCAAGGTTCCACATGACTTTTTTTTGCTTATTTTTACTTCTAACTTATTTTTGCTTTAAAACATGTTTGGGAGCAAAGTAAGATTAAATTGCTTTTGAGTCAAAAGCAAGGTGGGAGGAGAAGTATCATTTTCTTCCTTTTTCTTGCTTCTTGCTTCAATCTCTCTCTCTCTCTCTCTCTCTCTGTGTGTGTGTGTGTGTAGACACACTTCCTCCGGTCCTAAATAGTTGACCTATTTACCTAATTTTATTAGATTAAGGATGTTGGTTAAGTTTGTTAAAATATCATGATGTCCAGTATACATTAACCATTTTTCTCTTATTGTCTAATAATGAGGAACATTAAATAATTTGAGAAAATTTGATAAAAATTAGAAATAGATCTTATATTTAGGATCGCAAGGAGTTTGTGTGTGTGTATAAATTTTAATTTATATGTATTTTATTTTGAATTATCATCTTCAAATTTTTAATGTTAATTCATGTATTCTCCTTAAATTATAACAATATTTTGATGTCATATGTACTTCTAATAAAATTAATGCTTTAATCTAATCTTGCTTTTTTCAAAGTAACTATCCAAACATAAATCTAAAAGTCAGATTGAAAAAAAGTAACTTATACTCACTACACATGCAAACATAATCACAATATACAATCGGACTTTTTTCCAATCTTACTTCTAAAAAAGTCAAATTGAAAAAAAGTTACTTTTCCACCGGCAATCCAAACACATCCTAAATAAGGATGCATGCCATTGATGAACAGTTTCTTTTCGAAGGGACACAGAGTAAAACTCCTCAAATAACGAGTCAAAAAATTTTAGCTGGCCAATATAGACATTATACGTAAGCGAAATATTCTTAAAGATAATGTCATTATGATACTCAGCACTCTGCCTGCAGCACCCAGTAGTTCACGGTATCTTAACGAAATTCGACACACACACACACACACACACACAAAGTTAAAAGCTCCGACCATGACGAGCACAAAGATAATCACATTTTGAATAGGAAATCTTCAGAAATTATCGATCGATGAATAGTCTTCTTGCATTTTCAGTTCAAAAGAAAAATAGTGCATGCTCCTCCTTCCCCATATTCTAAGCTAATATGCAAGTTCGATCAAGTTCTAGTTTAGTTTTGCAAATTTGTGGTATAGGGCATTGATGAAGTATATAACTATAGCTATTCTAGTTTAGTTTTATTATTATTGGCTAATAATAAAAGGGCAAAGGTGCAAAAATGGGTCAAAATTATTACGCCAGGAGCACATAGGGGTAACAAGTATTTTCGGGTTCAATTCTGGGATTGAAGAATAAATATTGGTGCAACATAGGGAACGTCGTTTATGTTGACTGACGTTGACCGTTAAACGCTGACGTGGCGGGGGAAATAATATTTTTTTGCTGACGTGACTTGCCTATGTGGCAATATTTTCCTGAGTGTGTGGGGGCCACATTATTTAAATTAATAAAAAAATATAAAAAACACTCCCCCCTCCCCTTCTTCTTCTTCCCTGGGCTGCTGCGCCCGCAACCCCCCTCCAACAAAAAAAAACAAACTCCCACCACCCACCCACTTCACCCCCACCCCACCACCTGCCGCCGCCGCATCCTCCATCGCTTTCCCCCATCATCACCATCATCTTCCCCGTCTTCACCATCCATTCTCTGCTCTGCTTCGTCCTTCCTCATTTCTAGCCCGCGACGCCCGGCGAGGAGTGTGTGTGTGTGTTGGGGGTGTGTGCGCGTGATGAAGATGACTGGGGGTTATATTGTTGGCGGAGCGGTTGGGGGGAGTTTGGGGACTGGAGGGGGTGGGTGTTATGGGTGGTGGGGCTGTGTTTCGTGGTGGTTGGGGGGCTGAGATTGTGGCGACTGTTTGTTTTGAGGGGGAGGCAGCGGCGGCGGCGTATGGCCAAAGTGGTGGAGGTGTTTTGGGGGCGGGGGGAGAAGTGGCGGCGGCGGGCGGTGGGGGTGTGGGTGAAGTGGGTGGGTGGTGGGAGTTTATTTTTTTTGGTTGGAGGGGGGTGGCGGGCGCAGCAGCCCAGGGAAGAAGAAGAAGAAGGGGGTGGGGGTAGGGGAGGGGGGAGTGTTTTTTATATTTTTTATTAATTTAAATAATGTGGGCCCCACACACTCAGGAAAATATTGCCACATAGGCATGCCATGTTAGCAAAAATCTTATTTCTCCCGCCACGTCAGCGTTTAATGGTCAACGTCAGTCAACATAAATAACGTTCCCTATATTGCACCAATATTTATTCTTCAGTCTCAGAATTGAACCCGAAAATACTTGTTACCCCTATGTGCTCCTGACATAATAATTTTGACCCATTTTTGCACCTTTACCCATAATAAAACTCAAATTAAAGTTGGAGGGTTTCAGTATAGTTTATTCCTCACTTGTGAACTTCAGAACTTCATATTTTCAGTAATTTGAAGCTGTTATTTGATGTTTAAGCCTTTATACCCGGAATATATTTTGAAGGGCTATGAAATTTCTGTTCTAACTATATTGGTAAACTTTTCAGGGAAACAGAGTATATAACTTATCTTCCTTTAATCATTATTATTACCAATCATATACAATGATCTCACTCGAGAAGCAGCACTTACAATATTCAATGCGGCTTTGAACTTCAAATGTTATATATATTCTTCCTCGATCAGTTTACTAGTTTTGTAATGTACTTCCTCCCCCCCTCTCCCCCCGGGTCTCTCTGTGTGTTAGTGATAATAATTAAGTTGTGTCTGGATTTCCTAGAAGTGCCTATATATGTATTAATTAATATTAATTAAATATGAAACAATCCAGACAAGAAAGTGCAAGGAGTTCAAGATAGACCTGAGTAAATGTTTATACTGCTTTCTTTAAATCCCTAATTGCACAAGAGTTGTTAGTTTTCTTTCTTCACCTCCAATATATATCTTAATTTCACATGGGTTCAATATAACTTTAGATTACGAAAATATTAGAATTTAATTAATGAGGTACTCCTATTGTCTTAAATATAATGCCTAATTGACTTTTTTTAGAAAATTCTAAGAAAGAAAAATAAGTCACCTATATATTGATTTACCTAATTTCTCCTTAAACTAGTTTAGTTGACCTATAAACTAGTTTGTAATCTAAAAATATATTAAATATATCATAATCAACTAACCTATTTTGCTTTTTTAATCTTTCTAAAAAATAATTAACTCTTATATTTAGAATGGGAGGGGTAGAAATTATTAAAATAAATATATTTTTAAACTGAAAAGCCACGTAACGGTTAAGAAATTAATTTCAATAAAAATTTTGGAAACTGGTTTTACTACTCATAAAAAAGATAGTGTATAGAGAGTAGTCAAGATCGTTGGCCTGGAATCTTATCAAAATTGTCTGAATTTTATATCTATTAAAAAAAATTTCAATAGATAAATAATCTAGACCGTCGATATTATTAGATCTAACAATCTAAATACAAGTAGCTAGCTCCTCAATCTAAATACAACTAGCTCCTCATATTCATCTTCTTGGTCAGCAGGGAAACTGATTCCTAATTTTGAAGGTTTTTAAATTTGTTTCTCGGAAGCTGAATTAATCACGAAACTAAAATGTGCAATATATGAATTGAGCAGATGTAAGTATTAATAAATGAACATAAAATCTTGGCCCGAAAATCCCCCCGCGGTTTGAAGAAGTAAGAACAAAAGTGAGAGATTGTAGATAAATAAATGAAGAAGTAAAATCAAATAAATTGAACGACTTACTCATGTTCTGTCTTGGTCCAAGGAATTCCTCTTCTACGCTGGCTAGGAACAGATCTTACTTCTGAACATTTTTTAGAAGCTTCATTTTCTTCATTCTTGTCCATCATGCAAGCTTCATTTACTTCTGAATCACTCTTCAAATAAAGGTCGAGTATTTCATCAAATTCTGAACATTCAATTCTATTAATGTCATCTGCCAGATCTTCAAGATGATCTTTCAACTGAGTTATACTTTTGGTTGGGATTCTAAAAGCAAGATTTGGAATTAGAATTTCAGATTTCAAGCCAAACTCTGCCAAAGCATTCTCAAATATCTTGTTCTCTTCCCAGGTCTATCCATCAACTTGAGGTCTTTTCTCTTCTGCCTTTGGTGAATTTTGGATCATTGCATTGTTTGGAATAGTGAACAATGGATTTTGAGAGCTTGAGGGATCCATTTTTGATAAGCATCTCAAAATGTTTGATTTACTTTTGATTGCAACCTTAAATGTGTTTATGGTTTGTAAGAAATTTGTAAAAGGTTAATAGGAATCCAACAACGCATTGCCCTTTAAATGTGAAGAACGGAACTTACTTCCTGTCTGTCATGTGGGTCCTACAGAAGTTACGTTGAGCTCATGCTTTTCTCACTTCAAGGCTTGGATACTTATATTGCTAGTCGTGGCGATTATATTAGCAATTGAGATTATCAATTAAATACTGTCAAGTTAGGGCAGAAATTTTAGTTAAATCAATATCATCTAGTGTGTCCCTCTTATTTCGTAAACTCTCTTATCTTTCTCACAAATGTCTTCATGACATCAAAGCGAAACTGACTCATTAGAAGTTAATCATTGCTCCCTCTCCTAGTTATTTATACGAGATTTTTAAGACTTGATTTCGGTCATAAACAATATTTCTAATTTTAATCCTTTCTCTTTCTCATTTTATTTTATATACCAAATTAGATTATGATAAATATGTTTAACTAATATCACATATCTTTATCAAATTAGATTATCATATATATATATATATATATATATATATATATATATATATATATATATATATATATATGTATATGTATGTATATGGCTCAACGCCAAGAGTTTGGAGATGGAGGAAATGATGTAAGACATGAATTCGACATAATTGAAGAATGGCGACATGACGAGCAACAGAGTATGGATTGGACATTGGGGAGTAAAGGGATTTTGTTTTTTGTATTTGCTTTGATATTTGTTTGTATTTTTTATATTTATATTTTTAATTCTGCTCATGTTTATAGCAAGCCGATAGTAGTTTGTTTTAGGTTTGATAAGGAAAAAAACTTGTAAAATTTTATGAACATGATGGAGGATAATGATTTCAATACAAATTTGTTTGAGAAGAAAAAATGGTTAAATGCCACATTTGCTTCAAAAGTGTACGTAGTGTATCATGCTTTTCATGGAGTATTTTTAGGCTTTGAAGTGAAAAATAATTTATGTTGACCATTAATAATCAAACGACAAAGGGTGAATATGACACACTTCTCATACTTCCGAGTCAAAATTGAGACAAAAAGTATTTCTAGGATAGATAGACATGATCCTCGTGCACATTTCTTTTTTTTTTTTTAAGGAAAAGACAATTTCATTAATAACTCAAAACTAGTAAAATAATATGGTCCAAATAGTTGATAAATTACAACTTGAAAACTAAAAAGAGAAATTCCTGCACACTTCCAAGGAAAATATAACATTTCACACAACACAAAATATCTCTTACAAAAATCTCTTTTCCAAGGAAAATATAATTTTTCACACGACAAAAAGAGAATTGAGATATTATATCTTACTGAAAAATATAAATTCAATAAGCTATGTTTCCATGTTTAAATGAGGAATTTTCAATTTTAAATTAACAATTCACGTCAACTGCTTTATTCTTCATTAAATATGTCAATCTTCAAATTATTTAAATAAAAAGACGATATATATTAATATGCAAAAACATTACATAAAGTCATACATATCTTTATCATATTAAAAAGGCCCATATGAAATAGAGGATACAACATGAAGAACATGAGAGATGGGCCTTGATATTTATGTTGTAGGCCTAAAACGAACAAAACTATATATAGTACATAAGAACTCCTTATATTCTTGTAACATGCTGCTGCTAAAGATGAGAAGCATCGCGCGAAGGACAGCTGGACATAGGGGTGAGCATTCGGTTTTCGGTTCGGTTATTCGGTTAAAACCGAAATAACCGAAAACCGAATTGTATATATTATGAAAACCGAACCGAAACCGAATTATTTCGGCAACCGAACCGAAATAACCGAAATAATTCGGTTCGGTTTCGGTTTTAACCGAAATAACCGAAATTTTTTTATTTTATAATAAATTTGATTTTTTTCATTTTCAATATATAAAAATCAACATTTTATATTGATATATTGCATATCATTTTTAATTTAAAAGAAGAAATAAAAAAACTATAGATTTAAACTCTAAATTTTAATTTATTTAAAGAAAAATATGATAAAATAATATTTTTTATAATTATTTTTTATAATTATTTTTAATTAATTCGGTTATTCGGTTAACCGAATTATTTTTTTAAATAACCGAACCGAAAACCGAATATCGAAATAACCGAATTATACAACCGAATAAGAACCGAAAACCGAAATAACCGAACCGAAATAACCGAATTCAATTCGGTTCGGTTCGGTTTTCGGTTTTCGGTTTGGTTTGCTCACCCCTAGCTGGACAACAGAATAGAAGCCTTCACTTAGTCTTGATGGGTTTAGCCCAAACCTTGTATAATAGCAAACCGCTTAAAAGTATATGTTGCCAAAAGTTGACTGAAATGAAACAAGGAACCAAGCCCATAGAGTTGCCTACTAGGCTACAAGAATGTTTCACAATTCACAAATGCAACCATTCCAAAATGCTACGAGGATGAGTTGGCAGCCGAAAAAACAAAAGGTATCCCAACTTTGTTGAGTAAATAAAATACGGGAAAGTAGATCCTCATGGTACGGAGGATCTGGATATAGGAGGGGGCGCTAACCCGTGGCCGTGGGTTACTGAAGGAAGCATGGATTGCTTTTGGAGAAACAGTTGACCAAAAATATGATCGTGAAGTGCACCTATGCAGAGTTGTAGAAGATAGGAGTATAATAAAAGCATATAAACTGACATAGAAAACCCAAACACATACTCCCTCAGATCCTAAATATAAGTTCTATGCAGAGTAATATATAAGCAAGGATAGTGATTGAAGGCGGTGGTTTTTTTTTTGGAATATGACTATCTTCTAATAAATTGTTGTACTAACATAAATAGCAACAAATTGTCATAATAAATTGATGAATATGCTAGGCTTCAATGGGAGCACATTCTTCTGAAATAGCTCATTCCAAATTTTCGATCCCATGTAACGATAACAGTTTTGTTGGGGACACACATTTATTGGTACCTATATTTTTCTTTAACTTTAATTAATTTAAGGCTCTAAAGATGATTTTTTCAAGCCCATCCCAATTCAACATGAAGAAAATGGTCACTCTTAAATTAACATTTTATTATTTATCCCAAACAACATCATACATCGCTTCTAACAATATAGATGTAATAATCAAACTGTCACCAAAACACCATTTCTTCAGCTAATTAGTACACATCCCTGATTAAGGGTTATACTTAAAAGGAACCACACACAAGTCATTCTTTCTTCTCACAGTAGCGCCAAGAAACTCTTCCACATCCAATTCTTCAGGTTTCATTTCATTCGGAAGTTTCCAATCAAAATAATAAAGCATGCTCGACAAGATTAATTCCACAACCGGTGTACCAAATGAAGCTCCAGGACAAATTCTTCTTCCAGCACCAAATGGGATAAACTCAAAGTTTGAGCCTTTAAAATTATAATCAATTGTGGCATCCAAAAACCTCTCTGGAACAAAATTTTCAGGTTCATTCCAATGTTTGAGATCTCTTCCAATTGCCCAAGCATTTACAATAACCCTACTATTTGCTGGTATTTCATATCCATTGATCTCACATCTCTCACTACTTTGTCTCGGAACCAACAATGGCACTGGAGGATGCATCCTGAAGGTTTCTTTGATTACAGCAGCAACATATTTCAACTCAGAAATTTCTGATTCGTCTATATATCTTTTGCTTCCATAAACTCTTCTGACCTATATATAACCAACACATGATAATATTACTTTACTATTTTTAAAGTAATCTGCACAGCTTTATGCATGATTATATATACCTCATCTTGTGCCTTTTTCATTGACAGAGGGTTCTTAAGTAGTTCTGTCATAGCCCACTCTATCGTTGTGGCTGCTGTCTCAGTCCCACCGATGAAGATGTCCTGCAAAAGGATTTAAGGTGAGACATATAGTTTAAGTGTCTCAATCTTTCATTAAAAGATAAAGAGAATTAATAACCAGAAGAACAGCTTTAATGTTTTCAAGAGATAAGGGGATCTCAAGGTCATCCTCTTTTTGAATCCTGAGAAGAACATCAACAAGATCTTCGGCCCCACCAGTATCGTTGGCTATGAACTTCTTTTCTAGGTGATCGCTGATGATGTTTTCAAGCATCTTATCAATCTTGTTGTGTATCCTAATCATTGTAGCTTTAATCCCAGTGATCACACTAAGGAAGCGGAGAGAAGGATAAAGATCAGTGATATTTAAACCTGAGGATAGCTTAACTGCATGATCAATAGCTGGTAGGACTTCTTCTACATTCTTGGTTTTCTTGCCAAAGGCTGCTCTTGCAACTATGGAATTTGAGGTGGGGGAGATTATCTTACTAAGGTTCACCACACAACCTTCAAGTCCAGAAATTTCCTTCATCAGCATTGAAACCTCCTCTTCCCTTATACTTTTGAAAGTTTGGACCCGCTTTGCGGAGAAAAGCTCCAAAGTACAAATCTTCCGAAGCTGCCTCCAATAGTTTCCATATGGGGAAAAAACAACATCGGTGCTATTGTAAACAAAGATTTCAGAGGCAAGAATTTTGGGTCTATTGGCAAATATTTGATCGTGTGTCTTCATAACCTCCTTGGCTATTTCAGGAGAAGACACAATCATGCATGTAAGCTGCCCAAGTTGAAGGTGCATCAAGGGTCCATACTTGTTTGCAAGGTTTTTTAGAGATCGAGTAGGTATTGAACCAACTAGGTTGTGAAGGTTTCCTATGATAGGCAACTTTGGTGGCCCTGGAGGCAAGTTTTTACTGTGTTTTCTGGAATTTGATAGCTTAAGGATGACAAGAATAAAGCAGAAGAAGGTGACGAGGATAGCATAAGAATCCTGAATCTCCATGGTTAGGAAAATGGTGAGAAATGGTAGCTTTATGCTGTGAGGTTTTTGGCAGTGAGGAGCTGTGCTTTTATTACATTATATTGAGCTTAGAGCTCTTGAGAAGTGAGGGTCCCATGATAAGTGTTTTAATAATTTTGTGAGTTTGTAGTGTTAAAATTATCGATGATGGCTAAGGAAGATAATAATTCCTCCAAGTGGGAGATTATATAATTAATATCATGGAAGCAATTGGTCTGTCACCCTATTAAAACTAGTAAGGTCAATGGGTGTGTGAATTTATTAAAACTATTCCAATGTTTTGAAGTAAAAGCTAAGAGACAATCTTTTCTTGGTTATAAATCAGACTTACTAATCTTATATATTTTAATCGTATTATATTAAAAGATGCTCGCTTGTGCCAAAAAAAATTATGCTTGTGAATACATCTCTTTCGCTATAAATTTAAAATTATTTAGCATTTAGCATGGAAAGATTTAAAAAGTATGTGAACATAAAGAACAAGAAAATTAGAGTATCATTTCCTTCATCTTTGACATTATGAATTTTATATGATGTGGCGGCTTGACTATTAGGATGAAGATCGTGGTTTCGATTTAAGAGCATTAATATCCACATGTAATCTAGATAGTTCAGATTTTATTTTATTTTTTTATTCATAAATAGTCCAGTTTGAATTTTAAGCATGGATAATTTCTTAATTGTCACTTAAGAAAATTAATTTCACTTTTACATAAAAGTGAGCTGTACACTAATATGCACTCTGTCTGTTCCTAAATTTGAGTTATTTTGACTTTTTTTTCTTAAAAAATTAAGGATGTAAAGTTGTCTTTTAATTAAAATGTTCATAATGATCTTTGTTCTCTCTAAACTAATTTATTCTAATAATAAAGTAACATATAATTTAATTACTTGCATCCTATGATTATAAATTAGAGGTTGAACTTGCATTCTTAACTTCCACAAAAAAGTCAAAGAGACTTTACATTTAGGAGTAACTGGAGTAGTTTGATAGTGTTTTAAAGTTCTAACATGAAATTTTAGTTGATGTAAGGACACATTAGCTACCAAAAGTCATTATGAAGGGAAAAAAAAGAATAGTGGTGGCCCTCTCTTGGCAAAATTTCTTTAGACAAATAAGCTCCAAAGTTGGGAAAATAAAAGGGGACTGAGAAAAATTTTAGAAGTTAAGGTTCCATTCAAACTTACAATGGAGTATATTGATAGTGAATGATGATAGTATGAGGGCAGTCTAGAAATATGATGATGTCAAGGTATGATTTATATTGAAATATTATGTTACTTCACAATTCTCTAGATTTTGCTCTTTATCGACCAGGCGAAAATGAAGTCCAAAAATACTTAAGTTGATTTATGTCATAAGTAGAGAGCAGTCAAATTCTACCTTTATAACACTTGTTAAGTAAGCATAGAATGCTCGAATATTATTTACAATAATCCATCTTTGTTGAATAGGCCTTATCGAAAATGCTTTCCAGTTTCCATATCTTACATTGGATATTATTTTTCTATATCCTATATTGCATGGCATACCAATATAGTTCCTTTCAAAATTTGGAAAAACTGGAATTAAGCAGTCAAAAAAATTTCAATCAATTTAAAGGAAAATGAAAGGTTGTAAAATCGCCCCCTTGCTTGGGCGAAAATTGAGAAATGAAATTGGAATTGGAATATGGTAATTTTCATATATCTTGGGGTCCACGTGTTTTTTCTCTCTATCTCATACTTTTCCTGGACACCACAAACTTTACTTTAACCATTTCTTTTACTTTCTATCTTTACCCTCTCAACACTCATTTTCAATTCCATTTCCATCATCTCAATTCCACTCCCAATCAAACGGCCCTAAAATATACTTTACAGTTCCAAAAAGAAGCCATATCATCTTTCTGACTCTCATATGCAGAGACATTCTACACCTGGATTGTACTCAAGCTTGGGTTCCTGTTTTTGTTCAAGAGACATTCCTTGGTGATAATGAAAAGTTCCTGAAGTCAAAGAAAGCACTGTCAGAAATTGCAGAATAGAGAAACTTTAGTAGGGAATGACATATTATATTCAGAAGGAGAATCAAAGAGAAACGAAGTTAATCTAATCATATGTGGCCAGCCAGGGGAGGATAGACTAAAATAAAGAAATCAAGTAGATATAATCAATAATGACTGGATAAAGAAAATAATCAGAAATAGTATACTTGTTCATGAATAAGCCAAAACTAAAACCAATTTTTAAATCAAGTTTCATTGCCAACTAACTAGCATTCTATAGAAACTGGATTCAACATCTTATATGCTTCTCTAAAGACAAAACTAGAGAGAATATTAATGGCGGCTTCAACTTTCAATTTTCAAAAATTGTCGGGAACTTTTAGACATTGTCTCAGTTCCCAGAATCAAGCAAACATATGATAATAGGGCAATCAAACAAGATATCTGATTACACAGACTTTCTTTGCAACTAAACAGCAGCCACCATCTAAACCTAGACAAATATTTAAAATGTATCAGGTAAAGAGACAAGTGCCTATATAATAAATATGAACCAAAGAAAAAGTTGTTATTAATTAAATAGCTGAAATACAAATTAAAAAATCATTTCCTTTCAAGGTTCATCCTACAAAACATCTGAAAATACTTGTTTCATTAAAAATGATTTGATCATGTTTCTCCAACCAAACAAGGCTAAAATGATGACAAACAGTGATTATTCAACAAGAGGGTATAAAAGGGATTTGGTTACAACAAGAGGAGTGAATATTTTCAGGAACTATATCATTGGTCACAAATAATAAATAATTCTTTTGAACAGAATATATGCCAATGTGAAGAAATTCAACAAAATTCCAATAAATTAATACAAACAGAGAGGCACTCGAGCCAAATATGAGTAGAATATATAACACCACCAATGGTTAAAGAGCTCAAATAGAAACTGTTGCTTAGGTCTTTATACATTGAACAGGAAGGGGAAGCTGATAAAGGCAGGCATTGATATTAATAATAAATTAATTAATAATCAAATACACACACACGGTTCATGGAGAATGGCGACATTGACGGAGGAAAGATCGTGACGGTAACGGAGTATGGATAATGGATTGGACATTGGGGTGTGAGGGGATTTTTTTTAACTCCATCCATATTTATGTGGGAAAATCCCAAATAAATCTCTCTCAATAACCAAAAGGACAAGTGAGGAACCTAAACTTCCAAAAGGGCTATGAAGGAACCAGCATCTACCTGTCATTTTAAAATTTTGCGAAAAGATAAAATTGACTCATCTTAAAACACAAATTGCTACATACCCTAAACCCACCTTAACACCCACCCTTTTCTCTCAATTTGTGTTTTAGGATGGGGGCAATTTTGTCTTTTCGCAAAATTTTAAAATGACAGGTAGGTGCTGGTTCCTTCATAGTCCTTTTGGAAGTTTAGGTTCCTCAGTTGTTCTTTTGGGTAGTGGGAGAGATTTATTTGGGATTTTCCCTAATTATATGTATAGCAAGCCCCAAACCCATATAGCAATATTAGCACTGGTCTTATGCTAAGAATTTGTCGATCTTCTAATGAATTCATGAATAGTAGAAAATTGTCATGATAAATTCATGAGTAGACTAAGCTTCAATAAGAGCTCACTCTTAAGAGTCCATTCCAAATTTCCAATCACATATAGAAATAATATTTTTGTTGGGAACACACATTAATTATTGGTATCTATATTTTTCTTTCATTTTAATTTGTGACTATGAAGATAATATTTTTCATGTCCATCCTCAACATGAAGAAAATTGTCACTCTTAAAATAATATGTTATTCATGAATTTTTTTTATTATATTTCCCCCAATGACACTAAACATTGCTTCTACAACATAGGTGTAATAATCAAACTATCACCAAAGCACCAATCATTCAGCCAATTAGTACACATCCTTAGCTTGATTAAGGGTTATACTTAAAAGGAACAACATACAAGTCATTCTTCCTTCTCACAGTAGCGCCAAAGGACTCTTCCACATCCAATTCTTCAGGCTTCATTTCATTCGGAAGTTTCCAATCAAAATGGTAAAGCATGCTCGACAAGATTAACTCTACAACCGGTGTAGCAAATGAAGCTCCAGGACAAATTCTTCTTCCAGCACCAAATGGGATAAACTCAAAGTTTGAGCCTTTAAAATTATAATCATTTGTGGCATACAAAAACCTCTCTGGAACAAAAATTTCAGGTTCATTCCAATGTTTGGGATCTCTTCCAATAGCCCAAGCGTTTACAATAATCCTACTATTTGCTGGTATTTCATATCCATTGATCTCACATCTCTCACTATTTTGTCTTGGAACTAACAACGGCGCTGGAGGATGCATCCTGAAGGTTTCTTTGATTACAGCAGCAACATATTTCAACTCAGGAATTTGTGATTCATCTATATATCTTTTGCTTCCAAAAACTCTTCTGACCTAAATATAATTAACACATAATAATGTTACTTTCCTATTTTTGAAGTAATATACACATCTTTATGTAAGATTATACCTCATCCTGTGCTTTTTTCATTGACAAAGGGTTCTTGAGTAATTCTGTCATAACCCATTCTATCGTTGTTGCCGTTGTTTCAGTCCCACCGATAAAAATGTCCTGCAAAAGGATTTAAGGTGAGACGACATAGTTCGAGTGTTTCAATCTATGTTCATTAAAAGATAATGATAAGGGATTAATGGAACATGGAGAATCAATAACCAGAAGAACAGCGTTAATATTGTCAAGAGATAAGGGGATCTCAAGATCATTCTCTTTCTGAATCCTGAGAAGAACATCAACAATATCTTCATCCCCACCAGCATCCTTGCCTATGAACTTGTTTTCTAGGTGATCTCTGATGATGTTTCCAAACAACTTATCAGTCTCATTGTGTAAACTAATCATTTTAGCTTTAATCCCAGTGATTACACTTAGGAAGCGGAGAGAGGGATATAAATCAGCGACATTTAAACCTGAGGATAGCTTAACTACATTATCAATAGCTCGTAGAACTGACTCTACGTTCTTGGTTTTCTTGCCAAAGGCTGCTCTTGCAACTATGGAATTTGAGGTGGGGGAGATTATCTTACTAAGGTTCACAACACAACCTTCACATTCAGAAATGTCCTTCATCAGCACTGAAACCTCCTCTTCTCTTATACTTCTGAAAGTTTGGACTCTCTTTGTGGAGAAAAGCTCCAAAGTACAAATCTTCCGAAGCTGCCTCCAATAGTTTCCGTATGGGGCAAAAGCAACATCGGAGCTATTGTAAACAAAGATTTCAGAGGCAAGAGTAATGGGCCTATTGGCAAAGATTTTATCGTGTGTCTTCATAACCTCCTTGGCTATTTCAGGAGAAGACACAATCATGCATGTAAGCTGCCCAAGTTGAAGGTGCATCAATGGTCCATACTTATTTGCAAGGTATTTTAGAGATCGAGTAGGTATTGAACCAACTAGTTGGTGAAGGTTTCCTATGATAGGCAACTTTGGTGGCCCCGGAGGCAAGTTTTTAGTGCGTTTTCTGGAATTTGATAGCTTACGTAAGACAAGGATAAGGCAGAAGGTGAAGAGGATAACATAAGAATACTGACTCTCCATGGTTTGAGAAAATAAGTTATGTGAAATGGTAGCTTTACTGTGAGGTTCATGGCAGTGAGGAACTGTGCTTCTACACTATATAGAGTTTAAAGCACTGTACTTGAGGAACTGAGTTCCATGCAATGTATTTTAATTGAGTTTGAAGTATTAAAATTATTGATGATAACTAAGGGAGAGATAATAACTCTTCCATGTGAATTAGATTATACAATTAATATCATGGAATCAATTGTTCTGGCATGTTATTGAAATTTGTAAGGTCAATGGTTGTGTTAATTAAAATTTTAGTGATGTGCGTGGAAGTTTTTTTGATACGAAGTGATGTGGAAGTTTTAATATTACATTTTATAATTATTATTTTATATATTTTATTGAAAGATGCTCGCGTCGTCCGGAAATTTTTATTGTTTATATTACATTTTTATAATTATTTTATATTAAACTAAAATTATTTTACTTCTATTAAATTAAAAGATGCTTGCAAATGCATCTTTTTCTCTACTGATTGAGCGAAGGTGCCTATGATGAAACTCCATGTGTATTTTCATCTTTTATTTTCACAATGTTGAGTTTTTCCAAGCTAGAGAAAATAAAAGTTGCAAAAATATCAATGAGTTTGGTTTGAAATGTTGAGTTTTTCCAAGCTAGAGAAAATGAATGGAGGTTTTCACGGTGTTGGATGCACTAATGATGACCAAACTTCATGTGTATTTTTTCTTCTTTTATTTTCCATATCTTTAAAAATCTCAACACCGTTAATCTATATCAACTACATTGACATTTTTGACCCACTTTAGCAACTAGAAGTCTATAACTAATATTTACTCCCTTTAATCCTAAATACCAAACTCATTTGACTTTTATTTGGAAAAATTACCACGCATAATTGATCATTTTGAAATATTTATAATTATCTTTTTCTTTAAAATTAATTTATTTTACTCATAAATTAGCATATAATTTAATTACATGTATCTAACTTGCTTCATTAATTTCTACAAAAAATCAAAGGGATCTTATATTTATAAAAGCAGGAGAGTAGTTGATTGTGTTATTAACACGAAACGAAGGACATAAATGCTCTAGAAGTTTTGAGCATTAGAAAGTTTTTGTGTGAGGCAAAAATGTGGTGGAAGTTTAAAAAATGGGGCAATATATCTCCTCCATTAATCAGCCAAAATAATCAAAGGTTAGTTGACGGATCTTATGTGGCAGTTATATGTATTCTTAAACCTCCATTCATACCTACACCTGATTAAGTCCTTTTTCTTTCCCATCCTTCATGCTTTTCTTCCTCTCACATGACATCACCTCTATCTCTCACAGCATCAAAAATGGTTGCACCCTTTTGCAAAGCCACCTTCTCTACATTATTTCTCCATCCCCCTACTTCTTGTTGTTCATGGCTATCTAACATCCCAGACCTTGAAGCTTTAAAGGCGTTCAAAACCTTACCAATTAGCATCACAGACACTATGAGGGTAAGAACAGCAGCAAGTTAAACACTTGCTTCAAATCAAATCTCATGAAGTGCCTACCTCTTCCTTTACTTGGATCTTGAAAAATTCTTTGGGGTCTATAAAACTCACTGTAAGATTGTAAGTAGCATGCTAGGATCATAATGAAGAAAGAAGCTTGGCTTCAGTATTTAAACATCAAATGGGAAAGTACTAAGCATGAAGGAGATAATCAAGAAAGATTCTTTAAATTGAGATAGAAAGCTTAGCAAAAAAAAAAAATTGAAGGAAGAAAGAGAATGCACAACAACTATAGTGAAAGTGTCAAAGACCAAAACTTTAATTTCTTGGTTTCCTTGAAGAAGATCCCATTATACACTACGTACCACCGACACTTCCGATAAAAATAAATCATGGGAATTCTCATGTGGATTTTTCTTAAACTTTTATGATTTGATTTCTCAAATAATACACACACACACACACACACACATATAGTGCCAGCTTGAAATGTAATAATTAGGGTAAAAAAATAGTAGTTATTTAATGAATAATGGGATTAGATTGGGAAGATGAAAGTAATGTGTAATCCCATCATTTGTCTACGTAAAAAACCCCAGATCTGAAACTCAGGGCCATGCATATTAAACAAAAGGCAAGTTGGAAAGTAGTCAAATCCATAAGCTGAAATATCATAATATTTCTTGTTCACTGGGATTTTTGAGCTATGAACAAGAAGAAAAGAGATGGAGAAGTGTAAATGAGGCTATGTCATGTGAGAGGAAGAATTTGCATAAAATATGTCAATCTTTTAATTAATTGTTGTACTAACATAAAATAGCGAACTATCATGATAAACTAGAAAATCCCTAATTTTAGACTTGTGAATATTGACGAATTCATCAAGTAGAGATTTTTAAAATTTCCCAGTATAGTTTGAAACTCCATAACAAACTTCAGGGAAGTCAACCCAACTTGGTATATATGTGTTTAAGTCAATTATGAATAATTCATATTCCTTCCTTAACTTCAGTTTGTGATTTTTCATCATAATTTGAGTGATGTTTTTTTTTTTCAAATTGTAAGTACTAACTCAAATTAACTACTTTAAATTTTTATGTTTGCTCAAAATAACGACTAAGTACTGACTCATATATCAAATTCAAAGCTCAGTTAAAAATATAATAACTTAAATGAGTTTAACACAAACAGATGCCACCTAGGCACATAATAGAAGACACAAAAATTACCTCTTGTAGACAAAATTGATTTTGATTAGAAAAATAAATGTAAAAAAATCATGTTTTTTCTTCTTACTTTTGAATTTGTTTTCATCAATTTATATTTTTAACAAGTATTAATATCTCACCAACTAAAACAGTGTTAATATCGCAACAACCAACGAAAGTCAACATCGTTAAACTCATCTAAATCTTGTTAAAAAAAAACTCATCTAAATCCCTATGAAGTTATATGTATCAACATTTCGGATAATATATGGTATAAGGATAGACAAGGATAACAGTATGATAACTATTATGAGTCAAACTTTTTTACTAATTGGGTCAATTTTTGTTGGCGAAGCTTACATAGACACAGTTCAATAGCACTTTTAGTACTTACACTTTCACTGCTTCAAAGTTATGATATATCAAAATTAAAATTCCATGATTTTAACCTCTCAATTTTGTGCAGTTTATGATTGTCTCGTTGTTTGTTTATCACAGTAAAGCTACACCATCCAAATAACATAAAGTCAGATCAGGTTTGATGGGAAAATTAATTTTAATTCTCATGGAAAACTTGAAACATTTTTGTGTTCCTTGACGTGACTGACATTTATTTCATAACACGGGAAATTTTTTTTTTGGACAAAATAACACGGAAAATATTTGGATACTAGAAGTAATGGTGTTAATGTCTTGGAATTCATACTTTTTAGCATAATTCACTTTCTTTTATATACATTTTTGGAGTATTTATACATATTTTGGATGCTAAAATATAGGAATTGATGCATGATTTTTGGTGGCACATTTATTGTTCATCAATTGTGCATATTTTGGAGATTTAATTTTACTGTGCAAGGTAATTTTGGGCAAGAAATTCAAGGCAAAATATTTGAGAAGTCAAAGATAATTGAGAGCATGCTTGGAGGCTGGAGCATTTTATTTGCTTGGGAAGAAACCAGTTTTCATCAAAACTGAATTGAGCCACGGCATGATTCCATGTCAAAATTCCGTGCCGCGGCCTAAATTGGATTTCAGCCACCAGAGAAAAACCATGCCGCGACACAGTTTCTGTCTATTTTACTGAGCCGCGGCACAGTCACATAAAAACTGCCACATCACTATTTGCACTCGAAAATTAGGTTTAAAAGGGGCAAAAACAGAGGGAGCCGACCATTCTTCACTTCTTGGACTTCTTGGGGAGCTTTGTGGTGTGCTAGGGCATGGATCTTGGTGGAGATTAAGTTGGGATTTGAAGTTTTGAAGAGATTTGGGCTTCACATCTTGGTTCTTCTTCTCCAATCTCCTATCCTTACTTTTGTTCAATGTGTATGACTATTATTGTATATTTTCCTTTGGGTTTATTGGACATGAGTAGCTAAACACTTTGTTTTAGGATTATTTTGAACTCTTGTATTGATTAACTCTTGATATTTCCTCTCCTTTTGTGATTAATGTTATATATATGTTTATTTCACTCTAGTCTTAATGCCTCTAAATGCTTGATCACCATTTAGTTGATTTGTTCATTTGACTTATGACTTGAGAGAGCTAGGTTAAGTGTAGAACTTGAGTGGAATAGTGTGAGAACTTGAAGTTTGCATGACAAATGAATGGTTTTGTTAATAAGATAGACATATACTTATTAGCCTCACATAGTCACATTAGAGTTGAAACTTAGAAATTGGGTTTTATTAATTGTGACAAGAGATTGCATGATTAATAGAATTAAACACTTGTTCTTGACTCGACGGAGCAATTACAAGTACATTGTGAACCCTAGGTTAGCACATATATAACTCTTAAAAGCAATTGTGAGAGGAGACATTTTAAGGTTAGGAGATACAAGGGGGATAAATAATCTTAAGTCCCAATTTATCCTTGAAGTTGGAGAATCACTTGTTAATAGTTTTTCTTATCTTTTATTAAATTAGTTACCCCTCACTCATGATATTTGTATCACTCAAATTAAGCGAGAGTGCGATAATCATTACTTGACCGGATTTTGGAACCAAATCCTCGTGGGAACGATACCTTTCTTATCACTTTATTACTTGGCGCGACCCGTGCACTTGCTGTGCGAACAAGTTTTTGGCGCCGTTGCCGGGGATTTGTGTCCCAAAACCGTCATTGGTCAATCTTGATTAGAGCACTAGTAGCTTAAGCTTGAGTTTGTATATATTTGTTTGTGTTTATTTTTGTATTTGTTTTCTTGTGTTCATGTGTATATTTGTTATTTTTGTGTGTCTTTGTGTTTGTTAGTTTTTCTTTGAACTTGTGTATGGATTATCCTTGGTGGACTAATGAGGCAAATGGTGGATTTGAACATGATAATGATTATTCAATATCTTGTTTGGACCCTAATGCTTTTCAAACTCAATTTGAGCACATTTGTTGCAATTACTGCGGAAATAACTATTATGATGATCAATGTCCCCATGTCTCAACTATGGATTATGTAGGGGATGATTTTGCTAAGGTTCAAGCTAATTGGCATAATAATTCTTTTAACCTTAGTTGAAATCATGAACATTCATTGTCTAAGGATCCAAATTATTCTTTCCCTTCATATGCATCACAATGTCAAATATCACCCAATAGTTTAGATGAGTCTAGTTCCAATCATGAGAAGATGTCAAGAATAGAGGAAATGCTTCAGCGTATTCTTGATATTCAAAATGAGGATCTATTAGCTCAGGAAAATTCTATATCTAGAGCAAAACAAACACTTTCTAATATTGAGTCTTTGAACCAAAAATTTGCTTTCTTTAGAACATCAAATGACTCTTCTGTTGAAAATATGGTTTCAAATGGAGAATTGATTATGAAAAGTGATAATGTGTTACCAATGGTTTATGATGCTTTTGTAGGTGATTGTGAGTTGAAACTCGATGAGGGAGAGATTAATGTTGAGTGCCCAATTAAGGTTCCAAGTTTGGAGCATAATCCTTATAGTTGTGAGCAAGTAGAAATCCCAACAATCTTTGTTCAAAATCCTCCTAGTGAATTTTTGACTCTTACTGATGAGAGTCCAATGGATTTTATTGGGTTTTCAAAATATTTGGGGGCTAGTGATGATAATATTGAAACATTTGAATTAGAGCCTACCAAGTATTATATTGAATCTTGTTTATTATATGAATGCCCATTTTTGCTGAAACCTTGTCTTTTGAAGAGAAATGAAGATAAGGTGATCTTAGTTTTTGATACTTATGATTAGTGAGTGTTTTGGAAAGTCTGGCTGAAGACTATAAATTTAGCGCTTCTTGGGAGGCAACCCAAGTTTTAAAATTTATCTTTTGATTTCTTTTAGGTAGTTTTAAGTTTTTTTTTGGTAGCGGAATTAGGCTTGCTCTTATGTGTTTTGTAAGCTGGATGAAAAGTGTGCAGATGTGATGATTGGAAATATGGAAGAATCTGAGACGTGATGATTGATTTGAAGGCTAGAAAATAGGATGACATTTTCAGGGGAGTAATGGTTATATGATGCTTTTGTGATTTGAACTGATTTTTGGAGATACTTTGCTTTCATGATTGCTTCATCTTGGCTGAGAAATTTGTAGTTATTGTGGTGGGTGTGGTTGTTATCAGATTATGCCCATGTATGTTTTTAATGTGTTATCGTGTGGTGAATATGTGTTATATGTGGCTATGTGACTTGTGCTCATTTGTTTGGCTTGTTGTGCGATGGAATGTTATTTGGGGTTTTGGGGTGATGAAAGGATTTATTTGTTTTTGCTGTTTTGTGCTGATGAAAGGATTGATTATTTTGAGTCCATATGAGCATCACAAGTGTGAATCAAGTCATTTGTGAATGTGATTATAGTGTATCAAGGTGGTGCATTGGTTCCAGGAGAACAATTGAATTGTTGAAGTTATTATGGGGATGCTCAAGTTTTCACCACACAAGAGATTAAATTTTCAAGTTATTTGATCATGATGTTTTGATGAGTGATTTAATCTTTCATGAATTGGAATTGAATGCTAAATGGACTTTAAGGCATGTGTTTGAGTGCTTGATTGACTCAAATTGTGGTAAAAGTATGATTTTGTTGTGTTTCATGTGAAATATATCAGCAAATTCAAGGATATTTGGTGCTGATATGGTTTCTGCCAGCATGCCGCGGCTCAAATAATTTATGCCGCGGCTCAATTTGCATCATTTATTCAGATTAAATGGCAGAGAAATATCATGCCGCGGCTCATATTCCATGCCGAGACATGTTTATTTTCTGCCAATGTAGGTGCAATATCATGCCACGGCCACAATGTTTGAGCCGTGGCACAGAAAAAAAAACAAAAAAACAAAACAAAATCTAATTTTAATAAAAAAAACTCACCTCCAAATTTCCTCATCCTCTTTCTCACACTCAACCACCTCCCTCAGGTCACTCTACTCCACCCTTCGCGTCGCCCTCATCTTCCCCCCCTCGGTCCTCACATCTCTCTCACTCCTTTCATTGTGCTCCAAGTTGTTCACTCTTTCCTCCCTAACTAGACTGCTTTTCTATGATGGGTGGGTGTTGAAATTTCATATCTCCCTCACTATTGAATTTTCTGCAACAAACTTCTCAAACTCGGTGAGAAATTCCAGGACCGTCTCTGCTCTGTTTTGTTTTAGTCTAGGATTTAAGTTCATGGTAGAACTTCGTAAGAGGTTGTTTCAGGTCTCTTTTCTACATTGAGTGGCTGGTGCTTAACTGTTGTGACTGGGTTATAGAATTGCAATGTTATGCATATGAATTAAGTACTTGATGATGTTAAATGCTAAGTGTAGTTTATGAGCTCAATAATTTGCCCAATGTTTTTGGTGAAAACTTTTGCCTACTTGCAGGGCATTTCTTAACAAAAGTAATGGTACTTAATTGGTTTGGTTGAGTCATATGCTTAGTATATACAAAGTGGTGAATTTTTTGTTGAACTAATGAATGACTTAACTGGGATTTTTTTTTTTGCTGACTGAAGATTTGAATATGCTGTGCTATTGCAATTCTTGGTAGTACTTAAGGGGTCTGATTTTGACAAAGAATGGGAAGTTGTTCTGTGTTCTGAATTTGTGAGTGTTGAGCTGGGATTTCTCTTTCTGAACTACACCTACACCTTATGTTTGGAAGTCTACTGCTTTGGCTTGGAAATATGATTACTTTTGGATAGTAATATGCTTCATTTTGAATGGAGAAAGTGAGAAGATAGCAGGGATGTATTGTGTGCACTCATTTTGAATGCTCTTAATATGCTGATTTGTTCACATATTCTTCTGATTGCCATGGATAAATCAATGCTTACATAGTGTGAATTTGGATAATTGCCTTTGTTAGTTTCCAGATTTTGGTTCCTCCCGCTTCTTCCTTTTGTGGAGTATATTGTTTCTTGGGAGAAGGCTCTTAGTCTTCCCTTGTGACAGTGAAGACACTGTCCATTTTAAGTTTGGGGGTAAGGGCAATTTTGAGCTGAATAAATGAACATGCTAAATTGTCATGGAATCCATTGTTAAACCCTTGAAACTTAGACTTATATGTTCAATTTTTTGAAAAATATGTTTTAGATTGATTAAGTATCTGTTGAAACTAATGCATGATCCAATGATAGGTGTTGCTTAGATTATATGCTTAATTGGAAATTTTGGGATATTTTGAATGCTTGAGGAACAATACAAGTCTCGTTTCTTGCAATTTACCCTTTCTGCACATAAGTTGGGATGATAGAAATTCTCTTGTTAGATGACAATTATAACAAATTGATATGTGTGGGCATTTTTTGACCTCAAGACTTTATGACCTACCTTGGAATCTCTTGAAGTTAGGGAATGATTCACACAATTTTAAAAAATGATTAGGGTCATCCTTTAAATGCGTTTGAGCCTTTTGAAGCCTACCCATGAAATCATTTCCACTTGCACCCTCTTTGAGCCTTATAATGAAAAAACCATGATAATTTTCTTTTGAATCCCACATTGGACTTAACCCTTTTAACCCGAAAAACCATGAACTACCTTAATCTTGAGATAATTGAAGACATTTCATTATAGTGAGGATTGGTATAGCTGTTAAAGGTGTGTGTAAATGTAAATACAATGTGGGAAGGAAAATAGTGGTGGTGAAAGAAAAGTTTGTACTCCTAAGTCCAAAAAAAAAAGAATGAAATGATGATTGTGTAAAAGAAAAAAAAATAGAAAAAGAAGAACAAGAAAGAAGTATGAAAAAAAAATATTGCAATAAGACTTGGAGTACAACGAACCAATATGAGATAAGTTTGGGGGAATGCTTGGTCTCTTTGAAGAAAACTATGTGCATGAGTGAGTATGGTGAAATGTAGTCATTTATCTCAAGGTATTTGAACTCCTTTTTCCCATTCTTTCAAATAGCCATACACTTACCCCTAGCCCCATTACAAGCTTATAAAGTCCCTTTGATTTTGAAATTGTGTAGTTCTCTAGTGGAGAGGGAGGAAAAGGTTAGGAAGTAAAGTCTTGATGTTGAGGATGTTTCACACATATTGAGTTGTTACTCTGGAATCTAACTAGTGCATGGACATCATCTTTAAGCTTCACACACACAATTGTTGGCAACTTGTTCTTGAATTGTGAACCATACATTCATCTATATCCCTCTTCTTTCCCTTTAAGCATATCTCTTGAGCAACCAGTGAGGATAATATCGTGCATTTATGCTAAGTTGATAATTGATCAATCTTGTTCCTTTCTATTTTGTTTTTCTCGAGGACGAGTAAAAGTCTAAGTTTGGGGGTGTGTTAATGTCTTGGAATTCATACTTTTTAGCATGATTCACTTTCTTTTATATACATTTTTGGAGTGTTTATACATATTTTGGATGCTAAAATATAGGAATTGATGCATGATTTTTGGTGGCGCATTTATTGTTCATCAATTGTGCATATTTTGGAGATTTAATTTTATTATGCAAGGTAATTTTGGGCAAGAAATTCAAGGCAAAATATTTGAGAAGTCAAAGATAATTGAGAGCATGCTTGGAGGCTGGAGCATTTTATTTGCTTGGGAAGAAACCAGTTTTCATCAAAACTGAATTGAGCCACGGCATGATTCCATGTCAAAATTCCGTGCCGCGGCCTAAATTGGATTTCGGCCACCAGAGAAAAACCATGCCGCGGCACAGTTTCTGTCTATTTTACTGAGCCGTGGCACAGTCGCATAAAAACTGCCACATCACTATTTACACTCGAAAATTAGGTTTAAAAGGGGCAAAAACAGAGGGAGCCGACCATTCTTCACTTCTTGGACTTCTTGGGGAGCTTTGTGGTGTGCTAGGGCATGGATCTTGGTGGAGATTAAGTTGGGATTTGAAGTTTTGAAGAGATTTGGGCTTCACATCTTGGTTCTTCTTCTCCAATCTCCTATCCTTACTTTTGTTCAATGTGTGTGACTATTATTGTATATTTTCCTTTGGGTTTATTGGACATGAGTAGCTAAACACTTTGTTTTAGGATTATTTTGAACCCTTATATTGATTAACTCTTGATACTTCCTCTCCTTTTGTGATTAATGTTATATATATGTTTATTTCACTCTAGTCTTAATGCCTCTAAATGCTTGATCACCATTTAGTTGATTTGTTCATTTGACATATGACTTGAGAGAGCTAGGTTAAGTGTAGAACTTGAGTGGAATAGTGTGAGAACTTGAAGTTTGCATGACAAATGAATGATTTTGTTAAAAAGATAGACATATACTAATCAGCCTCACATAGCCACATTAGAGTTGAAACTTAGAAATTGAGTTTTATTAATTGTGACAAGAGATTGCATGATTAATAGAATTAAACACTTGTTCTTGACTCGACGGAGCAATTACAAGTACATTGTGAACCCTAGGTTAGCACATATATAGCTCTTAAAAGCAATTGTGAGAGGAGACATTTTAAGGTTAGGAGATACAAGGGGGATAAATAATCTTAATTCCCAATTTATCCTTGAAGTTGGAGAATCACTTGTTAATAGTTTTTCTTATCTTTTATTAAATTAGTTACCCCTCACTCATGATATTTGTATCACTCAAATTAAGCGAGAGTGCGATAATCATTACTTGACCGGATTTTGGAACCAAATCCTCGTGGGAACGACACTTTTCTTATCACTTTATTACTTGGCGCGGCCCGTGCACTTGCGGTGCGAACAAATGGCCATGGAAGTAGCTACACTGCTACATGTTTATACAGATCCTTGACCAATTTAAATTCTACACGATCAAAAAACTTAAAACTCTACCCTCATAACATTCAATTAATATAGTTTTTGAGCAGATGAAGCAACACTGCACATTGACTTATCAAATACATCAAACGCCCGGGGGTTTGAGAGATCAAGGAAAGAGATGGAGGACGATTTTTTTTATTACAACGATGATATAAAACAAGCTAATAAGAGCTCACATGCCTAAGATAAGGGAATTTGGAAATTAATAGTACATTAATCTAGGTGTTACGAGATTTTCAATAAATTAGAGGGTTTCAAGGAATTGAACCAGGTTTGGAAATTATGATTTACAAAATAAAAAAATATTTTAAGTATAAATGCATATATTAAAAGTAAAATTATGTAAAATTCAAATCCAAAACACCCAAATTTGAGTTGGGCTGTTCAAATTTTATTATAGTGAAAAAAATAAATAAAGCAAGGTGGAGATGTGGTTTTGTCTCCATGAGTCCATGTTCAGATATAATTTAACAGATGGTTAGAAATAGAGTTAACTTCTTTTTTATCAGAAATAGAGTTAACTTCATTCCCTCATATTTTCATATAAAATTATAAATGTATATACAAAAGGTCAAGAACACAATTTTTTCGTACCCACTTGTACTCCATTATTGTCTCTATTATCATTTATCAATTTGCAAAAACAGGGCTTTTTTCATTTTGAGTCCATCGGGTTTGAAACAAGACCAGCTTTGCTGGCCCAAAGACTGCAACCATCTTAATGGTTTTTTCTAGTGAAATCTCAACGACATTTTGGGCCTTTTATCTCTTGACCACTAAAACAAATAATTTAGGAAAACATGACTTATTTTTTGAATTTTGTTTCAGATCAATTTCTTTTTAGTTTGGGACCATAGGCTTTTAAAACCGAGCCAATTTCAGAAGCTCGACCATAAACATTTTTTCTTTTTAATAAACGGAATCAAGAAAGTGACATGAGCTCAAGAAATAAAGATGGAGATGTTGATTGGACAGTTTTCTTTTCTTTTTATGTTCACTGCATTATTATTCCATGGGAAGCTTCGAATTATGTGAAGAAGAAACTCAGCTAGAAACTCAATCATGTGTTTGTTGATATAAATATAGAAAACGTGATGCAAAGTTATCTATTTGGGATACGAGAAACTCAACTATAAACTCAATCATGTGTTTGTTGATATAAATATAGAAAACTTGATGCAGAGCTATCTATTTCATACGAGGCCATCACATAAAGAGACATAGCCTTTGCAAGTGCCAAGTAGTCAAGACATTATTGGTGGTCTTTAGCTCAGATCTATCAATCACCCAAACACTATTTCTTACGGGCCAGCACAGAAGTCCAATGACCCAACAATATGTATTTTGGTAACATTACACATAAATTATTAAAATTTCAGATGAGATATTTTTTAACATAAATGTATTAATTTCGATGAATCATTAACTTCTCTTAAATATGTACCATCTCCTCAAAATGTTTAAAAAAGTTTCCAGCTATCGAAAAAAAAAGTTTCCATAAAAAGACTAAATAAGAGGTAAATTAAACTTAATTTGACATTTTTAAAAGTAAAACAAACCTTATGGGACATACACACTTATATTTAGGATCACTAAGTATAATAATGAGTTAAGGTGCATTTTTGTCCTTGAAGTAGTCACTGAGAAACATTAAATATCTGAGTTGTGAACAATTTTATTTTTGAAGTAAACAAATTATATGACTTTTACCTATCATTGTTGAAAATGTTAACATCCAACTTTTAGTTTTTTTAATGACAAGGACTAATATGCTCGTTTCTTAACCCTTTCAGGGGGAACATGTTCATTTTTTTAAAAAAATTACATATATCCAAATGCTTATAAACAGATCTTAATACCGCCCACTAAGACAGATTTGCATGGCACACTAACCCCTTGTAATAATAAAGAAAACTAGTTACTTCCAAGAGATATTGAAATTCTGGAAAGCCAGATGTACAAATCCCCCAATGGCTGATAAAAAAAAAGGTATGAAATAAAATATCTGATAAAAAAATGGTTTGAGATACTAACCCCCTTGTAAGCATTTGGATATCTGACAAAATAAAAATGGCCGAGTCACGTGTGAGTGGGACTGTCTATAGAAAATAAAATAAAAGGTTTGAATTTTTTTTTTTAACATAAAAAGGTTTGAAATTTGGTTAATGCTTTCACGCGCGCTTTTATTTTACATACTATTAAACAAAAACATTTTGAATAGGACCGCCAATTTCGTACTCTCTAGTCTTTATTTCTTCTTTTCCCGCCAATACTTCTTCTTTTCCCGCCAATTCCGTTTTCCCGCCAACTCTTTGGTGGACCTCACAACATCAATACTATGAGTTTTCATGTCCTTAACATAAACATTTGATCTAATAAAATATGGCAAAAACACTGATATGATAATTAATTGTTTTGGGTCGGACAAAAATAATAAATGACTATTCCGCGGTATATAAATAATATTCAACTTTTGACTCAGTGCACAAATGATGAAACCGATGTTAGATCTTAATTTGTATTTATGTGGAACTTTACTGATATTATTTCAAAGTTAAAATACATTTTTACCCCTCCCAACTAAAACTTTGCTAATATTTGTTACCATGGGAAAGAGGAGAAGGAAGAATGAACGAGTTTTAATTGTGAGGGGCAAAAAGGTATTTTTGACTGAGAAAATAATATCAATAAGATTATATAAAACTACAAATTAACATTTAGTACCGATTTCATCATTTTAGCCCTGGGTCACAAAGTTAACTATTATTTATGCATCGCAAAATGATCACTTATTATTTTTGCTCAAATTAGAAATAATTAATTATCATATCAGCACTTTTGCCCTATAAGTTATAGTAACATTTATCCAATTTTTTCATTCAAACTATGTTTGTTTTACATGTAAACTAATTTGCCCTATAATAATGTTATAGTCCCTCCGTAATAAAATATATGAGCTATTTAATTATTCAAAGTATATTAAAAATATTAGTTATATGAGTTAGTATGTTGTGTTTTTTATAACCCAAATTATGTTTCATTATCTGCTCCCCATATTTTATTTGATTATTGTTGAATGAGAATCGACATAGTTAATGATGGGAAGTTAAAACATAAAATTCGTTTATTATTTATGACCAAGATCAGCTCCAAAAATAGGCTCAAATAAATTACTACTCAACATATGATATACTCCCTTTAGTCCTTATTATAAGTCACCAATCGCCTCTAAATTTTGGTCTTTAATATAAATCACCAACTACCATTAACTAACTCATTTATTAAAATTTTCCCAATATACCCTTATTATTGAAAAATGAGCATTGGAAGATGAGAAGAGAGAGGAGATGAAAAGACACTTGTATACTCATTAAGATAGAGATTAATAAAGAGAGAGAAAATGTAGTGGGGCAAGACCAATTTAATGAAGTAACTTTCATTAACCATTATTCCTTGTTATGTACAATTTGGACGATTGGTGATTTATAAATAGAACCGGAGGGAGTAATATATATTAGTGAAAAAAACATATGTCATTAATAAATTAAGGATCTACCCTCGTAATCTCTTCATAGAAAAAGTCAGTATGAATCTTAAAGGGAGGACTAAGCAAGTTAATTTAAGGAAATTAGAGAAAAGTGAACCAAAATAGACCTATTGTAATAGACTAGGATTAGACCGTGCATGCTTTAAACTCAATCCACCTTTTTTTCTTTGCGTTACATACATTGTCTAGTGCTACCAAAATATTTTTCTTCAATCTTCTGCACCTCTCTATAGGTATTGAGAAACCCATACATGTCTCATATTGAATAAATCAAAACTAGACTGAGGGTATATATGAGTTGAGTTTCCATCACATTAGTTTAAACTTTTATGGTAGAATGACAAAACTCATAAAATGTGTCCTTATATCTTAAATTTCAACATGGTATCAGAGTCATATCGACCTAGGGACTGACCCTCAAAAGGATACGACCCAGACAGACTTGAAGGACCGATCCAAAAAGAAAAAGAAGTACGGCTTAAGTCCACTTTCTCATGAATTAGCGGAATGACGATATATTTCCCGAGATAGTTTGTTTCTGAAAATTCCAAGACTTCACTAATCTATCTACTCCTATCATGATTAACATTCCTTGAAAATAAAATGAGATTTTGATAAAATAATTCAAATAGTCATAACTAACTTTTACCTATAATGTTGATAAAAATAGTTATGATTTTTTCCTTTACAAATGTGAATAAGGACAGCTATATATTTAACATGTGAACTAACATAAAATTGTAGTTCATGACTGGTTTGATATAAGACCCGACCATATTTTTCTTACAAAAACCATTCGACCGATTTAAAAGCATTGGGAAGTATTTTGTGTTTAATTAATTGAATTGAATGGCCATAAGTGGGCCACCATTCTCTTTTACCAATTAATTGCCTTATTTATAATTCTGGCAGGTTCATAGATGATTGCCACCTATCACTTTCGTACACTTTCCCTCTCATCCACATTACTTAAGGGTCACATTTGTCATTTCCAATTATTTTGTTTTGTTCTGCACGTTTCACGAAATTTGCCTTTTGACCGGCTCATAAAACACTCATTCAGACCTCAGTATACTAGAAGAAAATAGTAAGCTAGTCACGTGGGGTATGTGGCGCATGGGGCAAGAGTGACAAAATCAACTTTGTTTGTCACGTATGACTTCCCCAAACGTGACACAAACTGGAATTGGACTTTCTTTGTGGCGCATGGACATGTTTGTGCGTCACAAACTTGACACAAACGTGACACAAACTTAAATTTAAATTTTTTGTGGCGCATGAGCTTTCTTTGTGGCGTATGGATCCATACGCCACACATATGACTTCCCAAACATGTTTGTGGCGTATGAGTCATATGTTTGTGAACATATGACTTCCCTTTGTGGCGTATGGATCTATACGCCACAAACATGTTTGGGAAGTCATATGTTTGTGGCGTATGGATCCATATGCCACACATATGATTTCCCAAACATGTTTGTGGCGTATGGATTCATGCGCCACACATACCCGTAAAAAATTTAAATTTTTTCCCTCCACTCTTCCCACTTTCTCCCTATATAAACTTCACTTCTCTCACATTTTCTCCTCCCCACTCTCTATTTTTTCCTACTCTCTCCCCACTTTCTTTTCTCCTCTTCCTCTACTCCATTATTTTCCTCCTCTTCACTTCCATTCTTCATATTTAATTTCTCATTTAACTAATTATATTTAATTTTTTTTGCAGGCTCATTGTTTAAAATCTTCCACAATCTACGTAGTACTCTCTTCTGTCCCTAATATAAGAGTCAGCCGCCTAAAAAAACGCTTCTTAAGAAAACGTGTGAATGTTAGTTGGGTATCTGAAGTTAATACTTCTTTTTCAATATTGCTCATATTTATTATGATACTTTTAAAAGAGAGAATACATAAACATTAATAAATATGGAAGTGAATTAGAGGCAAAGTAGGAAAATACATATTAAATGAGGAGAAAATATGAGATGATTTCTTATATTGGGGACAAAAATCATTCAAATTTTGAGCTCTTATATTAGGGAGAGTAGGGAGTACTACAATACCATCGTTTTATCTTTTGGATAGAAGGTTATTTATTACACTACATTTTGAAATTTCACGTAATGAAAAACTGTAAGGCGAAGGTTATTAAAAAAAATTCTAAGCCGAAGAGATGAGTAAAATAAGTAGATTTTATGTCATTTAAAACTTTTTAATTTTTAATCACCATATCCGTTACACAATTTATAAAATTCACGATATTAAATTCTAGATTACATTTACATTCGTAATTTATATTACATTTTTTTTGCACATTATTTATAGAAATTTCAGACAAATATTGGCTTTTCAAACATTACTATTCAACAGGTATTTTTTTGGAAATAACTAAAATTTCGTTTCGATCCGGATTTTCTTCTGATAAACATCACAAAGACACAAACACCAATCGATATTAACAAGGAAACGTTTACCCCCCGGTACACGTATAGTAGTATCATATATGCATACGATATTAACAAGGAGTATTATTTACGTTGGATAGTACCGTATTATTTGCATATATAATATAAATGTAAGAATAAGTAAGTAAGATAAATTTCCCCCGATAAATATGTTATAATATTATTATATTGTTTACATTGGATTGGGACACTACAATTTAGGAATCCTTAAAAAACACGACACTCAGACAAAGAAACAAAGACTGGAAAATCGAAGAGTCACATGAAAATTGAAACCGCCTTAAACCGAACCGGCTATAAACCATAGAAAATATCATTAGGTCATAACTTCTCTTCTATGCGCCGCTCGTCACCTTCCTCCACGTGACCCACCCATCTTCTTCACCAAAATCCCTCACACACACACACACACACACACACACACACACACTCTTCTCAGATCTGCTCGCTCCCGAGCTTTCTACACACTCCTTTTTTTCAAATCGATATGGTTGTAAATGAACGGCCGTTGAAGAGGTTGAAACGTCGGTTCTCCGACGATATTTACGACTTCTTTACTTTTCCGGCGGCCGGTGGCAGCATCTCCGGCGACTTCACCGTCGTCGGCGACGGCGAGCCGTTTTGGAAGATGGTACCAAGGTTTATTACGACGTATGCGATGCTGACGTATCCTCCGTCGCTTTTCTCGTCACTGGTGACGTGGCACGTCACGTTGACGATCGGAGTTGGGGCCGAGCGCCCCGATCTGTCTCCGGCGACAGTTAATCTCGACGTTGTCGAGGAAGACGTGACCCGATCGAAGACCTCTGTGTACTGTGATCAGTGCCGAGTCGTTGGTGAGTCGACTCAGTGAGTTTGTGACCGGGATCCTTGATATTTTGTTTTGGACTGAACTTAAGAGGAATTAGTAGGTTCACATGTGAAATAAAACTAAAAAACAAAAAACTGTAAAAAAAAATAATTATTGGATTGTTTGAGTAATGTAAATATTTTAATATATAGTTTAGAAAATTATCGTATTATTAATAAGTGGTTTTCTATTATTTTAGTTATTTTATGAATATAGTGGGTTATTTGTGGCTATTATTCTGATATTGACTTTTATTTTATGATTTTTTTTTTGAAACTAAAAGGCTGGAGTGGTCATCCTGTGTGTAGAAAGCGATATCATTTCATTATCCGAGCTTCAAGTAATCACATGGATGCATATGAGAGAGCTTGCTCCTTATGTGGGAAATCTACTGGACTATCTGAAGCGAGGTTTGTTTTTATTACTCCCTCCATTCCTAAAAACCTAAGACACAATTGACTTTTTTTGAGAATTCTAACAAAGAAAAATGAACAATTTAATTGTAATGTAACATATTTAAAAATGAACAACTTAATTATAACATATTTTGTAAATTATTAGATAATATGTTAGCATATTAGTCAAATAAACTTAGTTTAGTGGAAGAATTTAAGAAAATTAATTTTTAATTACATTATTTACTTTACAAAAAATTGTGTTAACTTACTACTAAACTCATTTTAATTATTTTTAATTGACCAAATTCCATGAATCTTTATATAAAATTCTTGGAAATTTATCTATTGAGTTTGATATAATATGAATAATTGAATATTGATATATTCAAATCTATTATCTATATTTAAACTATATTTTCAAGTCAAATTATTACTAATTTTTATATTTTTATTTAATTATATAGAATAAACATGTGTTTAATAAATGTGATATGATTCAATTAGAATTCTATTCTACTATCCGAATTTACCTTATTCTACGATTTTACTTGAACTTACAAGTTTGACTACTTATATGGAATATTGGATGTGTCAGGTGTAAATGGTGTGACACTGTGATTACGGTGGAAGATCTGGAGGATTGGGTGTATAGTCAAATGGAAGACAACACTCATATCCTGCATGGGGTTGTTCATTCCAATGGCTATGGCCATTTGCTTACTCTTAATGGAAGAGAGGGTGGTTCAAGTATCCTATCTGGGTGTGACATTATGAGTTTTTGGGACAGGCTATGTGTTGCACTTGCTGTTAGGTTTGCACATGAACTTTAACTTAACTGTTATTTATTTCAGTATAGATTTTGGGTTTGATTATGAAAAGAATATACATGTACAGGAAAATTAGTGTGACAGATTTGTCCAAGAAATTTGGGACCGAATACCGGTTGCTTCATGCAATCACCAATGGGTGTTCTTGGTATGGGAACTGGGGTTATGAATTTGGGACTGGTAGCTATGCTCTCACCCAAGATTCATATAAAAAAGCAGTGAATACCCTGTCAAGCACGCCCTTATCGGATTTTTTATTCCAGGATCGCGGGCCTCTTAGTCGCTTGCAGTGTGTTATTTCACTTTATCAGTCTTTGGCAGACACTGAACTTTTAACTATCAAAGATCTATTGTCTTTTTTGGTGACCTTAATTCGTGATTATCGCACGCCTTTGACTACAAGAACGGCAAAGGCTGAAAGTTGCAATGTGTTGTGTGCTTGGACAAGCAATGATGTTGAAGCTGTGCAACAGGCTCTGATTAAGGTTCTGCTTGCATCGTCGTCCTCAGACCCGAAGAAATGGGTGTCAGGACGAGCTCTCAAGCGTGCGTTGAATAGGAGTGTTGCATCTCCAGAGCTTCTAGACTACAGTCTGAAACATCTTGGTGGGGAATTAGCTGAATGTGGTATGGTAGTTAGGTCAAGATGCAATCCCACATCTAGTGCTGTGGAGTTCTGGTAAGATTGTAACTGTATTGTATTTGTCCTATTTTTGTTAGTTGTTGTACATACAATTACTAAGACATTTAATCTATCTTAAACAAACAGCCTTGAATCCTTGAATGCTTCGGAGAATGGTGCTAGCTCGAATTCAGGATACCCGTCGGAAGAGCAAGTGATTACTGACTTGAGATTCTTGCTTGATTCTTTCATTCATCCTGATAGGATGGTGAGCCTCAGATCTAAGACTATGAGGAAGCGGGTGGCTGATTCGGCAAGGAAGCTCCTTGACTGCAAGAAGTTTTTGAAGGATTACAAGCCTGAGAAGATGGTAGGTGATCAAGTGGCTCCATGTATTAGGCTGTGGTGTCATGTGGAGCTCTCTGACCAGCCGAAAGAAGATCCGGTTCCTCCTCCAGAACTGATCTTGCTGCCCTTGAATGCCACCGTAGCTGACCTCAAGAAGGAAGTGACTAACACTTTTCAAGAAGTTTATGCCATGTATAAGAGGTTTCAAGCTGAGGAACTTCTTGGATACGGTCCCATTAAAGACTACCTTACTGTTAAGTTCCTGCTTGGAACAAGTGGGTCTGTCCGAATTTTAGGTAAATGCCCCGTGAAACATGGCCTAAGCCGATTCCGAATGGAGAGAGGACTGGAGACATGGAAAGTTGATTGCACTTGTGGGGCTAAGGATGATGATGGGGAGAGTATGTTAGCATGTGATAGTTGCAGTGTATGGCAACACACTAGGTGTGCTGGAATTGATAGTTCCATTGCTGTTCCTTCCAAGTTCATATGCTTGAGATGCATCAAATTGTACCACATGGAGGCCAGGAAAAAGCCAGGCCCTGTTGAACATAAAATCCACCCTATGGATGAAGCAAATGAATACAAAGTGAGTGGAGCAAAAGTTCGCCCTGTGGATGCAGTCAACACATCAGATGTGGGTGAGGTCATAACAATGAATTCAGTTGGTGAAGCAAAATCTTACGATGTGTGTGAAGTAGAAATGAACCCAGCAGAAATTGATGTGGAAGAAGCAAAAAACAACCCGCTGAATGGAGCAGAAATTGGTGTGGATGAAGCAAAAGGCAGTCCACTGAATGGAGCAAAATGGTATGATGTGGGTGAATATGATGAAAACTACTATGAGGGTGAAGCAAAAACCAACCCAGTGGATGAAGTAAGGTACTATGATGTGAATGAAGTAAATATAACTTGGGAAGAGACCAACGCAATGGAAGAAGCAAAAACCCCTTGTACAGCCAAGATTTCATGCAGGCGTGAGGTGGCAGCAGTAGGCAGTCCCGCAGTTGCATGCAACTTAGCAGTTAGATTTAGTGTTGGTTGAGTGTATAGTATTTTGTACAGTATTAGGTTAGTTTTTTTTTTGTACATGTACATGGGGGTTGTTATTTTGCTATATGACTCTTATTTTAAAACGTTAACTTATCGGTCTAGGAAAACTAAGGCCAAAAATTCCCAAGATGTTACATGCTTAATTAACATTGTGAATGAACCAACCTCCATTTCTATTTAAGAATTAGCTATTTGCTGCTAGTACAAGTATCTACTTGATCTCATCCTTTGCCTGTGATGCTTTGAATTTATTCTCCATAATTGGCTGTCCTACTCCTTGTGATTCTAGACGACGGAGTATTGGTTCTTTATGCGATGATGGGAGGACATTGATGGCTCTTCTGAGAGTCGTGTACTTGGCAACTACATCTTTGTAGAGAATTAGCAATCTGTCAACATCTTTCGATGTCATTTCCTCACTATTTGCCTCCAAATATGGATATTCTGATTCATTTAGTGGGGTAGCTGCAAATATTAAGGCGTCATGTTAGCACCAGGTGTGTTTTTTTTTTCAAAAATAAAGAAATCTACCCGCCTTATCCACAAGTTCAACATATGAACATTAAACCAATTATCAACAAAGGTCTAATGGACTAATTCACAGAAATTAAAGAAACTAAAACAGTCTTGTTAATTATAATGTTACTACATAATAACAACACCTTCTGTGTACCATATCAGGCAAAATGGTTAGGAGATAAAATTCCTATATTAAGGACTGAAATGGCGAAATCAATTTAAGTGACCCTTAAATTTAAATTTGTTGGTAGTACTCCCTCTAACCCTAATTATAAGACCAGATTTTTAGAGAAATTAATGATGCAAAATTAATCACTATAAAATGTCTATAACTATCTTCTTACCTCAACTAATTTCTTTTACTTATAAATTAACCTACAATCTAATTACATGTCATATATTATAATTTAATGATTTCATTTGCTTTATTAACTTCCACAAAATAGTCAAAAGGGTATTGTTTATTTTTTAAAGTTTGTAAGAAAATACCGATGCATTCATTTTTTTAAAAAAAATCACTCCAAATTAATGACTGATATAATGGCATATATTCTTCCGGAGCTAATGGATTACCCTATACTTTCACAATTACATGGCATGCAACAAGAGGGAATGCAGGATGCAAAGATTACGAACATTCCATACATAATAATTCAATTCTACCCGCTCTATGCTTAATGCATGTTACGTTACTGTTTAGTTCTAAATGGGGACAACAGCCATGCCAAGTTGAAAAGGACAAACTAACCTGTTATAGAGCTGCCATGAATTTTATCAGATGGACTGCAGTCAACCTCGTCAAGTTGGTCTGTCTCGTTCATTTGTGTCACTTGAGAGGCTCCACTAGTGGCTTTAGTAGTAAATTTCGCTGATTGCATGTTCTCCTCAAATTTGATTTCATCCATTGAAAGTGACTTAGCATTTAAATCAATTATAAATGACTTGGCTGACACTAGATTTGTGAAGTAATATTCAGGCTCTGATATGAGCTTTGCCTGCCTTCGATAAAGTTGAATGAATTTGAGGTTTGATTGCAACTGAGGCGGATTTGCCTGATATATATATATAAGAAAAAAAATCTCTCAACTATTCATATTCAGCCATCACGAAAAATCAAGATAACAGGTCGATGACAGATCCAAGCGGTAGAAATGGAATTTGCCAACAAACTACAGTATTACTGACCAACACAACATGAAGCATGAGGCAAAAAAGGGAGTTGAAGGAAATATCTGGAAACATAAAAATAGATAGTGGAGGCTCACATAGCATTGTATCCGCAACAAAATATAGAAGTTGGTTTCCACGCAAAAGAACAAGATCCAAATACATTTCAATAATCAAAATAATCCTTGTACCCAAGAGGTGGAGAGTAAGGGCCTTACTAGTCACTCCATGTATGCAAAGTATGCAAGTATAGAAAGACTACTCTTCCAAAATCAACTCATGTTTTCTTGGACTTATTTTTGCCATGGGGGTGTTTCAAGGAAGACAGGGTGCATTGGAGGCAGGTTCCCTCTGAATATTGAAGCAGGAAAGATAGTGTATTTGAAGAGTGATCTTGCACTTTTTGTCTACAATAAATTAAAAGTAACACTGAAAGGGATAAAGGTTTTCAAATAGAATTTGAGAAGAAAGCTCAATCAAGATCAATGAACAAAATAGATCAGCGGAGGAAGGAAGTCTTTTTTAAGAAAGGAAAATACACATAATTAAAACCTTGTAGTTGATGTTTTTAGCTAAAAGCCTCAGATAAACGAAGCCTCAAGTGTTATGGCATAGAAGAGAATGTCTAAATTGTGTGTGTGTGTGTGTGTGTGTGTGTAAAAGAAGGCTATGTCTATAATAAGAGAAATTAATCTAAAAAAATATCTTAAGAACATTTTTACATGGGCAAGGGTTTCATACACCATATTTGGGCAGAGGATTAACAATACAATTTGGCGACCTCATTCAATTTCACAATACTTAGTTAATCCTTCTTAAACACTCGCATTAAATATTACTTATTTACCTATTTATTATAATATATGATAATGATGAGATAAATCATTTTGAATCTGTTCAATGAATTCAAGTCAACTGGAGGACCACTTCGACAAGAATTATATGGAAACAACACACTCAAATTGAAACTCACTAATGCACTTCCCTTGTGTGCCCTGCAGCTTCTTTGCTTGATAATAATCCGACAACCATTTAAAAAAAGCAACAAACAAGGGGCAACACAACTAAAAAAAAGTCAGGAATCTAACAACTAGCAGACGGGTTTATTACCGAGGGTAGCTTGCCTTGATTGTAACATATATGAGCACAGGGAGAAATTCATCTGCCCCAGCTGGCACATGATCTTCGGTCATTGCTGCATTGAGCAGAAGATTGTTGATAACCCTACAACAATTCATTATACTTGTCAGCTTTTCATAAGGAGCTTTGAAAGTGTTGATCTTCTGCAGTTCCTTCTCTGCAAGCTGAACGTAAAGAGAAAACAGATGATTAATTCCTCAAAAAAATCAGGCCCATTTTCTGTAGCTAATCCAAGTTGAAGAAAAATAATATAAAATAAGAGAAGAATTAAAACTTGTTTATCAGAATTAAAACGCATGCACTGACAACATAGCAAAATTTAAAAAGTCTAGCATACTTCCTAAATTATGCCATACCAGCCATGAAGCTTCATTACGAAGAATTGCTGGTATGTCCAAATGTTCAGGCTTCAGAAAGGTTTGGACCAGGCATATCTTCTCTGAGATTTCATGGTCAATCTTAACATCCTCAGGAGAAACAGCGAATGTTCGAGAAAACAGTTTAGTCATTACATATTTCTCTAAAGCCTGTCGATAGAATAAAAACAAAATAAATATGACATTATAAAATTCTTCCTATATCAAGAAAATAAAGGTTGCACCACCTACAGTTCAATATCATGAAGACCTCTTTTTTCAACTCAAATGTTGATCACAACAATTCCACATTAGGCAGCTTCATAAATCATAATCTTGAATCAAACTAGGTTCCACAATTAATATAACCATTTAGCTATGAATATTCATCTTCTTGTTTCAGTTTTATATGCCACCACGGCCTCATAAACAACACTTGTTCCATTAGGAATGTAGTTCTACAAACAGAAACATATAATATTACCAATGACCTAAATTGGTAAAACCATCTAGTGTAACCTTTTTAACTTTTATCCCTCCACTTTAATTTTAGAGATGAGATGTAATAAGAAATTACGCAGGCACCAAAAACTAGTTCAGATGAGTACCTCCATTGCACAATCAATCTCTTCCTCAGTGGCTCCTGTCCATAATGGATGCTCTCTAATTGCATCCTCCATTGTCAAGTAAAACTCTTGGACTCTTTTCCCATCATTTTCAGGGTTGGGCGGGTAAAACGAAAATGACACAATAAAACTGGAGGAAAAATCATAAAGGAGTCACACTATGCAGCATTAAGATCACATAAAGTCTGACAAATACAAATAAATACACAACAATAGACGTGTATTTAATACAGAACAAACGAATTCAATCAACAATTCAAAAAAAAAACCTAAAAAGAAGACAGCAATCAGAACCATATCTGATTGTTTCTCATACTGAACTTCAATCAGATCGCCAATAGGTAATGACATTGAAATCAAAATTTAGGCAAACCAGTTGCAAACCTATCTACAAAACATTTCAGCTGGAAATACATGTTTAGCACACATCACAGATTCAATGAATAAAACTCGACGCAACAATCCTGAATTATCAATGTATCTTACGACATGATCATTTGAAAAACAAAATCCCACAAATCAATTACAATCTCAAATAAATTCAAGCTGTGATCGGAGCTATTTGGTTAAATCTTACGGCATAAGCAACAATGAAATACCACAAGCGCAACAATTAAGGCAAAACAAAACAAAGACGTAAAAAAATCAGATTTTTAACATACACTTCAACATATAGGTGAAAGAAATTGGAACCCAGAATTCAAAAAGCGAAATAATTTATGCCCACATTGTTGGGAATGACAATGGGAGATTGTGATAAACCTTTTGATGGATCGGACGAGATTGATGGAAGAAGGGTTTCGCATGCGATCGAGGAAATCGAAGAAGGAGAGAGATTGGGAAGATGTTGATGCGTTGTCCATGGAATCAAAGGATGGACCCAGCAGAATTGAAGAAGAAGAAGAAGAAAGATATGCATATTAGAGAGAGAGAGATCAATAAATGAAATGAAAGCCTTAAACTAAACGAAGAACATTAGGTATGAAATCACACCTATTAGTCCAACGTAGTATTCTTTTATATACTCTCTGACTGGTTGGTGTTGTTCCGGCCTAAACCCTTGCAAATTGCTCACGGGTCCTTCTTTGTTTGTTGTGTTCTTTTTTGGTGAAATGTTTGAATTGAAGGGTTAAGTTGCAAAACTATTTTACTTTAGTAAAAGTTTTTTGGATTAACTTATTAAGATATAATCACCCATATTTCCGGCGCTATTCCTAAAAATAAGATGCAATTGAATTTTTTTGATAAATTTGGGAAGCAAGATGACAAACTTAATCATACAAGACATTTTTTGGATTATCAAATTAAAATGTTAACGTATAAGTCAAATAAACTGATTTAAAGAAAAAAGATTAAGTAAATCAAGTTTTAAGTAACATATTTAATTTTTAAAAAATTTTATTTAAAAGTCAACTATGTCCTATGTTTAACGGAATTATTTTGTGTAAGAACATGTCTAGGGTTAAAATAAATCAGGATTAATAAATTTTTCATAACAATAACTTATTTTACATGTTCAATATTTGTTTTTATTAGTTGAAGGTGAACATTTAACTATTTGTCAAGTGTTTGATTCATAGGAGTGTCTCTTAATTGTGCTTTTAGTCACAACCCTTTGGAAGACACCTGTGTCTCTTTAAGTGAAGTTGTGAGGAGTCTATTTGTGTAGATAGGAAAAAATTGTTGTTATAATGCACCAAAGCTCAAAAGGAATAATCCAGATAAGTTATGTGTTAAAGACCCTGCTATTTAATTGTGATTGAGGGGTCCATTCCTCCCTATATAAAAGGGTAAAGTCTTGCCGTCCAAAATTCTAAGTTATTTGCGATTAAGTTCAAGAGCTTATACACACTTACTCCCTCCGTTCCTAAATATAAGATCACTTTGGTTAATTTGGGAAGATTAAAGAAGACAATAAAATTACATGATCTTCCCAAAATCTCCTCAATTACTTAACTTTAAAGGGAGGAGGGACTTTCAATGAAAAGAGGGAGTTATCCACTTCCCCAAAGTGATCTTATAAATAAGGTAGTTTGGGCAAAACTTGAGATAAAATATTAAGTGATCTTATATTTAGGAACTTATTCACTCCCCCAAAGTGATCTTATATTTAGGAACGGAGGGAGTATTATTTTGTTCATAAGAACATGTTACAATAAACAGGATCTATAAATTTTCATATCAACGATTTATTTATATTTAAGTACTTATTATTTGTTAAAATGTTTACCTTATTTATAAAGTTACCTTTTCATACTTATTTTGCATATCAGGACATGTAAGAGTGGTTTGAAAGTTTTATATCAACTCATGTTCTTTTGTGCGTGTGAGTAGTGTTACAAAATGTTTGTTAGTACTTTTAAATTCACCTATTCACACTCATCTCATTTTGTGCATTAGAACCTATTCGCACTTATTATAACAAATGAAAATCAAGGCTAGTAATTTTCATACAACACTAATGATTGTGCACATGGGTAAATATCCATATATACTTTTGATACTGTATACTCATCAGAACATGTAACTAACAATGGTAAATGTTCACATTAACACTTATTGTCGTGTCTAAATGGCTACTTGTTAAAATGTTCATCAGCACTTGTGACCGTGTCTATCAGCACTAAGCCATAATTTTTAGATAAGGAAATAATCAATAAGGTGGGTTGAAACGAGGGAAAATGACAAATAAAGACTTCTGAATGTCCGAAAGGACAAATAAGAAACTTAAATTTCCAAAAGGACAATTAACAACTGGAACGTACCTATTAACAAATGGAACATACCAATTAACAATTGTCTGGTTCCTTAATCGTTCTTGTGGAAATTTGAGTTCCTTATTTGTCCTTTTGGACATTCAGAAGTTTTTATTTGTCATTTTCCTTTGAATTTAAATAGAAGTATCGAAATATTCATTTCAAATTAAGAAATATGTGCATAATTATATTTTGAAATTTTAATTTAAAACCTAGACTCAAATTAGCTAATTTTTTTATCAGGACTCAACTAAGCTTTTTTTGCCAGACAATTAAGCTAATTGAATGCTTGGGAGTTTTGAACTAAAACTATAAAAGTAGACACATAAAAAAATAAACAGGATGTTTTAAAATACATTAAATGTAATTTTTTATCCATTACAATACCATATTTCCCTTCTAATAGTCTCATCACAACCCTTCTTCTTCTTCAAACCCCGCTTTAACACTTCGTTTGTGGAGTTTTTTTCCCCACTTTTTCTAACACTTAATTTGAAGTTAAGGGTATTCCTATGAGTTTACGTGTAAGCATGTTTTCATTTCAGTCATCTAACTAAACTATGGAATGATATTTCAAAATATTTTGGTTCTATTGATGCTACAATGCTCCCAAATTTCAGAGATTACTTTTATGAGGCAAGCCACTAGTAGATCCTATAATTGAGAGTTCTGATCCAAAGACGAAATTTAGGGTCCAATGCAAAGAAAATGTCTGGATTATCCAAATTGGGCCGAGACCAGTGGGCTTCTCAGCAAAAGGATTTTTAAAACTGCAAATAACCAACAGGATCCTTACTCAGCCTGTTTGGTTTGAGGGGAGGGAAAGGAAGGAAAGGGGAGGGTGGGAAGGGAATGTAATGGGAGGTTTTAATGTTACATTGTTTGCTTACGTTAGAAGGGAAGGAAGGGAATGGGTTTTTAATGATATTCTAAGGGGAGGTGAAGGGAGGTATTTTACCATTTTAATGATATTCTATGCTATATAAATTAATTTGTAACCTTAATTTAAATTAAAATATACCGTCATCTCATATATATGTTGTGACGTAAATGATGTTTATGAAAACTGATAGAATATTTATTTTTTACATTGATATATTACCATCTGTTCTAAAATATGAATGTAATAGATTTCGTCTTATATATAACCTAATCCAATATTACACGCACAGTACTCCCTCCAGTCCTAATTATAAGACTGCCTTTGACTTTTTTGGAAAATCCTAAAAAAGCAAAATAAGTCAATCATAAATTGATTTAACTAATTTTTTCTCTTAAACTAGTTTGTTTAACCTATAAATTAATGACTAATATAAAAATTTATTAAATATGTCATAATTTAATAACATATTTTGGAACCTTAACAACTCCGAAAAAGTCAACCGTGACTTATATTTAGGACCGGAGGGAGTAACATACAACGTCAATTCATGTGCGCTGAATAACCAAACATACCTTTCTATCATCTATGTCCCAAAGAAGATGAGGACAACTAAGGAGCAATTGGTTTTAATCAAGCCATCACTAATGAGAAAATTTCTTTCTTTCAATTGGGGCATTTTCTGTGAAAAAACACCACTGCTGGATGACTTTTTGTTCCGAAACCACTGGCATCACTTAATTGACAATATAAGGACACAAAAGAGAGGATGACGATAGACTGAGCAAGAAGAAGGTATAGGTTGTGAGTTTTTTATATATTTTCTTTTTCAACAAGGGCGTCCATAGGAATATCATAAAATTAATAATGAGGGTGATTTAGTCAACATTTTTACTTCTCTCCAAAACACCCCAATTTAGAAGGAACTAAAATAAGGGGTCTGGAAGGGGAGGGAGCGGAAGATTTTAGGCCACTTCCGCTCCAATTTCTCAAATCATGCAAGTGGAAGGGCTTTCATTATTCCCATCCCCTCTTCACATCAAACCAAACAACCCCCGAGTAAAATGTGTGGCATTCCGCTTATGTTTACTAAGAAGCAACATGACTTAAAGAAATACTGATGGCAATGACAACGGAAGAGAAAAAAAATGTTGAAGAAGAGGTAGAGAACTTGCTTATATGCAGAGTGTATATCTGTACGCTCTACTACTTATTTCTTTCTATTAAGTTTATATGACTTTATTAATTAAGCTAGTCCCCAAAACCAAATCCACTGTATGGTGTGTTTGGATTGATAATGGAAAACTAACTTTTTTTTCAATCTTAACTTTTTAAGAAATAAGATTAGATAAATGTCAGATTGTTTATTGTGTGATGTGATACATATTTGACAATGGTGTTGTATGATATAATATAGGGTAATGGACCTAATTTGGTCCCCAAGTAACCACCAAGGAGCGCTGAGCACCCTGAACTAACAACAGGCCCGTATCTGTACTCCAAGTAACCAAGGTATTTAAAAACTACCCCGGTTGGACGGTCAACAACGTTTGACCGTTACTATGCCTATGTGGCCGCCACGTGAAGACCTGTTTTGCCACTTGACGCCTTGTCATCGCTACGTAGGATAAGTTTATGTGGGTCCCACGTTTAATAAAAAACATTTTATCCCTCCCTCTTCACCACCAACCCGCCCCCCACCCCCTTCATCTTCCTCCCCAGCCCCCCACCGCCTCCCTTTGACCTCCACCACAGCCCCACCGCAGCGCCTCCAAGCCCCAACACCACAGCCCCGCCGCCATGCCTCCACAGCCCCAACACCACAGCCCCGCCACCGCGCCTCCACATTCCCAAGAAAGAGAAGAAGAAAAGTGAGATAATGAAGCCATCGATGCTCAGATCTCTCCACTCCAAAGGGAGGCGGGGCTGTGGTGTAGGTGAAAGGGAGGCGGTAGGGGGGCTGGGGAGGGAGGTGAAGGGGGTGGGGTGGGGGGCGGGTTGGTGATGAAGAGGGAGGGATAAAATGTTTTTTATTAAATGTGGGACCCACATAAACTTATCCTACGTGGCAATGACAAGGCGCCAAGTGGCAAAACAAGTCTTCACGTGGCGGCCACATAGGCATAGTAACGGTTAAACGTTGTTGACCGTCTAACCGGAGTAGTTTTTAAACACTTTGGTTACTTAGAGTACAGATACGGGTCTGTTGTTAGTTCAGGGTGCTCAGCGCTCCTTGGTGGGTTACTTGGGGGCCAGATTAGGTCCATTACCCTATAATATATATAGTGACCAAAATTAATTGGATAAAAATTTATCATTGTTGTTAACATATGCAGACCTACCTATAGCTTATTATTTCACAATAAAATTGTGAATTTGTGAGGGAGTCTTCATACACACACACAGCCATATACGTTTGTGGTATTATGCGCATAAAAATTATCCAAGGGATATTTATCATTGTTATTGATGAAGTAGTAATAACAAGCTAAATATTGACATGATTGTCAATACAAGTTAATTAGAAGATTATTTAAACATTTATTATATATTAAGAGAATTTATATAGTGTTATATTCGATTATAATTTTTAATGTTTAGGGGGTTTAGGGTTATATGAAACACCTATTCAAACTTTTCAAGAGTCAACTTGATTATCATTGAAAAGCTGGCATCTGCAAATGATTCGAATCAGAATATAGGATCGTCATGCATGAACACAATTGGGATTTTTGAAAACGAAGTCTCCTTATTATTATATCTGTTTTATGTAATGTTTTCGTAAAAAAATTTCATGAAAGTTTGAACTTAATAAAAAATAATACCAAATCAATAAATAATTAAATATACATACTATAGCGGGTCAAAACTCAGCCCCTTTTAGAGACAAAAAAACTCAGCTATTTATTGTCAAAAAAATGAGACACATTCTCTTCTGTTTAGTACTATGTAACAACATCAAGAATTTTTTTGGACTGAACAACATCAAGAATAATTGAATGCATTTTCGATAATCTATGATAATGTATATAGCTTACTATATATTTCACAATCCACATTATATACATACTTTTATTTAAAAATCGAAAAGCTCGTCAAGCATATACAAAACTTATTCAAGTTATGATCATGATGAAACACTTTCGATAAGGCACAGAGATATAAGGACTAATTACTTTTCTTGACACTATCCCAAATCAAAATCTTAAAGATTGACATCAAACGCCTCTCATAGTTCAAACATATTAAATCAAGATATGATAGATATTGATGAATCAAGCACAAAGTGATATGCTTAATTATTTATTCAAAATTCAACGGTATATTCTAGAACTAGGTCTAGATTGTAAGATGTGTCTAATTATTATAAAGGGCAAAAGCTTATCTAATAATTAACTATTTCAGTTTGGGCAAAACTAATAAATGACTGTTTTGTGGTGCATAAATAATATCTAACTTTGTGACCCGAAGCAAAAATGATAAAACTGGTGATGAATGTTAATTTGTAATTATGCGGAACCTTTCTGATATTATTTTCAAAGTGAAAAATACATTTTTGCCCCTCTGAATTAAAACATTGCTGATAGTAGTTAGCATGGGAAGATGAAGGGTGGAAGAAAGAAGGGTTAAGTTTTAATTGTGAGGGGTAAAAAGGTATTTTTACTTTATAAAATAATATCATAAAGGTTCCACAAAACTACAAATTAACATTTAGTACCGGTTTTATTATTTTTGCACCGGGCCACCAAATTGGTTATTATTTATGCACCGCGAAATAGTCATTTATTATATTTGCCTAAAGTAAAATAGCTAATTATTAGATCAGTGTTTTTGCCCTATTATAAACTACATACAAAACCTCGATCGTCTTTGAAAGTTTGAGACGAAAATGAAAATTCAATTAAATTCCTATGACTTTTATGTAATTTTTTTTTTCTTTTATAAAAAATTTTATGATTTAGCTAATTCTAATGGTAAGGTCCATGAAGTTTTTCCATTTTTTATTATATTCTTATTGTTTCAGTTATTTTTAATTAAGTTCAAGTAGTTTTTTTTTATTTCTACTCATTAAGTCCTTAGAGATTTCATACATATATTAGAGGCTAAACTATAGGAAGGGTGCATTATACTTTTGGTTGCACATTTATTCCTCATTTTTGTCCAAGTTGTTATTTTGCAAGGTATTTTTGTATTAGGGAATTGAAGGCAAACATTGGAGAAGTTAAAGATGATTGAGGAGCATGATTGGAGCATTTCAATTGCATGAGAAGAAATCAATTTTTACCTGAAGGAATTGAGCCACGGCCCGGACTTTTGAGCTGCAGTCTAGTTTTGGTCAGAACAGAACCATGCCGCGACACAAGTTTTTTGCCTCTATTACCATGCCGCGGCACAGTCGCAGGATTTTGCCACATCACTAATTTTCAGCCGAAAACAGGTGTTTAAAAAGGAAAAAACGAACAGAGCAAAGGGGTCCTGACTTTTGAAGACTTTGAAGTGTGTGAGTGTGCTAGGGTTTATGATTTTGAAGAGATTGATGAAGCAAAAATTGGAGCTTTGGAAGAGATTCGGAGCTCCAACCATTTGATGTTCTTCTTCTTCATCCTCCTTTCCTTCCTCATGTCATCTATGACTATACTTTCACTTTTTATTTGTGCTTTTATATTGACTATGAGTAGCTAAACTCTTTATCTAGGATTATTTTGAACCCTTGTGTGAAGTAACTCTTTAAAACTCCTCTCCTTTTGTGATTAATGTATATATATGTGTGTTTATTTCACTCTAGCCCTAATGTCTCTAAATGCTTGATCATCATTTAGATGATTTGTTCATTTGACTTATGACTTGAGAGAGCTAGAATAAGTGTAGAACTTGAGTGGAATAGTGTAAGAACTTGAAGTTTGCATGACAAATGAATAGTTTTGTTAATAAGATAGAGATATACTTATTAACCTTACATAGTCATATTAGGGTGGGAACTTATAAGGATTGAGTTTTATGAATTATGGCAAGAGATTGCATAATTAATAGAATGAAACACTTGTTTATGACTTGAGAGAACTTTACAAGTATTATAGAACCCTAAGTTAACACATATATAAACATGAAAACAATGTGGAAAATGAGTTGATTTAAGGTTATTATGATATATAAGGGGGAGAAATAATCCTAGGTTGCATTTCATCTTTAAAGTCAAGAACCACTTTTAGCATCTATTTTCTATTTTCAATCAATAGTTTTAGTTGTTAATTTCTCAACCAATATTTGATTAACTCAACTTAATTAGATGACAAAGTCTCTTACTTGACCGGATTTGTATCACAATCCTCGTGGGAATGATATTTACTTTCACTTTATTACTTGGCGCGAACCGTGCACTTGCGGTGCGAACATTATGTAACTTAAAAAACAAGATTATGTTTATAGAGATTCAATTAAAGAGGTAAAACTATTTCGCCAAAAATAAGAGGTAAAACAGTAAAGACAGCTAAAAGGGAAAAACTTCTAGACTTGATTGAAATTAGCTGAAATTATAAACTTACAAAATATTGTAAGTCTAAACTTACAATGCTGGAGTTTAGCTAATGAGAGAGAAAAATACTACAACACATTGATTTGCATAAGAAATATATATAGCGAGCAGTTATACAAATGACGGTCTACTTGGTAAGGAATAGACTCAACCTATAAGATGATGGATTAAAATCACAATGATAGTGTGAGATACTTGTGGTAGATGATTTATAAATATCTCTAAAAATGATATTCAAAATCGAAAGCATACATTGGCCTTGGAGAGCTTCTAATCCAACTCTCCTACATTTTTTTTTAAAAAAATACTCTGATAATATTCTGATACTGATTAACAATATAAAAGAAAATAATAATAATAATTATAAAATAAAGCTACATAGGGAAGGGAAATGATTAATCACAAAAAAACAGAAAGAAAGAGTGCAATTGAATCAAGCGAAGCAAAGTGAAAGGCCTCAAGGTCATGCCCACATGTGCATGCCCCAGCTATGGCGACTGCATCTCCTACTGTTTCTATATCAACATTTAAGACCAAACTCAAAATAGTTAAAGCTCATGTATCGTTGTCAATAATTTCCAATATAAAATTACGTATAAATATTCTTAAATTATTATAAAACTTCTACCGTCCAATCAAATGCGAAAATCCCTAGAAGCTTTAGTAGCTGTTTTTCCCAACCTTGCGTCAAGAACAAATCATGAATCTCATAATTATATTGGTTTAAATTTCTCGGGATCGTTTACTGATTTAAATATTCCTATATAAATATTCCTATATTTCTTATTCCTTTTTTTCAACAAAGCTTGGCCTACGGACTTTTATAAAGCGCGTAGAAAAAGTCTCTCAAATATAGATTCATTTACCCTCCTATAATGAATGTACTATTGTCTAGTTCATCCATATGCATATGGGGCTATGTTGTTAATTCTTTAAAATTATTTTGAAGGATTTTCTCATGCAACTTGATGCTAGTTGTTGCCTCTTTTCTTCTCTGAATACACGTTGCAAGTTATAATTTTTCAATATGTTCGTTTGGTTATTGTCAACTTGAAGTAGGTTTGTTATACCATTTCCAGTCACGTGTGTATAAAGTTACCGAAAGATTTCGTTTTAATCCTAAATATATAATACTTTTTGAACTGAATCCTAAATATAATACCAAAGTTAATTTTATTAATTTATAAATTTAATTTTTAGTTCTAATCAAACTTTCCTTACTGATTGCTCATAATTCAGATGGTTTTCAATCAAATCAATAAAGTAATATCTAATACGAATAATGATTAAATGAACACCATGGATAATAATCAGTACACGTTTTTTAACAAATCACTTACTCTCATATTCTTTTTGAATTTATTATCTAACTCAGTATAGGATAAATATTATGTGAGAGCCTCGCGTGTTTTGTCATGGAGGCGAATCTTTGTTTAATGAAATATATAAAGAGAAGTTAATTAATAGTGAGGAATACGCAAATAACATCTAAAAACAAAAATAATCGGATGTGAAATAAACTTTCAGAAATCCTTGATTGAAATCAACACAAATTAAAGATACACCTGAGCTGAATTAAGAATAAATTTTTAAAAAATAAATTACCTGTGTCACATATACTGTAGCTTCATTTAGTCTTACGGAGTATCTCATGACAGTTACGTGACAGAATAAACCGAGTAAAAGGAATGTTCTGATTACTTTAGCAATCTATTCCCTAACTTACAAGAAAAAAAATCTAAATTAATTTGCAAGCTAAGGTTGACTTACGTTAATATGACCTTACCTTCACCATAAAGCTTTAGATAAATTTAGTTATATGTGCCGCCGAACACTTATATATTTCATGTTTAAATGATTGATGATTAAGGTCATTATAGATTAAAAAGTTATAAAATAGCTTAATTAAATATGTATGTGTGTAGTTGAAGATTTTCACATTCTCTACCGCTATAAATATAGGGCCTAATTATCTAATTTGATTAAATCAAATATATCACTAATTAAGTTTGTTTATACAGCTTAATTTAACTTTCTCAATTTCATTCCTATCCCTTTGGTTTGATTAGTGTCGAGGGAGTATAAGTGTGGGCAATTTAGAAAGTTATTGATATTCGTAAAAAAAAATTATTGACATGAATTAATGAAAAATAAGTCTTGTGACTAAGGATTAAGATTAAATCTAGGGAGTACATGTTCAAAAACATAAGTGCTCCGTCCATTTTTATCTTTATTTCCATTCATGAAGGGTAAAATAATGGTGAGAAAACTAATACTTCAAAAAGTGGCAATATTTTGTAACAATCCATAATAAACCATTAGGAATAATTGCATCTAAGTCCTAAGTAAGATAATTAATACATGATTGATTCATTGACAATTCACTTGTTAATTATTAAAACCAATTTATTAGCGGTAATTAACAATTCATTGGAATCTCTATGAAATGTAATCCCTTACTAAAGACCAGTGTGCAATTGTTCCTGATCATTTTAAATTGTCAACTATTTTAAATTAATGAGAGTAACATTGTTATAAACTTAAAATAAATATATACTTTAATATGTTTTGGTGCGTGCTAAGATAGTAATTCTCAAATTACATTTTCATTTTTAACAAAAAAAATGGGCGAGTCAAATCTGTCATTAATATTTACAACTAACTATAAATAGAGTGTTTAGATGATATGATTAACTAGTTGTTGATTATTTTAATTAATTTAAGTAGTAGTTTTGTGTTTGAACCGTAGATGTACAATCTTGATTATCACTTACAGGAAGTGAGAGTTGTTTCATGGTGAGCCTGCATTATACACACTAAATGGACTAATTGATTGCTAAAAAGGGAATAAGGTGGGTGCATACAAAAATATACAAACCATGATTACTGTTCGCTCCGCAAGTATACGGGTCGCGCCAAGTAATAAAGTGAAAGTAAAGATCGTTCCCACGAGGATTGGGATACAAATCTGGTCAAACAAAAGGTTTGGTGATTAAATTAAGTTGAGCTAACCATAACATGATTGAAGGTCAAACAAGTAATCTATTTGCTAAAACTAAACTGATAAAATGATATCAAATATTTTTGGTTTCTTCAAGGATTAATTGGTATCTAGGATTATTTATCCCCCTTGTATCTTGTAACCTTTAATCAACTCCTCTCCTAATTGCTTTAATGTTTATATATGCGTTAACCTAGGGTTCTAAAATACTTGTAAACGCTCCGTCGAGTCAAGAACAAGTGTTTAATTTCATTAATTATCCAATCTCTTGTCATAATTAATAAAACCCAATTTCTAAGTTTCAACCCTAATGTGGTTATGTGAGGCTAATAAGTATATGTCTATCTTATTAACAAAACTATTCATTTGTCATGCAAACTTCAAGTTCTCACACTATTTTACTCAAGTTCTACACTTAACTTAGCTCTCTCAAGTCATAAGCTAAATAAACAACTAAATGGTGATCAATCACTTAGAGACATTAAGGCTAGAGTAAAATAAACACACATATATACATTAATCACAAAAGGATTGAAGTTTAAAGAGTTACTCCATACAAGGGTTCAAAATAATCCTAGATAAATGGATTTAGCTACTCATAATCAAATATGAACTACAATACCAAAATGAGTAAAGAGTCATAAGTGCTCACAAAAATAGGAAGAAGAAAATGAAGAGGAAACCCAAAATGGAGAGGCTTTAAACTCTCCACCAAACTCCCAAGCTTCAAATCTTCAAACCCCAAGCATAATCCAAGCCAAAAGACCAAGAAGAATGAGTTTTTGTTGCCCTAGAACTCCAAGAAGTCGGCCCCCTTGTATCTGTTGCGAGCTGCCCTTTTATGCCTTCCAATTTTTCACTTTCAGCACACTCAAAACGCAGAGTTTTGGTTTTTGTTCGTTGCCCGTTAGTTGCACAACGAAGGCTCAACAAACGGATCAGAGGCAGAGAAGAACATCATTCGTCGTGCCTTTGTTTGGCAACGAATGCTCAACAAACGGCATTAAGAAATTTTCCTTTTTTGCTCTTTTGTCACTTGCTTAGCTTGTCCTATGTTTTTCTTCATAATTCCATGTTTTCTTAAGCCTTCTTCACTTGTCCACCTCTTCCTACAAAAGAGAAAGAGGGTTAATGAGCTACAAAAATCACTTGGGCACAAATATAACTCTAAATTTCACTCAAATGCCTATCTTTCTAACTTTCCTTTTTCCTATGTATAATTATGTCTATCTCCATTACTTACCACCAAAAATCATGTATATTCAAGGGAAAATGAGATGAAATATGTGAAATTATAGAGTTTATCAATTACCTAAAGCATATCTGATACTCCCTCCAGTCCTAAATATAGGACATAATTGACTTTTTTGGAGATGTTAAGGTTACAAAATATGTTATTAAATTATGACATACTCCCCCCTTTCCTAAATATAAGACCTAGATAACTTTTTTTTTTGGAAAGATTAAAGTTGCGAAATAGGTTATTAAATCATGATATATTTGATATCTTTTTAGATTATCCATTAGCTTATAGGTAAAATAAACTAATTTAAGAAAAAAAAAATTAGGTAAATCAATTTATAATTAACTTATTTTTTGCTTTTTTTTAGGATTTTTCAAAAAAGTCATCTAGGTCCTATATTTAGGAACGGAGGGAGTATTTAATATATTTTTAGGTAAATCAATTTATAATTGACTTATTTTGCTTTATTACGATTTTCCAAAAAAAGTCAATTAGGTTTTATATTTAGGACCAGTGGGAGTAATTCAAAAATCTCGTTGAAGTCTTTATAAATCTCGTTGAAGTCTTTATAAATCACGATTCATGGAGTTCTGGCATAATACTGATGTATCTGAACTCATGCTCTCGTGGTGTATGCGCGTGCACACACGATATCTTAATCAAAATTACCTTTGATTTTTGTTTGCAACCGTATTTAATCCAAATATGTAATATATGTATACATGTGTACGTCAAATAATTATCTAAAATTTTCCCGTGCTAAACATATAAGAATTAATTCGTTGAGAGTTTGTTTTGTCTTAAACATAAGATATGCAAACTACTTTATTATAAAAGCTATCTGGCAATATTCCAATCCATTTAATATCTTCCATATTTATCAATTTTGACAATTTGCGCAAATAATATATGACTATTAACTACTTTATTTCTATTTTAATTACTCAAATTAATTACATAGTTTTTATATGTAACGTTGAAGGGTATAACTATTTAATCAAGCTATTCTTATAGATTACATTTTAAAGGTAGTTTCCATTGATATGGACAATGATTAGATGGACTACTATTAGCAATTAAGTTAACTGATTTTTGTATACGGATAAGTTACTTACTTAATAACGCCTACATTTAGAACGGAAAAACATAAATTTCTAATAAGCTAAGACTTCCACTGATTTTACTAGTTAAACTATCAATCATAGGGAAATAAGTTAGTTTCTCATTTGTTAATAAATCTTCTTAAACGGTCTTTTACTTATAAAAGCATCAACCCTTACTAGATGTATTAGCTCCTATAGATCACTGTCAACTCAGCTTCAATTTATAGTTTTTCTTTTCTAATATTGCTCATATTTAATATGATCAAGAGAGATAAAGACATAAAACATCATAATATGAAAGAGAGTTAAAGATAAAGTTTGAAAAAACATAAAATGAAGAGTGAATATAAAGTGAGTTCTTATATTTTCTATCAAAACAATTCAAATAATTTTGTGCTTTTATATTACTCTAGAGGGAGTATACGTACTCCCCAAAATTTGAACACTTGTCAAGATGGTTAAATGTTCAAACTTTTCATCTGCTGAACTAATAGACAATAATGAGTGTAACAATATATAGTGTTATTTTGATGGAAAAAGCTCAATAAAAGGGAATCACAATAAACATGTTCTGAACCGTTTCTTTTCGGCCAAAATATTTAAAAAACCAACGGTTAAAAATCATTTTAGACACTCCATGTAGCTTAATTAACTAAAATAAAAAGGATATATAATTTTGTTGTTGTCTAAATTTGTGATAAAATGTGGGTCAAACTAGTAGATAAGAGAGTGTATCTTACGCTCCAAACTTTGCTTGTGCGGAACATTAAATGGTATGAACAGTAAAATATAAAACAAAATAATATAATAATGAAAAGATAAGTAATAATTAATGATATATATATATGTATACAGTCTCATTCATTCCGTAAACTTGCTTTTCACGATACATAGCTTTAACCTTCCCCGTCGGCGTAGTCACCGGCCGTCAACCCTTCCCCTATCGTCACAGTGCTCTAATGAAGGCGTTGACACTTCTGCACATATATAACCTCCTACAACAATTTCCCTCATCACACTTCAACCATAAAGGGAATATATACATATCTATATATACACGCACATAAGCACGTGTAATTCTTGTTAGTTCATTCAATTATAAGGGCTTAGCTTCAAAATAGTGATTGTATTTCTAAAAGAGAATTGGAGCTTTCATTTGATTATTCATGGGTTCTTCGAATGGTGGCGTGCCACCCGGGTTCCGGTTTCATCCGACTGATGAAGAGCTTCTTCATTATTACTTGAAGAAGAAGGTGAACTTCCAAAAGTTTGACATGGAGGTCATTAGGGAAGTGGATTTGAACAAGATTGAGCCTTGGGACTTGCAAGGTACAGCAGTTTTTGAACTAAAAGCTTGTTTGGTTATTAATTGTTTGTTTTGCTTTCTTGCTTGGCATGTTTCATATGTTCTTGTTGAAACTCATCGTCAGTTTAGATGAATTTTACATTCAATACCTCTTTGATTTAGAAATTTTTGGTTTTCCAATTTTTATCTTTTACGGTACTTGAATTTGAATTTAAATTATGTTGTTAGATTTTTGTAATTCAGTTAATCTGAAGTGATTTTCTAGAAGTTCTGGGTTTTGATTTACATGTTTAATTCTGCCAGCTCTCATTTTCTCTTGATCTTCTTCTGCTATCTATAAATTGTTTTTGTTCTTGCATTAGATATTCCTTAATTTAAATATAATCTCATCCTGCATAGCTAGCTATAAGTAAGATCAGATATTCAGATTAGTCTAACAAAAAAGATCAATTCAGTTATATAATTGCTAATTAATTGTAACTCTATGATTTAGCTAGCTCAATTACATTGCAAGATACACTGGTTTACTTGTTTTATACTTTCGTTTCGCTCCCTAAACTTTAAAGTTTGTTATTGTTTATACCTAATATTTAGTTATATATACACATATATATGTTTGTTTTCCCCAATCCTTGCGATAACATATCTCTCTTTGTTTTGGTTTGTGGAGATATATATTGGGTTTTGCGATTACTTCTCATACTTTTTGGTTATTTTGGCAGTCCCTTTTTAGTCTTTTTAAAAATATCTCCGAGCTTTTACAACATTATTACAAGTTTACAACGCTAGAGGCCCCAAATTTATATTTATAATAATTTAAAAAAACAATCATTTTAATACGCAAAGCACAATCATCCTGAATTTAGTTTTTCAATTCAATATTATGTTCGACTACATGAATATACATGGTTTAGAATTACCTTGGTCAATTTTTCAGAATTATTTCAAAAAAATCATTATAAGTTCTCAAAACAAATAACAAAAATGATACAAGAAGTAAAGAGTGTACTCCATTATTATGACAGGTTCTAGATTTGCAGTGTAAGAAGCGATAAAAGGTCACTTGTCATGAAAATATTTAGTGATGAGATTATTTTCTTGCAGCCCCTCATAGATATGCTCCCATTATTATTTTATTTGTTTCCAATGTTCTGATACTTTTTCTCTTGAAGTTGTAGTGCTCATATTTCAAAACTCACATGCTAATTAAAATATTGATGAGCTCAGTCAGTTTTGCACCTTCACGGAGAAGGTTCATTAATGAATCCCTCTCTTTAAGTAGTGAATTGTTGAATAGTCTGTCTCGTTTTCTACGTACGCTGTTGAGAAAAAGTGATCATTTTTTTCCCTCCAGATTTCTTTTTCTAGGAAATATCAATAATCTTGATTTTCTTATACTCGTGTTTTAGCTACGTCCACATCTATTTACTAATAAATTGTTTCTAATAGTAACATATATACATATATTTGAATTTTATATTCATATCAATTAATACATCATTGAATATTATCATGTGCACTTAATTGGAATTATCAACTTTCTGGGGATAATATATAGATACTTTTGAAGAAAAAAACCGTTTTCATCATAAAAAACCGGGGTTGCAAATATAGGTTACAGTTTGTTTGAAGAGTTCGAAATTAAACGACATACCAATAAACTAACAGTTGAGAATATATATAAAAATTTTAAAATGTATAATCATACTCCTTATTAATATTTACATATATACACCAACAATAATATGTGGTTATTAGGTTGGAATGAGCTAAGCAAGGTCACGTGTTAGAACCTTGTATATGAAACAAAACAGTTAGAAGATTGTTCGCTCCGCAAGTGCACGGGCCGCGCCAAGTAATAAAGTAGTAAGTAAAGATCGTTCCCACGAGGATTGAGATACAAATCCGGTCAAACAAGAGGCTTTGTCATTTAATTAAGTTGAGCTAATCAAATATTGGTTGAGAATTTAACAACTAAAACTATAGTTTGAAAATATAAACTAGATGCTAAAAATGTTTCTTGACTTTAAAGAGAAATGCAACTTAGGATTATTTCTCCCCCTTGTATCTTGTAACCTTTAATCAATTTCTACCCTAATTGCTTTAATGTTTATATATGTGTTAACCTAGGGTTTTAACATACTTGTAAACGCTCCGTCGAGTCAAGAACAAGTGTTTAATTCTATTAATCATGCAATGTCTTGTCACAATTAATAAAACCCAATTTCTTAGTTTCAACCCTAATGTGGCTATGTGAGGCTAATAAGTATATGTCTATCTTATTAACAAAACCATTCATTTGTCATGCAAACTTCAAGTTCTCACACTATTTTACTCAAGTTCTATATTTAACCTAGCTTCCTCAAGTCATAAGTCAAATGAACTTATCAACTAAATGATGATCAATCACTTAGAGACATTAGGGCTAGAGTAAAATAAACACATATATATACATTAATCACAAAAGGATAGGAGTTTTAAAGAGTTACTCCATACAAGGGTTCAAAATAATCCTAGATAAATGAGTTTAGCTACTCATAGTCAATGTAAAAGCACAAATACACAATGAGAGTATAGCCATAAATGACAAGAGAAAGGAAAGGAAGATGAAGAGGAAGAAAACCAAATAGTTGAAGCTCCAAAATCTCTTCCAAGGCTCCAATCTTTGCTTCAATCTCTCCAAAATCACAAACCCTAGCACATCCACAAGCTTGTCAGCCTCCAAAAGTCAGAACCCTTTGTCATCCTTCTTTCTTTCCTTTTAAACATTCATTTTCGAGTGAAAAATGATGAGGTGACAATTTTTTACGCGATCATGCCGCTGCTCAGTTCAGTGGACCAAAATCATGCCGCGGCATGCTTATTCTCTGTAACTCAGGTTCAATTTGGGCCGCGGCACATAAGTTCCACATAGAATCATGCCGTGGCTCAGTTCTGTTTTTGCTGAAAATTGATTTCTTCCCAAGCAAATGAGTTACTCCAATGTGTTTTGGTCTCCTTTCATTCATCTTGACTTCTTACCTGACCTGACTTTAATTTCCTAAACACATTTGACTTGCAAAACACTTAACTTATATTATTAACTTACCAAAATATTCAAAACCACTAAAAACATGTACTACCAAAACTCATGAATCAATTAGCCTTTAAAATGTGTATAATTACTTCAAAAGTGTATGCAAAAGAATATGAATCATGCTAAAAAGCATGAATTCCATGGTATCAACAAAGATCTATCTCACACTTGAGAATATAATGGTCAAGTTTGACCAGATGAGAACTAAATATATACTATTATAAATTAAACAAACAATTATTGAATGCATACTAATTATTAATTTGATGGTGATATACACATGAATGAAACAACAGAGAGGTGCAGAATAGGGTCAACACCACAGAACGAGTGGTACTTCTTCAGCCACAAGGATAGGAAGTATCCTACGGGGTCAAGGACGAACAGGGCGACGAACGCTGGCTTCTGGAAAGCAACAGGGCGAGACAAATGCATAAGAAACAGTTTCAAGAAGATTGGCATGAGGAAGACTCTTGTATTCTATAGAGGCAGAGCTCCTCATGGCCACAAGACTGATTGGATCATGCATGAATATCGTCTTGAAGATACTGACGATGCTCAACCTAATCCTAATGTAAGCATATAATTATGTCTCTTTAATTTCATCTCTAATCAAATACTTTCCCACACACAAACATCTTTTTTTTTTGATACACACACACACACACACACACACATCTTTTTAGTTACCTTTATCTGATTGTTTTTTAGGTTTGATTGAATTTTCTAAAAGTTTTTAGGATACACTTTGTGTGTTGTTAACTTACTTAACTGCTAGTAGACTCTTTGAGTGTTGTGGGCAACCTTTAACTACTCGTGGCGGGCGTTTCATTTAGACTGACATCTTAATTTTTATTATGGATGTTGGCGAGGGATTGTATATGTCATTTTATTGAAATTCAACCGGAGGGTTGGTCAACCATTGAACCAACTCTCTGGTTGTATCATCCATCAAGGGCTTTGGAGATTGTTATGTTGAATTATGTGTGATGTATATATGAATATCCTAGTAAATAGATTACTGCACTTTAATTTAAATAATACTCTTTTCAATATTAATACGTCAATATATATTTTGTTTGTATTTTAGTGACAATTGAATTAACTTCAAATCAATCTACAATGGGCTCTGTTGACCATCGAACCACTGTCCCAACTGGTCTAAAATTAATGACAATCAAGGTTTTTAATATCTTTACCATACATATCTCATTATTGTGATAAGCTATTTTTTGAAAATAAAATGTGGTTATTTTTCAAAGTCATATTGACTAGCTATACACACACGCACAAAAGCCTGTCTAATGTTAACATTTGTTTGGTCATAATGGTAAAATTAACATATTTAGAAAAATCTATCTTAATAAACAGAGTAATACCAATACTAATTACATTGCTTGACTTGTCTTTTTAGGAAGATGGTTGGGTGGTTTGCAGAGTGTTCAAGAAGAAGAATCTATTCAAGATTGGAAATGAAGGAAGCTCCATGCACAACACAACAGACCAACAACTCAACAATTCCTCAAGCATCAACCAACCTCGCTCCTTCATGCACAGAGAAAGCCAATACTTACTTCACCATCATCAACAACAAAACCCTAGAAACTCATCTTCTTCCGGCTTCCAACTCGAAAAACCCGAGCTTGCCCTCCATTACCCTCCTCCTCACTTGCAAAACCCTCAATACTCTCTCTTTCAAGCCCAACCTCTCCTTCCTCCTCCAACTCACTACAATTCCTATTCATCAGCCCTACCTTCTGACACACCCACCATGGCTGCCAAACAACTCATGACGAACCCGGGGACCGGAGATTGCGATAGTGGCGGTGGTAGCGAGGGCTTGAGGTACCAAGTTTCAGAGACTGGAACCATGGAGGTTGGCACTTGTGAACCAACAGGTCAAGAGATTGGAACAACAAGAGAGGATCAAGGGTTTAATGAATGGGGTGTGCTTGATAGGCTTGTGGTAGCTTCTTCTCATCATCATCATCTTGGAAATGAAGAATCATCCAAAGGGGTTAGGTTTGAGGATGCAAAGAATAGTAATAACAACCCACAATCTGTTCATCAGATTAATCATCATCAGCGTCAGCTCACTTTGCGTGGAGAAGTTGACTTTTGGGGCTATGGAAAACAATAATACTCTCTCATCTGACTTCATTAAATGGATTTATATATTTATATTCATGAACTGTATGTGATGATAGATAGGGATTGAAGATGATCTCTAAACCAATTATTATTATTATTATTTATATTGATGTTATTGAAAATTGTATGTTAATTAAACTTTGCTTATATTTTGATTATTTTGCTCTTGTTTTTATTCTTCTTTTCATGTTTTGGCTGCATGGGAATAGAGTTCAAATGGGCTAAGTACATAGTTCATTATATTTTAAATCAACAACAGTTTGTGCCAAAATTTTTAGAGAACTTGGATTAAACATGGTATACTTTTCTGGTCATTTTCATAACATTGTAGTATAAATGAGTTTTGAATTGTGTGACTTATATTATTATATGGATTGTATATTAATATTTCATATTAATGATAACTTATCTGGTACATGAGGATGACATCTTCTCCTTTGGTGCTCCCAAGGAAAATTTTGATCGGTTTGAGAGACCAAACATAAGTAAATTTCTCAAATTCTCTGGGCACATAGCATATTAACAAAGGCAAGCATGACTACTTATTTTAAGCCAAAACCTACCTGGGATCCAAAATCCATAACAACAAATCTCTTAAGGTGGAGTTCGGTTTCACATATTACATGACGCTATTATGTCAAATGCTACATTGGATAAATTGTTAACCAAAATTATATAATCTCATTGAGTGGTGTTGTCGCTTCTCCTTTTGTCTTTCTATATAGTCTCTACACTCGCCATACATTTTATCAACTTCAAACCCATCAATTTGTTGGTTGAGTTTCAAGTCTCTCATGTATGAAGTCTGCATACGTCAGTATAATATGTTTTCTGTAAGTCAATTTGTTTTTTGATGATGATTCTGTAAGTCAAGTTGCGCGCGTTTACTAAGCAGTCCAATGTGATTTATTCTTATTGGGTTTTACTTGAATATATTTTTACTGAAACGTCTATGTATGGACCATCTATAAAAAATTATCAATCCATCACCATAAAAAATATTGATTCTACCCATGGTCAGTTGGTTTCACAAACCAAAGGATTAAACACTCGAGCATTTTATTAGTGAGTTGTAACACCCAATTTTCAAACTAGGGATAATAAAGAACTAATTAAGGTTTTAGGATATCATTTAGGAATTAGAAAGCCATAAAAAATAAATAAAAGAGGATAGTTATATTTTTAAGAAATTAATATACCTACTTTCTTTAAAAATTAAAGAAATAATAGTTAGAGACTAAATCATTCATTGGAAATTTTATGGAGAATACTTAGAAGTCTTAACACCATTTTGGTGAAAGGAAATATATGAACTTATGCCAATAATTATTTCTATAGCTTATCTTTGATTAAGCTGAAAATGAGAAAGTAAATATAAGTTATTGGAGGGACAAGAAGGTAATTTAGCAAGGGCACCATTTTAACATCACCTAACTTGATCTATGTTGACAAACACACTCTTCTCCCTCTCCAAAAACGCAGCCCCCCTCCTCTCTTCTTTTCCCTTTCAATTCTTCATCTTCCAAGGTTGATTTATGACAATTTTCGGCCCCAATCTCACATGCAACCACAGATTTAGCTTCAGGTGACCTTCCTCTCCATTTCTATACCAATTTCCATTCGTTTTTCGCGAGTTGAGATGGGAGGCCGAGTTGGGTTTGAGTTTTAGGTTGTGTAAATGATTTAGAAAGAAGCTAAACTTCGATTTTAGTGTTTGAGAGAGAGACTTTAGTTGTTAATTTGAAGATTTAAGGTGTTTTGTGAAGTTTGTGTAAAAACCCTAATTTTTAGAGTATCAAATCCGATGGCTTTAGGGGTGTTTGGGGTTTGAAACCTTCAATTTGTTGCTATAAGAGTTCATTTTAATGTTAATATGGTATTGCATGTTTGATTAATCAAAGTTTTGTTAATTTACAACTTTTAGTATTTTCCCTTTTCTATGATCAAACATATTTTTGATATGAGTGTTTGTGGTTGATGTTTTTAGTTGTTTGAATGATGTTTTGAAATTGTTGGGAAAGGGTATTGACAATTGGGAAGTTAAAAATTAATGTTTTAAATATCATTGCACAATTGCACATAAGGTGTTTGTTAAAATGCCTAAAAGAAACTTTTAATAAGTAGTGATAGTTTTTCTTTCATTTGGGTATGATTCTACATGGTCTATGATTTACGAAAGTGAGATGAACCTTATATTGATTATTGTATTGATATTATGACTCTTGATGTTGTTTATGGTGATTTGTGTGTATTAAAATAGATAGCTATACATGTTTTATTAATATATTGAGGTAGTCGTGATTGTGAGATCTCATGTTTTACTTGTTAATTTTCTATCATGTTGTTGCAGTAGTTAAATGAAGTAAGTAAGAAATGAGAAATCCTTGTCTTATGGTAGGTGTGACTCTATCTTAAACTATGGTTAAAAACAAATGAATGATGATGAATGTTTGGTGTTTTGAGTTTAATTGAAGGACTATAGTCATCTTTATGCATGCATATTGTGGAAGAACCTTGATTTTGCTACTTTGAAAGTGTCTTACTTTTGTAAAATAACTAAATACCTTGTTTGTTGATTGAATAAATCAGATGGTGTTTAATAAATTCTAAGCTGGATCGGTATTGATAACTAATACTAGTATTTGTTTAGATTTGTTAAATGGAATGAATGTTAATTGATTTGAATATGGATGTGAAATGTGTTTGTTAATAACCTTTGAGTTGGCTAAAAATCTTTGAATGTGCTATTAATGAATGAGAATTAAGATAGTTTAATTTTATAGAATGTGTTCTTAGACAAGAGAAATTAGTAATGAGATTATTTTGGTAACACAACACAAAATGAGGCTTATAAGTAAATTGTAGATGTTAAGTTCTATTCTAAATGTGAATGTGATTTTGTTCTTCTTTATGCTTTGTAATGACATATTAATGGTAATGTTTAAAGCATTAAGATATAAAGAACTTGAGTGAGATAATTTAATTAGATGGGATTGGGTAGAAATATATGTTCGAGAGAGACCTTGCTTATTATATCGAATAGTTATTTATAGTCATTGTTACTTTATGTAATGATAGGAGAAAGTAGAAGGCAAGTGTTTGGGAAGCAGCGAGAAGGAAAGGAGGAGTATTAGTAAAGTGAAGGATAGGTAACAGTTTAATTCAATAGTAATAAGCGCGCATGAATATTTTTTCTTCTAAAGCATGATAATATTTATCCAAGAGGAAGGTGGTATATTTATCTCAGATAGATAAATAAGAAAGTAGAGTACTCTAGGCATCAGGTGAGTCGCTCCCCTTATGCCAAACATTTACAGAAACCCTGCAGGTACAGAATACCTCCATTATTTGACGAATATATCGTTAAAAATGGTTGGTATAAAGAGGGAGGCAAGTTCCAATAAGAGATTGGAAAGAGGCAGGTTCCAACAAGAGGTTGGAAAAAGGAGGATATTATCATGATTTAAAGGTAAACTAATGAAATAAACTGTTATTGGGATTCTTTGAATCTCACTGTTTTTCAAAATGTTTTTACAGATAAGCAAGGAGAAGTAGATTCTGAGGGATGCTCTAGGAAGGTAGGAAGGATGCTTGTTAGGCCCGAAGCTCATAGTGAAATATATTTGTTATATATGTTTGTTATTGTATTTCTATACAAGTTCATAGCTTGTGATGTATATAGGTATAAGCTATCACCTGTGATAGCCAAATTATATTTTATATAATATTGTAATAGTTAGACTTAATTATGTTAAGTATTTAGTTACATTAGATAGTATAGGTGTATAAAATAAAACTAAGTAGTGACTACTAATTTAGCTATTTAATGAATTTATAATCCGCTGCAACTTTCAAGAAACAGATATAATTTCATAAATTGTTTAGAAGCCCAAGTTTATGCAGGGAATTCTTTTAATCTAGTTTTTGAAAATAGAAAAGTTTTAATTTATTCATATTTTGGGCTTCTAACATTAGAAAGTGGTTATAAATTGATTATATTGCTACAAATATAGTTGAAAAGGCTAGGATTTTACATGAGTGTTCTTTCGCTTCTTGAGATCTAGGTAGCACTAGTTAATTGGGGTTTCAGTTGTGATTGAGGAAACATTGTGTGGACTGAAAAATGGGTTTGTTTGTTATGTTTCAAAGCTCATAATACTCCAGTAATTAAAGAATAAAGAATTTTGTCTTTGGATTGTGGGTAACGAAGCCAACCAGCGCCTTGGCTAAAATTTTGTCATAAAAAATATTGAATATGAAATAAATAAATTAGAAAGGTTTCCTTGATTTTTTCTTGTTAAGATCACTAGGGGAGCAGCCTGCAGGATTTCTAAAATGAGTGGAGATTTTTTTCCCCATGATTAAAAAGGCACTTATAGTACAAACTACCAAGTTCATAAAACTTTTGAGTCAGAAATATATAAAACTTAAAATGTTATTGCACCTATATGTTATTGCATAACCTTTAATCAACTCCTCTCCTAATTGCTTTAATGTTTATATATGTGTTAACCTAGGGTTCTAGAATACTTGTAAACGCTTCGTCGAGTCAAGAACAAGTGTTTAATTTTATTAATCATGCAATCTCTTGTCACAATTAATAAAACCCAATTTCTAAGTTTCAACCCTAATGTGGCTATGTGAGGCTAATAAGTATATGTCTATCTTATTAACAAAACCATTCATTTGTCATGCAAACTTCAAGTTCTCACACTATTTTACTCAAGTTCTACACTTAACCTAGCTCTCTCGAGTCTCAAGTCAAATGAACATATCAACTAAATGGTGATCAATCACTTAGAGACATTAGGGCTAGAGTAAAATAAACACATATATATACATTAATGACAAAAGGATAGGAGTTTTAAAGAGTTACTCCATACAAGGGTTCAAAATAATCCTAGATAAATGAGTTTAGCTACTCATAGTCAATATGGAAGCACAAATACAAAGTGAAAGTATAGCCATAAATGACATGAGAAAGAAAAGGAAGATGAAGAAGAAGAAAACCAAATGGTTGGAGTTCCAAATCTCTTCCAAAGCTCCAATCTTTGCTTCAATCTCTTCAAAATCCCAAACCGTAGCACACCCACAAGCTTGCAAGTCTCCAAAAAGTCAGAACCCCCACTGCCCTTTTCGTTTTCTTCCTTTTAAACATTCATTTTCGAGTGAAAAATGGTGATGTGGCAGTTTTTAATGCGACCATGCCGCGGCTCAGTAAAGTGGACCAAACTCATGTCGCGGCATCGCTTTTTCCCTGTAACTGAAGTTCAATTTGGGCCGTGACAAAGTTCAACATGGAATCATGTCGTGGCTCAGTTCTGTTTTTGCTGAAAATTGATTTCTTCCCAAGCAAATAGGTTGCTCCAATGTGTTTTGACATCCTTTTATTCATCTTGACTTCTCACCTGACCTGACTTTAATTTCCTAAACACATTTTCCTTGCAAAACACTTAACTTATATGATTCACTTACCAAAATATTCAAAATCACTAAAAACATGTGCTACCAAAAATCATGAATCAATTAGCCTTTAAAGTATGTATAATTACTTCAAAAGTGTATGCAAAAGAACATGAATCATGCTAAAAAGCATGAATTCCAAGAAATTAAGATCCACCATCCGACGAATCTAGCCCTTAACCTTCCCCAGATCAATCAAATGATAAAAGCCCACAATTTCCTCCAGTAATAGAACCTCCCCCTTCACTTTCTCCCCCTCCACCAATAGGTCAATCAAATACACCTCCAAATAGTGGTCATTGCATTATTTTACTTGGCTGGTTCAAAATATGTTTGTGATCAAGCTTCACATTCTTAAATTTACATCTTCCTTGACAACACACACATCACATTTACTAGCTCTACCGGGTCAAATTTAATATATTTAATGCATTTATATGTCTCCTTAATTTATGAGCTACCATATACAACTTTGTCATATTCTCTAAAGCAAATTTACATCTTGTGGCCATTTCAAGCCTTTCATATATTCTTATGGTGCCATAAATAATATGTTATTGTGGAACAATGTTGTGCAAATAAATAATATGTATTTCATTCTACCTTTGTGCTTTGTTCGATGTAATATGAACATGAATATGATGAACGATACATCCATTTTCACCGAATTTTAAAGCATACGAGTATTTTGATTACTATATTTAAAAGACAACCGATGCTTGACAATTATTGATAGACCATTTTGTTGAAAAATACTAGCTCCAACCGATATCAAATTCAATAGTTGAAGTAAACTAATGATAATATCGTCAAACTGTAACAATTTACGTTAAATACCAAAAACTGTTAAAATTATTTAATCAAAATATAAAATTGATAACTATTTGTATTCAAATATGTTTGGAATCCAAATAAATTGATTAACATCCCTAACTCATCACACTCAATATAAACTTTGTATGACATACATTCACTATGATTTTAGTTTTTGTAATGTCATTACCTTCAAATCAACTTTCAGATCAATACCGAATGTTGAATTATCAATGCTCTCAATAGTTTCATGAAATCAAAAAATTTCCTCGTCCGAGTTGTATAAAAAAATTGCGTGTTGCATATATCAGACAAATATGTTCAAAATTAAATAGTTGTTTTATACACACAGAGTGTTTAAACTATTAGCACAAATTCATATAGGATACAATGAAAAAAGTAATTGCTATAAATTTCTTATTGCATAACATTCTATATACAAAAGAGCCAACCCAGTTCTAGTCCCCACTTGGTGAGGGTACTAAGGAAGAGAATATACTAGGCAGCCTAACCTATGCCTTTTGCACAGTGGCTGATTCGAACCCGCGACCTCATACCCACACAGCAAGTGTTCGCTCCGCAAGTGCACGGGCCACACCAAGTAATAAAGTAGTAAGTAAAGTTCGTTCTCACGAGGATTGAGATACAAATCCGGTCAAACAAGAGGCTTTGTCATTTAATTAAGTTGAGCTAATCAAATATTGTTTGAGAATTTAACAACTAAAACTGTAGTTTGAAAATATAAACTAGATGCTAAAAGTGTTTCTTGACTTTAAAGAGAAATGCAACCTAGGATTATTTCTCCCCCTTGTATCTTGTAACCTTTAATCAACTCCTCCCCTAATTGCTCTAATGTTTATATATGTGTTAACCTAGGGTTCTAACATACTTGTAAATGCTCCGTCGAGTCAAGAACAAGTGTTTAATCTCATTAATCATGCAATGTCTTGTCACAATTAATAAAACCCAATTTCTTAGTTTCAACCCTAATGTGGCTATGTGAGGCTAATAAGTATATGTCTATCTTATTAACAAAACCATTCATTTGTCATGCAAACTTCAAGTTCTCACACTATTTTACTCAAGTTCTACACTTAACCTAGCTCTCTCGAGTCTCAAGTAAAATGAACATAGCAACTAAATGGTGACCAATCACTTAGAGGCATTAGGGCTAGATTAAAATAAACACACATATATACATTAATCACAAAAGGATAGGAGTTTTAAAGAGTTACTCCATACAAGAGTTCAAAATAATCCTAGATAAATGAGTTTAGCTACTCATAGTCAATATGAAAGCACAAATACAAAGTGAAAGTATAGTCATAAATGACATGAGAAAGGAAAAGAAGATGAAGAAGAAGAAAACCAAATGATTGGAGCTCTAAATCTCTTCCAAAGCTCCAATCTTTGCTTCAATCTCTTCAAAATCCCAAACCCTAGCACACCCACAAGCTTGCAAGTCTCCAAAAAGTCAGAACTCCCTGCCCTTCTTGTTTTCTTCCTTTTAAACACTCATTTCCGAGTGAAAAAATGGTGATGTGACAGTTTTTTAGCGACCATGCCGCGACTCAGTAAAGTGGACTAAAATCATGCTGCGACATACTTTTTCTCTGTAACTGAAGTTCAATTTGGGCCGCGGCACAGAAGTTCAACATGGAATCATGCTGTGGCTCGGTTCTGGTTTTGCTGAAAATTGATTTCTTCCCAATCAAATGAGTTACTCCAATGTGTTTTGACATCCTTTCATTCATCTTGACTTCTCACCTGACCTGGCTTTAATTTCCTAAACACATTTGCCTTGCAAAACACTTAACTTATATGATTAACTTACCAAAATATTCAAAATCACTAAAAACATGTGCTATCAAAAATCATGAATCAATTAGCCTTTAAAGTATGTATAATTACTTCAAAAGTGTATGCAAAAGAACATGAATCATGCTAAAAAGCATGAATTCCATGGTATTAACAGCAAGCGAACTTATCGTTGAGCTAAGCCGGCCCTTCTTAAAATATGCAAACATACCATACAAGAAATTTTAAAATATACGTGTAGAAAAAAAGAAAAAGATAGATGTGAGTCGGTGACATACCATACCAAATATTTTAAAATATAAAAGATTAGTATAAATAATTATTCAACTTACTGGAGTATCTTTCTAAATCTATCGAAAAAACTGATTAAATATACAGGGAATTATGAACACGGCAATGGACTCGCGATCTAGCTGCAGAACGATCGAGCCTGTGACTAAGGCTACGTTTGTTTACCTTACGCATTTGCAAGCGATTCAAAACAGAAAGAGAAGTTGAATTCTTGAATACAAATGATTTCACGAGTTAGACCACGTCTTTAACAACAATGTTTCTAACTTTAATATAAGATCAATTTTTTACTGAAGATCTAGCTTTAAAAGTAGAATATAAGATCAATTTTTTTTTATTGAAGATCTAGTTTTGAAAGTACAATATTTTTATTCGGGTAAATGTGCAAATATGATACTAAAATTTACCCCGATAAGCAGTCCAAAGTTTCGCGAAGTGCACCAATGATACACATTTATTAGACTAAGTGCATTTTTAGACTTTACGATAATTTTAGACGACTTTTGTTAACTTGGTACTTGAGGAAAATAAAATATAAATGTAAAAAGACTATTATGCCCACATTACATTGTTCTTCTTCTTCAACCTCCCTTCACCTTCACTCACTCCCTCTCTCCCCTGCCAAAATAACATTATTTTCCAGCATCTATTAATTTTTATTATTAATTTGAGTCATTATTGATAAAATGGACTTCAAATTATATTTGTATTTGAATGTAAATGTTGGATAGAAAAATAAGTTAATGATTATATTGTTCTATTATTTTTATGATAATTCTTTATATTAGCAACATGCAACGCATGCCAACTTTTGTAAGTCGTCCATCAAATACATATTTCAAAAGTGCCTCATTTTTTGTTTGAAAAGTTCTCCAGATTTAAGAATAATACTTAAATCGCCTTTTAATGTTCCCAGAACGTCCAGCACAAATACAAAACTCCAAATTAATCTTTTCTGTCCCATATTCAGGAAATGGCTAAGCTTTAGTTATAACTAACCTAAGACCCCCTGTTTCAATCACTCTGAATCTTGAACAATATTAACTTATGACGCATCTACGATCAATTTCAAACACCATAACTGACTTTCTAGAGCCTTAAAACAGAGCAATACATGCACACACGTTTCAGACCTCACCTTTCAGAACAATCAAGAGAATGAAACCACCAAAAATAATCCTTTGAATACTACTCCTTTTAGTCTTTAATATATGATTACTTTAACTAATTTGAGTTTGTTTTGACATATTTTACATATAATTGTATTATAAGGTAGTTCAAAATTTAAGTAAATTATTTCTCCGAAAAAACACATTTATAGATATTTTTTAAAGTGATTAATTTTGTATCCTTAATTTCTTAAAAATAAAAATAAAAAAAATCAAAGTGATCTTATCACTGGAACAGAACAAGGAGTATATAAATTCACTGTGATTAGATTCAAGCAAAGAAAAAATTTTAGCTGTGGGTATTAGACTCAACATAAAACCTCAAAATAAAATCAAGAACAGATTTCAGATCGAATCACTGAACAGAATCCCAAATTGAACTTCAAAGCAAATAAAATTACTCGAGTTATTCTCATTTAGCTCATACTCACTAGTTTAATTAGCCTTAGGCCAAAAATGGAAGATTTTTCAGTGATGAACAGTAGCACTAAGCAATAAGTTTGAAATCCAGCTAGGCACTCCATGCAAGCAGCTCATGTTTCTTCATAATAGCTTTAAATAAAAGCTTCATCTAGTTTTTAATTGCATGCGCATTATATTTCTACACCTGTATCGTCGTCACCATCCCCGTGAACTTCCGACGCCTTCGTCTCTCTTACTCTCAACGTGGCACGGGAAAATGAAGAAATGGCCAAGGTAGACATAGATTGAAGATTTCTTTGGTCAAGTACATAGGTTGAAGGTTTAAGATAGATGTTGTTGCCCTTCTCTATTACATTGATTTTAGTTTGGTCCCTCTTGAAAAATGATTTCTGGAAATTAATCCTCACTTTTAGATGAGAATTTTCTTTCCACAATAATAATGGTATAATGGTAATTTTATTTTCACACATAATTAGATCTAGGTCACTAGGGCAAACAAATTTGCTACACTTTTACAACTTTGAGGGCAAGTTTGCTAGCAAAATAACTTTCACGGAAAACTCGCCATTGAATGCATGCAAACTTTCAGGGCAGATTTACTAATTGCCCTAAACAAATGACTTGAAAAAGAAAAAAAGGTTATATCCAATAACATAAATTCAAAAATAAAGTAAATACGACTAATAATTATTAAAAAGTATATCAGTTATAAGAAAGAAAGCATATGGATCTTCTCATTTTTCATATTGTGGGTATTACAATTAATTGGGGGGTGATTGGTCCACCGCAACCGTATGTTTGGCATGCCAAACAATTTGGTTGAGATTGAAGTTTGGCAGTCATGTAACCTATGTTCTTTTTATTAGCATTAGCAATGAGACTCAACTTTTAACAGAGTGTACTTTTAATATAATGAGTTAAAAAAGGTTAGTAAAGAGGGATTTACATCTTACTTAGTCAATTTATATTTGAGTTTTTTTTAAAGTGTTGAATTTCTTTTTAAGAAAATATTGTTATGAATCCAAAAACATATTATCTTAATGATAATTGTTTTTTAAAGAAGATGTGTATAAAGTGAGTATTTTCAATGGTAGTGTAGCTTTCTTTCCAAGATGTGATATATGTGAAAATGGAAGAAATGGTGTTGGAATAACTATAATGGCACTCTCCAGTTCGACTTTTGAGTACAATTTTTTTTTGTGTCCTCAAAAGTATTTTAAATTTCCTCTCCTTTTTCCTCTAAGTTGTACTCTGCCACCACCTATTTTATCTTTTAGATAGTGTAAATTAAACTTGGAAAAATGACAAATAAGTAACTCTGAATGTTCAAAAGGATAAATAAGGAACTCAAACTTCCAAAAATTTAATAAAGTAAATTTCAATGGTTTTATAATAATTTGAATGTAACTATGAGATGTCTAAATTTCAATGGTTTTTCCTGTCAAAATTTTAAAAACCTAAGTTTCCCGAGTTCAAGAACAATTTGCAGGTAATGATGAACACGCACACAGAGCTTATGGTTGGTTATATCAGCCATTAACAATAATAAAAGCATTTTGAATTGTTGTTTAATGGTTCAATAGCTTAAACTAGTTATAATTTATTACCTATAGGTCCGATGGGTGGGAACTAGTCCCATATGACTAACAAAAGCGAGGGTAAGTTTAATTGTTATCGTGTATATCCATAATATAAGGGCTCAGTTAGCATAAGTATATTTTGAAATCTCTTTGAAAAGTTATAGAACTATGGGTTTCACCTTGTGCTTAATATTTTGTAAAATTTAACTCACTATATTTTTATGTTATAAAAATTAACATTAATTTATGATCCGATGGATTTTTTAGCGACAAAAAGGTTCTAGAATTAGGTAATGGCAATTAAGAAAATAATTTTTGAGATTCACATTAATTTGTTCAAAATTTTTCCACAAGATCCAAGGTATTATTGATGACTCACTAATTTTCATGGATTCCGGGTGGTTTAAAAATCTAGTTAAAGAGTCATTTACTCTTGCTGGCTTTCCGATCAATTAGCTAATTTTCCTAGCATGATCATTTCCTGTGAATATTTTAGTTTTTCTTTACTATTTGTGATTCGTAATTTGTTTCGTAATTGAATTTATCTTTCTCGTTCTACTGGGTGGCCGACTCTATTGATTGGGTGTTAGAATTTGCCTTTGAAAATAGGGAATTGCATGTTGACATTTAGTCAAGAAAACAAAGGATGATAACTTTTCAAGGGTTAGCATTATTTTTTGTTATTACGATTCAATTGAATTTTTAGTTTTGGTCCACATAATTTTAAGGGAAAATGAGAAATAGTTATCATGAAATTAAAGATAATTGAGGCAAAATATAATTAACTTTGATAGTTTGCATTGCTATCAAAATTTGGGTTTATATAGTATTGTGACATTAAAATATATCCAAGTAGATAAATGGCAAAATTTGATTTCAGAATTAATACATATAATTTTCATTTGAGCTAGTTCGAAATGACAAAATAAGATATTTTAATTGTAATAAAAACATGTTACCTCCATGTTAGGCAGGCCCAAATCTTAATAAAACTATAACTAGATTATACTTTTAATTTTATTCGAATACATTTTTATTTTGATTCATTATTTTTTATTAAAATACATGTTTAGTCCTTCTGTTTTAACTCTGATAATCACATTTAACGAAAAGTGCTGAAAATTCAACTTAAATAGTAAATGCAAAATTTAAATCATAGGTGTTTAAAAAAGATCAACCTCTAAAATAGAAAGAAGGAGGTATGCTGCCAACCACACAATTATCATAGGAGCTAGTATTAGGTGAGGCTAACTAAGATTAAAATGTGGAGTTCGTTCTCTTGGATTGATGGCAAGCAGAAGCAATTTTGTTCCTCCCCCACAAGTCAACAGTTCCAACTGGCGCCAAAACAGAACTAAGATTAAAATGTTGCATCGTCCTTAAATTTAACGAGTTAACATTTTTTCTTAGATGAAACTAAATTTTTTTTTTCAAAAACATCAAAAGCAAAATAAAACTCCATGCAAGCATACCGGAAAAACTTATAATTCACCCCATCAATAAAAAAGTTATCTGTAAAAAAACCCCATCAATAAAAAAGTTATCTGAAAAAAACCTTGTGTTCGCACCGCAAGTGCACGGGTCGCGTCAAGTAATAAAGTGATAAGAAAAGTATCGTTCCCACGAGGATTTGGTTCCAAAACCCGGTCAAGTAATAATTATCGCACTCTCGCTTAATTTGAGTGATTCAAATGTTAAGATGTGAAGGGTAACTATAAAAACAAATAAGAAAAACTATAAACAAGTGATTAATTCTTCAACTCAAGGATAAAATAGGTCCTAAGATTATTTTTCCCCTTGTACTTCATAAACTTAAAGAGCCTCCTCTCACAATTGCTTTTAACAACTATATTTTTGCTAACCTAGGGTTCTATAATACTTGTAAACGCTCCGTCGAGTCAAGAACAAGTGTTTAATTTTATTAATCATGCAATCTCTTGTCACAATCAATAAAACCCAATTTCTAAGTTTCAACCCTAATGTGGCTATGTGAGGTCAATAAGTATATGTCTATCTTATCAACAAAACCATGCATTTGTCATGCAAACTTCAAGTTCTCACATTATTTTACCCAAGTTCTACACTCAACCTAACCCTCTCAAGCATCAATCAAGTGAACACAACATCTAAATGGTGATCAAGCACTTAGAAGCATTAGGTAAAGAGTAAAATAAACACATATATACCATTAATCACAAAATAAGAGGAGGAATTAAGAGTTAATCCATACAAGGGTTCCAAATAATCCTAGAATCAAAGCTTTAACTCCACATGTTCATGAAATCCAAAAGAATATATACATATATGATAGCACAATCATAGAACAAGAGAGTGGGAAAGGAAAATGGAGAAGAAAAACCAAGATTTGAAGCCAAAATCTCTCCTAGCCTTCAATCCATTGACACCCACTCCTCCAAATGGCAAACCCTAGCTCCCAATTTGCCCAAGAAGTGAAGAATGAGGTTTTTCTGTCGAGCCCTCCCTTTTATAACTTAGATTTTCCCTGTTTTTCGAGTCTGAAACGCAGTGTTTTACTTTCCATTCATTGTGCGTTCGTTGCGCGACGAACACGCAACGAACAGATTGGAGGCAGAGAGGAAGCACCATTCGTCGTGTCTTAGTTGTGCAACGAAAGCTCAACGAATGTCAGGAAGAATTTTTCTTTTTCCTCTTTTGTCCCTTGCTTCACTCTTTAGCTTGTCCTATGTTTTTCTTGGAGACTCCATGTTTTCCTTAGCCTTTTGCACTTGTCCACCTCTTCCTATAAAAGAGAAAGAGGGTTGATGAACTTCAAAAATAACTTACAAACACATATTACTCCAAATTTCACACAAATGCATATTTTTCAATTTGTACTTTTTCCTATATGTATTTGTATCATTCTCAATCATTTGTCACCAAAAATCATGTACATTCAAAGGAAATTGAGATGAAATATGTGAAATTATGGAGTTTATCACCTTGCAAGATAAGTTATCGTCAGGGTGCAGCGTCCTCTTGTGAATCAATTATAATAACTATTATTATAAATAATTCAAAAAGCGTTAATGTTTGAGGAAGTGTGTCTATATATATGTGTGTGTCTCTGTGTGTGTGTGTGCAGGCCTTGCAATATGATTAATTAACAAGATTGACCTTCCAGTAGAGGAAATTTGAAGAAGGAATGGTTGGATATATAGTAACACGGTGAAATAGATTTATGTGTGTATGTATAGATATATTGATAGAGATATATCGATTGATCAAGTAAGATAAGAAAGAGGCGCAAAATGTATCTGGACTCTATTTGGAATCTTAGAATATATTATCAATTATTATATACACATATATACATATTATTTTAATTATTTGAAGTCATAAATATATAAATTATTAGGAATCACTTTTGATCCTTAATATAATAAGACATTTTTTTCAACTTATCACTAATATATTTATCTTTCTTCTCCAAACTAATTTACATTATACATAAACTAATTAATATATAATACTTATAACAATACATATAATTGATTCAAAAATATCATGTAAACATATACTAAAATTAAACATTTCATTATTCAAGTTTTTGTCAATCTAACCAAATTAATTAATCAAGCTTTATGTTAAGGACATAAGGTATGGTAACTTGCATGAAAAGCCCGATGTAACTTTTCTTCTAGATTTTAGACTGTATGATTTTCAACATTTTCATTTGATTACTAATTTGAGTCATTGATAAATTTGAATCCAAATGATTTGTTTTTGAATATAAATATTGGATAGTAAAATAATTTTATGATTATGTTGTTCTTTTATTTTTACGATAATTCTTTATATTAGCAACGTGCAACGCATGACAAGATCATGTAGTCGAATTTATATTCCTTGCATTGTAATACCTGTTATTGTTAATTAGTATATAGAATCTGATGACAAAATTAAAGAGCGTGAGAGCTAATTAAAGGCACAACAGAAAATTTTCATAGAATTATAAAAATATTATTCCTCGTTTCATTATGTTGTACTTACCGTTCATTAGACGTGAGTACAAGTAACTTCTCAAGTCAGGAAAATACTGCATATACACATAAATACAAGACTTATTTATGGTCAAGTATATTCAGCTATGTTAAGAAATGTTTGTTCCCTCACCGGTTAAATATCATTCTAACAAAAAAAACTATATCAAAAGTATCAATTTGGCTAACAAACAATAAAATGTCTCATTCTGGCAAATGAACAAAAGAATGACTCATTTTAGCCAATATACTACTGATAAATACTTAAATACCTTTAACATCCTCCCTCCTCCATCCAACCTAACGTCGGTAACCCCATCCTTGCCGGTGGCACTTCCTCCTCCCAATGTGCTAATAGAGAAGAATTTGGAGGGATGAGAAAGCCAAGGCTCAACAAGAGCAAAGTGGAATATTACGTGGCTACCAGAGCAAGCATAGAGGATTGGAGATAATTCTAGTCAGTTACGTCGTGGTTGACGATTTTAATGTTATTGGAATTGGTGGGCGAAGTAACTAGGGGAAGAGAGAATCTGTATTGCTATTTGGTTACCTTGTTAGTGGGGGAAGGGGAGGGAGGTGTGGGTGAGGGGGCGGAGGAGAAGGCCACCGCCGACAAGGATAGGGTGGCCGCGTTGGGTTGGGTGGAGGAAAGAAGTTAAGGTATTTTAGTATTTTTCAATAGTCTATTGGTCAAAATGAGCCCTTTTTTGTTCGTTGGCTAGAATGAGACTTTTAATTGTTCGTTGGCCAAATTGATACTTTCAAAATATTTTATTGGCTAAAATGATATTTAACTCTTCCTCACATATATCTATGTTTTGACCAATAGAAGTATATATACACTTATTAATGATACATCAAGAAAAATAAAGGAATAAATTAATGTTAAATGTAGTACATGCTCGTTTTTTCTATGCCAAACTTTTGGCAACGTAGGTTCAACCACCACTATAAAAGAGTTTTTGAAGATACTCTTCCAAAACAAAGCATTGTGCATAACAATGAGAGGAACTAAAATGGGTCGTAGGCTATCTTTACCTTTAGTTTCTTACTTCATTGCATTGTGCTTGACATGTACAACAAGTAGGGTGACTGCTCAACAACAAATCACTCGTCCCTCACGTCCAAACAACCCACGTCCTCCGCCACCTATATCTCCTTTGTCACCTTCAAGGTCGCCGATTGCACCTCCCCAAACTTCACCCCCTTCTCCTTCAAGCCCCCCTATTAGACCACCCAATGCTCCTCCACCAAGGTCTCTAACGCCTTCTCCCAATGCCCCTCCACTAAGATCTCCAGCCCCTCCACCCAATGCCCCTCCACCAAGGTCTCCAATGCTTCCCCCCAATGCCCCTCCCCCCAAGGCCTCGCCACCAAGGTCTCCAGCGCCCCCTCCCAATGCGCCCCCACCAAGGTCTCCAGCGCCCCCTCCCAATGCGCCCCCACCAAGGTCTCCAGCGCCCCCTCCTAATGCCCCGCCACCAAGGTCTCCAACACATCCTCCAAATGCGCCCCCACCAAGGTCTCCAGCGCCCCCTCCCAATGCCCCGCCACCAAGGTCTCCAACACATCCTCCAAATGCGCCCCCACCAAGGTCTCCAGCGCCCCCTCCCAATGCCCCGCCACCAAGGTCTCCAACACATCCTCCAAATGCGCCCCCACCAAGGTCTCCAGCGCCCCCTCCCAATGCGCCCCCACCAAGGTCTCCAGCGCCCCCTCCTAATGCCCCGCCACCAAGGTCTCCAACACATCCTCCAAATGCGCCCCCACCAAGGTCTCCAGCGCCCCCTCCCAATGCCCCGCCACCAAGGTCTCCAGCGCCCCCTCCAAATGCGCCCCCACCAAGGTCTCCAGCCCCTCCGCCCAATGCCCCCCCACCAAGGTCTCCAGCCCCTCCTCCCAATGCCCCCCCACCAAGGTCTCCAGCCCCTCCTCCCAATGCCCCCCCACCAAGGTCTCCTCCCCCTCCACCCCCTCCTCCCAATGCGCCTCCACCAAGGTCTCCTCCCCCTCCACCCCCTCCTCCCTCAAGTTTGATTTGTATTGTGATTCTTGGAATTCGGATATGCGTACCCCGCTTACCCTAATATACTCTATACATTCATTTCACCATGCATGCGGCTTTTTTCATGCGTACTCGTACTCTTCGTCCTATCTCTATCACCCACTAAACACAAGCTTGCAATAACCCATGCAGTTTATTTACAGTTTAATAGTCATCTCAATCTTATCATTTTTAATTATACAATCACTGGTGGAAATAAAACTTTATGCTTAGCCTTGTGTACTTGAAATACTTATTATGAATAAATGAAGTTCTATTTTATGCTGAACATGTCGTCTGATGTAATATGAAGTTGAATAATACTATACATCCATTTAAATCATGAGTTATTTGCCTTTTGTTTTTACAATCGAACTGATTCATACTAAAAGGGATTGTATCGCTCTTTTATGCTGTAAGGAAGCTTTTCCTTACATATTACTATTATCCCCATATTTATGGGATTCTTCCTGGACCAGCGTGGTGTTTTAATTTAAAATGTTATGATTTTGTATGAACATACCCTCATTGTTAACTTTACCCAAAAACGTTATATATGTTCGTAAATTAAACTATCTTTCGTACAATATTAATACCTATACTTCTCATATTCTTAATTATAAGATCAAATTCACTTTTATTTTAGATTAAGAAAGAAATTGTTTTTCTTTTTTTCTTGCATGGAAAGCAAATTGTTGGGCTACTAGATTTTAACATATGTCACATGTAACTAAATTATATGCTAGTTTTAGCTTAAATTAATTAGTTTTGAGAAAAGTAACGATAAACTAAAGGGTAACGAACTACTCCCTCCGTTCTTAGATATAAGATCACTTTAGTAAATTTGGAGAGATTAAGGAAGACATTCCAATGAATTAGGATTACATGAAATTTCCAAAATACCCCTCACCTAAGTTTTAAAATATTCTCTCACCTTCAAACCACTATTTTTTGGGTGAAGGGAGTATAAAAGTAATTTGGAGGAAACTTGAGTCAAACTAGAAAATAATCTTATATTTAGGAACAAGTTCTCCTCCCTAAAGTGATCTTATATTTAGGAACGGAGGGAGTATTACGGAAAGAGCATTGAATGGATAAAAGGAGAAAGACTCATGATTGGATCAAATCAAATTTGCACAAGATCAGATCAGAGGGATATTATCACTAAATACTGTCGTGTCCAATGGCTGTCTCAAGAGCTTTGTGTGTGTGTGTTTTTGTGTGTGTGTGTGTGTGTGTGTGAGAGAGAGAGAGAGAGAGAGAGAGAGAGAGAGAGAGAGAGAGAGAGAGAGAGAGAGAGAGAGAGAGAGAGAGAGAGAGAGTATTAAACCAAAGGAAAGAATTGAAGATAATTTAAATTTACTATTGTGAGTGAGTGGGTTGGTGGGTGAAAACTTTCACATGTTTTTTAATTTGCTAAAAAGCAGTTGAAAAAACTTAGTTAAAGGGAAGATATCTTGCTCTATAATGAGACTGGGTGCAGGTTAGTAGGATAAAGCTGATCCAAGATAAATCAAAGTCTACTCTATTTTCCTTAACTCTTAATTTTGTCTTGAGTAGTCACGCATAATCATTACCTCAGCACTGAACATTGCTGCCGTAGTTGTTCAAGAAGGATTAACTGAAATTTAATTCGCTGCTGTTTGTACCATTGTGTTTCCATCCAAAGCAATTTAATTGCTCATTGCATTTTATAGCCACTGTATTTAAATGTCAAAGTGATTAAGTGTAGTTTCTGCCTTCGGATCCTCTTCATTCACCAAGTGAAAAATTATAAAAAATGGAGAGGGTTCATTCAAAGAAAAATAGACACATAAAAAGTGATTCTCGCTTGCGAAAACTCTTCATACACCTAGGTTGTGTTGTTTTTCTAGAATGTGATTAGATTTCATGCATAAAAGCGCAATCATGAGAGATAAATTATTGCATGGCATCTTCTAAGAGAAGAAAAAAAGAAGGGACAAACAATAGAATAGGAAATGCACAGTCCCTCAACTGCATAGGAAGATATGCATACTACGGATAAAATCTTCATATGATGTGCCCCCTAGTCCAAGCTTGAGCTCTAACTGAGAAAGACAAATGAAATTGGTCAGGAAAGACACAAAGTTGGAAGGCCAATGGATACCAAGTTTCCTAAAGGGATTTGAATTACAACAGATACAAAGATTTATGAAACAATGTTAAAAAACTCTTGTCCACAATAAATATCTCCTAGACCTAACTTACATGGAAATAAATTCTTTTATGACATATATGAATATATGATTATGTATATACGAATTTACTGAAGAGAATATTGACAAAAAAGGCATTGACTTGATTTCATTTTTTTTTAATCAATGAGAAGAATGGAGTAGCGGTCTTTAACAAAAAAAGTAGTTTCCATCTAAATGAATTGAAGTGAAGTAGAATAACCATTATGCACAAGAAAACAAAACAAAAAAAAATTGTGCTCACAAACATGAATGAAAGCATAAAAACTTACAGTGGGAGCAAGGAGGCCACCAAATAGCATCACCCTAGCAATAAGAGAAAAACATGTCGCATAATATTGCTTAAGGTTTGATGTAGTCTGCAAAAATAAAATTTAACATATAAAATGTTTAACTGAATGCCATTTTCCAAGACTCTGCTTCATGCAAATGAGTACATACACAAAATCAAGGGAAACATTTGTTAAATCATTAGAATATTTGATCTCTTATTTACAGAAGATGTACCAATGGAGTAAAAAAATATTGGTCATTTTATAAAAAAAAAGTTGTCACTGATGAGAATTCATGTTATCGAATTTGAATTTTGAACAGGTTATTAGTTTGATTGTTGAAGCCATCCAAAATATCTAACTCTACAATCATTAAAGGAAACTGAGAGACAAGGGCAAATGTTCCCAGCAAAGAAAAGACATCTTGCCTAATGAATTCAATTAGTGAAGGCTTCATAATTCCGGTGGAATGTATTGTTTTTTAGTTCAGATCATGTCTAGCTTGCTACTAGCTAAACATTTCCTTACAATTTTTTTTTTATCATTGCTAATGGTATCTGCCAACCCGGTAGGCCAAGGACTAATCCACTGCAGATCTGAGCTTTCATTTCAATTTACCAACAAACAACTGTGAAGGGTCACAATGTTGTTAACGTGTAAGCTATCATGTTATCCACAGTGGCATCTTCGTGTATATAATACTCAACTGAGTTAAATGCCCAGGAAAAAGGAAATTGGATCTAAAAATTGATAACAAAACACCACATGAAATCTTCTTACATATATTAGTGTATAAAATATAAATAATATCATCCACTCCATCCTTTCTGTCTAAAATAAAATAGAACACTAGTTTACTTTTAGGTAGGCTAGTACTCCCTGTGGTTAGCTTAATGCACGATTTTGACCTCATCGGCTCTGGTTGCTTTACTAATACCCAATCTGAGGTTTTGAATAGTAGGAAGGTTGGTGATCTTCACAGGTAGTAGTATATCGTGTAACCTTTCCTCTTTTTCTGATAAAAGTAAAGTATTTTATGATGTTTAGGCAAGATGAATCGTAAATTTTATGGTCAAGACTTTGGCTACCATCATGTAATACTATACTTCTGCTTTTACCACCACCACCACTCCTTACATGTTACCAAGCAGTAGTGCAACATGCATGTAATAGTATAAAGATTGATACAAAAACATAGATTTTATATAACACCATCCAATTTTGTCTAAACATTATGCCTTGTCTAAACATTATTACGGTAGTACTGGAAATTTGTTGCCATATAGTATAGGACAGAATCTACTAAATCTTACCTCTTCCCATATGCAAGAAAATCTTATTCCTACGACTTCTAATGTTATCTTGAATTTCTTGTAGTTCCATTTTGGCAAAATCCTGTACTGTCTCAGGCCCTTCTATGATGCAGAACCTGCAATTGAAAAAAAGAAAGAAATGATCAGTGCAACAAATTTTCAGTACTACCGTAATAGAGAGGAATAACAACGCTCAACATGGTCAACAAACTAAGTCAAAACACCAACTTAAATTTCCAAATGTTTGGCAGAGTTAGAAGCAACAAAAGATTAACAAAAAGCAGCCCAAAACAAAACCGAAATCAAAGAAAACCACTCTTTAACAGTGTGAGAACGAGACTCACTTTGCATCTTCCTTAAAAAAAAGATTTACACATTTGTTATATCAATTTAAAAATCGTATAAATAATTATTCAGTTTTAAAGGGTGAGATATTTCACTCTAAAAAGTTCATCCACAACCATTTTTATATATTACAAACATATAATACATCATAAATGCATCTAATTAAATTATAGATTAGTTCATATGTAAAACAAATTAGTTTAAAGTGAAATCGCTAAATATAAACAACGTTAAGTAGTTAATTTTGCATCATTAATTTTCAAATATTAAAAAGAAATCCAACTCGATAAGTTGAAACAACACAGAAATGAATTAAACCAAGAAAAAAAAGAAAACAATTAGAGAAAAGCAGTTTGTTTTAATTCCAAGGTTCCCGGCCTGTACACAATGAGGCAATTAAGTCCAAAATAGAAGTTCAATGGACCTAACCAGAACTGGAATCACAATGCAATTAACACAATGATCAATTAAGTCCATCATCCACAAAGCATTGAATTATAAGCAACCCCACCTCCTAGTCCAAAATCAGAACCAAAATAGCCTAAATAATACTCCCTCCGTTCCTAAATATAAGATCACTTTAGCAAATTTAGAAAGGTTAAGGAAGACATTCTAATGAGTTAGAATTACATGAAATTTTCAAAATACCCCTCACCTAAGTTTTAAAAATATCACCTTCTTCAAACCACTATTTTTTAGGGGTGAAGGGAGTATAGAGGTAATTTGGGGAAAACTTGAGTCAAATTAGAAAGTAATCTAATACTTAAGAACACGCTCTCCTCCCTAAAGTGATCTTATATTTAGGAATGGAGGGAGTATGTAATCTCAAAAATTCCCCTCATTATCCTAATCTAATCTAGCTAAGCTAAGAAAATTTAAAATGAGTAAAGAAAAGTACCTAAAATGATGTATGTAGTAGAGAAAAACTTAATTTGGGTTGAGGGTTTCAAAACACAAATTAAGTTCAGTGGAGATTTGGCGCCGTCCATGGAGTGCCAAAGAGATAATGGTACACCATGTCATTTGTGGTCTGATCAGTAGACACATACCTTTGAACGTGAAATTTTTCATTTGACGTGGTATCCTAAAAATAGGAACTAATTTTGAAAAGAACATTTTTATTTCCATTGTAAATAAAAATATTGAAAACATGACATTTAAATTTTTTTGTCAGTTAGTTCTTATTTTTAGGAAGACACGTTAGACTGTGTATGTCTACTTGTGATTGGTCAGATCACAAATGACGTAGTGCATCGAATTCACATAAGAATTTCTCCAACTTTGTAATTGATGAGTGATAGATCTAAGATTCGAAATTGTTATTTATATTTGTTCTACTTTTTCTAATAGTTAGCTGGTAGATTTGCACCTTGACACCACTTTCAATTCTTTATAATAAAGGTCAACCCAGTTCGATCCCCACTTGGTCAGGGGGATGAGGAAAGAAATATATTAGATAGTCTTACCCTTACCCCTGCTTTACCATTAATCCTTTAATTTATATTTGAATAAAACTATTTTAATTTATTCTTTTTATTAAAATACATGGTTAGTTGTTCTACTTCTATCTTAACACGCCTTAATCATACTTTACAAAAAATTATTAATTTAAATAGTGGTAAATGAAAAATTTAAATCATAGGCGGTTGAAAAAAATCAACCTCTAAAACAAAAGGACGGGTGCTGCCAACAACACAAAATTGTTGTAGGAGTTGATTTTTTTCGGTTGTAGCCAACTAGCTACTGTTAGGCGAGGCCAGCTAAGATGAAAATGTATGTTGCATCGTCCATATATGTAATAGGTTAACATTTTTCGTTTAGATGCATAAAATTTTAAAAATTAAAACTCCATGCAAGCATACAATTTAAACTTCGCCACATCAATAAAAAAGTTACATGTAAACAACCATGCAAGCAAGATTAGTTATCGTCTTGGTGTAGCATCCTGGCTTGCTGTGAATCCGGATAAAACTCCATGCAAGCATATATGATACTCTTATACTTCATCCCATCAATAAAGAAGTTATCAGAAAAAAACCATGCAAATAAAAAGATAAGTTATCGTCATGGTGTAGCATCCTCCTGATAACTATTACTATTATAAATAATTCAAATAAAAAGCGTGATTGTTTGAGGAAGTATATTGATTCATCCCTTACAATATGAATAGCAAGATAGACTCTCGTGCCTTGCCCAAAATAGAAAATTTGAAGAAGGAATTGTTGGATAGTAACATGGTGAAATAGATTTATATATGTGTATATAAAATAGATTCATCAAGTAAGATAAGAAAGAGACGCAAAATGTGGACTCTATATGAAATCTTGCTAGAATATATCATCAATTAATATACACACATATTTTAAGTCACAATTATATTAATTATTTGGAGCAACTTTGATCCTAAATATAAGACATTTATTCAAATTATCTCTAATATATTTATCTTTTCTCTCCAAACTATAACAAAGTCTTATTCCACTACGTGGGGTGGCTACATGAATCATACGGTGATATCGTGCTTTATCAGTGATTAACTCTTTAAAAATATTATTTAGCAATAAATCTTGTTCTATGAATTCTCCAAGTGTTTGCATTGGCCTTCCTCTACCTCTTTTAATTAGGCTCCAAGTTTTTTCTCCAAAGTAATTTACATTTTTATAAACTAATTAATATATAATATATAACAATACATATAACTTATTCAAAAAAAAAATATCATGTAAACATATACTAAAATTAAATAGTTCATTGTTCAATTTTTTTTGTCAATCTAAACAAATTAATCAATCAAGCTTTATGTTAATGACATAAAGTAAGGGAACTTGCATTAAAAGCCCTATGTAATAACTTTTGTTGTAGGTTTTAGACCATATGATTTTCAATATTTTTAAATGATTATTTAATTTGAGTCATTGATAAAGTTGACTTCAAGTTACTTATATTTGAATGTAAATATTGGATGGTAAAATAATTTTATGAATATGGTGTTCTTTTATTTTTATGATAATTCTTTATATTAGCAACATGCAACGCATGTCAAAACCATGTAGTCCAATTTATGTTCCTTGCCTTGTAACACCTGCTTTTGATATATTTTTTTTTACCAAACCAGTTTTTGATAATTAGAATATAGAATCTGATGACAAATGTAAAGAGTGTTAGAGATAATTAAAGGCACATCGCAAAATTTTCATAGAATTAAAAAAATTAAAAAATATTGTCTCGAGTATCATTATATTGTACTTACTGTTCATCAGACGTGAGTGCAAGTAACTTCTTAAGTCAGGAAAATACTGCATATACACATAAATACAAGATTTATTTATCAAGTATATCCAGCTATGTTAAGATGTTTATTCCCTCACATACGGTCCATTTTTTGACCAATAGAAATACTTAATGATAGATCAAGAAAAATTAAGGAATAAATTAATGTTAAATGTACTTGATCATATTTTCAATGCCAAACTTTTGGCAACGTAGGTCCAAGCACAAGTATAAAAGGGTTAGTGGAGATACAAATCCAAAACAAAGCATTGAACATAATACAATGAGAGGAACTAAAATGGGTAAGTTTTCTTTACCTTCAATTTCTTACCTCATTGTATTATGCTTGACATGTACAACAAGCGAGGTGATTGCTCACCAACAACACACTCACCCTTGGCATCCAAACCACCCACATTCTCCAAAAAAGCCGCCACTTATAGCTCCCCAAACTCCACCCTCTTCTCCCACAAGGCCACCAATTGCACCTCCCCAAACTCCTCCCCCTTCTCGCACAATGCCGCCAGTTGCACCTCTCACAACGCCCACAAGGCCACCAGTTACACCTCCTCAAACCCTTGCACCCTCTCCAATAAGGCTGTCAATTGCACCTACCCAAGCTCCTCCTACTTCGCCCACAAAGCAGCCAGCTGCACCTCAACCTTCTCCCACAAGGCCGCCAATTGCATCACCCCAAGCTCCACCACGGTCTCCTAAAATGCCGCCAGTTGCACCACCTAATTCGCCCACAAGGCAGCCAATAGTATCTCCTAAATCTCCTCCACCTTCTCCGAAAAGGCCGCCAGTTGCACCTCCAACTTCTCCAATAAGACCTCCAGTTGCAACTCCCAAAGCTCCGCCCCCATCCACCACAACCCCGCCATTTACACCTCCAACTTTGCCCACAGGGCCGCCGTTTGCACCTCCTAAAACTCCTCCACCTTCTCCGATCAGGCAGCCAGTTGCACCTCCCACAAGTCCGCAAGTTGCACCTCCCAAAATGCCTCCAGTTCCTCATACAGCGCCCACAAGGCCACCAGTTGCACCTCCTCAACCTCCTTCACCCTCTCCAAAAAGGTCGCCAATTCCAGTTACACCTCCCACATCGCCGACGAGGCCACCAGTCGCACCTCCTCAAACTTCTCCACCGTCACCAAGAACGCCGCCAGTAGCACCTCCCACATCGCGTACAAGTCCGCCAATTGCACCTTCTCAAACTCCTCCACCATCACCAAGAATTCCGCCAGCAACACCTCCCACTTCGCCCATAAGGCCTCCGGTTGCACCACCCCAAGCTCGTCCCCCTTCACCAACTGCGCCGCGAGTTGCGCCTTCCAGATCTCCCACTAGGCCACCAGTTGCACCTCCTCAAACCCCTCCCACAAGACCGCCAGTTCCACCTCCCTCTTCACCCTTAAGACCACCAGTTGCACCACCCCAAGCTCTTCCCCCTCCACCAACTACGCCGCCTGTTGCACCTCCCACGACGCCGCCAGTTGCACCTCCCACGACGCCGCCAGTTGCACCTCCTCAAGCCCTTCCATCGTCTCCAACAACGCCGCCAGTTGCCCCTCCCACATCTCCCACTAAGCCCCCAGTTGCCCCTCCCACATCTCCCACAAGTCCGCCACGTGCACCTCCCACAACGCCTCCAGTCGCCCCTCCTACAGCGCCAACAAGGCCACCAGTTGCACCTCCTCAAACTCCTCCACCCTCTCCGATAAGTCCGCCAGTTGCACCTCCTCAAACTCCTCCACCATCACCAAGAACGCCGCCAGTAGCACCTCCCACTTCGCCCACAAGGCCCCCAGTTGCACCACCCCAAGCTCCTCCCCCTCCACCAACTACGCCGCCTGTAGTACCGCCCACATCTCCCACTAGGCCGCCAGTTGCACCTCCCACAACGCCTCAAGTTGCACCTCCTACAGCGCCTACAACGCCACCAGTTGCACCTGCTCAAACTCCTCCACCCACTCCGATAAGTCCGCCAGTTGTAACTCCCATTTCTCCCACAACGCCTCAAGGTGCACCTCCAACATCGCCTACAAGTCCGATAGTGGCACCTCCTCAAACTCCTCCACCTTCACCAACAGAGCCGCCAGTTGCACCTCCCACATCGCCCATAAGCCCGCCAATTGTAGCTCCTCAACCTCCACCACCTCCTCCGACAACGCCGCCAGTTGCGCCTCCCACATCTCCCACTACGCCGCCAGTTGCCCCTCCCACATCTCCCACTAGTCCGCCACGTGCACCACCCACAACGCCTCCAGTGGCCCCTCCTACAGCCCCAACAAGGCCACCAGTTGCACCTCCTCAAACTCCTCCACCCTCTCCGATAAGTCCGCCAGTTGCACCTCCTCAAACTCCTCCACCATCACCAAGAACGCCGCCAGTAGCACCTCCCACTTCGCCCACAAGGCCCCCAGTTGCACCACCCCAAGCTCCTCCCCCTCCACCAACTACGCCGCCTGTTGTACCGCCCACATCTCCCACTAGGCCGCCAGTTGCACCTCCCACGACGCCGCCAGTTGCACCTCCTCAAGCCCTTCCACCGTCTCCAACAACGCCGCCAGTTGCCCCTCCCACATCTCCCACTACGCCGCCAGTTGCCCCTCCCACATCTCCCACAAGTCCGCCACGTGCACCTCCCACAACGCCTCCAGTCGCCCCTCCTACAGCGCCAACAAGGCCACCAGTTGCACCTCCTCAAACTCCTCCACCCTCTACGATAAGTCCGCCAGTTGCACCTCCTCAAACTCCTCCACCATCACCAAGAACGCCGCCAGTAGCACCTCCCACTTCGCCCACAAGGCCCCCAGTTGCACCACCCCAAGCTCCTCCCCCTCCACTAACTACGCCGCCTGTTGTACCGCCCACATCTCCCACTAGGCCGCCAGTTGCACCTCCCACAACGCCTCCAGTTGCACCTCCTACAGCGCCTACAACGCCACCAGTTGCACCTGCTCAAACTCCTCCACCCACTCCGATAAGTCCGCCAGTTGTAACTCCCATTTCTCCCACAACGCCTCAAGGTGCACCTCCAACATCGCCTACAAGTCCGATAGTGGCACCTCCTCAAACTCCTCCACCTTCACCAACAGAGCCGCCAGTTGCACCTCCCACATCGCCCATAAGCCCGCCAATTGTAACTCCTCAACCTCCACCACCTCCTCCGACAACGCCGCCAGTTGCACCTCCAATTTCTCCGACAAGTCCGCGAGTTGCACCTTCCCAAGCTCCTCCACCGTCACCCACAACGTCGGCAGTTGCACCTACCGTTTCTCCCACGACGCCGCCAGTTGCACCTCCCACTTCTCCCACGACGCCTCCAGTTGCACCTCCTCAAGCCGTTCCACCGTCTCCAACAACGCCGCCAATTCCACCTCCCGCTTCGCCCTTAGGGCCACCGGTTGCACCACCCCAAGCTCCTCCCCCTTCACCCACTGCACCTCCAGTTGCGCCTCCCACATCTCCAACTACGCCGCCAGTTGCCCCTCCCACATCTCCCACAAGTCCGCCACGTGCACCTCCCACAACGCCTCCAGTCGTCCCTCCTACAGCGCCAACAAGGCCACCAGTTGCACCTCCTCAAACTCCTCCACCCTCTCCGATAAGTCCGCCAGTTGCACCTCCTCAAACTCCTCTACCATCACCAAGAACGCCGCCAGTAGCACCTCCCACTTCGACCACAAGGCCCCCAGTTGCACCACCCCAAGCTCCTCCCCCTCCACCAACTACGCCGCCTGTTGTACCGCCCACATCTCCCACTAGGCCGCCAGTTCAACCTCCCTCATCGCCCATAAGGGAGCCAGTTGCACCTCCTCAAACTCCTCCACCACGATTTCTACCTTCTCCAACGCCGCCACCTAATGCTCCTCCACCAAGATCTCCGCCCCCTCCACCCAATGCTCCTCCACCAAGATCTCTGCCCCCTCCACCCAATGCTCCTCCACCAAGATCTCCACCCCCTCCTCCTCCACCCCCGAATATAATTTGCATCACAATTCTTGGTCATAGGGTTTGTATATGACCAAATCCCACCTCACTCAACCTATTATAATCTAAAACTTTATACTATCATACTACTTTCTTCGTTGCGGATCCTCCTTTCTTTATCACCTACCAAATAAAGCTTGCAATATCCTTTGCAGCTTATTACAGTTTAATGGTCATTTCAATCTTATCGATTATGATCTTACGATAATAGGTGGAAATAAAACCTTATACTTAGCCTTGTGCACCTGAAATACTCTTTTCTAATAAATTCAAGAGATGCCGAATAGTATAGTTTTGACGTTTTGAAATTAAGTTGTATTCTGATTAGATGAAAAGTACTTGAAGTTTGTAAGTCTAAGTGCATAAGTCTTCTTCATGTGTGTGTCTATATATAAATATAAATAATAAATAAAATTTTATTTTATATTGTACCTGTTTAATGTAAATGAAGTTTATTGATACATCCATCCATTTAAATCATATCATATTTGCTTTTTCTTTTTTACAAAGGGATTGTATTGCTCCTCTAAAGAAACTTTTCTTAACATACTGTTACACCCACGTTTATGGGATTCTTTCACGACCAGCCTGGTGTTTTGAATTAAAACATCATGCTTATGAACAACCTTGTTGTCAACTTTGCCGGAAAACATTATGTTCGTAAATTGAACTATCTTTCATATAATATTAATGCTTATACTTCTTCACATCTTGATTATAAGATTAAATTCACCTTTTATTAGATTAAGGCATTAAGCAAATATCTTTCCTTTTTCCCATCCAAAACAAATTAACCTTTAAATTTTGACATATGTCACATGTAAGACTGTTAATTTATAACTAAAATAAATTAATTTTAAGAAAATAAATTTAACTATTTGCCGTGCATTATTTTGGGGATAAAAACAAATAAAGTTCTCTGAATGTGTAAAAGGACAATTAAGGTCACTAAATATTCAAAAGGACAACTAAGGTCACAGACACTAAATTAACCACTACAACATCTCATTTACAACATGCATACTTAACCATTGCATCATCCATATTAACAAATAGAGCGTAGTAATTAATCACAACAGTCTCCTCATTAACCACAACATCCCCATTCCAATTAACAAAAGTATATGAGCTGAGTTAAATGTATATGAGCTGATAAAAAAAATATTTTTTCCCATCCATGATAATTACTTTTTTTGCCAGCATCTGATAACAATTTGATATCTCAAAATTGTATTTAATAAGGACTGAATCATGGGTTAATGCCACATTTAAACTTTGAACTTTCCTTTAATTTTACTTTGGATCTCTATACTTTTAAATTCAATTATTTTAGACTTATAGTCCTTTAATTTTCACTCACTTTTAGTTTGGATCCCTTAATCTTAAAGTATGTGGATTTGATCATTTAAATTTGTATTATTTATAATAATTGGTCATAAACTTTGTATTGCTTGTAAATTTATAATTGTTTATCCTCTAACATTAAAAATTCGAAACTGAAACAACAGATTTTAAAATTCAGAAACCAATTGTTACGAAAAGCACACATTTAAAGGAATAAAGTCACTAGTTCAAAGTTTCAAAATCAATAAAAGCTTAACAAAAGTTTCAATGTCAATTAGAGTAAAAAAAAATATTTGATAAAATTAAAGGACTAAAATAAAAGCTTATGGGAAGGTGATTGTGCACTTTTATACCTATCCATTAAGATAGACAACATTATGACATATTATTTTCATTATCCTTTTTTCCTATTTGTATGTAATTAAGTATTTATACATATATACAAAAATCAATTTCACTGTTCCATTGCTATAACGTTTACAACACAGTTACAAGTTATGAATTGGCCACCGTAAATCACTTAACTTACACGAGAGCTCTAGTCAAAAGGATCGATGCGAAGATCATGTTCACTTGCCATGGCCATTCCAGTGCAAAGACATGTTGGACACATAACCTGACATCAAAACTCAGCACCACAGTTATCAATTGATTCAACTACAATATAGATGAGATAAAGAATTTACCATATAGATGACAAAGTCCTGCTCAAAGAAACATTAATAATTTAATGTATACAAGAATATTGTACGCATTTTTCACTAACCCCTCCCTATTGGAAGGCAATCATGTTTGAGGCATCGTAGGACACTGAGTCCAAGCACGCAAGTCAAACAACAAGCCTTATCCTATTGGAAATGCTTCCTTGACTTAAAACAATGAAACAATATAAATGCTCTATCATCAACTAGATCTGTAGAAATATATGTCCTTCTTCTGATCATAGATTAAGGATGCAAGTTTAATTAATTAATGCAAAATATTTTTCCACATCATCTTTCTCCATCCACTCCACCTCTCTCGTACTTAATAATTGTTTAGAAATAATCAATGGGAGTAATTTAAGAAAAATTAATAGTTATTAATAGGTCCTATATTAAAGACAGAGATCAACTCTCTAACTAAATTCTATATTAATAACTGGAAGGGGGTGGGTGGTATCGAAATATAGAAACTAAGGTTCGTATTTCCAGGAGACAAACCTTGCCAGATCCAGAACAGTTAGAACATCTCTCAGTTTTTGGAGGTGATAAAGGCTGATCTCTGCCATTGACTGAGGTAATTGGTTCAATCAGAACAAGTGATCCTGTGCTTGAACATCGAGCACATGCAAGATATCCTGGCAAAAAAATATATGAACATTGGAATTGTCAAACTTCTCTGCAGTTAATTTCACAATACATCAAGCCGTCACAAGCATCTTTGCTTCATTGACTTTAAACAATGAAACATTATAAAAACATCTGCCTAACTGGCCACATACGAGCCCAAACTATGAATAATTAGGGATAACCAATAAATCGTTCCATGACTAGGAGTGTCGATGTTTAACAAGGAATACATATGAGAGCATTCAATGGAACGATCTTACCAATCCAAAGTAATACGAAATGAGGAAATATAGAACTTTTTTTTTGGACAAAGAGGAAATATTGAACTTTGATGCACAGATAGAAGGTGACTCAGCATATGTGGAGTCAACAATCTCGGCTCTCGGGGGCACTTTGTCAAAAACACAAGTCAGAAAGTCAACTCATTTATAGCTACAATGGAAGCATTGAAACCAGAATGTTCCAATCTTTACAATTCAAAAAACCAGAATCTCAGCTTTACCGCAGAATTCATCACAAATCAATGCAGTTCAGCTGGTACAAATTCTGTTTTGACATTTTTTGTAAATATGATCAAATAGTAAATTGAGAGGAAAGTAAGAAAACTGAGAAGTTGTGGGGGTAAAAATATAAAAGCTGTTGAGTCAGACTGGAGGAGCGTTCAAGGCATCACAACCCATATCATTTGGTTCTACGATTTTCAATTTTTTCCCCATTTAATTGCAAAAGCAAAAGGATCATCACCTCCTCTGAAAGATAAAGGAGTGAAATGTTCATGAAGTAGAGAAGGTGGTCGCAGAAGAGTCACAAGAGCCTTACAATCCATTATCAAGAAGTTCAATGCCTAAAACGCAGACAATAGGGTAGAGTTTTTAATTTTATGTCATACCAGTGCCAAGGCAGTACTTGCATCTCTTTTGCTCCTGCTGCTTCACATTGTTTATCTCAACAACCATCAGTGCTGAAATCACCCCAACTGCCCCACCCGAGAATGATGCCACAATGGGGTCAACCTGACTATGATTTCCAAGAAAGTCCAATTTATATACTGACTAAGGATGAAAGAGACAATGAAAAAAAAAACGAGAAAGAAAGAATGATGAGAAAAGTAAAGAAAGAATATAGTCACTGTTTAGACTGACACTATCCAAAGATCCATAGTTTTTTGAAAGAAAAAACATACAAAGCTTCTGCAGGCCCCAAGGTTTCTGACAAACAGAATTCATCTTTCTATAATTTCTAGTTTTTTTCCTTTTGAATTTTTGTATAGAAGCACTAGATATAGAAATAGATCACACGTAAGGTTACTGGTGGCTAATAACCGTGGCTTACTGCCTGATTTCTGAAGATCATTGACATAGTAATCAAGAAAAATTATCTAAATCTGCCTCTGTTCAATAAAAAAGAAAGACTTCAAGCTACCATAAAGTTCAACTGATGAGAGGAGACAGACTCAAGATCGGATTGAATCAATTGACACAAAATCAGATAAGAGAGATTTTTTACTAAATACAGCCCAATGGCTGTCTGAAGAGCTTAGTTGTGTGTGTGTGTGTGTTGGGAAGAGGGGGGGGGGTGAAACTCAATATTCAACCAAAGGAAAGAATTGAAGACAGCCAAAATTTACTGCGCACTTACTCATTCTGTTCAATTTTGATGTAAATTGTTGTTCAACTAAGTTTCTAGGTTGACCCCAATTAGAGAGGAATGAAACCTAGAGCATACTTTTAATCCCAAAGAAATACAAGGGCTCACCTATTTATTTCTGTGAAACTCCCCAAGCTCGGAAAGTGTAGGCAAATTAATTGCAGGTTATCAAGTGCAAAGTGATTAAAACTTTCAAATGTTCTGTCGCTAAAGTGATTAAAACTTTCAAATGTTCTGTCGCTAAACTGCCAAAGAGCAGTTGAGAAAAACATAGTTAAAGGGAAGATATCTTGCAATGAGACTGGGTGAAGGTCTGTAGACTAATGATGAACCAAGATAAATCAATGTCTACTCTATTTTCCTTAACTCCTAATTTTGTCTTGCATCATAATTATTACCTCAGCACTTGCTGCTGTTTAGCTTGAGCTCGTTTCACTGTATATTAGTCGTTCAAGTAGGATTTGGGTAAACTGAAATTTCGCTGCTGTTTGTACCATAATCTTTCCATCCAAAGCAATTTAATTGCTCATTGAATTGATAGCCACTGTGTTTATATGTCAAAGTGATTAAGTGTAATTTCTGCCTTTGAATACTCTTCATTCACTAATGAATGGAGAGGGTCTATTCAAAGAAAAATAGACAAAATATGATTCTGTATGGGGCTCAAATCTCACAATTTGGTATGAAGCGCAGTTTTCTGTTCTCACTCTCTCTCCATTAAGCTGCCTCTCTCACTTGATATGTGTGTGTGTGTGTGCGCACACACACACACGCATCCTCTCCATTAAGCTGCCTTTCTCACTTGCAAAAACTCTGCATACACCTAAGTTGTGTTCTTTTTCTAGAATTAGTTATCAGATTTCATGCATAAAGTGCAATCTTGAAAGATAAGTTATTGCAAGGCATCTTCTAAGAGAAGCACAAAGTAACAGACAAAAATGGAACAGTAAATGCACAGTACCTCAACTGCATAGGAAGATGCATACTACGGATAAAATCTTCATATGATGTGCCCCCTAGTCCAAGCTTGAGCTCCAACTGAGAAAGGCAAATGAAATTGATCAGCACAGACAGAAAGTTGGAAGGCCAATGAATGTCAAGTTTACTAAAGGTTTGAATTGCGAGAGATAAAAAGATTACTCTTGTCCACAATTAATATCTCCAGAACCTAATTACAAGGTAATAAATTCTTTTATGAGAAACATGAATATGTATATGTAAAACTACTTAAGAGATACATGATTAAGCATTAGAACAGAAATACTTACCAAGAAAAGGCATTAACTCATATTTTTATGCATCATCAAAATGGATAGTAACATTGATTTCAATTCTTTTAATTTAACCAATGAGAAGAATGGAGTAACGTAAGAAAAGGCATTTTTCTTTCACATACACGAGTTTAACACATTAGACAACATTTTTGTGTGTATAGAATTAAGTAATTTCCTTCCAAATGAACAGAAGTGAAGAATAACCATTATGCACAAGAAAACAAAAAATTTGTGAGCACGAACATGAATAAAAGCATGAAAACTTACAGTAGGAGCTAGAAGGCCACCAAAAAGCATCACCCCAGCAATGAGAGAAAAACAACTCGCATAATATTGCTTAAGGTTTGATGCAGTCTGCAAAAATAAAATATAACATATAAAATATTTAAATTGAATGCCATTTTAAAAGACTTTGTTTCATGCAAATTAAGTACATAGATAAAATCATGAGAAACATTTGTTAAATCATTAGAATATTTTATCACTAACTTCCAGAAGCTGTACCAAGGGAGGAAAAAAAAAACAGAATGAATGGTCACTATCCACCCAAGACTTTGTGCATGCAAAATCACAGGCACCATAGATCAAATTATTGAAACTGAAATATTTCATCTCTAGCTTGAAGAAACTTACCAAGGGAGGCAAGAAAGGAATAAATGATGGAAAGTTTGGAAGTTCATGCTCTCGCTCTTCTTTCAACCCTAATTCAGCAGTTTTAATCCTCTGTTGTATCCTGAGTCTACGAACCTGCAAAATAATATTGGTTATTGTATCAAAAAAGTTCCCAGAGATAAGAATTCATGTTAGCGACTTTGAATTTTGAGCTGGTTATTAGTTTCTCACTATTAAAGCCATCGAAAATAACTTACTCCAGGTTCATAAATGGGAATTTGAATTTTGAGCAGTTATAAATGATTTGATAATAAAACTATAGCCAACAAAACCAACAACATCATATCAATGACTGTAACCCTTAAAAAGGGCAGCCTAGTGCACAGGTCCCCTACAAAGTAATCAATATCCAACTCTACGTCTCTTTCTTCCTTAATGTTTAGTTAAGACCTTTATTTGGGAACCCGGAGCTCAGCTAAACAGCAGGCATACGTGATACATATGAAAAGAATCCTGCTAATTATTGAACCAACAAGAACTAAAGGTAAACAAATTGTACTAGCATAAATTTTGCAATTACACCAACGGTGCAGCCACCGGACATATCTCTCCAAGATGCATGAAAATCTCACAGGAAATAATGTCTTTGAAGTGCATGAAATAGGTTACACAATGAAGAAATGCACAGATCTATGTAAAGTAATAACCAAAAACAGTTTAGGTTAACGGAGTGAGCAAGTTAAAAGATGTAATGTCATTAAGCAGCAATCATATTCACTTCATGAAAATAGAGCAACTCAAGGGAGATATTGAGCATAAGATTTCACCAGAAACATTTAATTACAAATTTTTCACAAAAAGAAAACAATGATATATTTAATATAAAAAGCTTCTAGCACAATGTAAGCATAACAAAGAAAAAATTACAAAAGAGCAGGGAAAAACCTACAATCATTAGGGGAAACTGAGACAAAGGTAAATGTTCCCAGCCAAGAAAAGACACCTTGCCTAACAAATTCAAGTACTGAAGGCTTCATAATTCCGTTGGAATGAATTGTTTTTTTTTAATTCAGATCATGTCTAGCTTGGTAATACTGGCTAAAACTTTCATTACAATTTTTCTTTTTTATTACTCACGGTATCCCCCAAACCCCCATACCCGCAAACCCAATAGGCCAAGGACTAAATTGCCGTGGATCTGAGCCTCATTACATTTTACCAACAAACAAATGTGAAGGATCACAATGTTATTATAATGTAAGCTATCACGTCATCCACAGTGGCTTCTTGGTGTAAATAATACTCAACTGTGTTAAATATCCAGGAAACGGAAATGGGATCTGAAAATTGATCACAGGACACCATGAAATCTTCTTTCATCTATTAGTGTATAAATTATCAAAAGTATCATCTGCTCCATCCTTTCTGTCTAAAATAAAATAGAACACTAGTTTGCTTTTCTTGTGGGCTAGATGCATGATTTTGACCTCATCGGCTCTGATTGCTCTACTAATACCCAATAGGAGGCTTTAAATAGTTGGAAGGTTTGGTAATCTTCACAGGTAATACCCTGTAACCTTTCCTCTGTTTTTTGACAAAAGTAAAGCATCTTATAATGTTTACGCAAGACAAATCGTAAACTTTATGGTTAAGACTTCTGCTATCTCCATGTAACATTATGCTGCCACTTTTACCACCACACCACTCCTTACATGTTACCAAACACTAATGCAACAACCATGTAACAGTATAAAAATTCATACGAACACATATATAATAACACCATCCAATTCATTACGCCTTGTCTAAACATTATAACGGTAGTACTGGAAATTTGTTGCCATATAGTATAGGACAGAATCTACTAATTATTACCTCTTCCATATGCAAGAAAATCTTATTCCTACGACTTCTAATGTTATCCTGAATTTCTTGTAGTTCCATTTTGGCAAAATCTTGTACTGTCTCAGGGCCTTCAATGATGCAGAACCTGTAATTGAAATGGGGAAAATAAAAAAAATAAGTGCACATATAACAAGAAATAAAGGGTCAACCCAGTTGGATCCTACTTAGTGAGGGTGCTGGGAAAGAGAATATACTAGGCACTTTGGTCTCTGCTTTTTTACAAAGAGGCTAATTCGAATCTACGACCTCAGACCCCATGGCAAGCGAGTTTATCGTTACCGCTAAGCCAAATCGGTCCTTCAAATAAGTGCACATATATGGCAACAAATTTCCAGTACTACTGTAATAGTGAGGAATGACAACGCTCAATATGGTCAACAAACTAGGTAAAAAATACAACTTAAATTTCCAAATGTTTAGCACAATTGGAAGCAACAAATTAACAAAAGCAGCAAAAAACAAAAAGAAAATCAAAGAAATATACTCCATTGCAGTGTGAGAAAGATAATTCACTTTGCAACTTAAGGGGAAAATTGCACATTTGTTATATCATGTCAACGATCTCATCAATAACTATTCAGTTTTTTAAGATTAAGATATTTCTCTTTAAATTTTAAAGTATTCAGGCAAGTATTCAATAGAAAGAGAAGGAAAGTAATCCAGCTCCCTTTTTCTATATAATTCCCTCCCACTAAATTCTAAGATATGCCACTTGTATGTAATTAGATTATATAAGTATTAATTTATAAGTATAATACTCCCTTTGTTCCTAAATATAAGACCTAGTTGACTTTTTTGGAAAATCTTAAAAAAGCAAAATAAGTCAATTATAAATTGATTTACCTAATTTTTTTTTTCTTAAACTAGTTTATTTGACCTATAAACTAATGATTAATCTAAAAGTATATAAAATATGTCATAATTTAATAACATATTTCGTAACCTTAGCATCTCCAAAAAAAGTCAACTAGGTCTTATATTTAGGACTGGAGGGAGTATATTACTTCTCCCCTTAGATCTAGTTGATTTTTTTTTGAAAAATCCTAAAAGAACAAAATAAGTTAATTATAATTTGATTATCTAATTTTCCCTCTGAATACCTATAAACTAATGAGTAATCTAAAAATATATCAAATATGTCATAATTCAATAACTTATTTCACAAACTTACTCTCTCCAACAAAAAAATAAACTAAATATTACCCCTCCCGTCCTACCACTTTGATTTAGAGAAATTAACAATACAAAATGAATGGCTTTAAACTGTGTATATTTTTTCTTCAAGTCTAATTTATTCATGGTCTATAAACTAACCTACACGTATAATACAATCTAATTACAATTACAAGTGACATATCCTATAATTTAGTGGATTGGTTCAATTCCTGTAGTTATATTCAAAATAAATAAAAGTGACTGATTTCGGATCTCCATTTAAAGAAAAAAAGTAAATAAGAAAGTGAAGTTGATGTGCATGCAATGAAGTGTTACCCTTGGGCGTTGTTTGTATCGAGGACATCAGAGTCGGCGGCTGAGGCGGCAAAAGAAGAAGAATCAGAATCTAAGGCCATCACAGGAGGCCACGTGGACCTAACGTTTCCAAATACTAACAATCTCTTGCGAGTGTAAGGAGAATCGTATTCGTGGCGGTGAAGGGAGAGTAAAGAGTAACGAGTGAGGGCAGGATTGGGATTAAGATTAAGATTCAGATTTCGACCCAAACACAGAACCATCCTGGAAAAAAGCCTCTGATGGAAGAAATCAATATCAATAGTCAATAGTATATCAATGTCTATGGAGGAGAAGGAGGAGGAGGAGGTGTGTGTTTTTGTGTGTGTGTTGGGAGGCAAATGGGATGCCACGTGGAAGTTGAGAATTGGTGGGAAATTGATTTTATAATTCAATGGCATTTTGAGTGGTCATAGTTTCGTCAGATTCCATGGACTTCTTTTGGACTCTTCTTGGCTCTTGCTAGTTACTTCCCCACTTTCTGTTTTTTAATGGATTTAAGGTAGGTTTGGTTCAAGATGAGAGTGTAAATAATTTGAAAAGTTAAGGGTAATATGGTCATTTACATATATCCCGGGCTCATAAGTTTTCTCTCTCCATCTCACACTTATCATGGGACCCACAAACTTTACTCTCTCACCATTACCTCACTTTCCATCTCTTACCCTTTCCATTTCTAATTCTTTACTTTCTTTCACACAACCAAACACACTCTAATTAGTGGTTATCTGATAAAAATGGATTTAGTGATTGGTAATTTAGTGATTGATTTTCCCAACCTGATTGAAAAAGAAAAATTAATTCCCTCTAATTTCAAAAGATCATGTAAACCTCCAGCAACGATATTAAAAAGAATTTGTTTCCAATTTGGGTTAAGAAAATATAGTCAATGCTTTTCATTGAGAGTCAAATTAAACTAGATTCAAGTTGTCTTAGGTAATTAAAAGTAGTTACTGACTTTATTATAGTGGCTATTTAGTTATTGGATTGTTTAATGCCCCAAATTTACTTATCTCATGTTGGATATCCCACCACCTGAGGTGCCCATAAATTAGAGAATTAGTTTCTCATCATCTATTGTGGGTGGGAGAATGTTTTGATATTAATTAGATCATTAATTAAAAAAAACAATCCATCTAATGTCATTTCTCATGTTGATGGTGCATTTCTAGTCTTTGAATATTCGAATAGTGTTTATTTGTACTTCCCCCAATATTTATAAGTTCAACGGAAATTTCAAACTCAATTTAATACGGAGTATTATGTTATTTCCTAAACTAAATTTGTTAACTTCTTCTTCCTAGGGTCCTAAATATAAACCTATTTGGGGAAATAAATTTGACTCTTTTTTATACATAGATTACTTTATTATGAATATAACACATATTTTTAATTATTCATAACTCACCCCAAATTATCACTATTTAAGTTCTTCAATAATAAACAAATAAGAGAGGGGCTAAGAATAAAGATAGATGATTAGGATGTAAAGTAATATCATGTGATTTAATTAATTTTATTTAGTTTTAACTATTATATCAACATTTCAGGTAACATTACATTTGAGCGCTATTGTTTTATACAAAATGATTTCTGTTTTTTTTTCCATCATTCACATTGCAAAACAACGGAAGATTTTGCATACTGTTCACCACTAAATCCCACAAAGGATTTCAAATAAAATTATATATGCATCTATTCAAAAATTATGGTGGCAAGACCATAAGCTCTAAAGCTGGACAATGTCAATCAGAAAGTTTACAGATGGTGTATGTTTTAGAGCCAATCTTACATTCAATACGGTTGAATTTACAGGTAAAAGCACCATTCTCCATAGATTTGTCAACAACACTTCTCCTGTTTACTTCTTCAACCACTTTCTTCAGGGAATGGCCAATGTCACCCAATGCCCATGCTAAGGATATGTGAGGCCGAGCATCCTGAAAAAACAAGAGAACATGATGTCAAATCCATAAATAGAACTGTGAAACAGACACATAATGCTTGAGAGTGATAAAAACATAGAACCACTGACCTTGTAAAACTCAGGGAGATTATGAAGCTTATAAACGCCATTAACAACTTCAATTTGCTTTGTTATCTGAAAAGCATTGAAAAGCAGAAAAATCATATGCATATGCTAATATGCATGCCCAAAAAGTGAATTTCTAGTCAGCAGTCACTATGAGCTGATATTAATCCTAAAGGAAATACGCCCTTATAATGCTTGGATTAATAATTCATATATCTGAGCCTTTCCACTATCAAATCATTTTTTAACATCAATTTTTTTGCATCACATCACAAAAGATATTATTTATGTGCAAATGACTATGTATAGTGTTGACTCCATATGCACTCAATCAATGTCAAGCTCCTCTGTGGCAAAAAGAAATAGTAAAGACATGATATCAACATTGAGAAACTCTAGGGAATAATATTTGGACCAGTTTGATTTTGCCATACCACAATGTCCATGTCAGTGATTCTATTTCTCAGATTACAAAACTGAATGATCAAATAATCTTTCATTTGGCTATATCTACAAGATGCTTTCCTTCTGGACTTCTGCTTTCCAAGGTTAGTTCCCATAATAGTTTTGGTCAGAATAATATAATTCCAATTTTACTTTTTACTCACAACTTTCCCATGCTTAAGACACATAAACAGAGATTTTTCTCCAATTTAATGTACATAAAAAAGAAATATAGACAATAGAAAACCAAATGAAATAGCAATGCACGAAAAACAACTAAATATTATTGAAAATTAAGGCTTCAAAGCATACCTCTCTCAACCCTCCTTGAACCACTTGTAATGATAAAAAGGTGCGTGTATGTTCATCATTTACGAAAACTTCCCACTTATTGAAGTCAATCCAAAAGCTGCTCCAACACAAGAGTTAGAGTCAAAGAATAGAATAGGCAGACAGAAAAATGTGTACTGACATACAATTGACAAATTTAGGCATTAACTGACCGCTGTTGAGTTTGAAGTTTCTGTCGAAGTTTTGTTACCATGGAGTCAATCTGATGCACCCGTATTGCGACAGTTCTCCCCAAACTAATGTGAAACTCTTTTCCTATAACAGCCTGTTCAAGCTTCTCTTCATTTTTGCAGAGAGTATTGAGTGGTAAATCAACATCAACAGCATGAAGACTTGGCTCTTGGGATGAGACCTTCTTCAAGAAGGCAGCCATTCCTTTCTTTGATGGAGATGGTATACAAACTGCAAGAAAGCCCCTATCAGATATGACACATTATAGGATCAAGAAATCATATATCTTGAAGTGAGAAAGGACTAGAAGAGTCCAGTGCATTGCAACTCTACTGTCCACAAGCATGCCATGAGTACTTGACTTTGAAAGTACGCTTGTTCCAATAAACAGGTATGAATAATCAGTTCAAAAAATAAAAACAGGCATGTATTAGAAAATGCTTTTACACATCCTACCTAAAACTTCAATTTGGGTGCTTTCAGAACTTATCATTACCATTTCCCACCTGCCACAGTCCTAAATTTAGAATAATTTGTTACTCCTTAATGAGCATTATCAGGATTTGATGAAATGTGATTGGAACAAATTCAGATAGCCATACACGAAAATTGTCCAGGCCAATTAGAAAAGGTCAAAATTCTCGATTTCCATGTCAATTTCAATCTAATCATCCAGCAGGAGGCCTTTGGCTCTTTGGTATACACCATCATAAAGTATTACAAATAAACAACTGAAGAACAAACTTGGTACACTTACTTGGAATATACACATGTAAGGCATAGTTTCCCTCGACATGAGGGAAGCTCCTAACTCTACTTGCCTGACCAGCCTGTAGAAAATCTTGGGAGCCTTCACCATTAAACCAATTAACACTTGTCATTAGTAGGGAAAAAACACAAAACAAGTAAACTAACATAAACAATGAAGGAACTCTTTTTTTCTTGCAATAAAATCTCAAATATATCAAAATAGTCAATGAATTCAAAGTCCTCTAATTTTGATCATTAATTCACATTCTGAGGATGGTGTATTTCTTTTACTATTTACTCTTATATTTTCCACATGAATCATCAGCATCCTCTACCAAAAGTCAGAATTATCTTTAGTACTGTCTCCCATACATTAAATAATACTCCCTCCGCTCCTAAATATAAAAGCTAGTTGACTTTTTGTAGTATCCTTAGAAAGACAATAGGTTACTTAAAAATTTATTTTCCTCAATTTTTCTATAATCTAGTTTATCTGACATTAGAGCTAACATATGATCTAATAATATTCAAAATATGTTATGATTTAGTAACTCATTTCGCTTCATTAATTTCTCAAAAACAAAAGTCAACTAAATCTTATATTTAGGAACAGGGGAGTATAAGTTAACCAACGGAAGTACCAAGAGAATTTGGAGGATGAAGGAGTGAAAGCGGAGGTGGAGGCAATGGAGTGGAGTGACTGAAGTCTTCAGAGCAAACTAAAGTTGAGCTGGAGGGGGCAGATTCAGAGTCTGAGTCAGAAGACACATCTCCATAACATGCTTTCAAGGCCTCCATATCTAAGCCTACACTTCAATGCAATCAATCTAAGATCAGGAGTTCAAACCCAAATCTTATTTCAAAAGAATGGATCAAATTGAAGCATCACTGTTCTTTCTTGTTGCATCAGTTCAGCAACATGATGCATCGAACATAAAGATACAATTTTCCCATAGCCTTTAAACTCTCAAATGAATGAACATAAAATAATTAAGACACGATTAAATCAAATGATGCAAATGAGGATTGAACTGGGGGCAAGAGATTCACTTCCTGCAATGAGTCTTAGACAAGCAATCTTTATCATCAGTTTTATTTATTAATAAACTCCAAAAAAACGTAGCTAATTAGAAAGTAAAAGAGGAACTTCAGTGGAACCAAAGACTAAATATCAACAAAAGAAAACCAATTTGGGATATTATTCATTCATCGAGAATACAAGTAAGGCCGAAGATTAAATCAAAAAGGGATGAAAGGATTAAGGATGCTTGCCTAATATATTATGGGTCGACCGGTGGCCTCTATTGTAGTGGAAGAGTCCAGTGCTCCTGCCCAGTGAAAAAGGAGAGGATGACTTTTGTTTTTGGGCGCATGTATTGTATTGTGCTACCTGCTCTTACTTGGCTTTTTTTAGAAAATCCTTAAAAAAAAAATAAGTTCATTATAAATTAATTTACCTAATTTTTTTCCTTAAACTAGTTTATTTTACCTATAAACTACTGGATAATATAAAAATATATCAAATATATCATCATTTAATAACCTATTTCACAACCTTAATCTCTAAAAAAAATCAATTAAGTTCTATATTTAGGACCGGAGGTAGTATTGTGTTCTAGTGCAGACAGTAGAGGACAGACAAATACAAAACAGTCATTCTGCAAGCTGCAAGTAACAAGGGGTTTTCACTTGTTGGGCCAATAACACTTAATATGATCATTTTAATCACTTTGATCATACAAGTGTTGTTTGTTGCGAGGGATTTGGGGGGAGGCTTTCCTAAGGTTAGTGGGGATTCTAGGCTAGCCCGATTTAAACCGGTCAACTCAACCCAAATCATTTTTAATTTGGACTAGCCCACTTTTAGCCTGTTTTAATTCAATAATAATTTTTTTCAACCCAACCTAGTTTTTTCAGGTTTAACCCAACCAAAATACAAGTTTTATGAGTAAAATTGTGATTTTAGGCCAAGTCAACCGGACTAATTCGGGCTAAACTTTTTGTAACTCAACTTGTTTTTATGTGTATAATCGGGCTCAACCTGTCGGGTCTGGCCAGAAGTTCTAGATCTACTTTGGAGTTAGATTTATAAATTTGTATAAAGAAGAATTTATTAAGGACAATAAAATTTGGGGAGATTAAGGAAGACAATAAAATTACATGATCTTCCCAAAATCCCTTCAATTACTTAACTTTAAAAGGAGGAGAGATTTTCAATGAAAAGAGGGAGTATACGGGTAGTTTGGGCAAAACTTGAGATAAAATAGGAAGTGATCTTATATCTAGGAACTTATCCACTTCCCCAAAGTGATCTTATAGTTAGGAACGGAGGGAGTATTAATCATCCAATTTTTTAAAATCTAACTTAAGAAAATCCCCCCTTCACCCACTTTCACTTTTCTTCCTGATACCAAATAAGTGTTGGAATATTAATTATAGCAATGGTATATATAATGTTATATCATTAGTTTGATGTGACTTTCTTCAGGAGAATATTGAAAAATACGTATGTGTAAATGAGAATATTTTTTCCACAAGATGGATATGTAAATGAATCATTTAAATGGTAGAATATTGGAAAATACATGTATACATAGTGGAGGATGATTTATCTGGTATATGTTTCTCAATATAGATTATAGGGAAAATTAATATGAGATCCCTCATAAGGGACTTAATACTAAAAAAGTCCCACAAACTCTCCATATTAAAGTAGGATCCATAGGGACCTTACTTTAATATACTTCAAATAACAAAACACCAGATTGTCTTTTTCCTCTAATTAGTCTATTGCTTCTCTCATTCGTCTCTCTTACTCTCATTCACAAAGTCGAAATTCAGAAATTAAATCCCATCAAGTGTTCGTTGCTGATCGATTCTTCTTAGCATCAAATCTAACTAAAAGCACAGGGAAGGGGTTGAGCACTAAACCCACAAAAAAGCTCAAAGGTATCGTTATTCAATTAGTTTTTTTCTTGTGTCTGTAATGGATTATAAAGAAGATGAAAATGTTTGTGTCTATTTTTAAATTACATCCCATTTGACTGATGTTTTCTTATTGTGTGCATATATGACCCTTAACCCTAAAAGCAATTAATTTGCGTGAAACATCTTTCATTTTCAAACTATACCCCAGTTGATAAGAGAGACTTTGAGAGGAAAATAAGATGAGAGTGAGTAATAAAAAAGAGAGAGAATAAACAATTAAGTGCAATATGTATAGTGCCATAGTCACTAAAAGGTAAAAAATGAAAAAGACAAGCAATAAATGCAAAGAAAAACCAAAAGTGATATTATATTTTAGGACACACCTACTTACAAAATTATACTAAAGTGAACCTTATATTTTAAGACCCGCATTGTATTGGGGGCAAGGTTTTAAAACCCGAGCCGGACGTCGAGCCGGAAAACTGAGCGGGTCGTGGTTGAAACGGTTGGACCGTTCGGTCGAACCGGTGACGTAATAATTTAATGAAAATTAAATATATAAATATTGTTAATACTTAATAACTTAATATAATTAGGATGAAGATATTTTTTTAATCAAGTTCATTTTTTTTCTGTTGATATATTTTTTTTGCAGTCTTCAATTTCTGACCGGGCTGGCTCGTTCCGGTTCACGGCCCAACTCTGGCTCCCGGGTCAACAACGGCTTAAAAGCGGCCTAAAGCGGGCTGACCAGCGAAGCGGCCCAACAGAGTCAAACGAACCGTTTTTTTCCACCGGCCGACGGTCCGACCGGTCGGACCGTCCAGCTCGGGTCGGATTTCAAAACCTTGATTGGGGGGTAAATGTCTAAAAAAATGTAGAGGAACAAAGATTTTTAGTGTACAACTTGATGGTTCAAAAGAAAAAAGGGGCAAAATATAAGGACCAAATACTAAATATTGTATCAAGGAGTCTCAGAAGTGTAGCCCCGAAATCCTGAATGTGAACCTTACTTTTCTCGAACTTATTACAGAGAGCAAGCAAAAGTACAAAACCTCTTGAAAACCCTAAACTTCCTCGCCATTGTCATCAGCTTCAGAGATTGAGAGAAAGTTAGAAACATAACATGGTTTTGGGGCTAAGAGAGTTCAGTGAGAGGACTGAAAATGGCGCCGGCCAACCAATTCTTGATACCGACAACGGCGAAGAGCTCATGCGCGTGCAACCACGCGTTGACATCGTCCTCGCTAATCGTCCTCGTGAATCCCATGGCACTCTCTACATTTCTAACAAGTATATGCTCTTTTCGCCTCTCTACTTTATGTGTGTGTGTGTGTGTGTTTTTTTTTTCTGTCTTACTTGCAAAGTTCCAATTTTTTTGTTAATTTTAGGTGATGTCTTTAATCGAAGAATATTAATTATAAGATCCGGTTAAATTTTGTTTTGGAGAGATTGAGGAGGCTAAATGAGCTGCTTATTCATAATGAATTATATGAAGGACCTAGATGACTTTTTTTGGAGAGATTAAGATTGTGAAATAGGTTATTAAATTATGACATATTTGATATATGTTTAGATTATCCATTAGTTTATAGGTAAAATATACTAGTCTAAGGGAAAAGTTAGTAAACCATCAATTTATAATTAACTTATTTTGCTTTTTTAGGGTTTTCCAAAAAGTCAATTAGGTCTTATATTTAGAACCGGAGGGAGTATTAGATTAGAAGTCAAATAAATTAGTTTAGAGAAAAAAATTCAGCTAAGTTAATTTATTAGTAATTTATTTAGCTTTGTTAGGATTATAAAAAAAAAAAGTCATTTTGGTAGTATATTTAGGAATGGAGGGAGTACCTTGTTGTAAGTATATCTGCAATTGTGCGTGTATGTGTGATATACATAACATTTTGTTAATTCACTTCGTCATTGTTGTACTGTACTGATTCAAGCTGACTTCTGTTTTTGCAGGCAAGTGATATGGCTGAGTGATGTAGACAAGGCTAAAGGCTATGCAGTTGATTTTTTGTCTGTGTCACTGCATGCTGTGTCAAGAGATCCAGAGGGCTATCCAGTTCCTTGTATATATACACAGGTAGATATGTTCTATAGTTATTGAGATCTGTGTGCTTGTAGACGTGAATGATTTTATAACAGGTGTGTTTGTGCAATATTATCTGTGTTGTGATGAGAGTATGTTCAAATGAATAAACTTAGAGTTAAAGTTTAATTTATTGATATCAAAGCTGTGGACAACTGATGTACTGGATTTAAATTAGTATACATTAGTGATAAACGAGATTCATTGTCATATAGCATTTCTTGATATATTTTTCTTTTTATTGAGGTCTCTGTTTTCATTTTTTACTTTCTTTATTTTCTCTCTCCCCTTCACCCCTAGAAGTTACTCATTCATGTATGCTTTTTACTCCATATCAGTGTATGCACAGTTAATTATTAAGTTCTTGTACTGTTTTTTGATCACATTTGATTCTAACTGGGATTCTTCCTGAAGATTGAGACTGAAGCAGATGGGGATGAGTCTGACAACTCAGATTCAGAATGCAATGACCCCTTAGATCTGTCCAGAATCAGAGAGATGAGGTTTATTCCATCAGATCCAAGTCAATGTAAGTTTAATCCTTCATTACAATCATTGCTCGTTTTTATTGGAGTGTATGATTTTCGTATTGCCATTTACATTCTAGTTGCATTGTGGGTACTTCAATTTGGTCAAGAGCTTATAGTGTATGAATTTATAATTTGGCAGTGGATTCACTTTTTGAAGTATTCTGCGAGTGTGCTGAGCTTAATCCAGAACCTAATGATGGTGAGTGGAATTTTTTCTTAGGAATTACAGGGTGTTCTCCCTGTCCTGCTTAGGTTGTAACTTACACTTGCTCACTATTTGTTTTTGCTTCTTTTAGAGGAAGCAGAAGAGCATGAATGGATTTTCAGTGCAGACCAATTAGTGGATGAAGGTGAGCGAAAATCATTTATCTCAGTGCCTTGTAACATTCATAGGTGTGTATTGGTTTTTAAAAATCTATTTTCCAGGGGAGGAAGATTATGTCTCACCAAATCCCCATGCAATTGGCCAATCAAATGGTGATCACGACCTCTCTCATACAGTGCTCCAGGTAGGCTGTTGTTCCATATAAATTCTTCATCTATCATTGATTTTGCATATTGACATTCTGATGCAAAACACCATTCTTATGGAACACCCTGTTGATCCACTGGTGCACAAATTTTAAAATATTTCCTATTTGCTCTTTCTTTCATTTTTTTTTGGTTTTTGGTTTTTAAAAAATGCATGTCTTCATGATTAATTAATCCCTCTAAATTCCTTTGAAACTTTGCCATATAATAGTACTTGTTGGCTCCAAAAGGAAATGATGATATTTGCAAATCTGAAAACGCGGGGTTTTGGGAATCTCATAGCTGTCCTCAACAAAGAGGTTTAAGCTATAGACTTCAGTGAGTTGTGATATTGAAGGGATATGGCTATGAAATATGTAAATGAGGGAGTTCTGTCAATCATGAATTCCATGAGAGAAACTGAAATTTTTATATTATGAAGTAGTTTGAGATCTTCAATTAACATAAGCAGTCAAGCACTATTATCTTCTGTTAAAGTAAAGATGTGTAGAATATAATGTCCTGGAAATTTCTTGAATTAGATTGATTTATTCTTGTGATTGAATTATAACTGGGATCTAGGTTGTTTCAAATTGGCACTTAATCTGCATATATGATTTCTCGTTGTTTATGATGTACCCTGTTCTTAGTAGCTGTAATGCGATTTTGTTTCATATATCCTCCCTTCTATAAAGGTTATGGCATTATATTTTCAACTCAACATGTTGTTGCAGCTTCGAATTGATGATGAAGTCTTTGAAGACGCGGAGGAGATGAATCATGATAGAAACAATACCCATAATTGACTGTCCAATATTTCCTCAAAATAGCATCTTCCACTCGTCTCAAGGCCATATCAGTTTTCCATTGGCTAGTCCGATCCTAAATTATGTAAACTGTTGTCAAAAGTGTAATTAAGCCTGAGTGGTTCAAATAACTTTTCTTTAACACAAGTTTTGTGCACTTACTAGAGTCATAGCTGATGATTGCTTTAGGTGGTGTCCTCAAGGCCTTGCCTATGCCTTAGTTTTATTTCATTGATGGTTCTTGGTGGCGTTTACTTTTTGTCTTTAGCCATCATGATATTGTAACTTACTGTGAATCGAAATGACTAAACCTGTTCTGCTTAGGTCACGGTGGTCAGCTCTAGGATTTTTTATAATATTGGTTGAGATCCATATTTTTCATTGAAAATTTGAAATGGCTTTCATTGATGGGAAATGCAAATTTTTTATATGAAATTGGTTAGAATGACTATAATATAATCCAAAGTTGACGTTTAGGTTTTGTTGCACGATGTAAATATAATTGAAATGTCATTTGGAAAATAAATGACATATATATTGAGGGATAAGAAATAGAATATCACCTCAAATCTAATTTCAAAGTTTCAGATCTTCATAAACACCACTCTTCTCTTTTCCATGTTGATGTGTTAATGAATCAAGTAATGACGTGTTTTCCACATAGTGCTGGTTCGTTCTCAGTGCCCATAATAATACTCCATATAGCTCATGCAACTACAGGAATTATCTATCTTTAGTTAGGATATATTTTTGCATTTATCATATGCAGTGCTTTATGGCGCGACCATAAGAACTAAATGATTTTATTATTGTCTTATTTCTGGCAAGATTACCCAACTTGATACAGTATTATGCATACATGTAGAATACTGACATCCTAGAGATGAGAGCTAGTTGAATTGAGTGTTTGTTTATAAAAAAAAATTACAACCAAAATAATGAAGTCATAAAATAGTGGGAAAATAAAGCAATAAATGAAGTGAACTTTTGAAGCGTGATTAAGAATTTAAGAGAGATGGACATAGTGGATATGGATATATTGGTTCAAAAGCATTATTTGAGATTGATAGTTACTCTTGTAAATTCTAAAAATAATGAGCACTTCAACCATGTGATACTTTTTTAGTCTAAATGGTACTTATCAATGAAATCAATAAGCATAGGGAACACACTGCAGGAAAGCTAAAGGCTTGTTCAAATTAATTTATTGAGAATAGCTTATGACAAAGAACATGAAAAGAAGTTTTTTGAAAATATATTTTGGAAAATAATTCCAAGAAAAACCTAAGTTTTAAGTCTCAAGCTTGGATCTTCAGCTGAAAAGCTATTTTAGAATAGTTGTGCGTATTTGTCTAACATAATTGAAATATAGATTTATTCTTAAAGTAAAGTTGAGGACCTAGGTTTAGACCCAAATTTAGACTTCAAAATATGTTCCCAAACACTCACTAAATCAAAAGGAAAAGCACCAAGAAAGTCTTAAAGTAAAAAAATAAATAACAACAAAACAACAATGATATCTATTCAAAACTCATACAATTAACACTTGTAGATTTTACAATGAATAATAGTATGAACTAAAGAAATTCATCCCATCAAGGCCAAGGGACCAGTGACCTAATGGTTAGAATGGTGAGTTAAGGAATCTCCCCGCCTTCAAGGTCCTGGGTTCAATACTCGGCGCGTCCTACCTGGGCAAACTCCGAATTAATCAGCACTCAAAGAGTGTCGGATACCGGAGGCTCTAAGAAAAAAAAAAAAAAGAAATCCATCAAGAAGAAAAGAAAAATTGACATAATAATATGGGCCTATTGGCCCAACAATGAAGGGCCCATGAAATGGAAAACCCTAACAGCCCCATAACATAACAAAACCCATATTCTTAAAACCTAGTTCACCACTTCCTTCTTCCTCCCGCCACACACCATTTCCACCAGCCGCTTCTCTCTCTCTCTCTCTCTCATCTACTCTTCAGGTTTCTCTACTCTCTCTCCTCTTTACTCTCTTCATAATCTTCGATCTCCATTTCAATCAATTCTTTTTATATTTTTTTTTTTGGATTTGGTTCTGTTTTTTTATATCCATGTTCTGTGATTTTTTGTGCAGAGGAGAATACGTACCTTAAGGTGTGAAAATGGCGTACGCTATGAAGCCTCCTGCTGCGAAACCCGGTTTGGAAGAAGCCCAAGACCCCATTCACAAGATTCGCATCACTCTCTCCTCCAAGCACGTCAAAAATCTCGAGAAAGGTCCCTTCTTTATCTTCTTATTCTTCTCTTTTCATTCTTTTCTCATGTTTTTTCTTCTTAGCTTCAAACCCATTTGATATTTACTTCTAATTTTAACTTTATCATGTCTGATTTTAAGAAATGTCTTCCATTTGAGCTCTTGAAATTTTAGGTTGTTTGGCTTCTTAGAAAGTGTTGTCTTTGAATTGAGGACTGTGACTTTTATGATTTAGGGTTGATTTTGGTTGGTTAGGATGTTGTGTGATTGTGTTGATGGTGGAGGATATTTATTTTTGGGTGTATACAGTTTGTGCTGACTTAGTTCGTGGTGCTAAGGACAAGAGGCTTAGGGTGAAGGGACCTGTGAGGATGCCCACTAAAGTTCTCCACATCACCACTAGGAAATCTCCATGTGGTGAAGGTAATCATGCTAAATTTTTGTGCTTAATTAACGTGTGTATTGGTTTGCTTAATTGGTCTGTTGTGGAGTTCTTTTTGCTGCATTTACTGTATGGTTTGTTCCTGTTCAGAAAAATTGGCCTGATCATTTGACTTAGATACTGCTCTGCTATTGCTGGTATGGAGTTTCCAGATTTTATACAATGTTTTGGATGTGTGTAGTCTTAATTGCTTCCGTATGGCTTTTCTGAATATAGAGAATTGGTCTCATCATGAGGTTATCAGTTAGAATAATATGTTACATTAGGCACTTAAGTTGTAATTAGGATTTTCATTTTCCAATGGAGCAAGTGCAATGATGTCTGTATGGTTAGGATTTTCCCTAAATTAGGTCAAGTTTCTTAATTTCATTATGTTTGCTGTTAGCCATGTACTGAGAAACTTTCTTAGGGAATAGGAATGGTTTGAACATGGTTGGACTATGTTTTTTGTACATTCTAGTTGGTGTTTATCGATTCACTTTTAGACTGCTGTAGTCCTTTTGTTTGCTACTTCTGATTTGGTCTTTTGAAGAAGGCATTAGTGCCCAAAAGTAGGAAACCTTCTTGTGGCATTTTCCTTGTGCTTAAGGATCTATTTCTTGATGTAGGTACCAATACCTGGGATAGGTTTGAGCTCAGGGTTCATAAGAGAGTGATCGACCTTTACAGCTCTCCCGACGTGGTCAAGCAGATCACCTCCATCACCATCGAACCCGGTGTTGAGGTTGAGGTCACAATTGCTGATGCTTGATCTCCCCAAAGCTTTAAATTTTGGTTCTTTAATTCTAGTGTCTTGTTGTAATATGTGGGAGTTCAACAACGCCTGTACTTGTTTTGATGCATCATTCCCATTTGTAGTTTAAATTTTACCCTCATGTGCTCTAGTTCTATTACTGTTGACATATAAAGTTATCCAAATTAAAACTTCACTTTTGAGATTATTTTCTAATCTGGGTAATTTGAATTTCATTTTAAGGTCTTTTAGTTTAAGATGATTTCTATGTCCAAAGATATTGGTGTCTCAATTCAATGTTTTATGGTGCGTGGCTTGGTATAGGTTGTCAATGAACGAGTTCTTCTCTTAGCGTAGGAAGCCCTCAAACTCCCTTGAAAGTTTTTTTTTGTTGCGCTTTGCTCAATGCTTTAAAAACAGGGTTTGCTGACAAAGTGAGTAAAATCGAATGGTTTAAAGTCTAAACTGGAATTGTTTAGCAATCCCCATTAACGCTTTCTTAGCTTTTCTACATGTGACGAGACTGAATTGAATCAGTTTGTTTATATCAAAGTAATTCCATCATTTAACACTTTATAAAGAATGAAAATTTGTGATTCAAGTTTCAAACCATTTAGATCAAAATTTTAATGATCAGGATGGTGAACTCTTCGCAATGATCATTGGGTTGAACATTGAGTAATCTAACAGGTATCATGGAGCTTCTGGAAATTGATCTGTTGTTATCATGGTGACTTTTTTGACTTTCTTTATGTATGTCATTTCTTTTATTTTCGAAAAAGTCATCTCCTTTGTAAATAGAAACAGTGAAAATAAAAAATAAAAATCCCTGTGAATTGAGACACATGACACTCTAGAATAATGAAAATCACGAGCCGTAAGGGAGATATCTAGGCTTCATACCTAAGACACAAATGTATAATAATTTCGAGTAAAGGAAAAAAAAGAGACATGGATAGTGAGTTGTCATAGTTGACCTTATTTTAAACATGTGAATATTAACTTAAGGGACTTTCAATATTAGCATAGTCAAATGATCATGAGAAAAATAGGGAAATGAGTTGTAAATCGTTAAGTAAAGTTTACAAGAGAGACAGGTAGTAGGGAATTGTTAGTCTAAAATTGATATTGGAAATCGATATGTTGGAGTTAAAATCCTTATTAAAACTGTGAATACAATGATAGCGAATTTTCAGTAATGCACTTGTCAATTAGTCATGGGAAAAAGATGGATATATGCTGTAAATTGTAAACTAAAAGGTGGTAATTTTTTATGATTTGATTGGAAATCTTTTCTTTGAACTTCCTTGTTCATTGTTTATGAAAAAATAGGACTAAATTTTGAAATGTGTAATTTAAAGTTGATAATCTCTATAATAAAGTTGAAAATCGCTAATTTGAACTTGTGAATAATATCATTAGGGGATTTTAATATTGGCATTGTTAACTATTCATGTGAAAAGGATATAAGTGATTTTTAAAATGTTAAAATAGAAAAGTGTTATGACAATTTGGCAATCGTATTTTAAACTTGTAAATACTAGCATCAAGAGAATTTTAAACATTGGCTTTATTATGATAATTTAATTAACAAAGTGAAGTGAACTATGAATTGTTATTTTAAAGTTGACAATATTAATGATATGGTTGCAAATTCCTATTTTGAACTCATGAATACTAATAAAAAGGAACTCTGCCATTTTAAGAAACTTAAAGATTTATAGAATCTAATTTTTGTTTTTAGGTAGGCAATAATGAGTTTTCAAAATAGAGCAAGAATCTTTAAATTTTACCAAAATCAAATAAAAGGGTTTCTGCAGTTTCAGCATCACGTAATTTTTCTACAAAGGAAGCCGATAAAAGACATCAAAACACAATATACACAGGAAGTCATGAATGATATGTTATACATTCTATCCAAGTAAAACCAACAATGGACAATACATTGCTATAACCCAATACAGAAACGGGGATTTACATGATGTAGGACAAACTTCAATATTTCAATCAGTAAAATAGCATAGAAATAATAGGCAAGACAACCAAATGTGTAGGTTGCAACTCACATGGTTCCTTTTCGTTTTTTTGTATGTCTTCCCATCTCAGCATCGAGTTTCCTAAGAGTTTCATTAACTGAACGGATTCTCTTGGAGACATGTTCACTGTGGCCTTCAATATCCTTCAACAATGTTTCTAGCTGCTCCCTGTATGATGCGCTTAATCGCTTCTTAACCCGAACTTCAGCGGTCAATTCTTGAATTTTCCTATCCTTGTCATCCTACAAAACCAAGTACACAGAAACATGTACAACATTATCAGTACAATCCTGTAATTAATTTTTCCAACAGGCTACATGGCAACTCTAGAGCGGAATGAAAATGCAAGAACACAAAATCAAAGAAAACTGGCATCCTATCAAAAATCATACAAGTGATATAGGAGTGTTCTCCATGTCAACCCTCAATGGATGATTATGGTCCTTAACAAATTTCCGGACAATCCATTGTCCATCCTTTTCTCTCCTAAACAAAATCATTGCTGTACAAGAATTTTGTCGATCTAGCTTTTCAAACGAAGTTTTTGTTCGACCAAAAGACAGACCTCTACATCCAAGTCCACGAGAAATGATTAAACCATTTTGCTCAGACTTTCGCGATGAGATAACACGAGTTGTGAATCCTTCTTGCGAGGCATAGTTTTCATAGAATTCTCTTGCTGCCTTTTCTGATTCAAATGACATGCCTTCGTATGGTTCTTGATTGTTGCAAACTTCAACTAAATTCATAACAGGATCGTCAGAAGTTTGTGTGTCCCTATTTTCATCATCTAGGGAAGCTTCCATTTTGATTTTGAAAGCCAATCTCTGAAGAACATCACCTCACTCTTTAGTCCTTAACATAAAGAACCTATCCAAAAATAGCCTGCTCTATATAAGAGATGAAGAAAATAATACTTTGTAATTTGCAAAGCTGAATAATGTAAATAACCAAGACGAAAACATGTCAAACAATATAATTTACAATGATGATCATGCAAAGAAAATACAATGTATTCAGAAGTGTTTGCCAGCATAATGAATAAGGTAGCAGTACCAAGATAAAATCTCTATATCAGGAAAATAAACAAAGAAAGAGTGTTTTGTGTCTTTAAACTTAATTTAACTTCTAGGCATTAAAAAGGAAGCATAACGGTTACTTTCCTTTCCAAAAAGGAGTGTATCTACCTTTAAACTCAGAAAAAAGGTTCTCTCCTACAAAACCTGACCTGTAAGAAACCATTGACCTTATGATATCTGCATTTCATTGTGCTCAGAACAGAAGCCTAGCCATGCTACCCAAGACTACATTGTCTTACCTTTGCTTTTCTAGAACAAAAGAGCGAGTAGGCTATAAAGCTCTCAAGCGAAAAAGCGCGAAGTCAATGAAATGATACCATTATCATCAACAAAACCACACTCACGCATCAATTTCTATTCACAAGTTATCAAAACATTCATGAAAGGGGTAAACAAGGCGCGTGTTGTGTATGCCTAAGGATGTGAAAGTTACAGCAACATGAAAACCGCCCTCAAAATCTACCAAAACAGAATAGAAACATGAATTATAGAAATTTCACTTTCAATTCAAGGACCATGCTCACATACTCACTAGTCATCAAATCCATCATAGCTACTACTCTCTAGTCTCTAGTCCTAAACATAATATCCATTTGACTTTTTTTCGTAGAAGTTGAAAAAACAAATTAGACCACTAAATTATAACATAAACTTTCATATAATTGGATTAATTGGACCATAGGTCAGTTTCTAAGTTAAATAAACTAATAAACTAAATTTGAGAGGAAAAAAAGATAACTATAGAATATAAAGTGATTAATTTCTTCGTGAAACCCAAAGAGTACTATTAGCTTGCAGTTGCAAATATTAATTGAACAAAAAAACATTTGCTTAAAAAAAAGAAAGATAAAAAGAGCTTGAAAAATTAATAACGCATTTGCAAAACAAAATTAGAAGCATCTAATTTGAAAGAAAAAGCAAAAGGAGAGATTTTGAAACCTGGAAGGAGAAATGTTGAAGTTCTAACACTCCATCGGCGGCGGCGATCTTCTTCTCCGTCAACTCAGCCGCCAGCGGCGTCGTTTTGCAGCAGCCGCCAAATCCCATTACTTAATAAAGCTGGGCCATTCTTTTTTAAATATTGAATGGGCCGGCCCGCCAACCAGGCCCGCTAGAGAGTATATAATTTATAGGTAAAGTATACTTTTTATCCCTTATGTTTCAATCAAGTTTCAATTTAGTCTTTTATGTTTGGACAGTACACTTTTAGTCCTTTTTTGTTAACACTGTCAGTTAAACTTAACGGAAAATGCTAACTTAACAATTTTAAATGATTATTAAATAATGAAAAAATGTTCAGATTAAAATATTTGAGTGTAATTATTATTATATTTTCAAAATTTATCATTTTTTATCCCAATTTAATTATAAAATGATCATTTAAAATTGTTAAGTTAGCATTTTCCGTTAAGTTAAACTAACGGTGTTAACGAAAATGGACAAAAAGTGTAATTTCCAAACATAAAGAATCAAATTCAAACTTGATGCAAACATAAGGGACTAAAAGTATACTTTAACCTAATTTATAATTGTAAATTTGTAATACCATCACGTGTTCAATGGGGAAAAAGAAAAGTCCTCCCATGTGGTATTAATTAAACATAATTATGTTAATTAATAAGTGGCAATTTTTGACTAGGTGAAAAAGACTACTTCCTCCTCTTCTATGTGTAAAACCTTGTAAAGTACATCATTCAATCATAAATATAACTATAAGATCACTTTTACATTTCAATTTTTGTTTCTAATTATAATATCAATTTCTAATTTTTCTCAATTTTTTTCCGAATCAACTCCACAATACTCATCAATAATAAACAAATAAAAGAAGAAGAGTAGGACAAAGGTGTATCTCTCTCTCTCTCTCTCTCTCTCTCTATATATATATATATATATATATATATATATATATATATATATATATATATATATATGACCTTACTTACGTCATGCTCCTTTCTCCAGGTTCTCAAGTTCTTTTAATATGGGAGTGACATGTGTCCTTTTATAACAATCATTCATTCAATCTAATGGCCTATATTAAAAGAACTTGAGAACCTGGAGAAAGGAACATGATGTAAGTTTTTTCCATATATATATATATATATATATATATATATATATATAGTTTGGTCAAATTGGTAATATCATGTGGTGATAGTTAATTTAACTAACATTCTTAATAAAATCAAATTAGTAAACTGATATTATATTTAGAAGTAGAGTTAGTATTTTTCAAAATTAATCCTATATGAAAGCTTTAAAATAAAATTTTAAAAGGAAACTTGATTTAGTGGCAATTTTGGCCCTTATCCCTTTTAAAAATAAGTCTTGATTGACTTTTTCGTTGGAAAGATTAAAATTACGGAAAGAGTTCATCCAAAAATGTTCCCTTGTGTTAATTTTTAATTTATAAAAGAACATACTCCCTCTAATACATATTATGATGCACTAAGTAACAAATATTTTTTTCTTAAATATAAGTCTTCAACCGCCCTTTTAATTCAATGTCCTCCTCTTTACTCTTGTGATCAATAGATAGATGTTTAAAGTTTGAATTTGTTAAGTCATATCATCATTAATTAAATGAATGATAGAGTTGAATAAAATGGTTAACTATATAGAAGTACTATATAATTATATATACATCATATGTTATATATTACATGTGGATGTGTTTGGCATAATTGTGGAATGGAATAAAGAAAAAAGCAAAATTTGATTGAAAATATCTTTAAAACCCATTTGCTAAATCAGAGACTAGAATTTAACAGAAGTACTTATTTGTTCATTTAATTAATGTTCTACTCCTGCACAAGTAATTTTTAGTTTTAAAAGAAAAAACACAAACAAAACTAAACAAGATCAAATATTTAGTTTGTCTGGTTTACTGATATTATCTTTTAATTGGAAGAAAAACACAAACATAAATCTAACATTCTGGTTACATCAAAAACTAATAAAATCGAAAATTTGAAGATTTACCTTATCAATCAATTCAAGTAATTACCACTTGCATGCTCTGACCTAGTTCGGGTTTTGATTCCCTACTCATCCAATATTTTCTCATCCCTCACTCATCCTCAAATACACACACAAATATGTGTGGCCCCCACATACTCTCTCCTCTTTTCTTCTTCTTCCTCCCCACCTCACTTTTTTTTTTCTCTCTCTCTCTCCAACCTCCCATCCCCACCGGCCACCGCCTCCTCCTCCCACCTCAACCGCCGCCACAGATGTCTCCACCGCCCAACCTCCCCAACCGTCTGTCTCTCTCCTCTCCTCCGACCTCCACGTCATCAACCTCCTGTCCGTCGACGTCACCGCCTTTCCGACCACCTTCCTCACATCCGCCGACATCTCCAACGTCCTCGCGTCCCCCGACGTCTCCTCCAACCAACCTCTTCAGCTCCTCTCTTCGCCGCCTCCGCCGGCGTCGAAGAGAGGAGCTGGAGAGGTTTGTTGTAGGAGAGGTGAGAGGAGTGGAGGAGGTGAAGGCGAGAGGCCGACGGTGGTGGCGGTTGTGGAGACGTCAATGGTGGTGGCGGTTGAGATGGGAGGAGGATGTGGTGGCCGGTGGGGATGGGAGGTTGGAGAGAGAGAGAAAAAAGTGAGGTGGGGAAGAAGAAGAAGAAGAGTGGAGAGAGTATGTGGGGGCCACACATATTTGTGTGTGTATTTGAGGATGAGTGAGGGATGAGAAAATATTGGATGAGTAGGGAATCAAAACCCGACCTAGTTCTAGCCAGAACTATTTTTCCACAACCCTCACAAGTCACCATGCATAGGCATTCAATTTTTTCTTTCCCTTTTCATCTCATTTTTTAAAATTTCATGACCAAAATGTCCATAGGACTTGCCTATTTAAACCCACCCATGCCTCACCATTCATCACACAGAACAAGCAATTCACAAGCAAAGCAAATTTATTTCCAAAATCACAAACACCACCTCTCTTTCAACTTAGTTTCATTGACAACATTGTCAATATGGTAAGCATGAAGGTGACATGCATGGTTGTGCTATGCTTGGCCGTGGTGGTGGCCCCCACCGCGAAGGCCGCCGTCAACTGCACCGAAGTGAAATCCAAAATCGCCCCTTGCACCCCCTACCTCCAAGGGCAAGGCAGTACTCCGTCGGCCAGCTGCTGTGAAGCCCTTAAATCCCTCAACGCCGCCGCCACGACCACCGCCGACAGACGAGCCCTATGTAAGTGCCTCACGTCCGCCGTTAGAGAAACCCCTAACTTAAACTATATTAATGCCATAACTCTCCCTGGAAAATGCGGCTTCGACTCCTCTCTCATCAATATCAACTGTGACAGGTATATATTTATTTATAACTTATTAAACTTTATTTTTTTAGAAAAAAAGTTAATTAGATATTGTAATAAGGTGGGTTGACGTGTTTTACTGTGAATTATATGCAGCATTAACTAAATATGATGGGAAGACAATCACGTTGAAGAATAAAGGAGGAGCCCGCCAACTTAGAGGGAGCTACTTCGTTTATGAATCTAATAAATAATGTGTCCTTGTATGAGTTAAGGTCTGGCCTTTTGTATTATGTAATAAATAAAGTGTTGACTGTTTCATGTTGATTAGTCACTCACAAACCTTCATGTTACTTATATATAGACGCGCGCGCGTTCATTCTCTTATTTGTCTTCGCTTTATTTTTTTCTTTTTGTTAACACTACATGTCATCTTTTGCAACCTAATTGATGGTCGTGATGGGACTGTGCCTACAAGCAGAGAAATCATTCAAACATGGTAGCTAGCATCTACAATTGTTAGAACTCGTAACTCGTAATTTGGGTTGGCCGCGTGGAGTCGACGACCCTTTAAGGCTCCAACCAATTAGAAAGTGTGTCTCAAATTGTAGAGGTTTTGGAAACAAATTGGTCTCAGTAACAGGTTGGTATGTTTGGCGGGGGTGCACAAATATTTGGTAATATCGAGCCCTATATATTTCCTAAGTACTCCCTCCGTTCCTAAATATAAGATCATTATGGGGAAGTGGATAAATTCCTAAATATAAGATCACTTTCTATTTTGTCTCAATTTTGGTCCAATTACCCCTATACTTCTTAGCTCCCTCACTTCTCTCTCAAATCCCTATTTGTCTTTTAAATTTAAGTGAGGGGTATTTTGGGAAGACCATGTAATCCTAATTCATTGGAAGACCTTCCTTAATCTCTCCAAATTAGACAAAGTGATCTTATATTTAGAAACGGAGGGAGTACCTTCTTAAAATTCGTTGAGGTAGGCTCAGTTCTATGTAGCTTGAGGCCTGGTCCAGGACCAAGTAGGACATCTCTTTCAGGCCGAAGGACATGTCATGTCGATCGTAATTATTATATATTGTTTAAAGGGAAAATTAATTTGTAGTCCCTCACAAGGGACTTAATAGTAGTAAAGTCTCATAAACTCCACATATTAAAGTAGGGTTCCTGGGGATCTTACTTTAATATATTTCAAGTACAAAAAGATCAGATTGCCACTCCCTATGAGTTTGTGATAAGGTCATGGGCAGAGAATGATGAGGTCATATGCACGTATAACAAGATCATGGGCAGCTCTAACAAGGTCATGGCCCACCCTGTGACAAGTTAATGAGCAAACATTGACGAGGTCATGGACAGGAATAACAAAGTCATGCACACGTATAACAAGTTCATGGGTCGCGAAGAAGGGGCAATCTAGCATTTTTATATTTGAAATATATTAAAGTAAGGTCCCTATGGACCTTACTTTAATATGTGGAGTTTATGAGACTTTTCTACAATTAAGTCTCTTGTGAGGGACTCTGAATTAATTTTCCCTTGTTTAAATTAAGAGAAGAAATTATTTTGCATGTAAAATAATAATATTTCCATCCTAGATCACTGTTCCTAGAGCCTATGCCCTAGTTATATCATATTTGGTGGTCAGGTTTAGTCATGTCTTAATTGTTTTGATTCCAAGCCCATTGCCCGTGACCAATTGACTCAGTCGACTTTTTTGAGAATTCTAAGGAAATTAAATAAGATAATAAAAAATTGATTTTCGTATTTTTTCTCTAAACTTATTTAATTGACTTATAAGCTAACGCATAATCTAATAATATACAAAAAACGTTATTTTGACAAAAAAATATATACAAAATATGTCACGATTAAGAGGTTCATTTGACTGTCTTAGTATTTTCCAAAAAAGTCAATTAAGACAGAGAGAGTGCTTTCATTTTTCGTTGGTAAATTTAATAATTTTTATAGTTTTTTGGCCATGAATAATCATAAACCTACCAATTTTCTTCTATACTGTTGAATGACCAATTTTTCATAAAAAATACTACCTCCGGTCCTAAATATAGGACCTAGATAACTTTTTTTTTTTGAGAAGTTAAGGTTGCAAAATAGTCTATTAAATCATGACATATTTGATATATTTTTAGATTATCCATTAGTTTATAAGTAAAATAAACTAGTTTAAAGGAAAAAATTAGGTAAATCAATTTATAATTAACTTATTTTGCTCTTTTTTAGAATTTTTCAAAAAAGTCAATTAGGTCTTATATTTAGGACCGGATCCTACTACTGTAAGTGAACGCATAAAGAAGAACATAGGCCTTATGTCCTTATCTTCTCTTCCTTTCCCGCCAAAATGAAAATGAAGCCTTTCTTTCATGTTTGCACTCACCGTCAGTCACCGGGACGGGCGGCCCGTCCCGCCCGTTTGTCCCGTCCAAACTGAAACGAATAAACCCTACTTTACTCACTCATTACTATTTCACTCCCTACCTTCTTCTCTTTTTCTCAACCTCCTCTTCTCTTCTAGGTTTCTTCTCTTCCCTCTTCATTCCTTTCACTTTCTTTTCTTTCTTATCCTTTTCTCTTCATCTTCTTCTACCGAGTACCTCTTTTTTGTTTTCCCATTCCAACCTTCATTTTTTTTATCAATATTTCTTCTTCTTGTTGTTTCTGCAATTTTCTCTGGAAGCATAGAGTTCGGGTATTGTTCTTACTTGCACTGCATTCTATATCTGATGTTCTTGCTCAAATGATAAGTTTAAGGTTCATGCTTGCTGTATATGATTCTTAAGACCCTTATGTTTTGCTTCAAATTCACACCATTCACTTTCTTATTGCCCTGTAAATTTGGACTGAATGTCATTCACTGCTGTGGTTCCTCACATTTTCCAACTTGCTATGACTTTTCCCACTCTCTTCATTTGTACTACTCCCTCCGTCCTAAATATAAGACCTAATTGACTATTTTGGAAAATTCTAAAAAAACAAAATAAGTTAATTATAAATTGATCATTTACCAAATTTTTCCCTTAGACAGACTAGTATATTTTGCCTATAAACTAATGAATAATCTAAAAATATATCAAATATGTCATAATTTAATAACCTATTTCGCAACCTTAATCTCTTCGAAAAAAAGGCATCTAGGTCTTATATTTAGGACCGGAGGTAGTACTCCCTCCGTTCCTAAATATAAGAGCACTTTGACTTTTTTGGAGAATCCTAAGAAAGCAAAATATGGTAATTAAAAATTGATTTTCCCAAATTTTTTCACTAAACTAGTTTATTTGACTTATGAACTTACATATGATCTAATAATATTTAAAATATGTTATGATTAAATTGTTCATTTTGCTTTCTTAGGATTCTCCAAAAAAGTCAAAGTGCTCTTATATTTAGGAACAGAGGGAGTATTAAAAATGGAATACTTAGCTTTTACTACAATCAACTTCACAGGATAGGCCTATACTCCATTTATTCATATACATACTCTCATATTTCACACTAATTTTTTTGCATCATGATTCTCAATTCTGATTTTAATCATTTACAGTGTGAAGAAACATGGCTGATGATTTCACCCCTCAAGAGAACATTCAACCATTTGAAGCAGATCCTGAAACCGAAACTACGCCATCTTCGCCTTTTACTGAAGAAGAGGATGATGACTCAAATGTGCCATATGATGAGGATGGTGAAGATGGAGCATGCAAGAGACTCAAGTGTGAAGGAGATCATGAAGATGAAGATGAAGTATCAATGTACTCGGGCTCTCACCTAGGATCCTCTCAGACTGTGACTAGTCATGTGTTTAACCAAGAGGAATGCAGGAAGGCTCTTGCAAGGTTTATAATAAAGGATGGAGTGCCTTTCAATATTGTGGAACGTGAGGGTTTCAAACAGCTCATGAGGGCAGTCCAACCTCGCTTTCAAATGCCCACAAGAGTGGAGGTTATGAGGGATTGCTTCAATTTGTACCTTGAAGAGGCAAAAGAAAAGAAAAAATATTTTATGGAAACAAATGTTCGTGTTTCCCTCACAATCAATACTTGGATTACTTCCAATCATGATTGTTACTATATGGGCTTGACTGCGCATTATATTGATGAGGATTGGACATACCAAAAGCGAATCTTGAAGTTTTGTGCAGTTGATGACCTTGAGAGTGATACAATTGCAGAGGAAGTTGAGAAATGCTTAGTGTCTTGGGGGATCAATAAGGTGTTTACTATCACGGTTGATGATGCTTCTTCGAACGACACAATGGTAGCATCTTTGAAGATGGTTTTGAAAAACTTGAATGGTCTAGTGTGTGATGGGGATTTTCTGCAATTGCGATGTTGTGCTCATATTTTGAATGTGCTTGCTTCTAATTGCTTGAAGGATATGCACAAGTGCATTGAAGGCATTCGGAATGCCATTACATATGTAAGATCTTCTTCAGGAAGGATTTCTAAATTCTATGAGCTTGTCAGAGAAATGAAAATTGATTCAAAGTGTCTACTAGGTCTAGATTGTCCAACTAGGTGGGATTCGACTTATATAATGTTGGAGAATGCCATTGAATTCAGCAGTGTTTATGAAAGAATGAAGCAAGAAGATAAGGATTATGTGGATGACTTCTTTGAGAAAAATTTAACTGTTCCTCCTGATGCTTTGGATTGGAAATGTGCTAAAGATTTAGTCGTCTTTTTGAAGGCATTATACAACATCACTTTGCAGTTTTCTGGATCACTTCATGTGACCTCAAATGTATGTTTCCAACATATAGTCGATGTGTTTGCTATTCTACATGCAATAGCAAATAATAAAGATTCCTTGCTATATGATATGGCTGAAAGGATGTTAAGCAAGTATAACAATTATTGGCGGAAGTTAGAAAGCCTTAATCCTTTGTTGTTGATAGCGGTGGTGCTGGACCCTAGGTATAAAATGAAGTATTTGAGTATTGCTTTGGAGGATACATTTCCTGATGCTGCACAACGTGAAGCCATGACAAAGAATGTCTTAGAAGTCTTGTATCGTGTATATGATCATTATTCAAGTGAGCTGGACACATCTCAAACTCAAAATCTAAGTAAGACAGAAGCTGTGAGTGATGGCAGCAGTTTAAATCAAACCCTTGTTTCTGTTGATGAAGCCTTATCTTTGTTGGGTTCTACATCTTCAATGCAAAGGTTTCTTTCCCAAATTGAGACAGAGGTTCAAATGGATAAGTATGCAGAGGTGGAGAAGTATCTTCAAGCCGAGTTAGCTGAAGCACTTGATCCTAAATTTGATATTTTGACATGGTGGAAAGTGAATGCCACTAAGTATAAAGTCCTTTCATTGATTGCACGTGATGTGTTGGCCATGGCAGTCTCCACTGTGTTCTCAGATTCTGCTTTTAGTACAAGAGGCTTTGTTATTGATGAATCCAGAAGATTATTATACTCAAAGATGTCTGGGGCAATGATTTGTGCCCAAAATTGGCTAGCTCCATCCACATTGAAACCAAAAGAACTTGACATTGAGAATTTTTATGAAAGTGATATTGCAGTAAAAGGTTATACCTGTTCTTTGTCTTATTTATTTCATTTCTTGTTCAAATTTATTATCCTAATTGAAATAATTGTTATTTTGCTTATTTTTATTTGCAGATGTATCAGCAGTTCCATATATATCAGAGGAAGAGGAAGAGGAAGAGGAAGATGGGGAGGAGGAAGAAGATGAAGGGGAATGGTAAATGTTAAATTGTTTAGCAGTGTTGTTTGTTACTTTGATTGAACAAATTGCGTTGTGGTTGTATGGATGAATTCAGTTGTATGGTGGTGGTTACGTTTTAAATTTTATGGATGTAGCTGCATCCTGCATGTTAATTATTTCCATGATATCATAACTAGTTATTCAAATTGTTGTCTGATTGATAGATTAAATTAAAAGTTAAGGTGCAGTTTTATGATGTAAAGCCATTATCTGAATCTGTTCCCCGTAACAGTTACTGTATAGGAGGAGATTGTAGCCACGCTTTGGTAAATATAATTGCCTGAGCAAACGAAAAAAATGATTTTGAAAATGTCTAGTTGTCTTGTCTGTTGTCACCTTGTTACTGAACCTATTTTCATTCTTGTTAATGTCTGTTTCACATGTTCTGGTAAAAGTATGCAAATAATAATTTCGTAGCTCCCTTAATATTGATTTAATCATCTGCTTTATACCTTGGGGCTTATCTTCCCCTTTGTGGAGTCAGAATATTAAGCCTTCTTATAACTTGTCTTGTTTATCAGTCCAACTCTGAAGTATTCAGGATGGGTTGTCCCAGACCTATCTTTGTTGCACTTGGGACATCCTCAAGATGGGGGATAAGAGCTGGAAAATCTGATATCTGTAACGGGACATTGAAAGAGTTTGTCTTAGTGCCACCCCTTGAACACCTCTAACCAATACTAAGGAACTAATGGTTGACCTTCTATTCATAATAATGACCCTTTTCTTATCTGTTGGCTAGGACTAAGGTAGGCTCTTGGGATATTTGTGACACCTCAAACTTTGTGGGGCATGAAAGGGGACTCATTGCCTTGACTTGAGGGGTCTTGAGTTCAATTAGAGGTTTCAATGTATAGTGGTTATTCATGGTTGTGTTTGAATTTAAGGTTTTTAAACTTTGATTTAATACACACACCCAACCAAAATACGTAGTTGACATTTTATTAAAAGACTAAGAAACCTAAATAAGTGCATATAAATTTATATGCCTAAATTCATTCTTCAAATTCATTTTGTTCAACTTATAAGCTAGCATATAATATCATACTATACACAATATATATTGTGGCTGATTAACTTATTTAGCTTTTTCAACCTCTACAAAAAAAAAAAAAAGAGTCAACTAGGTTCGATGTTAAAGACCATTAAGGATCAGAGAGTATAAATAGTCACCACTTTGCTATCTCATATTCATTATTATTTGCCTATGTTGTAAATTAACTGTTGGTTGCTAGAACTCTGTCTTATGCCGTGGTTCATAATGTTTTACAGGGCATGGAACTAATGGTGGACATCGAGACATCAAGAGATCGCTCCTAAGGCTTGCGGCTCAGTGCCTCTTATGATTAAATGTGCTGATTAATTGTATGTTTTCAAATTAGGGCTCTCGTCATACTTTTGATGAATTTTTGGAAACACTTGCATGAATTGACTTTTAGACTAGTTGACTCTTTTGTTTTAGATATGGTTATTGCCTGATGATTATGGTTTTGAGACCTGGTGGTTGTAACTGTGGATCCATAAACAATGATTCAGAAGATTATTTGGTAAAATGTGGCCTAAACAAGTTTATTATAGTTACACACATGCCCCCACTCATTTTTTAATCTGCGTATATAAAAAAAGTGGTCTAAGCAAGTTTCTCATTTTACAAATGTGCCCCGCTCATATTTTCTAAACCATATCTTACATATGCAGTCGAAATGAGATGGTTTAAATGACTCATTCTGTACTGCAACTTGGATTAAAAAATGTAAGAGTGAGTTCTCATAGTTATAAGATATGGTTTAGAAATTGAAATCATGGAAGTTTCTATGAAAAATAATTTTTAATGCAAAAGATTACAGATTTGAAGATGATTTAAATAGTCGCGCAGCTTCCAAAACGCAATTCAGTAAATTTATTTAGTAAGCAAAAACATAAAGCACAATACACACCCAATTCTCTTACAACTACTTCAACACACTTCATTACTCAAAAGCCCAAAACCTTTCAGGCATAAAAAAGAAGACGTGGCATACAAAATGCTTACAAAAGCATGATTAATGCTAGTGTGGAATTGATAGGATCAATAATGCTAGCTTACCATTATGAATATCCAGTCATATTCTCATGTAATTCATTAAACAAGCTAGACTCTACTTTTATCTGTCCTTCAAGAAGATGCTTTAAAAACTCTTCACACAATTTTGGATAATTATTGAGTAGCATCAATATGAATAGTTTGGAAGGATAGACAAAAATTAAAAATAAATTCCAAGGATCAAGATCAACTCCAAAAGTAATAATCCATTTAATTTTAAACACGAGATATAGCAATGAAGTACTCTTTTTTTAGCCCCATCACAATATACAAACAACAACATATGACCGATCAGACCTCCAAGGTGGTTTCGAATTCCGAAACAATACATTCCAATCAAAAATGATTTATAAGTTACTTTTAAATCAATACACTAAATTTACATGAAAGAGTATAATGAAGCTTGTTATTTCCTATGAAACAATATACTTTTTCTTCCACAATGAGTAGCTTCACCTAAGATATTCTGATTGACTAATCTATTTTGGCCCTACAAAATACATGCCAATCTCAGCAAGCAATCAGCACATCAGATTCGAACTTCAATATTTTCCTTCAACAAGTACTCCTTCACGGACTGAATAGGTACCTGCAAAAAAAAATATCAAATCAATGAATCTCCAGTCACAGATGGTTTCAGAAAGCTTGCAATTGCAAATATTTCAACCAACAAAACTAAATAGTAGATACTCCCTCCGTTCCTAAATATAAGATTACTTTGGGGAAGTGGATAAGTTCCTACATACAAGATCACTTCCTATTTTATCTCAAATTTTACCCAAACTACCCTTATACTCCCTCTTTTCATTGAAAACCCCTCCTCCTTTTAAAGTTAAGTATTGAAAGGTATTTTGGGAAGATCATGTAATTTTATTGTCTTCCTTAATCTCCCCAAATTAGCCAAAGTGATCTTATATTTAGGAACGGAGGGAGTATATTACTACGTTTGGTAACATTAGGAAAATGAAGGTTACCTCTTTTCTATGAAAAATGCCAGCAGCAAGAGCAGCAGATGCATTTGTTTTGGCAAACACTTCAGAGAAGTGGTCAACGGCACCGGCACCACTACTTGCAATCACAGGAATACTTACAGCATCTGAAATTAACTTGACCAAATCTATATCAAATCCTTTTCCTTGACCTGAAATTTCAATAATAGAAAGTAAAAATGTTAGAATTGGTGTAGGAAACCAACGTAATACTCAAGAAGTGATATCAATCTAAAATTTTGCATTATCTAAGAAACCACATTTTTATAGCACACTCGCTCATAAAGACTGAATCAAAGAATTATCCTTATTAAAAAAAAATTGAAAAACTGGACAAAAGCATGAGAAACAATTGTACCTTTTCATTAGCCATCTCAAAATCACAGAAAAAGCCAGTAAATTGGAATTAAGATTACCAAAATAGTAATATATTATTATTACTATTGTTAAACTAGTAAGTCACGATTGAAGTACATATCCTATAAAAGAATGTCCGGCAAAAAGTTGAATGTTACCATCACAGTCAATGCAGTTAAGTAGTATTTCTCCAGCACCAAGTTCTTCGACCGCTTTTGCAAGCTCATAAGCCCCAATTGGTCGGCCTTCTCGTCCTCCATTCACCTTAAAGAAGGGGGAAATCACAATTAAAGCTGGTAGTAAGTGGTTTCATTCTGAACTTTTGATACTTTCTGATATAACCAGCATCTCTTGAAATCTGAACAGAAAAACTTCATGGCGATAGTTCTTGTATAGTTTCTAATCATGGACACATAAGATACCCTTAGCATCATTTTGACTTTGGTCAAACTCTACAATCTACTTAATTAATAGCTAAACCATGATAGATTGTATACCTTTACGACATAATGCATTCCTAATTCACCTACTATATAAGTCATTGAAAATAGATCTTGCATGGCCAACCAACTTTTACTGGGTAAGAACAATTACTAAGTGGGAAAATGTTCATCCGAAAAAGAGAATAAGTCGAGAATCACATTCAGCAAAACACATTTTGTAAGTAAAGAGATAATAAAACAGGGCTTACTGTACACTGATACCAAGCATATTCTTCTCCATTCGGACCTGAAATTTATTTTTCAAACAAACAGAGAATGAATACACCAGAAATTAAAATCTAAATAATCACTTGCTATCCATTACATCTCATAACATCTCCGAGGTCGTGTACTTCAAACATTAAAAATAGCATCTCAAAAAAGGGGACCTTTCAAGAAATATACACAGCTCAATTTGTTTGAACTAACAGTTGCTTCTGAGCTATAATTGATAATAATAACTAGCCATACCATATAATGAAGAATGAACATTCATTCATCAATGGGAAAGGAGAAAACCATAATAGAATATGGCAAAGTAGTGAAAATAAATTAGTAATTTCATAGTGGATGGATATTTATCACTAAAATCTTAAATTAGGCGGTCTCTCATAATGAAAGGAAAGAGAAGGTAAAAATATGTCATTACCTAGAGTTGACACCTTTACAGTCTTGAATTGCACATCATTAGGATTCTTGATGTAAACTCTGCGAGGATCAATACTGACTACCACTGCCTGTAAGGTGGAAATAGATTGATGACTTAATAGACCAACAACATAATACTAATACGTTACTTTGAAAGCCCAAGGCAACAACTGGAATGGATATTTGGGGTTTAAAAGAAGAGCATCCACAGCTTATGGATATATGAGTAGTAAAAAGCATGTGTACGTATAAATAGTGCCAACAGTTGAAATACCTGATTACCATATACTCTAGATATCTGTTCTAAACTGCTATTCCCAGTTTTTACCTAAACATTACAAAAATAAAAATATCAGAAGAGATGTATACAAATTTATAAGCCCATATTTGTAAGGAAAAAAATTAAGTTGAATTTTTTTTTTGGTGAAAGTTTTTGAGTTGAATTTCGTACTCCAGTTCTTAAATACTCTTCCGCAGCATAAACTGCATCACTTCCAATAGAAATCTTATCAGCTCCAGATCTAAAATATTCTGAAGCAACTTCCAAACTAGAATAGTGCCTGGGAACATTGGTTTAGGATATAACACTCAATTAATAGCCAATATAAACGCATAAAGATATGGGTAAGGACGTGTCCATCCTCAGATAAAGGACTCTCTCCTATGTAAGTTAGAATTATGTAGCCACAATGAACAAAATGACTAGTACAATACCTGCCATTAGAATCTGTAAAATCTCTAATTCCACCCCCAACTGTTAAGGGCACAAAAACATTTTCGGATGTATATCGCAGTACCTATGAACACATAACATATGACATTCAGAGAAAATATGCGTATTCAATTCAAACATGGGCGCACACAAATTAAAGTTCCAAATAATTGAAAATTTCTTTTCTGGCATGATTGACAAACCTGTAACATTGGCAAATCACCGAGAGGGAAGTCCCGGAAACCAGTGATGTTGAGAAAGCTGATCTGCAACAGAATGCGTTAAGTCTAAATAACACAGTTCATGGTCAGAGTAAAGAGCAGATTTTTTGCAGGCATACCTCATCAGCTCCATCTTTGTAGTACTGTCTGGCAAGCTCAACTGGCTTGCCAAGATTTCTTACCTGACAATTAAAATAATATCATTAGATGACAACAGTATTACTGCTGAATCACAGGGAAAAATGCTTCAAAAGGTTTGATTTTGTAGTGGTGAATGCTGATAGCTAAGGAAAGAATGAGTTTAAAACTTCAAACAGTAAACAATATCACTGATGGAATAGATCATTTAATGAAATCGTATAACAGAACAAAAGGGTCAACCCAGTTCTAGTCCCCACTTGGTAAGGGTGCTGGGGAAGGGAATATACTAGGCAACCTAAACTATGCTTTTTGCACAGTGGCTGATTCGAACCCGCGACCTAATACCCACACGGCAAGAGAGCTTACTGTTGAGCTAAGTCGGCCCTTCGTATAACAGAACAAAAAATTAATCAAATTATTAAACATTAAATACAATGATCTTTTGTTTCTTTTCAGTTTAATATGTATCCTAATGTAGTTTGTGGCTTTGTGCTGCATATGTAATGCCTAATGCTCTAAACATAAGCAACCTAATAAAAAAAACATCAACTACGATACCTCTTTCTCCTTAGTTTGTTCTCTTACATCATACTGGTCTCCTTTGGTTACAACAAGATCCCCCTTGTCGTTCGCCCTCACATCAAGGCAAGCAATCACCTTAACAGATAACCTCTTGTTAGCAAAACAAATGAAATGTTATGATTATCAAACTGACCAAAACAGAACTATAATACAGGCTTCTATTACCGTACCCTTTTTGCTAGTTTTGAAGCCTTCCCTCCATCAGGCTTCTGTAAATTAGATGAATGTTACAAATGGTTCAACAACTTGAGATAAATTTATGATAATAGAATTACTGCAATGTGCATATTGAAAATAACATGAAAGCCACCTTTGTCCCGTTTGAATTTGGATTTAAGAATCTTCTTAAAACAGAAAGACCAACATCTGCAAATTTTGAATTTAGGAATCAGAACAAGAACTAGCAAAAACAACTCAAAACTAAAAAATTGAGAAAATAAAAGGATAAAGTAAAATATTATTTTAAGATCAAATTAGATACCCTTCTCTCATTTTCCTTTTCATTTCATTTTTCTTAATGAATGAAGCCTCCAGAAGTAGTCCAACAGAATTAGATATGCTTTTTATGTATTATTTCAAAAATCAAACATGGAATATATTCTTTAAATTCTCTCCTGCTTGACCAACAATTGATTACAGATTATTAAAATATTTTATTTTCTTTTTTTTTTTATTACAAAAATATTTTATTTTCTAAATGGTTAAGATATTCGATCCACATACTCTACAAAATAAAACAGAAATTAAATTTTTATATAGATGATAAAAACTTACCTCCACTCTTTTCAGGATGGAACTGAACTGCGTGCACATTTCCTCTCCTTATAGATGCTATAAAGTTGTCACCATAGTTACAATTGGAAGATATCCACTCTTTATTTTTGTCTGACTGAGTTAATGTAAATAAATAAATAAATTACTCTAATAAAGGCCAACAATGAACAAAGCAACAGCCAAAATAATAGAAGGCAAAGAAGAAATGTACCGGCATTGCACGATAAGAGTGCACAAAATAGACATGACGGTTTCCAATATCTTCAAGAATTTCTGAATTTATTCTGACTTGTAGAGCATTCCAGCCAATATGCGGAACACTAAAACCATTTGATGAGTCAAATCGCCCAACAGTTCCAGGTATTAAACCAAGACCCTTTACTGCGGCAGAAAAACAGTTGTTGACTCAATACTAGAAAAAGCAAGCATTATTAAGAATTGAAAATATGCAGTGCCCTGGACATTTTGGTCAAAAAACTCAAATTAAAGGACATATTCTCCCACATGAATCTTGCATGTTTGAGGAATTTGGCATTCAAGATAATTTGACTGACATTAATGGTAAAAGAATATTTTGAGACAATGCATGCAATCTACAGAGCCACAACCAGCATCAAATTGACTTGATCTCATCCACCACTACATGTTGACAATAATTTTATTACAAACCAAATAAATACTGCACAACAAGAAGTATACAAATAAATTTGCGGAAACACAGTGTGCCTACATGTAGATAACTCCAACAGAATTCTTGTACATAGAAACTAAATTTCAACAAGAATATGAACTAAAACTTGTTTTTTTTCATTTTGAACTTACATGATACAAAGATCTTTCCTAAAATTCTTATCTATTGACTCATCACAGCACATACATTGGAAACTTTTGAATCTGATATGAGTGGTGCAGATAAGAAAAGGAAAGAGAATAAAAAAGAGACACGAGGGAGAGGGAGAGGGAGAGGGAGAGACATCAGAATTCTATGAACCACACGAATCCCTGACTTCTAATAGTCTAGTATCATTCAAATCCTAAATCCTACATTAACGAATATCAAAATCATATAGGCTACAATAGTAACATAAAAAAGAAACAGGTATAACAAAAGCTAATGCCATCAGAAGACTGACAAAATATCAAAAGAAGAGTCTATAACTGACTTGGTCCATTCTCCTCACTAGATTCAAAAAGTAGCTGAAGTCCAAGGCAGATGCCTAAAAATGGGCGATCCTTCTCAATATATGCACACAGTGCCTCGGCCATCCTGCAAAATATTTGCAAATGAAGAAGAATGAAAATTATCCAACAACCACTGCAAAAGAAGGGAAAAGATACAACAGTTCATAGCATATAGAAAAGATCCTTTTTTTTCCAATTCAAGTTAATAATAACAATGTGGGATACATCATAAATAGAAAAGATAATAAATGTTAACAAAAACACTTATCCCATATACAGTATTAAAACATGAATAACTTGTATCATTAAAAATTACCCAGTCTTGTTTAGAACTTCCATGGCAGGGGCAAATGCACCAACACCTGGAAAGATTAAGCGGTTGGCATTCAAAATGTCTTCAGGAGTTTGCACCTAAAAATAAATAAAGTGATTTCAAATCAAAGAAATTCATCATATGCAGGCCTTAAAACAATCTCATTCAAAATAAAAGCTAAAACCCAGTAAGAAAAATGACATCTTTGATGTGAAACCCAAGGTGGTGAATAGCATTCCTAACACTTCGAACATTGCCAGCACCATAATCAAGCAGAGTAACAACTACACATAAATAAAAAAAATAAAATCAGAAATCAAATAAAAAAAACATGAAAAACTTGACATGAAGACACAACACATGAAGGAAGAGATAGAAACCAGAGTCATCAGAAGAGGAGGCACGAACTGAGAAGCTTCTGGAACATTTGACATTGTCTCGAAGAAGAAAGAGAGAGGAAGAAGGAGAAGAAGAAGTGGTGTTGAAAAGGGAGGAAGAGGCGAATGCCGCCGGCGCCGCCATTGTTGTAGGGAGGTTAAAAGCTTCAAAGTTTGGCACAATGGGTGAATGAGATGCCAAATAAAGAATGCAAGTGCCAAAGGACTTATGGTCAAAAAAAAAGTGCCAAGGGTCTATGGTGTGGGGTTCAATACTTAGGGTGTCTTCATGGGGCAAACTCTGGATTAGTTGATGCCGGATATTGAAGGTTCTAAGAAAAAAAAAATAAAGAAGGTAAGTATGGTGAATATTATAATCTAATCTAGCTACAAGAGCATATGGTCGGGACCTTTTAATGGTTTGGACTCATCTCTTTATTTGTTTGACCACGTTGATGTTTTTCTGCATGTTTTGAAAAACGAGTCAACTTAGGTTTGAAGATAAAAGTCTATTAGTCTATTAAATAATTTCTTAAATATGACATTATATCATGGGAAAATGTCATTTAAATCCCTCCGAATATACAAAAGGACAATTCAGGAACTCAAACTTCCAAAAGGACCATGAAGGAACTAGGACCTAGTTGACATTTTAAAATTAAGTGAAAAGACAAAATTGTCCTAATCATAAAACAGAAATTACTAATCACCCTTACACCCACCATTTTCAATAGGGTGGTTAGTAATTTCCGTTTTATGATTAGGGCAATTTTGTCTTTTCACACAATTTTAAAATGTCAACTAGGTCCTAGTTCCTTCATGATCCTTTTGGAAGTTTGAGTTCCTGAATTGTCCTTTTGAATATTCGGAGGGATTTAAATGGCATTTTCCCTTATATCATTACAATTAGTTGATGTTATTTGTTAATAATTTTTAATATAAAATTACAATTATATGTTCTATTATCATAGTGTTTCTATTACATCTTACTCTATAAACCTCTTCACTCAAATGATGACAGTTATCGTTCGTGTTGGAAAAAGTACACTCTTTTATGGGCAAATTAAATATTCTGTAATTAAATATAGAATTTTATTTAATAAATCAAATAAATGAATAAATAATTTAATTGAATAAAATTCTATTTATTAAATAAAAAAGTTTTATTGACTAATTTCATTATAAATAGGGATAGAAGTATCTTAACATTAATGATGCAGAAAAAGACTCTCATGTGTTGACAACCAAATTGAAAGAATGAGTTCTCTCTCTCCAACGTTCCTCTCTCATAAGTTTTTCTTGAAAGAGTGATTCATTGTGCGAATCTGATCCAAGTTCTATTAACCCGGTTCTGTGTGACCTGAATTCTTTGGGATTTTTAGCTCCATGTTTCTATAATGGCTTTGTTTGTTCTTATTGTTACAGGAATTCTAGAGTTCGGGTTCGAGTTCGATTCTCAAGGATCTGCGGGTATTAAATTACTTTAGTTCACCTCTTTAAACTTCCCATCATTAATTTTTTAATTAATCAAGTCTCCTAAAAACCGGTCTCTAATTAAGCACAGGTCAAACTCAAGCCTCTTTTAACAACACATACCAAATCTATTTGGGTGTAAGTCTCTTAGCCGAGGATATTTCCACCTCGAGCCCATGGTTCTTAACTTATTATGGTTAATTGTTGTTTTTATGCAAGAGTAAATATATCAAAATATGGGGTCAAGTTTAATACGTTGCAAATGACTAACATTTAAACTGAAAATAAACAAAAAGGAGGTAAGGAAGAAGATTATTTAATTTTTCTACAAAGACATTTCGGACTTTTCACTTTTAATCTTATTGACATATTTAAAAAAATAACATTGTTGATCTCATGGTGAAAGTTGGGCATCATTGGCCAGCCTTCGACTAGTTATGTACTATTTTTCATGCTTGGGCAATATTTATTTATCAAAATTGGATCTTCGCCCTCAATTATTTGTACTTCCTTCTTAAACAACTTGGTAATACATTAAGTACAATGATTTATGATTAAATATCTTTATTGTGATAACAATTGTGGACCAAAGTACAAGACATTCAATGTAGATATAATTTTTCGTTAGAACTGGTCATTGAAATCCTAAATTGCACTTAAAGCGGTAACCAGCCTGCTAAGATCATTTATTACAATTTGTGAGTATCACTCATTAGATAATAACATTTAATAATTGGCTTTTTTTAAATTTATAATATAATCGGTCTTACAACTACTTCCTCTTTAGTTGGTTTACATCCACAATGAAATTAGCCGTCAAACTTTTCTATCATTTAGATATTGGTCATTTTTTAGTAGAATTTATTTAACTTGCACCATATACTTTGTATTCAATGTTTCTATACTCAAGTGCTACGATTTGAATAGGCGACATGCGGCTGAGAATGATATTCTCCACGCCAGTTGACCTTTCCAGACGTACGCCGATGTTTCTATACTACTATAACTGAGTTATGGCACAATTCTATTTAACAAACTCAAGAAGACAAGAGGTAAACATAAATAATGGCCAAGTAGTTCACATATATATGGAACAGTAAACATCACAATGTCACAAGCCAAGTCATTTCACGAATAGCTCACACATCATATTATTAGATCCGTATGTCACAATTCATTTTCTTGAATGAAACTCGCCTGTTTTGTAGATTATATGTAACCATGAAATTTGCCTGAGCTATGGCCCCAAGGACAGCCGCCGGATCCTCGTGACCTTTAAAATTTAAGCACACTACTCCATCAGCAATATTATTATAAGTATTCTCTGCACTTAAAACAAGATCTCCTCCACTTAAATGATATGTAATAATTGGACCTCTCATTTCCTCAATACTATTTTGCAAATAGCAAAGGTTTAAAACTTGGTTTGGGGAACGAGTACGTTGGTATAATAAGTCCAATTCTGCTTCAACTTCTGCTTCAAATTCAGAGTAAAAATCTAAATGTAGATAATTTACAACTGTCCCAGAATCGACGAGCAAGTTGGCTAATTCACCTGTATTTTTCCTTATTGGTAAGAATATCAAATGCAAAATAAAAATTTAGCAGCAATTTTGTGATGAGTCATTTTCCTGCCTTAACACATAACACAAAAAGGTCAAATATATATACTACAGAAATAAAGGCATAAAAATATAAATTACATCACCTTCTAGTATGTAGTCCATTCTTTTGTTTCCCACACTAATCGCTCGCAACTGGATCCAATAATGATGTGCTAACCCTCTACTTGGTAACATTGGAGTATAAATTACATCTGGTCCAAAAACGACAGCAGCTTGACCAAACTTCATTTGACTATAAATATTAGGATTCCCATGTCGAACTAAACAATATCCAAATATCCCATCAATTTGGTCAGATATTTGTGAGACAAATGATCCAGGGTGCTTTCCAAATCCAAGAACACCGGAATATTCACGATGATTTAAACTAATAAATTCTCTACTACATCCAAATACAAATCTTTGAAATCCTACAAAGGAACCAGTTGTTGTTTGAAGTCTGAGTAAAGTATGGAATACATGTCCAGCCGTTGCTGAACCATCTGCATAAACATTCATATATTTACACTGACAGTCAGTATTATCAATATATTGAAGCGACACAGACTCATTTACAATTACGGTACACATAGTGTCAAAGCAATGAACAGGCGTTAGACCCCTGTTAATATTAGTATTCAAGAATGGTAGAATCCCTTGATCGTAACTTGATTTGGCTGGTTGGCATTGTACCCAAGAAAAGCCAGAACCTGCATAATGTAACACTAAAAGTTAATTAAAAGGGATTTCATCGTCAATTAATTTTTTAAAAATTTAATCATTTGATCTCGTGAGTTTTGATTCGACTTTGAACTCATTTTCTGAAATTTTGCCTCATTACAATATAGCTACCTTTTATTTTCCATTTGGTTGAAATATAATGTACTGCTTGATGCTTTAATTTTGATCCAGTTCAACTCATCGATTCCTATAGTTTAACTTTTTAAAGTTTTAACCCATGCATTTTAAAATGTATAATTGGGTGAATTATGTGAGAAAGCAGCTATTGAAAATATAACTGGTAAGAACTTGACAATATTATAGGGTTAAGATGCAATTTTTACTTTTTAAGTAGGCATCCGGTTGCGAGCAATCGGAACCAGTTGCTATCCCACATCCAGTTATAAAAAAAGGGGAAATTCTTCATTAAAAATTTCTGGATGCTTACCATTTTCTGCTGTCAAATACACACTATTTATAACTGATTAATTCTATGGGAAAATTTATTTTTTTCCATCTTAGAATAATAGTACTCTAGTTTAGATCTTCTCATGAATTAAAAGCCTAAACTATACATATAATTGGTTTTACGGCGTTAGAGTTCAAGAAATAGAGAAAACAATTACCTGTGTCGATGAGACCATATGTTGTATACAAGGGATTCCCCAAGGAGTACTGCATGATGTATTCCCCATGTCGAAGACCAAGAATAAGAAGGTCTAGATTAATAGTGCTTGCATTTTTGTGAAACAAGTATTTCACTCGTTCCTCTGATCGATGCAAGGCATCATGGGTTCTCTGGAAATGTGTTTTTGTGCTATCAAATAATGGAGATTTTATAGAATCACGGTGAATAATATCAATGGTAAATGACTCATTACTTGCTTTAAGATGTGGGATAAAGGATTTCACGCAAGGTGAACCGAGGAGGAAGATTGTGAAGGAGAGAAGATAAGTTTCAAAAGATAACACCATAGTTAGAGAGTATTGGAGATTAGGCTAGTAGTGTGACATACTGATTGTGAATGATTGGTTATATAATAAAATATTTCAAGAATATGGTAATAATATATATGGTTTATCTACATTTCATCATTAATGTTAAAGAAAGAAGTTTACAATTAAGGTGCAAGCTGAATTTCAACATTGAATTTACAACGATTTAGCCAACAATTTTTGTGATGCAACAAATTGATTTGTGCTAACTACTCACTTAATCGTGGTTTATTATTCTCTTTATAAGATGTCAAAGTTCACATTCATAATGCAATTATAATTTTGATATAGTAATTGTTGTATTCAATGGTTTTCAAATAAAGCCAAGAAAATTGGTGCGTTCATTTTGATGAATGTTCTTTTAATTCAAGCATATATTTAGATGCTCTAAGGTTTGATTCTTGTTAGGAGACTATGGAAATAAGTCAAATAACTTGCAATCTATTTAGCACGGAAAAAGGAAATAACTTTTTGCAAGATTGCACGTTACAATATCTTAGTTAAACAATTTATTCATTGTTCATGATTTTTTGACTTGCGAATTGCGATGCATACATATAAATGAAAGTTAATAAAAATTTAAGTTCAATATTTATTTGAAAAAATGTTGACAATTTGGATCATTACAACTCTTGGTGTGTGAACATTCAATCAGTTTTGGTTAAAATTAATGAACTTTGAAATCGATAGTTTTGATTCTTTAACTTTCGATTAATTTGGTCTAAACTATAAAATTGATGTTTGTTCACTGCCACTGCAAGTATACATGTCAAGCTTAAGTAGTAAAGTGGTAAGAAAGAGTATTGTTCTAATAGAAACTAGTTTAAAGCAAGTTCAACGAGTTCATCATGTTCTAAATTAATAATAGGCAAAAACAAGTGATTTCGTGAAAATTTGATGATTAAAAGTAACAAATTGCCAAATGAGATAGTTTATGTAAAATTCAATAAAATGGACAATACCTAGGTTTATATATCTACTTTATACTTCATGATGCTTGATCAATCCTCCTTTGTTGTTATCAAATATATATTAAGTTCATGTTCGAAGTATTAAGTATTTGAAAAATTCTCTCAAGCTTACACAAACCTTAATTAATATTAATATCCATAATACCATAAAATAAATTTCAGTTGAATTATTCGGTCAAATTCAATCAATCATTAATGAATGAATGGATATTATTATGTGAGGATCGGTGAATGGATTTCATGAAACTCTTGAGTGAATCGCTTACTAGAGAAGGAACTTTCAAAAGTCGGATTTTTTAAGGTTCATTCGAATGTGGGGTATTCGATTTTTGTTTGCTAGGAATTAGGGGGTCCTCGGAGAAGGGGGGAGGCGGTGATGGAAGGAAAGAGTAGTAGTTGTGGGGAAAGAGGAAGTGGAGGATTGAAAGAATGAGAAGATGATGAGGTGTCGTGAGGCTTGACGTGGATAATAAAGTGACAATACATGTAGAATTTGAGAACAAAATTGATTTATTTTATAAAATTCAAAAGCAAACTTGATCCTAAAAAAACTTAGAAAGTAAATTTGATCTTTGTCTAAAACATCCGGGGAAATATGATCTTCAACTCGCTAAAGGAATAACAAAGTCTAACTCCTACATGTACTGAAAAACTCTGCACATGGCTTAAAAGAAAAGGCCAGCCCCGACGTTCACTTAAATACGCCCGGCATAAGACTTTTTGAAAATTAATATAGCCTACCCATAAAAAAATGCTTGTATGGGGTAGGCCGAAAATGATACTCACAAATATACGTATTTATTTTCTGTAGCAATGTCACAATAAAGAATACACTTTCCTTTCTTAAAAAACTGTCCAAATAGAGACATAAGAGAGTACAAAACTAAAAATTTGAACTCCAATAAAATAATCAATACTTTAAAATTAAAAATTAAATAAATATGACAGTGTAAAAATTTCTTTTTATACCTATAATTAACAATTTTATATAGTTAGTGATAACTTATATCTATTTGAAGCCAAAAGAAAAAAATAAATAGCTATATACTCAATCACGATTCTAATGAAAAAAATATACTCAATCACGACGAGTTGGGTTGCAACTTGTACTTATTATTCAATGGCGAAATTTGAATGTCTGATAGAGCCGCAAACTGATTAAAGATTTAACTGATCACTTTAGCAAAAATAAAATGGGAAAATTAATTACAAGTCCCTTGTAAGAGACATAATACTAAAAAAGTCCCCCTAATTTGGGAAATTAAAGTAGAGTCCATCGGGACTATACTTTAATTATTTTGGAAAACGTGGGCCCACAGTTAATAATATAATATTCTCTCCTCTCTCCTCTCTTCTATCTCCTCTCCCCCTTCTTCTTCTTCATCATCATGTTCTATCTCCTCTCCCCCTTCTTCTTCTTCATCATCATCATCGCATGATGATGAGGAAGAAGAAGAAGGGGGAGAGGAGATAGAAGAGAGGAGAGAAGAGAGAATATTATATTATTAACTGTGGGGCTCACGTTTTCCAAAATAATTTAAGTATAGTCTCGATGGACTCTACTTTAATTTCCCAAATTAGGGGGACTTTTTTAGTATTATGTCTCTTACAAGGGACTTGTAATTAATTTTCCCAAAGAAAATCGCCAGTAATTAATTCATTAAATCATTCTTGGGAAAGGGCAAAAATGATTTTTGCTAGTTTTGAAGCTTTCCCTCCATCAGTCTTCTGTCAATTAGATGAACGTTACAAATGGTTAAATAACTTGAGATAAATTGATGATAATAGAATTACTGCAATGTGCATATTAAAAATAGCATGAAAGCCACCTTTGTCCTGTGTAAATTTGGATTTAAGAATCTTCTTAAAACAGAAAGACCAACATATGCAAATTTTAAATTTAGGAATCAGAAAAAGAATTAGCAATAAACAACCCAAAACTAAAAAATCAAGAAAATAAAAGGATAAAGTAAAATATTATTTTAAGATCAAATAAGATACCCTTCTCTCATTTTCCTTTTCATTTCATTTTTCTTCGTGAATGAAGCCTCCAGAGAGAGTTCTACAGAATTAGATATGCTTTTTATGATTTATTTTTTCAAAAATCAAACATCGAATATATATATTAAATTCCTTCCTGCTTGATCAACAATTATTTACAGATTATTCTAAATGGTTAAGGTATCCAATCCACATACTCTACAAAATGAAATAGAAATTAAATTTTTATATAGACGATAAAAACTTACTTCCACTCTTTTCAGGATGGAACTGAACTGCATGAACATTTCCTCTTCTTATAGATGCTATAAAGTTGTCACCATAACTACATGTGGAGGATATCCACTCTTTATTTTTGCCTGACTGAGTTAACGTAAATAAATAAATAAATTACTCTAATAAAGGCCAACAATGAACAAAGCAACAGCCAAAATAATAGAAGGCAAAGAAGAAATGTACCGGCATCGCACGATAAGAGTGCACAAAATAGACATGACGATTTCCAATATCTTCAAGAATTTCAGAATTTATTCTGACTTGTAGAGCATTCCAGCCAATATGCGGAACACTAAAACCATTTGATGAGTCAAATCGCCCAACAGTTCCAGGTATTAAACCAAGACCCTTTACTGCGGCAGAAACACATACAGTTGTTGACTCAATACTAGCAATACCAAGAAGCATTATAAAGAATTAAAACTATGCAGTGTCCTGGACATTTTGGTCAAATAACTCAAATTAGAAGATATATTCACCCACATTAATCTTGTATGTTTGAGAAATTTGGCATTCAAGATAATTTGACTGACATTTTTGGTAAAAGAATATTTTGAGACAATGCATGCAATCTACAGAGCCACAACCACCATCAAATTGACTTGATCTCATCCACCACTACATGTTGACAATAATTTTATTACAAACCAAATAAATACTGCACCACTAAAAGTATACAAAGAAATTTGCGAAAATATAGTGTGCCTACATGTAGATAACTCCAAAGAAATGATTCTACATAGAAACTAAATTTCAACAAGAATATGAACTAAAACTTTATTTTTCATTTTGAATTTACATGATACAAATAACTTTCCTAAAATTCTTATCAGGAAAGGGAATAAAAAAGAGACAGGAGGGAGTGGGAGAGAGAAGAAGAGACAGAGCGAGAGACATCAGAATTCAATGAACTACACGAATCCCTTACTTCTAGTAGTCTCGTATCATTCTAATCCTATATCCTATATAAACAAATATCAAAATCACATAGGCCACAATAGTAACATAAAAAAGTTAATAATTGAAAAAGAAACAACTACAACAAAAGCTAATTTCATCAGAAGACCGAGGTTGGTTCTTAACTTATTATGGTTAATTGTTGTTTTTATGCAAGAGTAAATATATCAAAATATGGGGTCAAATTTTATACGTTGCAATTGACTAACATTTGAACTGAAAATCCTAAAAAAACGAGGTAAGGAAGAAGATTATTAAATTTTTCTATAAATAACATTTTGGATTTTTCACGTCTGATCTTATTGTCATATTAAGAAAAATATCATTGTTGATCTCATGGTGAAAGTTGGGCATCATTAGTAAGCCTTCGACTAGTTATGTACAATTTTTCATGTTTGGACAATAGTTATTTATCAAAATTGGATTTTCGCCTTTAATTATTTGTATTTCCTTCTTAAACAACTTGCTAATACATTAAGTACAATGATTTAGGATTAAATCTCTTTAGGGTTAATATGCAAATCTGCCCCTGAAGTATTTAATAACTCTTGATTGCAAACACAATAAATTTTGATTCAGAGGCTTCATATTCTCAGTGACTTCATGATTGCCTTGCTGCATTAGCATGGTTCACCAAGCCTTCCATGACATACTGCATATTTTCAAAACTTAATCATTCAGATTTAGTATTGCTGCAGCAAAAGTTCAGGTGTATGCATATTTAGCAAAAATTAGGTGTATGTATATTTAGCAAAAATTCAGGTGTATGTATATTTGCAGCAAAAATTAAGGTGCATGTATATTCCAAAACTTAATAAGAGTAGCAAAAATTGCTTTCACATTTCCTTTCAGATTGACATAAGCATTCAGATTTAGGTGTATATGCACCATAGGTCTATATTTGTATGTGTATCAGATTTACGTGTATATGTATATCAGATTTCCTTTCAGATGGACATAAGCATTCATATTTAGGTGTATATGCATCGTAGGTCTATATTTATATGTATATTTAGATGTATTTATAGGTCTATATGAGATTTAAATATCTTCTGCATTAGCATGTGGGTTTTTGCTGCATTAGTCTGTTGTTTATCAATTCTGCAGCAGTATTAATTAATCTGTTGTTTATATGTGTATACTATTATTTGGCAGTTACCAATAGCAAACGAACCCAGAGAAAAAAAGAAATGTTAATGAATGTAATATTTAGGGCAATGACTCTATTTTGCCCTTCAAGTAACCACACTAGACCACTAGACACCCTAAACTAACATTAGGTACAATTTCACCTAACCAAAGTGGTTCAATTTTACCCTCTGACCAATGTAATGTTGACACATTAAATGAATGTGTTGACACATGTTAACATTATATTGACTAGAGGGTAAAATTGGGCCACTTTGGTTACTTCAATGGTAAAATTGTACCGGTATTATTTTAGGGTGCCTAGTGGTCCATGGTGGTTATTGAAGGGGAAAAAAGGGTCATTGCCCTAATGTTTATATATACACCTCATCTTTCAACATGAGAAGGAGGGTGGTCTTGCCCAGGAAGAGAATCTTAACAAGCTTTTCAAAATCAAACAACCCCACCGCCACGACGAAGCCTCCTCCCCGATGTCGACGATGCCATAGAGGCAGGGCAGCCATCTCGTTTCTAGTCATCCTCCTCATTCAACGCACTCATCCTTCTTGATTTCGTTTTCTTTTTTTCTTTCTGCCTTATTTAAGTTTTATTTTTGTTTTTTTACACTTTATATTATATGGCATTCATGTAAGGGCCACAATGCCAACTTATATGCCACATGGATAAAAGATAACAGTGTTATCCTAATAAGCTAATGGAGGGTAAAATTGCATAAGATTTTGATTGGACCGAATTTTATCCCTTTAAGCATGTGCAATTGAGCTTAATTAGTGTGATTTAATTGATATATTTGATCATTATTGGCATATTTTATTGTGCATGCTTGTTGGAATTAATTGGTGAATATTAGCCTTTTTACTTGCATTTTTAAGAAACCAAGGGTATTTTGGTCATTTTGACTATGTGATGATATTTTATTGTAGGGGGTCCCACGTGGGCCCACACACCCTTGGTGGAGCTTCGGTGGAGCTTAGTTGGCAAGGAGGAAGGCTAGATGACAAGGCATGTGACATAAAGCAACAATTACCATTTTTGGTAAAAGGACAAAGGCACTTTTGGAGCATCTTACTAAAAGAGGAAAAAATGGCTCCAAGTTCAAATTCAAATTTGGAGTTGATGGAAGGTCTCATTAAGGGCAAAAGGGGAAGCACAATCACTTGGAGAAAAAGGAGAGACCTTTAGGAATGCATCTAGACCACATCAAGTTCACATTCACCCATCTTTTAACCAAATACCGAAAATACTTTTCCTTCCATTTAACCTTACACCTCTCGGCCATAACCCTCCATAATCACCAAAAATATCTTTTGACAGCTCATAATCCCAAATTGACAGCTCATTAGACCTCTTTGCCAACTCATCATCTAACTAACCCACTTACTTAATTCCAACTAACTTCATTTTTGACATAACTCTTAACTACTTCCACTTTCACTTTCTCTCTCTTCTAACAAACTCTCTCAACTCCATCTTCATCTTCTTCACCTTCTCCACTTCGCAAATCACCTCCATGGCCACCAAAACCTCACGCCTTCCTCCATCCTCCATCTCCATGAGCGGCTAGACGTCCTCTCCTCTCTCTCCAAAGGAATGTGCTTGTAGAAATTCAACATTTGACCTCATGTATTTGTGATATACTCTTTTAGGTTTCAAGCTAGATGTAAGTTTTTGCCTATATAATGACCTTGATTTAGGCTTATATAGGTTAGAATACCTTAAATTAGGTGTTCTACTTAATTGTGGCTTGGAATCTCTCTTTTGTGTTTAGCTCATGAAAACCTAAAGCTATACGTTTGTAATTTCATGAATGTATTTGTGTGCGATTAGCTCCTAGTATATTTGTGGAATGAATGTTTTTCTTAGGTGCTTGATTAGTATCTAATGTTGCTTAAGGTATGAGTTCAACTTGAAAGAGCATAAGGCTTGGTTAACCTAATTAAACTCTCTTAGATTTCTTAGATTTAAGAGATCTTGAGAATTTAGTTAGATTATATCAAGTGTAACAAATATATGAGGTCCGATTAACCAAAAGCACAAAGTACTTTGGAGAGGGAGGTACTTCTCATCTCATACTTTCACACTTTTAATTTCGCTAGTTGTTGTTTTTGTTAGATTTTAGTTGTAGACATAAACTCACACTCAAACTATTTGTTAAATTGCGTGACTTAATTTCCTTTTACTTGCAAGAATTGAACCTAGACCGTGAGAAGACCTGTACTCATCGCTATTCTCTTAGTAGATTAGAGTATTGAATTGTATTGATTAAATCTTTTAGGCGACGAAAAGGTTAAATCAGATTTTTACTTCCGGATCAAAATTGCATCAAAAATTATGTCACGTAGAAATTTGCATTTTTTGCTATACTTCAAAGGCAGATTTGCATATTAGCCCATCTCTTTATTGTGATAACAATTGTGGACCAAAGTACAAATCAGAATAGTTATGTATTACTTTTGTTCCTAGGCCAATATTTATGTATCATTTTTGGGCCTTCGCCCTTTATTTTATTTATTAGGGCATTTTGGACTTTTCATGTCCAATTTTATTGTCATATTAGTGAAAATTTCATTTTTGATCCCAAGTAAAAGTTAGGTATCATTGATGTACCTCAGAATATTTATGTATTACTTTTGCTCCTTGGCCAATAGTTATGTATCATTTTTGGGTCTTCGCCCTATTGAGTTATGACACAATTCTATTTAACAAACTATTTATATTTATTTTGTTGGTGTTCAAGAAGACAAGAGGTAAACATAAATAATGGCCAAGTAGTTCACATATATATGGAACAGTAAACATCACAATGTCACAAGCCAAGTCATTTCACAAACAGCTCACACATCATATTATTAGTTCTGTACGGCACAATTCATTTTCTTGAATGAAATTCGCATATTTTGAAGATTATATGTAACCATGAAATTTGATTGAGCTATGACCCCAAGGATAGCCGGATCCTCATGACCTTTAAAATTTAAGCACACTACTCCATCCAAAATCTTTATATAAGTATTCTCCGCACTTAAAACAAGATCTCCTCCCCTTAAATGGTATGTAATAATTGGACCTCCCATTTCATCAATACTATTTTGTAAATAGCAAAGGTTTAAAACTTGATTTGGGGAACGAGTACGTTGGTATAATAAGTCCAACTCTGCTTCAACTGCTGCTTCAAATTGAGAGTAAAAATCTAATGGTAGATAATTTATAACTGTCCCAGAATCAACGTGCAAGTTGCCTGATTCATCACCTGTATTTTTTCTTATTAGTAAGAATATCAAATGCAAAATAAAAATTTAGCAGCAATTTGTGATGAGTCATTTTCCTACCTTAACACATAAAAAAAGTCAAATATATATATATACTACAGTAATAAAGGCATAAAAATATAAATTACATCACCGTCTAGTATGTAGTCCATTCTTCTGTTACCCACACTAATTGCTCGCAACTGTATCCAATATAGTTCTACTACCTCTCCCCTTGGTAACATTGGAGTATAAATTACATCTGGTCCAAAAACGGCAGCAGCTTGACCAAACTTCATTTGACTATAAATATTATCACCCCCAAGTCGAACTAAACAATATCCAAATATCCCATCAATTTTATCAGATATTTGTGAGACAAATGATCCAGGAAGCCTTCCAAATCCAAGAATACCGGAATATTCAGGAGAATTGTCACCAACAAATTCTCTACTACATCCAAATACGAATCTTTGAAATCCTTCAAGGGAACCAGTTGCTGTTTGAAGTCTGAGTAAAGTATGGAATACATGTCCAGCCGTTGTTGTACCATCTGCATAAATATTCATATATTTACACTGACAGTCAGTATTATCAATATATTGACGTGTTACTGACTTATTCACTATTACGGTACACATAGTGTCTGAGCAATGAACAGGCGTTAGACCCCTGTTAATACTAGTATTCAAGAATGGTAGATTCCCTTGATCGTAACTTGATATGGCTGGTTGGCATTGTACCCAAGACAGGCCAGAACCTGCATAATGTAACACTAAAAGTTAATTAAAAAGGATTTCATCGTCAATTAATTTTTAAGAAATATAATCATTTGATCTCGTGAGTTTTGATTCGACTTTGAACTCATTTTCTGAATTTTGCCTCATTACAATCTAGCTACCTTTTATTTTCCATTAGGTTGAAATATAATGTATTGCTTGATGCTTTAATTTTGATTCAGTTCAACTCATCAATTCTTATAGTTTTATTTTTTAAAGTTTTTACCCTTACATTTTAAAATATATAATTGGGTGAATTATGTGAGAAATCAGCTATTGAAAATATAACTGGTAAGAACTTGACAATATTATAGGGTTAAGATGAAATTTTTGCTTTGTAAGTAGGCATCCGGTTGCGAGCTATTGGAACCGGTTGTTATCCCACATCCAGTTATAAGAAAAGGGGAATGGTCAATTGAAAATTTCTGGATGCTTACCATTTTCTGCTGTCAAATACACACAATTTATAACTGATTAATTCTAGGGGAAATTTTATTTTGTACCATCTTTATACGAGTGCTGCCACTTTGTCAAGCCTTCATTCTTAGAATAATAGTACTCTAATTTAGATCTTCTGATGAATTAAAAGCCTAAACTATACAAATAATTGGTTTTACGGCGTTTGAGTTCAATAAAGGGTAAATGTGCAAAAATGGGTCCAAACAATTACGCCAGGAGCACATAGGAGTAACAAGTATTTTCGAGTTCAATTCTGGGTCTAAAGAATAAATATTGGTGCAATATAGAGTACGCCGTTTATGTTGACCGACGTTGACCGTTAAATGCTGACGTGGCGGGGGAAAAAAGATTTTTTCCTGACGTGACATGCTTATGTGGCAATATTTTTCTGAGTGTGTGGGGCCCACATAATTTAAATTAATAAAAATGGGGTGGGGGTGGGGGTGTTTATATTTTTTTATTAATTTAAATTATGTGGGCCCCACACACTCAGAAAAATATTGCCACATAAGCATGTCACGTCAGCAAAAAATCTTATTCCCCCCACCACGTCAGCATTTAACGGTCAACGTCAGTCAACATAAACGGCGTACTGTATATTGCACAAATATTTATTCTTTAGACCCAGAATTGAACCCGGAAATACTTGTTACCTCTATGTGCTCCTGGCGTAATTGTTTGGACCCATTTTTACGTAATTGTTTGGACTCATTTTTGCACCTTTACCCTTCAATAAATAGAGAAAACAATTACCTGTGTCGATGCGACCATATGTTATATACGAGGGATTCCCCAAGGAGTACTGCATGATGTATTCCCCATGATGATGACCAAGAATAAGAAGGTCTAGATTAATAGTGCTTGCATTTTTGTGAAACAAGTATTTCACTCGTTCCTCGGATCGATGCAAGGCATCATGGATTCTTTGGAAATGTGTTTTTGTGCTATCAAATAATGGAGACTTTGTAGAATCACGGTGAATAATATCAATGGTAAATGACTCTTTACTTGCTTTAAGATGTGGGATAAAGGATTTCACGCATGGTGAACTGAGGAGGAAGATTGTGAAGGAGAGAAGATAAGTTTCGAAAGATATCACCATTTTTAGAGAGTATTGGAGATTAAGCAAGCAATGTGACATCTCTATTGTGAATGATTGGTTATATAATAAAATATTTCAAGAATATGGTAATAATAGATATGGTTTATCTACATTTCATCATTAATGTTAAATAAAGAAGTGTACGATTAAGGTGCAAGCCGAATTTCAACATTGAATTTACAACAATTTAGCCTACAATTTTTGTGATGCAACAAACTGATTAATGTGCTAACTACTCACTTAATCGTGGTTTATTATTCTCTTTATAAGATGTCAAAGTTCATATTCATAATGCAATTATTATTTTGATATAGTAATTGTTGGATTAAATGGTTTTCGAATAAAGCCAAGAAAATTGGTGAGTTCATTTTGATGAATGTTCTTTTAATTCAAGCATGTATATATTTAGATTATCTAAGGTTTGATCCTTGTTAGGAGACTATGGAAATAAGTCAAATAACTTGCAATCTATTTAGCAAGAAAAAGGAAATAACTTATTGCAAACTTTCATGTTACAATACTTAGTTAAACAATTTATTCATTGTTCATGATTAGTTGACTTGCCAATTGCGATGCATCCATATACATGAAAATTAATAAAAATTTAAGTTCAATATTTATTTGAAAAAATGTTGACAATTTGGATCATTACAACTCTTGGTGTGTGAACATTCAATCAATTGTGGTTTAAATTAATGAACTCTAAAATCGATAGTTTTGATCATTTAACTTTCGATTAAATTTGGTCTAAACTGTAAAATTGATGCTTGTTCACTGTCACTGCAAGTATACATGTCAAGTTTAAGTAGTAAAGTGGTAAGAAAGATTATCGTTCCAATAGAAACTAGTTTTAAAACAAGTTCAACGAGTTCATCATGTTCTAAATTAATAATAGGCAAAAACAAGTGATTTCGTGAAAATTGGGTAATTAGAAGTAACAAATTGCCAAATGAGATAGTGTACGTAGAATTCAATATAATGGAAAATATCTAGGTTTATATATTCACTTTGTACTTCATGATGCTTGATTAACCCTCCTCTAATGTTATCAAATGAATATTAAGTTGATGTTTGAAGTCTTAAGTATTTAAAAAACTCTCTCAAGTTTACACAAACCTTAAATAATATTAATATGCATAATACCCTAGTATGAATTTCAGTTGAATTATTCGTTCAAATTCAATCAATCATTAATGAATGAATGGATGGATATTATTATGTGAGGATCGGTGAATGGATATCATGAAACTCGTGAGTGATCGCTTACTAAAGAAGGAACATTCAAAAGTCGGATTTTTTAAGATTCATTCCAATGACATTCATTAATTCATTCTTGGGCAAGGGCAAAAATGTCATTTGATGGAGCGCACTTTTGTCCCATATATGCAAATTTTTATTGCTCCATCACGACGAGTTGGGTTGCAATTTATTATACTCAATTTTGCTTTTTAATGGTCCAAGGCATGTCTCTACTTTAAGTTTAATCACTGAGTATATTAATAATAGGCTGACAAAAAACATATATTAATAATAAAGATGATTCATACTTCTTAAAATTTTATTATTCTTTGTTCGTTTTTGCTGAAAAGGTGTACTGATTGCTTTCATTCTCATTTTGGCATTTTAAAATAATAGCACTTTGATTTCCTTGTCCGAAAGGATTGAAAAGAATAATAAAAACGATTTACTTAACAATTGACAATGACATTCAACAACAACCGTATAAATAAACTACTTGGGTTACTATAATAGACAAGTATGTTTTCTATATTTTGAATTAATAAAATTATTATGTTATTCGTATATATATTAGGAACAAATGATAAAGTATATTCAATGTTAGAACCAAATCAAAGAGAAACCTTTTGAAGAAACCAATTAAAAATAACATTATTTATTATTTAATCTACTTATAATCAAATGCCATTATTAATTGGAATAATTTTTCTTTCGCACTAAACGGACATGTCACTCTATCAGTTTTAGCACGGGATTGAGTCTAGCTAAGCTAGTTGAAGAAAATAGTTCCTCGCAATATGATTATTAAGGTTCGAATTTTTGTTGAAAGCGTTGCCACCTTTAACGTGTCTAAAAGAATTACTATTATATGCATATAATAATAACAACGTAAACCTTATCCCACTTAAGTGGGGTCGGCTACATGGATCACACGACGTCATTGTGCTCTATCAATAGTCATGCTTGGATAACTTCGTTAAAAATTCTCTTTGGTCTTCCTCTCCTTCTTTTGTAGTGATTCCATACCATTTGATCAATTATTCTTACTGTTCATCCACTTCTCTTCTTTGAACCTTTTGTTTCTTTATATGCCTTCTCCCATGATAGTGTAATAACTCTTGTGAAGTACCAAACAATGACCTATTGATATAAACAATTCGTGTGTCCATGCTCAATAGATTCGACATAATTTTTACGTTGGCTGCCGAAGCCTAACACAACTCTATTCTTTTATTCGAGCTTGGGACCGACTATAAATATAGACGGTGTATACCGTGGACACACAGTCACAAGAGGGTAAATAACCAAGCGTGACACGAAATCTCGAAACAAGCGTGGACACACAGTCACACGAGGGTAGCGTGACACGAAGTCACGAAAAACAAACGTTATATAATAATGAAAGAGTTAGATAAACCATTTTATATATATATATATATATATATATATATATATATATATATATGAGGGAGGGAGGGAGGAATGGTTAATAGTCAAATTAGGATGGAACAGTTATAGAGATAAACAGTATAAATAAATTTTAAACACCTATTAGTAAGGGAAAAAAAGAAAAAAAGGTCAAAACTGTAATTTCCGCAAAAGTAGGGGAACAGGTCAAAAACTGTAATTTCCGCTACAGTAGAGAGAAAAAAAGTAACGGCCAAAACTGTAATTTCCGAAAAATAGGAGAATGGGTCAAAAACTGCAATTTCCGCAAAAAAGATAAAACTGGGTCAAAACTGTAATTTCCGCAAAAGTAGGGGAACGAGTCATAAAAGGCAATTTCCGCAAAAAAAGAGGATGCTTTCTCCGATGACGTGAAGGTTGTGTGAAAAGCCAGTGAGGATTATGTGAGAATGACATTGTTTTACTTGTCTCATGGAACAACAACGATCCAAAAGGTTCATTAGTTTTTGAGCTTTTACGTAGCCTCTCATATTTTGCAATGCTTTGAGGACGTAAATCAACTAAAGATGAGGTTATTTTTTAATAGGAAAAATTAATTTGAGGTCCCCCACAAGGGATTTAATACTAGAAAAGTCCCAAAAGTTGAAATAATTAATGTAGGGTCCCAAGGGGTGCCCCTCCCCTCTTTTAAGTTAATGGGAAAAACCTGACAACTTAATGGGCAGCCGTGAGCCCGTGACAACTCGATGGGCATAACTTGACAATTGAATGGGCAAATGTGACAACTTGTTGGACATATGTGACAAATTGATGGGCAAAACCTGACAACTTAATGGGCAGCCGTGGCAACTCTATGGGCATAACTTGACAAGCTAATGAGTCAATGTGACAACTCCCATGAAGTAATAAGAGGGGAGGGGCAAAAGAAACTTTTCACTTTTTAAGTATATTAAAGTGAGGTCCCACATTAATTATTTCAACTTTTGGGACTTTTCTAGTATTAAGTCCCTTGTGGGGGACCTCAAATTAATTTTCCCATTTTAATATATATAAGAAACGGCTGCTTCTTGTTGTTCTTCAAAATTTGGGAATCGATAATTATATGCATATAAAACTAAAAATTGAATTTCAATTCCAAATTTCCAATAAACTATGTTATGATACATATTCGTACTATTATATGCATGAAACATATTCATACTGCACACGCAAAATCGGTATTTGAGTAGTTACATAACAAATTACATTCACCAACTAACTGATTGAATTGAATATTTTTAGAATTATGAAAAATCAACAAATACCTGATTTGTCAGCATGATTAGTAGAGATTTTAATGACTCTCTCACAAGATGACAAACTAATTTTGGATTCATGTTGGAAGATGCATCCAAACCAAAAGTGTCTTGAACAAAATATGCACGTAATTCTACAACTATTTATACCAATGTGTAATCGATTGAGCTGACAAATGAGCTACAACTCCTGTAAGGATGAGAATGCGTGTTTAAATCTTGGGACAACCACAATTCTATAACATTTTTTAAGTCATTTCATTTTTTTATTTTATTTAGGCTAACTATGTTAGAAAAGAAATTTACTTATTAACAACACTAACATAGTTAGAAAAGATTATTACTAAATTCCTGAACTTTATCTAGTGCCTAACCATGATAGAAAAATTAAATACTTAGATTATATATACAACTATCATGATTAGAAAGGAATAAACTAATTTTTAAAACAACTTCAATATGACTAACCATGATAGAAAAATTTAAATGCCTAGAATGTGTTATCCTAATCACCTAGGATCTATGAAACTAGTGTACAAAAGTCACAGAACCAACCAAAAGGAAAGAGAGACCAAACAGAACCCAAAAATGTATTTCATTCACAAGAGTCAAAAACTTATTACAAATGATAGGGAATAGGCTATTTATATTTAGTTACCTATCCCTCACTCTAAAATACATGTTTCTGTTATCACTTTGTAACTAACTTGTTGATTTGTTATTAGTTACAACTAACCCAAACTAACTCATAAAACTAATTCTTATTCTTATTCTTATTCCATAACAATACCCCCTTCCCAAAGAGATCCTTGCCCTCAAGGATCAAGTAAGAGCGAGAACATAACCCTGGAATTAAACTAAAATATATGCTAAAATTCTGAAAGTGAAAATTTTCTGCTGGTCAATGAATAATCTGCATTTCTTTGTACTGCTGCACACTTTTCTTAACAATAAAATTCATCCAACTTCGTAACCCGCCTTGAGATTCAACTTCGTAAATTCCTTCATATGATTAGTCCACAACTCAAGCACTCCTTTTCTTGTTTTTCTCACTTAGACAACATAACATTCTGAATAGCATTGTGATTAACTCTTCCCTGAACCAAATATGCTTTAAAACTCTTGTAGGAGAGAGATTGTGCATAAAACCCAGTTAAGAGACATATCTGTATGTTGAATAAAAGTGATCCATTGCATCAACAAACTTGGGCCTTTTTCTTGAAGAACAGAGTCCATATACCCATGCTGTACAAAACATATTTGTCCCTTCCATAAATTGGCAGCCTGCTGTAAACTCCTATCTCTGAAGGCCCGTTTGGAAGCAGGAAACTTAACCTCTGAATCTGAAAGTTGTGAAATGATTTCACTTTACCAAGAAAGCAAATCACATGCGGCTATTTGGTTGGCATATTGAAGAATATGAAAGTGAAGCACATAAATGACAGTAATGCCCCTTCTTATTGTAACATTCACAAAAAGCCCTTGATTAAAAAAAGAAACCCCACTACTACTCATCTCTTTGTTCCGTGAAGCTTGCTTGTCTTTAGCTTCAAACAAAAAAAAAAGCGTGTGTCGAGCAAGCAGGAGCCGTGTTGAGGACCAAGGTGGCCAGCTGGAGAATGGAAGATAGTAACTTGGGGACTGAGTTGTGGGAGACGAAATTTGGGAGGTTGACAGGTTTCGGGTTCAAACTTTTCGTTGTTATTTGTGAAAAAATAGTGTGAAAATATATCTTATTATACATAACTCATGGAGAATCACATCACAAATATTTCTGCGATTTGGGGTGAGATTAGAGTGAAGGCTAACTGAAACATGGGGTTCTGTTTGTTTGATAGGTAAAGATTGAAACTATAGATTTTATTCTTATTGTTCATAATGAGAAATTTAAGTTTGATTGAAGTTTGAAGTAGTTATGTAAAACCCTAATTTTTGGGCTTAAGGGCCAACGGTTTATGGTCACTTTTATTCCTCTCTTGTTCCTCCTTGGATGCTGTTTGACTTTCTTTTCTTTGATTCTTCATTGAAATGAAGGTAATAAATGTATCGATGATGTTTTGGGCTTGTATGTGAACCTGATTTGCTTTGTTTGGTGGTTTTGATGCTCAGATTTTGTCATTATACTTTATTGTTTAGTTTGGACTGATTGTAGTTGGACTTTGATGTCTCATGGTATTTTGTTTGGTGTAACCATAAGGAGGTATAGGTATTAATTTTTTGTCATTGTACTCTATTGTTTAGTTAAATCTATTGTTAGAAAATGACAAGTTGGTAAACATTGGACTGACATGCAGTCATGCTTAAGGAGAAGCCTTTTGCTTTGTTTGGGAGGTTAGACGACATTTTCAGACGTCATGGACAGAACATTGGATAGGGGAAGACAGTGGGCATCTAGATGTCATGGAGTTGGAGATGTTGAATTCAATTTGTTTTGGGTTATTTGTTTGTGTTGTGAGGACGAGTGAAGTTGTACTGTTTGTGGAATGCATTAGGCATAGAACACATCTGTTGCACTCTGTGTAATGCTGTTGTTGTAAGTGTGAAATGACAAAACATTGACAATGTATAGTATGCATGTATGTTTTAATTGCGAAATGTCTCACTATTGTGCCTTGCATTAGTTAGAATGTAAAATCTGAAATTTTTGAATTGAGTGGTTAAAAAGAATCCATGTCACTTGGTAAACAGGTTGAATGGAAAGCAAGTTGCTGCACTGGTGCTGCATAGGTTAAAATCGAGTTTGAGAGGATAAAATCGATTTTACCTGAACAAACTCGAGTTTGAGAGGGTAAAATCGATTTTACCTGAACAAACTCGAGTTTGAGAGGATAAACTCGAGTTTATCTGAACAAAATCGATTTTGAGAGGTCAAAATCGAGTTTACCTGAACGAAATCGAATTTTAGAAGTTAAAATCGATTTTAACAATGTGAACTCTTTAATATGACACAACACATTTGAAAATATGTTCCACATGTCAGAACGCCAATTGAACCTATTGTCGAGAGTGGGTGCCTGTACAAGGCTTCAGCTGATACAAATGGCAATAAAGAGGGAAAAATGTAAAATATGTCATACAATTTACGTTCACAAACAAAATTCACCGAATCCACATTACAACATTAACAACTAACTATGAAGACAAAACCAAAAGTCTTGAGAAACAAATATTGACATAGCGATACCCATTTGAAATCCTTGCCTAAAACTAACAAAACAACAATCATGAGCAAGTTTGTTATGTTCTTAGCGTCCAGCCTGGCCTGTCGGGCGTGATTGGATATCTTGTCTCCCAAGCTCTCAATGGCAGTCACAATCGTCTGGTCAAGTGGACCTATTGTTTCACGCAACACCTCGGCGAACATTGTAGCATTATTCGGCCTCTTTCTCTTTCTTGATGTGGAGGACATGTTGGATGCATTGGTGGTTGCAGTCGCCATCAACTTCATCATCGCCGTTCTCTAGGTTAATAATGCATTTGAGCATGTATTTCATCCATCACCTACAAAAAATGACCCCACACCCCTTTCCTATATCAACAGGACGTACAACAAAATGCATCATACCCACCCACACACATGTTGAAAAACTTAATTGATTTTAGACTTTGCCTACGAAACTCGAGTTTGTCATCCGAAAATCGATTTCGCAAAAAATAAATAGATTTAAAATCGATTTGGCCATTGTAAACTCGATTTTGCCATCCTCAGTTTACTCAAGTTGGACATTTTCAACTGACGTCACCCCCAAATTTTTCCCAACAATGTAGCTAAACACAAGCACCTGGACAACAACTTCAAACAACACCCAGGCAGATTTTTACTATGTAACTATAGTTTGGAAACCAATAATTGCTAACCCATCAATTTTAAAGTTCAAACCAATTCATTTAAGCAAAAACCACGCATTACACACAAAAAACACTTCAAAAGAAACACAAACAGGGTCATGAAGAAGAAATGCAAACATGTTTGGGTTCACCATCAATGCCTAAGACAAAAATAAAACTACTCCACCAATATGAAACTACATTAATCACCCTTACCTTTGTCTCCTTACTTGGCACAATGTGACGCTAGCTAATTTGAGTTAAATGTCACCCACGACAACCCACACCTCCTCAGTGACAAATTCGTGTCTTGCCTGAAGCTCCCAACGTTTGTGATGTATTTGGTTAAAGTAAATGAAGGGCAATGTGGTATTTAGCACATGGGCCCACACTAAATTTTGGTGGGAAGCCAAATTTGTATTTCTATTTTTAATTTTAGAGGGAAACTGAAAATAGAAACTTTCTAATTCAGGGCAAAGGTTTCTGGCTTCCAAACGGCATGTGAATGTGAATTACTTTCACTTTCAGATTCAGAGCCTTTGTTTCCTGCTTCCAAATGGGCCCTGATAGATTTCCAATTTCGTAGCTGGGACCCACCACTTGCAGAACCTATTTTCTTAAACTGTTTTACATGACGCAGATATAAAGTGCTTGTCCATTGAAAATTGTCTTCAGGTATGAATATTGCTCCTGTCAAATCATGAACAAACCAAGCCTTCATCCAATAGACATTATCCTCAATCAGCTGGTGCTTCAAGTGCAGTACGTCTTGGAGCATACTGGACCCCATAAGCATACTCATTAATTGTCCTTTAAACCAAATGTGAAGCTTTGATCTTGAAGGAGAATTTTTTTGGAATAAAAAATCCAGTCTTCCATCAGATTTTACAAAATGGCATGGATATTTTAAATACTTCTGTCTTTCCAAGAAATTGCAAACCAGTTGTTATGGGTTTGACTTTTCAAAATCAATTATATCACACCACGTGAAATCAAAGACCCTCTTAGGTCCTGCCACGCAGCATCTTCTTCATCCATCATTGGAACAAATTTATTACACTTCTTTTGCGAAAATTCACAAGCTGTCCTCGCCTCACTTTTTCCTTCAATTGCAAATAGGGAAGCCAGGGGATGTTCGCTATCACATTCTTCTATTTCTGTAACTTCTTCATATTCCTTCTCAGGCAATGAATCAGCTTCAACATAGCAGAGCTGGAATTTTTTCCTTTGAAGACAATTATGTTCGCAAGAAAGTTTCTCATGGCAATAGAAACACAAATTCTTTTCCCGGTGGTCAACTTCCTCTTCATGATTAAGTTGTCTAGTGACTCCATCCCACTTTTACATCCAAGATTTACATTCTTGGGAGGTTTTGAACTTCATCTTCACTGTTGGATTCTCCCTTAGAAATAGAAGGTTCAAGAACTTCATCTACCAAAATCTTTAAGGTTTTCTTGCACTTATCGTCTGGAACATCTGGAGTAAACTTTTTCACATCTTTGGTGAAACCAAGAAATTTTTTCTTCCAACTTCTTGCAAGATTGTTCTAGCTTATCAAACGAGCAATTCAACTTCTTCTCAACACTGTTAAAACGTTCTTCCATTCGATAAAGTCGCCATGAAATAAAGGTGGCCATGGGGTCTTGTTTTCTTCCCCAAATTGCAATACAAGTCCCATCTATTATTCAAAAATCTGAAAAGTATCTTCCTTATCACAACTACCACCTTCAACCTTTGTCTCAGTCAATGTGAACTCAAATCAGAATCAGGAAACGTCTAAGAACCAATACCCAAGGCAAAAACAAAATCGTCCGCTCTAATACCACTGTTGTCCTAATCACATAGGATCTATGAAACTAGTGTACAAAAGTCACAGAACCAACCAAAACGAAAGAGAGACCAAACAGAACCAAAAAATGTATTTCATTCACAAGACTCAAAAACTTATTACAAATGATAGAGAATAGGCTATTTATATTAGTTACCTATCCCTCACTCTAAGATACATGTTTCTGTTATCACTTTGTAACTAACTTGCTGATTTGTTATTAGTTACAACTAACTCAAACTAACTCATAAAACTAATTCTTATTCTTATTCTTATTCCATAAGAGAATGTATATACTATCATGGTTAGAAAAAGACAAACCTAAAATCTTAAGCCACATCAATCTATGGAGTTCACTCATTACGTAATTAAATATTTGGCAACAAAAGAAATTAAGTTCAAACTACTCGGCTAAATATGAGTTTTACTAAAATAGTCTAGTAAAGTACTTTTTAAATAATAAAAACACATTGTTAAAAAATAAAGACAAGCATTCATGAATCAAATAAAAAAAAATGTGACTCCTAGTGTGGCAATAACGCTTAGCAGCGTCTCACTTTAGTGAGTAGTCCCGTATCCTTCCCTTGATTTCCTACTTTGTTTCCTGTATCTGAAATGACAACGATTAGGGTAGACCCAGAAATCGCAACTACTACCACTCGCTTACACACATTTTTGCACTACGTGCATGTGCATGTCGTAAGGTGGTGTGTGCTAATATTGTGTATAGTGGTGTGTGCTGCATACGGTGTTGCATGAACATGTTATTAATTTTTAATTTCAAATATTTATTAACTACAACATATTAGAACAGCACAAATACATATTTGCAAACAAGTCAGATAACAGAATGAAACATTTCTCAAAAACACAACAGCTACAATCGTTCCACGATTAAACATAATATCTCATCACATACTCAAAAATTAATAATCATAACAAATCAAACACAACACATCGGAAATAAGACAGTTCAAGGGACTAACAACCCTCGCTTAAACCGGGGGCACTCTCCCCAATAACGTTTTTCTTTATATTTATTTTAGTCCCTGCTGTACGGGCAAGGGAACCTCATTCCGGAATGGCATAATTATAATCATATTAACCGGTGTGTACCAAACAAATCATAAATTCTCACGAGGCATATACTAACCTATATGCTTACCAACATACACACACACAAACAAGTTTAACTAGTTACCTGGTAACTGAATTTATAACTGAATTTATTTCCACAGCACAAATCAAGCATGATAATCCGCCTATTTAACTGCTACCTATAATGCGTATAGTATGATTACTAAACAAAAATGAAAAAACATAAATATAAGAAATTTACTAACTACTCAATTCGACTTCCTAATTTAAAAGTTCTATTCACTACTTTTTATTGTCATTGTTTGTTTCATCATTACTTTTTCATTATTATTTTAATATAATTATTGTTATTATTATTATTTGATAATTTCTAGCATTTGTTATTATTATTACTACTACCACTGCTACATCATTATTTCTAAATCTCTTAATTCATTAAATTATAATTCTAACTATGGATATGATTATCTACTAATTTTCCTAACTTATTTATTAAAAATATTATTAATATTTTTCTTATTTTGTTTCTAAATATCATGTTTATGAATCTTCATTCATCACACATAAACTTTTAAACCTAATTATCCTCATCACTAACTCCAAAATCAAACGTATATCTGTATGTGTATATAGATTTTAAACAACCACACTATATCTTATGTGTATTAATGTTTCTATGATTCCAGTTGTCTGTTAGTTCCATATACACCTATAAATCCAGATTACAATCCAATGTAATTTAAAAGAAAGTTGAGAGATAACTCACCCAAACCAGAAGCGCCACAATAAGTAATGCCCAGGGTGTTTTGACCAATAATGAATGTAGAGAGGAATGGGTGAAACGGAGTGTAAGCAAAGCATGCACAGTAGGAAGCCATCATGAATGAGGAGCATGGTGTGTGGTATGTTTTGTGATAATAATCAAAGTAAATGGAGAATGAACTGTATCTCATAAAGACAGCCTAGTTGTTTTGTTCTAGAGTAAGCTTTCCAAACAGGTTATCATCACAGAATAACAGTCAATCCCCCATGGTGAAGACGACATAGAATCATGGTACATGACAAATGGTCAGGTGCAAGGAGACTCGAATACCACAAGCAAGAACGGAGGACAAGACAGCCTATATGGCGGCACAACATGGCGGAGTACGGTGGCGACGAACTCTTCCACGACCACATCTCAACACAGGCGACGGAATCAACGGCTACGGAAAACTACATCTTCGCCACGGTGGCGGAGTTCACAAAGATGGGAGAAGGAGAACCACGGTGAGCAGTGGCAGGAATTTTTTTCCTTCGCTGGCTTCAACCACAACGACCATAGATGGGGGACTCACAGGACTGGACGACGAGCAAGAACAGAGGAGATGCACTCGATGAGACTTAACATGAGAAGGAGAAGTAGAGGTGTAGAATGTCGATGAGAGATAGAGATGAGTGATGATGAGTGTGTTTGGGAAACTCGGTGGAGAAGCAGCTTTTTTTTCAACTTGACTTTTTCAAACTTTACTTTGGATAAAAGCCAGTTTGTGTGAACTGATTTATATTTGGATCTCTAGTTGCAGTATTGACTTTTTTTAACTTGACTTTTTCAAACTTTATTGAATATTACACAAGTAAAATATTTCAACTTGACTTTTTCTAACGTTATTAAATATTTTATTAATGCAAATATCTAGTTGCAGTACTGGCTTTTTTTTAAATTGACTTTTTCAAACGATATTGAATATTACACAACTAAAATATTTCAACTTGACTTTTTCAAACGTTATTAAATATTTTATTAATGCAAATACAGATAAGCTAGTCACCAACGCCCAATAAGTTATAAATTGGAGCTTCTTTTGATAAGCTGGTTTGGCCCAAAAGTCAAGTGAAAAATAAGTAAGACCTAAACATAGAAAAAAGCTGAAAATAGTTTATCCAATACAAACCAGCTTATTTGGGTCCAAAAGCTCCTCCTAAACACACACGATGAAGGTTATGGGGTGTATGATTGTATGTGCGGCCGACTTTTAAAAGGAGAGAAACAAAGAAGATTGCTTACATAGAAGAAGGGTGGAATTTAGGGTTTATGGCCCAACAAAAACTACAAAATAGGCCCATGAATTTCTATAAAAGAGGAAATAGGTTTTAATAGGAAGAGAGTACTAATAAGGTTTGCCAAAAATCAGCATATATTGTTAAAGAGAGGGGAATATATTTTATTGATCATTTTTTATTGGAAACATAAATTAACAACATTGAAATCATCTTGAATTAGTCATATCATTATAAATTAATAATATTTCAGCATCTAAAATCAACAATATGAATATATCATAAATGCTAAATTATCTAACCTTTTAACTTATTAATATTTTATTTCCTATTTTCCATCATTAAACATAAATTACTTTCAATTTTCTAACTCATTAAATTTACCATTATCATAATTTATTTTAATCCAAATTCTAGGATTTTAAAATCTTCTAGACGAAAGTTCCTAAAATAATGAATTGAATGTTCATAAATATTCCCAATTTAATATCAAACTAATTACTCTCAGTAATTTATAATGAAAATCAAATCTTACAAATTTTTTTTAAAAATATACTATTAAACTTTCTAAATTCATTTGCAAAATTAGATTTCAGGTATTTATTCATTTATTAAAAGTCCAGGATGTTACACTCTCATTGGGAGAGGGGGCAACCTTGCCTATATGAGCAACACCCCTACCCCTCGAGTCTGGATTAGTCAATTGTCAATAGGCGTTGGATTACCGGACATGTTTAACAAAAAAACATGTACTCAGTAGGGGAAAAATACTATATTAATTTTGTAACAACTTATAAATCAAAGCTGAAACCACAACTCATTATCCACCAAGAGCTCCTCCATTTGACCAATCCATGATAATTGCCAATTTCTTCCAAGATCAATAAATTAAACAAGGGGTGATGGCCAGTATGTTATTATTAGCATCATAATCAATTAAGCTTAATCATCAACAATTGGACGTTCATTCTTCAGTGATTATGATCCGACTCTAGATCTAGCTCCAACTTCTTCATGCACTCAAAGATGGAACTTCTTTTTTCTCTTCAATCAAATTACTACACTATTCTACAAATTCTTTAATTAGCTAGGTTCATATTTAAGATTTTAGGACATTAGTAATACTATATTAGCCTATTAACTACTTGGTTTATAGGAATTTAAATAATTTTTTAAATATGACATTATATCATTACAATTAGTTGATGTTATTTGTTATTAATTTTTAATATAAAATTACAATTATACTACCTCTGGTCCTAAATATAGGACCTAATTGACTTTTCTTTGAAGAGATTAAGGTTGCGAAATAGATTATTAAATGATGACATATTTGATATATTTTTAGATTATCCATGAGTTTATAGGTATAATAAACTAGTTTAAGGAAAAAATTCAGGTAAATCAATTTATAATTAACTTATTTTGCTTTTTTAAGGATTTTCTAGAAAAAGTCAATTAGGTCTTATATTTAGGACCGGAGGGAGTATGTTCTATCATAGTGTTTCTATTACATCTTACTCTACAAACCTCTTCATTCAAACGATGACACTTATTGTTCATGTTGGAAAAAGTACGCCCTATAATGGGAAAATTAAATATTCGAGAATTAAATATAGAATTTTATTTAATAAATCAAATTAATGATTTGATTGAATAAAATTCTATTTATTAAATAAAACAAAAAAGTTTTATTGACTAATTCCATTATAAATAGGGATAGAAGTATCCTTAACATTAATGATGGAGAAAAAGGCTCTCATGTGTTGACAACCAGATTGAGAGAATGGGTTCTCTCTCTCTAACATTCCTCTCTCATAAGTTTTTCTTGAGAGGACGATTCGCTGTACGAATCTGATCGGGTTCTATTAACCCGGTTCTGCATGAGTTGAATTCTTTGGGATTCTTAGCTCCATGTTTTATATAACGACTTTTTTTGTTCTTATTGTTACAAGATGGAAATGCGCCAACATGTTTTATAGAGATGGAACTTGCAGGTGGATCTCTCTCCATTGGATTCGCCAACATCACTGGCTACTCTGTCCTCTCTGGCTTAGCAATGGGAATGGAACCCATTTGTGGTCAAGCTCATGGTGCTAAACAAGGCAAACTTCTTGGCCTCACCCTCCAAAGAACCGTCCTTCTCCTTCTCTCAACTTCCATACCTATCTCCTTCATGTGGCTCAACATGAAGACCATCCTCTTATGGTGTGGTCAAGATGAGTCCATTTCCTCAATAGCACAAACTTTCATTTCTTTCTCCATTCCTGACCTCTTCTTTCTCTCCCTTCTCCACCCACTTCGTGTCTTCCTCAGAACACAAAGCATAACTCTGCCTTTGACTTATTGTTCTGCCATCTCTGTTCTCCTCCATGTCCCATTAAGTTTCCTTCTTGTTGTTCACTTCAAGATGGGTGTTTCCGGTGTAGCCATAGCCATGGTTTGGACCAACCTTAACCTCTTCCTCTTCCTTTGTTCCTTCGTCTACTTCTCCAATGTATGTAAAGACTCGTGGGTCCCACTCAGCATTGACTGTCTCAAAGGCTGGTCTTCCCTTCTTGCCCTTGCCATTCCAACCTGTGTTTCTGTTTGCCTCGAATGGTGGTGGTACGAGCTCATGATAATGATGTGTGGCCTTCTGGCTAATCCAAAAGCCACCATTGCATCAATGGGCATTCTCATACAAACAACCTCACTTGTCTATGTTTTCCCATCTTCCTTAAGCCTTGGTGTTTCCACGAGAGTTGGCAATGAACTAGGTGCAAATCGACCAGGAAAAGCCCGCATTTCCATAAGCCTTAGCTCCATGTTTTATAATCCTTAATCATTTGATATCGTGAGTTTTGATTCGACTTTGAACTCATTTTCTGAATTTTGTCTCATTACAATCTAGCTACCTTTTATTTTCCATTAGGTTGAAATATAATGTACTGCTTGTTGCTTTAATTTTGATTCAGTTCAACTCATCAATTCCTATAGTTTTACTTTTTAAAGTTTTTACCCATGCATTTTAAAATATATAATTGGGTGAATTATGTGAGAAATCAGGTATTGAAAATATAACTGGTAAGAACTTGACAACATTATAGGGTTAAGATGCAATTTTCGCTTTCTAAGTAGGCATCTGGTTGCGAGCGATTGGAACTTGTTGCTATCCCACATCCAGTTATAAGAAAAGGGGAAATGCTCAATTAAAATTTCTGGATGCTTACCATTTTCTGCTGTCAAATACACACTATTTATAACTTATTAATTCTAGGGGAAAATTTAATTTGCACCATCTTTATACGGGGAGTACTGCTACTTTGTCAAGCCATCATTCTTATAATAATAATACTCTAATTTAGATCTTCTCATGAATTAAAATCTTAAACTATACAAAGAATTGGTTTTACGACATTAGAGTTCAAGAAATAGAGAAAACAATTACCTGTGTCGATGAGACCATATGTTATATACGAGGGATTCCCCAAGGAGTACTGCATGATGTATTCCCCATGATGATGACCAAGAACAATAAGGTCTAGATTAATAGTGCTTGCATTTTTGTGAAACAAGTATTTCACTCGTTCCTCGGATCGATGCAAGGCATCATGGATTCTTTGGAAATGTGTTTTTGTGCTATCAAATAATGGAGATTTTGTAGAATCACGGTGAATAATATCAATGGTAAATGACTCTTTACTTGCTTTAAGATGTGGGATAAAGGATTTCACGCAAGGTGAACTGAGGAGGAAGATTGTGAAGGAGAGAAGATAAGTTTCAAAAGATAACACCATTTTTAAATAGTACTGGAGATTAGGCGAGCAGTGTGACATCTCTATTGTGAATGATTGGATATATAATAAAATATTTCAAGAATATGGTAATAATAGATATGGTTTATCTACATTTCATCATTAATGTTAAAGAAAGAAGTTTACGATTATGGTGCAAGCCGAATTTCAACATTGAATTTACAACGATTTAGCCTACAATTTTTGTGATGCAGCAAACTGATTTGTGCTAACTACTCACTTCATCGTGGTTTATTATTCTCTTTATAAGATGTCAAAGTTCATATTCATAATGCAATTATTATTTTGATATATTAATTGTTGGATTTAATGGTTTTCGAATAAAGCCAAGAAAATTGGTGCTTTCATTTTGATGAATGTTCTTTTAATTCAAACATGTATATATTTAGATTCTCTAAGGTTTGATTCTTGTTAGGAGACTATGGAAATAAGACAAATAACTTGCAATCTATTTAGCAAGAAAAAAGGAAATAACTTATTGCAAGTTTGCATGTTACAATATCTTAGTTAAACAATTTATTCATTGTTCATGATTAGTTGACTTGCGAATTGCGATGCATCCATATTAATGAAAATTAATAAAAATTTAAGTTCAATTTTTATTTGAAAAATGTTGACAATTTGGATCATTACAACTCTTGGTGTGTGAATATTCAATCAATTTTGGTTTAAATTAATGAACTTTAAAATCGATAGTTTTGATCTTTAACTTTCGATTAAATTTGGTCTAAACATGTAAAATTGATGTTTGTTCACAAAATTGCCACTGCAAGTATACATGTCAAGTTTAAGTAGTAAAGTGGTAAGAAAGAGTATCGTTCTAATAGAAACTAATTTTAAAGCAAATTCGACGATTTCATCATGTTCTACATTAATAATGAGCAAAAAAAAGTGATTTCGCGAAAATATGATGATTAAAAGTAACAAATTGTCAAATGAGATAGTGTACGTAGAATTCAATATAATGGAAAATATCTACGTTTATATCTCTGCTTAATTAACTCTCCTCTAATGTTATCAAATGAATATTAAGTTGATGTTCGAAGTCTTAAGTATATGAAAAACTCTCTCAAGCTTACACAAACCTCAATTAATAATAATAATATGCATAATACCCTAGAATAAATTTCAGTTGAATTATTCGTTCAAATTCAATCAATCATTAATGAATGAATGGATGGATGGATATTATTATGTGAGGATCGGTGAACGGATATCATGAAACTCGTGAGTGATCGCTTACTAAATACAAAAGTCTGATTTTTAAGGTTCATTAGATTGTGGGGTTTTTAGTTTTTGTTTGCTAGGAATTAGGTGGTCCTTGGAGAAGGGGGAGGCGGCGATGGAAGGAGAGAGTATTAAGTAGTGGGGAAAGAGGAAGTGGAGGATTGAAGGAATGAAAAGATGATGAGGTGTCGTGAGGCTTGACATCGATAATGAAGTAGCAATAACCCAATGTAGGGGGATTTGCAGTTTAGTCCCTGGTAAGGGAAATTAATACTGGAAGGTCCCAATACATTCCAAAACATCTCACTGGTCCCTACAGGGGACTATGCTTTCATCTTATGAGGGCAAAATGGTCATTGAAGATAAACAAATAATTGCAGGAAAGGGCTCCTGGGACTTTATAATTATTTTGGAATGTATTGGGACCTTTCAGTATTAATTTCCCTTACCAGGGACTAAACTGCAAATACCCCATAAATGTAGATGTGAGAGCAAACTTAATTCATTTTATAAAATTCAGAAGTAAACTTGATCCTAAAGAAACTTACAAGGCAAATTTAATTTGCCTAAAATATCCTGGTAAAATACTATGATCTTTAACTCGCTAAAGGAATCACAAAGTCTAACCCCGATATGTACTAAAAAACGCTGCAAGTGGCTTAAAAGAAAAGGCCAGCCCCGACGTTCACTTAAGAAAACGTCCGGCATAAGACTTTTTGAAAAATTAATACAGCTTACCCATAAAAAAATGCTTGCATGGGGTAGGCCAAAAATGATAGCAAATATAGGTATTTATTTTCTGTTGTAGCAGTGTCACAATAAAGAATACTCATTCCTTTCTTAAAATAGTGTCATGTCTTACTAGTTTACCAAATGTCCAAATAAAAAAATACGTATGTGCCAATGTCAGCTGGCAAACATGGTTGGAGGAGTGAATGCAATTACTCAAAAATTTGAATTGGTTGTAACACAAAATTCTGATGCAAGATCTTGCAAAATAAAGTTCTAATATAAGAAACAACAAGTATATAGCATGTATCAGTCACTGGTTTTTAACATTTCATGATTAATTTTTGGGCGAATGCCCAAAAATGATACATAACTATTGATCAAGGAACAAAAATAGTATATAATTATTCAAAGTTATTCAAAGTTACACAAATGATACCAAACTATTGGACATGAGATCAAAAATGATATTTTCACTAATATGACAATAAGATTAGACATGAAAAGTCCAGCCCTTATGAATTAGGGAAAATATTTAAAAAGGATAAATTTTTATAAGGACATTTTAGACTTTTCATGTCTAATCTTATTTTAATATTAGTGGAAATATCATTTTTGATTTCATACCTAATAATTGGGTATCATTTGTATACCTTGGAATAGTTATGTACTACTACCTCCGGTCCTAAATATAGGACCTAATTGACTTTTTTTAAGAGATTAAGGTTGCGAAATAGGTTATTAAATGATGACATATTTGATATATTTTTAGATTATTCATTAGTTTATAGGTAATATAAACTAGTTTAAGAGAAAAAATTAGGTAAATCAATTTATAATTGACTTATTTTGCTTTTTAAGGATTTTCCAGAAAAAGTCAATTAGGTCTTATATTTAGGACCGGATGGAGTATTTTTGTTCCTTGTCCAATAGTTATATATCATTTTTTAGCATTCTCCCTTAATTTTAAAATGTGTTTCATACATGGTATAGATTTGATTAACATCTTCAAGGAGCTCACAATCTTACTTTCACTTTCGACAAATTAAACTACAAGTTGTTTACATCAACCATTTTGTGATTTTTTATATCATCAGTGTGATTTTATGAGAACTCCAAGCTCATGCCTCATGGATCAAAGCAGAGAAGTGAATATCCGTATACAGAAGCATCCAAATTTTGGCCTCAAAGATTCATGTTTTGGTTTGACATCTCTTCATCCCTACTTACTAGTTTGCTAATGTCTTTTATGTTATGCCTTTTCATGATTTTCTTTTTCATCAAAAAAAATAGGGGAAGGAAAACAGGTGGAGTTGCATGAGACAGTGAAATTAATGCCTAGGAATGATCATGATGACAATGGAGTTTCATTCATTTTAAGCAAGAGGAAAAGAGATGATCAAAGGGAAGAGGAAAGTGTAGGAAATGAATTTGATGATTGTGGATTTCCTCATAAGCATTCCTCAAGTACTTGGTTTTTTTCATCATCTGTTCATAATCAACAGAGAAGCAAAGGAGTAAAGGGTCTTGTAGTTCCTAAGAAGGCACGTTCATCAAATAATTCAGTTCGAAAAAAGGTATATGTGCACATACTTGTATTTATGGACCAAAACACTTGTAGTCCTTTCATCATCACACAAGTTTTCACTATGATCCCTTAACTTTATTAAGTGTCTTTGTAGTTCTTTAATCCTAATGCTATTGACAAAAAATTACAAATATTGATAACTTCAATATTGAAAAGCTTTGTAGAAATTTAAGGGATAAAACATGTACTTTTGCCTATTTTATTGTCATTTTAACGTTTCTTGGAAAAATGGATTACTTAGTAGTTAGTACTAATAAGCTGTATATTGCACAATTCTATTCTGTTGGGTTGCAGACTTCCAAGTCCACTTCACCAACTACTGAAAAACACACTGAAACTGAGATAGCTGAGTTTTTGTATGGATTAAAGAGTAGCAGCAGAAATCAAAATTCACCTGAAAAGCTCCAAACAAACGGTGTATATGGTAATACCTTTAATTCTTTCCAAAATATTATTTTTTCCCATCAATCAATGAATGTTGGTGGATCATATATGAAGTATTCCTGTTTCTTATATTGAATTTATCAATTGCTTAATGCTCCTAATAATTTTGACTGATGTCAGAAAATAACAAGGTTGATCTGATGACTTCCAAGAGTTCAACTATGGCGGAGTCAGTTGAAATTGAAAAGGATAAACTTGATGATGATGCTAAATCATGTGTCACAAGCAAGGACATCAAGAAAGTCAATTTGGAATCAATTGACCTGATGGTGAGCATGAGGTTTGGTTACTTTTCTTTGTATGTGTAATTGTATTTTCTTTGCTTTTTTCCTTGCTTCTAAGTATCTGATGCTGAGTGCCTTTCAGCAGGCTCCTCCTCCTACAGATTTGGAATTGGCAAGTGAAAGAGTATGGCTCTAAATCATCATTCTTCACAATCTTAATTATATGCTTTATGTACACCATAAATTATCATGCTTCTGATGCAAATATAGGGATATTATAACATGAAAATTGAAGAAGATAAGGAGACGATTATGAAAAATCAGGAGGTAAAAAAGATCGATATAGAGGTGCCAAACAAAGATAAGGACATGTTGACAAACCAAAAAGTGACCAAAACTGGTAAACAACTTAAATATTTTTACTTTGTTGTTTTCAAGTACCAACCTCCAACTTATTCATTATTCATAGTCTCTTATAGCTTGTTTCCTTTCTAGTTTCACCGGCATGGTCAAGAAATTTTCCTCCTCTTGGGTATGATATCATCTAATTCTCTATGAATATTTCATTCTATTCATTCTGATACTGCCTTTCTGATTTTTTCCCTTGCTGATAACAATATCTTTGATCATTATAGAGACCTCCCACCACCATTGCAGCCAATTGTGGAGGCAGATAAAACCACAGAATCATCATCAACAAGTCAGCAAGTATATTCTCATTCCTAGGAGTACTTTTCCTTTAGCTACCATTGGTTAAGCTCTTTTTTTTTACTCTCATGGCCAACATCTTTTATCAAAATCATATATTGAACATTTTTTCTTAATAAAAATATGCAGCCTGTGGATTTTGTACTTTCTCCACCACAACCAAAGCACTGTGTGAGCCATCATTACATCGCTAGAAACATCTTCTTACACCAACAGCTTTTAAGGGTTAATTCTAGCTCTTTATGTGGTACAAAAGCCAAAGATGTTAACATTGTGAGAGTTCCAGAGAGAATGATCGTTGGACTACAATCACAAGAGAAAAAGGAATTTGTTGCATCAAAATTTCCAAGTCTCCACACAAATAAAAGTCCTGATGCTACAAACTCAATAGATTCAATACAAATGGAGCAACAAGGTCCATCTAAAATGGTATGATCATGCCTTCCTTAAGCTTATGTATATATTTGCATTTTAATGATCTTGATTTACTAATTAGAGTTGGTGAATATTATATTGAAAAGTGCTGACACTTTTTTTCTTGCTTTGATATTCTCTTTGGGCTAGCATCTGCCGTCTCCACCAGGCCCTGCTGCACAAAATTCAAGCATCTCAATTGGATTGGCATCATCTCACAAGCAATCGTATGGGGTTAAACTAAAACAGTCTCATGAGCTCATGAGTGAGACATGTGAAGAGAAATCTCCATCTATTATTGATCAAAAGCATGTGTACATTCAAAACTGGACAATTCCAATTCAGCCAAAGAATGAAAATCATAGTGGCAAGAAACAAGAGGCTAATTCAAAAGGTGGTTTTGATATTAAACTTGTGTCTTCTCAATCATTTATATCATTTCAAAGTCAACCAAGTGTTGCTTGGCAAGGTTATTACTCTTCATGGAACACAACACAGCAAGATGATGAAGAGAAAATCAATTCTGGGAAATCTTTATCATCATCAAACAATGGGCCAATAACCACCTTTGCTTTTGATGACTCAACAAAGTATCTTAGCTTTGTGTTATCTCCTAAACATAAAACTTGCAGTGATCATTTTATGGCTTCAAGTTCTCAACATTTACTTCAGCTTCACAAGCAACAAAATGTGCAGCAACAGGAAAAACCTCCCATGGTTACAAAAAATATTCCTTAGTGTAATAGTCCTAACTCTTCATTTCATTCAAGGAGCTCTAGAAGAAGACCATTAGATTCTCAACTTTGTTATTCAGGAGCTAGGGAGAACTTTTCAAGTTCATGTACAAATATATTTTGGGAGAAACTATAAATCAATTCCCACCATTGCAAGTAAAAGGTCAGTTCAATAACTAAAAATCTTCATACTTAACTTTTACAAGATCTATCTGCCTAATTGTGTAGCAACATAGATAAATTTGCATGGATGCAAGGTTTGTTCAACCGTTAGTGCTTTAAAGACAAAAGAAACTCAGGATTCATCAGTAGAAAGATGCCAAAAATGAGATATGCTTGATTTTATTGCTAAGAAGGTTGAAAGCGACAAGATTCAATGTGGAACAAAATCATTTGAAATATCTTGTGACAACAAGGTAGCATCAAGGGGAATAATCCCATTTTTGGGTAGTAGATCAACTAGAAAAATAATGATGATATGGAGGGACATCTTTCCTTACAACTTGTTTTGACTTTGTTGGCTTCTGCCTGAAGATTGTTTTGTATTCATTGGTTTGAAATCAAGATTACATGGCTAATTTAATACTGATATAGATATTCTAAACTTTTCTTTTTGCTGAGCCAAAAACATTATAATAATAACATTCACTTTTATTTAATCGAATAATTCTTTTCAAACCACTCTAATTTATAATGTCACTATGGAGAACTAGCAACCGTTGAGAATGACCACTACAAGTACTTAAGTTGTTGTTTTTATATTCTCTTATAAGATAATGACCCCCAAGTAACCACCGTAGAGCACTGGACATTCTAAATTAACAACAAGCTCCAATTTGCCCTTAAAGTAATCAAAGTGGTCAAATTTTACCCTCACCTGACAGTCAATCGTTTGACTGTTAAAAAACTTCGCAAAATTGCATATTAACCCCATATATTTTTCTTATTTATATTTTTGTCTCTATACTTTTTTCAATTTTCGTTTTAGTCCCTGTAGTATAAAAAAAGATGTTTTAGTCCCTCAAGTTTGATTCTGTTAGCATAGTTAGTCCCTATAGTTTAATAAGGACTTGAATATGGGTTAACGATGTTAAATATGCTGACATGTCGTCAACGATGTTAATTACGATGACATGGCTAGATGACTAAGAGATTGAAATGAGCAAATAAAATGATTTTGAATTTTTAAAAAGTTAAAATATTTTAAAATATTGATGTGGGGTGGGGTGAGAGTTTCTTTAATTTTTCAATTTTTTAACTATTTTAAAATCCAAAATTCATAATTCATTTGACCACATCAATTCCGTAGTTATCTAGTCATGTCATCATAATTAACAACGTTAGTGACATGTCAGCATATTTAACAACTTTAAACCATATTCAAGTTCTTATTAAACTATAGGGACTAGCTGTGTCAATGGAATCAAACTTGAGAGATCAAAACATCTCTTTTTAGATTACAGGGACTAAAACAAAAATTGAAAAAAGTATAGGGACAAAATATAAATAAGAAATAAATATGGGGTCAATATGCAATTTTGCGAAGTTTTTAACGTTCAAACATCAGGCCGTCAGGTGAGGTGAGGGTAAAATTTGACCACTTTAGTTACTTGAAAGACAAATTAGAGCCTGTTATTAATTTAGGATGCTCATTACTGGTTACTTGAAGGGCAAATTAGGGTCATTACTCTCTCTTATATATTATGCGGAATCATCAAACAATTCAATCACATCGTCCATTACATTAAACATATGGCGAGCTAGACTCAGAATTGTTGAAGGTACCAAGCTTCAAAATGGTGAGGCAACATGTAAATCATGTTGCAGGTTCATTGGCATAGTGGCAACTTGGGACATCAACTAATGTTGTTTCATGGATATTCATCTCGTAGCTAGCTAGCTCTTGTTTTAAATTCGTATGGCCCTTTTTTATTCACAAGATTCTAATTACTAGTTCTAAAAACTGGTACTAGCAGTCTAACCTCTACTTTTTACAAAGTAACTGATTCGAACCTACGACCTCATACTCACACGGCAAGTGAGCTTACCATTGAGCTAAGCTGACCCTTCAAATTCATGAAATAAAATTTAAAAAATTTGTTTTCATTCAGAAAAAAATAATATTATAGTAGAAGAAAAAAGAATATTTATAATGAAAATAAATGTGTTTGGACATTTCAATTTACAAAATAAGGAAATAAGCCAAGAATATCATATTTTCATGAATGACGATCTTCTTAATAATTCACGCGATTCTTTTATCCATTGTCGTTTCAGATATGGCTCTTAAAAATAATGATTTGAACATATTTTTCTTATTTTTATTTTTAGAACTTATTGTCAACAGTTACTGTACAAAATTATTCTAAATATAGAAAACAACAGATAATACTCTGAAATCTGAATAGTGAATAGAATTGAATATATCCTATATTTTCTCACCATCAATTTCTAGGCAAAATCCTCCCATCATTTTTCACACCCATGTTTCGGCCACATTTTTTCCACATTCAAGGACCGTTATTGGGTGAAAACACGGTTAGTAAGATTTATATTTCCTTCTCAATTCTCATCCAATTCCCTCTTATATTCCATTTCCACCCTTTGATTGAACTTTGAGGCCAATAATTTTAACAGGTTAAGTCTATAGGGAATTGATTGAAAACATTTAAATTATAGGGACCTAGTTAAGAGTTGATCATTCTATTAGGACGCTAAAAAATTAATTTTTGCCCGTGAATAATTGAATTCTTACGTATCACATGCCATGAAGTACAAAAGATTCACATGACCATAAAACAGATAATGTAGGAAGAAACTGAATGGTCCAAAATCAAGTAAGAAACAAGAAGTTACGAGAAACTGACATAGATCATTGCTGCCACCAAACATTCAAAGTAACTATAAAGGATGTTAATCTAATTTAACTAAGGTTACAAGTTTAAATTGGAACACAAAGAAAAGGCTACAAGTTTAAATTGCTGCCATGATGTTGCATTACAGTTAGGCTTTCTCGTGATTATAGAGAATCCAATGGAGCAGCTGGCGTGCTTGCAAAAGTGGGTTTAGATGCAAGGCAAGGTTTTCATATATAATGGACACCCCTCCTATGCAGCTATTAGAGGTTATTAATAAGGGTTGTACTTAGCGTAATAAACCCATATGATTGCGCTAAGGTCTCTAGCTTTCTTTTAAAAAAAAGGTGAATACCCAACTTTGATACATAACTATTGGCTAAAAAACAAAAATAATACATAACAATTGAAAAAAGTCACAAATGATCCTCAACTCTAGGGCATGAGATAAAAATGATATTTCACTAATATGACAATAAGATTACGCATGAAAAGTCCAAAATGACCTTATAAAAAATAAAACTTAACACATCTTCCCCACCGCCCTTACAACTTCAAACTCCGATTATGTGTGGCTAAGGCCTAAAGAGGGGGGATTCGAAGAGGAGCTGATGATGTGTGATGGTGACCACCCTTGTATGCAGACAACTCTTTATAAGGGCATTTTGGCTATGCACAACTGTCGTTGTGTTTAGTTTTATTTTTTTATAAGAGCATTTTGGACTTTTCATAGATGATCTTATTATCATATTAGTGAAATATCATTTTTGATTTCATGCCCAAGAATTAAGGATCATTTATGACCTTTTCAATAGTTATGCACTAATTTTGTTTCTTAGTCAATAATTCTATATCAAAATTGAGTCTTCACCCTAAAAAAAGTCTCACATTCCGAATACCAAATTCAGGTAAGTTTGGGCTTATTGAATTTCCATAACATAATTGGAAAAGGGGATGCTTAATAAAAAAAATTGAGAGTCCTTACACTGCACCAGACAAGGGAATCTAACTTCCCAACGGTGACCACACATTTGGGGTCCCCACTGGAAAGTAAAAATGTTCAAAAAGCCAATGTTTGATTGAGATAAAGCCATTTTGGAAATTTGCTCGCTTTTTCTGTATTCTTCTCAAAACCAGACTCTTCGGTGACCCCACTGAGGCACTACTCCCTCTTTTCCCTCAAATTGCATTGACCCCACTCTGTTTTGCGTAAATTGCGTTATTCGTTTTCTTATTTTCTTGCTCTTTATTTCTCAGCATGCACAAGAGTCCAACAATATTCTTGGATATGACTATCTGCTTTTATAGGATATGCTAGTTGGTTAATATATTATCTAAAGATTTAGTTGCAAATAAAGTTTAATGGTATTGACTATTGAGTAATCCATATTTTCAACCTTTTCATAATATACTCCCTCCAGTCGTCCTTAATGTAAGAGCCCAAAATTTGAATGGTTTTGGTCCCTAATGTAAGAGCTCACCACATATTCTCTCCTCATTTAATGCATTTTTTCCTACTTTACCCCTAACTATCTTTCATACTCCCTTTGATCCCTAATGTAAGAGCCCAAAATTTGAATGGTTTTGGTCCCTAATGTAAGAGCTCACCCCATATTCTCTCCTCATTTAATGTATTTTTTCCTACTTTACCCCTAACTCTCTTTCATATTTATTAATGCTTATGTATTTCTCTCTCTTAAAAGTACCATAATAAATATGGGCAATTTTGGAAAAGAAGCATTAACTCCAGACACTCAACTAACATTCACATGTTTTCTTAAGAAGCGTTTTTTTGACGGCTAGCTCTTACATTAGGGACCGGAGGGAGTATTTATTAATGCTTATGTATTTCTCTCTCTTAAAAATACCATAACAAATATGGGCAATTTTGGAAAAGAAGCATTAACTTCAGACACCCAACTAACATTCACATGTTTTCTTAAGAAGCGTTTTTTTTACGGTTAACTCTTACATTAGGGACCGGAGGGAGTATTAAGCAAACTAGTTTCCCATACAAATGACTAGAACAAGTATTGAACTATTGAAGAACCAATGTGCACTTTTTATAAACCAACAGACTACTTTTTTTTGTTTAAAAAAATCTCTTCATTTTAAGTGTCTTGCAGAAGACCAATTAATCCCACATTCCAAGTATAGGCTCAGCAATCAATGACAAATAAAACCAGTAGAAAAACTCACTCGTCCCAAGTCTTGAACTAGTCTCTTTTCCCAGTTATGAGATTCTACATCGATTAGTTAGCTATATCTCGGAAGTCTCAAAGATCTTCACGTCTCCATAACATCATCTCTTGGGTCATGGGAGCTTATCAATGTTTAACTACATAACAAAAAATAATGCTTTTGAATGAATTATGAATTACTACGTCTGGTCTTAAATATAGGACTTAATTGACTTTTTTTTTAGAGATTAAGGTTGCGAAATAAGTTATTAAATGATGACATATTTAATATATTTTTAGATTATCCATTAGTTTATAGGTACAATAAACTAGTTTAAGGGGAAAAATTAAGTAAATCAATTTATAATTAACTTATTTTGTTTTTTTAAGGATTTTCTAGAAAAAGTCAATTAGTTCTTATATTAAGGATAAGAGGGAGTATTAATTATGAATTAGTTTTGTTGTGAACCCTGAGCAGAAACGTTGCTACCGTTTCATTCATAATGTTTTGGAATGCAAATATTACTCTTTTGATTTACTATATCAGCACGCTGCTGATTTTCCACTTGCTGAATTAAAACAATTAACAAAAACTAAGACAATGAACAATTGCTAGAAAATATATTAAAACGTGCATTTACTTCCATCTAAAACACTTGAGATTTGCCTGCTTTTAAAATAAGCAGCGGCAGAAAGCAGGGCAAGCTACACACTAAGAGGAGCAGCCCTTACAAAAACTTAAATAACAAAAAAAAGAACACTGAAAACATACACATTTGCCAAATATTACACAAGTGAATTCATCACAATATATTTTTCATAAAGCAAATGGTGGATCAACCCGTCTTCACTTGTACTCCAGAATCATGTTGTTCTCAGGGGCCAGTCCAATACAAGCCCTCATGATGTTTTCCAGCATAGCACGCTGCTTTGACAATGCATTCACCACTGGTGTGCCCGGTGGGACCTGAAATATTCATACCCACAAACCATTTATTAACACCATTAACTTTAACCTTGATATCTCTTCCATGATCCAATTAAATTAATCTATATTTAGACTCACCAGAGGAGCCTTAGTGAGGTAACTGAGAATGGCTGCAACTGGATGGAAGGAATGGAACTTGCCCTGTTAAAAAAACAATAAACATGAGTTATGTACACAATATGGAGTAAATGCTTAATGAACAGCAAAGGATGCAATTAAAGCAGGAAGACAAACCTCTCCTTCAGCTTTGAACTGGATTCTAGAGCTCAGCTCAGCAAGGAGGACCAAATCCAAGATGATAGGAGCAGCCAATAAGGAATCCTCGCATGTGTTATGCATAACAATTGTGTTCTTACCACCCATGAAAATCTCAGAAGTGTACTCATCCATAGCCCTCTTGCTGTCTCCCACATAAGGCACATACTACAAAAGACAAACAAAAAGAGGATAAGGTGTGAGAGCAGACAAATAGACAGAGATAGGGAAAAATAGCAAGGCAAAAGTTAAAAACAATTACCTTGATAACAACAACATGGTCAGGATGCTCGCCAGGTTCATAGAGGATGGCGTTGCTGTTGACCATATCATCAACAACATTGCTTTTTGAGATTTCCTTAGAACGGAAGGTTTGTGGAGCAGAGAGGTTCATACCATCATTATTTCCCAGATGGTTGTAACTCACTATAGAGGTTGGCTGTCAAAAATCACCAATTTTACACTTCTCATTTTTCAGATAAAACTTGCAACCTTTTTTCTTTGACTTCCAATAAATTACTAAATTGAGTCATTAAATGGTATTGACTTGCCTTGATACCAGCCCCAACAAGGAAATCAACCAACACAGATTTCATTTTGGTTTGACCACTCTTAAAGTCATCCCCACCAATCAAACTGTTTCTCTGGATGGCCAAGTCAATCAGGCCTGATTAAAACATCAGTCAATTCATCAAATCTTGGTTCATATTTTACACCCCAACTGGTAAATACAATTCAAAAAACCATAAGTAATGTACCAGGGACAAAAGTATTCTGAGGGCTTCCATTGATAAAAGGAATATTTTCCATAATACAGGCAATAGCATACAAGGTGGAAGGAGAAATCTCAGATTCATTCCTTTCCACAGAAGCCAAAAGGTTTTCCGATGTATCATTCAGCCCCACAACCACATTACTATACCTCTCTGTGTTAGCAGTCCAAAGCACAACCACCCTGTCCACCTTATTGGCTTCCTTAAACTCCCTTCACAAAATGATCAATTCAGTAACTTTCTAAACTGAAAAAAATACTAATAATAAACATAACACTTATAAGATCAGCATAGCAGTTAGTACTTGATGTCCTTAATGATCTGTTGGACTTGCTCTTTCTTGGTGCCCTTAATCACATTATTGGCCCTATCACCTTGGTTGGCAGCAATAAAATCAGGGTCATAGATTCCAGGAAGTGGAACCATGGACTCCATGTATGGCCTAAGCTGCTTTTGCAGATCAATTTCAAACACCCTAGCTCTTGCCATGGCATCAGCCAGATTCATGTCACTAATATCCCATCCTCCAAACACTATCTCATCTGGGTTCACCTGCACATAAAAAACACCTCAAAATTTGCACAATATCTGCTATAAATTTCATCACAATCATGCAAAAATTTCTTTCACATAACAACATACCATAGGAAGGAGACTTTTAAAAGGGGCATAAATTTCCTCCCCATTGAAGGACCCCACTCTAATAGCAGAAGCTTGAGTCAAAGAGCCAAAGTAATTAGCTTGTTGAATTTTATCCTTTGTAGGCCATGAAATACCCCTAATTACAAAAAAAGGACCCAAAAAAATAAACAAAATTAACTATTAACCCATGAAACTAAACTCAACAAGACTAGAGATTTAGCATATGAGCTTACTCTCTATTAGCAATAACACCACCAGTGAGGGTAGAACCGTTATTTCCACCCCACCCAATAAGCATCACCCTAAAAAAATAAAACCAACAAATCAACATAATAAATGACACAAAATAAAACGAATTAAATCAGAATCAAAGAAAAAGCAAAAATTACGAAAACGAACCCTAATTTAGGGACATTAGTATTGGTGACAAATTCATATTTGACAGTTTTGGGCTTAACGATCCACTGATAGGTGCCATTACGATTCTCGTGGACAAGCTCAGTGGTTTCGTAATTGTACACAGAGTGGATCTCAGAGTCTGTGTACTTCACATTTGGGCTCTCAACTTTGAAACTCTCAATGAACATTTTCGGAGAAACTAAGGAAAGGAGGAGGAGGAGAAGGAGAATTTGGAGTTTGATTCTCTCTTCTGCTTCTTCTCTTTTGGTTTGAGAATTGGGTGTGCTCTTTGTTCGTTGCTTGTGGGCTGTATATATAGAGGAATCGTGAGATGCTCGTGGACACGTGGCAGATGTTGGTTGAAGTTTGGACTTCTCACTCTCTTTTTCTTTTTTTGTGATGAAATTGATGTGAGTGAGATGAAAAAGGATGTTCTCGAGGATTTGATTCCATTTAATGTGAGACTTCTTTTTTCTAGGTTTAGAAAAAAAAAAAAAAACTAACCCAGAGTCATGTTTTCATCCTCAAGATTGAAAAAATATATTTTGAATCTAACTTTGAATTCCTGAGAAAAAAATCTAATTTTGAATAAAGTTTTTTTTAAAATCCCTTAGCTTTAAAAAGTGTGTTTTTAGTCTGTAACTTTAGACAAAGTTATGTTTAAGTACTTTGATTTTGAAAAGTGTATTTTTAGTTCATTAATTTTGCATGGAGTTATGTTTTAATTCATTAACTTTGAAAAATGTGTTTTTAGTCTATTAATTTTAGACAAAGTTACTCCCTCCGGTCCCTAATGTAAGAGCCCAAAATTTGAATGATTTTGGTCCCTAATGTAAGAGCTCACCCCATATTCTCTTCTCATTTAATGCATTTTTTCCTACTTTACCCCTAACTCTCTTTCATATTTATTAATGCTTATGTATTTCTCTCTCTTAAAAGTACCATAATAAATATGGGCAATTTTGGAAAAGAAGTATTAACTCCAGAGTCCAGACACCCAACTAACATTTAGGGACCGGAGGGAGTATTTTTTAGTCCATTAACTTTGAAAAGTGTGTTTTTAGTCTCTTAGTTTTTGACAAAGTTATGTTTTAGTTCTTTAACTTTGAAAAGTGTGTTTTTAATTTCTTATGTTTGTACAAAACCATGTTCTAATTCCTTAACTTTAACAAATGTGTTTTTAGTCCTTTTAAATTAATACCATTAACTTTTTTTTTGAACAGGAAGCATAAATTTTGTTAGAATCTTAAGTTTTGATGAAGACTAAAATGTGAAAGAATAGACCAAGTACTTAGAAAGCAATAGGTTAACATAGGATCCCAAGTAAGAGTGCAACCGGATGTGGATTTACTTCCGGATAGACTAGGACTTGCGCACGCGGATGAATGGTTCATCCCCCAGCGGCAGCGAATAACTCACTAGGGAAATAACTTAGTCCATGAGCATTATTAGGTACACAACACCTTAGGACTAAGGTATGATTCAACCGGAAGTGAAGTTGCTTCCTGATAGATTTTGACTGGCGCAGACTCATAAAATAGAATAACCCCAAGCGTCAGTGAAAATGCAACGTCAAGTGAAATCGCTTCCTGTTAGACTTTGACTGGCGCAGACTGATAGAATAGATATAACCCTAAGCGTCAGTGAGTTCACCACGTCAAGTAAAAGTGCTTCCGATAGCTTAGTGACTAACGCTGACTGTTGGAATGAAATACACTGAGCGAGAGTGAGTAATGGTGAACAAAATCCTTCATCCAGTAGTTCTCACTTCCGGATGTAGAAGTGCTTCCGGATACATCCTAGACTAAATGACTTCCCACAGCATGTATAGTTCTTACTATATTTGATTATATATATTGCTATGTTGGACTAACCAGTATGTGCAGAACTTAGTCACACTTCCGGATGCAAATGAGCTTCCGGATGCAAAGACTCTTGACATTGGATTTCAGAGATTAACACTTGCAGAGCAAGATTGCCACTTCCGGATGAACGATGATCATCCGTCAGCAAGAGTACAAGAGTAAACGTCACATACTCAGAAGTCAGAATGCTTTTGTCAGAGCAGAGGTGTCAGGACTACTTTTCAGAGATAAAGCAAGTCAACCCTGCTAAGCATTAATGAAGATGTACTTCTCAACGGTAACATGGGATTAACGGCTATATTCTAACAGACATATTCAACCTGCCGCCCAAGCCTTTGAAGTCGAAGTATAAAAGGAACATCTACATTCAGAAGAGGAGAGAGAAGAATAGAGCCTATTGTCTAAAACATTGTATTCTACATTCCTCTCATCTTCTACTCTCAGATCTAGATTTGTAACATTATTAGAGAGTGAGTCAGTTGTACTTAAGTGAGTAACATCATCTACTCTTAGAGAGAGTCATTTGTACTTAAGTGTTTATCACAATCAGTTCATAGAGTGAACATAATTGTTATCTTACAATTGTAAGGGGGAGCATTTAGAAGTTTTCTAAATCTCCATAGGTTGCAAGTTAGCCCGCAAAACTTGTGGTTGTAAGGTTGCAGGTGATCCCGTTGTAAAACCTGTGGTTGTAAAGGTTTGCAGGTGAGCCCGTTGTAAAACCTGTGGGTTGTTAGGTGAACCCGTGTTCGTAAAACCTAAAGTGTAAAGGCTTTCTTGTGCCTGGTTCAAACAAGAAATTTAGTGGATTGAAAATCTCAGGTGGAGCCTGGGGACTGGATGTAGGTCTGGGAGTGACCGAACCAGGATAAACTCACTTGTGCATATTTTGCTTATTTAAATCTCACACCAAGCACCACACCACTACATACTCACTTGTGCTTGGGATGATTCATCGTCACTCTCATCAAGCACAAGGAGTAAAGTTTTAAAAAAGGGAAAATTATAAGTTTTTATCCTGTCACCCAATTCACCCCCCCTCTTGGGTGACAGCCACGCATTTCAAATTTTTATTAAACTAGAGAATCAAAATACAAAATAGGTCTGCAAAAAAGAAAACTAAAATGATAATACATAGAAAACCTAAAAAGATAAACATGAATAGGAGTGAGCCGTCGCCGTCGCAAAAACCCTACCATCTTCTTCATCTTTCCTTCATGAGAATTTGTGGGTAGAAGAGAACCGTCTCCGGTAGAAACGTTATTGAGTAGTGGTTGTTCAAAGAACCATCCCAAAGGATCCACACCTCTTATCGGCAATAAACCAATCAATTTGGTTTTCAAGGAAGCTTCATGAGTAGATCTTACATAAGATGAAGATTGGGTAGAAGAAATTCCTCTTGTCGTCGAAACTCCTAGACCAATTTATTTGAAAATGAAAGAAACATAAAAACATACCAATGAAAGTGACGGACGTCTCCTTCCCCGACATGAACCGGGGAAGGAGACGCCGATGAAAAAACTCGTACAAAGATGAGAGAAGAGATCCCACCACCACCCAAAAAGTTTGAGAGGAGGGGGAGAGAGGATAGAGCCAACTCAAGAGAGCCGGCCCTAGAAAAATTAATACCATTAACTTCTCTAATGAAAATGTTAACGTTATAAATTTATTTTGTTGGCACAGAAACATTAAAATATTGACTTATTATTATTAAATTGAAAAAATATTACAGATACGAAAATAAATAAAACTATAATGATTACTGATTAGCATTTTTATTTTTCCTAGTAAGTATTTTTCATTAGATAAGTTATCGATGTTAACTTAAAAGACTAAAAACACACTTTTTAAAGAAAGTGACTGAAACATGACTTAATACAAAGTTAAGGATCGAAACTTTGACCTAATTTGAAAGACTAAAAACACAATTAATTAAGGGACTAAAACATGATTTTGTGTAATATTAAAAAACAAAAATATCTTTCTAAATTTAAGAGATTGAAACATGACTTTATCTCAAATTAAAGGAGAAAAACATACTTAAGCAAAAATAAGTTTAGTTAAAAATGGTTTAGAAAAAAAAGATCCTTTTGATCTTTTTTTTCCGAAAAATGAAACTTTCCCAAAACAGATAAGTGATCATGCAGGGAGAAGCGAGAAGGGCTGCGAAACTTCTGTACGTCGAATCATAATTTGGGCCCACTTGCTATATGCTCCTATATTCCACTCATGCCCTTCATATAACGCTCCTACCTACGTATTCAACTCCATACATGCATGATGGATGACCACACTCCACCACTATGTCTAAGTTTGTACTCCCACCGGTCTTAAATATAAGACCTAATTGACTTTTTTAGAAAATCCTATAAAAAAACAAAATAAGTTAATTATAAATCGATTTGCCTAATTTTTTCCCTTAGACTAGTTTATTTTACCTATAAATTAATGTATAATCTAAAAATATATCAAATATGTCATGATTTAATAGCCTATTTCGCAACCTTAACCTCTCCAAAAAAAGTCAATTAGGTCTTATATTTAGGACCTGAGGTAGTATTAAAATGATTTCAATTTTACCCATATTCATTTGTTAATTTGTTAGTTTATTTAACTATATACGAATGAGTGTTTGATTCTTGGAACGTATTATTTACTTGTGGTTACATTCTAGTCGCGATAATTGAAAAACTTTTTCACAATTAAATGAAGTTAAGTGAATCCTATATGTGGGAAAAGGAAAAGTAACTTCTTATCATTCTCCAGAGAACATAGAAAAAAGTACAAATGAATCATGAGTTAAGAGTCATGTCTTTATATTACGAGTAGACCTAAATATAAGATCCCTTTATAATTTTTTTCAACTTTTACTCAAATTATCTCTATCAGCAATACTCATTGATAACAAACAAGTAATAGAAGTAAGATGTGGATAAAGGTGCATTAGTAATTTAATGTGATTTTATCTAACATAACTAACTTACTTCATATAATCAAATTAACTGAATATGTCTTATACTCCCTCCGGTCCTAAATATAAGACCTAGTTGACTTTTTTTGGAGAAGTAAGCAAAATAGGTTTGTTAACTATGACATATTTGATATTTTTTTAGATTACTTATTAGTTTATAAGTTAAATAAACTAGTTTAAGAGAAAAAAATTAGGTGAATCAATTTACAAGTGACTTATTTTACTATCTTAGAATTCTCCAAAAAAAAGTCAATTAGGTCTTATATTTAAGACCGGGGGTAGTATTTAGGATCAGAAAGAATAGTAAAGAATAAAAAAGAGTGTGTAGAAATAAATATATGTACTTCAAATATTTTGGAAAAATAATGCGATTTTAACCAACTTAACCAATGTTTATAATTTAATCAAATTAACTAAATATATTTTATATCTGTAATCAGAGTGACTATCTTTTTTGTGTAAAAAAATATGTTTATTTTTCCAACAAACATTGTTTCATTGAGATCAAAGGGAAACAACTTTCAATGTAGAGCTACTTTGATTGCATTGCACACATGTAATGGTAATCCATTTTACATTTTTATAGATATTACCTGTTGGATTTATTTATGGGCAATGACCCTATTTTGTCAGTAACCACTCTGGACCACTGAGCACACTAAACTAACACTGGTTACAATTTTATCCTTGAAATAACCAAAGTCGTCCAATTTTACCCTCTAGCTAATGTAATGTTGACATGTGTCGTCCACATGCCAACATTACATTCCACGTGTTAACATTACATTCACCAGAGGGTAAAATTGGACCACTTTGGTTACTTCAAGAGTGAAATTGTACCCATTATTAGTTTAGGATGCTCAGTAATTTAGGGTGGTTACTTGAAGGGCAAAATTAAGTCATTGCCCTTTATTTATGGAAAAGTAGATTACAATGCTAAAATAGACTTCACATATTTTGACGTCGGGGACGCCTATAAATCTTCATTGAAGGTCATTGCATGTTTCGTACTTATCCTCAATATACAAAAGGGGTGACCCCTACGACCTGAAATGATCTGTAGCGACCATTAACTGCTTTGATGATTAAATTATTTTTATGTCGCTCTGTTGGTAAATGTTTGTTGTAAAAAGTATCGTTTTACATTGTATTTTGAATTTTATAAAAAAAAGTAATAGTAAAAGATCCATGCTCTGGCAGAAAAGAAAAGATCCTTGCATTGCATAATCATATTAACTAAATAATAGAAGCAACGAAAACTTATATTCTATCACATATCACATATGGACCAATAGCTATATATATGATCATTATTAGTAGATTTCAAGAAGTAACATGTGTGTGTGTGTGTGTGTGTATTAACAGTTTAAAGTTGAATCATAGTCTTAGACGTATATAAACTGAATGTTGAATTGTTTGTATACAAGATGATAATTTGATACTCCTATGTTGTATTAATTGTTGATTTTAATTTTTGTGCTATATATTTTACTCTAAATATGTTTAATGCAGAGTGTCTCGAGAAATATATAGCATTATTTTTGTTTTCATTAAATAATATACGTATATATTCACGGCACATTTTAAAACGAATCTTTATTCTGGAAAAAGATTAAAAGATCTCTTTATGTTTTGCTTTTTTCCTAAAAAGAGCGCTTATTGATTTTGAGTTGTATGAAATACATTTATTATATTGTTCTTAATGGAGAGTGATATATTTAAAATGGAAACTCCTGAAAATTATATGTATAGAGTTGAATGCTCATATATATTCACATAAACCAATAGAGTGTAAAAGATTACCAGATCAGATAGGTGAACCAATGAGGTTTTTGCTAATACAATAAGTTTAAGTTACTCCATATAGATAACTTTTTTATTTTTTTATTGTGAAAATTTGTGTTGTTTATTTTTAGAGATACACATTCCCAAAGTGTGGATTCAATCGATCGCCCATTACTAATGAAATAAAATCACACATTTATGTACTTTTTTGGCCAATAAATCACACATTTATGTACGTCAATCGCAATCAACTATAGTTGCATAGATTAAATAGATGCAAAAACCTTTGATTAAATCAAATTGTACGTGATAGTTGGGAAAAAAATAATGCGCTAACGAGGGATCCAATCTGGAAAATAATTGACATGAAAAAGTAAAACTTACAAAGTGTACTCCACGAGACCACGAGGCAACAAAGATGCACAGATCTATATGTACAATATTTCGCTCTGTTAAATTTTTGTCCAAACGAGTTAAAATATAATTAAAAACGAGTAACGAGTTAAGAATAAATTGATTTTTAAATTCACATGTTCACTTGACCAGGCTATATATATATATATATATATATATATATATATATATATATATATATATATATATATATATATATATAGCACTGCCAGGTTATATATTAACCTTTTGCCTTTTGGACGATTATAAATTTTTGTTAGTAGGGTTAAAGATTAATTTGGCCACTGAACTATTTCCAAAGTATCAATTTGGCCTACAAACAATAAACGGTCTCATTTTGGCCACAGAACAATAAAAATGACTCATTTTGGCCACTGGGCAAATGGAAAATACTAAAATACCCTTTGGACTTAATTAATACAATTTTAGAAAATGTGGGTTCCACTTGTAAAAATAAAAAATTACCCCACCCCACCCCACCCCTTCCTCTCTCCTCCATAGCAACGTACATCACCTTTCTCACCATGAACCACCACCAGAGTGGGACCCACATTTTCTAAAATTGTATTAATTAGGTCCAAAGGGTATTTTAGTATTTTCCATTTGTCCAGTGGCCAAAATGAGTCATTTTAATTGTTCAGTGGCCAAAATGAGACTGTGTATTGTTTGTAGGTCAAATTGATACTTTAAAAATACTTCAGTGGCCAAATTGAACTTTAACCCTTGTTAGTAATGTTCAGTTTTTTAAAATTAATTTTTTAATGCTTAAAATATTTCAGTCTATTTTAAATTTAAAATAAAATCAATACAAACTAAAAAATCATCACCCATAAAATACAAGTAGTACAACAATATCTCTCTCTCTTTAGCAAAACACATGTATGAATCTGGGGTGTGTGGTTGAGTGGCAAGGACTCATTCACCCTTAACCAATCGTTTGGGGTTCGATCCCTGGCGTTGGGTATGGAGAAGCATTAAATTTCTCAGGCCAGCTGCCACACCCTTTGATGTGACTACAAATCAGCGGGGGATTAGTCTCTCACTTGTCGAGTGAGGGGATACCTTAATCATGTATCAAAACACATGTATGATATTTATCTCACACCACATATTTGCATTGGAAAATTACATACATTGATATTGCAATGATGTATGTGTAAGGAAAAACACAAGCCGTTTCATATTCAAATTCAACATTTTTATATATTTTTATTTTAATAACTATTTCATATTCAAATTCAACATTTTTATATATTTTTATTTTACTAACTATTTTTTTTTATAAATCATTGTCCAGTAATCTGGCGCCCTTTAACAACCAATTAATCCGGATTTGAGTGGTAGAAGTGTTGCCAACATAAACAAAGTTGTCGTCTCTCCCAATAAAAGTGTTTCCCGAGATTCAAACAAGTATTTTTATCCTTGCGTTAAGGGGTTGATCTCACTTATCAGTTCAACCAACTTCCAATTTAAATGTTTTTTATGCAAATAACATAATGAGAGTATTATTATATTTTGGCTAAAGTATACTTTTGGTCCCTTATATTGCATCAAGTTTCAATTTAATCCTTTATGTTTGGAAAATACACTTTTAGTCCTTTTTTGTTAACATCGTTAGTTTAACTTAACGGAAAATGCTAACTTAACAATTATAAATGATTATTTTCTAATGAAATTGGACCACAAATGATAAATTTTGAAAATATAAGAATATTTATACTCAAATATTTTAATCTAAACATTTTTTCAGTATTTAATAATCATTTAAAATTGTTAAGTTAGCATTTTCCGTTAACTTAAACTAATGGTGTTAACAAAAAAGGACTAAAAATGTACTTTTCAATTATAAAGGATTAAATTGAAACTTGATACAAATATAAAGGACAAAAAATATAATTTAGCCTTACATTTTTTATACATGCGAGTAAGTTATTAACTTACGAGGTCTTTATGTCGACATTTTCACATTATTGTTACCAATATACTCTTTTACGTCATGATGCAAAAATGCTTATTTCTTTTCACCGAAGCATATTTTTATTTAATTGTATTCAATTTTAATGCTAGTTATCTATTAACATGACATAATTTTGCAAAAACATTGGAATCATCAACTTCCTTTTTTATGCAATCAATTCTTGAGGGTGCATTAATTAACAAGTGCCATCTTATAAAATATAGACAAAAATTAAAAATATATATATATATATATATATACACACACACACACATACATATTTAAAACTAGATCAATGACATGGATTGTCTCACCGGTCTCCTCCCCTTAGTGACTGTGAGAGTATGAGAATCCTAATTAATTTGCCCCATTAAGATTAATATGGGAGTTCACAATGTGACAAATCATCGTGCTATTAAAAATAAAATAAGTAAATTGCAGTAATAAATTAATGAACAATTTGAATCATTTTTAAAGATTTGTCTCCATGAAAAGTTTCAATCATGGAGATCTTCTCATAAGGATATGTAAGAGGTACAATTTGATCTCAAACTATTATATTTTAAAAAAACTCTACCACAAATATCTTAGGCTTGCCATCATTTATATTTATAATTAAGTATAATAACTTACTAAGAGAAAGAAATATGATAATAATGTGATAAATGAATACAAAAGAAAATGCCAATATATAGAATAATAATAACTAAATTGAGAAAAAAACTTATTAATTTGATCTCAAAATATTAAATATTAAAATATATATTAAAAAAGCTCTACCCCAAATATCTTAGGCTTGCCTTCATCTATAATTAAGTTTAGTAACTTACTAAGAGAAAGAAATATGATAATAATGTGATAAATGAATACAAAAGAAAATGTCAATAGATAGAATATTAATAACTTAATTGAGAAAAAAGAAACTCATTAAATGCCTTGATAAATTCTGTCAAACTATTATAGAAAGAGACAAAACAATTCAAATTTTAAATTCTTATATATTGGGATACATGAAATATTTATCATGGGGTTGTATTAGAGTATGTGTATAAATAACATTGAGGGAAGTAGTATAAGGCCAATACTATTTGGTCATTAAACTTTAATTTAATCTTAATTTTGGTCCTTAAACCATAAAATTAGGGTGTTTTAACTTTTACTCAATTTTGGTATTGACCATTACTAAGTGGTTTTTGCTCATTCAACTTCATACTATTTACAATGATTGATCCTAGTTCTTCCAAATCCGTTTAATGAAAATGAAAATTTAAGTAAGGAACTTTCAATTCTAAAGTTCAAGAAATCAAGACAATATGAAGTGGAAATCTAAAAGGAGTAGTATTCCGTCTAGTTCTTATTATAGATTATCAACTACAATTTTTTACAAACTAAAGTAGCATGCTAAATTGAGTCATTTTTAGAATAAACTGATGACTTTTTTTAAGTTCATCGCTTATTAAATGATTTGACTTCACATACATTTTCAATTTTGAGTATTCATTCATCATTCACAAGGGTAATGTTGGAACAAATACTAAATGTAGCAGTCGTATTATCTTATATATTATGTACAAAAAAATTTATTAGTTAAGGCCTTATAGAAAGGAATATAATTTCCCATTATAAATAAAAAAATAGAAAGAAAAACCTTTTGTGTGGAGCAATATTAGGGGCGAAAATAATAAAAGGAAAAGGGCGACACGTAAATAATTGAGACGGGTCCAGAGACACGTGGAAGAGAAAAAAAGGAAAGTGTGGTGTGTTTTCTCCAGAATAGTGGGACCCACCGTCCTACGGGAACACTCGCGAAGCTGCAAATCTGGACAAACACTCACAGTGATGTGTGACTCGTCACTGCCTTCATTACCTCACCAACATTATTTAGAAACAGATATGACTCATGAGACTTCTTTTATTTGTAATATTTCCTCCATCTTATATTATAGGGTGGATTTCTTATTTTTTTAAAAAAATAATCTTCTCCCACAATATAGTAACATTTGATTTGGTGGGGATGATGAATCCATTTGTTTTCAAATTGCCCCTAATAAATGTATATTTTCTCTCATTTTTATCATTATTCTCTTTCTTATTCATTCATAGATAAGAGTGTTTTTTAAAACAAAGTTTTACCTAATAATTATTGCTATTTAACTAATTTTAATAAATTTCTAGAAACCCATGATTTAGCTAAAACTACCTCACTACCTTCTTGAGTTCATGTTATACTCCTACAATAAGACCGAAACTCAAAGGCACTGAATAAAAATCACTTGATCCAATTACAACTTTTTTTTGGCCAACGATCCAATTACAACTTGGTTGAAGATAAATGCAATATTGTTGTTTATCTTTTGGCGTCATTGTGGTCTCACGCGCCTGCACATAGGGATTGTTACACGCTCTAAAAGTATTGGTTGTGAGCCCCTGACAGGTGTCATGGCGACACGTGCGATTCTGGTAGGGCCCTGAATGAGTCGGACTCGGTGAAAGCAACGGTGCATGGCTGCATGCAGGTCTGCAGGATGCAGCACCACCTCAGAATCCATTTTCACTTTTTTTTTCTAGATATGCAGTATTTGATTCTGGCCCCACCGCCAAAAAAAGGAAAAAGAAATATATTAAAGAGAAAGTTCAACTTTATAAGAAGCAAGTTGAGAAAAATAGAATAAAGGCTGACGTATACTTTTGATTCTTATATTTGTATCAAGTTTCATTTTAGTCATTTATGTTTAGAAAGTACACTTTTAGTCCTTTTTTGTTAACACCGTTAGTTTAACTTAACAATTTTAAACGATTATTTTATAACGAAATTGGATCAAAAATGATAAATTTTGAAAATATAAGAATATTTACACTCAAATATTTTAATCTGAAATTTTTTTCAGTAGTTAATAACCATTTAAAATTGTTAAGTTAATATTTTTCGTTAAGTTAAACTAATAGTATTAACAAAAAAGGACTTAAATGTACTTTCCAAACATAAAGGAATAAATTGAAACATAATGTAAACATAAAGGACCAAAAGTAAACTTTAGCCTAGAATACATCAATGCTTTTAACGCGTTTGAGTATAATGGTGGTGTAAAGAATAGTATAGACCATAGAGTATAGACTATAGGGTCCTCCTTTCCTTCTTTTTCCCTTTTTCATACCTTTTTTATTTAACTATTTAAGTAAAATTTGGATGATTTAAATGTACTCATTATAAAACTATATTAAAGAGTACGACATATTTGATTGTTTTATTTCAATTTTTAAAAATTAATTGAAAACATAAAATCAGGCAAATACATCAAAATTTCTTATACTCAATATGTCAAGTTCTGAAGTCACATAACATCACTTGTATTATTTTTCATGTAGAATTATAGTTTGATTATATGATTTCAAAAATTCGATTCATAGAAATGGTAATTGAAGATTTTACGCCATGAATACAAAGAATTTGATGCAAGTCCTCGTCTTATCAATGCATTTCTTTTTTCAATACTTTTTTTATTACATTCTTTTTTCAATACTTATTATAGTTAACTAGTTTTTTATTTGTACCATTTACTTATAATTTAATATAAAACATGAAAATTGTTGTAAAATGAAGATGACATAGAGAACAGAAAAGATCATGGTTCTGGTAGAGAGGGACGGATGAAAGCGACGTCCCGATCCCACGTAGGAGTTAGGACCTCATATGGGTCTTCCTATCCTCTAAAATTAATTTAATTTAGTTTAATCCAGTTAAAAATTTAATTTTCCATAAGAAATATTAAATGTAATATATAGATAAGTTCTGAAAAACATCCATGGGGATGTTGACACAAGAGATGAATATATCTGGATTTTAATTAAGCTCAAGTCCATCAAAGAAACCTATGACACAACAAATCTATTCTTAGCAAAGCCCAATATACAAACAACAATAGAAGTTATGTGCCCAACCCAACTTCTTAATTTGTATAAATAACTTTCTGAAAGAATCCTTGAGAAATTGTTCGTCCCTGATGTTTAGCTTAATTTCCCAAAAAAGCTTACATATTTAAAATTTGTAAACCTAAAAGTAAGATATTTATCATATCATTTACATCACAATTTTTGCCAAGGACATTACAATAGTTATAATTATTTTTTAAAAAAATTAACTTTTAAGAAAAATATATTATCAGACAATAAATAAATTCATATACTTCCAAAAAGAATAAGTTTCAATAAAGAATGGTTCCAATGCATTGGGCAGATGAAGCTTGGACTGGCTCACAAAGGAGCTCATCGATTGTCTTCTCTATAGACATCGGAAACTCTGATTTGTGATTGATGAATTCCATTTTTATTTCTCTTAACTTAGATTACTTTATATTGATTTGAGACTGATTGGGTTTAAATGGGCTGGATTTTTTTCATTGCCAAAATAATAAGTATCCCGTAAAAAAATACTGAGGTTCAGGAAAACATGATTGCTTATATGCCCATTACATCCATACAACTAAATTGAATTGAATGACCACCAGGAGGCAAAACCCATATCAGTAATCACTATGCTTGTTTGTGATCATATTGATTATCTTTTAGATTTCAAATTTTTAACCTTCAAATATTAAATTCATTTTCTCACTGAACATTTATAAGTTGAATAAGTTATGTGTCATTTTTTAAAATGATTAATAATAATAATGGAATAAGAAATATATTTCCAAATTGCATTTATATTTTATATCGATGATTGATGAATAAATTCTTTTGGATTGAGCTTCAGGCATTGGAGTAGCCCAAATTGCACATTAAGCCTAGAATAGTACTGAATTAAAATCTGGTCATCCAACCTGCCCATGTAGAGCCCAAGATGGAATCTTTCACTTTCTCATAAAAAAGTGGATAATTAAACCAACAAGGGGTCTGGCACATGCAATAATACTAATTATTACCTAAATGCAACATCATAGGCAGATTTGATCACATAGTTTTGGCATCAAATAATCAAGATCAAGGCTAATTTTATACGTTTTTGATCTTTTGACTTTGGACAAAATCAAGTTTAGTCCCTTTACCACTACAAAAGAAGCGGCTATTAGCCGCGCACGCGTACCGGCGGAAAGCTCAAACCCGCCCCGGAGAATTGCGCGTTTCGGCGGTCACACCCATCCGAGGGCGAGTTGCGAGGGAACAATTTTTTTTGCTTGTTTGTGCATGCGTGGCGGCGGTCCAAAAAAATAATCACCGCCCCCACGCAGCACAAAAAAAAATAAAAAAAAAAAGCGTTGGGGCGGGCGCGTGGTGGCGGGCGACCGCCCCAACGCAAACAAAAATAAAAAAATAAAAAAAAAGCGTTGGGGCGGGCGCGTGGGGGCGGGCGTCCGCCCCAACGCAAATAAAAAAAAAATTAGCACAGATTTCTGTGCATAAACTTTGGGGCGGTCACCCGCCCCAACTTGACCGCCCCCTGCTCCATGCCATTGGAGTATTTAAGGGGCGTTGGGGCGGATGACCGCCCCCATGTTCCCACCGCCGGAACGTAGATCAACTATATAAGCCTTCGCCTCTCCCATTTCCAGCGCAAACACGTAATCCATAGGGCCCACCGAAAATAAAATCTTTATTTTTCCATATATATAGTCGCACTTCTGACATGATTGATCCGGGTAATGATGCAAGAGAAGAGGAGCAGCAACGAGAGTCAGAAGAAGACGCAGATTGGCCGGACACATTGGCACATGGTTTTGATTCTCACATTTTTGATAGTGATGTACCTCTTCCACATGATGCGCAGATTCAGGGTGGGGAGGAAGTGATCGAGATTCCCGGTACCGGCGGTTTAAGGGTGCCTGCTCTTAGTACCGAGCAAATAGAAGAAATATTGTTGGAAATGTTTTGCACTGATAATGGGAGGTTAGTTACAGGTGAGGAGGTGGATAGGTCTGAGGAGGGGGAGAGGCTGGAGGAGGTGGATAGGCCGGAGGAGGGGAGAGGCTGGAGGAGGCGGATAGGCCGGAAGAGGGGGAGAGGCTGGAGGAGGCGGATAGGCCGGAGGAGGGGGAAGAGCAAGGGGGAGGAGGGGGAGGTGAGGGCGGGGGAGGAGGCACTGGTGCTCCCGTCCAGCCTAGAGTACAACTTCGACGTGGAAGGAGGTCATCAAGCAGCGGTCGTTTGGTGAATGTGAGAAGTAAGTACATTTTGATTATATATGGGTTAAATTATTTGAATTATATATATATTATAGTGTATGCTTTAATAATTATTTAGTGTATACTTTATTAATGGATTATTGATTATTTTATTTTATTTTATGTCTTTGTAGTAGAATATTTATGTCTATTTTATTTATGTTTATTAAATTGTTTTATTGTTAAAATATAGATACCGCTGGGGAGGTTAGGTCGAGGAGACTGTCTGTTGACATGGTGCATCATTTGCCGGCAAACGAGAGGGTGGAGTTGGTTCATTTCACCAGGACGGGGCAACCACTCAAAGACGCAGGTTGTCTGTTCAACCGCTTCTGCCTCAGCATCGGGCGACAAACCCAGCGGTTCCCGATTGACCCGCTTGATTGGAGGCTAGTACCTGATCCCCTAAAGTTGGCCGCGTGGGAAGCGGTTAAGGTAATTGAAGGAATTAGTTAAATGTTACTTTTAATAATTTTATTGTATTATTTTTAATTAACATTTTAATATATTTAATGTTTATATTGCAAGCTCGTTTTTGGGTCAGTGATGACCTCAAGAAGTTTGCGATCGCCAAGATCGGCACGCAAAGTGAATAGCGTCTTGCTTGAGGCGTCAAATGTTTCAATGCCGTCAATCCACAACTCTTGCAACTCCTTTATCAACGGTTGAAGATACACGTCTATATCATTTCCAGGAGATGTCGGACCCGAAATGATGGTCGAGACAATAAAAGAACTTTGTTTCATGCAGATCCAAGGAGGCAGGTTATATGGTATCAACACAACAGGCTAAATGCTATATACACTTGATTAAATCACCAAAGGGATTGAAACTATCAGAAGCAAGTACTAACCTAACATTCTTGGGGTCATGTGCAAAATCAGGGAAGTTTTGGTCAAAAGCTTTCCACGCATCACCATCTCTAGGGTGTCTCATCTTGCCATCCACGTTAACGTCGGTCGCGTGCCACCTCATTTGCTCCGCCATTTTTGGGGACATAAATAGTCTCTGAAGCCTTGGATCAAGTGGGAAATATCTCATACTCTTAACGGCCCGTCTTTTCTTTTTACGCCCCCATTGACCCTCCGCCTTGTAGCGATCCCAACCACATCGTTTGCATTTATATAGCAATGCATCTTCACCCCAAAACAACATACAATCAAACTGACAAGCATCAATTTTGATGTAGTTTAACCCCATCTTTGATATTATCTTCTTCGCTTCATAGAATGATGGCGGAATTTCGAGACCAACATTGTAAATTTCGTCTGACAAAAGATCGATAATGTCAGACATGAGAGCGTCAGATGCACCACGTTTACACTTTATACTATACAATTTTGTCAAGAATGACAATTTAGAGTATCTTTCAATCCCTGTAAATTATATAAACCACACTTATTTCAAAAACATATATATGTGTGTGTGTGTATAAATTAAAGTCGACATTGATAATAATGAATAAATCGAAATTAAAACAAAGTTAATTATATCCGGATATAATGGCTTGTCGGTTTCAGTCATCAATTCAAAGAAATCTTTAGCGGCCTCATTTCTTAAGTACTCCGCCACTGGTCCTTCGACTCCGTCATCTTCGTCTCCGCCGTCACTGGTTTCTTGAACACCAAAAGCTTCCAACAAAACGTTCGCCATAGGATTTGCTTGAACGTCCACATTGTAACTGTTTCCGACAACCTGCATTCCCACCTGAGAGCTCGACCCAACTTCTAAAACCCCGACATTCTCGTGATTCTCCCCTTCGCCATGAAACCTCCATGTTACATAATACTCCCTCCGGTCCTGTTTATAAGTCGTCAACCGCCCAAATTGTACATATCAAGATATGGAGGTTAATGGAAGTTGAGTCATTAAATTAGTCTTATTTTTTTTGTCTTTTCCATTTTTGCCCTTCTTACCTTTATTACTATGACCCACTACCTCTTTCATCTTTATAAGCAAACATGTGTCTTTTTCATTTTCTCTCTCTTCTCATCTTCTAATGTTCATTTTCCAATGCTAAGGGTATATTGGGAAAATTTTAATAAATGAGTTAGTTAATGTTAGTTGGTGACTTATATTAAGGACCAAAATTTAGTGGCGGTTGACGACTTATAAATAGGACCGGAGGGAGTATCGAGGGAAGGCTTCTGTAAACAGTGATTAAACACCTCTTCCCTTGTCTGCCATTTACGAAACTTACACTTTTGACATGGACAATAAATTTTTCCCGCAACACTAGATCGACTGAAAGCAAAATCTAAAACGTAATTGAGACCCGAAATGTATTCGGGCGCGGAACGAAGTAAGGTGATCCACGATTTATCCAACATTATAGATAAGAATTAAGAAAAGAGAGGTGCAACTAACAACTTACCCATATGCTCTTTTATACTGCAACAACACATTGCGGATGCAAAATATAAAACCAACGTTGGAGCGGACAACATACGCCCCGGTGCGCTAGATTTTATTATTTTTTATTAAAATAATAAAACCATGGGGGCGGTGTATCATATTATTATTTAACACATGGGGGCGGTTGGCGTCCGCCCCCATGCATTTAATTATTAATTTATAATTAAACGCATAGGGGCGGTTTGCCACCGCCCCCATGCATAATATTATATTAAATACATGGGGGCGGTTGGCATCCGCCCCCATGTACTTGCTATTACATATATTTAAATCATGGGGGCGGAGGCCAACCGCCCCCATGTATTTTGTTAGTTAAAAACGCGTGGGGGCGGTTGGCTTCCGCCCCCACGTTGTGATCTCTCCTTATAAATAGCTTCCCCCCTCCCCATTTCTATCGCGCGCACAATCTTTTCTTTCTCCCTTTCTCCCTTTTATGTGTTTCTTGATGCTTTCATTGTTGATCCACAAATGATGTCTCCTAAAAGCTTGTCTTGTTAAAGGTATTGTTTATATTTTCGTTTTTCTTTTATTATATCTGATAGTTTTTAATTCTTATTATTTTGTTTTTGTAGTATATCTTTTTTTTCGTTTTTATTGTATTATATCTGATTTTTCATTTCTTATTGTTTTGATTTTGTAATATATCTTTTTTTTTCAGGCATTTTCTCTTATTTATTTTCTCGTTATCTCTTATGAATTCTCTGATAGATCTACATAGATCTTTTTTGCTTGATGGTTTAGTATATATATATATATATATATTTCACATATATTACAATAAAATCATTTTTTTGCTGCATCTGCTTATTTTGTTTATATTTTCTTTTTTATTCTTTTTTTGGGCGTCTTTTTTTTTTACCAGAACTTTTACGAATGAAACTTTTTTGAAAAAAAAATAAATTCGCATGGGGGCGGTCGGCACCCGCCCCCATATGACATTTTTTTTAAAAAAAAAAATCGCATGGGGGCGGTCGCCACCCGCCCCCATGTGACATTTTTTTAAAAAAAAATCGCATGGGGGCGGTCGCCACCCGCCCCCATGTGACATTTTTTAAAAAGAAAATCGCATGGGGGCGGCCGTCCACCGCCCCCATGGCTTTTTTTAAAAAAATAAAAAGTCGTAGGGGCTGGTGCTTCCGCCCCCACGTCCGCCGCAACCCGATAATAAAATATTATACATGGCTGCGGGTGTGTCCGCCCCTACGTCCGCCCCAACGCGTAGTGGCGGTGTTTAGGGAGCTACAGCGTAAAACCTTCCGCCCCAACGCAGCGTTTCCACGTTAAAATCTGTCGCGGTAAATATTACCGTCGGAGCGCCATGGGGGCGGTTGTAGGGAAAATGTCCGCCGCAGATCTACCATTTTTTTGTAGTGTACTTTGAAAAACATTTTCATTAGAGAAGTTAAATATGCTAAATTAAAAAAACAAAAAAAACATATTTTTCAAAGTTTAGAGACCAAAATATGACTTTGTCTAAAGTTAAAGGACAAAAACACACACTTAAATCAAGATATAATAAAAAGTCTAATTACACTACAAGAAAGACAACTCGTACACAATAACAGGTGTTTCTTGTTCTTTAAGCTTCATATGATAATGTATTAGATCTACATCTAACGCTTCCTCAATTTTTATATAGGGCAAAGATGATGGCTAAGATGGTAATAGGTTTAAAGATTGACATCATGGCAGCTTTTCCTTCAACGTGCTTCGTACTGAACAGCTGCACAAAGCAATAGTTCACCTTAGCCCTTCATTTTATAAAACTTGCATCACATGGCCAAGTACACGAAAGCTTTTTTAAGACGCTTGAGCTTTTTATTAAGTAAAGAAAATAATTTGCCATAAAAACATATATGAGAAAAATATGATAATCACTAATCAGAAACAAAATAAACTAAACCTACTAAATAATTAAACCCCGATCGAGTGCCCGAACTGCTTCGCTTCAATTAGCTTTAAAAGATCAGAAGCATGCACATTAATATATCACCAAGGTTTTGGGTCATAAACATATAATTAAGATTAATCGTACGTTTAGTAATATATATAATAATAGGATAGGACTTGTTTACATGCATAACTGCAATTTCATTCTTCATTACATAAAAGCGAATATACAATTAATAGAAATATATGCAACCACAATCAGTGCTACAGACACATCAACCACCACTTATGAACATTACTAATTGACAAATTCATATATCTAGAAAAGGCTCAATAACTAATGATAATATTAGTTTCTTGATGTCTCCATCTTGTGTTCCGAAGCCATCGCCATTCTGGTAAAGAGTATGAGCCACACGAGCAGCATTCATGGCTTGACTTACAAATGCTTGCTCCGAAGCATCTTGAGCAAAGAAGCAGTGTTCATTTATCTTCTTCCATGCTCTCCTTATCATCTCTTTAATGTGCTTTCTTGCTTCTTCATCTGTCACGTCCATTTGATTCATATAGCACACTATAGATGACGCTGCATCGCCTCTTTCTCTTTCAGCCTGTTTTAATAATTAAGGGGATATCAATCACTCCCTCAATATGATATCAATTTTGACTTTTTTGTGGAAGTTAAAGAAGCCAATTAAACAACTAAATTATACAATATGTCATATGCAATCAAATTATATGTTATTTTCTAAGTAGAATAAACTAGTATTGAGGAAAACAGAGATAATTATATATGAACTATTTAAAGTGATTTATTTTACATCCTTATTTTTCTAAAAAAGTCAAAATAGTCTTATCATTAAGATTAGGGGAGTATATCATACCACTTTCAAAACTAAAAAATAAATGGAAGTTATTGAGAATGATAATTAATAGGAATAGTTAATCTAGGTTCCTAAGGAATCATGCAATCGCCCAAAAAAGTCTCATAGCAGCTTAACTGTATTCAATAACAAGTTTTAGTGCAACGCTGACAATAATTGGATTCATATATACTACTTACTTGTCATTGGCACATTTTGGTGATTATATGTTTCCTTGGGACGGACCTCATAGTAATTACAGTTTTTAAGATGGAATTAAGCTTACCACTGTGGTTCCTAGATCATTGCAGAGACGAATAATGAGAGATACGTTGAAGATAAGGTCTTGGTATTTCAGCAGGAAGTTGTTGATCTCATGTGTTGATTGGTACAAAGTAGCAAAATATGCATGCAATAGAATCAATGGTCCCGAAGATGAAATCCAAGCGTTGTTCAGATATTCTTGCAGATGTGGTATGTGACCCTCTTTGTACCACTTCGCTTCAACATATAAAGATTTGCAGAAGTCTTTCCACTGTAAAAAAAACGTAACCTTGGGTTAGTGAGATATCCTAGTCTCTTAAGTATCAGGCATATATAGTTGAATTTTTTTGAATAAATTGAGGAAGTTAAATACAACTTGTTATGTAACAATTTTCTATATACTACTAATTTATCTTTTACTTGTAAATTCATATAGAATCTAATTAATAAAATGTAACATATAAATTAAATAGCTCATCTGTCCTCTATAATTTTCAAAAAAAAAAATAAATCAGGTTTAGCATTAAGGATTAAGTTAGGGAGTATATTTAAATATATTTGGAATGAAAGATGTTGGACACACTAAAGTTATATGTTAAGAAGCAGTAAAGTATAGTTCAGAAAACTTAATATAAAAAAGGGAAGGTTTGGGTTTTGTTAATTATATGTATATTACAGCATTCTTAATTAGTGGTAAGACTCTGTCAACGTCGTTTCCTCCAGTAGCAATTTCACGAGCAATTTCAATGGTGACATTATTGAGTGCTTGGAAGCAAATCCTCATGAAATTTGGAAGTTTCTGAAGTTCTTTTGCATCCCACCTGAAAATTGATTAGAAGCAAATGAAAAAAAAAGAGGAATTGATTGAGGATCGATATTGAAGTTGACGCTTTTATGAAAACAGAGCGCGTGACCACTAATATTTTTTTTTGTCACCAGGCACTTTTGTACGCACCATATGCGGCATGTGACATTTCATGCTTTCCACGTATTTAAGGTATTTTCCAACCATCTAACTAGAAATAAGAAATTGTGCGTGATTCGTTTTTTTACAAGAGTGATTGGGTTATTTAAGTGTGTTTGAAAAGAAATAATTTTCTTAAATTATAACCATATAATTAATAACATCTTAAGAAAGGACAAGGATGTATATCAAACCTTGAATAGGAGCACTAATCTTGAAAAATATTTAATAACTTACTTAATAATTTAAAACAGAATCTTTCTGTAATCTTATACAATACCTTATAGTTTTAACAAGGACAAGAGAGAATAGCACGTGGAAGTGGAACTCTTTGCTATGAGAGAATAAGAAGAGATAAATCACCTTGTTATCTCTCGAACTGTATGTGCCCTTTTCTCACAAGGACACCTTCCCTTTATGATAGGCAAAGACACTTCACTCATTAAATGTCTAATTTTGACACACTCTTAGCTTAAACCTAGTTAGTTTTGAAACTTAAATCTGAGCTCAAACATAGATTTTAAAATCAGGTAGATAAAATCACCATTATTCAGTTATTCATTGTATTGGATCTGTTGCTTGATTTAAGTAAAAGAATCTTTGAATATTGTTTAAATTATAGCATTTTTTATCACCCTGGGTTACATTGGATGCTTTTATTATACACATTCTTTTATCAGCTATCTGAACAACAGTTGATTAATTGGATCTAGGCTTGACTTGACAATTAAAATACATTTTTCTTGGGTTTTTTTTTTAAAGTTCACCCACCTTATAATCTAATTAATCCACTACCGCAATAAACATTTATTGGACTATAAAAATCATACTAATTAATTATGAAGAGAAATCAAACCTATCAACAGCCAGTGTAAACTGCTTCAGTTCTTTGAATGAGGCATACACATCATAAATATCATCAATCACCAACACAAAATTGATGACTTTGGTGAGCCATTTTCTCAAACATTTGAACTTTGGTTCCCAAGACACTCCTGCTGCACACATGAAGCTCTCAACCATTCGGTTCCTTGCAAACTTCAACTCTCTTTCTAAACCAAGATTCTTCCACCACCTAATTCAAAGCATCACAAGATAAGTTAACGTAAAGAACTTTTTTATAGATTGAAATATTGCTAATTTTTTTTTCAGCCAAATAAAACATACATGCCTTGATAATTCCTTAACTTCATTCTGAAGATTAGCCTGAACGATGTTGAAGTTGAGTTTGGCCAATTCAAGTAAGATATAACGATTATTTTGGGTTTTCTCAAAATCCTTTATGTGCTGTTTGACTTGAAACCACTCAACTCTCCAATGGGAAGGGTATTATTCCAAGGCATGATGAACCATTTGCTTTGAAACTTCTGGTGAGTTAAGCGATTTGGAAGATCCTTTGAGAAAATTGATAGCATATGATGTAACCTCTTCTAAAATATTTTCACTTTCTAAACCTAAGTATGAGGCCTCAAGAAGTTCAATTAAACCTTTGATATCCTCATGAGTCGATGGTTTCTTCCACTCATTCTCCTTTCCAGATAAGAATAGTGTACCAAATTTACCTGTGTTCACCACACACATTACAAATTTATTTTAGCAGGCTCTGCTTGGATGGGCATCAATTTTTCTCTCCTGAACATTCCACCCTTTTACTTATGGTTGAGTTATTTTACTAATTTTATGACATATATCACTTGTACAAGTTTAATTAGATTATATGTCAATTTATAAGTAGAATAAATTATATTTTAAAAAAAAATATAATTATACATTTTTAAGTAATTAATTTTGCACTTTTAATTTCTCTAAACATAAAGGTTAAAAGACCTTATAATTAAGACTGGGAATTCAGTTAAAAAAAAGACGACTGGGGGAGTATGCTTTATATTCTTTGTGGGATCCACAAAAGGTAGTGTATATACATTAATGATATGTGAGTATGATATCTATATTTTGATAATTTTCTATCATTTCCATTTTAAAATATGTAAATCATTATGATTTTGTTGCTATAATGATGTGGAAAGAGACTAACCAGGAGAAACAGCATATCCATTTTGTCGAAGAATCCTGAAGCTTTGTGCATTGGCAGACACGTCTTCATGATGATGAAGCTTGTTGAAATTGTTATTATTCATAAATGTGAGTGTGATTTCTAGAGCCTCCTTAATTTCTTCCTGAAAATGATTTGCGAGACCAAGATTTTGTATGGTAGATATCAACTCCAGCTTGGACAATGGACTAATCTCTTCCACAAAAAGATATTTTGCTTCTCCAAGCAACTTCTCTAACCTCATGCCAAATTCTTCTTTCTGTGACACACACAAATTAAAAGTGGGTATAAATGTGATTAAATAAAAAATATCCGCTACCTCTAATGTTTATTTAAGTAGCATATTATTCCACTTAGCAGTCCTTTTTTTAATGTACAATTAACTGAATTATGTCAATTTAAAAATCGGTTTATGTTTGTTAAAAACAATATATGTGTCCAAATATATTATTTAGGGATAGAGATAAAGTGAGATCGAGACGCACATGTACATAGGATCCAACTCACCTAAATATTTTGTTATAAAAAAATAGATAAAGTGGGAGAGATAATATAAATGAATATGATATAATTAATGCCGTAATCCAGATAAATAATTAAAAGGGGATAAAATAAAACTTGTTATAGAAACATGAAAATATATAAGAATGTTGAGAAGAAGAAGATGATGAACAAGAAAGACAAGAGGGAAAATTGGAGAGAAAGTGGAAGATATCTTATTCAATTGTGTGTCAAAAAGTTTTGTACATAGTCTCTATATATAATTATAGGCCTTCAAGCACCTCAAGATCTATAAGCACATAAAGAAAATAATTAAGTAATATAATTATACAATTGAAGGTTATAAAGCAATGCACTTAAAATCCTTCAATATATGGGAGTTATATAGCATGGTGTTGTCATTAAAGGGAATTCAAAGAGTCCTTTTGATTATGAACACTCACATAGTATTTTATTTATAACACTCCCCCTTGATGTTCATAAACAAGTATTATTGTGCCTCAATAAAAACTTACTAGGAAAAACCCGGTGGGCGAAAAATTCAGTGAAGGAAAAAAAGTACACAAAGTTATTAAAAGTTGTCTCGTTAAAATCTTACCAGGAAAACCTAGTGGGACAAAATATTGGTTAAGGGAAAAAAAGTACAACATGATATTATATTCCCCTAAATAAAGAATAATTTTCACTTTCCCATATAATGACAACATCACCTTTACTTCCCCCGATGAAGACATTACTTTTATCTCAATTAAGCACATTGACTTGTCAATCATATTCCTTCCAAAACTATTTGAGCACATCGTCAAATTGCAGCATCATCACATATATTGATAAAATGTATCCTTTAATACATCTCCATGATATATTTCACATATGTTATTCAAATTCATTATCAAATTTTTTACCTGCATACACCCAATCCTTTCCACAAAATTGTGATATGCAATAATGCCAATAAAATTAGAAATTATTTATATGATAGGCTTCTATTCAAGATTTTGAGTCAAAGAGACAATATAACTATTTATATGATAGGCGTCTATTCAAGATTATTATGAACATCCACATATTATTTTATTTATAACAAAACTAAAATTTTTTAAATGAGTCATTAAACGTGCGTGTGTTATAAATAGAAATAAATTTTAAGTTATTTGTAGAATCAAAGGGACAGTATAGTTTATGAAGAAATATGAAGGTAAAAAAAGTGAAATAAGATCAAACTTATTTGTCAAAGAAATCTCACATCATATACGGTGGTGAGTGACTGGAGGAAGTCATATTTCCAAATGTTGGGTTTATAATTTGCTGATCTTCTATTTTCCATTTTGTTGTGATGTAACACCCCATGGCCAATATATATCACAGAATACATTCTCTTGCAAATTTGCTGCTTCTGATGGCTTCAAGCAATAATCCATGTCGATTATTATATTCTTGCAGGTTGCAACCGAGCGTTTTGTGTACTAGTGCTTTTTGTTGGTTATGACCTTTTGGTTTTGAGTTTGAGGCAAATCTTAGTTATCTTACACGTATTTATATAGTCTTATATATACACACACTCACCCACATGGGCAATTATATAAATGCAAAAGAACGAAAGAAAAAAAAAACGTGTTTTCTAATTGAATTCAATTCAGAAAACACGTTTTGCCATTGATTTTTTGAACGTGAACGCAATAAATGATTTTGGCATTCTTTTTATTTTTTTGCCATTGATTTTGGCATTCGTTCATATAGAATTGAATGGGACCATATATATACACACACTCCCTCTTGTAGTCTTGTCCTAATTACAAGACTACTTTAAATTTTAGAGAAATTAATTATGGAAAATCAATCACTTAAAATTATTTATATATATCTTTTTTCCTCAAAACGTATTTATTTAATTTATAAATTAACCTATAATTTAATTAAGCGTAACATATGTTATATGTTAGATTCAAGAATTATATTATATTTTGTTGGTTTTCTTGTTAATTGGGTGATTGAGGGATATTAGATCGACCAGTGCAAGATTTTTTTGTTGTTGTTGCCATATTCTTGTGGACACAGAGCTCATGCCAGCCTCTTATTTCCTTATAATTTCTCTTATTTAAACTTTGAAATTTGTGGTATTGTTAGGACCAATTTTAGTTTGTTATAAGTAGCTATAGTATTTAGCTTTGGATTATTTTGATCCATTTAATGGATTAAGTTTTTAGTGCTTCTTTCTTTGTTTAAAATGTTTGATCACCACTTACTTAGATAAATGGAATATGACTTGAGAAAATATATTTTGTTTCGAAAATTGAATAAAAACATTTCAGATTTGAAGTTTATGGTTTTAAATGAATCATCTGTTGGTAACATAGAGATATAGTTATCAACCTAATAATGTAAGTAGAACTTGTATTAATTGTAGTAAAAGATTATATAATTAATATAAGAATAAAATTAATTATTATAAACTGTCTATAAATAAATAGTCTTCTGTGGCAAAGTTTTTCACCTTCATTGAGAGCGATAAACAAGAAAACATGTATCGCACAAGAAAAAAAGCTAATTTTCTAGTATGAGTTGAGCAAAATGATGAAACTTTATAAATTTATATGGGAAAATGACATATAAATACCTCCAAATATCCAAAAGGACAAGTAAGAAACTCAAATTTTCAAAATGACAAGTAAGAAACTTCGAATTCTAAAAGGACAATTAAAGAACCAGACAATTGTTAATTGCTATATTCCAGTTGTTAATAAGTATGTTTTGATTGTTAATTTTTATTTAAGTTCCTTACTTGTCCTTTTAAAAGTTTGAGTTCTTTACTTGTCCTTTTGGATATTCGGAGGTATTTATTTGTCATTTCTCCAACTTATATTTAATTTGAAGTAATCATTACGTCAAGAAAACATTCTGTTAGACCCCATTACACCATATTGGGCCAGTATGAATATCCCATGCCCAATAAGCCTTATGGATGTTGATGTAGTCCAGTGATGTCCATACAGAGTCAAATGTTAGTCAGCATTCACATGGCACCAGACATAAGGCAAGAGACACGGAACTATTACCCATCAAATCCGGCGGCCAAAATATACGCTCACCAGATTCATTGCCTATATCTTCACAACGGTTAAATAGAGGGACGAGTATATAAAACATCGGCCGGAACGCCTCCTTTTCCCTCTATCCTTTTTTCCCTCACTTTCTCTAATCGTAGCTCTTCATCTCATTTAATGGTCATAATGTCTCACCCATCCCACAACTCATTTCTACTTTGATACACACAATCCCACCCTCTTCTCTCTCATCATTTCATATTAAGAAAAAAATCTCCCACATTCACCAAGAAATTGGAAGGAACAAAAACTTGCCAAGAAAATTTGAAATTATTTTTCTTTATTAATCATAAACTGCTATTTTAATTTTGATAAAAAAATAAACTGCTATTTTATTCGAAAAATAAATTATATTATTTTAACCAATCATATAAAAACTTCCTATTTCAATCAATATTTCCACCGTTTCAATGATTATAACTGCCTATTTTATTTTATACCATGATTTCTGTCATTTTTATTTTTTTGACATTAAACTTCCTATTTTATTCGAAAAATAAATTATATTATTTTAATCAATCATATAAAAACTGCATATTTTATTGACATTAAACTTACTAGTTTAATTTCTGTCATTTTCATTTTCATTTTTTTGACATTAAACTTCTTATTTTATTCGAAAACCAAATAATATATTTTTAATCAATCATATAAAAACTGCCTATTTTATTCTTTCTTTTTTTAAAATAGGAAATTATTGATCTTCCCCCTTTATTATCTTATTAACAATTAAACTCGCCCCCATGATTTTCTCATTGTCAACGCATCGTTTTTGTAAACAATTAAACTAGTAATTTTCTTCCTTTTAAATAGGAAATTATTGATCTTCCCCCTTTACTACCATATTAACAATTAATCTCTCCCCCATGATCTCCCCAACTGAAAATCAATAATTTCCTATTTAATAAGAAAAAAGAATAAAATAGGCAGTTTTTATATGATTGATTAAAAATATATAATTTGGTTTTCCAATAAAATAGGAAGTGTAATGTCAAAAAAATGAAAATGACAGAAATTAAACTAGTAAGTTTTTTTTTTGTCTGAAAAACTAGTAAGTTTAATGTCAATAAAATAGGCAGTTTTTATATGATTGATTAAAATAATATAATTTATTTTTCGAATAAAATAGGAAGCTTAATGTCAAAAAAATGAAAATGACAGAAATCATGGTATAAAATAAAATAGGCGGTTATAATCATTGAAACGGTGGAAATATTGATTGAAATAGGAAATTTTTATATGATTGGTTAAAATAATATAATTTATTTTTCGAATAAAATAGCAGTTTATTTTTTTCATCAAAATTAAAATAGCAGTTTATGATTAATAAAGAAAAATAATTCCAAATTTTCTTGGCAAATTTTTGTTCCTTCCAATTTCTTGGTGAATGTGGCAGATTCTTTTCCGAGAATGGTGAGAGAGAAGAGGGTGGGATTGTGTGTATCAAAGGAGAAATGAGTTGTGGGATGGGTGAGACATTATGACCATTAGATGAGATGAAAAATTACGATTGGGGAAAGTGAGGGAGAAAAGGATAGAAGGAAAAGAAGGTGTTACTGGCCGCATTCCCCATGCTTCCTTTGGTTTTTCCAACAAGTGGCCACGCGCACATCCGTATTTATCAAAATCCCGTACACTCTCGTTCAATAATTATGCTACATGCATGCACTTAGATAACAGAGAAATCACTCAGAAACTGACACCCAATAATGTAATACTCCCTCCGGTCCCTAATGTAAGAGCTCAAAATTTGAATGGTTTTGGTCCCTAATGTAAGAGCTCACCCCATATTCTCTCCTCATTTAATGCATTTTTTCCTACTTTACCCGTAACTCTCTTTCATATTTATTAATGCTTATATATTTTTCTCTCTTAAAAGTACCATAATAAATATGGGCAATTTTGGAAAAGAAGCATTAACTCCAGACACCTAACTAACATTCACATGTTTTCTTAAGAAGCGTTTTTTTTACGGCTAACTCTTACATTAGGGACCGGAGGGAGTAATTGGTTTTTATTTTTGTCCTCAAGTATACGTACGTCGTAGTAGCAGTAGCAAAACTGTTGAGTATTCCACGCAAAACGATCATTCCCTTAAAACTTCTTTCGCTATTATACGCAAAGGTAAAAATTTGATACTAACATTGGCTTAAGAACGTTTCTATTGTCCAAATTTTACGAAGAGCACTTGTAATATCCATCTTTTGAATATGGAGCAAATCTAATATAATATTGCTATTAAATCTAGATGTTTTCCGTTAGATTTTTATTTTCATAAAGTCCCTAGAAATCATCTAATTATAATCATATCCAAGATACTTGAGTTTAATAAGATTTAATTAAGAAAAGACTATAACAACCTTGATTTCTTGTCTAATGTAGGAATTATTCCCTCCGTTCCTAATTATAAAAGCATTTTCAAATTTTAATTTGTTCTTAAGTATAAAATCACTTTCTAATTTTTCCATGTTTTTCCAAATTGACCTTAATAATGTTTATCTATACTAACAAGCAAGAGGGGAGAATGGGATAAAGGTTTATGGTTAGGATAAATTAGTAATATCATGTGTTAATAATTAACTTAATTAACATCCTTAATCTTATCAAATTAGAAATTGAAAGTAATTTTATACTTAGGAACAGAGAAAGTAGTTATAGTCTTTTCTTAATTAAATTTTATTACCCTCAAGTCTCTTGAAATATGGTAATAATTAGATGATTTATAGGGAGATCGTGGTAATAAAATTTAAATTAAAATCATCCAAATTTAACGGAACTAATACATTTACTCTATGTCTAATGGATTAATATCATTGGTGCACCGTACTCCATGATAAATGATAAAGAGAGCACGTGACCACGTCAGAAGCGAGATTATACCAACTAACTTTAGAGTTTAGATGAATGCATGGCCCCATTGACAGAATGGAAGTCACAAGTGGGAGGTGGAATTAAAAGTTCATAGAATTAAAGAAATGTTATAAAAGTTGTGGGCTTTGGATGTTCATAACCCCTTATCTTCTAGGATTCTTTTTGTTCATCAATGTCCATTATTTCTAAAGGTTACACCTTATGTCATAATGTAGATTAACTCCTATGTTTATGATATTGTAACTCTTACTTGGGTATTAGCCTATAAATAGAGGTATACCACAAGTGGTTCAAGACACCAAGAAATGCTATATGTAATGAGAATATTTCCCTACTATTTATCTCTTCCTTTCTCTCTTCTTTCTTCATCTTCTCCTTCTTCATCTTCTTTACATTTTCTTATTTTCATAACAAGATACGGAAACTTCCTACAATTTTTTTTATTGATTAACAAAATTGGAACAATTGAATGCTCAAGATCGAGCAGCCATTGGATTTGACCATGTTGACTCGTTGAAATGATGGCTGGCCATCATTACATGAGTCCACGCTTATTTCATCTAAAAACGGTACCAAACCAACAAGACTCCATGAAGGTTTTTCACTTATTCATTACATTGTTTTGCTTACGTACACCGCCTAATTTAGTTAATAGACTCATAAAAAATAGGAAGAAAAATAAGATATATGTGTGTGGTGTGTGTATAATTTAGAGAGATCATTTTTTATATTTACTATAATTAGTAATTTATTTACTTTTATTTAATTAAAATAATGTTCTATTCGAGATAAAAGAGTACGAGGGGCCGGGATACTTGAGAGGAATCTTCTTGACTACTAACTCTTGGCGTCTGATCTTTTTCACACAATAAAATAATAAACTATAAGCAACCATGATTTTTTGTTGGAGTTTTGTGCTCTTATTTTGCGGAAAAGTTAACTGTAATTCGGAAGGGATGGAGACATATATAAATTAAAAAAGTGACTTTTGAGTTTATAGAATTTTTATGGCTCGATAGGATCATCATGAACGGAGAGTCTAACTAACATATAAAGTTTAATATAGTACAATTAATTTTGTCAGATATATCCGCTCAGTGTGTGTATATAATAATGCCTCAAAATATATTAATAATTATTTGTTGCAATTATATATATATATATATATATATATATATATATATATATATATATATATATGACTTGTATTTGTTCCAAATTAAAAGAACACTGAAAAGTGAAAACACGTATGGTCGGTATTAACAATTAAAATGTATTTATGATTTTGTTGATTATTTTCCAAACTTTATTATAAAATTTTCTTATATATTTATTAATGCTTAAATGATTTCAAAAAATTATATAAAGTCAAACCCACAGAATGATCAAACTGGCCTTTTTGCTCCACCCACAGAAACGACCTAATTTTATCCTATCAAGTTTTCTTGAATTTCATTCCAAAGTGAAGATTGTGGGCTGGAAAATTTATTTATTTATTGCGGAAAATTATACTGGTAAATAAAAAGTTATTTAAAATGAAGAATTTTAGAAGAAAATATTCTTTTTTGGACTAAATATATGGAAGAAAATTCATTCATCGAACATGATGCATTTAAGCATTTTCGTATGGTTATTTTTCCCATGAAGTGAACATCATATTTTCGTGACCGTACCCATGCATGTTGCTAATTATAGGTGGAACCAGTAGCGTAAGAAATCAAAAGTTTCTCATCAATCACCATATAGCGGCTTAGTTAGAAAAATCTAGTTTATTTGACACGAGAGAATAAACTTCATTATATTTTAATAAAAATTCTACTATATATGTAAAAAAATGCAAGGGTTGTTCGATAATATTTTTGTTAATACGATATATCATTGAAGCTAGACATAATCATCATCATCGTCATCATCAACATCAGCATCATCATCACCATCATCATGTTGATGATATCACAAGCACTATACAAATAAAACACTTTCACTACTCTTATTTAAAACAACTTGCGTTGCCACTATGCTTGCTTTGGTTAAACAACTTCATTGCAACCATGCTTCGTTTGACACTATTGCCATATTGCCACAAGTGGTAACGTGCATGCCCATACATATAAAAATCCCGTGACCCCTAAATTGTCGCATTGTCAATTATTATGCCACATGCATGTCTGTAACAATAGAGAAATTACTCAGAAACTGGTACCCCATATATTTAATAATTAGTTTCATGGCGGCCTACCTCAAATGTAATCAGTACACCTATATAGTAGCAATAGTACGTAGTGTTGAATATTCCACACATACAAAACGTTCATTTCCTTAGCTTCCATGGCCATTATATAACTCTAAACAAACCACACCATTTACTACATCAGAAAAATAAAAGAGAGAAGCAAAAAATAGGAAAGGAAACACATTATTACAACACAACGAGAACAATGATGAGAGGTTGTCACATTACTCTACTCTTCATCATACTATCATCATCCATTCTCTTTCAACATTCATCAGCAGCCTTTTTCAAACTCCCAAGTTTTGCTATCACCGAGAAACAGGTTGAACAAGCAAATAAACTCAAGGAAAGAATCGATGACGTTAGTGATATTTTGGAGATGATTATCGACAAACAAAAGGGTTCCGATGAAGCCAAAAAGTTACCACCCGAAGTCATAGCCAAGGTTCAAAAAGCGTATGGCCTCAACGCCACCGGAAAGATCGACAACGCCACCGTGTCACTCTTCAACACCTCCCGGTGCGGCGTTCCCGATAGTACGGTGACTACGTGGCCGTGGTCAAAGGGGAAGAAAAACTTCACGTATGCGTTTTACCAAGGACAAAAGGTGAAAGCGCCTCTAAAGGCGTTGTTCTCACGCGCCTTCAACCGTTGGGAGAATGTGACGGGGCTGTCATTCAATGAGACGGAGTCGTTTGATGAATCAGACATTTGGATAGTGTTCTTGGACTTGAATAAGACGGACATGGTTGCCGTCAGTGGCTTTGTTCGTGAAACAAAGTGGGCTATGTTTTTTGACTTGGAGGAGAAGTGGGTCCTACCTTCGGGCCGTGTGGATGATGGGGAGGTGGACTTTGAGACGGCGGTGATGCATCAAATAGGACACATTGTAGGGTTAGGGCATACCACTAATGATAAGAGTGCTGTTATGTTCCCTTTTATGGGTGATGAGAGGAGGAAGGTGGATTTTGAGGCTAATGAGACTTTGAGGATCCAACAAGTCCTTCATACCACTTCAAATGTTGCAGCTACATCGACCGGCGGCAGTACATCCACCGGGAACAGTACATCTACCGGCGGTAGTGGTGGTAGTGTGGGGCCGGAGGGATTGGTTTTGTCACTAATAATGGCATTGCTATCTTTGTGCTTATGATGACAGGTTAAGTCTCACGTGCAAAGGAAAAGATTGATGTGGGTCTTATCAAATTGGTTTAACCTCTATTTTGATAAGGGACATACTTAAATTTATATTTCCAATTAATTTTTCAAAATTTCAATAAATGTGTGTTTCAATAATTGCTGGTTAATAATTACCAAGTTCCTTACGAGTTAAGTATGTTTCATTTCTATGAGTCGTACTATATCAATCATTGCCTCTTGCCATGTAAAATTTTTTATTGGCACTTATTGTTTCTACTGCGGCAGCTTGCTCGTATGCCTTCAGAAATTTAGTCTTAGTTTTTTATTGAGAAAATGACAACTAAATACCTCATATCTGAAAGAACAAGGAATTCAAAATTTCAAAACGACAAGTAGGGAACTCAAATTTCTAAATAGAAAAAATTAACAACTGAAACATATTTAGAAGTGGAGAGAGGGGGATGAAGTGTACTTCACGTGAAAAGGCCCGGCTCCCATAAAATGAAGGTTGTGCAAGCAATATGGTGGCCAAGGGGTCGGGATTCTCTTAGAATCCCACCCTCTCCTCATCCCTCACAATCTCTTAATTTTGGCCATTGAGATTCATCTAAGAGCTCGTAATTTGTCACTTGTACCATTAAAAATAAAAAATGTATTATAATATAAAATAAATGAAGAAGTTTTAACTTTTTAATTTTGAAAGCTTTTTAGCAAAAAAAATGTCAACTATCTAGACCTCTTAATTTCAACTATATAGACCTATTTCATTTCAATAGAATGATCTATAAGAGTTGCATACTTATTCAGTTAACTGTAAAATGAAACAAGTCTAAATAGTTGAAATATTTTATGCTAAAAAGTTTCAAAAATAAAAAAAAATAAAAGTTCTTCATTTATTTTATATATTATAATATTATAATATATTTTTGTTTTATTTTTAATGGTATAAGTGGCAAATTATGAGCTCTTAGATGAATCTCAATGACCAAAATAATACCCCAAAAAGGGGATTCTGAGGGATTAGGAGGGAAGGATTATGAGAGAATCTGAACCCAATCACCGTGTACACTAGGCAAAGGCAGATGCATTGCATTAGGCGTAGTGGCATAGCCCAAATATATTATTATTTTTTCAAAAAAGGTTATTTTAATAATTTTTAATTATTATTAGGCCATGTAAAAACATTATTTGATTAATTACTTGTTTCAATTATACGAACTGCAAACACGTATAATTATAATTAACAATTAAAATATATTATGATTTAGTTAATTATTGTTCAAAATTACTAAGCTTTAATTTCTAATATATTTATTAATGTTTGAATGATTGCAAAAGAAAATTTTATAAGGTTCAACCCACATGAAGATTATTTTGGCTTTTCGCTACTCCACCCATAGAAATGAATCTTTCACACTACCTAATGACCTTAAATATAATATTTAATAATATTAAGCCACGTTTTCTTGAATTGTATTCCATAGTGAAGATTATGGGCTGGAAAATTTATTTATTTATTTTTTTCGGGTAAATTGGCCGGTAAATGATGGAAAGATATTTAAAATGGAAAATCTACGACGAAGAAATATTTATTCATCAAGCTTAATGCATTATTTTCGCAAGAAGGGAACAATGAGTCCATCATATTTTCATGACCCATGTTGCTACTTAATTAGTGAAATATGTGTAAGAAATAATCAAAAGGCTCTCATCATATAGCGGCTCAGTGATAAAAAATAATTTAGTTTATTTAATTTAACACGAGAGAATAAATGTCATTTTATTTAGCTATAATTCCATAATGTAAAAAAACGTAAGAGTCATTAATTAATGGTTTATTAATACAATGATTGAAGCTGGACGTCGCCATCATCACCACCAGTTGATGATGGTACCACTTACATTGTATAAATGAAACGCTTCCACTCTTATTAGAAACAACATGCATTTCCACTATGCTTCCTTTGTTCGAAACAACTTGCATTACCACCATGCTTTGTTTGACTTTTGCGGCAAGTCGGTAACGTACATGTCCATATACTATATCGAAATCCCGTGACCACTATTTTGTCGTATCTTTTCAATAATTCTGCTACATGCTTGCACCTATGCAATACAGAAATTACTCAGAAACTCATACCCAATATGATAATTAGTGTTATGGCCTACCTCAAATATAAGTACATTGTATCAATAGTAATGTTGAATATTCAACACAAACTAACAGATCATTTCCTTAGCTTCCATGGCCACTATATATATAACCCCGAGTAACAACCACCAATATCTTCATAAAAAAAAGAAAGGGAAACAAGTTATTATAACACAACGAGAATAACGATGACAAGAGGTCGTCATATTATTCTACTCTTCATCATCACATCATTATCATCCTTTCTCTTTATGCATTCATCATCAGCGCAAGCTTCTTCTTTTTCTAATACTTTTAAGAAAGTGTTTGGAAACGCCATTCAAAATTTCTTCAATAAGGACAATCGCGATGACATAGATAATATTATTGAAAAAGTCGTTCCCGATCCATCAAGAGAATTAACTCCTGACGAGAAGGAAGCCGTTGAAAAGTATCAGAAAGCTTTCAATCTCACCGTCACCGGAAAGCTCGACGCCGCCACCGAGTCATTCATCAACCGCTCCCGGTGTGGTGTAGCCGAATATAGCAAAGAGTTGAAACTTCTTAAGCGGTGGCCTAAGAAAGAGCTCAAATATATGTTTTACAATATTGACGAAGTGCACGCGCCGTTGAATAATACGGCGGTGTTCACACGCGCCTTCGCCAGGTGGGAAAAGGCGACCGGCTTAACCTTTGACAAGGCGACGTCGTTCGATGAATCTGATATTGTGATTGCGTTCGTGAACATTAATGAGACAAATGTGGTTGGCGTCAGCCTAGGCAATGTGACCGAGCGGTTGATGGTTTTTGAGGTCAAGGAGGAGTGGGGCCCGGTGGCGGGCGATATGGCGGAGGGGGAGGTGGACTTTGAGACGGCGGTGATGCATCAGATAGGGCATGGTGGGGTTAGGGCACACTACCCTTGATCATGATGCTGTTATGTTCCCTTACATGGATAGTGGGAAGAGGAAGTTGGAGTTTGGGACTAGTGAGAATTCCACCATCCAAGACCTCTTTAATATCACTTCGAATTCCGCTACATCCACCGGCGACACTGCGTCTACCGGCGGCAGTGGCAGTAGTGTGGGGCTCATGGGTTGGGCTTTGTCACTCGGAATGGCATTGTTGTCTTTGTGCTTATGATGACAGCAGGTTAAGTGCATGTTACGTTTGTTTGTTTGTTTATTATTGATAATATTTAATAAACCTGTTTTGATAGGAAGACATATCTCACATTATTATATGTCAAATTTGGTGAATTATGAGGATATGAAGCCCAAGGCCCGAATGGATTTTATTTTTGTATCTATAAAACAATCCTTGCCTCTTGCTATGTAAAATTTATCGTCGGCAGAAGGGGTGGCCGGCGTTGGGCTGGATGGCGGGCCAGAGGGGGAAGTTGCAGTTGTTGACAAGGGTGAGGATGGTGGAGGTGGAGGTGGAGAGAGATATGAGGAGGAAGGAAGTAGGAAGTTATATGGCTAGTGTTAGTGAAAGTGAGAGTGATTTCGTTGAGTGAGCCATGGTTGTGACTTGGGAGGTTTTGTTGAGTGAGAGTGTTGAAGAGTTGGTGAGTTGGGTGGGGGGAGGGGGGAGGTCGGAAGCATGGTGGTGATGATGATGGTGAAGAAGAAGAAGAAGAAGAAAAGGAAGGGGAGGGAAAAGAGAGGAGAGAGGTGAGAGGTAATATTATATTATTAATTATGGGGTCCACCTTTTCAAAATAATTAAAGTTGAGTTCATTGGGACTCTACTTTAATTATTTTGAAAAGTTGGGACTCTACTTTAATATTTTTAACTTTTGAGACTTTTTCCATATTATGTCCCTTATCAGTGACTTGGAATTAATTTTCCCTTAGATTAAAGAAAGTTGACTTCGCATGTTTGATAGGCCACCATCTATCGGCCCATACAACTCCGCGCTTTTCTTCTTAATTCTTTTGTTTTTTGGGCCCATCATTAAAAAGCGCTAAAAATAAAGAATTTTTTCACGACTGTGGTGATTTTGTCTCTTTGACGTAGGGAAGGGAAATGGGGTGGGAATTCATGTAAAAATTCCTAAAGAAAAAAGAAACTTCCTACAATTTTTCATAAAATAAAAAAAAAAAAAAAATGCATGCTCAAGAGCAGCCATTGGATCTGACTGTTGAGTGTTGACTCGCCGCAATCAAATATCTTGATTCTTGGGACAAAACAATTCCATAGACACATCATATGAGCCCATGAATTCATCCAGAAAAGCTAATCAAGCTTCCAACAAGAAATTTTACATATTAATTATTCTTAACTAATTTTATTTGTTTGCTTGAACAGCCTAATTTTGTTATTAGAGTCTCATAAAAAATTATCCAAGCATAATAGAGTAATCTTCAAAATCACTTTAGAGAGATCATTTCATATTTCCTACAATTAAAGAAACAGAAACTTCCTATAATTTTTTTATTGATTAACATAATTGGAACAATTGAATGCTAGGAGCAGCCATTATAAAGATTTGGACTAATTAATAAATATTTTTTTTGTTGTTTAATCATATTATAAAATATTTTATGTAGTAATTTTGAATAATTTAATAGTCAATAATATAATTTGATCATTAAAATCTTTAAAATACAATTTTTGAGAATAATGTAGATATCAAATTAGTAATGTCCTTTTTGGTAATTTGTACATTCAAAAAGTTATTCTACTGATTTTTATCCAAACACTTTCATTATATCAAAAGTTATTTTTCAGAAAAACTGTTATACTAAAAAAACTATTCTCAAAAAGCTATTTTCCCAAAAGTTATTCTCCAAAAACTAAATCCAAACAGACCCTGAGTCCACGCTTATTTCATCTAAAAACACGCGGTCCCAAACCAACAATACTCCACGAAGGTTTTTTACATATTAATCATACGTAATACACCGTCTAATTTAGTTAATAGACTCATAAAAAATAGGAAGAAGCGTGATATGTATATATATATACACACACACACACACTTTAAAGAGATCATGCTATATTTACTATAATTAAGTAATTTATTTACTTTTCTTTAACTAAAAATATCTTCTATTTGATATGAAACGAGTACGAGGGGATGGATACTTGGGAGGAATCTCCCTGACTACTAACTTTTATGGCGTCTAATCTTTTTCACACAATAAAGTAATAAACTATAAGCAACCGTGGTTTTATTTTATTGTATTGGAGTCTTGTACTCTTATTTTGCGGAAAAGTTAACTGTAATTTGAAAGGGATGGGAACAGAAATAAAAAACTGGCTTTTGAGTTTATAGAATTTTTATTTCTCGATAGGATCATCGCGTGAATGGAGAGTATAATTAACATATAAAGTTTAATTTAATATAGTACAATTAAATATGTCAGATACATCCGCTCAGTGTGTTTATATATATTACTCCCTCCGGTCCTAAATATAAGACCAAGTTAACTTTTTTGAAAAATCCAAAAAAAAAAACAAAATAAGTCAATTATAAATTGATTTACCTAATTTTTTTCTCTTAGACTAATTTATTTTACCTATAATCTAATGAATAATCTAAAATATTAAAAGTGAAAACAAGTATATGATCGGTATTAACAATTAAAATATATTGGGAAAATGACACATAAAGCCTGCCGACATCGATTTTGCGGTAGGTGTAGTGTGCCTTGGGTCTAATCCTTTAAGAAATTTTAAGACCTCAAGGTAAGCGAAAGTTACCCCGGGTATCGTTCACTTGGAGGAGCCTAAGAAATGCAATTAATTACCTAGTAACTAAATGTTAAACTTGTTTGAAATAAGGGAAATTGTGATGGATTAATAATGAAAACTAGTAAAAAGTGTGATATGTAAAAGAGAATATAAGAATTGGGAAAAAGTAAAGATTTGACAAAATAAAATGGAATTGGTCTTGGGAAATAATTGGGAATAACTATCCTAGCTCAATTAATATATTCGGGAAGTCAATTAGGGTGCTAATGTACTAATTTACCAAACCTCATGGACCCATGAGTCCAATACCTAATTATTGAAACCTCATCCAATTAGGCATTGTTAAGCCCTTTAGCACCTTGAGTTTTCTCTTAAGTTTCCTAAACTACCAAACCTCACCAACCGGTAAGTCTAATACCTAATCTCATGAACCCATTCAACTAGGCATTATTATGTACCATAGAGTGTGATTAGTGATTGCAATGCATTAGGTTCAATTACAATTCAATTCAACAAACTATCTACCAATACCATGAGTAAATAGAGATATATATTGAATTATAAAGAACATATGTATCACCATACATATTGTTGAGTCCAAATCCCTCATTACAAGTCAAAACCACAATCAAACTCGAATATGCATAATAGTCCAATCTAAGTATAAATGAAAATCCTAAAGTTAGGAAAATCATAAATACAAGAGACATGGAAAAAAACACAACTCCCCTATTAAGCATGTGAGCTCAAGTCATATCAAAACATTCTCAAGAGCAAAAAAAATGTTTAGTTACCTCCCATGAGAGAAGCACTAACAAGGAAGGGATTGAGAGAAATCATGGTTGAGAAAGAGGGAAAAGAGAGAAAATGAAATGAAGATAGTAAGAGGAGTAAAGAAAATGAATTCGGCACCTCCCTACTCCTCTCCATTATGCACGCCTCCTCTTCACTTCACTGCACGCGTTCCATTTTCATTTCAGCTCCCAAAATCCCATCTCCAATTCTCGCCTCCTGTTCCTCACTTCCTTCCTTATTTTCTTCGCGTCAGCCCCCCTCCGCCTGCAGCTCCCACATTTCTTCTTTTTAATCCTCAATTTGTCCCTTGCAAGTGGGCCTTCAATTTCAGTTCGGCCTCTTTCTGTTGCAGCCCTCTTCTCACTTCAATATCCAATACAACAATCAATAATCCATTCCCTGCCTTTCTTACCGGTCGGGCAGGTTAAACCGAGCGAGCTCCCTAAGTCTGCTGTTAGTTATTATTATAAGGTCTTTTTTCATTCTTTCTCATTACTCGTCAAGACTGCCCTCCAGCTGCCACGTCTCTGCCCATCAATCATCTTTTTTTCTTTTTGATCTTTTGCTTGTTTTTATTGTTGTTAAGCCCAAATAGTGCAGCCTTTCCTTCCAACCAAATCAAGCCCAAAAAAAATGATTCTTTTATTTCTATTCTTCATGTGTCCAGCCCACTACTCTTGTTCTTCTTTTTCTTCAATTCCCTTCAATTGTATAAAATCTAATTAAAATTGTGAAGTCATTAAAAGTCAATATTACATCTTAAGTATGTTTAAAAGCTTCATTTTAACTCAATAAAATCATACAAATCTTAGGATTTGTCACCTGCCCAATTGGAAAAAGGACAATTGAGGTGGGTAAATTGTGGAAATGACAAGTTGAGTCATTTGAACTTAAAACTAATTACCACATTTGGGGAAAAGACTAAAGTGCCCTTTACTAATCTAATATATTACAATACAACCAGACATGAATCCCACACTAAACAAAAAGAAAAAACACGATGCCCACACCTATTGGCCACTAGAAAGCAAAAATAAAACAGAGAATGAATACAAAACCCTAGCAGTGACGGTGACGGTGACGGAGCTAACGACGGTGGTCTTTGGGTAACGGAGCTAAGGTATTTATCCTTCTTGGGTGGAGGTTAGGAGGTATTTACACATCAACAACTTTGTTTTCTTCTTCCTTTTTGGGTTGAAAATTGTTGAGGACTATAATAATTCATAATCAAAAGAAAAGCTAATACAAGATGAAGATTGAAAAACTACTCTCTTCAAGTTTGTTTGGTCATTGTGTCTTTTAGGGTATGAAATAGAAAAATTATGTATATGTATTGTATAACCCTAAAACCTTGTCTGGAATTTAATGGTGGAGAAGAAGTTCAGGTGGACTTAGATGTAATGAAGATGATGAAGTAGATGTTCATTCACTGTTGCATTGATTAGGTTTGGGAAATAAAAATGCTTGTTTCTATGGTTAAAATGCATGCGACAGTGGTTAATACGCATGTTACTGTGGTTATTTGGCATGTTACAGGGAAGCAAAAATGACACATCAAGTTAAAGAACTATATTGTTACTTCCATATTGGAGGGAAGTTTGAAATTAATGCTGAAGGCGTTGTGCAATACAATGGCGGTTACTTGAAGATGAAATCAATGAGGGAGGGAATAACATTTGATGCTTTGAGGTCCATGATAGCAGCATGACTTGGGTTAGATTGCAATATTTGTGACATGAAATATACTGTGAGACATGATGAGAAGATGCATGTCAATCTAGATGATGATGACAAGGTTATGAACCTGTTTGCCTATAATAAAGGAATTGGCCACATATATATTGCATGTCCACATGCTTGTTTGGCGATCAAGCATTTTCATGGTAATGTTTATGATTATGTCGATGAATGATTCAAAGTCACATCCCACCAAAGAATATATGACGAAGACATGATTCTAGTTGTGACTATTGACATGCCGGACTTAAGCAGCTACATGTTGTTGGAGGACGTCACGTCTCTTCCATTGTTGTATCCACTTAAAAGCAGCCGGGCTTCTAGACGGCCTAAAAGTAAGAGGCGTGAGTCTCAATTTCAAGACAAGAAGATTTATCATTGTGGAAGATGCAATGAAGTTGGTCACACCCGAAGGTCTTGTCGGAATCTAAACCCAAGCTGAAGTTTCATGCATTTTGTGGTGATTTTTTGTAGAAGCAACATTGGTTGTAGCCAATTACCCCATAAATGTATTTTTGGGAAAGCAAAAAATGTCTATTTTTTGGATTTACAACATTGGTCGTAGCTGATTACACCAAATATGTCTGAACTACATGTCTTTTATGTATTTTTGGGTTACATATTTTTGAAAATTTTGATGTGACAACTTCAGTGACGTTGTTGTGGTTAAATGAGATGATAGTATAGTTAATATGTATATATTTACGTGGTAAATACCGATGATGATTAACAATGAACATATCCAGGGTCCTTGCAAGTTGCAACCCCAAAGAACCGGGGAAGTTAACGTGGTTAAATGGGAAGTTGGTGTGGTTATTATGCACGATGTTGTGGTTAAAAAGGAAGCTTAATTGGTTAAACCATTCCACGTCCACAGGCACCTGGCAACCCCACCAAATACTCGGGGAGGTTAACGTGGGTAAAAGGAAGCTGGTGTGGTTATTTTGGACGATGCAGTGGTTAAAATAGAAGCGTAATTGGTTAAACTATTCCACGTCCACAGGCACCTGGCAACCCCATCAAAGACTTAGGGAAGTTAACGTGGTTAAAGGGGAAGTTGGTGTGGGTATTTTGGACGGTGCAGTGGTTAAAATGGAAGCGTAATTGGTTAAACCATTCCACGTCCACTGGCACCATGGCAACCCCACCAAAGACTCAGGGAAGTTAACGTGGTTAAAGGGGAAGTTGGTGTGGGTATTTTGGCGGTGTGAAGTGAGTTTTATAAGAGAGAGGAAGGGGGAGAAAGATATAGTGAGTCGGCGGATGGCGAGGCCGACGGCGAGGAAGCGCCGGAGATTGGCGACGGCGGCTGCGCACGGAAGGAGTAAGATGTGGGATTTCAAAGAGATTTAGGATGATGTGTGGGGCAGGAAGTGGGAGCTTGATGAAGGGAGTGACCGGCCGGCGGAGTGGAAGGTTGGTCGATATGGTGGATTTTGAAGTGAGAGTGAGGTGAGATGATGGAGAGATGAGGAAGACAGGGAGGGAGGCCGATGATGATGGGTGGGGGTGGGCTAAGCTAGGGTTTGATTGTTGTTTAGAGAGGGAGGATGCGTAAGTGAGATTTTAAGGGTAATTAAGTCTTTTCACCAAATGTGTTAATTTGTTTTAGGTTCAAATGACCCAACTTGTCATTTCCACAATTTACCCACCTCAATTGTCCTTTTTCCAATTGGGCAGACTTTATCTGTCATTTTCCCAAATATATTTATGATTTTGTTAATTATTTCCCAAACTTAATTAGAAATTTTTCTTATATATTTATTATTGTTTAAATGATTGCAAAAAAATATATGAAACTAAACCCACAGAAATATTAAATTGGCCTTTTTGCTTCACTAATAGAAATGACCTAATTCCTGTAATAAAAAAAAGAAATGACCTAATTCCGTCCTATCAAGTTTTCTTGAATTCCATTTCAAAGTGAAGATTGTGGGCTGGAGAATTTATTTGTTTAAAATGTGAATTTTTATTTAAAACGGAAAATTTTAGAAGAAAAATTTATTTTTTTGGACTAAGTATATAGAAGAAAATATTCATTTATATATCAAACTTAATGCATTTATGTATTTTCGTATGGGTATTTTTCCCAAAAACAGAACATCATATTTTCGTGACCCATGCATGTTGCTAATTATTGGTCGAAACACCAGTAGTGTAAGAAATCAAAAGTTTCTCATCATATAGCGGCTTAGTTAGAAAAATCTAGTTTATTTAATTAACATGAGAGAATAAACTTCATTTTATTTTAATAAAAATTCTTTTATGTAAAAAATTAAAAATGTAAGGGTCGTTCAATAATGTTTATCAATACAATATCATTGAACCTAGACATCATCATCATTGTCGTCATCACCATCATCTGTGTTAATGATATCACGAGCATTATACAAATAAAACACTTTCACTCTACTCTTATTATTTAAAACAACTTGCATTGCCACTATGCTTACTTTGGTTCAACAACTTCATTCCACCATGCTTCGTTCGATATTTTTTAACACAAGTGGTAAAGTGCATGTCCATATATATCGAAATCGCGTGACCCCTAAATTGTCTCATCTTGTCAATAATTATGCTACATGCATGCACGTAACAATAGCGAAATTACTCAGAAACTGATACCCCATATATTTAATAATTAGTTTCATGGCGGCCTAGCTAGCTCAAATGTAATTAGTACACCTATATAGTAGTAACAAGCAGGATTACTCGCGCGTTGCGCGAAAGAAATAATTTAGTGGTTTTTATCTTATGAATGAAGTTTAATGTATGCTCTCCAATTGTTTAGTAATCGATGTTTGTTGCAGATCTTGGTTGTACTTAAATTAAGTTGTGTACTAAGAAGGGTGATTTATTTGTAAAATGTAGGAGGCAGCCTGTATGATATCAGCGAGATAAAATTTGTTTTGTGCTGGAAAAATTGGAAAGGTTAATTGGAATTGTATAATAAAATTGGAAATATATTTATATAATAATAGTTGCACACTTAATGAAGTTGCTGAAATATTTTTGGGTACACAACATTTGGAGTTGTAGCTTTGTCCAAGGAGTCTTCATTTGGAATAAGTATTTTTAATCTTTGAATGTTCTTTACCCTGGACAATGCAACATATAGTTGACCATGAGTGAAAACAGGTTTTTCCAAATAAATGTCAACTTTTTTCATTGACTGTCCCTGGCTTTTGTTGATGGTCATTGTAAAGGACAGGGCAATTGAAAATTGTCGTCTTTACAATTTAAATGACCATCTTGATTCTGATGGATTTAAATTTACCATGTGTAGTAGGACAGTTTGTCCTTGATTTGAGCCACTCAAGATTGTTGCCTCAATGACTTTTTCTCCAAGTCTGGTGATTTGAAGTTTTGTTCCGTTACACAGACCTTCCTGTTGATCTAGGTTGCGTAGTAGCATAATAGGAGCACCGACCTTTAGGACCAGACGATGTGGGAGAAGTCCAGAGGAGGTGGTAGAACATTTTTTCCTTGTGAACACAGTTTGGTGATTATTGTTTTCCATAGATATGTTTTACCAGTGCCCCTATAGGCATAAACAAAGAAAAATCCTGGTTGATTATTTTCAATTGCTTGAAGGATAGCTCTATAAATATCCATTTGTCCTGCATTTAAGGATTTCATCAATATTTCTGACTCTAAAGCCAATTCATCTCTGTTATAGTCTAATTTGAATAAGAGCCTTGTAAGAAGTTGGGGTAAATTAAATATTGTACTTATTAAGAGTCCACAATAAATATACATTAATTATTATATTTCAATATTGTCTACTATATTAGTTGGGCAAGTGGCTGAGGGAAATGGGAGCATTTAAAAAATTTAAAATTTCTTAATTGCTTAATTAATAAATTAATGAATAAAATTGGTGGAGATTTTTATTTTAGAATTGTGATGCATGGAAAATGAGTGCCCTAAAACGTTAAAATTTTTTGTTTAAGAAAAAATGTCACAAGAAATTTATAGTGCTCTGAAAATAATGTTTTGTCTCAAATTTTATTTTTTATTTTCAAAGAAATGTACTAAATAATAAAGGAATGGCGGGACCATGAGTTAGCTTGAGTAGGATAGAGTTTATCGGATAAAGATAAAAATATGATCATTTCAGAGCAGGGAATACAGATATAGGGTATAGGGTCCTATTTGCACTCTTTTGTCAAACCAAGTAGGTTACATATGATGAGACTAAAAACAAATTATAATTGTAGTTAACCAAATTTTTTTTATTTCAGCACGATTACTTGGAAGGGGTTGATTATATAAGGAGTTAAATCCATCATCATCAATATATCATATATAAGTCTTCCACCACCAAACACTGTTCATAAGCACTGTTCATGAACAGTGTTTGGTGGAATATTATATATATATATATATATATATATATATATATATATATATATATATATATTTAAAAAAAAATTTATAAAAAATTTTATTAATTTTTTTTTTAAAAAAAATTTCCTTTTTTTTAAGAAAAACAATATATCTTTTTTTTTCTTTTTTTTTTTAAAAAAATTAGTTATTAATTATTTTTTTAATTTTTTTTTTTCAAAAAAAAATTATATGTTTTTTTCACCCGATATTTTAGTTAAAAAAATTTGTCATATATTTTTTTAGTGCAAATTTGTTAAAAAGAAATTAAAAAAAAGTTAAAAAATATGTTCATGAGCAAATTTTTAGTGCAATGATTGACATTTTCTACTGGTATTGTATGTGATTGCTTTCTTGTGCAAATTTATTTGGACAACGTATTCTTTACTTTCTTGGGCTAATTTATTTGGTTCACATATTTTTTTTGTCTGAATTTGCCTTAAAGATTTATATCTTTAGTATTGTCATTATGATGATCTTTTTGACCTAATATATATCTGTAAATGTTTTATTGTGTCTTTTTATTTGCCTATTTATTTGCGCTACGTATTCTTTACTTTCTTGGGCTAATTTATTTGGGTCACATATTTTTTTTTGTGTAAATTTGCCTTAAAAATTTATATCTTTAGTGTTACCATTATGATGATCTTTTTGACCTAAAGTTTTTTCTTCACATAGGGAAGATGTGTTCAATTAGATTTAATTTCGATTTTCATTGCGACTTACAGAAAAATGTTCATTTGGTAATGTAAACTAGAAGTTGTCATTGAAATTTTCTTCCTTTTAAGGTTAAAGTTAGATCATAGTGTTTTTGGTTAATGCTAATTTTTAAATAAAACCGCGCGGAGCGCGGGAAACCCACGTGCAACGTAGGGAGATATTTGTTTTTTTACCTTTTTTTTCTTTTTTACCTTTTTTTTCAAAAAAACAAAATCAGTTATTATATGATTTCTTTCGCCCGATATTTTAGTTAAAAAAATTTGTCATATATTTTTTTAGTGCAAATTTGTTAAAAAAAATTAAAAAAAGGTTAATTGGGTCACATATTTTTTTTTTGAATTTGCCTTAAAGATTTATATCTTTAGTGTCACCATTATGATGATTTTTTTTACCTATATAAAAGTGATCCACCAAATCACTGTTCATAGCTCTGTTCATGACCAGTGATTTGGTGGAATATAATGTTTTTTTTTAACTTTTTTTAAATAAAAAAAATTGGTTATTATATGATTTTTTCACCCGATATTTTAGTTAAAAAAATTTGTCATATATTTTTTTAGTGCAAATTTGTTAAAAAAAATGTTAAAAAAGGGTTAAAAAATTTGTTCCCCGTGCAAAGCACGGGAGAGATACCGCTAGTTAGGTTAATATGGCATTCAGTTGCAGTTGGATTTGAACCAAATCAGTCCAAAGATATTTCGATTCTTTAGTTTATATTTGGAAAAAATTTTAATTGACGAAAAATAAACATAAATCATACTATTCGTGACATTGTAGAATGTGTATAATCATGAAACCTAACCACGAACAGGCTGGCCATGTTTTTGAAGAGGAAATTTTTATTTATTAATTTATTTTCATAACATATTAAATGAGGCAAGTTTTGAAGAGGAAATTTGCATTTATTAATTTCATTTTATAATGGATTAAATGAGGCATGAAATGATAATCAATGAAGGATACCTCCAAGTTCGTGGTATTTAATTTGTGATACTAAATATGATCGATATCATTCATTAGTGGAAAATTTTTTGTGTGCCATGAAAGAAATTTGTATTAAGGGGAGCTAGTAATATTGATGAATATTTGACACAATAATAAAATATTACAAGGAATGAAGGAAAATGTTACAAAATTATTTTTATTTCAATAAATATTAATCTAAATTTATTTTTTCAATTATCAAATAAAATCGGGAATAGCATGTTATTGGTACAGGCGGTAAAGGGAGATGCAAGCATATGAAAGATTACTATTATTACTATGTAATAAGTAAATTTCATTATAAAAGCGGAAGGGTTTCACAATGTAGAGGCTAGATATGTGATGAAAGCAAAATGAGTTTTTGAAGAGGATATATTTTTTAGAGGAAAAAATATACAAGAAGCATAAAGATTGATCAAAATATCTGTATTGGTGAATTTTTTTTTTTTTTCAGATGCTGATCAAAATAGAAATAGCGGGAACCAAGATTATCATGAGTAGTATGGAGTTCATCGGAAAAAGATAAATATGCCATCATTTCAGAGCAGGTAAAACAGATATAGGACACATGGCCCTATTTAATCTACTGTATCAAACCAGGGATCCAACAATTTCTGTTGACTAAAATTATATTAGAAGTATAGTTTACCAAATCTGATTTTTGAAGGAAGATTATTATGATGGGGTTGATCATATTCTGTTATTATTCCATATTAATTTAGCCTATTATTCTCATTCATATAAGGAGCTAATTGGATTCATTCATATAAGGGAACTAAAAAAATTAAAGGGCATATTACAAGTAACGAATGAAATGTGCAAATATAAAATGTGATGAATCTGACTCACGTTCCACAAAATATCTTATTGATCATTTAATTTGTTTTCTTTCATTTAGCAGATTATGTAATTATAGGTGTTGTGACAGAAATTTAAATTAAGGAAAGGTGTAACATGTTTGAATACAAAAAAGAATAATAAAACAAACATGGAATAATATGCTCAATTAATAATTTCGGTGATAAAATTTAAACACCAAGTCCTATAGAAATTTGAGGAATCTATTACATTTATTGTGTAAGTGTTGGCAGTATATAATTGCTTAAAGAAAGAATTTAAAATATTTGAAAGAGGAAGACCATTAAAATGTTAATGTCATCTTTAAATGAGTTTTTCAGAAATAAATATGAATGGGAACGTTTGCAGTCAAATGAAGTATAGTAGAAGCAAAAGTTGTAAATTCATCAGAAACATAAAATATTTATAGCATAAGTCGGTGTAGCTGCTGTTGCAACAAAATAGGAGTTCATGGGATATATACATTAGTTCCTAATAAAGTGATGTGGGAAAGACCAAGCCAGAAATGAGCTTCACAAAAAATAAAACCAGACCAGCAATGTTCAACACCAAGTATGTACTCCCAAAATAATTTCCATTTAAGTTAGCTCATGCAAATGTTCCCATAAGCTGCTCCTTAAACCGCTGAACCTGAACTATTGGTGGATCAATATCCAGAGTGGTGACATTAGAGTATGAAATCACTGCAGGAATTTTCTGGTCTTCACCATGCAGGACAAGCACATAACGAAAGTGCACAAAAATAATGTCAGACTTTTGCAAAGCAGTGGCCACATCCTTTTGGATATACTCGGCAAATTCACCACGCATGAAACACTTTATCTTGTCTTCTTGTCTGCAAATACTTGCACATAAGTCAAGGAAGAATTATTATGCTGGAGCATTTGACCTTCATGTCAAATAGAGCAGCAACAAATTAAATAATTCAAAGTCTGTCGTAAAGACTAAAACACTAACCACCCAACCGTATTTGCAAATGACTGCATCTCCATGGTGAATTCTTTTTCAAAATAACTTTTTCTAACTGAAGGCACAACCTCAGAACAATGAGTGACAAACCCAGGCAAATATGTTTTAAAAGGTTAGAACAAAAATTCAAAATGTTTAGAAGACTGAATGGGTAAAGGGAGGCAATTATAAGTTTCCTAGGACATAAAAACAATCCTCAACAAAAAGGATATTCCATGCACACTAAGCTTATGTCATGGCAAAGCAAATTAAATTACACATTGAAAGGTAAATTTCCTTGTGAACTTAATTCTTTATACCTTTCAAAGAATCCATAGAACGACATTTCTCATCAATCTATTCGATAGTTTCTCATGTGAAGAGGAATTCTAATTTCAATAAGACCGAAATGCAAAGTGATGAATCACATCAAGAATACATATGTATACAAGTTTAAGGAAGCTGCATTGTTCACAAACCGAGAATAATTAAACTATTTATGTGACATTTGATGGGCAATATCAGTTCTAACACAGTAAATATCTACTTTCCATGATAAGAAACCATTTATAAGTCTTTAAAGTTATGTTCACAAGGAAAATATTCGTGTTCTGCTCATATTATATCAAAATCAGAGCAACCTGACAAATTTACCTTTCAGTGACCAAGCCAGGAAATCTGTAATCAACTCTAAAATAATTACAGCAAACATTCACACAGAAAAACTCGTGCCTTTCCAATGAGTTTCAAGCTAGCCAATGTTGAAGAGGGAGCATAAATATAATAACAATAGTAAAACAAATTTAGCTGCTCAATTAACTAAATGTTTTAATAATAGCAAAACAAATTTAGCTGCTCAATTATCTAAATGTTTTAACATTTAGTAAAGTGAGGCAATTATAAGTTTCCTAGGACATTAAAACATGTTAACATTCATCATAGATTAGTATGTCATGATTAAAATGCCAAGGAATATCAATTATTTTGCAATGTATAGATCAAGAACACACTTATTAGTCCTAGTCAAAGTTTTAGTTCAAGTGCTGTGATGAGAAAATAACAAAAAGGTAATAGGGTAAAGGTGCAAAAATGGGTCCAAACAATTACGCCATGAGCACATAGGGGTAAGAAGTATTTTCGGGTTCAATTCTGGGTCTGAAGAATAAATATTGGTGCAATATAGGGTACGTCGTTAATGTTGACCGACGTTGACCATTAAACGCTGACGTGGCGGGGGAAATAAAATTTTTTGCTGACGTGGCATGCTTATGTGGCAATATTTTTCTGAGTGTGTGGGGCCCACATAATTTAAATTAATAAAAAAAAATAAAAAAAAACATCAACATTTAACGGTGAGAAATTTTTTTATTTTTTTATTAATTTAAATTATGTGGGCCCCACACAGTCAGAAAAATATTGCCACATAAGCATTTTACGTCAGCAAAAAATCTTATTTCCCCCGCCACGTCAGCGTTTAACGGTCAACATTAACGACGTACCCTATATTGCACCAATATTTATTCTTTAGACCCAGAATTGAACCCGAAAATACTTCTTCCCCCTATGTACTCCTGGCGTAATTGTTTGGACCCATTTTTGCACCTTTACCAAAAGGTAATAACAAATATATGAAAAACATAAAACTAAACACTATGCAAGTAAGTTAAAAATGGCAGGACACATTCACTTAATGGAAGCGAGTAATCATGCAATATTTATAGTAATAAAAGTGTGATCTATGATGATAATGGGGCCACAAACAGGTACGCATCAGTTACCATGAAACAAATATACTCAGACAGAACAATAATGTATTAAAGGCACTTAGTCTTGGTGATGTGCATGGGGCCACACAGAGATGCGTGTATGCATTTATATCCATTAAAATGATACTATCATGGAAAGTAAACACCGACTTCAACCCACAAAGTATGATTCATTTTGTATTTCACCAAAGAAGTCAGTACGAGGAGCGGTTTTCCAGCTGACATGGTAGTTGGAGTATAAAGCACGCCTAATGGTGGGAAAAGCCTCATCTTTCAGCTCCACCGTTGAATCTCTCAGGAATACCAGGTGGTAATTCTGGTGTATGCCAAGTCCACCACCACGAACAGCCAATCCAGAAATCTCAAAGACGGATCCAGGAACCATCATCCATAGGAAGCGATTTTGCATCACAACATCGCCCAACCTACCTACCATGCATACGTGCACCCTACAAAAATAGATAATAACCAGCAGAAAAATGGGAAACAAAACTTTAGGTTTCTTGGAAAATAAAGTTAGAGCAGAGAATGGATGAAAATTTATGCGGCAATCTCACCACTTTATCATAGAAAACCACATCATAGGCGGGAAAATGTTTGCGACTAGAGGAACCATCCAGAGCAGGCTCAAAAGCTTCCCTCCCAAAACATGCATCAACTTGAACTGTGATGCTAAAGTCATTCCAGCAGGGCGAAATGTCTCTGAAATCCATGCTAAGCAAAAATGAAACATGAACACACCAAAGGATCAAGATAACGCAGGACAACAATGAACACAACCTGAAAAAAATAAGAAGTAACACATTTATCGGAGAAAGAGGCTAGAAAACCAAACCTGTCAGCTGCAACTGGACCAATGGGTGGAAGTTTGAGAGATCGGAGCACCATGACAACGACAGAGAAAATAAAATGAAAGAAAGAAGAGAGAAATCTAGAAACAAAAGAAAATGGGCGAAACAAATGAACACAGTGGCCTACGGTATGCAATGATAATGACCAAGTAGGAAGTGATGTGTGAGAAAAGTCGGACAATGTCTTTGACCACCGGATACTAATACATAAAGTGAAACTCCAGTTACCACTAACAATTGAACCAATATAAAATAATAAACTATAAACTATAAACTAATGAAAGAAAATAAAAAAAGAGGTGCAGCGCCCCACCAATGACACTAAAACTTGAAATAAGTAATCAGATACATTCATTGATTTGATTTAATTTAATTTAATTTTCAGACACAAATTTGTGTGGGCCCCATACACACTAAAACTTGGAAGAAGTAATCAGATACATTTATTGATTTGCTTTAAGAATCAAAATATGTGGGGCCCCCACATTAGCCAGCTCATTAAACCAGCTTACACACAAAATCACACAAAACATGAAGAAATTTTGAAGAATCAATCGGCTAATGAACAGTGCAAGTCGGCTAAAAAACTTAAACACCAAATGAGCCAGCCGTTTTTCTATACTGGATGTCAGAGAGAAGAATATGGGAATGTCATTGTGGAGCAGAGTCGGCTAGAAAATTTGAGGGCAAAGGAACTTTATATTATAATAGATAATACGTTGTGTTGAATACAAATTAAAGCGATCATTTCCTTAGCTTTCATGGCCATTATATAACTCAGAACTAAGAACACCATTTACTACATCAGAAAAAAAGAGAGGCAAAAAAAAAAAGGAAAGGCAATAACTTGTTACGTACGACACAACGAGAATAATGATGAGAGGAGGTCACATTACTCTACTCTTCATCATACCATCATCCATTCTCTTGCAACATTCATCAGAAGTAGCCTCTTTCACATTCCCAAAAGTTACTATTACCGAGAAAATGAATGAAGAATAAAAAAAAACAACGAAAGAAGTAATACGGTGAAGGATATTTTGGAGGTGATTTTACAAAAGAACAAGCGTTCCGATCATGTTCTTTGACAAGAACGTAACGAGAAGTGGGGCCTGCGTTCGGGCCGAGTGGAGGACGGGAGGGTGGACTTGGAGACGGCGGTGATGCATCAAATAGGACACGTGGTGGGGTTAGGGCACACTACCGACGATAAGAGTGCTGTTATGTTCCCTTTTATGGATGATGGGAAGAGCAAGGTGGATTTTGAGGCTAATGAGACTTTGAGGATCCAACAAGTCTTTCATACCGCTTCAAGTGCGGCAGCTACATCCACCGGCGTCAGTAGCAGTACATCCGCCGGAAACAGTACATCTACCGGCGGTGGTGGTGGTAGTGTGGGGCCGGAGGGATTGGTTTTGTCACTCCTAATGGCATTGCTATCTTTGTGCTTATGATGACAGGTTAAGTCTCACGTGCAAAGGAAAAGATTGAGGAGGGTCTTATCTATTTTGATAAGAGACATAAATTTATATTTCCAGTTAATAATTCAAATTTTCAATAAATGTATCACATGAGAATACGATGTAGCCCTATTTAATTTACTGGTTTCCAGGTTCACGTGTGCTTCATTTCTGAGTACTATATCAATAATTGCCTCTTGCCATGTAAAATTTATGGTTAGCACTTCTTTCTACTGCGGCAGCTAATAGCTAGTCAGCCAGAAATTTAGTCTTCGTTTTTGATTGTTTGCGTGTTGCTTCTTGCCTCTTGCCATGTGTTGAGTCCAGCATTGTTGGCTACTGAACTCACCATGTTGGACACCCCAGGGTCAGCTCTCGCATTTTCCCCGATGTTGGCAGGCCCAACTCAGGTATTGTAGGGAGGCCAAAGGCTCTCTCGAGTCCACGATCTAATGCTGCAGCATTCCTGGGATAAAACCTTGTCATTGGCTCTCCCAGGGATCGAAGTCGAGACCTCCCACTTTATAGGCATTCTAGATGTCTCGCTTGTCACCACTTGAGCTTCACTAGAATGCCTATAAAGTGGGAGGTCTCGACTTCTATCCCTGGGAGGGTTAATGACAAGGCTTTATCCCAGGAATGCTGCAGCATTAGATCATGGACTCGAGAGAGCCTTGAGCCTCCCTAAAATACCTGAGTTGGGCCTGCCAACACCGGGGAAAATGCGAGAGCTGACCCTGAGGTGTCCAACATGGTGGATTCAGTAGCCGACAATGCTGGACTCAACACAATGTAACGTTGTTCGGTCTTCAACTATCAATGAAAATGCTTTTCGAGTTTTCTTGAGTTATTTGCTACATTACATTCTCACCCAATTCTTTTTATATTGCGTTTTGTTTTTCGATTGACCGTTTTTCCATTGAGAAAAGCTAATGAGAGAGAAAGATGAGAAATGAGGCTATCAATAAAAGTGAATATGGGAGGCCACGTGATTTATTATTATTATTTATAGGCAGAGAATATGTGGCTTAAACTGGAGAAGGGTACTCTCAAAAGCATTTGTTCTCCTTTTCTCTCAGAATCATTAATCAAGGGATCAGATGTTCAAATTTTTAAAAATGGCTCATTATGTAGATTATATGAATGGACAAGATGTGATACCGAGAGAAAAGGAGAAACACCGATTCTGTGGAGATCTAGACTTGGCCCAAACTCGAGAGGCTAAGAGAGCACGTATACCTCATAAATACAAACTTTTCTAAGTTAGTCACGTATATTTCCCAACCACAAGTCCACGAGCTTGCATAGTAGAATTCAAGTCAAGTGGGTCTGTTGAGAGAGACAGAGAGAGACACATTCTATGTTCTAATTATTATGGTAAAAAAATAAGGACATTGTTCGAAACAAAACTTTGTCTCTTACAACCAAAGGGTGGTTAGTTGAGCTAGAAAGTGAAATTCAACCCCGTAAATATGAAAAGATTTGTTCAAATCTCAGGAATTGAAACGCTATCATTGGGAGATGAGAGAACCTCATCTATGTGTGCAGCAATGCTACGCTCGAGTCCAAATTAATTGGTTGTCAATAGACGGCAGATTACCGGCGGTGTTTATAACCAAAAAAATTTGTCTCTTACATAATCATTGTATTTTTTAACTAACTTCAACCAATTTTTAAGAATAATTTATTCAGTTAACTTCACTTTATATTATAGGATAGAGGGAGAACAATTGATTTTGATATAAGATTTAATTAACTTTTTATTTTTTAAAAGATCATAAAAAAATAAATAATTTAGTTAGCCTTAATATAAATTAAGGGATCAATGCCCCCTCTTGGTCTCTCCACTTCCTTAAAAACAACTATTTTTGGTGTCACATTTTTTTATTTGATTTAACAATTAGATTTTACATAAAATTAGTAGATATCTTATCCACAAATGGTTCAATTTACAATTTTATATGATTTTTCAAAGATTTCATGATTTAACTTTAGGCAATGAATCTTTGATAAATCATATAAAATTGAAGATTTAACTTTTTTTTGTATGTTTATAAGATATCAAAACGTCACTAATAGAATCTAATGGTAATAAAATATAACAAAATATGTGACCAAAAAAATTTAGGGAAGTGGAGAGATGAATTGAATAGTGGCCAAGCCTACCTCAGTCCCGCCCAAGAAAGCTGGGGCCCATGCAAAACTATCCCAAAACCATAACAAAGAAGACGAGATCAAACATAATCACCGAGCAGACTGGACAAGGGCATATGCGTTAGGCACAGTGGCATAGCCCAAATATATTATTGCTTTTTTAAGAAATCGTTTTTAATAATGGTTAATATTATTATGCCATGTGAAAGTATTGGATTAATTACTTGTTTCAACCATACGAATTATACTTTTCCAACACAACACTGCAAACACGTATGGCTATCAACAATTAAAATATATTATGATTTTTTTAATTATTGTTCTAATGTAATAAGTGTTCTAATATATTAATAATGTTTGCAATGATTGTAAAAAGAAATTATATAAGGTTCAACCCACAGAAAGATTTTTCTTTTTGCTGCTCCACCCATTGAAATGAATTGCATTCCAAAGCGAAGATTGTGGGCTGGAAAATTTATTTATTTATTTTTTAGACTAACTTGCTGACTTGGCTTAACGGTAGCTCGCTTGCTGTGTGGTCTGAGGTCGTGGGTTCGAGTCAGTCACTTAACAAAAAGCAGATGTTAGAATGCCTAGTTATATTCCCTTCCTCAGCACCTTCCCCAAGTGGGAACTAAAATTGAGTTGACATTTTTTTTATTTTTTCGGGTCAATTTTCCGATAAATGAAGGAAAAGTATTTAAAATGGAAAATCTTAGAAGAAAATATTAATTCATCAAGCTTAATGAATTATTTTCCCAAGGGAACAATTAGTCTATCATATTTTCATGACTCATGTTGCTACTAATTAATTAGTGAAACCTGTGTAAGAAATCAAAAGTCTCTTATCATATACCGGCTTAGTGATAAAAATAATTTTAGTTTATTTAATTTAACATGAGAGGTTAAACATAGTTTTATTTAGCAAAGATTCCATAATAATGTAAAAAAACGTAAGAGTCATTAAGTAATGGTTTGTTGGTACGATGATTGAATACGATGATTGAAGCCGGACGTCGTCATCATCATCACCAGTTGATGATGGTACCACTTGCATTATACAAATGAAACACTTCCACTCTTATTAGAAACAACTTGCATTGCCACTATGCTTCCTTTGGTTGAAACAACTTGCATTGCCACTATGCTTTATTTGATTTTGGCTGCAAATCGGTAACGTACATGTCCATATAGTATATCAAAATCCCGTGACCCCTATTTTGTCGCATCTTGTCAATAATTATGCTACATGCTTGCACCCATGGAATACAGAAATTACTCAGAAACTCATACCCAATATGATAATCATTAGTGTTATGGCCTACCTCAAATGTGAGTACATTGTATCAATAGTAATGTTGAATATTCAACACAAACCAATCATTTCCTTAGCTTCCATGGCTACTATATATATAACCCAGAATAATAACCACCAATATCATCATAAAAAGAAGCTAAGGAAACAGATTATTAAAACACAATGAGAATAATGATGACAAGAGGTTATATTATTCTACTCTTCATCATCACATTATCATCATCCTTTCTCTTTCTGCATTCATCAGCGCAAGCTTCTTCGAAAGTTATCGAACTGTTTGGAAGAGCCTTCAAAATGGACAACGTCCCTGATTATGTGGATATTATAGAGAAAGTCGTTCCCGATCAATCAAAAAATTAACCCCTGACCAGCAAGCTGCCCTTGAAAAGTATCAGAAAGCTTGGAATCTCACCGTCACCAGAGATGCCGCGGCCAAGTTATTCTTCAACCGTTCCCGGTGCGGTGTTGCCGTATATAGCAAAGAGCTGTCGCTTCTTATTCCGTGGCCAGAAGATAAGAAAGAGCTCACATATGTGTTTTACAATATTAATAAGCAGCACGCGCCGTTGAATAATAAGACGGTGTTCTCACGCGCCTTCGCCAGGTGGGAAAAGGTGACGGGCTTATCCTTCAACGAGACCTCGTCGTTCAAAGAATCTGACATTGTGATTGCGTTCAAGAACATCAACGAGACAAATGTGGTTGCCGACGTCGGGGGTAATGCGAAGAAGCGGGCAATGGTTTTTGAGGTCAAGACGAAGTGGGGCCCGCTGGAAGGCGATATGGCGGACGGGGAGGTTGAATTTGAGGCGGCGGTGATGCATCAGATAGGGCACATGGTGGGGTTAGGGCACACTACCCTTGATCATGATGCTGTCATGTTCCCTTTCATGGATAGTGGGAAGGGGAAGTTGGATTTTGGGACTAATGAGAATTCCACCATCCAACACCTCTTTAATATCACTTCCAATTCCGCTATATCCACTGGCGACACTGCGTCTACCGGCGGCAGTGGTGGGGCATCCGGCGGCAGTAACAGTAGTGTGGGGCTCATGAGTTGGGTTTTGTCACTCGGAATGGCATTGTTGTCTTTGTGCTTATGATGACAGCAGGTTAAGTGCATGTTACGTTTGTTTGTTTGTTTGTTTGTTATTGATAATATTTAATAAACCTGTTTTGATAGGAAGACATATCTCACATTATTATATGTCATATTTGGTAAATCATGAGGATATGAAGCCCAAAGCCCAATTTGGTGAAGAGGGTTGAGGGATTTCTCATCTGAAGTGTCAAATGGATTTTACTTTTGTATCTATATATCAATCATGCCTCTTGCAATGTAAAAATTATCGTCGGCAGTGGCACTTGTTTCTACAGCGGCAACTAACTAGTCTTGAGAAATTTAGTAGTGTTGGTTTTTTGATTGTTTGTTGCCTATTGGCTCTGGCCATGTAACGCTGTTTGCTCTTCTGTTATCAATAATGAAAGTATGCTTTTCAAATTTTTGTGCTGTCTTACCCAATTATTTTTTTTATTGCCTTTTGTTTTTCAGTTTACCGTTTTTACTGCGCTTGAAATTGAAAAGTAAATGAGTGAGAAGGATGAGAAATGAGGCTGTCCGTAAAAGTGGACATGTAAGGGTAGGGAGAGGGTTTTCTCAGAATCCCTCCTCTCCTTTTCCCTCCTTTTCTTAAGTGGTTAATGTAATTATATTGGTCCTTCAAATGCATTTAAGAGCTCATAATTTACCATTTGTACCTCTAAAAATAAAAACAGTATAAAATAAATGAAGAACTTTTAATTTTTATTTTTGAAAATTTTTTAGCGTAAAAAATTTCAACTATCTAGATCTATTCCATTTTAACAGAAGGATCTATAAGAGATACATACTTATCCAGTTAACTGTAAAATTATTTTACAGTTAACTAGATAATAATTTTACAGTTAACTGGATAAGTCTGTATCTCTTATAGATCCTTCTATTAAAATGAAATATGTCTAGATATTTGAAATTTTTTATGTAAAAAGTTTTCAAAAATAAAAAAAATTAAAATTTCTTCATTTATTTTACATTATAAGACATGTTTTTTATTTTTAATTGTACAAGTAGCAAATTATGAGCTCCTAAATAAATTTAAATGGCTGAAAGTGAGCATTTATAAGAGGAAAAGGAGGGATTAGGAGGGGAGGGATTCTGAGAGAACCCTGACCCGTAAGGGTAAGGTCATGTGGTTTATCATAGTCACTCCAATCCTAAACATAATATCTAGTTGACTTTTTTTATTTATCAAATTTTGTCTTTAAAGTAATTTATTTGACCTATAAACTAATAGATAATCTAAAAATATATCATAACTAAATAGTCTATTTTATTTCCTTAATCTAACAAAAAAAAATCTTTAAATCTTATATTTATAACGGCAAAGAATACATGGTACCAGCTAGAGAGTCTAAGAAAGCACATGGTACAAGCTAGAGGGTCTAAGAAAGCACGTGAACACGTCATATACAAACTTTTCTAACTAATTAGTTACGTTTAGTTCCCAACTACAAGTATACGAGCTTGTAGAAACCCTTTGAAGTCAAGTGGGTATATTGGAGCTGGACTATAACTTAGTATTGTTGTTTTCATGGTATAGAATTTGGTTAACCAATTTTCAAAGATCCTAAAAAAATAAATAAATTAGTTATAAGCTGATATTCGAGTTTTCTCTCTAAATTAACTTAAATTTATAAGTTAACATATAATTTCATAATAAACTATACTCCCTCCGGTCCTAAATATAGGACCTAAATGACTTTTTTTGGGGAGATTAAGAAAGACTTAATTTTAGATGTCTTTCCAATAATACCACTCCTTAATTGGAACCAATAATACTAACAATATTTGAAATTAAGTCACACAAAAAACAAGATTATTCCTAAGAAGAAGAAGTTGTTGAGAAGAATAAGGGTAATTTAGGAAAAAGTGACCAAACATGTAATTAGGTCTTATATTTAGGACCAAAATGAAGTCTCTATCTAGATCCTATATTTAGTACTGGAGGAAGTATATTTTATAATTGATCAGTGCCTGCAAACTGAACATTGAGTTTGATAGTGTACCCATGACAAGAATGTCATCTACGTACATAAATGATCAGGTTAAGGGTATGAGATCTGTCCTTGTAGAAGAACAGAGAAGAATCGGTTTTGCAATTGTACATATTTTATGACAATTTAGTGAGATGTGCTAGCTAGCAATGACATCAAGCATTGGCAGCTTGTTTGAGGTCGTATAGAGTTTTAACGAGCCTGTAGACTGGTGCCTCCTAAATTTCAGTACATTTGCATGTATATTTGACTGTATTTGAGGAGCCATTAATTCAAAAATCAAGATCAAATGTTTTGTTGTTATTTGAAAAGATATCAATTTAAGCATTATTTGGGGAGTACTTTGGAATATCTTATATTAAATCAACAAAGTTAATGTTTGGAAAAGAAAAAAGATATAAATTTAGTTAGTACATTATTCTTTATTCCATTTTATTAGTTTTAGTGTTAATTTCAGTTTTTTATTCATTCATTTTGGCAGCAAGATGAACACAGCTTTTTAGGAGAATGATTAAAAACAAAAGACCCACTTCGGCTTTAGATATCTGGACGGAAGGTCCAAGTGAGGAGACAAGAAAAAAAAATAAGTCAGATTTTGTAATTAAAAGGGGATTAAAAGGGGAGACTAGAAAAAAATAAGTGAGGAGACTAGCAATTAAAAGGGGATTCACGTGACAGTGCGCGAGGCTGCTGTGTGTTTGGCTAGGTAGGTTTACTGGTTTAGCTCATGGAAAATGACTTATTTTTATGTTAATTTAAGAATAAGTCAGATTTTGTAATGAGATTTATGTTTAGATATTAGCTGTGAAAAAAACAACTTATTTTCCCATTTGACTTAAAAATATGTTTGGATACTTATGGTAAAAAGTAGGTTAATTGAAGATGAAAAAGACCAAAGAGTAAGTTAGAATTTGTGGAGTCCACATCATATGTTGCTTATAATAAACATAAATCATACTATTCGTGACATTGTAGAATGTGTATAATCATGAAACCTAACCACGAACAGGCTGGCCATGTTTTTGAAGAGGAAATTTTTATTTATTAATTTATTTTCATAACATATTAAATGAGGCAAGTTTTGAAGAGGAAATTTGCATTTATTAATTTCATTTTATAATGGATTAAATGAGGCATGAAATGATAATCAATGAAGGGTACCTCCGAGTTCGTGGTATTTAATTTGTGATACTAAATATGATCGATATCATTCATTAGTGGAAAATTTTTGTGTGCCATGAAAGAAATTTGTATTAAGGGGAGCTAGTAATATTGATGAATATTTGACACAATAATAAAATATTACAAGGAATGAAGGAAAATGTTACAAAATTATTTTTATTTCAATAAATATTAATCTAAATTTATTTTTTCAATTATCAAATAAAATCGGGAATAGCATGTTATTGGTACAGGCGGTAAAGGGAGATGCAAGCATATGAAAGATTACTATTATTACTATGTAATAAGTAAATTTCATTATAAAAGCGGAAGGGTTTCACAATGTAGAGGCTAGATATGTGATGAAAGCAAAATGAGTTTTTGAAGAGGATATATTTTTTAGAGGAAAAAATATACAAGAAGCATAAAGATTGATCAAAATATCTGTATTGGTGATTTTTTTTTCAGATGCTGATCAAAATAGAAATAGCGGGAACCAAGATTATCATGAGTAGTATGGAGTTCATCGGAAAAAGATAAATATGCCATCATTTCAGAGCAGGTAAAGCAGATATAGGACACATGGCCCTATTTAATCTACTGTATCAAACCAGGGATCCAACAATTCTGTTGACTAAAATTATTTTAGAAGTATAGTTTACCAAATCTGATTTTTGAAGGAAGATTATTATGATGGGGTTGATCATATTCTGTTATATTAGCTCTGAAAAAAGTTACTTATAAGTGACTTATTTTCCTTAAGTCAAATTGTGTATGTTTGGATGTGTTGTGATTGGAAGTGCAAATGAGTAAGAATTTTCAGGTACATGTTATAAACTCCTTAAAACGTGAAAATAAACTACTTTTTTCTACTTAAGAATAAACTACTTATTTCAAATAAGTCAGTTAAAAAATAAGTCAAGTCAAACATACCAAAAACAATATATGCTTAAAATAAGCTATTTTTTCAAAATAAATAGTTTATTTGGGCAAAATAAGTCCAGCCAAATTAAAACACACGAACATCTTTTTCAACGGTGTCGAGCTTGAGAGAAGAAGGAGGGAAAAGAGGGAGCTTGGGAGGAAAATTGGAAGTTTAGAGAAAAGAGATGCATGGAGATGTAAAGATTTTATGGTTTTTTCATCCTCATTTCACTCCCACTTCTCTCTAATCGCTTGTTTGAACTATGAATTTTAGGTGTAATTTGGATGATTTAATTTTGTTTTAGTATAAGTAGCTAATTTTTGTATTAGGATTTTTCAAACCTTTTCATGGATTGAGACTCATTTATTAACACCCTCTCTTTTAGTTATTAATAAGAAATTTATGTATGGATTTTATCTTACTCTTTCTTTTACAAGTGCTTGATAATTACCACTTCATTTGTTAAACGAAATATGACTTGAGAAGTGTATTTTGTTTTGGAACATAGATTAAATCATGCATGTTAGACTTAAAGTTTATGGTTTAATTAAATGGATGATTAGTTAGTAACATAGTGATATAGTTACTAACTTATCATTGTCACTAGAAGATTGCTTTTTATTAGAGCTGTATTAATTGTGACCAGAAATTGAGCAAATAATATAATTAAAAATTGGGTAAAGGTGCAAAATTGGGTCCAAACTATTATGTCAGGAACACATAGGGGTAACAAGTATTTCCGGGCTCAATTCTGGGTCTGAAGAATAAATACTGGTGCAATATAGGGAACGCCGTTTATGTTGACCGAAGTTTACCGTTAAAAGCTGACGTTGCTGGGGGAAGTGTTTTTTTGCTGACGCGGCACGCCACATAAGCGTGCCACGTCAGCAAAAAGTGTCACACAAGTGTGATACGTCAGCAAAAAGTTGTCACGTATGAACGCCACGTCATAAAAAAATGTCACATAAGTGTGTCACGTCAGCTAAAAATTCACTTCCCGTGCCACGTCAGCGTTTAACGGTCAACGTTGGTCAAAATAAACGGCGTTCCCTATATTGCACCAATATTTATTCTTCAGACACAAAATTGAGTCCGGAAATACTTGTTACCCCTGTGTGCTCCTGGTGTAATAGTTTGGACCCATTTTTGCACCTTTACCCTTAAAAATTTGAATTGACTTGAGAAATTTTTTTCAAATGCCTATATACCTTGGACAAACACATGTTTTCATTATTATACTAATTGAAGGGGTTTAATTAGTTTTATGAAGTGAAATGATGATAAATAATTTTAGCCTTCTCTTGTATTTAAGTATATTCTAATTTAGTTTTTGTCAACTTATTATTTTCCTTTTAAGTATTTAATTAAATTTCAATTCACAAATATTTCTAGTCAACCTATTTGATTGCATTATTGTAATAACTAATCCTCTTTTGCCTTAGATTTTGTAGGAATGACAACTTTTCTATACTATTTTGATGGCCCTTACGCTTACGGTAATGACCGGAAACGGCCGATGAGTCATAGACATAAGTGGATGGATCATCGATGATTTAAAGATTAATCTTTAATAAATATCAGGAAAATTCTAGTCAACAAGACTAGCATCCCCAATCTTGGATCAACAAAGCCTCCATGTTGCTTTATAAAGACTGTTTGTGAGAGAGGGGAAGGACGTTGTTAATGTCAACTTGGTGGACAGACCGCATAAAACAAGAAGTCAAAGTGAGAACACAATTTTTATAGTAGACATTTTTTACTGCAGTACTAAAATCGTGTTTGCCTTCTTTTAGAAACTTGTTTTAACTCCTCAGTCCACTTAATTTGTTAAGTCTTACATTAACACATGTTTGGAAACAAAGGCATCATTTACTTGTGGCACTTTCTGTCACGACCTTCCTAAAGTAAATATTATTGCTGGCTTAACGTTTTCTTTTCCTTCTACGCATTTCAATTTTCTTATTCATTTAATGATATGTGAAATTTTTACGTAATATGATTAATAATAGTTTTTGTTTTCTTAAAAAAAACATGTGACCAGCTTATAAAATACAATGTATTCACCATAATAGTAAGATATTTCCTCATGCAATTCCATTAAATAAAGCATACTTTATTTGATAGTAAGAGAGATTACAAGTAGTGGAGTACTCCCACAATACAGTTTGACATGGAAGCCTACCCCAGATGCATCGTCATGTTATGACAAAGCCTTGAATTGATCTTATTATTAAAATTAATGGTTAATGATACCAATTAATATTTTATTTAATTAATATTTCATCACAACAACAATTATTATTTTTAATAAGAGACCTCCTTAAATTTTAGTCGTGGGAGAAGGTCGATCAGCTCAATGAATGCTCAAGAGCCGTCATTTGATTTGACTGTTGTGTTATAACGCTGCAAGTAGAAGTATCTTGGGACAAAACAATGCCATAACCATCATCAAAATTGTCCATGCCTTCATTTAGAAGCTGCCAAACCAAGCCTCCACCAAAAGTGCCTCCCTTTTGTGCCAAATTGTAAATACTTGAATAAACTGAATTCATGAATGAGTCTCTGGAAGATGTAGTATATGAAGGGTCTTTCTTTGATTTTCCAAATTCACCAAACACTAATGGCTTCTTCAATATTGTTGCTGAGTCATCCCAATGACTTGTCATCCACCTTTGCATAAATTCCATTTGTGCATCATAACTCTGCCCTGCAAGCCTGTTCACATATAGACGGTTTTTTATAATCCTTCGTAACATGAAATTTTAATGAGAGAAAATTATTTATAATAACGGTGCAGTGGTTATGTATGTGGAGATGATATCAAAACAAGAATAATAAATTACCAACTATCAGGATAAGCATGAATGGAGGCGAAGTCAATTTCATTGACTTGATGGTTGGTAATGAAGTCAGTCCCAACTTGGTAACCAGGATTGTATTGTTTCCTGTCTGGAATTGAGTCACCATAAAAACCCTCCATCCCTACCCCTAACAAGTGATTGCTGTCAATGGATTTCACATATGGGGCCATCTCCTGAATCCATGTCTGTTCATAAATGAGAATTCATGATTAGCATAAATTAGTTACACATGCATGTTTCATTTACTTTAAATACGAGGACATCTAAACAAATTAATTTAAAATAATTATACTCCCTCCGGTCTTAAATATAAGACCTAATTGACTTTTTTAGAAAATCTCATAAAAAAGCAAAATAAGTTAACTATAAATTGATTTACCTAATTTTTTTCCCTTAAACTAGTTTATTTTACCTATAAACTAATGGATAATCTAAAAATATATCAAATATGTCATCATTTAATAACTTATTTTGCAATCTTAATCTCTCCAAAAAAAAGTCAATTAGGTCCTATATTTAGGACCGGAGGTAGTATTTATTATTTTTCCGAATTAATTTGCATATGTTGTTTACGACCTTGAATCTAATGCATATTAGTGCATATAAATATTTCATGAAGTTTATTTGACATGCATGCTATAATCAAATAATTTATTTTTTTTCTTAATATCCCTAAAATAATAAATAATGTCTTCTGATATATGGGGTATCATTTAGCATCGAAAATAAGTGAAAACATGAGTTTCAACTCACAGTAACGGTGTTTCCAGAGGAGTCTACTTGACAGCGTGGTTCATTCATCAATTCCCAAGCCATGATGGTCGGTTCATCCTTGTAAGCTACTCCAGTGATTGTGTTTATCCTTGTTAACACGGTCTAAAATGTGTGATGAACACCACATAAAAATTGTTAGCGATTTCACAAATATTTATTTATGCCTCGAATATATATTCTAAGAACGCAATAACACAATGATATATAAGTTTTCCCAAAACCTATGTTTTTAATAACATACTTTCACATGGTTTTTGTAGTAATCCTTAACAACGGGGTTTGTGTAAAAGTCATCATCATTGTTTACTGAAGCTCCAGCATTCTTAGCCCATTGCACATATTGAGGTTTTCCTCCATAATCATTGTAATTGTTGACCAAAGTCAGTATTAATTTCACGTCGTACTTTTTTGCTTCTCCTACCACAAAGTCAAGTGCCTGCAGCCATCAATATCCAAAACAAATTTAAGAACCATATATGGCATTTTCTTGTTATAATATATATTATATATATTTAACAATATTATGCACATGAATCATTTAACATAATGTAGGTAAACCTGAAAGACATTTTCATCGTAGACACCAGGTGAAGTTTGGAGAGCTTGATATCCACCATCATTGAAAGCCCATGTACGACAAACAGTCAAACCCGCGCTTGAAGCATCGCGAAATACATTCGAAACTTTAAATCTTTGAGTTGGGTCAGAGGCCACACTAAGCATCCAGTAAGAGTTGAAGCCATTGAAAAGGTATGGTGAGCCATTTAGCTGAAATTGTGAGTTACTTGTACGCACAAATTCAGATGATGGTGATTCATTAAGGATTCTAGCAGCCTCACAAAATAGGATTTGAAAAAGGAGGAAAGCAACAAAAAGGGCCACAATAGAACTTGAATATCTAATGCTAGCCATTGTATTCAATTTATTGAATTAAGAAATGATGAATGAATCACACTTTAGAATAAAAGTGTGAAGCTTTGTTGTTGTGAAGATTCTGTAGTGAGGTTGTATGGTATTTATAGGCGAGAAAATGATTATAGGACATCAAGGCATTGCAAAAAAGAAAAGAAAAGAAAAGAAAAGAAAGAATGATAATATTTGTCATAAAAAAAGAGATCATTTTGGGAAAAGATACAAAGGAATGGGAGCTAGATATGATCATCGAAGAAAATGGTTTCGTTATTTGCGAACGTAACAATGCTGGTAGTTAGATAACGGTTTCGTGTAGTTCTTATCTTATTATATGGATCCAATCTCTGAGTTTCTCTTTTCTATTTAATTTATCTACGGAGACAAGTAGACAACAGAAAATATTTTATAAAAAACGTGATTCTTTTGCTATAGCTGCATTAAATTCGAATTTCACAATGAGGTTTCGAAGTTATTTGTGGTTAAAGGAAATATACATGGAAGAAGTGAGAGACACATCATTATTTTTATGGGACTTAGTGGTATGGAGAAAATGTCTTGCTTATCACCTCTTGTTATGCGTACATGATAAAGTTTCCAATGTGGCAAGATTTTGATCTATTCATATTCAAAATAAACCATAATATATATGCTTCTGATTAACTTGTTCAATTGAAAAAAAAATTATTAATTAATTACTGTTTGTATGGTACACCTAGAAATTAAGTACGTATAGAGAACTAAAGAAACTAATCATAGCTATCTGTTTGACAATTTATGGTTTTATGTTTTTGTTTTTCTTAAATTGAGCGTGACCTTGTTTTACCATGCTTTAGGCAAGGCAGTATTAAGTTACACATAATTAAGAATGTGAGCCACACGGTGCTTTTAAACACTCTATCCCTTCCTCTGGTTCTAAATTTAAAGTTAAATAAATCTTATATTTAAAATAAGAGAGAACACATATTTCTTAGGTAGTACTCCCTCCGGTCCTTAAGTCAAGCCGCCCAAATCTCACATACTAAGGATTTAAAGGTATATCATTAAATGAGTTATATTTTATTTGTCTTTTCCATTTCTAACCTCTCCTATCTCTCTTTCTTTTCATCTTTCCAATGCTCTTTTATGTTGGAAACAAGAGTATGATGATGAAAGGTTAATGCAATCAGAGAGTTTTTTTTTTTCGATGGATGATGAGGAGGTATATTGGAAAAAATTTAATAAATAAATTAGTTAATGACAGTTAGTGATTTATATTAAGGACAAAAAATTAGGGGCGATTGGTGACTTATAATAAGGATGAGAGGGAGTATGTGAAAGGACATTTATTAGGGTCTAAATGATAAAATAATGAAGAAAGACACAGTACGTAAACAATTTGGATAACTCCCTTAACATTTTTTTACAAAAAAAGTGGAAAACCCTTCCTGGCTATGCACAATGTCAGAGAATCAAAAAACATTATCCACAGACACAATCATATAATTCTGGAAAACTTAATGACTACGCTAGTGAAGTAATTATATTGAAGGTTAATTGATCCTACGTACGTTTCGTTGTAATGCCCTTCGGTCACAAGATTGAATTAATTCGATGGTTAAACTACTACTATATGTCTGTATAACTCTCATAAACGTAGGCCTAGGATATATATAATTCGATAAAAAGATATATAAAGTTCGATAGTTATATATATCTTTTTATTTATAACTCTCATAAACATAGGCCTAGGATGGCAGTCGTATTATTCAGACATCGAAATTTATTACTAATCTCTTTGATAACTTTACTGGATTTTATTTCTAATTTCTAATTTTTAATAAGAAACATTTTCATTGAACCAATGACAGATTCAATATAAAACTTTGATTCGATAGTTTATATGATATGTAGTAAAAATATCCGCTGTTTGTGTGTGTGAAACATAAAATTGCAGAAATTATGCAAACATTAAAAACGAAGACTTTCATCATTCACAATTATATTGATCAAAAGTGACGATGATAAGATTTTAAAAAACGCTCTTTTTTTTTCTAAATCAGAAAGGTTTTGAATGCTTAATTAATTCTCACACTGAACTAGCTAGTTGATCAATGAATCGCGTAGATAAATTATTTCTACTTAAAACTGTAATAGTTTCTCCTCAAGGAAAATATTCAAAGTGTAATATTGGTTAGTGAAAGTATATTTTGAGACTAATCCCACTAAATTCCGAATCTGATTAACATTCCTGGCAAATAGGAGTGTATAACGTTGGCTGCAACCTGCAAGGGTACGCAAGATATAATAAATGTCGGATCAAACTTTTCAAGAACGTAGTCCGATCCAAATACTTTTTTTTTAAAATATATTTTTCTATCCATAAGTGGGATCAGTTCGATTCATTGAAATGTGTGCTTACAGTGAGAGAAACATATCTAGAGCTTCACACTTATTGAATTCTTTACATTTTAATTACTTCATTGAAAATAGTTTTATAATCTTATATGATTATAAGATCATGAAAGAAATATATATATATATATATATATATATATATATATATATATATATATATATAGGGGCAATAGACGTATTACTCCATGCATGTGGTCATACCATATGCATAAAGGAGCTAGACAAAACAACTTGCATTGCTAATAAATACTCGTCAATATTTTTCATTCAAAAAATATAATTTTCTTCTAAAAATAATCATATTGATTGCATATACAGTAAAGGATAATTTAATATAATACACAAGATTAGGGACCCAAGAAAAATCAACATACATTAGTTACAAATAATTATCTTATTAACTAATTTTTTATATCCATATATTATTTAATTAGTTATCTAACTTTCAGTTAAAAAAATAGTTAAGTTGAGTATAAATTTTTCCTTACAAGAGACTAATATATATATATATATATGTATATGTAAACCCCATTGAGCATTGATTTAATGGATACATACAGATCCCCTCATCACTGGTATGCTTTACTCACATCCATATCTGCATGATGGGTGAATCCTGACCTTTCATCTGATCTAAGATCAAACAAACAACACAGCCTCATGCATGCATCTGCGCTGTCTTTGAAGTTATTATCACATAGCCGTTCATTATTGACTCCAAATTTCAGTCCATCCGATCCCTTTAATGTGATATGATCATATGAAGCAAAGAAAGATCACCGTAGAGAGGTTCTTTTCAACCCTCATTACTCTAGTGACTCTTCGTTATCTTTTATTTCCCCCAGTCATGTCTATCTTTGTCCCTCTTTCTTACATGCATCCCTTTATACCTTTATCTATTCACTCATTCATCTTTGGGACATTCTGATTAAAGATTCTAGAGAGGCTACAATGCAATAAAAATGGATACTTTTTTTTTGCATGTTTAGATCGTTCTATGCTGTTACATAAACGATTTTATGTTTGAGAATTGCTTCAAATAAACAAAGAAAACATCCAAAAGGTTATACATTATTGGTCAAACGAATTGTCGACACAAATTGTTAAGACTATATATACATTATAGAGAACGTGTATGAGGTTGCCGAATTGGAGCCAAACGAAGAAAATTAACTTGCATGTAATTAACCGTGTAGGGATATATAAGCCAAATTTTTTGTCCATATTGAGTTTGTCTTAATTTTAACATTATTACTTGTAAAATTATTCAGCACTTATCAATTATTAGAAAGAACAAGAGTTAAGAAAATTTCTTTTTTCTCATTATTAATACCTAAGGAACGTAACATACTTTCACATGGTTTTTGTAGTAATTCTTGGCGACAGGGTTAGTGTAAAAGTCATCATCATTGTTGAGAGAAGCTCCAGCTTTTCTAGCCCATTTTACAAAATAAGGTTTTCCTCCATAATCATTGTAATTGTTGACCAAACACATAATCAATTTCACTCCATACTTTTTTGCTTCTCCTGCCACAACGTCAAGTGCCTATCACCAATGCAATATCCAAAGCAAATCTAAGAACCAATGACATTTTCTTGCTATCACATATTTGACAATATGTGCACTTGAATTATTCATCAAAATAATTATGGTAAAAAAAGAATTATTCATCAAAATATAGTAAAAAGCCTGGAAGACATTATCATTGTAATTAAACACCCGGTTAAACTTGAAGTGCTTGATATCCACCATCACTGAAAGCCCATGTATGACACACAACGACATCTGTGGCTGAAGCTTCGCGAAATACATTTGAAACTTTCAATCTTTAAGTTGAATCAGAGGCCGCACTAAGCATCCAGTAAGAGTTGAAGCCATTGAAGAGGAGTGGTGAGCCATTGAGCTGAAACTTTGAGTCATTTCTTCGCACAAATCGTGGGGCCATTTTTTGAGCTGAAATTTTAAGCCATTTCTAACGTATTCAATGATTGCACCAACGAACGCACTCTAACTTTTTCATTATGTTCACCATGTTTTTTTTTACAAAAAATTAAGCATGGTTGTAAAAAGCAAGATGAATTGGTTAGACCAGTTAACTAATGACCAACCCCCTGAATAATCCGATCGAAAAGTTTAATAAGTTGAATATAACAGATTTTATTTTTCCCTCATCTGGTAAGCTTGAAATGATGTCATTTTGAACAGCCTGTCTTGAGTAATGCTTTTTTAAATCTATTATAATTGTTTGAATTTGTTTAATTTACATATGAATATTCCATCTATAGTTGGTCTAATACCTGTTGCATACTTTAATTAAACTACATATTGTTAGTTATAAGCAAATTGAACCTAATTCAAGTTGGATCATAGGCCTTGAAACTACCATCTCAACTGATTTAATGATTGAATTGTTTTTAAGAAACTTGAAAGAAAAAGACAGTAAAACATGAAGAAAATTTGTCGTGGCAGATTGACTTGGCCGTTCCATGCATCATGAAAAGCAAATTCCCAGCTGATTTCTACAATAACGATTACAATTACATGTACAAGAATATTACAGGGCAAACACCATTGTCAGGAGCTGATGTGAGGGAACGTCAAATTCCAAACATGATATAATGCAAAAACAGATTAATTCTCACAAGACATAAGATTCCGTGCTAAGTTTACATTTTGACAGGTCGGACTATTGACTGCCTCTATTATTTCAACCCAGCCAACATAAACCAGGACTTCTCTGAATAATACAAAAATGATAATATCTACCAAGGTAAAAAATGAAAAAATAATAATTCAAACTGTGGCTAGATCATACAGATTATAAGCCAAAAGCAAAAAAGGTAAAAACAAAAACCAAAACCTTTACAGAACGAGGCCATACCTCCTTGCTTGATCTTTTGATCTTTGCAGTGCCGGTGCCACCCTTCAGAGTTAACATATTCCCAAGTGTCCAGCATTGAGAGGGCAAATCACACAATAAAATACAATTTCAACCATAATTCATTGGCATTACTCTACATTGGCCATTGAAACTAGTTACCCCAACAAATCCATAAGGGGTGGCTCCTCAGACTTGGCATTTGTGGACCTGATGTCTGGACCAGATCCCCTCCCTCTTCCTCTTCCTCTACCTCTACCCACTGCAGTTGAGGGTGGTGGTGCCAGCCTAGGCGCAATCAGGTCATTCTGATCAGAAGCAAAGATGGATCCAATACCTGTTGCCTTGTTCTCTGTGCGTGGAACATTGGACGCTGGAAATCCATGACTCTGCTTTAAGGAGGAAAGAGAATTCTGAGAAGATATACCACCATACAGACTACCACCGGTTGAACTTGAATTATTACCAAGACCAAATCCGATTGGATCTGCTGAACTTGAAGGAGTAAAAGACCAACTATTAGTGGTTTGATTATTCATGGCATTTGAAGAGCTTGACATTAAACTAGGCCCATTTTTATTTAGTGATGGTCCTAAAGTACCATTGTTGGAAATTCCAGATCCGCCTAACGAGCCACTAGGACGTGGAGGCCAGTTAGCGAAAGGATCAATGTCATCAAGACTAGGCATAGAAGATGTTCCTGTTGTTTTCATGTGACTTTCAGGATCACCTAAATATTGGTTACCAGTAGATGAAGCACGAGGAGGCCATTCTAAGTCAACTGAGGGGCAAGACATGTTTGCCTGCTGATTAGACACAGTAGATGAGGATGAATGTTGTTGTGATGGTGTTATTTGAACCATCGGGGTTCCTGACAAAGGTTGACTTGATTTGTCTGTATGACTTTGGGAAGACGTGGTGGTCCCTTTCGTTGCGCTAACCCAATCTTCATCCCAAGATGAGCTGCTCTTAGTGGTTGAAGAAGCAACAGTGTTATTTGTTTTAGTAGTGGCTTCATTGTGAAGACCATTGATTGGAGGAAATGTTTTGGTGACCTCTGGAATTCCAGAGTCCGTCAAAACCACTCCTCGCTTCTCCTCTATCACCCTGTTCCAGAAACAAAAAGAAAAGAAACTTAAAGAACGCTTAAACTTATAAATGAAGCCAATTAGTTTTTTAAAATTAGTTGGAATAAAATGGAATAAAGAACGCTTAAACTTAAAGAACGCTTAAACTAAAACAATTAATTGGAATAAAATTAGTTTTTAAAAGTAAACCTTAGCATATCCTTGACAAAGAGCATATATTTGGCAAACTGCTGAACATTCAACTGTTGAGTGGTCAAAAGAGGTATAACCAATGGAAGCACATGCTCGGCAACAAACTCTACCCCATACTGAAAGAAGAAAAACAAAACAAAACAAAGCTGAAACTCCATAAATCTTCGGATAGAGCTGTCAGTAAATTAAAAATACTTCAGTTGTCAGACCCATAATAGAAGCTATTACCCGTTTATAAATAGCATTTGCAACCCCAAGTGTGCACATAAGAGTAGGAGGAGAACGGTCAACAGCAGTGCAGCGCTGAATGGTCTGCAAGACGTCTAAAACAGCAGGCTTATCAAGTCGACTAACCATGTCTCCTAAACACAGCAAGGCATTGACTCTAACCTGTCATGCCAAAAAATAAACAAAATTTAAAATTTGAATAACAACTTAAAACAAGAAGACAATAACAAGTGAAGCAGACAGCTGAGAAGGAAATCAAATGAGAATGGGCAATTGGTAAAAGTCACATTAATTTTTTGTTGGGGGGTCCTAACTATAAATTTTTACAAAATAGTGAGCAAGTAACAATGAACACTGAAAAGAAAACCATAAACAATGACTACAGTGAATCATGCAATGAGCCAAAGAGCATTATTGCAAACGTTTATTTTCTACAATGACAGGGAACCTAGCAGCAAGTTTCAGCATTGAATTTTTCATTTTTCACAACTTAGAGTTGAAAAAACTAAATAAGAATTAAAATGCCTATCAACGTGGGACATTTTAATGATATAAACTTCTAACTATGTGTATGAACTAAGTAGCCTAAACAATATAGTAATAACTATTTGGGTCACTTTTGAATGGCCCAAGATTCAACTACTCAAAATGCTGAATCCACGAAAGAACACGGTGAATGACAGCTTCTCACCAATCTCTAGGGCCCACTTCCATTCCAATGAGAAAGGAAAAGAAAAATAAAACTTTCCAGTCCACAATACAGTACAATGCTTGTCATTAGACATGCGATTGAATTGTCTCAAGTATCAACTTCCGAAATGTCAAATAATGATCAGAACAAAGGTTGAAGAATTACATAAAGAAGATGCCATAGGAATAGGCCACATCTAGCAATCAAGGGCATGGTATCAGCTGACATAAAATGTTTACAAGAAAAGAATACAAAAATGACAGACAACTCTAAGCTAGCATTCAGGTCGAATGACACCAAAAACCAACTCCAACTGAGGAATGCATATTAGCATAGTAAAGGATAAAAGTCAAAACGAAATAGAACATACCGCAGCAATTGTTGTTTTAAGCGCTAAGCCATGAACACGGGGCAGAATTACTTGTTTGACCAGCTGAATGAATAAAATACAAAAATGATTACTATTTGATCCTGAAATATCATTACGTCATTAATAAAATAAACTCTATTGAGGTACACTAGGATTAAGCCATGAACAGTGTATCTCATCCTTTAAATTTCAAGCCATACACAGCAAAATCCAAAATAACCCACAGAGCGCATCAATCCTAGTCATCAGAATATAGTCATCACCTGGGTATCAAGTTGCTTAGCAAGGGATACAGATTTCTTCAGAACCTCTTCTTGTACACGAGCATCATTCTCATCGAAAGCCCGAACAACCATAGGCAGAACATGTGATACTAAATGCTCCTGACTAGTCTAAATGAATAAAGAATGACTTTATTACTGTTGGTTCACAAATATGATCGATGATTTCAACCACAAACTAGAACAATGAAAGAGAAGTTTTAAAACGTGGAGAAAACTGACTATTGATTAAGAGATCTTTAAACATCAAGATAAATGAACTGAATAAATAATAATTACCTTATTTATCAAAAGTTCAGCATGCTTCACAAGTAGCAACAATGTCTCACCAACCGCAGAACTCAAGACAGGAACAAGCGCTGGAAGAGTTGTGATCTCAAAATCACTTTTATCCTGGAAACCATCATAACAAAAAATTCATTATTGTCCCAAATTGGTATCATTTAAATTGTACTCTTTACCAAACATTTTCAAGAACTCTATCAATGTTAAGAGTGTGTGCATATGAAATGAAGGAATGAAGAGACATCAGCACCTGAGACTCTGCAATAGTAAGGACCATAGGAAGAATCATCGGCTGCATTACCACATTCCTAAGTTCAGCACAGAGAGGTGGAAGGACCTGTAAAAAGAATTAGGTTCGTAAACTATGTACAACAGTGTTTAAAAAATAATTCTGAATTAGGATTTCAGAGTATAGAAGCATCATCAGCAAAAACTATAATATTACTGTGAATGGGAGACACACTCAGAGTATGCAAAAATGATATGAGCACTTACCTATAAAATATTATTTTAACAAGCCAAAAAGATAGCATGACCTTATTTTTCCACACTATAATAGAAGTCATTATACATGCTATATTTGAATTTCAATTCCTAAAGACTAAGCGGGTGTTGGATAGCTTCTTTTCATAAATTTGCATTGCACAGAAAATATAGAAGGTTGTCTCAGTTAAATGTAAAAGGTATTCCCAGAGGTTTTTCCAAACACCCGCTCCCCCATAAAAGTAATTGAAGGAGCAATTTAATGTAGTGGAAAAAGAATCTGAAATAAATGGATATATATAAGCATATAAATCAACATAGACTTATAGCAAACCTTGTACCGCAATACACGACTGTCAAAATCTTTCCACATATCTGACAAAGCTTTTAAGAAATCTGTCTTCTGCATGTTATCTCTTTCCTGCAATAACATAAAATGCATCATCAAGAACTTCCAACTTTCCTCATGCTTTTTGTTTGTCTCAGACACGATAAAAAAATATTGATATTTGATACTTGTATGGTCACACACAGCAAGTGCTAACAAGTCAAACTGCAAATTCTTACAAGCATATGATCCAGAAAGCGCAGAGCACGCAACCTAGTGTCATTTCGGAAAAACGGGGAGCCTGCAAAAATAAATGACCAACATAAGAACTTCAGCAATTGGGAAAAGCAGATAATATATTTATATATGAAATAACAGCAGATAATATAAATTTATTCAAATCTTCTGCATTCATTTACAAAGATTAACATAATTTATCATTCTGACTACTTTGGACTCCTTATATCATATGCTCATGGACCATTTTTGCCACCGGGAAACAACTGAGACACTATTGTTCAATTATACTCCATCAGTTCCTATTTATAACAGTCTAATGACTAAACAATGTGAACTTAGCTTGAAGTTCAAAAGATAATTCTTTTACAGGGACATCAATTTTTATAGGAGCATTGGCAGCTGGAACATGTGACTATGTCACTTTCTTTGAGTCAGTAAATGCATTTGGCAATTGATTAATTAAGTTAAAAGCAAAAGATATGTAAGAATCCCAAGTACATAAGGGGCAAATAAAAGAGAGAAATAGTTTAGTAATGAGAGGAAGCATGCTAGAGATTATAGTATGGGTAAAAGATGAGAAGAAAGGATAGGATTAACAAGAGGTAAAATGACGCTTAGACAACCTCAGATAGGCTCTTCTAAAAATTACCAAAGCAATGCAAGTATTGGGCTCCCACAAAAAGGACTAGGAGTATATGGCTCATCAGTCACTAAAGGCAGAAAGGAAACCCAATCAAAAGCAATTAACTTCTATTTATTTTCTTAAACTGATAGATTGAGGGCACAGGGAAGAAGCTTAGGGAGCACTTGCAGTGTTAGCGGGTTATGTGAGGTTTTGGCCCTTTGCATTGCTAGAGGTTGCAGACCCCTTGAATGTTGGGAGGAGACTTGTCATAGATTTTCCACATTTTTCCTTTCCCTTTTCAGTGCCTAATCTAAGCTGTAACAGATGGTAGTGATTTGTAATATATTTCTCTCTTCAAAACCCCTATCCCAATATCTAAATGCATATTTCAAGTTTTCATCCGAGACATTTTAATCAAACTTTTCAATACAATAGGTGACAATGAATCTCATAAGCAATTTTATATTTGCTTGTTCCTGTTTGTGATTTGATACCATTTTGGTTTGCCAATTATCGATCAATGGATGAGTGAAATTTAATCATGCAACAAGTTATCTGTACCAGTGAAAGCCATGGCTGTTGGTCTTGAAGACTCATTTGAAGACAACATCCTCTGCAGGTCAGGCACCAGCTCCGGTGGAATTGATGAGAATGTGTCACTGGATAAGTAAGTCAAGGTATTCATGTACTGCAGAAGTAAGATTCCAGGATTTCTTATTATTCACAAAAAATAGATAAGACAAACGAAAAACTCTTATTTTTATGAATGAGCCAAAATCTATTCGACAAGGGGTTTTTGATAATAATGTTACACTCAATAATATTTTCAATATTTGACAGTAACATCAATTGTACATGGTATCCTTGAATGGCATGTTTTGTGAAGTCAGCATATTTTCTCTCTTTCCTTGTATTATTTTTCCATTTTGATAAAAAAATTAAAATAAAGGGGTATGGGATGCTTAAATCCAACATTGAAATGATAAAGTAGCTCTCCCCCCCTCCACCCAAAAAAGCTAGTTTAAAAAGGAGAAAAGAAGTTACACAATATGCTCAGCTGCAGTGCCTATCAAGCACCAATCCAGCAACGTATATACAAGTGAAAACTGCTAGAAGTAAGGTTTTCTTTAACTTTGAACAGTTAACTACTTTTTTTTCTGATAAAAAAAAAACTATACTTCTTTTTCCATATATAGGAAAGCATTCTAATGTTTCTTCGATGCCTAAAATGATGTTAGAGTAAATACATCACCATATTAACAAGAAGCATTAAACAGAAGAAAGAGAAAGGTTAGACAGACTTCAATTCTGCTAATGCAAATAAGTAAATTCATTTGTTCAAGAAAAATCAGCCAATAGCACAATTCTTCCTTCACTAACTATACAAAACATAAGTTCTAGAAAAATTGTGAGACAGCAAAGGCTAAAAATAAGCTAAATTCTATGAAAAGGGTAGATCATGAACTCATATATACCATCTTCACATTGTTGTGGCAGTCAAACAAAGGCTTGCGAGCAATTAAATGATAAGCAACGCAACCAAAACTGAAAATATCGGAAGCCCACCCAGCTGAAGACACAGTGCTTCTAACCAGCTCAGGAGCAGTGTAATTAATTGATGGCTGAAGTGGAAGAATAGAGTCCTCAACATCATATTCCTGTGAAGCAGTCATAAGAGATAAGATACCATTTTAAATGACAATAGCAAAATTAAACAGAATAATTGGTAAAGATGTGCATATAATTATATAAAAAAATCTCCATTGTCAGAACAAAGCTGATTTAACAATTCTTGGCAAGAAGAACCATTGTGCATAACAGGTACAAAAGATAAAGAGAATGAAAAGAATAAGAGAGGAAGAGCGAGACATACAAACATTTAATAAAACCTCATTGGCAAATTCTATAATATACAACCAACTCATACCAAAATTCTAAAGATATGACTTAAGTAATCATACAAACAACCCACAGAAAAAAATGTTGAAACCACTACTATGTTTAACCCATGATCAACAAAAAAATAATAATTTTTCATCATATTTCTATAAAATGTTTCACGCACAGCATAATGGAAAGCTTGCAAATTAGTCGAGTCACCAGAGGCCTGAGCTGCTGACACAGCAAAACCAAATCCTCCAAGTTTCCACGCTCCACTTGAGGTGATAAGAATATTCTGCAAACAAATATGTATAAATTTGCATTTAATAAACTCATCGAATATTTCATCATAGAGCACAAAAGATAATGTATTTATGAAAGAATACGTGTAAATTAAGTAATGATGCCAAAGGCACCAAGAGGTAGTTAGAGAAGAAAGGCGCACTTGTGGAAAAAGACCTCTAAAGCACCCATATTATAAATTATTATTCAGTTTACTTGTATTTTGAAAGAAAACAAAAGGTGACACAAGAGACTGATGTGTAATTTCACTGACAAGGCTAATACCTCCAAAGAAATGACTTGATAATATGAAGGCACCAGTCCTTCTAAGTTATTGATTCTCATACTCACGTCAAAATATTGATGAAAAAGATAAACTATAGTTGCTGCTTTGATTGCAATAAGCCATGAATAAGCAGCAACTCTTAAAATGTAAATCAAACACAACCTACACCAAATTGATGAAAAAGATTCATCAATGAAGAAAAATCTATTACCTCGGGTGATATTGCTCGATGAATAAGGTTGGCATGGTTGTGCAAGAAGTCCAGGGATTCTGCTACCTGAAGTAAGCCATGCTTCACTTCCAACAGCCCCATGTTCTGAAAATAAATAATTTTTAATTCCAAAAATATATCCACAAAACTGTGATTGTGAATGTAGTAATATAGTTGTAAGCATAGAAAAAAAAGCATGAATGCATTCGATATTTCCAGATATACACATCTCTACATCATAATAGAAGAAAGGCGTCAATAAAATCAACCATGGGACTTCACTTAACAGATTAACCTTTCGTATGGAGAGGTCCTAGATATGTTATCAAATAACTTTATGAGCAAGTAATTAACATTGTTGATCTTGATCAAAATTGAGTTGCAAGCTTAAAAGATAAGATATCTTCATTTAAACTACTTTCTGCAACGTGCACCGTGAAAATGGTCATTTATAGTAATAATAATAACCACCTAAAATTTGACATCTCTCCTTGCTAGCAGATTTTTAAAAATGTTTTATTAGCATATAAAACTCCAAGTTCAGTCAAGCTCCTCGGGAGCATTGCTAACATTCTCCAAATTCCACTGCACTGAAACTTATAGCTGGTGCATCATAATCAGTTCACCAATAAAAAAATGACACCAATGCTACATGGATCCTACGACACAATTATGCCTTATATCATTCACTACAAGCAACACCAAAACAGATAATCAGATCAAACTTCCACCACACATACACATACCATCCCCTTGAGCTCCTTAATAAAATTGCTAAAATTCTCCAAATTCTACTAAAACTTGTAGCTAGCGCATTATAACCAGTTCGTCCAGTTCACCAATAAAAAAATTCACACCATACACAATTATGCCTTATCACTAACCAAATCTACATATATCATTCACTAACCAAAAGCACAACCAAAACAAATAATCAGATCAAACTTCCACTACACATACACATACAATCCCCTTAAGCTCCTTAGTAACATTGCTAACATTCTCCAAATTTTACTAAAACTTATAGCAGGTGCATTATAACCAGTTCACCAATAAAAAAATTGACATCATACACAATTATTCCTTATCACTAACCAAATCTATATATATCATTCATTCACTAAAATCAAACCAAAACAGGTAATCAGATCAAACTTCCACTACACAGACAAACATACCATCCCCTTAAGCTCCTTAGGAACATTACTAACATTCTCCAAATTCCCAAGCGTATTCGCCACAGACGCGAAAAGCGGCTCCGTAACCATGGCCATAGCATTCTTACTCTCATCCAAGGCCTGCACAACATGAACAACACCAGGATGTCTCAACCTAACCAATTTGCTCGCATCAGCCCTAACCAAATCCAAGAACGACTCCTTGGCGGCCTTCGTGAGGCCGGCGCGGAGCCTAGCCTCGGCGAGGACGCGCTTGTCGATGATCCAGACGCAGACGAGGGGGTATTGTTGTAATTTTGAAGGATCCTTGGGCCGGGCCGAGTAGAGCTTCCAGGCGAGGCCCGGCCCGGCGGAGGCGATGTGGTGGAGGAGGTCGTAGTCTTGGAGTGCTTTTGGGCCGGTGACCTCTTGGACGGTGGTTTGGACGGTTTTTTCGATGACGGCGGCGGTCTTGGCTAGGGCTTGGGTTAGGGTTTTCATGTTAAGGGCCATGATTGATTGGGAATTGAGGATTGAGGAGGATTGTGAAGGAGGAGGGAGGGAGATTTTGGTAATTGAGAGAGATCAGAGAGAGATTGACATTTCTGAGTTATTATTCTCTCTCTCTCTCTCTCTCTCTCCGTCGTCTCTCTGTTATTTCCTCTTGTGTGTGTAAGTTTCAGGTGTTTGGCTTCATTTCATGGAAGGTAGCTTCGGTCGTTGGTCCTATTCTTCTTCGTCTCTTTCTAATTAATTTTTTACAGTTATCTTTTGATTTGGACAAGCAACCAAACTTAATTTCTAAGCAAATTAAATTCTAAAATACTAATCCATTGTCCAAGTGACCATTTTCCAAAGATGCACGGGCTCAATTCATTCATGGGAAGTCCCCTTAAAAAATTATTCTAGTTAGTTGTATGCTTTAGATGCGACTATTAAGACTTGTTGGATCATATCTTTGTCATGGTCGTTACTTGTAACATCCCAAATTTTAATTAAGGATAATATGAAATTGTTAAGGTGTATTTAGAAAATTTAAAGTTTTAAGAATGAAATTATGATTTATTCATATTAAATCCTATTTCTTTAGAATTTAAAGAAATACAGTTAAACGAGTCATTTAGAGTTAGAAACTACTATAGAAATTATTTTGAAATCTAGAAAAATGTTATGAAGGAAAGAAATGGAAACAATAATATATATAAACTATTGGGCTTAAAATATAATTAAGAATAAATAATAGGGTAGTTAGTGGTGATTTTCTCTAAAACATATATATAAACACTCATCTCCTTCCATCCCTTCTTCATTTCCAAACTCCCTCCGCCTCCGAGCCTCTCTCCTTCGATCGCTCTCTCTCCTCTTTCTCTGTCACTCTCATCGGCCGCCGTGGAGGCCGCCGCTAACGGCGACGCGGAGGAGGAAGCCGTCGTGGCTTCCTTCTCTCTTTTCCGCGATTCACCTTCCCCAAACACCATCCTATTTTCGTTTTCTCTCCTAAACACGCACACACATTCTCCCTCCTCAGTGGTTTCTTCGTTTCCCTTCGGTTCCGGCGAGTTGGAGGATGACAGCGACGGAGAAAGGTTAGGCACAACTATTCTTTCCTTCTTCAAACTTACTTTTCCTCCTCCATCAAGTCCTCACTGTTTTCCTTTTCTTTTTCGTCTGTTCTAACTCCTCGCCGTCGATTTCACTTTTCCGGCAAGCTTCCCGGCGAAGGAGGCTGCCATTGTTGTGTTCAAGCTCGGCTGGAACTTGGGTGAGCTTCCTTTCCTTCTTGTTCTTTCGTTTTCAGCATGTTGAGAGGGGAGACTAAAATGGATATTCTGTTTTAGGTTGTTGAATAGCTTAAGATAAAGCTTAAACTTCTAATTTTAGTGAGAGAAAGAGACTTTGTTAGCTAATTTGATGATTTAAGGTGGTTTTTGAAAAAAAACCCTAGTTTTTGGTACTTTCGAAAATTGATGAGTTTTGGAGTCAAAAATTCTAATTAAACTAAGTAGGAGTAGAGTAAAGCTAAGAGCATGGTCATATTCGAAGAAATTTTTGGAGGATGGGATGTTCAAACTTTTGTTCTTCCTTCTTTGTTCTAGCCGACAAGTCTATAGGAAAATATGGACTCTAATTGTTTAATTTATTGGTGTGGGAGTCTGCTGGAGTTGATTATAGGTATTTCATGTGATTATGTGAGATTATGTGTTTTTACATATTTCAAAGTTTCTTTACTTCCTCTGTTCAATTTGTTATAGGTGAGCTAAGTAGTTACTTCGCTTTATCTGTTCTATTTGATAATAATATAAGTGGCAAGTGTATCCTAGTTGAGTTGTGTATGTGATGAAATGCGTGGCTGTCACCCAAGAGGGGGGGGGGTGAATTGGGTGAGGGAATAAAAACTTAAACTCTTTTTGGAAAGACTGCTTGTGCTTGGTGATGATGATAATGAGTTATGGTATGCACAAGTCAGTATGTTATGTGATGCAAAATAGAATGTTTAAATGTAAGTTTATGCACACATAAATTTATCCTGGTTCGGTCACCCAGACCTACATCCAGTCCCCAGGCTACACCTGAGATTTCCAATCCACTATTCTTGTTTAAACCGGGCACAAGAGAAGCCTTTACACTTTAGGTTTTACGAGCACGGGTTCACCTAACAACCCACAGGTTTTACAACGGGTTCACCTGCAAACCTTACAAATGCAAGTTTTACGGGCTAACTTGCAACCTATGGAGATTTAGAAAACTTCTAAATGCTCCCCCTTACAAAATGTAAGATTACAATTATGTTCACTCTATGAACTGATTGTGCTAAACACTTAAGCTCAAAACTAACTCTCTCTAAGAGTGGATGATGTTACTCACTTAAGTACAATGATTGCTCTCCACTAATTTTCTCTAAGAGTATTACAACTTCATAATCAGAGAGTAGAAGATGAGAAGGATATTTCAGATAGTAGGCTTGAGCTTCTTCATTCTATTTCTCTTACTTATCAAACTCATGAAGCTCTCTCTCACCGCCTTCAGAAATGAAGAATATCTCCTTTTATACCAGCCTCTGATTATCCAACCGTTGGAGAGGTAATAAGGTCGTTGGAATATAGCAGTTGGGGCCTTGTTTACGTTGTCCTCATTAATGTACAGCAGGGTTGACTTTGCTTTATCTGAAAAGGTGCTTTGACCAGCTGTTCTGTCAACACTGTTCTGACAACACTGTTCTGGCAAAAGTCGTTCTGACATCTATACACTGTACGGTCTGACTCTTGCTTGTTGTTAGATGAGGACTTCGTTCCTCAAGCATAAGTCCAGGATGCTAAGAGACTTACTATCGGAAGCTCTCTTGCTATCTGAAGTGAAGCTCGTGGACTCTAACATTCTGCTTGCTATCACATAGAGAAACTTTGTCTTCCAAGCACTTGTCCATGAATGATAAGAGCGCTTTGCTATTGGATGCTTTCTTGCTATCAGAAGCTCTCTTATGGACTCTGACTCTTGTGGGTAGTGAATCTTCAGATGATGTTCTCCGTATCTCTCATACTCCTCATGCTTGGTAGGTAACAATGTTGTTCGAATATCTGTTAACCTTTTGTTACCGTTGGAAGCTCATCTTCTTAAACGCTCCATTAAAGCTTAGCAGGGTTGACTTGCTTTATCTCTGAAAGTTAGTCCTGACACCTCTGCTCTGACAAAAGCATTCTGACTTCTGAGTATGTGACGTTTACTCTTGTACTCTTGCTGACGGATGACCATCGTTCATCCGGAAGTGGCAATCTTGCTCTGCAAGTGTTAATCTCTGAAGTACAATGCCAAGAGTCTTTGCATCCGGAAGTGTAACTAAGTTCTGCACATACTGGTTAGTCCAACATAGCAATATATATATAATCAAATATAGTAAGAACTATACATGTTGTGGGAAGTTTGCTATGGGGAGTAGTCTTACTTAGACTATGTTCTGACTTAGTGTATTGTATACTTTGAATGTTAGTCCTCTTAGTCTATGATGTATTCGGAAGCACTCCTACATCCGGAAGTGATTCCTCTTGATGAAGGATTTTGTTCACTATTACTCACTCTCGCTCAGTGTCCCTCAATCCAACAGTCAGCGCCAGTCACTAAGCTATCGGAAGCACTTTCACTTGACGTTGCTTTTTCACTGACGCTTAGGGTTATATCTCTTCTATCAGCCTGCGTCAGTCTAAATCTAACAGGAAGCAATTTCACTTGACGAGGCTGATTCACTGACGCTTGGGGTTATATCTATTCTATCAGTCTGCGTCAGTCTAAATCTAACAGGAAGCAATTTCACTTCCGGTTGAAACATAGCTTAGTCTTAAGGTGTTGTGTACCTAATAATGCTCATGGACTAAGTTATTTCCCTAGTGAGTTACTCGCTGCCGCTGGGGGATGAATCATTCATCCGCGAGCGCTAGTCCTAGTCCATCCGGAAGTGATTCCGCATCCGGTTGTGATTTCGCTGTGGGATGAGTCTTTCATCCGTGAGCGCTAGTCTCAATGGGTTCTAACTCCGTTTGCGTCCCCTATGGGATGTGTACTCCATCCGCGAGCTCTAGTGCTAATACCTCCGGAAGTGATCTAACTCAGGATTCTAACCATGTCATCTAATCCTTCCTAAGTGTTGATTATGTTCTTTTAAGTACTGGACCATATCATACCTTAGTCACCATCAAAACTTAAGATTCTAACATGTGAGATTGGTGATGTTTTAGGCCGGTTAATGTGATTGTGCGATTGATGTCAATGGTTGCATGCTCATTTGGATTTTTCTGGTTTTATTTACTGCATAGGCCATGTGAAAATTCATAAGTGCAAAGTTTTGGTTTGTGTATTGTCATGAATGTGTTTTTCTTCCTCCTTAATTGGCCACACTGGTTTAATTCAGATCCATGAGAACTTATTACCTTGCTGTATGAATTGATTTGGTTTGGATATGATTGCTGGACTTGAGTGAGCATGAGAAGAAACCTTGTTATATATATTACATTATTGGTTTTTATATCTGTGGTACCCTTTAGATGCCCTCGCTATCGCACATCTCACTGTTATAGTGAGTTAAGCGGTGATTACTGGGACAAATTGTCTCATCCCACGATTACTGACATTTTTGCAGGTATTCATGCACAGGCGCGAGCATCAGGAAAGGGAATTAGGTAGTAGAAATTATATAGTTTATTTGGAATTGTATATTGCCAATTTGTATAGGCCTGCATTCGTTTCCGCATGTATATATATTTATTCATTATTTAATATCAATTAGTTGTGTTTATTAACCATGTTAGACAAATCCTTTCTAACATAGATAGCTTTTAATTATCCATGATAGTGTTCATGTTGTATTAGGAAAATTCTTTTCTATCATGGATAATGATTATTATTAGGAAATTCTTTTTCTAACTATGATAGATTTATTGATATTATGGAAATCATTTTTCTATCATAGTTAGTAAAGGTATTATTGAATTAATCAGGAAATTAGTAACAGATTATTACATTACTTGTATGGTACGTAATTAAATTTTTATTGTAAGGTGTATGGGATACATGACTTTATTAATTTCCTTGGAGGTTTAACTTTCCCCAATATTGAGTAATCAATAGTTGTGCTTTCAATTGTTGCTAAAAAAGTTGTGATTCTAATTAGTTTTAAAGTAGATTTTTGTACGTTTTTTATTCTATTTTTCCCCTACATAAATTTTTTTTATGATAGATTATATCACAATAAGTTTTATAAAAAAAATTATTACAATAAGAATAGACACATACTTGCAATATATTGAAAAGGAAAAAACTTACCTCAAGTTCTCTTCCTTAAAATCTCTCAAGTTCTCCTTATGTCCACCATTGATTTAATGGATCATCACATTCAACACACTCTCGTTCCTACTCCCCACAACACCATGAGCGTAACAAAATTAATCAAAATATAAGTGAATTGAGAGTTATAAAGCGATCAAGACTAATTCTTGTATCCAAACAAACTATAACAAGCACAAAACATTTCATTTAATTGGTACGAGATCACCAACGCTTATTATATTATAGTTCTACCTAACTTGATCCAAATTAATCTAAAAAGTTAGTAAATTAAAGAAACTTAATGGAAGTTGTTTGCTTTAAATTTGTGAAAATATAGATAAATTTTTCTCACACATCCATCTTTTACCAAATTTACTGCACACTACTCTTCTGTCTATAGAGAGTTGTACATTTTCCATACAAAAATAAGGTATGTTTTTCAAGAAATCAAATAGTTATTTTTTTGAGTAAATCAAAATAGTTAATTGGTACATAAGAATTGATCAAAGATGTTGAGGAAAAGAGGTGTATGAGATAATGAAAGCGAAGAGGCATAAAAAAAAATATCAATATATCAATAAGATAATACTAATAGCAACGCCAACTTACACCAACTCGAGTGTTTCAGGTGTTTCAGTTTTTCCATCTTTGTATCACTAAATATCCCCAACATCGTTCTTTCAGTACAAGTTATTCTTCTTACACTGACAATCTCTTATGTTCTAGTTTCTTTTTAATGAATACAGAACTCTGTTCTTCCCATAAAGGCAAATAACTTTTGTGACTGAAGCTTAGCATGTTCCTTCCCTCCTCTTGTCACACATGTCTGCACATCATTCTCATGCTTGAAGACGATGATAAATCTTAGAGAAGCTGAAACAAATTTCTTAACTTTGATGCTTCTCTAGTTTTGGCTGCTACACACAAGAAAACAACATGGGTATGCACACTGTTTTCCATTGTGGCTCAATTTTGATACCATCCAATCATGGTGAATTCCTTTTCTGTTTGTCTCGTCAAGTGAGTGTTAAATGTAGTAAAAGATCAAAACTTTTTAACTTTTCAGTGGATTTGGCTAAGAGAAAAGGTGTTAGACAAGTGGGTTCAGATTGTAATTGCAAAATAATGTTGATTAGTTGTTCTGATGGTAATAGACTTGGAGAGGAGATTTCTTGTGAGTTATACAATCATTTAGTTATTGAATGTTGTAAAGGTGGTGACCTTGATGGGGCTATGTGTCTTCTGGCTCAGATGGAGTCCAAGGGGCATCAACTTTATTCACTTTCTTATTGTTATCTAATTGAAGCACTTGGAAATGTAGGGAGGACTTTAGAGGCTGAAATGTTATTCCAGGAAATGATCTATTCTGGGGTTAAACGAAGATTGAATATATACAATGTTTTGCTTAGAGGGTATTTGAAGAAAGGCCTGTTAGGACTTGCACTAGGGGTTTTGAAGGAGATGGATGGTTTGGGCTTGAGACCAAATCAGGAAACTTATGAAAAGTTTTTGGATTACTATGTTGGCGCGGGACGGTTGGAAGATACTTGGGATGTAATCAATGAGATGAAGCATAATGGGTTTGAACTGAGTTCATTTGTTTATAGCAAGGTTGTTGGCCTTTATCGAGATAATGGGATGTGGAAGAAAGCTATAGGTGTTGTGGAGGAAATCAGAGATAGAGGTGTTTCTTTGGATAGGCATATTTATAACAGTATTATTGATACATTTGGGAGGTATGGTGAATTAGATGAAGCTCTAGAATTGTTTGAGAAAATGCAAAGTGAAGGTGTAAGTCCTGATATAGTAACATGGAATTCATTGATTAAGTGGCACTGCAAAGCTGGTGATCTCACGAAAGGGCTTCATTTGTTTATGGATATGCAAGAGCAAGGATTATATCCTGATCCGAAAATATTTATTACCATTATTAGTTGCTTGGGGGAGCAGGGAAAGTGGGATACGGTGAAGAAAATTTTTGATAGCATGAGAGGCAGGGGAAATAAATATGGGGCAGTTTATGCTATTTTGGCCGACATTTATGGGCAGTACGGGAAATTTCAGAATGCTGAGGAGTGTATACAGGCACTGAAATCAGAAGGACTTGTAGTTTCACCTAGCATTTTTTGTGTCTTGGCAAATGCTTATGCTCAGCAAGTAAGCAACTTCCTTTCTCTTTTTCCTTGCATTGCTAGTTTGCTACCTTTTGATTCAGAATAAACTTCACATCAGAACTTTTATTACTGTCTGTTATTAACTTTGATTCTTTTCAGTGAATATACTTACCATTGATGGCAAAATTTCTGCATGCTTGATTCTATTTTTCACTTGGCTACTGAGTACTGATGATGCTTGTTGCCATAACTAGAACTGCAGCTGCTATGGCTGCATATTATACACTTGCAAACAATATGTAAACATAATCTGCGAGAATCCAGCATTTCATAACTAAATGACTAGCAATATTACTATTGACAATGAAGCAGTTTATGAGGATTTAAATTGAATAGACTTTGATCAAGAGGCTTATCTTTTCTAAGTTGCAATCGTTTTCTCCTATTATAAATCAAAAGTATACTGTACTTCCACCAATGCATATTCATTTTGTTCAAAAAGTAATGAAAAACTAATACTTATGCATAAAATAATAAATTAATACTTGTTTACATTTTTAAGAATGGTAGCAACACTCTTGCAGGGCTTATGTGAACAAGCAGTTAGGGTGCTGCAGATCATGGAAGCTCAGGGAATAGAACCAAATATTGTCATGCTCAATATGTTGATCAACGCATTTGGTAATGCTGGGCGATATATGGAAGCATTGTCTATATATCATCATATAAAAGAAAGCGTATGTTTTACTTACCCCTTGTGGAAATAATATTTGGTTGGGTACATTTTTTTATGGCAATTTACTTGGTTTTCTAATCCTAATGTTAATATTTCTATATTCATGAAGGGTGGTAGTCCTGATGTTGTTACATATACTACGCTTATGAAAGCATTTTTGAGGGCAAAGAAGTTTGACGAGGTGATCCTAATTCTTCACTCATTTTTATTTGAATCATTTTCCCCCTAAAAGGCAAAGCTGTTTTTTTTTGACATAATTAGTTCCTAGTAAACTTTGAATTGGCTGTTCTGAAAAAATCACACTACAAGGATATTTGATTCCTTTGATGGGTTTTGCATCTTGAAATACTCTTATCAGGTTCCAAAAATTTACAAGGAAATGGAATATGACGGATGCACTCCAGACAGAAAAGCTAGACAGATGTTACACACCGCATTAATGGTACTCGAAGGGAGACCTGCTGGTGTCATGTAGAATCTCTCTGGCTGAGATTGATGTTCTGTGAAATGGGTTGGTAAAGGGTTCAAATGGAAGCATGATGGCATCCTCTGACTAAATGATTTTGTAGAATGAAATATACAGGTTAAGATCAATGCATTTGTGTGGAATGTTGTGTAATTTATTGTTATTATTCTCTGATTTTATAGATATAACTTATAAGTAGGCTTTATTAGCATTAATTAGTCATTGGCAGTTTGTCTCTCTTCTTAGCCTATATATGCATACTCATTTGTACAGTTAGCATGACTTGTAATGTTGCTTACTCATTAATAATAGAAGGAAATTTGTATTCCAGAACTTGTAATGTTGCTTACTCATTAATAATAGAAGGAAATTTTCAGTTAAAATTTGTACAGTTAGCATATTATCAATGAGAATCATATTTTTTCTCTCCACTCGAATCTCTCAAAAGTTCACAATTTATAATGTTGAAAGTGCAGTGCTTATTATTTAGATTAAATGCGCTTTTGAACCTCTTAATTTCATAGAATGTTGAAAGAACCTTTTTCTCAAATGCAGGCGGTGTTTCCCTCCAAGTTTTTATATGATCAAAACTTTTCCTTGCGTGATACTATCTCCTGATTTTGACCCTAAACTTTATATTTAGCTACTATAAATGTTTTTTATTTTGACCGTATAATTTTTTTACAATCACCTCTTAATATTAATTCTATAAGTATAGTTAATGAGAAAGGGTGACAAATTTAACGTAGACTCTAAAACTAATAATATGAAAAAATTATTTGAAACAAAACATCATAAACATGTAGTTTGATCTAAAATTGTTCATCAACTATCCATATTTTAAAATATAAAAATATTATATAAAAATTTTTTTAGCACATTCCACATTTAATTGAAAATAATTATTTGTGCAACTTACCTCTCATTTTTTTTTTAATCGGAATATCCATCTCAATTTTTATTTAATCATGATATCCACCGCCGGTTTTTTATTTAATAAGGTAATACATCGCCAATAGTGATATACATAAAGGTAATCAATAAGCTGCAACATGTTTTCTATGCTCACGGTGGGATTTGAATCCAACTACTTGGTCCAGGTAGTAAGTGATGAAACACTAAAAACATAGGCTAAAGTATACTTTTGGTCCTTTATGTTTGCATCAAGTTTCAATTTAGTCCTTTATGTTTAGAAAGTACACTTTTAGTCCTTTTTTGTTAACACCGTTAATTTAACTTAACGGAAAATGCTAATTAACAATTTTAAATGGTTATTAAATACTGAAAAAATGTTCATATTAAAATATTTGAGTGTGAATATTCTTATATTTTCAAAATTTATCATTTTTGTCCAATTTCATTATAAAAATCATTTAAACTTGTTAAGTTAGCATTTTTCGTTAAGTAACAGTGTTAACAAAAAAAGGACTAAAAGTGTACTTTCCAAAAATAAAGGACTAAATTGAAACTTGATGCAAACATAAGGGACCAAAAGAATACTTTAGCCAAAAACATATTACTTGATTTGTCACATACCTCTCTAATTTTATTTAACTCACTCTAAAAACAAGGGTGTCAACTCATTAGAACGAGCAACTCAGCAAGTTTGACTAATTAAAGTGAGTTTCCATATTACAACTTGCTTAGAAGAGAGCTAACAAGATTTTCTTAATTACCAATGTGAACTCAGTTCAGCAAGTTACCTAGTATGTTTCAAAACAATCATGAAACGATGTTTTTTTAGTTGTATTTACAATAAATAAATTCACAAAAGCTGTCTTTTTTATCAGAAATTAAACAAAAGCTGTATTGACTGTTTGGTTTATAGTAAATAGTATATCAAGCCTAGGAGAACCACAAAAAACGCCAAGATCCTTCCACTAAATATTTAAGGACACCGCACAGCTTCACTTGAACTCCAATATTTTGCATTCATATCAACATTTTTATTTTATTTTACGTTATATTCCATTTTTCATGTCACATACTAGACATCGTTACATATCAGAATAATCAACCTGACTTCTTATACAACTAGGAATATTACATAAGTTTCAAAATTTTGCTAAAATACAAGGAAAGACTGAAACTGAACAAAAATGATGCTAGCAACATTATAGTAATGGTTAATTATTTGGTAATTACAGACCCCAGTGAAGTTCGTATGTCTCAAATTATGCTATGCATATATTCTAAAAATGTATAGAAGGGTGCAGACTACAGTGCAGGGAGTAACATTACTGCCTAGAATCTGACTGCATTGTCTGCATTGGAGGGGCTTTGAGTTCAGTCAACTTCATGGCTTCAGAATCACTGGATTTCTCACGAAGCTCCCGGTACTCTTGGCAAACAGCACACATGTGGCAGAAAAAATGGGTAACAAAATCTCCACAAGGTGCCTCCTTTGGAAAATAAGAAACAAAAGACTATTAGTAATGAACAAAACTATTAGTAGTTGGGGACTTATCCGCATAAGCCAAGACATTAGGGGGATTCAGTGTAAAGTTACAAAACTTAAAAGGAAGTTATCTGCATGTAAAAGTTCATGGGTGTCAAGTATAGTTTTGCATAAAAAGGGTTTTTTTCAAGGCGAAGTGACCATATTGATATTGTACAGTAAATAGAAGAGATTAAGACAAAAGAGTCAGTCAAGCATAAGAAAGTACTCCCTTTGGTCTTTAATTGTATGACCTATTTAAAGAGTTTTTATTAATGAGTGTAAGACCTATTAGCTATTACTAATTTTTTTTTTATTTTCCTCTCATATTTACACTGCTGATGCTCCCTTAACAATGATAAAATAAGAGAGGGAGAATGAGAGAATCAAGGAAGATGATTTTGATGTTCTAGAAAACATACAACATCTGCTAACTAACATTATCATATTATAGTGTGCTTTATTAACAACCAAATTATATACATACTACTAAAATCAAATGCATTTAGATTAGAAACCTAATGTAAGCATGGACTCAGACGAAGAAGGTGAAATAGAGCAACACCTCAAATAATGAGTGCATGTGTGGGTGTATGAAAACCAGTGAGAAGTTAGGGTTGTACCGGCAAATTATATTTTGACCTCAAGGCCCTGCGGTAGCCACAAGCATATGATGCAACAAGGCATCCAGGTAATCCCAGAATCAAGCCATCAGTTAATAAGCAGCAGGCAGTATTGACAAGAGTCCACAATATAAAATGGGTCACACATGATCCCATGAAAGTTCCAGACCCCAGGGATTCTGCATTTTTTCCAAAAATAATGCAGGGACAAAAGAGACCTATACAACCTGCACCACAGATGACAAAAGTTGTAGTCAACATTCACAGCTGATAAACTAAATCTTTCAAAGAATCAAAATGTCCTCTTCTTCCTAGGACTATAATCCCCAATCAGCAGTGGTCCATGATTTGAATACCAGAGCACTAGCATTCTATGAAGCTACAGCCACAAACCCTCGGACTCAAAGACAGGCTAAAATATATTACATAAATGCAGCCATGCCTCCATGCTTATTCAGAACGATGTATAAAATGCATAACCAAGAAAGAAAATAAGCATATCCAATTGCTTTATTTGGAACCAGATGCCTAATGAAATAAACAATAATGTTTTTTCTCATCATTGGCTTCGAGTTCCATCGATACAGATGGATTATTATGGGGTATTTCAATGGATGAGCTAGATTGGCTATAAATAGATTTTGTTACCGAGATACGATCACAAAACTTAAGACCAGCATTTCAACTGAAATTTTCATAGGAGATGAATTATAATCATAAGATCTTATTTCATCTAGTCAATCACAGTATCCTACTAATGAACCTGTTCAAATTAGAAACCACAAGGCCTAACACACATTTAAGAAATAAAGAGCCAATGCATGACCGAAATTTCTTAAACATACATCAGATGCACCTTTTTAATTATCGCTTCTACTAAATGAGGATCACAGGGTAAGGAAGTAGCATACAGCTCGGCATATCATCACAGCAGGCACAGATCCCGGAAGACCACTGAATTTGTATCTGATTTGACCCATTTCTACTAGGATTTTCTTCGGTGACCTGGTTCGGAGAAGCTACTGGATCCACTGAATCTGACTGTCCCAAAGGAATGTAAGCTGGCGGCACATAACCACGTTGGTTTGTCATATTGCTTCTGTAAATTAGACAAATATCCAAATTACCTCCTCCATATGCAAATACATTAACCCCAAAAAAACAAATAGCGCCAACAATGATTTCTAGACTGAACACCATAGAAACAGTAAGGCGAAAAAAATAATAGAATTAGAGTGCAATCCACTGAAACATGAATGCTTGTTTTCAACTTATGGAGTATATAAATTTGTATATTCAGAACATGAATGTGTGTGTGTGTGTTCAATTCAGAATGAACAATCCTCATTAAATAAACAGAAACATTCAATAACCATAGTTGGAGAGATCCAAATACTGATTAAGCTCCTGCAACCAATAAAGCCATCTAGCTCCATTTAATTATTGTGTTATGGGCCATATTTGTTCAAATCATGATTTTACCATAGCAAAAATATAACTTCATCAAGTACAAGTGATCAGATTCCAGCTGTCAATCCATCTTGAGATAAAAGAACCCACATAAGACTTGCCAACACGGACATCATTGCATATCAAAGCAATAATTTCATGTAGAACTTTCATCATAAACTCAAATCTTGTGAAGGGCACAAAAAGTACAAGAAATAAAAGTCACAAAACAATGTTCATAAAAAGAAACTAACCAAAACCCAAAATATTGAAACAAATTCTTTTCACACCCAGAAAATAGTAAAGAAAAATAAAGAACGAAAAACATATATTCTAAAAGCCACAGATAATCATAATTAAAACAAAGATAATCACTAATAAAAGAACACATGAACCACAAATTAAGCAAATAAAAAAAAAAAAGATGAGATCTTTACATGGCTGAAGCGAAAGAAAGGTGACATTTACCTTTAAAAACTAAAAGGGGTCGCGAATAAGACGACTTTAAGATTGAATGAAAGAGTAAAGAAACTCTTAGGTGAATTTTGAGATTTTGAGGGAATGAGAAGCCATAAAGCACAAAGACTATAAACAAGAAAGTTGAAGAATATGAATATGAGGGATAGAGAAATGAGGTGCAAATTGAAGAAGCCTGTGAGGAAACTTGGTGGATTATGGTAAAGTGTATGTATATATGAAATATATGTGTATGTGTGGTAATGGGGGTGAACGAAGGACTTCTCAGTTCATCCAAATTCTTACACCTTTTTTTTTTTATTAGCGACACATGTATGCCTAATTATTTGGTTTTGACTTTATACTATTTTCAATTTTCAATTTCAATTTCAATTTTCAATTTTTTTATAACAAAATTTTAGGAAGGGGTTTGAAATCAACCCAATCCAAGGGTAGGAGTGCAGGACACTAGACTCATGATCCACTGGGGTCTGTCCCTGTTGGCTCTGGAGCATGACCAACAAGCCCTTTGTATTTGTCCACACATGTAGGTTGCTCCCAACTTCACTTAACTATGGAGATGTCTCCCCAAGCGCCGCGATGGAGACATAACAAAGTGTCGCTCCCCAGGATCAAACTCGCGACGTGGTGATCAATCCGACGCTCATTGTTCAATACCTTCGTCATTGAACCCACAACGATGAGTTTTCCAATAGACTTTCTTAACTCTTTTATTTATAATTTTAATTTTAATTAGAAGTACTTTATCTGTTTTCTTTCCATGTTTAATTACATGATCCTTTTTTTAATTCTTTGATTCTTGGTGATTCTTTAATTACGTGATCCTTGATAGAGGTTTCTGTGGGTTTTTTTTATTATATTCTTGTAAGTTTACCTAATTTTTGTACTAGGCTATTGTAATATAAGGTTTTTTTTTTACCAAATCTTGTAATATAAGGTGAGACCAATAAAAAGAAAAATATATAAGAATATAATTAAAAATAAAATATATAGAAGCGTAATTAAAAAGTAAAACATTATGTGGATCTAGTTAAAACATTACGTAAGATTTTAAGGACATGATAAAAAGAAGAGAAATTTAATGAAAATAACAAAATATACTAGATTTTAAAAAGGTGGGGCAAATAAGAAGTGAAAATATAGTTTAAAGCAAATACTTTTTCAATAATTTATATGAAAAATATCTATCGAGAAGTATATAGTTTGTAATTTGTAATTTATAAATATAGTAGTTTTGCAATATATGTACATTGTTACAACGTGATTCAACTTAGTGAAGAAGACCCATTAAGCCCAAAGAGAAGTTAAGTCTGAAGGGGCCCAAAGCGCCAGAAGGTCGACAAGTGCATCATTGTTGGTCAAAGATACTTTGTAACCGCCAATTAATTTCTTGTAACTTCCATATTTATGAGAATTAAAACGGAAATATCCATAAGTATGAGAATTGATTATTCCAACGGGAAGGAAACTTGTAGCCTATATATATAGAAACTCAATCCATGTAAAGGGGCATCCAATATTCTCTGAACCTTCTACTTTCTATTTTCACTCTTTCGCCAGTCGACACAAGTCTAGGCGACTGATCTCTTGTATTATCATAGTGGTTCGTCCACCCATTTTGAATAAAGTCATTATTCTTCGATTTGATATATTTGTGTATCAACATTTGGCGCCGACCGTGGGGACGATAGTCTTTTCATATAAGCTACCGTCTTTTTGGCAAATCATTTACAATGGAACAACCCAACCATGGTGATCAGTTCTATCAAATTCTAGCAAAGTTGACTGAACAATCTGAAAGGATGTCTAGGCAGGAGCAATTTGTCACACAGCAGAGCGAAGCCATTGCCATTCAAACTGAAACTCTGGAACGATTGCAGAAGGAAAATCAAGAGTTACACCAAAAAATAAATGTCATCGCTGATAAGCATCCTGAGAATGAAGAAGAACGCGAGGATGATGTTCCTCATGATTCTGAAGGTGGAGGTAAGAAAGATACTGAGTATAACAATTTTGGTCATGATGCACGATCTGAAGAAGAAGAATCCACAAAAGCATCCACTTATACAGGTGACACACGTGCCACTGAAACGGAGTTTTTGAAGAAGAAAGTGCAAACTCTCGAAAGAACGGTGTTGCAAATCCCAGGAATCAGAAAACCATTTGAGTCTGCCAGATTGGGAAATTATTCAGATAGCCCATTTGTCGATCAAATTGCTTTAATTGACTTACCTGAAAGTTTTGTGTTTCCTGTTTTGCCAAAATATAGTGGAAAAACAGATCCTGATGAGCATATGGCACAGTATAGACAAATTATGATGGCTGCCGTCATACCTGCCAAAAAACGTCAAGCTGTGATGTGTCGTGGTTTTGGCATTAGCCTAATAGGTCCAGCACTGTCATGGTGGACAAATCTCATGCCAGGTAGTATTAACTCGTTTAGTCAACTAACTGAAATGTTTGTGCAGCAATTTGCTAGTAGTCGTAATTTGGTCAAAACATCTGATGATTTATATAGAATATTACAAAGACCTAATGAAACTACTAGGGAAATATTAACCAGGTTTACTCAAGAAATGGTAAGTATTCCAAATTGTGACGAATTCATAGCTGTGCAAGCTTTTCGTAGATGTTTGCTTCCAGGTTCACAGCTTTATAAAGAGCTCACTATGCATCAAGTTAAGACTTGGGTGGAGGTACAAGCTTATGCTTGGGCTCAGATAAGGTGGGAGGAAGATGATGCAAAATTTAGATTAGAGTTAGCTGAGCGACAGAAAAATACACAGCAAGGTGGTTACATCGATAGGCGATCCCATCAATCTCAAGGTAAGAATTGGAGATCTGAACCTTATTCCACAGGTAATCGAGGAGGATCGCATGGAGATGACTCCAAAAAGCCGCCCGTACCCAAATTGAGTGAGCATAATTTTTCTGTAAGCCCGGCGGAATTAGTGAACACATTGCAGAAGTTAGGCGATTCCATTAGGTGGCCCAATAAGCTTAAACGTGAGCCAGAAAAGCGTAACCCGGATAAATGGTGTCATTTTCATGACGACCATGGACATAGAACGGAAGATTTTATTCAACTGAGAAAAGAAGTGGTGGAATTGATGAAAAAAGGTATGTTAAAAGATATTATAAAAAGTAATAAAAATGCATCTCGTGCAGGGGATGCACAACAAAAGCCGGTCCATTCGTCGACTACACCACAGAATGCTCGTACCATTCATATGATAATAGGTGGGTCCGAGGTAAGTGGAAGTACATATTCTGCAGCAAAGAGACATGCTCGTTCTTTGTTTAATTATGATTCATCGACTAGATATTTAGGCGACGTTATGTCGACTAGTAATATTAATGAACAAATAACTTTTAAGAGTAGTGAAATTCAAATGTTTTCTTATCATGACGATGCTTTGGTAATAACTTTAATGATAGCTAATTGCAATGTCAAACGAGTTTTAATCGATGCAGGTAGTTCTGTTAATATAATTTATTTGCAAACAGTTAAAGAGTTAAATTTAGAATCTCAGATTGTACAAGCACCTACAATATTGGTCTTCGGAAATGGAGCACCAGATAGAACGGTAGGGGAAATTTCTTTAGTCACCCAGGCTGTGGGTGTCAATCAACTAATCAAATTTCAGGTGATGGATTGCCCGTCAGCATATAATGTGTTGTTAGGTCGACCATGGATTCATCAAATGAGGTCTGTACCATCTACTTTGCATCAATCCATCAAGTTTCATACTCCTTGGGGGGTAAGGGAAATTAAAGAACAAAGAATTGCAAGAGAATGCTATCAAACTGCTTTAAAAGGAATTTCAAAAAGTCTTGAGCCCGTATAGCAATTACAGAATCTGTCTCCAACGGATAAGGGGGGCTTAGGTGACGAATTAGAGAAAATTTCTTTGATTCCTGAAAAACCTGAGAGGACTTTATCCATTGGAGCAGATTTGAGTAAAGAAATTAGGGAAGAATTAATTGCATTTTTATCTAACAATTTGGATTGTTTTGCTTGGTCTCATGAGGATATGACGGGAATTAGCTCAGAGGTAATAGTTCATCGGTTGAATGTGGATTCGTCGTTTAAACCAGTTAGGCAAAAAAGAAGGAAATTCGCACCTGAAAGAAATAAAATTATAAATGATGAAGTTGACAAATTATTGAACATTGGTTCAGTAAGGGAGGTACAGTATCCAGATTGGTTAGCTAATGTGGTAGTAGTACCTAAAAAGAATGGTAAGCATAGAGTGTGTATTGATTTTACAGATTTAAACAAAGCATGTCCAAAAGATTCTTTTCCATTGCCACATATAGATACATTAGTTGACGCTACTTCAGGTCATGAGTTGTTAAGTTTTATGGATGCTTTTTCTGGGTATAATCAAATTTTAATGCATAGTGATGATCAAGAGAAAACATCTTTCATAACAGAAAGAGGTACTTATTGTTATAAAGTCATGCCATTTGGTTTGAAAAATGCAGGAGCAACTTATCAACGGTTAGTGAATAAAATGTTTTATCAACATCTAGGAAAAACTATGGAAGTCTATATAGACGACATGTTAGTTAAGTCTTTAAAAGCAGTAGATCACGTTAGTCATTTGAAGCAAGCTTTTGATTTGTTAAGAGAGTATAATATGAAATTGAATCCTGAAAAATGTTCTTTTGGGGTAAAGTCAGGAAAATTTTTAGGATATCTTGTTTCAAAAAGGGGGATTGAAGCTAATCCAGCACAAATTAAAGCAGTAATGGAAATTCCTTCTCCTCAAAATGTTAAGGATGTTCAGAAACTAACAGGGCGTCTAGCTGCTTTGACTCGTTTTATTTCCAGGTCATCTGAGAAGTGTCAACCATTTTTTGAAGCTTTGAGAAAATGCAAAGACTTCCAATGGAATGATAAAGCAGAAGGAGCTTTGCAAAGTCTAAAAAGTTATTTAAGTAGTCCACCTTTGTTAATGAAACCTGAAGCAGGTGAAGTGTTGTATTTATACTTAGCTGTGGCAGAAAGTGCAGAAAGTGCGGTGTTGATAAAAGAAATTGGAAAGAAGCAAAATCCAGTCTACTACGTGAGTAAGGCATTACTTGACACGGAGACCAGGTATTCTTTAATGGAAAAATTAGCTTTCGCTTTGGTATCAGCTTCTAAGAAGTTGAGGCCCTATTTTCAATATCATCCTATAGTGGTAGTAACTAATTATCCTTTAAGGAATGTTTTGCATAAACCCGATTTATCTGGTCGACTAGTAAAATGGGCAATAGAGCTTAGTGAATTTGATATTTCGTATTTGCCTAGAACAACAATTAAATCTCAAGCATTAGCTGATTTTGTAGCTGAGTTTAGCCCTAATTTGCAGCAAGAAATAAATAAAAGTACATTAGGCGAGAGTCGACAAAGAACTAGACAAGCTCCATGGGAGTTGCATGTCGATGGTTCCACCCATTCTAAAGGAACAGGGGTAGGAATTGTTTTACAGAACATACATGGAGACAAAATAGAACAAGCTATAAAATGTGGATTTAAAGCAACTAATAATGAGGTAGAATATGAGGCTCTAATTGCTGGTTTAAAATTAGCTCTAAGTTTAGGAATAACATCCTTGGTAGTCTGTAGTGATTCACAATTAGTTTCAAAGCAAGTTGAAAAAAGTTATCAAACAAAGGATGATAGAATGAAAAAATACTTAGGTATTGTGGAAAGTTTAGTAGACAAATACGAGAATTTTGAAATAAAACAGATTAGTCGAGAAGACAATCAACAAGCTGATGCATTAGCCAACTTAGGATCAACTTTAGATGCCAATCAAAATAAACATATTCCCTTATATTTTTTGACAACTTCAGCATTAGAAAGTTCTGACAAATTGATAAATAATAATAATTTGACTTGGGATTGGAGAACACCTTTAGTCGCTTACCTAAAAGATGGTCAATTACCAAGCGATAGGAATGAAGCGCATAGAATAATTATTAGAGCAGCTAGATTTACCATATTAGGGGATGAGTTATATAAAAGATCATATGCAGGAGGTCCGTTGTTAAAATGTGTGTCCCCCTCAGAATCGAATTATATCCTTAGGGAGGTTCATGAAGGAGATTGTGGGGATCATAGTGGTAGTAGAAGCTTTATGAGGAAAGTGCGTCTAGCTGGTTATTTTTGGCCCACTTTACAGAGCGACGCAATAGCATTAGTTAAGAAATGTGATAGTTGTCAAAAGTATTCCAACGTAGATAGGATACCACCCGAAAAATTACATACCATTGCGCCTATATGGCCGTTCATGAGATGGGGGATAGATATAGTTGGGAAGTTACCAGCAGCCCCTGGGAATATTGTGTTCTTACTAGTAGTCACAGATTACTTTACTAAGTGGATAGAAGCAGCTGCATTTGCTCAAATCAGAGAGGTAGAGGTAATTAATTTTGTGTGGAAAAATATAATTTGTAGGTTTGGTCTACCAAAAGATATAATATGTGATAATGGGTCACAATTTATTGGGAAAAGTTTTAGAAAATTTTGTCAAAAATGGCATATTCACTTGAAATTTTTGACACCTAGAAATCCTCAGTCTAATGGGAAAGCTGAATCAAGTAATAAAACCATAGTTAATTCGCTAAAGAAAAGGTTAGATAAGGCTAAAGGCCGATGGGCCGAAGAATTGCCAGCTGTTTTATGGGCTTATAGGATGACGTCAAGGACGTCGACCGGCGAAACACCATTTTCATTGGTGTATGGGACGGAGGCAATGATCCCTGTAGAGGAAGGGGTGCCTTCATTAAGGTATAAGTGGTCACGAGAAGAAACTAATAACGAAGGGTTACAATTAAATTTAGATTTGTTAGACGAAAGAAGAGAACAAACATTGATTAGGATAGCAGATTATCAAAATAGAGCAACTAAGTTTTGGAATAAACATATTCGAGAAAGACAGTTTAAAGTAGGCGATTGGGTTCTTAGGAAAGTGTTTCAGAATACTGAAGAAAGTAGAGATGATAAGTTAAGTCAAACATTTGAAGGTCCTTATAAGGTAGTTGAAATTACAGGACCTGGAGCATATAGATTAGTCGATAAAAATGGTAAAGAACTTTTAAGAAGTTGGAATGCCATACATTTGAAAAAATACTATTTTTAACCATGAGTTTAATATTGATGTTGAATGCAGATTGCTTGATATTAACAAAGCCGTCAAGAACTTTGGAAAATGATGAATAGCGTGCTAACATGATCATGGTATCATGACGTTAATCTGTGGCACTTAAAATTCTGATCCATAGTCAAAACGAAAAAGTTTGTTTATGATTGTTGCAGGTTGCAAAGAAGTTACCTCAGATGACAGGTGACGAAAAATCAAAAACCAAGCTAAATGACTAGTCGTCAGAAATAGCTTAAGTCGACAAATTTCAAGTAATATAGTCGACCATGCTTACTCAAAACAGGATAGTCGACCAAGCATTTGAACTAGTCGATTGATTCAAAAGAGAGTAATGCTTTTTCCCAAACGAGAGTTGGCAACCAAGCATCTAAGCATGCTAGTCGTTTAACTCAAAAGCGGGTGAGATAACTTGTTATGCTAAGATTCATAGCAGTTATAGAATTGCAAATGCAAATAAAACTTAACATTCATAAATATGTTTGTAATAATATCCAGGAAAAGAAAATCCAAGGAAAGAAAGCAAAGAGCAAAAGCAGCGGAAATTTGAAGCAAATTATAGCTAAAATGCAGGCTAAGCAGCTGGAGCATCGGTGTTGCCACCTCCATCTTGGGCTGGGGGACTGCGAGGCTCGTTTTCTGGAGAAGAGACAAAAGGGTCTGGGAATGTCGCATAGTATTCATTAATCACGACCTCAGGTCCCAGTTGACATGCTTACCCTCCTTGTACTCCACCATTAGCTCCATTTGAGTCCTCATTTCCACCTCAGCAATGGCCCCCTCCAGGTATTTTATTCTATCTTTGAGGACCTTGTTTTCCACTAGTAGCTCTGTGATTTCTTGTGCCTTGCTGGAGATTTGACCACCCAGGTTGGTGTTGATATCTTTAAGCTCAGTAACCTTTTGCCTCCGTTCTTCAACGCCTCTGCGAAGGTTGTTAATTAAGTCAGCCTTTTGAAGCGAAGCTGATTTCTCTTTTGCCAAAGATTGTTTCCCCTTGTCAACAAGAGCTTGTAGAGCTTTTAACTCCTTTTCTAGAACAGCAATCCTCACATTCCTGTCTGCTTCCAGCTGGGCAAGACGATCTTGGGTGACTAGAGACTTCACTTGTTCTCTATGCAGGGACATGAACTCAGGAGCCTATGAAAGACAGCAAAAGTGCATAAGTAACAAAATGATGTTTGCAATTTAAAGTGTGGGAAGTCTATGTAGGATGTCTAAAGTAGCAGCCCAGGGTTTTCTGTGGAAAGCGGAGGCTTCAGCAGGAAGAGAGAGATCAATACCCTTTAGTTCCTCGGGGGAAATCAAGTCTTGCGAAGCACTCTTCAAACTCCAGTCTTTGTCCGAAGTCGCCTTGAATTTCTTGGGCGATGGAGGAGCAGAGTTAGTCGATGGTTCTTGAATGGTAATGCCAGGAAGGCCAATCCCTTAGCCCTTTTGCTTCTGGTAGCAGGGGGATCAACTACAACAACAGCCGTTTCTTTGCCTTTCACCTTGTCTGGAATAGGATTTTCCGTTTGAGGGGGAGGAGGAATGGTGGTCACAATAGGACCAGTAGTAGCAGGAGTAGTAGTAGCAGCATTCATGGAATGTCTTTTCTTGCTCCTGATCTCAGCAGCGGCAGCGCTCTTTGCTTTAGCTTTGAATTGAGCTCTCTCAGCAGCAGACAACTTGGGAGGCATTTTATCTGCATAAAATGTGGTAATTATAATCATTATTTTTATAAAACGTATTAAATGTGAAGGATGATTTTTAAACTTACCAGTCAGGATAGATAAAACACGCCTAGAGTCCTTTGGAAGAGCGAGAATCTTTTTGATCTTGGTAGTGGAAGAGTCTTCAATAAGGTGGGTAAATTTAAGTTGTGAATCACCTAGAAACAAGTTAGAGTAAGAATGAGCATTAAAAAAGAACTTAAAATAAAAACAGAGTTAGTCGTCTTACTTAGACGACGCCACTCCCTTCAAAATTTGACACCAGGAGTTTCTAGGCTAGCGATTGGAACAATCAGAAATCTTTCATCCCATTGGCGATCATTAGGACCTTTATCAGAAGTCCAAGTCTCAAGCCCTTTACGGTTGCGAACAAGGGTATAGATACCCACTCTAACTTCGCCAGAATTTCCCTTAACCTCACTAATAGAATAAGATGCTAGAACATCTAGGAGATCAAGGGGAAAACCTAAAAATCGCCCTAAAATCTCACCTATTATAGCCACCCTCCAAACGTGAGGCATTAATTGGGATGGGGATAAATCAAAGTGTGTGCAAAGTTGTTCTATAATGAGAGGAACGGGAAAACAACTAGCATAACGAAAAGCTTCTACGCTAAGTGCAATAGTGTTCTTTGAATAGGAATCTAATCTTTCATCTTTGTTTGGGACCCTGTAAGGTACCAAGGGATTGAGGAAATACAAATTTTTCTCTTCAAGTTTCTTGAGTTCAATAGTCTTAAGCTTGACAGGTTTCAAATCAGTCCTTAAAGAAGGCCTCTTTGTTGTTTCCTTAACTACTTCCTCAGGAATCACCCTAACTAATAATCTAAGGGGTGGCGACCTAGAACTGGTACTTTCAAAAGGTACATTTTGATTACTAATATTTTTTGGAGTTTCGCTTGACCCAGAGTCAGACAGGTTAGGTGAATCATCACTTGGGTAACTCACGTGAGAAGGGTTAGAATCGGAACCAGACATTTTTGCAGTAAAAATGGAAGAGGAAGATACCTGGAAAAGAGACAATGAGAACGCTTGAAAGAAGAACGACATAGGGCGATGGAAGATGAAACGCGAGAATAAAAAGAGAAGTTTCAGATATAAGAAGAAAAGAGCGCCAGTTTTGCGGAAATAGCGCCAATTCCGAAAGGAATGAATCTAGGCCATCGGACGTGAGCAAACGAAGCGACGGATTGATCTCAGCCGTCAGATGTTTAAACCGCTACTTCCCAATGACCATTTGCAACGTCATTGAGAAGTGGGGGACTTAATGTTACGACGTGATTCAACTTAGTGAAGAAGGCCCATTAAGCCCAAAGAGAAGTTAAGTCTGAAGGGGCCCAAAGCGCCAGAAGGTCGACAAGTGCATCATTGCTGGTCAAAGATACTTTGTAACCGCCAATTAATTTCTTGTAACTTCCATATTTATGAGAATCAAAACGGAAATATCCATAAGTATGGGAATTGATTATTCCAACGGGAAGGAAACTTGTAGCCTATATATATAGAAACTCAATCCATATGAAGGGGCATCCAATATTTTCTGAACCTTCTACTTTCTATTTTCACTCTTTCGCTAGTCGACACAAGTCTAGGCGACTGATCTCTTGTATTATCATAGTGGTTCGTCTACCCATTTTGAATAAAGTCATTATTCTTCGATTTGATATATTTGTGTATCAACATACATAGTTCCATATACTTATTTGTAAATTTTTTAGTTTGTCTTTTTAAATATTTATTCGGTACAGTGTGCATAAATGATAAATCGTCCATTTTCTGGAAACACTTGAAACTCTTCTATATTTTCCTACCTATCTCAGCTCCCTACAAGGGTTAACTGAACCGAGATAGAAAAATGCGACTGACTAGGGACTTTGTGCCTTGTGGGTCATATAATGAGACTAACCTCCTTCATATCACATATATGCATTATACTCTTTCAATTTTTAAATTTAATAAGCTAGTTCACTTTTTTTAGACAACCCTAAAAAACTAAATGTTATTTGAATTTAATTTCCCTGATTTTTTTTACATTAGTTTATTTAACTTATAAACGAATATATGATCTAATAATATAGATAATATATTATGATTTAGTGATTCATTTCACTTCATTAGTTTATAAAAAAAGCTAACCAATTCTTATATTTATGAACGAAAAGAGTATATAGAAAATGGAATTCAATAGCCAAAAATGCATACTCCCTATGATTCTTATTACTATAAGGCATCCACTAACAATATTCGCGTACCAATAAAAGCAGTTACATAGATTAAATTTGTCTTAAAACTCAAGTAAATTCTAATAGCACGCTCACTAATTACACTTGTTTCCAAAAGTATTAACTATTACTCTCTCCCACTATCCTTCAAAAACAAGGATATACATGGAAAAAAAATAATTGCTTTAAGACAACCAAGTGGTAGGGGATATAATCAATCTTTTTCTTTTTGCCATGGAAGAGTATAACCAATCTGTTATCATAGGAACTGAAACTATGTTTTAATTAAAAGGTCAAAGTTTTGATTCATATAGACATATATCACAGTTTCAAAGCCTAAAATATTTCCTAAAAAAATCTTTGCATGTACTAGTGGTGAGTTAAGATTTAGCAAATAGCAACACATTGAACAATGAACGAATTTAGGGGCACTTGTCAGTAAGAATAATTGCTGCATTCACTTTGAATTCTCACTTGATTTATTTATCGGAAAAGGGCTCAAAAGCCTAGTCTTGAAACAGTAATCTAGACCAACTGCAGAAAAGCCAAAAATAAGAAGACTCTCGGATAAATAGGTTGCGCCATTCAGGGCATGTGATAAATAGCTTTCATAGTTCAATTCAAGAAGTGGTTCACCACCTAAGGTTGCAAGACCTGCATCAAAAAATTTTCTGATCAGATTGCATTGCTTTGATAATAATCCAGCTTATAGCTATAACCAATGAAGAGATAAAATAACACGTCTTTATTTTAAATTGATTTCAAAAAGAGGGGAAATACAAATCCCCTCTCCATTGGCTCCCTCCAAGAATAAAAACTTTGAAATCCAAAGAAATTCCCCTCAACTATCAGCAAATTTAAAAATCTTCCTTCCCTTTTTCAGTTAATGAAAATCCCATCAAAGCTCTATCACATGTCATGTGGTACAAATGTACAACAACCAAAAATAGCCAAATCCAATAGGTGGAGTTACAAGCATGGATTGTACAGTTTCACTTTGCTCTATCAACAATCAAAACTTTATATAGATTTTGAGTTTAATGGAGATCCCACCAAAGTTCTGTCATATGTCATGTCATGAGGCACAAATGTACAACAACCAAAAAGAGCTAAATCCAATAGGTGGAGTCAGAAGCATGGATTGTACAGTTTCACTTTGCTCTATCAACAATCAAAACTCAAGAAAGAAACTAGATGAATAGAAAAGATGGACCAGAGGTTTAGGCTCTAAAAAATGAAAGTTGAAGGTGGTGCTTGCAAATAGCCCAAAAGGCAGCTATGTTTATCAAAACATTTTCAAGAATAAAAGCCAATTTTCTTATATATGTAATACGTACAATGATAGAAGGTCTAAAGATGGTTAAGGGTGGTCTTTGATAGTCATGCAAGAGACATGTGAATTTTACCAAACAGATGTTAATAAAGCCTAACTTGATCGTATTTAACATGTAAATGTACCTTTTACGACACCGAAAGCAGCTGCTGCCCCTGTCTTAAGCTGAACGTCATCCAAATTTCTCCTTACAGCGTATCGAAAGGTCACTCCAAACAATGCACAGCTAATGAAGTTAATTGCCAAAGGGAGTATCAGTTGAGTAAAGTTGGAGGTCTGAGCCAAGCATATGGGGAGCCCTGCAATGGAACCTATAATGGCAGAAATAGATGCTGCCTTCACTGATTCCAGCCTCTCTTTATCCCTGTCAATTTCCTCAGTTTCTCTCCCCATGGTTGCATTTCCATCTTCAAGTCCATCATCATTTAGTGATAGAGAGCGTTCCGCTTCCTCAACCAATGCTTTTGCCTCCGATATTTCTCGTTGACACTCTTCAATCTTGCATACAATCAGTTTCCATCAGTAATGATTCAAGTACAAATAGGGAACTGAAAGAAAAAATTTCTGTACCATATGGTAGCCTATACAATATTTACTGTCAAAATGTCTATATCTCAGGGCCACAAACTTTCTCTATCTATCTCACACTTTTCCTGGGCCCCACAACTTTACTTTCCTATCATTACATAATTTACCTGTACTTTCCATATTTACCCCGTACACTCAATTCCATTTCCATTTCCATTATACACTTTCAGTCCAACCAAACGAGCCCTAAGGTAGTAGTAGTCCAATCCAACAATTAAAGGTGCTCTTGTGAGCCAGCTCCTTGTAATCACTACTGTCTATTAGTATAATATCCATTCCATTCCAAAAAGGGTGCTCTTGTGACCATCCTAGCCACCTTATAATTGTTCAGACTCAACAGCTTTCAAGTAGGGATTAACAATGACCATAACAAAGCACACAGAGAAAGTAAATGAAGTGGCTAAATAGCTTCCTAATCGTGACCATGATATAGAAATTGAAAGGAAATATTTCATGATTTCTTGAACCAAAGGACCCAAATTGAAAAGCACATGACTTTAACCATAAAAAGAGCAATCCAAACAAAACCAAAGCTAACAAAGCAACACCATAATATATATATACCTCCATGGCTTTACCCTCAAGCTGATTAAGATACTCCCTAAACTTCTTAGCAGCAAGTTCTTGTTCTTCAATCAAGGCAAGTTCTTTCCTTGCCATTTCAACCCTCAAAGAAGCCTTCTCTAACCCATCAAGCATAATCCTATTCTCCTTTTTACTCAAAAGCTCCTGAACTTGCTCATCCACCAAACCAGACAATGTATCCTTCAAACTGAAATCACTACCATTGTTACTAATGTCCTCTTCTGATCCACTTCTGCATTTCAAACTACTCAATCTGGAGCCAAAGTTCATTCTTTGGGCCCACCATGATGGTGCAATGGATTTCAATGAAAGTGGGGGTGGAATTCTAGGTGGGTTCATACAAGTAGTGCCCATATGGATCATCTTCATTGGTGTATGTGTGTTTTAGGCACAGCCACTGAAAAATGAAACTTCCTAGTCTATCATCTGGCTATAACTTCACTGTTTTGTGTGGTTAGGAAAATAGCTTGGAATTTGGACAACTAGATAGATGGCCATGGATATGGTAGTGAGTTCTGTGTTTTGGGAATTGGTGGTGAACTGGTGGTCAGTTTTTTTTTTCTTTAGTCCATGTAATGAAATTAATCATAATACATTTCGCAAAACAAAAAGAAATTAATCATAAATTCATGATAGTTATTAGATCCAGTTTTTTAAAAAATTTTAAATTTCATTGGGACACGTGTGATTTTAAATAAAATGGTATTGACAAATTGATAAGTTATTAATGCAACTCTTTGAAAAATCAATAGCAACTCTTTATTTTGATAAAAATAACAAATCTTTAAATTATCAAGATTGAGCTGCAATTGAAAACTCTTTGATTAGTAGTTAATAAGAAGTAATTTAATATCACTTAAATATTTTGGGATTTTAATTTAGTTTAATTATTTTCTTTGGAAACCAATTGAGATTAATCTCTTTATTTGGGATTTAATTATAATTTTCCCTCTCGCTAAAATATGTTTTTGATCTCTTAACTTTGGTTGAAGTCGTATTTTAGTTTATTAATTTTGAAAAGTGTGTTTTTGTCTATCAACTTTAGACAGAGTTATATTTTAGCCTCTTAACTTTGAAAATTGTGTTTTTAGTCCTTAACTTTGAAAGTGTGTTTTTAGTCATTTCAAATTAACACCATTAACTTCTCTAACAAGAAAATGCTGACGACATATATTTTAGACGCTGATAAGGAAACATTCAATATTTATAAATAAGGAAAATATTTATAAAACCTTAATTCTTATAAACATTTTAATTTAGATACTGAAACATTATGGAAGCAAAACAATAGTAGCACATTGATTAGTATTTATATTCTTTTAAACTGTGTTATTAAAACCAAATGCTAGATGATATGACCGGTTGGACCTTGACTCCACCCCAACAACGGTTCGACTCATATAGAATAATCATTTTTGCTTTTTAAACGTGTTTGAACCGGCCAGTCCATTTTTAACCATAAGAAAAGTGAGAAAAATCGATCCCAATAATTTTTGGGAGAAAAGAGCCCAAATTGAAAATCTCAAATTTTTTACGCTTCTATTCCTTTTCAAATATATATTCTTGTTTATTTTATTGTTTGTATATATATATATATATATTATTGTTTATTTTAATTACTAGAAAAATATTATTTATTCCACTCTTCAAACATATAAATTGATTTATTTCATATGTTTCTAATTACTATATTTTTTCCTGGTCAATGATATCTTTTTAAAAATTAAGAAGAGATCAAAATATTATAATTTGTTTCTATGTTTATGTGTAAGATATATTTAAAAGTAAGATAATTTTTCTTTAAGTATTACATCATCGGTTGGACCATCGGTCAGACCTACTGACAGTGTGAATCGTGACTCGAAAACCTCTTCGATTTGCCTTTAGATCCAGCTTGTACAACACTGCTTATAAATAGCTAGAGTATAAATAGTTTAAGTACCTCTATAAGCGCTCTTGAGCCCGGAGGCCTGTCTTGGCCTTAGTGAGCCCCTAGGACCCAGCTCACCTAAACTTATAAAAAAACGAATAGGACGTGGATCATCATTATCGTTTATAGTGCTTGCATTTTTTTAGGAACCATTCTCTTATCATATTGAAGCTAGGCTTTTTGGATTCTTTAAAAGTGTGTGTTGTAGTACTATCAAAGAGTGGGGATTTCGGAGAATCACGGTGCATGATGGAGTAATCAAAGTGTGTCTCTCATTCTAATAAATGAATGAGTAAATCCAATAGTTTTATTGTGACTAAAATACTCGTAACTCTTATATTCTGCAAAATTTCATTACACACTCTCATATATCTTCAAAATATATAATCTAGCCCAAAAGCTAACACTATTAATTCTTCAAATATGTTTATTGATTCAAAATTTAGATATGATAGATTGAATTTTTGTCACTGATTTATCCTTATCTTAAATATAATCCTTGCTAATTTTTTATTGCTTTCATCTTTTATACATTTTTCTACTAGTGTTTGTACTTTTTTATACCTAGAGGCCTTGATTAGCTTTAGAAGGAATCTTTTCATCCCATCGATCCAATGACCTTGATACTATATTGAACACTCATTGTGTGTGTTAGATTTGCCTTTCTATTACAATAAGTTAAACCAATATAATATAATCATCAACAATCTATATCCTTATTCATTATTCCATATTTTTCAAAATGGAATTTACATTTATCTTAATCACATTCATGTTTATATTCCATTAAAAAGGGTGCACTCTATCTCTATTGTTCAATGTCTATTCATTAAGTGATTTATTGAACTGGTTTACTTCATCATTTGCAGAATAAATGTAATGACTACATTTGATGACAGATGAAGAGGGGGAAAAAGAAATAATTAATTTGCCTCCAAATGTTATTTAATCATATAAGGTTGCTCCATGTACAAAATAACGTTCCCTTGTATCACCAGTGCTCCTTTATATTTAATTATCTTTAAGTCGAGGCGCAATTCATTTTTTTGAAGGAAACTCTTCTGCGTTGAAGGTCATACGAAACCATGAAGTTTGCTTGGGTCATTGTTCCAAAGATACTCAGTGTCTCATGTATAGGTTTAAAATTGAAGCACACTATATGATCAAGGCGCTTAACATAGATATTCTCTGCACTTAACACAAGATCTCCTCCATGTAAATGAAATGTAATAGTTGGACCTCCCATTTCTTCAATACTATTTTGTAAATAGCAAAGGCTGAATATTCGAATTGGGTCTGGAGTACTTACGTGCAATAGGTCCAATTGTGCTCTAAGTTCTGCTTCAACTTCTAGGTAAAATTCTTGTGGTAAGTTAGTCAGTATTGTCGCAGAATCAATGAGCATATTACCTGGTTGGTCTGCATATTTTGTAAAGAATATGACATGCAAATAAATATTCCTCAAAGCATTACATAGTAATTTAATGATTTAGAACAACTAAGTTGTAGTGAATCAAATTTCTTTGGCTAGGATCTCATTTTAAAAATTACCTGATGTAAAAGGTATCAACTTGTTTCCCACACTGATTCCCCCCAATGTAACCCAATAGTTTGATTCTTCTCTTGCTATCAATGGAGTAGAAACCACATCTGGCCCACTAACCACAGCACTTTGCCCAAACATCATTTTGCTATAGTCATTAGGACCCCCAATTGGAACTAAACAATATCCAAATTTCCCATCAATTCTTGTAGATATTTGAGTGACCAATGAAGCCGATCCCCTTCCAAATCCAACAATACCTGAAGCTGCAGGATTAAAGTAACCGCTATATGCCCTGCTACATCCAAATACGAAATAAGGAAATCCAACATATCCCCCTGTTATTGTTTGAAGTCTAAGTAATGTATAGAAGGCATGCCCACGTGAACCTGATCCATCATAATAATTTTGTTCATACATACATTGACAATTTGTTGGATCTTGACTTACATCGCCAACTATGGATGGCGTTACAATATCGTTACACATAGGGGTATTATAGTCAATGGGGACGAGAGCCCTGAAAATACGTGTATCCAAGAATTCTAGCTGACCTTGATTGTAACTACTTGATGCTGGTTTGCACTGTAACCATGGCCAGCTACTACCTGTCGTATATTGTCACACCCGAATATGAATATATATGTTGGTAAGTTTTAATATAGTAGTATCAATCTGTAAAATACAATTTATTGGGTGATTATGATGAACTCATTTGTTAAACAATGTGGAAGTATGTACGAAGGCGGAGGTAAACTAATATAATATTTTTAGTAGAACTTAAGGGAATCAACGAAAGAGAAGATGCAAGGTAAAAGAGTATAAAAATTAATTAAAAAACTTTCGAATCAAGTCCTATTAAATTTTGTTTAACCAAAATCATAAAAATTTCACCCCTCCCCTCCAAACCCCTCAAACAAAACTGTCCGTGAAGCGCTACTCATGATCTATCGCGTCGAATTTTACACCTATTGAGAATATGGGAAAATGTGGAGAATGTTCGACGTCATCATTTTTCATAAATACTAGTTATTAAATAAATTTAGAAAAGGTTTAAAATGCAAAAATGTCTATGTAATTGTCACGAAGGTGCAAAAATACCCATATAAAAGTTTTGGAGCAAAATTGCAATTGAATTTCAAAACTGAGGCAAAAATGCCCGTCACAGTTGATTTTTCTTTATATGATGATGATGCGACAGAGGATGATGAGTGAAAAAGTCAAAAAATGAACTGTGAAGGGTATTTTTGCCCCAATTTTGAAATTTAATGGGCAGTTTTGCTCCAAAAAAATTTACATGAGTATTTTTGCTCCTTCGTGACAATTACATGAACATTATTGCACTTTAACCCTTAGGAAAATCAAACAAATAAAAACATATAGAACTAACACTTTCATTTATATTTATTATTATGCAAGGTATACTCAAATATGATTTAATTATAATAATGATCAAAGGGATCCATACAATATTCACAACATACATTAGTTAATAACATAACTAATTACCTGTGTCGATATAACCATATGTTGTTAACAGTGGAAAACCCAAGGAGTATTGCATCATGTATTCTCCTAGGCCCTGTAGAAGCACACGAGGACGTGGATCGTCATCGTCATCGTCATGTATAATTCTTGTATTATTGGGGAACAAGTATCTCAACCGTTGCTCAGACCGAAGCAAAGCATTATGGAATCTTAGAAAATTTGTTGTGGTGTTATCAAATAATGGGGATTTTGGAGAATCACGGTGTATGATGTATACCGTGAAAGACTCGTTAGCTTTTAGAATGGTGCCAAAGGAAATCACACAAGTTGGGATGAGGGAGAAGAATATTGTCAAGAATAGAAGATTGAGTTTTGAGTAAGATGTCATATTTTCAGGGGGTGTATGGACATTATAACGAGGAGAAGCTTTTGCTTATATAATAAAGTACTTCAATGAAAATGGAAACAAAACATTTGACTCATCATTAAATTAATATATTCTTTTTTATAGATAAAAAAAATTCTCCACAAAAGTCAGAGTTGAAAAATAATTCAGTGCTGATAAAACATTATTATATTTTGATTCCATTTTGTGTAGTGCATTTGAGCTTCAAGCAGTTACATAAAAGTTTTGATGTGCAAGGAAAAAATCAAAGTCTCAATGAAATGGCTATGAAATGGCTGTAAAGGATATTCTCTAAAAGAAAAAAACATATGTCCAGTGTGTTATGTCCATTTCCTCCAGTCCCCAATTAAAATTTGACACATGTGCAAACTTTCCTACACACACCACATGTGTCAAATTTTAATTGGAAACTGGAGGAAATGAACATAAGGTACCGGATCTAAGTTTTTTCCTTCACTAAAATATTTGTTAATTAATTAATGCACATTTATGCATGCATGGATGTCTCCAAATGTTATGAAATACAATTATATAATTTATGATTATCATATGTCAAGACAATAATAGAGATTTTGGAGGATCACAGTGTATGATGTATATGGTGAATGACTTATTAGCTTTCAGAATGGTGCCAAAGGAAATAATCCAAACTGGAATGAGGGAGAAGAAGATATTGAAGATTAGAAGATTGAATTTTGAATAAGATGTCATATTTTTATTAGGGATTATGTGGACATCAAGGTTGTCAAACTCGTGAGTTTAACTAAACTCGTGGAAAGAAGGTAAACTCGGATCGTAGGTTCATATAGTAAACTCGTAAAAGTTTAATTTTATTGGTAGACAGATGTTTTTTGTATATAATGAAATAAAGAAGGAAAAATCCCAAATAAGTTCCTTCAAATACCCAAAAGGACAAGTGAGGAACTTAAACTTCCAAAAGGACCATGAAGAAACCAACACCTATCTATCATTTTAAAATTTTGCGAAAAGACAAAATTGTCCTCATCCTAAAACACAAATTCCTATACCACCGTAAACCCATCCTAACACTCACCCTCTTCTCGCAATTTGTGTTTTAGAATGGGGCAATTTTGTCGTTTTGCAAAATTTTAAAATGACAAATAGGTGATGGTTCCTTCATGGTCCTTTTGGAAGTTTAAGTTCTTCACTTGTCCTTTTGGGTATTCGAAGGGACTTATTTGAGATTTTCCCAATAAAGAATACAAAAATAATTAATAATAATTTGACTTGAATACATCTTAAGGTAAAAACGTAAAATCGGTGAATTAGCAATCTAAATATGTGAGTTTCTACCGAATTTTCAGCCAATGAAAATTTAAGTGACTCGTGACATGTTTTGGTTAGGTAGTGCCGCAAAAACGGCAAAATCAGAGTATCATCTCTTAAGTTTGACAACAATGGTGGACATTGTAGTGAGTAGAAATTTGGTTATCTAGTAATGCAGTGAAGTATTTTGGTGAAAATGGAACAAAAGATTTGGTTCATCAGCAAGGGTGTTCATGGGACGGGACAGGATCAGAGTGTCCCGTCCCGAAAAAGGCTCGGGACAGAGTTTCCGTCCCGTGTCCCGTCCCGTCCCGAGCTTGTCTCATCCCAATCGGGACAGGAACGGGACGAGAAATTCCCGAAAATTTTTTTTTGACATTTTTTATTTAAAATGTCTACTTGTAAAAAAAATATAACCCTTTGTTTTTGTAACGAACAAATGAAATTATAATATATCTTATACAACATAATAAGGTCAAATAATATTATTACTATGTTTTACATAAAAAATGTCATGTATATTTATACATATACATACATTTTTTAAAAAAATAATTATATAAAAAAACATATTTATATATTCGGGACGGGACGGGATTGGGACGACCCCGTCCCTTGTCCCGAAGAGGAATTTTGTCTCGTCCCGGTTTGTCCCGTCCCAAAACTTTTTGGGACAAAAATTTCCCGTCCCAAAATGCCTCGGAACGAGACGGGACGGGCGGGACGAGACAAGACAGGAAATTGTTGAACACCCTTAAGCAAGTTTTTATTTCTCTTCTTATAGACCCAAATTTTAAAAATATAAATCTCCCGAAAAATAAAGGAGGAATATAATTCAACCCTAATTCTCATAGCTTCCACAATTTCTCTCTAGTACTTTCCTTTTTCACTTCTTCCATATTTCATTTGAGAATTCTCTCAAAGTATACTTCTTCCAATCATATCTAGGCAATGATAAGCATAGTAACTTCTGCAGATCATGGACGGAAGTGGCGACGGCCTTCATGGCTGGCAAAGTGGAATCAGTCAAATCGGAGTTCAAAGGGCTCAAATCCCTCTTCTCCACTAAGGATGCTCTTGCAATCATCCTTACCAGCTAATTATTTTTAGACTCAACAGCGTTCAAGTAGGAACTAAATAATGACAGTAACAAAGTAGAGAGAGAAAGTAAATAAAGTGGATAAATAGCTTCCTATTCATGATCATGATTTAAAAATTTAAGGATACATTTGATAATATATATTGAACCCGAGGACCCAAAATTAAAGGTACAAATCTTTAACCACAACAAGAGCATATCAAATAAAATGAAAGCTAACAAAGTGGTTGGGTTCGATCCCCAACTCTTGTAAATGGAGGAAATTTACAGGTCAGCTGTCTATCCCCTATATGAGACTTCAAGAACAGCGAGAGATTAGTCTCACTACTTGTCACACGGGTGGGGATAGCAGGAAACAAAAAAAAAAAAAGAAAGCTAACAAAGCAATAACTACACACACATTTGCTCGTTGTTTTGCTTTCTCTTTATCTCATCATACTACACATGCCCCAATTAAAAAATAACATTAACAATAACAATAAATTCACCATCAAATCAAGTCACTTGCTATATACGGTATCCTTCTCAGTTGAATTAGATTTCAGTAAGTCACACAAACCCTAAAGAATATACTCCCTCCGTTCCTAAATATAGGACCTAGATGACTTTTTTTGAAAAATCCTAAAAAAACCAAAAAATAAGTTAATTATAAATTGATTTACCTAATTTTTTCTCGTAAACTAGTTTATTTTACCTATAAGCTAATGGATAATCTAAAAAGATATCAAATATGTCATTATTTAATAATCTATTTCGCAACTTTAATCTTTCAAAAAAAAAAGTTATCTAGGTCTTATATTCAGGAACAGAGAGAGTATATTAAATGACAATAAAATACTAAAACTAAGTAGCAACTATCAATGTAATTTCACACCACATCCAAGATAGAGAATATCAAGACAAAAAAACATATATATTTCTAGTTACATATCACAATAATTAAATATTAGTTAATACTCTACTTTCTCATTCATTAGGATTAAATCACTGCCCAAAATAGAACATTCCATCACATGGTAAAACTCAAAGGAAACCCAAGAAATTATAGTTTAAATCTGAAACTTATAGACAATGATCAATAACCATGAGATTGAAGATAACAATTCAGACCTCAAACAAAACATTTAACGTGCAAATAAAATACAATACCATACATATTACACATTCACACAACTTGCAAAATTGTTAGTCTATTACTATCAAAGCAATCATTCATAATCCAATTAAATAATTATTCTATCTTATGATTAGTTACTATGCATCTCATTGACATTTATCTTACAAGGTGCAATACAACAAAGTAATACTAACACTATCAAATAAGAACATGTCAAACTCCAAGTCCACAAGATATAACTTTATGTATAACCATCTTATTGATTAGCCCTTTGGCCAAAACGATATATTGATTCACAAAGCAAGAAGAACATGAAAATTATATAGAATTTACATTTTTCATTTGAATTCACTCATGCTTGTATAAAATTTTTCATTCTCTTCCTTTTCCATAATTAATTCACATTAGCAATCATCATTATTATCAATTCAGTTTTAGTTGTTGATGAAAAGAACAAGGGGATATCAGATTTAGTGCATAAATATTACTCAATCTAATAAAACATCCACACAAAGCTTAAATAACACTTCAAAATCAACCACTTCAACACTTCTTCACTCAACTCAAAGCATTATGCATAACAAAACAAAAAGAGCTTAGAACAACCGCATTTTCATAACTAAATGAATCAATGTACGGAAAAAAATGTTCAAACATATTCACATCAAAGCTGAATTGAAACAGAGAATCAAAATAGAACCCACAAACTATTTCTTGTGCTCAATAAAATCCTTTCATATAATTAACATATAAGCTCTATACAAATATAAACTTTTACAGTTAACTTGGTAAGTATGTATCTCTTATAGTTCCTTCTATTGAAATGATATAGGTCCAGATAGTTGAAATTAATAGGTCTAGACAGTTGAAATTTTTTATGCTAAAATTTTTTTAAAAATTAAAAATTAAAATTTCTTCATTTATTTTATTTTATAATACAATTTTTTTTATTTTTAATGATACAAGTGGTAAATTATGAGCCCATAGATGAATCTCAATGGTTAAAATGGGGAGATTATGAGGTATGAGAAGGGGAGGATTATGAGAGAATCCGGAGCCTATTTCTCTCTCTCTATTTGTTTGATGTACTTCTGCTTGGTCTGAATATTGGGTGTTCCAACGGAATTCGATAATGCTTAAATAATAATAAAGTTTGGTAAGAATAGGAACATCCGTATATGGTTTGCATATTTTGTGTTTTGCATGAAGGTGGCTGCTGCTTTGTGTGTATTCCGTGGCCCGTGGGTGCAGTGAGAAGAAATAGGAAGTAGTAATAAAAGACTTTTAATACAATACTCCTATCATTGTTTATTTAGCAATGCTTTGATGATGTGATCAGTGGTTTCCCCCTTCCCCCCATTTTTTTTCCTTTTTGTTGATTTTTATTTTGAGAAATATAGGTAGAAGGACCATGGAACAATATTAATTACTCTCAAGGACCTTTTAGAAAATAATTATTTGTATGTAAAAAAAATAAACAGATCATTTCAATTACCAAATTACCCTTCCCTACATTTTCTATCCATATATCTTACCTATTTTTTAACCAATTAATTTTATTACCATACATTCTCACTCCATCTTGTAAATATGAGAAACCAAATATGAATGATAATAATCTCAACCATTTTCTAAGAAATTGAATAGATATGAACTATGATGGAAAACAAAATTTCATTCTATAAAAAAATAGTTTGAAAAGGACAAAAATCTACTAAATATTTTTCATTTTGTTGAATTGTGGGTATTATAAATCTTTTCTTTGTACTATATACATGTAAACACAAGCGTTACACGGGGAAGTACATGTTTGTTCATGTAAAAATGTAGGATGATGTTTAGCTAGTAAGGGTTGATGTGGATGATGATATGACTATGAATATATTAGGGGTGTCCAAACACGGGAACGAGAGCAGGAATTGGCATTCCCGTTCTAATTCCCGAAAAGAGGCGGGAATGCCTCTCCTTTCCCGTTCCCTTTCCCCTTCCCCCCCTTCCCGTCGGGAACGAGATTTCTCGGGAACGGGAGCAGGATTTCTCAATTATATAATTAGTTCACTACAAAAAAAACGGGCCATTCCGGCGCACGCTAACCGGCGTTTTGGTCCAAAACGCCTATATGAGACGCATACCGGCGTTTTTGTCCCAAACGCCTATCGGAAAACGCCGCTTCGTTTGGCGCGCTCTTCCCGCCATATTTCCCGCGTTTCCATATCGGCGTTTTGGAGTATAGAAAACGCCGGTATGGTTTTTAAATATAAAAAAAGCGGTTGGTTGGTTTTTTTTTGTTTTTTTTTTCAAACAACCGCACCTCGGCGTTTTATGAAACGCCTATGTGCGTTTAAAAATATTTTTTACTCGCACATAGGCGTTTCTCAAAACGCCTATGTGCATAACGTGCATAAAAAATGCACTTAATGCGCAGACCGGCGTTTGGCAAAACGCCTATCGGCGCATTAAGTGCATTTTTAATGCACTTAATGCCAACAGGCGTTTTGACAAACGCCTATTTGCGATTAAACAATCATTTAATCGCAAATAGGCGTTTTAGAAAACGCCTATCTGCGATTAAATTAATACTTTAATCGCACATAGGCGTTTTTAAAAACGCCTAAAGGGGTCCCAAAACGCCGATGTGGGAACGGCTATAAAAGAACCGCCGATGTTCATTTTGGCGTTTTCGAAAACGTGAAAACGTGTAAGGGTCCCACAGAAACTTTCTTTTTTCTTTATCTTTTCCTATAAATATTCCTCTTCGATAGATCATGTCTCGTCGTACCGGTAAAGCTCCAATAGACCCCGAAGAGGATCAGCGATTGCGAGATGAACAGCAGCGATTGAGGGACGAAGCTGAAGCCAGACGTATAGAAGAGCGCCGGTTACAGATTGAGCAGCAGCCTACTCCACCAGAGGTGTTGCAGTACGCCAGCTCCCCGCCTATTGACAGCCCTCTTCAGGCGCCACCTTGGACTCCTTACGGGTTTGGTGGTAACCCGGAAGTCACGCAGGACGACCTCTGGAGAGACTTGAACGTCCAGATGAGCTACGAAGAGATGCAGGACATTTTGAATGAGGATAGGGCAGAGAGGGAGAGGGCAGAGAGGGAGAGGGCAGAGAGGGAGAGGGCGGAGGGGGAGGAGGGCAGCGGCGGTGGCGGTGCGGGTGGCGAGTTTGACATCCCGGTGCCGCAAATTATGATCAAAATGTCGCGCGGGAGGAAGTCTTCGAGTACTGGTCAACTGGTGGATGTCAGAGGTAATTGAATTTGATATTAATTAATAGTTACAAATTTAATTTATACAATATATATTATCTAATATATTTTTCTTACCTACAGATACCACTGGCACTGTCACCAGGAGGAGGCTGACGGCGAAGCTGGCGCATGCGCTTCCGCCGAATGAGAAGATTGAGGTGCCATATTACAGCACCACCGGGCAGCCAACAACAGATGCTGCCATTCTATTCCGCCGCCATTGCCGACTCCTCGGCAAGGACTTCCGGCGCTTCCCGATCGACCCGACCAGCTGGAGGAAAGTTCCGCAGAGCCGGAAAGAGGAGGCTTGGGAGATTATTAAGGTAATACGTATTTCAAAATATTATAATACGTATATAATTGTTATTATACTTATTATTAAATAATATGAAAAAATTTCTTTTTGCAGAGCAAGTGGTGGGTCCCCGACAGCTTGAACCTCAAGAAATTCGCGATAGGGGTGGTCGGGGATAATTGGAAGGATGAGAGAAACAAGTTGTACCTGCTGAAGTCCCAGAAGGGGACTAGGCCTAGGGAGGCGGTGGAGGCAGACGTGCCCGATGGAGTGGACCCTGAGCAGTGGAGGAATTACCTCGCCTGGAGGATGGGCGACCTGGGGCGGGCCAGGGAAAGGCGCGGTCAGCAGGCTCGGGCACAGCAGGAGGTTGGCCACTCGACTGGGAGCGTACCGATGATCGTCCGCTACGATGAGATGGTATATATAACTATCCACTAGTACTCTTTCTATATCTAATATCTTATGCTATAATAATACTGATCGTAGTTTAACGATTCACATATTTCAGCGGCGGGAGGCTAGGGCGAAGGGCATCAAGAAGGGCGTCTTCAAAGATTTCCTCATTCAAGCGCGCACCCGCTCGGATGGGACACCTCTATCCCGGAAGGCTGCCGAGGAGATTAGGAGTGTTGCTCAGGCGCAGGCTGATATCGAGGCACAGGAGCCGGCCATGGAGACCCCCGAGTCTCAGCAGGGGGAGAGCGGGAGCCCGTATGAGGAGGTCGTTGCTCTCCACACGCAGTTGGGGACACAGGAACGTGCGGGACGCGTTCCAGGCCTTGGCTTTGGAGCCCGACCTACTCAGCTCTTCCCTCCTTCCGGAAGCCGTGGGTATCAGGCTTCATCCTCTAGGGCGAGCCAATCATACGAGGCCCGGCAATTAGATGAGAGGTTGCGGCAACGCGAGCAAGAGATTGCAGAGCGAGAGGCCCGCCTCAAGGCAGATGAGGAGCGGTTGATGGGCGATTTTCAGGCCCGGGTGAGGGCAGAAGAGGAGCGGCTGGCCCAGATGGCGCGCGATCATGAGGAGCGGTTGGCGGCAGAGTTCAGGCGCCGCCAAGAGGAGTTCTTCAGTGCTCAAGCCTCCGCATCACGATCTCGTAGCCCCCGACGACGCTCTCCAGGACCCGCCAGTGAGGAGGATGACGATGATGATGAGGATGAGGAGTATTAGGTTTTTAGTTGTTTAGAATTTTCACTTTTTATCTTTATTGTATTTTTTTCTTATTTTCTTTGTACTTTTATGTTTTTGTTGTACTTATGTAAATTTCTGGGAAAAAAAAATTTATGTTCTAGTTTTATTGTTCAGTTTGTTTACGTACTAATTAAATTATAAAAGAAAATTAATCTAAATTAAATTAAGTAAAATCATTACATATTTATATATACAATAATCTTTTATTCGTCACCATCTTCACGCTCTCTAACAGTTGGTACTGGTTCATCCCCTTCCGGGATCAAATATTCCAAATTATTAGGAGCAACCAGTTGAGCTGTCTCAGTTGTAGCGTCATAATCCTCGTCGCCCATATCGTACACATCGCGAGGTTTCACCTGAATCACCATGTGCCAGTCTTTGTTTTTAGGATCAGGAACATAATAAACCTGTTGCGCTTCGTCAGCAACGATGTATGGCTCGTCGTCAGGTAATGCCCCTGTGTGGAAGAGTCTCGAGAAATTCACTGAGGTGATGCCGAGAACGTCAACGTTTTTGCCTCTTTTCCCTCTAGTGTCTGCCCAATCGCACTTGAAGAGCGGAACTGGGAATGCACCATTGTAGTTGAGCACAAGTATATCAACAAGTTTGCCATAATAATGAACCTCCCCTAAACGCGCTTGTGCATCATTTCGACTAGCATAACTCCTTGTTCCAAATGACCCAAACACACCCGAGTTTTGCGTTAGACGAGAGCCATCGCGCGCAACAGTGCGGAAGTGAAAGCCGTTGACATTGTAGGCAGAGTATCTCTGCGCATATTCAAAAGGTCCAGCAGCTAGATTCACCAGTGATGGTGACGAATTTGGTTCGTTGCGTATTATTTTTGTGAACCAATCGGCGAACCCCCGGTGGACCATAGTATCAATCATAGCTGCAGTGATCCCCCGTCGTCCTCGATTCTCCCACTTGACATATCTCCTATAATCCCTGAAAGGTACAATGTAGACATATATATTAGATATAAATATATATTTTGAAGAACAATAAAGATATATTGTAATTTAATTTGAAGCTGTCCGCCGCCACATACTCTCGATAGGAGTCCACAGCAGTGCAGCGTGTCAGGACATGTCTGTGTGTTTGTAACATCTCGACAGGACTCAAACGGTGGAATTGCGCTGCTCCTACTGGCTTTCCAATTGCGGGAAACAACGTGTTAGAGCTGATATGGTTTGAGTTATCGTCAACTCGAGGCAGACGCTCATTGCGCATGGTTTGACCATAATATCGTTCAACAAATGAAACAACCTCGTCCCCAACGTAACACTCAGCAATACAACCCTCTGACACGGCTCTATTCTTAACGAACGACTTCATTTTTCCCAAATACCTGTGAAATTAGTACACGATGAAATTATGTATAAAATTAATTATATACTGAAGTACACGATGAAATTAGTTAGCGTACCTTTCTATGGGATACATCCAACGATAGTGCACCGGCCCACCCATCTTTGCTTCTTCAACAAGGTGGACAATGAGGTGGACCTGTGAGGTGAAAAATGATGGAGGGAATATCATCTCCATATGACATAGCATCAGAACAGCTTTGGCCTGTAGCTCGTCGAGCTCTTGTCTGTCCAACACCCTTGAACACAACTGTCTAAGTATAAAACTGAGGTCGGCCAACACCATACACACGTCTTCGGGAAGAGTGTATTTCACGGCTAGAGGGAGAAACTGTTGGAGCAAAACGTGATAGTCGTGACTTTTCAAACCAGAAATTTTTGGATCTCTCGAATTTAGGTCCACTCGCCTCGAGATGTTACTTGAATATCCGTCTGGAACCCTAATACCCTGTAGCGTGGTCAGAAACACTCTCTTGTTCTTTTTTGTCAAAGCAAACCGAGCCGGCGCAAACTTATCGTTCTCGTCGGGCCACGCGTCTTGACGTATCCCCATGGCCTTTAGATCTTTCCTCGCTCCAAGATGATCCTTCGACTTTCCTGCCTCATTCAGAATGGTGTATAAGACATTCTCGCCGACATTCTTTTCAATGTGCATGACGTCCAAACAGTGGCGCATTAAGTTGTGCTTCCAATACGGCAGACAAAAAAATATGCTCCTCTTTTTCCATTGAGGTGCTGGGCCAGTTCTACGGGCCACAGGCGGTGGCCTCCGCTGAGCCAGCCTTCCACTGCGGCTAGTGCTAGGGGCCTCTTCATCCGGTGGTGGCGGATCCTTGCCAAATTCGCATTGCACATCGCATATCTGCTCAAAGATCTCAAATCCAGACATCTGTAGAGGGGGATCTCTCCGTTCCTGTGTCCCGTCGAATTTCTTTCTCTGCCGCCTGAAGGGATGATCCGGAGGAAGGAACCGTCGATGACCAATGAAACATGACTTCCTGCTGTGCGGCAGTCTGCGGGGCACCTGGTCCAAGTTGCAGAAGGGACATGCCATCGCTGTATACGTGTTCCAGCCAGATAACATGCCGAGTCCGGGAAAATCGCTAACAGTCCACATCACAGCGGCGCGCAGTGTGAACATCATCTTGCTTGCGGCGTCAAACGTCTCGACCCCATCGCTCCATAACTCGTTCAGCTCCTGTATCAGCGGCTGAAGGTACACATCGATATCGTTTCCAGGAGATGTCGGCCCTGGAATAATTGTTGATAGAATGAACGAGCTGGACTTCATGCACAACCACGGGGGGAGGTTATATGGCATCAAAACAACTGGCCACACGCTGTAATGTTGGTTGAAGGAGCCGAATGGGTTGAAACCATCAGAAGCGAGGCCTAACCTGACATTTCTTGGCTCCGAGGCGAAATCAGGGAATGCGCCGTCAAAAGCTTTCCATGCATCACCGTCTCGAGAATGCCTCATCTTGCCGTCTGGGTTAGCTTCTGTCGCGTGCCACCGCATTTGCTCAGCCATCTTCGGGGACATGAATAGCCTTTGAAGCCTTGGACGGAGTGGAAAATATCTCATGCTCTTAATGGCACGTCGCCTCTTCTTCTTATTATGCCCTTCACCCTCCACCTTATATCGGGCAGTACCACATCGTCTGCATTTATCTAACGTTGCGTCAGGACCCCAAAACAACATACAGTCATACAGACACGCATCAATTTTAATGTAATCTAACCCCATCTTCCTGACTGTTTTCTTTGCCTCGTAGAACGACGACGGTAGCTCGGCTCCAATGTTATAAAAGGCGTCTGAAAGCAGCTCAATCACGTCCGACATGGTCGCATCAGATGCGCCACGTTTACACTTAATACTGTACAACTTGGTCAAAAACGACAGTTTAGAGTATCTTTCATTCCCTGTGCAAACACATCTTTTGTCATCGCACGTACAATACATACATATATAATAAACGGTTAGAATAGATTAAACATTTATACATACCTGGGTACAACGGTTTGTCACCTTCCGTCATGAGCTCAAAGAAATCTCTGGCCACCTCAGTGCGTAAGTACTCCGCGACTGGTCCGTCCACCACTTCATCCCCGCCAGCGTCTGCTGCTTCCTGCATACCAAATGCTTCCCTCACAGTGTTGTTACCCGGATTTGTTGGCTGGCCGCCTCCTTCACAGTCATCGTCACTGTCTTCGCCTTGCATTCGGCCAACGTGAGAACTCGAACCGACTTCTAGATCACCGGTAGTGCCGTGTAATCCATCCTCTCCATGAAACGCCCAGGTGACATAATATCTAGGAAACTGCTTATCTAGACAGTGAATAACTACCTCATCTCGAGTCTTCCATTTGTCGAACTTACACTTTTCACACGGACACCGTATCTTACCCCGAACACTACTGTGCATAAAAGCATAATCCAGAAATTGATTCAACCCCACCAAGTATTGCGGAGACGATCTGGGTAAAGAGATCCACGATTTATCCAACATTATTGCTTTTGCTGTTTCACAACAAAACCACAGATATATGTAAGAATGAGAGGTTTGAGAAAGAATGTGGCAACTGACTAATGCTCTAGACGCATATTTATAACCAATATATCTTACTTTTTCGCATTTAAGAAATGTAGGTTGTGGGAGGAGTTTTTTTTAAAAAAAATGCCGTACCGGCGGTTTGCAACATGCCCATATGCATTTTAAGATTAAATAATTCATACCGGCGTTTTTCAAAACGCCCATATGCACGTTTAATATTAAAATAATGCATATAGGCGTTGCACTGAAACGCCTATATGCATTATTTTAATATAAACCTGCATCTCGGCGTTTTGGTGACAACGCCGATAGGCAGTATTATATATAAAAATACTGCATATAGGCGTTTCTGAAAACGCCTATATGCATTATGACGCATATAGGCGTGTTGAAAAACGCCGATATGCGTCCTAATGCCTCTAGGCGTTTTTGAAAACGCCTATATGCACCTCCGTTCCCTATAAATAGCACCTCCCTCCTTCAGCGAAATTGCTCATTTTCTCTCGTTCTCCTCTATATTTTTCTTCGCTTCGTCTCTGTTTCATGTTCTGTTGCTTTGTTTATTTGGCTTGATTCTTTGTTTTTTTGCCTAGTATTGCTGATTTGGTTTTTTATTTCGTTTTTTATGGTGATATTTGGTTATAATGTTATCATGCTTTTTTTGCTTTTATTTCACATATTACTTGTTTTGATTTTATATATTTGTGTATCTTGTTTTATGAATTACTCTTGTTATTTTATATATAATATTCTATATGTGTATGTAAGTTTGGGATTATCATATTATTCATTTTTCTTCCTGGTTCTAAACAATCAGGAAGAAAAATGTTTTTATTTTTTTTTTTCTGAATACTCAAACCGGCGTTTCGTAAAGCGCCGGTTTGAAATATTATTTTATAATACCGCGCATAGGCGTTTTGTAAAACGCCGATGTGCGGTATAATAAAAAATAATATTTTGTTTACCGGCGTTTCTACAAAACGCCAAGGTGCATGAATTCTAAAAAGTGTGGTCATGTCGCACATAGGCGTTGACCAAAACGCCGATATGCGTGTGAACAAAAAAAAATAAATAGTCCGCGTATAGGCGTTTTGGTATCCGCCTATATGACATAATAATAAAATAATACGCGCATAGGCGTTTTGAAAAACGCCGGTACGAGGAAATATTATATTATTTGTTTAACCCTCGAACCGGCGTTTTTCACCTCTCATAGGCGTTTTGAAAAACGCCGATAAGCCGCATTTCGACGGCACATTTTTAGGCGTTTTGCCAAAACGCCGTAGCGCGTTTTCGCCGAAAAATTCCGCCGATCCGAGGCCCTATAAAACGCCGATATGGGCCCCGTTTTTTGTAGTGGTTCACTTCGGTGCTCTAGATTGAACGGGAGGAGGTTGAATAGAGGAGAGATTGGTGTTGACTCCTTTACTGCAAGCATAAATTATACTAAATTGTTGCTCCAGATTGAATGGAGGAGGTTATACTAAATTGTTCCATACTTGATGAATAAAACTTCACATAAAGTATAGGTGAATCTTCGCTATAGACTAGATAAAATAAGACCTATATATACTCTTTAGTCTTTAAGATTAATCTTGTGCTAAACTTGAACGAAAAATCGTCAAAAGTTAAAAGTTACACATTGAACACACAATTGACTTTCTTTATCTCAATAAGTATCTCATTTCTAATTTAATACTATAAAAAAAGTAAAATAACCCCGGGAACGGGAACGAGATGGGAATCCAGGGTCCTTTCCCGAATCTCGTCCCATTCCCGGAGAATTCTCGTTCCCACCCCTCCGGGAATTCCCCCACTTTGTTTGATACGGGAAATTCCCTTTCCCGTTTGCCCTGGAATGGGATGGGAACCCCGGGAACGGATGTGATGGACAGCCCTAGAATATATAATCGGTGTCATGATGAGCAGCAATTATTAGTCAACACTCAAGAGCAAATTGACCTTACATAATTTATGAAGAGAATGACAAAAAAATCAACCTCAAGTTGACTTGTTTTTCCCTTTCTCTTATAGGCGAAACATACGAATTTTTAATCTCATTCATCTCTATTCCTCCTCCGCAAAAACTCCTCCATATATTCTACCAAATGAGGGCACAAATTCCTTTGACCAAATGAAGCATTTATTTAATTACAAACATGACCATATATTTACATATTAAGTCCCATATCATGATAGGTAATGTGGTAGAATTAACCATACAGCACAATACATGACTAATCAATGTGCTCCTTCCAAAAACAAAAAGGTAGCCATGAGTTCATACAAACCCTTAACGCTAGGAAGCAAGCAACACAAAATACTAATCATAAACAATGGGACATGTTCAGAACATTATTAGCATTTGCAGTACTTGAGAAAGATAAAAAAGGGAAGGCTAGTTGTTGGGCTTCTCTGAGTCCTCAAGACTGACTGGGCGAAACCAGGCTTTCTCCTCCTCCATCACCGTCTCAGCTCCGGCACGGTCGGCAGCTGGGCGGAAGCTGCGGTCAGTGTCGTTGGCCACGGAGGGTGGACCGGCCTGTTCGCCGGCAGGCCCAAAAACCCCAGTCTGTGGGTGTGGGGCCCAGTACTTGTCAGATTGGGTTGCCTGGATCACATCCTCTGGGACAGCACTTGGTCTAACCGGATCGTCCACATTCTTCTCATACAGCGAGCTATATTGAGCTCCCCTGCTTCATCAATCCATTATAAAAATGCATTAAGAAAATATAATAAATCACAATATCTGAAGTTCTAATTATTTCACCGAAAAATTACAATATCTGCTTCATCAATCCATCGTTTTCTGGAATGGGAATAATATAAAAAGAAATTACCCTCAACTTTCAAGGGACATAAATGAGGAACTTCTCAAGTTCTAACTAGTTCACGGAAAAATTCAAATGGCATTCAAGTTCCAACGTAGAGTCACAAGAGACATATTGGCCTATTGGGCACTAATTAGAAGTGTATCTACTTGTTTGATCTTCTGGTAAGGTTGGCAAACTAGCTGGTTATCACAAAAAGTGCTTCCATTATAACAAGTCTAAAAAATGGAAAAGACAATTTATATAAAGAAAGAAAAGAAAACACATTCGGCTAATAATAAACATGTCAACATATATGACGATAAATGCACAAAGATTATCATGTTATCGAGGATGGTGGTCACTACTCACGTGATAAGGACCCCCACTTTTGAGTTTGACAATTAAATATTATGCAGATTCCGTACGTTGAACAACAGCCACCGGCCATCTTATCCGCTTTTAAAAAATAAACTAATTGGTACATATCACACGGCTTTATAATTGGGAGAAAAATGTATACACAATACACTCTTCTAATATTTAGTCCATACCCGTTTATTCAATAAATTGGACGACTTGTTTTGTACACTTGTTAAGTTTGTATTGAATTACTTGAATTTTTCAACTAAAAACAAATGAAATACCAACAAAACTCAACATACAGGAAGAGGTAAAATTAACATCTAGCAAAAAAAATGGTAATAAAGAATATTAATACGTTGTGTAAAATGATAGGTGGCCACCAGATTTCTCTGTCAAGAATAGAGATGAGGAAGACACATCGAGTAAAGTGATGGGTGTTCATACTTTCTCATCGGAAATAAATTCACTGGATAAGCACAACACAAGAACAAGCCTAAATGGGTCATTTTTTATTGAGGTCCATCCATATAGACTCTGTCATTTGTGACACATCAGGCAATCCAGGAGCTCGTTTTGGGGAAAAAATATAATATAATGGCCTTCTTTTGTTTATTTAATTTCTGATTGAACCATGGTAGTTAGAATCTTAAAATATTGATCAATACCACTGAAAATACACTATTTTAAATCTCACACTATGAATAAAACATAATTAACAGAAATGAAAACATATTGTATCATCAAAGACTAATGCCCCCCTAAAGCAGTCACTAGTCACTACTAGTGAAAAAACTAACGAGAAAACGCAAAAAAAAAAAAAAAAAAAAAGGACACGGTAAGGCCACCACGCACACACAGCAGCTAATTTTTTCCATGAGCAATTTATTATTATAGGCTAATTAAGGACTGACACGTAGACAAAAAACAAGGATTCTCTTACATGCAAAAAGGTCATATGCAACTCACGTGACTTTTTTGTTTAGTTTTTTCTACTTTTTTAGAACAAAATATTCCTGATGATGATAAAATAGGCAATTCAATGTCATCTAATCTAATCTAATCATCTATGCAATTTTCTCCACATTTTCTAGATTTCTTTCCTTCTTCTTTCTGATAATATTTTTTTCAAAAAAAAATTATGTTTAAAAAAAAACACAAAAAAAGAGAGGAAATGGAAGAAAAGGCAAACCAATTCCTCAACTTTTTTTCCTAAATACACAAAATGAGAAATACAAACACGAGACGCACATGGTCTGTTTCCACATGAGGGAATCTTTTTTAGCACGCAATTGATTACTCTCTCAAATACAGGACTGATGTGATTTTGCATTATTGATGAACAAAGCTTGGGACCTGTTTTTTTTTTAAACATGTTCACAGAACAATAAAAAGAAAAAAAAAACGAAAAAACAAGACGAGCCATCATACTGTTTTAACTTATCATAATGTTCTACACACACTTATTTCTTCAAAATCTGAAAACAATTAACAACTCAGGCGGTAAAAGATTTGTAGAATGAAGCACACAATTATTATTATTTTAAAAAAAAATCACGATGGGAATTAAAACATTAAATGACTTTCTGTCTAAAAGATCAAGGGTGTGCCTAATTGTTGGCCAAAAAAACAGGGTGTGCCTAATTTACTTTTATAATCTCCAACGAATTAAATAATTCCCTATGACCTATAGGCTATGCTACCAGGGAAAAGGACAAGGAGATAATAGGATAAATGGTATATTAATTAATTAAATAAACAGAGTTGAACATAAAGTATACAAATTGCAATATAGCAGTTGAAATTCACTGATTAATGAATAAATCACAAATATCAGAAAAAGTCTTTTACAAATTACCGATCAAAGCAGCCATAAATGATCACTATGCTTTCTTCAGTGTGAAGCAAAATTAAAGGAGAAAATAAGATTGAGGAAGGCAAATATAGGCTAGAAAATAATCAGTATGTTCGAGTCAAGACAAAGCTGATACATAAAGAATGAGGGAGAAACGAAATTGAAGGGAAAAAAATTAGAATTGGAAAAAAGAAGACCTGGGAGTATTGGAAAGGCAGATCTGATTGGCGAATCGCTTACCGACGGTGGCGATTGCTCGGCCATGGGAATTAGCTGCCATACAATTTACAATACAAAGAAAGAAAGAAAGAAAGAAAGAGGAGCGAGAAATATAGATAGAGGTTAGAGAGAGAAATAGAGGGCTACAAAAAGCGTGGGAATGAGGTTGGTGACTTGGTGTGACTTGTGAATTGTGAGTGAGTAATTGCCTTTTTTTTATTTTATTTCTTTCTACTCTACTTTCTTCCTACCTACTACTCCCTCCGGTCCTATTTATAAGTCGTCAACCGCCACTAAATTTTGGTCCTTAATATAAGTCGCCAACTACCACTAACTCATTAATTAAATTTTTCCAATTATGCCCCTGTCATTGAAAAAAGAGATCTCTTCATTTACTTTTGCTTGCCTCATTATGACTCATTTAATAGTTGTGAAGAGGGCTAAAGATGAACATGAAAAATAAAACAAGATCAATTTACTGATATAACAGCCACTAACCGTCATTCCTTGGTTTGTACAATATGGGCGGTTGACGACTTATAAATAAGACCGGAGGGAGTACCTACCAATAACATGCACCAATCACATTATCTTTGTCAACTAACGGTAGTTATCTCTATTAACGCCTTCTGTTACTCCAATAGCAATACTTTTTTTTTTGGGAAAATTAATTTGTAGTCTTTCACAAGATACTTAATACTCCCTTCGTTCTTAAATATAAGATCACTTTTGTTAATTTGGGGAGATTAAAGAAGACAATAAAATTACACGATCTTCCCAAAATCTCCTCAATGACTTAACTTTAAAAGGAGGAGGGGTTTTCAATGAAAAGAGGGAGTATAAGGGTAGTTTGGGCAAAACTTGAGATAAAATAGGAAGTGATCTTATATTTAGGAACTTAGTGCCTGTTTGGATAGATTTCTAAAAGCTATTCTGTCTCCCAAACCTAGGTTTGACACAAAACATCCAAACACTCAATTTTTTTTATAAGCTATTCTGAGAAGAAAATAGCTTTTGGGCACTGGAAAAAAAAAGACAATGCCTTGCTCTCTTTCTTCTCTCTTTCTCGTCCGTTCTCTCTTTCTCCTCCGTTCATCTTGCTCCTCTCTCAACTCTGCCTTCATTCCACTATCTCCACTATTGTTGTTCTCGTCGTTCCTCTCTCGTCTCCATCAACATTAATTTGTGGAAGCTGAGAGGTGAGCATTAAATTCTACATCTGAGCATTGAATTCGTCTAATCTAAGAGTTTAATTGATGAGGCTTTTTGCTCTGAATACGTGTGTTTAGTTCTTGATCTGAACATAATCAGTAATCAGTACGAACTTCTTGGCGTTGATTTTTGTCTCAGGTAAGCATTTTCTTGGTTTTGAGCTTTTTTATTTAGCGCTCACAAGTTTATTTGAATAGAATCTTCAAAATGTTGCTTCTTAGGGTTTTAAATTCGAATATGTTGATTCTACGTTTTATACCGACCTTTGCCTTCTTCTGGATAATTCATTTGGTTCGATAGTTGCATGCTTAAAAAGGTTGCTTGTATGCTCAATGTTCTTAGGATTTGATTATCCTCCTTTTGTTGAGAATATCATGCTATTGACTAACAGAGAAAGGTATTAGAAATGTTATGTTTATTAGCCACTTATTATGGTATTAGAAATTGAAATAAGTTGTAATGTCAGATTAAAGCATCCTATCGTTACATTTTTTTGTTATTTAAATCTAATCGAGTGACAATATAGAACACAATTCATGAGAGTGAATTTTTTTAGTTGCTTTTGATGGATGTTAGGATATTCTTTTTAATTGTGGAACTATTTGAGCTTATTCTTTATGTCATGCTTGAACTGATGAATTACAATATCAACATGTGCCTTCGCTTTGATTTCTAACACATCATGTAGATATAAAGCTTTGATTTGAAGCTTTTATAAAGAGATTTTGTTAATAAAAGTTTGAAATGGATTTCTTTAACTGCACATGTGATTTGAAGCTTCGCATTAATGTTCATCGACTGAAAATTTTACATTTTCTAGCTTAATCAAGACAAGTCAGTAATAAGAAGCTTGTTTGGTTAGATTAGAGTTGATTTCTTTAATTGCACATGTGATTATGTTTGTTATATTTTCTAATTTGGGATTTTGTTTAGGTTTAGAGTATTTGTCTTATTTGTGCTGAGTTGGGCTCACTTTTCAGTATAGTAATTTATCTACCTGATGCATTACTCAAGTCATTTGTATTCCTTTATTAGCTTTGCATAATTTTTTTTAAATAAGATCTTTGAAAATTGACATGAACACAGATTTGTATTCCTTTAATTCGAGTCATTTGTCAAACCATGTGTGGTTTGAATTGCATGGTTTGTCATGACTTAAACGTATACTGTATGTATTATATAGGCTTGACTAAATTCTATTCACGACTTTCGTTTATATCACTTTCAAATCATGCAGGGAGAGATTTCAAAATTAAAAAATGTATATCATAACTTATCAATTCACATTTAGCAGTATTAAGGTACAAGATTTGAAGTTATTTCACATTTAGTAGTCCTTATAAGTTTATTATTTACCATATAGCAGGATATATTTGTAATCACTACTCCACCTTTACTAATCGTTGTCCTGGCTTCCTAATAATAGTTTATTATTTACCATATAGCAGGATATATCAACTTTAAATTCTTGGGATTATTAAAGATGAAATCAACTGCTATGTTAAGATAAAAGAGTGAGGAATAAATATGATAAACAAGGGGATAATACACAAGTCATTAATGTTTGATTTCCCTAATTTTTTTCCTTGTAAAGGGTGAACTTGGTTTATGTTTATCATGTTCATTCAAAGCTCACTGTTATGGAATTATGCACATGATGTGTTAGAATCACGTTGTGCCTTGGCTTTCAGCTCTTTTAGTGAGTGTTAACATCATATTACTTTAATATGATGTTTGTTGTGAAGTTAACTTGCAGGTAGAGTTGCTGGATTTTCTTAGAATCATTCTCATTATTGGTGCACTGGGCTGAGGTAGGAAATACTCTCTCTCTTTCAGCTCTTTTAGTGAGTGTTAACATCATTGAGCTTTTACTATAGCATAAGCTTTGTTGCTAGATTCTGCTTTTATATGCTGCCTTATTTTGTAATAGATTAATCAACCCGATTGTGGTTTGTTGTATAGTATAATGGTTAAAGACACAGCAAAAGCTTGTTGGGATATAAACTCCACAAAGCTGTTTATTGACTTGTGCCTTGAACAAGTTAAAAAAGGAAAAAGAAAAGGTAAAAGCTTTAAAAAGGATGGATGGAAAGACATAGGTAAAGGGTTCACTGAGCTGAGTGGGAAAAAATATGAAAAGTCACAATTTAAGAACAAATATAATTTAAGTTTGCTTTTACTTAATTTGGAATGATATTACGGAAATGACTAAGTTTACTTTTACTTTTGAATTTGGAATGATATTATGGAAATGACTAAGTTTGCTTTTACTTTTGAATTTGGAATGATATTATGGAAATGTCTTTGTGAGTTGTATATTTATTGTTGGTTGTGATTATATACTCATGCATATAATCCCAGCGACGATTTCGACAAGATTGAAGGTTGCCGAGCTCGCCATTGACACGTGCATCGGTGCAAGCGAGGTCAGCTTATTTTCTTATCTTCATTTCTTACCCGTTTTATATCTGATTTGAGAGAGATTCATGAGGCTGAGCAAGCATTCTCTGAGAGTATTTCTGATTTTTATATATGTAAACTCTTTTGGGTCTGAGGACGTGTTTGCAGAAGATAATCGCCCTCTGTTTTGTTGGCTATGGTAATCTGAATTTTACAAGGGAAATGTTTGAATTTAATGATTTTTGGAGTATGCATTATGAATGTAGTAATTATTGATGAGTCCTTTAGGAGAACTATTGCTGTAACTTCATTCTCTAAAGGAAAAATCTGTGTAGGTTCTAAAATAAAGTGATGGTATGAAATGGCATAGAAACTCAGGGAATACTAATGCCTATCAGTAATTAGGAGAAAGTAGAATTGGACTCATTGTTTAAGCAAACTTCATAGTTTTCTTCCTACAATACATGGATAGATCATTATTCAAGGATTATGACAGATCATCATTTTCTTTTGAGATTTTTGGCCACTTGTTTTAGGATTTAGACTGTACTAAAACTTGGTAGATCAATTTTAGCAATTTTCTGTCATTAATTTGTTTTTGACATTAGTGTGAATGTGAATAAGAGGCTCATGTAGATCAATGCTCACTAACAGCATTTTCCCCATATATATTCTCTCTTCTGCGTTTTCTTTTTTCTGCGTGAAACTTTACATTGTTGCTAAGTGGTGTTTGAATGCTGATGAAATAGGTATGGACAATGAAAATAAAATTTTAGAAGAGCGATCTAAGAGGCGGTTAAAGAGGGCTCGTGAAGTCGCTACATTGATTGGTACATATGCTACTTTACATCTTTGTAAGGAACCGCGACACACTAGTGATTATACCGATCTTGCATGGGTTGATGAATTATTACGAGGTCATCCCAATCGTTGTTATGACATGTTTAGAATGGAAACACATGTTTTCTTACAACTTTGCACTGAATTGCAAAGTCATGGTTTATGTGAAACTAGAAGAGTCGGGGTGCATGAACAAGTTGCAATTTTCTTAAATACTGTTGGACATGAATTGGGAAGTAGGATTCAAGAAGAACGATTTCAACACTCAGGAGAGACCCTTCATAGGCATTTTCATAGTGTCCTGGAGGCTTGCTGTAAGCTTGCAATGTCTAATATAAAACCACAAGATCCAGATTTTAAGAATGTTAATACAAAGATAAGCCCAAGTAGCAAGTATTGGTCTTTTTTAAAAAATGCCATTGAAGCAATTGATGGCACACATATTCCATGTATTGTGAAAGGAAAAGAGAAAATAAAATATATTGGAAGGAAAGGAGTAGCAACACAAAATGTAATGACAGTTTGTGATTGAGACATGTGCTTTACATTTGTATTGGCTGGATGGGAAGGTACTACACATGATGCTCGCATATTCGATGTTTCCCGCAGAACTCCTGACATGAATTTTCCCCATCCACCTCCAAGTATGTTCATAGTTGTTTCCCTTTGTTATATATAACCAAAAGAATTTATATTGACATCAATTTATTTCATGTAGAAAAATATTACTTGGTGGATGCTGGTTATCCAACTCTTACAGGTTACTTTGGTCCATATCGATGTGAGCGTTATCATCTCCCTGAATTTCGTGCATCATCAACATTTGAAAATGAAAATGAGGCCTTCAATTACTTGCATTCTAGTCTAAGGTCCACAATAGAAAGAACTTTTGGAATTTGGAAAAATAAATTACAAATTTTACTCAAAATGCGAAGCTATGATTATCCAACACAAGTTAAAATTGTTTGTACAACGATGACTATAAATAACTTCATTAGAAGAACATCAATATCTGATCGTGACTTTTTCCCCGACGAAGAAGAAGGTGATTCTAGTGATGATGGTAGCGATGATGGTGATGAAGATTTCTCAGCTACACCTTTGACAGCTTCATCTGATATGGCGAGTGTTCGCGATTTTAGAAGGGATCAAATTGTTTTGTATTCACAAGATCATTAGTCATATATTGTATAAGTCTTTTGGTGCAGACAGTCATTTCTGAACAATGAAATGTAATGATTCCTATCCAATGGAAAAAACATATTTTGTTAATTTGTAGTGTCTTCTCTAAAATAGTATTAAATACTATCTCCGTTCCTAAATATAAGATCACTTTAGCAAATTTGGAGAGATTTAGGAAGACATTCCAATGAATTAGGATTACATGAAATTTTCAAAATACCTCTCACTTAAGTTTTAAAAGTATCACCTTCTTCAAACCACTATTTTTTGGGGTGAAGGGAGAATATGGGTAATTTGGGGAAAACTTATAAAAAAATCAACTAAAAAATTGTAATTTTTGTAGTATTTTTTAATATTTTTACTAACAACGATAAAATTTAATCATTTTAATCTTTGAAATATTTCATCAAAAGAAAAAATCTTTGAAATAAATTTTTGGGCAAAATTGTCTTTTTTGGTAATTTAACATTCAAAAAGAACTATTATGGTGACACTTTATCCAAACACTCTCATTTTATCAAAAACTATTTTTCAGAAAAGCTATTCTACTCAAAAGCTATTCTCAAAAAGCTATTTTCCTATAAGCTATTCTCAAAAGCTAAATCCAAACAGGCACGTAGTTTTTCTCAAAATAGCTTTTGGAACCCCAAAATAGCTTTTCTTGTCAAAATAGCTTATCCAAAAAAATTGAGTGTTTGGATGCCTTAGTGTGAAACCTAGGTTTGGGAGCCAGAATAGCTTTTGGAAATGTATCCAAACATGCACTTATACACTTTCTCAAAGTGATTTTATATTTAGGAATGGAGGGAGTAGTAGAAAAGTCTCATGAACTCTACATATTAAAGTAGAGTTGAGAGCTCAACCTGACCCGCCCTTGAAAAAAACGAGTTGTGCTGGAAAAGTGAGCCCGTTTAATTCGGTAAAACAAGTTGGGCTGGAAAAAGTGAGTCTGTTTAATTCGGGTTGAAAACAAACTCTTAGCCTGATTATACGGACTCTATTTGGGCTAGCCCGATTTTCATACAGGCTAGCCCAAATATAAAAAAAAAATTTGGCAAAAACCTAATCCATTCCATCCTCTTCACTCTTCAGCTTTCACTTCTTCACGACTCACGCAGACACGCATGCGTTCGAAAATACCCCCACCCTCACAATTCAAAAATCACTCTCAGCCGCTCAAAAAACCCTTATATATCTATACACACAAGCCTAATATGTATACTCACATGCACATATATGATATATTCAGATATCATCACAATCAGAAAATCCCATTATGATTCACTACCTACCACAATCATTTAGACCCCATTATTTCTCTCAAATTTCTCTCCTTTTTCTCTGAAGAAGATCCCATTCCATACTCAAAGTAAACTTTTTGGTGACCGGAAAATGGTGGAGACGGCAGCGCTAAGGGAGGAGGAGGAGGAGCTCTCCTTACTGGGTCCCACCACCAAATATCACGTTTATTTTTAGCCATAATACACGTTTTGGTATGCCTTAATTAAATCCAACAAATAATACATTGGTAATGGTAAAGGTGCATTTTAATAAGAAACTGTAACTATGGCAACACTAAACAGAAGTTTTTTTTGTCTTAAATTTTAGACATGAAGAATAAAATTATATGCAATTTTGGTAGCACATTATGCTTCACCATTAGAAGCTGACGTAACTGTTGATCTATGTTGACCGCATCGACAAGATATTCTATTTTTAGGGTAAAAGCATTGGGTAAGATAAAATATTTTTGTCTCAATTTTAGAATTATCACTGTTGTCGCACTTTTTCATATTTTGAGACCTTTTGCGCGGCCATACTTTGTTCACAATACTTTTTCATGCTGGCTGGACTACTATGGTTCAACCTCTTTCATTCCTACTCTTTTTTTTTGTCATGTTTTCCTTTTTTAATGTTCGAGTTTAAGGATTAGAATCATATCAATAATTATGACTTGTAGTGCGCTAGTCTTGTTCTGGGATAGTAATAATAATTAGCAATTTGTTTTTGATTGAAGAGGGGTTGGAGGTTTGGTTACTGATTTTTATGGTGAGAGACTGAATTTAGAGGTTGAAGATGAAGGCAGAATTTGGAGGTTGGAGATGAGGGGAGAGGACGGACAAAGTTGTCTATCTATAAAATGAAATGTTGAGAATATGTAATCTCATAGGCCTATTGGAAGTATTATTGTGTTTGAGGGGTGATTCTAAATTTGGGAAGTTGAAAAATTGGTGATAATGATTTGAATTTGTAAATTGATGACAATCATCACTGGACAACTGAATGGAAAATAATTCTGAATAATTAAAATAATATGTTTTCATTATTAAATAATTATATTTACAAGGATCAAACATTGCACTCAAAACATGTTTTTCAGGTCTGCCAAAAGAGTATTAATACTTTCGTACCCTAACTTGTAAATGACAGTTAATTAAAAAGTTTCATTGTTAACAAAAGAAAAAAATGGCATTAACAAATCGTTAGAAGTTTTTTATATTAATTATATTTCTTAGGATTTGAATGCATCATTAATATTCCCACAAATTTTGGATTGTGAAATAAAAAAGTATCTTTTCCAAATTACTAACACCTCTTTTAGTTTAACATTTTCACCAGAAATAGTCTTATCTATATTCTAAAACAATGATTAGTTCTCTATAAAAACAAGGGTTACTGATCATGTTTGTCCCTCAATTACTCAGTATGCATGAATGCTCATATTTTCCCCTTAAGTATGAATGAGGAACATTTGACATTATAGTTAAAATATAAATGATCAAATATAATCCTTTGTACATACTTCAAGAGTAAGTATGATCCTTCTTATATACTTTCGGGGCAAATATATATGACCCTTTATTTACACTTCAGGGGCACACTTCCATAGACATTTGGACTAAAATTACTTTAGCGGCATATATGATCCTCCATGCATACTTTAGGAACAAATATGATCTTTAAACCTAAAAACAATAATGAGTTTGTTAGTGAAGAAATGAAAAGCCAAACAATCTACTCTCCATTTTTTTTACATTCCCCTTAAAAAAATTATTGTCCACTCCCTATATTTTAGTTTTGTCTCTGTCCATACTAGTTAAGAAATGAGTATTATATTGAACTTCATTCTTTTAATTTAAAGAAAAATTTAGATTGTGAAATCTTATTTGAATCACATTCTTCTGCATGTATCATGCACGCTCTCTATATATTTATTTTGTGGGATAGAAAAGGACAAGAGCGGGACATTAATAATGACAAAGTAGATCACACAATTATTGGAAAGTAAACATAATAAGCTCATAAGCCAAGTCCTTTCATGACACAAGCAGCTAGGTCATGCATCATAGCAGCTCATGCATTATACTAGTTACGTATAGCACAATCCATTTTCTTGAATGAAATCCGATACCTTTTAAGGTCATATGTAACCATAAAATTTGTTTGGGCAATGGTTCCAAAAATAGGAGTATCTTTGTCATAACCTATAAAATTTAAGCACACTACTCCATCTGCAACCATAATATATGTATTCTCTGCACTTAACACAAGATCTCCTCCTCTTAAATTTAATATAATAGTTGGATCTCCCATTTTCTCAATACTGTCTTGTTCATAGCAAAGGTTGTATGTTTGAAGGGGGTCAGGAGTAGGAGTACGTGTGTATAATAGGTCCAATTCTGCTTCAACTTGTGCTTCAAATAGTGTGTAAAATTCATTTGGTAAAAAATTCGCAGTTGTTCCACAATCAAAGACTGCATTGCCCTTCTCCTCTATAGTTTTGTGTTGGAATATCCATGCAATAATAAAATGTAATCAGCATTCTATGATGTTTCATTTTTTAATGGACAACATTAACAAAAATGAAACATATAACATAAAATGGTCAAACAAGTCAAACTCAGTAATAATGGCATTAAAATATACATGAGAATCCAATATCGAAATTGATAAAAAGAAATAGGGAGCTAATAGAAAAATATAGAATGAATTTCAAAATCCCATATAATTGATTTGAAATTGTTAATATATATGTATACTGAAGTAGCTAAAATATCATATATATGGTTCTAAAATTCTAAAGGCATTTCTCTTTCTTCTTTTTCTATTGAAGTTGTTAATATCTTATTAAGATGTGTTTCTTATTTTCAAAAGTTGAAAATATAGGATTCTAAAATTCATAAGCTATTTTTTGTCGATTTCAAAAAATAGTTTAACACATATATTATTATCACTATTTCTTTTGAAGACATTATACCTTCATATAATTCATTAAAAAAGAATATTAATATAATTAATGAAATAAGAATAGATTAAATTCACCATCATAACACCTGCTATAAACGGTATCTTTTTCTGTCCCACAGTGATTGCTTCCAACGAAATGAAATATATATCCTTTGGTTTTCTTGTAATAAGTGGAGTAGAAATGACATCTGGTCCCTTAATGACAGCATTCAGACCGAACTTCAATTCACTATAGATGTCAGAACGCGAAATTGGAACCAAGCAATACCCGAATCTTCCATCAATTATGTTACGCATTTGTGACACGAATGATCCAGGAGACCTTCCAAATCCAAAAATGCCAGAAGCCCCAGGATTATCAATGGTACCTTCATATGTTCTACTGCATCCAAATACGAACCTTTGAAATCCCACATAGGCACCCAGTTTCAGTTTGAAATCTAAGTAAAGTATGGAACGCATTTCCTTTTGTAAGAAAACGATTTCCATAAAATTTCCTATAAGAACATTATTGGTCGTTATTATCACCCCAAGGTTCACCGGATATTGATTCCCTTACAACATAGGTACAGAGAAGGTTTTGATGGTCAACAGGCACGAGACTCCTGTAAATAGTGGTATTCAAAAATTCTAAAGTCCCTTGATTATAACTGGATATGGCTGGTTTGCACTGTAGCCAAGAAAAGCTACTACCTATTATATAATATGACAAAAAAAATTAAAATAATTTTCACCATCGATATTTTTGAAAAATTAAATCATTTGGTCTCTAATTAGAGATAAATTTGATTTAATTTTAACTCCTTACAATCCAACTACTATTACCCTTCGCTTTGTTAAAACTCAATACTTTAAATTTATTTCAGCCTGTAGTTTTTTTATTTTTCGAAATTCAGCTTTTACATTTTAAAAGTAAAAATTAGGTACATTTGGAGAGAAATGGTCCCATTAAAATTTAATTGGTAAAAAGCACGTAGAGAGTTAAGGTGAAGATGCAATTTATCTATGTATGTATCGACTTAAAAGGTTTTTTGTTAAACGATTTTGCTTCATGAATTTTTCCTGATATTTATTAAAGATTTTACATTTAAAATATTGATGTTGACCAATAATATGGTTAATGCTAAGAGGAGAAAATTGCTCTAAATTAAAAAAACTTAAGATATTTCTGGTGATTATTTTAGGTGGAGATGAATTTTAAACCCATCTTTTTAGTGCACACATAGTACTACTACTACGCTAATATGTAGCTACACATAGCACTAGTACTAGTTTAGATCTTTTCTCAGGCCAATTAATTTTTTGGTTGCAACATCTCCCCAATATTTTTCCATAAAATTATGAGAATCATGTTTTTCAAACAAAAGAACTAGTGTTATAACACAATAAACTATATATAGATATTGTGTTTTTCAGAGTCAAAGTTCAAAAATTTAATTTCAGTTAGAGTAAAAAACATAGAAATCAAATACCTAGGTCGAAGACACCATATGTTGTGAACATGGGAAATCCCAAGGAGTATTGGATGATGTACTCTCCATGGGCATGCAAACGAAAAGGAGGTTTTGAATCATCACTTGTAGTTCTTGCAATTTTGCGGAACAAGTAATTGGCGCGCTCCTTAGATCGAAGAGAGGCTTTGTGGGTTCTTTGGAAGTGTGTTGTTGTATTATCGAATAGTGGGGATCTTACAGAATCACGGTGAATGATTTGTATGGTGAATGCTTTATTCTCTATGAGATGTGGGCTAAAGGTTATCACACAATAAGAGGAAATGACGAAGTAGAAGAAGAATGTGAAGGAGAGAACATTAAGTTTAAACAAAGTCACCATTTTCATAGTGTTACTGGAATCAGAGCAGGGAGGGTACTATATAGACACACACAAAAAACTCATGATTTTTAAATCAACTCGTGGAAAGAAAGTAAAATTGATAATAGACTTAAATAGCAAACTCGTAAGAGTTTAGATTTATTTATAAATATGTGATTCTCGTATACACGATTATCTGCAATCTAAAAACGTAAAGATGGAGAATCTGACATGTTAATGCTTGAGTTTCTATTGAATTTATAGTCACTAAGAAATTTAGTGACTTTGGACACATTTTATTTAGATAGAGTCATAAAAATGGTGAAATCGGAGTGTGAACTCGCGAGTTTGACCATATATATAGTTTTTTTCAATAAATTTGGAAATCAATATATGACTCATACACAAGACACCAATAATACGAAAACAAGAAGTTTAAGATGAATCCATAAAGATACATTTCAGCAACAAATTCAGAATAACTGGCCTTACAAATTTTTTTGCCACAAAAATGGCTTTTTCCTAGTTCACTGAATTGTGGTTTATTTCCATGATATGATATTCAAAAGGGTAAATGTGCAAAAATATCCACCGTAAATTAAAAAATGGGCACTTATAACTTTGGTAAATTTAAGGGGCAAAAACCGTACACTTTAAACAAAAATGAGGCAAAAGTAATCTCTCAGTTAGACAGAGTTAAACAGACGTGGCCCCACCATCAGTAAAAGGCGTGTAATACATTTAAGGGTATGGGGATTTCAGATGGGGCTTTATTTTTTCTATGATATTATGAAGAAGTAAGGCGGATTTCATATAATTTTGGGTTCTATTTGATTTCTTATTGAAATGATTTGGAGTTTTAGGCTTCGTTTCAAGTGATTTAGGGTTCAACTGAATGAATGCATTTCAGCTTCCAAGTAGATTTTGGAATTGACACGTCATTTACTGATGGTGGAGTTCACGTCAAGAAAGCGTCTGTTTAACTCGGCCTAATAGAGAGGTTACTTTTGTCCCATTTTAGTTTACAATATACAGTTTTGCCCCACTTTGATTTACAGTGTATAGTTTTGCCCCCTTAAATTTACCAGAGTTATAGGTGCTCATTTTTAACTTTACATTGACTATTTTTGCACATTTGCCCTATTCAAAATGAAATGCAAAATGCAATAGTTACCTCATATATTAATTGTTAGATTAAATGGTTTATGAATCAAGCCAAAAATATAACAGTATGTTTATTTTGATGAATGCACTCACATTATATTCATGCTTGTCTACAACATAATTTTTTTTAAAAAAGAGCAAACAAAAGAATGTTTAAAATCTTGGGGGTATTATTTTAATATCAAAGAGTCTTGTAACTAAATTTGAGGACGAAAACATATATCTACACAATGCATTTTAGATATTTTAATTAAAACATGAAAATTTAGTGGACATTGAAACGACAAGATTGAAAATGCAGTGCAATCTTATTTAATCGTGTTAGGAGGGCGAGTAAAATGGTCAAAATTAGAAAAATCACAATCAGTAGATCGTAGTCAATTCTTCTTCAATTATCTCTTCATCACTCCTCCAACTTTTTTCTCATCGTTACACGGTTTTTTATTAGTGTCTCCTTCCCTAGTTTCGGCTGAGGAAGAAGATGTCTGTATTTTTTATTAGTCTATTTTTATATTTCTTTTGTATCATATGATGATTTGATATCTTGTCTAGTTGGAAATAAATTAGATTGAGAGTTCCAACAATGTGCTTTTTTATACCCAATCTTCATCTTATATGTTGGTTTTATGTATTCATTTGTTTACGTGAGATTTGCTTATGGAGAATTTTTAAAAACAAAATTGATTTGTTTATTACCGATAAGATGTGTTTATCATTTGACATGAAAATGAAGGATTTAAAATGAAGTTCAAATCACGTGGACGTCATAGGAGTTGGATGAAGTAGCATAGCTGATTGATTACAACAACACTCTCGGTCATGTTTACATTTGCAAAATTGAGAAAGAGTTTGATGAAGTAGCACAATAGTGCAATCATGGAAAAAAAAAAGCACAATAGTGCAATCAACGAGACTAAGAAGTGAATTTTGTTTCTTACCATTACTGAGAATGTAGATTAATCACTTTTGGTGGATGCTAATGAATAATGTTTATATTGATGCAGTATACATCATTTCAGAACTTGTAACATCGTAAAATTTGATTTAGGATTAGTTGTAACTTAATATTTAATTTTTAGAATTAATTATGAGTTTAAGCAGCTCTCAGCTAAAATTGATGCAGATTGAAAAAGCAATAATTATAAATTGGATTAAGGGTAAAATCTAGCAATCTACTATTGTCAAAAGTTCACCCAACATAAACAAGAATTTGATGGTTCAAATGTAGCACACATCTATTAAAAAATGGCTCAAATCTAGCATTTTCGTCAATTCTAACGAGTTTGACAGTTAAGTTTGACTCGATTAGCCACACCACATGTTGTAACATAGTGTTACTAATTCCTTAATTAACTTGTGACATCTCTTTTAGTTCAATAATATCTTTACTAACTATAATAGAAAAAGGAATTGCAATAATATCAATATCTCTATCATAGTTAGAAAAAGAATATCCTAATGATTAAAATATTATCCATGATAGAAAAGAATAAACTAATACAGCACAGCTGCTATCATGGATAATTTATTGCTAACCATGTTAGAAAGGATTTGCCTAACATGGTTAATAAACAAAACTAGTTGATATTTAACAATAAATAGATATATACATGCGGAAACGAATGCAGGCCTATACAAATTGGCAATATACAATTCAAAATAGTCTATATAGCTTCTAATACCTAATTCCCTTTCCTGTTATCTGCGTCTGTGCATGAATACCTGCAAAAATGTCAGTAATCGTGAGATGAGACAATTTGTCCCAGTAATCACCGCTTAACTCACTATAACAGTGAGATGTGCGGTAGTGAGGGCGTCTAAAGGGTACCACAGTTTTATAATCAATAATACATATATATATTTCTCATTTCCTTTCATCCATCACTTAAATCTTTCTGTCACGTCTCAATCAACTCAAATTCATCATCTCTACTCCCCATGTATTACTCAACATCCGTCAGTCAATTCCACACAAACTAAATTTCATCTTTCCATACTCCAATCGAATAATACTACCACAACAACTCTCACACTCACCTAAAGATGCATTGTGCCACCACGGTGCATTCAAGCATCTATTCTTCACTATATGATTTGACACTGTGTCCCTCTCCATAATGAGGGGACAATTTCCCACTCTAGCAATCTCCAAAGAGGGAACCCCAATTCTGTTTCCATTACAGAACGGGAACGGTTGGACTCTTCAATGCCAAACAACCGTAGGGGCGGTTGGGCTCTTCAATGCCAAAACAACCGTAGGTCACTTCTCTCAATAAGTCGACCTATGATCCCCGATCCAATCAATCTGATAAGGATCCTCAGTACAAATAACTGTCGATCGGCCAATCGACAGTTATCATCACGCGATGGTACGTATGTATATCAGTGTCATGCAAACCTCACAATATTCATATCCATCAATTTCAATCTCATCATCAATATCATGAACCATTATCATTCCCTTCACTATCTCAATCTCAACTATTCAACTTATTCCCTCAACCTAACTATCAACATCTCTCACATAATACCATCTGAACCTCTCGCATCATACCAGAATAAACACCAGTCAGAATAATATGTATAATGTCTCAAATTCCTTTTATATGAAAATAATCGTGTTTGAAAGGCACCCGATAGCCTGTTTTGTATAAAAATACCCTTTTTAAAGATAATATATATATATAGAGGGTGAAAAGGGATTTTACAAAATCCCTAACTAACGTCATCCTCAATGTTATAGCAAGGTTAAGTGTAATTACCTGTCGCCCTTTAGCAATTTACGCTATTTCTCAACCTTTCTTGATGCCACGGAAGCCTATATGCATCCACTCCTATAATAATATAGAGCAAAATGATAAATTAATATCATTTCCAATTTATAGTATTTCAACGTCTCTCTCATATCCGCATTACTACCCAACCACTTTCATTTAAGCTAATTCTTCCTTGACTATTAAAATCATTCATTTTCAGTTGTTTCTTTTGGTTCTCAATATTTAACACCAACATAGTTCACATCAAGTGTAACATCCTGAAAAATTTAATTCAGGATTAGAGAGTGTTTTGGGAAATTTTGGAATTTTTAGGAATTTTTGGGATATTTTTGGAAACTTTGAGTTATAAATGTGCTTATAATTAATTAGGAAATTGAAGAGTTTGAAATATGAGGGAATGGTAAAGCTAAAAATATTTTGAAGTTTAAAAAGATTGGAGGCTGGTTTAAGTGGTTTTAAATCAAAATAAGTACACTATGGCAAGTTTGGGCTTTAATTATCAAAAACCACCCTTATTTCTCCCTAACCAAACACACCCTCCTTCCTTCCTTTATATATTTCAGTCGAACCCCCCCACCTTCGATGACTCTCCTCTCTTCCTCTCCTCCGTCCCTCGCGTTTCCGGCGGCTAAAGCGCGGCGGCGCCGCCCCCTCACAAATCCATCATATCTCTCTTCTTTCCTTCATCCTCCTCACCAAAAACCCATCTCCTATCTCACTCCCTCGCGTTTTCTCTCTCTCCCCTGCGGCTTCGTTTTTCGGCGAGTGTGGGCGGCGAAGCGACGGTGGAAGCACATGGTGGTCGACCCATGGTTGGAATAAGCATCCTTTTCTTCAATTTTCTTTCTCTTCCTTTTTGTTTTCACCAATCCTTACTCTGTTTGTTTTCTTTTCAAAAATCCGGCGAGCCAGCGGTTTCCGGCGAGATTCCGGACGACAGAGGCCACCACTGTCATGCAAGTTCGAAATTTTAGAAAAGGTGAAGCCTTTCTTTCTTTCTACACCTGGTTCATTGTGTTTTTGGGCGAGTTTGAGTGTGAATCCGAATTGGGGTCTAAGGTTTATGGTTTATAAATGATGAAAGGAACAAGGGTAACCTAAGTGGTGTTTTGATTGTAGATTAAAGGGTTATGTGATGTTTATCATAATCCTCAAGTGGGATTTTTCCAACCCGACAGATTCTTCTAAGACTTGGGGTTCCAAAGCTGTAATGAAGTTGTTGTAGAATTTTATTTGAATTCTAATATGGCTGGATATGTATGTGTGAGTTTGATTGAGCATGATAGGCTATAAATTTTTATTTATCCCTACTTTGGTTGTGCTTTGACATTGTTGTTCTGGGGTTGCAAAGAATGACAATAACTAATGCGAATGCATTTGTGTTGAATGAAGGGATGTTGTTGAAATGATTCTTGTATGTGTGATAGATGTCTAAACTGGCGGGTAATCATTGGGAAGCTTCTTACATCTTTGTTTTTGATTATTGTGCGGGTATATAAAGAAGTAAAAGTAATGGTGATGCTTATGTGTGTATAAACATGGATATAGCTCAATAAGGATGTTGTATGTGATTATGAATGTTGTACATTTTCTTTTACTGCTATGGTTGAGAGGATTTAGGAAGTAACAATTGTCTTAATCAAGGTTGGGCAGACTGATTTTTGGATGTGCCTTTAAGATTGAAATCAAATTTAAATCTGACTTTTTATTTTTATTTTTCGATTTTCAAGTACAAACAAGATTTAATGTTTCTTTTGATCTGTGTGACAAATATTGATCAAGTTATTAAAGGAATCTTGAATTTTATCAAGAAACCTAATAATTACACGCAATATTCGGTCTATAGTGTAAAAGTTTGAGTTGGTGGATGTTTGATACTTGAAGTTGTTGATTTTACATTCTTGCATGGTTTCTTGCTAGTTTGGTTTTTGGAGGTTTAATGTGAATTGAATAAGAAATTGGAATTTCCTTGTTTTCTCTGTTACTTTGGCTGAATGAAGGCTACAGAAGAGAAAATTTAATGTTGGTGTTCACCTCGTTCTTATTTTACTTTAATTCTGGTATGCTTGAATGTAAGTTTGGATAAAGCATAAACTTTCTTTGTCTTTCCTTGAGATTTGGTTGAAGTAGGGGTATAAGTGAGTGCGCAAAATGTATGTGAATGTATGTTTAAGTAGGAGTGATTCCTTAAAGTTTTGTGGAAGTGTTTGATTTCCTTTTTCTTCTTAATCATAATTCTCTATGATGATTGATTGATTATAGGTATGGTACCTTGATTGCTAATGGTGATATCAAGTTCATTGTAGGTTGACCACTTTGTTGGTGATGATTACCATATTCTCGGGTTAATTTATTGAAATGGTAGGGTTATGATGACTAATGGATGAGTTAAGCATTGTTATGCTAATCTTGTTTTGGTGTGAGTGTTTCTTATCTTTTTATATATGATTACATGTATAGGTTTATTGTATTGTAAAATTGTGTTAATTGTAGGATTGTATTAGTGACTTGTTAATTTGAAAAAGGACCTGTGAATTACATAGATGAAGGGATTGGGTAGTAATTCGGATACGAGAGAGACGTTCAACATTACGAAGTAGAAAAGATACTAATTTATCATTCTGTACTACATCATTATAGGACCGACTGTGATGTGGCTTATGTGGCATCAAGAAAGAAAGGACGAGAATCGCGTATATTGCTAAAGGGCGACAGGTAATCACACTTAACCTTACTATAACATTGAGGGTGATGTTAGCTAGGATTTTCTAAAATCCTTTCTCACCCTCTATATATATATTATCTTTAAAGGTATTTTTATACAAAATAGGCTATCGGGTGTCTTTCAAACACGATTATTTTCATATAAAGAAATTTGAAACTCTGTATACCTATTATCCTGCCTGGTGGTGGCCATTGATCTGGAATGGCGTGAAATGTATATAGGGATAGTGTTGGGTAGTGGTTTAAGAGGTGATGAAAATAGAAAAGAGGGTTATATGTTGAGTTGAGATAGTTGAGAGTTATGTTGATGGAATATATAGAATAGGGATTGTGAGTATTGCATGACACTGATTATTAGTACCGTCGGCCGATGTAACCTATCGATTTGCGCAATCGATAGGTTAATTGTACAGGTTCCTCGGATTGTAAAGGAACTAGGGATGTGTACACTTTTTATAGTGCTCCCTTTTTCAGGGACGTTTTCACTATTTAAAGTGCTCCCTTTTTCATGCTTTCAGATTTGAGACTGGGCACAATGTCAATCACGTTTATTTTTGTTGTTGAGTTTGAGATTGTGGTGAGTTAGGTTGTGGGGAAACATTTGATGTTGTTGATTAAAGTATTGACAAGTGATGTGGAATTGATGGAGGGATTTGAGAGATGAATGGAAGAAGAATTGACACGGATATATATATATTACTGGTTTTAAAATGAGGTACCCTTTGGACGCCCTCGCTACCGCACATCTCACTGTTATAGTGAGTTAAGCGGTGATTACTGGGACAAATTGTCTCATCCCACGATTACTGACATTTTTGCAGGTATTCATGCACAGACGCAAGCAGCAGGAAAGGGAATTAGGTAGTAGAAGTTATATAGTTTCTTCGGAATTGTATATTGCCAATTTGTATAGGCCTGCATCTGCTTCCGCATGTATACATATGTATTTATTGTTTAATATTAGTTAGTTTTGTTTAATAACCATGTTAGGCAAATCCTTTCTAACATGGTTAGCAATAAATTATCCATGATAGCAGCTGTGCTGTATTAGTTTATTCTTTTCTATCATGGATAATATTTTAATCATTAGGATATTCTTTTCTAACTATGATAGAGATATTGATATTGATATTATTGAAATTCATTTTCTATCATAGTTAGTAAAGATATTATTGAACTAAAAGAGATGTCACAGGTTAATTAGGGAATTAGTAACGTTATGTTACAACTTGGTTATCAGTATTTGGTATACGATAACCTAGGACTGTGCTGCATTGCATATAGATTGGCAATATACATTCTTAGTATTCCCTTCCTTCTGTGCATGAATATCTGGCCTTTTGAGAGGACTATCACTCATCCCGTGGTGGGGAGAGAGTGATAAGAGAAATTGAATAGGTATTGTGAAGAGATTGAGATGAACATAGAAAGAAGAACGAAATAATGTTAATATGTATAAGAATTTAGGAAGAATGACGAAATAAGGATGCTTCTCTGGGGTCTCGAATATAGTTATGTGCCGGCCATAATCATAGTCGAGGCATCATGAGATCCCTTATTGGGTTAAGGGATTAAGGAAATTGGAAAATAACAATTGATAAACAATGTGATATGAAATAAGTTTGGTTGACCATGCTTAAATGTTTAGTTTATTTGTTAAACTGTTGGCTTAATTGATGGATCGATTTGTCATATTTGATGGTTTTGAATGAAATCTTATTAAAATTCTTCGTGTTTTTATCATTTGTGTGATTTGTTAGTATTATGTTGGACCATTTTGATACTTTGAGCCAAATACTATGTGTATGGGTGTGTTAATTTGTAAATACATAATTTGATTGTGTGTGTTTTAATCAAAGGATGTTTGATGTGAAAAGAATCTAAACTTGATGTTTTTATATTAGCTTCTAATACAGGTCTTAATCTGTAGTTTAGTTACAGGCTGCAGAATTTCTTACATTTGTTTGGTTCAAATTTCACTAGATGTAGACATAAATTTATTTTGATTATTATGATTCTTTGCTGATTAAGCTTGGCCAACTTGGTTTGATATTTCTTTCTTCAGCAGTTGGTATATTTTGTTTCCAATGTTGCTAATTTAATTTTTGTCCTTGCCGATCCTTATTGGTACAATAAATTTCAAGAGTTACATACCTATGAAAGAATGAATATGCTTTAAAATTCTTGTAGAGATTTAGTGATAAATAAAAAAGGGTTTGGTTGAGCTTCGCAAACAAATCTTGAATCATTAGGTGCTTTGAACCCGACAAGTTTAGGAAGATATGGAGTTGAAAACTCAGAATTGGCTTAAGAACTAAATTATGTTATGAATTTGTTTAAAATACTAAAGGTGATGATGATGCGACTAAAATGAAGAATTTGATTCCGTGTACTGTTTTAAGCTTAGAGTTGGATGCTTTAATATGTAGATGTGTTTTGTTTTGGTGCATGTAATGATCTTTGAATAAGGGAGTTATTGATTCTACGTGTTAAGCTTAGAAAAATTTAAGCAGTGATAAAACATATGTAATAGAGGGTTGTGTAGATTTAATCAATTAGATTGTGTTGAAGGAAGATTGATTTGAATACTACTCAAGGGCCTACTACTTAGTTGAGGTTTTTGCAAAATTGTAAGCCTTTAGATAAATGGTGGTAGAATTTTGCAGAAAAGAGATCTAGTGAAAGAGGATTTTAATTGGTAAAGTCTTGAGTTATTAAGAAATCTTGAGAAGACTTAAATATTGGTAGAATATTTTCATAAGGAGGAGGAAATTATGAGGTAAGTTTGTTGTTGTGCATTGCTGTTGCATATGAGAAATTGTTATCGAGATGGATTAGTTGTATTAAAGAGGTAAAATGATTATGGGTTGATGTTTGATTGGAGGAACTTAGGTTTCAAATTAAAGTTGATTAAGAGGAATACTTAGAAATTAAACTATGGTTTGATGACTTCGAATAATGTTTTGGTTATGTAGGGAGGACTAAGAAGGATAATATTTTGAATACGAAGTTTTTAACGTGATTTAGTAATGGATATACTCTTTTGATCGTGGTTGAGCTAAATGGATTGAGAAGCTAGTTAAGTTTAAGGGTTATGTTAAAGCTCTAGCTAACATTTTTGTAATGGATTCATTGGAATTGAGTACAATTAGGAATGATGTTGATCATAAAGTGGTTATGGCTAGACATGTGTTGAGTTAGAGTTATAAGCTTTACCAATAAATGAAATTCTATAGATGTGATATTTAGCAGTTGAGAGGTAAGAACTTTGAATATGACTGATGGAAACGATTTGAGTTGGAATGTGAGACTAAGGAATTTGATTCGATTAAGGGTAGTTTTTGTTTGAGTTAAAGCTGATAAACGTGGCTGTCACCCAAGAGGGGGGGGGGTGAATTGGGTGAGGGAATAAATTAAATCTTTTGAATCTTCTTTTCGAAAGACTGCTTGTGCTTGGTGATAATATTTACGAAGTAGTGATATGCACAAGTCAGTATGTTATGTGATGCAAAATAGAATGTTTGAATGTAAATTTATGCACACATAAATTTATCCTGGTTCGGTCACCCAGACCTACATCCAGTCCCCAGGCTCCACCTGAGATTTTCAATCCACTATTCTTGTTTAAACCGGGCACAAGAGAAGCCTTAACACTTTAGGTTTTACGAGCACGGGTTCACCTAACAACCCACAGGTTTTACACCGGGTTCACCTGCAAACCTTACAAATGCAAGTTTTACGGGCTAACTTGCAACCTATGGAGATTTAGAAAACTTCTAAATGCTCCCCCTTACAAATTGTAAGTTTACACTATGTTCACTCTATGAACTGATTGTGCTAAACACTTAAGCTCAAAACTAACTCTCTCTAAGAGTGGATGATGTTACTCACTTAAGTACAATAAAATTACTCTCTGAAAAATATCACAAATCTGGATCTGAGAGTAGTAGAAGATGTGTAGTATGATATATCAGATACTTTGTTCTGTTCTCACTTTTTCTTCCATTTCTTCTCTTCTGAATGAATGTCTCTTTTATACTCGGCTTCATAGGCTTCTGTGGCAGGTTGAATATGAACGTTTGAATAAAGCCGTTAATCCTATGTTACCGTTGAGAAGTGCATCTTCATTAATGTTTAGCAGGGTTGACTTGCTTTATCTCTGAAAAGTAGTCCTGACACCTCTGCTCTGACAAAAGCATTCTGACACTGCATCTCTTTGAACGTTCAGACATTCTGATTGCTTGCGGAAGCAACTTCTCATCCGGAAGCAACCTTACTGAGTGTGCTGCACTTGAACGTTAGTTTAGCAATATAATCATATAGTCTCATGCAGTGGGTGATCCCTAAATCTAAGGAGTATCCGGAAGCACTTCTACATCCGGAAGTAAATTCACTTGATGAGAGATTTAGTTCACCATGACTTGCTCTCGCTTAGTCTATTTCATTCCACCACTCAGCGCTAGTCACTGAGCTATCGGAAGCACTTTTACTTGACGTGGTGAATTCACTGACGCTTAGGGTGAAATCTATTCTATCAGTCTGCGCCAGTCAAGATCTAACAGGAAGCAACTTCACTTGATGTTGCATTTCCGCTGACGCTCGGGGTTATATCTAGTCTATCAACCTGCGCCAGTCTAAATCTAATAGGAAGTGCTTTCACTTGGCGAAGTAGACTTACTGACGCTTGGGGTAATAACTATTCTATTGCTCTGCGCCAGTCTAAGTCTAACAGGAAGCGCTTTCACTTGGGGAAGTAGACTCACTGACGCTTGGGGTAATATCTATTCTGTCGCTCTGCGCCAGTCTAATTCTAACAGGAAGCGCTTTCACTTGGGGAAGTAGACTCACTGTCGCTTGGAGTAATATCTATTCTATCGCTCTGCGCCGGTCTAAGTCTAACAGGAAGCAAACTCACTTCCGATTGAAACATAGCTTAGTCTTAAGGTTTTGTGTACCTAATTCTCATGGACTAAGTTATTTCCCAGTGATTTACTTGCTGATGCTGGGGGATGAAAACATTCATCCGCATGCGCAAGTCCTAATCTATCCGGAAGTAGATCTTCACCCGGAAGCACTCTTACTTGGGATCCTATGTTATCCTATTGCTTCCTAGGCACTTGGTTTAATCCTCTATATTTTAGTCTTCATCAAAACTTAAGATTCTAACATTCTCCCCCTTTTTGATGATGACAAACCTAGTTTTATCGATTAAGTTCCTAAGGAAGGATTATCAAGAGAATAAAAGCAATGGATAACAACAAGTAACTCAGACAAATATTATTGACAAGCAGAGGTTACAAGTCAGAGTTATGTAATCAAATAACATATACAAGTAAAGAATGTATATAAATTTCACTAAGTATGAATGAAAATATGCATGAAAACAAAATCAACAAAAATATTTGGATTGGGGGTTAGAGTTTGTGTCTCTTTTTCTTTTCCCTCTCTTTCTGTCTCTCTTCATTTTCCTCACGCTCACTCTGGTTTATTTGAGCAATGATCTCTTGAAGCTCTTTTTCCTCTTTTTCCCTTCTGAGCCTTTCTGATTCAATGGACTCCTCGTATGCCCTTTTCATGTTCTCCACTTCTTCATACCCAGGGAAACCTGTAGCATCGTCGAAGTAGCAGACTTCTCCATTGGGATAGTGTACAGCCCGGATTCTCACATTCCATGCAGAGAAGTTGGGATCCTCTTCAACTTCTTGGGCTTTCCTTTTCCCTTTCCCTTTGCTCTTCCCTTTGCTTTTGTTAATTGGAGGAGTGGGCATGGCACTTGCTCTTTCAGCATCGAGGCAAGCCATCTGACCAAAAGATAATTTGTCAGTGAATCCAAATCTCTCAAATTCATCAGGAGTCATGTCTTCAATTTCCAATTTGACCTCCTTCAGAATTGGAATTGCTTGAGCCACTGGATTTGCTTGCTCAATCTGGGCAGATGATGTTCCTTGCTCAGGTGGGTCAGATGGAGTCTCTTCCTCAGACTTATCAGATTCAGTGGTGGCAACGAACTTCCTGGCACGTTTCCTAGCAACGGCCTTCTTTCTAGGTACACTGAATCCGGCTGCTGGCTTAGATGAGGGAGGAGGATCAGAAGATTGCTCAGATGAAGGGACCTCAGACTCTTGCTCAGATAGTGTAGGAACAGGCTTGGCTATCACAATGGGAGGATGGTTGGGTTTTTCGAGTCCCCACTTCATCCTGATCTCCTCAACAATTTCTCTACTTGTTTTAGTTGGAGGAGACTCTGATGATGACTCAGGTTGTGAAGATTGTTCATTTTGCCCATACACAACCATATCCCATTGGGGTCCTTGCTTAGCCGCTCTCTTCTGCTCCATGAAACGGAGGGCCTCTCCTCTTATAAGGCTCTCTGCACCACTCAGTCTCTGAGACTCATATGCACGACGCAGGGCGGCCGTGACATCTTCATCAATCCAGAGTGATGGCTGGCTGAGGACATCCCTTGTGGCCATACTTAGGCGAAGAGTAGATATAACATTTCTCCCCCTTTTGTCATCATCAACAGGGGTGAGTGCCAGGGATGGAGTGGATGTGGAGGAGGATGGAGGTGGTTCAGGGCCAAATTTCTTGGGAGGGGAGGGTGATAGGGTAGAGGTAGAGGATGTGGGAGAGGATAGGTGTTCAGGAGTTTGAGGAGAGTCGGGGAAGCAACTGGAGGTGACAAAGAGATCCGTATAGGGATAAGTGGAGGAGTATGCTTTGTAATTGGCGGAGTCAGGGGTAAAGGGTAAATGGTCATCGGAGAGTGGTTGAAGGCGGGGATACTCGCCGTATGGTTGGCTGAGGGGGTGAATGGCTGTTTCAGATCCTATGGGTCTAGGGCTTTGATGGGTTGGGTTGGAGAAGCGGAGTGGAGAGCGTGTAGGGGCACCTGGTCGTGTGGGAATGGGCGAGGATGAGGATGATGAAGGTGAGGATGAGAAGTTTCTAGGGGAAAGGCGTGGAGAGTTGTGAGGTGAGTCTTGGGTTTGGTGGTCATGGGTAGGTGAAGGTTGGGATTGTTGGTCATTGTTGGGTGATGGTGGGGCTTGTTGGTCATTTTGTGGTGGAGGCTGAGGTTGTTGAGTGTTAGGCGGAGGAGGAGGTGGCAAGTTACCTTGTGATGAAGGTTGGGGAATTTGTAGGTGCTGGAGGATGAGGTCTAATTTTGCATCCACCCTGGTAAGGTGATTCTCAAGTTGTCCTATTCTGTCCTCGAGCCGCTGGATCCGCTCCCCTTGGTGCTGGAAACCAGCTTCACATTCAGCACGGAGAGGACCCACCAAGGACTCCGTCAATTTGAGGAGGAGCTCTTCCTTTACTTCCTCGGCAAAGACCCTAACAGAGGCTGGCACTCTTGCAACACGACTTGGCCCAGCATGTGAGTCAACTTCCTGATCCCCTGCTCCAGATGCAGAGGGGGCTGAAGTCCCAGAAGCACTACTGGCTTGTGAGTGTGAGCGAGTAGGCTTAGGGGGCTTGAGATACTTAATCCCCATCCTTGCCATATTAGTTGCTCCTACAGGCTTACATTTGACATTTTCTTCTTCCACAGCAGATGTAGCCCTGATCAAATGTTTCTCGAGGAGGAAGGCAATGATGGTGGGATAGGGAAGATAACCCGACTTGTCATTGCTTAACCAGCGCTGAAGCTCTAGGCATATCAACTGCCCAGGGTTGAAAGGCTTGAGCGAGAGGAGTCTAGGGAACCAAGGGTTGTCCAACAGTGTGAACTCGTTGAAGTTGCCTCCCTTATGAGTCATTATCCGGGAGTAGATATAGTACAAGAGCCTGTTAGAATCAGACATCTTGGACACCTTCTTGCTGTTGGTGCCATACAACTCCTCGAGTTCCTCCTTGCTGTACTTGTGAGACTCAGGGTAGATCCATTCATTCATATCCTCTTCTGTGATTCCCATCATCTCATTCAAGGTTCTCCAAGTGAACCTGAAGGTTTTTCCTCTTACAGTAGCAGTGAAGGAGAGTTTGTGGACTTGCTCCTTTCCATCCACCTTCCTATATTTAGCTCTGCCAGAGAGGGATTGGCAAAAGACTCGCAGGACGTTGACGTTGTAGTCCTGGTTGATGCCCAGCCAAGGCATATACTTTTCCAAGTAAGGGCGCAGATGAGCAAACCCTAGTTCATCCAACTTGTCTAGATTGATGAACAGGCCATGGTTGAAGATGGGAATGGATGTCTCAAATTTGGCGGATACACTCTCCAGAGCCCCATCTCTATATACTGTGAGATCATCTTCTTCCTCAACCCTCTGCCTCTTGGAGGAAGGCTCCTCAGAAAAATGAACCTTCTTCTTCTTTCCCTGAGCATCCCGCTTTTGTTCAGAACCCACTGCCTGTTCTATTCTACCAGAGGTTTCAGGCTGACCCTGAACGTCTTCACCCTGTCCTCGTGATTGCCCAGAACCTTCTTGGCGTTCATGAAGTTCTTCATGTTGTTCTTCATGGTGCCCAGATTTACCAGAATGCTTGTGAGTGGATTTCCCAGATTTCGATTTATGTTTCTTGGAAGAAGAGATTTTCTGGATGACTGGGTTGGATTCATTCGTACCGGCCATTTTTGTATGAATGTTGTGTAAATAAAGATGAAATGCAAGAAGTGTGAAAAATAAAGAACACAATGGAGAAGATGAAAAGACTTTTCAGAGAAAATGATGCGAGTGAAAAAGATGTAGTAAAAAGTGAAAAATGGAAAATGACTTCTATTTATAGGTAAAACTTCTGAGGATAGAATGGGCATACTCTTTCAAATTTTCACACATTGGGTAACGTAAGTTTTTAAGTTGGAACGACACACCTGATGACACGTGTTGCTTCAGAGAAGGCACAGCGTTTCATAGAGGAAGTTGAAAGGTTTTCTGAAGTGATGTGTCCCTTGATCTGACACTGGCGCTCGTGATCATATTGAATTATCATCCAGCGCTAGCAAAAGAGTATTCGGAAGTGATTTTGCTTCCGGTTGGACAGACGCTCCTGGTTGCCTTGAGTAGTCATTCAGCGTCAGCACGAGAGCATCCGGAAGTAGTTTTGCTTCCGATGGTACTTACTTAAGATTTAACTTTGAGTGACTCGTTGATGTTCTCTCTTGTGCATCCACAGCGATCAAGCTTTCATAACTAAAGCCATATTTGCGTCAAGTAGAGTTTGTTTGATCTTCTTAATTTCAGGAGCAGTAGCTCTCGGAGCCCAGTATGAACAACAACTCATTCAGATTTGATACATTGCTCTGATCAGGTATGACCATGAAAATTGTTGTTCCTTCGTACCTTCTTTCCTACAAAATAGCAAATGATTTCTCTTTCCCATTTTTCAGTCTCCAAACTTGGATCTGACTGGTCAGTTTGTAGGAAGTATGTGATTCTTATGCACTTAAGAATTATTCACTATGAATATAGCATTGCGAATCAACTATGACTATATGCACATGGCTTCTGATAATGATAGTCATAGATAGCATGTAGAGTATGAACATTGTGTGAAATATCTTATAAGCCATATCATGTTCATGCTTATGATGCTTAATGTAAAATCTCAATAAGTCCATCTTACATTTGCATAGGAGATTTTACTGTTGCATGCTTCAACCTTAAATAATCCCTTGCTTACCCAAGGAGATCTTTTATACTTATCCTTGGCCTGAAGCACTTTCTTAGGAGAGACAGGATTCGCAGGTTTTCTCCATGTGAGTTGAGACATCCTCTCTCTTTTGTCCTTCTCAGGATAGTTGAATGGAACTCTGTGATAGCTTATCCCTGAGACAAGGTCTTTGTTCCTTGTGGTAGCGCACTGCTTCTTATGATTGAACCAGGTAGTTGCAGTAGTGACATCACCACGAGTTCTCTTCTTTGGGACAAGAGGAACTCTTGATCTTTCCTGCACAGGTAAGGCACTAGAAGGGAGTTTTGGTACCCATTTGTACTTGGGTCCTACATAGTTAGCGCTGGACCTTACTTGTCCTTTGGGGATCCATATATATTTATTTCTCACAGTTAAATTTCTCTTAAATTTCTTCCATTTCTTCTCTTCTGAATGAATGTCTCTTTTATACTCGGCTTCATAGGCTTCTGTGGCAGGTTGAATATGAACGTTTGAATAAAGCCGTTAATCCTATGTTACCGTTGAGAAGTGCATCTTCATTAATGTTTAGCAGGGTTGACTTGCTTTATCTCTGAAAAGTAGTCCTGACACCTCTGCTCTGACAAAAGCATTCTGACACTGCATCTCTTTGAACGTTCAGACATTCTGATTGCTTGCGGAAGCAACTTCTCATCCGGAAGCAACCTTACTGAGTGTGCTGCACTTGAACGTTAGTTTAGCAATATAATCATATAGTCTCATGCAGTGGGTGATCCCTAAATCTAAGGAGTATCCGGAAGCACTTCTACATCCGGAAGTAAATTCACTTGATGAGAGATTTAGTTCACCATGACTTGCTCTCGCTTAGTCTATTTCATTCCACCACTCAGCGCTAGTCACTGAGCTATCGGAAGCACTTTTACTTGACGTGGTGAATTCACTGACGCTTAGGGTGAAATCTATTCTATCAGTCTACGCCAGTCAAGATCTAACAGGAAGCAACTTCACTTGATGTTGCATTTCCGCTGACGCTCGGGGTTATATCTAGTCTATCAACCTGCGCCAGTCTAAATCTAATAGGAAGTGCTTTCACTTGGCGAAGTAGACTTACTGACGCTTGGGGTAATAACTATTCTATTGCTCTGCGCCAGTCTAAGTCTAACAGGAAGCGCTTTCACTTGGGGAAGTAGACTCACTGACGCTTGGGGTAATATCTATTCTGTCGCTCTGCGCCAGTCTAATTCTAACAGGAAGCGCTTTCACTTGGGGAAGTAGACTCACTGTCGCTTGGAGTAATATCTATTCTATCGCTCTGCGCCGGTCTAAGTCTAACAGGAAGCAAACTCACTTCCGATTGAAACATAGCTTAGTCTTAAGGTTTTGTGTACCTAATTCTCATGGACTAAGTTATTTCCCAGTGATTTACTTGCTGATGCTGGGGGATGAAAACATTCATCCGCATGCGCAAGTCCTAATCTATCCGGAAGTAGATCTTCACCCGGAAGCACTCTTACTTGGGATCCTATGTTATCCTATTGCTTCCTAGGCACTTGGTTTAATCCTCTATATTTTAGTCTTCATCAAAACTTAAGATTCTAACAAAAGCTTGTTGGAAAGAGATAATGGATGATTAGGATAACTAAAGCGTGATTAGTTTTGCAATTATATTGAGAGATGCTGATTTGTTTGAGCAAAAAGGGAAGAAGTTCAATAATTGATAACATCAATACTAGATTTTTGTTATATATATTCTTGGTTTTATGTGTTTAATAGTATTAGGATTTTAATTATAGAATACAAGTTGTGTATTGGAGGTCATATTGGTGTTTGTAGTTTGGAGGTCATATAGAATACACATGTCATTGGCTGTTTTGGATTGTAGTTTGCACTCAACCATGATTCTAGGATTTTGTTATCTGAACCCTGTTTTTGCAACTATGATTTTTGATCATTGTGTCTAGAAAATGCAAGTTTTCATGTTCAATATGAGATTAGTCCTTTGGTATGACATGTGTATGGCTGATAGTTGGAATTTATATTTGCATAATAATTTGGCTGAAAAGTATTGGATTAATGACATCAAACTATGTTAAAATTTTGAATGTGAGAGATTTGTGATTAATGTTATAAATGAAAAGAAATTCAGTACATCATGCTAAGTAAAACCTTTCTTAAGAACAATGTGTTTAAAGATGAGAATTCGGTGGGACTCAAGGTTATGAAATTGGTAGTAATAAATTACTTGAGGATTTCAAGATGTGAGTGGTAGGTTACACAATATTGGTAGGCCTTGTTTATATAATTTGAGTTAAAGCTTAAGTAGACATGTTTAATGATAAAGGATTGGCACTATGCTTGATTGGTAAATTGATTGAACAGGGATGTTTGGTATTATGAAAAATGGAATATGACTTTGTGAATTGCTAATAGATGGTTAAGGTAAGGATTGAAAATGTGATTTTGGAAGAAGATAATGGATGAGGAAGTGAAAGGATGTGAAAGTTGGTGATTTATTGATATTAAGTGAAGAGTTATGAGATATCAAAGGAATTTTAGATTCTCAATAGTAAGAGGGTGTCGGGTTTGTTACCCATTGTAGGTTACAATTACGATTTTGGTATGTAGGACAACATACTTTTATTGAAGCTTGATTGAAATCTTGTTCCAAATGTTAAATGACTTGCTCTAGGCATGTGGGTTTAATAGAGAATTCTTGTTAAAATCTTGAGGAAATCATGGATAGCTAAGGAAAGTATCATGAGGAAGATGATTGTATATGTGTTGCAATTTAGGATTTTGGACTTTTATAAAGTGATTTGAGGCATAAGTGGCTAGTAAATGAGATAAGCGTGGCTGTCACCCAAGAGGGGGGGGTGAATTGGGTGAGGGAATAAAACTTTTAAATCTTCTTTTCGAAAGACTGCTTGTGCTTGGTGATAATATTTACGAAGTAGTGGTATGCACAAGTCAGTATGTTATGTGATGCAAAATAGAATGTTTGAATGTAAATTTATGCACACATAAATTTATCCTGGTTCGGTCACCCAGACCTACATCCAGTCCCCAGGCTCCACCTGAGATTTTCAATCCACTATTCTTGTTTAAACCGGGCACAAGAGAAGCCTTTACACTTTAGGTTTTACGAGCACGGGTTCACCTAACAACCCACAGGTTTTACAACGGGTTCACCTGCAAACCTTACAAATGCAAGTTTTACGGGCTAACTTGCAACCTATGGAGATTTAGAAAACTTCTAAATGCTCCCCCTTACAAAATGTAAGATTACAATTATGTTCACTCTATGAACTGATTGTGCTAAACACTTAAGCTCAAAACTAACTCTCTCTAAGAGTGGATGATGTTACTCACTTAAGTACAATAGAATCACTCTCTGAAAAAAATATCTCAAATCTGGATCTGAGAGTAGTAGAAGATGTGTAGAATGAAGAATATGATATATCAGATACTTTTCTCTGTTCTCTCTTTTTCTTCCATGCTTCTCTTCTAAATGAATGTCTCTTTTATATTCGGCTTCATAGGCTTCGGTGGCAGGTTGAATATGAACGTTTGAATAAAGCCGTTAATCCTATGTTACCGTTGAGAAGTACATCTTCATTAATGCTTAGCAGGGTTGACTTGCTTTATCACTGAAAAGTAGTCCTGACACCTCTGCTCTGACAAAAGCATTCTGACTTCTGAGTATGTGACGTTCATCCTTGTACTCTTGCTGACGGATGATCATCGTTCATCCGGAAGTGGCAATCTTGCTCTGCAAGGGTTAATCTCTGAAATCCAATGCCAAGAGTCTTTCCATCCGGAAGCTCATTTGCATCCGGAAGTGTAACTAAGTTCTGCACATACTGGTTAGTCCAACACAGCATTATATATAATCGAATATAGTAAGAACTATACATGCTGTGGGAAGTCATTTAGTCTAGGATGTATCCGGAAGCACTTCTACATCCGGAAGTAATTTTACTCGATGAGGGATTTAGTTCACCATGACTTGCTCTCGCTTAGTCTATTTCATTCCTAACAGTCAGCGCTAGTCACTGAGCTATCGGAAGCACTTTTACTTGACGTGGTGAACTCACTGACGCTTAGGGTTATATTTCTTTTATCAGCCTGTGCCAGTCTAAATCCAACAGGAAGTAATTTTCACTTGACGAGGCTGATTCATTGACGCTTGGGGTCATTCTATTCTATCAGTCTGCGCCAGTCAAGATCTAACAGGAAGCAACTTCACTTGACGTTGCATTTTCACTGACGCTCGGGGTTATATCTAGTTTATCAACCTGCGCCAGTCTAAATCTAACAGGAAGTGCTTTCACTTGGCGAAGTAGACTCACTGACGCTTGGGGTAATATCTATTCTATCGCTCTGCGCCAGTCTAAGTCTAACAGGAAGCAAACTCACTTCCGGTTGAGTCATAGCTTAGTCTTAAGGTTTTGTGTACCTAATTCTCATGGACTAAGTTATTTCCCCAGTGATTTACTTGCTGACGCTGGGGGATGAAAACATTCATCCGCATGCGCAAGTCCTAATCTATCCGGAAGTAAATCCTCATCCGGAAGCACTCTTACTTGGGGTCCTATGTTATCCTATTGCTTTCTAGGCCCTTGGTCTAATCCTCTATATTTTAGTCTTCATCAAAACTTAAGATTCTAACATTCTCCCCCTTTTTGATGATGACAAACCTAGTTCTATTAATTAAGTTCCTAAGGAAGGATTAGCAAAAGAATAAAAGCAATGGATAAGAACAATTAACTTGAACAAATATTATTGACAGGTAAGGGATACAAGTCAGAGTATATAATCAAATAACATTTACAGGTAAAGAACATATACATGTAAATGACACTAAGTAAGTATGAAAGTGTGCATGAAAAACAAAACACAAAGAAAAACTAAGTTTAAAAAAAAATGTTTGGATTGGGGGTTCAGAGTTTGTGTTTCTTTTTCCTCTCCCTCTCTTTCTGCCTCTCTTCATTTTCCTTCTCTAGTTGGGCTAGCTTGGCCTCACGCTCACTCTGGTCTATCTGGGCAATGATCTCTTGAAGCTCTTCTTCAGCTTTTTCTTTTCTGAGCCTCTCTGACTCGACAGACTCCTCGAATGCCCTCTTAAGGTTCTCTACTTCTTCATACCCAGGGAACCCAGTAGCATCGTCGAAGTAGACGACCTCTCCATTGGGATAGTGAAGAGCCCGGATTTTCACGTTCCATACAGGGAAGTTGGGATCCTCCTCAACTTCCTGGGCTTTCCTTTTCCCTTTCCCTTTGCTCTTCCCTTTGCTCTTGCTAATTGGAGGAGTGGGCAAGGCACTTGCTCTCTCAGCATCAAGGCAAGCCATCTGACCAAAGGATAGCTTATCTGTGAATCCATACTTCTCAAATTCCTCAGGAGTCATGTCTTCAATTTCCAATTTGACTTCCTTCAGAATTGGAACCGCTTGAACCACTGGATTTTCTTGCTCAATGTAACATCCTAGCTTTTTCCTACTATATTTATAGCAATTTAATCAATTTATAACCACTTTATAATGTTAGAAGCCCAAAAATACGAATGAATTAAAATTTTCTCTTTGAAACATGTATGAAATATTTTTCCGCGTAAACTTGGGCTTCTACACAACTTTAAAAATATAAATGTTCCCTGAAATCCGCAGCGGTTTATAAATCCATTAAATAGCTAAATCTACACCTGAACAGCCTAATGTAAATACAAACCTATCATATTTAAATTTAATTACTACAATTCTATCTAAATATAATTTGCCTATCACAAGGGATAAACTTTACCTAATAAATCACAAGCTATGAGCTTGTATAGTACAACATATATCACAAAATCTATCTCACTCATCTTCTTCGGGCCTATTAAGCATCCTTCTTATCCTGAACTGCTTATCTGTAAAAGTTTTGTTTGAAAAACAGTGAGATTCAAAGAATCCCAATAGCAGTTATCATTTATTATCATGCATAACAATTGATGAACTCATAAACAAAGATTGTGATTTAGATTACCTGATTAACCATAATCCTGCTGCTCACACAACAATGCAAATTTATTTTCCTGATTGTGTGGCATATGAGGCACAACCCCCTGAATATAACTTCGCAGTTATATCAAATAAACTAGAAGTAGCGAACCTCTAGTCATGGAGAACTCCGATAAACTCACTGTTCTGACAGGATTAGAGCGACCTTTCGGCCCTGATGTTATGTGATTTTAAAATGCTTCATGCAATTCTTATACATCATAATAAACAAAACTACTACCTGTACTCCAGCAATTACAAATCACCTCATTCTTTAACCTCTTGGTGCCACAAGAACCAATTCTCATTCACTCCTATATTTAACAATACATGAATGATAAATTAATGTCATTTTAAATTCATTATACTTAAGCGTCTCTCACGTGCCTGCAACTACCCAACCATTTCTATATTCTTTACTAAATTATCATTTTAATCATTCTATTATAAATCAAACATTAGATCTTTTATTGATTCCAAGAATCTTTAACAATTGTCTATCACAACACTCATCAAAACAAACATTACATTTATATATCCAAACAACTCCATACAATTCGCAAGTAGAGTAAGAAACACAAATGAGTCAAACAATATAACTTATTAGAACTTAGCATGCATTTCATACTTCTATTCAATTTAATCTTTAGCATCTACTTATAGTTATATCATTTTTCATGCCCATATTCAGAACCAAAAAGAACATGCCAACATAAGAAATGAATCGGGAATTCAATAATTATTCATTGAACATCCTTACATTTACCTATACTCTAACCAAAGCATTATTCAGTTAGTTAGGAAGAAAGAAAGGATTTCATTTAAGAAATTTCCAGCATAACCAACCATGTTGATAATCACTCAAATTACAATCAAAGTGCACATTAAACATGAAATCTCAAAACCATAATCATTTGACCACTGCAGAACATAAAACAAATGACATCATACTGATTTGAAAACATTCAATAGACTAACATGCAAACCACAATGCAGAGCCAAGAACTATATGACTTTAATGCAATATTTAACAGGTAAGTTCTAAAGTTATTATCATAGATTCCTTTTTCATGTTCAAGCCTTTCTTTCTTTAAAATTTTCATTTGTTAAAGCCCTCCTCTATTTAGAAATTCTGCAGAAAATAAATAACATGTACACATAGATTTTGTATACACTAACACACAATTCTTTCCCTTTCTCTTTTAGAAATCAGCATACATTTAACATCCTTTTCCATTAAAATGAAGTTCCAATTTTTTATTCAATGCAGCAAGGGTATCATCTTCCAAATTCACGTGTAAACACTCAAATCACCACACAAATACTTCTCAATATCACAAACTTTTTATCCTAAAACCAGTTCAGCTTTGACATTAAAGTGATGCAGAAAATCCTTGTTATACTTGTAACAATTTAATCCTAACCACTAGCATCATTTAAATATCCTTTCATTACATTTGATTTCATCTCTTCATTCCTACAAATTATCAATCAAAAGAGAAAACTTAACAGCCCAAACAAAACTTCACAATCAAACATGAAATGAAATATTTCAGTCTCAATAAACTCTTACAAAGATTAATTAAAGTTTGTAGCTTGAAATTCCAGAAAAACCAAAGGATTAAAAACAATCAACTTAAGGTTTCATGCTAACATATACTTCAATTATTACTCATATTCTCTTACAAACACCTCATACTAAAGCTTAAAACTTTCTTTTGAGTTCATTAGCTCATCCCAAAAACCCATACCCAAACTCATTTCTCTCTCAATCTCGTCTAAATCAAAAAGAAAAGGGATAGGAATGGAAGAAATGAAGCTACCTAAACTCGTTCTTGCCTTCCCATGACTGGTCGGAGTTCCGCCGTCGCCGTAAACGGCCTTTTATTGCCGCTGGAAGTGACCGGCCAAACAAGAGAATGAAGAGGAAGAAATATATGGTTGGAGAAGAGATGGAATAGAGAGAAGATATGTGTGGCTGACCCCATTTTCCACCGAGAACAAGCAGCCAAAGCTCGCTGGAATGGAGGAGGAAGAAGAGAAAATGAAGAGAGTGAGAGAGAAATGGTGAGGGAAGAGAGAGTGAAGAAGATGATGTTTTGGGGGGAGGGGGGAGACGGTGCAGAGAAAGAGAGAGTGTTGAAGTGAGAGTGATGAGTTATGATGATGAAGATAAATATGAATGATATTTAATAAATAAATGAATTGATAAGAGTGATTTGATGAGAAGAGATAAGGGTGGTGAAGTAGATATTTTCCACAAAGTGGGCTCACTCATAAGGAGAAGATAAATATAAGTTTAGTGAAGATATTTTTAGTCCCAATATAATTTATCTAGGTATCTTTTAATTCCAAAATTTATTCCTAAAAATTTTTAAATACTAAATAATACATCAAGATTCTAAATATTGCCTTATTTATTCTATTTTAAAATTTGGGGTGTTACACTCAACCTGGGCAGATGAAGTTCCTTGCTCAGGTAGGTCAGATGGAGTCTCTTCCTCAGACTCATCAGATTCAGTGGTGGCAATTAACTTCCTGGCACGTTTCCTAGCAACGGCCTTCTTTCTGGGCTCACTGAATCTGGCTGCTGGCTCAGACGAGGGAGGAGGATCAGAAGATTGCTCAGATGAAGGGATCTCAGATCCTTGCCCAAAGGATGCAGAAACCGGCTTGGCTATCACAATGGGAGGATGGTTGGGTTTCTCCAGTCCCCACTTCATCAAGATTTCCTCAATCATCTCTTTACTTGTTTTAGTTGGAGGAGGCTCTGATGATGACTCAGGTTGTGAGGATTGTTCATTCTGCCCAAATACAACCATCTCCAAATGTGATCCTTGCTCATCCGTTTTCTTCTGCTGCATGAAACGGATGGCCTCTCCTCTTATGAGGCTTTCTGCACCACTCAGCCTCTGAGACTCAAATGCACGACGCAGGGCGGCCGTGATATCTTCATCAATCCAGAGTGATGGCTGGCTCAGAGCATCCCTTGTGGCCATACTTAGGCGAAGAGTAGACATAACATTTCTCCCCCTTTTGTCATCATCAACAAGGGTGAGTGCCAGGGATGGAGTGGATGAGGAGGGTGGAGGTGGCTCAGGGCCAAATCTCTTAGGAGGGGAGGGTGAGAGGGTAGAGGTAGAGGATGTGGGAGAAGATAGATGTTCAGGAGTTTGAGGAGAGTCGGGGAAGCAACTGGGGGAGACAAAGAGATCCTCATAAGGATGAGTGGAGGAGTATTCTTTGTAGTTGGTGGAGTCAGGGGTAAAGGGTAAATGGTCATCGGAGAGTGGTTGAAGGCGGGGATACTCGCCGTATGGTTGGCTGAGGGGGTGAATGACTGTTTCAGATCCTATGGGTCTAGGGCTTGGATGGGTAGGGTTGGAGAAGCGGAGTGGAGAGCGTGTAGGGGCACCTGGTCGTGTGGGAATGGGCGAGGATGAGGATGAGGAAGGTGAGGATGAGAAGTTTCTAGGAGAATGGCGTGGAGAGTTGTGAGGTGAGTCTTGCGTTTGGTGGTCATGGGTAGGTGAAGGTTGGGATTGTTGGTCATTGTTGGGTGATGGTGGGGCTTGTTGGTCATTTTGTGGTGGAGGCTGAGGTTGTTGAGTGTTGGGCGGAGGAGGAGGTGGTAGTTGAGGGTGATTAGGAGGAGGAGGAGGGTTTTGAGGAGGAGGAGGAGGAGGTGGTAAGTTACCTTGTGATGAAGGTTGGGGAATTTGTAGGTGCTGGAGGATGAGGTCTAATTTTGCATCCACCCTGGCAAGGTGATTCTCGAGTTGTCCTACTCTGTCCTCGAGCCGCTGGATCCGCTCCCCTTGGTGTTGGAAACCAGCTTCACACTCAGCACGGAGAGGACCCACCAAGGACTCAGGCAATCTGAGGAGAAGCTCTTCCTTTACTTCTTCGGCAAAAGCCCTAACAGAGGCTGGCACTCTCGCAATACGACTTGGCCCAGCATGTGAGTCAACTTCCTGATCCCCTGCTCCAGATGCAGAGGGGGCTGAAGTCCCAGAAGCACTACTGGCTTGTGAGCGTGAGCGAGTGGGCTTAGGAGGCTTGAAATACTTGATCCCCATTTTTGCCATGTTGGTTGCTCCCACAGGCTTACACTTGACATTCTCTTCTTCCACAGCAGATGTAGCCTTGATCAGATGCTTCTCGAGGAGGAAGGCAATGATGGTGGGATAGGGAAGATGGCCAGACTTGTCATTGGTCAGCCATCTCTGAAGCTCTAAGCAGATCAACTGACCAGGATTGATAGGTTGTTGTTTGAGAAGTCTGGGGAACCAAGGGTTGTCAATGTTGGCGAACTCATTGAAGTTACTCCCTTTGTGAGTCATCATCCGGGAGTAAACATAGTACAGCAGTCTGTATGAATCAGACATCTTGGACACCTTTTTGTCATCGGTGCCATATAATGTCACAAGATCTTCCTTGCTGTACTTGTGCGCCTCTGGATATAGCCACTCATTCATGCTTTCATCCGTTATCCCCATTAACTCATTCAGTGTCTTGCTCGTGAACCTGAAGGTTCTCCCCCTTACTGTGGCAGAGAAGGAGAGTTTGTGGATTTGCTCTTTCCCATCAACCTTCCTGTACTTGGCCCTGCCAGAGAGGGATTGGCAGAAGACTCGCAAGACGTTGACGTTGTAGTCCTGGTTGATGCCCAGCCAAGGCATATACTTCTCCAGGTAAGGGCGCAGATGAGGAAACCCTAGTTCATCCATCTTGTCCAGATTGATGAACAGACCATGGTTTAGAGTGGGAGTGGATGTCTCAAATTTGGCGGTTACAGTCTCCAATGCCCCATCTCTATATACTGTGGGATCATCTTCTTCGACCCTCTGCCTCTTGGAGGAAGGCTCCTCAGCAAATTGAACCTTCTTCTTCGTTCCTTTTCCCTGAGCATCCCTCTCTTGTTCAGAAACCACTACCTGTTCCACTCGACCAGAAGTTCCAGACTGACCCTGAACATTTTCATCCTGCCCTGGTGTTTGCCCAGAAACTTCACGATGTTCATGATGTTCATCGCGATGTTCTTCATGATGCCCAGATTTACTAGAGTGCTTGTGACTTGATTTCCCAGATTTCGACTTGTGTTTCTTGGATGAAGAGGCTTTCTGGGTAACTGGGTTGGATTCATTCGAACCGGCCATTTTTTTTTGTATGAATGTTGTGGAAAATAAAGATGAAATGCGAGAAGTGTGTAAAAATGAAGAACGCAATGAAGAAGATGAAGTAAATTTTCAGAGAAAAGATGCGAGTGAAAATAATGCAAGTAAAAAGTGAGAGTGAAAAATTACATCTATTTATAGGTAAAACTTCTGAGGATAGAATGGGCATAGTCTTTCAAATTTTCACATATTGGGTAACGTAAGTTTTTTAAGTTGGAACGACACACCTGATGACACGTGTTGCTTCAATTAGTCAGAGAAGGCACAACGTTTCATAAAGGAAGTTGAAACGTTTTCTGAAGTGATGTGTCCCTTGGTCTGGCACTGGCGCTCTTGATCATATTGAGTTATCATCCAGCGCCAGCAAAAGAGTATCCGGAAGTGATTTTGCTTCCGGTTGGAGTCACTTGAGATTTAACATTGTGGAGGACCTGCAAAACTAAGGATTGGCACTTCGATGCCTAAGTTAGTTCAGTTAGCAGGTCTTAGCTATTAAGCACAGATGTTTAAACCTCATTTGAGTTGTATCAACTCCATGCTGCACATCTGCTCCCAGCCATTTAAGTCAATTAAATCTGGCTTAGTCTTTTTGTACTTCCTCACAGCTTCAACATTTGTGTCAGGAGAAGAGGCAACAACGTTGAGTTATTTTTCTTCTCCATTATCATCCTTGTCGTTGAAGACCAAAAGGAGTTTCAAGAAAGAAATCTTCCATTGATTGACTCAGCATCATTTGTATTGTGATGAATGTCAATTCTCTCTTTCCCTCCTTGTTGCTTCCAGTCTTCTTTCCTACAATATATCAAATAACCCCTTTTTCTCTTTTCAGTATCCAGACTTGGATCTGACTTGTCAGTTTGTAGGAAATATGTGATTCACATGCACCTAAAGATTATTCATTATGAATATGGCATTGCAAATCAACTATGACTATATGCACATGGTTATACATGGTTTCTGATAAAGATAGTCATAAATAGTATGTAGAGTATGAACATTGTGTGAATTTCCTTATTAGCCCTATAATGTTCATGCTTATGATGCTTATTGTAAAATCTCAATATGTCCGTCTAACATTTGCATAGGAGATTTTACTGTTGCATGCTTCAACCTTAAATAATCCCTTGCTTACCCAAGGAGATCTTTTATACTTATCCTTGGCCTGAAGCACTTTCTTAGGAGAGACAGGATTCGCAGGTTTTCTCCATGTGAGTTGAGACATCCTCTCTCTCTTGTCCTTCTCAGGATAGTTGAATGGAACTCTGTGATAGCTCATCCCTGAGACAAGGTCTTTGTTCCTTGTGGTAGCGCACTGCTTCTTATGATTGAACCAGGTAGTTGCAGCAGTGACATCACCACGAGTTCTCTTCTTTGGGACAAGAGGAACTCTTGATCTTTCCTGCACAAGTAAGGCACTAGAAGGGAGTTTTGGTACCCATTTGTACTTGAGTCCTACATAGTTAGCGCTGGACCTTACTTGTCCTTTGGGGATCCATATATATTTATTCCTCACATTTAAATTTCTCTTAAAATTGCATGTGTGAGAAATGTGACCAGTTCTACCACAATAATGACAGATAATGGGATGATGTTCAGAATCAGATTTCTTATCACTATTATGGTGGTCAGTTTTCTTTTCAAAGACTCTATGTTTATTAACTTTTGAAATCTCAGGGTCTTTTGAAAAATCCTCTTTTATGAGTGGGACTTTGGACTCCTTGGTTGTAGAAGAAGGAATAAGTTCCTCAAGTTCCCTATTCCTTTTTCTTAAGCCTAGAACTTCTTTTGCAAGTTTACAGAATTCATTATGTAGCTCATTATACATATCTTGCAATTCAGAAGTTTCAAGTTTAGGTACCTCATTTTCTTCAGCTTCTAAATCTTCTAGGCGGAGATCCACACTCTCTTTGCTGATACTAGCTTCCACTACATCACCATCCAGTAGCTTATCAAAGGTGGATTCACAGGGAGCACATAGTGAGCTTTGGACAGCCTTAACTTCAAGAAATTGATTAGAAGCATACATAGTATCAAGAGTGTTCCAAATATCTATAGCCCTAGAGCAATGTTTAATTTTCTGGTAATCATTGTCAGATAAACTTTTGTGCAAAATTTGCATTGCTCTAAGGTTTAAGTAAAATAAACTTTTGTCCTCTTCTGTCCAATTTACTTTTGGTTTGAAATCAGAGTCCTTTTCAAAGACATCCCACATTTTGAAATCAGTGGATAGTATAAAACTTTTCATCCTACCCTTCCATAAGTAAAAATCAGCATTTTCTAATACGGGTGGGATAGTATGGTCAAAACCTTCAAAACACATTTTGTAACCCAAGTCAGCTTAGGTCTTTGCACTTGAGATCGTTGGATCCTTTAAACAAGTGACCTGGCTCTGATACCAAAAGATAAGCGTGGCTGTCACCCAAGAGGGGGGGGTGAATTGGGTGAGGGAATAAAACTTTTAAATCTTCTTTTCGAAAGACTGCTTGTGCTTGGTGATAATATTTACGAAGTAGTGGTATGCACAAGTCAGTATGTTATGTGATGCAAAATAGAATGTTTGAATGTAAATTTATGCACACATAAATTTATCCTGGTTCGGTCACCCAGACCTACATCCAGTCCCCAGGCTCCACCTGAGATTTTCAATCCACTATTCTTGTTTAAACCGGACACAAGAGAAGCCTTTACACTTTAGGTTTTACGAGCACGGGTTCACCTAACAACCCACAGGTTTTACAACGGGTTCACCTGCAAACCTTACAAATGCAAGTTTTACGGGCTAACTTGCAACCTATGGAGATTTAGAAAACTTCTAAATGCTCCCCCTTACAAAATGTAAGATTACAATTATGTTCACTCTATGAACTGATTGTGCTAAACACTTAAGCTCAAAACTAACTCTCTCTAAGAGTGGATGATGTTACTCACTTAAGTACAATAGAATCACTCTCTGAAAAAAATATCTCAAATCTGGATCTGAGAGTAGTAGAAGATGTGTAGAATGAAGAATATGATATATCAGATACTTTTCTCTGTTCTCTCTTTTTCTTCCATGCTTCTCTTCTAAATGAATGTCTCTTTTATATTCGGCTTCATAGGCTTCGGTGGCAGGTTGAATATGAACGTTTGAATAAAGCCGTTAATCCTATGTTACCGTTGAGAAGTACATCTTCATTAATGCTTAGCAGGGTTGACTTGCTTTATCACTGAAAAGTAGTCCTGACACCTCTGCTCTGACAAAAGCATTCTGACTTCTGAGTATGTGACGTTCATCCTTGTACTCTTGCTGACGGATGATCATCGTTCATCCGGAAGTGGCAATCTTGCTCTGCAAGGGTTAATCTCTGAAATCCAATGCCAAGAGTCTTTCCATCCGGAAGCTCATTTGCATCCGGAAGTGTAACTAAGTTCTGCACATACTGGTTAGTCCAACACAGCATTATATATAATCGAATATAGTAAGAACTATACATGCTGTGGGAAGTCATTTAGTCTAGGATGTATCCGGAAGCACTTCTACATCCGGAAGTAATTTTACTCGATGAGGGATTTAGTTCACCATGACTTGCTCTCGCTTAGTCTATTTCATTCCTAACAGTCAGCGCTAGTCACTGAGCTATCGGAAGCACTTTTACTTGACGTGGTGAACTCACTGACGCTTAGGGTTATATTTCTTTTATCAGCCTGTGCCAGTCTAAATCCAACAGGAAGTAATTTTCACTTGACGAGGCTGATTCATTGACGCTTGGGGTCATTCTATTCTATCAGTCTGCGCCAGTCAAGATCTAACAGGAAGCAACTTCACTTGACGTTGCATTTTCACTGACGCTCGGGGTTATATCTAGTTTATCAACCTGCGCCAGTCTAAATCTAACAGGAAGTGCTTTCACTTGGCGAAGTAGACTCACTGACGCTTGGGGTAATATCTATTCTATCGCTCTGCGCCAGTCTAAGTCTAACAGGAAGCAAACTCACTTCCGGTTGAGTCATAGCTTAGTCTTAAGGTTTTGTGTACCTAATTCTCATGAACTAAGTTATTTCCCCAGTGATTTACTTGCTGACGCTGGGGGATGAAAACATTCATCCGCATGCGCAAGTCCTAATCTATCCGGAAGTAAATCCTCATCCGGAAGCACTCTTACTTGGGGTCCTATGTTATCCTATTGCTTTCTAGGCCCTTGGTCTAATCCTCTATATTTTAGTCTTCATCAAAACTTAAGATTCTAACAAAATGAAGGTTAGTGAAAGGAAGTAGAATGAGAATTGGTGGAGTACCAATAGATTGACTAAGGATGAATGACGACAGATGGTGTTGAGTGTATTAATTTGTAGTGGAATAGTTAGGATGTTATGAATAGGCAGACATAAGGTGAGGAATGTAAGGTTGATTTGAGAATTTTCTTAATGTCAAATGATACGTTTAGTGAATTTTGGGGACAAAATTCTTGAAAGGTGGGTGAACTTGTAACATCCTGAAAAATTTAATTCAGGATTAGAGAGTGTTTTGGGAAATTTTGGAATTTTTAGGAATTTTTGGGATATTTTTGGAAACTTTGAGTTATAAATGTGCTTATAATTAATTAGGAAATTGAAGAGTTTGAAATATGAGGGAATGGTAAAGCTAAAAATATTTTGAAGTTTAAAAAGATTGGAGGCTGGTTTAAGTGGTTTTAAATCAAAATAAGTACACTATGGCAAGTTTGGGCTTTAATTATCAAAAACAACCCTTATTTCTCCCTAACCAAACACACCCTCCTTCCTTCCTTTATATATTTCAGTCGAACCCCCCCACCTTCGATGACTCTCCTCTCTTCCTCTCCTCTGTCCCTCGCGTTTCCGGCGGCTAAAGCGCGGCGGCGCCGCCCCCTCACAAATCCATCATATCTCTCTTCTTTCCTTCATCCTCCTCACCAAAAACCCATCTCCTATCTCACTCCCTCGCGTTTTCTCTCTCTCCCCTGCGGCTTCGTTTTTCGGCGAGTGTGGGCGGCGAAGCGACGGTGGAAGCACATGGTGGTCGACCCGTGGTTGGAATAAGCATCCTTTTCTTCAATTTTCTTTCTCTTCCTTTTTGTTTTCACCAATCCTTACTCTGTTTGTTTTCTTTTCAAAAATCCGGCGAGCCAGCGGTTTCCGGCGAGATTCCGGACGACAGAGGCCACCACTGTCATGCAAGTTCGAAATTTTAGAAAAGGTGAAGCCTTTCTTTCTTTCTACACCTGGTTCATTGTGTTTTTGGGCGAGTTTGAGTGTGAATCCGAATTGGGGTCTAAGGTTTATGGTTTATAAATGATGAAAGGAACAAGGGTAACCTAAGTGGTGTTTTGATTGTAGATTAAAGGGTTATGTGATGTTTATCATAATCCTCAAGTGGGATTTTTCCAACCCGACAGATTCTTCTAAGACTTGGGGTTCCAAAGCTGTAATGAAGTTGTTGTAGAATTTTATTTGAATTCTAATATGGCTGGATATGTATGTGTGAGTTTGATTGAGCATGATAGGTTATAAATTTTTATTTATCCCTACTTTGGTTGTGCTTTGACATTGTTGTTCTGGGGTTGCAAAGAATGACAATAACTAATGCGAATGCATTTGTGTTGAATGAAGGGATGTTGTTGAAATGATTCTTGTATGTGTGATAGATGTCTAAACTGGCGGGTAATCATTGGGAAGCTTCTTACATCTCTGTTTTTGATTATTGTGCGGGTATATAAAGAAGTAAAAGTAATGGTGATGCTTGTATGTGTATAAACATGGATATAGCTCAATAAGGATGTGGTATGTGATTATGAATGTTGTACATTTTCTTTTACTGCTATGGTTGAGAGGATTTAGGAAGTAACAATTGTCTTAATCAAGGTTGGGCAGACTGATTTTTGGATGTGCCTTTAAGATTGAAATCAAATTTAAATCTGACTTTTTATTTTTATTTTTCGATTTTCAAGTACAAACAAGATTTAATGTTTCTTTTGATCTGTGTGACAAATATTGATCAAGTTATTAAAGGAATCTTGAATTTTATCAAGAAACCTAATAATTACACGCAATATTCGGTCTATAGTGTAAAAGTTTGAGTTGGTGGATGTTTGATACTTGAAGTTGTTGATTTTACATTCTTGCATGGTTTCTTGCTAGTTTGGTTTTTGGAGGTTTAATGTGAATTGAATAAGAAATTGGAATTTCCTTGTTTTCTCTGTTACTTTGGCTGAATGAAGGCTACAGAAGAGAAAATTTAATGTTGGTGTTCACCTCGTTCTTATTTTACTTTAAGTCTGGTATGCTTGAATGTAAGTTTGGATAAAGCATAAACTTTCTTTGTCTTTCCTTGAGATTTGGTTGAAGTAGGGGTATAAGTGAGTGCGCAAAATGTATGTGAATGTATGTTTAAGTAGGAGTGATTCCTTAAAGTTTTGTGGAAGTGTTTGATTTCCTTTTTCTTCTTAATCATAATTCTCTATGATGATTGATTGATTATAGGTATGGTACCTTGATTGCTAATGGTGATATCAAGTTCATTGTAGGTTGACCACTTTGTTGGTGATGATTACCATATTCTCGGGTTAATTTATTGAAATGGTAAGGTTATGATGACTAATGGATGAGTTAAGCATTGTTATGCTAATCTTGTTTTGGTGTGAGTGTTTCTTATCTTTTTATATATGATTACATGTATAGGTTTATTGTATTGTAAAATTGTGTTAATTGTAGGATTGTATTAGTGACTTGTTAATTTGAAAAAGGACCTGTGAATTACATAGATGAAGGGATTGGGTAGTAATTCGGATACGAGAGAGACGTTCAACATTACGAAGTAGAAAAGATACTAATTTATCATTCTGTACTACATCATTATAGGACCGACTGTGATGTGGCTTATTAAGGATAATTTGAGATTATATAGGTGTTATTAAGGAAATTTGAGATTTATGGAGGAATTTATGGAGAGATTTATTGTTATTGAATCTTAATTTTTGGGATTTAAGGAAATATAGTTAAAAGAATTGTGAAGCTAGAAACTGTAACATCCTGAAAATTTAATACAGGATTAAAGAGTGTTTTGGGAAAATGATAAAAGGAGAAATTAGGAATTTGGAATTTTTTGGAATTTTTGGAGATTTTTGGAAATTTTGAGTAATTAATATGCATATAATTACTAAAGAAATGAAGAGTTTGAAATATGAGGGAGTGGTAGAGCTAAAAATATTTTGAAGTTTAAGAAGATTGGAGGCTGGTTTAAGTGGTTTTAGATCAAAATGAGTACACTATAGCAAGTTTAGGCTTTAAATAACCAAAATCACCCTTATTTCCCCTTAAACAAACACGGCCTTCCCTCCCAACCTTATCAACAAATCGAGCCCTCCTCCCTCTGATCACACCGAAACTCCCTTCCCTTCACCATTTCTCTCAATTTCTCCTCACACTCATTCGGTTGACCTTGTGTAAAAGCTTCTGACCTTGTTTTTCATTTTCATCTCTTCTCGGTCTGATAGGCCGAGTCCGAACGGCGGCTTGCAGTGGGTGACCGGCGGCAAGGCGTTCCGGCGACGTGAAGCATTGGACCAAAGGAAAGGTCCGATTTTTCTTGAATTTCTTCATGTTATTTTTCCTTTTCTATGCTATAGCATCTTTTCCCTGAACTCCTCAATCTCTTCCAGTTCCGATTCGCGTATGTGTGTGTGTCCGTCAAATTTTTCCATTTTTCGGCGACGGTGGGCGTTTTTCCGGCGAAGGAAGTTGTGGTGAAGGCAAGTGATAATTTCTCTAGTTCTTTTTGTGATTTCTTCATGTTCCAACTTCATTTCTCATTTTCCTTCTTCCTTTCTCTTGCTCAAGCTCGGCCAGTCACTTAAGGGCCGATTCCGGCGAGTTCTGGACGGCAGCCGGCAGCAGTGAAGCTCCTCGCTGCGTTCTGGAACTCTGTAAGCTTGATCCTTGCCTCTTGTGAAGTTAATTTCGTGAAATTTGGTCTTTTTGATGTTAGGGTGTTATGGAAAAATTGGGACTTTAGGATTTATGAGTTGTTATTATGATTATTCACTGCTATATTGAAGATGTTTGGGAAGTATTGAGGTTTATTGAAGTTGGAAAAGATTTTGGGGATTTTTGGAAATTGTTATGGCTCTTTGAATTGGGGTTTTGTTAACGAAAGGTGAGTTGAATGAATTAGTTGTTGATAAATACTTGTTACGGTTATAATAAGATGTGAGAAAGTTGATTTTGATTGAATTGGTGTTTAGGAAGGAATTTGGAAGGTAATGGAGAACTTTTGGACTCTTTAAGTTAGGACTATGTTGGTAGAGGATGTTCTGGAACAAATGGTATTTATGTAATGTTAGTTGAAGTTGTTTGGTGATGTTGGAAGGTTGGTTTTAGAGGGATTGGTGTTGTAAGGAATTTTTGTTAGTTTAAGTGTTAATTTGGAGTGGTTTTGGTAGATTAAAGGTTGTTTATTAATGTTGGAATGTTAATGTTGATTAGATGGAGGTTTGAAAGGAAGTTGGAAAGTTAAAGTATTGATTGAAAGGGATATAGATGTTTTAAAGAATGGTTTGGTTATGGTGGGTTATATATAAATTCTTCAAGAGATAATCAAGGTTGAAAGTATTGATATTGTAAAGATTTGGTAAAGAGAAGTTGAAAAAGGAAAGGATATGGATGTGGTTTTGATATTGAAGTATTTTTATACTTTTAGTATTAATGAAAGTTATTTAAAAGGTTGAGTTAAGTCACTTACAAAGTGTCTTAACCCATTTTAAATTGTGGCATTATTGTAGACGGTGATCTTTCAAGCGGACTTTGAAGATAACTGATATCTGCGTATATCTGCTGCAGTGAAGTTTAGCAGGTAATCACGCTTAACTGACTGTGATACTGAGGGTGATGGTAGTTGAGGATTTTCTGACATCCTCTTCTACTTATTTTATATATATAAATATAAAATGAATTCAGATTACGATATACATAAACGTGGGCTATAGGGTACCTTTCAACTGAACTGTACTTTATATAAATTCATATTTATATATAATCTTTTGTATGTTGCATGACACTGGTTATTAGTACCATCGGCCGATGTAACTTATCGATTTGCACAAATCGATAGGTTAATAGTACGGGTTCCTCGGATTGTAAAGGAACCAGGGATTTTCACATTGATTAGAGTGGTCCCTTTTATGCTTTTCGGATTGTAGACCGGGCACAGTGTCACACACGTTTATTTCTGTCATTTGAGATATGGATGCATCTGTTTGTGTATATATATATATATATATGTATATATTTGTAAATGTTATAAGCTGTATGCAGGTTTGAACTGTGGTACCCTGTAGACACTCTACTACCTCACTTCTGGGTGTCACAGTGAGTTACGTTGTGATTACTGAGACATTGTTTTGTCTCACCCCATTCCCTTTATTTTTACAGGTGATCATGCCCAGGGGGAGGCGCAGAGGAAGGGGAAGGGGCCGTCTGGCCCATACTGATATAGTAAGTAGGCCAGAGGTGACCTTGTTAGGGACATATATCGCCATTTCACTAGGCTGCACCAGCTTCTGCATATATGAATGTTGTTATGAGTGAATTTTATTGTATATGTGAACTGTATGACTTGTAATGTAACTTAATGTAATGTTTTGGTTGTTATATAACATTGTTCCTGCTACTGTGATAGTTCAGGAACTACCTTGACTAATATGTCAAGCTTGGTTGATGTATATTCTGTTTTCCAGGTGATGAGGACTTGAATGAATGCATATAGGAAATTTGGCTTTCCTAATATGTTGATGTGGTAGATGGAGGATGTATTGAGTGTTTTATGTTTTCCTGTGTGTATAATCATATTAGATGGGCCCGCTCTAATATGGTTTATTTTTAGATAGTTTGGTTAGTCCTTGTTCTAACCATGTTAGGTGAATCTTTACTAACATGGTTAGATTTAGGTTATGATATTGATTGTGTGATTCATTAGGTGATTCTTTTGCTAACTATGTTAGGAGATTCTCTTTTCTAACATAGTTAGATATGTAATCTCTTAATTATAGAGAAATCCTTTTGCTGACCATGTTAGGTGAATCTTTTACTAACATGGTTAGTCTCCATTGTTTGGATTAATTTGTTTAGCAATTGGTTTAGGTTAAGGTTAATTTTTACTTTAGTAGGAGGTACTTTACAGAAACTTTCATGAACAAATATTTGGAATCCTAAATAATATGATGAATGAAAGGGTGAGGTACAATAATATATACAAACTCATGGGTTAGAAATATAATTAAGAATAAACATTAGGGTCATTAATTGTAATTTTCCCCTAAAATATATATATATATATATATATATATATATATATATATATATATATATATATATATACTCACCTCCCTTATTCCTCTCCATTCCCTTCCCTCATCCGACGTCCCTCCTTCCTCCTACACCCCTCCGTTCGAAACCTCTCCTCCGCCCCTCATGATTCCGGCGGCCACAGGCGCGGCGGCGCCCCCCCCTCACAAATTCATCATCTTTCTCTTCTTTCCTTCATCCTCCTCACCAAAAACCATCCTCTAGCTCACTCCCTCGCGTTCACTCTCCCCTGCGACTCCGTTCTCCTTTTTCCGGCAAGTCTGACGGCGCACGAACGGTGGAAGCTTGTGGGTAAGCTCTTTCCTTTCCTCTTGGTTATACCCTTTAGTTTATTTTAAGCTTTCTCAACAAACCCTCCATCGTTTTATGTGTTTCCGGCAAGCTTGGCATCGGTGAAGCTTTTCCGGCGACGGCGGAGCTCTGATGAGACATTGGGAGGTTGAGAACGAGTGAGGTAGCTTCATTTATTCTGCTGTACCCTTCTTTTCTGCGATTGAGAAGACTTGAGTGTTAGGGTTTCAATTGGGTTTTTGATTCTGGGCAAGATTTTCAAAATATTGATCAAATGCTTGAAATGGGTGGATATTTTATTGTTCTTGCCTTTGTTATGTCTCTGATCTGTATTGGTTTGATCCATTTTTCCCTCTGTTTTGAGCATTGATGCACATGTATGTGTGTAGTTTTGTTGTGATGCATGTGTATGTAATGTTATGTTGTGATTAAAGTTATAAGGGCAAATTATTATTATTGCTGCATGTGATTTTGTGTGGTTTGATGCTTTTTGTTGATGAGAAAGGGGTTAATGAGGTTGAACAAAAGTTGGAATTATGTCTTGTATGTTACAGTTGTGTGTATGTTCTAAATTCTAAAAGTTTTACTGTTATGATTGTATTTTTCATGCCCAAACATGTTATGGGCTTGTCATGTTTTTGTTTTTATTTATTTGTGATTTACAACCTTAGATAAAGAGTTATAGATGTTTCTTTTGGGGTTGTTTGCTCATTGAAATGTAAGCTTAAGCTTATTGGATTACTGAATTGTTTGAGTATGGTGGTTGATCATGTTTTGGTTATTATAAGTGTTTGGTTGTGCAAGTTGAATGGAGGATTAATGAAACATATAAGTAGGATTTGAACATTAATTTCCTGGAAATTGGAAATATAAAATAATGTCTGAACTTTCTTACCTTAGCAGGTTTAAGTCACTTGTTGTCACAGCTTTTATTTTGGGTTTAATTTTAGGGTACTAAGCCAAACATTGTGTGATCTTAATTAAATTATTTGATTGTCTACAAGCTAATTTACTCTACCCTTCGTATTGCTTTTGCATTTGCTGAACTTAATTGTTGTGTTTGCTCAGTTTGGTTAAAATCTAATACAGATTGGTTATGTTTGGTTACCTAGGGATTTAATATGGATATTCATGTCTAGAGTTGAGAACTTTGTTTTGACCAACTCTGAAAGCTGTTGGCGTTTAAATATGGGTAATTCAATTGTGAATTGAATGTATAGGTGGTGATTGGGTGATTGGATGTGCAATTGTACATTTTCAGTTATCTCTCTCATTCTTGGTTTATTGGTGTTGCTTGGGAAAGGATTTATAAATTGTAAAATTTCTCCTTGCATAAAGATTTTGGAATGACTAAAGGAAATTGAGAGAAGAATGAGGATTCTTGCTCTATGTGAGTGTGGAATTGTTTGGCCTATGATTGTTAATGTTGGTAAGGTGCAATGAGAGTTTATGTGAGGTTTATAATGGTTTGCTTTTTCCTCTGTTTGGTTTATTTTTATTTTGACAAGTGTAACATGGATTAAAATTGATGCGTATGTTGTTAATAATTGATTGTGAGTTATTGTGTTGGATTATTGTATGTATATGAATACTTGATTAATTTATGTTTTACTGAAAGGAATGTGATTATAGCTTCATAAGTGGTGTGTAGAGGTGTTATTATTGTCCTTCCACCATGTGAAATGAAATTCATATTGTTAAACTGCTTCTTTCTTGCTAATATGGGCCGAAATGGAGCGTGGCTACTATATGTTTGCACGTATGTCCTTTGTTTCTAAAATAACCATATTCTTTGTGTGTTATTCATGTGTGGTTAATGTTATGTGACTGATCTTATATTGGAGTATTTAATTGCTTAACGTGGGTTCTTGTGATTAAATATGATGAATGATATTGATGAAGAGGAAGTGATTGAAATAGTCTTAATTACTTTGAGAGCATATACGAAATGTTTGATTGTAATGGTTTGTTTATATGTTTGATGTGATTCATTAAGATAAAATACATAAATGGGGAAGAATGGGTAATAATGTGAAGAGAGAGACGTGCTATTTATTAATACAGATTTGAGTATAGTTATTTACCTTTATTATTACTTTTATGTAATAATAGGTGAATCTACTAAGGAAGGGTAAGGAAGAGCAGTTGAGTGCTAAAGGGCGACAGGTAATCACACTTAACCTTAGTATAACATTGAGGGTGACGTTAGCTGGGATTTTCAAAATCCCTTTTCACCCTCCATATACATATTGTCTTTGAAAACTTATTTTTATACAAAACAGGCTATCGGGTGCCTTTCAAACACGATTATTTTTGTATAAAAGGAATTTGAAATATTATATATATTATCCTGGCTGGTGTTGTTCTGGTTATGGTGTGAGAGAGTTAGATAGTATTCTGTTAGGGATGTTGATAGCAAGGTTGAGGAAAGAAGTTGCATAGTTGGAATTTGAGATATTGAAGGGAATTGTAAGAATGTATGATATGGATATGGATTGAGATTGTGATACTGAATGAGATTGAAATTGATGGATAATGTGAGGTTTGCATGACACTGATATACATACGTACCATCGCGCGATGATAACTGTCGATAGGCCAATCGACAGTTATTTGTACTGAGGATCCTTTTCAGATTAATTGGATCGGGGATCATAGGTCAACTTATTGAGAGAAGTGACCTACGGTTGTTTGGCATTGAAGAGCCCAACCGCCCCTACGGTTGTTTGGCATTGAAGAGTCCAACCGTTCCCGTTCTGTAATGAAAGCAGAACTGGGGTTCCCTCTCTGGAGATTGCCAGAAAGGGAAATTGTGCCCTCATTATGGAGAGGGACACAGTGTCAAATCATATAGTGAAGAATAGATGCTTGAATGCACCGTGGTGGCACAATGCATCTATAGGTGAGTGTGAGAGTTGGGGTAGTAATACGCATGGATTGGAGATAGAGATGATGAGATTATTGTTGAGAAGTGACAGAGATTTAAATGACGTTTGGGAGATTTCTTGATATATATATATGTATTATTGACTTTAAAACTGTGGTACCCTTTAGACACCCTTACTACCGCACATCTCACTGTTATAGTGAGTTAAGCGGTGATTACTGGGACAATTTTGTCTCATCCCACGATTACTCACATTTGTGCAGGTATTCATGCACAGGCGCAAGCAGTAGGAAAGGGAATTAGATCTTAGAGGTTGTTTATATTATTTAGAGTTGTATATTGCCAATTTATAGGTCTGCATTCGCTTCCGCATGTATATATATTTATTTATTGTTTAATATCGATTAGTTGTGTTTATTAACCATGTTAGACAAATCCTTTCTAACATGGATAGCTTTTAATTATCCATGATAGTATTCGTATTGTATTAGGAAATTCTTTTCTATCATGGATAGTATTTAATATTAGGTGTTTTCTTTTCTAACCATGTTAGGTGAATCTTTTCTAACATGGTTAGCTACTAATTATCCATGATAGTGTTCATATTTTATTAGGCAATTCTTTTCTATCATGGATAATGTATAAATGATATGAACTAAAAGAGATGTCATAGGTTAATTAAGGAATTAGTAACAGAATGTAACAACTTGGTTATCAGTATTTGGTATACGATAACCTAGGACTGTGCTGCATTGCATGTAGATTGGCAATATACATTCTCAGTATTCCCTTCCTTATGTGCGTGAATATCTGGCCTTTTGAGAGGAATATCACTCTTCCCGTGGTGGGGAGAGAGTGATAAGAGAAATGGAATAGGAAGTGTGGAGAGATTGAGAAGAATATAGAAAGAATAACGAAATAAGCAAGATATTGATAAGAATTTCATAAGAATGACGAAATAAGGATGCTTCTCTGGGGTTTCGATTATAATTATGAGTCGACCATAATCATAATCGAGGCATCATGAGATACCTTATTGGGTTAAGGGATTAATGAAATTGGAAATAATAATTGATAATGAATACGATGTGAAATATGAAATTGTTGACCTTGTTTCTTACTTTCAATTTGTGTTTATTTGATTTATTAAAATGTTTGATTAGTTGACAAATTGACTTGTCTGTTAATTGTTTTAATCTAAATTCGATTGAAATTGCTATTTTGATTATTTTTTTAATTAGTAATGGTTAAAGACCACCACCATTGGTAGTAAAAGGTTGTTGCCCATTTATATTGAGCGGCTGGAGGCTTCCTCACTATATTTAGTGACTGGAAGCAGCCCCCTTAATAATAGATGTTGGTAGCCCGTACTACTTCATGAGTGGATGTTTCTCTACATTACTAAACGGCAGAACGGTAAGTTGTTTGTTTGAAAGTGATTATTGGTTGAATTTTATGTTGATTAATTATATATGATTGAATATTTTTGCAAGTAAATCAAATGTAATTGAAAGAATTTGTTTTTTTTAATACTAAGTGGATGTAAATTTGTAGGTGATAATTGTTGGTGAAATTGTAAATTGTGGTTAGAGGTGAATTGATTTAAGTTGAGTGAATTTTTGGTTGTTGATAGCAAAGATAATAATATTTGTTAAGGTAATTAAAGTTGTTAAAAGTTGATGTTTGCTCATATGTTTGTTTTGACAATGAATTAAGTTGATTTTTGTGAAGTTTGAATTGTTGATGATTTTAGTGGTGAATTTTATTTTGTGTTTGCCATGTCAAAGGATGAAATATTATAATTGGGCAATAGACTATATGAGATTTGGTGATTCAATTTGTATGATTAGTAGAGTTACGACTTAGAGTTATGAGGATTAAGTTGATTGTATGATGGTGGTGTTGTATGTACAATCATGCTTATATATCCAGACTTGGGTTGATTCCAATATATATTTGCTTGTATCAGTTAGATTTATGAGGAAGAATTTATGATAATGGAATTGAATGAGTAGAGTTAACTTTGATTGATGGAGACCTACGAATGGTAAGGATTCCTTGTAATTGTAATAGTGGACTATTCTTGAGGTGTGATTTTTGGTCTAGTGTTTTCATGTTTCCAGTGGATTGAAATATATTTGAATCTTATATATATGCTTTAAGTAATAAGACTGAATTTTGAAAGGTGAATGTGAACATCAAATGTCTAATTGTTTTCTCTCTAAATGCATAATGAAATTGTTTGAATAAAAGATGTGACTAAATTGGAGAATTTGATCTTGTGTGCGATTTTATGTTGAGAGTTGGATACTTTAGTAAGTGAATGTGTTTTGTTTTGGGTGCATGTAATGATTTTTGAATAAGGAAGTTATTAATCGAACGTGTAAAGCTTAGGAAAACTTAAGTAGGGATAATCATATAGAGATTTTGTGCAGTTTTAATCAATTGGATTGCTCTGAAGGATGATTTGATTTGAATGCTTAAATGATTGAGTGGATAGAGATTGAGACATGACTTTATTTTGTGTTAATTGTGGGCTTGTATTGGCGAATTGATTAGTTCCATTATTGTTCTTGAGAGGTTCATAGTAATTCTTTCATTGATAATTATTGCTATTATCTTAGGTAGATCTTGGATTAATGGTTGGATAGGTTTATGGATTGATGTTGAAAGATATTAAAGGACTAGAAAGGTGATTTTAAATGGAGGTAATAGAACAGGAAGTAAAAGGAAGTGATTTATTGATGATTAAATGAAGTTGAATGAAGTCTGACATTTTGAATAGTTGAGTACTTATTACTTATTTGAGATTGTTTGTGAATTGTAAGTTTTCAAATAGACATTTTTTTTTTATTTAGAAGGGTTGAGATATTTTCATCAATTCTTTACTTAGTTGAAATCAGACATTAGGAATTTATGATTTGAGAAATGTAGGGAATTATGGGAAAATCATGACTGTCGAACTTGTATGGATTGAAATAGAGGTAATTGAGAGAAGTTTTGATTTTAAGGATTAGGATACTATATTTTAACTATGATTTGATGAGTAACCAAATTTTGGCTTGAATAATGAAATTTAGAAACTTATGCTTTGGATTGAAGTTAGGGTGAATACTTAGTAGCACACTGCAGGTTATATCTAATTATGTATAAGACTCTTGCATCATTCCTGCTTTGTGCATTAAATTTCGCATTGGAATGGACCTTGTGCTTTGTGATTTTTGACAAATATATTCATTAAGCTGCACATATAATAGGATTAATTGTGATTTTGTGTAGAATGTTATTTAGACACCTAGTTCTCTTACGTATTACTTCTAGCCTTGCTCAAAGGTTATATATATTTAAGTCAATCTGACTTGATTTCACCTCTTTTCAATCCCTAAAGGAACCTGGGAATTGGTGTAGTATCCGTAATCTCACCTTTATCCTAAGATAATATCTCTTACATGTCGAACTTGACTGTTATTTCTAGGAAAGTTTAATCAACACCTTCTAGGAGAATGTTTAAAGTTTTTCTAATTCCTTGATATCATATTTATGGTGTCACATGGATGACACTCATGGCAACAAATCCTCAGTGTCAATAACTCCAATATTCCTAAATTATCTCCAAATTCCTTTTTCTCTCACTCAAACTAGGATTATCAGTGGAAGTAACTATCCCTTTCTTTGTATCTAATGACAATTTCTAGTAATTTCGAGGACGAAATTATTTAAGTGGGGTAGAATTGTAACATCCCAAATTTTGATTAAGGATAATTGGAAATTATATAGGTGTTATTAAGGAAATTTGAGATTTATGGAGGAATTTATGGAGAGATTTATTGTTATTGAATCTTAATTTTTGGGATTTAAGGAAATATAGTTAAAAGAATTGTGAAGCTAGAAACTTTCATGAACAAATATTTGGAATCCTAAATAATATGATGAATGAAAGGGTGAGGTACAATAATATATACAAACTCATGGGTTAGAAATATAATTAAGAATAAACATTAGGGTCATTAATTGTAATTTTCCCCTAAAATATATATATATATACTCACCTCCCTTATTCCTCTCCATTCCCTTCCCTCATCCGACGTCCCTCCTTCCTCCTACACCCCTCCGTTCGAAACCTCTCCTCCGCCCCTCATGATTCCGGCGGCCACAGGCGCGGCGGCGCCCCCCCTCACAAATTCATCATCTTTCTCTTCTTTCCTTCATCCTCCTCACCAAAAACCATCCTCTAGCTCACTCCCTCGCGTTCACTCTCCCCTGCGACTCCGTTCTCCTTTTTCCGGCAAGTCTGACGGCGCACGAACGGTGGAAGCTTGTGGGTAAGCTCTTTCCTTTCCTCTTGGTTCTACCCTTTAGTTTATTTTAAGATTTCTCAACAAACCCTCCATCGTTTTATGTGTTTCCGGCGAGCTTGGCATCGGTGAAGCTTTTCCGGCGACGGCGGAGCTCTGATGAGACATTGGGAGGTTGAGAACGAGTGAGGTAGCTTCATTTATTCTGCTGTACCCTTCTTTTCTGCGATTGAGAAGACTTGAGAGTTAGGGTTTCAATTGGGTTTTTGATTCTGGGCAAGATTTTCAAAATATTGATCAAATGCTTGAAATGGGTGGATATTTTATTGTTCTTGCCTTTGTTATGTCTCTGATCTGTATTGGTTTGATCCATTTTCCCTCTGTTTTGAGCATTGATGCACATGTATGTGTGTAGTTTTGTTGTGATGCATGTGTATGTAATGTTATGTTGTGATTAAAGTTATAAGGGCAAATTATTATTACTGCTGCATGTGATTTTGTGTGGTTTGATGCTTTTTGTTGATGAGAAAGGGGTTAATGAGGTTGAACAAAAGTTGGAATTATGTCTTGTATGTTACAGTTGTGTGTATGTTCTAAATTCTAAAAGTTTTATTGTTATGATTGTATTTTTCATGCCCAAACATGTTATGGGCTTGTCATGTTTTTGTTTTTATTTATTTGTGATTTACAACCTTAGATAAAGAGTTATAGATGTTTCTTTTGGGGTTGTTTGCTCCTTGAAATGTAAGCTTAAGCTTATTGGATTACTGAATTGTTTGAGTATGGTGGTTGATCATGTTTTGGTTATTATAAGTGTTTGGTTTTGCAAGTTGAATGGAGGATTAATGAAACATATAAGTAGGATTTGAACATTAATTTCCTGGAAATTGGAAATATAAAATAATGTCTGAACTTTCTTACCTTAGCAGGTTTAAGTCACTTGTTGTCACAGCTTTTATTTTGGGTTTAATTTTAGGGTACTAAGCCAAACATTGTGTGATCTTAATTAAATTATTTGATTGTCTACAAGCTAATTTACTCTACCCTTCGTATTGCTTTTGCATTTGCTGAACTTAATTGTTGTGTTTGCTCAGTTTGGTTAAAATCTAATACAGATTGGTTATGTTTGGTTACCTAGGGATTTAATATGGATATTCATGTCTAGAGTTGAGAACTTTGTTTTGACCAACTCTGAAAGCTGTTGGCGTTTAAATATGGGTAATTCAATTGTGAATTGAATGTATAGGTGGTGATTGGGTAATTGGATGTGCAATTGTACATTTTCAGTTATCTCTCTCATTCTTGGTTTATTGGTGTTGCTTGGGAAAGGATTTATAAATTGTAAAATTTCTCCTTGCATAAAGATTTTGGAATGACTAAAGGAAATTGAGAGAAGAATGAGGATTCTTGCTCTATGTGAGTGTGGAATTGTTTGGCCTATGATTGTTAATGTTGGTAAGGTGCAATGAGAGTTTATGTGAGGTTTATAATGGTTTGCTTTTTCCTCTGTTTGGTTTATTTTTATTTTGACAAGTGTAACATGGATTAAAATTGATGCGTATGTTGTTAATAATTGATTGTGAGTTATTGTGTTGGATTATTGTATGTATATGAATACTTGATTAATTTATGTTTTACTGAAAGGAATGTGATTATAGCTTCATAAGTGGTGTGTAGAGGTGTTATTATTGTCCTTCCACCATGTGAAATGAAATTCATATTGTTAAACTGCTTCTTTCTTGCTAATATGGGCCGAAATGGAGCGTGACTACTATATGTTTGCACGTATGTCCTTTGTTTCTAAAATAACCATATTCTTTGTGTGTTATTCATGTGTGGTTAATGTTATGTGACTGATCTTATATTGGAGTATTTAATTGCTTAACGTGGGTTCTTGTGATTAAATATGATGAATGATATTGATGAAGAGGAAGTGATTGAAATAGTCTTAATTACTTTTGAGAGCATATACGAAATGTTTGATTGTAATGGTTTGTTTATATGTTTGATGTGATTCATTAAGATAAAATACATAAATGGGGAAGAATGGGTAATAATGTGAAGAGAGAGACGTGCTATTTATTAATACAGATTTGAGTATAGTTATTTACCTTTATTATTACTTTTATGTAATAATAGGTGAATCTACTAAGGAAGGGTAAGGAAGAGCAGTTGAGTGCTAAAGGGCGACAGGTAATCACACTTAACCTTACTATAACATTGAGGGTGACGTTAGCTGGGATTTTCAAAATCCCTTTTCACCCTCCATATACATATTGTCTTTGAAAACTTATTTTTATACAAAACAGGCTATCGGGTGCCTTTCAAACACGATTATTTTTGTATAAAAGGAGTTTGAAATATTATATATATTATCCTGGCTGGTGTTGTTCTGGTTATGGTGTGAGAGAGTTAGATAGTATTCTGTTAGGGATGTTGATAGCAAGGTTGAGGAAAGAAGTTGCATAGTTGGAATTTGAGATATTGAAGGGAATTGTAAGAATGTATGATATGGATATGGATTGAGATTGTGATACTGAATGAGATTGAAATTGATGGATAATGTGAGGTTTGCATGACACTGATATACATACGTACCATCGCGCGATGATAACTGTCGATAGGCCAATCGACAGTTATTTGTACTGAGGATCCTTTTCAGATTAATTGGATCGGGGATCATAGGTCAACTTATTGAGAGAAGTGACCTACGGTTGTTTGGCATTGAAGAGCCCAACCGCCCCTACGGTTGTTTGGCATTGAAGAGTCCAACCGTTCCCGTTCTGTAATGAAAGCAGAACTGGGGTTCCCTCTCTGGAGATTGCCAGAAAGGGAAATTGTGCCCTCATTATGGAGAGGGACACAGTGTCAAATCATATAGTGAAGAATAGATGCTTGAATGCACCGTGGTGGCACAATGCATCTATAGGTGAGTGTGAGAGTTGGGGTAGTAATACGCATGGATTGGAGATAGAGATGATGAGATTATTGTTGAGAAGTGACAGAGATTTAAATGACGTTTGGGAGATTTCTTGATATATATATATATGTATTATTGACTTTAAAACTGTGGTACCCTTTAGACGCCCTTACTACAGCACATCTCACTGTTATAGTGAGTTAAGCAGTGATTACTGGGACAATTTTGTCTCATCCCACGATTACTCACATTTTTGCAGGTATTCATGCACAGGCGCAAGCAGTAGGAAATGGAATTAGATCTTAGAGGTTGTTTATATTATTTAGAGTTGTATATTGCCAATTTATAGGTCTGCATTCGTTTCCGCATGTATATATATTTATTTATTGTTTAATATCGATTAGTTGTGTTTATTAACCATGTTAGACAAATCCTTTCTAACATGGTTAGCTTTTAATTATCCATGATAGTATTCGTATTGTATTAGGAAATTCTTTTCTATCATGGATAGTATTTAATATTAGGTGTTTTCTTTTCTAACCATGTTAGGTGAATCTTTTCTAACATGGTTAACTACTAATTATCCATGATAGTGTTCATATTTTATTAGGCAATTCTTTTATATCATAGATAATGTATAAATGATATGAACTAAAAGAGATGTCATAGGTTAATTAAGGAATTAGTAACAGAATGTAACACGCTGCGGGTTTCGGGGAACAATTATATTTTTAAAGTTGTGTAGAAGCCCAAGTTTACGCAGGAAATCATTTTATCCAGGTTTTAAAGAGAAATAATTTTAATTTATTCGTATTTTTGGGCTTCTAACATTTTCAAGTATTTATAAATTGATTAAATTGCTATATTATAGTAAATAAAAAGTTAGGTGTGACACACCTATATGACATTTCCAAATGTTGCGGAAAGACTCGATTGCCTTCATCCCAAAACACATATTACAACCACACTCTAACACACACCCTCTTCTCTTCTCCAATCAAATAACGTCCACATCTCATCCCTCACGTCCTCTTCTCCTTTCCTCGTGACACCCACCCTCTTCTCCTCTCTTCCCAAACCTTTGTGTGCTTCCTGTGCGGCTTCTTGTGCTTGGTCTTCTTCTTCACACCTCTGAAATCGAAGCCCTTCTCTGTCTTCTTGTTCGTCATCCTCTCCATCTTCGGCCAACATCGAAAACAATACTCCGTATCTTTCCCTTCGTCATCCTCTCTGTTTAGCATATTTAGGATGCAAGAATGGGTCCAATTGCACTTTGTTGGATATCGAAACTTTTAAGTAGAAATTAGGTTATTACTATTTGATCCTTTTTCCTTCCTTTTTCATTTTTAAGATGACAGATCGCCATATTTGTTTTGGTTTCATTAGTTAAAATGTGGTTTTAAATACACTAAAGATGCAGTATTGATCCATTTAAGTTTAATTTGATATGTAGACCTATAATTTGAAATTAGATTAGTAATTGATTAATTGACCACATTTATTGTTATTGATTCTTTTGACCATTTGAAAATCGCGAAAAGAGTGAAAAATGCCCTAGGCTCGACAACATTGTTGTTCATCATGGGCTGGTGATGGCGAACACACGGTGTTTGCTTCATACTTTTGTAACTTTTCATGGCTAAATTGAGTGGATTAATGTATGTTTTGGTGTAAATTGTACCTAATTTGCGTAGATTCTATCTATTACACAAGCGGTTGATTATTGTTCTATTTGAAGGCAATTTTCCATTTTAGCATGGTTTACTATTTACATATTTTCAAGGACATTTGATGCTACCTTTGTGATATTTTGATCTGTTGGGAAGAAGTATAAAGGTGAAATTCAAGAAAATGGGGCTAAAATAAAATTTAAGACAAATTCTGAAAATTAGTAATGAGACCCAAGAACTTTTGAAACTTCAAAATTAAGTACCTGGTGGCCGGCCACCTGGTCACAGTGGTTCTAGATTTCTGAAGCTGAGTTCAATTTGATTCGATTATAAACTTGACCCAAAATAATGAATGAAAAAACTGAGTTTGGTTTGGTTTGGTTTTTGTTTTTCATTTTAATTTGCTCACCTTACTGTAACCACAACCTCAATACTATGTTGTAACATTAATCTCAACTTTTTGTAAAAGGTGGGCCGTTGCTATACTCTCTACATGTCACATGTCCTTTCTTCACTAACAAGTGATTTTTTTTAAGTGATTCATCAAGAAGTGATTGCTACATTCTTTCTACTTTATTTTCAATTTCCTTTAAGTTCTTTTGTTTTTTTTTCTCTCCTCTCCCACATTTATTTTTTAAAAAAAAACTTTTTCCATGCTACTCTCTCCAACAAAGTTGTAGAGGCAACTGTGGATGGAATCTACGCTAGCGAAGATGGAGATAGATGGTTTTTTTATATGCTGGGAGAGATGGTCTTTATCTCATGGTGAGAGGGTGACAGGGGCGAAAACGGGGTGGCGTTTTATAATCGGAAATTGATTGAACTGAACTTTATGTAAGTTTAGTCCTTATTTATATTCTGGTTTTTTTATCAGAAATTTATATCCGGGTTAGCAATGTTAGTTTAGTTTTTTCTTACTCGTGTTCTTTAACCGGTGTAAAGACATGGGCATGACGACTGGGGAACAGTTGAAAAAGGTCTCATTTAACTAATGTAACAATAACATTTATCCAATGTTAGTTTAGGGTTAGGGTTCTCACTTTCACTTCTTCTCCTCTGTGATGATGGCATGATTCGATTTGGAACTCCTCTCCATCCTAACTTGATGGCATGATTCGATTTGGAACTCCTCTCCATCCTAACTTTCGCTTCTTCACACACCCTACTGACGAAGATCATTAACGCTTCCTTTCGCAGCCGCTACCATTACTCTTTTTTCTAAAATTTTCAATTTCCATGAATTATGCGCCTTCGTATATTTATTATTGTAGTTAAAGATTTTGAAATTTATTGGTATTAATATAAATCAGTTTCTTTTGCGTTCTGCTGTTTGCCTTTTCACTAGCTCTTAGTGTGCTGATGAAAACAATCAGTAGCTGTAGTCACACAATCTTCTTTTAGACACATATATTTTCTTTCTGTTATTATTGATGTGATTTTTTTTGATCCGGCCTCTCATTAAGTTTGGGGTATTTTAATTATTGAGTGCTGATAATAATGCATATTAACATTTGGTTTATCTAAAATGAACATTCACTTATCATTTGTAAGACTTCTAGCAATACCAATTACTTTTTTTTAACCTTTATAGCAGTTAGAAAATGTATGGATACATGAGTCAGTTATGCTTACCAAATGTGGAAAAAATTGTAGAGACATGTTCTGTCCATGCTTAAAAATCTTAATCAATCAATTACCAAATCTGCTTTGTTCGCAATATTCTTGATGGCCAGGCAAGCAGCCTTTGCAAATTGTGATGGTCATTTTATTCTGAAAAAACTAGCGGTATCTCCCGTGCGTTCAACGGGGTTTCCCGAGCTCCGCGCGGTTTTATTTAAAAATTAGCATTAACAAAAAAACTATTATCTAACTTTAACCTTAGAAGGAAGAAAATTTCAATGACAACTTCTAGTTTACATTATCAAATGACCATTTTTCTATAAGTTGTAATGAAAATCGAAATTAAATCTAACTGAACACATCTTCCCTATGTGAAGAAACAACTCTTCTTTTTGTGTTCTATATCTACATGGAACAACTTCTAGTTTGCACGGGAAAGATAGACAAATAAAAAGACACAATAAAACATTTGCAGATATATATTAGGCCAAAAAGATCATCATAATGGTGACACAAGATTAAAATCTTTAAGGCAAATTCACAAAAAAAAAAATATGTGACCCAAATAAATTAGCCCAAGAAAGTAAAGAATACGTGGGCCAAATAAATAAATATAAATATAATAAATAATATAAATAATAAATAATAAATAATAAATATAATAATAAATATAAATAATAAATAATTAAATAATTAAATATAAATAATAAATATAATAATATAATAAATATATTAAATAATTAATAATTAAAAAATCAAAAAATTGCCAAATAATAAATATAAAAAATAATTATAAATAATAAATATAATAATAAATATAAATATTAAATAATTTACTCATGAACAAATTTTTTTATTTTTTTTTAATTTTTCATTTTAACAAATTTGTACTAAAAAAATATATGACAAATTTTCTTTTAACTATTTTTTACCTTTTTTTTTAACAAATTTGCACTAAAAAAATATATGACAATTTTTTTAGCTACAATATCGGGTGAAAAAATCATATAATAACTAATTTTTTTATAAAAAAAAGTTAAAAAAATAAAAAAATATATTATAGACCCAAATAAATTAGCCCAAGAAAGTAAAGAATACGTAATAGAGAATGTCGATCACTGCATTAAAAATTTGCTCATGAACTAATTTTTTAATTTTTTTAACTTTTTTAACAAATTTAAACTAAAAAAATATATGACAATTTTTTTAGCTAAAATATCGGGTGAAAAAAATCATATAATAACGTAAATTAAAAAAAAGGAAAAAAATAAATAATATATTATATTCTACCAAATCACTATTCATGAACAGTGCTAAAAAATATATGTGACTCAAATAAATTAGCCTAAGAAAGTAAAGAAAAAAAAAGTTAAAAAAAAAATTTGCTCATGAACAAATTTTTTAATTTTTTTTTAACAAATTTGCACTAAAAAATATATGAAAACTTTTTTAGTGCAAAATAGCGGATGTAAAAAATCATATAATAATTATTTTTTTTAAAAAATAATATATTATAGACCCAAATAAATTAGCCCAAGAAAGTAAAGAATACGTAGCCCAAATAAATTCGCACAAGAAAGCAATCACATACAATAGTAATAGAGAATGTCAATCACTGCACTAAAAATTTGCTCATGAACAAATTTTTTAACAAAAAAAATAAATAATATATTATATTCTACCAAATCACTATTCATTGAACGTAATGGATGCACAAGAGGGGGGGGTGAATTGTGCTTCAAAATAAATACTCGAAATAAACAACACAGGATTTATACTGGTTCGGTCTACCTGACCTACGTCCAGTCCTCAACCACCCAGGCTGAGAGTTCCACTATAACTCAGGTTTTAAATCGGGTTCACCTGAAACCTTACAACCGCAAGTTTTACGGGCTCACTTGCAACCTTACAACAAGTTTTACACTGGCTCACTTGTAACCTATCTAACTGTCTCCCCCTCACACCAAGCAAGGGTTTGAAGTTTACACTTGAAGGCTTTTCTGACTAAGTTCTCTTACAGAACAAATGATGTTACACACTTAAGTTCAATAAATGCTCTTTTAACAAGAAGAGACTTAACTACAATGAGTACAGAATAAGTACGTGAAGAATCACTCAAAGTGTTAAATGCTCTTTTCTATTTCTGGGCAGCCTTGAATGCTTTGAAGATTTCTTGTGTTCCTCGCTCTAACTTCTCTCTAGAGTATTCAAGGATAATTGTTCTTGTAATAAATGAAGTTGAGCTCCCTTTATATAGTCTTCAAGCATTTGAACTCTTGGTAGGTGGGAGTCCCGTTTGGATTTGGCCGTTTATCCCAAGTTACCGTTTGCCCAATAAATGCTCCATTAATGCATAGCAGGGTTGACTTGCTTTATCTCTGAAAAGTAGTCCTGACACCTCTGCTCTGACAAAAGCATTCTGACTTCTGAGTATGTGTTTACTCTTGCACTCTTGCTGACGGATGATCATCTTTCATCCGCAAGTGGTAATCTTGCTCTGCAAGTGTTAAGCTCTGAGTCCCAATGTCAAGAGTCTTTCCATCCGGAAGCTCATTTGCATCCGGAAGCGTGACCATGTTCTGCACATACTGGTTAGTCCAACATAGCAATATATATAAGAATTGTTCATGCTGTGGGAAGCTTGTTTGCTATGGGGAGTAGTTTACTTAGACTGTGTTCTGATTTGGTCTATGATGTATCCGGAAGCATTTTTACATCCGGAAGTAAAACTACTAGATGAAGGATCTTGGTTTACTATAACTCACTCTCACTTAGTGTATTTCATCCCAACACTCAGCGCTAGTCACTAAGCTATCGGAAGCACTTTTACTTGACGTAGTGAACTCACTGACGCTTAGGGTGAAATCTATTCTATCAGTCTGCGCCAGTCAAGATCTAATAGGAAGCAACTTCACTTGATGTTGCATTTCTGCTGACGCTCGGGGTTATATCTAGTCTATCAACCTGCGCCAGTCTAAATCTAATAGGAAGTGCTTTCACTTGGCGAAGTAGACTTACTGACGCTTGGGGTAATAACTATTCTATTGCTCTGCGCCAGTCTGAGTCTAACAGGAAGCGCTTTCACTTGGGGAAGTAGACTTACTGACGCTTGGGGTAATATCTATTCTGTCGCTCTGCGCCAGTCTAATTCTAACAGGAAGCGCTTTCACTTGGGGAAGTAGACTCACTGTCGCTTGGAGTAATATCTATTCTATCTCTCTGCGCCAGTCTAAGTCTAACAGGAAGCAACTTCACTTCCGATTGAAACATAGCTTAGTCTTAGGGTTTGTGCACCTAAAGTTCATGGACTAAGTTAAATCCCTAGTTATTTACTTGCTGACGCTGGGGGGATGAAAGCATTCATCCGCATGCGCAAGTCCTAATCTAACCGGAAGTAAATCTTCATCCGGAAGCACTCTTACTTGGGATCCTAAGTATACTATTGCTTCCTAGGCACTTGGTCTAATCCTTTATATTTTAGTCTTCATCAAAACTTAAGATTCTAACATTCTCCCCCTTTTTGATGATGACAAACTTAGCTTTATCGATTAAGTTCATATGAAAGGATTAGCTGAAGAATGAAAGCAATAGTTCAGAATAAGTAACTTAGACAAATATTATTGATAAGCATAGGTTACAGGTCAGAGCATATAATTAGATAACATTTACAAGCAGCGAGCATATAGTAGGCAGATATGAGAACATGCATGAAAAGATGAACATTTCTAAGTAAAAAGAAATTTGGGCTGGGGGTTGTTCCTTTGTTTCTTCTTTCTCTCCCTCTCGCTGAAGCTCTTCTTCATCAAGGAACTCCCAGGGTAGCAAGGCTAGTGGTCAATGCATTTCTCCCCCTTTTGGCATCATCAAAGAGTGTTTTCCATATTTGATCGCCGCAGCCTCCTCCTTAGGGATTGACTTCCTCTTCTTAGAACCCACTAACAGTTCTGCCATTCTTCCAGAAGTTTCAGACTGACCTTGAATATTTTCATCCTGCCCTAGGGCAATTTGCCGAGAAACTTCATGATGTTCTTGATGTCTTTCACGATGCCCAGATTTTCCAGAATGTTGATGGCTTGATTTCCCAGATTTGGACTTGTGTTTCTTAGATGAGGAGGGTTTCCTCGAAACTGGGTTTGCTTCAGAGGGTTCGGCCATTTTTTTTTGTGGGGTTGATGAAATGTTTATATGAAGAACATAGATGAAAATGAAGAATGTGTGAAATGAGATGTCCCTTTTATAGGTAAAGTCACTAAGGGCAAAAAGGTCATGCTCCTTCACATTATCACACATTGGATAGCGTAAACGCCTTAAGTTGGATCGATATACCTGATGACACGTGTCGCTTCATATTGTCAGAGAAGTCGAAACGTCTCATTTGGAAGTTGAAGCGTTTTTCTGAAGTGACGTGTCTTCTTGGACTTGTGCTGGCGCTCTCTTGGTTTGATCATCCAGCGTCAGTGTGTAATCATTCGGAAGTGGTTCTGCTTCCGGTTGCACTTACTTAAGATTCAACATTGAATACCTGCAAGGACATATATTGGCACTCCGATGCCTAAGTTAGTATTGTTTGAAGTATTTTGAAAAACAATTAAGTACATGGAATTTACACTTCATTTGGGTTTACCATTCCCAAATCACCTCTAATAAAAGTAAATTGGTCAACCCCCAGAGGCTTGGTGAAGATATCAGCAAGCTGTTGTTGTGTGGGGACAAACTGTACTTTGACATCTTTCTTTTGAACATGGTCTCTGATGAAATGATGTCTGACATCAATGTGCTTTGTCCTAGTGTGCTGAACCGGATTCTTGGCTAGGCTGATTGTGCTTGTGTTGTCACAGAGGATGGGTGCCTCAGGGAATTCCAAGCCAAGATCCCTCAACTGGTTCTTCAGCCACAACACTTGGGCACAACAACTGGCTGCTGCAATGTATTCTGCCTCAGTGGATGACAAGGACACGCAGGTCTGCTTTTTGCTCGCCCAAGACACCAGACAACCACCAAGGAAGGCGCATTGTCCACTGGTGCTTTTCCTATCAGTTTTATAACCTGCATGATCAGAGTCAGAATAAGCCCACAAGAACTCTTGGTTACCTCTGGGATACCAAAGACCAAGTTCTTGTGTCCCCTCAAGGTATCTTAAGATACGTTTAACACATGTTAGATGTGACTCCTTGGGGTTGGCTTGAAATCTAGCACACATGCCTACACTAAATTGAATGTCAGGTCTGCTGGCTGTTAAGTATAGGAGAGAACCTATCATTCCTCTATACATGGGCAGGCTAACAGATTTACCCTTTGCGTCAGCATCAAGTGCGGCAGTGGTGCTCATGGGAGTGTCATACTCCTTGCATTCATCCATCCCAAACTTTTTGAGTAGCTCTCTGCAGTATTTGGCTTGGGAGATGAATATTCCATTCTTCTTCTGCTTAATTTGCAGGCCTAGGAAGAACGTTAGTTCTCCCATCATTGACATTTCAAACTCACCCTGCATGGTCTTAGAAAAATCCTCACAAAGCTTTTCGTTAGTTGCTCCAAAGATAATATCATCAACATAAATTTGAACAATTAGCATGTCTCTATCTTTGTGAAGGATAAACAGTGTATTATCAAGTTTGCCTCTTGAGAAACCTTTGCCTAGCAGAAAGCTGCTAAGTCTCTCATACCAAGCTCTAGGAGCTTGTTTTAGGCCATATAAAGCTTTCTTTAATCTATACACATGTTTGGGGTGCTTATGATCCTCAAAGCCAGGAGGTTGTTCTACATATACCTCTTCCTTAATATAACCATTAAGAAATGCACTCTTTACATCCATTTGATATAGCCTGAAGCCCTTCATGGATGCAAAGGCTAGAAGAATCCTTATTGCTTCAAGTCTCGCGACTGGAGCAAATGTTTCTTCATAGTCAATGCCTTCTTCTTGGTTATATCCTTTGGCAACTAGTCTGGCTTTGTTTCTTGTAATTTGACCTGTCTCATCCAGTTTGTTTTTAAAGACCCATTTGGTCCCTACTATAGATTGATGAGATGGCCTAGGGACTAGTTCCCAGACTTGATTTCTTTCAAATTGGTTTAGCTCTTCCTGCATGGCAATAATCCAGTCGCAGTCCTCAAGAGCTTGTTCAACTGAAGTTGGTTCTATTTGAGATAGAAATGCACCAAACTCAACTTCATTTTGAACCTGCCTTCCGGTTCTCACACCAGAAGAAACATCACCAAGCACTTGATCAAGAGGATGATCTCTGTGATGCCTCCTAGCTGTTGGCAACTGTGCCTCATCATGCACAGTCTGCACTCTAGGTTCATCGCAGAGTTCATCTTCTTCCTTAGGATTGTTTGCTGGTGTTTCTTTTGGTGGTGAAGAAGATGATGGTAATTTTGGGAGGTTAAGTAATTCATCATCTTCTCTGGATTGTCCCCATGTAGGAATTTCATCAAATACAACATGCATGGATTCCTCTACAGTTTTAGTTCTCATGTTGTATATCCTATAAGCTTTACTCCTAAGGGAATATCCTATGAATATACCTATATCAGCCTTTGGATCAAACTTACCCAAGTTTACCTTTCCATTATTATGCACGTAGCATTTTGATCCAAATATTCTGAGGTGGCTGATGTTTGGCTTCCTTCCTCTGTATAGCTCATATGGAGTCTTATCCAAGCCTTTACGAACATAAGCTCTGTTGGAGATATAGCAAGCAGTGCTCATAGCGTCCGCCCAGAACACTTGAGAAACCTCTTTCTCGTTGAGCATGCTTCTAGCCATCTCCGTCAGAACCCTGTTCTTTCTTTCAACTACTCCATTTTGTTGAGGAGTCCTCGGAGCTGAGAAGTTATGTTCAATTCCATTTTGCTCACATAGCTCAGAGAAGCTATGGTTCTCAAACTCTCCTCCATGGTCTGTCCTTATGGCTGTGATTTTGAGATCCTTCTCATTCTGCACTTTCTTAGCCAGGACAACGAAAGCATCAAAAGCATCTTGCTTAGAGGCAAGAAACAAAGTCCACGTAAACCTTGAATAGTCATCCACCACCACTAAAGCATATAGGTTTCCACCTAAGCTTTTTACTCTTGCTGGCCCAACCAAATCCATGTGGATTAGTTCCAAGGGCCTGCTGGTGGAGACTCTCTTCTTGGTTTTAAACGAGGATTTTGTTTGCTTTCCTCGTTGGCAGGATTCACAGATAAAATCATGCTTAACCTTAAAAGGGGGAATACCTACAGCTAGCTCCTTTTTAATTAGCATGTCCAATTGAGTAAAGTTAACATGAGCTAGTCTCTTATGCCAAAGCCAGCTATTCTCGTCACTAGATATTAGACATTTTTCTTCTAGCTGTTGACATAAATCTAAGGTATATAGATTCCCATTTCTAATTGCCTTAATTTTGCATTTTAGGTTGGCCTTATCTATATTCAGATCCTGCTTATCAACTATTAAGCACTCATTTGAATCAAATATTACCCAGTTACCTTTGTCCGTGCTTTGACTTACACTTAGCAGGTTGTGACAGAGACCGTCCACTAGATATACATCTTTGACTGGTCCGACTTCTCCAACTCCAGTGATCTTGCCACTTTGATTTCCTCCAAAGGTCACTGTGGCTCCATCTTTGATCACCAGAGACTTGAACTTGTCTCTGTCTCCAGTCATATGTCTCGAGCATCCACTATCAATATACCATTTCTTGTTCTTGGATGCCTTGAGACACACCTGTAAAATTTAAGCAAACTTAGGTACCCAACTCTTCTTGGGTCCTCGATCATTAGTTTTTAATGCCCTTGGTTTAGAGTCATCCTTGATCTTGGGCTTGTGACTTTTCTGAGCCTCTGGCCGAGTGCTGGCTCTGGACTCTTGGGTTTTCCCTTTGGAATAATTCCAGGCTTGGGATCCTTGTCCTCTCCTAGTTTCCTTTGCAGGAGGAGGATCTTTTGTTGCCTTGGTTCTTTTAGGGACCCATTTGTAGGAGCTGTTAACTCCATGCTTCTTAGCATTACAGGTGGACGTGGAGTGTCCTTTCCTGTTGCAGTAATTACAGAAGCTAAAGGGTGAGGAGCCATGATTGGTGGCTTTATGGAAGAACTTCAGGTAAGGCTTTACTTTTGGTTCTACCCACCTTTTTACCTTAGGGGTATATCCCAAGCCAGTTTTATCCCTATATGCCCTTTGGCTCATTAAAATTACTTTTAGCATTTCTGAACCATTGGTGAACTTCTCCAGGGCATTTTGCAGCTTATTATTTTCCTCTGAGACTTTGCTGCAACTAGAGCAACTCTCAGGTGTTGGGGCGTTGGGTTCTACCTGTGGAGAACCCTGGCCATCCACTATCGGAAGTCTTCTAGCTTCCGCTAGTTCCTCACTTAGTGAGTCCACCTTGGACTCAAGTGATTCCTTTTTGGTTTTCAACACCTTATAGGCTTTACATAGTCTAGAGAATTCTTCATGAATCTCATTGTAAGCCTCTTGAAGTTCAGAAAAAGTTACCTCATGATCTTCGTTGGTGAGGTCAGCATCTGAAGGTGCTTCTTCATCCTCCTCTCTAGCTACCAGGCAGAGGTTGGCAACTTCTTCTTCGTCACTTGCTTCCTCATCTGAGCTGTTAACCCAAATAGAGGAAACAAGAGCTTTTCTTTTGTCCTTGCCTTTTGACCTCTGCAGGCTGGGGCACTCAGCCTTGAAGTGACCAGGCTTATTGCATTCAAAGCACACAGGGACCTTCTCTTTCTTGTATCCCTTCTTCTCACTGGTATCACCTCTCTGATAGCCTCCCTTCTTTCTGAGGAATCTTCTAAATTTCCTCACCATCATAGCCATCTCCTCATCGTCCATCTCATCATCATCATCTTCATCATTGTCATTGATCCCTTTGCTGGGAGCAACGAGAGCAAGATTTTTGTTCTTGGGTGAAGGTTGAGGAGCTCTCATAGCCAGCAAGGTAGGTTCATATTCAGCAAGAGAGCCGAATAGTGCGGTGATGGAGCTGGTTGATTCACCTTGCACTTCTTGCAAAATAGTTACTTTGGTGATCCAGTCACCCTTCAAGATCTTTAGGATCTTGCTCACTTGCTCTCTTTCAGGGATATCCTTACCCAGCGAGGCCAAATTATTGATGAGATGAGTGAACCTGAGTTCCAGCTCTCTGATAGGCTCGGTAGGGCTCAGCATGGCGAATTTATGGAATTCTTCAACCAGCATTTCAATACGTCTCGCCTTTACTCCCCTGGTTCCAGAGTGTGCAGCCTCAAGAGCCTCCCACATATCCTTAGCAGTTTTGTGGTGGCTGATTCTGTGAAATTCTTTGTGGGTGAGAGCACACTGGATGTAGTGCATGGCCCGATGGTTTAGTTGGACTAGAGCATAGTCCTCAGCAGTGTATCTGGCTCGCACTTTTGCAAATCCATCTTCGTCCAGTGGAACATTATCCCCTCGTTCTATGACATCCCAGAGTCTCAAGTCGCTTGACTTGATATATGTCTCCATTCTGTACTTCCAGAACGTATAGTTGTACCCATCGAAGCCTGGGGGCTTATTGGGTTGAACGGCGACATCTGGTAGGCCATAATCTGGATCCATTACTTGATCTTTGCTTTCTGATTCGTTGGAATCGGGTGAGAAAGACCTGCTCTGATACCAAATGAACGTAATGGATGCACAAGAGGGGGGGGTGAATTGTGCTTCAAAATAAATACTCGAAATAAACAACACAGGATTTATACTGGTTCGGTCTACCTGACCTACGTCCAGTCCTCAACCACCCAGGCTGAGAGTTCCACTATAACTCAGGTTTTAAATCGGGTTCACCTGAAACCTTACAACCGCAAGTTTTACGGGCTCACTTGCAACCTTACAACAAGTTTTACACTGGCTCACTTGTAACCTATCTAACTGTCTCCCCCTCACACCAAGCAAGGGTTTGAAGTTTACACTTGAAGGCTTTTCTGACTAAGTTCTCTTACAGAACAAATGATGTTACACACTTAAGTTCAATAAATGCTCTTTTAACAAGAAGAGACTTAACTACAATGAGTACAGAATAAGTACGTGAAGAATCACTCAAAGTGTTAAATGCTCTTTTCTATTTCTGGGCAGCCTTGAATGCTTTGAAGATTTCTTGTGTTCCTCGCTCTAACTTCTCTCTAGAGTATTCAAGGATAATTGTTCTTGTAATAAATGAAGTTGAGCTCCCTTTATATAGTCTTCAAGCATTTGAACTCTTGGTAGGTGGGAGTCCCGTTTGGATTTGGCCGTTTATCCCAAGTTACCGTTTGCCCAATAAATGCTCCATTAATGCATAGCAGGGTTGACTTGCTTTATCTCTGAAAAGTAGTCCTGACACCTCTGCTCTGACAAAAGCATTCTGACTTCTGAGTATGTGTTTACTCTTGCACTCTTGCTGACGGATGATCATCTTTCATCCGCAAGTGGTAATCTTGCTCTGCAAGTGTTAAGCTCTGAGTCCCAATGTCAAGAGTCTTTCCATCCGGAAGCTCATTTGCATCCGGAAGCGTGACCATGTTCTGCACATACTGGTTAGTCCAACATAGCAATATATATAAGAATTGTTCATGCTGTGGGAAGCTTGTTTGCTATGGGGAGTAGTTTACTTAGACTGTGTTCTGATTTGGTCTATGATGTATCCGGAAGCATTTTTACATCCGGAAGTAAAACTACTAGATGAAGGATCTTGGTTTACTATAACTCACTCTCACTTAGTGTATTTCATCCCAACACTCAGCGCTAGTCACTAAGCTATCGGAAGCACTTTTACTTGACGTAGTGAACTCACTGACGCTTAGGGTGAAATCTATTCTATCAGTCTGCGCCAGTCAAGATCTAATAGGAAGCAACTTCACTTGATGTTGCATTTCTGCTGACGCTCGGGGTTATATCTAGTCTATCAACCTGCGCCAGTCTAAATCTAATAGGAAGTGCTTTCACTTGGCGAAGTAGACTTACTGACGCTTGGGGTAATAACTATTCTATTGCTCTGCGCCAGTCTGAGTCTAACAGGAAGCGCTTTCACTTGGGGAAGTAGACTTACTGACGCTTGGGGTAATATCTATTCTGTCGCTCTGCGCCAGTCTAATTCTAACAGGAAGCGCTTTCACTTGGGGAAGTAGACTCACTGTCGCTTGGAGTAATATCTATTCTATCTCTCTGCGCCAGTCTAAGTCTAACAGGAAGCAACTTCACTTCCGATTGAAACATAGCTTAGTCTTAGGGTTTGTGCACCTAAAGTTCATGGACTAAGTTAAATCCCTAGTTATTTACTTGCTGACGCTGGGGGGATGAAAGCATTCATCCGCATGCGCAAGTCCTAATCTAACCGGAAGTAAATCTTCATCCGGAAGCACTCTTACTTGGGATCCTAAGTATACTATTGCTTCCTAGGCACTTGGTCTAATCCTTTATATTTTAGTCTTCATCAAAACTTAAGATTCTAACATTCATGAACAGTGCTAAAAAATATGTGACTCAAATAAATTATCCTCAGAAAGTAAAGAAAAACAAAGTTAAAAAAAATTTGCTCATGAACAAATTTTTTAAATTTTTTTATTTTTTTAAAAAAAAAATTAAAAAAAAACAAAAAAAAATAATATTATATTCCACCAAAAACACTGTTCATGCACTCACAAAAACACTGTTCATGAACAGTGCTATGAAAAGTGTTTTTGGTGGAACACTTTTTAGTGATATATTGATGATGATGATGATGATGATGATGATGATATTGATGATGATGATGATGATGATGTTTATTTGTTGAAAGTGCTAAAACCACCTTCTCATTCCATATACCCTCATAGTGGCTGCATCATAAGGTCACATATAAGATTCTCTTGCCTATTGTATGTGAGTGTAATTGGTAGGCAGGTTGTTGGTATGTTTGAAAGGGGGTGGTACTACTCATGGTTGTCTGTTTCTTTTTTCGTTTTCTTCTAAATGAATGAACCGATTTATATCATCATTTGACGCTTCTTGAGATATAAAGTTAATTTCAGATAACACTCTCATTTTGTAATAATGATGCTAAAATGGCCAAGTATTTCCTACTGAGGCTTGTTTTCTGATAAAGTTAATTTCAGATAACGCTCACATATAAGTGATGCTAAATATTATCTAGGGTAATGTCAGAAGGTTGCTTCTTGTGACCATTGACTTAATGATATATTTTCTTATGTTTTTTATAACTTTACTTTGTACAATTTTGACAGCAACAAATCTGCTGAAACTAACAGCTGGAGCTGGTCTTCTCTTGCTGTTAAATGTCCAACTCAGACGGAGAAAATTACCTCATGATTTGATTGAATTGTAATATTTGTATGATTGTAACTCTTGTGTGAGCAAAATGCCCCACCTTTGTATGATTGTACATATATGTGATAAAATTTTCTTGATTCAAAATAAATGCAAGCAATATTTATTATTTTGTCCAAGAGAAATATTTTTTGATTGAGTTGCCCCGTTTTATTAACCATTTTTATCATCACATTCATGCCCAGAATACGTTAGCTATGACTAGATTGTATTGAAATAAAACAAGCAAGACAAAAACTTCACAAGTTATATGAAGAATCCACTGATAGCAATGCAATTGCAATGACAAGCAAGTTGTATCCAAGATATATCCATTACTCCAGAATATTGCAATATATGCAATCACACTGTAACATCCCAAAATTTGAATTAGAGATAATAGAGAATTAATTAAGGTGTTAAGATATAATTATTAAATTAAAAAGGCATTAAAAATAAGTAAATGAGGATAAGTATATTTTTAAGAAAATAATATATCTATTTTCTTTAGAAATTAAAGAAAAATAGTTAAAGGCTGAGTTTTAAATTAAAAATTTGAAGGAAAATTCCTTAAACATAGATAATACTAAGGTGAGAGAAAATATGTACGTTGGTTTATATAATACTACTAGTTTTATAATTTGTTTGAAAGTATGAAATTAAAGAAAATAAAGTATGAAGGGCAATTCTGTAATTTTCCCTCCCTCCTTCATCGGCTTCTTCATCTTCTTCCTCACTTCACCTTCGTTCTCTCTTTATGTTCTTCACTCCTTCCTCTTCTCTCTTCCATTTCTTTGCTTCCTCTTTGATTCTGCAAATGTTAAACCCTCCCCCACCGTCAGGATTTCTCACTCTTCTTTTCATCTTCGCCGGGCTTCGTTCTTCTCCGGCGTCCTTCGTCGAGGTAAGCTCCCTCTGCTATTTCTTTCGTTTCTCACTTTTCCCAACTTATTTTTCCTCTTCAACTCCCATTCGTCACTCACTATTCTTTTCTCTCGGGTTCTGCTTCTCCCTCCCTCACTGCCCAGCATCGTTTTCCGACATGAAAACCGGCGGAGATGACCACGGTTCACACCTACAGCTCCACATCCAAGCTTGGGTAAACTTCATTTTTCCATTTTTTACCTATTTTTGCTTTAATTTAATGTCCGATTTGGGTATTCTAAAATAGTGAAAAATGGAATTCATACTTCAATCTAAAGAGTTAATGATTTCATTTGTGGTTTTGAGTGCATTCAAGGTGTTTGTGAAAAGGTCTAAGAGAAACTGGATTTGTTGGGAACTAGGTAGCCTTGGTTTATGTTTCCACATGATTAAAATGTAGAGTATTGTCTCAACTTGATTAAAACGGTCCACTTTATTTGTGTGCATGGACATATATGCTCACATAATGATTTCAAGATTATAATTCATCTTCTTTTCTAAATTGAATGTTTGGCAATACGAGGGATTATTAATGTCATTTGATTTTGGAGCACACTCAATGTGTTTGACAAAATGTCTAAAAGATGGATATGTTTGAAAAGTTGCAAGCTTTGCGGTCAGCTTGTTATAAAAGAAATGTAGTTACTAAAAAGGATTTGAATGGGACTTGGGATTGGAGGATTCTTGAGCATTGTTCATTTTATTTGGCTGAAATATGTTTGCGTGTATGTTTAAAATTATTTGGTTCTTTTTTTCTTAAATAACCAAATGGCAAAAAGAGTTTAATGAGCGAATTGATGTTAGTTTCCATTCTATTTTGACTGAATAGGAAGCATGGAAAATCCGGTCTCTTTGTTTGATTTATGATTGGAAAGAAATCTTGATGTTTCAGGGCTGTTTAGAATGAGGATGCCTTAAATTGTAATTTATATGTCATTTGAATATATAATAAGGCTGAGTTTTTGGTCAATGCATGTGTATTTGTAAAATTTATGCCATTTTGTTGTGATTGTGTAAATAAGTACTAAAGTCTGGTTGTATAAACATTTTGGTTGATGTGTAGGATTGTATAATAAAATAACAGTAATTTTAATCATTTGTTATATTGACTGAATGATTAATTAAATAAGAGTAGTTTAAATTGTGAATTAAAGTGGAGTATAAGTAAGCATGAATGACTTTAACTATATAGGTAAATTCCTAGATTTCTTGTTTCTCTTTCTCTTATGGCCGAATGAATTCTTGGCTTGAGAAATTCTGAAATTATGATATAATAGTGGCTGAATAATTTGAATAAGCAAATCAAACTAAATGCAATCTGACTTTGTTTTATGGAATATGTTCGGAGGAAACAAATGCCTCAATTCATTCTTAGCCATAAACTGTTTTGATTAGTAAAGTAATGAAATATGCTTGCTAATATAGATTTGATTAGAGAGCTACAATATAGCAATTCGTGTGTGTACCTAGACTGGACATTATGTATGATTAATGGAATGTTTTTAAGTAGTTACAATGTTCATTCTCTGGCTGCCATTGTTAAGACTAGATGCCATTGCTAACAACTGATTTTATAGTTGTGTTACATGCTAGTGCAATCAAAATAAATATGATTGCTTGTATTCAACACGATGTGGAAATAATGATGGTGCTTGCTTCATTGGAGCATTTTCTGCTTGGTTCATGTTTGATTTGGTTTGCATGGTTGTAGTAATATTAATTATTCGTGTTCTTGGTCTGTTATTCCTGTGTTTGGTTAATGTATATGCGGTTGATTTTAAATTGGAGTATTTAATTGCTTAACTTGGTTTCTTGTGATTAAGTTGGATGAATGATATAATGAAGACGAAGTGATTGAAATAGTCTTAATTACTTAGGTGATCATATACAAAATGTTAAATTGTAATGGTGTGTTTATATAATTGATGTGATTCATTAAGATAAGACACATAAATGGGGAAAATTGGGCAGTATATTACGACCGAGAGAGAGAGAAGTTATTCATTATACATATATATAAGCATGATTGTTTACCTTTATTATTACTTTTTGTAATAATAGGTGAATCTAGTTCGGAAGAGTAAGGAAGAGCAACAAAGTGTTAAAGGCAACAGGTAATCACACTTAACCTTGCTATAACAATGAGAGTAATGTTAGTTGGGATTTTCAAAAATCCTTTCTAACCCTCTGGATATATATATAAATTTTTAAATGTTATTTTCATACAAAATTGGCTATCGAGTGCCTTTCAAACACGATTATTTTCTTATAAAGGAATATGATACTTTTTATTTATATCTTATTATCTTGCTTGGTGGTGGTTATTGGCTTTGAGTGATGTATGAGGAATAGTGTTAAGATAATTGTTTGAGGATCTATATAGTATGCTGTCGGGGATAGTGATAGTAGGTTGTGGAAAGGAGTTGGATTGTTGATGGAGATAGTGAATGAAATTGAGATATTGGGGGAAATTTGTGATTGACATATGGAATATTGTGGATGAGATGTTGACTAGGGTATTGTGAGCATTGCATGACACTGAACTTTATGTACCATCGCGCAATGATAACTGTCGATAGGCCAATCGACAGTTATTTGTATTGATCCTTTTTAGGATTGATTAGACCGGGATCATAGGTTGACTTATTAAGAGAAAGTGATCTACGGTTGTTTTGGCAGTGGAGAGCCCAATCGTTCCCATTCTGCAATGTAAATAGAATTGAGGTTTCCCTCTTTGGAGATTGCTAGAGAGGGAAATTTGCCCCTCATTATAGAGAGAGACACAATGTTAAATCATATAGTGAAAGATTAGATGCTTGGATATATGGATGACACGTTGCATCTATAGGTGAGTGTGAGAGTTGTGGTAATAGGGTGATTGGATTGGAGATAGAGATGATGAAGTTTAGTTGATTTGGAAATGACTAAGGGAATTTGAGTGGTATATGGGGAAGAAGACTTGGTTTATATATATTACTGATTTTAAAACTGTGGTACCTTTAGACGCCCTCGCTACCGCACATCTCACTGTTATAGTGAGTTAAGCGGTGATTATTGGGACATTGTCTCACAATTACTGACATTTTTGTAGGTATTCATGCACAGACACAAGCATTAGGAAAGGGAATTAGGTAGTGGAGATTGTAAAGTTTATTTAGAATTGTATATTGCCAATTTATAGGTCTGCATTTGCTTCCGCATGTATATATATATTTATTTATTGTTTAATATCAATTATTTTGTTTATTAACCATGTTAGACAAATCCTTTCTCACATGATTAGCTTTTAATTATCCATGATAGTATTCATATTGTACTCAAAACACGTTTTTCAGGTCTCCCAAAAGAGTATCAATACTTCCGTACCCTAACTTGTAAATGACTATTAAAAAGTTTCATTGTTAACAAATGAAAAAAATGGCATTAACAAATCATTGGAAGTTTTTGATATTGATTATATTTCTTAGGATTTGAATGCATCATTAATTTTACCACAAATTTTGGATTGTGAAATAAAAAAGTATCTTTTCCAAATTACTAACACCTCTTTTAGTTTAACATTTTCACCTGAAATAGTGTTATCTATATTCTAAAACAATGATTAGTTCTCCATAAAAACAAGGGTTACTGATTATGTGTGTCCCTCAATTACTCAGTATGCATGAATGCTCATATTTGCCCTAAAGTATGAATGAGGAACATTTGACATTATAGTTAAAATATAAATGATCAAATATGATCCTTTGTACATACTTCAAGAGTAAGTATGATCTTTCTTATATACTTTCGGGGCAAATATGACCCTTTATGTACACTTCATGGGCACACTTCCATAGACATTTGGACTAAAATTACTTTAGCGGCATATATGATCCTCCATGCATACTTAAGGAACAAATATGATCTTTGACCCTAAAAACAATAATGAGTTTGTTAGTGAAGAAATGAAAAACCAAACAATCTACTCTCCATTTTTTTTACATTCCCCTTAAAAAATTATTGTCGACTCCCTATATTTTAGTTTTAACCCTATATTTTAGTTAAGAAATGAGTATTATATTGAACTTCATTATTTTAATTTAAAGAAAAATTTAAATTGTGAAATCTTATTTGAATCACATTCTTCTGCATGTATCATACACACTCTCTATATATTTATTTTGTGGGCTAAAGTATATTTTTGGTCCCTTATGTTTGCATAAAGTTTCAATTTAGTCCTTCATGTTTGGAAAGTACACTTTTAGTCCTTTTTTGTTAACACCGTTAGTTTAACTTAACGGAAAATGCTAACTTAACATTTCTAAATAATTATTTTATAATGAAATTGGACTAAAAATGATAAATTTTGAAAATATAAGAATATTTACACTCAAATATTTTTATCTGAACATTTTTTTCAGTAATTAATAACCATTTAAGATTGTTAAGTTAACATTTTCCGTTAAGTTAAACTAACGGTGTTAACAAAAAAGGACTAAAAATGTACTTTTCAAACATAAATGACTAAATTGAAACTTGATGCAAACATAAGGAATCAAAAGTATACTTTAGCCTTATTTTGTGGGATAGAAAGGGACAAGAGCGGGACATTAATAATGACAAAGTAGATCACACACTTATTGGAAAGTAAACATAATAAGCTCATAAGCCAAGTCTTTTCATTACACAAGCAGCTAGGTCATGCATCATACCAACTGATGCTTTATACTAGTTCCGTATAGCACAATCCATTTTCTTGAATGAAATCCGATACCTTTTAAGGTCATATGTAACCATAAAATTTGTTTGGGCAATGGTTCCAAAAACAGGAGTATCTTTGTCAAAACCTATAAAATTTAAGCACACAACTCCATCTGCAACCATAATATATGTATTCTCTGCACTTAACACAAGATCTCCTCCTCTTAAATTTAATATAATAGTTGGATCTCCCATTTTCTCAATACTGTCTTGTTCATAGCAAAGGTTGTATATTTGATGTGGGTCAGGAGTACGTGTGTATAATAGGTCCAATTCTGCTTCAACTTCTGCTTCAAATAGTGTGTAAAATTCATTTGGTAAAAAATTCGCAGTTGTTCCACAATCAAAGAATGCATTGCCCTTCTCCTCTATAGTTTTGTGTTGGAATATACATGCAATAATAAAATGTAATCAGCATTATGTGATGTTTCATTTTTTAATGGACAACCTTAACAAAAATGAAACATATAAGATAAAATCGTCAAACAAGTCAAACTCAGTAATAATGGCATTAAAATATACATGAGAATCCAATATCCAAATTGATAAAAAAATAGGGAGCTAATAGAAAAATATAGAATGAATTTCAAAATCCCATATAATTGATTTGAAATTGTTAATATCTATGTATACTAAAGTAGCTAAAATATCCTATATATGGTTCTAAATTCTGAAGGCATTTCTCTTTCTTCTTTTTCTATTGAAGTTGTTAATATCTATATTAAGATGTGTTTTTTATTTTCAAAAGTTGAAAATATAGAATTCTAAAATTCATAAGCTATTTTTTGTCAATTTCAAAAAATAGTTTAACACATATATTATTATCACTATTTCTTTTAAAGACGTTATTACCTTCATCTAATTCATTAAAAAAGAATATTAATATAATTAATGAAATAAGAATAGATTAAATTCACCATCATAACACCTGCTATAAACGGTATCTTTTTCTGTCCCACAGTGATTGCTTCCAACGAAATGAAATATATATCCTTTGGTTTTCTTGTAATAAGTGGAGTAGAAATGACATCTGGTCCCTTAATGACAGCATTCAGACCGAACTTCAATTCACTATAGATGTCAGAACGCCAAATTGGAACCAAGCAATACCCGAATCTTCCATCAATTATGTTACGCATTTGTGACACGAATGATCCAGGAGACCTTCCAAATCCAAGAATGCCAGAAGCCTTAGGATTATCAATACCTTCATATGTTCTACTGCATCCAAATACGAACCTTTGAAATCCCACATAGGCACCATTTTCTGTTTGAAATCTAAGTAAAGTGTAGAACACATGTCCTTTTGTAAGAAAATAATTTCCATAAAAGTTCCTATAAGAACATTGGCCGTTATTATCACCCCAAGGTTCATCGGTTACTGATTCCCTTACAACATAGTTACACAGAAGGCTTTGATGGTCAACAGCCACGAGACTCCTATAAATAGTGGTATTCATAAATTCTAGAGTTCCTTGATTATAACTGGTTTTGGCTGGTTTGCACTGTAGCCAAGAAAAGCTAGTACCTATTATATGATATCACAAAAAAAATTAAAATTATTATCACCGTCGATATTTTTGAAAAATTAAATCATTTGGTCTTTAATTAGTGATAAATTTGATTTAATTTTAACTCCTTACAATTTAACTACTATTACCCTTCGCTTTGTTAAAACTCAGTAACTTAAATTTATTTCAGCCTGTAGTTTTTTTATTTTTCGAAATTTGGCTTTTACATTTTAAAAGTAAAAATTAGGTACATTTGGAGAGAAATGGTCCCATTAAAATTTAATTGGTAAAAAGCACCTAGAGATTTAAGGTGAAGATGCAATTTTTCTATGTACGTATCGACTTAAAAGGTTTTTTGTTAAACAATTTTGCTCTTAATTAAAAAAACTTTATATATTTCTGGCGATTACATTAGGTGGAGATGAATTTTAAACCCATCTTTTTAGCGCACACATAGTACTAATACTACGCTAATAGGTAGCTACACATAGCACTAGTACTAGTTTAGATCTTTTCACTGGCCAATTAATTTTTTGGTTGCAACATCTCCGCAATATTTTTCCATAAAATTATGAGAATCATGTTTTTCAAACAAAAGAACTAGTGTTATAACAGAAAAAAGTATATATAGATATTGTGTTTTTCTGAGTCAAAGTTCAAAAATTTAATTTCAGTTAGAGTAAAAAACATAGAAATCAAATACCTATGTCGAAGACACCATATGTTGTGAACATGGGAAATCCCAAGGAGTATTGGATGATGTACTCTCCTTGGGCATGCAAACGTAAAGGAGGTTTTGAATCATCACTTGTAGTTCTTGCAATTTTGCGGAACAAGTAATTGGCGCGCTCCTTAGATCGAAGAGAGGCCTTATGGATTCTTTGGAAGTGTGTTGTTGTATTATCGAATAGTGGGGATGTTACAGAATCACGGTGTATGATTTTTATGGTGAATGCTTTATTTTCTATGAGATGTGGGCTAAAGGTTATCACACAATAAGATGAAATGAGGAAGTAGAAGAAGAATGTGAAGGAGAGAACATTAAGTTTAAACAACGTCGCCATTTTCATAGTGTTACTAGAATCAAAGCAGGGAGGGTAGTATATAGATACACACAAAAAACTCGTGATTTTAAATCTACTCGTGGAAAGAAGGTAAAATTGATAATAGACTTAAATCGCAAACTCGTAAGAGTTTAGATTTATTAATAAACATGTGATTCTCGTAGACACGATTATCTGCAAGCTAAAAACGTAAAAACGGAAAATCAAACATGTTAATAATTGAGTTTCTATTGAATTTATAGTCACTAAGAATTGTAGTGACTTTGGACACGTTTTATTTAGATAGAGTCATAAAAATGGTGAAATCGGAGTGTGAACTCGCGAGTTTGACCATATATATAGTTTATTTCAATAAATTTGGAAATCATATATGACTCATACACAAGTTACCTATAATAGGAAAAGAAGTTTAAGATGAATCCATAAAGATACATTTCAACAACGAATTCAAAATCAAATGCAAAATGCAATAGTTACCTCATATATTAATTGTTAGATTAAATGGTTTATGAATCAAGCCAAAAATATAACAGTATGTTAATTTTGATGAATGCACTCGCATTATATTCATGCTTTTCTACAACGTACTATTATTTTAATATCAAAGAGTCTTGTAACTAAATTTGAGGACGAAAACATATATCTACACAATGCATTTCATATATTTTAATTCAAACATAAAATTTAGTGGACATTGAAACGACAGGATTGAAAATGCAGTGCAATGTTATTTAGTCATGTCAGGAGGGCGAGTAAAATGGTCAAAATTAGAAAAATCACAATCAAATACTTATAAAACATTTAATCACAACTAGATCTTAGTCAATTCTTCTTCAATTGGCTCTTCATCACTCTTCCATCTCTCACTTTTCTGGTGGTGAGAGCTTTTTTCTTATCGTTACACGTTTTTTTATCGGTGTCTCCCTTCCTGGTTTCGGCTGAGGAAGGAGATGTCTATATTTTTTATTAGTTTATTTTTATATTTCTTTTATATCATATGATGATTTGATATCTTGTCTAGTTGGAAATAAATCAAATTGAGAGTTCCAACAACAATGTGTTTTTTATACATAATCTTCATATTATATGTTGGTTTTATGTGTTGGGTAATGGACCTAATCTGCCCTCCAAGTAACCCATCCAGGAGCGCTGAGCACCCTGAACTAACAACAGGCCCATATCTGCACTCAAAGTAACCAAGGTGATTAAAAAATACTCGAGTTGACGGTCAACTACGTTTGACCGTTAATGTGCTCACATGGCCGCCACGTGCCACGTGGGTTACATTTTTGTCACCCGGCGTCTTGAAAATTCCACATAGGAAATGTTTATGTAGGGCCCACATATAATAAAAAACAATTCCAACTCTCTCCCTCTTCATCACTCTCACCCAAACAGGCCCAAGGCCCTAACCAAGCGCCCCCAAACAGCCGTTGTTCATACCTGCAGGCTCGGGTATCAACTCAGGTGAGGTTTTTTTCCATTTAATAGCCATTTTATTTCATATTTTGGGCGATTATGAGAGGAGGCTGAGATTGGGTTCGAGTTTTGGGTTTAAAAATCATCTAAAGAACGTTTTAAGCTTTGTGTTTGGATATCCTAAGTGATGCTTGGAATGATTTATTTAGGATTTGTGATTTTGTGAAAACCCTAACTTTGTGGGCTTTTGTAATCTGTTGAGCATGGGATTTTAAAGATTCAATCTTTAAAATCAGTAATCCTATTAGATTAATTGAGATGAATATGGTTGTGCTTGTATGATTTGTTTGAGTCGTGTAAGAGTGTCTAATCTGGCTACTTTTGAATGTTGACGGGTTCCAAGTGTTTTTGAGTCAAAATCTTCTAATTAAAATATATAGGAATGTAATAAAGTTGATTGTTCACTGCAAGTTTAATTTGTTCAAACTTCAAGGTTGCAAGTGAATGTTAAAGTGATTGGAAATGGTTATTGATTTTGTGTATGTTTATTCCCAGGTTATTTGTTGAATTTGAGAGTTAATGAAATTGGTTCTTGAAGGTCTGCTTCATGTTAGATGTTGGGATTTAATGATTTGATAAGTACTAGAGAAGAGTAGGATTTTGTTTGGGAACTTATCATGTGAATCTTGGTTGCCACTTATGTTTTTCAATTAATTGGGACCAAATGATTATTTAGAATGATTCTGAAAGTTATATGTTTTTCGTATGTGTAACTGAGTATGTGTGGATGCTGTTTGGTTCCTCCTTTCTTTCTTGTCTTGGCCGACGGGTTCTAGGGAACTTTGGGCTCAAATGGTTTGATTTAATGGTGTAGGAGTTGGTTATTATATTGTAAAGGTGGGAAAACATTTCCTGGGTATGTAATATTCTGTGGATATGAGATGTACTTGTTCAATTTTCTGCTTGGATTTAAAGTATGGCTCCCACGTTCTGTATTGCCCATCAAATTGATGCTCCAATTCATTAGTTACTTAGTGCTGAATGACATTCAAAAAATGTCTAACATTACAGTCCTTGATTTTTATTTTAAAACAAAGCTGATTTAGGTGTGATTAGGATTTGACTGATAATATGGAGAGGGGTTGTAAATCAGTTTTGGAAAGGAAAAGATTAATGAAATTTTGTTGTTGAAATTCCTGATTAGTAGTTGGTTCCAAATAGGGAATTATGAATAATGGTGAATTGACATAAGTAGTTTAAAGAAACATGCATGTATTTTGCTAGTTTTGGAAGCAAGTAGTATAATCATTTGTCATTACATGTTTTGTAATGTGTTTACTGCATGAGATAATAATAAGGGTGAAGTTTGAATTATTAATTGATTAGGTGGATTACAAGCATTGTGTACATATTGGAAGTTAATTTAATTAAATTGGCAAGAAATGTTTTAGCTCGTTCATAAATTGTAAATGTCTTGGTTGCAAATTATCAATTGAATGAAGAGGGAAATATGTTATAATAAATATTAGATTTTCATGGGATTTTGGGAGTTTTGGTCTTCCCTCTTATTCCTTATGATGGTTGGACTGTTTGTTATGATGAATGCGAACTAGAACTAGTCTTTGTTGTGCATGTTTGGTTTTGGGATTTGAATTCTGTACATTAAAACCAGAAAGTTTTGTAATTGTTTATGAATATGGCTTGCCTTAGATAGGAAATATGAGAAATCTATTCTCCGCTCATTGATTTAATCAACTTCATTTGAAGTTAGTAGGTTACATGTTGATTGTGAGTTGAAAATCATTGTTAATGTTTATGTAATAGTAGGTGCATATAAACTGAATTATGCTATTTGTGAATGGAGAAATTCATTGAGTTGTAATGTCAAAGAATTTCTAAGTTTGAACAATGGTCAAAATGAATATTAGAAATGAAAACATTGAGAAAAGGGGATGGGTAGTAATACAGGAACAAGAGAGACGTCAAAGTATTATAAAGTGGAAATGTTGTTAATTTATCAATTTGTATTATATAATATATAGGTGAAAATAGTGGTGATAATACTTGGAAGAGATTCCACAAGGAAACGGTAAAGAAGAGCAACTGAGTGCTAAAGGGCGACAGGTAATCACTCTTAACCTTGCTATAACATTGAGGGTGACGTTAGTTGGGATTTTCAAAATCCTTTCTCACCCTCTATATACATATATTATCTCTTTAAAAACTTATTTTTATATAAAATAGGCTATCAGGTGCCTTTCAAACACGATTATTTTCATATAAAGAAATTTGAACATTATATATATATATATATATATATCCTGTTTGGTGGTGGCCATTGATCTGGAATGACGTGAAATGTATATAGGAAATGTTTGGGTAGTGGTTTGAGAGATTATGATAATAGAAAAGGGAGAGTTATGTTGTGGGAAATCTGAGATGTTGAAATGGTAGATATTGCAGGGAATTTCGAGAGTGCATGACACTGATATTAATATTGTGGTTGAGGAAATTGGAAAAATGTGTTACATGAAAAATATCATAGGTGGTGGTTTATATATTGAAAAGGTTATTGTGAGCATTGCATGACACTGAGCTATATGTACAATAGCGCGATAATAACTGTCGATAGACCAATCGACAGCTATTTGTGCTGATCCTTTTTGGACTAGAGACCGGGATCATAGGTCTACTTACTAGAGAAAGTGACCTACAGTTATTTTGGACTAGAGACCACGACCGTTCTCATTCTGCAATGGAAACCGAATTGAGTTTCCCTCTCTGGAGATTACCAGAGAGGGAAATTGTCCCCTCATTATAGGGAGGGACACAGTGTCAAATCACATAGTGAAGATTAGATGCTTGGATAAATGCCCGGTGATGACATAATGCATCTATAGGTGAGTGTGAGAGTTGTGGTGTTAGTATCATTGGATTGGAGATTTGGATGACGAAGTTTAGCCAATTCGGATAATATTGTAATCATTCGGATATTCATTTTCTAACTATAATAGAGATATTGATATTATGGAAAATCATTTTTCTATCATAGTTAGTAAATAGATTATTGAATTAAAAGAGATATCCTAGGTTAATTAGGGAATTAGTAACAGTATGTTAAGATATCCTAGGTTAATTAGGGAATTAGTAACAGTATGTTACACAGTGCCACATGACAAGGTTCAAAATATTATTTCAAGACTAAGCTATCCAACAAAAACCAGAAAATACAACAATAAATGTATAGACACAGGATACTTATGAAGCCCCAAAACATGAATGGGTAGAAAAATAGTTTTTGAAAAAACTCAATAGTTGTTTAATGCTTTGCAGAATTTTAAGCACAACGTCTGTCTAATTGAGATAGTAAAGTTGATGAGGAAAAGAAACACTATGATAGAACAGTTGGCAAGCTTCCTTTTCAAGGAAGAAATTATCAAATAATAAATAAATTAGGAAACAATTTATTGAGAAAGAAACAAAGGCTATATATGAATAGACAAAAAACGTAGAAAACCACAAAAAATAAATCTTGACACCAATTACAAACATGGCTATTTTTGATTGAATTGAATTGAGTGCAAACCATATAGGGCAGACAAATATGAGTTTATATTGTAATGTTTGTCTAGAACAAATTTTGTCAGGAAGATAATATTGTCAAGCTTGGGACTGTTGTTCCTGATCTTTATCCTTAATATTAATTTTGCTATGGATGCAAGAATGGGTCCAACTGCACTTTCTTGGATATCAAAACCTTTAAGTAGAAATTAAATTGGCAAATGACTTAATTGGTATTAGTTATGCATTGATATTTGTTAACTGATTTTAATGACAATTTGATCCTTTTTCCTTCCTTTTTCACTTTAAAGATGACAGATCGCCATATTTGTATAGGTTAGATAAAATATGGTTTTAAATACACTAAAGATGCAATATTGATCCATTTAAGTTTAATTTGATACGTAGACCTATAATTTGAAATTAGATTAGTAATTGATTAATTGGCCACATTTATTGTTATTTATTCTTTTGACCATTTGAAAATCGCGAAAAGAGTGAAAAATGCCCTAGACCCGACAACATTGTTGTTCATCATGGGCTGGTGATGGTGAACCCATGGTGTTTGCTTCTTACTTTTGAAACGTTTCATGGCTAAATTGAGTGGATTAATGTATGTTTTGGTGTAAATTTTACCTAATTTGCATAGATTTTATCTATTGCACGAGCGGTTGATATTTGTTCTATTTGGAGGCAATTTTCCATTTTAGCATGGTTTACCATTAACTTATTTTCAAGGACATTTGATGCTACCTTTGTGATATTTTGATCTGTTGAGTGGAAGTATAAAGGTGAAATTCAAGAAAATGGGGTCAAAAAAAAATTCAAGACAAATTCTGAAAATTAGTAATGAGACCCAAGAACTTTTGAAACTTTGCAATTAAGCACTTGGTGGCTGGCCACCTGGTCACAGTGGTTCTAGATTTCTGAAGCTGAGTTCAGTTTGATTCGATTATAAACGTGATCCAAAATAATGAATCGAAAAAACTGAGTTTGGTTTGGTTCGGTTTTTGCTTTTCATTTTAATTTGCTCACCCTTACTCTAACACAACCTCAATACTATGTTGTGACATGAATCTCAACTTTTTGTAAAAGGTGGGCCGTTGCTATACTCTCAACATTTTTTTTTTTTTGATCGAGATATACTCTCAACATGTCAATTGTCCTTTTTTCACTAACAAGTGATTGCTACATTCTTTCTACTTTATTTTCAATTTCGTTCAAATTCTTTCTACTTTATAAAAAAAACTTCTTCTTCCATGCTACTCTCTGCAACAAAGTTGCAGAGGCAACTGTGGATGGAATCTACGCTATTTGGGCGAAGATGGAAAGAGATGGTTTTTTTATATGCTGTGAGAGATGGTTTTTATCTCATGGTGAGAGGGAGACGGGGAGAAAAGGCGTTGGCGTTTTATAATCGGAAATTGGTTAAACTGAACTTGATATAAGTTTGGTCCTTATTTATATTCTGGTTTTTTTTATCAGAAATTTATATCCTAGTTAATTAGCAACCAGTGTTAGTTTAGTTTTTTGGGGAAATTAATTACAGGTTTCTTGTAAGAGACATAATATGGAAAAAAAGTCCCCCTAACTTGAGAAATTAAAGTGAAGTCCAAGGGACCTCACTTTAATTATTTTTTAATTATTGGGGGGATTTTTTAATTATTTTATGTGGGTCCCACATATTCTAAATATATTAAAGTGAGGTCTCTTGGGACTTCACTTTAATTTCTTAAGTTATGGGACTTTTTCTATATTATGTCTCTAACAAGGGACCTATAATTAATTTTCCCTAGTTTTTTTTTTACTCGTGCTCTTCAACCGGTGTAAACATTTGGGCATGACGACTGGAAAACAGTTGAAAAAGGTCTCATTTAACTAATGTAACGAGAACATTTTTCACAAAGCTGCTTTCTTCCAATATTCTATTATTATATATATTTGCCTGCTTAACGGAAGTTAGCATTGAGTGGCAACAAATTGACAAGAAAGAGAGTTTCCACGTTATTGCCTATTGATTCCAACTTTTGACCGACCCAACTTAACCAAATTTGCAAATTCAATGCCTAACAATAACATATTAACATACCACTGAAAAAAAAAACTGAAAAGTCCGCTGCTTATTATTTTGCTGCCGCCAAAGGAAATTGATTATTGAACTCTATATCTCAAGAAAATGGGTTAGAGCTCTTAAATACTCTGTAATTTTACTCAATAAACTACTAGCATTCAAAAAAAATTTCCTAGATGCCTTAAAATGTTAATTCATAGATTTTATGACTAAATTTAACAAATGAATAAAATGGACGATTGTAATATCAGATTAAATTCTTGTTGAATGAGTAATAAAAGAAGGGTAAAAAAATAATCAAACATATTTTTTTTTTGATCGAGAATAATCAAACATATTTGAATAAATGATTTACACACACGTGTGTGTAATGTGTGTGTACTACAACTTGGTTATTTGATACTTCAATTTTAAAATTATGTGTTTTTTATACTATTTCGAATGAGAATTTGAAAGATAAAACAAGGGTTAAAGTGCAAAACTAGCCATGTAATTATCAGGAAGGTGCAAAAATGACCATGTAAAATTTTTTGGAGCAAAACTTGCAATCAAATTTCAAAACTGGAGCAACAATGACTATCACAGTTAATTTTTTTTAATTTTTTTACACGTCATCTTCTGTTGATCTATCTCTCACTAAAATATGTGGCAAACTTATGTATTTATTTGCCCTTGTGTGATCATGATGCGGCAGAAGATGATGCGTAAAAAGTCAAAAAATTAACTGTGATGACCATTTTTGCCTCAGCTTTGAAATTCGATAGTCAGTTTTACTCCAAAAAATTTTACATGGTCGGTTTTGCACCTTCATGACAATTACATAGCCATTTTTGCCCTTTAACCCTTAAAACTAATCAATACTTTTTTGTTTATTTCAATATATTTGTTCTATTAGTCAATTGACCTAGTGTGTGTATGTGTATAAACTATCACCAAATTGCTTGACAAATTTTTGTTCAAGGGCGGCACATAAGTTCTAAATTCTCTTTAAGTGGTAATATATTTTTGGTTAAAGTTTAAGTCGTAATATTTTATTACCAGAATAAGTTAAGTGGTAATATAAGACCTTGTGTTTGAACAAACACCCTATTTGTATTTATACTATATCTTCTTTAATTTCTATATCTTCAGAATATTCTTATTACTCATTAGCTCAAGAATAATTACTTATAAGTTGACAAATTTGGATTAGCTTTCTTGTCTCCATGAATCATTTTTTATCTGAATCTTCTCCATGATTTGCGCTTCCATGTCTCCTTATTTCCTCTGTGTCCATCACTCCATCTTTTGTTCGATCATCGATGGGCCAAACTACCGCCTGCAAAATTTATTAGCTCAAGTTTGTACCCAACCCCTCTCCTTAATTCCATGCAGCTCCCTCGGTCTGCCTCCATATTTTTATGATGTTCGACCCTTAATTCAAAGAGTACAAAATTAACACGGCATATGGGTATAGTATTATGCTGATTTAATTTTAAATGTAAAAGATACTTAATTAATTTAGCGATAATTAATCTGAAAATCATTATAAATAGTTTCAACTTTCAACCAGTTTTTATTTAGGTACCTATAGTTTTTATCAAGTCCTTATAGTTTCTTCTTATTTTAATTGGGTCTTTTAGTTTTTATTTTATGTTCTATGAATTATATATTATCATCCTATAAATTTAAAATATATTATTATTACATATAATTTAATTTAGATGTACAAAACGAATGGATGTTTTACAATTAAAACAACAACAAGCTACTTCTTTTTTTTTGGACCAAATAACAAGCTAGTACTTCACAAGCACGCATTTATATTATTCTTAATCGAAGCAGTGCCATTTTTCGAATAATATACACAAGTATGTGTGTGTATATATAAGTTAGTAGTTGAAGTATTTCAGTGGTTTAAAATTTAAGACACTCCAAGCATTAGTATTATTTGTAATAATTTTCCCCTGAAAATATCAGAGGATTCTTTGGGATTTAAAAGAAAAAATGTATGTCATTCATCATAAATTGATTAGTATATGGAGGGTATTCCCAATTCACGACAAAAAAAAAAACTAGTTATCTATTTTAAGTAACTACTTTTTCTTTATTTTTATTTTGTTTTAAATATAATGATTAAATACACGTGTTTTTCCATATGATTAATGAAATCTATATTAGTGTAAGTTGCCCGGTTAATTAACTTGTTACTAGGGTAATCTTAACAACAAAATAAAGTTATTGGCGCAATTGATGGCCTGAGTGACCAAATGTAATCAGAGAAGCCCTCAAAATCCTTTTTGAGAGAAAAAGCACAGCTTCTAAACTTTTAGATCTGTAGCGTACACCAATAAATGTGTGTTGCTAGGGTGTTTGAGTGGATTTAATAGTCTCGTTAAACAAATGCATTATAAAATCAATTAGCCACCATTGGTTAAGAGCTTGTGACTCAACGACTCCAACTTTCTAACTCACATGCAGCCATTTGTTTTGTTGTTTTTGATAAAAAAAAATTGTTTTATTGTTTCCCAGGCGAAATCATTCACGTGCCATTTTCTGCTTTTTTTTTGAAATAGTATATATTTTCATTATTAACGGAATATTTCATCCACTCCCTAATATAAGAGTCAGCCGCCAAAAAATGTTTCTTAAAAAAACATGTGAATGATAGTTGTGTGTCTGAAGTTAATTTTTTTTTGCCCATATTTATTATGAAACTTTTAAGAGAGAGAAATACATAAGCATTAATAAGTATGAAAAATAGTTAGGAGCAAAGTAAGAAAAAACACATTAAATGATAAGAGAATGTGAGATGAGCTCTTATATTTTGGATCAAAATCATTCAAATTTTGGGCTCTTATATTAAGAATCGGAGCGAGTAGCCTAAATTACAGATGCCACGACACACTAAAGCAAATTGCAAAATTTCAAAGTAAAAAGTTATTAGAACATAGTACTAACGACCATAATATGATGGAGGACCTAACACATAAATACAATTGAAAAATCAAAATATTAGTAAAACATACCAAAAGACAAACATAAGTTAAAATTCTAATACCTGAACATTGTAAGATGATAGTGAAGAGAATGTGCATGCATCTGAATCATCAAGATCAAGAGAGATAGAACAATATATCTAAGATTTACTCTCCTAAGCCTACCCTCTTTGATGCAAATGATGCATTTCATAAGCAGCTCCACACTCAATTCTTAGGAGGTGGTGAACAAACCTTTGATCAAACTTCACAAGTAGCATAATCTTGATAGAATCAACCCAACACCCAACACAAACAAAATGAACAAACGATGTAAGGCTAAATCATAACCATCAAAATATACACATAATTAAGTTCAAAAACAAGACACTAATTCTACTACTAAAATTACTACTTAGGGGTGACCAAGACTCCAAATGTAACACTATAGATGCCCCAAATCTAGGTAGAAGTGCACAAATTTGAAGCTCATGGTATCTTGGTGGCAAACTTCAAAAGAGGAGCCTCCATAAGGGTCATTTTGTACAGATATGAAATTAGATCCAACCATTTCTTCAGCTTACCTTCTTCAATCCCTTCAAGATTGTAAGATCCACCTAGAGATTCGTACAACAGCCTTTTTTTTGGTTACCCAAGGGTATCCCCACCCGCGTGTCAAGTAAGACTAATCCCTCGCTGTTCTGAAGTCCCATATAGGGGCACTACAAAAGACACGGGTCATGCCGGCGGAAGAATTTAGCTGCATTCCGGCGGTTCTAACCGCCGGCATGACTCTACAGCGTTTATCCCAAACGCAGGCGAATTGAGCGTCGGAAAGTTACGTAGCTGCGTTTCTGAAACCGCGGGAACGTTTTCGCAACCACCGGAACGCAATTGGCGGGTTTTTTGAAATTTCCAGCTTTCCCGCGTTCACAACCGCGGCTATGTGTATGCTATTTTAATATTTACATGCCGGCGGTTGGAACCGCCGGCATGTTGAGCTTCATATTTAAAAAAAAAGCATTAATTTAACCATTATAAATAATGGTTAAAATTAATGCGAGAATAAGAAATGATAAATAACAAAATAATAAGAAATGTAAAATAACAATAAAAATATTGAACCATAAAATCAATCTGAGTTCTTTTATTATAATAAATCCAAATTTTTTATATTAACAAAAAAACCAAAAAACAGTTCAAAAATAAAAAGACTATTTCTTATGGCTAAATATAGTTACTAACAGTTTATCATTAAAGTTTCAATGACAGAAACAAAAATATAAAAGGAAACTAAAACATTAAAAAAATGTTTTTTTTAAAAAACTGTAAACAAAGGAGAGGAAAACGAGTAGAGAGAAAGAAGAAGAGACAAGATGGAAAGGGGCGAGAATGAACTAAGGGAAGCCCAGTATTTATAGGTAAAGTTCGCTACTCTGCGGCGTTTATAAACGCGGCAGAGTTATCTATTATTATTTCAGCCTATCGGCGGTTCCGACCGCCGGAATGTAACGACCACATTAATTGTAAACGTGCCGGCGGTTTCAACCGCGGGCATGTATTAATTTTTAAAAAATCATAAAATCATTGGCGCGCTTCGGACCGCCGGTGAAGTGGCGGGAAATAAAATCAAAAACAGTGTAACGTACCGGCGCTTCCAACCGCCGGAACGCGATCTGTAAAATAAAAAAAATAAAAAAAAATGAAATCATCGCGCGTAGCGGCGTTTTTGGCGACGCGTTCCGGCGTTGGTGTGAAACCGCCGGAACGCCAAAAACATACCTGCGTTTTTTTAGAACCGTCGGAACGCAAACGCCGGCATGTAGCGATTTTCTTGTAGTGGGGTAGACAGCTGGCATGTGAATTTGCTCCATTCGCAAGAGCTGGGGATCAAACCCCCAACCACTTGCTTAAGGGACGAGAGTACTTATCACTCACGCCAACCCGCCAGGTTTACAATAGCCTTTGAATCCTTCAAAAATTTGACACCCCACCATTTTCACATAATCTTCTTTGAGCTTCATCCTCACAGCCCCACGCGAGCCTCACTTCCTCCAACACCCAATCCATGAGCCTTCTCATTACACACCCAAAAGATCCATATCCACGATTCATTCCTCCATTGACCTCGAACACCTTTCTATCACCGCTAAACGAGATCCCCATCGAACTGAAATATTATGCAAATGTGGAGAACCAAAACTTCAGTTTTGTTCTGTCAAGATTAGAATAATATTTACACATTAATTAAATAATAACAATATTATTCTAATCTTGACATGTTGAATTTTAATTAATCTTATATGCATTATTTGTAAAAACTTGAAAATATTGCAATCTTAAAACTTTTTTTTTGCCTGAAAGAGAAATTCAATTCCATTATCAGAATCCCATATTTTTTTTATCAGAATCAGAATCCCATATTATTGTATGGATCGGATAGATAAAGTGTCAACAAATATTTGATCAAATAAACTGTCAACAAATTTCTATAGTACTTCAACACAGAATTTTCATTACATTGTAATGTTATTTACATATCAGTATGACAGTATGTGTTGCTTGTTATCCCTGTTAATGGAAAAAGACCCATCAGAAAACCGTAATTATGACCTGATATGGAACGCAATAACGGTATAGAAATTTAAATACGCAACTCACTCTTTATATTAACTAATATGTGTTGTAAGAACTTTTCAAATATTTGTTTGACAGATGTAATTTAATACGTAACTTTTTTTTTATCAAAATAATACGTAACTCACATTATACGTTCAACAGATTTAATTTCCATATTAAATATTTTACTTTCAGTTCAAAAAATATTTATTTTCCAAAAGTTTGGAAATTGATTTTACAGCAAAAAGATCTATAAACTTTTACAGAATATATTGAAATATGTAAAAAAAAAAAAAAGTTACACACGCCAATAATATGTTGAAAAAATTACACTCGTTATTTATAACCAACAGATTATGTAACTTAATATTAATTTAATGTTTTAACGCTTAAATTATAGTTTTCAATATTAAATTTATGGCATCTAAATTTAAAAGGTCAAAAAACTCATCTAAATTTTTTATTTAAATTAATTAATATAATTCATAAGGTAATATATTTTTTTATTACATTCATAAGGTAATATATAATATATTACACAAAATTTGTTATTGTTAAGTGACTTATTTAACTTTTTAAATTTCTTCTAAATTAACAAAATAGTCAACTAATTCAATAAAAAATAGTCAACTAAATCGTATAGTTAGAAAGTACTCCCTCCGGTCCCTAATATAAGAGCTCAAAATTTGAATGGTTTTGGTCTCTAATATAAGAGCGCATCTCTCATTTTCTTCTTATTTAATGAGTTGTTTCCTACTTTGCCTCCAATTCTCTTTCATATTTATTAATGCTTATGTATTTCTAGCTCTCTCTTAAAAGTATCATAATAAATATGGGCAATATTGGAAAAGAAACATTAACTCCAAACACTCAACTAGCATTCTCATGTTTTCTTAAAATGTGTTTTTGGGCGGCTAGCTCTTATATTAGGGACCGGAGGGAGTACTATATATATGTTATAAATATTATATATGAATGCGCATAATCTAAAATGTGAATTGTATTGATCATGACGACATGAGTGATTTAATTATATGATTCAATTCAATGAAGGAGATTCCAAAAACATAAATATATCAATGTAAAAAAACTTATGCAACACAAAACATCTACTATTGAATTTGTCAAACACACTTAAACTACAAATTTATTTTGGATATTGGGTATACTATTAAAAAAATTCAGATGTTGTATCGAAAATAAAATTCAGAATGTTGAATACATCTAAATTCAAAATAGTATAACTTGTTATGGATTACATCTTACTGCTGCACCACCTCTAATTAGGAAAAATCCAATTTTTATTAGTTAATTAATTCATGAGAGTATGGAGCATGGGATTCAATTAGTTAGGCATTCAAAAATAAGTACTCCCATTTCAACGGTTGTGATGTCATTTTGATTTTTCCATGGGAGTGACCTCTCCAGCTCTCCCATGCTTCTCTCTCACATGCTGCCAGTTGTTGGATAGTGAGACAAGTTCAAGTTCACCTACTGGCTATCGACCTTAAACTTGGCCCCAAAAAGATGCAATCTACATAACTTAAAAATCAGAAAATGTAAATTTCCATTAAATAAAAATATAGGAAAAAATGAATTACCAATTTACTCAATTTCACTTAGCTAAAGGCTAACTTAATTCCATATACTCAAGAAATAATATATTATTATATCATCACAACTATAATTTTCTTATTTGAATTATTTTCCATTAAAATTATTGTTATCTAAACGTAAAAATTGTCTCTGAAAAGAATTGTGAGAAACGGAACCTAATAAACCTTGTTCTAAATATCAATTATTAAAAACAACAAAACGCTGCATGCCAACAATATTAGCATCATCAATGTAGTAATTTATAATAAAATAATTACAAGGGTTTAAACAAGTTGATCATAGTGGCTAAAGGACCAATCATATTAGACTGTTAATCAGTGCTTTAGAGTAGCCATTATATGTAAATCTGCTTCTTATTCAAAAGGTTTAATTCTAGATATCGACCTTGAATTAGTAGGAGTGTAGAACTAAATGAACTTTTATGTAAGACCCATATTTCTAATTTCACAGTCAAATTAAATTAAAATGATACTCCATTCGTTCCTAAATATAAGATCACTTTAAGGAGGAAAGATTGTTCCTAAATATAAGATCTCCCTTCACCCAAAAAATTGTAGTTTGAAGGTGAGAGGATATTTTTAAAACTTAGCTCAGGGGTATTTTGGAAATTTTATTTAATCCTAACTCATTGGAATGTCTTCCTTAATCTCTCCAAATTTGCTAAGTAATCTTATATTTAAGAATGGAGGGAGTATCAATTAACCAACACCACAAGTTAGCCATTTACAACATAAAAAACATTTGTTGAAATCTTAAGCCTAAAAGATGTCTGTGTTAGTGTCACTGTATATAATGTTACACGAGTTCCTTTTCCCAACAATTCCAAATTCTCCCATTTATATATACATCTACAATCACACAGTAATAATTAATGTATTAGTCACGAGGGCAAAAATTGTGTTAGTCACATGCTGCATTTGGTGGAGTATAAATAGGGGACACATTCAATCATCTTCTTCACAAACTTTCATCCACTTCAACACAAACTAAACTCCATGGCCAACATTCAAATTACCCTCCACACATTTCTCTTCCCTCTTATTCTCCATCTCCTTATCTTCTTCCAAATCCAAGAAGCCACCATTATTAACAACACCTTCACAATCAAATTACTCCACAAAAACACTACCCCTTCTTCTTCCTCTTTCCTCCCTTCATTTGTCACCAGCCCCTCATCCAAAATCACATCCAACAATGGTGACTACCTCATCAAACTCTCCCTTGGAACACCTCCGGTCGATCTCTACGCCTTAGCTGACACCGGAAGCGACCTTATATGGACACAATGCCTCCCCTGCAACAATTGTTATCCACAAAAAGCCCCCATGTTTGACCCCACAATATCACAAACCTTTAAGGTCATCCCATGTGGTTCAGAGCCATGTGCTTCCATGTATGGCTCGTCATGTTTATCATCGCCTTTGCCGGACAATTCGTGTGGGTATAGTTATGAGTATGCTGATTCTTCAGTGAGTAAAGGGGTATTAGCTGAAGAGAGAATGAGTTTTGGTGGAATTGAGAGTGATATTGTGTTTGGTTGTGGACATGAGGATTTAGGGACATTTAATGAGAATGATATGGGAGTGATTGGGTTGGGTGGTGGACCTCTTTCACTTGTTTCACAGATTGCAGCCTCTTTTGGAGGAAGACGAAGATTCTCTCAGTGTTTGGTTCCCTTCCACACTGATCCTAGTCTTGGAGGTAAACTTATTTGATTATTATTATCAAGGCAATGACCCTATTTTATACCCAAAGTAATCACCATGGACCACTCACCACCATAAACTAACATGTGGTACAATATTACACCCAAAGTAACTAAAGTGGTCCAAAAATACCCTCAACCGTCGGTCTGCAACTATTTGACCGTTAGTTGGATGATATGGCGCCCACGTGTTATATTTTTTCCACGTGGCACCTGTGCAAATGCCACCTGGATGCCCACGTGTTATATTTCCCATGTTTTATATATCCCAAATCGAAAACCCTAGGTCTCTCTGCCATCAACACAAGGGAAAAAACATGGGAAATATAACACGTGGGCATCCGGGTGGCATTTGTATAGGTGCCGCGTGGAAAAAATATAACACGTGGGCGCCATATCATCCAACTAATGGTCAAATAGTTGCAGACCGTCGGTTGAGGGTATTTTTGAACCACTTTAGTTACTTTAGGTGTAATATTGTACCACCGTTAGTTTATGGTGGTGGGTGGTCCAGGGTGGTTACTTTGGGTATAAAATAGGGTCATTGCCTTTATTATTATTACTATTATCATTTCAATATTTTGCCTTTAAAAGTTGATAGAAACAATACCATTTTCAAAGTATTTATTTTGTTTTTTTATGGATAATATTAACTTATATTTATATTAATTTATTTTTACTCTGTTGTTTTGCTCCTAAGTTTTTATTTTTGGTCAAATGTGGAATTCTATTAGTTCATATTATTCGGGATCCGACGACAAATTAATAACATATGGTAGGCGTCTGTTTGGACTTCAGTAGGAGAAGACGACAACGTTGGGCCTAGCTCTTGAACCACCCTTTATTACGCTTTTTTGCCTTTTCCATACTACCATTCGGTTCTAATTATTTACAAGATGGTGGTCATATAACTATAAGCAATATTCGGTCTCATGTGATTGTAAAATTTGACACAAAAACTTATTCCAGTATTCTCTTTTCTTTTAAACACCACACACACAGGGTTAAGGGTTCAGACTCATTTTTTTTCTTAGAATTAACCACGGGAAGATCCTGAATTCCTAATGATTGGTAATTTTGTTCATTAAACAAAATTGCCTTATAGGTGACCAAAACATATCAAAAAAACTATTTTACCATTGAAAATGCCAACAGTCAACATCAAATTCTTACCTATCAAAACTACTTTTTTAAGGTGGTTTCCGATGATTATGCTCATTTTCTTACACTTTTGGAATAAAGTTGTTCGTTAGAAAAGTTGTTCGTTAGAAAATTTCTACATATCTAACTATTGAGTGATTACTTGCAAAATTAAATTTTTCAGCCTATTCTATCTGCGTATTTGGAATAGCATGTTCAATATTTTAAATTAATATAAAGAAAATCGATAACATAGACATTTCCTTAAAGAGGCCGCCATTTTGATGCGAGATAACATTGTTATACAATTAGATTTACCAATTTGATTTTCTTAAACTATGATTCATAAAATGGATATATGACACTTAGTTCATGGATTTTTTTCATAACCCAAATACTTACACACTTGTACAATTTAATTATACACTCCAAACTAAACAGCTCCATACAAGTTAAAATATCTACATTACATATTTTTCAATTGTTCATCCATCTTTTCTCATTTGTTTAAATATCATAAAACTATAATAAATTTTGAGAATTCTTAATTTCTTCTCAAAACCTCCAAGCACTAAATAATAGGCACGCGTTTCAAATTTGCAGGAAGTCTAATATTTGGAGATAGAAGTGAAGTGACCGGAGATGGAGTAGTAACAACTCCATTAATATCTCAAGATGGTGAAACTTCATACAAAGTATCACTCGAAGGCATAAGTGTTGGTGACACATTTGTGTCATTTGACTTGAACATAGTAATTGATTCAGGCACACCAGCAACATATTTGCCTCAAGACTTTTATGACCAATTGGTCCAAGAACTTAAGGGACAGAGCAATTTGATTCCCATTGAAGATGATCCTGATTTGGGGTCACAACTTTGTTATAGGAGTGATACAAATGTTGAAGGCCCAATACTTACTGCACATTTTGATAATTCTGCAAATGTTCCTTTGATGCCTATTCAAACCTTCATTCCTCCCAAAGATGGTGTCTTTTGCTTTGCCATGGCTCCTTCTAATGATGGGGTGTTTATATTTGGGAATTTCGCTCAGTCTAATCTCTTGATTGGCTTTGATCTTGATAATAAGATTGTGTCCTTCAAGCCCACAGATTGTACCAGTGAATAGATAATCAAGGGGAACAGATAGAAAATATTGATTGGGTAGGAAAACTGAGCAAATGATCTTAATAGTTAATACTTAAAGAGGTATAAAAGCAGAGCAATTTAAACAGAGTATTAGGTTGATCTCTTGCCTCTCTGTATCTTTCTGTCATCAATACTTACTTTAGTCATTAGAGTGATTATAAGTCCATATGAGTGATTGGAGTGTTACATTTTATTTATATTTATTGTATACCATGATCATTTCATTGATCAACAGACTTCATAGTGCTGATAAAAAAAAAGCAATAAACTTCATAGGCATAGCAAAGGTGATTGGGGAAAGCAATATTTTGTCCGTATTTCTACATATCTAAACCGTAATATTGCCCGTATTTCTACATATCTAAACCGTCCCTAGGTTGTGAAGGACGAATCGGGTTTAACTAAATAATGATAGCTAATGGGGTCCCTGTGGGATCTCTTAGTCCCACATCGACCAGGAATGTGTGTGTGAGTATATAAGTAGGACATTCGCACTTCAGCTTGCCAACCGCATTAGTTGGTTTTGCTGTTGTGTTTGGTCCAAAAATGTGTTAAAAAAATGGCATGTGCCTTGCGTATGTTGGTGTGGGTGGCGTTTGCGCCATACTGGGGGTTCCTTTGGGATCTCTTAGTCCCACATCGATCAGGAATGTGTGTGTGTGTGAGTATATATATTCCCTGTGGGATCTCTTAGTCCCACATCGACCGGGAATGTGTGAGTGTGTGAGTATATATGTTCCCTGTGGGATCTCTTAGTCCCACATCGACCAGGAATGTGTGTGTGTGTGGGATCTCTTAGTCCCACATCGATCAGGAATGTGTGTGTGTGAGTATATATGTAGGACATTCGCACCTCAGCTTGCCAACTGCGTTAGTTGGTTTTGCTGTTGTGTTTGGTCCGAAAATGTGTTAAAAAAATGATAGCTAATATAAAGGGAAAAAGACAAATAAAGTCTACCTAATTGGTAAAAGGACAAGTGAGGTGAGGTTGTTAAATAGTAAAAAGGACAAGTGAGGATGCTAAATAGTAAAAAAGACAAGTTGGGTCATAGACACCTAATACACATTAACAAATTTCTAGAATTAATGATAAATAATGATAACTAATGCACGCTGTGTCGTTACTCGTTACTCTGTTAGGGTCTGTTTAGTTGTAGGAAAGAAAGTGAGGAAATAGAAAGTGAAAGGATGAAAATGGAAAGTAGAGGTAAATTAGGTAATGATGAGAAAGTAAAGTTTGTGGGTCCCAGAAAAAGTGAGATGGAGAGAGAAAACTTGTGGTCCAAGATATATGTAAATTACATTTTCTCCACTTTCACTTTCACACACACTTTCCTATGGCAACCAAACGGGCCCTTAGAAATGGTATGTTTCTGGTTCCTGGTGGCATGATAACCAATGTTTAAAGTAGTTTCATTTCTAGAATTGGGCTTGTAGGTTTCTGATTAGCATCAGGCTAATTTAAAGTACCCAAAGTTCAATAATTCAACCGCATCATCAATTGGGACGAGAAAATGTTGAGGTTGAACCATAAATTGAAGAATGTTCAATGTAGACTCAAAAGCAACCACAAATCTTTATTTTATTAGACGTGGTGACTGGTGACACAGGTCGCATGATGCCACTGTATCTTGAAACTGAATTGCCATATCTGCTCAAGTTTATTTTGTTATTAGAATTGTATTTGACAATCTGAAGTTATCCGGTCTATCATATCTTACAGAAGCGATGTTGGATTTACATGAGGCTTCAAAACGGATTTATATTTGAATTTGAATTTTCCCTCAAAACAGAATGCCGTTTTGATGGTTGTTATGGCTTAGAAGTAGTCAAATGTGGATGCCATTTGCTTTATAAGGAAGATATTGAACACTTGAAGAGATCAGGAAAGCATCACTTCAAAAGGAGGATATGGGCATGATATATTATGATCACTTTGACCAGAAAAGATGCTGCTTTGGTCTATAGATAAGCATAAATATACTGAAAACTGTATATCTCTACACGCCATTCTCTCTAGGATTTGTTTGAAGTCTAGTTTTTTTTTTCATTTGAGTTGTGGGCTTGTAAAATGCATGCAATTTAACCCGTAAATTATGTCATGATGTTTGTAAGATTTGAACGTGAGACAGAATTATAATTTTTAGAGTATGGGGTTTAAGATATGATATTATGATCCCAATAACATTGAAACCAGAGACACATTAGGGAGGGTGCCTATGATGAATGGGGATTAAGGTCGACGTTGGGTACTGATGGTGGTGGTAAGGAGGGTGAGAGTGAGGGACTGAGGGGTAAGAAAGTGAGGAGTGTAAGGAAGAAGAGAAGTAAATAAAAATAAGAAAAATATATGGGCTCATAGGTATTTGACAAAAATTTTTTACAGTTAAACTTCATTGAAAGTTGATTCAAGTAAAATTGACTGATTTTGATTACTTCAATGACAGAAATGTATCGTTGTTAATTCAAGGTGTCCAATAAATCAGAGTAACTTTAGGGGTGAATAAGAGTTTTTACCCATATATTTAGGATAATCACCCTATTTTGCCCTTCAAGTAACCACCCTGAACCACTAGGCACCCTAAACTAACATCGGGTACAATTTTACTCTTGAAGTAACCATAGTGGTCCAATTTTACCCTCTTGTTAATGTAATGTTGACATGTGGAATGTAATGTTGACACGTGGACGACACATGTCAACATTACATTGGTCAGAGGATAAAATTGGACCACTATGGTTACTTCAAGGGTAAAATTGTACCCAGTGTTAATTTAGGGTACTCAGTGGTCCATATATCTTAATATATATTAGATATCATCTAATAACTGGATTTTTCGAAAATTATATTATAATCAGTCTTACAACTACTTCGTCTTTAGTTGGTTTACGTCCAAAAAGAAATTAGCAATCAAATTTTGCTATCATTTCTAAATTGATTTTTCGTTGAAAAAGCTACTTAATTTGTTCTATACTCTATCTTTGATGGCTCTATGCTACTATTATTGAGATGTGGCACAATTCTACTTAACAAACATTCATTATATTTATTTTGTTGATGTACAAGAAGACAAGACATAAACATTAATTATGAATAAGTAGATCACATACTTAAGGAATAGTAAAAATCACAAGGTCAGAAGCCAAATCTTTTCATAAGTTGCTCACACATCAGTTTATTAATTTCATATGGCACAATTCATTTTCTTAAATGACATCTGCAAGTTTTGAAGGTAATATGTGACCATGAAATTTGTCTGACCCATGACCCCAAGGAGAGCCATCTTGTCTCCTATAAAATTTAAGCACACTACTCCATCAGCAACCTTAACATAGGTATTCTCAACACTTAAAACAAGATCTCCCCCATTTAAATGTAATGTAATAATTGGACCTCGCATGTCCTCAACACTATTATGTAAATAGCAAACATTTAATATTTCATATGGGTCAGGAGTAGGTTCGTATAATAGGTCCAATTCTGCTTGAACTTCTACTTCAAATTCTGAGAAAAAAGCAAATGGTAGACGATTCAAAACTGTCCCAGTATCGACGACCATGTTGCCTATTTCACCTGTATTTTTCCTCATTGGTAAGAATATCAAATGCAAAATAAAATCACAGTTATGTGATGAGCCATTTTCCTACCTTAACATATAACACATAAAAGCCTAATAAATATGATGCAGTATTAAAGGCATGAAAATATAAATTCAAATTATAGGAAGAAGGTAAGCTGTATGAAATTAAATTAAATCAACCATGAGAATCTGATTATCAAAATAAATGCAAAAAATATTAACAAATATATTGTTGTTATTATTTCTCTTCTATAAATTATTTTATATATCTATATATATCCATAAAATTCTTATTGCTTTATCTAAAATATTTGAGAATATTAATAAGTTACCAATATTTATTCCCTCTTATAAAAGTTTTCAACAACAATAATTTTGAAAAATAAAAAAGATTAGAAATAGAGTTAAAATGAATATTAAATTCACCATCACATCACCTATATTAAACGGCATTCTTCTGTTTCCCACACTAATCGCTTGCAACGAAATCCAATAGAAATATGGATACTCCATCCTTGGATATATTCGAGTATAAATTACATCTGGTCCAAAAACGGCAGCACTTTGGCCAAACTTCAGTTTACTATAAGTATGATGACCCCAAAGTGGAACTAAACAATGTCCAAATATCCCACCAATTCGGTCAGATATTTGTGAGATGAATGATCCAGGTTGCATTCCAAATCCAGCATAACCAGAACTCATCACATTATATTCAAAACCATGACTAACTTCTCTACTACATCCAAATATAAATCTTTGAAATACAACAAAGTCACCAGTTATTGTTTGGAGCCTGAGTGAAGCACGAAATACATGTCCCATTGTAGCTGAACCATCAAAATATATAATCAAATATTTGCACTGACAGTTATCATAATCGATATCATGTCGTGTCACTGAGTCAGTTACAATTCCAGTACAGGTATTGTCGTCGCAGTGAACAAGTGTGAGACCATTGTTAATATTAGTATGCAAGAATGGTAGATACCCTTGATCGTAACTTGATATAGATGGTTGGCATTGTACCCAAGATAGGCCTCCGCCTGTATGGTGTCACACTAAAATTAATTAAAAATGCTTTCATCATTAATCAATTTTTAAAAAATTTAACCATGTGGTCTACTGAGTTTTGATTTGACTTTTGAACTCATTTACTTAACTTTGACTTATTACAATCCGGCTACTTTCATTACGATGAAATGCAGTGCTTGATACTTTAATTTTGATTCAGTTTATCTCCTCAATTCCTATAGTTTTACCTGTGAAAATGTTGACCCATTCATTTTAAAATAGTAAATTGGGTGAATTACGAGAGAAATCGCCCTATTGAAAATATGAAAGGTAAGAAGAATTTGACAATTTTATAGGGTTAAGATGCAATTTCGCTCTGTAAGTAGCCACTCTATATATTGTGTATACGGATGATTTTTTGTGAAGCGGTTAGATCTTGTTAATTTTTGTGAATTTTCCTTGACCATTAAAAAGCTTATGTTGAGAAAAAATGATATCAAGTATCAAAGTTTATAGCAATAAGGGAAATTTATCACCTAAAAATTTCTAGATACCCTCAATTTTTTGTCTTTAAATACACACTACGTATAAGTGATTAATTTTAGGTAAATTTCTTTTAAACCACCTTTATACATGAAGTACTGGTACTTTGTCAAGCCTTTACTCATAAAATATTAGTACTCTAATTTAGATCTTCTCGCCAACTAAAAGCCTAAACTATATAATAATTAGTTTTAACGAGCGAGAGTTCAAGAATTGAAATTCAATCGAAGTCAAAATGAGAGAAAAGAATTACCTGTGTCAATAAGAACATATGTTGTATACATGGGATTGCCCAAGCTGAACTGCATGAGGTATTCCCCATGGCCATGACCAAGCAAAATAAGTTCTAGATCATCATGAACAGTGCTTTCATTTTTTGAAACAAGTATTTCATTCGCTTCTGAGATCGAAGCAAGGCATCGTGAGTTCTTTGGAAATGTGTTTTTGTGCTATCAAATAGTGGGGATTTCGTAGAATCACGGTGAATGATGTCTATTGTAAATGACTCTTTACTTGCTTTGAGATGTGGGTTATGGGATTTCACGCAAGGTGAACTGAGGAAGAAAAAGATTGTGAAGGAGAGAAGAAAAGTTTCAAAAGATGTCACCATTATTTTTCACAGGTGTTGGAGATTAGGTGAGGAGGTTGACATCTCTATGATGAATGATTAGTTATATAAAAAAAATATTTCAAACAAAATGGTAATAATAGATATGGTTTATCAACATGTCATCATGAACGTGAAAGAAAGAAAATAAATATGAAGTTGCAACGTTAAATATGAAGTTGCAACCCGCATTTCAACCTCGAATTTACAACTAATTACCTTACAATTTTTGTGCTACAAAAAATGTTTTATGAATGCTATTCACTTAATAGTGGTTTATTATTCTAATGATATGATGCTGAGGATAAAATTCTTGATGATTAATGGGTATTTTTCATATAATAATTTTTTGGATTAAATGGTTTTCGAATCAAGCCAAGAAAATTGGTTCATTTTGATGAATGTCGTTTCAATTAATCCATGTATTTGTGTGCTATAAAGTCTGGTTCATGTTAGCGGAATATGGAAATTACATGCAAGCTATTTATTAGCAAGAAAAAAGGAAATAACTTATTGCAAGCTTGCATGTTACAAATTTACAATGTCTTGGTTTGATCCTTAATTCTTTATGATCAAATTTGGTCTAAATTTTAAAATTAATGGTTTTGATTGTTAAACTTGTAGTCAATTTTTAATGTCTAGGTTTAAAAAATTTTCATTCTTCATGATTAGATCACTTATGATGCATCCATATGAATGGAGGTTTATAGAAATATAAGCTAAATATTTATTTGAAAAAATGTTGACAATTTAGATCATTACAACTTTTGGTCATTCATCAATTAATCAATTAATCAATTTTCGTTCAAATTCAAATACGGTAAAATCGATGGTGTTGATCCTTGGGAACGAATTCGGTCTAAACTTTAAAATTGATGATTTTAGTCATTAAACTTTTGGTCAATTTTCAATGTCATACTTAAACCGTTTACATTATTCATGATTAGATGACTTATGATGCATCTATATAAATGGAAGTTTATAGAAATATGAGCTCAATTTTTATTTGAAAAAATGTTGACAATTTTGTTCATCACAACTTTTGATCATCAATCATTCAATCAATTTTGGTTCTAATTCATGTACTTTAAAAATATGAAGAAAGTAAATTCACGTTTTTTTTTGTTATAAATAAAAAGATAAAACTGTGAATTTACTTTCTTCATATTTTTTCGAGAATCTCGTGATAATCAATTTTATTAAATAGGAGTATCATTTATGACTCATTTGAAATTCACTATACCATATCTATATTTATTTAAACCTCATTCATTCTTAATTATGACACCATTTACCTCATTTCATATCACATATAAATACAAATTGCATATATGGAAATCAACGTCAATATATTGCTTAATGTCTTTTTCTGTATAATACTGTTATTGTAGCTCCATTTGAATGGTCATTCATTTCACAGACCTGCGACTTCAAACTTCATATAGATTCGAACCTCTTTATGTGATCAACAGAATTTGACGTGAAATATTTCTTATGATTCTGTTTAATCATATTTATGGAGAAATTCTTGTTTGAACCGGATGTACCATGTTATTTGCGACCAAACAAATCACAAATGAACTCATAAGGTTTGACGGTGAATTTTTAGTCTGATATGACACCCTAAAAAATTAATTAACCATCAAATATATTTTTATTTAACTTGTAAAATACAATAATATTTAAAACATGAGATTTAAATATTTTTTTTTTATTTTTACATTACCTTATTTATTTAATGGTAGTTAGTAAGAACACAAATGATGTGGTGCACCAAATTCACGCACACAAGGATTATTCTATATTCATGTTAATTTGTTCATTCAATTTCTCAATTCAATATTTTTTATACATTCACTTCTTTTTTGATACATACAATTCAATCATTTTAACTATAACTAATACTCGCTCCAGTTCTAAATATAATATCTAATTGACTTTTTGGAAATTTCTAAAAAAACAAAATAAATCAATTATAAATTGATTTACCTAATTTTTCCTTAAACTAGTTTATTTAACCTATAAAATAATGAATAATCTAAAAATATATCAAATATGTCATAATTTAATACTCCATCCGTTCCTAAATGTAAGATCACTTTGGGGAAGTGGATAAGTTCCTAAATATAAGATCACTTTCTATTTTATCTCAAGTTTTGCCCAAACTACCCTTATACTCCCTCTTTTCATTAAAAACCCCTCCTCCTTTTCAAGTTAAGTGATTGAGGGGATTTTGGGAAGATCATGTAATTTTATTGTCTTCCTTAATCTCCCCAAATTAACCAAAGTGATCTTATATTTAGGAACGGATGGAGTAACATATTTTGTAACATTATTATCTCCAAAAAAGGTCAACTAAGTCTTATATTTAGAACTGGAGGGAGTACGATGTTTTCATCAAATCATTCTCAAAGTGGAGGAAAGCACCAATAAGCATATTTAGATTAGGGTTAATACAAACAATCATGTCACTTAAATTTTCCATGATTTTAGATTTGGCCTATTGAGTTTCATTTGATTGAAAACACTGGTTCTATAATTTAATAAAAAAAATTTGGACATTTTCCCTCAAAATAACCAAAATATCTATTGCCGTATTTGGTAATGCAAATCACATTGAAAACCCAAAAATTTAAACGACTATTTGGAAGAGGCAAATTACTCGAACTAAACCATAGATCAATTCACTAATTTTATAATTGAATCGACCAATCAGATGGCCTCAAACAAGTTTTTTTTTATACATGATCAAGGTATCCCCTCACTCGACAAGTGAGAGACTAATCCTCCGCTGATTTGTAGGCACCTCTAAGGGTGGGACATCTGGCCTGAGAGATTTAATGTTTCTCCATACCCAACGTCAGGGATCGAACCCCAGACAATTGGTTAAGAGTGAATGAGTCTTTGCCACTCAACCACACACCCCTGGTTGGCCTCAAACAATTTTCCATACCATTGTCTTGAAAAAATAATGCTCTTACGGAAAAGTAAAAGATTTACTCAAATTATTTAGTCCATACATATGTAAAAAATAACTCATTTTTGGTCAAGACTTCTAATCTATTTATAAATTTAAATTGAATGTATGTAAAACATGTTATTACTTATTACTCCCTCGGTTCCTAAATATAAGTTCGCATTACCTAATTTGATTAAATTATTAATCTTAGTTAAGTTAGATATTATCACATCATATTATCAATTCACTTTTACCATATACTTTTATCCTCACTTTCTCTCTTAATTGTTTATTACCTTGATTTCAACAAAAAAAATCTGATTTACCTTGTGTTCCAAGAAACATCAAAAGAAACTAAGCAGTATCACTGACTTCAATAAAATTAAAGCCCACATGATCAATATTCAATAACCTGAGGTTAAGCTCAGAAGTCAGAACACCTTCAAAGATTAGTTTCAGTGATTGATCCTTCTAATAGATGAGACGTGCTGTAAGTCAAATTTCTTCAACTGCAATAAAGGGTAGTGCCCTAATAACAGCAGAGCAAGTAAAATGTCAATATCCATTGTTTACTACAAAAGAAAATCTGGTAGAAATAGGATACAAATATAACACTGTTCAATAAACATAGATTACATTAGTTCTTCATATAAGCAGATAACAAAAACCTAATTCTGATAATACCGCATCTTTTACTAATTGTAATATCTTAGATTTCTTTTGTGCATATACGCAATATTAGTTCCCATTCTTTCAGACCAACCTTGTAGTGTGTATAAACAACAACAACAACAATAAAGTTTTGTCCCACTAGATGAGGTCGGCTATATAAATCTCATGACACCATTGTGCTTTATCTGTAACCCAATCTTTAAATGCCTCTTAATTAAATTACTAGTATTTTTTTCCTCAAATAAGACATGTTTTCCATTATCTCTGTCTTTCAATCTTGACATACAGTTCAACAAAACTTTTTAAATCCCTACCTGTTAGTTGGACAATATCAAGACAAATGTACGTGTTTCAGGGACCAAAATAATGGAGAGATATACTCCTTATGAATTAAACAAGGGCGAAGGCCCAAAAATGATACACAACTATTGGGCAAGGAACAAAAATAGTACATAACTATTTCAAGGTACAAAAATGATACTCAACTTTTATCATGGATCAAAAATGATATTTTCATTAATATGACAATAATATTAGACATGAAAAGTCCAAAATGCCCTTATATATTAATCGTTGACCAGTAAAAGTTTATTTAATTATAAGGGCATTTTGGACATTTCATGTTTAATATTATTGTTTTATTAGTGAAAATATCATTTTTGATCTCATGATAAAAGTTGGGTATCATTTTTGTACCTTGAAATAGTTATGTACTATTTTTGTTCCTTGCCCAATAGTTATGTATCATTTTTGAGCTTTCGCCCATTAAACAATTGAATTTTTCTTGATTGGAAGGGCTGGCTTGACTTGACGGTAAGCTTGTTTGCCATGGGATTCGAGGTCGTGGGTTCAAATCAACCCTCTACATAAAGCAGGGGTAAAGTTGAATATTACCTTCTTTAGCACCCTCACTAAGTGGGAACTAGAATTAGGTTGACCCTTTTTTTAATTTAGCTTAATAGTCATGTAGAAAACTCACCAGCCACGACGCCTTGAGAAGTAGTCATTATCCAATGAAATAGCAAGAGCAACAGCTACAGCTCTCTCTGAAAGGGTCAATGGGCGCGTGACTTCCAAGTCCTGGATCTGAATAAATAACATCGGACTTATTAGCAAAGAAATCATGTGAAAGGCCAAGTTATAAAGGTATTAGAGGCTACCACTTGAGCAGGACCAATCTTGGAGCTTGGATCAGAAGCCCCAAACTGGATCACATACTGACCAGCATCAGTAAAAATCTGCATCGTAATTCCAGTAAAAAAGGTACAGGTTATTGCACTTTCACTAAGGCTTAAATGGACAGGCCAAAAGAATCTAAAGAACTGAACATCAAGTATTTCCAAAGTCAAGATCACTCCAGATCAAATATTCTCCATGCAGTTTATTATCAATGTTTAACCAATGCTATGCCAGACATCAAATTCAGATGGTTACAACTTCACCTTGAACATCTGAGAATCTAATGATCAAATCAATACCACAACCCAGAAACAGATGTTCTGGGCATATCCTCCTGAACAAGGTATGTTTATGATGTAAATATTGGCCCTATTAAATATGTCTACAGAAAAAAGGTTAAGCATAATCCATGGAAGGAACCAAGATACCCACATGATGCAAAGCGTAAATTTACTGTGCAGCTTCTGTGGTCATTTTTCCTATGGTTTGGTGCAATGGGGCAGAAAGGAAGAATTATCATCTTGGAGGGGGGAAATTTTGATCTCTCAAAAGTCAAGCCAGTTTTCCAGCTTAAGATTTTAAGAGGATACGTCATATTTTCCATTTCCTCTTTCATTCCCCATAGAAGAGGCCGTAATAATTTCTTGTGCCATTTATTGGCAAAATAAACCAATTATAATGAACTGACTGTAAACAGCATAACTAATTCATAATATCAAGGTCTGAGGAGTTAAACAGGGAGGCCTTTTCGTGATATCCTTTTTCCATTTACCATGCCGATTAGTCTTTAAAATGGATGTTTCCTAGGAGCATTTTGATGTTGACTGATTCATGGTATTATGGTTTAAGGAGTTAGATAGGAAGGCCTTTTGTCATGCATTTCTGATACTTCCATACCTGTTACATAGGGTTCTGTTCTTTTTTTTATCAGAACTTAGGGTTCTGTTCAATCACATCATAACTCGTGCTTTTCTTTTACACCATGCGAGTTTTTTACACCAAATTTTAGAAAACATTATTAAATGACTTCAACCATGAAGAAAAAATTGTAGCAATAATGGATGATCACATAATGTTTTGAAAAAATATCAGGAGTGACAGCCTAAAAGGTCAGAAAATAAATGTAGGTCTGAAACCAACCTCAAAGCCAAAACCCCTCCAATCACGATCTATATTAGCTAGCACTTCGCCGTTATTATCTTTCAAGGTGAATGTCCAATTCCAAAGGCCAGGATTCTCAACCACAGCAAATTGTGTATTCCTGCCATTTTTTCTGCTTTTTAGACTTACACATTTCACAATAATCAGAAGCAATGCAATTGTTGAATTAGAGATTTTGACCAAATATGATGTCAAATAGAAATTTAGACCAGAGCAAGAGCTGTAGTAACATTCATAAATAATATTAACAAAAGCATAACTCCTGAAAGCAACAGCTAACTAACTAAAGAGTTAACCCAGTTCTATTCCCCATTTGGTGAGGGTGCTGGGGAAGGGAATATACTAACTAGTCTTACCTATATTTTATGCATAGAGGCTGATTCAAACCCATGACCACATACCCCACGGCAAGCGAGCTTACCGTTGAGCCAATCCAACCCTTTAATAATTATTCTTCCTCAAACATTTAATGATTATTGTGTTGTTAATTCGAAGAAAAACAAAACATGATGATAGTCAAACAACAACAACAACAAAGAGTTACCATAACTTTCACCTTTAGTTGGAATACTCGGATGAACAGAGAGTTTAACTGAACGTATAGACAAGAGCTATGGAAGAGAAAATGGCACTACAGCCTCCAACCCAAAGTTGTGAATGTATATAATAATTGCAACATTTGGAATATACATATCTTGGATGGCAAACAACAAATGACGAAAATAAATTCTAAGGTTGAAATATCAAGTGATGACAAATTCAGAATATTTGATATTACCCAAGGTACAAATCATAGATTCTCCTCCAAAGATGCCAACGCCTGTGAACCACACCAATTTCCTGAAGAGAGAATTTGGTGCAACTTAACAGCCAAAGTGCAAGGCAAAAAAGAAAAAAAAAGCTCCACCTAACCTCCAAAAAATAAAGAAAACTAATATAAAATGGCATACCTTACCATTAATTTCTGCATAAATTGAGCTCGTTAACCACCAAAAGGGTCTTCGAACCTAACTAGGGAGAACAAAAAAGCCTTAATCTAGGCAAGTAATTAATTAAAGACTGATATTCTAATTTTTCAAAAGCAACTGACAGATAAAAAAATTGTATCTATCAAATAGAACCAAAATAAAATTGTGTAGTCCTTACCTTAAAGAGCTCATTACCCATAGCGTCGGTTATGTAGGCAATAAAAGGTCTCCTAGTGCGAAGAAACTACAGCAACAAAAGTCTAATCATATAGAATATTGGGCCTCTAAATAAGAACAAAAGATTTAAGTGGTCAAATGAGTATGACCACTAAAACAATACCAAAATGATAATTTTAACCACGAAATAGGCAAACATTATAAAAATTACAGATTGCAATGCCTACAACGTGATGATAAAAATCAACAATGTAAACATTGAGCTCATACCTTACACATGATAAATGTTACGCCTCATAACAAAAACTAAAAAATGGAAAAAAAAAAACAGGGAAAAGTAGGTTACCTGTCTTGCAATTAGATTGCTCTGTTCCCGAATAAAGCCTACAGGCTACATTATAACAAACAGCAGGATATAAGTTTAAATTTTATCATAATAAATCAAGAAACAGAAATTAAAGATGGAAGGTATAATCATGAAATAAGAAGTGGAATGATAGCTTACTGATTGGGGATAGCACACATCAACAATTGCATACCGATTTTCCTTCAATCAAAATTTCAAAACAATACATCAAGTTATGAGTTATTGCCCAAAGAAATGAAACTCTGCAAGAACAGAAATAAGAAAATATCCTGAAGCTGACAGAAGCAATTCAACCCAGGACAAACAATCAATCCAATGTATCTATAAGGGAATCTAAATTGTTGAATCAAACCATTATCTGTAGGTAATTTTTTAAAAGGGAAAGGAAAAGAGCATTTGCAAGTATGTGAAATAGAGTCTTTAGAAAGAAATTGAGCTGAGTAACCTAAGCTGAAAGGACAACCCTATTTCAAAGCAACTTTAATAACCAGGTTTATCTCTCAAAAGTACAAGAATTCTCCAAATACAGCATTGGACAACATACATACCAGCTTGCAAGGTTAATGTTCACAACTCATTTGGACGGGTAAAGTATCAAAACAGAGAGAAATAAGGAGGGGGGAATAACTTTGAACTGTCCAAACAATACTTTCCAACCAAAACAACAGAACACAGCACAAATTGAGCTTTGCCACAAAACTCACCCCTTTATAGGGAACTAAGAACTTATATTCGATAATTCAAAAGTAATGCTAGTTTCTATGCAGCTAAACATTAAGGTAGCACTCATAGATTTGATATTCAAAAGGGATTATTTGAAACTTGACAAGAATAAAATATGAAAGAGAAAGCACAAAGTGACCTTTTCATTACATAACAGCTGAATTATTTAGGTCAGCCTTCAACAAAAAGAACAAGGTAAATCCGGAACAAGCTAGTATATAAAATTGTTCAACAAACAAATTATTTAAGTTAGAAAAAGGAACTATGAAAGAGATATTCATCAGGTTCCTCAATCTAAATACCTTTACTACATTTGTAAATCGAAACTTTTAAATATAATTCTTCCAGACATCATCAGAATCAACAAGAGAGACTGCAGACTTACAGAAAAATATAAACACACCAAACCATCAAAGAATAGTCAAAGAACACCTGTTCAAAGCCAAATGCAAGGTTTGCCCACTCAATATCTCTGGTGATAAGCAGGTTGGATCTTGCAAGGAGAGGAGCTACCTTGGCCTGGAAAGACGACCAGGCAAGTAGAATATCTCATTGTTAAAAGCAGCAATGGACTTTTAAGAGTTATTTGAAAAGAATCAAAATGAACATAACAACTCCAAACCCAAACTTGTTAAGTAGATCACTATTCAGGATACACCGCAGGCAGTAAATTTCCCACCCAGCCCCTTTCACAGACTAGTTTCCCCCCAATAGCCATACAAATTTGTCATTTTTCTAGCTAAAAGTATGATAATCAATAACTACCATCACTGATTTGACTAGAAACTAATAATTGATAGACACAACATATTCTGCATAAAGAAATTTCTCAGTCCAAAAACAAAAAATGACTGAAAGTATGACTAAAAGTATGATAATCAATAACTACCATCACTAATTTTACTTAAAATTGATAATTAAAAAATAAAACATATTTCATACAAAATACTCGCTCTGGTCCTAAATAAAGCAAAATAAGTCAATTATAAATTGTTTTACGTAATTTTTTCCTTTAAATTAGTTTATTTAACCTATAAACTAATGACTAATCTAAAAATTTATCAAATATGTCATAATTTAATAACATATTTTGTAACCTTAACATCTCCAAAAAAAAAGTCAACTAATTCTTATATTTAGGACGGCAGGAGTATAAAACAAAAATTTACCTCTTCTGGACCATCCGGTTTCAAAAAACCTGACACAGATTGGCTAAGAGGAGGTTGCTTCAATACACGTTTCCTCATCACCACACCATTGTCTTCTTCACCATCACCTACAATCTCAATCCTTTGACTTCTCTTCTTGCCACGAGATTTCATCACTTTCTTATCAGCAACCCAAGCCTTAGCCAAGAATTCCCTACTCAAATGATTATCAAAGCCATTCTCATTCCTAGTAGTACTCCCAAATCTCCTTACTACAAAAATGGAATCTTGATCAGACCCATGTAAGCCCTGTCTTGAAAACCCATAAGGCATAAACTTTTCCAGAGGATTTGTGGGAAAATATTTGAGCCCAGAACTGTGGAAGCTGATGATCTTGGATAAAGAATGCCAAGTGAGCTTGAATTGATTCATCATGACAGTGTTAGAGATCCCAGTTCGTAAAAATGCAATTTTTTTGTATGGGGATTAGAAGAGAGGAATCCCAGTACTACATGGAAGCTTCTAGAATGTAAAGTTTCGATTTTTATTCGTAACTCACGAAATGCTGAGTAACAAGCTTCTTCCTTCTTCCAATCACTTCTTCGTGCTCCTATGATTAACTCACTGTATCAGAAGCTTTTTTAAGAAAAATGAAAAAAAAAAATTAACATATATATATATATATGTATGTGTGTGTATATATATATATATATATATATATATATATATATATATATAATATAGTGACTTTAGGCTTAGCTAACAAAATCATGTTATTAAATAAAACAAATATTTGAACCAATTTATTGTGATTATTTTATAGGGAAAATCCCAAATAAGTCCCTCAGAATATCTAAAAGGACAATTAAGGAATCTAAACTTCCAAAATGACCATGAAGGAACTAGCACCTATATGTCATTTTAAAATTTTGCGAAAAGATAAAATTACCCCCATCTTAAAACACAAATTGCGAGAAGAGAGTTGGTGTTAAGGTTGGTTTAGGGTGGGGTAGGAATTTGTGTTTTAGGATGGGGACAATTTTGTTTTTTCGCAAAATTTTAAAATGACAGATAGGTGCTAGTTTCTTCATGATCCTTTTGGAAGTTTAGGTTCCTTAATTATCCTTTTAGATATTCGGAGGGATTTATTTGGGATTTTCCCTTATTTATATATTAATTATTCAATTATGAACTTTCTGTACCTATAAAGCTAAGCATCAACAAGTTTATATTCCAAAATCACAATACAGAATTTTAAGTCATTGTCATGTGTTGTTTTAAATTTTGAACTCGTAAATTTGATTTGATAATTTTATATAAGACCTAAATTAGGAAACCAAAAGGGAGTATAAAGATACTTTTTGAGATAGCTAATCCATCAAAATGAACTTGAAAGTATGTGATGCTAATGTGCATATGCTTGCGATGAACCTTCGCTTTTAATTGAACCTTCGCTTTTAATTAATCTTTGGTCCATAAGGTACTTGTTGGTTTTCAAGAAACATTAAACATGCTTTTTATAGGCTGAATACTTTTTTATATGTGTCTTCGTTCTAATTACAAAATTTAAAAGTCGTGAAAGTACCCATGTGTAATTTATTGAGTTGGTAAGTGAACCTATAATCTTGGTAGACACTCTCATTAGAAAGAGAGTTCATCTTTCCTATGTAAACAATACTCCTATCATCGAGTACAAATTAATAGGTTACCAATATACTCCCTCCGGTCCTATTTATAAGTCACCAACCGCCCAAATTGTACATACCAAAGAATGGAGGTTAATGGAAGTTATATCATTAAATTGGTCTTATTTTTTATGTCTTTTCCATTTTTGCCCCTCCCACCTTTATTGCTATGGCCCACTACCATTTTCATCTTTATGAGTATACATGTGTCTTTTTCACCTTCTCTCTCTTGATGTTCATTTTCCAATGATAAGGGTATATTGGGAAAAACTTAATAAATGAGTTAGTTAATGTCAGTTGGTGACTTATATTAAAGACCAAAATTTAGTGGCGATTTTCGACTTATAAATAGGACCGGAGGGAGTATGTCCAATTATTTAACAATGTTTAATTTTTTTGGATTATTTTTTTGGATTATTAGGTTAATCTTTCAATGAAAAAAAGTCGTACTGATCCGGCGGCTGTGAGAGGAACCAGCAATTCCACCCCAAACCATAAGCCACATTTCACGCCTAACTCAAAACCCCAAATCAAAACTCAAAACCCCAAATCAAATCAAATAAATAAAATAAAATCCCTAAAAAATAAAAAATCCCCAAATCTCCCTCACTGCTCATTCACTCACACACCTTCTAGAACAAACACCTCCCAAACTAAAAAAACCAAAAAATAAAAAAAAATGAAATTCCCCAAATCTGAATGGAATCTCAATCCCAAGCCCTAATCGAAACCCTAACCACCGTACCCTCCAATTCCGACGACATTTCACCGTCCATCCTCGCCGGCGGCGGCTGAGCCACGTCAGCACCACTCTCACAACACCATCCTCTGAAAGAGTGAGAAAAGAAAGAGCAATGAAGGTGGGAAAGCGAAGGAAGAAGAAGACAGACGATGGGCCGAGCATTAGCCCGCTGGATTGTACTGTGGGGTCCATCGTGTGGGTCCGCCGCCGAAACGGGTCGTGGTGGCCGGGTCAAATCCTCGGCCCGCAACACGTGTCGTCTTCTCATCTCACCTCTCCTCGCTCAGGAACGCCCGTTAAACTTCTCGGTAGAGAAGATGCCAGCGTGTCAGTATATCAATTTATTTTTCCCATTTTATTTATTTATTTTTTTAATTATGAGTCAAATAGTTCGTTCTTGGTTTTGGATCTGTTAGTTTGGTTTATTTTAAATATCAATGTTTTTTGGTTTAATGTCTGTGAAGTCTTGAAATTGATGGGTTAAAATATGTTGTTGATATTTGAAGTCTTGAAATGAATGTTTGTGTGATTGTTATGAGTATCAGGTGTGTTGATGTGTCTATTGTTTGGCATTATGAATGAATGGTTGGACTGTGTAATGGTTGATTTTAAATGTTAATGCTTTATGGTTGAACCTGACTGGTTTAGTAGCTTGTGATGGTTCTCTTTGTTTGATTTATGGGTTACGATATAGTGGTATTTGAAGTCTTGAGTTGAGTGTTTGTGTGGTTGTTATGAGTATCAGGTGTTTGATGTGTATATTGTTTGGCATTATGAATGGTTGGACAGTGTAATTGTCAATTTTAAATATTGATGCTTTGTGGTTGAACCTGACTGGTTTGGTGGCTTGTGGTGGTTGTCTTTGTTAGATTTGGTGCTTGTGAAGTATTGAGATTTGGGGGGTTAGAATATAGTGGTATTTGAAGTTTTGAGTTGGTTGGTTGTGTGGTTGTTATGAGTATGAGGTGTTTGATGTGTGTGTTATGTTGGTTTTTCTGATGTGTTGGCGTTTCTTGGCAGGGATTGGTATAATATGGAGAAATCCAAGCGTGTGAAGGCGTTCCGGTGTGGTGAATTTGATGATTGTATAGTGAGGGCTGAATCGGCGCATACGATGCCGATAAAGAAAAGGGAGAAGTATGCTCGTCGAGAAGATGCTATTCTTCATGCTCTTGAACTTGAGAAGCAGTTAGAACTTGAGAGGCAATTAGTGAAGAAGGAAGGAAAATCAGGTGTTGTATCTGTCAAAAGAACATTTGTGGATTATCTAGTGTTGACCTAAAGGGAATGGTTAGATCTCCAAAAAGTTTAGAAATGATAATGAGAAACACTCAAATTTCCATTTATTTGTTTTCCCTTCAGACTCAGCCAGTGATGGCATTTAAGTGAGTTGGAAGGAAGACTGCATTTAAGTGATACCTTATCTGATGTCTTACTGGATTTTGGGTGTGAAAGCGATCATTGAAAGAAAACTTTTACCAATATTTCTCACCAACTTACTGTCAGGCTATTTCAAAAAATAGACTTTAATTCGAAAGTACAATTAACATTAATGATAAACTTTTGTGTTCTAAAGATGGTTGTTAAGTGAGAGGTGTGTGAATATCATAGTACAAAGAGGCGTAAATGTGCTTTTCTTGGCCCAAATTCTTGACAAGATAAATCTTGTGCAATGCAATGTGACATCAGTTCTGTTTACCTTTATGTCAGTAGTTGGGCAATCAGGAGTTGATTACCGGGCAAAGAGGAGCAGAACTGTTCACATGCCCGCCGAGTCTAGTGATTCACTTGAGTATAAAGAGCCTCCATCCCATGTTGATATGTCATCTTCCCAGATTGGAGTAGAGGGCCCTCATGCCAGTTCTTTGGCTGAAGAAAGTGAATATGCTTTTCTGGATGATGTGGAGTCTGATTCCTCTGATACCCCTTCTACTGACACTGATACTGATTTAGATTCTTCTGCGACAGAACCAGACATTGATGAAGAGATGGCTTTGCTTTCAGGTGTAGTATCTGCTTTACCTGTGTTTTCCACTTTTTTCTTCGTGATATGATCCATTTGTTTGATTGCCACAGTTCTAAAAACAATGCTATGTGGATTCTATAGTGTCACATCAGCTTTAGATGCCAAAACTTTGTCCTTTGATATAATGAATGCAATGTCCAACAACATCAAAAAAGCCTTATCCCAATTAGGAACGAATGTAATGTCCAAACAAAAATAATTATATTCTTTGTTTATGTTGCTGTATCAATGCCATATTTATGGGAATGTGTGTATAATATTAACATTTAGAGACGGATGTCATTCAGGGACTTGGGGCGAATGAATTGAATATTATGCAATATGGTTTGTATTTAAAAAAATGCGACTAATTTTGGCTTTCATTGTTTTCTGGTTCACAAAATATTTGGTTACTGAAGTTTTCCTTCATTTTGGTTTTAGTCTCTCAAGTTTTAAACCAGGGGGTTTGGTCCTTCAGTTTTCTTTTTGCTTAAAACATTGGTTCCTATACGTCAATAAAATGCTAGACCATTTTGCCCTTTGAAGGACCAAGACCTTTTGTCTGAAACTTGAGGGACCAATTACCTGAGTTACTACAATCACTTGATTTGAAGTTGATGGTGATGTTCATCTGGATTTCACTTCTCATTGAATGATTTTTGAAGGAATTTACGCATAACCTCTGCATTTCTTCTCAGACTTTGCTAGTGATGCATGAAAAATAAGTAAAATGGTTGTCTCAGCTAGAGGAGAATAAAAGTTAGTCGTGTCAATCAGAACTGATGAATGCTCTAATATCCCCAAAATTCCATAGCTAGAGACATCTCATGCAATGGATGATCGGATTGTGAATTATGTAATTTACATTACGTTATTACCTGTTGTAAAAAGTTACCATTAGAAATATATGGAACAGTAAATGTTTGATTACCCATGTGAAAATCTGCTGGAGAGGAGAGCCCTCTTTTCTCTTTGTTTGAAGAGGTGGGGACATCATGTGTGTATTTTTTTAATTTCCCTTTTTTAGGGGTGGAAAAATATATGTTGGGGCGGGGGCTGTGAATATGATTGTGCTATCTTTTGATAATTTAGTGCAGTGCCCTCTTGTTTCTTGTTAATCATATGATTGTTCACTATAGGAAAAGATATTTTGATCTATCTCTAGAGGTGTTTTTGGCTGCTATTTTGAAAGTCAATTCCTTTGTTCAATCTGTAGTGTAACAATGTGACATGGCATCTTAGAAAAATATGACATTGAGAATGGAATGTTTGATTTCTTTTGAATATTCTAGTGTGTATTTGAAGGAAAATTGAGTTGATGTGCTAAACTTGAATCCTTCCGCACTGAGCATTTTTCTCTTTGCTTATGCACACATTGTTGATTGGATCTTCATTTACATGATGCTTCTTTAGCTCTTATCAAGTCACTCCTATAACTGCAGAACCTGGCCGGGGTGTTGAAGATAATGAAAGTACTAGCAGTGAAGAGCCTGATGAGTTGGCGTTTTCCAGCGATATGCCCCATCTGTATCCACATAATCCTATGACTTCAAATGAAGCTGTCTCCAAATGGCAGCTAAAAGGGAAGAGGAACAGTCGTAATCTTTTGAAAAGGTCAGCTGATGCTGAAGGAAGAAGTCATTTTAGCTACAAGAAGTTAAGGCCTGGTTTGCATGATTACAGAAATGATTTTACCGATGTTTTTGATGAGGATGATGATATGTTTGGTTTGGAAGATGAGTACTCCCCATCTTATAGGGCCATTTCAAAAGGTCGAAACTTTGTTCACCGTGGAGTTGATTGGATTGATTGGGATTGGGATGATCAACATGCATTGAGAGGATATTGGGATGTCAAAGGATATGCACCGATGTATGGTGATCGCCATCATTACAATGGCAGAATGAGGTCGCCGCTGGTAGATGTTGATTTAAAAGTTCAAGCAAGCTACCGAAAGGAGCCTGTTCCCATTGTTTCTATGATGAGTAAGGTAGATGGCAAGGCCATTATTGGACACCCAATTCAAGTTGAGGTCCTTCCTGATGGTTCATCTGATAGTCTTGTTTCTACTATTGATGACCTAAATAATGATGGGATTGGTGTTGATGGAAGTAGTATGCTTCCACCTGCATGGAGGACTGCAAGGAGAACAGCAAATTTTCGTGTCCCACGCCCCCCTGTATCCAATGGTGCTGAAGCTTTTGCAGAGCCATCCTTCTTAGATCAAGAAAAGAAATTTGAAGGTAAGAAATTAAATGCTGGAAGTTTTAGTCACAAGGCAAGTCAGTCAAGGAAGAGCAGTAGTGAATTTCCTCGGCTTTCAACAGACAAGAAGCCATTGAAAAAGGCTCCAAAGAAAGCAAGCCTGTCATCTAGCCAGAAAACTAGAACTCTCTCATCATTGTCTATTGAACATAATTTTAGTAAAAAGCCAGTACATGATAGCTTTAGTTATCATACAAATAGGTTGATTAAACCAGACGTATCTGGGCCTACTACAGTAGCTTGCATACCTGTGAAATTAGTTTTTAGTAGATTGCTTGAGAAGATAAATAGGCCACCATCAAAAGTAACTAGTAATGTTGCTTTGTTGAATACTGTTGTGGAGAGAAATTCATAGATTACATGTACATTTGTTATATTGAAGCAATAATCCGGCAGTGTAGTGCAACAATTTGTTGGTTATGTCCTTTGGACACGGGAACTTCTACCTTCGTCATTGTATTGTCAGCTTTGCTAGGTTGAGCGTGAGTACTAAGCAATAATTTATCCTATAACTAGATCAATAACAAGCAAATAGAGTCTCTCTTATCAGATATTGGATTCATTAGCCATTGAAATGGTAGCACTAAATAAATAACTTGTCTTTAAAGCATTCTCGTCTCATTAATCGCAGGTGATTTTTCAGATGTAATGGTTCGGTTGCATACTTTCTTTGGTACTCTAGGTGCAATTGATACAAGGGATTCTGTTTGGAGGGGAGAGGGAAACTTTGTGTTTGACTTGAGAAATATATGGTAGGGTTAAAAGTTTGGAAAATTTAGGGTGAGTTTACAATTATTAAATTAATTGGGGATTATGACAACTCTTACACTTGATAACCGTATGGCTTAAGTATACTTTTGGTCCTTTATATTTGTATCAAGTTTCAATTTAGTCCTTTATTTTTGGAAAGTACACTTTTAGTCCTTTTTTCTTAACACCGTTAGTTTAACTTAACGGAAAATGTTAACTTAACAATTTTAAATGATTATTTTATAATGAAATTGGACCAAAAATGATAAATTTTGAAAATATAAGAATATTTACACTCAAATATTTTAATCTGGACATTTTTTTAGTATTTAATAACCATTTAAAATTGTTAAGTTGGCATTTTCCGTTAAGTTGAACTAAAGGTGTTAACAAAAAATGACTAAAAGTGAACTTTGCAAACATAAAAGACAAAATTGAAACTTGATGCAAACATAAGGGACCAAAAATATATTTTAGCCTAACCGTATTTAAAACATGTTAGGTCTCATTTCCCAACTAAATTGTCTAACAGAATTTAACCCTCAATTTTCGTTAAAGCTTTAATTGATTGTTTATACTCTTCTATCATGTATATATTTAAAACATCTTAACCTTGTGAGCTTTCAAAGTGAATCAATTATAATTTTATTTTGAATTCACTTTAACTTTCCACAATATCATATTATATAATTAAAATATCATCATCATTCCACCCTTGTATTGCTGGTTAGAGTCATGGGCAAATGTGTAGTCCAATGAGGAATAACTTGTTATTAGATTACCCAAACTAACCAATATTGGGATTTACTTGACCACAACTATTGAACCAAAACCAGAGTGACTCTACCTAAAACAAATCTAGAGGTGTCATTTTTCTAATGATGCCCTCCTTTTTCAAAATTTGACCTAGTATATATTGAAGAATGAGACCTACATTGCAAGTGGCAAAACCACTGCGCTCCAAAGTGGTATACTGTGGTACCAAAATGTAATCATAATCTTTACCCTTGATCGACAAATAATCCCAACAGTGCATGCTTAAATCTAAAATCACAAATGCATGCTTGAGAGAAATTAATGATTACACTACATTCTAAATCTAAAATAAAGTAAGGCTACAAGCTAAGCATGCCTTAGAAACTATATAACTAAACTAGCTAGTGTCAAACAGCCGCATAAATTTTCAATCTAACAACCACGACATATTTTGTTAGATGTAATTATGTGTATATCCATTTAATTATCAATGAACTACATAATTTAACTTAGAGTAATATGCAATTAATAAACAATGTACCAGGCACCGTTTAACGTGTATGTGAAAGAATTTCCCAAAGTACTTGTTATTCAGCTTACAAAGTCACAAAAGCAATTACTGTAACAATCCTTCAATAAAGTTTTAACAATTCCAATTAATTCATTATAATTAATAGCTTAAGAAGGTACTCCTATTGCAAAAAACATATATTAACATCAAACTGTAGGATTAGTCACCCACTTGGTCAATCCTTTGCTCCTTTTTCTAACCCTCCATTGAAAAGATTACAAATCATATATAGAGTTCATGAAATGTGGGACCATTGTCACCCTACTTTCGCCTATATCTTCCCTTCCAATAGCAAATTTATTTGGTGAATTTGTTGGCAAAAAAGGTCTTTTCGGGCATATTTGCGTGTTTATGTATCTCCTGTATCATTTTCTTAAAATCAATTTTCTAAAATTGATTTAGCCTCTCTATTGTTAATCAATTTATGTTGTTTTCGGGCATAGTTGCACGTAACACACGTAGCCTTTCATAATTAAAGCATGCATGTTACATTATCGTAGAAATTTTGTTTATTAGGTCAATGCACATGCATCAGAATATAAAATAAACGCAAAACATAAGGTTTTGTATTTCACCTGAAAAAGCATGACTTTTATATTTATGTTATATTTTTTAGTTTTTATTTTTGAAAACATAAGTTAGGCAATGTATACCAAATAATCGTTCTTTATTTACTGAAGTTAGAAACTTATTTTCTTCATAACAAACATCACCATATAGGTACATACTTGTGTGTGAGTCTTGTATTACTTCTTCCAATCTTTAATGTATGACATTTATAATTGTTGGGAACATTTTAACTTACTTAACAATACTTCGACAACAATAGTGAATTAAAATGGGCTTTTAGATGTTAAACAAATGACATATATTTAATTGACATCTTTAATCTAATTAAATTAAACAAATATGTCTTATAATTAGAATTGGAGAGAGTATTACGTGAAACATAAAAAAACTGCATTAACCATCAACCATCAATATTAGATATGCTTTACTTCAAATTAACATTTGATTAAGAAATAAATTTAGCGTCCTTTTCAATAAATGTTTATTTTTCTTCTTTTGGATGTTTACTAATATTTGCAGGAAAATTATTCTGCCTCGCTAGCCCACTTGCAACAGCATTTACAAAATAAAGACATATGAATCCGAATCGTGCTCTCAAGAATTCCCATAGCTTGATGCAGTGGCAATATTATACTTTGCCAACCAATTGCTAAACCTACAGACATGTGTTTGTATAGTTCTTCACTTTTCTGATGGACAAAGACCCGTTGGAATCGCCGAATAATAATAAACTCCATGTTGGGTTTTCATTATTATGCATACAAATAATCCACAATCTATATTGAATTATCCCAAAATAGTAATGGATATTGTAAAGTTAATGTAATTCTGCATAGAAGATGAGTTACTCCTCATTTAGCCCTGCATAATGATTGAATCCAAACGAGTCCTAATCTCAAATATTACCCCACAAAAATGTCTAAATCATCCATTATTCAACTTGATCACAATTTTCCCCATTTTAAACTTCATTTTAATAATTTATGACGCTTTCTGATCCATGACCACTTAGGTTGAAACGCATAACAGAACCTACATTGACCAATTTCAATTTATTGCACATGTCATGATACCCTGAAGATGTGACACCATTCTTAAAATAGGTCTTACTCCAGCTACAAGTTCTTTCTTATATACGCTTCTGTTTTAAATATTAGGATATGGCTCTACTTAAAGTATATCTCAGATATATATCTGATGGTTGATGCAAAAGGAACATGAGTGAATTTGATTGCCACATCCATTCACTTGTTATATCATAAAAATAGGATCATTTAAACTTATTTTTGGTCTCTATACATTAGTTCTGATTTATTTTATACTCCCTACATTCCTAAATATAAAATCACTTCTGAATTTAAATTTATTCCTAAATATAAGATGATTTTCCTACTTTTCCAACTTTTTCCCAAATTAACCCTCACAATGTTTATCTATAATAACAAGTAAGAGAGGAGACTAGTGAAGATAAAAGTATATGGTTAGGATAAATTGGTAATATATCACGTGTCAATAACTAATTTAACTAACATAATTAATTTAATCAAATTAGAGAAAGCAATTTTATATTTATGAATGGAACTAGTATATTTTGTTTCCGTAACAAGAGCTCGAGAAACAATCAAATTAGGCACTATATTTACAAATCTAAAGATGGGAGGGAGGCAGGAATGAGGATATTTTATAAAAGAAAAAGGAAAGGCAAAGAGCCATGTAGAAGAAACCCCCGACATGTGCACCATGTGATGTGCCCCATGTTCATGCACACTAGTTCATTTAAGCCATTGATAAGAAGATACAAATGTGAAAGATCAATATTATTGTGCTTGTAATCAAAGTGAATAGTAAGAAAAGGCATTTCAAACATAAAATTATATACAAAATAATAATAAAACTAATCATGCACATATGATAACAATTGGGCGATCCTGATGACATGCACTAAAACTGAAATTCTATATAAAGCACCAACCCCCCTTGCCATTTTCTCCAACAACAACCTTAGCTCCTTTTGTGCTTTGAATCAAATTCTCTCTTATTCCCCTACACAGTAGCAATAAACATGGCACAACTCATCAATCACCTCACATTGGTGGTGATTCTCCTCTTGTCTCTCTTCTCCATTGAAGCTTTAGCTAAGCCATCCTTAAACATACCTCAACGTCGATATGATCCCCAAACCTTAGCTTACATCAAATCCTCTTGTCAAACCACTCTTTACCCAAAACTATGCCTTCGCTATTTGTATAAATTTGCATATTCAAATATTCAAAGCCCAGAGCACTTGACTCATTTGGCATTATCTGTTAGTCTCACACGAACAATACAAACAAAAGATTACTTGCAACAAGTTGCCAAGCAATTCGATGCACTCAAGAATAGCAAGAATTCAAGAGACTATTATGATATGCAAGATTGTTTGACACAAATCAATGATAGTGTGGATGAGCTTGGCAATTCAATAAAAGAGCTTGAGAAGTTGAACAAGATCCATACTAGTTTGATAAATGACAATGTGTTGTGGCATATAAGCAATGTTGAGACGTGGGTGAGCACTGCCCTTACAGATGCTAGCACTTGTGTGGATTATTTTCCAGGACATAGGATGAGTAAGATGAAGGCTGCTATAAGAGGGAAGGTATTGAATGCTGAGCAAGTCACTAGCAATGCACTTGCCTTATTTCATAGATATGCAACCATGTACCGAGCAGCGGCTGCAGCCAAGAAACCCTGAAAGCTTAAAGGAGTTGTGTTTTGTTTGATTGTTGTGTTTGTTTGTTTGTGTAGAGTTGTAGATCATGCAAGTTTTTTTCAAGGGCGACTTTGTTTTCTTTTGTCAAGAAAATGTGCAGAGGAATATTGAAATCAATTGAAGCAAGAAATGGATCTTGTTTGCATTTATTTGTGCTTTGTTTTTACTACTGCCTCCTCCAATATTGTTCTGTTTAATTTGTATTTAAAATAGTAAGGAAATTAAATAACTAGCCACTTAATCATAATATATTTTTTTTCTTAGATTACATGGTGTTAATAAATTAAATAAATTCGTTGTAAAATTCAAGCAATTCAATTTATAAGTAGTCTAGTTAATTTATTTAATTTAAAAAAATAACTAGGTTTTATATTAAATATTAGAGGAGTATATTGAAGTAAAAAGATTAAACATTAAAATTTAAAAGTTCAATAAGAGTTATAGAACTAACTCAATATCTCCATAAACAATGACACATTATAAACATATCAAGCTGAAAGAAAAACCTAGCTCAATGATGATATGGTAGTGCTAACTTACTAAAAAATAATATAATAGTCAATTAGCCATGACATTTACCGACATAGTTCTATCGGTAAAGACAAAATTTCGTGGTTAAATGAGAAATTCTCTAGCTAATGCACTAACTTTTTTACACACTTGAATTGAAGGCAATGAGTGTCCTTAAAATGGAGCTAGCATGCACCCAAACTTCAACGTCCTTAATTTGCCTAACCTGATGAAGGCGATCACGGGCACAATAAGTACTTCCCCCTTAGGATTCTGAAAACCATGCACTGCATGAGTAGTATGAAAACTGCAGTGGAAGTTGGTTTGGAGCATCGACATTATAAGAAGCTATAAAGGAGAATGTGCGAACCTGACAACAACAACAACAACACAACAAGCTTAAAATAAAAGAGATTTTAAAATATTAACAGATTGCAGCATTACATGCAAAGCCGGCCATAATATTTTTGCATTCCATTTTTTATTTTAAAGGTGTTTTGTTATGGTATTTAAGCACTATTATATATCTTACAAGGAATGTGTTTTAAAAGGATTACATGTAATGAACTGTTATATAAAGGGCATATTTGATATTTTCTTATAATTACTGTTAAATAAATAAATTTTTTGGAACCTATTAATATGTTTCTTTTTCTTTTTTGGAACCTATTAATATGTTTCTTCTTCTTCATGGTATGTATTTTTCATTCACGATTCTCATTGGTGTGAGTTTTATGATGCTGGATTACTGGTTAAATTTGATGACGTATCATACATTTGGGAAAAATGGTTATAACTAGCTTAATTTTTGTTTAATCTCATCCGATGACTGTTATTGACTAAGTTGGGGTCACCTTGCATGAAAACCAAGCAATAAACCCAAATATAATGTTTTTGTTCCAGTAACATCAATCTTGCTCGAAACATCATAACGCTCTTAGTCGCACTGCTTAATAACTCTTCCATACAAAATCATCAATTATAAGCATAATGTGTGTGTGTGTGTGTGTGTGTGTTATGCTCGCTCAAACCTGATCATCAGTTCCTATCGTAATATGAGTGACACCGAAGGAACAATACTTACCCTTTCTAATCTATGATGATAATTAAGAAGAGTTTTTTCAAGTGTCATATGGTTCCCTTTGTCACACCGTCAGTAATTTTTTTTTTATCGAAAACACCGTCAGTATTAAAGTGACAACAAAAATTATTTAAAAGTGAGATGGATAGTAATAAAAATTAATGATTGTTTGACTTCAACAAAAAATAGAGGCCTGTGATTATTTATCCGTGCAAGAGCACTATTAAATCTTAATTGCGGTCTTTGAAATCTTGATCACAGCTTGATTTAGTAGTCAATATCATATTTTGCCGACCATCTGCTCAAAACTACATTTCGATTATAACTCATCGATCTTTTCACTTTTCTGATAAACAAAGACTCGTTATAATCGCAAAAATTATCTCCATGTTGCAAGGCGTTCATTCAGCATATCAAATCATAGACAATCTCTATATAGCCTCACGCCCTCACATAACGATTAAATCTTAAAAAGTCTAATCATGCTTGAACAACCTTTTTCCCCATCTAAACTTCATTTCAGTAATTTATATTTCCTTATCACCAGTTGGCTCTTAATTAATCTCGTAAGAAAGCCTACGTTGACACCCACCGTACCATAAATTAGGTCTTATGATTTTCCTTAATATAATTTGTTTCCTTATCACCAGTTTTGTTTTTATTTGATAAGCACGCATCTACTATATTAAAGGGATATGTCTAACACTTCAAACTTTTGAAAAAAATATAATAATGAGTTATATTTAAGGTATTGGGGGGCCTACGTTAATTAGAAATTAAAATTCCTTAAGAATTAACTTTATGGAGTTAACTAGAAGTATTGTAAAAGAACATTGAGGTTTATTCTCTTTAGAAACTGAAGAAAAATTGTTAGAGAAAGGATTTTCATATATATATATATATATATCTATCTATATATGTATGTATGTATGTATGTATGTATGTATGTATGTATGTATGTATGTATGTATGTATGTATGTATGTATGTATGTATGTATGTATGTATGTATGTATGTATGTATGTATGTATGTATGTATGTATGTATGTATGTATGTATGTATGTATGTATGTGAGGAATTGTTTATACCTGAAGATTAAAGAATTTTATGGTAGTGGAAGTAAATCTCTATTTAAATGTGAGGATTATTTTTTATAATGTGGATCTTCCTTTTTGTTTTGAACTAAGTTAGTAATATAGCTCTTCTTTTTTTTTTATAATAATTAATATAGCTCTTCCTCAAAGTAAAGTTCAATTGGATATATAATTATTCATGAAAAACTGCGATGGGTGATTTTTCCACACTATTTCATTGATTACATTTTTAAAAGTGCTCCGTTATACGTTTATTTTTTTTATACAAGCTAAGCTATTATATAGCCACTTTCCGGTTATTCTCTCTAAATCAAGACTTCTTTAATTTACAGAGTTTTTTCTTGGAATACTGCATGCTTCTAAAAAATGTCAATGGTGATCGACGTGACATAACCTACGAAATAGTAATATGGAAAAATTAGACATTTCCTTACTTTCAAGAAGAGCAAATATATTTTCGATAAAAAAAGAAGAGCGAATATATCGTGATAATTATTGAGGCGTACTAAAGAAAAAACTTTGTTGGAGTACGATCTTGTTTAAGGAGATGCCGTATATTAAGGTCCCTCATCATGATATTTGAAATAAATTAATACTGGTCAAAGTAGGTTTCGTTATGCGTTTAAGGGCCAAGTTGTGATCAGAAAACACAAAATATTATAATGAAGCTTATAACAATTTTTTTAAAAAAATCAAGAAATTATTTAATCATGTTATCAAGTTAAGAAATTGGTTATCATGTAGGAAGGTTACATAACACAATGATTCTTCCTTTCAAATTTATGTTAAATGGGTCACCCATTTAACTGTGCATACCACTCGTTTAAAGTCCGTCTGTTTATGGTCCATCATGACTCATGAGTATGAGCATGCATGTATCTATTCATGTTAAAGACTTGAAGGGGTAGGAGTATGACATACCCACTCATTGAACACCCCTAATTATTGCTTTGAAGTACGAGTCAGGAGGTAGGATAATCTACCCTTAAATGTCAGTATACTAAAATTTATTCCTAAATCAGTTGTTGATTTGAAGTAAAGCATGTATTATTGAAACTTGAAAGTTTATGACTACTATTGGATTTTTTAAAAAGTTTTGTATAATAATATTTTAATAATAATTATATACCGATATTGATGGACGATAATTTTGATGAATCATGTGATTTGGTTTTGATTTTTTGTGTAAGGAAAGAAGTCTCCAATTTCATTGAATAAGAAATGATAATTTTTAAAGCATATCCTTGCCTTTTCATTAATTTTGTTAAGATAATATGGTAGTATTAATTTTATTTCATAAATAAAGTATTATTTTAAGGAAAATCATAGAAAATCTGAAAGTTTTGTGCTATATATTTTTATGCATGAAGAATCGAAGGGCATCTGCTGTTCTAACATACTCCCACCGGTTCTAAATATAGAACCTAGTTGACTTTTTTGAAAAATCTTAAAATTAAAAAAAGCAAAATAAGTTAATTATAAATTGATTTACCTAATTTTTTCTTTTACACTAGCTAGTTTATTTTACCTATAAACTAATGGATAATCTAAAAAGATATCAAATATGTCATGATTTAATAACCTATTTTACAACTTTAATCTCTCCAAAAAAGTCAATTAGTTCTTATATTTAGGACCGGAGGTAGTAATAAAACTGAGACCTATACCCATGTGCAACGCTCATGACTTTAATTATGAAGGCTACGCGCAATAGCTTGGCAGCGAACGCAACAAGTTATACTGATTAAATATAGCTCGCCTAACACATATTTTTCTTTAAAAAACAACTAGATCGAACTTCCCCTGGCGATGCCCGGGAGGGTATGTTTCACTGAAATATAAGAAAATAAAATAAATTGGAACAACGAAGTCAAAGGTAGAGAGCATAATTGAATAAAGATTACAACAAAAAACTTTGAATAAATAACAATACTTAAGAATTCATACATATACTATGCATTAATTATTTTAAAACACAAAACTCACAAACATTCAACTACTAATATTTCTAAAAATTTCTGAATAGACAATGTTGAGTGTGGTTTTTGACGGTGTGTAATTAGTAGTAGAAATTAGAATTTTTAGACCATCAACACTCTTAACTCGGGATAAAGCGACATAAAGTTGTCCATGAGTAAAAACAGGTCTAAGAAGATAAAGGCCAACTTGTTTTAACGATTGACCTTGACTTTTATTTATAGTCATAGGAAATGAAACGATAATTGGAAATTGACGACGTTGCATTTGAAAAGGCCAACGGGTTTCAGAAGGATTCATGTTAACTCGATGAAGCAAGATCTTTTCATTTGGTTTGGTGCCATTAAGTGTTAGAGCTCCAATCACTGTCTGAGAAAGATTAGTGACACGAAGTCGAGTTCCATTGCACAAACCAGATCCTTGGTCAATGTTGCACAATAACATTATTGGAGTACCAATTTTTAAAGTCAGCTTGTGTGGAGGAATACTTGAGAACAACAAATTGTTCAGAAATTTAGTACTATAAATACTTTCAAGAATCTCAGCATCATCAGAAGATTTTGAGATTGAATCACAACTTGAAAACGTCATACTTTCTCCAGGAAGTAAAGAACACATGAAATCATTAATTTCATGGAGTAAGTCAAGTGTGGGAGCCAAGATAGCTTGATTAGTGAAGTAATTATTGTCATTTAGATTTTCAAGCAACAAAGGATAAGTTGCCTCTGATATAGAAAGTATTGGTGAATTAGTCCGAGGAAGAAGTAGATTAGGAGGGATTTCTATTTCTGAGAATCCATCTAATCCAACACCAATAGTACCGTCACCAATGGACAAAAGCTAATGAGCAAAATCTAGATTGAGCTTCCCCGGGCGATGCCCGGGAGGGTTTGTTTCAAGGAAACATAGCAAAATCAAACAAAATGAAGCAATAGAGATAAAGGTACGAAGCATAATTAAATAAATACTAAAACAAAAAAATTGAATCAATAACAATATTTAAGCATTCATACATATATTATGCATGAATTAATTTAAAAGGCAAAACACAAAAAAAATCAACTACTAATATTTCTATATATTTCTGGATAGACAATGTTGAGTGTTGTTCTTGACGGTGTGAATCTTTTTATCTTAGGTCACACAGGATTACATGTGAAAGTCAAAAATAAATCAGGATATCCCATTAGTAGCAGTTAGTTAGGTTTTCTAGAGCTAGGAAAAAGCAAAAACACAATTAAATACCTAACAGCAGCAATTCTATTTGTCAACTCATTGTCATGTCATAAATGTATAGTTGAGAATACACAGGACTTTGGCCAGCACGAGGAAGCAAAGTTCCAATTCTGTGGTGATTAACTCCAGAAAGAATGAAAGAGTAAGGGTCTCTGCCTTATTTTTCCCATGATCAATTTTACCACCCATGGAAATAATTATATATGAATAACAACACAAGTGTTGCTTGAAATTAATTTAAAATTTATTTGCATTAACAATAAAAGTTAAGTCAAAAAAACCATTTTTTTGGCACAAACGCATTGAATATGCACATACATTTTTCGTGAAATCCAAGTAAATATAAAAGTAACTAATGGAATAGTCAAAGTTAAAATATAAAATCTCAACAATTGAATTTTTTGTCTCTAATATACTCCCTTCGTTCCTAAATATAAGATCACTTTAGGGAGGAGAGCTTGTTCCTAAATATAAGATCACTTTCACTAAAGGTCCCCAGTTCGATCCTAGGCAGCAACAATTGTTTAAGCCATGTTATTAGTATATAACAAAAAGGCATTTCATAATAAAAAATATAAGATCACTTTCTAATATTACTCAAGTTTTCCCCAAATTACTCATATACTCCCTTCACCCAAAAAATAGTGGTTTGAAGAAGGTGAGAGTATATTTTAAAACTTAGGTGAGAGATATTTTGGAAATTTCATATAATCCTAACTCTCTTTCAATTTTTGAGATTTTATATTTTTCCAATATAAAGATATTTTGGAAATTTCATGTAATCCCAAAAAATTAAGAAATTTCATGTGATAGCTAATGTCACATTCTCTCTTCATTTAATGCGTTTTTTCCTAATTTGCCTTCAACTCTTTTTCATATTTATTAATGCTTATGTATTTTTCTCTTAAAAGTATCATAATAAATATGAGCAATATTGAAAAATAAGTATTGACTTTAAACTCCAAATTAACATTCACATGTTATATTTAGAAGAATTTTTTCTATGGTTAACTCTTATATTAAGGACTAGAAGGAGTAATTAGAAATACTTAACTTTTAAATGACTTTTATTTTATAATGTTGGAATATTAAAATAATCATTTGTTTTAGAGAAATAATATAGGTGTTTTTTTTAGTTTGAACTGACCGATTGAAAAAAGAATATCATCTGATTGAAATAATCATTTTTTAAAAATTTATACACACTCCTATGTACTTCCATAACCCTCAAATCGTTTTATTTTAAATTGAAAAGAATTGAGCAGTCATAGGAACTCTTTTTTATCAATTACTGAAGCGGTTCACATTGTTTTTAGTGCTCTTTGTTAAATTAAGTGGATATATGTGTTTTCACAACTGAAATTTACCCTTTTTTTTCCTTAAACATTTTTGGGAAGTTTTGGTTGTTACATTCCAAAAATTGATCACGCTACTTTTGAGAGGGGCTGATTTCATTTACAAGGACTACAATAACATCTCTGCAAGTTTTAACCTATCTACTAAACATTATACAAATAACTATATATATATATATATATATATATATATATATATATATATATATATATTTATGCTTCAAATACACACCACAAACATTATACTCACCATATGTTACACACATATCTGCTATTTTACAAACGACTTGACCATATTTGTAACTAATACATACGTAATATAAGACAAACCAAAGACCTCAATTGCAATGGTTTGTCTTCTATTACATTACTTAGCAAAATATACTATCCATACCATACATAATGCCCATACCTAAAATATCACATGAACCTATTTCACAATGACAACTAACATACTTAGCAAAATATACTATCCATACCATACATAATTCCCATACCTAAAACACCACATCAACCTATTTCACAATAACAACTAACTTACTATAATATATCAGTACAACCATTCCACTTGATCAATACTCATACACGTGGTCTCATTTTTTTCCTGCTTAATAATTTTGAGTGATCTCCCAACAGGACTTGCATTGCAATCCACTTCTTTGAGTGCTTCAACGCCTTCCTTCAAAATATTCCTTTTGCCCTTACCTTTAAAACCTTTCAATGGAACTGGAGTCATTACAGTCTGATCATTTATTTCTTGCAGCACATTTTCTTTCCCTGAACTCAATGTTGCTGGAAAATTCTTTGCACTACAAGCTGCACCAGAACCAGAACCAGAACCAGAATTTTTTCCTATAACAGCAGAGACATTTGGTGCTACAGTTTTGCATCTTTTATGAGAACTCTTAAAAGCCAAGATAGTATCTTCCTGAATCCTGATATTGCAAAATACACAAAATCAGATATTATTATTGCATGAACTAAACGAAATATGCAGCCAAAAAAATCAACACAATTTAACAGGTGAGCCCTAGGTCTAACAGGCAGAAGAGCACAGTTAAACAGACCAGCAAAACATTGAAGAATTCAAAAACATGTTGCAAACACAAAATTTTTAATACCTATTCCTGAGATTCATTAAATTTGTGCAGCAAATTCTGATAAGGAGTAAAACTAAGGACACTAATGCTACCATTAGGATGGAGCTTGTTATATTCATTAAGCTTCAAAGATAACACCATTCTCTTTGTCACAACACTGTCTAATTCCTCAAGAAAATCATATCCTCTATCTTCCTGCAATTTATAAAGCATCACCAATATTGCAAGTGAGCAAACAAAAAGGACTATGAGCTCGCAAACACAACTTGCCTCATCTAATTTTAACTTCATTTCTCTAGCAGATTTGCCAACCAATTGCATGACTTGTCTATCCCAAGAAATAACAGAAGCAGTGCCACTCTCATCTCTAACAATATAATGAAGTTTCATCCTAAGAAAGAAAAAAATGAAAAACAACTTAGCATTCAACTTTATCACAGTAAAGAAGAATTAACTATGTCATGCATTAACTTACTTAGGTTCAATACATTCAAGCTTTTTCTTGCAGATACCACACATCACAAAAGAATCTTGCACACGTGGTTTTGACCCACACTTTGAACAACCTTCATACATCCACCCATGCATTGTTTGAAGCTTAACAATCTCGCAGTTTATTACAAATACCACTCCCTTTAACATGGAGAAAAGCAACAACATCTGAGGGAAAAGACAGAAAAAACAGTTAATACATGGAACCAAAATAACATGATAAAAAATACCAAACAAACTACACCAGATGAATGACAGGAAAAAGAAAAGAAACAAACCTATAAGATAGTACAGCTTCGCCTCTTCACCAATGCAAGAGCAACAATATCGCGTAATGTCCAGAAAGAACATGGAAATTCAGTGACAGTTTTCTTGCTCAACAACATGTGTCATGGGAGTAATAGTTATCTTGAAAGGATGCTTTGATGCTCTATATTGTCCTTCATTTTTGGTGACAACAAAGTTCACCAACTTATACGTGTGTCCTTCCATAAGTTTATATTTGTAAGCCCCAAGCAAATCTTTTGCCATGACATTTGCCTGAATTTTTGTCCCATGTTTCGAAAAAAATCATCAATAAACTAATAATAACACTAATATAACAGAATGACATAAAAAACAAATGTAAAGCTAAAATGTTTCTCACCTCCCTATCCACCAATAACGCAGAGATGCTAACCAGTGTATTGGGGGAACATTACAGAAAATGGATCAAAGAACACACGGGTAGCATCACAAAAAGATGACAAAATAGGGTTACCTAACATAAATGTAAATAAAAGAAACAGAGTTAAGGGAGGGCAAATCAACAGATCAAATCAATGAACTGAGTAATATGCCATAAGTATATTACAATTAAAATTAAATGAGTTAAAGCAGGCAAAACAAACAATCCAAACAAAGAAAAAACGCAAGGACTACCTCCAACTTGTGAAAGGGAAGGACGAGTATATTGAATAATAACAAACATGTGTTCCGGCTCTGATAAAGACTCAGCAGCCCTTATAGTTTCGGCAGCCACTTGTCCATGTAAATAGCATGATACAAGTTCACTTCCCCTGAAAAGCAACCACATAAAGCGAAGATCTTAAAGTAAAAAAATAAAAACAGCAACCACAAAACCTCTAAGGTTGATTTATTTTATCAGAAAATGACCACAAAATACAGGCAAACAACAATAAATCACACAATATCAGAACTCATGCAAACTTTTGTCTTTCAATTTCATACACAAAGTCTTCCCATACCCACCATCAGCATCTTCAACACCACCCGCATACATTGTAACCAGCGAACCACATAAATCTGCAAGCATACAGCAAAATGCAAACAGGTTATGCACAAATATTGATACAGCATAAGCAATGAGAGTTTATGAGAGGTAATATATTACCCACTCATAATAGAAAAAAATGAGTATGAAAAGTTTTATTCTAAACTCACAAACGCTTATGTTACCTGTCACAAATATAAAATAACATTCACATCAGTTGGAACTAAAAAAACATTAACAAAATCTTGCACTTACCGTCCGATCATAAACGACAAGGCTAAGAGAACCCATCTCCTTCAAACGCTTTCCATTAGGTAGACAATGAATGATTTGGGGAAAAAACACTCTATCGACTTTAAACAGAATAACCCCTTCACAACGCCCTTCGGAAAGGTGATCCAACGACAGAGGAATGCCGGAGAAGGAAGTCATGACCAAGCTTATAAAACTAAGCGCCAACAAATATAGGAAACACAAACACTAGAAGACGACGAGAAAGAAGAACACACAACTGAGAAACACCTTGCACCGAAAAGGAAAATGAGAACCTATGGCTTGAGGAGAGGAATATAATGAGGATAACAACAATTTCAAAATTTGAACAGTGCTACTATTCCTGGACAGCTGGCCGCCAATCACAAAGAGAGCCTCAAAGGAAGGACAGCAAATCATCATTATGAATAAAATTATAATAGAAATATATTTTATTATATTTATTCTATAACCCATAGAATGCATGCACCAAACATTGACAGCGTGGCAAGTGCAAACAGGACTGGCTTAAGTAAACAGTAATCTGAGTGTAAAGTCATTCCATTCTTGTCAAGCCAGTAAGCCGTTTTCTACTGAATTAATAAGTATAGGATGAAAATGGAAAAGTAAATTTAGTATTATATTACCTAACAAAAATGCACAGTAAGATAAACCTAAATTGAAAGAAAGAAGAATTTACACTAAACCTACCTTGTTAATAGTATGAAATGTAATATATACATCGATCTAGGATTAGCATTTGACCCATACAAGATGAATCAAACCTTGTAGCTAGCTAGCATACCTCCTAACATATAGTAAATGGTTTTTTAAGGGTGATTATAGTGAGACTGATTAAAAATTATGTATTTTAGGAACACTGACAGTTACATATTAGTTACAGATAATTAATTTAAATAAATTTTCAGTATAGTCAGATTAATTATCTAGTTGGAGAGGCTAAGGACTATATACTTCAGGCCTCATGGAAACAGGGAGGCTAACTTGGGCTAACTTTCTAGGCCCACTGCACATGGACTTTTTTCTACTATACAAAAATCTTTTTCATAACCCCTAATTTGGAAACAGTTCCTAACTTTATCCCCCTCGAGGAATCCAACAAATCAGGTGTGTGTGTATTAAATTTTCATGTTTTAATTATGGTGATGGATACTAATTAGTAATTACTATGCTGCTTATCTTAATTATTGGTCAGATTTAAATTTTCAGATTATATTTACTTCAACATCTATGAGCATTAAATATTTTTTAAAGAAAAAATGTACAAGCAAAAATACTCATTTTTAAGTACTGGGTAGCATAGATTGCGTTCAGTTTGGGTGGTCAGTGATGCGCATCAAATTATTCTATTAGAATTAAATTTAAATAGACATGGGATATGTGAAATTAAAGATCCTTCTACACACACATATAAATCCAATCGATTTTCATTTTTCTGCTTATAATTTATAAATTTATAAGAACATTAACTAACAAAGCCGCCCTTAAAAAACATGCAAGATTTACAATCGCATGAACAAACAAAGGGCCATATTTCCTTTCATTTTACTAAGGTTTTTTGGCTTGTGCTGCCGCCCGGTACTTGGTTGCATAATTGTGAAATAAGGCAAGTGCATTGCTAGTGACTTGTGCTGCATTCAATACCTTACCCCTAATTGTAGCCTTCATCTTACTCATCCTATGTCCTGGAAAATAATCCACACAAGTGCTTGCATCTGTAAGGGCAGTGCTCACCCATGTCTCTACATTGCTTATGTGCCACAACACATCATCATTCATTATAGTGGTTTGGATCTTACTCATCTTTTCCAGCTCTTTTATTGAATTTCCAAGCTCGTCCACACTATCATTGATTTGCTTCAGGCAGTCTTGCATGGCATAATAATCTCTTGGATTCTTGCTATTCTTGAGCGAGTCAAATTTCTTGGCCACTTGCAATAAGTAATCTCTTGTTTGTATTGTCTTTGAGAGACTCACAGATAGAGCCAAATGAGTCAAGTGTTGTGGACTTTTAATATTTGAAGATGCGAATTTATACAAGTAACGAAGACATAGTTTTGGGTATAAAGTGGTTTGACAAGAGGCTTTTATATAAGCAACAGTTTGTGGATCATATGGACGTCGAGGTCTTGTCAAGGATGGTTCAGCTAAAGCTTCAATGGAGAAGAGAGACAAGAGAAGAATTATTAGCAATGTAAGGTAGTTGATGAGTGGTGCCATCTTTTTCCTTGATCGATCTCGTTGAGGCCTGCAATATTGTATGTTCTAAGTGGGAGGAGGGATGATGAAAGGAAAATTCAAAGTTCCAAAGCAGGTTGTGGTTGGAGAAAATGGCAAGAGGCTATGATGATTTATATAGAAGTTCAGAGTTGATGCACACATCTTTATTTGGACCGTGAAATTCATCTTACATTGACGGTCCGGACTTTATTTTTTGTTATATTTTTTTATGTAAGTAATATTTTTTGACAAGATGATATACTTCATTTTTAAGATACAAAATGATTGACTTTAATTAAAAATTTGTAATATTCAGGCAAGTGGCAACAATACTAGGTTCAAATTTTTTTTGCCATCCACCAAGGTTCAAGTTTAAAAGAAGTAATTAATAACCGGTTTAATTAGTTTTTCTTTGAGCGCGTGAAAGTATATAGCTGGTTTAATTGATTGACCAGAAAGTGCCAGCAATAACATTAGCGTTAATTTGAAGCAGCGATTGTTAAATTACATTAGATCAAGCTTAATCAAGTAGCAATGGGTATAACAATAATTGATCAAATCTCTATTAAAATCTTGATTATATAGGGTCTCAACTCTCATCCATGTGAAATCATCAATCATCAACTAATTCATAACATAAATATATACAGCGGGTCAACGTATTTTTCCGCATTTTCGGCGATTCCAATGGGTTTTTGTCCCTCAGAAATTGTGGAAAGCTAAGACCAAACGATATTTGTTAGCAATTGATATTGGCAAGACATGATGCTTATGCTAATCAACCTTTGAAAATATTATTCTAGAGACACATGCTTATGCTTCATTAGACTCCATCTTCCGGCAAATTAGTCTCAGTATGAAACATAGTGTATAAGATTATCATTAAAAACGTACACAAAATTAGAAAATAAAAGGAATCATTTTGAAAAAAATCATCTATTGCACTGGGATTTTTTATTTCACCATTATCAGTTACTTAAGGTTTTTTTGGGTGAATACATTTCTTCTTATTATAGTTCTCAACCCATACCATTTAATCTGTTTAAATGTTCCCTAGATAAATGAAGAGACACAACAAGAAAAAAGTGTTGTAGTCGACTAGTCGTGTAGGGGATGTCACAGAAAAAAGAACCGTGACATATAAAAAATTTCATGATTTTAAAAATACGTAGCAACAAAAGAACCTTCCACATGTTCTAATTGTTTCTTCAATATTTTCATTATTAACTAATTGAATTTTCTTTTTTTTTTTCAGGTTATCTCTTTAAATATTATAATTTTCCATTCCTTAAGGAAATTTTCCATCATGCCTTTCAATGAGGTACTGATGTTGGCGAGGGTATTAAAATTTAGATAAAATTGAAGATGGAGGGATCTAATGAACAATTGAGTTACGGTGCGGAATGGAAATATACATTTACATTAAGATGAGCACAACTGTAGCACTTCATTATGTTGCTGCTGATAAAATCTGGATTTGTTTTATTTCTAATTATTCATAATATTAAGAATAATTTTTTATTGATATCATTTTCAAAATATTTTTATATGCAAAAACTCTAAAATAAAAATGATTTATTAATTTTTTCTTTTCAAAGGCAATATTTTTTATTCAAAAATTGTTAGTTTAAAGATTTTATGTCTTGATCATTGTCATTTTTGTATTTTGAAAGTATAAATATATAATATAATCATCTTTTTTGGACAATATTAATAACTTGTAAGGTAAAAATATTAAAAGCTTTTTTGAACTGAAAAAATATGAGAGTTGAAGATTGCCTTTTTATATCGTAAATGAAAAAATATTTAATGTGAATGTCGTCTTATTCAGTATTTTTTTTACCCTGCTATTTTGCTATGCTTGGTGTTTGCTAATATTTGCTGGTCATACTTGTTCCACTTGCAAGATTTGAAAATATAATCTTGCCGGAAAGGGAAAAAATACATCAAGTCTCCAGATTCTTAATTATGGTCGTCTCTGGAAATGTTCGTAATTTGATTTTATGGCAATATTATATATCTTGCCGACCAATTTATTAAAATTAAACTTGTGATTATATCTTAGGTTTTGACCTTTCTGACGAATTGAATTAAGAGTCGATAAAATTATCGTTAAATTATGACCATGTTGGGCGTTCATTGGGCATACTAAACCATCAACATTACTCTATCAATGGACAATTATTAAACATTGTGAGAGAGTATCAGTACTCTTTAAGCAAAGTTTAAGTTTAAACATTAAAAAATTGGATAGTTTTGGATTTGGATCCTCTCCTAATTCTTTTCTACTTTTTCCTATTCATTTCATCCTTATCATTGGACCACGCACGGCTAAAATAGAATGGTTAATATCTATATCATTTTTAAAATTATCATAGTGATCATAAAAATAATACTACCTCCGGTCCTAAATATAAGATCTAATTGACTTTTTTTTGGAGAGGTTAAGGTTGTGAAATAGACTATTAAATCGTGACATATTTGATATATTTTTAGATTATACATTAGTTTATAGGTAAAATAAACTAATCTAAGGGAAAAAATTAGGTAAATCAATTTATAATTAACTTATTTTGCTTTTTTATAGGATTTTCTAAAAAAGTCAATTAGGTTTTATATTTAGGACCGGAGGGAGTATTAAACTAATAAATTTATGAGAAATTTGGTGATAAATTAAATCATCTTTTGTCAAATTAATAGAGGATTAGAATCAAATACCGACATTCATTCAAAACATGTAATATTTCATTTTTCATTTAATTAGCTAGTCCAACAAGAATTTATCCTCAATATTCCCTACATTTAATCAATTCAATCGACAACTATAAATCACCTGAAAATTAAAAAAATAATAGTTTTATAAAATATTAAATTTCAACCTTCAATTATATTTGTTCAAAAAAGGAGAAAGCTTCATGGTATTGTACTGTAAGGCGAGTAGTTCAGTATAAAATAATAATTCTTTCATTGGGGGCCTTAGTGCCTTACGGCCTAATAACACTGAGAATATTGTAACTTAGAAAGTTTAACCCTCCAAAAATGGTTTGGGTATGAGTTATGGAAATTTATCGCCTTAATTATGGTATGCTTTGACACATACGATCATCATCTATCACATATTTGAAAATGAACATATAGAATGTCCTCTTATTGCATTATTTCTTTTCGTGTGGCTATTTAAATACTTTTAGCTGTCTACTGATGCTAATGTGTTAAGACTATTCGGGCCACAAAATAATGTAGCCTTGTGAATTCCAATTAAATCCATGCTCTGGAATCTTGAAAATAGCTTGATTTAACAGAAATATTAAGTTTTTCTAACTAATTAATTGCTCAAAACTAAAAACGTACATTGTTTTTATCTTTTCCTGTGAGGCTGTGACATTTTTGTTGGACAAAGGCCCGTTATAATCGTGGAAGAAATGTTCATGTTGGGCTTTCATTCAAACACAAAAATCAGCAAATTAAATACACACACACACATATAAAGAGAGGGAGGGAGGGAGGGAGGGAGAAGGGAGACGGAGAGAGAGAGAAAGAGCGCAATATATTAATAATTAAACTCAAACCTTGTAAACAAAAAACTTTGTGCTGAAGAATTGGCCTTCATTCAAGTTTTATGTAGTATATCAATATTCAAATATATATCAGACAATAATATTAAATATGATTCAAAGGAAAAAAAGCAGCTATAAGTATATCATCGTACACTTCGCCAACACTTTCTTCCATTCGAAGCTGCATTCTATTTCATTTTCTTTTCTGTTCCCCACTTGACCAGCATTATATATTGCTAATTACGCTGCATATGCCTCCTTGAACTAGGGCATACTCCAGCACACATATATTTTTCCTCTCTAGATCAACACTATTATAGAGATTATGGATCCATTATTGTTATATGCATTGCGATCTGATTAGCCTTAATTTAATATAAATTGTTCTTTACTCAAAATTAATGCTTCTCTAATTACCCACCGACTAGTCATATACGACAAAGGCTTCTCTTCAACGCTTCTAATATATTAATGTTATACGTTGCATGTGTATATATTCGTTCAACTTCTTGCATGAATATTTTACTTTTCATTGAAGTCAACCATTTCTTTTATAAAAATAATGAATTTAATTTCAGTTAAATAATGAAATATGGACTGTTGATATAGATCATTTAGACGGTCGTGATGAATAGGACATTGCGATTATTCCGAACCTCTATATAAACTCCATAGCCTCTTGTCATTTTCTCCAACTACAACCTTAGCTTCTTTTGAAACTTTAAAATCACCTCTACATTTCACTTCTCACGTAGAATATATATATATATATATATATATATATATATATATATATATATATATATATATATATATAACACTCTCATTGCAGACTTCAACCATCAACAAAGAAAGATGACACAACTCATCAATAACCTCACATTGCTAGTGATGCTTCTATTGTCTCTCTTCTCCATTGAAGTTTTATCTGAGCCATCTTTGAAGAGACCACAACGTCAATATAATCCTCAAACCATTGCTTACATAAAAGCTTCTTGTCAAACCACTTTATACCCAAAATTATGTTTTCGCTACTTATACAAATTCGCAACAACATCAAATATTCAAAGTCCAGAACATTTGACTCATTTGGCTTTATCTGTGAGCCTTTCAAAGACACTACAAACAAGAGACTACTTATTGCAAGCAGCACAAAAATTTGAGGAACTCAAGGATAGTAAGAATCCAAGAGACTATTATATTATGCAAGATTGCTTGAAGCAGATCAAGGATGGTGTGGACGAGCTTGGCCTTTCAATAAAAGAGCTTGAAAGGATGAGTAAGACCCAAAGCACACTGATGAATGATGATGAGCTATGGCACATAAGCAACGTTGAGACATGGGTTAGTACTGCGCTTACAGATGCAAGCACTTGTGTGGATTATTTTCCAGGACATAGGATGAGTAAGATGAAGGCTGCAATTAGGGGGAAGGTCTTGAACGCAGCACAAGTCACTAGCAATGCACTTGCCTTATTTCACAGTTATGCAACCAAGTACCGTGCTGCAGCACAGGCCAAGAAACCTTGAAAGCTAAAACGAATTATGTCCCTCTAATTTGTTTTTTTTTTTTGTTTTAAAATTTAGGTGAGTTAGATTTTGCATACCTGTAACGTTCTATTTGTATAAACCGCCCATAGTTTTTTCAAAGATTAGTGACTTTGATATGATTATTAATTTTGTGTGTGTGTGTGTATTGGTGTATTGGTTTAGTTATAATTAAGCAACTAATTCTTCCCTAACCACTTATCCATTTCACCTCCACTTCATGCAATGTATATACATTAAATGATAAATAGATAATGTTTTTGAATTGAAATAATAATCTCAACCATTAGAAGTAAATTCAATTGTCAAGATGTTAAATGGAAAGGGAATGGAGAAAAAAGTTAGTTAAAACACTTATAACTTGTTACTGTAACAATCTAAATCTATGCATAAATCTATATATGCAAGTGAAGGGGTCAAGTTTAGTCATAAAATGGTGTAAAACTATATGATAACCAAGTTCATTAAAAATATTATAATCTAAATTAGCTTTTGGCGAAAATCAAGTGATTGATTTTAACTTAATTAACAAACATTACAATAAAATAACAAAAGACACTTTTAAAATTTAAATCAAATGATGGGAAAAGGGTTAAGTCTACTATTTATCCACTTGTATTTTATGATACTTAATTTTTCTTTCGCTAATGATAATTAATTCCTATTATGTTGCTATGCAAAGTCTCTTATATTCAGACAGTTCTCTCAAGACTATTCAAACCTTAATTGATATTAGTATGCTACTACATACCACTATCAATTAGTTGATTTCTTTTAGAAAATCAATTCAATTTCACAAAACATGGTCAGTGATGAATATCTCTATCTCACTAACACATTCCCAATCATTCTAAAAATAAAATTGCAAGATAATTTTGAATACAATCTAGTTCTTTATCTAACCATTTCTTTAACCACTAATTATAAGCAAACAATCTAAATGTTTAGAAATAAAACATTATGCTCAAATTAATTAAACTTATAGCATGATATTAATTAATTAACAAAAGGGAATAAAGTTTAGAAATCAGTCTATACATGTTTCAAAGTGTACCTTAAACATGAAATTTAACTACATACAATGGAAGAACGTTTAAATTAAATCTTAACATATTCAACCACCAATTACTCTTGAAGCCCCAAACACCTCTCTTCTTCAAGCCTCCAATTTCCTCCTAACCTCTTTCTCGCTCTTTCGCTCGAGCCTGCTTCACTGAAGCCGTCTACCCCCCTACTCATCAATCTGTCAATTAGTTTTTTGATGCATTCCATATGTTGCGTGCCTGGGCTCCTTTTTCTTTCTCCTAATACCTAATTTCTTTTTAATTGAAAATTATTCATAAGATCCCTAAATAATGCGTCTAACTTATATTATATCAAAATCTTAGCGATTTAAAGCTTTATTTCATTTGTTTTCATTGGAGCCTTCTTGTCAAATTAAGTAACATGACCTAAGAAGACGATTGTAATTAAGTTTAACCCCCCCAAAAATGGGTTGGGTACGGTGTGAGTTAATAATATGAAAATTTATCGCCATTTACATGAAAATCTTGGTATGCTTTGACACCTACTATCATCAACACATATTGGAAAAATAATATAATGTCCTCTGATGCATTATTTCTTTTTGTGGCTGTTTAATTACTTGTTGCTGTCTACTGATGCTCATGTGTTAAGACTATTCGGCCCACAATTATGTAAATTTGTGGATCCCACTTAAATCCGTGTGCTCTGGAATCTTGAAAATATATAGCTAAATTTGGCAGAAACATTTTATCTTGCCAACCAATTCATTGCTCAAAACTACAAACATTTGTTTTTCCTTTGCTTGTCACTTTTTTGTAGGACAAATGCCTAATGAATCGTGGAATAAATCTCCAAGGTGGGCTTTCATTCAAAACACAAAATTAAAATATCAACAAATTAAATAACTCTTTATATTGAGCAATATATTAAGAGTTATATTTAAACCTTGCATTGTAAGCAAAATAATTGTCTTAAAGAATTGGCCTTCATTCAGGAGTTATACATAAATATTCAAATATATCAGACAAAAATATCAAAATATGATTAGAAGGCAAGCAAACAAACAGAAAACAGCTCTAACTAATCATCGTACTTCGCCACATGCAACTTTCTTCCATTATAAGCTGTAATTTATTTGATTTTCTTTTCTGTTCCCCACTTGACCAGCATTATATATATATTATTAATTACACTGCACATGCCTTCTTGAACTAGGACATACTCCAACACATATTTTTCCTCTCTAAATTAACATTATTATAGAGATTATGGATCCATCATATATGCATTGTGATCTGATTAGTCCTAATTTAACGTAAATTGATCTTTACTTAAAATTAATGCAAATTTTGTGTCTAGTTCCCGCCGACTAGTCATATGACAAAGGCTTCTCTTCAACGCCTCTTGTATATTAATATTATTCGTTGCATGTGTATAACTTCAATCAACTTCTTGCATGTATATATATTTGATTTCTTTTTATTGAAGTCAATCATTTCTTTTATAAACATAATAGATAATACTCCCTCCGGTCCTAAATATAAGACCTAATTGACTTTTTTGAAAAATACTAAAAAACAGTAAAACAAGTTAATTATAAATTGATTTATTTAATTTTTTCCCTTAAACTAGTTTATTTTACTTGTAAACTAATGGATAATCTAAAAATATATCAAATATGTCATCATTTAATAGACTATTTTACAACCTTAACCTCTCCAAAAAAAAGTTATCTAGGTCCTATATTTAGGACCGGAGGTAGTATTATTTAAGATAAATAATAAAATGTGGACAACTGATAAAGATCATTTGGATGGTCATGATCATCAAGAGGATATGCGCCAATTCCGAACCTCTCTATATAAGCACCATAGCCTCATGTCATTTTCTTCAACTGCAGCCTTCTTTTGAACATTCAAATCCCCTGCACATTTCACTTCCACCTATAATATATAGAGAGAGAGAGACAACTAGTATTGCAGGCTTTAACCATCAACGAAGAAAGATGACACAACTCATCAATAACATCACATTGCTAGCAGTGCTTCTATTGTCTCTCTTCTCCATTGAAGTTTTATCCGAGCCATCTTTGAAGAGACCTCAACGTCAATATGATCCCCAAACTGTGTCATACATTAGATCCTCTTGTCAAACTACTTTATACCCAAAACTATGTCTTCGTTACTTGTACAAATTTGCAACTTCAAATATTAAAAGTCCAGAACACTTGACACATCTGGCTTTATCTGTGAGCCTCTCAAAGACACTACAAACAAGAGATTATTTATTGCAAGTGGCCAAGCAATTTGACGCAATTAAAAATAGCAAGAATCCGAGAGACTATTACGCCATGCAAGATTGCTTGACACAGATTAATGATGGTGTTGACCAACTTGGCCATTCAATAAAAGAGCTTGAAAGAATGAGTAAGACCCAAACCACTCTGATTAATGATGATGTGTTATGGCACATAAGCAATGTTGAGACATGGGTTAGTACTGCGCTTACGGATGCAAGCACTTGTGTGGATTATTTTCCAGGACATAGGATGGGTAAGATGAAGGGTGCAATTAGGGGTAAGGTATTGAACACAGCGCAAGTAACTAGTAATGCGCTTGCCTTATTTCACAATTATGCAACCAAGTTCCGAGATGCAACAAAAGCCAAAAAACCTTAGAGAGATGAAATTAAATACGGCCCTTTGATCATGCAATGTAAATCTTGTTCATGTGTTTTAAAGGCGGCTTTGTTGTTGTTATTAATTTTGTCCATATTGGAGTTATGTTCTATCATTTTGTTTGTCTACGGATTAATTTTAATTTAATGGCCCGTTGGATTCAAAAAAAAAATGCATTAATATTTCAATCCAAATATAAATATGTTTGGTAAATGAAATATTCCACTGAATATGTGTGCAATTTTTTTTCCCGTATATATATTCTAATTGAAAATTTATAATAGAAAGAAAAATCATGAATAATGGAGCGCAAATAAACTGCACTTTATTCATAGAATGATATTGGATTTCATTTTGATCAAAAAAAACATATTGAATTTCATAGCAATCATTTCAAATTGCAACCACAGGCCATAATAAGCAAATACAGAAGACAAACATAAGCATATTTTTAGCTAGCGAATTGCACTCTAAATATGCAAAATTGTCCCTTTTCTGACAACATAAAAAAGTCTAGCTATTATGCTCACTTTTTCATTACTTTATTAATCAGTATACTAGCTACCATTTGAAAAAAGCCCCAAAACAAAGGTTAAAAAAAGCCCGGAAAACTTTCAGGATGAAGCCACCATGTCTAGCCTGTACCATTATGCGCTGACGAAGCTGTGTCATCTTTTCCTTCATCAGATAACACTCTAATCTCGTCTCTATTGTGTTTCCTTGCATCATCAGTGTTTTTGTTTAAATCTTTATTAGCCTCGCGTTTATCTGTACCTTGTTTAGAGTCCCTTGCATCATCTGATGACCTGTTTCACAACTCCAACACTTTTTTATCACAGATTTACATATTATCATAATTTATGATCAAATTAAATGAGAACCAATAAGAAACGTAACATAAAAAAAATCGAAGGTTATATATGTTACTAAATGTGAGCTACCAATTGAATGGAAATGAAATTTTAAAAAGTAGAAGTTTATGTTTTCTAACTGATGATTTTTTTTTAAAAAAAAAAACCTTAAAGTTTACAAAATAAAATGAAGGTACTCTGCAAAAAACAAGGTTAGACTGTCAAGTATATTCCCTTCTCCAACATTCTTATCAGATGAGGACTAGAATTAGGCTGACCTTTATGTTGTTAAGATAAGATAGGGGTTGGTTGTTCTGTACTATAAGAATAAAGGGCTTAGCTTTTACCTGCAACACACGCGGTAGCTAGGTAACCAAGACAATTTTCGACAGAGGTGAAAGTTGAGTTGTCGGTTGAATGATTTCCTCCCATGATTTTTCTTTGAAACGAAACTCAGTGAATGGATCGGATGAAGGTGTTCGAAGATGTGAAGTTGAAATTAAATGTGATCAAATTTGAAAAAGAATAGACGCCATTTATATTAGAGGCTGGCATGGACATGTTCACGATCTCATCAATAATCAATACTATAATTGCATTTTTCTTTCTTTGTTAATCAGGTTGTTGTTCAAAATTTTCTACTTTAATTTTCATCATAGTTGCATTATGTTCACACGTACGTGTTGAATTCAACAACCACAAAAAAACAAAGACACAAGCTAATAATAGCACGCATGATATGTCATTGGTTGTTTGAATTAGTTAAGGTCGGTTAAACTAAGCTAATTCATGTGCGTCACATAAAAACAATTGATAGCGAAAGTCTAAAAGTCCTATAATATATATATTGGAACATGAATGTAATATGCGATTTTGTTCAATTTTTAATTTATTTTTTCGTTGAAGATTGTCTTGACCAGGTTAGTTAAATTGATCCCAATCATATTTTTCTTTCCTTCTGGCTTTGACCGAATGCTTTCTCAATGTTCACACTGTATAGTAGTTGAAGTAGAAAAGTCAACATGAGTTTTCACTGTTTAATGCGCATAAAGTGATCGCAAATCTCTAAAATTTCTATAATGTATTTTTATCAATTTAATTTTATGTTACAAATTTAAAATTGTTAATTTACCTTTTAGTTCAATGAACTATACTCTCTCCCCTAATCGCCAATTTCATTCTCTAAATATATTAATTCCCAAAAGATTTCATAGTTCTGTTAAATATCATTCAATCAAGTCTTTTATTACAATTAGCCAGCTCCTAAAACAAAGATTCCTCAATTCAAAAGTGCAATAAAAAATGCAGTAGTCGTCCCACGGATAACACTTGACTTCAATTTATAAAGATTTAAATGCTGGAACGTTATTCATGTACAAAATACATATTAGAATATTTAATTAGTTTATTAGGTCAATCCACATTATTTAACTCTATGTATTTGTCTTTAACATATAAAAAAGAACGCAATGAAAGCCCAAGAAGGAGATGGATCAGAACACGTCGGAATAAATTTGGCATAATTTTTTTATCAAACAAGTCTGGTATGATGGATATATAGGCGATCTAGTAGAAGGGAAAATCTCAATAAAATGACAATCATTGAGTATTAAAAGCATAAAAAGGTCACAAATTTGCAAAGAGATAAAAGCATACACAGTTAATTACGTAAGAAATGCGAATAATCACTATCGTGATATAAGTTACTACCGTTCTTTCACTACTTAAAAGGAGTCTTGTTTCTCCGAAATCATATTAACTACTTCGATAACACAAATAATTACACATGAAGCACGAATAACTACTCTTATAGTGTGTTTTTTTCCTGAGTATAAGAGTAGTTATTTTACTACTTATGTTTACTACTTATGTTTTGTAACTACTTATTAGGGAACTTATTTCCTTAAAATTACATTAAATGTTTCAGTAATGCAACTAACTATACTCGTTGAGCGCATAGGATGATAGGACTATGTGTTTATCCTAAATAAGGAACAATATCTCTTTTGTCCTTTCGCAAATTCATGACCCATTTTTGTCCTTTTGATATTCAATTGTCATTTTGTTGGGATTTTCTCAAGAATAAACGGGATTAGATCCCCTAAAATCATTACATCATATTGTACTTTTTTAAAAATCATTACATTATATTAAACTTTTTTCTGATAAAAAAAATATTGAACTTTTTACAACTGTGAAATTCATTTTAATGGGTTAAAGATCAAATTTGCCCCGAAAATTTTAGGCTAGGATCAAATATGCCCCTGAACTTCTCTTCGTTTCAAGACACTAAGCTAAACAAAAAAATCGAAACTTTTCCATCTCCAACAAATACCCAGAAAACATACTGCAGAATCCAAGCTTCAAATCCTAAAATCTTGACTTCTCTTCGTTTCAAGACACTAAGCTAGACAAAAATTAAGAAATTATCCAAGGCAAACGAACAGATCGAGCAAGCATCACAATTCACGAGAAAGAAAAGAGAAATGAAGGAAGAAAAACCGATGTAAGGGATGTAGGATGATGAGTTGCTCATTTCTGCAAATCCTGTTGGTACATATGCGAAGAGGAAGGGGAAGATGATGAGTTGTGAATGTGATCTAAAGAGCAGGGGCGAGAGGTGGTGGAGGGAGAGAGAGAGGAAGAGAAGAGAGGAGGTGGTGGTGGAAGAGGAGGGAGAAGATGTGGACTAAGCTTTGACATATAGATGATGAGTTGACACTCCATGTAGGATTTGGGGCAAAATTGATCCATTTTGCATACATCAGAGGCATATTTGATTCTAAAATTAGTTCAGGGGCATATTTGATCCTATCCTAAAACTTTCGCGACAAATTTGATCTTTAACCCCATTTTAATTTAATTATAGTTCTCTCATAGTCTCTACCAAATTCTTTAGTGATTAATTTATACTTTTCCATTTTCAATATAGAAAAATACTTTTTAATTTTTTTAATACAAAAGGAAGTTGTAAGTTGTAACAACTATTCTATACTATAAGAAAAAAATAAAAGAAAATCATTTAAACTAACTAAATGAAAACCAAGTATCTATAATTTGAATTTTAAAACCTCGTCTCGTTTCTGTATTTTGTTGAATATTAAAATCCAAGTTATTTTTTGTTATTAATATTTACACTCAAGTAATTAATACCCCTCCAATCCTAAATATAAGACATAGTTACTTAATTCGATTAAATTAAGGATATCAGTTAAATGAGTTACAATAACATTATAATATTACTAAAATATCCTAACCATCTATCAACCTTTACCCCCATTATTTCTCTCTTGTTTGTCTATTATTATTGTGTGCTTTGATAAGAATAATAATTTGAGGAAAAATTGATAAAAATAAGAAATAGATTTTATATTTAAAATGGAGGGAGTAACTAAAACCAAGATTTTTAAAAGGAACAAGGACAAATAAAGTATTCCCAATTGGTAAAAGGACAATTGAGGTTGCTAAATTGTAAAAAGTACAAGTTGGGTCATAGGCACCTAACACATATTAACAAATTTGAGCAAATGACTCAAATACCCTTAAAAACACACACTTACCCTACCCTCACAAAACACATTGTTCGATTCCCACCCCACCCTCTCTAATCTCAAATTGTTAAGGGCATTTGAGTCTTTTCTCACAAATTTATTAATGTGTATTAGGTGCTTATGACCCAACTTGTTATTTTTACAATTTGGCAACTTCAATTGTTCTTTTATCATTTGGGAAGACTTAATTTGTCTTTTTACCTTTTTAAAATCTATAAATTTGGGATTTTGAAATTTAGAGGGTATTTTTCTTTTTGTTATTTCCCAAAAAATATATATAGCCTCCACTCCTCACTGTCTTCATCATCCGAATCTCCACTTGCTCGGCCACCCACCACCGGCGACGGTGAAGTCCAAGGTGATTAATCCGAAAGTACTATCAGGTTTCTTACACCTATTTACATGAATTAGAGCTTTGATTTTTGTGTTGTTGAAGAGGCTTTTAGCTGGGTGATTTGGGATTTCCAGAATCCCATTTTTAATTTGGAAGCCCATAGATTTGATTTCCTTGTTTGGGCTGTGTATGTATGTGTGCACAATTTCTTGTTTTTCCTGTAGTGTCGTTTTAGTTTTGTTTGGGCTGAAGGAAAATTTGCAATGCATGTGTGATTAATGTTTAGAGTAAGCTGAATGGTGTTAATGTATGTACATGTGCAAATTTTCTGCTATTTTTTACAGTAATAATTGAATGAATTTGAGAAGAAATGGAGATTCATTATTTCTTTGTTTTTGTGATTTTATTGGTGATTATGTTTTTGTTTTGACTTGAATATATAAAGGGAATGTATGCAGTGTAAGAATACTATTCAATAATGCATGGGTTTTCCTAATTGATCTCATGTCGATTACAGTGATTTTATTTACTTTCTTGCATTGACCTAATTATTTTAATATAATAATATTGTAGATTGTTATTGTTGGTCTGTTCTTCTCTTGATACTGATTTTAGACAAGGGAAAAAGAGGAGTAAGTTTTCTGGTTTTGTATGCATATGTATATTCTGTTCTAGGAACTATAGTTTGGATATATGTGACTGCATTAAGGATTTAAGGGTAATAAATTCTATTTAAACTCTATGTGTGGGTGATGTCTAATCGAAAAATTAGTGTTGATTCAAAAATGGTTTTGCATGTTGGAAATCTTTGGACTTCTTTGCATTCTAGTTTCCTTTGTTTTGGTTTGATTCCTCGTTCTGTTTGAGTTGAAGTTCAATACTCAGTTGTGAGTTTCAAGTGTCATTTCCACATGAGGGATGAGGCTATTATATTTGGGGTCAGTGATTCTGAAATGGATGAGTAAACTAGGCTTTGTTTGGAAGCTGTAAAAATTAGGTGAGGAAGGAGAGAAATCAATAACAAATTTGATCCACAAGGGTTTTAAGATTTGGAACAGATGTAGAAAAATGAGAGATTTCAGCCACTGTTGTAACTTGTACATATAAAACATTCTCAAATTTCTTTTTCATACCAGGAATGATAAGTAATGAAAAAACTTGTTATTTGTTTGGAAACTTAGCCTCTCTCCAAGTCATGATTTGAAAAAATTTGTGCAAAATACTGATGTGATGCCTGAACTGGCCTTGGTGAAAATCCTAGTATGGTAGGAATGAGTTTGCTGAGGTTCATCCATAGCTAAAAAGATGCTGTGTTGATCTGTACAGATTAACTCGTCTTCAGAACGAATGTATTTTCATATAGGACAATTTGATGTCCTACATTTGGATGAATTTTTATGGCTTGTTTAGTACATCTGTTAAGTAATGCTCTAGTCTCAATTGAATTAAGTCTTTTGCCTGATTTAATTTATATTATCCATTTATAATTATATGCTTGAAAGGAAATCAATATCATGATTATAATATTGATATGAATTCAAGGTGATAGCTGTGAGTGCAACTATGACTAGACCTTGATTGAGGAGATATTCTAGTTCCTTAATAGTAGAAAATATGTGATGTCAAAGCAAGTTCAGTTACAGCAAACTTCAGAATATGTTTTCCCTACAATATGGCATTTTGAAATGAGATGTTTTCCCTACAATATAATTTTGTTCTTTTGAGTTGGATTGGTTTACACTTATTATGGTTCCCTTCTTTGATGTCACTGCTAAATTTATCTTTGAATCTTCACAGGCATGATTCAAGCCTAATCACGCCGATTCTATCCAAATGATGTCAGATTCTAGCAAAAGGCCAGTTAAATGATGTGTTCTCCTTCCTTAACATGACCCCTCCCACATCTCCCCTACTCCAATTACCAACGGTTTTATGGCTTGGCGATGTTTCTTCCTGGACAGTATTTCCAATCTTAGAACCAAATCATCCAAAACCTCAATCCTACCAATTGCAGTGCCTCATTCTCTTTCTCATAACTCCACTATTGATCTGGTTAAACCCTATCTTTTCCTTTTTAATTCTTCATTTTCGACATCCTTTCTTACCACTAAAACCCCCAAAAAGTTCAAGAAGAAACACAAAAAGAAAGAAAGCCCTAGAACCAAACTTGTCCAAACTGTGGCCAACCGCATCCCTCACTTTGAATGCATCATTGAACATGATATCCAGTTCAAATTCCTCATCAAGTCTAAGCAATTCCTATCCAAGCAGCCTGAACATGTATTACGCCTCGATGATGCTGGCAAGCTACACCATGAATTAGGATTCCCCCGTGGTCGGAAAGTTTCCCGCTCAATCGAGCGCCATCCTCTAATTTTTGAGACTTATAGGCACACTGATGGGAAAATGTGGTTTGGCTTCACAGATTTTATGGAGGAATTGCTTTTGGAAGAACAATCAATCATGGACACCATGGAGATGGATCATGTAGATAAGGTTCGCAAGTTGCTGATGATGTCTGCTAATAAGCGTATTCCCTTGAGTAAAATTCATCATTGTAGAACAATATTTGGGATTCCGGATGATTTCAGAGACCGAGTTGTAAAGTACCCGAATTATTTCAAGATTGTGGTTGAGGATGATGGGAAGAGGATACTTGAATTGGTCAAATGGGACCCTTTATTGGCTGTGAGTGCTCTTGAGAGGGAGTTCATGGTTGATGAAGATAGAGCTAAGAAGGCATTCAAGTTTCCTGTGAAATATGGGAAGGATTTGGATTTGGACATGGATGATAAAAGGAAACTTAATTTGTTGAATACACTTCCATTGGTATCTCCTTATTCAGAGGGGTCTAAATTGGATGTGTGGACTCTGGAGGCAGAGAAGTATAGGATAGGGGTCATCCATGAGTTCTTGAGTTTGACATTGGAAAAAAGGGCTTCAATTCATCACATTGTTGAATTCAAGGAGGAATTTTGTTTGACTAAGCACACTTACCATATGCTTCTGAGGCAGCCTAAAACGTTTTATTTGGCAGGAACAGAGATGAATTGGGCTGTTTTCTTGAAGGATGCGTATGATGAAAATGGTGTTTTGATTAAGAAAGATCCTCAAGTGATCTTCAATGAGAAGCTTTATAAGTATGCCCAGTTGAAGGAAATTGGTCAGGAAACTGATGAAAAAGATCATGTAAATTTGGCTTCGTGATGTTTGAACCGAATGATATTATGTTTTCATATATCAATCCAATTTTTAATTATACTTGGTTTGTTAGGCCAATCTACCTTTTAGCTTGACATTCAATATAGACACACATACACGAACTTTTTATTCTATTCTCTCCATTCCTAAATATAAGATCACTTTAGTTAATTTGGGGAGATTAAGGAAGACAATAAAATTACATGATCTTCCCAAAATCTCCTCAATTACTTAACTCTAAAAGGAGGGGGGTTTTGAATGAAAAGAGAGAGTATAAGGGTAGTTTGAGCAAAACTTAAAATAAAATAGGAAGTGATCTTATATTTAGGAACTTATTCACTTCCCCAAAGTGATCTTATATTTAGGAACGGAGTAGGAACGGAGGGAGTACAATTTATATGCCTCACAACTTTTATGTATGTAGCAGCAATAACAATGCTCATAGTAAAAGAAGGGTCGGAATGATGAAAAAATATTTTCCAAGACATTTTAGCTGATGGTATATTTTGCAGTTTCAAGTCCTTTTTTTTTTTTTGCTTTATCAATCTAACCTTTTTGGGTAGGAAAAAAGTTGAAAGAAGACAAAAACAAACCCTTAGATTAAACTTAAGTGTTAAAAGGAAATTTCTAAAACTCTCTGTAACTTATTAAGTGATTTTAGACACTTAATTAAGTGATTTTAGACGGATGTGGATGTAAATGAAATACTTGGAGACTGTTAATTATCTAATGATGCCAAAAGAAAAGTAAAATCTACATAAATTGAATGAGTTATAGTTGTTAATTAATTTAGATACATTCTTATTATGTTTTTGTATTTTCTAGCCATTCTTTTTTATGTTTTAGTCTTCTCTTTATTTTTCTATATGTTGTTTAATAACATGCAGAACACCCCGAAATTTAGATTTCAGATCAAAGGGAATTTAATAAGGTAATAATAGGGTGTAATAGACAAATTAAAAAGCCTCAAAAAATGAATTTAGGAAGTCAGTACTATTTTTAAGAATTGTAAAGTTTATTCTCGTCATATATTAAATAAAATAATAATAATAATAATAATAATAATAATAATAATAATAATAATAGAGGTTTGATTTTAATTTAGGAATCTTGGGACACTGATTAAAAAAAGGAAGAAAAGTTCAGATATAAATTCGGGCAAAAGAATTATTTTTATATAGTACTAGTATTAATTAATAATTAATAATTAATTTAGGTATAAGGAAAGGGGCAGAAGGGTAATTTGGCGAAGGGCAACAATTTTAGTTTAACCAAACACATGTGAGCGCCGAAACTAGTGTCTTCTTCACTTCATTCTCTGCGTTCTTCGTTGTCGTCGAGGATTCGCGTTCAGGTGACTTCACTTACATCTCCTTATTCCTTCAATTTTCTTTCCTATCTCATTTCTTCATAACCATTTGGGACTTCATGTTTCGAATTAGTCATTGTATAGCTTTCTTAACAATGAAATTCCTCAAGTTTTGAACTTCTGCCTCTCTTCTCTTGATCCACGTTTTCTGGCTTAGCTGATTGATTAAAAAAGTTTAAAATTCGGATGATATGTGCATGTGTATGAAATTATATGTTGAGATTCCCATTTCTCCCTTCCTTCCTTGTGAATTACTCTGTTATTTGTGTGTCATAATTATGTAATAGGAGTAGCACTTTTTCTGAATATAAGTTCATTTTTATAATTTGATTAGATTAAGTATGCTAGTTAAGTTGATTATTAGCACATGATATTATTAATATACCCCAACCATATACTTTTGTTCTCACTCTCTCACTCTTGCTTGGTTATTATAGATTAATATTAGGGGGATTTGCAGTTTAGTCCCTGGTAAGGGAAATTAATACTGGAAGGTCCCAATTCATTCCAAAATAATTATAAAGTCCCAAGAGCCCTTTCCTGCAATTGTTTGCTTATCTTCAATGACCATTTTGCCCTCATAAGATGAAAGCATAGTCCCCTGTATTGACCAGTGAGATGGCAACCATCTTTAATGAGGGCAAAATGGTCATTGAAGTTAAGCAAACAATTGCAGGAAAGGGCCCTGGGACTTTATAATTATTTTGGAATGTATTGGGACCTTCCAGTATTAATTTCCCTTACCAGGGACTAAACTGCAAATACCCCTAAACATTATTAAGGTTTATTAATTAGAAATGGCTTATATTTAGGAACGAATTGGAATTTAAAAGTGATCTTATACATAGGAATGGAGGGAGTAGTGCTTGTCTATGTTAATGTGCCAAGCTGGAGGCGAAACAGTTTTTGTTTGATGAAACATATGATTATTCCTCAAGTAACGCATGAGAAGCTTTTCTGACCATATTATTTTCCCCCACATTTTGTACAAGTTGAGGCCACAGCCTTCTAAGAAAGAACAAACTACACTTGTTTCTGTAATTTTCTTTTGTGTCACCTGCCCTCTATTTTATTTCTCATACAAAAAAGTTCTTACCTGTATAGTTTAAAGAAAAGAGTCGACCCAGTTCTAATTTCCACTTTGTTTTGATTTACAAGGTCAATTTTTGTGATGATTTCTCTATTCTTTTAATGACATGCAGACCTATCTATGTATTTTGAGAGTTGACTGAAGCGTGAGGATTGCAAACAGTTTTTATTTCTGCTCATCCATGGAGTTAGAGCAACCTAAGCAAACTTGTCAGCCATCTCAAGAGCCTAATAACCCATGTAAGCCAAAGCCGGCACCAAAGCGTTTTGTAAAAAGCCAAATCCCAGATTCGATCTTAAATGACTCAGCTCTCAATGCTGCTATATCACTTCTTCCCTCAAACTACAATTTTGAGGTGCACAAATGTGTTTGGCGTGTGAAGTCAAGTGGAGCCAAGCAAATTGCCTTGCAATTTCCTGAGGGTCTTCTCATGTACTCCCTTGTCCTCTCTGATATCTTTACTACTTTTGGTGGTGTCTCTCAATGCTTTATTCTTGGCGATGTCACCTATGGAGCTTGTTGTGTAGATGACTTGTCTGCTAAAGCTCTTGCCGCTGATCTGCTAATACATTATGGTCACAGCTGCCTTGTACCCATTGATTCCACTACAATCCCCTGCCTTTACGTCTTTGTTGATATCAAAATTAATGTTGATCACATGGTTGATACTCTCAGACTAAATCTTCAGTCCAGTGGCAAAAATATTGTCCTCGCTGGTACAATACAGTTTGCATCAGCAATAAGGGTGGCAAAGCCTGAATTAGAGAAACATGGGTTTAATGTCTTGATCCCACAATCCAAGCCACTTTCAGCTGGTGAAGTTCTTGGCTGCACAGCACCAAAGGTTTCATTAAATTCGTTTGGTGGTGAGGGTGGAATTGTTGGAGTGTTTGTAGCTGATGGAAGATTTCACCTCGAGGCGTTCATGATAGCAAATCCTGGGATTAAGACATTCAGATTTGACCCATATTTAGGGAAATTATTTCTGGAGGAATATGATCATGTGGGTATGAAACAATCAAGGAAGAGTGCAATTGCAAAATCAAGGGAGGCTCAAAATTGGGGTGTAGTTCTTGGAACTTTAGGTAGGCAAGGGAATCCAAAGATTTTGGAGAGGCTGGAAAAGAAAATGAGGGAGAAAGGCTTCAATTATACTGTGGTTTTAATGTCAGAGCTGAGTCCATATAGGATCTCTCTCTTTGAAGACTCAATAGATGCATGGATTCAGATTGCTTGTCCTCGATTATCGATTGATTGGGGAGATGCTTTTGTAAAACCAGTGCTGACTCCTTTTGAGGCAGAAATTGCACTTGGTATTATACCTGGTTGGTGGGAGAAAACTGTGGTGAAAAATCAGGGCTGTGAAAGTCATTCAGGCTGTATGAAGAGTGATTTACCATGCAGTGACTGTAATTGTGTAAATGCAAATGAAGATTTTGGTGGAGAATATCCAATGGATTATTATGCTCAAGATGGTGGGGAATGGAATTCCTCTTATTTGAAGAAATCTTCTCGTCCTGCTAGAAGAATAATTTCTGTATCTTCTCCTTCTGTTCGCACTAATTCTTAATGTAATGTTTGGCATGCAGAAAAGTGTGTACTAGAAAAAAATGTAAATGCACCTAGAAAGAAAGTGGGATAGGTTTTTTTTTTGTATTTCTTTTTCAAGAAGCACTTTCATGTCCACTGGTTTTGTTTCAGTTGGGCAGTGTTAGATATTGATTAGGTTTGCTATTAGATTTGCCTTATTTGTATAAGTATATTAAAGAGCAAACAAAGCATGTACTAAGCTGGATTGGCTAATTTGACAGTAAAATCATCAGTCTAGATACCTTTTTGTTTTCAAGTTTTACTTCAGCTATTGAAAAATTACTTTCAGACTATACCAATGAGCAGTAAAAAAATTTAAATATTTAAATGAAAAAGGTGTTGGTTATCCAAAGAGGTGGTTAGTAAAAAGTGAAGTCAAATTTATTAGGCTCAAACAATATTAAAACCTAAATAAAGGAATATGAAATACTATATTAAACATAGTTATAACTTATAATGAAAGAAAACACCTTTATTTATAATTGCAATTTTTTATTTTTCAAGTTATAAATTTGAATCGAAACATATAGTTTTAGAAAATTATGTACTGTGTGTAACCAAAGGTTTGAATTATAGCCTTGTTTGAAAATATAGAATTATATTAATACTCTTTTTGTTCCTAAAAATAAGACTATTTTCCTAAGTTAATTAGAATAAGGATGCAAGATAAAATAGTTATTGACGCATGATATTATTAACCTAACCTAATCATATACCTTTAATCTCACTCTCCATCTTTTGCTAGCTCCGTTCCTAAATATAAGACTTAGATAACTTTTTTTTTTTTGAAAGATTAAAGTTGCGAAATAGGTTTTTAAATCATGACATATTTGATATCTTTTTAGATTATCCATTAGCTTATAGGTAAAATAAACTAGTTTAAGAGAAAAAATTAGGTAAATCAATTTATAATTAACTTATTTTTTGTTTTTTTTAGGATTTTTCAAAAAAGTCATCTAGGTCCTTTATTTAGGAACGGAGGGAGTATTTTTTTTTGAAAGATATTATTGATAATATTATTATGACTTAACAAAATAGCATGTTTTCAAAACTCATAATCAATGAAAGTATTATTATGACTTATTTGAGAAAAAGTAGGGAAAATTAAAACATAAATAATAAAATATACAAAAATCCTGATACTGGTATTTATAATTTATGTGTATCATAGTAAAAAGGTTAAAACATAATTAATCTTAAAAAAAGAAAAAAAATTAAAACATAAATAAAATGAATAAGGACCTTATTTAGATCAAGTTACTTTCTCCAGGTTCTCAAGTTCTTTTAATATAGGAGTGACACGTGTCCTTATATAACAACCAATTTGTTATAAAAGGACACGTGTCACTCCTATATTAAAAGAACTTGACAACCTGAATAATAAAGTAAGTTAGATGTAAGTTTTTCCCAATGAATAAAACATGAAAACCATATACTCGTAATTAAATCACCTTCTCTCCGAGTCCGCCGCGCCTCGCCGTCCCTTTGAGTTCGCCGCCGCTCTCGCACGGCGTCCCGACCTCCGGCCACTCTCTTCTCTCATTCTCTGCCCTTCTCAATCTCTCAACCACACCCTACCACTCGCACTACGCAGCTACATGTATGTCACTAATTTCTCTGCCAAACAATTTTTTATATGCTACTCTCTATGTTTTGTTATATGTGTTCTTCTACTTTATTTCAGTTACTTAGCTTTTACTTGGCTGTTATAAAAATCAAATTTATAATCTTGTATTTTTCATGTAGGATAAGTGATACTTTGTCCGTTTTAGTGCATATAAGAACTTAGTTGTCTTTTTTGGAAAATTATAAGTAAGAAAGATAAATAAAGTAATTAAAATTGATTTTCCTAAATTTTTTCTCTAAACTAGTTTATTTAATTTGTAAGCTAACATATGATCTAATAAGATACAAAATATGTTATGATTAAGATGTTAATTTTGCTTTTTAAGGGCAAAATAGTCAACTAGGTCTTATATTTAGGAACAAAGGGAGTAATACATAATTGCCTCACTGCTTTTGGCTACATATTGATGTTTATTTTGTTGTTGGTCATATATAGCTAGAAGATTGTGTCTATGGCTGCTGAGTCAGGCACTGTAGACTCAAGGAAAAGGACATTGGAGGCATTGGAGAGGAGATTTGCTGTTGCAAAAGCTGAGCTTCTCTCACAGCAGCAGAAGAAGACCAAAACAAGTGTAGAAGCAGATGGCAAACAACATCATAGTGCAACTCATACCTCTGCTCACTCTTCTTTGCCTACAAGTCGTCCTTCCGATAAGCCTCCCTTGAGCGCACCTTCTAAGAAAGGTATTTCAACTTTGTTTCATGTTTAATAACTCCTCACAATGTTCCAAATATTTCTGTTTAATGTTTTGGATATAATCTTGGTGTTTACTACAGCCTCACTTTACTTCGAGTTGAGCTTTCGCCTTTTCTCATAAATTGTGCGCTGATTCAGTTCTTATGTGCGTGTTAAGGTTTCCTAGGACTCCCTCCAGTCATAATTTTAAGATCACTTTGACTTTTCTTTTTTCCCACTCAAAATTAATTTATGATGATCTTTATGATGATCATCATAGGTTTTTTTGGTCTTATGATGATCTTTATAGTGCGATCATGAATTGAAATACATTATTTGAATTTCGTTGCAGAGTTGTTTTTCGTTATGTATTTGGTGTGTTGGTAGAGTTGTATTCTTACTTCATATTTCATTCGGTGCATCTGCATCTTCATGTGGTGGCAAAAATGAGATTTGTTCTGGCAATTTCATCTAATAAGTTGCATGTTGTTGGTATTTAGGGAACTTCACTTTCTCTGGCCAGGCTTCTTTGCAAGGTACTAGACCATTGATACTAATCTACCTTCACACACCAACACATGTGCACACATATATACTTGTGTGTATACAAATAGATGTATGATTGTATTTACACTTGCATTATATATGTACAGACACATTACCAAAACAAACTAGTGGTTCTTTGCAGGCAGTGAAGAAGACAGTTTAACTTATGCCCGGCTTTCTCAAACCGTACATGAAAATCTTCTGCCTACTAAAGAAGAGGTATTACTTTTGCTTGGAACCCATAGGTCAAGGCTAAGAAACGCACCTCAAACAATTAATAACAAACTTCTGTTCTTCGAAAAGGGAGAAAAAGATCTCAAACATTCACCATTCAACATTGTGTGATTAACTTTTCATTCTTTTAAATACCAATAAATAATTGCTAATGGAAATTGAGTGCGAATTTCATAATCCCCTTTCGTATCTCTGAAATAATAACTGTTAGATTGTGAATCAAGGGTTTGGACTTAACCAAAAATGTTGAAGTCTCTATACCTTCATATTTCAAGGATGAGATAACACCCTTTTATAAAGGAATCAGTTGTAGATTATCCTACTGAGGGCCATAAATTATGAAGTTTCTTCTCTCCACTTGTCAAAAATGATCCCGCCCCCCCCCCCCCCCCCCCTCCTTTTTAAAATTTTTCTATTCTGACTTAGTTTATTTAGTGTTCTTCGGGGAGAGAAAGTTCTGTAAATAGCATATTGCATGAGATTCTTCAAAAGGGAGATTCAGCTCTGAAGTACATGCAAGGATCAAGATGCATGAAAATTGACAACTGGATCCTTCTTGATAATCTTGTACAAAGAAGTGGGGGGCCTATTAGTTCTCGCACTAAGGTGTTGCGATCTCAATCGAGAAGATCCAAGAAACACATGTCTATGAAGCAGCATAAAAAGCATGGAACAATGAACCTTCCTCAAGAGCTCCATCAGTAAGCTTAACTTTTCTAAACTCTACATTTGGACAATCCTCCGTCCTATTTAGTTTCTAGTATATCCATAGAGCAGTGCTTATGGAATGCAGTGTTTTGTTCATGATGTTTTATGGATACTTTTCCGTTTTCTTTCTTGCTGCTTGTTAGTTTTCTGTTAAATACAAAAATTATGTCAACAACATATGATCATCACCATCAATCTCTAATTACTGTCCACTTGGATTACAGATTTGATACTTTCAGGCCAATGCATGAATTATGGAAAGGTTATGTGCAACAACTTCTTAAGGCTACTGGGTAATTATCTATATTTTCACCATTAACTGATTTCATATGCATTATTTCTTGAAATTTACCATTTCTCTCCTTGATTGCCCTTGTAACAATGAACACGGCCAATTTTTCCAGGAAGAATCAATTGGCTCAGTGTCTTCTTGATGCAGATCTACATGGTGCCGACATTTTAGGTTTGAGAACACTTAATGTTTTCATGTTCACTTTGCGTTGGATCATTACTTTTAAGTATAGCTTTGCATGTCTGTTCACTTGAAATGCCAACATATGCTCAAATACATGATCCTGTTTTCTCTTATTTAAACTTGTAAATATCTTTTCAATTCATTGAAGTGTTCTGTTAATGAGAAATTATCTTGTGACTGATCAACGATATACATTCCTCCCAGAAGCTACTTAAATGTTGGTATGTACATATGCCATCAATGTTATCAGAAGATGGGTTTAAACTATTCTTGCTGAACAACTAAAACCTATATTGTGTTCAAAGCGGCTAATAATGAAAGTTCTAAAGCTAGGACGATCTTATAATGTTTAAGCTACGGACCAGGAGTTAGCCCTCCCCCCCCCCCCCCCCTCTCTATGGAATGGACCTCTGATTTAAAACACTGTCTGCACCTTGACCTCACTCGATAATCAGGATTGCCTCAGACCTAGTGAAATCATGGGGGCATTCCCCCCCCCCCCCCCCACCCACCCACCCAAAAAAAAAAGAAAAAGAAAAAGGAAAAAAAACAAAATGATAAAGTCTTTCTCTCTAGATCAGTCACTGGTTAGAAATGCAGGCAGTTTCATGGTCTAAAAATCCTGAATTTCACAATCAGAACTTAAATCTTGTTCAGAATATATTTAAGTATGTTACACCTTTAAAGCAATGTCAAGATCAAAATTTGTATGTGAAAAAAAAAATTGTTTCATCAAGAAAACAAGCATTTCTCAGATTCTATTTTTAGTTGCCAATTGCCATAACCCCTGCTTGGTGGATGAACATATTTAATATTATTAGTTTACCGGGAGATATTTTAAAAAAACTCCTATTATAAAATATAGAGATATATTATTTTAGCCTCCACCTCACAATAGCCTTATTGTTTGAATATTTACTCTTATCATAACCCCTGCTTAGTGGATGAAGCTAAATATCCTATTATAAGTTGAGCATATTCAGTTAAAAAAAATCGAGCAATATCATTTTAGCCTCCGCATCCACTATTGCTATATTATATCTTTTGAATATGGATTACCTTTAGTGCTTCCGTTTACCAAGAGATACTAACTACCTTTACTGCTTCCGTTATGCTTTGCAGTTGTGGAGTGCAAGGTAACTTCTCTTACTGGAGTTTGTGGTATTGTGATTCGTGAAACAGCCGAAACATTTGGTATAATCACAAAAGATGACAAATTTAAAGGTAATCCTTCTACCTATTAGAGTTCTCTGTTGAGCTCAACTAATGCATCTTAAGCCAATATGTAATGTAACACAAGCATTTAATTTCTTTCTCATTTGCCTTCACTATCACTGTTTTGAAAACATGAAACTAAGCTGGTTTATAATGTTGCGTGATTATTTTTCCCTGAAGAGACTGAAGATTGTGGAATAAGACATTTAATTACTTTTACATGTTTTTAAGAATTGTGATTTGAGGGACGGACTCTTATAAATAGGTTTGGAGGTAGTACTTTTTTTTTATAAGAAGTAAAATCTCTGCATCGTAATAAAATGAGCATTGTGGGATTTAAGTATATACAAGCTAGCTTATTTATTACATTCAATTTTTACATTTCCCTTTCTTTCTGTTTGTCAACTTGCAGTTATTCCAAAAAAGATTTCAGTATTTGTGATTTGTGTTGATTGCTGGAAAGTCACTCTTTATGGGGACAAACTCGTTTCAAGGAAGTTGGCGTTGTGATATATTGGTCTCAGCCTCTCAGGTAACATATCCATGCTTCAAGTAAAAAATATGTTGATCCTTTGAACCATTGGGTATGAATAAAATTGCGAAATGGGCCATAGAATCATGAATCCAATCACCAATGACTTGTAATGGAGACACTGAATCTATATGGCTTCCACACTTTGAAACTTGCATGCTTCAGTCACTTGCACCACCAGCGTATTCGATTTGGAGAATCAATTGCACAAACTTTGGTTTTTTAAAATAAATTAAAAAGAACACTGTAATTTTGGAAGGATGTATTAGTAAATTGAGAAAGCTATGATTGTAGCAAAGTAATTCATTCTGTACTTGTGAGTGACTGATGACTCGTTTTCTAATACATACCCCATTTATTTGTTGGCTGGCAGACTGGTTTCTATTGCATATGTCACGTGGTTAAGTGTGACTTGGACCATCGGAGAACTATGTCTTGGGACATCGGGTCATCATTCATTAGGCGGACTATGGATAGGCTATGATCGATTTTGTAGCCATCTTCTTATACATTTGATTCAATTTTGATCGTATATTATGAAACATTGCATGTTAAGTGAAAATCAATATCTCATGTGGTCAAGTTGGTGATGAAGTTAGATTCTTCTTTTATATATACAAGTTGGTTCAATTCTTTGTTAAGTTAAAAACATTTGATGTAATGTAAATTGAAATTATTTTAAAAGATAAGTTGCCGATATCAAGTGAACTTTAGGCTGCGGAAATTGTTTTGGGAAATTTGTTTTTTGTTGGGGGAGAGGGGGTATAGATGGAGGACGTTTGGGTTGAAATTTAACTCTTTTACTTATAAATGGTCTAAGTTGATTCTAATGTAAACTAAAAAAATTACATATAATCTAATTTTTTTAAAACAATTCATTGATAGCAATCATAAATAACACATTTGAGTGGGAATTTACATAAGTTGGATGACAAGTTAAATATTATATATAAATCTCTAATTTAGTTGGAACATCCAACTACTTTTATAATAAAACGGTTGTGATTTCATAAAAAAAAAAGTCTCCATGCATCGTACGGAGTAGGTCACTTGTTAATCTTATCAGATGAAAAAATGTGATCATTAAATTATTTTGGCTAGTAGATGTGTCATGTGTGTCTTGGAAATAGTTTTTTTTTTTTATTAATACATTTACATCTTCAATTAACATAGGAGTTGGGTTATGTATGTGGGTTTAGATGGCCAAATCCCGTAATTTGTATTCTAAATCGTCTATGGTAAAATTCTAGTGTAAACCCAATATAAAACATTTACTGATATTAATGGTGAGATTATTGTTCATCTCATTTTTAGCTCATTATTTATCCAGTTTGCAATGTGAAAGAGAGACAGGATATTTAGGAGCTTTCAAGGCATATATTTGATTGATTGATTGATTGATTGATGCTAATGCATTATTTTTGGTATTTCCTGATTCAAGTCATAATCAAAATTTGATTTTGATTAATCTCTTAATTTCATGACATATAACCTAGTTTTATCATCTTTATTTCTTCTCATGATATATGATTGATTAAATATAAGAGTTATATTTCTGGTCAACAAATATAAGAGTTATACTCCCTCCGTTCCTAAATATAAAATCACTTTAGGGAAGTGGATAAGTTCCTAAATATAATACTCCCTCAGGTCCTAAATAGGATCTAATTGACTTTTTTGAAAAATCCTATAAAAAGGCAAAATAAGTTAATTATAAATTTATTTACCTAATTTTTTCTTTTACACTAGTTTATTTTACCTATAAGCTAATGGATAATTAAAAAGATATCAAATATGTCATGATTTAATAACCTATTTTGCAACCTTAATCTCTTAAAAAAAGTAATTAGGTCTTATATTTAGGACCGGAGGTAGTATCACTTTCAATTTTGTCTCAATTTTGGTCCAAATTACCCCTATACTTCTTAGCTCCCTCACTTTCTCTCAAATCCATATTTGTCTTTCAAATTTAAGTGAGGGGTATTTTAGGAAGATCATGTAATCCTAAATCATTGGAAAGTCTTCCTTAATCTCTCCAAATTAGCCAAAGTAATCTTATATTTAGGAGCGAATGTAGTATTTAATAAAGATATATTAATTTAGAATTTTAAACCTCACTTTTTAAATTTTTATAAATTTATATCACAGAAATTTTTGTCTTCCCTCCATTTTCCGTCCTCTCGTCTCCTACAAAACAAACCCTAGAAAACAGTATGCACTCCAAACCAGAGCATATCATTCTTCGCCTACCTAGGGTTTACACTCATACTATATGATGGGGGCTGTTTTGGTTGGCGAGCTCGGCCCTGTGTTTCTGTGTGCTCTGATTGGCTTCATCATATCCATCGATTACATACCAACGACACGTGTCTTCATCCGATTCGGACAATTCAACATCCTCACTCGCTACACTTGCATATTCATTTACTGCTTCCACTGTATCCTCCACTTGCTCCTCATGCTTTGGATATACGACCATGCGCATTACATTGTTTTTCTCTCGGCTTATGTCGTTAAGCTTATCGGCATTTTCTACTTGTTTCTCAACATCACTGATGGTCATCCCTTTGCTCATCACTGATGATGCTTACACTGGTACATAGGGTTTAGGGTTTAATTTTGAGAAGAAATGGAGATTCATTGTTTCTTTGTTTTTGTGATTTTATTGGTGCTTATGTTTCTGTTTTGACTTGAATATATAAAGGGAATGTATGCAGTGTAAGAATGCTATTCAGTAATGCATGGCTTTTCCTGATTGATCTCATGTCAAATTATAGTGATTTTATTTACTTTCTTGCATTGACCGAATGATTGATTGTAATAGTATAATATTATTGTACATTGTTATTGTTGGTCTGTTCTTCTTTTGATACTGATTTTAGACAAGGGAAAATGAGGAGTAAGTTTTCTGGTTCTGTATGCATATGTATATTCTGTTCTAGGAACTATAGTTTGGATATATGTGACTGCATTAAGGGTAATAAATTCTATTTAAACTCTGTGTGTGGGTGATGTGTAATCGAAAAATTAGTGTTGATTCAAAAATGGTTTTGCATGTTGGAAATCTTTGGACTTCTTTGCCTTCTAGTTTCCTTTGTTTTGGTTTGATTCCTCATACTGTTTGAGGTGAAGTTCAATACTCAGTTGTGAGTTTTGAGTGGCATTGCCACCTTAGGGTTGAGGCTATCACATTTGGGGTCAGTGACTCTGAAATGGATGAACAAAATAGCCTTTGTTTGGAAGCTGTAACAATTATGATGTTGGATGTGAATTTCATTTTTTGGTTTAGTTAGAATTAGTTAGGGTAATGCTAGTGTCACTGTTTATTGAGCTATTTGGTTGTTCCTGAAGATATTTACATGTTTGTCCCTCTTTTTAGTTGTATTAACTAACATGCCCTGCTAGTTGTTTGTAAGAGTAGAGTCAACATGGTTACTTACAAGAGCTACCCTTATGGTTTTTAGTTTATACAGCATACTGCCATTGTTCAGTTGTGTATACTTCTTGGTTGACTGAGTTTGAGTCTGTGGCACCCTTTATATTTGTTGGAGAAGCTCGTGTGAACATTTCTTCTAAATTGCTTTTCTACTTTTTATCTGGGGTATGTTGACATCACTATTAATAGAACCTTCTGGCTTTCGGAGTGATTCACTTGCTCATACACTTTTTAGTTTTAGATATACTTGCTTAGTTCTTAGAACTCACATGTTTTAAAACTACACTTCTTAGAACCCACATGCTTGTTGAATTTATCTGTAAGTATGCTTAAATTATGGAATATATAATTTTGGTCATTTGAATTGGATTGGTTTACACTTTATATGGTTCCCTTCTTTGATGTCACTGCTAAATTTATCTTTGAACCTTGACAGGCATGATTCAAGCCTAATAAAGAATCAAGCTGATTCTATTCAACTGATGTCAGGTTCTAGCAAAAACCCAGTTAATTGATGTGTTCTCCTTCCTTAACATGACTCCTCCCTCATCTCCCTTACTTCAATTACCAACGGTTTCATGGCTTGGCGATGTTTCTTCCTGGACAGTATTTCCAATCTCAGAACCAAATCATCCAAAACCTCAATCCTATCCAAGCAGCCTGAACATGTACTACGCCTCGACTATGCTGGCAAGCTACACCATGAATCAGGATTCCCCCATGGTCGGAAAGTTTCCCGCTCAATCGAGCGCCATCCTCTAATGTTTGAGACTTATAGGCACACTGATGGGAAAATGTGGTTTGGCTTCACAGATTTTATGGAGGAACTGCTTTCTGAAGAGCAATCAATCATGGACACCATGGAGATGGATCATATAGATAAGGTTCGCAAGTTGCTGATGATTTCTGCTAATAAGCGTATTCCCTTGAGTAACATTCATTATTGTAGAACAATATTTGGGATTCCGGATGATTTCAGAGACCGAGTTGTAAAGTACCCGAATTTTTTCAAGATTGTGGTTGAGGAAGATGGGAAGAGGATACTTGAATTGGTCAATTGGGATCCTTTATTGGCTGTGAGTGCTCTTGAGAAGGAGTTCATGGTTGATGAAGATAGAGCTAAGAAGGCATTTAAGTTTCCTGTAAAATATGGGAAGGATTTGGATTTGGACATGGATGATAAAAGGAAACTTAATTTGTTGAATACACTTCCATTGGTATCTCCTTATTCAGAGGTGTCTAAATTGGATGTGTGGACTCTGGAGGCAGAGAAGTATAGGATAGGGGTCATCCATGAGTGAGTTCTTGAGTTTGACATTGGAAAAAAGCGCTTCAATTCATCACATTGTGGAATTTAAGGAGGAACTTTGTTTGACTAAGCACACTTACCATATGCTTCTGAGGCAGCCTAAAACGTTTTATTTGGCAGGAACAGAGATGAATTGGGCTGTTTTCTTGAAGGATGCGTATGATGAAAATGGTGTTTTGATTCAGAAGGATCCTCAAGTGATCTTCAATGAGAATTACTGTCCATCTCATTTTTAGCTCATTATTTATCCAGTTTGCGTTGTGAAAGAGAGGCAGGATATTTAGGAATTTTCAAGGGATATATTTGATTGATTGATGCATTATTTTTGGTATTTCTGCTTTCCAACATGAACTCTATATTTAATTAGTGTCTCAAGATTGTGGGTGAAATACCCTTATTTGAGTTATCTTTACAAGTGAATTCATAGTTTGAGAAAATTTTATTTTGATTGTATTTCTTGCTTCTTTGTTGTAGTTTTTTTTGTGGTCTAACCAATCACAAATAGACACATACGAAATGACATGTACTTTTCAATTTGACGTGACACTATGAAAATAGAATTGCATGAACTTAAAGCACCATGGCGTTTGTGGTCCGGCCAATAACAAGTAAACATTCCTGGCAAAAAAATAACAAGTAAACATTTAAGGCCTTACGTGGAATATTTAATTTAATTTGAAGTGAGGTCATGAAAATATTAGCTAACCCAATAACAATATTTCTTTTCTTGATCAAAATAACAATATTTCTTTTCAATATGTTAAAAAACACTTTTTTGTCTAAATATGTTAAAAAAACTTTGAAAACATGTCATTTAAAATTTTTAAATATTTTAGTTAGATTTTTAGATTTTGAATAGACTGAGTTGCTTTCTAAGTTATAAAAAAAGATTTTTAGATTTTTAGAATACCAAGTTAAATTTAATATTCCATATAACAACTTGATGCACTCGGCAAGAATTTCTCCTATTTAATATAGATCATCATTATTCTTTCCCTTACTATCGCCTATTATTTCTTTTCTTACTTTTCTTCTCCTAATTTTTCCTTTATTTAATAAATTACCTTAGTTTCCCAAATTAACTACGACAATTTCTCCTTTCTTCTTTTTTTATTTCCTGATTCAAGTTATAATCAAAATTTGATTTTGATTAATCTCTCTTCCGTTTTAATTTCCTCATATATAACCTATATTTGTCATCTTTATTTTTTTTATAACAAGGGAGATGAACCCTCTCAACAAACTACTCAGTTCTCAAACTACTAACACATCATTCAACAAATCTAAAGGATATTCCACATCGTGGAAACCAGGTGCTGCTTCAAACACCATTTTCGCCAACATATCAGCTGCTTTGTTAGCTTCCTTAGGAATATGCCTAATCTGTGTACTCCAGTCTTGCTCCTGAATCTTCAAAATATCACCAATACATGCATAAACTTGGTCCAAGCCACCTTATATGATTTTGCACCATATTCACAGCTTCTAATGAGTTTGATTCATTCACCACCTTTCTGAACCCTTTATCCCAAGCTAATTTTGACCCATTGAGCATTGCTCTTATCTCAACCAACAAACTAAAACAATTATTTATTTGGAAGAACAAACATGCAATGAAATCTCCTTAATCATCCCTAATCACTCCTTCACAACCACCTTGCTGCATTCGATTAACTACTCCATCCATATTAATTTTAACCCACCCTTTGTCTCATAAACTTCATCTTTCTTCTCTATTCACCACCACACAACTATTAAAATTAACACCTTTCAAACGAAGCTTGGAATTACTGATCACCTCTAAAATAATTCGTGCTTTAATAACAATAGCCGCGTTAGACATTATCTTGTTCTCAAACACCTTCTCATTTCTCCTCAGCCACACTAACCAAACCACAGTAGAAAAGAGACTAGAACACTTGGAATCTACAAGATTTCCACTCTTCATAATATTCATGGTCAACCAATCCTTCAAATCTGCATTAAAAAATTGATTATGAAATTTCATAGGAATAATTTCCATTCACAGCTTCGAGGTTTCCCCACAATCCCGCAACACATGCAACAGAGATTCAGATTCTCTGCACCAAGAACATTTATTATCCACTGTCATATGCCTAAAACACCTAACTTCATTAGTGAGAAGCTTCCCATGTAAAGCTAGCCATAAAAACGTCTTGCATCTTTGAAAAGTATCCACTTTCTAAATTTGCTGCCAGATAATATCATCATTCCCTCATTCTTTCAATAACTTATCAGAAGCTGAACAAACCGAAAAGGAGCTATCATTGGTAAATCTCCACCTGACTTCGTGAGTATTCTCATCTACCGCACATCCCTCCTCCACTTTATTCCACATTCTCCTCAATCCCAACCACGCATTTGAACTCATCTTCCTTGTATCCACTCTCGGCACAAGATTTTCCCCATACCCATACTTCTCTCTCATCACTTTCACTCATAGGTCATCTTTTTTTTTATTAAATCCCATAAGTCATCTTTATTTCTTCTCATGATATATGATTGATTAAATATAAGAGTTATATTTAATAAAGATATATTAATTTAGAATTCTCAACCTCACTTTTTAAATTTTTACAAATTCATGTCATAAAATTTTCCTTTCATCCATTTTCCCTCCACTCCTCTCATACTAAACAATCCCTAAAAAATAATGAGATACGAAACTGAATTTATATTTTTATAAAAAAAAGCTGAATTTATTTAGAAAACTTAAAAATAAATAAATATTCACATAACAAAAGAAGGATTTTTTATCAAAAAAAAAAGAGAATTTTAATACCTATCATTCTTTAATTCTTAAAATTTAAAAAACATGTTCTCCTTTACTAAAATTTAGATCAAAATATATTCCCACAAATCTCTCTGTCATCTCTATTTTTTTCAGTTCAATTAAATTATCATCTATTTAATCGACATTCACTATCTCTCTGGTCTAAACATACAGGCATATAACAACATTCTGATAAAGAAACAACTCACAAAACATACAGGCACAAGAAAAAAAAGTGTAAAGCATATCATGAGAGCACCTAAGGCTATGTGGGCTCCGGCGCCGGCGCCAGTGATATCACCATCTGGTTTCATGCATGGCATTGCAGAGATATTATATGCGATCATTCATTATCGTTTGCTTGGTGAGAGCCCCGTCTTTTTGTTTGCTGTAATTGGCTTTGTCATGTCCATAGATTACATCCCCACTATTCGTCTCTTCGTGAAATTCGGCCAACACAACAAGGTGACCCGCTACATTTGCATAGGGATATACTGCTTCCACTCTTTGCTCTACGTTGTACTGATGATGTGGTTGCAAGATCAAGGACATATGTTTGTTTGGTTCTTGGCTTATATCGTCAAAATTATAGGCATATTCTACTTGTTTATCAATGTAGCGTTAATTGACAAACATCCCTTCAATGATGATGCTTATTAGACACATTAAAGTTCAGTACTCCTTAATACTCCATCCGTTTCTAAATATAACATCACTTTAATAATTTTGGAGAGATTAAGGAAGACATTCCAATGAGTTAGGATTAAATGAAATTTCCAAAATACCCTCACATTTTTGGGCGAAGGGAGTTTCGGGTAATTTGGGGAAAATTTGAGTGAAATTAAAAAATATCTTATATTTAGGAACAAGCTCTCCTCCCTAAAGTGATCTTATATTTAGGAACCGAGGGAGTATAGCACGTGGACATTCATTTTCAGATCTGTCTTTTCCTCCTTTTCGTGAAGAAAAGGGTTTTTTTGGCTGTTGTTGGTGCCATCTGGGTATTACTTTTAAGGTTAGGGTGTTTATGTTGGATTGTTAGTTTGTAGGAGTGCGATTTGTATTTTTTTTTTATATGGGAAAAACTTACATCAAGTTACTTTCTCCAGGTTCTCAAGTTCTTTTAATATAGGAGTGACACATGTCCTTTTATAACAAATTGGTTGTTATAAAAGGACACGTGTCACTCCTATATTAAAAGAACTTGAGAACCTGGATAAAGTAACTTGACCTAAGTAAGGTCCTTTTTATATTATTATGTTGATGCAAATGAATATTTGGTAAAAAGGTAGTATTACTTTATCAGGAATTTCTGTTGTTAAAGACATTTTCAGAAGACATTTTCGACAGCTAAAATCTATTTTCAGGCCTTGGAAAAAATCAACTGAATGGTAACATTATTATTTTCAACTCTCTATTGCATATTATTTTCAACTCTTAACATAAGAGAACATTGAAAACATATTTAATTTTTAAGAGTACTTACTATTTGTTCCAGTTTTGATGGAGGGTATTATTATATGAATAATTAATAATTAGTGATGATGAGATTTTTCCCTTAATCGAAGAGGGGCAGAGCAAAGCTTTTTTTCTCTCTCGTGTTGCCCTGTGTCTAAGATATAGCAACAGTTCATAATACTATAATATGATACTCCCTCCGTTCCTAAATATAAGATCATTTTAGCAAATTTAGAGAGATTAAGGAAGACATTCCAATGAGTTAGGATTAGAAGAAATTTCCAAAATATCCCTCACCTAAATTTAATATCCTTTCACCTTCTTCAAACCACTGTTTTTTGGGTGAAGGGAGTATAGGGGTAATTTGGGGAAAACTTGAGTCAAATTAGAAAGTGATCTTATATTTAGAAACAAGTTTTCCTCCCTAAAATGATCTTATATTTAGGAACGGAGGGAGCAATTAATAATGATGAGCTTTTTTCCTTAATGGAACGCCATCCTTTAATTTTTGAGACTTATAAGCACACTGATGGGAAAAATGTAGTTTGGCTTAGCAGATTTTTATGAAATAATTGAATTGGTCAAATGGGATCCTTTATTGGCTGTGAGTGCTCTTGAGAAGGAGTTCATGGTTGATGAAGATAGAGCTAAGAAGGCATTTAAGTTTCCAGTGAAATATGGGAAGGATTTGGATTTGGACATGGATGATAAAAGGAAGCTAAATTTGTTGAATACACTTCCATTGGTAGGGGTTATCCATGAGTTCTTGAGTTTGACATTGGAAAAAAGGGCTTCAATTCATCACATTGTGGAATTCAAAGAGGAATTTTGTTTGACTAAGCACACTTACCATATGCTTCTGAGGCAGCCCAAAACGTTTTATTTGGCAGGAACAGAGATGAATTGGGCTGTTTTCTTGAAGGACGCGTATGATGAAAATGGTGTTTTGATTAAGAAGGATCCTCAAGTGGTCTTCAATGAGAAGCTCTATAAGTATGCCCAGTTGAAGGAAATTGGTGAGGAAATTTGACAAAAAAGGTCATGTAAATTTGGTCATAATAATGGAGAGGCCCCATACACCTTTTACAGCTTTTAAAAATATAATAGATCGCATGCATTTTAATCATAGGTAGTAAGCTACAATTCAATGAGAAAAGTCGGTTCTATTATCACTTTGCGAATGATAATTGACTTGCAAGTTAGTGTAAAAACAAAATTAAACTCTTCACAAGCATTTGTGAAGAGTAAAAATATCCCCAACAGTTTAATTCATTTTGTTAACAAGTTCGTTGATGAGATCTTCCCGGTTCCCTGTGTCTCCACCATCCTTGTATGCAGTTTTTGATCCACGCAAGCCATCAGTTGGTTTGTTGAGCTCAAAAGGCCACAAGAAACGGGTAACCTCTTCAAAGTGTGGGCCAACATTAACAATTTCATGAACCATATCTTCCATGCACACAATTCCATGCTTTCCTAATGCCTGTGAGATTAATTCAAGAGCGTTAGCGATTATAACTAGCGACCATTAGTGTTAGAGGCAAGCGAATAATAAAGATGTATGTTACCTGTTCAATCATGTTATTGTCTGTCAGTGGAACTTTCTGGTTGTCTATTTTTGCAAATCCCTTCTTGTAGATCAGTTCCTTTATGGTTTTAAGATTAGGACACCTTCAACAAAAGCAAATGATCACAAAATCATGAGTACTTCACAAGAATTATTATGTCTAATCGTGTTGAGAGCTTTTTCCTTTATATACAACAATGTCGAGCACTTTTCCCCTTAAAAACAATGGAAGTTAAAGATAAGATTATATAGCAATAGCAAGCTATCCCACACAAGTTCCAGACACCTGTATATCTGAAACTTGGTATATAAAAAGTCACATCTTCATGACAATTTTTAGTCCATAGATCGAAATTACAAATCAACAAAAAGGTGGGAAATAAAAAATCACATCTTCATGACAACTTTCAGTCCAAAGATAGAAATTAGAAATCAACAAACAGGTCAAACTTCCCGAAAAATTTACATGTGTGATGTTCAGGTTAAAAAAGTGATGCAAATTTTATGTTGCAGGAAGACTATATTGCAACTGAACATCATCAACATGCAGCAAAACATATTACATTTGGAAGCAAGAAGTAATAGCAAGCAGCACTAGCATCCCTGAAGTGGTTAAGATCACGGAAATTTGCATAATACATTTCAAATTCAATTCAACCCCTTATATCTCAAACCATAATTCACCTTCCTTCAGCATCACTATGTAACATATAACATATGGAAGATCAATGATGATTCTTTTAACAAATATAGAATCAAAGAAAATCATCCCTTACCCATAGGTGACAAATGGTTCCACCTTCTGCAGCTTTGCCATAATTCCCACACCAGCCTTCACTAGGACAGCACTGAAAATTCTTCTCAAATTTAAATTGTGCAATAGCTTTCGGGTTTTTGGATGCATGTCATTTTTTCTGAAATGAATGAAAACAGAGAATTGTCACATTTTTTCATATGATAACTCCATTAGTGTTATTGTGTCGTTAGCATCATTGATAAACACTACAATTTACCAGTATAGTTGAGATAAGAGAGACATGAAAGAGAGATCACAATCTCAAAGCATGAATGGCATACCCTTGTATCCGAATAATTAATAACAACTTCGAATTTGGATTCCCCCTCAACAGCTGTGGTTGTTTCTTGACCCTCTTGACCCGTCGATTCATCCTAATAAGGTCAAGCTCCTAAATAGAAAAGCATAAATGATCCCAATCATTCAAGTTATAAAAAATAAATCCGTAGATTAACATGCAATACAAGACTACATCCACGAATTGATAACAACACTAAAAGAAACGTAAGGCCCTTGTTCATATATAAAATCTTAAAATATTGACATCAGTACATTATGGCTACTCTTTGACAATGCTCAGCTCCCATTAGTTCATTTCCATTCCATCTCAATTCAATACACAATCCCTAGACAAAGCTTCCGCATCCAATCAGTACCCAAAAATTTCAAAGAAATTAAGACATGACAATAACTTCTTTATGAAAAACGTGAATAGTTGTAATGTATTGGATTATTACCACACACCATCTCAATGGAACAAGGACTCCATAAAAGTTAGAATACAAACAAAACAGTAGAATAAAAGTAAAACCACAAGCACAATATCATTTCATGTCGGTAACAATTAAAAGGGCACACATATAAAACACACACAAACACACAGATATATATTATGAGAGAGAGAGAGAGAGACCTTGTTGCGATACTCAATGATGAAATCCTCAGGCTTTTTGATGTTGTCCTTAAAATTCCTGGTTTGGAATCTATTGTGTTTAAGTTGGTCGCTTTTCCTCAAAGCCAAAGCTTCACTGCTTTTTCTCTTCTTTAAGATAATCTCGGGAATGAAATTCAAGGGCTTGGGCTCTAACTCAGCCATGGTTTCTGCAGAAACAGAAAATATATATATGATGAATAAACAAGGCAGCCCCTTTGGTTTTACATATATATATTGATTGCATGTTTTTATTGTCTTTCTAAAAGATAACAGCAGTTACAGAATATTGATTGATTTAAAGAGATTGTTAAAATACCAAATCGCTTATCATTCTATCATATTGAAGAAGAAAAAAAGAAGTTTCACAGGACGACATATATTTACGCGTGAAATTGGGAGCACAAAACACTTGATAACTCATTAGACAATCACAAAACAAAACATGAATTACCTTAACCAACAGCAACACCACATTGATAACTCAATAGCACAATCAAATTACATGTAAATAAGCCTACAAACCCTAAAACCCATTCGGTCCTCTTCCAATATTCCTCACTCGATTTTCAGAAACTATGTAGAGAAGCTAAGATTAGGAAATTCTTACCAGTATTTGTAATCTTCACCCAGAATCCTCAATGAATGGTGCTGAATTCGAAAATAATAACGGGAGTTAAATGAAGTTTCAAACTTGAAAGAATCCGTATATATAGCATATGAATTTTCTTCCAACAAAGAAAATGGAATGATAAACGTTGGAATAACTCACCCAAATTTTTCCCGAGAACTTGGCAGAACTTCGCAGAGCTGCGTTAGATTCAACACCAAATGAAGTTTGTGGAGGAAAGTGAGAAGAAGGAACAAATTGTTGGCGGCTTGTGGGATGGAGGGTTTAGGGTTTTTTTGGGATATATGTATATGTATATAATGAATGATTGAACAAAATACCCAATACTTTATCCTTAATTTTTTTTCTAGCAACAAAGTTTTACATATTACACTAATACCCCTTATCATTCATTTTAACTCTCTTTTCCCTATTTATTTATTTATTTAATTAATAAAACTTGATTTGTTCAAAATTTTCTATTTTATTCTATTTCACAAAATTCTAATATATGGAGTATTTTATATTCCTCATCCCTATTTAATTTAATCATATCTTGAAATAAAAAATTGGGGTGTTATATTCTCTCCCCTTAAATAATTTCATCCTCGAAATTATGAGTATTACCTTGAGATATGAATTCTTGGTATCGTGACTTCATCTCCTCCATTTCCCAATTTTGTCCCTCAAGTTTCAACCAATTTTGATTTTAGCCTGATATATATAAAACTTTCTTATGATTATGCCTTCATGGTAAAGTTTTGACAAATGAGGTTTGTTGCTTTGACTTAATTATGTCCGTGCGAAGGGACCTATAATTAATTACACCATATATTGATTATTTTTCTTTTTCTTTTGCCTACTTAAATTCCACCAAAAAGAAATTCAAATTGATTTTAAGAGATATTATAAAAGTATAAATATGTAAAAATATTCATGTAATTTGATCTAATGTGCACTTAGCAATATGCGGCACGAAAATGCCAATGTTGTCAGAATGGATAAAAAATACCTATGCGCAATTAACTTAGACGAACAATATAAAGTTTTTTGAAGATAATGAAAACAAAAGGCGTAAACGATCCATCAAGTTTGGTCTAAGTACAATCAAAACTTAGGCCTATTACATCTCAGACGCCCTGACCTATTTGGACCCTTAATGACACTTGGGTTGAATCAGTAATGGAAGTTATGAGATCATCATCGTGGAGCAGCATAAGCTTGGGTTGCGTCATAAGCTTGTGGATACGTAGGCTGAGGTGAAACAGTCTTTCCATATGCAGGAGGCGTAGCAGCTGGTTGTGCAGCAGCCCCATAAGCAGCTGGTTGTGCAGCAGCCCCATAAGCAGCTGGTTGTGGGTTAGACTGATCATATGCAGTTGGAGTAGGTGCTGGTTGAACATAGCCACCTGGCTGCGCTGCTGGTGCCGCACTATATGTAACTGCAGGGGCACTACCATAAGCGGCGGCGGCGGAAGGATCTTGAGGTGCTTGGTAACCATAACCGGCAGTGTTAGTAGCTGGCTGCTGTTCAGGGTAAGCTTGTTGTGAAGGTGGATATGACCCGTAACCTCCAGTAGGAGCAGCTTGGCCATAACTAGGTGCCTGCTGGGATGCGGGTTGACCATAACCCGGCTGAGCACCTGTTTGTGCGTACATAGCACCGGATGTAAGGGGCGGGTGGCTGTAACCATCTGCAGCAACTGGGGCAGACCCATAAGAAGGATATTGTGATGGTCCACTGGATGCATATGGGTATGGCTGTTGTGTTGGCATATTTGTACCATATGATTGGGCAGGAGCAGAACTTTGATAGGGCATGTCCCCAGGTTGAGTAGCTCTTGGAGGACCATAAGATTGTGCAGCCTGCCCTTGTGGGGGCATGCCGTATGCTGGCGGCTTACCATACGGCTGCTGTGCAGCATAATTAGGTTGAGTGCCGGCCTGTGGGTAAGTTGGTTGAGACCCCGCATGTCCACCGTAAGGATGTTGGGTGGGAGCACGATTATCGTATCCATGTCCATAACCCTGTTGGGGATACCCTGATTGAGAGTACGGCATCTGATGACCATAATCTGGGCCTTGTGGTTGTCCATAGTTGTAATTGGCCTGGGCAGAGGGTGGGGCCATGGAAGGCACAGGGGAAGGGCCAGCACCATGTGGGGGTACCGAACCAGGATGTTGATGAGGTGGATGAGCATCTGAATGACCTTGTCCTCCATAATAGTCATAACCACCACTGTGGTGGGGTGGACCCTGCATGCTAGGGTGAGACCTTTGATCCCAACCGGAGCCATAGTTGCCTCTTGGAGCCATGTTTTGGGCATAATTACCATATGATGGAGGTGCATACTGTGGATTATGAGAATGATATGGTCCCCGTTGCGGATTATCATATGATGGAGGGGGGCCATAATGAGACCCTCGCTGACCCCATTGGGGTGCACCACCAGATCCTCGGGGTGGACGATAACCCTGCTGATTATAAGTCCCGGACGACGGCCTGACAGGCTATTCACATAAAGCAAATAATAGAGATATCAGTTAATTGAAAATGTTTATTAATCAAGAAGCAAATGTATATTAGCAGAGTGGAATTAACAAAGACGAAACTGAGTTTCTGGGAAAAAAACACAATAGTATAATAATAAGCGTATTAATTGATCATTTAAACAAGATAACCCGATCAAGATTAATAAAGATGAACCCATGATATTCACATACTTCGGATTGCAAAGGAAGCAAATTAATCACTTTAGTGATGGCAAAGGGTATGTCCAGAATATACAGACAATAACTAGAATAATTATGAAATCTTTCAATAAATAAGAATAGAATAATTCGGCATAAACAATGCATAGAATAATTAACGAACGACTAAAGATGAAGCTGTATAGAACTGGCATAACATGCAGCAAGCTGTCAAAATGGTCCAATATCCTATAGCAAGTCAAATCCTCAGAATGAAACCACAGGCTGTAAAATAAACTCAATTTTTTTTCCTTAACTCTTGATAGAACCACGCCATGCGTTATATAGATCTTATCACACAGAGAAAGATCTCACCTCGGCACAAAGAGGAAAAAATGTAGAAGCCTGAAAATGCCCAAAGCAAAACTCAGATCAAGCATCTATAGGAGCTAAACCTCACCCCACCATCCAACATCAACATCAATTTCATAAGAGCCTCAGATAAATTAATTAAAGAACTAGTAGCCAAAGCTACTGGATCTTACAAGGCACCTCAATTAACTACTGCAATTTAACAGGACACCACTTCTCTTAGAAACTGCCCAAAATCGAAACAGTGGAAATGGAAAATGAGGTCTTATCAGGAAGATATTAATGAGTAACCTATACATACAAGGAATGTGCCAAAGATTGCCTATGAAAACATAAAGATTAACCCACAAAATATTATCATTTTAAAATGAAGATCCCTAAGATTCACAATGCACAATAATTATAGACCAACAATGACAATTACTACATATTAGCTACAAGAATAAGTTTCAAACATTTACATTGAGAATTCAAGTTCCAATGAACCATCATCATATAGATTTGTTAATGCTGCACAACTGTTACCAATTCTAAAGCCATGTAAATGTTACATTTTTCATCCTCAAATATCACAAGGCAAAACAATTATCAGAAGCAAGGTAGGGACATGGTAACATGATATACTTGCACTAAGCCTAGTCACATGAAAGCTAAAATACCAATCGCTCTCAACCCTATGCATACACCAAACTTGACTGATTTCTCATGCATGAATTACTCAGCACAATTTCATATATATGAAAAGGACTACAGCTCTGGCACAAATAAAGAATTGTCATGCCAAGACTTCATCATGTATGAAACTTTCTTCGACAAGGCCTCATGCAAATAACAAAACGGCTCTATTGGATTACCAAGTCCAGTAATATAGCCTTACTAAATCATGATTTTTAACCTTTAAGTCTTGAAGCAATCTTACCAACCATTAACATCCTGCTACTCGAGGTTTTAATGCCTGCCACCTCTCTTCGGTGGATGAAAGTGAATATGTTGTTAATGCGACATCAAGAAAGGAATGCCGACCCCATGGAAAAGGAAATAGCCAAATCTGCATTTTTAAAGCCAACCAATGCGAAATTGGCACCTCAAGATAAATAAAACATTGCAACTGACATCTTGTTTTGCATATATGATCATCCTAGAAGAATTCAATTGACCTTGGCATAGATCATTGATCAATTCACTCTAACGAGGCACTTTTTAAGGTGTTCTATCTCACACTCCTATGGCATCATTTGATACAATACTTCCATAAATTGATCATACAGGCATCACATCACTGTAACGATTCCTTGCAAAAATCATGCTATGACCTCAAATTCACATTGCTTTGGCAAAGGCATTATCAGAGAAGCATTTAACGCAAATACAAGAAGCATAATCATGTATTATATTTTCTCAAGACCTCTAAATTTCATACATGACAGATGTAAAATCATTGAAATTGAATTACAATTACGATGAGAGCACAGTCAACCGCCAGTATGAGTTCTGTAGCAGATTTCTTTCAAAGATGTACATAAACCTCATAAAAATATAAAATATGACCCAGCAAAATCAGGGTGTCAAACCTGTTACATTCCATCATGCAGTTGTAAGACAATACAATATAATATTTCTCATGGCATTTTTACCGATAATATTTCGTACAGATTAAAAGTAAAAAACCCCTTCATATAAAGTATGATAGTACTAACAATAAACCAACACAACATATAAAGCCTCTAGTCTGAGAAGAGTAAAATTTTCCTGTCATGTACATATGGATCAGAATCAGAGATATGATGGAACTAAGAAAAACCCACCAACTCAATGTAAGTTGCATGCATAGCCACAATCTTCATAAGAATACAGGTTATCTCATCTTTTATACATCTCATATATTATAGATACTCAATAATCAATACGACCAATGGAAACATAAGCAAAGCATCTAAAATACGAGTCAATGGCAAGTACTGGAAAACTAGAAACTTCTTCAACATATTCAACGTAAAATCTGAAACTAACCTGATTCATTACTTCATTTATCATTTCTCGTGCAATCTCAACTTGCCTCTTATCACCAGTAACTTGGACAGTCCTTTCTTTGGAATCATCCCCTTCCGCAAGATGTTGAGGTATCAGCTGAATTATGAACATGACCATCAGAACACTTTAGCAACACCAAAAAAATTGAAGGTATTTAGAAAGAACGTGTCTTTCCAATATTTGCGATATGTTCCATAAAGTACAAAAAAACTAAAGAAACATTTGACTACTATTGGAAAACAATATGAATAAATAATTTGACATGTCAACACTTAAAAAATGAGGTCCAAATGCAATACTCAACTCAATTATAAAGATGCCAAAGGCAACAGTCAATAAAATACACAATATCTCAAGCAAAAAAACACCAGAGAAAAAAAAAATTAAAGCATCGAATTTCATGGTGCACGATATCAACTACCTGAATTCGTGCTCCAGATTTAGTCTGAAGGCCTTTAATGGTTTCTCCGCCCCTCCCAATGATTAGCCCAACCTGTGCACAAAAGGTTTATGTAGCTCAAAGTTGGAATATAGGTTAACACATCCATTTATGGAAGCCTATTCCACATAATATAATATCATCGTTATAAGAACCTTCTCATTTGGAACTTGTATCTGAATTTGTTCAGAGCCTGAAGGAGTCTGTGAAGAGGTGATGCCTCGAGCTACAAGTGCCGGGGACCCCCCAGCATCAGCCTGCATAATCAAATGAAAGAAGAAAATGTGAACACGAGTGATAGAAACAATCAAACAAAAATAGAAAAAAAATAGTTTTTGGCATTAACCTCTGCAATCACAGCATTTATTAATTTTTCTGCTTTCTCAATACTATCCAAACTTCCTATTAATTCCACAGGCCTTGTGGTAGAGTTGGGATCAGCATCAGCATCTCTTGTAATCTGAATCTTGGCCCCTGAATTATACTGCAGGTATTTTATGGTATCCCCAGCCTTGCCAATAAGAACACCGACCTGCAAACGAATAGAATAAATCCATCAACAAAATTGCATGCTCAAACCATGTGGAAGGCCCAGGCTGAATCATATTATAAGTTTTGATGCAGATGGAGGTGTTTCATGCGACTGAATGGACCAATAAGTTGTCATTTATATTTTTTAGTACCCAAGGAAGCAACAGAATTTCATGGTTAATTAGATTATCAAGAAAGGAGCGATGAATTTCATTGTGTATGGCAAAAGATAAAGAACCTACTCTAGGTTTATAAGGGGAAACTCAAAGTACTGCAAACATTATTTTCCCAACCAAGGAATAAATATTTGGCAGTTACAAATTTTTTCATACTGCCACTTATGCTCGGTTGATAATTTTAAATCTGCTTTGAGCTCAGATCCATGAACCACGTTGAATTTATTTTTGACCCATTGATTAACAAGTTCTCGTATCCAGCTCACTTGCTCAACCTTCATTACCAGTCATGAAGAATTAACAAGAAAATACAGAATAATGACAAAACTGGGATACATCTCAAGCGACAAAAAGTTTACCAAAGAAAAATGTTGAATTTATCCACAAATACCAAAAAAAAAAAAACTTATCTAGCATGAAACAAATAAATGATATATGGCTTACAGATGCTGTCTATGTCACTGACCTTATTATTCGGAACCTTAATTTTAAGGGTTGTTATATCAGCCGCAGAAGTTGGCTGCTCAGATTCCCTAATATCATCTTGCTGAAAAGAAGCACAGAAAATTTCAAACAAGTAAAAGATAACAAGATTATAGTGCAAAATCTAATTAAAAATATTACAGCACATATGTCAGTAAAACATCAATTATACAATCAAACACGTCTTAGAGTGAGCTATCAGCACCTTGTCGTGCAAAACCTCCGCATCTTTACTCTGCTCAACATCAACAGATTCAGATTGCTCTGCAGAAGGAACATCATGCTCAGTTGACTCTACAGAAGGCTTTTGAGCTTCTTCAGATAGATCCTCCACATTTTCAGAAACTCTAGGCGAATTTTCTTCGTCAGGAGCCGACTCAGTGTTGTCTTTGGGAGCATTCTCATTCTCATTCTCATTCTCATTCAAGGCCTCACCAGCCTGTTCATCATGATACCCATTTTTGCTATCTGTTCACACCAAAATCATGACATCATCAACACATGCACTCAAAGCATACAAAAAATTAAATCACTCTCTCCACTCCTAAACATAAAACACTCTTGTTTTTCCTGAATAAACTAAGAAAGCTGAATAAGCCATCAAATCACAATACAGTTCGCATATCTATCATATATCATTACATTTAAATGTTACTTTAAAGTCAAATAAATAAGACCTACCTTTACATTTTTTATTGGAAGACTATAACATGTATAGGAGATACAAAAGCAAAATCTGTAATATAATATAACGCACTGTTGTTTTTCTTGAATAAACTAAGAAAGCTGAATAAGCCATTTAATCATAATACAGTTCGTATATCATTACATTTAAACGTCAGTTGAAAGTAAAATAAATAAGACCTAATTATATCTATTTTTTTGTTTGAAAGACTAAAACAAAGTGTTGTAGCTAAATATAAAACCAAAATCAGTAATACCTAATCCGTGAAGCTCATCGTGGATTCGAGGACGTTTGTTGTCAGAATCATCGGGAGGTGAGACAGTTGAATCGTCAGGCTTTGTGAGAGGTTCGGTGTGTGACGTGGCAGTGACGTCGGCATTGGGTTGGGAATCAAAGTCGTCGAACTTGCGCTTGAGATCGGAGGGGAGAGGACTCGCGACTTGCTCCTCCGCCATGAGAATGAGATTTTGAGAGGATACTCTGCGACTGTGTCTTATCTCTAAGCTCAGAGAAAGGCGGGAATGAGTGAGGGTTAGAGAAAGAGGAAAAGGAAAGGAACACAGATATTTTTTGTCTCTGTGTTTGGATTTTATGTATGGTTGCCCTAGAAGTAGAAGGGCACTATTGTTGGCACTTGGCACCACTCAACAATCAAGATCCAATGGGCCTATGCTTATGCATGGAGTCCGTCACAATTTCAATTTTTGGACATCTAGTTAATACTACTATTAATGTTAAATTCAGTGTTGTAAGAACTGGACCGGACGGTTGGACTGGTCCAACCATCGACCGCTTCACATTTCAGATAACGTTTATCTGGTCCAACCATTGGTTTGAGTTGTTCGACTGTGTTGAACCATGACCTGAAACCTTTTTCGGCTCGTCTTCCGGTCCGACTTTTACAATATTAATTAAATTAGTTATTATTATGTGATATGTTAGAAAGTGGTTTTATGGTTAAGGAAGGAGGGAGTAGTTTTTTGTGTGTAAAATCCTTTTATGAAATTTGATATGAGAGATTCGAGTGAGAACGAGATGAGTCTTTTGGTTAAGATACAGAGGTATATATAGATCACTTACGAATGAGATTTTTGTATCAATATCCGAAGAAAGTTGGTTTTTGAGGAAAGACTAGTCTCTCACAATGTGACAAGATCAATGATCAAATCTCATGAGCTGAATGTTCTTGAAGGTAGTGCTTAACATGGTGTTGATATTGATCTTCAACATCAATTATATGTTGTTGATATTGATCTTCATCATCAATTATAAAACATGGTGTTGATATTGTATATAAAGAGGTATTATATTTTTTTTACTCATTACTTGGATTTCTTTCTTTGTAAGATTGTATGTCCCAAAAAAAACAATTCAAAGAAAATTTCTTTGAGCTATATTTTTAGGAAGATAAGTCATTATGTAGTTTGAAAATATGGTTTGGGTTACATCAGAAATATAAAAAGTTGCATGTATAGGGTGTTTGAGACTACGAAATAGAAAATATACTTGTTGAGTTTACAAATATTGAATAACTCTTGTGATTTACACCAAAAATGAATTGATTTTTTTATGAAAAACACACATATATATTTACCTTAATCCTTGAGTAATTGATTAACTATAAATACTTTAATTCTTTCTTCTCTAAGCAATTTCTTTTGTAACTATTATCAATTGATCACATTAATTTGCCATAAAATATTTTAGAAAACAATCATAATGTCATTGGTTGTATTTCCTCTTTTTATATTGTATTCTTCCTTCAAATCATAATCACTTATATTTAAGCCCTTCTTACCTTTGATGAATCAATAGTTTTTTAGACATATCAATATATATCTTAAAAAGTGGGTTTTAACCCCTTTGTGTTCACACTAGAACCGATTCCAATTGTGACTAATTCAGGAAATTGTATTAATCGAATCTCATTGATTATCATAATAACAATTAGTCATTATGAGTCATATTCTCAATAATAAATAAAAGAACAATCACATGACCAATTTAAATTCAAACCCCAGTAATTCGCAGCATAATTCGGCTATTTGAACGTTTCCATAATCTGAAAAAATTAAGTAATTACCAAAATCACTGCTAATATCAATCATATATAATTAGTTTTCACTTACCCTATTAAAAAATTTAGACCAAGTTAATTGAAATTAATTTAGACCAAATGAACTTTTAGTTGAAGACTGTGTTTGGGGAGAAATTTAGTTTATTTTTTGGAGGGGTTTTGGATAGAAAAAATTGTTGGGATGAAATTTAACTCTTCTATTGGTATTATAAATGGGCGAGTTTGATTCTCCGTCAAATGATTAATAGATGCTATCAAGTATTAGGTGAGTGAACTTTTGAATGAGGATGTGATCAGAGAAATTTGTTTTTTTGGGGATTGTATGATAGAAGTTGAGGAATTTGACTCTTCATTTATTTTTATGTATGAGTGAGTTTTATTTTTACTCAAGTTAAAAATATTACATATTCTGAATTGAAATTATTTGGAAAGTTAAACTCTAATAAAAATTTAGTCATAGTGAACTTTCGTATGGGGAGAGTTCTTAAGGGAAACTTGGTTTTTTTGTGGGTGGGGGTTTGGAACTTTGGATGGAGAGGTTCTGGGCGTAGTTTGACTCTTCTTTTGTTTTTATACACAAGTGAATTTAATTCTCGGTTAAGTTGAAAATATTAAAAGTAATCTAAATTTATATTTTTAAAAACAATTTATTGGTAGCAATAATAGTACTTTAAATATTTATAGTTTAGATTCTCTTTAATTTTATCTTTTAAAATATTGCCCAAATAATTTTATCAAATTACCTTCATACTAATTGGGGGGGGGGGAATTTGGTTCTTTTTTTTGAGTGAGAGGGGGCACCAGACTAAAAGGGAGATTGTCGATAATTTAATTCTTCTATTTTTATTATCTTTTTAATATAAGTGTCAATTATTTCATTAAATATGTCTCAATGTGCCCTCATATATGACAATATTTTCCACCTTGAGACAAATAAGAGATGGAGACAAATTATATATGAAAGGCTTAATTATTCAAATTTCAAGTAAGAGTATTTTATATTTATGATAGACAATATTTTCCATTTTGAGATTCCTCAAATTTCATAACAAATAATTTTATACCCATGTTTGTATTTAAAAATTTTGAATTCACTACTTTTTTTTAATGACAACTTTATTTTTTTAAAAAAATTTATAGTTATCAAATTAAACTTAATTTTAATTTTGTTTACAATAAAATAAAAAATTACTAAAAAACGGTATAGTTAATTAAATTAAAACATGAACAATTTAAATAAATATGAATTACTATATAAAAAAAATAAAGTATCTCATTAAAATGAGAAATAGAATAATAGCTAGAAGGTGGTGTCAGTTCTATTCTATTGAGGCAAAAAAAAAAGTAACTTGATGTAAATGAAATTTAAATTTGGACTCTGATATCAAACTTTATAAATGAAATGCAAACTGTTAAACGAAAAACTTAAAATGGTATCAAACACAATTTCAATTCCTAACTTTGAACATCTAAGAGCTTCATATTAACACATATATTTCATTGAAAATAAAAACGCTTCGTGCATCGCACGGGGTAAAATTCTTGTTTTACTAAGATGGGAGTCGTCAATATGAAAAAAACATAGATTTTATTATTCTTTAGAAATCAAAATTGGAAAGTTAAACGAGAGAATACAGGGAGGAGTTTTGAATGATTTAATTAGTGAATAGTGATTAAACAATTAGACAATCAAAAAAGTGATTAAACAATTAATAATTAATTACAGTATTTGATTTTGTCTCCTTGAATATGGAAAAGGGAAAAAGGATAAGGAGGAAGCGGCGGTTTGCTCTATTCCTGTGATTCTCGTTACAACTTACAAGGACTCGGAGGAAGCAAGATCAGAGCACCACTGTTCCAAATCACATTTCTTTGTTTGGTAATGCTTCATATGCTTCATATGCTTCATTTCTTTGTATATATAGAGGTATTATATTTTTTTTACTCATTACTTGGATTTCTTTCTTTGTAAGATTGTATGTCCCCAAAAAGCATTCTAAAGAAAATTTCTTTGAGCTATATTTTTAGGAAGATAAGTCATTATGTAGTTTGAAAATATGGTTTGGGTTACATTAGAAATATAAAAAGTTGCATGTATAGGGTGTTTGAGACTACGAAATAGAAAATATACTTGTTGAGTTTACAAATATTGAATAACTCTTGTGATTTACACAAAAAATGAATTGATTTTTTTATGAAAAACACACATATATATTTACCTTAATCCTTGAGTAATTGATTAACTATAAATACTTTAATTCTTTCTTCTCTAAGTAATTTCTTTTGTAACTATTATCAATTTATCACATTAATTTGCCATAAAATATTTTAGAAAACAATCATAATCTCATTGATTGTGTTTCCTCTTTTTATATTGTCTTCTTCCTTCAAATCATAATCACTTTTATTTAAGCCCTTCTTACCTTTGATGAATCAATAGTTTTTTAGACATATTTTACTAAGATGAGAGTCGTCAATATGAAAAAAACATAAATTTTATTATTCTTTAGAAATCAAAATTGGAAAGTTAAACGAGAGAGAATACAGGGAGAAGTTTTGAATGATTTAATTAGTGAATAGTGATTAAACAATTAGACAATCAAAAAAGTGATTAAACAATTAATTACAGTATTTAATTTTGTCTCCTTGAATATGGAAAAGGGAAAAAGGATAAGGAGGAAGCGGCGATCTGCTCTATTCCTGTGATTCTCGTTACAAGGACTCGGAGGAAGCAAGATCAGAGCACCACTGTTCCAAATCACATTTCTTTCTTTGGTAATGCTTCGTATCTTCTTCTTTTCCTTTATCACTATCATTCATTTCCCATTCTTTTCCATTCATTTCAACCCTAGTTGTACTTTTCTTTAGCACCCTCCTCCATTACCAGTACTGTCAACTTACTTATTTGTAATTATTGGACATGCCAGTTATGTAGCGTGAAAGAGTTAGTGGATATGCTAGAATTCATTCATAAACTCTTTCTACTTTATGAATTAATTCTTCTAATTAAGCTTTGCATCAATCACAGACATTCTCATGTTTTATCATCTTCTTTGTGTTCTGATCGCACTTGCAATTGTGATTCCTATAAAAGGAAAAAGCCGTTATTGTCCTTGTTAATCTCTCTTTTAGCTGCCAAAGAAATTTTTGGATATGCCTCTTTCCAATCAAATTTATATTGCAAGTAAATTGGTGACATTGGGGGCTGCATCCATTTTATTTTATTAAGCGGGACTAATCTGAATTCAAAGGGTAAGAGAGCATTGGCATGACAGTCCCTCTATACACTTCACTTGAACACACGTGCTCATTCTCATGGAGCTGAGTCCACTTACTAGCTCGACCAACTAATCTTTGGTTAAAGGCTGCATTTTATGCTTAAATCATAAGTTTGTTTTTTGTATGATCAGTTTTAGCTTAAATCGTTGTATGATCATCGTAGTTTATATGTGGATTGGTTTTGGTTACATGTAGCAAACTAGGATATGGTTTACTGGTGTTTTTGGTTATATATCACTAGAATTTCATTAAAACTGTTATTGCTAGGTGATTGTAGAATGTTGGCATGATATGCTATTGTCTTGCCTGTCGCTAACTTGGTCCGACTTTCCTTTCTATCAAGATAAATTATGAATGAGTATGATTGGGTTATGAAGTTATGATTATTCATACCTCTTTCTGCTTGATTTTATGAATGAGTGTGATTGGATTATGAAGTTATGATTATTCATACCTCTTTCTGCTTGATTTTATGAATGAGTATGATTGGGTTATGATGTTATGATTATTCATGTCTCTTTCTGCTTGATTTGCTTTTACATTTCTTCTCAAGAGAATTAGCTGGACTTTTGTTCATCTCTTTTACTCTATCTTCAATGAGCTATATACTAAAGTTGCTCTGTGTGAACAATTATTTCAATTCAGAAACCTCACTTTTTCATCATTTGTTGATTTTGGAAGAAAGTATTATGGATGACCATGTGCTACCAATACTGGTAGGCGGTAGCTATGTTTTCATGTAGGACTTAAGATAATGGAAGTCAAAATAACTGGTTTTGGGATGTGGAAATTGATTGATGTTATTCTTTTTATTGAGTGTATGATTAATTGTTCAGAGTTAGAAAAATGAGCCATATGACTCTCATTTTATGGTGAATAATTTAGGTTACACTTTCTCAGGCTTTGATGATCACTGAAAAAGCTCTAACAGTATTCACCCTGTAATGTTATGTTTTAGAGAAACAGAAGCTGCATTGATGATGATGCAGAACAGTGACTCAGTGGGCCAAGAGCAAAATTTTAAAGTGAGAAAATTAGAAATCTCAGACAAGGGAAAAGGCTTCATAGAGTTACTGCAACAACTTAGTGTCTGTGATTCTGTATCTGACAAGGAATTTGAAGATCGATTTCATGAGCTCAGCTCACTCCGAGACGATCATACTATCTGTGTCATAGAGGATGAACTTCAGAGGCGGATTGTTGCTACAGCGAGCTTGTTCATTGAAAAGAAATTTCTAAGAAATTGTGGCAAGGTTGGTCACATTGAAGATGTTGTTGTTGATTCCAGTGCACGGGGTAAGCAATTGGGAAAGAAAGTGATCAAGTTCCTTACAGATCATGCTCATTCAATGGGGTGCTATAAGGTAATACTTGATTGCAGCCTTGAGAACAAAGCGTTCTATGAGAAGTGCGGTTTCAAACAGAAAGAAATTCAGATGGCCATGTATTTTGTTTGATATGTATTCATTGTTGCCATTGTCTTATAAAAAGGATATTCACACAAGTCATTGCTCTTTTTCAAGTTTTCTTATCTGAACAGGAATATTGTCTCAGACTTGGTGCTTGTGAGTATAACTTCAGGAATTTCTCCACTTTGTGTTTGCTTTGGTCCTTTTTTCCTTGCTACATAGAGCAATAATCACAATCAAAGGCATTATTCTCTGTTAACTAAGCATTGAGCACAGTCAAGTCACGCGATGACAACAAAGGTCCAAACACAATGGTGGCTCTCTGATTATTCTTGTTCCTCTTCTGTTAAGCGGTTTAGTGTGGACTCGAGATTGAAAACCACGGGAAACAATGAAAGTTTTCTTAAAAAGGTTGTGTTTGTAGTTAAAACGCATATTTGGTTAAATTCATGAAACTTTTGTGTGGGAACTCTAAATAGTACTAATATACAAGTTGGGAATTAACCTTTAGAACTTTCCCTGTAAACTTCAATTTGGACTTTTACATATACAACTCTTTATTGAGCGTAACTTCTCAATCTTTGTGCAATGCCGATAAGTGTTGTCCCTGCATTAGGGACAATTTTAATATCAAATAAAAATAGGAGTAATTAACAACTCCTTGAGATCTCTATAAAATTAAACCTCTTACTTAAAGACTAATGTGTAGTTGTCCCTATATTAACAAGATGGAATTATTCTTTGGCAAAAGAAAAAAGCAAGATGGAGTTATTCGCATAAATGTAAGTTTAGAAGAGTAAATTAATAAGGTATCAAACAAAAGAAGAGTAAATTAATAATTAGGAAATTATTTGGTCCATTATTCATAGAATTATATAAAATTTAATCGATTTAAAAATATGTGATGCTGTTGTGTGTAATTTTTTTTGTTAAACACCGTTCGAAAGTAGTATTGCATACACATAGGCAAAGCTGTCTCCTCTCCCAATGAGGGCACTTCCCGAGATTCTTCGAATACTCACTTTGTTTTTTCCCGAAAAGTACTTCATTTAGTTGAAAAACAATAATTGTGTAAATAATATTATCAGAAAACTACTTCAATTAGTTATAATTTAATCAATAAGTACCTCAGTAACATTATAACATTATTTGAACCTTAAGGCCTCTCTAATGACCATGGTGAGTTGGATGAACTTACCTAGACTTTTAATTCATAACAAAAGGGATAAGCAATTAAAGTTACGGAAAAGATCCAATTTGATCTCGAAAGTATTACATAAGACTATTGCCCCAAACTAATAAAAGGAGCTTATTTATTCATAACTCATGTAACCCATACTTAACCATTTCACCCTCACCAAACAAAGACAACATACATTGTCTTAAGTGGGTTTCGTCTCCTTTTCATCACCAACAACACAATTCGCATTCAGTCCAAACAACAAAGGACCTTTTGAACCTCGGATCCTCCGCCAAATATCCTGCCATATTTCTATCTCCCCACAAGTCAACACTCCAAAAATCTGGACGCTTTCCTGTGAAGTGTTAGAATGCTCATGCTCTCTCTACCTCTAACTTCCACTCTTCAATCCCCCCAACGCTTTCTTAAAATTTCAACTTTTGGCCCCAACAAGCACAGATTTTCCCCCTCCTCAAGTGGGTTTTCTTCCATTTCTTTTCCCCTTCCTGTATTTCTCTCCATTCTTTGCCATCTCTAGCTTTTTTTAATTCATTTTTGTAATCCATAGGAAAATCTCGATCTTCTATACAATGACTCTGTTCAGTTCCGTCCTTGCATTGACATACACAAGGTATGTCAATCTTTAGTTTGTCAGATTTTCATTATAATTTTTGTGTTTTTTTATAAGTTTATCAATCTGGGCTTCATATTTATGGCAGGGGAAAGTGAAGCAAATTGTGGGATCCGGTGAAGGGTGATGGGTGTAATCCGGTGACCAATTTTGAATCTGACAAATCAGCTGTAGAGTTTGCTATTTGCTAATCTTTATAAAGAGGATGGTCTTACTGGTGGTCATGTTATCATGCTTGGAGCTGATCATTTAAGCAAAGCTGCTGCCTTATAGGCTTTACATGCTTATCCCGGTACTGGTCTTGCTTGTATGGCACGTTATTTGTCTTTTTATGTTTTTTTAAGGGAGGTTGTTACAACCAATTTGTGACTTGGTGTGGAGTTGTGGGAGTACCACTGAGGGAAATTGAAAGGAAACTGAAATACTCCCTCCGTCCCTAAATATAAGAGCACTTTGACTTTTTGGGAGAATCCTAAGAAAGCAAAATGAACAACTTAATCATAACATATTTTAAATATTGTTAGATTATATGTAAATTCATAAGTCAAATAAACTAGTTTAGTGAAAAAATTTAGAAAAATCAATTTTTAATTACCCTATTTAGTTTTCTTAGGATTCTCTAAAAAAGTCAACTTGCTCTTATATTTAGGAACGGAGGGAGTATGTCATTGCAATATTTTTTTTTTGAGTTCTTGAGAAATCCAACTAGAAATGCCAGATGAATTATGAATTAAATGGAAAGAATGGAAAAGGGAATTCCTCAACGGAGACTAATGTAGGACATACAAGTAGATACCTCAAACCTTTTGTTCAGATGGGGTCAGTTAAAAAAAATGAGTTTTTAGTTAAGTAAATCTGTGGGAGCTGTTGGGAGAATTTGAATCTAAATATATGGGATTTCTGGCACATCCCTTATGCTTAGCTTAATATTCTGTCCCAGCAACTCCCATGTTTAACTTAATAAATCATGGAATTTTTTTTAGTTTTTCAGCAAACAGGAATGAATATCATCTGAAAATAGTTTCATTCTATAAAAAATTTCCCTCAATACTCAAACATATTCTCTGACAAATTTTAGAAATAAGGACGTTATTGGGAAAACACATAAAATAAACTAATTTAACTATGTTCCTTAATCTCTCCAAACTAGGTAAATAACTCTTATATTTAAGACCGGAGGGAGGACTAAAGATGTTACCCTGGAATAAATACTCTACCCCTTATTAGTTTAGGACATTGAATGATGCATGACGTATATTAGGAGTAGACAAATGGTTTTTTGTTTCAAACCGAAACCTAAAACTACCTAAAAAAGAAAAATGAAATTGAAAAATTAAAAACAAAAATCAAAACCCAAACTGATTTGTTTTCTCACACTAGTAAAACTCTTCTTAAAATAAAAGAAACAAAAACCACCTAAAATGAAAACTGAAACCAGAAAGCGAAAATTGTGGAAAATAGAAATAGAAAAACTGAAATTCATTTGGTGCAACTTAGTTTTCGGTTTTTGGTTTAATTTATCCCACCCTATATTACTTTCGGGCCAAGATGGCTGGGTTTAGCCCAAACAAGAAAGGACCTTTTTTTATATATATTAGAAAGGACCTTTTTTGACTCTTAAGTCCAACACAAGACCTTTTTTGACTCTTAAGTCTAACACAAGACCTTTTTTGACTTCTTAGCCAAACCCTATCCACCGCTACTTCCCTCTATCTTCCTTTTTTCCTAAACCCTAAAACCCTTAATCATCTTTCTAACTTCTCATGCACCGCCTGATATCTATCTCCCGCCAATCAAGCCACTCACTCACTCACAGCATTTGGACGCTTTCCTGTGAAATGTTAGAAGAATGCTCATGCTCTCTCCATCTTCAACTTCCACTCTAAAAATTCCAACTTTTTGCCCCCAAAAGCACAGATTTCCCCTCTCCTCAAGTGGGTTTTCTTCCATTTCTTTTCCCTTTCATCTATTTCTCTCCATTCTTTGCCATCTCTCTCTTTATTAATTCATTTTTGTAATCCATAGGAAAATCTCGACCTTCTATACAATGCTCTGTTCAATTCCGCCCTTGCATTGATATACACAAGGTATCTCAATCTTTAGTTTGTCAATTTTTCATTATATTTTTATACTCCCTCCGGTCCTAAATATAAGACCTAATTGACTTTTTTAGAAAATCCTATAAAAAAAGCAAAATAAGTTAATTATAAATTGATTTACCTAATTTTTTCCCTTAGATTAATTTATTTTACCTATAAACTAATGTATAATATAAAATATATCAAATATGTTATGATTTAATAGCTTATTTTGCAACCTTAACCTCTCCAAAAAAAAGTCAATTAGGTCTTCGGAGGTAGTATTTTTTTTTGTTTAAGTTTGTCTATCTGGGCTTCATATTTATGGCAGGGGAAAGTGATGCAAATTGTGGGATCAACCCTTCAAGATTTAAAGGGTGATGGGTGTAATCCTGTGACCAATTTTGAATCTGACAAATCAGCAGCAGAGTTTGCTAGTCTTTATAAAGAGGATGGTCTTATTGGTGGTCATGTTATTATGCTTGGAGCTGATCCTTTAAGCAAAGCTGCTGCCTTAGAGGCTTTACATGCTTATCCTGGTATTGGTTTTGCTTTTATGGTACCTTATTTGTCTTTTTATGTTTTTTTATGGGAGGTTGTTACACCCAATTTGTGACTTGGTGTGGAGTTGTGGGGAGTACCACTAGGGGAAGTTGAAATATGTCATTGCAATATTTGTTTTGAGTTCTTCACAAATGAAACTAGGAATGGTAGGTGAATTTGATGCTAGGAAAGGAAAAGGGAATTCCTCAACTATGTCTAATGTAGGAGATACAAGTTGATACCACAAAAATTGTTGTTCATATGAGGTCGGTAAAAAATGAGTTTTTAGTTAAGTCAGTCAGATGGAGCTGTTGGGAGAATCTGAATCTAAGTATATGGGATTTCTGACACATCCCTTATACTACCTCCTAAATATAGGACTTAATTGACTTTTTTAGGAGAGATTAAGGTTGCGAAATAGGTTATTAAATGATGACATATTTGATATATTTTTAGATTATCCATTAGTTTATAGTTAAAATATACTAGTTTAAGGGAAAAAATAGGTAAATCAATTTATAATCAACTTATTTTGCTTTTTTAAGGATTTTCTAGAAAAAGTCAATTAGGTCTTATATTTAGGACCGGAGGGAGTACTTAGCTTAAGGGTCTGTTTGGTACGAGGGATTTGGAGGGAAAGGGGGGGGGGAGGAAAATTTTTGTAAGATGAATTTTTAAATATTGAAGAAGTGGAGTTGTGATATTTTAACAAAGATAAGATGTTAAATATAAGAGTTAAATATATTAGTTTAGAATTTCCAACCCCACTTCTCAAAATTTTATAAATTCATGTCACAAAAATTTTCCCTCTGCCCATTTTCCCTCCCCTCCCCTTGTACCAAACAGACCCTAAGAGTGTGCTTGGATGGAGGGAAAATGGGAGAGGAAAGAAAATGGGAGAGGAAAATGGGGTGAGGGGGAGTATTTTCCCTTGCTTGGATGAGGAGAAAATGGGATAGGAAAGAAAAGGGGAGAGGAAAAGTGGGTGGGCCACATGCCCCATTTTCCTCCCAAAGTTTTCCTCCCAAAATGGGGGGATTATAGGAGAGAGAAAAGTTACACATCATTGTCCAATGACCATGCTCCACCTCACCCACCCATTTTCCTTCCTTTCTATTTTCCCTCATCCATCCAAGCATGATGAGGGATAACATTTTCTCTCCCATTTTCTTTCCTCTCCATTTTCTCTCCTCTCATTTTCTTTCCTCTCCCATTTTCCCTCCATCCAAGCAGACCCTAAGAGTCTGTCCCAGCAACTCCCATGTTTAACTTAATAAATCATGGATTTTTTTTAGTTTTTCATAAAGCAGGAATGAATATCATCTGTAGGATGACCTTTGTTTAATCCTGAATCTTTTGTCAATTGACCACGATATTAGTGCACTCTGCATGGACTTTTTGATGATGCTTTATGACATACCATGGGATAAAGTCTCTTTTAACATGTTGACCATGTGGGCTGCTGCCTTGACCTTGAAGGTTATTTGAATTGCTTTTGTTCTCTGTGGTTGATAATATGCTTAAAACTTACATATTTTTCTTTGCTGAGTTGAACTTACTATGTGGAGGACTGGTAACTTGTAGGCGGTCTGCAAGTCGGAGGTGGAATAAATTCTGACAATTGTTTAAATTACATTGGGGAAGGAGCAAGCCACGTCATTGTCACATCTGTATGTTTTTTCTTCGTTTTGGGGTTTTCTGCCTTCTAACTCCCTACTGACACATGTCTTGCCAAATACTTTTATCCACAAACCTACTCCTTAAATTCATTTTGAATGACCAATTCAATATATATGACAGGTCTAGGTCTATTTCGTGAATGATATTTTCCATTCTTTAGTTTTCATCATATGTTTCAGTATAGTGATTTAAAACATGAAAACATATCTGTTCTGTTTTGAGAAAGGGAAATATGCTTTGCATTTTTCATTGCAAAGTTTTTCCACAATGATAATATTTGGAAGAAGGAATAACATTGAAATAAAAACAAAAAGGAGCCTCCAATCTTGGAATGTGCAATTATACATGTTAGTTTATAATAACTACCAGCAGAGCAATGATTATTTTCAGAGAATGAAGTTATTTGATTTCTGATTTCACAGTATGTATTTAACAATGGACAAATGGATCTTGAGAGGCTCAAGGATCTTGTAAAAATTGTTGGAAAACAGAGGCTTGTGCTGGACCTCAGTTGCCGGAAGAAGGTATATATAAATTTATTGTTAAATAATAGATATTTCCTGAAAAAAATAAATTGGGAAGAAGATTAGACACTAATGTGTAGCAGATTTCTATTAACGTGAGATTTAAATAGGAATGCTTTTGTGAAGTTGTGAATACACTGCTTTAGTATTCAGCTTGTACAACTTTCAAGTTTAAGAAATTCTTTGAAACCTGGAGGATGAGCGGTTACGTCCTAGGAGGAAATTGTTGCACAGTTACATTCATAGAACTGAACCAGTTTTGGATTTTACAAATTTTATACACTTGCATGAATGTATATGTATATGTGTGCACATCTGGAAGACTGAAAGTCCTATGAATGCTATGATTTTTAATATCCTTTATTGTTTGTTTTTTTCTCTCACTTTGTATTTGTGACTTCTGATTTCCAGGAAGGTGAATATGCAGTAGTCACTGATAGATGGCAGAAATTCAGTGATGTGACTCTTAATGCTGAAGTATTACAATTTCTTGCCAACTTTGCTGATGAGTTTCTGGTTCATGGTGTTGATGTTGAAGGGAAAAAGTAAGTGCAAAGTAATTATGTCTTAGACTATAATTAGCAAGTATTGAGAATGCTACTATCACATAGGCTCCTACTTTCCTTTGGTAAATTTATTTGACAGAAAATTTGGTGAGAAGAAGTATTTACAAATTATATGATGTGTTTTTACGTTCTTTCTTCAGCCAATTAGTACCAAAAAGGCAGAAGGTAAAATGTAAAACACCTTTTATGCGTGGATAGAAATGCTGTTGATGTTAATTGATTGCTCATTATAGGTTGGGAATTGATGAAGAGCTTGTGGCTCTACTTGGGAAGCATTCACCGGTTGGTAACAATCCCTCAACTATTTTAATCTTATTTTGACAAGTTATATTTATACTGCACACTGGAATATGAATTATTGACAATTATAGTAAGAAACTATTTTTCAAATGTGGTATTACACCAAAATTTCACCATGCTCTGCCATCAAAGCCATATTAAATGTGCATATTATTTATACATTTTGTTTGTCAGATTCCTGTCACATATGCCGGTGGTGTTACTGAAATGGCAGATCTGGAGAGAATAAAAATGGCTGGGCTGGGACGTGTGGACGTTACGGTGGGAAGTGCGTTGGATATTTTTGGGGGTAACCTGGCCTATAGAGATGTTGTGGCTTGGCATGCCCGGCAACGTGCCTCTAGTGTATAACTAATATGGGCTGGGACTAGAGCTGGGAATATGGTTTGAACCGGTCAACCTGCGGGTTTTTATAAGGTTAGGATTGGTCGAATTCCAACCCACATTAAACGGGTAGTTCTGGCTCAGCCCTTGAGTTAACAAAGGTTAGCCCGCGGGTTGGCAAGCCAACCCTGCTTTATGTTTTACTCCCAAAAGGCCAAAACCCCTCTTCCCCCAAGCCCAAGCCCTGCCCCCAGATAAAACTAAAACCCCATCAGTTCTAAAAAACCCAAAGATTGCCCTAAATTTATCAAGCATTGATCCGTCGACACTACTCGTCAAGTCCTCGTCTGTCCTTTATTGTGGCCGCCATCCGCTCCTCCTTATCCTCTGTTGCAGTCGTTGTCGCCTCATCGTTGTCCTTGTCATCTCAGGTTGACTGCTTGGAGATGAAGTTAATATTTTGGTTGTAAAATGGCTGATGACAAATCTAATGACTGTATTTTGATTGTTTAGCTATTTTGGAAATCTGGTTCCTGCCATTCTATAGAGTATTGACAATGCTAAATTATGTGAAGCACCTTTGAATTTTGAATTTTTGGTGCAGTAGATACTATTATTTGCCTAGACTTTAATTATTTGAATGATGCTACTCTTAATTTTTGGCCTTGTTGATATTATTAGAATATAGAATGTTTATATTTTGATGTGCATCATACCATCACTGTATCGCACGAGCAATGACTAGGCTGCACATTCAATTTAGTCTAGAATATTTTTTTAAAGTGACGGATTGGTGGGTTGACTTCGATACCCTATAGGCCAAGTTAGGGTTGGTCAAATCTCAACCCATATAAAATGGGTCGTTCTAGCCCAACCCATCTGACCCTTGGTTTGGCTCGAGCCAACCCATAACTCGCGGGTCAATCCATATTCCCAGCTCTAATTGAGATATTGTTCAATTAGGGTATGCTTGGATGGAGGAAAAATGGGAGAGGAAAGAAATTGGTTGAGAAAATTGGGGCGGGAGAGTATTTTCCACTTGTTGGATGGGAAGAAAATGAGAGAGGTAAGAAAAGTGGTTAGCCTGTCACGGAGATTTGGTCTTGGTAATTATCTGTCACTTTACCTCATTATGATGTATTGTGATTTTTATTATGTGTTTACTTGCATTCATGCTTTTAAAGAGGCTAATGTGGGTGCAAGTGGTTAGCCTATTAGGCTCATCCAATGGCGGAGGCATTATGTGGGGTGTAGTAATCTTTTGAACGAAGATGTGTAGATAGATCATAGATATATTAATGCAGTCAGCAATTGATCTCTAATGTTATGTGGCCTAGCACTTTACTTTTATTTAAAGCAAATAAATAATTAAATCAATACGATGCAAAATATATCTCTTATAAGTCTTGTGACTTATGAGAACTTGGTGACCATGTCATATGTGACAACAAATTTAAATATAATGTTATCAATTTTTCCAAGTTAAAAAAATATTTATCGGGTAGTTGATTTTTTAAGGGTATTATGTCAAATTAAAAATTTCATATCAAAACTTGTGATTTGTCAAACCTTAATGACATGGTATATGAATTCATACAATAACTCTTTTACGTGTTTATGATTCGAGTTTGTGATCTAATTTTACATTTCTTCCATGTTTTTATTTAAACTCATGAGATTTGAGTTTTGACAGCTTTGGTAAGGAAATCTCTTCCATTTTTGTTAGCATTCCTTGAATTTCGACTTTCATGATCAACGTACATTGAATTTTATTTCCTGAAATAGAAAAAAATGATGAATCATGGTTTATACCATAATATGATTCATGCACTTTGTATTATGCCATAAATATGGTTCATGCACTGAGTTTTATTATATTCTTGTGATCTTTTCATTTAATTGTATTTCCTTAACTGAACGGAAAGAAAAGGAAACTAATAATCCTGCACGTTAATGGATCTTCATGATTTTTTTGTCCAAAAAAAACACTGGCAAAAAAGGGTATTGAAAATGATAACCCAACGCTCTAATTTTCCGCACCATCCCTATATATAGGCTTTGTGATTTGAGAATTGAGATATCAAAACATAGATTGATCATTGGATATAAATTTCTATTGACTCAGTATTTATCAAATTCAGTTTAGAAAATTGTTTTTCTTTATCTATTTGATAAATCATTGAGTCAATTGAAATTCTATAATCCAGCTGGAAATTGTCATCGCAAAGCCTTGTTTATGAGAAACTTCGATATCATTAATCTCATGAAAAGTGTACAATTTTTCCTCCCAAACACACATTGTCATATAAACCGCTAGATAGAATGTTTTTCTGCTGGCAATTTACTGGGTTTTATTTTCAAGTTTCAAACCGCTATATATTTGATTTCTCACTAGTTATATTGCTTATCGTCTCACCAGTAGTGGCTCCACTTTTCACTTCCTGGAGTTATATTCCGATCCGGCCCTTTTTTGTTCCATCATGTTATCTCATTTCTTTGGCTTTTATTCTATTTTAGTTTTGTCAAAATCATATACTACTAAATAAAGAACTTTTCTTGCTTTCTTCTTTGATTTCTTCTTTTTGGGCTGTCAATGAGCTTTCCATGTTACTTGCTATGGCAGATCTAATTAAGCTGGTTATGGATATACCTCATATACGTGTATAAAGAGAGAAGCGGATCAGAATATTTAATATTCAATTGACCAAATGTTCTAGAAAAAAAAATCATACGCCTTTATACGTTGTAATGCGTGTCAATAGCCAACCAAAGCAACGATCGGTATTTTTGCATAGCATATTCATTCAAATTTCCCAATTTTCCTAAATGTATATATCGTCACTACTGAAATAATCTTTATAATTCATGCATGAATTTGTGTATGAAATCTATAAAATGTATCCACTATGTATTATCGGCTATAATAGAGATGTGATATTAAAATAATCGATTAAACTGTATTAAAAAGCTAATCAATAATTGAAAATTATGTCTATATCGAGATGTAGATAGGGCTAATCTTGCGGCTGACATTAATTACATAATAGGTTCATGCCCATGCTAGCTATGCATACTATTCCTTGACAATACAAACACAAATTTCAAATTTTTGTTTTCAGGAGGAATAAAGTGTGTGATTCTTGTGAAACAATGATCTTATTGAGTGTCAGTTTGTTAGCATTGGAGTTTGGCATATGTATTAGAACTACTAATAATACAAATCATGCTATGTGATATGAAATGTGTAGGCGTATCTATGAAATGGAAGGATAGTCGATCCTTGAGTTTTGAATTATGTGTTAATTGAGCTTCTTGCTTGCAATTATTAGGTCCAAACTGTATATGGATATTTCCTGTATTCATTTAGTGGTACGACGGTTTTTTATGATATTTTGTCTATTTGAGTCTTGATGTTTGGTTATTAATGGAAATTGTTGCTGCACTGCATCTCCTTTTGCTTATGTTTTATCTATTCAACTTTTTTTTGGACAAAATCTCTTCAACTTAATAATTGATTTGGATCATAAGAAATATAATAGACTCATTTAGGGCAATGAAAAGAACCACTCAGTTCAGATTTTGATGCACATCACACTATACGATTACTACTACCTCTTTACATCAAATTTAAGTGTTATTGATGAATTACCAATAGCAAGGGCTTATTTGCGAGATACATATTGTCCAAATCTTGGATGCATTATTGCTTTTTTTCCACCCTTAGCTTTATTCACTCTCTTTACCGTGTAGGTATCTATTTTATTTGTTTACTGTTTGAAGTACAAAAGGTGCTCACATATTTAGTACTCCCTCCCGTCCTAAATATAAGACCTAGTTTACTTTTTTGAAAAATTCTAAAAAAGCAAAATATAAGTCAATTATAAATTAATTTACCTAATTTTTTGCCTTAAACTGTTTATTTAACCTATAAAATAATAGTCAATCTAAAAATAAATCAAATATGTCATAATTTAATAACATATTTTGTAACATTAACATCTCCAAAAAAAAGTGATCTAGGTCTTATATTTAGGACCGGAGGTCGTAAAATGTTTTTCTTTGACATTTCAGCAAGAAGAAACAGATCTTTCTTTAACTGGAGGAAACAGTCAGCTGCTGACTCTTGGCTTGGGATTGTTGGCCACTGCATTAGCTGCTGCTTATGCAACGAAGCTTGCTAAAGTATCTAATCATTATTTTATCTGGTACATATAGAAACTTCTTAAATATTGGACTAGGGTAGAAAGGGTGTTTATTTCAGGACTCAATCGGTCTAAATGAAATAAAATGATACTCCCCGATCCCTTAATATAAGTTTCAAATAACCACTTTGATAAATTTGAAAGCAACTAATATGTCACACACATATTTTTTCCCAACATAACCCGTATTTATTATGAGGAGAAGTCAGATGGAGATTGAAGGAGAAAAATGATAGAGCAAGTATGGGGAAGGTGAGAGATAGTGTTGTCAACAAAGGTTAAAAGTGGGAAAAATGCAATAAGTGCTATGACTAAATGTAAGTGAAGTTTATATCTTGGGACACCCCTTATCTCAAAATTGAAGCATTATTATGGGATGGAGGGAGTGTGTGTGTGTGTGTAAGTGCACAAATGTAACTATAATAACCAACGTTGGTTGGTCAAATAGAAGAATACAATTCCTTTAAACGAGTTTATGGATTAAAAGCTTCTGGGTTTTATAAAAAAATAATAATCATGTATGGATCGGAAATCTTCCTTCATCAAACAGTGCTCAAATCCAATGCAAAAGTCTCAAATACCATATAATTGTATTGCAAAAATAAACTAATGTTTAAATTATATTGACTTAATGTAGACACAAGTGGAACTCTAAATTTGATTGTTCATTTCCAATCAGGTCTGGATTTCGTCGCTAAAATACCTCATACCGGGCTAATGTTTTAGATGAACTGAGATGACTTTAATGGCCATATATTGATGATTTTAGCACTAAATATTTTAGGAACAGGGTGCAGTGTTTTACAATTTTTGTTTGCTAATTTGGTACTATAATATGTGACGGCAAGGATAATGCCTGGTAATGTACTTGAGATTATAGGCGAAATAATATTTTATCCTTGAACTAAAGCATAATCACAATTTTAGTAGATAAACTTTCAAAACCCAAAAACCTAGCAAAACACTTGTTGAATTCTAAAGCACAATGCAGACGTTAATTCCCATTTCTGGGGCTGCTTTATTCTGCTTTTATATGATGAGAATAATTAATATCAAGAGGGTGTGAAGTTTTTAGGGGTGATTAAATACAGATCCCTTAGAAGGGACTTAATATAATAAGTTAGTCTACAAAATGTCAAAATTAAAGTGAAGCCTCATGGGACCTAATCACCTAAATTTAATTGTGTTTGACAGCAAATTGTTGTTTTTCCTATTTTAACTCTCTCTCAATTATGATTAAATTCATGTTCCTTGGGACTTCACTTTAATTTTGACATTTTGTGGGACCAACTTATATTAAGTCCCTTCCAAGGGAGGTGTATTTAACTACCCAAGTTTCATCTATCACACCCCATTCCACTCTATCCTCCCGTCAATGAGGTGACTTGCTAGGTCTTACTTTTTGGAGGGGGCTTTAATTATGCTAATCTTGTTACCGTTGATGTGTGTTTGTTTGTTACTTGAACCTTTTATGTACCATGTTGCAGGATGCCGTGAAAGATATTGAGTAGAGACAACTTAGCCTCTGCCAATGAGCAAGAGGCTAACTGAAATCTTAGTGAATGAGGGGAAAAGAGAAACGCCATGGTAAATGAAAGAAGCAGCATATTGTATGTAAAATTATTTTTTATGCAATTGAGTAGGACCTTCTCTTCTTTATCCCCTCATTTCCACCCAAAGGATGGGAATTTCTATAACGTTGTACATTATTGTATCCACTTTATTAATAATAAAAAGAGTAACACTAGATGCACATCAAAGTGGTAAATTCTGAAAAAGAAGTGTAAATACCAACAACATGACAGATGATTTAAGAATCACATCAATGTTTAGTTTTAATAAATTGGTCGGCAAGATATAATAATATTGCTATAAATTAAATTATGAACATGTCACCAGAGACCATGATTAAGAATCTGGAGACTTTGATGTATTTTTTCCCTTTCCGGTCAGATTTATATTTTCAAATCTTGCAAGTGGACAAGTGTGACCAGTAAAATATATATTAGTGAACACAAGCATAGCAAAATGGCAGGGAAAAAAACTGAGAAAGACGATATTCACATTAAATATTTTTGTGACGATATAAAAGGGCAATCTTCAATTCTCATATTTTTTTCAGTTCAAAAAAGCTTTTATATTTTTAGCTTACATGTCATTAATATTGTTCAAAAAAGATGATTATATTATATATTTATACTGTCAAATACAAAAATTGTTTGGCTGGACTTATTTTTCACTCAACTTATTTTATGTTTGACTGGATTTATTTTTCACCCAACTTATTTTAAATAAGTCAGGTTATTCATAAGTCACTTTGGGTAACTTATTTCAGAAAAAAGTCATTTTTCTACATTTATTTTAAATAAGCTAGCTTAAAAATAAATTGCACAAAGTTTTCAATAATTGAAAATAAGAAAAGTTTAATAGATTAAAGGGTTAAAGTAAAAAATGCTCATGTAATCTTCTTCCCTACTTTAGTTTTGACAACTTTGGTGAGGAGATCTCATTCCAATTTTTTTAGCATTCCTAATTTGGATTATGCCATAAATATGGTTCATGCAGTGAGTTTTATATTATATTCTTGTGAACTTTTCATTTAATAGGATTTCCTTAATTGAACGGAAAGAAAAGGAAACTAATAATTCTGCAAGTTAATGGACGTTCATGATTTTTTTTTAGTCCAAAAAAAGAACATCGGCAAAAAAGGGTATTGAAAATGATATCCCAACGCTTTAATTTTCCCCACCATCCCTATATATAGGCTTTGTGATCTGAGAATTGAGATATCAAAACATAGATTGATCATTGGATATAAATTTTTATTGACTCAATATTTATCAAATTAAGTTTAGGAAAATTTTTTCTTTAACTATTTGATAAATCATTGAGTCAATTGAAATTCTATATTCCAGCTGGAAATTATCATCGCAAAGCCTTGTTTATGAGAAAACTTCGATATCATTAATCTCATGAAAAGTGTACAAGTGTATGTTCCCCCCTTTTACATGCATTGGTATATGTAAAATTGCCTTTTTATTATTTAAAAAGAAATTTTACACTAAATATGTAATCAAGAAAATATTGATTTCTTAACAATATTGATTCTGCATTTTTGAATGTCTAAGATACAAAATGTTTTTCTGCATCAATCCTTATATTATCATCAATTACGGATTTGAGAATGATAAATCCTTGGTGAGTACTGTTTATATCCATTCCCGTTATCTCTCCCATCTCAACTTTCTCGCATATATTATTTCTCTATTCTTCTCTCTTCCTATTTTGTTTTTTCAGCCATCTAATTTCATGTATGTATGGCTTGGCTGGTATTACATAAGAGGTAGAAAATGAGCATAAAAAAGAGGAGGGTACCGTACCTATTGATTTATGCAAAGTTACTATGTCCGCTAGCTAGAATGATTTTCTGCTGGTTTACTGTACTAGGTTTTATTTTTAAGTTTGTAACCACTATTTGATTCTAGTAAGAAACTCTCGCTAGTTATTTTGCTTATCATCCCACCAGTAGTGGCTCCACTTTTCACTTCCTGGAGTTAAATTCGATCCGGTCATGTTTTATGCCATCATATATTCATATTACGTTATTTCATTTCTTTTAATTTGTTGTGGTAAAAAAAATCTTTTAATTTGATTTTTTATTATATCTTTGTCAAAATCATGTTAAATAGTTAACTTTTTTTCTCTCTTTAATTTCTTTCTTTCTTTCTTTATTTATTTTTTTTTTGTTGCTATCATTGAACTTTTCATGTTACTTGTTATGGCTGATATAATTAAGCTGGTTATGAATTTACGGGTATAAGGAGAGAAGCTGATCGGAATAATTAATATTCAATTGACCAAATGTTCTAGAGAAAAAAAAACTATACGCCTTTATACGTTGTAATGCATATCAATAACCAACCAAAGCAATGTTCGATTTTTTGCATAGCATATTCAATCAAACTTCCAAGTTCAAACAAAAAAAGATATTAAATAACATGCATAATATTGTGGTAAGGATTGAATATTTTTATTGTTAAGTCTAATCTTTGTTTGTTATTTTTATTTGTGATTTGTCTCAATGAAAATTAAGGTTTTAATTGTGAAGACATTTCTAGAGGGTTACTCATTATATATGGTCCTTGAAGTCATTGATTCTCAGTCCAAAAACAATCATTGATTCGAGTACTCATGGACTTCTATCAAAGGCAGCAATATTGTTTAGTTTTAGTGCAATAAAGACTCTACAAATTGAAATTCAGCATATGAAATGAACTAGTGATGACTGATGAGGATCGAATTCGAATGGAGATGTAAGAGTGATTGAATATTATTTTTGAGGCATTTAATCTTACAACGATGCGGATGCATCATCAAATAGAGGTAACACTATTGAAGTCTTTATAATTAGTTACGGTTAAAAATGGAGACTTGTTATTGATGATACTTTGGAAGGGCAAGAAACGAGAATCATAAAGAAATTTAGTAATTTACTTAACAATGACTCATTGAATTCAATGCAATTAAACTTATTATAAAAATGGAAACAATAATCTTCACGATTATTAAAATTTAATTTTATTCTTTAAATAGTATGCTTGATAGGGATTTGCTAATTGATATTATTTGCCATATTAGCTAAGGATCGGAAATAAGGTAGAAGCCAATGCTATCATCATACTGTTTTCTCCGTAATAAAAAATATATATCCATACAGTCTTTAATGATATTCTATCTTTTTGTCATATTTATAAATAAATCTTGTACAAATATAAAATCAAAAACCATAAATAAGATTATATTGTTCTATTTACTTAAATTTTGTGGGCCAACATTTTCCATTAAGTGAAAAGACTAACAATATAAATAAAAAAGGATTTACAATGATCTTTTCAAAGTTAAAATACTAAAATAAAGTTAATGCAAATATAAAAGAACAAAATTATACTTTCACCAATTTTTTTTTTAAAAAAATAAATCTTAACATTTCGGTTCAAAAACATCTCAGAATTTATGTTTGTGTTGATCTACTATCATGCAATCTTTTAGTACATATTTAGGAAACCTTCAAAAGCACTTAAAATGTGTTTGCAAATTGCAAGTCATCAAAACAAATTTTCTCTCTCGTGTTTACCTTCAATAATTTTCCATCACTTTTAAAAAGTTAATTCAAACTTTGTTTTCATATAGGAATTGGCATTGCATGACCAGTTTTGTAAAAGTCAGACTGGAAGGCGAGTTGGAGAAAACTTCGGGTCACGGTTCAATGTGGTCAGATCGCTCAGACCCATCGTCGAACTGATAACCGTTGAGCTGATATGTAAAGCGGTTGACGGTTCAACTAGTTCAACCATCCGGTCCAATTCTTACAACACTAATCATGACCACCCAAATAATTGTTAATCCCAATTAATCCTTTTAGAATCATGCTAAGTCTTTTCATCACCCACTACTATATGTACTGAACACAATATTTATAATTTTTTGATGATATTTTATTGACCCTAGCTTCACTAAACTACTAAGAAGAATGAAACATCTCTCTTGAGTAGTAAGATAATAATGCATTTCTCAATCTCACTAAGAGAGTGATCAAAATATAGTACTCCTTTCAGTCTTGAATATAAAACTCGTTTGAAATTTTTTCAGATACTAAAAAAGCAAAATAAATATTGGTTATTCATAGCATATTTGATATATTATTAGTTTATATATTACTTTATAAGTTAAATAAATTAGTTTAGAGAAAAATTTAGATAATTATCAATCTATAAGTTACTTGTTTAGTTTAGTTGAATTTTTTCAAAAGTTGTATGTTTTTCACACACACATATATAAAAGACCAAAGGGAGTATATCTGGAAGCGAGGGAACAAATTAATTTAATTTACTAAGCATATATCTCACTATGCACAATTGCAACAGTTATGAATTATGATCATTCGATTAAAAGGGACTTTTGATCGTGTCAAACAAATGTTGCTCCAATAAAAATCTATAGTAATCTCGGTTTGAGGCCTCCCTACATCCTAAATACATGCATATTAAACTATCTTGATGAAATTAAAGATTACTAGCTAGTTATGTTATTTCGTATGGAACATGTTTTTTCAAAAAAACATCACCTTAATCATCTTCCATTACTGATATATTTAGGCCCAAAATCAATAGCTTCTACATTGTGGATGGGAGGAGTATATATTGAAATACACTTATGACTTAATCCATATAACTGTTTCATCATTAATTTATCCAGCACCTTGATCTTTTACAAATTTTTATTGTTTTATTCTGTATCTCCATGCATAATCATAATCAATCAAAGTTATACTTATTTTAACTTTGTTAATCCCATAACAATAATGGACTAAGGTAAATTTAGAATAATTCTCTGTTTATTATACGTGGATCCATATAATACAAAACATGCAAGATAATGTATCAAATAACAAAACTCCTTTTATTGAATATAATTAAGCATAATGCATCCATCCAATTGATCTCCAGCTCATTAAATCACAAAGTATTGTCATGGGCGTTGAATCTAACAATAACAATGACAGTAATGCAATCCGCCCTCTACAATGATGTTTGCACATAGCGTTGCATCGATAATCTCGACAATGAGGAGTGTGATAACACTACTAAAAAAAGAGGTAAAAATGACGCTTACACTTCAGCGGTTGGGCAAAAACCGCTGAAGTGGGCTCTCATCTCCGCGGTTCCTTGGTTGGCCGCTGAAATGAAAATGGCGGTCAACAACTTTTTTTTTTTCAGACAAAACAGGGCATATGCGCGGTTGTAACCGCTGAAGTTTTTGGCAATATCATTTTGCAGAATAGACGACTCTGGCCCGATCACATCTTCTTCTTCAACATTCTCATTTGCCTCAATAGCCAACATCTCGTCATCTTGAACATTCTCATTTGTCTGGTATTCTTCAACATTGTTGTCAGTGCCACCAATGTCTCTTCCCACGTGAGAACTTGAACCAATTTCAAAATTATTCCCAACATAATCATATTCACCGTGCTGCGCCCAAAAAAGGTATTTGCGTGGGAATTGCCTTATTATACAGTGTTCATACACAACACTTCTAACTTGCCACCTTTTAAATTTACATTTGGGACATGGACAAGCTATTTCTCCATTCACACTCGACCTCGCAAATGCAAAATCTAAAAACTGATGGAGACCGATCTTGTATTCGGTGGTTGAACGTGGCAATGATATCCATGATTTATCCATATATATGATATATTTGAGTGAGAATGGAGACAGAGATGAATTTATCCTCATTGAAGGTATATGTATGCATATATATAGGCCAAGAGGAGCGTGGGAGTTTTCTGACCGTTTTAACCCTCACTCCAGCGGTTCATTTCAGCGGTTCCAACCGCTGAAATGCACCATCATTTTCATCACAGCGCTGGTAAGCGCTGTAATGAACCGTCATACACACATCAGCGCTTGGAACCGCTGGTGTGTACGGTCTGCCTATAAATAGAGCACCACCCACCCACTCATTTGCAATCTTCCTCATTTTCTTCCCTCCTCCTCTCTCTGATTCGCTCCAATTCCCTCAGATTCCGTCCTCTCATATCTACATCCAGGTGTTTTCTTCCGAATTTCCAGTCAAGCTCAAAGCTCTTCTTCAAGCAATATGTACATTAATCTAATAGTTGTTGTTATTATTGTTTCATTGTTTTTATAATTTGAAGTTTTTTTTTCATTCTGCAAGTTTTATGTAAACTATTATTGTTTCATCAACTCAAACTCATAGTTGTTCTTGAAATATTATACTACTTGTCAAACCCAGTCGAGCTCTCTCCTTAGGCAACTGGGTTTGTAATTATTTTTTTTTGTTTTTTTTTACCACATCAGCGGTTGTAACCGCTGATGTGGTTTTTTAATTTTTAACAAATTCCCCCACTTTAGCGGTCGACGTGACCGCTAAAGTGAGGGGAATTTGTTAAAATATTTGAAAAGCGCGCCAGAAATGTTTGAATTTCGAATCATCCCGCCAGGAAAATGGGGAAAATATTCATCGACCACATCAGCGGTTGGTCTGAGCGCTGATATGCCCCGTGCTTCCCCAAAACAGCGGTTTGACCAACGCTACAGCGGTCGCGTTCGCCCGCTAATGTGATGTTTTCAACGCACTGAATTTTAGCGGTTGCTGGGCGCGCTGTAGCGCCATTTCAGCGGTTAAAACCGCTAATGTGCTCGGTGTTACACACGCTGAAATGGTCTCTTTTTTTTGTAGTGTAATCTCGGCAGCATTTCAATTGATATCCAGCAGCATCCATGTTACCTAAAATATAATTTTAAAATAAGTCAATATTACTTCATACTCCAAATCTAACTTTTTATATTTTGAGAACCCAGTACCAAAGAAGAATTAAAACGAAGAAGCAGTTTTATAAGTCTATATTATTTGCCCATTGCAAGTCCTCAATTACAGTATGTTTAATTTATTAATAAATGGTTTAATTATGTAAACAAGGAAGCCTATGTGTTTAATGTACATAACTTTACTCCTAACAGTGCTATGATTTTTCAAAAACGAAAAATATATGAAACGATGAAATTAAATTTCATTTCGCATATTATGAGACATTTGACAAAGAACAGTGAAGTCAGATGGTAAAAGAGATTATTTTGACAAAAAAAGTTGGTAAGAAAATTTAACATACCAGATGAAAACATAATAATCAGAAAAAGCACAAGGGAGAAAGTTTTTGTAGAAGCCATCTCGACAAATTATTATTTCTTTCGAAATAAATTAATGATGCTTTGAGCGATTCATTGTAGGGCTATTTATAATGTGTTATGGAACTTCTAAAATCTTACTATTCAATTCAGCACAGCATCTTTGTAAGCATATTTAAGTTGTCAAACTCATTAGTTTAAGTAAACTCGTGAAAAGAAGGTAAACTCGAATAATAGGCTACGTGTTTATTAATAAACACATATTTCTTCTATATAATTAAATAAAAATACAAATAATAATAACAGTTTGACTTGAATATATTTTAAATCTAAATAGTAAATTTAAATATATCAATATCTATACTATATCAATCGCAATAAAGGATTTCCTATGAAATTTATATATAAATTCATTGAATTTGGTCAATTAAAAATAATTAAAATGAGTTTATTAGCAATTTAACACAATTTTTTGTAAGGTATAAACGTAAAAACGGTGAATTTACAATGTAAACACATGAGTTTCTGCCGAGTTTTCAACGACTAAAAACTTAAGTGAGTCGTGACACATTTAAGTTAGGTAGTGTCATAAAAACGGTAAAATCAAATCAGAGTTTCAACTCGTGAGTTTGACAATAGTGAACATTTTTACTTGTTCACGGATGCGCTTGATTCATATATGTTATGTTCAATTAATGTCATGGATTTCTTATCAAATATAAACATCAATCTAATCTATCATTGTCAAACCCGTGAATTGACATTCTGATTTTACCATTTTTTAAGCATTTATCTAACTAAAACATAACTGAAAAATTCGATAGAAACTCACGTGTTTATATGATGAATTTATTGTTTTTACATTTCTAGCTTACAAAAAAACGTGTGAACTTTCTCTTAAACTCATTTTTATTATTTTCTTTTGAACAAATTCAATGAACTTATATATAATTTTTGTAGAAATTTCTCTATCAAAGTTGTTTAAGTATGAAGGTTAATATATTTAATATCTTCTATTTATATTTAAAATATATTCAAGTCAAATTATTGTTAGTTTTCTATTTTTTATTTAATTATATACGAGAGGCACATTTTTATTGATAAACATGAACTCTTACAAGTTTATAATTTAATTTATGTTTATAATCCGATTTTATTTTATTTCCTTGATTTCACTCCACACTCCATTCCATGTCAACTCACAAGTTTGATAACCTTAAGTTTATATAAATATTTCTTAAAAAAAATAACAACAACAACTGAGTGGAAAGTCAAATGATTGTTTTTAGTAATGTGGCAAAGAGGAAACCACAAGGGGCCTGTTTAATGAAAATAATTAATTGAGAGAGGAAAACTTTAAATTTACATTTGGAATTGGATCATAAGGTTTCTTTGTTTGATATGAGTATTTTAATGATAGAATGCAGGGATTAAGATTACGAGAAAATTAATACTCCTCTGGTCGAAAGTTTCTCTTCCTAATCAAGACATTCTTTTCTCATGAAAATCAATGAATTTCCTTTTTCCTTATTGCCTGAATGGATTGAAAAGGTACATGAGAATGAGAGATTCAACATATTAGTGGGGATTAAATGATTGTAATCCAATATGCATTATTACTCACACGTAAGGTTCTCAAATTCGTGATGAGTTTAATTAAACTTATAAAATATATAATTGAATCGTAGACTTGAATCGTAAACTTGTAATTGTTTACTTTTATTAATAAACACATGTATTTGATATATAATTAAATAAGAAATAAAAATAACAAGAAATTGACTTAAATACATTTTGAATACAAATAACTGATGCTAAATGTATCAACATTTATACTTTATCAAACTCGATAAAAAAATTCCTTACAAATAAATATAATTGAAAGAGATTTTAAGGGCAAGTTAATATGATTATCTTTAAGGTAGAAATAGTCATCAATTCAGCATGCACACTTGTGAGTTTTTAACTTTCTAAACAATATTTAAAATGTACTTTTCCTAGTCAAAAGACCAAGATAAAGCTTAATGCAAATGTAAAAGAACGAAAATCTACTTTCACCAAACATTTTGTTTTAAAAATGAATCTTAACATTTCAGTTTAAAAACATCTAAGAATTTAAGTTTCTGCTCTTATTCAAGAAACCTTCAAAAGCACTTAAAAAGTGTTTGCGAGTCATCAAAACAATTCCTCTCTCCCATATTTACCTTTCAAGTTTACCAGGGCTTTTAGAAAGTTAATTCGAACGTTGTACTCGTGTTCACATTGTCATGACAACCAAAATAATTGGTGATCCCAATTGATCTTTTTATAACCACTCTAAGAGTTTTTTTTAGTCTTCCACTACTATATGTATTGAGCACAATATTTATAATTTTTTGATAATATTTTTTGTCAACCCTAGCTTGACTAAATTAAACTACTAAGAATAATGAAACATCACTCACTTGGGGCATGTTTATATACATTTCCAAAAGCTATTCTGGCTCCCAAACTTAGATTTCACACAAAGGCATCCAAAACACTCAAATTTTTTGGATAAGCTATTTTGAGAAGAAAAACTATGTTTGAGGTTCCAAAAGCTATTTTGAGAAAAACTACATTTTCTCATTTTCTAGTTGAAAGCTTCGATCTCTCATTTAAAAAAACACTTACTTCAAATAAAAGAAACATCAAAAGCCATTCATCACAAATATTTTTCAGAAAAACTATATTCTACTCAAAAGTTATTCCTAAAAGGTATTCTAAAAAATCTTAATCCAAACACTCTCATTTCATCAAAAGTTATTTTTTAGAAAAGCTATTTTACTCAAAAGCTATTCTCAAAAAGTTATTTTCCCAAAAGTCATTCTTTAGAAGCTGAATCCAAACAGACTCTTGATCTTAGCCAAAAGGCCGAGAAAGGTATAAACATCACTCACTTGAGTAAGACAATAATTCATTTCTCAATCTCACTAATTGAGAAGAGATATAGTATTCCTTTCAATATTGAGTATTGTAACACCCTTTTACAATCATATACAATTTATATAAAATCACATTTACACTCCAAAAGTCTCAAGTCAATGACGAATTAAAAAAATTGATGATACACCTTTTTTTTTTAAATAAACACAAAGTAAAACATTAAAAGCTGAGGTCAATGACAAAATAAATACTACCTCCGGTCCTAAATATAGGACCTAGATGACTTTTTTTTGGAGAGGTTAAGGTTGCAAAATAGTGTATTAAATCATGACATATTTGATATATTTTTAGATTATCCATTAGTTTATAAGTAAAATAAACTAGTTTAAGGGAAAAAATTAGGTAAATCAATTTATAATTAACTTATTTTGGCTTTTTTGAGGATTTTTCAAAAAAGTCAATTAGGTCTTATATTTAGGACCGGAGGGAGTATAAAATAAAAGTGTGTTTGCACCTCAAGTGCCTTCACCGGCTTGCTATTAGATCCCTTCACCTAAAATTGTTAATAAAGGGGTGAGATCGACATCTCAGTAACTACCGAAATCTCCTAACATACACAAGCAAGTTACATATAATTGCAATACAAAGGTCATTCACATATTCGTTCGTACAAATCAACTCTTTATCCATATGGATTGACCTCTTAATTCAAAAACGTTCCTTTAGATTAAGATTTCACTCATGCATAAATGTAGTATGCCTCCCTTATATCACCTCCACCCCATATCGCTGACAGGAGCCATAGGCTAACATATAGTCCAAACAGAAATAAATCTAATCAAATAGATTATCCCAAGCTCACCAGTACATGAGATATACCCTGCCGAGGTATAGAGCTCAAGTATGAATTATGGCTCCCCTCCTTAAAGAACAAATATAAGGAGGTGTCACATGTCCCATAACTTCCATGCAATCCTGGCAAGGGAAGGCATAGAAGAAAGGGCCCTGACAAGCACCACTACCACTGTGCACCGAGTGGTGGCATAAAAATTCATCATCACATAATCCTCCTCTAATCCCTATCCCATAACAGATGCTCATGCAATGACAGATATATAAGTTCACCAACAATTAAAATATCCTTGAATTAAATTACCACAATACACTATCTAACACAATATAATATCATCATATAAGCAAGCATGCTTGAAAAGGAACAAACTAATCAATCATTACATTTTCAAATTAAGAAGTAATCAGTAATCAGTCAGATTATAATTATCCATAACTTTCAAGCATACGAAAGAATCATTCAGAGTTACCTGGTCTCCTTTAGCTCACAAGTAATCACACAATTAAGACTACTTCAAAGCTTCTAAATAGAGTCTACAATATCACCAATATAAACATCTATTAATATATATATATATATATATATATATATATATATATATATATATATCAACGCTATTTAAAATGTATTTTATACAACTTGTACCTTAAACTACCCAATATATAAAATTACTTTTAATCTTAGATAAAAGTATTATTATTTAATCAGTTTATTTTATTTTATTTTAATTTAGGCCGCATATTCATCATAATACACACACCAATCTATCTTAGAAAAACATTAGATGTATACGCCCATACTTACAAAAGATAGTGGAAGATCATAATTGTGATGTCTTAATAATTATATGAATATATGCACCTAAAGGAAATAGTATGTAAAGTAAGGAATCATGTACAAAAGCAAGATTTATTGAAGGACCACTAAAATATATGTAGAATGGGTTAAACATATTGTGTGCATCCGTTTGAGTTTGAGGGGAGTGAAAAGGAGGAAGAAAACAAAAAATACACACACTATTTAATGGAATGGAAGGGGTTGGGGATTTTCTTTTCTCTGTTCTTTTTATACATATCATAGAAAGAAACAAAAATAATAATAATAATACATACATATATATATATATATATATTTAAATTGATGTCAACATTATAAATGAAATGAGGAATAAAACAATTCTGCACTTAAGTCTTGAAGAATCTAAGATTAAAGAATAAATTCATTATTACACACACACACATATATATTATTAATTCTCTTGTAAAAACAAATTATAAAATATACAAAATAAAAATATAGTTTCTAACACATGAAAACTCTTGACAAAGTAGAAAAATATGTGGTTGTTGAATCACTGTTGATTGAGGCAAAATAGGATATTATCAATCTTCATAATATTTGTGTATATATTCACCGAAAATGATTTAAAGGTCATTCTAAATAAAATGAAATTGTGTACACTTGAAGCCTTGAACATGATTTTTGACGAGAATGACATGGAACTGGTGTAAGCAAAGTATTCCCTATCAACTACAATATTTTGACAAAAAGCATGTGAAAGAAAAATACATACATAAAATATTACATACCTACAAACGAGTATGTGGAGGCTGTGATGTGAGTATGAAGGAGTGCCAAAGAGTGAACATGAGAAGGGAAAAAGAAATTGAATAGAAAGAGTCTAGGGTTTCTAAAAATGAGCTTTTCTACAATTAGGCCCAATTTACTTGAAAAGAAAATACAACATATTTATATATTTATATTTTAATTCTTTTCTTTATACTTGCTCTCCTATTATATAAAAGTCATCCATATGAATAAGATTTACATTTTTATTTTATTTTTGTTTTAACTCAAATTTATTACTTCTTAAAAGCCCTATTCTCAAATAAGAATTTAAAATGTCACAAAGACTATTTATTTATATGTGCTAAAAATATAGGATGTTACAAGTATATATAAGACTCTATTGAATTTTATGAGAGATTAAAAAAGTAAAATAAATTAGTCAATTATGACATATTTGATTACTTTATGTATTAGTTTATAAGTTAAATAAAATAATTTTGAGAAAAATTCAGGTAAATAATCAATTTCTAAGTTATTGGTTTAACTTTCCTAAGATTTTTTGAAAAGCTATACGTGTTTCATATATAAGAAAGGGAGTATATCTTGACGAAATTATGAAGAACTATATAACAAATATAATTGAATAGTATATCTAGGATCAACTCCAAAAATAGCTCTTACAATGTGGATGGGAAGAAATATATATTGAAATACACTTATGACCTAATCCATATAACTATCTCGCCTTTGATTTATCCAGCAGCTTGATCTTTTACAAATGTATATTGCTTTAATCTGTATCTCCATCCATAACCATCAATCAAAGTTATACGTATTTTAATTTTGTTAGTCCCACAATAATAATGGACTAGGTAAATTTAGAATTGAACAATCCTCTTTTTATTATTCGCGGATACATATAATAAAAAAGTGCAAGATAATATATCAAATAAAACTCCTTTTATTGAATATAATTAAGTAGAACTCCAGCTCATTAAATCTCAAAGTAATTGCATGGATGTTGAATCTAACAATAACAATGACAAAAATGCAATCCGCGTTTTCTAATTTTGCATTCTCCTCCTCTACAATTCACTTTGCAGCTAGTGTTGCATTGATCATCCTGACAATTAGGAGAGTGATATTCTTGGCAGCATTTCATTTTATCTCCAGCTACATCCATGTTACCTAAAAGATAATTTATAAAATAAGTCAATACTATATCACACTCCAAATCTAACTTATCAAATTTTGTGAACCCATTACCAGAAAAGAAGACGAAGAAGAAGGTTTATAAGTCTATATTATTTGCACAATGCAAGTCCTCAATAATATTGTATATTTAATTTATTAATAATAATTTTTTTAAGTAAACAAGGAAGCCTATGTGTTTAATGTACATAACTTTAGTCTTAAAATGCTATGATTTTTCGGAAACGAATAAATTAAAGTTCATTTCGCATATTATGACACATTATTTGACAAAGAACAATGAAGTCAGATGGTAAGAAAGATTATTTTACAAAAAAATTGGTAAGAAAATTAAACATACCACTGATACCAGATGAAAACATAATAATCAGAAAAAGCACAAGGGAGAAAGTTTTTGTAGAAGCCATCTCGACAAATTATTACTTATTTATAATTGGTATTCGGCATATACTAATGATGCTTTGAGCAATTCATGGTAAAGCTATTTATAATGTGTTTTGGAACTTCTAAAATCTTACTATTCAATTTAGCACAACATTTTTTAGTAGCATATTTGCTTGTTTAGGAATGCTCTTGATTCATTCTGTGAAGTTCAATTAATATCATGGATTTCTTATCAAATATAACAATATTTAAAAGAAAAAAGATTAATAAGACAAGAACTGAGTGGATAGTCAAATGACTCTTTTTAGCAATGTGGCAAAGAGGAAGCCAGAAGCGGAATGTTAAATGAAAATGATTAATTAAGAAATTAGGAAGACTTGATGTAACATTCTAAAGATTTAATATAGGATCAATGAATGTTTTGGGAAATAATAAATGGAGAAATTGAGAATTTTGGAATTTTTAGAAATTTTTGGGATATTTTTGAAAACTTTGAGTAATTAATGTGCATATAATTAATTAAGAAATGAAGAGTTTGAAATATGAGGGAGTGGTAAAGCTAAAAATATTTTGAAGTTTAAGAAGATTGGAGGCTGGTTTAAGTGGTTTTAAATCAAAATGAGTACACTATGGTAAGTTTGGGTTACAAATTATCATATACCACCCTTATTATACCAAACCAAACAGAGCCTTCTCCCCCCTTATAACACCAAAACCGACTTCCACCTCTCCTCACTCTCAAAACCCTTCGTCCTCTTCCTCCCTCCCTCTCTCAAGCTTCGCTCTTTTCCCTTCCGGCGACGGCGAGCTTCCGGCCGCCACACAACAGCCTCCACCGCCGGAAGCTAACCCTTGGATCCCCCTATTTCTTCTTCACCATCGTCTTCTTCTTCTTCTTCGTTTCACCCTCCCTTTGCTCGATCGACGGCGGTGACGGCGGCGGCCTATGGCGCGGCGGCGCTAGCCCTCACCATAAGCATCAACTAAACCATTCTTTCTTCCTTACTTTCTCTTCCTCGCGTTTTTCACTCCTCATCTTCGTTCGGTTTCTTCGATCGCCACCGTCGTCCTCCATATTTTCCGGCGAGCTCGACGACGTATGGCGGTTGGGTAAGAGTAAGCTTTGATCTTTACTTGTTTTTCACGAGCTGTGCTTCTTTCTCATGTCGATTTCTCACTTTTCCTTTTCCTTTTGACTTTTCTGTTCGGCCAGCCACCTCAACGGCCGATCTCCGGCGAGTTTTAGTCGACGGCAAGCTTGACCGGAGCTTGCAACTCGTGAATTGAAGTCATGTGAGTTTTCTCTTTCATGTTTCATCCTTCTTGTTGCATTTCTTTGGACGAGGTTGAGGGTTAAATTCGAATGGTTTTAGGATTTTGGTTTAGGAATTAACTAGAACAGTGCTTGAGTCTTGCTTGTTGCAACCTTCACTTTCCTAAAGCATGTTGTCCATTTGGTTTGCTGCTTTTGGTGTTTAATAGTTTGTGGGTTATAGCTTTGAATGAAAGGCTATAATTCTTCAAGTTTATATGTTTAATTTGCATTTCGAATGTGAAGTTGGTAGTTACTGTTTGGCTTTTATGCAATGACATTGATGATTTTGGAAACTTGAGTAACTCTCTATATAATAACTAAACATTTGAATATGGGAAAAACTCATGGTTCTTCACTTTTGACTATTATGGATGTTTGTATTGAATTGTAAGCTACTAGGTGTAGATGCAGGGAAAATTAAAAAAAAAAATAGAGAAGGAGAAAGGAATTCTAATAAATCTATGTGGAAGTGTCACAATATTGAGAAATGGAAATGTATGATTGATTTTGTTGAAGTTTTGGACTGTTTAATTTGAATGCGGGATTGAACTTTGATTTGAGTTTGTAGCATTTAATGAAAGCCCAAACTTTGGGCAGCTTGTGGTTCTCTGTTTAGCTATTGGTTAGGCTGACTGATATTTCACCACTGTTTTGGTGTTTGTTTAGATTTGTTTAAAGGGCATAAGTAATTGATTTCATGTTCAGTTGGTCATGAGTACAATGGAGCAAATTTATGTGCTACACGAGCGATTAAATTGTGTATTTGATGAGATGTGATGTGTCCAAAGTTCTATACTTCTTATAGGGTAATGGCTGAACTTGTTCTTTCTAGATTTTCTATTTCTTTTGTGAGGAAAATTGTTGTTGTTGTACATAGAGAAATGAAGGAAATTAAGCATGAGTAAAATGATGACAGTGTTAGAAATATAAATGTAAATTTAAGCATTCTATTACAATGGCTGCTAGTATTAGAATGAAAATGGTAGGCCTTATATGTAAGTATTGCTATGATTCTATTTTGTGTGGTAAGTGAGAACCAAAATGAATCTTCAGTGCTTGGAAATATAATATGTAATATGGGGGAAAAGGGTGATACTATCTTTTTGGATTAATAAACTATCACACATTAAGTGTTTAGGTGATTTGGAGTGGTTGAATTTCATTTGGGTTATCTTTCGATTATCCTTAATGTTGATGTGTGTGGTGAGGCTTATCTTGTGAGTTAAGCTCATCAATTGAAAATGTATAAATGATTTATGTTGATGGATGTTCTTTTTCGTAAGGATTGTTGTTTTACTAATGTGTAAATCTGGACTTCCCTTTTTCTTTATTGTATGATTTGGTTTGTGGTTAAGCCATTGAAATGACAATATAAAATGTGGCTAGCAAGTATACGATGTTAAAGTTATGCTTGTTGACTTATTTAAAATGATTCTTGTTTGTATAATTGGAGGGTTACTTGAGTTGTAGGGTTGATTCTTTGAAAATGTGTGTGTGTTGTGTTTTATATTTAATGATTAATTGGGAAGATAAGAATGATGAGAGCTATTATTGATGTTCTTTCCCTTTATGGTTCTTGCTTTAGTTAACATGTTATTGATTGGAAGTCATTTGGAGAATTGTTAGTAGGCTATATGTTTACTTGGATTAATCATTCATAGTGATTTAATAATGGTTATTGTGGATGAATGATTATGCTTGATGTGAACTATGTTGGTGTTAAATATTGAGAACCAAAAGAAACAAGTGAAAATGAATGATTTTAATAGTCAAGGAAGAATTAGCTTAAATGAAAGTGGTTGGGTAGTAATACGGACGAGAGAGAGAGACGTTAGTTAATTCATGACAGAATGATTATTAATTTACTATTATTACATGATGTAATAATAGGAAAGGATGTGCTTTGCGTATTCCTCAAGGCATGGTAAAGGGGAAAAGGCAACGGAGTGCTAAGGGCGACAGGTAATCACTCTTAACCTTACTATAACATTGAGGGTGATGTTAGCTAGGATTTTCTAAAATCCTTTCTCACCCTCTATATATATATATATATATATATATATATATATATATATATATATATATATATATATATTATCTTTGAAAGGTTATTTTTATACAAAACAGGCTATCGGGTGCCTTTCAAACACGATTATTTTCGTATAAAAGATTTGTACACATTATATATACTATTATCCTGCTTGGTGGTGGCCATTGATCTGGAATGGCGTGAAATGTATATAGGGATAGTGCTGGGTAGTGGTTTAAGAAGTGATGAGGATAGAAAAGAGAGTTACATGTTGAGTTGAGAGCTATGTTGATGGAATATAGAATAGGGATTGTGAGTATTGCATGACACTGATTATTAGTACCGTCGGCCGATGTAATCTATCGATCTGCGCAATCAATAGGTTAATTGTACAGGTTCCTCGGATTGTAAGGAACCAGGGATGTGTACACTTTTTATAGTGCTCCCTTTTCAGGGACGTTTTCACTATTTAAAGTGCTCCCTTTTTATGCTTTCAGATTTGAGACTGGACACAGTGTCAATCACGTTTATTTTCGTCTGTTGAGTTGATTTGGAACTGACTGAGGGATTTGAGTGATATGTGGGAAATAGAGATGATGAATTTGAATGGATTTAGAAGGAGGGACTTGAATGATGGATGAAAGACTTGACATATATATATATATAGTATTGGTTTTAAATGTGGTACCCTTTAGACGCCCTCGCTACCGCACATCTCACTGTTATAGTGAGTTAAGCGGTGATTACTGGGACAAATTGTCTCATCCCACGATTACTGACATTTTTGCAGGTATTCATGCACAGACGCAAGCAGCAGGAAAGGGAATTAGGTAGTAGTAGTTATATGGACTATTTTGAATTGTATATTGCCAATTTGTATAGGCCTGCATACGTTTCCGCGTATATTTATATGTATTTGATATTATTGAACATTAGGTTGTTTATTTTTCTAACCATGTTAGGTGATTCTTTTCTAACATGGTTAGCTATTAATTATCCATGATAGTATTCAGGTTGTATTAGTTTATTCTTTCCTATCATGGATAAACTATAAAAGGATTAGAATAATCTTTTCTAACTATGATAGAGATATTAATATTATGGAAATTCCTTTTTCTATCATAGTTAGTAAAGAGCTTAATGAATTGAAATAAATATTATTGGTTAATTAGGTAATTAGTAACACAATGTTACACTTGAAATGTACATTTGCTATTTTGCTATTGGATCGTAAAATTTTTTGTTTAATATGAGTATCTATCTATTATATATTTAAAACCAACTAACAAGTTCTTGACTATTCCATGTCACTTTATATATATATATATATATATATATATATATATATATATATATTTAAAAAAAACTGTAATTAATGCACCATATAGTTGTGTCCCTAAACATAAATGTCTCACTTCATTTTCCTAACACAAACACAAAATATTTTCAAAACCAAATAATTAATTGTGGGATGTCATTTAATAAAAAAACAAAATACAATAAGTCAACAATTTTGTAGACCATAGTACATAAAATGATTACAAACCTTTTTATTAATTAACTTTTTTTGGATAACATGTTTGTGTCATACACTATCCGTGTATCACACGGGATAATTTCTAGTTTTCATGGTAGAATGCAGGACTTAAGACGCTTTTTCCTATGAAAATCAATAAATTTCATACCTCCAACTGATTGGATTAAAGGTACATGAGAATGAGAGATTCTACATATTAGTGGAGATTAAACCAATGTAAATTCAGATAAAAAAACCAATGTAAATCCAATGCATTATTATTCACATAACCATGAATTCGGGTTAGACGGCGTACTAAATGGGCCAGACTTGTTTGGCCCGCTCTTTCATGGGATGACTTTTCCTATATATAAAAAAAGAAAACATTGTTCTCCCTTTCTCTTTCATTCAATCATGTCACATTGCTTTTTTTTTTTGGTACGGTAGAGTGATCTCACTTTAAACGCCCTTTCTCACTCGTTCATATGTCACACCACAAAACACCCTTAAACATTTTTATTCTTAATTCATGGGTAAAAGTGTAAATAGCAAAACTAAACTAATTTAAAAGGATCGATAAATACCCTAACGTTTTTATGGGTACAATAAACACCCCAACATTTTTAAAATGATGTATTAGGCACCCTCTATTAGCTATCATTGTTCCTTACACCGTTAGAATACAACTCATGGAGTTTACATCAACTTCTTTTTAAGTTTTACCTTTCACCTACTTACATGGCTCAAACTCTTCCCTCCTCTTGAAAAATAATAGTACGATCATATAATGAATAAGACGAATTCAACTCATCATGAAGTGGAGGCTATGCATTTGCATAACTAGTTAGTTTGGTTGGGATTTGCATAATGATGATTTGAATTTAAGACTCCTAGTTAAATTGGACTGACCCTTTTCAATTGATTCAAATTATGGATAGCCTTCTACCCAAACTTCTTCATTTTCAATCATGTAATTGTATAGTGCCTCGGTTCTTCAACATTTTTTCACCACAAATGCTGATGTTATCATTATAAATGAAACATATACAAAATCAGAACAGAACAAACAGTACGACGTACTTAACTAGACTACATTAACATCAATGTATTATTCATATAAAAATAAGTAACATCTACAAGGTGAAAGAACAATATATACTCATCTATATAACGATAAGTGAAATTAAATCGATTAATAACCACGTGTAACCAAATAATATAAATTATTACTTCTTCCTATCTACTCATCCTACCACATGTACTCAAATCGATCAATAATCACATGTAACCAAAGAACACTTTATACTCATCTTTATAAGCATGAGTATAATATAAGAGCCCAAAATTTGAATGATGTTGCTCTAAAACATTAAAGTTCATCTCATATATCTCTCCTCATTTCATGCATTTTTTCCTACTTTGCCCCTAACTCTCTTTCATATTTATTAATATTTATGTATTTCTCTCTTTTAAAAGTACTATTATAATAAATATGGGTAATATTGGGAAAAAAATATTAACTTCAGATATCTAACTAAGTTTCACATGTTTTCTTAAGAAATGAAATGTGTTTTGTTAACCTGGCGGGTTGGCTTGAGTGGTAAGTAATCACGTCCCTTAAGCAAGTGGTTAAGGATTCGATCCCTAGTCCTTGTGAATGGAGCAAATTCACGGGCCAGCTATTTACCCCATATATAGGACTTCAGAGCAACCAAAAAAGAAGTGAAAGAAGTGTTTTTTGCTAGCTAACTTCTTATATTATAGACTAGAGGTCCCTAATATAAGAGACCGAAAATTAAATGATTTTGGTCTCAAATATAAGAGTTCATCTCATATTCTCTCCTCATTTAATGGTGTTTTCCTACTTTGCCCCTAACTCTCTTTTATATTTATTAATGTTTATGTATTTCTCTCTCTTAAAAGTATCATAATAACAGGCCAAAAAAAGTATCATAATAAATATGGACTCCAGACACCCAACTAACATTCACATGTTTTCTAAAGAAGTGTTTTTTGGCGGCTGACTCTTATATTAGGGATCGGAGGGAGTAATAATATTTGAGCAATATTCAAAAACAAACATTAATTCAAGACATCCAATATTAAGAAGTGTTTTTTTTTTTGTTTAGAGCCTCCGGTATCCGGCACTCTACCGATTAATCCGGAGTTTGCTCGGGGAGGGCGTGCCAAATATTGAACCCAAAACCTTGAAGGCGGGGAGATGTCTTATCTCTCCTTTCTAACCATCAGGTCACTGGTCCCTTGGCTTAAGAAGCGTTTTACAGACCAAGCAGAGTACAACACAAGGATGAGGTGGCAATTGTTTTTTTTTTTTGTTTTTTGGAGTTTGGAAAAATGGCCTTTCATTGTCTTAAAAAAATGGTTTATAATTAAAATTTAAAAAGGTAATAAAAAAATTGGAGTGTAGGAAATACGCCACGTGAGGTGAGGTGTAGAAAAAGGTTAGGCGGCAAGCGCGTTCTTCCTTTCCTGCATTTTCCTCTTCTCTTCTTCTTCTTCACATCTCTCTCTCTCTCTTGAGGGTTTCGGTTTCGAAGAAAACAAGAAAGAAAGAAAGAAAGAAATGGCGTCGTTCGATCAAGCGCCTCCTGGAGATTCTAAATCCGGCGAGAAAATCTTCAAGACCAAATGCGCTCAGTGCCACACCGTCGACAAAGGCGCCGGCCACAAACAAGGTAAGTACTATTTTTCTTTTTTCTTTTTAATTCATTCATTCGTTTTCAAGATTCATGTTCTTTTTTATCTATATGTGTCTTTCTTTTCACAAGCTGTCATTTTGAGGAATGAATGATTGAATCGATAAGTCATGCGTATAGGAAACTGTATAGGATTCTTTTCATTTACGCGTACCTTTTACGAGAAAGGAAGAAAATATATTTATTTTGGCATATTTCTCTGGGTGATCGCCAGATCTGTGGTTATGATTAATTATTAGGGATGATTATTCTTTTTGGCTTTCATTTATTTATTTATTTTTCTCTGTATTTATCATTGGATTTGTTATCATGGACTTGTGGTTAATTAGATGTGTTATATATTGATTATTGAATTGTTCTGCATATGGAACGGGATAATTGGATTGGTTTGAAACACCGTTTCAGCTGTGTGAATTCTTATCAAAGGAAAACTTATGTTTCTGGAAGTCTATAGTTTACTGTTATGTTCTGTCATATGAAATTTAGGCTGTTTGTGTTATATGAATACGATTTTATGACAATAAATCTCGATGGTACGGTTTTTAATCAAAGGTAGAGATGGGGTGAGGATAAAGGAATGACAGAGAGGATGGGGATAGTATTCATATCCTACAACTTTAACCTTATCTTGTTCTGTGAAATGTCTCCTTTTTTGTCAAATTATTGTGAGATATTGAGGCACTGCATCCCTTGAAACTTTTAAGCCTTGAACTAAACCTGAAGATAATAGTAGCCTGTAAGGCTGTAACCATGTATGCATCATTTGATTTGAGAACGTTATTAATAGACATGAATCGAGAATATCTAACCAAAGAGGAAAATTTCAAATTTGTTTAGATATGCACCCTTTTTGAGCTAGAAATTATTATATAAAGTAATATTGACTTCATTGACATGTTTACTGAAGGCAAGGACATAGTGGCTTTTTACATTAATAATGAATGTAAATTAAATTTGAAATTAGTACTGTTTTGGTTAAATTTGATCCTTAGGATAGTCTATGCATCTTTTTGTAGTATTTTAGAATAAAGAACAGTTGAAAAGTTGAAGAGTTGAGTATGCCTTCGTATTTGCCTCGCCTCATGTATCTGATATCTTCTCACCACTACCATCTTACATGTTTGTGTGAACGGTGATTATGAAAAGTTGTAGAGTATGGTTGCACGAAGAAGTTAGAAAGCAGGATCTCTTGATGAATGATTTATATGAAAATTTGGTTTTGATAAAAATTGGTGTAGTACTACTCTTGTCTATGACCTCATTTGATGGGATAGCAAATGTGTTGTAGTTGCTGCTACTACTGTTCTATTGATTCTCAAATATTCATTTGGATATTCAATTATTTGAATAGGAAACTTCCAACCAAGCTGACTAACAGAAATTTTTATATTGGATTCTTGGTTAGTTTGGATTATCTGGTCAATTATCTGCAATAGCACATTTTTTTTCATGTTAGGGTATTTCTTTTTATTTTTAATTCATAATGTTCTGCAGCTTAAACCTGTTGTATTTCTGATTTTAAGACTCTTAACATTTTTCATTGGTTAGTTGGAAATCCTTCATTTGTCATGAATTAGCTATTCACTTTGGAATTTAAGTTTGACATTTTGTAAATTTCTTTTACAAAAAACTGTTTTTTTGCCTGGTAAGCTTCATTTTTATAGTGCAAAATTATTGGAATAACTTGTGTTTTAAATAAGTTTGGTAGAACTGTTGGTTAGACATTCACTATGATTTTACTTCTGGACTAGATTCTGTTTCTTTGCCCCTCATATTAGTTCTGTTGGAATAATTTTACAAAATTTATCTGCATATGCCTTGTATTGATTTACATGTTCCTTTCGGGTCCCTTTACTTCTATTGTATCACTATGTTCTATTCTGACGCTTATGTTTTGCTTGTTGGCAAATGTAAGACCTAACCTTAATGGTTTGTTTGGAAGGCAATCTGGCACTACTGCTGGATATTCCTATTCTGCAGCTAACAAGAGCATGGTTGTCATTTGGGAGGAAAAGACCCTTTACGATTACTTGCTTAACCCCAAAAAGGAATTGGACCTGAATCACTGTTTCTATACTGAATGGATTTTCTTGAACATTTAAGAACTGTCTCATATTTTGTACATTATCCCAAACCAAACTTTCTATTGGAATAATGTGTTTGCTTATGACTTATAAATACAATTCTATTGTGAATTTACTGATTTAGTTTTTCTTCTACTATACCTGTTCTGGTGTCAATATAATTTTCACGTGGCATATTCAAAATCTGTGTTTTCTGCAGTATATTCCTGGGACAAAGATGGTTTTCCCTGGCCTCAAAAAGCCTCAGGAACGAGCTGACCTTATTGCATATTTGAAAGAATCTACTGCCTAGTGATTTTATTTCCGCAGCTTTTACATCAAGTTCAGGAGTTTGAATTTTCTGACATCAGTTTGCAGTGCTATATAGTACTGTCTCTTGGCAAATAAAGTAGACTCATTCTTGCAATGCTATTTTGTTATTTCTAGCATTGCCACTCATTGTTTCTGATTTTCATTTTTCAAGAGATGACCATAAATTGTGACAGATGTAACATGCATTTACATTTGTTTGGAAATTGAGACTTTATTGTCAATATTCAGCAAAGTGGCGAACTGTAGGACTGTTATTGCAGTTTATTCACTTCGTTTTTATGTTTAAATTATTATTGTTGTTGTTGATATTATTTTCAAATGCGAAGGCAATATAACAAGTGAGAATTATAACTAGGTGTCATAGAAAAGAATTAGGTTCTAAAAAATTATTGAATTACGTTGAGTTTCCTAGAGATCTAGATGAAATTAAATTACATGTGTTTGGAGTTGTCAATACATATGAATGAGTTCTGATAAGTTTTTAATGGTTTAGTTATTATTATTATTGACAGCTCAATCAATGCTGATTTTGATATATTTGATTTAATGTTATTCATAACCCTTGTGTCATGTGATTTTATGATTTTTAGAACTTCTTTGCAATTAATTATCTTCCATAAACCAGAATGAAGTTATAATTCTCCCGAACATCAGGCCTCTATACTTATTCTATCCTTGTTCATAATGTTGTTTTAAATGATTTTTTGCTTTTCATAAGCCCTTATTTGACTTTGTCTAGTTAATAAACTCATTATTCCTACTTTGCCTTCTCTTTCATCTTATTTTTTCATAATTATTATCTCTAAAGTTATTTATACATAAAAGTATGTTTAAAAAATGAGTATATTTACTTACACATCTATTGTATTTTTACTAACTTTAACTTAAGTTTTAGGAAGTAGTTATTCAGTTAAAATAATCTTGTATAGGGATTAAGAGTACGTTTGGATGACAAGAATTGCAAAATGGAAATGGAAATGGAAATGGAATTGAGTGTAAGGGGGTAAAGATGGAAAGTAGAGGTAAATTAGGTAATGATGAAAAAATAAAGTTTGTGGGGCCCAGAAAAGGTGTGAGATGGAGAGAGAAAACTTGTAGGCCCCGGGACAAATATAAATTACCAAAAAACTTTCACTTTCCATCATTTTCACTTTCCATCCTACACTTTCCTTGCATACAAACGTACCCTAACGGAGTACTTTCCAATTGCCTATAGAATCTTTGATGAAATAGCGTAATCAACATCGGCTCTCACTTGTCTGGCATTATTGTTAATCAAACTGGAATGGTTAGAACAAATTCTATGCATTGGATAAAAAAGGAGCAAATTATATGCATATAGAGAAGATTAATCGGAGACTATTATTTAGATGTTAAATTTGGGGGGGGGGGGGAGGAAAGAGATCAATTGTGTGTGTGTGTCTATATATATATATATATATATATATATATATATATATATATATATATATATATATATATATATATATATATATATATATTTATATCTTGAAAAAGAAAAAGACAATGAAGAGACTGTTGTACCAAACTTTTAAGTTAGAACAATATTAGAAAAATGAAATTAATACTACATTTAGTGGAAATACTACTCTTCCACCTGTGTAGTTAGTATTATTCTTTCACATGTGGTCTGTCTTATGAAAGTATTTATGCAAAGTTCATTATATCTATAGACTATATCTATTGTATTAAGTAACCATTTTTGAGATGCCATCATTTAGTTAAAAATTTAAATTGATATAATGATGCATGGTCATATGTGATTGACAAAACTTGATATAAGGAATATAAAGAACTAGGCGTAAGTATGATATTCTGCCATGTATATAAACAAGTCAACAATTTGTATGTGTATCATTGAAGAATTTAGTGCACTTTCTTTTACTCCCTATCAATCACTTATCACTATCTTATATTTGTTTTACATATTCTTGGTTTTGCTCTATCTTCATAAAAAGTTACACCAATGTAATTTCATTTATAAGACACCTCCGATCTAATACTTCAGACAAAGTGGCAAACTAGAGAACACCTTAAAGTCAAACTAGAGAACACCTTTAAGTCTCTTCAATTATACCTTGAAATTTGACATTTTTTTTTCAAGTTTTGTCCATATTTAATATTTTTTTTTGCCATCCATATTTAATATTAATAGCACGAGAAATTGCTGCACTTCAAGTAGCTCACGAGAATTTGCATATTCCTAGCTTCTTGAGTTGTAATTTGTGCATTCATTTATAAAAAAGCCAATGCATATTAAATGAAAGATAAAATAATTGTGCATATCTCACATAATTTATAACTAGTATTTTATTGTACAACAAAGAAAAAAGTTTTGAAAAATGCTCGTGGTTCTAACTTAGAACCTCCGTTTTACTTGAATCAATGTTCTCAACTTGTATGTCTTTTTAAAGTCATGCACTTAAAAGTCCACATATTCACATAACGTTATTTTTGGTCAATTTAAATAGCTTTCGATGTCAAAGACTAGATTAAGCCATAGCATTGAAGCCCTACAAGATCTTTTTGGATTTCACAAAGAAACACCCACCCCCACCTGCTAGTGCTTCATTTTCCAGTCAGTTTGAGTCAAAATTGAGATAATGTCATTAAGGATGCAATTTTGACAAATAATGAATCACAAAACTTAAATCAATATATTCTTTTTATTTAGTCGTCATTGATGAATATGCATGTTCATTATATCTCTTATGTGTGTTGCAGCTGTTTTCCTCAGTTATTTTGAAGATGTTGCTCTCTTTTTCAATTATTCTTAATTAAATCTCTATCGTGGCCCTTAATTTATCATACATTAACTTGTCTAAATTCAATTCAATCTTTGTAATCTACTTTTACTTACATAAAGCTCCTTTTGTATAGTTTATAATTAAATTTGTCTTTATCCCCAACACTTACACACACACACACACACACACACACATTATTCATTTTTTTCTTATTTCTTTTTCCATCCATTCCCTTTCCCACATATCCCTTAAAAAAGAAGGGTATATTTAAAATAATTCATAAGTCACTTTCTAAACTTTCATCGAAGGTTTAAACTTAACATGCCATACCCTAAGTCCCTAACATTGATTGAAGAGTAAAAAAGATTGAAATTAAAAAATTTTCATAAATTAAAACGTTTTGTTCAATAGAAACAATAACAACCCTTGTCATATTAAAAATCCGATACATAGCTGCCAAAAAAATTCGGTCACAAAGATTGCACTATGTCATAGTACATTTTTAACAACGTAACCAAGTCTGTAAATGAATGGCCAATTTTTTTTTCCCAATAACGTCATTGGATGCTTTAGTTGATCTTTTTCTGATCAATTTTTAGAGCATTTAATTTGGAATATAATGTCTAACGACCTCACTAGCATTTTGTCAATATCACGGAATTCATGACATTTTAGCAAATTCTCACTTAATTCTCACATGTTTTGAGTAGATCCATACTTATTTTCACACACACACACACACACACACACACATGATAGGAATATGTGCTAGATGGATATTGGGTTGAGAACACATCAAATTCTTGATTTAAATGTGAATATTTCATCTTCTTTCTGTCAGCTTTGGCTTTGGTAGATATCCTTGCTTTGTTGTTGAAATTGGTTGAATGAGTTGCATATGAAGCTAAAAGCAAGAGGCAAGAAGTTGACAAGAATATTGAATGACATCAAGAAAGCTGAAATGAAACTGATGAAACTAAAAGCAATTTGCTATAGTAAAGGAATTACACTCCGCTACATCCAATGAGCATCAATGTTGCAAACCCAGAGTAATTCGCTGCAGCAAAGGAGCATCAAAGTTGAATACAAGGAGCCATTTGCTTCACCAAAATACACTTCGCTGCAACGAAAAATTCTGACGGTGTGAAAATTATTGTAGCTCGAACATAGATCAGAGTATAAAAAGGCTCCAACTCACACACCCACTCATCTTTTCAACTTGAGCTTTCATTAATTTGGGGATACTTTGAGACATCTCTTTTCTAGGAATTGGATATTTTTAAGGGAAATCAAGTGGAGATTGCAGATATGAAGAGATTCAACCGCATTTCTCTTGGTTTTTTGTTCCTCTCTCTACTATTTGTAATTTATGTTATGACTTTGGAATTCCCTGGATTTTTTGGATCTTTCTTTATGAGTAGCTAAATTTCCATTCTAAGATTATTTTGAACCTTTGTATGGATTAAGACTTGTTACTTCCTCTCTTTTAGTATTAAATGTTAGGGATAAAGGCCAAATCTACCCCGGAAGTTTCCACGTGGGGGCATCCACTATACGGAAGTATTTTTATGGGCAAATATACACTGGAAGCATATCAAAGCAGGGCAAAAATAGCACCCACCGACGGAGGCTGGACGGAACCCGTTAAAGGGGTACGTGGCAAGCAGTAGGGACGGACACGTGTCCTGGTTTAGTGATAGGTGAAGTTGCTTATCTCCCTCTCATATTCAATTTCAGAAAAAATTGGCCCCTCTTCTGTTGCTGTACATTTAGGGCAAAACTCGTAGCTTCAAGGTGAGCAGCAAGTGACGAGAAAATTAGATCGCAGAGAAGAATGGCAGACTCGACTTGTTCAACAGCAAGTGGAGGAAGGAGGAGGATTAGGCCTTGCCGCTGCGGTGTGGTTTGTCCCATTCGCACATCGTGGACGGAGGAAAACCCAGGGAGAAGGTTTATAGGGTGTGGAAACTATTTTAGGGTATGTTGTTTTGTTTTTGTTTTTTCCTTGAAGGTTGTGTGTTCGGTGCTGCAGGGATCTGGAAGAAGATGAATTTATACATTTCCTCTTGTTTTTTTACTAATCATGGATGGAACTAAGATTATTATTAGTGAGGATTAGGTATACATTTGAATGGTTTAAGAACATGGAATAGGATTGATTGTGTATTGTATCTTGGCATTAGGAAATGGTTAATTGTTGGTTGATTTTCTGCCCTTTGGTATATTTTATTTTGATACAGTTAGGAATATATATTTTAGGGATAATATGAGAGTATTAAAATGATGGGATGAGAATTTGTTAGGGTCCATTGTTATGATATGCAGATTTTCTTGTGAAACTTGAAGGGAATTATGTTTGAAAGAAGTGAAGATACTCTTAATTGATTGAATTGATTGGTGTTTAAAGTTTTGTTCTATAATAATCAGTGTGGTGATAATTTGCAGGGCCAAAAATGTGACTTTTTCCAGTGGATTGATGATGAAATGGATGACAGAGCTAAAGTAGTCATTAAGGAGCTCCGTAACAAGGTTGAAACACTTGAGGATGCAAACATAAGGCTTATCAGAGGAGAAATGAGCAGTCCTGCAACAGAATTTGGGGCTATAGTTGCTGATTTGAGGAAGATTGGGAAGACATTGAAAGTAGCCATTATGGTAGTATTGGGAACTTGGGTGTGGTTGGTGTTCAATCGCTATAGTTAGATGACTGTAATAGGTGAAGGTGCTGTAGTGTTGGGATTGTTGGCCTAATTTTGGATGGATGATTGTAATAGGTGAATGTGTTGTAGTGTTGGCAATGCTGGGTTAATCTTATTTTGTGTTACAAATGGGTGTTATGAACCATATCACTCATTTTCTAATTATGTTGTTGAACAATGTTTCAATTTAGTTATGTAATGAGAAGTGATGTAGATTAATTTATGTTATTGTTTACATTCTTACTCCATTTATCACTCATTTGTTGCTCCTAAAATAAAATAGAATTACAATTCATCCATAGATAAAGAAAATGGTACATAATTGCCAAAATACAATACTAAGTCATGAACATAGTTGCCAAAATATCCAACAGCATAATACATTAAGTTGGTGGAACATAATACATTAACAGAGGCATTGCCAAAATACGATAGAAAGTCATGAACATAATACAACCTTTCAAGTTGGTGGAACATAGTAACCAAAATATGTCAGACACACAGTAAGCCATGAATATAGTCAGTCTTGAAGTTTTGCCTTGACAAAACATGGACATAACCAAAATAATACAGTTATCATGCTTCTTTGCCTTGCCACCACAAAGGCCATTACAAAATTAAAGAACATATATAACTAATGTCGTCCTCTCTTTACTTGTGCCTTCTGTCTGCTAGTTGAAGAAATAAGTGACTTGTCTTTCATCTTGAGTAGCTGAGAAGTAGTGATGGCTGGTTGTCCATTCCACATGAGACGAGGTGGGCTGATTGGAAGATGAGTAGGGGTTGGATTTGTGGTCCCATCTCCAGTGTACTTAATAGCACGAGGTGCTCCTTGCCCAGCAGTTTGAGACCTTGTATTCATTCTCCTCGTTTCTTTCTCAGATGGTATTGGCATTCTTGTCTCAACTTCTGCTGTGTGTTCATAAGAGAGACCCCCATGGACTTGCTCATAGGGCATACCAGGCTAAAAATCAAACAAGTTCATATTAATTGGCAGAGCAACAATAGAAATGGAAATTAATAGAAGCTAATGATTACATACATGAATAAAAGTCCTTCCGGTGTATGCCTCAAACACTACTCCCATCCCTACTCCTACGGGAGGGGTACTAGTGCACTTATTGAATGCACGGCCTCCACGGCCCCCACCACCCTGAGTAGGCCCTCCACGGGTACCAGCAGCCTGAGTAGGCCCTCCACGACCTCCACATGTATAATATGTCAAACCAGCACATATAAAACTGCAATAAGTATAATGAATAAAGCAAAATTTATAACCACTTTGTATGACAAACCTTTTGCATGTCAGACATAATGTTCACACGCTGACCATTTCCCAATTCCAAAGATTGTTTGACATTATCAATGAACCACCTCCAGTTTTCAGTGTTCTCTTTTCGGGTCACGGCAAAGGCAATTGGATACATACTGTCATCAGCGTCTAAGCCAGTTGCCGTTAGTAGAATGCCCCTAGCTTTCCCCTTTAAGAAAGTACCATCAAGTCCAATTATACCTCTACATCCAGCCTGCCAACCAGTCTACACAGACACGCAAAAAATAGGACATTGTTGAATTAGATGCAGCAATTAATGTGGTTACATTGTTGAATTAGATGCAGCAATTAAAGTAATTGTAGGGCAGGAATTCAATAACTAACTATGAAAGGCAAGTTTTCAATTGTAAAGCTGAATAAGATGCTCAACTATCCCAGATCAGAAAAGAAATGCAAATGCAAATGCAAATCTATACTACAAAAGTGTCTTTTGACAGATTCAGCAACTTCCTGCAGATAAGAATGATGCAGAATACATAATTAAGCCAAGCAATTCAGTCAACAAATAAAATGAATATAGTGAAGTTTGAAAGTCACTAAAGAAAGTCACCCACAAAATGTAGGCATGGAAAGTTAAAAGATAAAATGATAATGCAAGAAAAAATATGACACTTTAGTAGGTTACTTGATAAAGACTAAGCTGTGCTAATGCAAGCAAAATTTCAATTATACCTTTGAAGCGTTGAAGCATATGTAAGCTCTGCTAAAGACCCTCCTACCATGATCATGCAAAGCCTCCTGGTCCAACTTTACTGACAAGTCCGAGCCAGGATCCATAGTTCTCACCTCATTAAAGTAAGCTTCAAGCTTGTTGAACTCATCTATATAGCTCCCAGCCATCTCCTTTAATATTTTCTGCTTAGCCCTCTTGCATTTCCATATGCTAACATGCAACTTCATCTCATCCTCTACATCCTTCTTCATATCTCGTAGCTTGTATTGTGGCCTTTCTTGAATCTTCTTCTTAAAATAAGTAGCTAACCAATCTATAGTGGCGCAGGGGTTCTTGAAAACCCGGTTGCACTTATGTTCTAGCTGTACTGTCTTCAGTACTATACCTGGATATGTAGCTTCTCTGGCTCCATAGACAACAAATGGACAGTCTTGTTGACACAACATCCTAAGCTTAAAAGGCTCACTTTGGGCCACCCTTAACTTCACCTCTGCTTTAATGGCATAATCTCTAATTGCATCTCTCAACTCTTTCTTGTCTTTAAATGTTGCACCAATCATAAGGGGGCAGTTATCCTTTTGGGCCCTATCCATATCCTTTGTGGGCCCGGATCCATTAGCACCATTTGAGCCCAACCCACTAAACAAATCCACATCATCATCTTCAGATACATTTCCCTCATCACCACTATCTGAAGATGAATCATTTTCTCCATGGTCTACTTCCTCATGGTCACTCATACCATGAACAAAGGCTGACCATATGTCCTCCACATTACCCTGAAGAACTATATCATCCAGAGAGTCCAACTCCTTTTCCCTTTCAGCGAGTTCAGCTCTCAAACTCTCAATAAAACATACCTTATCATTCCAATTCATGTCACCTTGTTCAGCCATCTTATCTTTACCACCCTTACCTCCATTTGTTTCAGCCGTGGCATCACAAGCACCAAACAAACTTGATTGACCCTTTCACCCGTGGCAATATTACTTACATCTACCTTAAAAGGAATATCATTAAGGCCCCAAAATACATTATTATTGGGACCACCACCAAATGGACCACCATTAGATTCCATTTTGTCCTAACCCTACATAATAAAACAAACACAACAACATTACCAACTCACCTTAACCTAAACCCTAAACAACTAATTGTATCATTAACATATATTGACCTAATTATATCAGATCACTATAAAAATCCCAAGTGATTAAAACATATAAACCCTAAATAATTAACCTAACAAATTGTACTGGTTTACTGTTTAAGATTCGATTCCATACCTCAGAAATAAAGCCTGTGTCCTTCGCAGATTCAACATACACAGTCACATGCACGCCACTATTTCCCTTCACTCTTCGATTTTGTCGTCAGCTTTGCTTCTCTGTTAGCTTTTCAGAGGCGCGAGATTTTCCCCTAATTTTTTAGGGTTTACTTTAATGACATACCAAATTTCTGAAATTGAATATGAGAGGGAGATAAGCAACTTCACCTATCACTAAACCAGGACATGTGTCCGTCCCTACTGCTTGCCACGTACCCCTTTAACGGGTTCCGTCCAGCCTCCGTCGGTGGGTGCTATTTTTGCCCTGCTTTGATATGCTTCCAGTGTATATTTGCCCATAAAAATACTTCCGTATAGTGGATGCCCCCACGTGGAAACTTCCGGGGTAGATTTGACCTTTATCCCTAAATGTTATATATGTGTTGAATTTATCTTTCTCTTAATTGAGAATTATTTGGTAAAATAACGATATATTTATTACTAACCTTGCATTGTCAAATTAGGGTTGGTGTTCAAAGTGGATTTTCATTAAATGTAGCAAGAGATTATTGGGCATGCTAATAGAAAGATAAACTTGATTTTGACTTGAAAGATCTTAGTTAAGTGCATATAAATCCTAGACAAACACATGCATATATCCATGGAAAATACCATTGAGAGAGAGTTCATGTCCTATGAAATGCAAAAGGGGATAAATAATCCTAAACCCCATTTAATTGATTAAGAAGATTAATTGTTTATAACACTTTCTAGTTTCAAAATAGATTTTTACATTTCAATTGAACAACGAAAAAATGTTTTCTTAGTTCAACTTAATTGAATTCTCATAGTCTTTAGTTTGGTTGAGATTTTAGTCTAAATCTCCATAGGAACGATATTTTATACTACTTGTGACCTGTGTGTTTGTGGTTAATGCATGCTTTGCAGCGAACACATTTTTATATTACCTTACTTTGTATATATCTGAATTATCTTCCACAATTTTTTTCCTAACACGCCATGCTCACTATTTTTTATATGATCATTTCAAATATTATCTTTTGTAATATATTAATGCATCCATATTTTGATCATCCTATATGATACTCAATCTATGTTCTTATCATTTCATTAAAGCTGAACAATGTCAACATTCAATATAATAGAAATTGCTTGTCTTAAAAGTTATATAGAACATTGTGTGATAAAAAGATCTTTTCTTTGATATGATAATAATCAACTTCTATATTTTATATGTATGTCGAAAAATATCTCGTTTTCTTTCCATTGAAACGGGACATATCCTTTATATTTGTATGGAATCACGTGAAGATTCCTTAATTAATATTTAAAGTAAGATTAAGGACATTATTAAACATAGTAAACAAACGTGGGCCAATGCGTATCCAATTTTTTCTTTCTCAGATATTGAGAAATACTTTAATGACATATAAAGTACCATTTTTTTTATAAGGATGTTCGATTATATATGGTTGATTAAACATAAAATACTATACTTTATGATAATATTATCGTCACCACTAAAAGGAAATGTTGTCGGCGGTGATAAAGTTGTACTTCGTTCAGTGAATGAATATGGCGACTCCTTAATTGAGAGACTAATTATATCCAATCATAAGTATTAATTTAAATCATCTTTGTTGCCCACATTCATAATTACTTGATTAAATTAGTCATGTCTAAAATTCGTCGACGAACTTTTTTTTCAGATAGTCCACGAACTTTAACACAAATACTTGCCTCATTCTTTATTGTCCCACTCCATTCCAACAGTAATGGAGAGTCCAAAAATGGTCATTGCGTTGCCGGTAAATATATAGATACAGGATGTAACTTATCACTTTATGACTCAAATTGTCTTGGTCGCAGCATGTTCAATTCTGTTCATAACAGTGTCGGATTGTTAGTACTTCTTCATTGCCCTCTATTAGGACCTTGTGCTTAAGACATGCTTATTCGTTATTAAATCAAGCAATGGATGAATGTATGATGGAACCAAACATCCTGCTATGAGGGACGTGAATATGTAATAATAAGTATTGAGTTATTGGATTTAATTTTAAAAACAAATTTTGGATTATTAAAACATTGTCATTTATATTTTTTAAAAGAAATAAAGTGATATTGACAATATTTAATTTCTATCACAAAAGCTAATGATGTTATGTAAAATTGAAAAATTGAAAAGATACTTCATAAAATTAATGAATCAAATTATAAACTTATATATAAAGTTCGGAGATTAAAATCTATTTTTGTTAGAAAAATATTATGAAAGTCACATATTAAAGTATAGCACATTATTTATCAAAAAAAAAATATAGCACATTATTTAACCTGTTTTACTTCCATCTTTAAATAAATTCATATTTTTACCGAATTCTCTTATTATTGAGTATCTTAGATTTCAATTAGCGAGTTTGAATATAGGTCTCTCAACTATTTAGACAGATAGAGATTGCATTGTTATCTTTTAGTGCTTGCAAATGATATGAATGATCCTATGTTTTTTATCCATTTAAGTAAAAAAAAAATGTAAAACTCTAACTTATATGTAAGATATTACATTTTTAAATATATTTAACGAAGAATTTTTTGTGTGATCAATTTTTCAAATAATAAATTATAACAATGTATGAAAATTATATATGTGTATTATTTAATAACAATCATATTTATTATAGTAATATTCCATCTAAACTTATTTTAATAATAGTAATCAAAATGTGTTTTTAAAATTATGACTAAAATAATTTACATCTACTGTAAATTTAAACATAACTCACATTATACAGTTTAACTTTTTATCCAAAATGTTAAGTGTACAAAACTTATATTGAAAAACAGTCCCTTTTGCACTACAAATACAAAAACATTAAAATTGTTTAATAGGTCGATCCCATTTGAGTTTTAATGTCATGATTTTTTTACTACGTCATATATACTACTAATCATTTTAGTTTTTATTAGGAGAGTTAATTTTGGCCATGCTCTATAAATGCTCATTCATATAATAATCAAATAATGAAGACATGCATGCATGGAGTAAATTAGGTAACGATATCTACGGTATTTTAGATGAAAGAAAGTCCTTGTAACCTATTAATCTTCAAAATTAAATCAAATTTGATAAATAAATCTTCCATCTATTACATGAACATGGAGAACAAATTAGTGTGCTCTTATGTAGGTCTCTTCAGTTAAAAAAAAATCAGTTCAAAAAAAATGTAGGTCTACTCTCTATAGATCCCTAACCTGGTGTAGAAAGCTATGCATGTATTAAGTGTAGACAGAGTGATGAGAGTAAAGTGATGAAGTCGATAGTATAAATGTTCTGACCAAAGTAAAAGAAGATAGAAATATGTGGTGCCATTATTATACCTTTTGTAGTTTGTACGCGAAAGCTCCATAGTGAGTAGTGACGCACAAAAATAAAATGTGTCGTCGCAAAAACTCAAAGCACGAGTTGACTAAAAAAGCGACTCATTATGAAAGAAGATGAATTGATAGCGAAACAAAGACCGAGTCATATGGCAAACGCGGAGATCTTATTGTATCCAACTTTTGCGAACATTAATTTGTTGGCAAAACAAAAAAAGCAAAAGAAATAAAAAGGAAAAGCTTGGTGAAGATTTATTATAGTGTTTGTGATGGAAGATTGTACTAATACTATATATATTTTTCACTAAATTCAACTTTCCATTCATTATTTTATTATTCACTGACTTTTTATACTTTGTTGAAGCTTCTCATGATCCAGCTGTTCTCAAACACTCTATAACCAATCATTTTTCATTCACATTTACTTCCCCGTTTTGTATCTCCCAATCTTATCTTTTGTTTCTACCTTCCACATCGTTTTATCAACTGTCAAATGAATAGGCTCATGAATTTGGACTCGTGGAGAAACTACGATTATTGCAACTTTAAACATAAATACCTTGATTTTTTTGGTAATTAACATACTAATAATGAGATTGTTACATACGATGTAATTAAAAAGCATCACATCGATCACTATATGTAGTTGTAGCCGCGTAATACTTTTAAATGGTTTCGAAAGAGATACAATTAAACCACAAAATAATGACCGTGTCCACATATATAAGTCATAAGACGTTTAGTATATACATCTCACTAGCTACATATATTATATATATTGGGTCTCAAATATATGTCACTATCACCAACCTAAGATATAGGAGTATATATGAAGAAAAATTTGTAAAGCTTTTTTTTTTACTACCCTGTGCTTGATTATAAAGGAATAATAAATAAAGGAAAAACTGTATTTTCTCATATTTGGACAAGGAAAAAAATTAGTTGGGAGGGAAATCTGAGAGTGGAGAACATACGGCACTCACATATATGTTTTATGCCTGCCAGCTTTTCTCTCTCGCTATCAGGGGATTTTGTATTGAAAACTCTCCTTCAATCATGGTATTATGTTTAGTAGATAGCATGAGTCTCTTACAATGTGGTACACTAATATTCAATTTTTTTGGGATATATGCTCGCATTTTCTTGTGTCATGCTTCAAACATGCATGATTGATGTTGGATGATATAATTAAATTAAGACTAAAATTGAAATTAGTTTAATTCCATTTAGTGATATTATATGAGAATCATATAAACAGATTTGAAAATAAGCTTTATTATATGCGAATATATATATTTTCTTCCAAAAACAAAAATGTTAGCATTTCCATATAAAAATTAACCTTCCTATCACCTGCTTATTCAAGTAAAAACAGGAGGAGAGATAACTTCCTTACACTTCCCCCATTCATTCAGCACAAGGGAAACGTTAGCAAAATTTGATTCTTGAGCCCCAATGCAAATTTTCGAAGTTGAATCAGGAGTATTTTTTTAAAAATGAGTAATTCAATTATTGGAGATACATTATATTTCGAATCCTTAATTGAGACTTGAATAAATCACTTAAATTTGAGAGCAGGGAGAATAATTGTTTTCCCACACTCATATCAAGTTACTTTTTATGGATGCAGAAGCAAGTGTTATAACGGGATAATTTGTTTTGTTAATTAAAGTCATTACACTCCCAATAGAGATTGGACAACTTGTTACCTCAGTTGCTTAAATAGAACTCAATTCTACCATCCAATGCAGATTGTTCTACCTCAAACGAACGGAGTTGGTTAATTTAGTTGTTTCTAATTCCAATTTTATTATATATGCTCACCTATTATCTAGCTTTCTTTCTTTTTGTGTTTCAGCATGTACTTTAATAATTGACTCTCTTATATAGCTATATAAGTGGTAATTGAGTAATTGAGTAATTGAGTTCAACTTTGATGGAGGATGAGTAACTTTTGGGGTTGGAGATGCCAATATGATAATACATATATATTCCACCCCCTCGTCTTTTTAACCAATATTTTTTCATGTAACACTAGTCACACACAGACAAACAAATATACCACATTTTGGGTTTGTCCAAATTTTGGGTTTTTTATTTTATATTTTTTCTTTTACTTAGATGCATGTCGATCTCGATCGCAATTGTCTCACTCATTCGGTTATCTATGTTTCCGCAAATTCCCTCGCATACTCGTTATTTTCTTTAATTAGGGTATATTTGAAAAACAACTATATCTCTAACCTATACATTTGCAAATTGAAGGGACGTATTACATTTTGGATTTAAAGGATGTATGGCTTTAATTACCCAAATTAGGAGATTACAGTTGACTTTAATATATAATTATAAATAATAGAGTGAAAACAAAGTACTCCATCCATTCTTAAACAAAAATATGATCTATTTGACTTTTTAGAAAATACTTTAAAATCGTATAAGTAAATTATAAATTGATCTATCTGAATTTCTTTTCAAACCATTTTATTCAAGCAAACAAAATAATATACTCAATATATATGATATAATTAAGTAACTTATTTTGCTTATTTAATTAAAAAAAGTAACTTATTTTGCTTATTTAATTAAAAAAAGTCCGACCATGTGTTATGAGTAGTGAGTAACTATTTTGATGGGGAAAAATAATCTAAGTAATGATTGCTTAGTGAGTTATACCCCATAATGAGAGTGCCTTCTCTATGATAATCCACCCAAGTTCCTTAAAGTTTTGCAAATATGGGATCACGCTTATTAAAGTGGACATTAATTGTCATCTGGACTTTTGAAATGTTCTTATTTTTTTAATCCTTTTCTTTTCTGTTGATTATTTTTTGTGTAAAAAAGCAACTTTTTAATCATCAGTGACGATTTTCATCAAGTCAAAGGCATAAAAAATGCCGTTTAAGATAGATGTCCATTTTTAACATTTTACGGAAAATCATCTTAAAATAATTCCCTCCCATGAACTCATCTCTCTTTATTATATTTGTATGGCATTTTCTTAAAATTTGGGTGGAATTTCATTAAATTTAATAATATTGATTCTATTTTTTCAAGATTACCGCTTAACTTTCGTATAGAAGTTTACCATTTAAATTTATTTAATTTGTTCTATAACTTAACATTTTAATCTTATTTTTATAAAAATCAAATTTGAATAATTAAAATATTGATTCAACGATGATAAAAAGGAAGTAAAAAAATTAAAGAAGATAAGAAGAAAAGAAAAATGAGAGTTTCCTCTCCTCAATGTATAGATTTAGTTTTAAGTTGTTTGAAAAGAAAGGATTGACCTTAAACATATGTACGCTAATTTGCAATGAATTTAAATGATATGCTAATGATACATTTTCAATTTGAGATATGCAAGCATTAGTTATTCAATTTATTCAAGAACTACACATAATATAAAAGAATTGTAATGTCTGTATATTTATGAAATGTACTTTCAATTAAAATAGTCCAAAGATTAATGTTAGAGATGAGCTTTAGCTTTATATTGACTTATACTCAAGAAGGGAAGTAGAAGATTTTAGTCTTTATTAAATATTCATTCTTGTATATCATGTTAAATAATGATTTTCCTCCTAATAAAAATTTGAATATCAAATCATTATACTACAAATCATTTTCTTTAATAGTAAAGTATGGTTTGTTTTGGTAAGATGGAAGGCACTGTGAATGATATTAAAAACAAAACATTACGTTATATATTAGTTAGATCTTAATTATTTGAGTACAACAATTTTTTTTTGCGAGAAAGTATATCACAAATTGATTGTGAGCGAAAAATATTAGGCATAATACTGAAATAAATGTACTCTGAATATTGACAAATTGAAAAAGATACGATTATGTAGGAGGAAATTCAAATGTTTTTTTGGATATACATGGAGGAAATTCACGTATTGCTCCCACATGATTTAGGCATTTCCGAGGGTGGAAGTGATGAAAATGATTATTGTTTTGTATTTAAAGACCGAACAGGATGATACTGATGCTTCATTAATTTGGAACCAGAAATAATGGATGTTAGTGGAAACCTAAGACTTTCTTTAAGTCAAATACTCCTCTGATCCCTAATAGAAGAGCTAACCGCCAAAAAAACGCTTTTAAGAAAACATGTGAATGTTAGTTGGGTGTCTGGAGTTAATGCTTCTTTTCCAATATTACTCATATCTATTATGATACTTTTAAGAGAGAGAAATACATAAGCATTAATAAATATGAAAGAGAGTTGGGGGCAAAGTAGGAAAAACGCATCAAATGAGGAGGGAATGTGAGATGAGCTCTTATATTAGAGACCAAAACCATTCAAATTTTGGGCTCTTATATTAGGGATTGGAGGGAATACTGTATAACATATTAGAGGACATAATATAAAATACGAAAAATTGTAAATCGTAACATATTAAAACTCATATCAGAGTATTATTTATATTCATTATGATAAATGGTTAATTGTCCTAACTAAGATGTTACCTATACCATGTTTGGATAAGGTCCAACGTTTAAAACAATGCTAAAAATTTGTATGCGTTTATGGGTTAAAGTTGTAGCATCAAAGTTTTTAAAATTAACACTCTGCTTCTTGAAAATGAATAAATAAATTTAATAAAGACTATCAATTAAAATGACAAAATGAACCATTTAATAAGCTCATAATTCAAACAAAATAAAATATAGGGATCGGACCTGATTCAAATTGTAGAAAATTTTAAGGACATGGGTATTAGTTTACCAAATATACTAATAAAAATACTTGAACATTGAAATGTAGTATAATGAAAAAATAGTAAGATTTTAGAAAGCTTCTTAGTGACACCTTTAAGGAAATTTCAATCTCGAATGTTTTCGATTTTAATTTATATATTTTATATGGGTTTTAAAATGTCTTTTTTCCTTGTGTGTGCCTGTGGGGATAAATTTGTTGTGGGTTCTCCCTTTCGCGTTGCTTTGGGGTCGGTAGGTGCCCGATGCTATTTCTCTACCATAAATAGTTTCTAATAAGTAATAGTAGCTATATATGTATGGATCCCATTTTGCATTTAGTGGTTTATAGAGAAAAAAATGAATTTTGAATTTCGCATTATTCATCAAAAAACCAGATCCTGTGTATTGATGTGCAAATATTGAAATGCATGATATAGTAAAATGAACCTTTTCAACTATCATCAGTAATTGAAATTCAATGCTAAGGCGAATTATTCCTAATAGCTTGATGAAGGCATGGACTTAATGTACCATCTTAATAAGCTAGTTGTAACTTGTAACTCGTAAGTATTGGTGTAGCTTACCTTCAAATTTTTAATATTCAATCTATTTAAAAAATTGATTGAATAAAAAAATAATTAAATTGGTTGTTTGAAAATATATGTGCTTTAATTTTCCTTTTAATACAGTGTTAAATCAAATGTAGTGAAATTGGTTCTTTATGCAATTATTCTTGGTATATGCAATCAACATGGATAGTTAAAAACTTGATAATTACCTCGACAAAAAAAGAAAACTTGATAAATACAGGGGGGAAATTAAAGTGAGATTGTTTCTAACTATCCCACTTTACAGGGGCAAATTTTAAATATGGGCGTGCTGAAAAAATTTTGGGTTAAGGGTCATAAATGGCGTATATAGAAGTTTACTCGAATGAGTTTTCATCGATTAGAAGATTTTTATAATTTTTTTTTTTTTGATAATGCTCTATTACTTCGTAAATTTGATTCCATAAATTCACAGATAGACAGACAGACTTTTATTGTGTCAGTCTGAATATCGCGTCAGATTAAATATACTTCTTGAGTAGGTGATAATGTTCTCATGTTTAAGTTTTTAAATGCCATGAAGGCTTTCTCAAGGAGTATCTAGCACTCAAAAGTTTTCTTTTGGATTTTAAATGTCCTAATGAAAGTATTATTTTGTGTTTCATTTAAACTTCAAGCTAATCAAGAGGAAAATGAAGGTTTGCCGCTTAAGACTAAGCAACATGCAAGAGTCAAATCCTTGATGAACACATGTTAGCTGATGCCAAACTTTATTTTGAAAACAGATATTTTTGTCAACTCACAATAATTATGTCCCTTTCAAGTCAACATTTATTTGACAAGATTTGAATCTTAGGTGATGGTTAGTTTTAAGTGGCAACTGATGTTCATTTGTTTCTTTATTAAATTTATGCAAAAATGCTAAAAAAAATACTCTCAGCATATATATTCAAGTTTCAAAACAAAATTTCTAGTGTGTGTGCTTTTTCGCAAAAAAATCAGGGCATTTATAAATCTAACATGAGCCAAATTATCACACATTCATCAATCTTTTCAGTATGATATAATGTTTAGATTGAAATGATTGATGCTGGTGTGTTTCAATAAGTTAATGGATAGACAAACATTCATTTGTCTATCCATCAAACTTGGGACATAAAGCTATAGAATAATACTTTTATGGTATTTAAGAAAAAGGAAACTTTTAGATATATGCCGAAACTCAATCGTTCGAGAAAACTTAAAGTGTTCAGTGAGACCCTTAATTTGGAAAATTTTCATTCCCATAAAATATTTAATAGCGTAATTTAACTTTTTTTAGGGAGAAGGTGCATCTCTATAAAATATAATTGTAATTACAAGTGAATTACAATTCTAAATGTTACTTTAGTTTTTTAATATAAAAATAACATTTTAAAATTTATTTGATTATCACGCATTCTATTGGATTTGTTGCATTAGAGAAGTCGCACTGCAAAGTGCATTGGACATTAAGTTTTTGGATCATGCCCATTCAAACTACTTCATGTCAAATTAGGAGAATGAAAGTACAAATATACCTTTGACAAAAAAAAGTTCAGATATAGCCTTTTAAGTATAATTTCCCCCCAAATTATTTGGTACGTAGTTGATAACATTTGTCAAGATGGTACATAAAGTAAAATAACTAGATTGTCATCTGAAATATAATATGTGGAGATGCTGATGTAAGATAAAATTTCAGAGAGTTGTATGAATCTAGGATTAGTGGGCCCTAACCCCTAACATGACACCTAAGATCAAAAAACGCGTTAAAGAAGATAACCGCCCTTTGTCTAAGTTTCATTCTTTACATTTCTTATTGGTAAAAAGATCTCTACATTTTTTAACATACTTTATTTTGGCCAACTCTTTAAGATACTTTTGTTACCCTTAATTCTTCACAATGGTCAATCATACCCATGTTATTCATCAGTAATACTCTCTTCATTCTTTCATTTTATCCCCATGGTCTATACTATATATATTTTTAGTTTTTCAAAGACTACTATATGTTTTTAGTTTCTCTAACAATTTCATTAAAACTATTTAAGTTTCCCTTTATTATAATTGAAAAATCTATAACTAGATGATTTTTTTGTTTGAAGATAGTATAATAGAATATTGAAATTTAATTAAGTCCCATCATCGTCCCAATTAATTGCACGTAATCAATGTCTTCATATTTATGAAATTATATTTTTCAATTTGTCTCTATTCTAAGTATTTTTTATTATTTTTTATCGTATTAAGAATAATTTTAATCTTTGTAATTAAACTTTTGCTATATTATTTCACACGTTTAAGACGACTTTTAATTCTGTGCTTTTACTATGTCTATTTAATAATGTACACATATTTATAGAATTAATATAATATACAATGAGTTACACTAACAAATTTATTGAATATGATATGCATTTTATAAATAATTTTAATATAAATATTGGAATTTATAGTTACTCAAGTATACATTAAAAAAATAATAAAAATAGATCAACGCTTCATTTAAATATGTAAGAAATAGATCAACGATTCAACTTGTTCTTAATTATAAGATCACTTTCTAACTTTCCCAACTTTTCCCCAAATTTACCTATCATGCTTATCTAAAATAACAAGAGACAGAGAATGAAGATAAAAGTATATAGTTGAATAAATTGGCAATATCACGTGTAAATAACTAACTTAATTAACTTCCTTAATCTATTCAAATTAGGGAAAGTGATTTTATATTTAGAAACGAAGGGAGTATTTTTTATTGAAATATAAAAATATATATCAACAGATTAATATTATAAAATTTTTATTATTATAGATACTACATAAAATTTTATATATTGAAGTAACATATTCCGTATAAAAAACAAGTGAACTTGTCCCAACAAAAGAACGAAATTAAAAAATTAACAAAAACTCTAAAAATTAACACTAATCGAATCAAAAAGTGAGTGAAATTAGCATAGAGATAAAGCAGAACATTCTTGCATTAGAAAACAAAATATCTCCAACCTACCCACATCATTTTATTAGGCTTTGTACTTTCTTTAGATTTACAAGAATAATAATAATGAATAGAAAGGAACACACACACACAACATAGATTTTGTACATGCACGATCATTCGTGCAACAACCAGGAAGCTCACTTCAACTCAAAACCTCCCCCCACCTATAAATACCTCACCACCCCCACACTATCTTCCACTACCAACCTCCTAATTAAATCTCTCAAATCCTCAAATATATTTACTTTTCAACACATACACAACTTATATAATATTTATTTTATTCCACTCTTCTGTGCATGGACATGCCTTCTTCTTCAAGAACTTGTGTCCATGGTGCTTCATCTTCTCCTTATAGAGGTGTACGCAAGAGAAAGTGGGGCAAATGGGTGTCAGAAATCCGAGAGCCAGGAACTAAGACAAGAATTTGGCTAGGCAGCTTTGAAACCCCTGAGATGGCGGCCACAGCCTATGACGTGGCAGCCCTCCACTTCCGTGGCCGTGACGCCCGCCTTAACTTCCCGGAGCTCGCCCCCGCCCTCCCCCGCCCGGCGGCCAACAATGCCGACGACATCCGCATGGCCGCCCATGAGGCTGCCCTGAGGCTCATGATGAGCAATAACAATATTAATGGTAACAGCAATATTATTAGCCCATCGTCAGCAGTGGAAGCCGGTGTTGGTGGGCCCGTGGGGCCCACTGATGAGGCCGGGGTGGGCCCGGTCACGGTGAGGCTGTCCCCGACGCAGATTCAGGCGATCAATGAGTCCCCGTTGGACTCACCCAAGATGTGGATGCAAATGTCGGAGACATTGATGTTGGATGAACAATATGATCAGGTGATGTTTGAAGAGAATGATAATAGTAATGAAGAGACGTGGCAGAATATTCAGAGTGATTCTCTTTGGGATCCTTAAGGTCATATAGGTATATATATAGTAATGTGATTGATTGTTACTACAATTTAATACAACATTAACATTTATAACTAAGTGATAATTAGTTATTTTTTACTTGGTTAATTATTGTTCAAAATATGAGAGTGAAAGGAAGCAGTTAGAAGATGATGACATAGCATTGATCAGCTTTGATTTTACTTATTTCTTCTCATTTTAGAAATTGTTTTTTTTTTGTGTGGAAAACTCATGCAAAATGTTTTTAATTTGCAATGTTCATAAGTTTCTATTCTTTTTAGATTTGTACAATTAATGTAAAAAGGACCAATCTAGATGGGTCTTTCTTATAGATTGTATCAAATCTAAGAAATTAATTTAATTAAATAAATTTGTGAACAATGCAGTTTTATGTTGGAATTGTGGAATTAATAACAACACTTTTAGTCCAATGTGGGATTATATGTTGCTTAGAGAGTTTGTTAGTAAGTCGCAAGTATATGTATAGATTGAAAAGTTGCTATTTAATGGAACAGTATGAGGAGAAGGTGATTGTTTGAGGGAATGCCATCTGTATTTTGTGAGGGGAGACATCATGTTTGGCGGGTCCCATTGTATTGATTATTGTAATTAGTGGGTGAAGTTTATTTGTGTGGCATGTAATTTTATTTTATTATTAAATGAAGTTGAGGCTTTATTATGGTTCCACTTGTCATGGAGATGAAGTTCTTCATTTTATGATTATTTAAATTTAAATTTATGATTATTTAAATTATACAAAAATTTTGTGATATATTTTTGTCTTATTTTGAGCTATGACATTTTAAGGATATCAACCAAACATCTTTTTAAGATGTAATGGTGGAGCCAGTGATCCTCAAGGCGTGTTTGGTGTTTAAAACTGTCCACGTAGATGAAAGAAAAATAATGAACGATGAATTAAAATAGAATGAAAAAATATATTCAAGAAACAAAATATATTGATTCGTAGGAAATAGATTGATGAAAGAATGAAAGAAGAATAATCAAACTACAGAAAGCTAAGTATCTCTAACTCAAATCCAGAAAAAAAATTTCTCTGTAAAGTTCTATTTAATTTCTTACAAAAAGAAAAAGATTATAGAATTTTGTTCACTTTTTAAATTTCTTAATATCTAAGAAGTTGTATTTGGATCCATAAGATAGATGAGTACAAGTTTAAGTCTACACATATAAATATATATAGAGAGAGAAAATATCAAATAACATCAAAAATAAAAAAAAAATATAAGTATAGAGTTTTTATAGAGATGTAAGTGCTGTTTAAAAAAAAAATACAGTATAATATTTCCACCGTCATATTTGATTTACTACCATAAGACCCATATATATCCATTGTCATATTCCTTTTCTCACGTGGAAAGTTGTTCAATTTCCTTCATGCTCTCAAGAAGCGTGTAAATAAGTTTTATCCACCTCCAAAATTTGTGTATTTGGTGCAGCTAGCCAGAATGAGTATTTACTATAAAATTCGAGTGCTCCACTTCCAAAACTTTGTGTTTGGTGCAGCTAGCCAAAAGTTTGTTACAAATCTGCAAATTTACCCTAAATTATAATTTTTTTGGTAAAATAAATTATAATTTATAGAAAACTGAATATGGACCATCGGAATTTTGATCTAAAAGTGAAAATAAAGAAAGGAAGGTGAAGATGCCCTGAGAGAAGAGGTGGAAAGCCAATCTGAAAACGTTTTTGGATTCATAATAGCCGTGAAAGTTTTTTAATGTAATAATATCGCAACTAAAAAAAACTCATATATATTGACTATAATCAAGTTGATGTAGGTCGTTTATTTTTCAATGATAAAAAGATAAAATTGCTCCAATCTTAATGATTCCATGGAAAAGTTGGGTTGAAAAAAGGGAAAATGTCATTTAAATCCCTCCGAATATAAAAAGGACAATTCAGGAACTCAAACTTCCAAAAGAACCATGAAGGAACTAGGACCTAGTTGACATTTTAAAATTGTGTGAAAAGACAAAATTGCCCTAATCACAAAACAGAAAGTACTAACCATATTCAAAAGGGTGGTTAGTAATTTCTGTTTTGTGATTAGGACAATTTTGTCTTTTCACACAATTTTAAAATGTCAACTAGGTCTTAGTTCCTTCATGGTCCTTTTGGAAGTTTGAGTTCCTGAATTGTCCTTTTATATATTCGAAGGGATTTGAATGGGATTTTCCCTTGAAAAAATATGGGACAAAATTGATATGGGCCAAACTCGATCGTTAATCCTTAAATGAAAAGAAAGAAGAAAAAAATTACTCCTTTCAGTCCTAAATAAAAGATATAATTGACTTTTTTAGAAAATCCTATAAAAAGCAAAATAAGTTAATTATAAATTGATTTACCTAATTTTTTTTCTCTGAGACTAGTTTATTTTACCTATAAACTAATGTATAATCTAAAAAATATATCAAATATGTCATGATTTAATAGTCTATTTGCAACTTTAACCTCTAAAAAAAATCCAGGTCTTATATTTAGGACCGGAGGCAGTACATTGAAAAATAGTGCCGTTTGGTCTCCCTTCTTAATTATTTCATAAATCAGAGCCAAGCAATTCTTCTTCACTTCAACTAAAGCCTTCAGTCCAAGAAATTATTCCATTGAAGCATATCTTCACATCTCAGATATTATTAGCCCTTCTGAAAATTTAAGGTTTCTTGATCTCAACTATTTAAATTTTTTTCCTTTTTCTTTCTCCAATGCAATGAGAATTGATGAGGTAATGGATTAATCTCTCTTGCCTATCACACATTCAACAACTATCTTTTGGTCATTGTTTCAATGGGAGAATCATTCAGATCCCAAACTTCTTTATTTGGTGGTAAACGATTTCATTGTGTGTGTGCCTGAAGAATTGAGAATAATCATCGTTTGGTTCTGTTTTCCTAAAATGCATGATTCTTCTTTAATTGATTTCTCTTTTCATACACAAACTTCTTCTGATGTTTACTTTTAACACAATGTGTTGCATGTGTATCTACTGAGATATTGCTGGTATATGTTGGCAACTGAAGAGGATGAAGATATTCAATTCACAAGAAGCTGGCTCTTCAAAATACTCATCACAAGCGAAGAAAGGCGCTTTCTTTTTTTGTTAAACTATGGTAAATCTTTCTTACATGCAGATTTTGTTTATTGACTATGTTGCATGTGTGTTTAAGTTGCTTGATAAATTGAATTTGTAGTAACTGCCGTTGATTTGGTTTATCAAATAATGGTTGCAATAAAAAAAGAAGAAAAATGCTAACATTGATGAATGCAGCTTTTTATTGAGTTTTATACTTTATTGTTTTGAAATTGCATTGATGAAATAAGGATTCTGGAATGCTATTGGAAATTTGGGAACCAACTTTTATTTTTTTGGTTTCTTTGCTTCTTCTGAGTGTGGCTCTCAACAATGATCAGAAAAAAAGCCTTATCCCAATTCTATCTAAAGCTATATATTCATTTTGGAAAAAATTATTTTGTTTGTTTTTTGTTAACGCTAAGAAGGATTTCCAAGTGGGGCTTTATTTTTGAAGTTTCTTCTACAAGGAATATTCCCCTCATGACTTGAGGAGCTGGCTGTTCAAGATGCAACATGCATGGCCACGTTGTACGTTTTCTTCTTTCACTTTTACATTGTGTTGTTTATTTGATTGGGCTGAATTAATTGCACATTATATTTTTGAGTTTTGTGTGCTTCCATTGTTTTTATGTTATGGGAAAAAAAGTTCAACTAAAACAAAGTTGAAAAAAAATTTGTTTTGGTAGAATGAAGGTAATTGCTTAGATATATTCTTGAATTGTTTAATGATTGATTGTGTGTAGAGTAGTAAAGTTATATGACAATTGTTTTTGTTTTAGGTGAATCCGTAGTATACAGGTAGGCATGATACTGTAGTAAGGGTTCTGGGCTTATTCATATTCTTTTCATGAGTGCACATCTCTTTTCTTTGCTCTAGAACTTGGCTTGCATCTTGCTGAAGAACACATAGATTTGCATTTTGCTAGAAATTTGGGGCACAATTTGCTATTTGTTTCATAGTTTTGCTTTTCTGATAAAAAATGTTACGACGACTCTTATCTATGTTGTTGATAATTCCCTGCTCTATTATTTTCATTTATAAGTCATAGTTTATAATTTTATGAACTGATTACTTCTCCATTTTGTTACTTTGTTCAATAATGATCAAAATATGTATTTCTTATTTTTTTTTATTTCAACTGTTTGACAATTTGACAAGGACATTAGGATCACACTAACACCAAATTTATTGTATCCACTTTGCCAAGTTTTCCAATCATATATGCCGCTTTTTTCAACATGGGCTTATAATTTAATGATAATGTTTAAAAAATAAGACATGTATGACAACATGTAATTAGAGAAGTTGAAACAATCGATGTAAAACCATTGACCTAAGTGTTTAATAATATTTGATCTTTCGCTATATTCTTTATTATAGCTTTAACAATATTGGACTTGATTGATTGTATAATTCAAAGTTTATGATTTCTACGACAAATATTATTAGGATATGCGTTGTTTTCTAATTCTTATCTGCCCCCATATTTATTTATAAGTTTTTTTGTATATAGGTAATTAACTAATTTTTGTTATTTGAGAGACACAAATAATTTTAATCTTTCTCCAGAAATTTTTTTTATTCAAAGCGATACCATTTGACTTTGGTGAACAGCCATAACATTTGACTTTGGTTTGTTTTTAGCTTGTTTATTTTAATTTATTCTTGTTTGACCATTCCACACCTTATTTTCATTATTCTATCCATTCACTCAAGTTGTTACCTTCCATTGATAATTTTTCATGCGCCCATGTTCTTCCTTACGTACCAAGACACCGATTCCTTCTTACAGTGGGATGTACAAGATGCCATACAGTGATTTTTTTCCCTCTCCAAAGTTTAAATGATAAAAGCGCTCAAAGCTAACTCTCATTTAGTTACAACTTGCACAATTATGTATACCTACCATGCTTAAAGTCAACTGATTGACTATACATAAACTCATCCAATAGTACACAGCAAGGCAAATTATATTGCTGAATTTCCATTAGCGCGTCTCCTGATTTATTAGTCAAACTATTGCTTTATATTCCATCCCTTCACCTTTGTTCTTGTTTGTTTCCAATTCTCCATTGCTTTCCTGTCCATCATTGCTGCTTTGATATCTTTGTTTCTGTTTTCTAGTAGAGGCCATCATGGCAGGGGAAGCATCAACTATTATTACTGCTACTACTGCTACTTCCTTTCATTATAATTGGACTTATGATGTCTTTATTAGCTTTAGAGGTGAAGACACTCGATATGGTTTCACAGGAAATCTGAATCATGCTCTCACTCAAAAGGGACTTCGCACCTTCTTTGACGATAAAGAAATAAGACAAGGGGATGAGATCACACCAAAACTTCTCAAAGCAATCAATGAGTCAAGAATGGCAATTGTTGTATTTTCTGAGAATTATGGTTCTTCAACGTTTTGCCTTGAAGAGCTTGTACACATCTGTCAATGTATTAAGCATAAGGGTCAGCTGGTTTGGCCCATCTTTTATGATGTGGAGCCTTCTGAAGTACGGCATCAAAAAGGCAAGTATGGTGAAGCATTGGCAATGCATGCTCATAACTTAAGGGCCAATGAAGAGAAGATTCAAAGTTGGAAGATCACACTTAATGAAATATCTAACATATCTGGTACACATTTCAGTACAAGGTAATTATTCTATCTCTTATTCTTCTTCCAATATTTTATTATATCATGTAATCACTGTATAGGAATCATACATATTTCACATTTGCATGTGAAACCTGAATTCTAGAAAAATGTAATTAGATTCTCAGAGGATTTTTATTTACTTTTCAAGGCATGCCTATGAACACGAAGTTGTTGTGAAGATTGTGGAAGAAATATTTCACATAGTCAATAGAGCTCCTTTGCATATTGCTGAATATCCAGTTGGATTAGACACTCGTTTGGAAACGTTAATCTCTCTATTGCAGCTTGAGTTAACAGACATGGTCATCATGGTAGGAATTTGTGGAATGGGGGGAGAGGGTAAAACAACAATAGCACGTGCTTTGTATAACTCAGTGGCTGATAATTTTGAAGGTCTTTGCTTTCTCCATGATATCAAAGAAAACCAAAAGAAACTTGGCTTGGAACAATTGCAAGGGAGAATGCTGTCAAAGATTATAGGAGTGGAAATAAAGATCGATGACGTCAATGAAGGAATTGCTATAATGAAAGAGAGACTTAAGCAAAAGAAAATTCTATTGATTCTAGATAACATAGATGAACTAGGGCAGTTACAAAAATTGGCTGGCCATTGTGATTGGTTTGGTTCTGGAAGTAGAATTGTTATAACAACAAGAGATAAGCATTTGCTTGTAAGACATGGGGTTAAAAGAAAGTATGACATGGAGGCATTAAGTTATGAAGAATCACTTGAGTTGTTATGTTGGAATGCCTTTAGAACTATGCAAGTTGATCCAAGTTACAAGGACATTGTGGATCGTGTGATACGGTATGCTCAAGGTCTTCCATTAGCCCTTGAGGTTGTAGGCTCTCATTTGTGTGGTATGGGAATAAGGGAGTGGGAATCTGCATTAAATGAGTATGAAAGAATCCCCCAAGAAGACATTCATAATATATTGAAAACAAGCTATGATGGCTTGAAACAAGTTGAAAAAGAAACTTTCCTTGACATTGCTTGTTTTTTTAAAGGAAGTAAATTGGAATATGTCATAGATATGGTGCAACATGCTCATGGTTTTGATCCGCTTTTTGCTATCCATGTGTTGGTGGACAAATGCCTCATAAAGATTGAGGAAGATTGGTTCAGTCAGAAGTTCAACTGCATTGAAATACACGATTTATTACAAAAAATGGGGCGAGAAATTGTTCGTCAAGAATCACCATATGAGGCAGGAAGGCGCAGTAGATTGTGGTTCCATCAAGATATCATTAATGTTTTGGAAGAAAGTACAGTAAGTGAGACTAACTTTGTTCTCTTCTTTTTTCCTCATGATTTTGTTGTTCTTTTTACATTGTTTGATGGAATCATTGTTGTGACTCACTTAATTTCCCTTATGTCACATAGTGGTTAGCTGAGAATTTCAGTTCAGAAAGTAAATAAATTACACTTAGCTTTTCATATTTTTGTGTTTTATATAAGGTCTACATTGACTTGGAACAGATCTTATAAAAGTTTATATTTACTTCTATACTTGCGATATCAACCTTCTGACACATTTATCAGTAAAATAATAACTCCCACTTCATTTTTAATTTTTTCTCTTGTCAAAGGGATCTGGTGAAGTTAGAAGCATCATCATACAAGACAAATCACAAGAATCCATAGAAATAAATTGGGATGGAGAAGCGTTCAAGAATATGAAAAATCTCAAAATTCTTATCCTTGAGAATTTGGAGTTTTCTGAAAGTCCAAAATATCTCCCAAATAGTTTAAAAGTGCTGAAGTGGAAGAAATACCCTGGGTCATTTATGCCATGTGATTTTTGTCCAAAGAAGCTTGTTATCTTTGATTTGTCACATAGTTGTTTAAATTCACTGGAAATAATTCAGGCAAGTTCCCTTATCTTATGAATAATTATTTGGTTATAGCTTCTTGTATTGGATAATTTTCTCTAACATTACTCTTTGCATATATGGTTTTGGCTGTTGCAGAAGATTAAAAGTTTGAACGTTTTGAATCTTGGAGGCTGTAATTATGTTACACATGTTCCTGATCTATCAAATCTTCCCCATTTAAAGGAACTTTGCCTTAAATCTTGCAAGAATCTAATTGAAATTCATGACTCAGTTGGATATTTAGCAAAACTTGTAACCTTGGATGCACAAGGCTGTACCCAGCTTAGGACTGTTCCTCATGCCATCAAGTTACCCTCTCTTATGAGACTTGATCTGAATGATTGCTCCAACCTGATGTGCTTTCCAGAAATACTAGACAAAACTGAAATGACGTCTCTTTATTTGGCTAGAACTGGCATAGAGAAACTGCCTTGGTCAATATGCAATCTTACTTCACTTAAAAGGTTATCCATTAGGGGAATTGAGATACCACTGAGCACTTTTCTGATGCGAAGCCTTGAAAATCTAAATGTTGAAAGCTGTGGTAAGTTGGTATCAATGGAGGAATCACGAGAAGAAGTAAAAAAGCCCAAACTATTTGCATTCAATGGTACTATTGGGCTTAAAAAATGTAGTATATCAGATAAAGACCTTGCCTTTATTCTCACATGGTTTCGGGGTGTGAAAACTTTGGACCTAACAGGGAATAATTTCACAACTTTGCCTGCATGCATAAAAGGATGCATGTTTTTGATGAGACTTATTTTAAATAATTGCAAGCACCTGATCCAAGTTGAAGGAATCCCTTTGAAACTAAAACATTTGGAAGCTTTAGGTTGCTCATCATTGACTTCAGAGTCAAGAAACTTACTATTGACTGAGGTAAATTCCTTTAATCTCCCTAGTTATAATATATAAGTTCATAATTGAGCTTTTTTGTTTGTTGCTTAACATTTGTTTTATTTCACAGCAACTACTTAGGTCTGCCCTCACTAATATGAAGGATTGTGTGTTTTCTGGCCATCCGGACATAGTTTTTGGTATATCAGGATTAAACATTAATATTCCTGAGTGGTTCAGCCATCAATGCAGAGGATCAAATATTTCCTTTTGGTTTCGTAACGAGTTTCCTACAGCATCTCTTTGTTCAGTTTTTAGATCATCAAATCATGTTGCAGGAGACAATAATGTTACATCCAATTGTGAAATGATTGAATTACGTGATGATTATATGGATGCTGTGGTGTTAATCAACGGCAGACATATAACTAAGCGAAGATGGCATAAAGCAGCTTTAAATCATGATGTAATGGTTGTGTGTGATCTACATTTGAATGATAGTAAATATGAACATGACAAAGTGAAATACGCATGTGGGAGAGAAAATGAGTGGAATCATGTCAAGATTGAGTATCAACCCAAGTCCAAGTTCTATGTTATTGACAAGATTGGAGTCTATGTAATCACACAAGATGGAAGCATGGATGATATTCGATTCACTGATCCTTATAAAAGGATTCAATTCCTGGAATCTTGATTAAGGTAACTGTGTTGACTCTCATTCTAAATTTTATGTTGCATATCCAAATTATGAAGTTGATAAAGGGAGTAATTATTGTTACACGCATATGTACATCTATGCATGTGATAATTGATTTAGTTTTTTCCTCCAGCAAGTTTATGAATATGATGATGATAGGTAATTTTAATCCTGAATGAAAATATGTTGAATGATGTAGAGTGTTAGGCTTAAGCTTTTAGCTAATTATAAGGTGATTTTAACTTGCTCTAAGATGTGACACATTATATGTGATATGCAGATGACTACACTTACAAGTGTTGTAAGAACTGGACCAGACGGTTGAACCAGTTCAATTATAATCGCTTCACATATTGTCTCAATGATTATCAGTTCAACCGTCAGTCTCTGACCATTGGTTTGAGCGATCCGACCTTCTCTGGCTTGCCTTCCAGCCTGGCTTTTATAACACTGGCAATACATTGAGATTGGGCAGCATGCATTAAGTTGTTATATCAATTATTACCAAACACTATGTTACCGCTCTGTTCTTAGGCAGATTTTACTTTGAAGCATTGTATTGTATTATTACGTGTTCTAGGACAGTGAGCCATAACATATTGATCTGATCTATTGCTATATTTTTGGTTGAAAAATGAAATGATGTTATTTTCACTATGCCACTTGCAGGTTTCTTATCTTCACTATGTAAAGCAGCATCTAGATTAACCTTCACAGAACCCCCTCCTCTAGGCTTCTGCCAAGTCAGTTGGCGATCGCTAACCACAATCCCAATTTGATTTTGTGTTGAAGTACTATGTTTAGACTTGGTTTCTCTATTTTAATGATTCTATATTCGTTAAAAGTAGGTTGGAATGCTCTATTATTATGTAGTGATGACTTTGTATGTTTAGCCAGAATGTAAACAAAATGCTCTCACTTGCTGCCTAAAATGTGTGTTGCTTAGCTTGTTGCATAGTTTTGCTTAGCTCTTATTTGAAGGACTATGTTTAGACTTTGTTTGTATTGAAGGACTATGTTTAGACTTTGTTTGTTGCATAGTTTTGCTTAGCTCTTATTAGAAATTTTACGTTGACTTTTATCTGTGTTTAATCATTATTTCTTGCTCTATTTTCAATTGCTAATTTATGATTCTCTATATGTAATTTTATGAACTGATTAATTATCTATTTATTTCTCCGTTTTATCAAATATGATTAAAATATTATATCATTCTTTATTTACTTTTTCATAATTCTATTTTATTCTCGAAAATTTGACAAAAAATTCAGGATTACATCTATACTATGTATACATTATATTAACTTCTTCAATTACACATAATCATACATCATATTATAAAAATTATGCTTATAACTAAATCATACTATATCAAATATACAATATATAAGCTAAATAATTTCACTATTTAATTTTCCCGGCAATTTTGTATTTTTAACCATATTGAACTTGCTTTATTCTACATATATGAAAGTTGTTATTGATTTCTATATATTGACATTATTAAGCTATGTGTTGTTTCTTGACTATTGCTCCTTCATTTAGTCCTTTAATGTAAGAACTAATTTAAAAATTCTAAGAAATCTAAATAAGTTATTTACAAATTGATTTACCTGAATTTTTCTCTAAAATAATACATTCGACCTATGAGTCAATATATAATTTGTTGACATATATGTTATGATTAAATATTTTATTTAACTTATCTCTACAGAACATGTCAACATGTCAACTAGGTTTTATATAAAAGAACAAAAATAATAATCTATTTACCTCTATTTCTTTGTAAACTATTTTTTTATTCTTTGTATATAAATAGTTGACAAAGTTTTATTTAATATGGTATTTAAAATCTTTCTCCACTAATTTATTCAATTCAAAGCTATAGTGTTTGACTTTTGTTTGTTCTCTTGTTTGCTTAAATTTGTTCTTGGTAAATTATTTAGGCTAGTGCTTTGGTTCTTAATTTTTATTGTATCCGTCTCTAATTATATATAGATTTTAATATTTATGATTTTTTGCGTATAAAGATTCAACTCCTTGTTGTTTGATATATTATTTCAATCTTTCTAAAGTAATTTCTTTAATCCAAAGCTATGGCATTTGACTTTAAATTTTGATTCAAAGGGCCCATGGCTAGTTCCCTTGCGTTTGATTAGCGACCTACTTTAATTTCAATTACAACTTTTATTCATTTTTGCCAAAGTTTTCCAATCATATTTGTCGTAATTTGTCAGCATGGATTTATGATTAAATGTTGATATTTAAAAAATAATACTTGTGTGACAACTTGTGGTTAGAGAAGTTGACTCAAATGATATAAAAGCATTCACCTAAATAATTACCAATATATAATCTTCCACCCTATTCTTTATCTTCAACAATATTGGACTTGATTGATTGAATAGTTCAAAGTTATTCATTATTTCTACGTACAAATATGATTAGGATATGCGTTGTTTCTTATTTCTTATCTGCCCCCATATTTATTTATAATTTTTTGTATATAGGTAATTAACTAATTTTTGTTATTTGAGACACACACATAATTTTAATCTTTCTCCAGATTTTTTCATTCAAAGCTATACCATTTGACTTTGGTGAACAACATAATATTTGACTTGGTTTTTTTTGTCGTTTTTTTTTTAATTTATTCTTGTTTGACAATTTCACACCTTATTTTCACTATTTATTCATTCACTCAAGTTGTTGCCTTCCATTGAACATGTTATTGACAAATATACATGTTGGTTCATAATAACTACCAGTAGAGCAGCGATTATTGTCAGAGAATAAAGTTATTTGATTTCTGATTTCACAGTATGTATTTAACAATTGACAAATGGATTTTGAGTGGCTCAAGGATCTTGTAAAAATTGTTGGAAGACAGAGACTTGTGCTTGAACTTAGTTGCCGGAAGAAGGTATATATAATTTTTTTGTTGTTAAATGATAGATAGTATTCTGAAAAATCAAATTGGGAAGAAGTTTAGACACTAATGTGTAGCAGATTTCTGTTAAGATGAGATTTAAATAGGAATTCTTCTTTTGTAAAGTTGTGAATACACTGCATTAATTCCTAATCCAAGAGAGGCGAATTTAATTTGTGAATACACTGCTTTAATTCCTAATCTTAGTGAATACTGAGTACACTGCTACACATAATCTTCTTCCCAATTTAATTTTTTCAGGATACTACCTATTATTTAATAACAACAAATTTACATATACCTTCTTCCGGCAACTGAGGTCCAGCACAAGCCTATGTTTTCCAATAATTTTTACAAGATCCTTGAGCCTCTCAAGATCCATTTGTCCATTGTTAAATACATACCGTGAAATCAGGAATCAAATAACTTTCATTCTCTGACAATAATTGCTGCTCTGCTGGTAGTTATTATAAACTGACATGTATAAGCTTCCAAGTACTATGTTATTGACAAGATTGGAGTCTATGTAATCACACAAGAGCATGGAGGATATTCGATTCACTGATCCTTATAAAAGGATTCAATTCCTGGAATCTTGATTAAAGTAACTGTGTTGACTCTCATTCTAAATTCATGGAAGCATGTTGAATGATGTAGAATGTCAGGCTATAGTTGACTACAGTTGCAACATACTGAGATTGGACAGCATGCATTAAGTTGTTATATTAAATTAAATTACCAAAGACTATGTTACCGCTCTGTTCTTGGGCAGAATTTACTTTGAAGCATTATACTGTACCATGACTTGTTCTAGGACAGTGAGCCATAACCTATTGATTTGATCTATTGCTATATTTTTGGTTGAAAAGCAAAGTGATATTATTTTCACCATGCCACTTGCAGGTTTTTTATTTTCACTATGTAAAGCAGCATCTAGATTAACATCCACAGCACGCCCTCCTCTAGGCTTCTGCTAAGTCAGTTGGCGACCGCTACACACAATCCCAATTTGATTGTTTGTTGAAGGGCTATGTTTAGACTTGGTTTCTTTATTTTAAGGTTAAAGTATACTTTTGGTCCCTTATGTTTGCATCAAGTTTCAATTTAGTCATTTATGTTTGGAAAGTACACTTTTGGTCCTTTTTTGTTAACACCGTTAGTTTAACTTAACGGAAAATGTTAACTTAACAATTTTAAATGATTATTTTATAATAAAATTGGACCAAAAATGATAAATTTTGAAAATATTAAGAATATTTACACTCAAATATTTTAATCTGAACATTTTTGTAGTATTTAATAACCATTTAAAATTGTTAAGTTAGCATTTTCCGTTAAGTTAAACTAACGGTGTTAACAAAAAAAGACTAAAAGTGTACTTTCCAAACATAAAGGACTAATAAATTGAAACTTGATGCAAACATAAGGGACCAAAAGTATACTTTAGCCTTATTTTAATGACTCTATAGGAATTCTCTGTCCTTATGTATTGATGACTTATTTTTTATGTTTAGCCAGAATGTAAGCAAAATGCTCTCATTTGCTGCCTAAAATGTCTGTTCAATTGGTAAAATTTGAATGCATAGAGGTAGACGTTGAACAAATAGATTAAACCATGGTTCTTTTAACAAAATTATTAAGTTGTGGGATCTCAAATCAAATCAGATTAAATAAAGACAACTGCAAATATTATAATAGCATACATTATTTTATGTTCATGATAATTTATTTATTTGGACAATTGCACTCAGTTCCAAGTAAGATATTAATTATCAAATAGATCTTAAAATAAATGTCAATGATAATGGAAATAGCAATAACTAGTGAAAAAGTTCTCAATGAAACTAATTATATTAATCTAATCAATCCTTTACTTATTCCTCACTGCAGTTTTGTCCCCTATTTATTTGGTCATGTATATATAGTTATACACTCACATCTTTATAACTTTGAATTTGAATTTCATTTTTTCCTTGAGGCTGTATGTAAGTTTGTCAATTTAGGGTGAAAGATTCAAACGAGAAAACAGCCTCCATTGGAGGTGATAAAGAAGTTATGAAGATTATTTATGTATTGTTGAAAGTGTTGAAAGCGAATTTAAGTTTTTATAATTATAATTTGAAGAAAATACTCATTCATTTTTTTTTCCTTGTGTATTGACTTAAGTTTTAATATATATTTTTCATTCATTTGTTTCCTTGTGTCATCAAAGAATTAGTTTTTTCTTAATCATTATCATTTTTTCATTCTCTTACAATTTTATCTTTGGGGCCATGCTATATTATTAAGTATTTAAAATTTATGTTGCTTGTACTATAAAAAAAATCATGTTGATTGTACTCATGTTGATTGTGCTATTTGTTTCATAGTTTTGCTTAGCTCTTATCAGAAATTTTATGTCGACTTTTATCTGTGTTTAATCATTATTTCTTGCTCTATTTTCAGTTGCTAATTTATACGCTCAGTATGTAATTTTATGAACTGATTGATTATCTATTTATTTCTCCATTTTATCAAATATGATTAAAATATTATTTCATTATATATTTACTTTTACTTTTTGATAATTCTATTTTATTCTTGGGAATTCGACAAAAATTTAAGAACTACATTTATATAAGTTTTCTGCATACATTATATTAACTTCTTCAATTACACATAATCATATATCATATTTTAGAAGTTATGTTTATAATTAAATGATCCTATATCAAAAAGTACAACATATGACTATATATAGTTAGAAATTTTAAGCTAAGTAAATCCACCATTTAATTTTCCAGGAAAATTGTACTTTTAATCGTATTGGACTCACGCCATTCTATATATCAAAGTTGTTATTGATTTCTATATACTGATATTAATAAGCTATGTGTTGTTTCTTGATTCTCACTCCTTCATTATCTTTTATGTAAGAACTAATTTAAAAAGTCCTAAGAAATTTAAATAAGAAATCCAAAATGATATATTTAACCTATAAGTCAAAATATAGTATGTTGATACATATGTTATGATTAAATAGTTTATTTAACTACTTTATCTCTACCAAAAATATCAACTGAGTTTTATATTAAAGAACAAAAATAATAATCTATTTAACTCTATTTTTTGTAAACTTAAATATTTTTAATTAATTAATTAACTGCCATTTAATATATTATTTTAAATCTTTCTCTGCTAATTTATTTCATTCAAAGCTATGATGTTTGACTTTTGTTTGTTCTCTCGTTTACTTAAATTTGTTCTTGGTAAATTATTTAGGTTATTGCTTTGGTTCTTAATTTTTATTGTTTCCGCCTCTAATTATTTAGAAATGATAATATTTATGATTTTTTTTTGTGCATAAAATTCAACTCCTTGTTGTTGTTTGATATATTATTTCAATGTTTATAAATGAATTTATTTAATTCAAAGCTATGGTATTTGACTTTTAAATTTAATTCAAAGGTCCCAAGGCTAGCTCCCTTGCGTTTGATTAGAGGCCTATTTTTATTTCAATTTCACCTTGCACTATAATATACTCCCTCTCGTCTCTAAGAGCCCAAAATTTCATAGAAAGGTCCCAAGGCTAGCTCCCTTGCGTTTGATTAGAGGCCTATTTTTATTTCAATTACACCTTGCACTAAAAATATCATAATAAATATGAGCAATATTCAAAAAGAAATATTAACTCTAGACACCCAACTAACATTCATATGTTTTCTTAACAAGCGTTTTTTGGCGGCTAGCTCTTATATTAGAGACCGGAAGGAGTATACAAGACCCAGAAAAGTGAAAAGAGAATAATAATGAAACACAACTACCCTGCTTACAGCCCAACCAATTGGTTGAATAAAATAAAAAGTCTTCCCATATGACACAGCAAGGCAAGTAGTAACCTTTTACAAGTCAAAACTGTGCTTTGTTCTCTGCTTTCATCTTTCTTCTAGTTTGTTTCCAGTTCTCCATTGCTCTCTTTCTAATATTTTTGTTTCTATATTCCAGTAGAAACCATCATGACAGGGCGAGCATCACTTCCTACTACAACTACTTCATTTCACTATCATTGGACTTATGATGTGTTCATCAACTTTAGAGGAGAAGACACTCGCTATGGTTTCACAGGCAATCTAAATCATGCTCTCACTCAAAAGGGACTTCACACCTTCTTTGATGATAAAGAAATAAGAAAAGGTGATGAGATCACACCAAAACTTCTCAAAGCAATCAATGAGTCAAGAATGGCAATTGTTGTATTTTCTGAGAATTATGCTTCTTCAACATTTTGCCTTGAAGAACTTGTCCACATCTGTCAATGTATTAAGCACAAGGGTCAGCTGGTTTGGCCCATCTTTTATGATGTGGAGCCTTCTGAAGTACGTCATCAAAAAGACAAGTATGGTCAAGCATTGGCTATGCATGCTCATAACTTAAGGGCCAATGATGAGAAGATTCAAAGTTGGAAGAGGACATTATATGAAGTATCAAATGTTTCTGGTACACATGTGAATACAAGGTATGAAAATTGTTCCAAATATTTTGTTTATGCATGAAACTTGAATTGAAAACATTTCATTAGACTCACACAGAATCTTGTACTTTTCTAGGCATGACTATGAATATGAAGTTGTTGAAAAGATTGTGGAAGAAATATTTCGCATAATCAATAGAGTTCCTTTGCATATTGCTGAATATCCAGTTGGATTAGACTCTCGTTTGGAAAAGATAATCTCTCTATTGCAGCTTGAGTTAACAGACATGGTCATCATGGTAGGAATTTGTGGAATGGGGGGAGAGGGTAAAACAACAATAGCACGTGCTTTGTATAACTTAGTGGCTGATAATTTTGAAGGTCTGTGCTTTCTCCATGACATCAAAGAAAACCAAAAGAAACTTGGCTTGGAACAATTGCAAGAGAGACTGCTGTCAAAGATTCTAGGAGTGGACATAAAGATTGATGACGCCAATGAAGGAATTACAATAATGAAAGAGAGACTTAAACAAAAGAAAGTTCTATTGGTCCTTGATAATGTTGATGAACATGGGCAGTTACAAAAATTGGCTGGCCATTGTGATTGGTTTGGTTCTGGGAGTAGAATTGTTATAACAACAAGAGATAAGCATTTGCTTGTAAGACATGGGGTTGAAAGAAAATATAACATGGAATCATTTAGTTATGAAGAATCTCTTGAGTTGTTAAGTTGGAATGCCTTTAAAACTATTCAAGTTGATCCAAGTTTCAAGAAAGTTGTGGATCGTGTGATAAAGTATGCTCAAGGTCTTCCATTAGCCCTTGAGGTTGTAGGCTCTTATTTGTGTGGTATGGGAATAAGGGAGTGGGAATCTGCATTGAATGAGTATGAAAGAATCCCTCAAGAAGACATTCAAAATATATTGAAAACAAGCTATGATGGTTTAAGACAAGTTGAAAAGGAAACTTTCCTTGACATTGCTTGCTTCTTTAAAGTATGTGAATTGGAATATGTTGTAGATATGGTGAAACATGCTCATGGTGTTGATCCGTTTTGTATTATCCAAGTATTGGCAGACAAAGGCCTCATAAAGATTGAGAGAGATTGGTTTTGTGATGATAAGTTTTACATTGAAATGCACGATTTAATACAAAAAATGGGGCGAGAAATTGTTCGTCAAGAATCTCCATATGAGGTAGGAAGACGCAGCAGATTGTGGCACCATCAAGATATCATTGATATTTTGGAAGAAAATACAGTAAGTGATGCTAACTTAGACTTTCTACTTTTTGGTCCAAGAATTGGTTAATCTCACAATGTTTTGATAGCATCATTGTTGTTATCATTCACATATCTTTTTTTATGTTACAAAAAGTGGTTGATTTGGATTTTTGTTTCAGAAAAAAATGAACTTATATAATTGAAATTAGTGATTACTCTATAATAGCTTGTTTTGAGAACTTCATGTGATGATGGTTGACCTGAGTCAATAAACTTATGTACTTAGATTTCTCACATTGTTTTGTGTTTTGAATATGGTCTATGTTGACATGAAACAGGTCTCATTTAAAAGTTTCCACATACTAGTTATACTAACTGCTACTACATTTTAATATACCTGTTTTGGGTTTGTGGAAGGGAACTGATGAAGTTAGAAGCATCATCCTACAAGACAAATCGTGGAAACGTTTAGAAATAAATTGGGATGGAGAAGCCTTCAAGAACATGAAAAATCTCAAAATTCTTATTTTTGAGAATGTGAGATTCTCTGAAAGTCCAAAATATCTCCCAAATAGTTTAATAGTGCTGAAATGGCAGAAATTTCCTTGGTCATTTTTGCCATGTGGTTTTCATCCAAAGAAGCTCGTTGTCATTGATTTGGCACATAGTTATTTAAATTCACTGGAAACAATCAAGGCAAGTTCCATTATCTTGTGTACATTTCTTTGGTTGAATTTCTATCTTGCATTTGATGATATTCTCTAATCAACCTTTTGTATATATGGTTTTGGTTGCTGCAGAAGATTAAAAATTTGAATGTTTTGAATCTTGGAGGTTGTAAATATGTTACACATGTCCCTGATCTATCAGATGTTCCACATTTAAAGGAACTAAGCCTGAAGTCTTGTGAGAATTTGATTGAAATCCATGACTCAGTTGGATATTTAGCAAAACTTGTAACCTTGGATGCACAAGGCTGTACCCAGCTTAGGACCGTTCCTCGTGCCATCAAGTTACCCTCTCTTATGAGTCTCAAACTAAATGATTGCTCCAATCTGAAGTACTTTCCAGAAGTACTAGACAAAACTGAAGTAACATATCTTGATTTGGCTGGAACTGGCATAGAGAAATTGCCTTGGTCAATTTGCAATCTCACGTCACTTATACGATTATCAGTTAAGGGAATTGAGTTACCACAGAGCATATTTCTAATGCAAAGAATTATACAGTTAAATGCTGAGAGCTGTGGAAATTTGATATCAATGGAGGAATCTCGAGATGAAGTGAAAATGCCCACACTATTTGCACTTGATGGTACCATTGAGCTTAGAAAATGTAACATATCAGATTTAGAACTTCCCTTTATTCTTAATTGGTTTGTGGGAGTGAAAGTTTTGGATTTATCTGGCAATAACTTCACAACTTTACCCGCATGCATAACAAGATGCATCGTTTTGTTGAGGCTTGTTTTGAACAACTGCAAACAACTGATACAAGTTGAAGGAATTCCTTTAAGAATAAAACTTCTGGAAGCAATAGGTTGCACATCATTGACTTCACAGTCTATTAACTCACTATTGACTGAGGTAATTTCATTTAATCTTTTTAGTTTTCTAATACTCCCTCCGGTCCTAAATATAAGACTCAGTTGACTTTTTTGGAAAATCCCTAAAAAAGCAAAAATAAGTTGATTATAAATTGATTTACCTAATTTTTTCTCTTAGACTAGTCTATTTTACCTATAAACCAATGGATAATCTAAAAATATATCAAATCATAATTTAATAACTTATTTCGCAACTTTATCTCTCCAAAAAAAGTCAACTAAGTCTTATATTTAGGATGGGAGGTAGTATTTATACACATTATTTAGCTCTTTGCAGTTATATACAACATATAGGTTGCTCACCATATTTTATTTCACAGGAATTACTCTGGTCTGCCCTCACTAATATTCATGACAGCTTATTTTTTGAATCTTCCAGAAATATTCTTTGGTATTTCAGGATCAAGCATTAATATTCCTGAATGGTTCAGCCATCAGTGTAGAGGATCAAGCATTTCATTTTGGTTTCGCAAAAAGTTTCCTTTAACATCTCTATGTTCAGTCTTCAGATCAACAAAACATGTTGCGGCAGAAAATATAATGACTATGTTATGGGGTGATTATACAGTCGCTGTGATGTTGATCAATGGCCAGCGTGTTACTAGCAAAAGATTGATTGCAGCTGCTGTAAATCATGATGTCATGCTTGTCTGTGATCTACATTTGCGTGATGGTTCTGATGAATATTACGATATGATAAATGCATGTCACGGAGAAAATGAGTGGAATCATGTGAAAATTGTGTATGAATCCCATTCCGAGCTCAAAGCTATTGACAAGATTGGAGTTTATATAATCACACAAGATGGAAGTGTGGAGGATGTTCGATTCACCGATCCAGATGAAAAATTCAATTCTTGAAATCTTGACTAAGGTAATACTGTTTTTTTATGACATAAGGTAATACCGTTTTGACTCAAGATTTTCTTAGTTGAATATTTAAACTATGAAGTTGATACAAACACATATCAGCATGCTTTAAGATGTGACACATTCATATGTTCCCTGCAGATGGCCACAGCAGCAACATAATGAGAATAGACAACATGCAACATGCACAAAGGTAAATACTATGTTAGTGTCTATGGAATAATATATTTTAAGTACTCCTATATTTTATCATCATTTTGCTTAAATTTTGTGCAACAAATCTTCAGTAGCTTAGATGATGTTTGTATGAATCTGGAATTTACCGAAATTTGTACAACTGCCCTGTTCTTAGCCACATTTTTTTTTTGATCGAGATTCTTAGCCACATTTTACTTTCAAGCATTTCATCATGCACCATTGCTTGTTCTAGGAGAATGAGCCATAAGCCATTGGAACGATCAAAACTATGTCTTACAATACAGATGAAACAAAGAGCACAAAAAAGTGATCTTGTACAACTAGGAAAACGATTGTACATTTGACACTTGAAGGACTAAAAGGAGACTTCATGTAAATACAAAAGATTGGAAGTATACTTAAAACCTATAAATAATTATATACCCATCTTGTTTTATCTTCATTTACTTGCATCGTTATTTTTAAATTTGCTACTTTCAATTGAATGAGGCTACCGATTTTGAAATTGGAAGAATAAAAATAGATGAGTACAAAATTAAATGAATTAAAGTAAAAATTTTATTTTAACTTATAGGAATAGACTTATGTTTTTATATCTATAACGAGCTCATTCATCTGTGTGTTGCACTGGATAAAAAAAAGAGTAAACAAATAAGAGTACGAACAATAAAATAACAAATACAAAATAATGTTCCAAGTCTGTTCACAAATAATCTTTCAAAAGTTTGTATTCGTGGAATAAGCAACACAACTCTTACAAAAACTAAAGGAGACCACAATCATGTAAATAAAAAAATGATCAATGTATGGTTGAATAGTTTGTCATTCATTTTCCAATTCAGCAATCCATTTACCATCAGATAGTTGTCCGGGATTATACTTTCCATACATGTAATACTTCCTCCAAACGCGGGCAACCTTACACACCAAATCAGAGTGCATTGTGAGCTCGTTGATCATCTTTGTCTCAGACATGACAAGAGCTGGGGGATTGAGTCTTCAAAGTTGGATTTTGCTCAAAGGTATGGCTGAATGCTCTGAAGTGGAGTCTATGTGATGTTTCTTCCCAATATTTAAGGGCAGAAGGTCATGTCCGCAAGGTCAATTGATTGTTTTAAATCAATTGATTCCTCATTAAGTTAAATTATTTTTCGTTCTCCACACTTTTAATGCATATTATATTGTCATAGAGTTTTTTTTTTTTATCAAAATATTGTCATAGAGTTCAATGCTTGTGATTGAGTTGAATATTTTATTCGGTTTAATACTATATATAAAGGTCATAGTGTTTATTGGTGATTTAATTCATTTGAATATGTGGCAACAATAAATGATTCATTTTAATTTTTTTAATTGACTGGATGCCTTTGTTCCAAAAAAAACAATATGCATTTGATCTAAATCATATTATTTTTCTTATCATAAAAAAATCATATTATTTCTCCTTTACTTGAATTATTTAAAAATTAATTTTGGTAGTTTTTACAATTGATGACAAAATTATTTCCTATTCAATTGAGTGAGAACCTATTGATTGTTTATGGCGACATTTATTTTTTTAAATCAATTGATTCTTCATTAAGTTAAATTATTTTCGTTCTCCACACTTTTAATGCATATTATTGTCATAGAGTTTAATGCCTTTGATTGAGTTGAAGATTTTATTCGGTTTAATACAATATAAAGGTCATGTTGTTTATTGGTGGTTTTATTCGAAGTAATACAAGGCAACAATAAACGAATGTGGCAACAATAAATGATTTTTTTAATATGTGGCAACATTTAATTTAACATTTTGTGATTTTTAATTGACGATATGCCTTTGTTCCAAAAAAAACAATATGCATTTGATCTAAATCATATTATTTTTCGTTCTCCTCACTTTTAATGAGCAAATTTAAAAATTATTTCAAAGCAAATCATATTAATTAAAATCAAACAAATTAAATTTTTTTCATTTGAAATAATTTTTTCATTCAGGAATTTTTTCATCACTGCCCTTAATTAAAATCATTTTTCGAATCATATTATTTTTCTTATGATAAAAAAAAAATCATAGTATTTCTCCTTAACTTGAATTATTGAAAAATTATTTTTGGAAGTTTTCACAATTGATGACAAAATTATTTCTTCATTCAATTGAGTGAAGACCTATTGTTTTTTTATGGCGACATTGATTGTTTTAAATCAATTGATTCCATAAATTATTTTTCTTTGTCCACACTTTTAATGCATATTATTGACATAAAGTTTAATTCTCTTGATTGAGTTGAAGATTTGAAATACTCTTAATAATATATAAATGTCATGGTGTATTTTGCTATATTTTTCGTTTTACTCACTTTTATTGAGCGAATTAAAAAATTATTTCAAAGGAAATCATATTAAATAAAATCATTTTTCGAATCATATTATTTTTGTTATGATAAGAAAAAATCATAGTATTTCTCCTTAACTTGAATTATTGAAAAATTATTTTTGGAAGTTTTCACAATTGATGACAAAATTATTTCTTCATTCAATTGAGTGAGGACCTATTGTTTTTTATGGCGACATTGATTGTTTTAGGTAAATTGATTCCATAAATTATTTTTCTTTGTCCACACTTTTAATGCATATTATTGACATAAAGTTTAATTCTCTTGATTGAGTTGAAGATTTGAAATACTCTTAATAATATATAAAGGTCATGGTGTATTTTGCTATATTTTTCGTTTTACTCACTTTTATTGAGCGAATTAAAAAATTATTTCAAAGGAAATCATATTAAATAAAATAATTTATCGAATCATATTATTTTTTTTATGATAAGAAAAAATCATAGTATTTCTCCTTAACTTGAATCATTGAAAAATTATTTTTGGAAGTTTTCACAATTGATGACAAAATTATTTCTTCATTCAATTGAGTGAGGACCTATTGTTTTTTTATGGCGACATTGACTATTTTAAATCAATTGATTCCATAAATTATTTTTCTTTGTCCACACTTTTAATGCATATTATTGACATAAAGTTTAATTCTCTTGATTGAGTTGAAGATTTGAAATATTCTTAATAATATATAAAGGTCATGGTGTATTTTGCTATATTTTTCGTTTTACTCACTTTTATTGAGCGAATTAAAAAATTATTTCAAAGGAAATCATATTAATTAAAATCATTTTTCGAATCATATTAATTGAATGTTTAGTAGCCGAAAAAACAAACATAGGTTTTGTGGACGTTTGGACGACGTAGGTCTCCAGGCAACACATGTGATGATATTTGCAATACGATAAGTAAAACATCACAACAAGACTATTCCCAAAATCAAATCACATTCAAGAGAGCACGAAATAACAAGCGAATGAGGCTAAGATACATATGGTACTCAATTCTATTGTCATACTCTCACGTCATTAATCAAATACTCTATTTTGATTATGAAATGTCTTAGCAATGTGCTAAACAAGCTTAACGTCATTAAAGACACTCTAGATTAAAGAAATTGATACTTACTAATTTCAAAATTTTAAATTTGTGATTTACAGTTATAATTGTCATTTCTTCTACACGTGAATTTGAATTTATCATCTGTCCAAAAAAAAAATTTGAATTCATTAAGTATTTAGTTGTAAATTTTCCCATCTAATAAATTTTTTGGCGAAGGCCCAAAAATGATATATAACTATTGGCCAAGGAATAAAAGTAATACATAACTATTTCAAGGTACACAAATGATACACAACTTTTACCATAGATAAAAATGATATTTTCACTAATATGACAATAAGATTACACATTAAAAGTCTAAAATGCCCTTATAAATTAAATAAACTCTTTCTTTTTCATTTTCCCTCACCCTCTCCTTCCTTCTTCCTTCTTCTCTCGCATCACCATGACTGATTAGAGTCCACCCATCTTCCAAACCTGCCACCATCAAACCTGCCGCCGCCAATGCTGCTGCAGCCACCAACTGAATGGAGCACAATAATTTTCTTTTGGGTCAACAGAGAGAGTGAATAAAATTTGGGGAAAGAAATTGGTGGGTGAATAATGTTTAATCTCTTTCCGGCACCTCTAATGTTTAATTTGTGGGTCAACATACCCACCATTTCTACAGACGCTCCTACCTCACACACACAGTGGTTAACCAAAGTAGTTGAATTTGAGGCGCCATGGACGGCGGCTCAGCTTCGGTAATGGCGGAAAGCAAGTAGTTGGATTTGTAAGTGGTTCCGATCATGGAAACCGCCTTGGCCGGAGGAGGAAGAGGAGGGGAGAAAAGAGTGGTAATTGTCAAAGGCAAAGATGAGATTCTCCGGCGTTATCAACGCCTTGTCGGAGAAATCCGCCAACAAAGGCACACCATGGATTACGTCCATAGCACATAGAAGAAAACGAAGAAGAAGAAGTTGGTTCCGGAAGGAGAGAAGATAACAATTGTAAAGAAGTTGGTACTCCATCATCCCTCCCCACCCACCCTGGTTCTTCCCCTATGGCTTCCTGAATGCACGTGCACGTGGAACCAGTGAAGAAGGAAGAAGAGAGATTTAAGATGATGGTGATTAGTGAGGAAAAATGAAAAAGAAAGAGTTTATTTAATTTATAAGGACATTTTAGACTTTTCATGTGTAATCTTATTGTCATATTAGTGAAAATATCATTTTTGATCTATGGTAAAAGTTGCGTATCATTTGTGTACCTTGAAATAATTATGTATTACTTTTGTTCCTTGACCTATAGTTGTGTATCATTTTTGGGCATTTTCCCTAATTTTTTTTTTATTTATAGAAACATGATTGACTTTGTTTGAGATGTGAATTTAATTTTGCCAATATAAAATAGTACTCTAAGATTATTTAATAGGTCTCATTTCTAATTATAAGATTGTTTTTTAACTGATTTTTTTTTTGAATTGAAATTTCTAATTATAAGATCAAATTAAATTTTTTTAGAATAAATTATGATGCAAAATAAATATTTTTGAATTGTTTATTTTTATCATGTTTTTCTCAAAAATATTTTATTTCACTTTTAAACTAATGTGTGATTTAATCACATATAATTTATGTTAAAATTTAATCTTTTCGGTCCTAAACATAAGATGTACTACCTCCGGTCTTAAATATAAAACCTAGTTGACTATTTTGGAGAAGTTAAAGTTGCAAAATAAGCTATTAAATCAATACACATTTGATATTTTTTAGATTATCCATTAGTTTATAGAAATAAATTAGTCTAAGGGAAAAATTAGGTAAATCAATTTATAATTAAGTTATTTTGCTTTTTTAGGATTTTCCAAAAAAGTCAACTAAGTCTTATATTTAGGACCACATGGAGTATTATTAATTTGATTCGATTAAAGATGTTAGTTACGTTAATTAAAATAACATAATATTACTAATATACTATAACCATATAATTTTACCACCACCCTCTTTCTTATATATGTCTATTATTGGGGACATTGATAAGGATAATTTGGGAAAAAACTTGTCAGAATTAGAAATATGTCTCATATTTACGACCAAATTCATCCTCCTAAATATGTCTTATATTTAGTTTTGTAAGGAGTATTTCTTTATTTTGAATCCTTAATTTTAAAAAAGTCAACTTAATTTCAAAATTAAGGCAAAACACGTAATCCACCTTTTCAGAAAATTTTAAAGCAAGTAAATATATTATTTATAAGTTCATTTATGTGAATATTTTCTCCACATTATTTCACTTAAATAATAAGCTGATACATAAAATAATAATATACCACATGTATTATAATAATAGATTATTTAATTCCCTCTATCTCAAAAGAAAAGCAAACGAGTACAATCTTGCTTTGCATTGCAACGTGCAAGTTAAGCCAGAAACAGTTGGACGGTGTGATGACTAAATTCAGTCTCCAAAGTCGTTGAGAGTCGATAACTTAGACGGTACATGTCGTCCTCACATTTCTCACCATTGCCTTTACACATTCTCATTCTGTATGCCACAATAAAAAAGGGGCATTTAAAGCAAGGGGAAAAACTACAGCCAGCCGCCCAGCCCTCCTACAAAAAAGTTCATATCATACAACTCATTTATATTCACCTAATTAAATTAAATCAAGAGATTCGGTGACATTAAATGACATGTCCACCTATTATCAACCATACTTGTTGAGTTTTCAAGACGTTAACTTATCCCACATCATTTACTCGGTCATATTTATAAGTCAATCTCAGCATGAATAACACAAAATAAAGAAAACCTTAAATCTCATCAATTTTTCATTTAAATACTCCCTCTAGTCTATAATATAAGAAACCAAACACCAAAACACGTTTCTTAAGAAAATAAGTGAAAGATTGTTGAGTCAGGACTTTGGAGATAATGTTTTTTTTTTGCGATATTGCTCACATTTATTAAAAAGAGTTAGGAGAAAAATAAGAAAAAACACATCAAATAAAGAGATAACATGAGATAAGCTTTTATATTTCGAACCAATCAAATTTTGGTCTCTTATATTATGTCAATGAATTTCTTAATATAATCATATTTAATATCCACCATTCAACATGAAAACAAAGTCAACACATAATAAATACTCCCTCCGATCCTTAATATAAGAGCCCAAAATTTGAATGGTTTTGGTCCCTAATATAAGAGCCCACCTCACATTCTCTCCTCATTTAATGTTTTTTTCATACTTTACCCCTAATTTTCTTTCATATTTATTAATGCTTATGTATTTCTCTATCTTAAGAGTATTATAATAAATATGGACAATATTGGAAAAGAAGCATTAACTTGAGACATCCAACTAACATTCACTTATTTTCTTAAAAAGCGTGTTTTTGGCGGCTAGCTCTTATATTAGGGGCCGGAGGGAGTAATTAATGAATGGTGAATTTGTAAGTACTACCTCCGGTCCTAAATATAGGACCTAATTGACTTTTTTTTAGAGATTAAGGTTGCGAAATAGGTTATTAAATGATGACATATTTGATATATTTTTAGATTATCCATTAGTTTATAGGTAAAATATTTTAATTTAAGGGAAAAAATTAGGTAAATCAATTTATAATTAACCTATATTGCTTTTTAAGGATTTTCTAGAGAAAGTGAATTAAGTCTTATATTTAGAACTGGAGGGAGTATTTAATGAAGTGTCTTATTCTTATATATAGTCCAAATAAAACCTTGGCTCTATGATGCAATTTCAGCATTGTTTGGTGCGTGATTATAATTAATTCCCTTACCGCGAACTTAGAGTCCGTTTGGTTGTGTGAAAGAAAATTAAGAATTAGAAATGGAAAGGGTAAGAGATGGAAAGTAGGGGTAATGATGAGAGAGTAAAGTTTGTGGGCCCCAGGATAAGTGTGAGATGGAGAGAGAAAACTTGTGGGCCCGAAATATATGTAAATGACCATATTAACTCTTAACTTTTCAATTATTTTCATCCCACTTTCCTTTTTTTTGATAAAAAGGAAGGAAAATACAAACAAAAATTAACCTACATCCTTAAATTGGGCAAGACAGATTTCGCCCTATGCATACATCTAATAATGCCTTTGATCTCTGCTATGGCTTCATACACACTTGAACATTCATTATTATGGGTCACTTCATTCCTTCTTCTCCAAATCAACCAGCAAGACACACAAAAAACTTCATTCCAGTTATCCATCCCATACCCTCTACGCATCTTTACATTCTTCCTTAACCAATCATGTAAATTACTTTCCCAAAATTCTTTATTTGCAAGAGATTCCCAAGTTAAGCCAAACCTCTTTAGCATTACCACATTCTCTTATCACATGTACCGTTGATTCCAACTGCAAATGACACGACGCGCAAGAACCATCTGGATGAATTCTCCATTCAAGCAACCTCTCATTAGTAGGAAGTCTATCATGCATAAAAAACCACATCTGCATTTTACATCTCTGAGGGACCTTGAGTCTCCAAATGTTCCTCCAACATTGATCCTTCTAAGCATTAAAATCAGCAACTTTCGTATATGCTGATCTGATAGAGAACATTCCACTCCTCTCAAGCTTCCATCTAACTTTATACTCCTCATTCCCGTGAACAACCTCAATCTCATTCTTAATATTCTCCCAAACAGCTTTAATTCCACTCCACACTTGACCCCGGCTTCTTTGCTCGTATAATAGGGATCAAACAAGCCCTTAATTGTAATTTTGTGCTACATGTTTTTGTTGATCCGAGCTTAGAAGAAAGGGAAGGTTCCATTTCTTCCCTCTTGTTCACCGCCACGGGAGATTCGGAGCACCGAAATTTTCGGTGTCTCCATTCTCTCTCTCCTCCTATATTCCCTCTTCTTCTTCATCCTCTTTCTCTCTCCAATTTTACCTACATTCTCCTTCTCTCTTTTGTCCCCATCGACAACGTTCTCATTTTGATTTTCCCGCCGATATGTCCGCTCTACTCAATAATTGCCCGCCTTCCACCGCCGCCGCCAATTCCCTTACTTCTTCCCGGAAACTTCATTTTCTCACCATTCCCAAGGTTAATTCCGTCTTTTCCATTTCTTTTTTGTGAATTTGTGTTATCTTTTTGTGGAAACGGTTTCTGTTACTATTATTGTGCATTTTTTTGTTATCAAATACTATTGAAAAGCTTGCTTTTTCATTAAGGACCTTTTATATGAATTTTTATGACACAATTAATTCAGGAGCTTCCTGCACTCGTATTTTAATTACTGTTTATAATGGAAAATACTGTGCCTCAAAAATTATATATTTTTACACCTACTTAAGGTTGAAGTATTTGAAATATTCGTAACCAAAAAGCAGTGACTTGAATCTGAGACGTATTTTTTTAAATTTTAATCATATGATTATTTTGCTCTTCTGTCTGTTAATATTTTGTTTCAGCTGATTTCTTTTATTATTAGGTTGATCTGTGAGCAGGAGACTTTACTTTCTAGTTTTAGCTGACGTTAATTAGATGAGCTCTCATGAATGTGCTAATTTCAAAAGGAGATTGCAATACTTAAAGTATGTGGTGCTTAATTTCTTTTATAACTTCTGATTTTCTCCCTTGATTTTTTTGTTTTTGCTGTAGAATGATAAATTCAATGTCTGCCGGATGGCTCCTAGCTTCTGTAGCAGGAAATACAAGAAAATATCAATGACATTAGTTGAAGAAAAACCTGTACACAAGGAGAATGTAGTCAGCACTTCTTCTGGTATCTTGGTAATTTGACTGCTCTTTGCATTCGTTGTTATGCTTACCTCTTATTTGCGTACAAAGAATTCAATGACAATTTTTTCTGGGGTAAATTTTGTGGTTGTATAATTGGCCAACCATGAGTGTTTTTTAAACATGTTGAGTAGCTCGATGCCAGAATTAGGAGATCTTCTTTGCTATTGAGGACATGTATTTTTACTTCTATTATTGTTTCTGATGAGGATAATATTTGTTTTTTTCCTTGCAGGCGTATGATTTGATACAAGGAGAACTCGTAAGTAGTATCTGTATCTTGGTTCTTCATGATATCTTAGAGTCTTTGTTACCTTCCAGAGAGTACACATGATATGTTCGTTTAGAGCACTTTGGCATTCTCTTGATCTATAAGTGTTGAACAAATCTATACCAGTTCTCATATGTGGTACTAGCACAAACAACTGCCCTAATACTTTGTGCAAACTGCTTTTGTTAGGAACTTGCACAGCTTTTTCAAGCTGCTTGACTTAAGCTTCAACAGTAACTTGATTTTCAGATTAATATAAATAGGATTTTACTTGTAGTGAATGCTGCATACTAAAATAGCAGAAAATCTTTAGTTGATACCCCCTCCGGTTCTAATTATAAGTCGCCTTTGACTTTTTTGGAAAATTCTAAAAAAGAAAAATAAGTCAATCATAAATTGATTTAACTAATTTTTACCCTTATACTAGTTTGTTTAACCTATAAACTAATGACTAATATAAAAATTTATCAAATATGTCATAATACATCTCCAAAAAAAGTCAAAGGCGACTTATAATTAGGTCCGGAGGGAGTATGTGCTAAAGCAATTTGTGTCTATACCAGGAAGCTTGCTGAAATAAAAGATTGTTTAAGTTGGACATTGATAAGGATCATCAATCTGTTATGTTTTTCTGTCTTGAATTTAGATGGAACCTTTGTAAAGAAAAAGATAATGTGTTTCCTGATTATGTTTTTGCAAATAGGATGTGGTGGCAAATCATTTCCGTTAAGATATAGAAATATTTTGGCATGTAGGTTAGATGGAGTTCTGCAATGGACAGACCTTTACCTGATCCACCAACAGCTGTTTTCTTGCATGGGATCCTAGGAAGTAGAAAAAACTGGGGTATGTTCTCTCATTTTATTCATGAGCTTATGACGACTGTTAAGAGTTGTCATTGATGAAATATACCATAGGCTTTGAACATTAGCCCATTTCCCAAATTAATTAATCCAAATTTCATTAGTTCTCTTTATTTCCTATTTTTGCCAATTTATGAGTTCCCTGCTTCACTAATTGTCAACACTTTCTAATAAATTATAAAATTTGATCGGAAACTGAAGACTTTTGTTTAATTGGTTTCTACTTTTCCGACAAATTTAGATATCCCTGGTTTAAAATCTTTCCCAACAAATTTCGAGATCTCTTAAGTACACCGTAAAGAAGAAAAGAAAAGAAGAAGGGAAGAAGAAAGGCCAAATTCCTGGTGCTGGTTAGAACTCAGGAGAGAATCTGTCGAACCAGCATGCTATGTCATAGTTCATGGATTTGGGTTCAAATTCATTATCTGAAGAATTTGGGACTTTTTCCAGAGACCAATATGATATACATAAAGTACACATTAAATAAGCTTTTGAGGATAGATGAAGTTCACAAATGAAAATGTACTTTGGGATGTGAATTTGTGAAATCAATAAGTTTGCTAGTTTTTACACGCACTTCTGAAAAGTACGATATTGCAGGAACTTTTACTCAGAGATTGGCTCGAGAATTTCCTACATGGCAGGTATTTTCCACATGTTTTTCTTACAAATTGTTGGGGTGTGGAATTATTATAGCAATTGCTTTAGACAACATTAGCTACTGATCTGTGGATTTTGTATGGCAAATTTTGAGTTCTTAATTTTTGGGTTCATTTCTGTAGAATGAGATGTTAGAATACTAAATTCTTTTAGTTTGGATTTAGAATAGAGTGGAGTAATTAAGGGAATGAGATGAATAAAAAATTGTTTTGTAAGGGAGAAATTTGCCTTGTCCCCTTGCATAAAAAACGGAAGAGATAGTTGCTGTTGAGTAAGGCTAGTATGATTGTAGTCAATATTGGTTAATTTTATTTTTGTGCAAGGGAAAGAGAATCCATGTCTTACATCTATCTCTATCTTCTATGTTGACAGTTTCTTCTAGTAGACCTGCGATGTCATGGCAATTCAGCATCAATAAAAAAGAGGGGCCCTCATAATGTTGCCTCTGCTGCTCTTGATGTTTTGAAACTGGTATGCTTACTCCAGGACCTGTCATACTTTGAAATTGGTATGCCATTGCATTTTGTATGTTAGCTGACACTGAATCCTAATTATCTTGCTTCAGTTCAAAAAAATCCTAAATATCTTGCTCTCTTTATTGAAGTAAAATTGTGAGCTCAAACTACATGGTGTTCTCTCGGGCACTTTGCCCCCACTGTTGTAGCATTTGATGATTTTATCATTCCATATGGATTTAATTAAATGTTCGAATCAGCATCTCTACATAAAAGTAGGGGTAAGGCTACCTAGTATCCTTCCTCAACACCCTCATCAAGTAGTGACTAGAAATAGGTTGGCCTTTTATAGTCGAGTATATGCAAGTTATGCATTTAGAACTTATTTTTCTCTTCAAGTTGAGTTTTGACATCCTTTTGTTCTTTTCTCTAGGTTCGACAGCTAAGAATGACTCCCCGTGTGTTGGTTGGTCATAGCTTTGGAGGAAAAGGTTTATCTTTTGTTTTACTTTATTTAAATTTGTTTGACTCTGGTGGTGTCTTATAGAACATGTATGCTAGTCTCAATATCTATCTATTTCTGATAGTTATTTTTGCTATGATTGCTCTATTTTCCCAGTTGCCTTGAGCATGGTGGATCAAGCTGCAAAGCCTCTTGCTCGTCCAGTCAAAGTAAGTTTAAATCTTGTTTGCTGTTACTGAAATCTTATTTACTTATTTGATGTTTACTATTTTAAAGGGAAATAAATAAGTTTAAATTATGCTTTTCTTCCTCTAAGTGCTCTCTAAAAAATTTGACAAGTATATAGGGATATAACATGAAGGACCTTGAGAAGAAAAGATCTCCTTTTGATCATTTTAACACCATAGTATTGATGTATAATGCACAAAAGATTGCTTCAGATCTGATAGGGAGCCACAGGGTGAATATCCTATCACGAGAAGATGATTATGGAACAAATTCTCTGATAGGATTTTAATATTGTAGGATGAATGGAACATCAAGTAAGGATCTATTTAGTAGCTCCAACCAAGCACCTGCAATTGAGATTATTTTTTGAGATAAATTTCAACCTTTTCTTTTGGCTGTATATCTTAAGAGACACCGGGAAACTTTCATAAATACTCCTACTATTTTCTTTACTGGCAGGTCCTATTTTCAAATTGCCTAGTTTGCAAGTCCCAGAGTTGTGTGTAGTACATTGCATAAACTATCATTGATTTGGATTAGGGATGAAAGTTGAATGGGTTTCAAACTCATGATTTCTGTCATTTGTTTTTATCTATGCATTGGTGACACTGAGTTGTATCTCATTTGCTCATATGTTATTTCAAGGTCTGGGTTTTGGATGCAACTCCTGGAAAAGTTCGAGCTGGTGGAGATGGAGAGGACCACCCTGCTGAACTCATATCATTCTTGAGGACTTTGCCTAACGAGGTAGTAGATCGTGGCTGCTCTCAAATAATGCATCTTTAAAGAAATTGGACATTTATGTCGCCTTAGTTGAAGTTTAACTTTTTGCTTGATCTCTTGTAAAAATTATTGGCATTTTGACTCCTAGAAAAGTTTTAATTGTTCTTTGATCTTTTTCTTAACCAAGGTCTCTTCAAAGAGGGAAGTTCTCAAAGCTCTTATTCAACACGGATTTTCTAAGGATGTCGCGCAGGTACAAATTAGAATTATTCATCATTGGGTTTCCTCATTTTGCTGATGGTTACACCAGCCATGCATTTGATAGTTATAATATGTTGATACAGCAAGGGAATATCGTTTGAACTTTTAGATAGGAAGAGACACTTTTTTCTAGTAAAAAATAAGAAAAATAAATTTACGAACCAAATGGAAAATTGTAATAAACTCTACAGCTTCAATTGGTATCTTTTAAAATGAATTTTCATATTGATTATGAAATTTATGTTGCTGTAGGGCTAACTAAGTTACTAGTCATCAGATCATAAAGCCAGTTCATGTTTTTTAAAAAAAAAATTGAAAAGGTTACATTCAAGTAACTTCAGCAGGCTTTTGATGATTGATTGAATATATGTTTTTGCCCTTGTCAAGTTATGAATATAATTTTTGTTTCGTGGCAGTGATTTTTCCCCGTTAAATTTCTTATTTTATGTAACTGCAGTGGGTAGTCACTAACCTACAACCAACCAGTCCTTTTGGCTCACTATCACCAAGCTTCTCATGGATGTTTGATCTAAAGGGAATTTCTGAAATGTATCAATCATATGAAGAAACCAATCTATGGTACTTGTTATGAGCTATTACAACAACTGCAATTAATGTGAATTTGCAAATTAAATAACAAATATTGGCCACACAGCTGGAAAATATTCCTTATTCAGTTACATTTTTTAATATAAAAATCAATTATATGAGCACTAAAATTTAAATAAAAATAATCCACCCTAGCAAAGTTTGGTGATGAAGTCAATGATATAACTCAGGAGAATTGTTGAAGATGTTCCTCGTGGGGTGCATGTGAACTTTCTGAAAGCAGAAAGAAGTCTTCATAGATGGGCTCTTGAAGATCTTCAACGAATTCATGCTGCGGAGGAGCTGGCTGCTGAAGAAGGTGGTGGAGTTGAAATGCATGTTCTTGAAGATGCTGGCCACTGGGTAAGTCGTTTCCTAGAGTGTGATTTCACCCTTTGCATGTCTTTCAGTGTGCTTTTGGTATGACGTATAGTTAGTCATGGAAACAAAAAATAAACAACGTAGGGATGGTAAAATAACCTTATGAACGTGCTTAAGTGATAAAAAACGGCGAACACTATTGAACAAATAGTAAGCATAACCATTATTACATGCCTTTTTGCTGTTTTTCTATTCTTCCCGGCATGCATGATTGAGATGAAATCCGAAATGTGAGGAGCAGCTTTGGAACCTGATGTGCTTTCTTTTGTCGATCTAATTAAAGCTTGCTGGCATGTTGTTTGGTTTCCAACTTTTGAACATCCCACATTTATGTTTATTTTTTAGATAAATTTCCACGCTTGAAGACAATTTATATGTGGGTTATATAATATTGACCCAAAAGTATTCTCCGATGTGTTATGAATGACCTAAAGAACATTTGTGTGGAAATGCAGCACATAACCTCTTACAATTCTAGCATTGTTGTCTTTCTTTAAGAGTCAACTTCAAGCAAATAGAAGCAGCCTCTTTAGCTTGTATTAATAGGTTACTTGACAATGTTGTCAAGTGAATTTCAATTAGGCTGCCATTGACGTAATTTGGACGTTTTTATTTACCAAATGATATTCAGGGGCAGAAATTTCCTGAAAATCTGAGATAAATCAACTTAAGAGAGTTTTTATGGTAAAAAAAAATTAGAGAGTGTTGAATCAATTGAGTCAGATTTTGATCTTATTGCAATCTATTGTGTCCATCATTTTCGCTTCAGGTAAATAGCCAACATTTTAAATGGAAACGAGGGGGAATACAGCACTATATAGTACTGTTGTGTAAAGAAACTAACTTTGCCTGTTTTACAGGTACACGCTGATAACCCGGACGGACTATTCCGGATACTGTCTTCCTCGTTTCAGAGAGTTAAGACCTAAGTTTGCAAATGCTGGATTGCATAAGCTTCCTTATGTAATGTTCTTTTTATTTTTGGGTATTGGGGGCTTGCTTCTGCAAGCTGCAGTCAATCTGTAATTTTATTTGTAGTTAGTTTATTTGCCATTCTATTTTTTTGGGTAATATTTATTTATCAATCTATTGTTTTTATGTATGTATTTATTTCATTTCGCATCACTTTTACATTTATAGTTTTTCCATCATGAAAAAAATTGGTTTTTAAGTTAAACTACTCCAACACATTGATAACAAAGTGTTTGAAATGAATGATAACAAATTGGAAGAATTTGAGCATGTTCAATAAAGGCAACTTTAGGGAATTTCTTGATATTGTTTCTTGTTCATAAAGACTACTCCCTTCATTCCTAAATATAAGATCACTTTTGAAATTTAACTTGTTCCTAATTATAAGATCACATTCTAACTTTCTCAATTTTTTCCTAAATTAACCCTACAATGCATATCTATAGTAACAAGTAAAAGATAGAGTGAGAATAAAAAAATATATAATTGGGATAAGTTGGTAATACCATGTGTAAATAACTAAATTAACTAACTTCCTTTATTTACTCAAATTAGGGAAAATGATCTTATATTTAAGAACATGGGTAGTATATCCCAAGAGACCTGCCAACAACTGTGAGAATGAATATCTCTTTGGCCGAAGCAATGTCTTGCCTTAAAATGAATATCTTAACCTAATCATCTTACACTTTCCAATACAATGTTATTGTACATTATATGCACTTAAGACAAGTGTCCAAGGAAACCTTTGGCATAAATCAACCTGAACTTAGAACATTTGAGTAACACACATGCAACGGTTCAATTAAACCAACAACCAATCTTATTGAATTAGCCTACAACCCAATCATGCATAAAAATTAAATACAACAAGCCTTATTCAACTCAATCTGGTTGGCTATAGCCTACAAGAATCGTCCAACATTCAATTAAATGAACAACCAAATTTTACAATAAATTAGCGACCAAGATATCAATAACTTTGATCGCTGAGATACTTACAACCGGCTGGTGGTCTTCTTAGACAAGCTTCCCATTGCCCTAGCTTTCTCCCTTAGAACAAATTTTTGTGTCTTACCAGTTGATGTCTTAGGCAAATCTTGAAAAACAACAGTTCTTGGAGCCATATAACGTGGCAAACGTTTCTGACAAAACTCTATAATCTCTTTCTCTGTAGCACTGAACCCTTCCTTCAACATCACAAAAGCACATGGAGTCTCTCCCCAGTAGTCATCAGGCCTACCCACAACAGCAGCATCATAAACTGCAGGATGACTGAAAATCACACCTTCTAATTCTATTGAGCTAATATTTTCTCCTCCTGAGATTATTATATCCTTCGATCGATCCTTGAGTTCAATGTACCCGTCAGGATGTTTGACTCCCAAGTCACCACTTCTAAACCATCCTCCTTTAAATGCTTCTTGAGTTGCTTCCAGATTCTTGAGATATCCATCCATCACTGTGTTACCTCTGAACATTACCTCTCCAATGGTTTTGGCATCAGCTGGTACACTCTTCATTGTCAGAGGATCTTTCACATCAAGCTCATCAATGCCTAAATGTTTTATGCCTTGACGTACCTTGAGTTTAGCCTGCTTGTCTCTAGGAAGGCTGTCCCATTCCGATTTCCAAATGCAAACTGTCGCTGGACCATAGGTTTCTGTCAAACCATATCCATGTGTCACGATGAACCCCATATCTTCCATCCTGAATATAACCTCCGCCGGCGGTGGGGCACCGCCAGTGAACACAGCCACCTTCCCGGGAAGTGGCTTTCTAACATCCACAGGCGAATTAATTATCATATTTAAAACTGTTGGAGCGCCACCAGTGTGTGTCACCTTGTGTTGATAAATATTGTCAAATATTGATTTGGCAGTTAAATTTCGTAGGCAGATGTTAGTACCACCCTGAGCAGCAACTGCCCATGTGAGACACCATCCATTACAATGAAACATGGGAACACACCATAAATAAACAGGCAAAGACCCAATGTCATTGACAAGAGCTGTAGCCAATGAGTTGAGATAGGCACCTCTATGGGTGTAGATTACACCTTTGGGGCTTGATGTTGTTCCAGAAGTGTAATTGAGTGAGATCGGATCGCTTTCACCTTTTGGTTTCACAACTTCAAAATCAAGATTTCCTCTGGCTAGAAGCTGCTCATATTCCAACATTCCAGAAGAGGATGAGTTATTGTTGTTGTTGTTATTGGTATCACTTTCTGGAATCAACACCAAAATGGGGAGCTTCTTGGATGTTGTTTTGGAGAGAAGATCAAGCGCTCCTTGGGCAATATCCAGCAATTCATGGTCTACAAATAGAAGTTTAGCCTCTGAATGTTTTAGTAAGAAAGATATCATTCGAGAATCATGCCGTGTGTTCAGAGTGCAGAGAACAGCCCCTGACATTGGAACACCAAAATGAAGCTCATACATGGCTGGAATATTGGGGGCAAGTACCGCAACCTGATCAAATAAAATGGTCATTCATCACTGGCTTATCAGTGTCATTAAAGTACTGATTAGTTTCGGTTCAACCACATCCAAACCAGATCAACAAGAAAGGAACACAAACAAAATTTGTACACCAATGCATAAGAAACATTTATCATACTACTTAAGTACTGTCTTCACTCTTCACCAATATATGGATGAACAAGAAATTCTGATTTATTACATGGCTTACTCTGGTATATCTCATTATACAAGTAAAGGACCAATCCATTTCTAGTCCACACTTGGTGAGGGTACTGGAGAAGGGAATATACTAAGCATCATTAATGTTGCTTTATGCAAGGAGGCTAATTTGAACCACGACCGACCTCAGATCCAACGACAAGTGGGCTTACTCTAAGCCAAGTAAGTCGGCCCTTCCCCATTATACTATGAGTGAGAGGACAAAAATTAGGATGGTAATAAGCCAAACATCTTGCCCAATAGCACCCTAACTTAATAAACACCCTCAACCTAATCAAATTCATATTTGTTTTAGACAAAGGAAAATCAAAATGAAAAAAAAAAACAGCAGATTAACTTAACTAACATAGTTAATCTAATCAAATTTATATTTAGGATGAGAGGAAGTAAGAAAAATCAAAGAACAGCAATAACTAATGATTCAATACTCATAACCTCATTCCAAAAGAGATTGATGAGAAATAGGCCAGAGTTAGGAATTCAAAACCTTCTTACATCATACTACCAAAAATAAACAACCCAGTAAAGAAAAGGGAATCCAAACAAAAGAGCACTTTAATACCAATTTGAAACAAACAATTCAGTCAAATCCACAAGTACCAACACTAAATTGAACTTCACTAAATTGAACTTCCAAATTCCAACATCATCACTAGAAAAATTAAAATTAAAATAAAAATCAAAGAGCTCAACCACTGGCAAGCCAACTCAGACTTCACAAAAATTTAAAAAATCAGATAATTGTTGAAAAAAAAATTATTCTGATAATGAAACTGACCACATCACCACGAGAAACTCCAAGGTGTGAAATAGAAGAAGCAAGATTGATACAACGATGAAGGGTCTGTTTCCAAGTGTACTTAACATCATGGCCGTACACAAGAGAGAGATTATCTGCATAGACTACGGCAGATCTCTCCAAGAATGTGATAGGAGAGAGAGGCACATAATTAGCTGAACACCTGATTGTACCCTCCACGGCCATGGATTGACTAAAGCTCACTGCTTTCTTCCTACTTTGACAAGGGTCACCAAAAAGTTGACAAGGGTCACCAAAAAGTTTCCCTCTTTCTTATCTATAACGTAGATTTCTGGGACCACACATCATTATGAAAGGCCATTTTTGCTTTTATATATATATTTGGTAATTTAGGATGGGTGAAGATTGAGCATAAAGACAGTATGTTGCCACGTAACTAGATTCGGATATGAAGAGATGACTCGGATGCCACAGAGATGTTATTATTGATTGGTGCATCGATTTGTCATTTGGTTTTTGTCTTTTATGGTAACAACTAACGATACGAGTTTGATTCCCTTAACTTCTTCTCACACATTAGCGCGAATATAAATAAAAGTTTGCAAATAAATCAATGATGCTATTTTTATTGTGGGTTAAATATCATTCTAGCGAATAAATAATTTTGAAAGGGTCAAAATGGCCAAAGAACAATAAAAAGGCTCATTCGGGGCCAAAACACAATAAAAATGTTTCATTTTGGTCAATAAGCTACATGAAAATACCAAAATAACCCTTAGGACATAATTAAAATAATTTTTGAAAATGTGGATCTCAAGGGGTTATTTTGGTGTTTTCAAGTAGCTCATTGGTTAAAATGAAACATTTTTATTGTTCTTTGACCAATTTAACCTTTTCAGAATTGTTTATTGACCAGAATGATATTTAACCTAAAAAATTTACAAACAAATCACATGCTATTTTTATTGTTAACTACAAGTGCTTTTAATATAGAATACAATTATCTGGTGTTTATGTTACTTTACAACCGGCTGGTGGTCTTCTTAGACAAGCTTCCCATTGCCATAGCTTTCTCCCTTAGAACATATTTTTGTGTCTTACCAGTTGATGTCTTTGGCAAATCTTGAAAAACCACAGTTCTTGGAGCCATGTAATGAGGCAAATTGTTTTTACAAAACTCTATAATTTCTTGTTCTGTAGCATTGAACCCTTCCTTCAACTTCACAAAAGCACATGGTGTCTCTCCCCAGTAGTCATCAGGCCTACCTACAACAGCAGCATCATAAACTGCAGGATGACTGAAAATCACACCTTCTAATTCTATTGAGCTAATGTTTTCTCCTCCTGAGATTATTATATCCTTCGATCGATCCTTGAGTTCGATATACCCGTCAGGATGTTTCACTCCTAAGTCACCACTTCTATACCATCCTCCTTTAAATGCTTCTTGGGTTGCTTCCATATTCTTGAGATATCCATTCATCACTGTGTTACCTCTGAACATTACCTCTCCAATGGTTTTGGCATCAGCTGGTACACTCTTCATTGTCACAGGATCTTTCACATCAAGCTCATCAATGCCTAAATGGCGTATACCTTGTCTTGCCTTGAGTTTAGCCTGCTTGTCTTTAGGAAGGCTGTCCCATTCCGATTTCCATGTGCAAACTGTCGCAGGACCATAGGTTTCTGTCAAACCATACGCATGTGTCACAATGAATCCCAGTTCATCCATCCGGAATAAAACCTCTGCCGGTGGTGGGGCACCACCAGTCATCACTGCCACCTTCCTAGGAAGTGGCTTTCTAACATCTAGAGGCGAATTTATTATCATGTTTAGAACGGTTGGAGCGCCACCAGTGTGTGTCACCTTGTGTTGGTAAATGTTGTCAAATATTGATTTGGCAGTTACATTTCGTTGGCAGACATTTGTACCACCCTGAGCAGCAACTGCCCATGGGAGACACCATCCATTACAATGAAACATGGGAACACTCCATAAATAAACAGGCAAAGACCCCATGTCATTGAGAAGAATTGCAGCCAATGAATTTAGAAAGGCACCTCTATGGCTGTAGATTACACCTTTGGGGCTTGATGTAGTTCCAGAAGTGTAATTGAGTGAGATCGGATCGCTTTCATCCTTCGGTTTCACAACTTCAAAATCAAGATTTCCCCTAGCTAGGAGCTGCTCATATTCCAATATTCCAGAAGAGGATGTGTTGTTGTTGCTGTTACTAATATGACATTCTGGAATCAACACCAAAAGGGGGAGCTTAATGGATGTTGTTTTGGAGAGAAGATCAAGTGCTCCTTGGGCAATATCCAGCAATTCATGGTCTACAAATAGAAGTTTAGCCTCTGAATGTTTTAGTAAGAAAGATATCATTCGAGAATCATGTCGTGTGTTCAGAGTGCAGAGAACAGCCCCTGACATTGGAACACCAAAATGAAGCTCATACATGGCTGGAACATTCGGGGCAAGTACCGCAACCTGATCAAATAAAATGGCCATTCATCACTTGCTTATCTTTTTCATTAGGGTACTAATTAAGTTTGATTCAAGTTTATCCAAACCATATAAAAAAGAAAGGAACAGAAACAAAATAGTATACCAATGCATAGAACACATTAATTATACCAATTACCAAGTACTATCTTCATCAATATTTTGATGAACCAGAAATTTTCATTTATTACATGGCTTACTCTGGAAAATCCAATAACACTACAAGAAATGTGCAGTGATTGCAAAGGTAATAAGCAAAATCAGTGCCCAATAGAACTCTAACTTAACTAACATCGTAAATCTAATCAAATTTATACTTAGGACGAGAAGGATTAAGAAGAATCAGAGAACAGCAGTAACAAATGATTCAATAGTCATTACCTCATCCCAGAAGAGATTGATGAGAAATTGAGCAGAGTTAGAAATTCAAAACCTTCATACAACATACCACCCAAAAAAATAAAAACCCAGAAAAGAAAAGGGAATCCAAACAAAAGATGATTTTCAATATACCAATTTGAAACAAACAATTTAGTCAAAACCACAAGAACCCACTAAAGTAAGCTTCCAAACTCCAACATCATCAAAAGAAAAAAATAAAAAACAATGAAAATCAAAGAGCTCCAGCCAACTCAGAATTCAAACCAAAATTTAAGAAATCAGATAATCGTTGAAAAAAAATATTGTGAGAATGAAAACTGACCACATCACCACGAAATATTCCAAGGAGTGAAAGAGAAGAAGCAAGCTTGATACAACGATGAAGGGTCTGTTTCCAAGTGAAGCTAACATCATGGCCGTACACAAGAGAGAGATTATCTGCATAGACTACGGCAGATCTCTCCAAGAATGAGATGGGCGTGAGAGGCACGTGATTGGCTGAACATCTGATAGTACCCTCCACCGCCATGGATTGATCAAACCTCTCTGCTTTCTTCCTTCTTCCACCAGCTTCACCAAAAAGTTTTCTTCTTTCTTATTTGCATTGCTGATTGAAGAAATCCCATTACCTTTGAAGGCCGTTTTCTTATTTGGGAGGGATGAAGATTGAGGATAGAGACAGGGTGCTGTCAGATGCCACGTAATTGGAGTCCGACATGAAGACACTGATTCATATGACAGTGACATCATTACTTGTATAGTCCTATTATCTACTTTTTTATATTAAAGATAATAGGAGTAGATAAGTTAATTATTAAAGATATTAGATAAGTTAATTGTTAATTATTAATACATAATATTTTTTTGTTGAAATAATACATAATATTATTACTATCATTTTATGTTAATTGTATAATTTTATGGGAAAATTAATTTGAGATCCCTACAAGGGACTTAATACTAGAAAAGTCTCAAAAGCTGGAAAAATTAATGTAGGGTCTCAAGGGATCTCACTTTAATATACTTGAAAAGTGAAAAGACATTTTTGCCCCTAGCCTATTAACACTTGTCACATGTGCCCAGTAACTTGTCAAGGTTTGCCAAAAGAGTTGTCAAGCGTGCCCGGTAACTTGTCATTTTGCCCTGCCCATTAATTTAAAGAGTATTAGTCATTCACTTGTTACACATGTCCAACTAGTTGTTACATGTGCCCAATAATTTATCAAGATTTGCCCAAAGAGTTGTCAAACGTGCTCAGTAACTTGCCATTTTCCCCTGCCCATTAACTTAAAGGGTATTGGTCATTAAGTTGTTATACATGCCCACCTAGTTGTCACAGGTGCCCAGCAACTTGTCAAGGTTTGCCTAAAGAGTTGTCAAGCGTGCCCAGTAAGTTGTTACACCTTGACAAGTTACTGGGCACATGTGACAAGTGTTAATAGGCTTGGGACAAAATTGTCTTTTCACTTTTCAAATACTCCCTCCGATCTTAAATATAAGAGCACTTTGACTTTTTTGGAGAATCCTACGAAAGGAAAATGAACAATTTAATCATAACATATTTTAAATATTATTAGATCATATGTAAGTTCATAAGTCAAGTAAATTAGTTTAGTGAAAAAATTTGGGAAAATCAATTTTTAATTACCATATTTTGCTTTCTTAGGATTCTCCAAAAAAGTCAAAGTGCTCTTATATTTAGGAACGGAGGGAGTACATTAAAATGAAGTCCCTTGGGACCCTACATTAATTTTTCCAACTTTTGGTACTTTTCTAGTATTAAGTCTTTTGTAGGGACCTCAAATTAATTTTCCCTAATTTTATTCTCTCTCTCACACACACACACACTTATTTGTTTAAATCAACTTTTGTTCATGAACGTTCACTTTTTTTTTAGTCCTTAAACTTTTATATTTAAAACATATTTAAGTCAAATTATTTTCGGTTTTTTATTGTTTTTTTATATGCTTTTTTTATGAAATTTTTTTTATACTTTAAATACATTTACCAATAAAGTAAATTCTCACTAGTTTTTGTTTGAGATTAAGATTCGAATATATTCTTCATAGGCTTATGTAAAAATGATCACTAGTTTGACAACCTATCTTAAAAGGTAGGTAGTTCGATAAATGGCAGGTAGTTGTTTAATGGTTTAATTTTATCTTATATACAATATTTTTTTTGAAAGTATAGGCAGTTCGTTAAATCGCGGTTCGTTAAATCACTAGTTTTTATTTCATGTTTTTGACAATATAAACATAAAAATAATAAAAAAACATATTACTAATGTTCCATCAACTTATCAAAGTTATGTGTTAATCTCACTTATACTACTCTCATATTTATTTATTTTTTTCATTTCCATATTCATTTCTACTCCACTTGTCTCAAATTTTTTCAAGATACGGAATGTGCTAATAAATATGCATTTTTTATATAAATTGACACACATTTGTATAAATAGTTAATTTGATTCATTTTCTTTATATAGTTTTTCTACCTAAAATTGAAGAGAGTGGTATTCTAACAGAAGACGTGTTAATTTTCTATTGCATCAGTGAGCTTATAATTCTATTAACTACGTATACGGCGTTCCAAGTGTCTTTTTGAATGGATAAAGATAACATGGGTGGAAGGGGAAAAACTTACATCAAGTTACTTTCTCCAGGTTCTCAAGTTCTTTTAATATAGGAGTGACACGTGTCATTTTATAACAAATTGGTTGTTATAAAAGGACACGTATCACTCCTATATTAAAAGAACTTGAGAACCTGGAGAAAGTAACTTGACCTAAGTAAGGTCAGGGTGGAAATACCAAAATACTAGTATTCATTTTTTTATGGCAAAGAAATATTTATTTTTCGGGTATAGAGATGAGTATTCATATTTTGCATTTCACTTTCTCATTTATATTTTATAGCTTAAATAACGGATTATTTTGGCGGCTGGGTGTAAGCGCTATACCAAATTTCTAGTTGTGGAAAGTCAGTTGCTGGATAAGAATGCATGATAGAATACTCGTAAGCGCTTTTATTAGGAAAGATGATAATCCTATTTATATGGGTAGCATTCACATCCCTTGAGTTTAGATTAGTCTTTTGTTATTAGGCGTCAGATTACTAGACAATGTTTAACTAAAAAAATGAGAGAGAAGCATCAATTTAATTTTAGATTATTCATGTTTACCCTCATTTAGAAAAACATATTTTTTTATAAAATTTAGCAAATATATGAATATCAATCCATTCATATATTATTGGAAAAATATGAGTTAATTGACCTAATAACATGCCTTTTTTCAAAAAAAAACTTCAATATAATAAATTTCGAGTATATAATACGAACTAGCATTAGAAGTCTACCAAAATTATATACCACAGATATATTATGCCAAAAAATTTCCCTATATACAATTTAGAGAAACCCGTAAGAGATGAATTCACACACACACAAACACACACAAATTGTTTCTCGCTATTAATAAATCGAGATGATAATTAAAAGAGAAGTAATAAATCACCCATCCTACATATTTGTTTGATCTATGTAACTTCAATTAAACTTCGTTCCAATTGCCAACACTTAAGCTACTCTCGAGGGAAATGCCTACATGCATACACTACTACAAAATAGGCTTTTCACGACCATAATTAACGACTAAAAAGCCAATGTTGGTCGTTGATAAAACACGCGGTGGCATAACATATAAATTACTGTCCAAGCGGAGATCTTTCACGACCACATTTGTACATGTGGTCGTGGAAAGGGCACCTTTCCACGACCACACGTTTAAAAGTGTGGTCGTGGAAAGGTGCCTACCCTTCCACGACCACACTTAAGAGAGTGTGGTCGTGGAAGGGTAGGCCCCTTACACGACCACACCTTTAAATGTGTGGTCGTGGAAGGGTCCCCTTCCATGACCACATCTTTTAAGTTGTTGTCGTGGAAGCTGGGCAAATTTTTTCCAACTCGCGCCAAAGCCCTTTTTTGTTTCCTTCCTATCCTATTTCACTCTCTGCAACCTTCACTCTTCAACCTCTCTCTCCTTCATTCTCTCATTCCTTCCCTCCGTCGTCTCCTTCATTTCTTCAACTACTAGCTTCGCCGTCTCCTTCCTTCCCTCCGTCGGCCTCTCTTTCATCCCCGCTAGCGAAGCCCTTCGCTCCGCCGCCGCCTCTCCCCCTCTCACACTCAGCCGCCGCCTCCGCCATTCACTCGGCCGTCGCCTCTTCGCCTCTGCCATTTCTCACCGTCTCACAACCTCTCAACCGCCTTTCTCACCGCTGCCTCAACCAACCACCGCCTTCTCTCACCTCTCACCTTCAACCCAACCGCCGCCTCTCCCCCACCGCTTTCTCTTTCTACAAGCCGCCGCCACACTCCTTTAAGGTGAGTTTTTTTTATTTTTTGTATTTGCTTTGTTTTTCAAGCTTTATAATATAGTTTGTGCGCACTGTGTATATAAGACATTAAGCATTGAAATTGTTTGACTGATTTTATAAGCTCAATGGAATTACTGATTTTATTGTTATGATTTAAATTTATTTAAATGTTACATTGGAAGAGTTATGACTATTTATTTAAATGCATTTTGATTCACAGTGAATGTGCCTATACTAACCGAATTGAATTGTGGAATAATATTCATTTGAATGTGCCTTGATATATATTAACTGAATTGGATTGTGGAGTTTCATGAGTTTGTGGAGCGGGGCTTTGACTTTGGTTGTCCCATTGGATTCAAAGATCTAAAAGATGTTTTCTACGAATATGTGGAAGTATGTCAAAGATATATATGGTGTGGTAGGAATGAATTTTGATTCATAGATGTTTGCTAATTAAAGGTGATTAAGATTAAGATAGGTTCAAAATTTAGATTATTGTTAAGTAACCAAAACTTGTAGCCAAATATGGTTAGCTCATTGTTTCAATTGTCTTCTATTCTTTGTAATGAAATCAAGTGTATATACATATTATACACATTACTGCAATGGATCGTGCTTGGATGGATGCTTTGCGAACTAGTGAAGAGTATCAAAAGGGAGTGGAAGAGTTTATTGAATTTGCCAAAAGAAATGTGCCGAGTAAGAATGGAAAGTACCTGTGCCCTTGTGTGAAGTGTGTGAATGTTGATCGCAAAAGCCTTGACTCTATAAGGAATGACCTTATTTGTGAGGGGATCAATCGCCGATACAGGAAGTGGATTTGGCATGGGGAATTGGGAACTACCGTGGAACATGGAAAATCAGCGGAGGTGGACGATAATGATGATGATGATGAATATGTTTGCGATGTTGGCATGGACAACATGATAAATGATATCGCAGCGGAGTCGTTTGTTGTGTCAGACGAGTACGACAAAGTGTGTGGTGATGCTGAGACACCTTTGTTTCCAGGGTGTAAGAAGTATAGCCGTCTGACCTTCATTCTAACAATACTAGAAATAAAGACGGAAAATGAGTGGGCAGACGCGGGTTTCTCGAAAATGCTCGCAGCTTTGAGCGATATGTTCCTGGATAACAATGCGGTTCCGAAGACAATGTATGAGGCCAAAAAAATGCTAAGTAAGATGGGTATGGAGTATCAGAAGATACATGTTTGTCCCAATGATTGTATTTTATATAGAAATGAATATGAAGGGTTACATGTGTGTCCAAGATGTCAGGAGTCAAGGTATAAACAGAGGAAGAGTGCTGATGATGACGACGACGACGACGAAGAGACAAGCAAACCAAAAAAAGGTGAACCTTCGAAAGTAATGTGGTACCTGCCAATAGTTTCAAGGTTTAGACGATTGTTCGCGAATGCAACAGAAGCAGAGAATCTGTGGTGGTATTGTGATCAGAGAAATTCTGATTCTAAATATCTTCGACATCCTGCTGACTCTCCTCAATGGAAAAAGGTTGATTCAATTTTTCCAGAGTTTGCTAGTGATCCTAGAAACCTCCGTCTCGGCCTTTGTACAGATGGATTCAACCCATTTGGGAGTGTCTCTATAGCAAACATAGTGCTTGGCCTGTTTTGCTTATCATTTACAACCTTCCACCTTGGTTGTGCACGAAACGGAAATATCTTATGATGTGTATGATGATTTCGGGACCGAAACAGCCTGAGAACGATATCGATGTTTATCTTGCTCCGTTGATCGAGGACTTGAAGATGTTGTGGAATGAAGGTGTTGATGTGTTTGATGCATACAAAAAGGAGACATTCAAGTTGCGAGCTTTGTTGTTTACCACAATAAATGACTTACCTGCATATGGCAATCTCTCAGGATATAGTGTCAAGGGACATAAGGCATGTCCAATTTGTGAGGATGACACTAATTTCGTCCAGCTCAAGTATGGAAGGAAGATTGTTTACCTCGGTCATAGGAGGTTTCTTGATCGCCACCACCCATACCGTCGACTGAGGAAGCGATTTATTGGCTTTCCTGAGTATGCATCTGCTCCAATTCCATTAACAGGTGAAGAAGTTTATCGTCGTGTTGCTCGTGTTACTGTGGAGTTTGGTAAAGGAAAGAAGAAGAAGAAGTGGACTAACATTTGGAAGAAGAGGTCAATCTTCTTTGATCTCCCTTATTGGCGTTGTCTTGATGTGAGACACAGTATTGATGTGATGCATGTAGAGAAAAATCTTGCAGAAAGTATTGTCGGAACGTTGTTACACATTCAAGGAAAAACCAAAGATAGGCTCAACGCTAGAAGAGATTTAGTTGAGATGGGCATAAGACAGCGGTTACATCCGACAATTAGTGAAGATGCAAAGAAAGCATATATGAAACCTGCTGCTCATACACTTTCCAAACTTGAGAAAACACGATTGTGTGAGTGTTTACGTGGGATGAAAGTGCCACATGGATATTCCTCTAATATTAGCAAACTTGTGTCAATGGATGATTTGAAGTTGACGGGAATGAAGTCTCATGATTACCATGTGTTAATGCAACAACTTTTGCCGGTAGCTATAAGAGGAATTTTGGAGGATGATACGTGGAAGACTTTAACAAGGTTATGTAAGTTTCTTAATGCCATTTGCAGTAAGGTAATTGACAATGAAATACTCGATGAGTTGGAAAAGGAAGGTTATGTTATTTTGTCGCAATTGGAGATGCATTTTCCTCCATCACTTTTTGATATATCAGTTCATTTGATTGTTCACTTGGTTCGAGAGATAAGACTTTGTGGTCCGGTTTCTCTAAGGTGAATGTACCCTTTTGAGCAATTCATGAAAGTTTTGAAGGGTTATTCAAAGAACCCATATCGCCCGGAGGTCTCGATTGTTAAAAGATATCTTGTTGAAGAGGCAATGGACTTTTGCAAACCATACCTAAGAAAACCTGACGACGAGGAAATCAACCTGGATGAAGATGAACTTTCTGGTAAAGGGGTGCGGGGCATGAAAGTAAAGGGTGTAGAGAGAGTGGAGTTGTTACAGACACATCTATACATCTTGAATAACATGAAAGAAGTGCAACCTTATTTGGCTGAGCATAAAAGGCTTTTGAAAGAGAATAACCCGAAGAAGAGTGATATGCAGATTTCAAATGAACATAACAAGTCATTTATTGGTTGGTTCGAGGAGTATGCGCGAAAACAAAAGGATGTGTCTGACACAATAAGGTTGCTAGCTGTGAAGCCCCAGTTTATTGTTTTTTCATGGGGTGGTTATGAAATAAATGAGTATTCTTTCTCTACTAAGGTCATTGATGGCAAGCGCACCACACAAAACAGCGGGGTGATGGTTGAAGCTGAGGCAACCCATTTTTCTAGCTCTAGGGACAAAAACCCAAAATTGGCTACAACTACATATTATGGGGTTATTGAAGAAATTTGGGAAATCATCTAAGCACCACATTTCAAGGTTCCCATATTTAAATGTAAGTGGGTACATAGTAATGCAGTTGTGATTGAGCGCCAAAGAGGCATGATATCTATTGATCTTAATAGGGTCGGCTACAAGGATGAACCATTTATTCTAGCAAGTCATGCGAAACAAGTGTTTTATGTATCAGACCCTACAAATGTTAAGCTTTCCATTGCCTTGCAAAATAGAAATCAAATGGATTGTGCTCTCACAGTAAATGATGGTGATGATGATGAGATACAATTATTAGGCAAAACAACAAGAAGTTTGTTAGATGATGATGATGATGACTTCTATGCGGTCAGGAATGACCATACTGAGGGTATATGGGACATATGGGACGACAACACATAATGCTAGAAAATGTATTGATTATTGTTATTGTTTTTCATTTAATAATTTATCTAATATTATTAATTGTTCTGTGCTAATGTATGTAATTGTTCCTCTTTCACAGGTTATAATGGCAGAAAATGACTCCGATCGCGAGTAAGAGTATTATGAGGAGGCCCCACCACCCCCTGTGAAGAAGAAGAAAAGAGGGCCTACCAAACTTTCGAAAGTGATTGCTCTGACAGTTGAGCATAAGAAGAAAAACCATTTGGAACTAAATGAAAAGAATAGGCCTAAAGGGCCAACTGCAAAGCCATTTGCAAGTTATCTTGGAACAGTGGCGAGAAACAGACTTGACATCACAATAAATGAGTGGAAACACATTAATGACGATGTTAAGCAACAATGTTGGTTGGATGTATTGGTATGTACATTCGTATTTTAACTCCATATTTGTGAGATATTGTGGTGACTAATCATATTTGTTTTTTCATTGCAGCAATATTGGGATGTGCCGGATACCAAAGATTTTAAAGAGTTCGTTTGACAAAAAATTGCAAAAAGGTTTAGTGAATTCAAATATAACATGGCCAAGGACTACATATTAGGGGTCTAAAATGGGTGAGGATCCATGTATAGCATATCCCAATATTGAACCAGAGAAATGGAAGGAGTTTGTTAAATATCGGAAGTCTGAAGCATTTAAGGTATATCTACTATACATGTATAGTTCATTACTTGATTTTAATCTATGTACCTGCATTATTAATATTTTATTATTGTGGTACATAGGAGATAAGAAAAAACAACAAGACATTCGGGCTAAAAATGAGTATAATCATACCATGTCCCGTGGGGGCTATGATTGGATGACTGATTATGTGGAAGCCGAGCGGCGACAAAAGTGGGAGGAGCAGCGGAAATCTATGGAAGCTGAGTCATCTTCCACTGTCTTAGAACCTTTACCTGACCTCCAACGCCATGTAACATGGGCAGCGGCCCGGAGGAAGAGACCAACTGGAAAATACACCAGTAACAAGGCTGAAGCGGTGGCAAACCAAATTGTGAGTGCTATATAAATTGTATTTAAACACTTACGTAGGATATTATTGTATCTTAATCAATGTTTGTTCACTTTTGTAACAGAATGAACTGGAGGAGCAATCTTCTCAAGGGTCTTGGACACCGCAGGACCCCAGAATGGACATCCTAGCAACTTCGCTAGGGAGATTAGACAACCCTAGCAACTTTTTAGGTGTCTTCCAAACACCTATCACGTGTGGTCGTGATAGGCGCTACCTATCACGACCACAAATATGTGGTCGTGAAAACACACTTTTTTACGACGCGGATTCCACGACCATCTATTTGTGGTCGTGAAAAGCCCAATATTGAGGTCGTGAAAGACCTTATTTCCAGTAGTGATATTGGCGCCATTATTTAATTAATTTATCTATTTGTGTATTGGGAAAATCCCAAATAAATCCCTCCGAATATCCAAAAGGACGAGTGAGGAACCTAAACTTCCAAAAGGACCATGAAAGAACCAGTACCTATCTGTCATTTTAAAATTTTGCGAAAAGACAAAATTGCCTCCATCCTAAAACACAAATTCCTACCCCACCCCAAACTCATCCTAATACCCACCCTCTTCTCGCAATTTGTGTTTTAGGATGAGGGAAATTTTGTCTTTACGCAAAATTTTAAAATGATAGATAGATGTTGGTTCCTTCATAGTCCTTTTAGAAGTTTAGGTTCCTCTCCTTTTGGGTATTCGGAGGGACTTATTTGGGATTTTTCCTTGTGTATTTGATTAGTTTATATATTTGTGAGTTTGAGAACTTGGAGCTACTGACAATTTCGTAGTACTGCACAATAATTCACTTATTAAGATATATTAGACCACTTAGATTTAATTATTACACAAAGTAGTTGAGTAAAAAAATATATAATTATTTCTGATAAAAAATAATATAATTATACTCAACTTAAATATAAAAATGACTTACATTTTGAAGAAGTTTCATTACATTATTATGTGATACAATATCTTTCATTTCATGAATATCATAACGCAATACCTATTATTGAAATTGTTTGGTTGATGAGAACACTTCAACAATACCATCAAACGACCAATCATGAGCCCTCATATACCCATCTGAATATTCCCTTGAACACCATTATACAACATCATTTTCGTTCCGACCTAGGAGTATTATGTACAAGTGATTAAGATCATGATTATTGTATAACTACAAAATTGTATTTGATGTTTTATTTATTTCATTTGTAAAATAAAACCGGCAGCATAACAGCTTATAAACGAAACTTTATCGGGTATCATCCAATAAATAAAATTATAAATTGCATGTCGTCCACAGTCCAGTAATAATTTAATAAATAATAATTGCAAATCAAAGAGAAAAAATGAAAAAGTGACTAAGCGAGAAGCTGAGAAGTTATTTAAGCAGAGCACTGTACCTTCAATCACCGATCAACGATCTTTCTAATAATAAACTAGGGGGCACCAAAATTAGGAAATTAGGAGCATGGATTATTTTAGTTGTCCCTCTCAACAACCCATGCACTACTGGCACATACTTCACAGTTAGCAAAATGATAAAAAAATTGGCATAAAGAGGAAGCCTCATCATTGTTATAAATGAAAAAAGGAAGCCTCGTCATCATAATATGGATAAATTTTTTCTTTCCAGAAGTTGTATCACAATTAATAGAACATTATATTGAAGCTATAATATATATTTATATTTATAGAAAGGGGATGTGTTGTAGTCTCTCATGGATAGTTGAATCTTCCCTTTTTGAAGCTTCTCGCACGGTCCTCATTGTCTCTCCAAAGCTCCACACTTTGACGCCACATATACTCAAACATAGCTCCATTATTCTTCGGGACATATCCTCCATGCTCGACCTTTTTAATCACTTCTTCTTCAGCCCCCCTGATGTATATCTAGGAGCCTGGCACCTTGCACAATGTCAACTCCTACCTCCAGAGGGGCCACTTATATACCTCTAATTTTTTATTTTATTTTATTTTACTTTATTTTATTTTATTTTACTTTCCACTTCTTTTTAATGTAAACTTTGATACTTTTAATGATACTTATCCTTTTATCAAAAAACTTACAAGAAGAGGTGGAGGGGCAATCACTTGATGATGGAAGAGATGGAATAGATATATAATTTATGGGAGGGAACCAAAAAGGGTGATTGCTAAGTAGATCCAGAACTTTACCAGCAATTATTAATTTTGTGTGTTATGACAAATTTCATTGATAAAGAGGAAGAAATAATATGCCTTAGATTGCTAGTTGGCATGAAAACAAGAAGTTAAGATTGAAATTAAAGTGGGGACGTAATCCACAGCCAAAAATTGAGGAAATAAATCAAATTTGGAACAAATACATATAGGCACCATTATAATTTATAAGGTCACAAATCAAGATACAATCACTGCAATTAAGTTCCATTCCAAAGGAAAATGGCAGCCTCACATAATTGTTTCATAAATTCTGATCCATAACAAAAAACAATTCCCAATATATATAATCCTATTCTTGTACATGGAGTTATTTTTTGAGCTGAAATTTTTATACTCCATGGAGTTGGAGGGCAAAGCAATTCATAGAAAGACGGTTAGAGACGCAAATCCCCGAGAAGTATACCTCTCACCATGATTTGAATATTTTATTGCTTCATTTGTATTCTAAATTTGTTACATTTTGTAAATTGCAAATCTTCCTGCACATCCATGCTTCAATGCTTTAATTGGCACAAAATACCATCAATCCCCTAATTTTGGTCCATGAACTTTAAAATAAGTGGGTTTGATTCCTGAACTTTCAGTCAATTTCGGGTTGATCCCTGAACTTTCAATCACTCTTGGTTTAGTCCCTACATCTTTTAGTTTTTTTTTTCATAAGGTTTAGGGACCAATATCCAAATTGACTGAAAGTCCATGGACCAAAATCATCGACTTCAAAATTTATGGACTAAAACTGAAATTGAGTGGAAAGTTTAAGGACAAAAACAACTGATTTTAAAGTTCAGGGATTAAAACTAAAATTGAGTGAAAATTTAGAGACTAAAAGTTGTATTAATAAAAAATTATGGATTAATCCCTCCAGTGTTTTGTAATAAAATAAAAATCATTTAAATTCCAAAATTTTAAATTGAAGATTCAGACAATTAAAAGATTTTCACAAATTGAATATCCATGCCGACAATTTTATATCACATATGTACATGAGATTTTAAAATTCAAGTGTTTTTTTTTTTAAATTTTTCCATAACACCTCAACATTTGGAATAGAATGAATTATTTAAGGACTGGAGGTATACCCATTCAAAAATTTAAAATATAAATAGAAGTGAAGTATAGAAAGTTTGAGGAAGTATTTTTAGGACATTAAAGTTTTTTTTTAGGAAAATAGAGTTAAGAAGAGTAAAAAAAATGGTTAGTTTGAACTTCGAAGGATATTATTCATCACTTCCATTTCTTCTTCCCTCACCAGAGAGAAAGAAAGTTCGAGCCTTTCAAAAGTGAGCTTCCATCTCTTAGATCTACCTTCTGGTCAGTCTTCTCTCCATTCTTTTTTTCATTTTTACGGGTTTGACTTGAAGAGTGTGTAATTATTACTATTAGAATCAAAATTCAATTTTTATCCTTTTTAAATGATACTAGTACATTTTTGGTGACAAGATGATGATTGAAACATAAATCTTGTTGATTAACATGGGATTAAATAATACTACCTCCGTTCCTAAATATAAGATCACTTTAGCTAATTTGGAGAGATTAAGGAAGACTTTCCAATCAATTAGGATTACATGGTTTTCCCAAAATACCCTCACTTAAATTTAAAAGACAAACAGGGATTTGATAGAAGTGAGGGAGCTAAGAAGTATAGGGGTAATTTGGACCAAAATTGAGATAAATTAGAAAGTGATCTTATATTTAGGAACTTATCTACTTCCCCAAAGTGATCTTATATTTAGGAACGGAGGGAGTATTTATTATAGTAACTGTTCAATGGATCAAAACTTTCAGTGCCTAATTTTATCACATGTAAATCGATGTGTGATTGTTGAATATGGAAAAGGAGTTTCTGAATTATGGTGATGATATGTGACAGAGTCTTAATTGATGGCAATAAAGTGTTCACTAGCTAATAGATTGTGTATATAAGATATATTGAGGACAGTTTTGTTTTGTTTTTTTTGATGTCTTGGGACTATAGTGCTTGAGTGAATAAATTATTCCCCTCACCCTTGTTCTGAACAGTCTAGGTTTTAAAAGGAATGAGTTATGTTTTGATTGATTAAGGCTTAAAGGAGTGAAATGGTATTCAATTGTGTAAGTGCTTAAAAGTTGCTGCTAAAACGGTTAAGTGATGTTTAGGAGATTGGGAATGAGTAATAAGTTTCTGGGTTGGTAATTCTAGTTAATTATATGGTGTCTCAAAGTATTTAGATAAACATTAGAAGTTGTTGAAGTGTTTGATTTCAAGTAAAGGTTTGACGGGGAAACTTTGTTATTCATGGTACTAAAGCTGCAAGTTTTCGTGATCACTAAGAGAGCCCAAACTTTATGCTACGATAAGGGTGAATTTGGAGTATATAGTTTAGTTTGCATTCTGTTTTATGTCTCAAGAATGTTAAATAATTAGGTGATGCTTGAAAAAGTGAGAATGATGGTTTATGGGGGTTAGTATCTTGTAGTGCTGTTAGAGGATTTAACTGATGATAGAATAAGAGCATGCACATTTACTTGAATTGAATATGGGAGAAGCAGTTGTTGAATGTGAGATTTTGTTTTTAAGGTTTTTTTGTCATATTTATGCCATTCGGTTGTTCAAATTGTGTTTGCTTTGTCATATATTTGAGCTCTTGAATTTATTTGAGGATGGTAGTTTTAGAAATTTATGATGGAATGTTGTTTTGGGATTTTGAACTGATTCAGGATTTAAAAATATTCTCTAATAGGTTTCAAAAATGTTTTGAAAGCTAGATTACTATTTTGGAACTCCTAAGTATTAAACAAGTGTTTTAAATGGTGACTTAAGTGACGAAGTGAAACTAGAATTGAAACTTTGAGAGCTTATCAAAGAGACTTTGTGAATAATATTTGATGTGGGGATAATTTAATTAGGAAGCGTGCTGTTTCTCTCTGTTTGGTTTAGATTATTGAGACTAATACTATATGAAGTAAAGACTGCTACTACATGTCTAAATCTAGATTACTTTCTTGTTAGAATTTAAAAATATATTTTTAGAGTGTCCTTGGATGAATGATTAAATGGTTTTATGCTGTCTCATGCCCAAAAGATTGGATTATAAAAATAGGTAAGTTTGTGAGTGGAGATCTTAAACTGTTTATTTGATTTCAAGATTGATAAACTTTTAGTGTTTGAAGCTATAGGAAGGGCGTGTGACGGTGCAGTTTATTGAAAAGAAAAGAGAGTATAATGTTTCTTGAGTTTACAAGAATTGTGTATAATTAAGATGTTACTAGGAGTAGGCTCTTCACGGCATCGGGAAGAAAAAGGAAGCAGTTTGGGTTTGAGTGTGGAGTACAGCTAGCAGTTTATTTCATAATTTTACATGTATAATTTTGTAATATCTGTTGAAATTACATGGTAAGTCTTTCATTCCTTTCGTGTTTGTCAAAAGAGTATTCTAAGGCTAGGTGGCTAGCTACCCCTACTCCGCATGGAATTGTTATAATCTAATCATTATAACTAGAAATCTTGTAGGTAGAGATGCCTCAACTGTTTAACAAACACATTGTAATTAGTGGTTGGTAGGTGCATATAGCACACAATTTGTAAAGATAAACACTATCATTATTTGTGCAGGTTTATGAAAGATGACAATGCATTCATGAAAATAACATTGTATGAAATAAACTGCATTTTGAACTGTTGTTTCCAGAGAAGCATGAAGGAGGATCTGGATGAAATGATGACTCTGGAGGATTTTCTGGCCAAGGCCGAGGCTGTGGAAGATGATGATGATTATGTTGATGATGTGAAGATGATGCCTATTGGCCCCACCGAGGTGATGATGAGTGGCGGTGGTCTCTTCACATCTCAGTCATTTGATAATTTTGAAGGGTCTATAGTTGGGTTTGATAATGGAGAGGGGAATAATTATAAGAGAAGGCGTGCTGTGTTGGAACCATTGGATCAAGCTGCGCTGCAGAGGCAAAGGAGGATGATTAAAAATAGAGAATCCGCAGCAAGGTCTAGGGAAAGAAAGCAGGCATACCAAGTTGAGTTGGAATCGCTAGCGGTGAGATTAGAGGAGGAAAATGAGCGGCTAATGAGGGAAAAGGCAGAGAGGACCAAGAAAAGATACAAGCAGGTAATATTTTTGTCTTCTATTTTTTTATGTTTCTCTCCCTAATTTAATATCCTAAGGTTGTTCCTACTGACTGAATGTAGTGCCCATGTCTGGTTTCTTCCAAAGTCTTTGCTACTTCAATGTGATTAGTGACATTTGCAGATTTATCATGTTTGGGTGGGAAAATCCATTTTGCGTTTCATCGATTGATAATTTTCACTTTTTCTCAATTACACCGGAAGGTATTGACTAGTCTGTCATCGTTAGGTGCTTACAATACAGGAAATTAGCAAAACCTTTGCAATGTCATCAGTCCTGGCTTCATCATTTTAATTTTACTTTCTCTTAGTCTTTAGGACTGAGTGACAAAATTATCCAACTGATGTCTCTTGAAGTACAAATGATAAGGCTTAGTCAGTTCATGTTGTTCGTGTTCAGGAATTTGTGTCACTCACATCTGTATTACCTCTAAAACCATTTACTTGCTATTTAAGGTAACCTTTATTTGCTCACCACTGATCTTTTTGACTGATCTGCAGCTCATGGAAAGAGTTATTCCCATTGACGAAAAGCCAAAGCAACCACGGGTACTCCGTAGGGTTCGCTCCTGGCAGTGGTAGATTGAATTTGCTTGAGGTGCAGAATAAGAACTGAAGATCAGTCCATGATGTTGCACAGGGGATGATGACCTCAATAAAAATGGGCAAATCAATTAGTTATCAAACTCAAACAAATTTATTAGTTATATCAGTAAGTTGGCACCAATGATTCGGGATCCTTGCAGGGATCGAAACCTGACTCAAGGGAAATTCTGAGTTTCCCCCCTTTTGTAGAAGTTGGTAAGTTAGAATCATGGAGTTGCACATTTAGAGCAAAGGGGGATTTTAGGCTAGTATATATGTAGCTTAGTCACGGTTTAGACAATTAGTTATATTTTCAGAAAAATATACAAAATGACTATATTAGATTTTATCGTAGGTTAGTCGTGAATCTTGAGAACTGAAACTCTTGTTCTTTTAACCAATACATAAATGAGATAACATTGGCTATGTAACGTGAGATTGATATTTGTTTAGTAAATTTGTTGCAAGTATGTTATCATTGGTGAATAATCTCACTCTTTACAAGGCATTGATTGTCTGGACCATTTAGATTTATGTGTAATTTCTTGGAGTTTACTCTAGTTATTCATGAAAGTTGAAATATTTTTGCTTTCTTCCTGAAATGTTTAATGGTCATTAGAAAATTTAGTGAATGAGTTATCGTTCAACATTATCTATATGGGATTTTTGAATTCAGTTGGTGAGTTTATTGGATTTTTCCAAACATCAATCCATATACTTCTATCACCCAAATGTATAGAAATAAATCATCAATCCATATACTTCTATCACCCAAATGTAAAGAAATAAATGGGTCTATTAAAAGAAATAAAAGCAGCTAAAAAAATTCAACGTGGATCAAAAGCAGGTTGGCTAACTTAATCCAAATGAACATAAAACCACCTTGTTTCTAAATTCGTCTCTAACTTCTCTCTTCTTCTAACATGAATTTCCTCGTGTTTCTTTTCCACCCTCTTGCTATTTTGTTTCGGCTCAATCCAACACACACCGAATGGGATGCAATAAATGATATCAAAAGCCCAAAAATAATTACACAAATGTCCATCTATCGCCAATTGCAAGCTGGCTCCGTCCTCTCCAATGATTAATGAAGTCGTTTGTCTCATTCATATACATGAAAGGTGCTAAGAGTGTAGAGATAATGACCATCCCAAAGCTGCAATTTGAAATGAAGATGAATCTGAGTTATAATGATCATTACTGACCAAGCACATTAATCACAAATAATTTAATAAAATACATGTAAGTATTGCATGTATGCATGAGCTTGCTTGCTTCTTTCATGATGAATCTTAAATCTCCTGTGTAGTTACTATATATCCAAAAATATTATCTTTCATTTTCCCCAAATACAGTTTTAATATTTTAGGATCATGGCATTTTTAACTTGCGATGTTTTACTTGGTACTAATACTTCTCCAAAAGGAAAAAGGAAATTTCTAAGGTTTAGAAACATGCATAAGTTTATATGATCACATTATACATGTGTTTATATTTGACTAATTAAAGTACAGTTGTTTTACACTAATGATTTGCAGCTAAAGTAGGAGGTATTAGAAAGTGAATTTCAATAGGGAAATCGAATTATGCAGTAACACTCAAGTAACTAATGAAAGATTTATAAATTTACAATGACAACATACATGAGCAATGATGTTACGTTTTCTTGCTGTTGAAATTCTGAAATGCAAACATTGTCGCTTTAAAGTTTAAATTTTATTTGAAGTCCCGTATGCATTTTCATGAAATCCATGTCTATCATCATCATCATCAAATTAAATTACCTTGTTCACTGCAGGTAGACTTATCATAAGAGGATGTTTCCCAACTTGGACCCAAGGACAGCTACTGGTCATCTTCACTCCTATGACCTGTTAATTAGTTACATCCTTTCGATCATTTAAGTTTAGATAAAGATCTGCATGTTATTATGGACGTTAATGATTACTCTAAGCACATACCTTGGTCTGTGAAGGTGTCATAAGTATGCTCTGACCATGGTAACACTGGTAATGCAATATTCAAATCAAGGTCTATCAAACGATGTTCCTGAACAGGGATACCAAGGGGGCCACTAAATCATAGTCATTATAAACACTTTAACTATTTAAATATACATCAATCAAATAGATCAATGACTGGCCAAAATATATAGAGCTAAAATATTTTTTAGGTTATTAATGTTATTATGATAGTTTCACTTCTTCTGTCTTGGCATCATTAAATATTTCCTACATGTGAAGCTAGCTCAATCCTCTTTAAAACTTGTGCTATATATATATATATATATATATATATATATATATATATATATATATATTCACAACTAAGGTATGAGTAACTAAACTCTAAACAAGGATTAAGGGTAGTAGTATTATTTAACCTGGGATTATGATTTCATAAAACATACTGCTATGAATACTTAAGGAAAATCACCCAGTTACGTCTCCAGTAGGAAACGAAGGAAGACTGTGCTGGGGTGGTCTGAAGGGAGAAGATCTGTTGATGACTTCCTCTGTGAGAAGTCTTATTATCCCTTGTATGAAAAAGGACAAGGATTGATCTTCTGTAACCCGGATCATTTCTGGTCATCCCTGGATGATCTACTTAAGTATTGATAGCAGGCTTTATATATATATATATATATATATATATATATATATATTCCTTTGTTTGTTCTATATAACATGCTAGGAGAACTATAGAAAAAGAAATTGCTTTATTTGTTTGAGTGTTTTGTCCCAAATATTTTGCATAAGTCGTCTCTAATTATTGCACTCATCTAAAAATTACGGTCAAGTGAAGCTATTGGTTGAACATGTAGAAGTGTACCATCATATTATCAATGATTCCATTAGCACGATCATCCTCGTTAATGGATAAACTATCTGTTTTCACATCCGTGCATCTAAAGGTAGTTGAACTCTGCAAGTGTCATAAATTCAAAAAATGAGTCACAAAGATAGCCAATGAAATATCAAGTAATGTTTGACAGAACTCTAAAAATTGTAAGCTTACTGTGGCATAATTGTCATGCCCTATCAACTTTCGTTTTTTATTAAGTGGTCCCTCTTTCTCCTTCATCATCCCTGTATCAATTTGCTCTGTGACATTCGTTTTGTTCCAAATAGCATCAAAATATTAGTGTTTCACTATAGAGAAAATGAACAAGAGTAATTTTTCTCACCTACTTTATGGTGGCCATATTCTTTAGCGAAGGTTATGACATACAAACCGGAATATTTGTTGAGATTATTCACACTCACACCAATAAAGACATATGTTATTTGCCTAATCATTTTCTTTGTTCATGCATTTCCGATTTGATCTTATGATGACATGAAATCACAGAACGATGAGCCTAACACATTTGATTCAAGTGGAGCAAACACACTTAGTTTTGAAATAATGTTTTTTAATAACTATAACCATCTCCAATGAACTTAAGAAGCATTGAAGTAAAAATGCAAACCTAAACCCAATTGTGCAAATGACAGCAAGCTACTGATCAATATGTAATTTGGAAAATAATGGAGTCACCTAAAACTCAAAGCAGTGCTAGAAGAAAAGCATAGGTTTACCTGGGGCACTGCTAGTAGAGTCCAATGATTCATGAGGATCTTGAAATGAGATATGTTGCATGTCATAAAGTTGTTTGATTACATACATCCCACTCTCTTCGATATCCATTGTATAGAAAGCATATTGTATATCCTCTATCTTTACATGAATCCACTCATCTCTTATTATCTTATCATCATCTATAATGTCCTTTCTAATAAGATGGGTCACAACTAAATGATGATCATCGAACTGCTTTACTTCAAAACCTAAAACCGGCAGCAAATAATGTTCAACATTTTTACCATTGATGGACACTCCCAAATTGAAGTCGCGATGATCTGAATAAAGAAAATTATCCAGTGGTTTGACAAGAAAACAAAAGCAGAGCAGAGGAGGGAAGGAGTTGCGGAACCAGAAAGAAATAGAAGCTCCTTTACTTGTGTGTTCAAACCACTCTGGCATGCTTCTACTGGGCACAAAAGTAGTGGAGGAATCCCTTGCACTTCTCTTAGATGCTTGCAGTCATTTAACTTAAGCCTCTGCAATTGAGTACACTGTTGGATCCATGAGGGCAAAATTGTGATAGGATTACCCGACAAGTCCAAATGTTTTACAATGATGAATCGGCAGAGATGAGTTGTGATTAAATCATCTGATATATTACATCTTGGGAGAACAAGAATATACTCAAAAACCCACGAGGGATGAGGCTCGTTGTAAAACATACAGTCTTCCTCAGTCGCGAACTCTTCCTCATCGATGTTGATCTTGATCTGTTCTATTTGTGGCAGTGGGAAGAGGCAGCTTGGGATGTCGGTGAACAGCTCCCGTTCTGAAATCACTAAATGTATAAGCTTAGTAAGATTGCAAATAGACTTGAAGGCACGTGGAAAGGTCTCGAGCTTACTACAGTAAACAACATCCAACACCTCTACTTTTCTTAGTTCACCAATTGAAGCATGGATTTCAATTAAATTCTCGCAACTTCGAAGCTTAAGTTCCTTCAAATTTTGAAGATTCGATAGATCAGGTATCTCTCTCACATAGTCACAATATTCAAGATTCAAAACGCCTAAATTGCTGGCCGTCCGCAACAATAAAATCCATGTTAAAGGTGTAATTTTTATGAATGATAGGAAGGAAGGAAGATATTAGGAAGAAAAAGAAGAGTAGCACGAATTGAAATGAAATGTTGTGATAAGATATATAGGTGTTCTTGCCTTTAATTGATTCCAACGACCTCACACCACTGTGGCAAAGGTCGAGGTGAACCAGCTTCTTTGGACAAAAACGAGGAGGCAAATCAAAGTTACAATCCCTTTGCCAAATCAATACTTTTAAGCTATTGGGAAGATATTTGGGACCTTCAGAAAATTTCGCATTCTCAAAAATAAGAACTTCCAGTCCTTTCATATCCTTGAAGCCTTCTCCATCCCAACTTACTACCATTTTGGGCCACTTTCTATCTTGAATAATCATCCTAATTTTGTTTGTGCCTTTTCAAGCCCATAATAAATGAAATAAGTCGGCATATATCACAAGTTTGAAGTATGTATTATAGTAATTGACAAAAAATTTGCTTCCGATTCGAAATAGTGCATAGTTTGGCACGTACATTTCTCCATTATAAGTAAATATATTAAAACCACAAACGCCGAAAAACACACCATAAGCAACAAGGAATACAAAAATATTTTCTGCATTTAAGGAGTTAAATAATAAATTTATACATTTCAATCCGAAAAAAAATTTATTGCTTAGATCTATAAATTCAGTTCTAAATTGCCAACAAAATGTGAAGTGTACGTTAAAAAGGTTTCTTTGACGAACTTTGTCAAAAGTCATTCCATGGAGCACAATCATTCAGAATTCCATGCATTGAATTTGCAAAAATAAACGGAAAAAACAAATAGAGCTCCCTTGAATGAGGTTATTCCATCAACAAATGTGGAAAAGAACAATATGACAACAGGTCAAAACGGGGGACAAGTAAAGAAAATTAATATATAACTTACTGTTTTGTCTTCTAAAACATCAACAATATCTTGGTTGTCCCATAATCTACTCCTTTCTCTTGGCTTTTTAGGTGATTCATTTTGAACAATTTCCCAGCCCTTATCTCGTACTAAATCATGCATTTCATTAACATTTGCAACAATCTTCACGAGACATTTGTTTACCAAGACACTAAGATCAAAATCATTAAGTTGTGCTGCTATATATTTGACATCATCCAGCTTTTTCCAAATGAAGAAACAAACAATGTCGAGGAATATGTTTTGCTGTGTTTGTTCCATGCAATCATAGCTTACTTTCAATCTCTCAAGAATATTTTCATCAGGAATTTTTTTTATATCGATCTAATGCAGATGCCCACTTACTTGTACTCTTGCCACACAAGTTTGTGCCTATTATTTCAAGGGCTAGGGGAAGGCCTTGAGCATAAGTTAATGCACGATTTAACAAACTCTGACAACTTGGATCTACTTTGTTTTTTCCAAAAGCATGTAGGATAAACAATTCACGCGATTCTTCAGTATTGAAAAGCTCCATGTTGTATATACGACTTTGGACACCAGGAATTTGAAGTAATCCGGCATCCCTTGTTGTTATAATAATCCTACTCCCACCCTTAAACCAGTCGCAGTGTCCAGCCAACAGTTTCAACTTCTCGCGATCGTCAACATCATCGAGAATCAAAAGAAATTTCTTTTGTCTGAATCTTATTTTCATTTCTTCAGCTCCACTGTGAACATCATGTATTTTGAATTTTCCTCCTTCAATCTCTGAAAGTATTATCTCTTGAATTTTCTCCAAGCCAAATTTCGTTGATTTTTCTTTGACATCACCGACAAAGCATGAACCTTCAAACTTAGCAGCAAATGAATTATACAGAGCACGTGCTGTTGTTGATTTCCCCACTCCCCCCATCCCGCAAATTCCTACCATGATGACCAGATCATCATTTGACTACATTTGCAATAGATAGGTTATGTCTTTCACCCGAGACTCCAACCCAACAGGATTATCACAAACATATAAAGGATGGACAACCCTGTCCATTTTACTAGAGATGTTTTTCACAATCTCTTCAATGAATTGATGTTTATAAACACTTTGCCTGAAAAAATACAGAAAAAAATACACTTTGCTCATCCTAGCAACAAATTCAAGTTTAGTTATAAACTACTCCCTCCGGTCCTAAATATAAGACATAATTGACTTTTTTGGAAAATCCTAAAAAAACAAAATAAGTTAATTATAAATTGATTTACCTAATTTTTCCCTTAAACTATTTTATTTTACCTATAAACTAATGTATAATCTAAAAATATATCAAATATGTCATGATTTAATAGCCTATTTTGCAACCTTAATCTCTCCAAAAAAAAAAGTCAAATGCGACTTATAATTAGGACCGGAGGTAGTAATTTGAAGGCAAGACAGGAAAATAGCCATTAAATAAGAAAAATCAAGTGATGAAAGTCACAATTACCCTAGAATAAAATGGCCACCAGATTTATTTGCCATTTCATGCAATGCTTGCTTCTAACTTCGTATCACTTTTTCATCAGCCTTGCCAGTTTTGAAATGCTATCTAATGCTTCTCCATACACACCCTTTTGATGCCGCACAATTGAAGGGTCCACTTTATAAAATATTGGAAAAACCGACCGACCCTTCATAAAAATGCAGTCATGGATCTTGACAAGTTGTTTGAGACAGAATGTGGAGGAAGCATAGTTGTGAGAGAATACAATAATGGCCATTCTAGAATTCTGAATTGCTTCCATGAGTGTTGGTGTGATTTCATCCCCTCTTTGTATTTCCTCGTCAATAATGAATGTGCGAACTCCCGCATTGTTGAAAGCATTACAAAGATGGCCTGTAAAACCATAACGAGTGTCCTCACCTCGAAAGTTGATGAAAACGTCGTGTTTCCATTTGTGAGTGAAGCAGGAAGATGTTGGCTCTAAACTTGTCCACCTTGTCATGGTGGCTTATATTAATAGAGGAAGTGGAGAGAATGTTATTGTTGTAGAGCTACTTGAGATGGAGGTGATGGTGGGAGAGACCACCTCTGTAAGTGGTTGATGAATTCCAGGAAATTACCACGGGAAAAACTAGATGGAGTGTGGGGAATATCTTGACTTGAGTCAATGTTTACATGTGGACCTTATCCACAATAAGGGCTTGTTTATGGTACTTACAAATGAAAGAAAGTGACATGAAAATAATTGAAAAGGTAACGGGTAATATGGTCATTTATATATCAACAAGTTTTCTTTCTCCATCTCACACTTTTCCTGAGGCTCATAAACTTTACTTTCTAATCATTACCTCTACTTTACATCTCTTACCCTTTCTAATTCTAATTCTTTAGCTTCTTTCTTTCTACCAAACATACTTCTTTTCTTTTCCCCGTCAATTGGTACCACTACTTTTTTTTTGGCATTAAAGGTACGATTAGATTTAGCTTCAGGTATATAACTCTTCCTTTGTTTGTTTGTGATCTACTCGTTGTGTTCCTAAATATAAGATCACTTTAGTAAGTTTGGAGAGATTAAGGAAGACATTTCAATAAGTTAAGATTACATGAAATTTCCAAAAGACCCCACCTAAGTTTTAAAAATATCCTCTCACCTTCAAACCACTTTTTTTGGGTGAATAGAGTATAAGAGTATTTTAGGGAAAACTTGAGTCAAATTAAAAAGTGATCTTATATTTAGGAACAAGTTCTCCACACTAAAGTGATCTTATATTTAGGAATGGAGGGAATATCTTTTTAACATTTTTTTTGTGTAATCTATATTTGCAAAACGTTTTATATATTAGTTGTATATATTGTACACAGTTCAACATATGTAATACTCCATCCCAATATATGCATAAGTTTTACATACTAATTTCAAGTATTTTGAAATACTTGATAACGGTAAAAATGATATTGGTAATAAATAAATTTCTGATAAAAAAAATATTGGTATAAATGCTTAATAAATTGATGTCACTAGTCTCTTAAAATAAATAAAAATAACTCATGTATGAGACATTTAATCCTTCTTTTATGTGGTTTTAATTATAGGAAATTTACAAGACCAAAAAAGAGAAGGCAGAAGGTGAAGGAAATCACATTTGAGGGGTTGAAGTCTGCAATTGGTTGCAGCCTCGTTTCAACAAATTAAACGATATAGAGCCTTGTCTTGGCCTTCACGCTAGCAAGGCCATGGTGACAAAATCCAAATAGAAAGGCCTCTTTTTTAAAATAGTGTTGCTACTTAATTCGCTTATTTTTGTTCTAAGTGACAATTGCACCTTAATCTCAAATAAGGGACTTAATTTCAAAGTGGTCCCAAGGAGTTGTTAATAATTACTACTAACAAGTGCAATTGTCTTTATTAACAAGTGGTAACAACTCCTTGGAACCTCTTTGAAATTAAATCTCTTAATTGAGATTTAGGTGCAATTGTCCCTTGTTCTAATTATGTTTTCTGGGGTCCTAGAATCATTATTGTTGCATTTGAAAGCAATTTCAATTCCTAGATCTTGTATGAAAAAATGGATTTAGTTTAAATGTTATTTTCTTTCTTTGTAGTTGCTTGACATTGCATCTTTTGGTAAAAACAAAAGCAGGATTTCAGTAAACAAAATGGTAGAATCAAATCTGAGAGGAGGACAAGGTAAATTTGCAAGGAGGAAATAATAATGAAGTTCAAACCGCATGAGTCACTAGAAGAGTGTTATGGAAAAAATTTAGCTTATTTTTGTTTTATTTTTAGGGAGTTATTATTATCTTTTTGTGTATAAATATTATGGCTTTTCTCTGTAAAATTCACTCTGGAATGTGATTAAAGATGTATTTTCTCTTATTGGGAGATTCTCCCGGGCTTTATTAGTCGAATGAGTTCAAGATCCTTGCTCATCCCTATTAAAGAATAGTCTCTATCTCTATTAGTTTTTAGGCTAGATCCTGATCGCAAAAAAGTGTCCATATCAGAGAAGGCATTTCATGTATACATAACAGTGTCACTACACTATACAGCTTGTATATCCAAGTATTTTTTTAGCATCATAGAAAACTCTTGTACATTTTTGGCTTCCTAATACAACAATCTGATAACATGAGCATGCATCATTATCTTATAATACAAAATGGGACTAAAGGAGCATTTATACAGATTTGAATGCCTCCGAACATCTTTGCAAGTGCTTGGGATATGCCTATAACCTAGAAACTGATCCTCCTTCTGAATCAGTGTCACTGTCACTATCTGAGGAAGATGTCATGGATAAAGAATCATTCAAAAGATATTCAGAAACCTGAAATGAGGAGGATTTCCACAAGTATGAATTATTATTTCAGAAAACCAATCAGAAAAAGTGACTGCTAAACACAAAACAATGTTTGGGACAGTAATTTTTGTTGGCAATCCACAGATTGACAAGTCGCCAAAAACAATTATGTAGGGTAATTTTTACATTAATATCATTTGACTTTTTATCAAACAAAAACAGTAGGCATAACTCATCATTCCTTGCGCAAAGCTTCAACTCTTTGTAAAATTTACCTCAAGAAGTTTTCTATATAATATGCAGAAGAATTAATTTAACTACCCCTAATATGCCTAAAAATCATGTATGATCAGAAACATTCCACGAGTAACTAGAATACTTGGCATGCAGTTACAGGTTTGACATCTTGAATGTTGGAAACAATCACACAGTGTGCATTGGGACATTTTGAGTAATTCAACCAAACTATTGTTCTGCACTAAGCACAGTATCCCCTATTTGATGCTAATATCTTTGATAATGCTCCTATATCAAATATGAAAATAAGATGAGAAAATAATAAAAAAATAATGCACTATGAATAATTAGAATGGAAGCAACAAATGCACTTATTATGGGATAAAGATTGAACTGAGGAAGTTGCAAACTCAGTCATGACATGAAAACCAAGGCTCCTAACTTTTGGTTTCAACACCATTCAACAGGATATATACAAAATTTTAAACTACTTTTGAAACCATGGTTGTTTTCATCAAATCAAAATTTATGATCATGCTAATATATCGTACAGAATGATACCTACATCTCCAGCTCATCACAGCAGATATAACAGCCATATTAATAATGTAAAAGACCAGCAACCATTACAAAATAGGGCAAACCGATAAAGCATGTGAATCAGAAATTCTGAGGTTCAAAAGAGATAGCCAGAAATTCCGCATGCAAAATTTAAATATGTTCAAAGCTTCAAAATAAATGAGGACCTATGCACATTAAGGCTTTTCTATTCTACTGAGTACTGATTTAATTTTAAATTTATAACATTTGTTGACTTAAATGGTACTACATGTGAAAGTAAGGCATTAGTTAAAAGTAGGAAACAAACTATTACTAGTATATGCTCTTTTAACTGCTGCTTTCTAGTTAATATCCGATCTAGTATCTACCGAGTCCCATTGAAGTAGATGCTTTCTGTCTCCATCCAGGCTAATAGGCTGCTCTTGAACAAAGCTGCCAAAGAGCATAGCATACTGCAACTCCCACAGTTGGTTCTCATTTGCAGCTGAATTTCATGACCTTGGAATGCAGCATTCATGGGTTACTAACAATGATTTGATAAATGAATAGCATTCTACCAAGGAAGAAAGAAATAAAACTGCTTATTGGATTAAACATGCACAAAATATGAGCGAAAATAATAGGTTGTTACTGACAATTCTAAACACGCTCCAATATCTTATTTATTTTACTTTCATATTCTCTGTTTATAAATTTATTATTTCAAATAATCTCAGCTATAATTGCCTTTCAGGTTTGCTTGAGAGAATTCCAACATTCCAGGAACCTCTAAGCTTCCGGTGCCATGTAAACTTAGTTTTCTTAGCTAAATAACACAAACAAGAAAAAATAGAATGCCTGAGTGTCTATGAACTTTAAATTCTATAATTTTGGCATGGAATCAGAGTTATAAAAATTGAAAGTTATCTTATTCAAACAATAACAAGTGGCATAAATGATATAAATAGGTTTACCTGGGCACTGCTAGTAGAATCCGATGATTCATAAGGATTGTGAAATGAGATATGTTGCATGTCAAAATGTTGTTTAATTACATACATCCCACTCTCTTTGATATCCACTCCATCATTTCCTGTAACCTCTACCTCTACATGAATCCACTCATCTCTTTCTATATCATCAGCGTCTATAATTCGGTCTCTGATAAGATGATACACAACTAAATGATGACCATCGAACTGCTTTACGTTGAAACCAAAACTTGGCATATCAAAATTATCTACACTTTCACCATTGATGAACACTATTGATTCAAAGTTAAAATTATGGTGATCATATGAATAAAGAACGTTATCTTGTGATTTGAAAAGAAAACAAAGGCAGAGAAGAGGAGGGAAGGAGATGTGGACCCAGAAAGAAATACAAGCTCCTTTACTTGTGTGTTCAAACCACTCCGGTATGCTTCTACTCGACACACAAAAGCAGTTCGTCTCTTCTTCGTATAAATCATATGGATCCCCATGTACTTCCTGTATGAATACAATCAAGCAAGCGTTGAGCTAAATACACTCAAATGGATATATGTTTGGAATACACAAGGAGAGAAATACCTCACACAATAACAAGGTTTTGGGGTCTGCACTCAATGACGTGCAGTTTATTGCTTCCAATCTATATATGTTTGGTGGAATCCCTTTCACTTCTCTTAGATGCCTGCAGTCATTTAAGATAAGCGTATGCAATAGATGACATTGTGTGAACCATGTGGGCAAAATTGTGATGGGATTACTCGACAAGTCCAAATGTTGTACATTGATGAATCGACTGAGATAAGTTGTCATTAAGGCATCTGATATATTACATCTTGGGAGAAAAAGAGTAGACTCAATAACTCTGGAGGGGTCATGCTTGTTAGGCCGAATTGCCTGGAATACCTTACCTTCTTTACAATTAATATTGATCAGTTCTATTTGCGGCAGTAGGAATATGCAACTTGGGATCTGAAAAACCAGCTTACTTTGATAAATGCATAAGTCTGTAAGCTTAGTAAGATTGCAAATGGACCAAGGCAGTTTATCTATTCCTGTGCAAGAAATATCGAGGCATGTTATATCCACATTTTCAAGTATCTCCGGAAAGTATTTCAGACTCATGCAGCCATATAGAGAGAGTTGTCTTAGAGAGGGCGACTTGAAGGCACGTGGAATCGTCTTGAGCTTATCACAATAAGAAACATCCAACACCTCTAGTTTTCTTAGATAACCAATTGAAGCATGGATTTCAATTAAATTCATGCAATTCCCAAGTTTTAGTTCCTTCAATTTTTGAAGATTCAATAGATCAGGTATCTCTCTCACATATCCACAATATTCAACATTCAAAACCACCAAATTGCTCGCCGTCTGCAACAGTCAAATCCATGTTAAAAATGTAATTTTTAAAAATGAAAGGAAGAAAGAAAGAAAGTATAACACAAAATGTTATACTAATAAGATAGGTCTTGCCTTAATTGATTCCAACGATCTCAAATGATTTCGATACCAACCATCACCTCTAAGGTCGAAGTGAACCAACTTCTTTGGATAAAAAAGAGGGGGCAAATCCGAGTGAGGATAGTTTCGCCAGGTCAACACTTTTAAGCTATTGGGAAGAGATTTGGGACCTGCAGAAAATCTCCCATTCTCAATAATAAGAACTTCAAGTCCTTTCATATACTTGAAGCCTTCTCCATCCCAATTTACTACCTTTCCCAAATAAGAGCCGCGTCCCATAACAATCATCCGAGTTCTGTCTGTGCCCTTTCAACCAATAATAAATTAAATAAGTCAGGAAATATCACAAGTATCTCCCTAATATAGCAACTAAAATTTAAATGGTTTTCTTTATGTTATCAAAAAAAATTTAAACGGTTTTGGTAAGCTCATCTCACAATCTCTCCTCCTTTATTGTGTTTTTCCTACTTTACCATTAACTCTCTTTCATATTTATTAATGCTTATTTATTTCTCTCATAAAAGTATTATAATAAATATGGGCAATATTGGAAAAGAAATATTAATTCTAGAAATCCAACTAACATTCACAATGTTTCTTAAGAAGCGTTTTTTGGTCGTTGATCTTATATCAGGGACCAGAGGAAGTATTATAGTAATTGATAAAAAAATTGATTCCAATTCAAAATAGTTACATAGTTTGGCACGTGCATTTCTCCAACAACTAAGTAAATGTATTAGAACCACAAACGCTCAAACACCCCATAAGATAAAATTAAAGGACAACAAAAAAATATTTTCTGCATTTAAGGAGTTCAATCAAAAATATATACATTTCAATCTGCACATTTTTTTTGATTAGATCTATAAATTCAGTTTCTAAAATGCCAATACAATGTGAAGTGTTAAAAAGTTTTTCTTTGACGAACCTTGTCAAAAATAATTACATGGAGCACAATCATCCATTCGTTGAATTCCATGCATTGAATTTGGAAAAATAAACAAGACAAACAAACACAGCTCCCTTCAATGCGGTTATTCCATCAAGAAATCTGGAAAAGAAGAATATGAATACAAGTTGAAACGTGGACAAGAAAACAAAATTAGTGTAACTCACTGTATTTTCTTCCAAAACATCAACAATATCTTGATCAACCCATAATCTACTCCATTCTCCTGGTTTGTTTGGTGATTCTTTTCGAACAATATCTCTTCCCATGTCTCGTATCAAATCATGCATAACAATAACATCTCCACCGAATAGATTTTTGACAAACTTAATGAGACATTTGTTTTCCAAGACTCTAAAAACATATTCTGGATTAAAACCATTAACTCGCTCCTCCACAAATTTGGCATATTGAAACTCTTCGCCAATGAAGAAACAAGCAATATCGAGGAATATATCTTGCTGTTTTGGATCCAAGCAATCATAGCTTACTTTCAATCTTTGTAGAATGTTTTCCTCAGGAATTCTTTCATATAGATCCAATGCAGATTCCCACTCACTTGTACTCATGCCATACAAGTTAGCGCCTATTATTTCAAGGGCCAAAGGAAGGCCTTGAGCATAACTTACTGCACGATTCAACACATCCTTAAAACTTGAATCTACTTGTTGACCAGCTTTAAAAGTATTCCGTCTTAACAATTCAAGAGATTCATTATCATTGAAACCCCCCATGTCGTATGTACTTTCAATCCCATGCCTTTCAAGTAAATGTTTATCCCGTGTTGTCACAACAATCCTACTCCCGCCACTAAACCAATTGCAACCTCCAGCTAAGTTTTTCAATTGGTCATGATTGTCCACATCATCAAGAATCAAAAGAATTTTCTTTTCCTTGCATCTTCTCTTCATTATTCCAACTCCTTCGCTAACATCTTGTATTTCGATCCCATGCACTCCTATGTCTGAAAGTATTGTCTTTTGAATTCCATTCAGGCCAACTCTCATTGATGTCTCTTTGACATCATTGATAAAGCACAAATCTTCAAAATTATCAGCAACAGAGTTATATAGAGCGCGTGCTAGTGTTGATTTACCTAGACCCCCCATTCCACAAATTCCTACCATGATGGCCTCCTCATTTGATTCAATTCGTAATAGAGAGTTTATTTCTTTCAACCTAGTTTTTAACCCAATAGGATAGTCACAAACTTGTAAAGGAACCCTATTAATTTTGTTGGAGATTTCTTTCACAATCTTTTCAATGAATTGATATTCATAACGATTTTGCCTGAAATGTTGCAAAAAATCTATCAATTATAATTAAATTCATCATAACAAAGAAATTCAATTTTAATTGCTTATAAAATAATTGAAGAAGAGAAACGAGAAAAAAGACCAAAGAATAAAAAGAATAAGGGTGAAAGTTGTGGATTACCCATGAACAAAATGGTGACCAGAAATATTGGCCACTTCCTGCAATGCAAGCTTCCAACTTTGTATCCTGTCCTCATCCGCCCTGAAATTTTCAATATGCATAGATAATGCTTGTTCATAGTTTCCCTTTTGATATCGCACTTCAGAAGGCTCTACGCCATAAAAAACTGGCAAAACCAGTCGACCCTTCCTCTTAATACACTCGTGAATCTTGACAAGTTCATTGAGACAGAATGTAGAGGAAGCATAGTTTTTGGAAAATACAGTAATGGCCATTCTAGAATTCTCAATAGCTTTGATGAGTGTTGGTGCGATTTCATCACCTCCTCTTATCTCCTCGTCATCAAAGAAGGTGCGAACTGTTGCCTTCTTTAGAGCATCATAAAGATATCCAGTAAAACCATGACGAGTGTCCTCACCTCGAAAGTTGATGAAAACATCATATGTCCATTGGCGATTGAAGGAAGGAGACATTGCCTCAATCCCTGTCATAGTGGCTTCACTTCCTACGGATACAAATGAAGAAAATAAGTTTATTAGACTTACAGAAACTATGGTGTGATGATTCCCTGGGCGACTTTGTTGCTTATAAAGAAATCTGAAATTGTTGGTAACAAAGAAGTTGTGGGGCACGCACAATGAAGCAAGGGGAGTAAATACCTTTTCACCATAAAACTACGGAGTACACAGAAAAAATATTGCCCCATACATAGAAAAAATTATAAAAACAATTTGTTCACTTCATGACTTCATTCTGCAAATTATTTTGGAACAAATTAAAGTGTCTGCATAAGAAGATTACATAGACAAGTTGGCAACTGAAACAAAAGTGAGAAAAAAACAGAGTAAATAAAGAAATCACCAGATCTGGATTATTAATTGAGAAAGCAGGCGGGACGCTTATTTTTAAGACTACTTACATTATACTAATTCATGAATCTAAACAGCATCCATCCATATATATCTCATCCAATAAGCTAATAATACTCTAGCTAATCTGTTAATCTCTCCTTTCATAAAACAGAGGAAATTACCTTAAAGCTTGAAAGCTGAGAGTTGAAAGTTGAATGGAAAGCCAGATACACTCAAAAGTCAAACCTGAGGGGGACGATGGGATTGACACTATGGCTCCACGCCTCCACCTAATAAAGCCAACTCATCGTCAATGTATGTGGGGCCTTATTCTTTTTGCCTTTTTTATATATGTGGGTTGGACTGTCGGAAATTGGAATATATTTTGGGAAAATTAATTTGAGGTCCCCCACAAGAGACTTAATAATAGAAAAGTCTCAAAAGTTGAAAATATTAATGTAGGATCCCAAGGGACCTCACTTTAATATATTTGAAAAGTGAAAATACAATTTTGCCCCTAGCCTTAATAAAAAAAATACCCCACCCTCCCCATTCTCTCTCCTCTTCCTCTCCCCTTCTTCATCATCTTCAACCCCGCCCCGCCCCCCCGGCAATTTATTTTTGTTTTTCTAATTAATTATTTAGTAGTGATTATCTTTATCAAGAAAAACCGAAATTTCATGAATTGTTTGATAAGTTTGGTGTTGGTCAATGGCCTGTTCATTTAAGTCTCATAAAATGGATTGTTTTTTCAGTTTTAATACTGTATCTCAAACCATTGTAAAATTATAATTAGATTTGTAATAGTTGAAAGAAAATTTTATACTACCTCCGGTCCTAAATATAGGACCTAATTGACTTTTTCTTGAAGAGATTAAGGTTGCGAAATAGGTTATTAAATGATGACATATATGATATATTTTTAGATTATTCATTAGTTTATAGGTAAAATAAACTAGTTTAAGGGGAAAAAATTAGGTAAATCAATTTATAATTAACTTATTTTGTTTTTTTAAGGATTTTCTAGAAAAAGTCAATTAGGTCTTATATTTAGGACTGGGGGAGTATGAATTAAAATTTATCCTACAAAGTTCTTTCGAACAATTCATATAAACCATATCAGGAATATGTAAAATATTGAATGCTACCTTTCCAACGTAATGCCTAATATTATTTGATTTGGATGTGGACAGATGCTTAAGTCTAGAAGCTCAAAATGACTACACAGAGTTTTGTAGTACCTATCCGCTAGGCCTACCCAAATTCCGAATTTTCTATGATGCTAAAAGTCTTCGGTCTTCCCCTCTTCATGTCCAAGTTTTTTCTTTTTTTTCTTCATTTAAAATAGAATTTTTCCTCTAAAATGTTAGTAGTCAATAGAAAAAGTTGTCTTGTAATCACTAGACATTACTATGTATCTTGAGACGATGTTGGAGTTCTTCGTTATATAAGAACCAAAATTTAAAATAGTTTTAATTCTAAATTTAAGAGTTTACCTTACATTCTCTTATAATTTAATTTGTTTTTTCTGTTTTGCTCATATATCTCTCAATAATATAATAATAATTGGGGAGAAAATTGGAAAATTAAATAATATCATACACCCAACTAAATTTTTTCATGTTTTCTTAAGTGTACTTTGACAACTGAAATCTTATATAAGTATCAAAGAGTATTCATTATCTCAAAACTATTTTACTGCCTTGCTTCTCTTTATGACTTACGTAGCAGGGGTGTTTTGGTATATAACAAAGGGAATATCTTGAAAACTTCAAGTAATTCAAAGGTTAACAGGTCTCACAGTACTTTCTCAAATCTACATTAGAGCTTTTTGGAGAGTATAAAAATTTGAGTGTCACATAGCATTTATTTAATTTGTTGGATCTTATTTATTGTGCTTTTAGAGCTGCATTCAAATTGGGGCTGCTCTGGCTTGCTGGTTTTTCTGTAGATTTTGTGTTGTTTTGCTGCACAATTATGCACAAATTTCATTGCATAATTGCAGCAGATTTCCTTGCATGTTGTCATGGTAGATTACTATCTCCTTCCCTTTGCCTTTTTTGTTCTCAGAACTCTGTACAAGAACTTGTTCAACATTGACAAGAGTAGTTATATTTTCTTGCTGCTTAAATTCTGGATTTTTTTTTGAACTGAAGCTTAAATTCTGGAATGTAATCATGATAGAAATATGACTTAACTATGTTTCTTGAAATAAATAACTTACCGTGTTGACTATCAGACTCAGCATATAAGGGTGTTTCCATAAAGGAAAACAAGGAGAGCCGGCTGTCATCACTAATAAGACCTGTAGTTGCATTTTGTTCTTTTTTGCTTAGATTTTTTTTTATCAGGATTCTTTTTTGTTTAGATGGAGATTCGCATTTTACTATGGTGTTATTAATCATTACTATTTTAAGCACAAACATTGGTTTGTAAAGGTGTCACAACTCAAAAGCTTGTTGTGTCCATGGTAACAATATCAATGCAGTATTCACATTAAGCTAATACTATTATATATGCTCTTAAACAACGGTACCAAGAAAGCCTCTATATTAATGGATTTATTAGCATTATTGCCACTCTCGTTGATGTTTAATCCAAGTCTTCCTCCCTCTGTGCATCCAAACAAAGTTGAACTCTGCAGGAAAAGTGACATAAATTCAAAGATAATTCTCAAGAATACTTTATATATCAAGTGATTGACAGATTCCTTTCATGTTTGTCATACGAGTATTCCATGGCTAGGTGGCTAGCTAGCTACCCCTACACCACATGGAATTGTTGTAATCTAATCATTATAACCCGAAATCTTGTAGGTAGAGATGCCTCAACTGTTTAACAAACACGTTGTAATTAGTGGTTGGTAGGTGCATATATCACACAGTTTGTAAAGATAAACACTATCATTATTATCTGTGCAGGTTTATGAAATGTATAGATGACAATGCATGCATGAAAATAACATTGTATGAAATAAACTGCATTTTGAACTGTTGTTTCCTGAAAAGCATGAAGGAGGATCTGGATGAAATGATGACTCTGGAGGATTTTCTGGCCGAGGCCGAGGCTGTGGAAGATGATGATGATTATGTTGATGATGTGAAGATGATGCCTATGGGCCTCATTGAGGAGATGATGAGTGGTGGTGGTCTCTTCACGTCTCAGTCATTTGATAATTTTGAAGGGTCGCTAGTTGGGTTTGATAATGGAGAGGGGAATAATTATAAGAGAAGGCGTGCTGTGTTGGAGCCATTGGATCAGGCTGCGCTGCAGAGGCAAAGGAGGATGATTAAAAATAGAGAATCCGCAGCAAGGTCTAGGGAAAGAAAGCAGGCATACCAAGTTGAGTTGGAATCGCTAGCGGTGAGATTAGAGGAGGAAAATGAGCGGCTAATGAGGGAAAAGGAAGGGAGGACCAAGAAAAGATACAAGCAGGTAATGATTTTTGTCTTCTATTTTTTTATGTATGTTTCCCTCACTGATTTAATATCCTAAGGGTGTTCCTATTGATTGAATGTAGTGCCCATTTCTGGTTTCTTCCAAAGTCTTTGCTACTTCAACATGATTAGTGACATTTGCACATTTGTCATGTTTTGGTTGGAAAAACCATTTTGTGTTTCATCGATTGATGATTTCCACTCTTCCTCAATTACACCGGAAGGTATTGGCTAGTGCCTCATCATTAGGAGCTTACAATATGGGAAATCAGCCAAGGGAACTTTTGCAATGTCATCATTCCTGGCATCATCATTTTAATTTTACTTTCCCCTTATTCTTTAGCAGACTGAATGACAAAATTATCCAACTGATGTCTCTTGAAGTACAAATAATAAAGCTTAGTCAATCCATGTTGTTTGTGTTCAGGAATTTGTATCACTCGCATCTGTATTACCTCTAAAACCATTTACTTGCTATTTAAGGTAACCTTTAATTGCTCACCACTGATCTTTTTGACTGATCTGCAGCTCATGGAAAGAGTTATTCCCATTGACGAAAAGCCAAAGCAACCCCGGGTACTCCGTAGCAAGGTTGTCAAACTCGCGAGTTTAAGTAGACTCGTGAGAGGGATGTAAACTCGGATCGTAGACTCGAATCGTAGACTTGTAAGAGTTTACCTATATTAATATGCAGTTAAATTTTTGAAAATCCTAAAAAAAAAAAGCAAAATAAGTTAATTATAAATTGATTTACCTAATTTTTCTCTTACACTAGTTAATTTTACCTATAAACTAATGGATAATCTAAAAAGATATCAAATATGTCATGATTTAATAACCTATTTTGCAACCTTAATCTCTCCAAAAAAAGTCAATTAAGTCTTATATTTAGGATTAGAGGTAGTATAATATAAAAACAAAAATAATATAAATCATTAAAATAAATTCTTACATTAAAAATTTAAACATATATTATCAACAAAGTAGGAATACAGAGTAACAATTCAAAATATAAATTTAAACACACTCTTATAAGTTGAACTATACATGTGTCCAATTTGCTAACTAAGAGTAGGAATATAATTGTATTATAAAGCAATATATGATCGACATAGACATGAAAAGTTGAGAGAAAAAAAACTTGTCAGAACTCATAACAATCTTTCTTTTTATGTTGTACACATTGTGAGGGAAGTAGTGATCCACAATGTAATTAGTTAATCCACTGGATTTCCATTCCAATTAAAAAATAGAATAAACCTAGAAGTAACGGTACAATAACACAATGTACATCCAAACTAAATTACTTTTTTTATTGAAGAAAAAAAAGCATTGCCTTTAGAATTAAATCTCAAAGATCGAAAACCAAGGGAAGTCTTGTCAAGTCTCTCTTCAGTCTTTACCCAATAGGCAATACTCACAAGTCACAAACTTTTCAATTTCATCTACGTGGCTTTCAAGCTTATCTCTTCCAACACTACTTTTCCTCTCTTCTTCTTCCTATCTTCTCTAAGCCTCTGATGGTGCAAAAGCAGCCATGCAAGAACATGTTCAAAGCTTCAGATCTACGTGTTGCGAGTGAAATAAGAAAAGACTGTCACTCAAGAAAAGTAATATTTATTTCTTAAAATCTTTGTACTTCTGTTCTTTGATTTTTTGGAAGAAATTTAGCCTTCTACTTCTCATATCTCTGACTCGGTAAACTCGGCCTCGAAACGGCGAATCCAGCGATTTTATCCGAGTCAAGAACGAGTTTACCCGATTCTATGCCTTGAACGATTTTATCAAGAGTTAACTCGATTTGTAAGGCTAGAGACGCGAACTCGATAAACTAGGCGAGTTGACTCGAGAGTTTAACAACCATGCTCCGTAGGGTTCGCTCCTGGCAGTGGTAGATTGAATTTGTTTGAGGTACAGAATAAGAACTGAAGATCAGTCGATGATGTTGCACAGGGGATGATGACCTCAATAAAAATGACCTCAAACAGAATATCTTGGCACAGAAGGAAGCTATAAGATTATTACCATTATCATTGATGCATTCTGAATTATGTGTTGTTGCTGTGGTCCTCACCATCATCAAAAATAGATGTAATTTCGGGATTTGCTATGTTATAGAAGGTTGAGTGAATGGCAACCTAATCAATCAAACAATGTATAAATGTGGTTTGGAAATCAATCACAATGCAATTTTACTAGTAAAACTCAAACCAGTGCTTGATCAGCTGCATTGGAGTCCAATATTGATTCGTAAGGATTGTGAAACAAGATATGTTGCTTGTCACAAAGTTGTTTGATTGCACACATACTGATACCTTCTATATCCACGTCATGATCGTGAAATTGATCCCAATCATCTACGCAAAGCATATTGTATTCATATTCCTTTTCATCAGAATCAGATATAATGAAAGAATCACGTGCAGAAACCTTTACACGTACATGAATCCACTCGTGTCCTTGTAACTCATAATCATCAGGCATGTGATCCTTTGTTATATGGCACACAACTAAATGACCATCATCAAACTTCTTCATCGTGTCATCGAAATACTCGAAACGTAGATCACATACTTTTTTACCATTGATATACACCCGTAATGACAAAAAAGGTCCACAAGCTTGTCTGTAATAGATCCGATTATAATCTGGTTTGAAAAGAAAACAAAGACATAAAGCAGGAGGGAAGGAATTACGAAACCAAAATGAAATAGAATCTCCTTTGCTTCTGTGTTCAAACCACTCTGGCATGCTTCTACTCGGTACACAAAAATAGTACTTTTCTTTTCCTTCTAAATCATATCGGCCGAGAGTGTGTCTATTTGGATCCCCATGTATTTCCTGTATGGAATCAAATCAAGTAAGCGTTGAGCCAAAAACACCCAATAAAATCAAACTCAAATGATTATGTGTTGTGAATACACAAGGACAGAAGTTGATTGCAATTACCTCACTCAATAGTAAGGCTTTAGAGTCTGAACTCAATGACATGCAGTTGCTCACTTCTAGTCTTTGTATGTTTGGTGGAACCCCTTTCACTTCTCTCAGATGTCTGCACTCATTTAACTTAAGTGTCTCCAATAGATGACATTGTACGAACCATGTGGGAAAAACTGTGATGATATTCCCCGACATGTCCAAATGTTTTACATTGATGAATCGGGTGAGATAAGTTGTGATTAAATCATCTGATATATTACATCTTTGGAGAACAATAGACTTGATAACTCTAAAGGGATCATCTTTGTTGGGCTGTATTGCCTGTTGCTGCTGGGCTTCCTCCGAATTACATGGTACCATCACATTCCCTTCCTTACATTTGATACTGATGACTTCTATTTCCGGCAATAGGAAGATACAACTTGGGATCTCAACCACCGGCTCCCATTGATTAATGTATAATAAGCCTCTAAGCTTTATAAGGTTGCAAATAGACCGGGGCAATTTATCTATTCTTGTTTCAGAAATATGTAGCCATGTTATTGCCACATTTTCAAGTATCTCCGGAAAGTATGTTAGACTTTCACAGTGATAAAGAGAGAGTTCTCTAAGAGAGGGTGACTTGATGGCACGTGGAAATGTCTCAAGATGAAAACAGTAAGAAACATCCAACACCTCTAGTTTTCTTAGATAACCAATCGAAGCATGAATTTCAACTAACTTACTGCAGCTTTTAAGCTTTAGTTCCTTCAAATTTTGGAGATTCGATAGATCAGGTAGCTCTCTCACATAGTCACAATGTTCAAGATTCAGAACGCCCAAATTGCTCGCTGTCTGCAACAACCAAATCCATATTTCAAGTGAACTTGTTTTAAAAAAAAAAGGAACTGCCAAGAACAAGAACTCTAACACGAAATGTTCATAATAAGACAGGTCTTCTTGCCTTAATTGATTCCATTGATCTCAAACAACTGTGGCTAAGGTCAAGGTGAACCAGCTTCTTTGGACAAAAATCAGGACGCAAATATGAGAAAGGATAACTTTGCCAACGCAACACTTTCAAGCTACTAGGAAGATATTTGGGGTCTTTAGAAAATTTTGTATCCTTAAAAATGAGAAGTTTTAGTCCTTTCATATACTTGAAGCCTTCTCCATCCCAATTTACCACCCTTCTAGACACATTTTTGCCTTCAATAATCATCCGAATTTTGTTGGTGCCCTTTCAAGACCATAATAAATGAATTAAGTAGTCAAGGAATATCAAAGTTTGGAGAGCTATTGTAATTAACTACCATTGTTACAAATTTAAAACTACCGTGCGTTACATGGTTTGACACATACATTTCCCCATCAACTAAGTAAATATATTAGACCCACAAAAGCTCAAACACGCCACATGCAAGAAGAAAAACACAAAAAATATTTTCAGAATTCAACGAGTTCAAGAATAAATATCCACATTTGAAAAGCGGAAAACTATTAGTAATAAGGCAACACAATGTGAAATATTTAAAGGTTTTCCTTTGAACATCATCAAAAATTCTTCCATCCAACACAATTTATTAGGTGAATTCCATGCATTGAATTTGATGGAGTTAATGAATACTAACTACTATGCTTGAAAGAAAAGAGTTGATAGCTTTACATAACAAGAAAAATAAACATATATAGCTCTCTTCTATCAGGTTATTCTATCAAGAAATCAGAAAAAGAACAATAAGACTACAAGGCAAAAGGAGGGGCAATAAAATAAAAGGGATAATCATGAAGAGGTCCTACAATCACATCAAAGCCCCCTATAAACATCAAATATCATTGAAATCCCAAGGGACTTGGGTGATATTAAATAATTTGTCATTTAGTTGTCAATACCAGTTCTTTAGTTGCCAAAGCAACTCTTGAAAAAATTAGTTATTATTGACAACTAAAGGGCTGATATTGATAACTCAATGAAAAGAAATATAATATCACCTAAATCCCTTGGAACTTCAATATAATTTGATTATTATTTGGAATTCTAATGTGATCGGTTGCCTTATAAGGGACTTCATTATGATTATCCCAAAAGAAAATTAGTGTAACTTACTGTATTGTCTTCTAAAACATCAACAATATCTTCATTGACCCATAATCTACTCCATTCTCCTGGCTTGTTTGGTGATTCTTTTCGAACGATATCTCTCCCCATGTCTCGTATCAAATCATGCATAACAATAACATTTCCGACAATCTTCATTAGACATTTGTTTACCAGGACTCTAATAATATAATCTGGATTAAAATCATTAACTTTCTCCACCATAAATTTGGCATAATCCAGCTCTTCCCCGACGAAGAAACAAGCAATGTCAAGGAATATGTTTTGTTGTTCTTCTGTTAAGCAATCATAGCTTACTTTCAATCTTTGTAGAATGTTTTCCTCAGGAATTCTTATATATAGACCCAATGCAGATTCCCACTCACTTACATCCATGCCATACAAGTTAGCTCCTATTATTTCAAGGGCCAAAGGAAGGCCCTGAGCATAACTTATTGCTCGATTCAACACATCCCTATGACTTGAATCTACTTGTTGACCAATTTTAAAAGCATTCTGTTTTAACAGTTCAAGAGATTCATTTGCATTGAAGCCCTCCACGTAGTATGTACTTTCAATCCCATGCCTTTCAATTAAATGTTTATCCCTTGTTGTCATGATAATCCTACTCCCACCACTAAACCAATTGCAACCTCCAGCTAATGTTTTCAACTGATCATGATTATCCACATTATCCAGTATCAAAAGAATTTTCTTTTCCTTGCATCTTCTCTTCATTATTTCAACTCCTTCGCTAACATTTTGTATTTTGATGCCCTCCGCTCCCATGTTTGAAAGTATGCTCTCTTGAATTCCATTCAGGCCAACTTTCATTGAAGTTTCTTTGACATCATTGATAAAGCACAGATCTTCAAAATTATCAGCAACTGAGTTATATAGAGCGCGTGCTAGTGTTGATTTACCCAGACCCCCCATTCCACAAATCCCTACCATGATGGCCTCCTCATTTGACTCAAATCGTAATAGAGAGGTTATTTCTTTCACCCTAGTTTCTAACCCAATAGGATAATCACATACATGTAAAGGAACTCTATTAATTTTGTTGGGGATTTCTTTCACAATCTTTCCAATGAATTGATATTCATAACTATTTTGCCTGAAATGTAGCAAAAAAATGTATCAATTATACTAGCGAAAAAAAATTCTAGTTTTATTACGTATAAGCTAATTGAAGCCAAGAAATGAGAAAAAGGCCAGAGACCAAGAAAAAGGATGGAAGTTGTGAATTGAATTACCCATGGACAATATGGTAACCGGAAATATTGGCCACTTCCTGCAATGCAAGCTTCCAACTTTGTATCCTTTCCTCATCAGCCCTGAGATTTTCAATATGCATAGATAATGCTTGTTCATAGTTTCCCTTTTGATGTCGCACTTCAGAAGGCTCTACGCCATAAAAAACTGGCAAAACCAGTCGACCCTTCCTCTTAATACACTCATTAATCTTAACAAGTTCATTGAGACAGAATGTAGAGGAAGCATAGTTCTTAGAAAATACGGTAATGGCCATTCTAGAATTCTCAATAGCTTCCATGAGTGTTGGTGCGATATCATCACCTCCTCTTATCTCCTCGTCATCAAAGAAGGTGCGAACTGTTGCCTTCTTTAGAGCATTATAAAGATGCCCAGTAAAACCATGACGAGTGTCCTCACCTCGAAAGTTGATGAAAACATCATATGTCCATTGGTGATTGAAGGAAGGAGACATTGCCTCAAAACCTGTCATAGTGGCTTCAGTTCCTACGGATAGAAATGAGGAAACAAGTTTATTAAACTTGTGTAATGATTCCCTACGCGACTTTGTTACTTATCAAGAAATCTGAAATTGTTGGCGACAAAGCAGTTGTGGAGCACACACAATAAAGAATGGGAAGTAAATACCTTTTCCCCTGTAAAACTATACAAAGAAAAAAATGTTGCCCCAAACACATCAAAAATTATAAAAACAATTTGTTCAATTCAGTCTGCAATTTTTTTTGAACAAATCAAAGTGTCTCTTGCATATGAAGATTACATAAACAAGTTCGTAACTGAAACAAAACTGAGACAAAACATATCATATTAGCCTAAATAAACCAAACTGAGACAAAACATATCATATTAGCTCAAAACTGGGGCAATAAGATGAGTTGATAGAAATCAATTGAGAAAGCACGCAGGAAGCTAGTTAAAACAACTTACATACAATTCATGAATCAAAAAAGCATCCATATATCTCTTTCTTTGATCCCATAAGCTAACACTGTGATATGTTTAACCTCTCTTTTCATTAAGGTACCAGAAGAAATCACCTAAGATTGGAACCCAGAGAGGGAGATGGAGAGAGAGAGAGAGAGAGAGAGAGAGAGAGAGAGAGAGAGTGATATACTCAAACACTCACGAGGGTGATGAGATTGACACTCTACACACACACACACATCTTTTAATGGTGGCTTCAATTATTATAGGAGGGATGAAGAAATATGTGTTAATTCAACTTTAAAAATCTATGGAGTTTGATGATATGTACTTGGATGAGATTTTTCTCGAGGTAATGAAAATCTAGACAAGGTTATTACTTTTCAAGAATATTCAAATTGTTGTTGACGAAGTAGTGATACACACACAATAAAGTAAAATGGGAATTCAAGTAATCATTACCTTACAATATCTGGAGAGGGTGGATATATATGACAGAGGGCAGGCAATGCAAAGTGATGATGAAGGAGACAACTAGGACGAGTTAGACAGAAAAGAAGAAGTTAATTCCACGTAATATATATAACTGAGAGAGCCTGATAACAACCTTCATATATCTCTTTCAAATATCATAAGCTAAATTATAGTCATACGTAGAAGCTAAACTCTCTTTTCATGTGTATAGTGAGAAAGCATGATAAATTAATTACCTCGTAGAGATTGAAACCAAGAAGAAAGATTGATAGTCAATGATCCTCACTTTTTATTTTGTCAATTTTCTTTTAATATATTGAATGCAGTAGCTTCTAGGAATTTTCGAGGAAACCACATTTTTGCGCAAACCTTGTGCATTTTCTCAATTATTTTGCATGCAGTTGGTTTTATTAATCTATTGTTTAATAAAGAATATTTTTAATGCTAATTTGCCTTTGGTAGCCAATTAAAACCATGTCCTGATTGGGTCGTTCACCAAAGAATATTAATAATATTTTTGGTATTGTCTTTGGATTTTCTTGATAGTCAATAGTCTATTGTCTCTATCTATATATGTTTTACTATTCATTTTTCTTTTAATATATTGAATATGTAAGCTTCTAGGAATTTTCCAAGAAACCACGTTCCGTCAACATTTTATATTTTCTTCTTTTGTTTGCAGCAAGTAATTTGAATAATATTTTCTATATCATTTTGCAAAAACTTCGAGCACTCTTCACCTTTGCCTCCTTCAAATTCAGATCTGAGGATGTTGGGTAACAGGGAAGGCAAATGCGTGGAAAATAAAAGGAGTATTGGATGATAAAAAATTACAACTTTTGGTTTGGATTAAATAAATTTGAAGTGTACAAGAGTGAAGATGTTTTTTTTAGTGAAAAATGAGTATATTGAAATAACTGAGAATTTACATCAACTATGACTCAAAATGAGATGTATGAATTCAACAGATCAGACTCAAAAAACTGTTGAGTGGATACAAGAGTGAAGATGTTGATTGATATAAACTGCAATTTGATAATAATTATATTATTATTGAACTCTACCAAACGTTGATGTCGAACATAATACATTTTTTAAACAAAGTCGTCTCTACTCTCCTCCTTGTAAACACCCACACTATATATCACATTTTCTATTTTTCAGTCCCTTTTACCAGCCACTTGCATTTTATTAATTATATTGTTTCAAATACGTGGATTGCGTAAATGAATGTGTCAAAGTTACGACATAGTGCTAAGCTAAACATGTTTTAGGTTTGTATTATTTTAATTGAAATTCTTATGAATCTAAAATGGGGAAATAGAAAATAACACACAGGTGTGAAGCATAATAGCTACTCTGGTGGATATTGTACTACCAGCTCTTTTTCAGTAATGTTTTTTTCTACACTGCTTAGTAATCTGACGCATATTAACAACCGAATAATTCAGACTCAAGGGATAGGAGTGTTGTCACATATGCAAAGTTGTCTCATCTCCCAATATAAGAACACTATTATAAGTAATGGATTATTGTAAATTTTATTAGTAGTTTAATTTTTAAAAGAATCCATTAAATCAACCATATAACTCATTGATTTCATCTTAATAGAAATCATAACGTAAATAAGGACAACTACAACCTTGTTTTTAAATCATAACAGATTTGACTTTTCGAAAAAAAAAGACATTTACAGTCAATTAAATTTATGTTCTAGGTCATCATCACTAATGGAATCTAGAGTTTCAGAAGGATTTATAAATGAACCATGTTTTCCATCTCATTAAGTTATTCGATTACACAGATTTTCTTTCTTCCACGACCAAGGCATTATCACCTGCAGAAGAATATGTATAAAACTGTACCTACATCATCCTCTCTCAGATTGAACACAATAATATATTTGGAATGTGAGGAAAGAAACCATATTTAAACTGATTTTGGTTCTTGGTCCCATACTTATTTTGTTATTTTTCTAGCTATTCCATATTACCCACGTAAATTCTAGGATTGGCCTCGCCACACATTTTATGTCAATTACTCATTCAAATTCAAGCTATTCAGCATGTTACATATTTGAAATCAGAGAACAGGTTTACACATATACTGGGCCTGTTGTTTGATACTTTTGTAGAAAGAATTCGAGGCATTTCTTCATAATATTCAATATATTTGTTAAACAGAGCCTAGCAAAAGACCGAACTTGTTAAACGATAATTATATATAATTTTAAAGCTTCAACTTGCCAGTTAAATATGCTTTTCAAAATCCTGGCAGAGAGGTGCTTGTAAAACAATTCCAAGTTCCAAGTCTATGACAAAAAAAACTGATCTTATCATTGATAGTCTTCTAAAATATAAAATAATGTTTTCACATTGTGAAATCTGTATTAGTAGCCAAGCGACAATCAGATCAACGCTCTCCATCCATGAATGTTTATAGCTAGTACTCCCTCCGGTCCTAAATATAAGACCTAGTTGACTTTTAAAAAAAATCCTAAAAAAGAAAAAAATAAGTTAATTATAAATTGATTTACCTAATTTTTTCCCTTAGACTAGTTTAATTTACCTATAAACTAATGGATTATCTAAAAATATATTAAATATGTCATCATTTAATAACATATTTCGCAACCTTAATCTCTCCAAAAAAAAAGTCAACTAGGTCCTATATTTAGGACCGGGGTAGTATAACCACTTAAACAATTCAAGATAACAAATAATAATGAAAAAAAAAACAGCATTACTTGGCGATCGATTGCAGATCTGTCCATCTTTTGTCAACATGCTTACTTGCTTCTCTCAAATCAAGTTGCTTTAATTTGTCCCATTGACATAAAAGTCGATCTGAGCATTGTGCCGACGTCAAATGAATATCACAAAGCTGTTATTTAGAAATAAAGGTGAAAGTGAGTCATAAACATAATTATTTGTTAATTAGTTTATAAATCACAAAATTTTCAATAAAATACATCTATCAATGTGTTGAGTGCATATGCATGCAGACATACACGACTTTGCGTATGTGATACTTAATTATTTATCATGAAATTTTTTTCTCTGAAAATAAATAATTGAATATGCTATATGATATAGGGATAATCATTAATCACAATAAAGTTTCTCATATGACAATTAATCATATTTAAGTATATAAAAGAATAATTATATTAAAGATTTTTTCAAGAGTAGTATTAACAACTCAATGAGTTGGTATTGACAACTTTATGACAAGACATTTAATATTATCTAAACCATTGAGATTTCAATGTAATTTAATGATTCTTTAGACCTAAATGTGATTAATTATTGTATGAGACACCTAATTATATATGATTATCCCAATGATATATTGTTGAACATACTATATATAGTTAGTTATGTGTCTTTTGTTTGCTGTTTACTGGTGAGGTTCGTATCACTATGCTCAAAAATAAATAAAATAAGTGTGAAGTGTATACTCCTATCCTAAATATAGGGCATATTCTGTGCAAAAAAAATAATATAGGACATCTTAGGGAGATAGTCGTATTCCAACATATAAAAAATCAATTTTTGTTTTTAAAATTTTTTTTCCTAATCATCCCAATGATGTAGGGACTAAAAGATGATTAGGTGCATTAGATAAAAACATATCATACTAAATAACATAATTTAATCAAATTAAGTAAACAAGCCTTATGCATACTATATTTTGCACAAGAGGGAGTACTAGCTTTTCATGCCAACATAAGATGTCAAACATGCTTTGTTTTGACTACGTACAGTTTTTCTTAAATTATGATTTGTTAAAAATTTCAGTTGCTTGATTTTGACAATGATTGTTCGAGAAAATTATGTCAACAGGCAAAGTAGAAAACCTAATGTTTAAGCCTTGGGGTGAATTTTCTACACGAGTGTTTTAAATTACCCTCCATCTACTAGTATGTAGACTTTGTACACATGGATATAGTATATATTAAGTAATAAATTGGGATTCTGTTAAAATATAAATTCAGGCGGGTAAATTTAAAAAATTATTGCATTTTCAGATGGGTTAATGAGATTTATTAAGACAAGGTTGGGTGAAACATGTTGTAACAGAATAATTCATAAAAGTTGTCTACCCCTTATATGGGACTTCCGAATAGCGAGGGATTAGTCTCACTTGACACGCGAGTGGGGATACCCTTGGGAAAAAAAAGAATAATTCATGAAATCAACACATTCCGTACCTCCCCCTTCTCTCTGTGGATCTCCATTGCTTCTTCCCTGGTCTACTCTGCGTTTAGGCTTTCTATTTGAGATGTGAAGTTTTAAATTTTGAATTGTTGGGGTTTTTTGTGATGATTATATTCCTGCTTTCTCTTCTTTCTTACTCCTGCAGTTCCTAAATATAAGATCACTTAGCAAATTTGGAGAGATTAAGGAAGACATTCCAATGAGTTAGAATTACATGAAATTTCCAAAATACCCCTCACCTAAGTTTTGAAAATATCCTCTCACCTTCGAACCACTATTTTTTGGGTGAAGGGAGTATAGGGGTAATTTGGGGAAAACTTACGTCAAATTAAAAAGTGATATTATATTTAGGAACAAACTCTCCTCCCTAAAGTATTCTTATATTTAGAAACAGAGGGAGTATTTTGCAATTAGCAAGAACAACTCTTTTTAATGTCATTTGACTTGGGGTGGCTTTTGTTGTTACTAATGTTTCAGTCTATTTTTGTTGCTACGTGGATGCTGAAACAAATTTACACGTGGAATACATTATATTTTAGGGTGAAGGTGTAAAAATATACATGATAAATTGTAAAAGGGGCACCCAGTACCATGATAATTTTGAGGGAGCATAATTATACATGGTATACCAAAATGAGCCAATAATATACATGGTAAATTGTAAAGGTACAAAAATATATGTAGTAAATTGTAAAAGAGACACCCAGTACTATGGGAGTGAAGAAAAAAGATGGTGTGATACCCCATTTTGTTTTACCATGTATATTTTTTCACCCTTAAAATTATCATGGTATTGTATGTCTCTCTTACAATTTATGATGTATATTTTCTAACCTTTACCCTCTATTTTACAACTATATGGGTTCGTCTTTTTCCCCCTATTCAGACATTACACCGCTGTTTTCCCATTCTATTGTAGAATACTTGATCTGCATATTTGCCCAATATGTATGTCAATTTCTTTTGGACTAATCAAATATGTATAGTAGAGTATATCAGTTACAAATTACAATTAAAATATTTTTTTTATTTTTACAACAAACAAAGACAAAGTACATATAATTTTTAACAAAGGCAAAATGATTTATATTAAGTAGTTTAAGTCTTCTACATCATATTTTTTATATTAGCAAAATAATTTATATTTTTCCCAATCTCTTGTGTAATTACTATACATTTTTTTGGACTGAATAATCACTACTCTTTCCGGTACTAAATATAAGACATAATTAACTTTTTTTGGAAAATCCTAAAAAAGCAAAATAAGTTAATTATAAATGATATACCTAATTTTTTCCCTTAGACTAGTTTTTTTATCAGACTTAGACTGGTTTATTTCACATATAAACTAATGGATAATTTAAAAATATATCAAATATATCATAATTTAATAATCTATTTCACAATCTTAATCTATCCAAAAAAAGTCAACTATGTCTTATATTTAGAACCAGAGGTAGTAAATATTTAAAAATAGTATCTTTCATTTTCCCCAAATACAGTGTAAATGCAGTGTTAATGTTTTACTTGGAACTAACGCTTCTCCAAAAGGAGAAAAAAAATTCTAAGGTTTAAAAACATGCATAAAGTTTATATCACAGTATGCATGTGTTTATATTTGACTAATTAAAGTATAACTGTTTTACTAACGAAAAATTCGTAAATTTAAAAAATGAAACAAAAATCTGTTTCTAATTATAAAAAACGTACCTGCTAGAATTTTCCTCATCATTGCTCATGTATGTTGTCATTGTAAATTAACTGTTCCTTTCCTTTCACCTTTTTGTTGTTTCAAATCTTTGCAGTGGAACTTGTTCAACATTGACTAGATTAGCTACATTTTCTTGCTTTTGAAATTCTGAAATGCAAACATTGTCAACTTAAATTTAATTTTATTTGATGTCCCGTATGCATTTACATGAAATTTCACTGCAGGCAGACTAATCATAAAAGAGTGTTTCCCAACATGGACCCAAGGACAGCCACTGGTCATCTTCACTCATATAACCTATTAATTGGTTAAATTCTTCCATTTCAGTTTAGATAAAGATCTGCATGTTATTATGGGTGTTAATGATTATTACTCTAAGCACATACCTTGGTTTGTGAAGGTGTCATAAGCATGCCCTGACCATGGTAACACTGGTAATTAATGCAATATTGAAATCAAGGTCTATCAAATAAAATGATGTTCCTGAACAAGGATACCAAGAGAGCCACTAAATCATACTCATTCTAAAAACTTCAAATATTTATATATACATCAATCAAATAGACATTGACTGGCCAAAATAAATAGAGCTAAGAAATATTATTTTGGGTTATTAATTTTATTATGATCGTTTCACTTCTACTGCCTTGGCATCATTAAATATTCCATACATGTGAAGCTAGATCAATCCTCTTTAAAACTTGTGCCATTATATATATTCCTTTATTTTGTTTTATATAATATAAAAGGCGAACTAAAGAAAAAAGAAATGCTTTATTTGTTCGAGTGTTTTGCCCCAAATATTTTGCATAGGCCGTCTCTAATTATCGCATTCATCTAAAAATTAGAGTCCAGTGAAGCTATTGAATGAACATGCATGTAGTAGTTTACCTTCATAATATCAATAATTTTTTTAACACAATCATCCTCATTGGTGAATAAACTATCCGTTTTTACATCCGTGCATCCAAAGGTAGTTGAACTCCTACAAGTGCCATAAATTCAAAAAATGATTCTCATGGATAGTCAATGAAATATATATCTAGTGATGTTTGACGGAATTCCAAGAATTGTGAGCTTACTGTGGCATAATTGTCATCCCCCATCGACCTTCCTTTTTTTATTAAGTGGTCCCTCTTTCTCCTTCATCATACCTATATCAATTTGGTCTCTGAAACTTGTTGTGTTCCAAATAGCATCTAAATATTAGTGTTTCACTCGTTTTGAAGGACTAACATGACTTAGCTGTAAGCTCGCTTGCCGTGGGGTCTGAAGCTGTAGGTTCGAATCTGTCATTTTGCAAAAAAAAGGTTAGATTATCTAGTATATTCCCTTCCACAACACCCTAACGAAGTAGAGACTATTACTGGGTTAATCTTTTCTACTTTATGGTAGCCATATTGTTTAGCGAAGGTTATGACATACAAACTGAAATATTTGTTGACATGATTCACACTCACCAATCAGGACATTTATTTTTTTTTCCTAATCATTTGCCTTGTTCGGGTATTTCCAATTGACCTTATGATGACATGAAATCATAGAACGATGTGTCTGCATATTTGATTTAAGTGGGGCAACCACACACACTTCTTTTTTAAAATAAATAAGTATAACCATCCCCAGTGAACTTAAAAAACATTGAAGTAAAACTGCAAGCCTAAACCCAATTGTGCAAATGATAGCAAGCTACTGATCAATGTGTAATTTGGAAAATAATGGATTTTACTAAAACCCAAAGCAGTGCTAGAAGAACAACATAGGTTTACCTGGGCCACTGCCAATAGAATCCATTGATTCATGAGGATTGTGAAACGAGATATGTTGCATATCAAAAAGCTGTTTGATTACATACATTCCGCTCTCTTCGATATGCACTCTAGCATCTTTTCTAACTTCTATCTCTGCATGAATCCACTCATCTCTGTCTATCTCATCATTATCTATAATGTGGTCTCTAAAAAGATGGCACACAACTAAATGATTATCACCGAACTGCTTTACATTGGAATCAAAGCCCCGCATATAGAGACTTTTTGCATCTTTACCATTGATGAACATTCTCAATTCAAAGAATGAATGATGGTCAACATCTGAATGAAGAACATTATCCTGTGGTATGAGAAGAAAACAAAGGCAGAGCAGAGGAGGGAAGGTGTTGCAGAACCAGAAAGAAATAGAAGCTCCTTTACTTGTGTGTTCAAACCACTCTGGCATGCTTCTACTAGGCACACAAAAGTAGTAACCTTCTTCTAGGAATAAATTATATTGGCGGAGAGTATACCCGTTTGGATCCCCATGAAATTCCTGTATGTATGAATAAAATCAAGCAAGTGTTGAGCGAAAAAAACACACACAATAGGATCAAACAAAAATTGACATACTCACTCCGGTCCTAATATAAATATAAGATCTAGTTGACTTTTTCTGAAAATGTTAAGGTTACCAGATATGTTAATAAATTATGACATTTTTTATATATTTTTTATTAGTCATTAGTTTATAGGTTAAATAAACTAGTTTAAGAAAAATTATGTAATTCAATTTATAATTGACTTATTTTGCTTTTTTAGGATTTTCCAAAAAAGTCAATTAGGTCTTATATTTATATTTAGGACCGGAGGGAGTATCATATCTATTGATCGAGAACACATAAAGCAGAGAAGTTTATCAGGATTACCTCACTCAATAACAAGGTTTTTGAGAATGAACACAATGACGTGCAGTTTGTTGCTTCTAATCTCTGTATGTTTGGTGGAATCGCCTTCACTTCTCTTAGATGTCTACACTCACTTAAATTGAGTGTCTGCAATAAATGACATTGTTTGATCCATGTGGGCAAAATTGTGATGGGATTACCGGACAAGTCCAAATGTTGTACATTGATGAAACGACTGAGATAAGTTGTCATTAAATCATCTGATATATTACATCTTGAGATAAGAAGTCTGTAGGCATCATGCTTGTTGGGAAAAATTGCCTGTTGCGGCTGGGCTTCCTTCGAGTCACATGGTATCATCACCTTCCCTTCTTTACAGTTAATATGGATCGCTTCTATTTGTGGTAGTAGGAATATACAACTTGGGATCTCAACAACCATCTCGCTTTGATAAATCCATAGCTGTGTAAGCTTAGTAAGATTGCAAATGGACCAAGGCAGTTTATCTATTCCTGTGTAAGAAATATCGAGGCATGTTATATCCACATTTTCAAGTATCTCCGGAAAGTTCTTCAGACTTTTGCAGTCATGCAGAGAGAGTTGTCTAAGAGAGGGCGACTTGAAGGCACGTGGAAACGTCTTGAGCTTATCACATAGAGAACTATCCAACACCTCTAGTTTTCTTAGTTCACCAATTGAAGCATGGATTTCAGTTAAATTCCTGCAACCTTCAAGCATTAGTTGCTTCAAATTTTGAAGATTCGATAGATCAGGTATCTCTCTCACATATTCACAAAATCCAAGATTCAAAACGCCCAAATTGATGGTCATCTGCAACAATCAAATCCATGCATGTTGAAAGTGTAATTCTTAAAAATGAAAGGAAGAAAGAAAGAAATTATGAACAAAATGATTTCAAGCACGAAATGTTGTAATAAGATAGGTGTTCTTGCCTTGATTAATTCCAATGACCTCACACCACTGTGGCTAAGGTCGAGGTGAACCAGCTTCTTTGGACGAAAATGAGGAGGCAAATTTGAGTCAGGATAGCCTTGCCAACTCAACACTTTTAAGCTATTGGGAAGATATTTGGGACCTTTAGAAAATTCCACACCGTCTAAAATGAGAACTTTGAGTCCTTTCATATGCTTGAATCCTTTTCCATCCCAATTTACTACCATTCTAGGCCAATAGCTGCCTTGAGTAATCATTCGAATTTTGTATGTGCCCTTTCAAGCACATCATAAATGAAATAAGTCGAGATATATCACAAGTTTGAAGTATGTATTATAGTAATTGACAAAAAAATTGCTTCCGATTCATAATAGTGACAAAGTTTGGCACATACATTTCTCCAACAACGAAGTAAATATATTAGAACCAAAATGCTCAAACACCCCATAAGCAGAAAAATAAAGGAATACAAAAAATATTTTCAGCATTTAATGAGTTCAATAATAAATATATACATTTCAATCCGCAAAATTATTATTGATTAGATGAATAAATTTAGTTCTAAAATTTCAACAAAATGTATGTGAAGTGTTAAAATGTTTTTCTTTGATAGATGAACTTTGTCAAAATTCTTTTCATGGGCAACAATCATTCAATGGGTGAATTCCATGCATTTAATATGGAAAATTAAACATGAAAAACAAATAAAGCTCCCTTCGATGAGCTTATTCCATTGAGAAATCTAGTAAAGAACAATATGACTACAAGTCAAAACGGTGGCACAATAAAATAGAATTGGTGTTACTTACAGTATTGTCTTCCAAAACATCAATAATATCTTGATTGACCCATAATCTACTTCGTTCTCCTTGCTTGTGTGGAGATTCATTTCGAACAATTTCCCTCCCCATATCTCGTATTAAATCATGCATTACAATAACTTTTGCAACAATCTTCACGAGACATTTGTTTACCAAGACACCAATAGCATGTTCTGGATCAAAATCATTAAGTTGCATCACCATATATTTGGCATCATCCAGCTCTTTCCCAATGAAGAAACAAGCAATATCGAGGAATATGTTTTTTTGTGTTTGTTCCAAGCAATCATAACTTACTTTCAATCTCTCTAGAATATTTTCATTCGGAATTTTTTCATATTGATCTAATGCAGATGCCCACTTACTTATACTCATGCCATACAAGCTAGCGCCTATTATTTCAAGGGCCAAAGGAAGGCCTTGAGCATAACTTATCACACGATTTAACACATCCTCATAACTTTTATCTACTTGTTGATCAGTTTCAAAAGCATTCCATCGTAACAATTCACGAGATTCTTCGTTATTGAAACCCTTCATGTCGTATGTACTTTCAATCCCATGCCTTTCAAGTAAATGTTTATCCCTTGTTGTCATAATAATCCTACTCCCACCGCCAAACCAATTGCAACCTCCAGCCAATTTTTTCAATTGGTCTTCATTGTCCACATTATCGAGTATCAAAAGAATTTTCTTTCCCTTGCATCTTCTCTTCATTATTTCAACTCCTTCGTTACTATTTTGTATTTTGATCCCCTGCACTCCTATGTTTGAAAGTATTGTCTCTTGAATTCCATTCAAGCCAACTCTCATTGATGTCTCTTTGACATCATTGATAAAACACAAATCTTCAAACTTATCAGCAAGTGAGTTGTACAGAGCGCGTGCTAGTGTTGATTTACCCAGACCCCCCATTCCACAAATTCCTACCATGATGGCCTCCTCATTCGACTCAATTCGTAATAGATATGTTATTTCTTTCACCCTAGTTTCTAACCCAATAGGATAATCACAAACTTGTAAAGGAACCCTATTAATGTTGTTGGAGATTTCTTTCACAATCTTTCCAATGAATTGATATTCATAACTATTTTGCCTGAAATGTTGCAAAAACTGTATCAATTATAATCAAAGGGCAAATATGAAAAAATAGTTATTAAAAAATTTCAAGGGGGTACCTAATACCCTCGTTAATTCAAGGGTGCAAAACTATACATGTTAAACTAAAATGTTGCAAATTTAACCTTGTCATCCAATAGTGTCAATCGTTAGTTGACTAGGAAGACTGATTTGGCATTAGGTGGCATTAATTAAGAGGCGGGGATCCACATTTAATAATAAAAAACTCCCCCAACCCTACCCTTTTCTCTCCTCCTTCCCTCCTTCTTCATTTTCCCCGACCACTCCCCCCTAAAACTCATCCGCCGGCTCACCTCAATTTTACACAACACCCTCGTGACAGATTAGAACTTAGAAGCTCCTTGCTTTAAGCATTTGATTTAGCTCTTGTAATTAACTTCCACACCATTATGATGACTATGTACATTAAAAAGATGTCACCCCACCGTCATGGCCACCGCCACCTCCACGTCGTCGCCTGTGAGTCTCTAAAACTTGTCACCTCCACTGGGTCAACTCGCCTCCACCTCGCAAATCTCGACAAACTCCTTCAAAACAAACAACAGCCACAACCTCCACCACCACCACCAACCACGAAATTGTAGAAGACGAAGCCGCCACTGAGGAATTAGAGGATGAGAAAAGTTACTTGTTGGAGGGAGGAAGAGGCAGAGAGATTTTAAGGGCAGGGTTCAAGGGTGCGTCTTTCCACACACAGCAAGAGTATGCTTCGGTGGATGTGGGAGATGACAACACCGTGGGGAGGGGCCTCGGTCTGGTGAGAGGGCCGACGGGGGAAGTGGTCGGGGAAAATGAAGGAGGAGGGGATGAATTTAGAATGTTGCTGACTGTATGTCATGTCATTAATGTGGGCGTTGGGCTCACGTGTTAAATAATGTTTGTTTTCTCTGTCTAATAGAGAGAGGTTAAATTTGCCCTATTTTGATTTACCATGTATAGTTTTGCACCTTCGAATTTACCAGGTTATGGGTGCACCTTTTGGAATTTACGATGACTATTTTTGCACCTTTGACCATAATTAAATTCAACCTAACAGAGAAAATTTAAGTTCAATTACTTATAAACTAATTGAAGAAGAGAAACGAGAAAAATGCCAGAGAATAATAAGAATAAGGGTGAAAGTTGCGGATTACTCGTGAACAAAATGGTAACCGGAAATATCGGCTACTTCCTTTAATGCAAGCTTCCAATTTTTTACCATGTCCTCATCAGCCCTATGCTTTTCAATATGCTTTGAGAATGCTTGTTCATAATTTCCCTTTTGATGTCGCACTTCCGAAGGCTCCACGCCATAAAAAACTGGCAAAACTAATCGACCCTTCCTCTTAATACACTCATTAATCTTGACAAGTTCGTCAAGGCAGAATGTAGAGTAAGCATAGTTCTTAGAAAATATGGTAATGGCCATTTTAGAATTCTCAATAGCTTTGAAGAGTTTTTGTTTGATTTCTTCCCCACTTCTTATCCCCTCGTCATCAAAGAATGTGTGAACTCCCGCCTTCTTCAGTTTATCATAAAGATTTCCAGCAAAACCATGACGAGTGTCCGTACCTCGAAAGTTGATGAAAACATCATATGTCCATTGGCGATTGAAGGAAGGAGACGTTGCCTCAATCCCTGTCATAGTGGCTTCAGTTCCTACCGATAGAAATGAACAAATAAGTTTAGTAAACTTACAGAAAATATGATTTGATGATTCCCTAAGTGACTTTGTTACTTCTAAAAGAAATCTGAAATTGTTGGTGATAAAGAAGTTGTGGGCATACACCATAAAGAAACCTGGGTTGTGTGCTTTGAATGAATTAGTTTTTTTAGAAACTAATTTTTTTAAAAGCTTTATCTGTCGTGCATGGGTTGCGCGACACAAATTTAATTATTTCATAAATTTTGTCGCGCATATGATGCATAACACAAAGGTTATTAAATTATTACTTTGTGTCGCGCATCAAAGTAGCAACACAATTTCATTTCAAAATTTCTCCCGGGCTAATACTCCTCCTATATGTGTGTGTGTGTGTATTTATATATACATACATACATACACTAAAATCCTAATTATCACTCCTCAATTTTTCACTCAATCTCCAACTTCCCATATTCATAAATTCTTTTCCACTTCATATCTTTTCAAACTTGAATTTGAAAATTGTATCGGTTATTCTAGTCTAGTTCAACTTAATTCTTAAACCCCCCATATGCTATTAAGTTGTTACTAATTTATTATTTAATTTAACTAATTTTTTGGTTTATTGGTGTAGGCTAATAATTTCTTCATTGCCCTAATCTTAATTTATAAAAATAGTTCCTTTAATATTTATTCAATTATTAGCATTTTTTATTTATCGATCAACTGTTGTTCTATTTATAAGGGTAAAAAAATTATATTCCGCAAAATAGAAAAACGTGTAAATGGCAAAAAACTAAATTCTCCAATAAAATACTCCTCCGATCCCTCAGCTGTCGCCAGCCCAAAATCGAAGTCTCAATCATTAGCTTCTCGCTCATCAGTTTCTATGACCAATTGATTGAAATACTCCCTCCGGTCCTAAATATAGGACCTAGTTGGCTTTTTTGAAAAATATTAAAAAAACAAAATAAGTTAATTATAAATTGATTTACCTAATTTTTTCTCTTACACTAGTTTATTTTACCTATAAGCTAATGGATAATTTAAAAAGATATCAAATATGTCATGATTTAATAATCTATTTTGCAACCTTAATCTCTCCAAAAAAAAGTCAATTAGGTCTTATATTTAGAACCGGAGGTAGTATTACATTATGTTTGTCGCGCAAGAATGAGCAACATATGGACTATCTTTGACCACATTCTCTCCTTTGTCAGTCCCGTGTTTCTGGATGCCTGTAACGAAAGATATATCACGACAAAGTGCCTAGTTATGGATATGATAATTGCGTGTGTTGGAATCGTGACTCATACCTTACGTCGCTGCTATAATCGCGACTAGCTCCTTATTTTGGCCGCGACTATCCCTCAAATTCTGTGCAAGCTAGTTAAAACTACTTACACATAATTCATGAATAAAAAAAGAATCCATATATATATATATATTTCTTTTGTCCCATAAGCTAACACTCTAATATGTTCATTTAACCTTTCTTCTCATAAAGCAGAAGAAATCACCTAAAATTGGAACCTAGAGAAAGAGGTGGGGAGAGAGAGAGAGAGAGAGAGAGGGAGGGAGGGAGGGAGGGAGCGCTAGTGATATACTCAAACACTCACGAGGATGAAGAGATTGACACTATATATCTCTTTTCATGGTGGCTTCAATTCCTATAGGAGGAATGAAGAAATATGTGTTAATTCAACTTTAAAAATCTATGGAGTCTGATGATATGTACTTGGATAAGATTTTTTTCGAGGAAATGAACATCTAGACGAGGTTATTACTTTTCTAGAATATTGAAATTGTTGTTGACGAAGTAGTGATACACACACACAATAATGCTAAACGGGAATTCAAGTAATTAGTATCTTACTAGATCTGGAAGGGGTGGAGATGACAGAGGACAGGCAAAGTGAAGATGAAGGAGACAACTAGGACGAGTTGGACAGAAAGCAAGAAATTAATAGCAATATATATAGAGAGTCTAATAACAGCCTTCATATATCTCTTTCAAATATCATAAGCGAAATTATAGTCATACGTAGTAGCTTAGCTCTCTATTCATGTGTATATTGACAAAGCATGATAAATTAATTGCCTCGTAGAGATTGAAACAAGAAGAAAGATTGATAGTCAATGATCTTTTATTTCTACGTTTTATTTTGTCAATTTTCTTTTAATATATTGAATACGTAGCTTCTAGGAATTTTGAATTTTCAAAGAAATTACATTCTTCGCTAACCTTGTGCATTTTCTCAATTATTTTGCATGCAATTGGATTATTTATTAATCTTTTGTTTACCTGCTAATTTGCTTATGGTAGCCGATTCAAACCATGGCCTAATTGGGCCGTTTACAAGAGGATATTAATTAATAACCTTTTTTGTATCGTTTTTCGATTTTCTTGATAGTCAATGGTCCATTGTCTTTGATAAAAAAAAATGGTCCATTGTCGTCTCTATCTATATATGTTATTCAATTTTCTTTTAAATATACTGAATACGTAAGCTTCTAGGAATTTTTCAAGAAACCACGTTCTTTCAACCATTTATATTTTCTTCTTTTGTTTGCCAGCAAGTGATTTGAATGATATTTTTTATATCATTTTGTTATAACTTCGAGCACTCTTCACCTTTGCCTCCTTCAATTTCTTATCTGAGGATGTTGGGTAAGAGGGAAGGCAAATCTGTGGAAAATGAAAGGAGTAGTATTGAATGATAAAAAAAATACAACTTTTGGTATAGATTAAATAAATTTGAAGTGTACAAGAGTGAAGATTTTGAATGATATAGACTGCAATTTGATAATAATTGTACTATCTATCAAACTCTACCAACACTACAAAAGAAGCGGCGATTAGCCGCGCACGCGTCCCGGCGGTTCGCCAAAAACCGCCCCCACGAATTTTTTGTGTGTGGTGCATTCGTTGCGGCGGTCACAAAAATAATACTCGCCCCGACGCAGCATAAAAAAAAACTTAAAAAAAAAATTCATTGGTACGGTGCGTTGGGGCGGTCGCAACCGCCCCAACGCGAATAAAAAACTTTAAAAAAAAAAATAAAATCCCTTTGGGGCGGTCACCCGCCCCCACGGCAATGTCGCGTGGGGGCGGTCACCCGCCCCCACCCGAATAAAAAAATTTAAAAAAAAAATAAAATCACGTTGGGGCGGTCACCCGCCCCCACGGCGCATAGAGATTTGTGCGCATTTCAAAAAAAAAAAATGTCGCGTGGGGGCTGTCGACCGCCCCAACGTGAATAAAAAAATTTAAAAAAAAAATAAAATCACGTTGGGGCGGTCACCCGCCCCCACTTCGCACAGAGATTTGTGTGCATTTCATGTCGCGTGGGGGCGGTCGACCGCCCCAACGTGAATAAAAAAATTTAAAAAAAAAATAAAATCACGTTGGGGTGGGCAACCGCCCCCAAGGCGCACAGAGTTTTGTGTGCATTTACTGTCGCGTGGGGCGGTCGCCCGCCCCCACGTTGCTATCTCTCCCTATAAATAACCTCCCCCCCCATTTCTACCGCGCGCAATCTCTTCTTTCTCACTTTCTCCCTTTTGTGTTTCTTGTTATTTTCATTGTTGGTGCACACATGATGTCTAAAAGTTTGTCTTGCTTTTGGTATAGGTATTGTTTATTTTTTCTTTTTTATTTTATTATATCTGATTGTTTTTATTTCTTATTATTTTGTTTTCGTAATATATCTTATGGATTTTGGACATGATCTTTTTGTGCTTGATGATTTAGTATATATTTATTTCATATATATTACAATAAAATTAATTTTTGCTGCATTTGTTTTGTTTTTTTTTTCTTGTTTTTATTCCTTTTTCGGTCTTCAATTTAAGTCATTATCATTAAATTGTTCGCATGAAGCAATTTTTTTTTAGTAAATATAACAGCATGCCGGCGGTTCGATACGCCGACACTATTTGATTTTTTTAAAAAAAAAAAATCACATGGCGGCGGTCGTAACCGCCCCCATGCCTTTTTTTAAAAAAAAATAAAAAATTTTGGCGGCGGGTTGGTCCGCCCCTACGTCCGCCCTAACGCGTAGCGGCGGTTGGTCAAGGGAGCTACAGCGTAAATCTTTCCGCCCCCACGCAGCGTTGCCACGTTAAAATCGCCGGCGGTAAATTTGACCGCCGGAGCGCCATGGGGGCGGTTAGAACCGCCCCTACGCTGGGAAAATACCCGCCGCAGATCTGCCTTTTTTTTGTAGTGCAAATGTTGATGACGAACATAATACATTGTTTAAACAAAGTCGTCTCTACTCTCCTCCTTGTAAACACTCACTATCACATTTTCTATATTTCAGTCCTTCTTACCAGCCAGTTGCATTTTATTATACTGTTTCAAATACGTGGATTGCGTAAATGACTGTGTCAAATTTACAACTTAGTGCTAAGCTAAACATGCTATAGGTCTGTATTATTTTAATTGAGATTTTTATGAATCTGACAAGGGGAAACAAAACATAACACACAAGTGTGAGCTTTTCTGGTAGATATTGTACTACAACCAGCTCTTTTTCAGTAGCATTTTTTTAAACACCTCCTAATTCAGACTTGGATAGGAGTGTTGTCAACATATGCAAAATTGTCTCATCTTCTAATAAAAACACTTTTTATAAGTAATTGGTTATTGTAAATTTTAGTAGTTAAATTTTTAAAAAGATCCATTAAATCAATAGTATAACTCATTGATTTATTATTCTGAATAGAAACCATAACTCAAATAAGGATAGCTACAACCTTGTTTTTAAATCAGAACAGATTTGACTGTCTGAAACAAAAAAAAAAGATATTTACAGTCAATTAACTTTGTGTTCTAGGTCATCACCACTAATGGAATCTAGAGTTTCATAAGGATTCATAAATTAGACATGTCTTCCATCTTATAAAGTTGTTCGATTATACGGATATATATTCTCTCTTCCATGACCAAGGCATTATCACCTGCAGAAGAATATGTTTAAAACTGTACCTACATCGTCATCCTCTCTCAGATTGAACAAAATACTCCCTTAGGTCCTAAATATAAGACCTAGATGATTTTTTTTTGAGATGTTAAGGTTACAAAATATGTTATTAAATTATGACATATTTGATATATTTTTAAATTAGTCATTAGTTTGTAGGTTAAATAAACTAGTTTAATGGGGAAATTAGGTAAATCAATTTATAATTGACTTATATTTTGTTTTTTTAGGATTTTTCAAAACAGTAAACTAGGTCTTATATTTAGAACCGGAGGGAGTAATATAATACTGAATGTGAGGACAGAAACCATATTTAAACTGATTTTTGGTTCTTGGTCCCATACTTATTTTGATACTTTTCTAGGTATACCATGTTACCCACGGTAAATTCTAGGATTGGACTCGCCACACATTTTATGTCAATTCCTCATGCAAATTCAAGCTATTCAGCATGTTACATATTTGAAATCAGAGAACAGGTTTACACAGATAGGGCGTCTTGTTTTGTACTTTTGTAGAAAGACTTCAAGCCATTTCTTCATATAATATTCAATATATTTTGTTGAATAGAGCCAAGCAAAAAGACCAAACCTATTAAACGATAATTATATCTATATTTTTCACAATCCTGACAGAGAGGTGCTTTGTAAAACAATTCCAACTTTAAAACAGAAAAACTGATCTTATCAATGACAGTCTTCCAACACATAAAAGAATATTTTTCACACTGTAAAATAAAATTTGTACTAGTAGCCAAGCACGACAATCAGACCAATGCTCTCCATCCATCCATATTTATCGCTAGTATAACCACTTAAACAAATCAAGATAATTATAATAAGTACTATAAAAATAATGATAAAAAACAGTATTACTTGGTGATTGATTACAGATTTATCCATCTATCGTCGGCATGCTTGCTTGCTTCTCTCAAATTACTCCTACAGTTTTTTAAAAATAATTAGTCATTGTACAAACAAATATGAAGAATCGAATTGAGAGAGCCTGTTAACAACCTGCTTCATATAGCTAGTAATAAACAATGATAAATTAATTACCTCATAGAGATTGAAACCCAGAAGAAAGATTGATAGTCAATGATCCTCTATTTCAACGTTTTATTTTATCAATTTTCTTTTAACATATTTAATATCATAGCTTCTGGGAATTTTCAAAGAAACCAGATTCCGTGCTAACCATGTGCATTTTCTCAATTATTTTGCCTGCAGTTGGTTTTATTAATCCTTTGTTTAATAAAGAATATTGTTAATGCTAATTTGCCTATTGTAGCCAATTCAAACCATGCCCTAATTGAGCTGTTTACCAAAGAATATTAATAATCTTTTTTGTATCATTTTTAAATTTTCTTCATAGTAGTCAATGGTCCATCGTCTTTATCTATATTGGTTTTATTTTTCAATTTTCTTTTAATATATTGAGTATTTATGCTTCTAGAAAATTTCCAAGAAACCACGTTATTACCGTCAACCATTTATATTTTCTTATTTTTTGTGAGCAAGTGGTTTAAATAATATTTTTTGTATCATGTTATAATGTCTTCGAACTCATACTTTCAGCATGATTCATGTTTTTTATACATTTTTTAAGTATTTATACATACTTTGAATGCTCACAGATAGAAATTGATTCATGATTTTTGGTACCACATTTGTTAACTGATTTTGAATATTTTGGAAATTTAATCATTAAATTTAAGTGTTTTGTAAAGCAAATGTTTTCAGGAAATTAAAGTCAAGCCAGGTGAGAAGTCAAGATGAATGGAATGATATTAAAGCACAATGGAGCAATCTATTTACTTGGGAAGAAATTAATTTTCATCAAAACAGAATTGAGCTCGCTGTGGCACGATTCTATGTTAAACTTCTGTGTCGCGGCCAAGTTGAGTTTCAGCCACAGAGAAAAACTATGCCGCGACACAGTCTTGGTCTATTTTACCGAGTCGAGGCCCAGATCTAACAAAATTGTCACCTCACCATTTTTCACTCGAAAATGAAAGTTTAAAAGGAGAAAAACAAAAGGAGCAAAGAGTTCTGACTTTTGGAAGACTTTGAAGAGTGTGGGTGTGTTGGGGTTTTTTATTTTGGAGAGATTGAAGCAAAGATTGAAGCTTGCATTGGGAAGAGATTTGAAGCTCCAACCTTTGGTTTTCTTCTTCTTCATCTTCCTTTTCTTTCTCATGTCATTTATAGCTATACATTCACCTTGTATTTGTACTTTTATATTGACTATGAGTAGTTAAACTCTTTATCTAGGATTATTTTGAACCCTTGTATGAAGTAACTCTTTAAAACTCCACTCCTTTTGTGATTAATGTATATATGTGTGTTTATTTTACTCTAGCTCTAATGCTTCTAAATGATTGTGTTAGAATCTTAAGTTTTGATGAAGACTAAAATATGAAAGAACTAGTTGATCACATAGGAAGAATTAGGCAAAAAGTGAATCTAAGTTAAGTCACAACCGGATGCAGAATTACTTCCGGATGGATTAGAACTAGTTCTCGCGGATGGAATACACATCCCATAGCGGAAGCAAGTGAGACACTAAGTCAGAACCTAGTCTAGGCTGTTAGAGTATTGAACCCTGATGAAGACTAAATTAGGACACAACCGGATGCAGAATTGCTTCCGGAAAACTTAGAGTAAAATAACGAGACTTACGCTGACTGTTGGACTAGACATCCCCTAGCGTCAGTAGACAATACACTAAGTCAGAACATAGTCTAAGTAAGATTGCTTCCCATAGCAAACACGTTTCACACAGCATGTATAGTTCTTACTGCACTTGATTATATATATACTACTCTGTTGGACTAACAATTATGTGCAAAACTTAGTTTTACTTCTGGATGCAAATGAGCTTCCGGATGCAAATACTCTTGGCACTGGGATTCTAGACTAACACTTGCAGAGCAAGATTGCAGCTTCCGGATGCACGATGATCATCCGTCAGCAAGAGTACAAGAGACAGAACGTACATATGCCCAGAAGTCAGAATGTTTTTGTCAGAGCAGAGTTGTCAGAGTTGCTTTTCATAGATAAAACAAGTCAACCCTGCTGAGCATTTATGGAGCATTAATGGACCCAACGGTAACAAGAGTTTAACGGCAATATTCAAACGGGATTGTTACCTACCAAGCAAGAGAAGTATGAGAGATGCTATATAAGGAATTACTTCATCATTTATGAAGCACCGAACATAATTCTGCAAAAATCATTCAAACATTCAAAGCTCATACTACCCAGAAAGCAAGAGAGCACTTTTTGCATTGAGAGTTATTTATTATCCATCTTGTACTCTTTGTATTTAAGTCTCTTTAGTTGTTGAGAGCATTTATTGTACTTAAGTGAGTAACATTATTTGTTCTTTGAGAGAACTAAGTAGAAAATCCTTTGATTAAAAGGTTGAACCCTTACAAGTAGTAAGGGGGAGCGAGTCAGGTTGTAAGGTTGCAAGTGAGCCCGTAAAACTTGTGGTTGTAAAAGGTTGCAGGTGAACCAGTTGTAAAACCTGTGGTTTAGTGGAACTCAATCTGGGTGATTGAGAACTGGACGTAGGTCAAGAGTTGGACCGAACCAGTATAAAAGTTTTGTGCGAGTTAATTTTCTAATATTTATTTGGTAGCACAATTCACCCCTCCCCCTCTTGTGCATCCTCACTTTCAGATTGATCACCATTTAGTTGATTTGTTCATTTGACTTATGACCTGAGAGAGCTAGGTTACGTGTAGAACATGAGTGAAATAGTGTAAGAACTTGAAGTTGGGATGACAAATGAATGATTTTGTTAATAAGATAGAGATATAATTATTAACCTTATACATAGTCATCTTAGGGTTGAAACTTAAGGATTGAGTTTTATGAATGATGACAAGAGATTGCATAATTAATAGAATGAAACATATATTTATGACTTGAGAGAGTTTTACAAGTATTATAGAACCTTAGGTTAACACATATACAAACATGAAAGCAATTTGGAAAAGGTTTACTGACTGGAGAAAAAGAAATTATACTTCAACTGAACTTTATAAGTCCCATGCTTATTCTTTTAGGTTTCTCACTATACCATGATAATTAATATCACATGTTTTCTGCAAATCAATCATACAAGTCAAGCTATTGAGAGAGTTAGAGAACAACTAAAACAAGTTCATATCACCGCAAACTGGATTAGGTGGAAGTTAATAGCATCCCATGTTCGCGGATAAATAAAACAGAACATTTTTGTATGTATTATTTAATTCCTAGGAATCGAAACTGCAATATAAATGAAGTGATTGAGGAGCGGACATGGCATTACTTCATAATATTTTGCTACTTCATAATATTATGCGAAATACTACTCCAACAGGAACCTAAGGGAAAAAAATTCCAAGTCCAAAGCAGAAAATATGATCCTATCCTTACCTGAAACCACAACCAATGCTACAAATTCATCATATACGCAGTGAACAAAATAAAAGGATTTCTAAAGAATTAGATATTCAGATCACCCCCGCGCGTTGAGCGGGTCCTATACTAACTATTAGCGGCTAACTACACGCTCCTTAAAGCAAGGCATAACAACATGGATATGAATGGGGGGGCAATCTTAAAGCAAGGCATAACAACCGAATTTCATCCAGACTTCCATTATCCTTTAGTCAACAGCATAGTACATGCATTGCAATCAACTAAGATATGACAAAAGGAAAGAATTCCAAGCATTGCATGGAAAACCTCACCTAGCTACTTCAGAATTTGATTGTGATGATATTTGCTTTTTGAAAAAGTACATAAATATAATACATTTGCAGGAAAGAAAATATAAGCTGCAATATATATAGCATACATTATATATGTCATTGTAGAGACACAAAATAAAAGAATAACTGTGTACAAATATCATGAAAGTAATATCAGGAACAACAACAATATGAAAAAGCAAAACTAATTTAAAACAAAATTAAGAAGTTACGAATCTTGCATGACTTTAGTGAGATGTTCACGTGATTTGTTAACCTACTTCAGAATTTGATTATGATGATATTTTTGTTTTTGAAAAAGCACACAAATATAATACATTTGCAGAAAAGAAAATATAAGCCGCAATATATATGGCACACATTATTATAAATGTCACTGTCAAGACACAATAAAAGAATAACTGTACAAAAATCATGTAATATCATAAAGGAACAACAATAATCTGAAAAGCAAAACTGATTCAAAAGAAATTTAAGAAGTAACAAATCTTGCAAACTAATGATATAGATGTAAAAATTTGTTTCGATGGGGAGGAAGACAAAGATGAATAAGTTGCGGTAACCTTCTTCAGTTTCCACTGCAGAAACTGCGCAAGAATGATGGCGTGGAAAATCCAATAGTTTAATTAAATATAATTCTACACGAGGAACAAGCGGCCACAAATGGAGTAAATTTGAGGGAACAAAACAATTGGTTTCAAATTTTAGGGGGCAACAATAATGGTTTCAACCCTAGTCTTTTTCTTTTGAAATATCTATATATATTATAAATCTTTTTCTTGGATTCCTGTTCATTGACCGTTTAATTGCCGGCTTCTCTCTATGTATCACTGTAGATAGAGCCGATTACTTTACGGCTTCTTCTTTTCTCTTTTTCTTCTCTTCTCTCATCCGAACCCAGCTTAAACCTCACGTCTCGCCTCCGTCCTCATCTCTCTCAGCACTCATTTCACTTTCACTCCATCTTCTTCATCTTCTATTTCACTCTCTTCTCCATTCATTTGCGTCCCCTCTTCCTTTTGTTCTTGCTGAAGGAGAGAGAGACGACCTCGATCGCTGGTTTGGCCTTAACAATAGCGAAAGAATGACCTAAAGTTTAAGGTTTTTTTGACATTTGATTGGAATGGGAAGCAGCTCAATAGCCAACAACCTAGCAACTAATTCTCAGATAAGTAGTTTAAAGTTTTGGGCAATGCAAGGTTTTGATATTTAACTAGTGGATTGTGGGATTTTATTATCCAGCTTTGAGATTTATGTTAGTCCTCCCCTTTGATGCTTGATGACCGGTTATAGTTGATCATTTCCAGGTTTGAGAATGCATGTCATTACTTGATTTGTTTTCCTAATGAAAGTCATCTATGATGTGTGGTTATTGGGATATAAAGGCATTTTCCATTATAATTCATTTTTGTTACTTTCTGTGAGTCTATGGTTAGTGGGATTTTATTTTTGTTATATCTTACGCCTTTTAATTTATTAGCTTTTTCGTGTTTTTGTGGTTTAAAATTTGTAACTTGATCATTTTCTGTCTTATGTTTTCAATTGGCATGGTATGGAATGAATGATGAGGTCATAAATTTATGAGCTTTTCATTGTTTTGTGCTTTAAAGTTTGTAGCTTGATCGTTTCCTGTCTTACGTTAGCAATTGGCATGTTATTGAGTGAATGGTAGGGTCATGGGTTTATTTGATTTCCATGGTTATGTGATCTTGAAGTTTGTAACTTGATAGTTCGAATGTGAAATTTGTTTGTCGGAGATGGTGTCGGCCATTGATGGGAAGGAGGTTGGGGCTAAAATAAGTTGAAAGTTTGAAACTTTATAGAGTAAAAGGAGAGAAAGGAAGAAGGGAGGTGATTTGTTGTGATAGGTGTGTATGATATAAGGATGGTGGTGGTGTGTGTGATTTAGTTTTACTAGAGATGTTGTGATAACTAATCTACATGGAAGAATAACCTCTCTTTCTTGCTAATTAATGTTGTTTTTTAGTTTGATAGATTAAATGACTTTTTGTTGTTCAGTTTGTCTAAGTCTCTTTTAACTCTATTAGTTTATTTTTAAAGTATAATTGTATTAAGCCACAAACAACTTAGTCACATTTTCAAAGTGTTCTTTAATTCCTCACCTCTCTTCTTTTTTGAACTTTGAAGTTCACACTCTGATGCTTTCTTTTCATTCTTTTGAATTTTTCAGATTTTGTGTAGAAAGTGAAGGAATGGTGAAATTGGGTAAATTGTGCATGGTGGCCTAGATGCAAAATTTAATGTATACTATGTCCATTAAGGTGAGAGAGAGTTTATGACTGGGTGATTATGTATATATGTTGCTTATTCACTGCTATTTATATAGGTCTGATAAGGATGAACATGTCTATTGCAGTCACCTAAATACATTGCATTCGAAACAGAGGATATTGATCATTTACAGCAATGTTCATTGTGTGTGTGTGTGTGTTAAATTTTCCTGAGAAAGGAATTGGTAGAAAGCCATGAAATTGGATATGAAAAAAATTGGTTACGAAATTGTGCTGAGGAAACAGAGTTGTTGCTGACGGTTGTAATAAAGAGATGATTATTAATGACCCTCTGTCAACTGTGTTATTATAGCCAACTGTGTCACATCTCCCAGGTTTTTTTGCTGAAGTTACTACCTTTCAATGTATGGGCATATGTTCATTTTACATTCAGCATTAAAATAAAATATATTACAGATGAGTTTGAGTACTTATTCCACTTTAGGTTTCAATTTCTTAATGTTAATGCATAAGTTGTGTTCTGAAGCTGACATATCAAATATACATTAACTATGCAGAAGAAATAAAAAATACTGTTGCAGCCATAAGGACCACACAATGTTGGTGCTGTAATATATGAAAAAGTTGTGTTAAAAATGCTTTGAAGTTCTCTGCATAATTGATCTGTTCATTCTTTTTCAGAAAGAGTTCCCATCTTCCACTCAATTCTTTTTTAGGCTCTCATCAACTGTTGCCATTGCCATTAATATGGTAATCGCCTATGTATTCTTGTGTTGGCTTCCATGGAAATACATATTTTAAATAATTGATTTTTCCAAAGCATAGATCCAGTTGACTTAAAGTCATTTTTTTAATTTTACAGACTCCATTATTGTTTAATATCAAGAAACTGATTATAATTCTAATCTTAATCTTGAAATTGGTTCTGGCACAAGAGAACACTCTTCCTTATTGACTTGTGCTATGGGATTTCAGAGCTAGCTCTGGTATTATATGCCTAAAATTGGGAACTGGTTTTTTTTGTGATTGTATTTTTGTATAGCAACTTGATCAAGGTCTTCTTCTCTTGCTGTTGCTGCATCTAGCCATGTACTAATTACATGCATTTCATGTTTTGATGAACGATCACTTGCATTTCACCCTGATGGATATGCTAGAGGATCTCTCATTTCCAGCTATAGTCATAACTTTATTAGGAACTGCAGTTTCAAATCTTCTTCCTGCTGTGAGTTCAATTGACTTCTTAAAAGCACTGATTCATCCTAGGTATTTTGATGAATGATCACTCGCATTTCACCTTGATGGATATGTCCCGTGCAATATGCATTGACATGATTTCAGTATACTTTCAAATTTGGCAAGAGTATCCATATGATATTTCTCCTCCCTTTATAGTTTTCTTTGGTTCTCACATATAGGTAATGAAGAATTGTTTTGAGAGTTTGGTGACCCATTTGTGATAGGGACCACATGTGGATATAAAGCCTATGGAAACATCCCCTTAAATGGAAAAAAAGCTACACCCTCATTGTATGGTTATTTTTTTTATATTCCTTGGTTTTTACCCCATTGTATTTTATAGTCTTTTAACTTTATATTCTACTACACATTACATTGCTTTAAACATAAATTGTTGTTTAATAAATTAATTGGTCGTTGATGATGATGCGTTATATACAATCATTCCTTGAAAATCCATCAACCTAGCTTAACTGTATGTTTCCCGGGCATTGCCCGGGGATTGAAATCTAGTTAACGATTAAATAATTTTTTTGATGGAATTTGTTTATATCGCTACATTTTACAAATTTTAAGGAAATTTTAAACCATGTTTGAGTATATCCATACATATTTTAACAAAAAAACGAAGTTGAAAGTTTTAACGTCCCTTTTGTGGGTTTGCATTCCATGCTCATCCCCTTATTTCTCATCCTTAAGTACACACACAAATATGATGGGCCCCACAAAACCTCTCTCCTCTTTCCCACCTCACTTTATCTCTCTCCCTCTCCAACCTCCATCCCCACCACCTCCTCCTTCCATCTCAATCACCTCCACCACCAACGTCTCCGCTACCCAATGTCGGCCTCTACTCCACCTCCTCCACTCCTCTCACCTCTCCTCCAACCAACCAACCAAATAGAATATTCATACTCTAATTTAGGTATTTTATACTCCCAAAGTACTTCTCTTTACCGGCATGAGCATTTTGACTACAATGCTCTCAACAAAAAGTTTGCGGAAAAAAAGATAAATCAATATTATTCAACAGTCAATTTCAACTTAATGAGAACGCATATCACCCCTTTAATATCAACTTTTTCTCTCATCCAAAATACTTTATATGAAACAAGTTGGCTTTACTGTGGTATTATACTTAATGAGAACGCATTGCATATCCATAATCTTGTCACTACACTTTGCAGCTCGTATATCCAAGTAGTTTTTAGCATCAGAGAAAAATTTTGTACATTTTTGGCTTCCCATCACAACAATCTGATTACAAGAGCATGCATCAGTATCTTGCAAGGAAAAGTGGGATTGAAGGGGAATTTATCCTAATTTAAATGCCTCCGAATATCTTTGAAAGTGCTTGGGATATGCCCATAACCTAGAAACTGATCCTCCTTCTGAATCAGTGTCACTGTCACTATCTGAGGAAGATGTCATGGAAAATGAATCATTCAATAGATATTCAGCAACCTGAAATGAGGAGGATTTGCACAAGTTTGACTTATTACATAAGAAAATCCATCTGAAAAAATGAATGCTAAAACAAAAAATGATGTTTGGGACAGTGATTTTTGTTGGCAATCCACAGACCGACAAAGAGTAAAAACTAATGTCTCCTGCTTTAAATTCCCGTCCTTCATTTCAGACAATTATGTAGGGTAATTTTTATATTAACATCATTTTGACTTTTTATCCACAAGTCCACAACAAAAACATTAGGCATAACTCATCATTCCTTACACAGCTCCAAGAAATGAATATACGTGTTGCATAAATCTTGCTATTAGTTACGCAACTAGTGCTCATTGTAAAATTACCTCAAGAAGTTTTCTAAACAACATGCAGAAAATTTAATTCAACTATTCCTAATTTGCCTAAAATCATGTATGAACAGAAACATTCAATCAGTAACTAGAATACCTGGCATGCAGTTACAGGTTTAACATCTTGAATGTTGGACATAATCCCACAGTGTGCATTGGGACACTTTGAGTAATTCAACCAAACTATTGTTCGGCAGTGAGCACAGTATCCTCTAGTTGATGATAATTTCTTTGATAAAGTTCCTATATCAAAAATGAAAATAAGATGAGAAAAGAATAGAAACCATTTGAATGCACTATGCATAATGAGAGTGGAAGCAACAAATGCACTTATTATGCGATAAAGATGGAACCACAGAAGTTGCAGACTCAGACACTCAGTCATGACAAGAAAACCAAGACTCCTGATTTTTGTTTCAACGCCACTCAACAAGATATATACAACATTTTAGCTACTTCCGAAACAATGGTTGCTTTCCCATCAAATCAAAATTTTTGTTCATGCTAATATACCATACGGAATGATACCTACATCCCCAGCTCATCACAGCAAATATGACAGCCATATTTATGTAAAGACCAGCAACCATTACTAGATTGGTCAAACCAATGAAGATTGGTCAAACCAATGAAGCGCGTGAATCAGAAATTCTGAGGTTAAAAAAAGATAACAGAATCAAAAATTTTGCATGCGAAATTCAAATATGTTGAAAACTTCAAAATAAATGAGGACCTATAAACATTAAAAATTTTCTATTCTACTGATTTAATTTTATAAAATTTGTTGACTTCAATTGTACTACGTGTGAAAGTAAAGCATTCGTTATAAGTAGGAAACAAACTCTTACTAGTATATCCTCTTTGAACTGCAGCTTTCCAGTCAATATCCGGTCCAGTATCTGGGTCCCATTGAAGTATATGGTTTCTGTCTCCATCCAGGCTAATAGGCTGCTCTTGAACAAAGCTGCCAAAGAGCATAGCATACTGCAACTTCCACAGATGGTTCTCATTTGCAGCTAAATTCCATGACCTTCGAAATGCAGCATTGACGGGTCACTAACAATGATTTGATAAATGAAAAGAATTCACAACTATGACTCAGTTACCAAGAAAGCAAGAAACGAAACTGTTAATATGATGAAACATGCACAAAATATCTAATTTATTTTCTTTCATATTCTATATTCATAACTTCATTATTTCAAATAATTTTAGCTATAATTGCCTTTCAGATTTGCCTGAGAGAATTCCTACATTCCAGGAACCTTTATGCTTTTGGTGCCATTTATCATGTAAACTTAGTTTTCTTAGCTTATATAACACGAACAAAAAAAATAGAATGACTGGGTGTCTTTGAACTTTAAGTTTTGCATGGAATCAGAGTTATAAAAATTGAAAGTTTCTGTCTATTTAAACAATAACAAGTAGCATAAGTGATATAAATAGGTTCTCAAAACATCATATATCTCTCCCTTTTTCAGTGAACCAAAACACCATATAAATCATAGAAAGCTATCAAAGAACGTGAGATTGCACCCTAAAATTTTGAATGGAATCAGCGTTATAACATTTAAAAGTTGCTGCCTATTCAAACAATAAGAAAATCTCTTCCTATTTGAACAATAACAAGTAGCATAAGGGAAATAAATAGATTCTCGAAATATCATATGTATCTCTGCCTTTTTCAATGAACCCAAAAATCATGAATCATAGACTGATAGCAAGAGGATGTGAGATTGCATACAATCTCATATAAAAGGGGAAAATATTATATAAAAAAACAAAAAATCATGAAGATAATGATCAGATCATATAAAAAAAATCATAGGCAAATCTACTTTTTTTTTCGTTTTGCATCTTTCACCTAGCAGAAGAAACTTATGCACCCATCATAAACAGTCAGACTCACAATGTTATGACATATTCACATAGAGAGAGTCATGTGCCAATTAATGAGTCACGTGACAATTACTGTTAGAGGGGTATTGGGACGTTGAGTTGTTAGTGGGTAATAGAGGGATCATAAATAACCCTCTCTGTAATTGTAGAAGATAGTTTTTGTCTCAATTGTTAATTTTTGTGATCTAAATAGAAGTGTCTCTTCTCAGTTAAACCAAATGGCTTTGACACAAAGGCAAATCTACTAAAGCAAGGAAACTAGGGCTATTGTATCTTGGACTAGGGCTATTGTATCTTGGATCGAAGAGGAAGCTCACTCAACTCTTTGAATTATTTCGAAATATATTAGATAAAACTGTTTTGTTGTTCGCTTGATTTAAACTTTCCATGCCTTTATATATCTTTTACCTAATTTTCCTTGGTGAATAACATGAATCCAAGGATACAGGCCATTGTGTCTCTGGATTTTACACTCAGATCTTGCATCAATGTATATCATTAAACATAAAGGAAGTAATCTTACCGGCAAACTAGTCCGACAGAGACCAAAGATTTTATATCTAAAAAGCTGAAGATGTGCATTAAAGTATCATGTGGCAGTGATGGAGGACCTGACAAAAGCTTATTTTAGATTTACTTGCATTTTTGGCTAAAACAATGTAATGATGCAGAATCCACTACATATAATCTCACCTTTTTCTTCCTGTTGACCTTTACAGCACCTCTTATGAGCAACGATTGCATTCTTAAACTCTTTGATAGCAACATTCCTCTTTTGCTTTGGTAATGCAGCTTCCACACTTTGTACGAGTAGATGGGCTGCCGAAACAGCACTCTGGGACTGCACTCTACAATCAGACAACCTTTAAAGATTAATGGACAATGACTAAGAGAGGCCCGTTTGACAGTTCCATTTCGACCATCAACTCAAAAGCACAAAGCACATGACTAAAACAAGTGTCAGGCTCAGTTCCTAAAGCTATGAATTACACTTGTTTTCTATTATCTCTCACATGATATTACCAATAAGAGAGATTTGGGAAAAATTATGCGTATACCAGTCAGCTAAGCCACTTTATTAATATTCATGTGTACCCTATAGGAAGAAAGACAACCAACCAGATTGAACCTTCCCTCTCACAATTTAGCAACCTATACCATTGCGTTTGGTACCCTAATGGAACACTGAATTTGAACCAACATGCATTTGCGTTGCACCCTAATTGTCACAGATTAAATTCATTCAACTAAGATCCCCATACTTCAGCTCCCAAATAACATACATACATCAGTGATACTTCATCCTCCGGTCCTAAATATAAGAGCTAATTGACTTTTTAGAAAATCCTAAAAAGGCAAAATAAGTCAATTATAAATTGATTTACCTAACTTTTTCCTTGACCTAGTTTATTTGACCTATAAATTAACGGACAATCTAACAAAATATTCCATCCGGTCCTAAATATAAGACCTAGTTGACTTTTTCAGAAAATCCTAAAAAAGCAAAATAAGTCAATTATAAATTGATTTACTATTTTCTCCCTTAAACTAGTTTATTTAACCTATAAACTAATGACTAATCTAAAAATATATCAAATATGTCATAATTTAATAACATATTTCGTAACCTTAACATCTCAAAAAAAAAAAGTCAACTATTTCGCAACCTTAATCTCTTAAAAAAAGTCGATTAGGTGTAGCGGAGACAGTAGCATAGTACTAGTATAATGCAAATCCGCAAATTGCACTAATAGCTCTGATAGCGATAGCAATAGCAATAGCAATATGAATTAGGAAATAGAGAAGTAAGATTAGGGTTTGAGAAAAGGAGGGAAATTCGGGAGGGGGTAAAATTGGGATTTGAGAATGAGGATATTTGGCGGTAAATAGAGATAAGGTGGAAGAAAATAAATAAATAAATAAATAAAATCAGAGAAAGGGCTTACAGAGGGAGGAGGCGGAAGGCGGTGAGGAGGTCTTGGAAGATGAGAGATTGAAGATGTTTGGGGAGGTTAAGGTAGGCCAACCTCACAATTGAGGACAGCTCTGTGCATGCAATTGGGTATGTGTGAATTTTGGTAAGCAAGTCTCTCAGGCGTAGCTTTTGGTATCTCTCTGAGGAATCCGACATTTCATTTCAATACTCCTTTCACAGAATCAAATGTGGAGTACTACCTTAACTAGTTTTGTAAAACATGTTTTAGACACAGAGGTTGGTTGGTGGATGCGGATGCTCCACATTTTCTTTTCAGGACAATGCCACAACCCAACTAATGAGATATATGAGATATGGTCGAGTTTTTCTAAAAAGATCAAACAAAATCATGAATCATTTCAAATGATTTAGTTTAAAAAATACTAAGAGTTAATATCACACTCTCTTCTCTCATTTAATACGTTTTTTCCCCTTACTTTTGCACTCTTTTTCATATTTAATTATGCTTATGTATTTTTATCTCTTAAAAGTATTACGGGGAATACTAGAAAAAAATACATTAACTCTAGAAACTCAATTAACTTTTACATATTTTCTTTTATAGAAGCCTGTTTTGGTGATTGTGTTCTTATATTATAGAAAGGTGAAAGTATTATGGTATAACCGTATAAGTCAAATAGATTTTAGGATTTTTTAAATAATATAAAAGAATCCTCTTCTTACTATTGGTCAAAAATAAATTAATTTACCAAAAAAGGAGAATTAAGGGGAAATCAATTTAAAATAATTTATTTTACAATTTTAGAATTTTTTTTTCCAAATAATATAAGTGAGTTGTGCTATGGACATAATTTAAAACCTATTTCAAAACCATCAAATGTTGGTAGCTGTTGTTCTCCAATTTTCTTCCTCGGGAGGAAATATAAGAGGCAAGGCAAGATAAAAAAAATGGTATAGAAGAAAATATATTATAAAATAAGAATCCGCCAGAAATAAATAGACAAGAAAGTGATGGAAGTTCACGATTATTAAGTTTGAATACCCATGAAAACTTGTTACATATTGTTGTGGGTGGCAATACAGTATTTTTAATCTGATTAATAAGTAATACTTTATCTCATATATATACGATCATTCTTACAAAACTCCTCTGCAGTGAAATTCCTACTGAAACCAATAATGGTGAACGCTAGAGGAGAAACATGTCCAAGTATTTAGCATCAAAGATAACTTATGTACATTTTTTTCCTTCTCAACATCCTGATTACAAAACCATGCTTCATTATCTGACAAGAGACTTCAATACAAGAAGAAGCATGGCAATACTTAAGCACCTAAATATCTCGTTTTGGCTTACGGCTCAATTCAGAGTAATGGCCACCCATTAGTTGCAAAATCTCACCCCACAAATTTTCTGACGAATCCGTCGAAGCCCCACAAAGCAAACTTGAGCTACAAGCAGCCACATACCAGTAATCAGCCTCAATCTCCTCTCTCAACTGATCCAGTTGCCATCCCGCATAACCGACGAAGAATCTGAAATCTTGCGGCTTCAGTATTCCCTTCTTCACCAGCACTGCTGCTTCGACCAAACTGTTTCGAGCGCCAAAGCATAGGCCGGGGATTACCTCCTCGAATCCCGGTAGCTTCAACTTCTCCCCTGTCTTTAACAGAAACATGCTTGCCTCAAGAGGACCCCCATAATGCAAGGGACAGTCAGAGAAAGTGGTTGCTAAATCAAGATTAGTTGGGTTGATGTGTTTAATCCTTTTGTTAAGCGGGCGATTGATGATAACTCCGAAAGGCCCTTCCTGAGGATGCCTATTTCCAGATCTAAGAAGCAGCACCACACTTCTTTCAAATGTGCCAATACCATCAAGCTTTTCTGTGGCAACAAGTACACAGCCAGTTTCTGCTACTGGAATAGGATGAGCCCACTTTGTGCTAAGTGGTTTTGAATTGTGCAGTGTGCCACCCTGATTGAGAGTATCAGATTCTGCCACTTCTTTCTGTAAATCAAGTGAGTGCATAAATATATAAGAAAGCACAATCAAATGTAGCACTTTTTCATTACTTCTTTCTTACGGACCAATTAAAATTTTGTGCATTCCTCATAAAAAGAAATTCATGAGTGAATAACATAGAAAGTTCTAGCTACTGATGAAAAGTTTAATGAGAGGAAAGGAAAAAATCAAGTTGTATTGTCAACCAATTCTTTGCCCCAAAATTGACGGCATTATGGAAAATCAATCCTAAAGCCAATCTCTTGAAGCATAAATTTTTCATAAATCAAATATCATTAATAAAAAATAAAAATGGGAGGAATGACCTTAGTTATCATTAAAATGAGCATACGTCAGAGTGTCACACAAAATGTCCTGATACAAGTAAAACCCTAAGGGAATTCAATGGAATCAAAATTTTCCAAAAAAAAAGTATATGTTCAGTAAGAAATGTGATTATGTCATCAAGATAAGGTTCCACATTGTTTGTGTGCATATTTATATTTCAGATCAGCTCTCTCCAACGCATGTTTAAGACTAAAATATAACAAATCTTGTCAAATATACACACATTTTCGGAACTAAGTCGAAATTAGAGTTGAAACAAAAATGCAAAGGTTACTAGGTAAAAAAAAGATATGGCAACTTGAAATGCTTTGAAGGAATTAATATATTACCAGCTCATCCCTAAATAGTTTTGCTCGAAATTCTCTCCAGTCCAAATTAGTATGTTCAGATTTCCCAGAATTCATGTCCGATTTCTTGCCATCAGAGGAATTGTTATCTCTAACACCATCTCCTTCCGGGATGGACCGCTCACCATCTCCTATAATGATTCATTATATCCATTAATGGGGAGAAGATTCTACTCATAAGATCAAGTGAAATAGCATTATCAATAAAAATCAAAGTGATCATAAGAAAAGAAAAAAGTTGACAGTATACAGACAATATATTTGAGAAGTTTCATAAAACTAGTTTGATTTACAATTTGGGACAATCTACTGGTCAATCCCAATGCACCAAAATCAGACAACAACACTTGTACAGTTACTAATGATGTAATTTCCAATAAATTAATTTTTATTTCATCTTCCTTATCAACATAAAATCATGATTACGTGTGAAATACTTAATTAGAACAGACTGATCAACCAAGACTCCAAGTGTTGTCTTCCAGATATTCACATAGCAGGAACTCAATCAGCCCCTGAATCAATACACCTTTTCACCATGGTAGCAAAAATTGACACGTATAACGTTACAGCAATTTTTTTTGAGTAATTTAGACTCCCACCTCCCTATCTATCTACCTATATCTCTTGATCTATTCCCTCTCTTTCCCTTCTCTCTCCCCCTTCCACATTTCTCTATACATTATAGACTCAAATTCCAACTCACTTTGCAGAATGCATTCCAATAAAATTATGCTTATGTAACTCTCTCGTTATTATGAATTCACTTCCAACTTCAATTGTGCTTTCAACTTTCAGCTCAACAGATGGTAAAAAAAAACTTTCAGCTCAACTATCTTTTAGATTAGGGGAAGTATAGGAACACATATTTGGCGAATTGGAAGAAAAAGAAGTATTTTTTTTTAAAAAAAATAGCTGTGACTTTCAACAAGTCACTCTGGTTCAAAGAAAGACAGCATACCAAAATCCATATAAACTTCCAACTAGGGAAGAAAAACAGTAAATAAGATTAATGAACTGCTACAAGAAGTAACAATCCACCTTAGCACACAACATTTCAAGCCTTGAACCTGGAAGCGTAAGTATTAAAGGAATACAATTGTAATTTCAGTGCACTTCATTTCCATATTCAATCAACAAGTAAAACATCTAGGGAAGCCTCGTTATTAGCAAGATATGTCTATGAAATGCCCAATTCCATCTGCATCAAACTTCTCATTTTTTTTTCTAAAACAAATAATCTCTCTTTTCCCTCACCATTTCCCAATACACACTACATGATAAACTTCCCTACCAACCCATAAAACACCCAATTTTGAGCTAATTTAAGTTGACTACTTTTCCATAAAATATGATATTTCCGGGGTCAACTACAACCATTTCTATCTCGGCTATCAATCTTCAATAGTTTTTCAATAACCATTTCATAAGAATAAATCGCATCCTTCAAACTTCAAAGACAAAACCCCATCTACAAACAAGCCAACACACTACACTATCACACTTCAAGCACTTTAAGCACCAAACCAATGAAAAAGAACAATAAAAAAAAAAGATTTTTTTAAAAAAATAAATTCAGTATACATAAAAATAAAGCAACCTGAAGGGGAAGAATTGTCATTTCTCTTCTTGCCCATAGCTTCAACAGAGAAAGGCCTATTATACCCTTTAAAAGAACAATCCCAACTACGCTTCAAAAGCTTAATCTCAAAAACCCTAAACCCATCACAACAAACCCCACTCCTCCCCAAAAACGAGCTTCTCACCAAAACAGGGCTCCGATTAATGCTCTTAACATGAACACCACACAGATCCATAACACCACTTCCGATCAAAAAGACTCAAACTTTCACAAGATTTCCTTCTGGGTATTCCCTATATGTGGTGGATTTTCAATCCCAGCTTCGGAAACGACGAGGAAGAGAAAAAATCAGGAAAAAACAAAAGGAGTGAGGAAACAGAGGAAGATCAGGCTGTGAAGATTGAAGAGAGAAGTGATGGGTATGAAAGCGATGTTTGAGAGAAGGGAGAGAGAGTGTGAGTGTAGAGAATATGCTTTTAATTAATCCATTTTTGTGCGGAGTGTGCATTGTTGGCGCATGTTAGTGTGGGAAAGTGAGATGGGGCTAACGTGCGCTGGCGGCGGCGCGTAACTGAGAACAGTGATGTCAGCTTCGGCTTCTTCCAATTGAAACCAGTGGTGGATTCAGGTGGACAGTGGTTTTTGTCGTCATGTATACGTGGAATTTTAAATTGGATTAACGAAATTTGCTTTATGTAAATTGTAAAATTGTAATGTTCTGAGTTTGTGTGTTATGATTATTTCAGTTCTAAGTAGTGAAGTACGGAGTACCAAACTTTGCAATAAGATGCACTTGATTTAAGGGAAAATGACAAAAAAATGACACTTAAATTTGAGTTGAACAAAATGGGTCTCCAATTCTAACTTGACAAATAAAGGCTAGTCCCTAATTTGTTCTAAATGAAATTTTTGACTTTGTGCCAAAAAAATAGTGAATGGCGATTCTAAAAAATAGTTAAAAGCGATACTTGAATAGTTATTGCTAATGGTAGTTAATAACGATACTTGAGTAGTTAACAGCGAATACACATGAGTAGTTAATGGTTAACTACTCAAGTATTCGCTATTAACTATTTTAGAATCACCATTCACTACTTTTTGGCACAAAGTCACAAATTTCATTTAGGACAAATTGGGGACTATCCCTTATTTGTTCAAGTTGGAATTGGAGGCCCCATTTTGTATAAACTCAAATTCAAGTGTCATTTTTTTATCATTTTCCCTATAAAAAACGTGGATAGATTTTGTTATAAGTCTAAAATTCTTTTGGCATCGTATCATTTTATCTCAGTAGGGGTGTTTGAAGAAAATGGTTAAAAATTAGTTCAAAGAATAAGAATGGTTAAAAATTAGTTCAATGAATAAATATGTAAGAAATACTCCCTTCATGTAAGAAATACTCCCTTCGCCCGTAAATATAAGGTCACTTGTGAGATTTAGTTTGTCGCTAATTATAAGGTTACTTTCCACTTTATATGATATATTTATCCATTCAGCTAAAAAATATATTTATCCATATTTTTCCAAATTTATCCATTGAATACTCTTTTTGACAAAAAACAAATAGGCGGGAAGAGGAATAAAGAGCCATTATAAGAAAAGCACATAAAAAATACTTAATTTAGCTTCTTTCCTTAATCTTTTTAAATTAGGTAAAATTGTCTTATAATTAGTTATATAGCATGAGGAGGTGAGTTGTTCTCACTAAAATTTCCCTCATCAATAATTGGATTGGAGAAAAAATAATAAATTTAAAAAAGGAATGAAAAAGACTATCTGGAACTTAATAAAGGAACAAATGGGGATAACATTGACTAAATGGACAAAGTTAAATAAAGGGAAAATGACAAAAAAATGACACTTGAATTTGAGTTGGACAAAATGGGGTCTCCAATTACAACTTGGACAAATAAGGGAAAGTCCCCAATTTATTCTAAATGAAATTTGTGACTTTTGTCAAAAAAGTAGTTAATAGCGATACTTGAATAGTTAATTGCGATACATGAGTAGTTAATTGTTAACTAGTCAAGTATCGCAATTAACTACCCAAGTATCGCTATTAACTACCATTTTCATTAACTAGTCAAGTATTGCGATTAACTATCCATTGTATCGTTATTAACTACTTATTTGACACAAAGTCACAAATTTCATTTAAGACAAATTGAGGACTGTCCCTTATTTGTCCAAGTTGGAATTGGAGACCTCATTTTGTCCAACTCAAATTCAAGTGTCATTTTTTTGTCATTTCCCCTTAAATAAATAGAGCCTAATTTTTGGCAGAAAAATAAAAGCTAATCAAAAACAAAACACTTCAAACAAAAATCTCATAAATAGGGATGGGGTTGTTTTAGTATCAGTTTATACCGCGATATTATCAAACTTTGTATGAAACAAGGAACCAGGATAGCTTTTGAGGCTCTTTAAGAAGTGAATGAGCCATGAAGAAAAAAGTAAAAAACATTACAGAATCAAAGAAGTAATCTCGCGTCTAAACAAATAAAATTCATTAAGCAGCACGAATTTTCCTTTTTTTTTTTTTTTGAATAAAAGACAAAATGATATTAATATTAGTTAGGATTACAGGATTTTTATAATATCTATAAAAGAAAAGGAAGAAATAATAATATTATACTGAGTAATAGAAATTGAGCCTATATTAACTAAGTGGAAAGGCTTTAAGAGTTCTGCAACATCTCGAGCAACAGTGTGATGTATTAAATTCCGAATTTCCAGCATAAATCTGACCTTTGTTATCCTCTCCTCAAAGACGACAAAACAAGGGACATCATTTGGACTCAAGTCATATTTCTGACAAATCTAACCCGAACCAGTCATCCTACTACTATGGTTATGATCCAAGGGAAACCACAGGCTGATGAGCAAACCCTTATGTATAACACAATCACTCTCCTCTGATGCACAACATGGCTTCTCAAATAAATATATCAGCTAAAAATCTGAATCAAATATAGGAAATTCCATTTCATTGTGGGGGCAAAGAATCATCATCAGCACAAAGCTCGCAACAACTTTTACATGTTTGCTGAAGAAAGTGTTGAATTTGATTGGTCTATTGTTTCTTGCTCCAACTGGCTGTTGAGGACTTGTAAGATATCATTTGGGGGGCATTTGTCTGCAGGATTCGTTGCAGATGTTTGGCAGAAGCATTCAGGCCAAGAATTAGTATAGAAAGACTCAGGTGAGACACGCTTGTGAGGTTCACCAAAACTTGTTTTCAGCATAACTCTCCTTACAGCTTCCTCAAAACCTGCTGTCCGGCCAGCCTCCCTATCGATGAAGATTGAAGCAAGAGCTTTTCTATCAGGCCTTATTGTGGTTCGGAAGCCATAGTAAAGGCGATGTCCGAGGAGGTTGTTTGCAAAATTGCTTGGGCCATCATATGTTGGCATGAAAATATCAGAGAGAAGACAGACCATGTAATCCACTGCAGAACCAGCCAATCCTCTTGTGTTCTCAGCAAGCTCCGGTTCCATGGAACTATGATTCTCAAGTCGTGGAAACAAACTTCGGAATGGCTTCATGAATCGGTCCCCACCAAATAATTCCCCAGCTGCAAGATATATTCTTGTAGAATTGTCAAAACCCAGAGCACGCAAAATAAGACCAACCTGCATTACAAAGTCCAATTAATATAAATCTTCAAGTTGGGAGGAAAGTAATAATTATCCAGTATTCAAAGGTTAATCCCTCTAACTCATAAATAAGTCTTTTCTTTTCTTTTCTTTGGCCAAACAACGAAAAAGACCTTAAATGAACAATAAGAAAAATGCTGGTAAATATTTCTTTACCTCTTCAGGGGTCAATGGGCATTTTCCAATTGCTCTCCTTTCACTATAGACAAGTTTTTTAGGTGCAAAATTCTCATCTCGGTACTTTCTCAAAATCTTTTGCTCCTCCATAGTGAATATGTCAAAGCATCTAAAAGACAAATTAGTACACATGAGCAATCCAGAAAAAGAAGAATTCTCACATTAATTCCATTATAAGCTCATTTATCTAGTCTCGGATCAGCATCACTTACACCTGTATAAGTTCCTATAGTTATTAGCTTTAAGAGGCTATTTTGTATTTCCTCTAAAGTTCTTTCAAGCAATTGGGAAGAAATGGTAAGATAATTTGGAAAACTTTATCATAGGCATACGAGACTTCAGTCTTATTAATTTAATCTTGGTTTTACAACTTTATTTTCTAACTTCATTGGTTTTCTTTACTAAACATACTTTTACTTTAAGTTACAATGTTTTGAGATTCCTGGAAATGGCCCTAGTTAGGTTATTCTCTCTTGTCAAACTGAGCTGATTGAAATTCAAAACAGTTGTTTTCTGCCATCCACTCCGGCCTCTATCTCAATGTCCTACCACTTCCCCCATCATTTCTATTTCTCGCCCTTTCTCCTTCCCATCCCTAATTTTTCTTTCGTGTTCTACATCAGCCTCAAACCCCACAACTTCAGCAACCAACAAACATAAATTGACTGGTGTTGACAGGACCTGAAAAATTAGGAATTTAGGGGACTCTAACACTTACCCAGCAAATGCCAACATATCCATCTCAAACCGAAGATGTATGGACATGAAGTGGCCTTGTGCGCGAAGCTTATCAACTATTGATTGACTCAGTTTCATGATATGTGGCTTGAAACTCAATGCATGATAGTTAACCCTGCATCTCAATCGCTGGTACTCAGGATTGTCAATTTCCTCAGCTAAGCGATGTGAAAAGGGAGTAAGATAGATGGCGCCATGTTGCTTCATTTTTGCTAAAGCTTCACCAGTATACCAACTTATAGGAGCATCTCTAGGAGGCCGAATCTGAATTAAAATAATCATTGAAAGCATTATCCAAGAAGTTGGATAATATGCACCTGCTGATCAACAATGAAATCATGATTTTCTACCTGAAATGCCTTTATTTTCTTCTTTTTACCATTCTTGTGAATGTCTGGAATGCTTTCAACAATTCTAACATCAAATCTTAGTGTCTTGATGAAGCGCTCCACATCATAGATACCATGAAAACCACTGCACCCAATCAGGGAAATCAGTGTTATGATTAACTCTACATAATAACAAGCAGCATATCAAAATAGAATAAAAACCCCTTGGTTAAATTAAATTACAAGTTCATAGAGAAATATAAATAATCCAGCACCTATTATAATGGACCAATGGTTGCATGCTGTAAAGGGATACCATGCCATAATAATATCAAAAATAGCACAACCAGAATAAAATTCTATATAATACTCCTTCTGGTCTTAAATATAAAACCCAGTAGCTTTTTTGAAAAATCCTAAGAAAACTAATAAGTAATTTATGAATTGATTTACCTGAATTTTTTCTTCATGCGAGTTTATTTGACTTGTAAACTAATCCACAATCTCACAATATATCAAATATGTTATGATTAACAAACAAATCTTGCTTCCTAAACCTCTCCTAAAAATCGTCAACCGGATCTCATACATGCATGCATGCATGTGTGTGTGTGTATTTAACATAACATAACTCCTAAAAGAAACCAGTAACTCGTTCCCTGGTAAACAACAATCTAAAGCAATAATTTGTCAAATGAATGATGTTCAGGGTTAAAGAATGGAATATTATAGTTCACCTGTCATCATGCCAATAGGAATTTGTATCCAATTCAGGTAGTACTAGTGTAGCATTCATAATTCGTGCAGCCAGAACAGCATTAGAGATCTACAGGATTAAAATGAAACACATCATCAATACAGAATAATAGCATCCAAACGCCATCACTCTCAACATGCTTCAAAATAAGTGTTTACATAACTTTGTTACCACAAATATAAAAACTTAGAAGTGGAAAGCAAATACTTTCTTCTCACTTTATCCCATAATAAATAAACAAATGCTAGCAGAAAAATCATCTAATGCAGATCATTGAGAGGGGGGAAAGTTACCTACCGCGCTACGCTGTTGATTTAGGCCACCATTACACCGAACACGCAAATAACCATTGCTTTCATTGGGAGGTGCTGCCATAACAAAAAGTAAAGATAGATCCACCATCAGGAAATTCTAAGCCTTCTACATTCAGAAATAAATCCTATATCAAAAGGCAATGATAACAAAAAGAGTAAATTACATTTTTCATCCTTAAAAAATTACAAAAATTTCATTCTAGTCCTCTCAAGTTGAAGCCTCTCAATTTCATCTTTCAATAATTCTGCCCAATCAAGTTTGTCCTTCATTTTGTTTGATTGAAAAGAACTTGAGCTACGGAATTGACCTAACATAATAGTTAAGTGATCATAGAGAAATGGCAATGCCAAGTTTTGGAATGTTGCAAGACTTTCATGAATTTGGTGACTGTATTTTAAAGACAATAAAGGTATCAACCAATTCATCTTTTAATGAGTGAAAAGTACAACATTACAAATACATTGCCAGAAATTTATTGGGACACAAACTTGAGAGGCTTACAATTTGGAGGCCAAATAAAATTTTTTGTTAAGTTTCAAGAACAAAAAATGTCATTTACCCTAGAAAGGTAAGGTAAATACGGGGCCAGTGAGATCGAGGAGCTGATGAAGGCCGCCAACCACCAGAGTCGGCATTATTCCAAAGTTCTTCTGTACGGATCTGTTTATATACAGAAGAATATCACTATTTGAACCAGAGTTTATATCATAACAGTAATTTGTTGACTACTGTATACTCTGTTAAAGGTCACAAATCACAATTAAACCATTATGAATGAAACTTGATCCTTTGGTTCTATTTGGATGGCACAACCAATTTTCTCCTTGACCTAATCATCTAAAACATGGATATTAATAATATGTACATCATTACTATAACAGAATGACATTCAATCATTATACAAAACTGTTAAGTTTTAACTTTATTTAGTGAAATGATAAAGTAGGTTAGACAAAAAAATTAAATGATAAATCAGACAAACAAATCACAGAGCAGAAAAAACAAAATGAAGTCTATATGACTTGACAGTTAGTCAAAGAATAGGAAGCGATACATAACAATTATAATGTACATAGTTAATAGTTTTCCATAGTTTTCAAATAAGAAGTAATAAAATTTTTATTACAAGTCGCTGGACCTAAACCTAGTGTGGTTATGCTGCAAAGCATTTTCGGGCATATGATAGTCTTTAGAAAAGGGTAACCAATCATTTGAAATAGCCAGATATTATTCCATCTCACTCATCCAGCTTGTATATCATTTCATTTGAATGATCGATAGTAAGCACCGTCACAGCCCAGAATTAGTGGCACCTTAACATTTCCTATGCTCATACCAAGTGTCACAGCACACAATCCTTTTTACAACTTTTGCAAATTCCAATCAGTCAAACACCAAAGGTTCAAACATACCACCTATTCAATTCAGGAATATAGACTCCAAAACCTCTCACAATCTCTCACCTCTCCAGCATGATGCTATTTTTAACACAACACCAAGAGCCTAAACTCATATTATCAGAAACTCATAGTATCTACTTTCTCACTCAGATCCAAAATATAAGATTCTCAGAAGTTGTTGTAACAAGACATGTCCAATTATGAGAGAACCATAACTAAATTCTGTTGTTCAATAAAATAAATAAACCAATAAAACAGTGTTGCACAAACCTGAGAGCGATAATTGGATTGAGCACTATGAGTAGGTGTTGAGGAAAAAAGGAATGAAATAGTGCAGATCAAAACAACAAGAACAGCAACTGATAGTTTCACAACCATCCCCTTTAAGCCTCCCCCACCTCCTTGCCTAGCATGTTGCCTGTGAAACCCACCCCTGCAAAACAAAAAAACACCATTAAATCAAATCAAAAAATAAACTTGAAATGAAAAGTTAACATTTTGTTTGACCCCACCTCCTCATAGTTAAAATCTAGGATCCCAGTCTTGAGAACACCAACAATTTCTACAATAAAAGGCATAACTAACTGTGAAGTTAATATACAAAAAATTAAGAGAATGAGAAGCGAAGGTAAGGTAAGAAATGAGAAGAGGCAAACCATGAACATAAAGCAAGAGTGTTAGTAATAAGAGGAGAGAAATGAAGATTCTGTTTAGTTGTTAGTTATATATATGAATATGAATCAGATTTCCTTAGTGTGGGTCGGTTCCTCGTACGGATCTGATGTTATGGTGATGTTTATCAATCTCTAGGAGACTTGAGATGGCACTTGAGATCTATTTTATTTTTTTATTTATTTATTGGGCTTAATTTCGTTTTTCTTAAAATATTTAATAAAGTTTGAGCATTTTATAGTATACTCGAGAAAAGTGCTTTTTTTTATGCATGGGAAATGAAGAAAAGTAAAATCTTTTGTTTGAGACATAAAAGACTAAAATCAAATTGAAAGTTATGTTAGCTACCAAGTGTTATATTAACCCTTGCTTATTTTAGAAAGTTATTTACTCTTTTCATTGATATGAAAGTAAGTTTTTTTACCGGAATATAAAAATAAGTTGATCAAATTGGAGAGATGAAGTTTTTAGTTGTAAATCGATGTATTCAACTAATTTTATTACGTTTGTTGAGTTAGTTAATACTTCCCATTAATGCAATTCTAGCAAAATTTAACCTTCTAGGCAACCCTCTTGGCAATGTTGATGGAATTTGTTAATAATTTAAATTTGTAAGGGACATTATATGATAATAAAGGGTAAAAGGTTTTAAATATCCATAAACATATAATCAAGAATTTGTTATATCCATTAACTTTTTCGTATGTTAACTATCCATTAAATAATATTGCATAGCTAACTTCAACCGACTTAATAGCTCTTAACATATACTCGCCACATCACGCCATGTAAGAACATAACTATTATGTCTGGTCAGCTTGTACATTTAAGCGGTGGTAAAAGTCATTGTTAAATGTATTAAGGTTAGCTATAAAATATCTCATTTGTCCCATAAGATATGTTCGAATTTTTGAATGGTCTTGTCCAAAATATAAGTCCATGTTTGAGTTTGTCAACATAATAAATGTATTTTCCAATATTGTCTTTACCAAAATATTTTAAGAAGTTGTGTATTCCCACAAAAATTAAAGTTGTGTTAATTTTACTTTTGGGGTGAGAAAAAATAGAAATAACACTCACATCATTTATTCCCCCTCATTCTTTCTTCCTTTTTAAATGAAGACATTTTTAGAAACTAAATTTTGTCTCATGCATAATCCTTACTTTTAAACTCATTTTGAACCATTTTTGGGAACCCATTTTTAGATTACCTTGAACTTTTGACATCTTTGGCTGTATGAGTATTTAACCGGTTATGATTCAATGTTCATCACCCATATTGCTCATCACCACAAATATATGCAAATACATAAGTCAAGGTGAGTCCCGATAAGGAGAGAGGTTTTGAGACCAATCAACTACATACTTAATGTACCAACTACATACTAAATGTTCTTATGTGTATTTGTGGTGATAAGAATGTGTACTGATATCAAAGCCCATAATTAACACCTTTATCCATGATAAATATTCCTCTTAGACCATGACAAGTGTAATGAATGACATCCGCTCATCCATGGCCCCTGCCTTTCCTTACAGCTACCTCACTCCCCTCATCATCATCACACAAGGCTCACAGTAAAGCAAAGCCATGCTTTCTTCTTCTTCTGTTTGCTTCACCAACTTCCCTTCCACCTCATCCATTCGCAAAACTATGCTGCCATGTCGAGCAAGCCTCATCACCAACTCTGACTGCTTCCAAGTTGGCCGACTCATTGGCACCTATGGCTTCATGAACGTCACCACGTAAAACAAACTTTCCTTTTCTTCACTCTTTCCTCCTAACATAACATGTAATGCTAAATTTTCCAACTTTGCATTGTTTGTTGAATCATGGTTACATTAACTATCTGCTTCATTCTCATCTTACACATATGATTTATTATTCTTTTTAACTTTGTATGCTCTCTTCATTTGCCAGCTATCCTTCCTTCCCCTCAGGTGCAATCACTGATTTTTCACCCGCAGATTTGGGAGAGCTGAAGATCCAAGATATCCATGAAGGCAGTGTGAAGATTAAGTAATCGCCATAGGATTCAATTAAATGATGTGGACCATACATACATACATGTGTGTGTGTGTGTGTGTTTTGTCCTGAATGAATACTGATGATACTCATGGCAGCTCTTTTGCAGACTTTATGAAGGCAGAGTTTCTGAGGGTCCTTTTAGAGGAACTCCAGTTGTTTTTAAGGTAGTATCATGATTTTTTAGCTCTTTAAATCAAATCTTTACATTAATTTGTTGTATTGAATATAGAAAAACTTTTGACTTTATAGGTGTATCCTGGAAAACGAGCTGGAGGGGTTGAGGCTGACATCATGGCTGCTAATGAATTGAATGCTCACTTATTTCTTCAAGTAATGTGAAAGGATATGCATATAACTTCCACATTATTGAATTATTTGATCTTCATTCTAACATTTCTAGATTGCATTCTTTGCTTCTCAGGAGAGTTTAGAAAGTATGAGTCAGCACCTTTTGATACTGGTGGGAGGGTTTGAAACAATAACCGGAGAGCAGGTTAGTCATGATATATTATGATGGTATCTGTGAATTTATTTTCCTTTACTTTAATTTTGTTGCTTAGATAAAAAGTTTTCTTGGTTTAGTGGCTTGCTTTCCGTGATGGTGGGAAATATAGTGCAGCAGACTATGCCAAAGTTGCTAGTGAAAAAGTAACTAAGAACCGTGCTTTAGGAGAATTATCCTCTTGGAATCGCTTTGAACAAGAAGAAAAAATGAAGAGAAGGAGATATTTTATCATACAGTTGCTTCAGGGTGTTTTGAGAGGTCTAGCTTACATGCATGGCCGTGACAGATTGCACCAAAGTCTAGGACCCTCCTCTGTTGTTCTCAAGTGAGAAGTTGATTTGAAAGTATTCCAGTTCAAAATCTTCCCACTGTTCCATCATATTCTCACTACACTTGTCCACTACTAATGTGTTTGTGATTTGATGACAGCACAATTGCTGAAAGAGAGGCCCGTTATTTGATTCCAAGGCTCCGAGATCTAGCTTTTTCTGTTGATATAAGGTGAGTTAATGGTTACTGAAGCCTTTTTTGTTGTAATTAACATGTATTCTGCTTACTTGACCAAACTTAGTCGCATAATGAGATCAACAAATCTTCTAATGTAGATTTTGCTTTCTTGTTTGATGTTTATTTATGTTAACATGGAATTTCTTAAATTTGTTTAATCAATTTGCACCGGATAGTGTGTTACTAAGATTTGAGTCAAATTACTTTATTTACATTTTTCTTAATATTTTGTGTTCATATCTTTTACCCGGCTTCTGAACACCAATGTTATGGACCAACGCACTACAAGCTGACATGTTAGGCAGCATGATTTGCAAATCTAAATAGTCAGCAGCTATGGAATTGTAATGTGCCACCCTTCTAGCAGGCCTAAATATGGTGAAAAACACCATCGTTGAAGCCAAGTATTCTAGTAACACTTTTTAAGCCAATTGTCTAGTTTTTTGGCCCTTAGATAATTAGACTTCTGGTTTTATCAGGCTGTGGTTCAGTTTATTTATTTATCTATTTTAAAATAATCGAACCCAAATAAAGCCTAGTATGGATTGACCCATAAACTAGTTTGATCACATATCCATACTATCACAATCCATACTCTCCAGAGAAAATTTTGTCCCACCTCAATTTATTTATCACCAAGAAAACGATTGAACCTCTGAGTTCTCATCAATCAACTTATTATGATCACTCCTTATGCTCATTTCCCAGGATGGTTATTCTTTGATTAACCAACCTTGTCTTGATTCTAGCAAGAAATACAATCATTAAACATTTAAATAAATTATTCTAGGTATTCAGAGTTAGAAGAGAACCCTACATCTCAAGCGAATGGGCTTTGGAGACGAGCTGCAGCTGCTGGTGCCATGACACGTCTGGAGAAAAGAGCTTTTGGCATAGCTGATGACATGTAAGTTATCTGAACTATGCTTTATGTAGATGCTCTCTCAATATCATTCCTATGTTTTAATGTTTTTCATTCTGATGCAGATATGAAGCAGGTCTTCTTTTTGCATACTTGGCTTTTGTTCCATTTTGTGAACCTGGTATAATGGATAGCATTTCCTTGCAAGTAAGATGTGATGGAAATTTTATTTTATTCTGTCTGTATCTAATAATCTGTAAAAATCTCCTCACAAAGTTAACATCCGCAGTAAGCTAAAACTTTTCTTATCCATGAAATTCAGAGGCTTCTGGAGAACACTTTTCAACTTGATGTTGGGGCAGCACGGGAGTAAGATACTTTTGAAGTTAACATTTTTTATGTGTTTAAATTTTTTCTTTTTGTGTTGTTGTATCTTTCTAAAAATTTGCTGTTTACTCTCTTTGGTGACCTTAATTGCATATCTTCATTAAAGAAGATAAAAGATGGTGAACATTAGAACTTGTTAATATAACAGGTCAAAATGAAACAAATTAAAATATGTTGGGTCCTTGCAAGATAATGTTTGAACAAGTATAAGTTAGAACTAAGGAGTACAAATTTCTGTCTCCTTTGGCAGGTACTGTCTTGCTGATAGCAGGTTGGAAGATGCTGTTGAGTTTCTGGATCTGGGTGATGGTGCTGGTTGGGAGTTACTTCAGGTAATATTAAAATGATTATTTCTGTTAATGACAGATGTTTTAGTTAGTTAGGCTCCTTTTTTGTGGGAATGATTGGTATTGCTTAATTATTCAATTTCCCCTTAAGTTGGGGGAAAATGCTACAGCTACTACAAAATTCATTCTAACCAAAAACACAATTCAAGAATAATATTGATGTCTCAAGAACAATTGTTACAAGCTACAACTATTTCATTTAACCGGAGAGTTATATATGATGTCTTGTTGGCCTCCATTATATGATGTGCAAGTATAATAAAGTACTCATACTTAAGAATTACTACCTCTGGTCATAAATATTCACTCCGTCCTTAAATATAAGGTGCAGTTTTGTGAATGTATGTGTTTCAAAATATAAGGAGCAGTCTTGCGTTATCTCTTTATTTATTATGTTTTGAACAATTTCACCCTTCGTAGATGATTTTACCCTTTGTTAGTACAATACCACTGACTTTTTTTTTTTAACTAAGCAAGTCAAATAGACAACTTAATTTTAACTTATCTTAGGTTGAATTGTATTATAGGATAGTTCATGAACAAGGTAAATTAGTTATGAAAAAAAAGACAACTATATATTAGACATTTTTAAAGTTTCTTAATTTTGCATCTTTAATTTCTCGGAAAGCCCATCACCCTCATCAAATGGAAACTAGAACTGGGCTGGTTCTTTACTTTCTCCGAAAAAGTCAATGTGATCTCATAATTAGGAGGATTGCTGAGAGTATATTAAAAGCTGGCATGTTTCTGACTGCTTACAGGCAATGCTAAATCCTGATTTCCGGAAACGACCAATTGCAGAAGCTGTTCTCAATCATCGATTCATGAATAGTTCAGTTCGTTGATTTTTTTTATAACATCAGTTCGTTGATTTTTAATACAAAGCAAATATTGTATATGAAAAACCTTAGCTTGCTCATGTCTTGCGACAAGCCCTCCTGTAAATATTATCTTCATTTGTAATAAAGTATTGAGTTCATACTTATGTACATGAGCGTGTATACACCCCACATATTTGAGTTTATGCCTGGTGTTTTCCTTTGAGTTTACAAAAATGCTGGTTTTTTTTTTTTTTTTGATAAATGAAAATGCTGGTATTTGATCTTCAAAATTTGAGCCAATTTTACATGAATTGGGTATTATTCTAATATTTGTCAGCCCTAGAACACTTAATTTTTATTGGACAAGTAAAGTGGTTATTGGCTAAAGCAACTCGAATGATAAAATTATATTAAAAAAATTAAAAATGACTTAATTGGACTCAAATAAATGCTTGTGCAAGTTATGCGTCTTTATTCAGTTAAAAAAAAGTTATGCATCTTTTAAGATCTTCAAGCCTTCGAACACGCCTCTGGCCTCGAGTCATTTTTTGTACAAGTCCCTCGTGTCATTCATGTTCATAGCCGAGTCATTTTTTTTTAAGTCCCTCGTGTCATTCAAGTTCATAGCCTTGCTCAGACCTTTTTACTGCATGCATTTGAGTTTAAACTTACAAACAAGTTCTTACTTTCACTTCATCATTTTTTCAATAAAAAAGTTTGGATAAGTTGGTTAATAGAGATTCTTTAGGCTAAAATGTGTCTCTAGATTTAATGGATATACTTACAAATTACCTATAATGGCATTAAATAAGCAACAATGATATTTAAAGGGAAAAACTTACCTGGAGAAAGGAACATGATGTAAGTAAGGTCCATATTTAAATTCGCGACTTTGTTGATTATGAGTCAATCCTTTACTAACTCAACAAAAAGCATTAATTGTTAGGTGATCTGTCAAAAAGAATTAAAATTTGACATCAAATCATTTTTGGACGGCCATTTGACAAGAAGTTAAATGTAGGCACTTGTATGTTTACTTCTAGATATATGCTTGTGTCTCGAGTTTCAATTTGCTTATATCGTCTCCAAATATACTTGGCTTGACTGCTTGAAGGACATTATATTAGTATTATTTAAGGGTTCTCCCCACAAATACGCTGCTTGAAACCTGAGCGCCTTGTAGAATTATCATATAGGATGTCAAATGATAAAATTGGAATGTATGACACATTCTGTTATAATTATTTGTGGTCCTATTTTCTATTTGACAATCTTTAACTTGATTAAGTGAGACAATCATAATTTGGATTCATATCATACTTTGTCATCTCCTCCTTCTACTTATTTTTAATTATCAGTCACAGCATTAACTATAAATTCAAAAATTGTTTATTTTTATAAAGGATAATTATATTTATGATCCTAAGCAAGAATAATAGGTTTCTAAAAGAACAATTTGCACATGCCATCTACAGTGAATAAAGTGTGAAAGAGAAAGTTAGATGTTATGCAATAAATTGACTATCTTTTTTTAAACCATCACTAGTAATGTCAATTCCAAATCAAATATAAGAGATTCCAATTTGTATTATATATTTAAGTATAATAATAATTCTCAGATAAACGGGACTTGTTTATTATTATAAGGAAGATTGGGTTATAAAAGGGGAAGAGGAGGAATTTGTTTTTATATTAAGGAGATGGGGGAAAGTAGGTTTCTCTTCTTCTACCCTTTAATCTCTTCATTTTAATCCTATTCTTTAAGTTTTCAATATTTTCAGTTTAACCTCTGGTTTATAATATAATAAATCTCTATAATCTAACCCTATGTCAAAACAAATTTTTGGGATTTTCCTTTTTCAGTTGGGCCTTAAGTGTTCAACACAAATTTCTTTTCGTCTACAATATTTTTTTTTCAAGTAATTCTTTAACGAACTATCTAGCCATGATGTTTGCTGTTGCGTTTGGCTATTATCTTAGTCGTAGTGCGCAAGAAGCGAATGCGGGCCGTCACAGAAACGAAAGGGGCGTTGACAGGGACGTTGAGGGAAGGGGCGGCAACAGGGGTTGAATACAGGAGGAGGGAAAATAGTCTGATCTAATCAGAAATGCACATTCTAGCAAAAGGAAAATAATATTGATCCAATACATGAGAAAATGGCGTTTTCGCTTTTTTGCTAACTTCCAAGTGAAGTGGATCGCGAAGTCTGCTACCATGTTGAAGACTCCTTAATGAAAATAACGTTTTCACTTTTTCGTTAACTTCCAGTGAAGTGGAGTCTGCTACCACGTTGATGACTCCTTAATTTTTATGGTGTTTTAATATATATTTAGTTATACTACCTCCAATCCTAAATATAGGATCTAATTGGTTTTTTTTTAGAGATTACGGTTGCGAAATAGGTTATTAAATGATGACATATTTGATATATTTTTAGATTATCCATTAATTTATAGGTAAAATAAACTAGTTTAAGAGAAAAAATTAGGTAAATCAATTTATAATTAACTTATTTTGTTTTTTTAAGGATTTTCTAGAAAAAATCAATAATGTCTTATATTTAGGACCGGAGGGAGTATTTTAGGAGTCATCAAGTTAAAAATGAATAGATTTGCTAAGAATTAAAAATATATATTGCTTTGAAATAGAAAATTTAAAATAGAAAAGGGAAAATTACTAATGTAACATTTGCACTCTACCATGGTATAAAAAACTTCAATAATAAAATTCACCATGATAGAAAAATCTAAAATCCATATAGAGTGGTTGATCATATCACTATATCCTATTGTGGTAGAAAATGAATTGATCCAATTTTAAACTCTATCATAATAGAAAGAGTAATCTTATTTTTGTCACTAACTAATCATGGTAGAAAAGAACAAAATGACATTTTAAATGTCTACAATAATTATTTAGAGAACATTTATTTTCATCAAAACTTTTGATAAACTAACATGGTATAGAAATATCTATTTACCTAATGCTCCGTAGCTCACATTTAACCATGTCAAATCACTCTAGAGCTCTTTATAACACTCTACATCGCCACCAATATAAATATCTATTAATATATAATTCAAACACTATCTAGTGGTATTTTAACACCGTTGTACCTTAATAAACCCCTAAATATATAGTATATACTTATTTTTATATAAAAATATAATATTATTAATTAGAAAATATTTATTTAAGGAAAATATATTTATTAAATTACATCTACACTCTATCTCTCTTAAAAAGAATTATCTGTACATACTCACACGTACAAAACAAAGCTACGTACCATACTACCATAAATGTGAGGTCCCAAAATTATATATGAGAGTGTGTTTTTTAAAAATATTACAGAATTCAAAATTAAGTTTGGGTCGAAAGAACATATTTAATCCTTAAAAATATATATCACGAAATATATTACACACATGACTTGTGGAAGGTTTAATTGAAAATAGTATACGCATACGCATGGGTGCATGTCTCCAATACTGTGTACGTGTATGTATGAGGAATGAAAGGGTGGAAATAAAATACACACAGAAAAAGATGGGTTAAACCAACTTTTGGTCCCTATAGTTTCCCACCATTTGGGTTTTAGTCCCTATAGTTTCAAAGCTGAGGTTTTGGTCCCTATAGTTTACTCTGTTTAATAGAGTTAGTCCCTGTAGTTTCAAAAGGACCAAAATATGTCACTAACGGTGTTAAATACGATTATGTGGCGCTAACACCGTTAGTTTTGGCTATGTGGCTTATGACTGGGATTAGATGACATGGAAAAAATAATCAAGGTGGAAAAATGATTGGTAAAAAAATTTAAAAAGAAAATACTGGGCAAAAAAAGAATAAAAAAGAAATGGATGAGAACCCATCCCCATAAACACTCTCCTACAGTATCATCGAAGAAGAAGAGCAAAGAAGACGAGAAGGCTAGGTGACCCACCATGCTTCGCCCGAGTTTGACGTAGCTGTAGGCGGTTGGCGACGAGTTTGCTCTGCTTTCTTCATCTTCATCTTTAATTTGCTCTTCGAACAACTCCATCCAAGGTTAGAGTTTCTTTTCTTATTTTTCAATCTCCATTAGAGGGAAGCTTGCTTTGCCTCTTCATTTTTATTCTCCCATGTTCTCCATAGGCACTGTAGGGTAGTGTGTATTCTGAATCTATATATCATTTTATTCTTGATAAAAGGGGTGTGAGAAAAAGTTTAGGGGCTGGCGTATCATTCATGATGAGAGACTCAAATTCATTGACAGGAACAATTGGTTTCTCTTGAAGCCATATTTATTTATTTGATTAGCTTTACAACTAGAGTAATATTATTCTACAATACTTTCTACAATACTTTATTTGTTTGACTAGCTTTACAACCAGAGCAATATTATTCACTTTCAATTTTAAGTACAAGGCCAAAATAACTATTTGTGTTGATAAATAAATCACTTGCTACAACTGTTATAGATATGTTCATATTGATTACATATGGAATTTTAATTGTTGCAGCAATATTGCGTTGGATATGGATTTGAATGACAATTCTAACTGGGTAGGACTAGAGGAGAGTGATGAAGATGAATACTTGTCAGATTTTGAGAACAGTGATGAAGAAAATATAGATGATGATTATTTTAAAAAATATGTTGATGTTGGTGTTGAAGATGTATTAGATGAAGTTGTCCGTAGTTCACAATTGATGATGGTAGGGCATAATGAAACAGAGCAAAGAAATATGGTTGAAGTGAGAAAGGAGAATGATCTGGGTATGTTATCTGACTATGAATCAGAGGAGATTGAAGAAGTTGATGTTGAAGGGTTGAAACATATTAAATATAATCCCTTGAAAATGTGCAAAGGGTTCAAATTTACCTTGGGGATGGATTTCACTTCAACTGAGCAATTTAGAAATGCAGCTAGAGAGTATGCCCTTCTTAATGGATATGAAGTGAAGTTTACAAAAAATGATAAGGTGAGATGTCGGGTGAAGTGTGCACACATGGAATGTAAATGGTTAATGTTTGTGAGTAAAGTTGGGGGTGAGTTGACATATCGATTAAAGACATTCCATGATAAACACACATGTGGGGTATCCATAAAAGGGAAGAATGCAACTTCCAAGTGGATTTCAGAAAAGATAGTCAACATTTTGAAGACAAATAAGACTATGAAGTTGGTAGATATAATTGCATCAATGAGGGACCATTATATGGTCGATGTGTCTTTGTGGAAGGCATGTAAAGCAAGGAAAAACGCAAAATTGATGCTTGAAGGAGATTACAAGGAGCAATACCATAGATTGAGAGATTATTGCTGTGAAGTAATAAAGTGTAACCCTGAGACATCTTTTGCTATAGCTACTGATCGTCATTATGTAGATCGTCCTCCCATGTTCAAGAGAGTATATGAGTGCATTGGTGCGGTGAAGAGAGGTTTTTTAGTTGGATGTCGACCACGGAACTGTGATTCGTGATTTAATTGTTTGTGCTGCGAAAGCAACTACTATTTCTGATTGGGAAAAAAAGATGAGTGAGCTGAAAGATAAATCAAGTGAAGCACATGATTATTTGATGGGAATCTCTCCAACTTGTTGGACCAAATCGCACTTTTCTTAAACATGCAAATGTGATGCGATCACTAACAATATTACAGAGTCATTCAATAGTAGATTGTTAGCGGCAAGAGAACTCCCAATTACTAGTATGCTTGATTGGATCAGAACTTATCTCATGACCCGATTTGCTGAAAATCGGGTGAAGGCTGAGAAGTATCGTGATAAGGGAACAGTGTGTCCACGACCTCGAAAACGATTGGACAAAGAAGTTCAAGAGTGTCGGAATTGGGAAGTTAAATATGCAGGTGAACATCGATATGAGGTATCACGCAGTAGACATACATTCAAAGTCGATCTCACTGCAAGAAAATGCTCATGTTTTTGGTGGCAACTGAACGGAATTCCATGCAGGTATATTCTAGTAATTTTTTTGATGCTGAAAATTTTTAAATTCTGTTATTATTTCTAATATATTTAAATGATCTTTGTTATTATTTCTAACATGTTACAGGCATGCTGTTGCTTGCATATATGATAATAGGGAGGACCCTCATGATTATGTGGACAAATACTTAACATTACAATATTTTGTTGCTTGTTACTCTCCTATAATTGAGCCCATTAATGGTGAGGATATGTGGGATAAAGCTGATGGTGATGCAATTGATCCCCCAGTCTATCATAAGCGTCCAGGCAGGCCAACCAAAAAAAGAAAAAGAGGGGCAGATGAAGACACATCCAAAAATAGGAGTGCAAAGGATATCAGAATAAATACTAGTGTTACGTGTTCAAATTGTGGGAAATATGGGCACAATCGACGGTCTTGCAAGCAACCCAAGAATGATGCTCAACCTTGTACACAAGAGTCAATTAACATAACTCGTTTAGGGAGTAGTCAACCTCAAGTTGAAGATAATTGAACTTGGGATGTCACTTTTTTTGTTTAAATATTTTGAGGTCACTCTGTGACTCAGGATTGGATTAAATACTCCAAGAGAACATGTTTTATTTTGGGATATCACTTTTGTTGTTTACTTTTTGGAATGTGTATTTCTGGAATTATGGCCATCCATGATTAGAACATGCATGTCTAGATTTTCTGTAATCAATAGCTGACTGCAAATTGTGCACTTAAATTATTTTAGATGTTGACTAATATCTCTGTTAAAAGGCCAAGTAGCCAGCCGTTTATCTTTTAAGAAAATAGGACTTTATTTGAAACTCTCATACATAGCAATGGTCTTACATAACCTTGATGAACAATTGACAAAATGCTGTAGTTCAAAATGTATTCATGAACAAACTAAAACTCTTACATAACCTTGATTTACAAAGTGGGTGGATATGTAAGCAATCAAAGAGTTTAGTCTAAAATCTTGGTAGATTTAAATACTGCTAAAGAATTTTTGTAGAGCATCTTCCAGCTGATTTTGTAGAAATCACTCATTAAGGCCATGTGGATACTAGATTGACAAGTTCTCATAGCCCTTGCTCCAAAAAAACTTTGTTCCTGTCCTGCGAAGAGAACTTTGAGCAATGAAGAGAAAAGTGCACGCGTTCCATGCATTTGCTGTGCCTCATAAGGGAATCTTTGATGAGCAGTTAAAAATTCATCTCTGAATTTATATAGTTCCATGGAAAACTTCATTGAAGCTGAGAATCTTCTCATATCTATATGATTTGCTCAAGTTGTGTACAAGCCAGCTTGTTAACCTGATAAAAAAACATGAATATATCTTTGATGAGCACTTAAAATCAATCATCAATTTGAACATATCCATAACAGTTGCAGGAAGTGGTTTTTCTTTAAGCATTTAAGATTTTTGTTCCACATTGTCAGAAAAATACAAGAGACAAGCATAACATTTGGAAGCTCAAAAAACCCACACAAAGTCAACAATATGTTAAAATTGGTTTACTCCTTCAGGTGTGCAAATGGAGGATTTGGTATTTCCCAATATCCAATCTTGAAAAAAATCAAAAGAGAGCTGGCAAAAAAAGAAAATAAAGAAAATGGAACACTCACATGTAAGGCAATTTATCAAATGGCTAGTTTCTCTTCATTGTGAAATGGGTCTCTGTCATTTTCGACCAAATAATAGTGGGTCTATGTCATAAGCCTTCCACCCATCAAATTAAGGGGAATTCTCTCCATGTTTGTCATTTGTGGCAAATCTTAGAGAAGCCCATGGTTGTGAACAAAAGAAACAATTCCAAATCCATAACTTACTTCCATTCCCATTTTTAATCCATGATTTTGAACAGAACAAGAGAATAAAAATGAAGAAGCAAAGCAAACTTCCCTCTAATGGAGATTGAAAAATAAGAAAAGAAACTCTAACCTTAGATGGAGTTGTTCGAAGAGCAAAATAAAGATGAAGATGAAGAAAGCAGAGCAAACTCGTCGCCGACCGCCTACAGCTACGTCAAACTCGGGTGAAGAAGCATGGTGGGTCACCTAGCCTTCTCGTCTTCTTTGCTCGTCTTCTTCCATGGATACTGTAGGAGAGTGTTTATGGGGATGATTTCTCATCCTTTTTTTTTTGTTTTTTTCCCCAGTATTTTCTTTTTAAATTTTTTTACCAATCATTTTTCCACCTAGATTATTTTTTCCATGTCATCTAATCACAGTCATAAGCCACATAGCCAAAACTAACGGTGTTAGCGCCACATAATCGTATTTAACACCGTTAGTGACATATTTTGGTCCTTTTGAAACTACAGGGACTAACTCTATTAAACGGAGTAAACTATAGGGACCAAAACCTCAGCTTTGAAACTATAGGGACTAAAACCCAAATGGTGGGAAACTATAGGGACCAAAAGCTGGTTTAACCCTTTACATCGCCACCAATATAAATATCTATTAATATATAATTCAAACACTATCTAGTGGTATTTTAACACCGTTGTACCTTAATAAACCCCTAAATATATAGTATATACTTATTTTTATATAAAAATATAATATTATTAATTAGAAAATATTTATTTAAGGAAAATATATTTATTAAATTACATCTACACTCTATCTCTCTTAAAAAGAATTATCTGTACATACTCACACGTACAAAACAAAGCTACGTACCATACTACCATAAATGTGAGGTCCCAAAATTATATATGAGAGTGTGTTTTTTAAAAATATTACAGAATTCAAAATTAAGTTTGGGTCGAAAGAACATATTTAATCCTTAAAAATATATATCACGAAATATATTACACACATGACTTGTGGAAGGTTTAATTGAAAATACGCATGGGTGCATGTCTCCAATACTGTGTACGTGTATGTATGAGGAATGAAAGGGTGGAAATAAAATACACACAGAAAAAGATAATAATAATAACATACACTTATTTTATGATATTTGCCAATATACAATGGAATTGAGGGAGTGGTTTGAAAGTATGAATTATATTTAACCCTTAATAAATAAATAGTGTTGATAATAACACATACATATATATAGACAAATTAAACACTTTTTTTGACCAAATATATATAGACAAACTAATACTTTAATTTTGGAAGTGTTGGGACAAACGAGTTATAAGAATATATATATTGAGGAAGGGGCCGGGTAATATTGAAGATGTAAAAATCATTTGCCCTTTAGCCACTGACATGCCAATAGTAATTTAGGATAGGCACATGATTGATTTTATACATACACACACTAACGCAAGATTAGGACACACACACACGTATAAAACAAGTGGTGGGTTGAATATTGGATTTTGACTATAAAAAAATAAGGTAAAGAAGTTGAAAAGTAGACATTTTTAAGATCACTTTGACAAGGTAGATAGTAACTATAATTAATTCCTTACAGGTTATTGTAGTTTATTTTGTTTGAATTAAGCCCTTACACCTTTTATTGTTTTTTGTTTTTTGCCAATCCTTATACCTCCATTCGTTATATATAGCTATTCTCACTGAAACTAAAATCGTTAATTTTAATTTTAAAGAATTTCATAAGACTTGATGACAATTTGTTCAATTCAGTCAACATTAATGAAACACAAACATCTCTGTAAGTGAAATTTTATAAGGATTATATAATAAAATTATCAAATCAAACAATAAGGATTCGATTCAAGCAATACATTATAAGGAAATGATTCAAAATTAATTAATCGGTGTGTATTATGAAGACATGTGTATATATTTTAGTCCAAAAAAGACACATGTATATTAATTTTCCGTCTTAATAATATAATTATGCTTTGACAAATCTGCCATTGAATTTATAAGCATTAAAGTAGTCAAGAATTATATCACTGTATAAAAAACATCTTTGTAATTTGACCGTAGTTAGGACCTTGAGGATAAGACGTTAAAGGGACTATTAGTAAGATATGTTAATTTCAACAGACCCACTAAAGATTCAAGTCGTTAAGATAACAAACTCTCTCATCCTCTTTTCACCTAACATCACAACTTCCGGTGAAATTGCTTCCTTGCGTAAATTGTTCTCCCTTACTAACTCTCTTGTGGTAAATATAATAATGAATGGTTAAGGTTTCACAAGAGAAAGAGATTGATTATTGACGATTAAAACAGGACTTATTTATAGAAATGGTGTGTGTGTGTTGAACAAACTAGCTAAGTTGAGAAATATGACCAATCTCTTTTACAATCCAATGTCTAGAAGCAACAAATCAATATTCCCTCCGATCTTAAAGGTAGAAATTAAATAACTATGTATAAAAAGGCAATGGTAATTTAATTTGTGAAAAAAATGTGGATTTCGTTTTAATTGAATATTCTATTTGATAGTTAGGATTAAAATGGTTCATGAATAGAAGTTCCTACAATCTGTATAACTAGTCAAGAAGATTAGTATTTTTCAGTCAAAAAACAATTCAAGTGAGTTGAATTGTCGGGGTTCATTAGGGTATAATATGCTCAAAATCAATTATTTCATTAACAATACTCTTTAATCTAATTGTTCTAATTTTTTGAATTATTGACTTAGATTGTGGTGTTATCTGTCTAATCTTTTATCTTCTTCCCTGGCTAAAAATGCTTCATATAGAGTGTAATGTGTTTTTGACTATACTAACAGAACAAATCAATAAAAATAATTTAAATTAAAATTTAGAAATAAAGTGGGTTAAGGTTTTAGGTTTCAGACTAAAATAAAATTTACCACCAGTTCACACATTCAAAACTTCAAAGAGTACTATAAAATTGTCAAATAAATGTGAATTTCATTCATCATTTGCATATCAAACACTGAAAGTAAATCTGTTCAAGGAAACCAAAAGCTCAGTAGGGAAAACAAAAGTCGTATAATTTTATTTGTTTTTAGTCAAATAACTCATCAATTACGAGGAGTAATTGATGTTTAATATCACCACATATAGTTCAGAAGTGAGTTTTGTCGTATTCATTGCAGTTGGATATTTTACAGTTTAGCTCTAACTATGAGAAAAAAAATTAGGTCTCGGTAATAAGATTTGGACCAATTAAAGGACTTTAATTTATTGATAAATAGTACTCCCAGATAAATTCTAAAAGCAAATGACTTTTAAACCATTGCATAGCTTAATCAAATAACTAAGCTGGAAACAACGTGGTAAATAAGTTAAAGAAACTTGTAAATGCGGATGATGAGGTAAAGTTTGGAGAGAACAAAGGTGCAAATGCCAAAAGATAATCTCTTTAACCCCCACGTTGACTATTAGAACCATAGCGTTGCTATTGATTGATAAAAAATTTACTTAACACTATAGTATATTTTCTTTTATTGCTCACATTATTGTTGAGTCCAGCATTGTCGGCTACTGAACCCTGCTCAAGTGGTGACAAGCGAGACATCTAGAATGCCTATAAAGTGGGAGGTCTCGACCTCGATCCCTGGGAGGGCCAATGACAAGACTTTATATCAGGAATGCTGCAGCATTAGATCGTGGACTCGAGAGAGCCTTGGGTCTCTCTACAATACCTGAGTTGGGCCTACCAACACCGGGGAAAATGCGAGAGCTGACCCTGGGGTGTCCGACGTGGTGGGTATCTAAGTTAAATTTGAAGGTTTAGTCAATGAGTTGCTACATACACAAGGTGAGAATTAATCCTCAAACACTTGTTTAAGCGGATGAGTGAGCTAACTAGTCAACCAATTCAAGTTTATTATACTATACCATGTTTTTTAATACTAGTTGATTAATTTGGGAAGATAAAAATTAAAGGTCAAATACATTACACATCTTCATCCTTAAATGTATGACTCATTTACTTACTTTAATTAGACTAAGTATATTAATTTAGTTACTTATCTTTTTTTTCAAATAAAACACCTATAATCATTTTGTTTTACCCCCTCCCCAATTTCTACCAAATTATCATCAATAGAGGAAATTCAAGAAAATATTGGCAAAAATTATAGTTAAGTCTTATATTTAGGATTTAATTATTTCTAATTTTGCTCTTATATTTTGGATTAAATGTTGTCTAGAAGAAGTATTATAATGGGGGGAGAAATTTGAATTTACAGTTCATTCCTATATTATTATGTATATTTGGGCTGTAATGTAAAGAGTAAATTGCCCATTGTATATATATAAAAAAAGAGTAAATTGCCCATAATTTCCCCCACCATTATAACCGGCTTAGCTGATAACAATGAGGGAAATGCTTCGAATATAAACAAAGAATTTTTGGGGTATTATGTGGTAAATAAATTACTTCTTAAAAATTGTTTTTATATGAAAATCAGGCGGACGAGAAAATAAAAGTTCAACCATTTGAGATGACTGCGCGTATGTGAAGTGTGAACATGAATTGTTCACGGTATCTCCTCGCTCCTTTAAAGGTTATTTAATTAAACTTTTCTACTTTCAAAACGCAGTTTATTTTCAATTCTATAGTATCAATGATTTGAGTAGTTGGCAAAAAGTCGTAAAGTTTCAAATTGTTAATACATGCATATGAAAATTGAATCTAAGTGTATATATAAATTGTTAATACATTATTGTGATTTAATTTGGGGTTTTAAACACTTGTTTTGCGACTGTGAAAATTGAATGTTTTGCGACTGTGAAAATTGAATCTAAGTGTTTATATAAATGTGTGTATAATCAATATTATTAATATGTGATCTTTTGTAAATTAACAGGCCAATAGGATGTGTTGGCTTGTGCACAACAACTAGCTATCAGATACAAACACAATTGAATATATATGATCAGTTCTTCCTAGCAAGTGCTTGAGTCAAACGCAATATTATACACATTCCTCTTAAGCTTTCGAGCGCCCTCTCCTTTGTCTTCTGATTTATTCCCATTATATTATTCCGTATCAATTGTCTTTATTTTTGTTGTTCGGTCGACATGTCATCTTATTAGAAGAATCCGTTTTATTTTAGAGAAGTTGCATCTCAATGTACGTACTGAAGTAGCGTTTCAGAATATCTCTTTATACATAGGAAGTACACTCTCCTAACTCAAGACTTGAATCAATTTAAATACTGCCGCGGCCAGCAACATACTAGCTCCCTCAAAACATCAAACTAAGAAAGAAAAAATTCGCAGGCGATTGTCACCGCCTTCATCACACATCGTTGCCTCCTTCGCTGGGGTGTAAGTGTAACCACTTGCAGCTTTCACCCATTAAATACAGCCCTTGCGCCATTCAAACACAAGAAATTTGAGAGGATTTATGGCGGTGATTAGTGATTGGCAAGATGAAGGAGAGGAAGAATAGATGAAGAAGGGATCTTTGTATAGATAAGATTGGCGGTGATTAGTGATCTAGTTTCAAGATTAATGTAGAAGAGAATGAATTGAAAGAGATGGGGCAATTTTTTTAAAACAAAAGAAAAATTTGACTCATTTAAAAAACAATAACAAAAAATGATATAGACAAATGGAGATGACTTGGAGGTCGTGTGAACATGTCACCTTGCATTCTTCAGTCAAATTATATAAACAAACGGTAAAAGACGTTATCATATGGAATTACTATAGATACACCACTTCGCAATAAGTTCATACTACATTTGCACCAATTCGCAATGAATTGATACTATATTTGCCCCTCAGAATTGTTAACTATTTTCGATGCACTTTGACTGATTGATGGTAGTTGATACTAGATTTGCATCTTAACTCTCATCTAATTTGATTAAATTAAGGATATTAATTAAGTTAGTTAAAACTGATATTACCAATATATATACCCTAACAATCTACATTTATAATACTCTTACCCTTCTTCTCTTATTTGTCTATAATTGGGGAACATTTATAAGAATAATTAGGGGAAAATTTGATAAAAATTAGAAATATATCTTATATTTAGGATCAAATTAATTTCCCTAAATAGCTCTTATATTTAGGACCAGAGGAAGTAACATATTTTATCTTTACGAAAAGTGAGTTTTATCCATTAAATAATAAAAAATATGTGTGTGTATCGATTTGTGATTATATTTTTTATTGAGTTGATATAAGTGAGTTTACCCTCATAATGATGATAACATGCATTTGAATTCTTGGAAAGCATATGTGTTAATAGCACACTTACCCTCAAATTTAGATTAGATAGTTACCAAAAGAAACCAAATTATCTGGCGGTATTTTTTAAATTAAAAGGATTAATCACTCCGTCATTCAAATGATACGCCTATTTCATTCGCACTACAAAGGTTGATGCAACTATCGAGAAAGTTATGGAGGAATTGGTGGGTTTTTCTTAAAAGTACTTTTGAAATGTAATCCAGACATGCTATAATTTGAACTCATCGTTAACTTAGTTAAACTTGTTAAATTAGAGACACGCAAGTGTTTTCTTTAACTCATTTGACATACAACATTTTTAAGTTGAAGCCACAGTATAAAAATTTTGAACTCTTTAATAAATTAATTTGTCTTGGTGGGGTGATCACTTGACGTTCACGTTAATGTCAAACTAACTTCCATTTTAGAATTTTCCATGTCGTACGAGTAGTTTTGCGCTTAAGACTATCAATTCATTGGTCAATCCATTATTAGTTTTTTATATATTTACATATGTTTGTTTTTATCATAGTGACTAATTAAGACCTTCATTTATATATACATGCACATATATAGTATTAATTCTTATTCTTATTCTAAATTCTAACAAAAAAAAACTCTTATTCTAAATATAAGACCAACTTTAAATTGTGAATTTTAGTGAAAAGTGATACTCCCTCCGTTACTAAATATAAGATCACTTTAGGGAGGAGAACTTGTTCCTAAATATAAGATCACTTTCTAATTTTATTTAAAATTTCCCCAAATTACCCCTATACTCCCTTCACCCAGAAAATAGTGGTTTGAAGGTGAGATGATATTTTCAAAATTTAAATGAGGGGTATTTTGGAAATTTTGTGTAATCCTAACTCATTATAATATCTTTCTTAATCTCTTCAAATTTGCTAAAGTGATCTTATATTTAGGAACGGAAAGAGTACTTACTAGCTAATTTCTTTGTTCCTAAATATAAAATATATTTACATAATTTAGACAATTATACACAAATTTCAAGTAAGTGATTTAAATTCAAGGAGGTCCCATGAAGTTGTCAATGATCATTATTAATAACTCAAATAATCTTCGCGAAGACCATGAATTATGGGTCTACCTGATATCACATGGTATCACTTAAACAACCAAACCACCTCCATTATTTGTTTTTTTATTAAGAAGTAGCAATAAGGGTAATTGGAGAAATTGAGAAAAAAATAAATACGCCATACATTAGTAACAAACTCCCAAATTATCTTTTATATTTAGAAACCGTGTGAGTATTATATAATGAAAATTTACGTAAATATCAGCACGGGTCTAAGCACTTCGCTCACTGCGCGGCATTTGATATTATAGTGTTGTTTATCGAAGTTAAAATCTTTAAAATATGATAGGTTAGTTAAGTCCATATAACTAAATTGCATTTTTTACAATGGCAAAAAAAACGGATTTATGCAAGTTGGAAGTCCTAAATAACAAATTAAAATATATGGCACTGTGCTTATTTGTAGATTTTGATACAATATCCATGTAAGAATTACGGTGAAAAAGTTTAAATGTGGGATTCATGTATCAATGTATTCCAAAAGATATGCCTTAATTAATATTGTAGATTCATGATTAATTAACTAGAATATCAAAAATCAGATTGATCATCAAAATTGTTCAGAAAATGGTCCAACCATAGTTCAACTCAACAAAATTTAAATCAAAATACACAAAATACTTATATATAACTCTAATTAAAAAATTATATTCGAATTAAAATGCACATCCAACAATAAAATGGAATATTCATATATAAATAACATATAATATTCAAAAATGTATCACTGATATAAACAAAATATGCTACTACTACTCTCGTCCTAAATATAAGAGTTATTTACCTGATTTGATCAATTAATCAAATTAAAAATATTAGTTAAGTTGATTAAAATCATATGAAATTATTAAAACACCCCAATCAGCTTTATTCACATACTCCCTCTCTTATTTGTGTATTATTAAAGAGTTTTATTATGAATAATTTTAAAAAAATGTTGACAAAATAAGAAAAATGTCCTATATTTATGGCTAAATTCACTTCCACAATATAGGTCGTATATTTAGCAACGCACAGAGAATTTAGTTATATAAATTGATGTCATTTCATTCATGGAGAAAAAAAATACTTTGATAAATCCCAGTGACATGAATATTTTTTATTCAAATGTTAGTGACATGAATACTTTGATAAATATATAATGGTATGGATTCTGTGTGTGTGCGTGGCACGCACATATACATATATGTGAAACACACAAGCATATATAATTCATCAATTATGATTTTTTTTTTGACCATCATCAATTATGATTCGAGACTATGAAACATATGCATAGTTTTATTGAAATATATATTTGTGTGTGTGTGGGTAGGAAGATGCTTACGCATGCATCTTCACTTGCACTACCTACCAAAGTTTGAATAAAAGATGCGTTGCTGCATGCTTTTAGAGTTTAAAAGGAATCTAAATATATTTTATCAAACAAAACACATTAAGACTCCTTATTGCAATTTTTAGATTTGATTGGTAATTAACAAAGGTTTATAATTGAGAAAAAAAAAACATAAGCATATATAATTCATTTTGTCAATGAAATAATGTTTAGGAAATTGAGTCCATTGCTCCAAGATAAGCTCCAACGCAAAAATCTGAGGGTTGTGTGTGTGTAAATATAATGTATTTATCCTACACTATTTTCCGTATATAAATTAATTTTTTTGTTCTTATTAGAATCCAAAGAATTTAACTCTTTCGATAGGAATGATACTTATTATGAATAATTAATGATTTGAATGAAATTAAAATATAAACATTAGAATCATTGAAAGTTAAAAACACCAATTGAAGTATTAAACCATGTAAAAAACGATTACTGTAATTTCTCTAGTATATTTTTACTACTTAAAAAATGTTATTGACGTACAATTAATCTTTACATTTACACTTATTTGAATCATATATGAAATTATCAACATCATAAAGTAAGTTTGATAAAATTTGCGGCTAAAAAGTTTTGGAAAAATCTTGAAAATCAATAAATTACTCCTATATTACATTTAATTTGGATCTAAATATATAATTTTCGTCTGAGCATAAAACATTTCTTAACATACATGACCATGCTTCAACTCTTGAATTTATTTGCAATGTTGCATGGTTAAATATTAGTAATATGTAATGTTAAATCAAATTAGTAAAAACCCATGTGTCTAGTGAGTTAAAAGTTTAGGGGCTAAAAGATACATTTTCTCTGATCGTAAACCCTATGTTAAATTTCTGATAAAAAAAAACTTATGTTAAAAAGCTTGATTAGAAAATACCTAGAAAATCATCATATCCATAACAGTTATATATACTTTTGCGTGTTGACACATAATAAATTAATGGATTAGTTAGAAATGTATTCAATCCCTCAAAAAATGATGTATTTTAAATAATAGTCTTGACCTATGCGTGCATTGATTTGCCTAAAACGAAGCAGGAATATTTTCCCCTTAAAAATTGCACTTTTATAAACTAAACGACACTACTATTTCTTGGTCGATAAAACTTTCTCCAATCGGTTGCCAGATGGAAACCTACTTTGTTGGTTGTTCAAATTCGATGCTGACGTGTTTCTTCTAAGTCCATAAAGAAGGGCGATATATATATATATATATATATATATATATATATATATATATATATATATATGCATGCTTACTAACATTATATTCTACTAAATGTCGTGAGAGAAGATATACAGGGAGAAGAAAATTTATGAAAATCTTAAATGGTCACTCATCATATCTTTTATATAGAGGTGTTAGGAAATTTCTGAAATTAAGTTTTTTTAAAATAATGCATTCAAATAAAGCAGTTGTCACTGATTCATTTATTTTGAATACGTCTATTTAGGTAGTTTCATAGTCTCGAAAGTGTATGTATATGTAAATCAAACAACTTACATAATAAAATGCAATGATGACTTTCTTTGCCGAAATAATGCACATTAATAAAAACATGAAACTAAAATATCAATAATCTGGATTGAATAAAAGAACAGTACAGTTTAGAACCGATTAACTTGATACCTACGTTTATGCCACAATATTCATGTTCCTTGTTAGAAAAGCGAACGCCACTCTCATTGCTCTACCTATCTCATGTTGAAATTTAATATCATAAGTCCTACCTCTTTTCTTATTCTTTGTTTGCATGTAAAAAAGGTGAAACTGAGAGATAACAATAACCATCAGCTATTTTTCTTCATGTTTAAACTAGATATAATCATTCATATTGCACAAATTCAGACAAATAAATATGAACTTCTTTTTGTGTATTGTGTGTAACTTAAAATAAAGATACGTACGTGAAATGATCTTAATATTCAAGATTCTTAAAGTACAATAATACAATAGACAATTTTCCTTATTAGGTCTAGCTGCGCAGGATTCAGAAATGAGCAAACTTGTTATTGAGCATGCAATTTCAATAACATGTAATGTAATACAGATTTATATTACAATTATAAAAAACAACAAATATTAAGTTAAATTATTTATAAGTTATAAACAACTAAACAGTACATACAGCAAATTGATTAGTGCAAACTACAAATTAAACTGCATAGTTTCACGTTCATTATAGCTTATATATGATACTATTTCACAAGAACATACAAGATGTTGTAACTTATTTATACATCTGTTTTAACCTACACTTGGAGTATGTTCTAGGTTGCAACAAACTATGTAAGTCATGACTTGCGAGGATCCTTTCTCCTACAATGAACAACATAACTCATGTATACAAATTCGTTTCCTTTTTATAATCTTCTGTAGGGAAAATCGATTTTAGCGTACAGTACTCTTCTTTATGGTTTTAATTATTATGTTTTAACATATATAATTATTGAATTATATTATAGTTTATAAATTAAACAGTTATCCTTAATTTCTCCTAAAAAAGTCAACTTGATCTTATGATTAAGACTAAGAAAAGTGTTTTGTATTTGAAAATTGTGATTATTATTTAAGCACCATTAGATATATGAAGATATATTAAGATCGTCTAATATTATAATTGTGCTTTAATTTAATTTAGACACTTAGTGTGTGCCTTAGAAATCTAAAAGAATATAATTATTGAATATATGAATGAATAGTGACTAAAAAGTTAGCATTTCCTTTTCTGTAAGAAGTTAAAGATTAGGTTAGATAAACTATTTTTGAAGTAGATGTTAGAAGAAAAGCAGATTTGGTTATCTTAGAAGAAAATTGATGCATCCATTGCCATATAAAATTAATTTTATATACTAAATGTATGCTTTGAGACCTGTTATATAAAATTGATGTTAGAAGAAAAGCAGATTTAGTCAGAAAATTGATGCATCCATTGCCATATAAAATTAATGTTAGAAGAAAAGCAGATTTGGTTATCTTAATATTAAGCTATTCATTGGAAATGAGACCTGTTATATTTATGTTTCTGACTAAATGTATGCTTTGAATATCATTAAAGCTAAGGTACGTACAGATTTCAACTAAGAAATTAATTAATCTTGTTGGAAGATTTATATATACCACTGAAGGTCGTTGTCTATGACTACGAAAAAGGAGGACAAGATAAACAAACAAGCAATATATTTGAAAACACTAAATTGATACTTACAAACATAATCAAACCTTCTCTTCTATATATAATACGCATTCTCTTTAACATTTTTAAGTTTCAGAACTAATCAAAATCTCCATCACTTTCCTTTACCTCACAGGTACATTTTAAAGGTTTGATTTTGCTATTCTTTTTCCTTGCTATACATGTATAAAACCTCTCTACTTTCCTTCCTTATTCCTTCACATGACGACGATAACTCTCTAAAAATGGTGTTCTTTTTGGATCAAATCACTTCCACTAAATCCAATAACCACCATTAGTTCTCCTTTCTTTTCCAGCAAGATTAATTCTCTTGCATTGCTAACTTGCCTTGTATCTTGAAATGCAAGAAATTATTTAAACATATATTTAATATATATTGTATGTGCATGCAGAGATATAGAAGATCATGATGGGGAGATCAAGATCAGCAGAAAGTGATAATGAAAGTAATGGTGATGGGTTAAAGAAGGGGCCATGGACAGCAGAAGAGGATAGGATGCTTGCGGATTACATAGAGAAAAACGGACATGGAAGCTGGAGAGCACTTCCAAAGCTGGCAGGATTGAACAGATGTGGCAAAAGTTGCAGACTAAGATGGACTAATTATCTAAGGCCTGACATCAAAAGAGGCAATTTCTCTGACCAAGAACAGCAACTCATTATCAACTTGCACGCAGCTCTCGGCAACAAGTAATTTTCATTCATTTACACACACATACACACACGTAAATGTTCAACTAAAATTAACAAATTTTCAGACAAAAATATACGTCTGCAACTGTAACTTTATATATTATTTCGGTTTAGCATCTTAATTATATTAAGTATATTTTTAGTATTCTAACCCACAATAATATTAGTCTCATATAATAATGACCTTTTTAAAAGTGCTAGTCACTATAAATATTAGTCTCATATAACAAGTATGTACTTCAGAATGTATTTTTGAAAATTAAATGTTTAAAATTTCAATATGTCGGCATCTTTTATTAATAATGTCCGAAGTAGAAGAGTGAAAGGTTACTAATTAAGAAATCAAAGTGAGACTTTATGTGAAGTTAAATGGTTGAAATTAAAAATAAATTTTAGCCAAAAGTTAATTATTTTGTCAGTCCCATTTACATGTCCAACTTCAGAATTTACAAGTCAAATGTTTAATTAGGACATATTGGAAGTAAATTTTTTTTTGGTGCGTTTATGTAATACTCTCTAAAGCTCGAGTCTGGTACTTTCACAACCAAAAATAAATATGAAAAGTTCTTGCCTGCATGGTTATAATTAAAGCTATATATATGTGGAGTAGTAACTAAAATCAAAATAGGTTTGATTAATTTTCTTTCCCTAATGATAGCGATTTTTGAATTTTTAGGTGGGCGACAATTGCAGGTCATCTACCAGGGAGAACTGACAATGAAATAAAAAACTTTTGGAATACTCATTTGAAGAAGAAGCTCTTGCAAATGGGGTTAGACCCTGTAACTCATCGTCCAAGATCTCATCATCTTAATCTTCTCTCTAATCTCCAACACTTGATATCCACTCTCACACCAAACAATAATAACCCTAATTTCAATCATCATCACTGGGACAACATTCTTAATACCATTCAAACTTTGTCCCCTTCACAACTAGCAAAACTCCATTTGCTACACACCTTACTTCAAGTTCTTGCAATGACTACTACTGCCACTACCAACACTACTAGCCTAGCTCAGTATAATCTCGATCCACTTGTAAATTCAGGATCGATGATGGATCAACTTCTCTCACAAGAACATCAAACCGTTGGAAATTTTTATTCTCATTTAAATTTGCAAAACGTTGAGGGTCTTAATCATCATCTTCAACAGCAGCAACATTTACCACAAGGAGTAGTGAGTGATGGTCATGAATTTCTTAAAATGATGCCATGCTTGGCTGCTCCGGTGGCATCACCCTCTTCGAGTTCGCTTCCCAACCTGGTTTCACCCACACCTCATTGCTCCTCATCGTCATCTTTTAACAAAATGAAAGGCAAGGCAAACCAAAATGATGATGGCACTCCTCCTTCTACTTCGTCAACAAGTACCTTTGATACTTTGGGAGATTTTATGGATGAGCAAGTTAGTGATTCTTTCTGGAAACATCTTATTGAGTAAGTTTCCTCATACTTTGTTCTAAAAAGGCTTATTGTACTTTGCATAAATTTTAAAGAGCGTAGAACATTGTTATTTCACATTTAATTATTGTATGTTTTTTTAATCATGAGAGATGTGTCTACTAAATATGTAATAATATTATATTGCTAATAATCGTTATATATTCATGATTGATTTTTTATGACATTTATTATTATTTTTTTCCTTTTTATATGTTTATTTTAGTTCATTTGACTCAAATAATGAACTATAATCTGGCTAATAATCGTTATGTATGATTGATGTTTTATGAAATGAATTAGGTTTTTACCCTTTTTACTACGTTTCTTTTAGTTAATTTTACTCAAATGAAATAAGTTGTCTCTTTCTGTTTGGATTTAATCATTTGCAGGCAAGAAACTAACCAGCCCTGGTCAATCTCATAAAAGAAGGAGGAAACATCCGTGGCTTATATCAGAGGAATACATTAAAGGGATTCGCCATTGTTTATAGAGAATAATATAAATAGGATTGATGTTTATCTGTTGATTGTGTGTATATATAGTGTAATAGTGTTGTATGTATTTGAAAATATTGATTTGTTTACTAAATAATTAAACTTCCTTGTATAAAGAACATGTGAGCTTATATCTACACCTTAGATTGTAATAATCAATATTATAATAAATTGATTCCAATGCATTTATGCATATATCTTCTTGATTTTCGTATTTTAATCCCTTTTTGATCGATACCGACCCTAAAATATGCATGATGATTATATATATAGTGACATGAACAAAGTGGGCAACGGTACAAGTGATTTAAGACACCTTTTTTTCAATAAGAACTTGAACTTCCATAATTTAATCAACTTAATTATTAATGACTATATTTAGTAATTAGGTAGATAGTTGGTGTATCACATAACATCTGAGAAATAAGATGTGCATTCACAACTTTTATAAAATGTGTGACTTAAAATAATGAATTACATTTCTGTGTGTTTGTGTGTGTTGATCATATTGTTATTCCTTAATGATAAATTATAAATATAATCCTCTAAATTCATTTTAGAACTCAATCAACCATGGCAAGAAATGATATCATCAATGATAAAATATAAGAATATAAAAAAAATCATTGTTTGATAACTATAAGTCTATAACAATTTTCCGCCCGGCCTGTAGTACAGAAACAAAAATTAAATCAGCACTGGAGAGATCGTATAATATACTATTATCAAATGCGCATTTGCAAAATTACTGTCTACTTTTATCTCAAGCTTGGAGGAAACTTAATAATGGGATTACTCTTTACGGAGGTCCAGTTGGTAGCTTCATGTGTAAACCCTCTGATGATGATTGCCTTACAACAGAGCTAAGAGCTTTGACTGTTGGTCTGGAATTTATATGATCTAAAGGAATGCATTACATTATTGTATAGTTTGACACTTCTGATAGATGTTCAGACACTGATGTCTCAAGGTGTTATGAGTAATCATCGTCACTTCTCTCTCCATTATTCAACTGGCATGATCATGGCATCAGCGTAATTGGGAAATTAGCCTAAATATTATTGCACTTTCGTTTAATGCAGCAGCGGACATTTAATTAAGCTAAAAATGTTATTAGTTTACCGACCGGTATCTTTCAGCTTGATCATGCCTTCTTTGTTTCTCTTGTTTGTTAAGCATCTAATGTAATCCTCTTATCTATAAAAAAATCATAAAAGGAAGTGCAGTTTCAGATCAAGCGACGTCATTTAAATTAAAGTTCATTCATGGATTATTTATAAATCGGCGTGGCATATTATTTTCGCATGACAAAAGTCAGTAATTAATGAAAAAACTAACCACCAAAACTCGATCTATATTACGCAATTTATCAATAATGAATTTTGTTTTTGAAAAAAATCAATTATTAATTTTAAAACGGCCGCTATATGTTATTGAACACGTCTATGTGGCCAACATAACTGAAGAGTGGAGGTAGGAAATGAACTAAAACATAATAGAGACTTATGATAAAAAAACATAATAGAGACCGGCGTTGAAACTTGAATGGGTATGTGAACGGAGGGAAATAAGAGTGAATATTAAAATGATTAGTTGTGTGGAGATTATAACACGAAATGAATGTTAGAAAGTGACATATTATGAGTTTTCAAGAATCAAGTAATACCTAAACATACAATTGTCCTATGTAAGAAAGAGAGAAGAAAAGTGGTCACATTTTATCAATTTGTTACCAGAGTTTGTTTTAACCTTAGTTAAATGTTGGTGCTTTATAGTTTTAAGAGTGGATGAAAAAATCCTTTATAAACTTGAGCGACATTATCTAAAGTTAAAACAAAAATACATGTGTATGTGTGCATTTTTATCACAGGCACACACAAAAGCACAGTATGCCATCTCAAACACATATATTAATGGATTGATTTATTTATCATTTTTTGTACATTTAATTTTTTTCTTTTTTCGTCATGATTTCTTTTAGCAATCAAACTTTTCATTGTCGTAGGAGGAAAAAATTACTGTATGGAATTGAAATTGAGTGAAAGTTACTTATCCGGAAGCGATAGTTAGTAAATCAAATTATATAAGGATTGTCCTGTGGATGGTTGATAATTGTATCTACCTCATTGCAACAAAGTCAAAATTGTTGTTATCTGTTAGGTAAGACTGACTTCGTTTCTTGTTTTAATTCAATGTTGAATGTTACGTGGGCACGATGATGAATTCTCATTGACTAATATCCAGAAAATAACATTTGAGGTTGTTTTGAGAATATTGATTGCAGTTTATAATTACAATTTTTTTGCCGAAATGGTACTACTGTTTTTTAGAATAAAAAATTTCTACAATTTAATTTCTTTTAAGTTTTTCTTTTTTTCGCTAATTAATGTTGATTTTTCCGATCTTATTTTAATATCTTTAGTAAATGATCCAGCAGCAATTTGTCTTTAACATATGCAACTCTTTATAAGTTATACTCAAGTTTTCTTTAGGTATGAGCAAGTTATTCTTTATTATGTGCAAAACAGAAAACATTTATATATTTTTTTAGTTGTTACATTTATACATAAATGAAGAAGAGTTATATCCACTGAAAATATATTATACCCAATCTAGAACTTGTGCTTCGATATTTTGGGCCTTAATTTTGCAGTTATTCTTCAACAAGATCTGATTTTAGCTCTCACATCTATCAATTAAGTAGTATTGAATATCAATTATCCATATAAAAGTATAGAGATAGAATAAATTAAATTATCTATGCTAAACATGAATAGTGTGTCTATATTTTAAGTCTCCCAATTAGTAATGTGTGGTTTGTCTAATCGCACTCTATTGTGAATGGAATCATTTCAAGGAAATTACATATATTATTAGGTGCCAAAAATTAAAGTTGTTGTCCTTTATACATTTGTTTGTCATAAAAAATAATATATTATATAGGTTTTTATTTGGTCAAGGTTGTGCTTGCCTTTGACTTGAAAAATTGCATGTAAGACTTGATATATAACCAATTAAAAGGTCACGACTGACGACTGAAATGTTACAGGAAAGTCGTTCAAAGATGTATCGACAGCTGAGTTTAAATTGGATTTAGATATACAAGAAATTGAATGCTATTACTCCCTCCGGTCCTAAATATAAGACCTAGCTGACTTTTTTGGAAAATCCTAAAAAAGCAAAATAAGTTAATTACAAATTGATTTACTTAATTTTTCCCCTTAAATTAGTTTATTTTACCAATAAACTAATGGATAATCTAAAAATATATCAAATATGTCATGATTTAATAACTTATCTCGCAACCTTAATCTCTCCAAAAAAAAGTCGATTGGGTCTTATATTTAGGACCGGAGGTAGTAACACGTAACTGATTATCATTATCATTATCATTATCATTACTGTTTTTATTATTATTTTGCCAAAACACAAAATAAGAAAGTGGGCAGTGAATTATCAATGAATGCTACATAACACAATGATTCATTCCATTCAACAATTTCTCTCACGGTCACTAAGATCCATAAGATTGACAGATAACATCACCAAACATCAGTATATAATACATGTTTGGGGAGAAAGGATCCTTTGAAACTGAATTTGGTCAAGTTGAATTCAAAACACTTGAAACTATATATGAGTGAGTGTGGCAACGATATGTTGCATTCAACTTCACCAACTTCACATATTTTTAACTTAATCTTCACAGATTCAAGCGCTAAGAGTGAGAGATATAACAGAAGCAAGCTTAAATTTGCGGACTTTTGAAGAACCTTCAGGCTGAAATACAACTTCAGTACTTGATCTTACGTTTACTTCATTCCACTCTGATGCTGATCCTCCTTCAGCTCTATAGTCACGCTCAGCAAACAAAACTTGGAGCCTTGAAGGCGCTGAAAATGACAAAAGTAAAATAAAGAAAACCAAAATTAATAGCACAAAGAAAGCAATAAGCAGGTGAACCAGCAAGTTACAGGAGAAGGAAAGCTTATATAAGTTATCTATTTTGTAATGCCACTTCCTCTTTCAAGCATAGGTAATTAAAACTGAAATGTAATCTTAATAAAAGAGAACAGGAATTGAACAAAATGTAAATGTTTTGACAGATTAACTTGATAGCTAGAAGATTAACAGTAGCACTGTAGCACTCCACATAACTAAATCAGATTAGATCATTATCTTCAAATAGATTACCTAGTCCAAACATGCTTGTTCGTTGAATTGTCATACGCGAGACTTTTGATCTTTTAATATCCTTCAAAGCTTGGATATCTTCTGTCTTGCCCTTAAATTCTAGGAACTCCCCCAATATATATTTATTACCTTTCAGTTCCAACCTGCAAACCAAAAAATACATGGTGATGTAGACTACATTCTAAGATACAAACTTAAAGGACAGATATTTAATACTGGCAAGATCCATGCTCAAAATGCCAAATAATACATGGCTACCAAAACTTTTTTGAATTAAAAGGGTAAGTATTAATGGCTTGAGGTTACAAGCGGAACCCGCAATCTCTCACTTAAAAGGGAGATGTCATACCATTGGGTTACGAGGCTTTGGTGGCTACCAAAACTTTTCATCAATTAATATTTTTTCCATACCATGAGGTGAGAATTAAGAATCTAGATCTGATATGTCCAGATCATGGAAAGATTTACAGATGTGAAATAGGATTTTATGTCCAGAATATCATCATGCATTTATGTTTCTTTCCTTCTTTATAATAATAAAAAAATTGAAAGGTTGGTATCCTAAGAGATTTTCAAGAGCAAAGTAGATTTCAAAGCTAAAAAAAGAGCTTAAAAAACGCTTATAGATTGCACACCATTATGTTAGTGGTAACTAACCTATCCCAAATAGGAGCCGTGCTGAGGATAAAGTCAAGATTTTGATGCACAGATTCTTGCATTTCTTTTTTCTCACCACGGAAAGCACTCTTCACCCAACCAGATAACACATTCTTTGATGCTGGCTTCAGTTGTAACCATTGTTCATGGGTAATAACTTCGGAAGGAAAACTGCTTTCTGAAAGCATACTGCAGTACAGAGATAGCTATCAACTACAGCATAAACTGCCCAAAAATAAAAAATATACTTAAGGAGATTATCAGCGTAACATAGGAGTGAGTAAAATATGTTTTCACCAAAGTCATTGATATTGCACAACACAGTATTTAATGCACTCACGATGCTTGAAGCTACACTTTCACAACTAAAAGAATATAATTAACAGCCACTCTTTGCATAGCTAATAAATTTTTGTCTTTAAAATGTTAAATTCGTTTTTGGCAATCATATGAAGGAATATATAAACCTTGTTATTTCTAGCAGCAACACCAAGAGATTAATAATCATACCATAGTTTAGGATTTGGGAGGATAACTTTACAAGTAATGTATCCTTCAGGGAGTGTAACTCCTCTTTGTGCAAGATATGATTCAAGAATAGACGCTTGCTTTTTGACTTCCACAACCTAAATGAAGGTTAGTGAAAAGAAAGGAAAACACAGTAAGAAAACCAGCCATGTCATTCAAATAATTGTTACAGAAGTGATAAATAGCAACCCTCATTCCAACTCATACACAATCATCTATGCCAGTGTCTTGCTTCTTTTACCAATTTGATAAAATTTTATTTTGGAGATTGAAAAAAAAATTGCTGACGGCTTTCTGAGGAGGACAACATACAAATAGAGAGAAAAGTTCGGGAAAAGTGAAGAGGGCAACAAGATTAACAACAAAACGAAGTTATTCAAACTCCTATTCACATTCTAGAAATATAGAAGTTAAGAAGCAACAAAAGGTAACAATGACCACTATCAAATTAATGCGGAGCTGTGAAAACAGTAAAATATCAACAACAAACCAGTAATGCTTTCAATCCAAATCACTATATGTTTATACCAACAAAGTGAATAAACCCTACACCAAAGCTGTTGGCGTCTTTACTTGCCAAAATTTGAATGACCTCTTTTTCTTACAGCTGATCAACTCGTGCAAAGTTAAAAACAGGAGTTTCAAAAATGTTACTCAGTATAAGGAAGTAGTAGACCAATCACCTCCATGACGTACAAGTATTTAAATTGCTTAGCCTGATTTATAATTTCAGTGTCACTTCCTACCACCTGTTATTGAAAGTAACAAATATTGGTACTATAAACATCCCCTAGGATTAGTTTGCAAAGTCTATTAGTATTGGCATTGGCAGTTGAACTCCTCTCTATATTAAGTTCATTATTGGAGAATTTGTTACTATTCTTGCATACAAAGATCTACCCATAAAGTTCACCCTTCTCCATATTTGTTTTACACAATTATAATCCCGTTATATTTTTATGTGGCCTTTATCATTAGGCCTGTAATGGTTGCAGTGAAGGGACGCTACAACTTATAATTTGGCCAATGTTCAAATTGCTTCTAATAGAGAGGATTCGACCATGCAATGAGGTCCTCAATATTGATTACAAAAGCTTCATTTTTACAAAAATTAAGGGTGAGGCCAAGTATGCAGAGCAAAGCACATTTACTTTCAACCAAATGATAGATATTTTAGGTGAATCTTCTATGGAAGTGTTGACCAGCAGCATGGCGGAGGATGTGAAAAATAAGGTTAGGTTCATCAGATCCAGAAATCTAGCTCATATCGTGCACAAAGTTAGATCAAAAGGTTGAAGACAGGAACAAGTCACTAGAGAGAATTAAGGGTGAAGTATAACAAAAATTCTCCAGACCTCTGACAGGATATTAGTTGAATCTCCAATAAAAAGATATGAAACTATAAGAAATTGCATTCTGATTCCAATACTCATAATAGGAGATGTATGCATCATTTGAAATCAATTATAATTCAAGCCATCTGATGAACAATACCAATCCATCAATGAATGTAATTTTATCAGTTTCTGAAAAACAATCAAATTTAATTGATTCCTTACAGGATCAGGGTGATGATTTTCTTTATGTCTATGCTTTCCTGGATTTTCACACACCCAGTTACCACTGCTGTTCACTGACACAATTCCTGAAAAGTTCTTGACAGAAACCACCACTAGCTCTCTGCAAGGTTACAATTAGGAAGTAAATCTAAAATGATCATTACCAAAACACTTTACATTAATTATCTAACATGTTATCTACAAGTAAATATAGAAAGATATAATTAAATTAAGAGTTGTCTTGTCAATAAGTAAAAATAAGAAAGGCAATGTGGATAATATCTTTCTCTCTTCACTTTTTTGAATCTAGATAGTACAAACAGCAGATAAGCCAAATTAGAATACTGGTTTCACTCTTTCATGAAGTCTATATTGCTTTACTTTCTATGACTACAAACAGATAATCCAAGCAAACTTTGAAAATGAAGAAACAAGAAGAAAACATCACAATACCCTTTTGTCACAAGAACTATATCTATACTCTGTGGTGAGCCAGAATCAGCATCAGGAATTCTCAGCCCCACATACACATTTCCTCCATAAAGCTTTTTAAGCCTAAAACAACAAAAACAAATGAAAATATCATCACTCATTGAACAAAAATACAAGCAGTGAATAAAAAATTAACAACCAAAACATCACATCTTACTTCTCCAAAAAGATTCAATCTTCACAGTGAATTACGCTAAAATAAGTGAAACTAAGTGCAAAACTCAAAAGGGTACCCAAAAAAATGTCTTTTTAATTCAAATATGTGAAACAACATAAGAATTACCTGTCAGCGACAGAGAAAAGAGCATTGGTATCAGAGTATTCAAGGTCCATGGTGTCATCATCATAGAAGAAGCATTTGAATAACTGGTAGATTACTAAACCGCAAATAACTGCGACCCACATGATGATTGGGAAAAAAATTTAGAGATGAATTTGCGTTTGTTGTTTATTTGCTTTGGGTTGGATGAGAATAGTGAAGATCGAGAGGAAGATGTAATTTTTTCTCTCAATTGTAAATTCAGCGTTCAAGCTGACAACAAAGCGTGTGTTGAATAATGTTTAACTTGTGAATTAAGAGTTTATTTCTTATGAGTGCTTTTTTTAAAAAATAAGACAATTTTAAAGACAGTTGGAAAATTCAAGAAATTTATGGGGGCACCCAATTAGGGGCATTTCATGTCACGTAGGATTAATCCTTTTACTATTTAGAATTCTTATATAAGATACTCCCTCCGTTCCTAAATATAAGATCACTTTGGTTAATTTGGGGAGATTAAGGAAGACAATAAAATTACATGATCTTCCCAAAATCCCCTCAATTACTTAACTTTAAAAGGAGGAGGGGTTTTCAATAAAAAGAGGGAGTATGAGGGTAGTTTGGGCAAAATTTGTGATAAAAGAGGAAGTGATCTTATATTTAGGAACTTATCCACTTCCCCAAAGTGATCTTATATTTAGGAACGGAGGGAGTAATAAATGAAAAAGTTTTGTTTTGAAATGCTATTATTGTTTGTCTCAAGAAAAATGCTAATATAACTTGTGAATTACTCCCTCCGTTCCTAAATATAAGATCACTTTGGTTAATTTGGAGAGATTAAGGAAGACAATAAAGTTACATGATCTTCCCAAAATCCCCTCAATTACTTAACTTTAAAAGGAGGAGAGGTTTTTACTGAAAAGAGGAAGTATAAGGGTAGTTTGGGCAAAAATTGAGATAAAATAGGAAGTGATCTTATATTTAGGAACTTATCCACTTCTCCAAAGTGATCTTATATTTAGGAACGGAGGGAGTATTACATTAACGTTAATACTGTTTTTTTTTTTAAAAAAAAAAGTACAAGTCAAATGTCTACTTAGAATATTGCAAGTGATTTTCTGATAAAAAAAAAGAATATTGCAAGTGATTTCTATATTAAGTACATCACATGGAAATTTTGGCGCTTATGAAAAGTGAGTAATTCACTAATTCCTTATATTGTATATTCAAAGTCTCTCTTGCCAAACCATTTAATTATATGACTTGTCGCACAAATAAGATATTGGCCTCCCTCACCATGTTCATTGTCTAAGCCTTCCACAATTTCCAAGCGATCTATTTCAATTATAGCATATTTTACCTGTATTTCTTATACAGTACTCTATCTGTTCCTTACCCAAGACCACACATCAATCCCCCAAGAACACCTCCCTTTGAATTCCTAAATCCTAATGATCCCACCGCAAGTCTTCACATATGAGAAGGCAGCATCCACAATTCACTTATCATTTTCCTTTTCAGGCATCGTTTTTACATTAGCACAAGTATTAGTTCTGACAATTTTTTTGTTGCCCCACCATGCACAAGCTCTCACTGGAGCAACTGTTGAAAAAAAATATTATTTCTAACAATCCAGATTTGACAGATGATCAATGCAAACCATATCGCCCCACTGTACACTTTACTTTCAGTGTGAGCCCTTTGTTTGAAGGTGTTCATTAAACTTATGTTGTGGAGAAATTGATAACAATTTATATTTATATATTTTTATTGAAGAGTGCAACTTGCAAAAGTTTTGTTTTGAATAACTTATAGAAACTTGTGAATTACTAAATTGAACATATTATATTTTAATTACGTTTGTGACTAACAATAACAAACATTTTTATCATACCCAAACTAATAAAGTTGTATTTGACACAATTGATTAATGATTAATACTCATAAAATAAAGTAGACAGTTTTGATTACTATTTTGCCGGACGATAAAAGGTGGTTAATCCAACCTTATTTCATTGAAGAGATGTGGCCCCTTCTATTTCTATGGTCTTCCTAGTTCCTTGATGCTTCCTAGTTCTGTTTTTCACTCGAATGGTGGGTCCCAGCCTTATTCCATGCACTGAGATATTTTCTTCTAGCTGTTTTGGATTTAAAAGGCTGGCGTTTACTTATGCCACAGGAAAGTAAATAGCACAAGAAGAAGAAGAAGAAGAAGAAGATGAGGTTGACATCACTTGCTATCAACTCACCATTATCTCCCATTAATATCTCAAGGACTGTGCACTATCATTGCCTCTTACTCTCATCTTTCACTTCTCCTCTTCTCAGCTCATCATCTTCAGTATGTTCTTCCTTCCCCTGTTCACTCACTCTTGCTCTACTAATTGTTATACCTGTTTTTTTATTAGAGTACACTAGTTGGACTCTCTAGTACAGTGGTTGCTTCATTCTCTCCAACCATTTTATGAAAAAAGTTCAAAACTTTTCATGTGGAATTGAACAATTGTGGTGGGTTTATTACTATAAGTATGTTTTTTTTTTGTATTTAGTATGCTAAGCTGCCTAAGATGCATAATACAGTACATTTTATGAACTTTGATAAATGGGTTCTTGACATCATTAAAAGGGGATTGACCCTCAAATTAACAATTTAATTGAATTAATGTTAACTAGTTGGAATTCAAAATGTGGCAACACTAGTTGGTCATCAAATGGAAGCAGTATTCCAAGCTCAAACCCTTTCTTCTTGAAGGGTCTGAGAAGCTGACTGGAATTTTAGATATCCAAAACTATCAGGTGGATGTTGCATTGGATCAGAATATGGTTTGTTGTAAACTCTCCAATCCAATGAATCAACTGTACCCAAAAGAAAAATTATGCACTATTTCTTGTATATATTAAGACATACATATTAATTAGATTCCCTTTTAATCAAGGTTTTCTCATGAAGGGAGAAATAATTCTTAATCGTTCAAAAAATTATTTATGGCTAACATCTTACTTTTGCACCATTTGTATATGCAAGTTTTTTTACTGTAATTCTTCAGCTTGTTTCCAGAAAAAGTGCATTCTGAATCTTCGAAAATCTGTTCGAGACTTCACAAACCGAAAAATATCATGTAGCCTACTGGAGATTGAAAATGATCCAAATGAGGAAGTGTGTGAGTTAGTCAGTGGAGTGGAGGTTTCACTTGGGGAGTCAGAAGATAGTATCCATGCTTACCTTTTCAAGGCAGTCAAAAACAATAATGGAACTGGCATATTGCTACTTTCAGATACTTTTGGCTTTGAGGATTCCTTCACAAGAGACTTTGCATATCGTATTGCTTGCAATGGCTACAAGTATGCTCCTCAACTCTATGTTGGCATCAACCTATAATAATCTTAGAAGTTCTTATTTATTTAGGTTTAGTTATAGTCTACCTGGGGTTAATTGTAGAAATCAATTTGCCTTGGTCATTTATTGATTTTCATTTGCCATTTAATGACTCGGTTCAATTTTTGATAAAATCAATTGTATGAGTGTCAAAAGATTGTAATATTTCATTCTATTTTACTCTATTCATCAGCTTGCCTGTGGTTACTTGTAGAAACAATTAGCACTAGCTTTAAAATGTTATCAGAACATTTTACAAGTTGTTATTTTGCATCCATAGCATCTTTTTTCCCAACCCCCTATGTGATGGTCCTTTTGCATTACATATCATTGTTATCACTCTCTTGTTCTCCATTTTGTGTCCAAAATTGAACCCGAGTAATATATATACCTGCAGAAATATAAACTTTCATGCTTGAACATCAGCATAGGCTTATCTCATGAAAATTTACACAAAGATATTGTAGAATGGGGGTAAGTGGTAATGAAATAAATCACTAGAGAATAGAATGACAGACATTGCTTTTAAACCAACTCAAAGGAAATTTTCTTTATTATATCTTGGATAATTCCTAGGCAGAAGAATTCATCAGTATATTCTCTCATCTTGTTGCGCACAAAATTGCAGTATATTAGTTCCAGACTTATTTCATGGAGATCCATGGTCAAAGGATCGTCCAAAGGCTATGTTTGAAGAGTGGATTGCTGCACAGAGCCGTGAGAGAATTGTCAAAGACATATGGAGGTGGACAAACTGGATGGTTGATGAATTCACAGCTGCAGGAATCTCAAAGAAACTTGGAATTGTAGGGTTTTGCTTTGGAGGCGGCCGACTGTTAGAGGTGCTTGCACAAGACACTGGTGCTTGTTTTGGAGCAGGAGTTTCCTTTTATGGCACAAGGATGGAATCCCTCAATGTTTCTGATGTGAAAGTTCCTATTTTGTTTATATTAGGGGATAATGACCCACTTTGTACTGTGAATGATGTCCAGAATATCAACAAGAAACTTAGTGGAGGCTCTAAAGTAGTTATATTTGAAGGTAGAGGTCATGGATTTGCCCACAGGCCAGGATCTCCTGAAGAAGATGATGATGCTGAGAAAGCCTTCATGATCATGAGAGAGTGGTTTAATGATAATTTGGTTATTTAAATGGGATGGTCTAGATTCCATAAGAGCATTCTTCACTTGTACATGGATGCTTGAGATTGTAGTCTCATTTTTCACCTGCTGTTGTAAATAAAGTTATTAGAAGAGCTAGTTTCTGAGTTGACAATTATTCATGTTTTACAGCTTTCATGTTATAATGTGCAACAAGCCAACGAAACAAGAATATGTTTAGGGACAGAAGATTTTGAGTTTTGGGATTTTTGAGAAACCAAAAGTGTGTGCATACATGTAGCCATGTAGGGATGCTGGTGCAAAACTTGTACACTTGTTGAGGTGGAATATGCTTGTTTGTGGAAGAATAATAATGTTCCATGCACAGATATGGAGACTCAGAATTGGAAGTTAATGCTTATGGACTGAAGACAAGAAGAGCACGATCAAAACATTGGGACAATTGCATGATAGATCATAGAGTGGAAGAATTTTGGGCAGTGACATAGATTTTGTGTGGGGCACTTGAAGATTTTTATTTGCTTTTTGTGGAAGACAACTTTTAACTCTGTTATTTGTTTTGGTATGCATTCATTGAATCTGTTTTTGTCAAAGTTCTAATAATATGTATACTAACACTCTGTCTATTTTTTTTTATTTTCATAACTGATTTTAAATTCAAATAAATGGGAGGGTTGTGTTAGGCTCATAACAACAAGCATAAAACTTTATTGCTTCATTTATGGCAAGAATCGACTAAAAATGTTGTGTTAATATTTGTTGCATAAATGAACTGTCTCAAACTTCGGTCAAAATGTAGAGGTACAAATGAGGATAAAAATTAAAAATGATTTTTGCTATAAAAAAAAATTAAAAATGATTTTTGGGACGGGGACCATCAAAAGACCGTAGGAACCTCAGCATGGATAGAGGCTCACCTTAAACATTAAAGCATGGATAGAGGCTCACCTTAAACATTAAAGTTGACTTCAACCTAAAAATTTCCAAATGTCCAAAGACGTTCAAATAACTCAAAAATCATCATTGGAACTTGGAAGTATGAACACTTGATGGAAGAAATACGAAAAAACTGACATTGACCATATACTAATCATTATTTTGATGCCATGATTTTCTGAGAGTGTGTCATCATATAATAATTGCATAAGTAAAGATTAATTTCGCCAATTGAAATATTCAAACCAAATAGTAGTAGACTTCCATGTGTTAGAAAAAACCAAAAAAATGCATTATTGCTGAAATTAATTCATTAATACAGTCTTGGTTTTGCTCCTACCACTTCCCCTTTTCTTGCTTTCTTCTTACCTTTCCCACCCCTATATTTAATCTTCAACGTCAAAAGATTAAATAATTAAATAATTATAAAATATTAATATAATGATAAATAGTACTCCCTCCATTTCTAAATATAAGAACACGTTCAAAGTTCAATTTGTTCATAAATATAAAATCATTTTCTAATTTCCCTCAACTTTTCCCAAATTATCCTAATAATGTTTATCTATATTTACAAGTAAGAATTGGAGAGTGAGGATAAATGTATATAGTTAGGATAAATTGATAATATCATTTATTAATAACTAACACCCTTAATCTAATCAAATTAGAAAAGTGATCTCATATTTAAGAATGGAGATTGTAACCATTGTTGTCAAACTCGTGAGTTGACTCTCCGTTTTTACCGTTTTTACGACACTACCTATACAAAACGTGTCATGAGTCACCTAAATTTTCAGTCTTTGAAAATTCGGTAGAAACTTACGTGTTTACATTGTGAATTCACCGTTTTTACGTTTCTACCTTAGAGAAAATTGTGTTAACTTGCTACTAAACTCATTTTAATTATTTTTAATTGACAAATTCAATGAATTTAAATATGGATTTCATAGAAATTTATCTATTGAGGTTGATATGATATGAATATTGATATAATTAAATCTACTATCTGTATTTAAAATAAATTCAAGTCAATTTATTACTATTTTTTGTATCCTTATTTAATTATATAAAAGAAATACATGTTTTTTGATAAATGTAAATTCTTACGAGTTTACGATTCGAGTCTACCGATTCGAGTTTAACTTATCTCAACGAGTTTACTTAAAATCACGAGTTTGACAACCTTGATTGTAACAAATAAGAAATGAAGTAAAATATCTAGAAATATTATTTATAATTTCACTAAAGAATTTTTCCTACTTCGATGCATCTTAAATTGGTTAGATCTAACATTCAAACTTTAAAAATTTCAATTCATTACTTTGTTTTTGTTATATGGTTCTCTTATAATAAACTTTTATTTAAAGACAGATTTATGTCTATTTGTTTATATTATATATCTATTTATTCTAATTCTTCTATCAAATTTCGTCAAGTAGAATTGTGTTAATTATAAAAATTTACATTGGTAAAATTTGAAAATCATGTTGGACCATTCTGTATTAATAATAAAAATCACCCATGATGCAATTTGATTAAATATTAAACGTAATTAATTTCCCCAAATGGATCTAATAAGTTTTGTATTTTAAATAAAAATCATTAAAAATTAAATATAATTAATCAGGAGAAATTTAAGAGAAGACTTGGAAGAGAAGTTAGTTGGAGGAATATATGTGGCACTCTGACAAAAAAAAAAAAGAGGAATATATGTGGCACAATAACAAAATAGTTTTATTTCTTTATCTGATTATGATATGATATGCCTTTACTATGTGTTATAACACATACTATCATAACTAGCTTGGCAAATAGTTTTATTTCTTTACCAACAAAATATACTGAATTATTAAAAACTTAATTATAGGTCTCATGTTTAGTTAAGTTTGTATAAGGTCCTAAAAATTGTCTAATTAAAGCAAGGTTCTTAGAGTTTTGGTATAATTAATCTTCCCATGATATGATAGTTTTAACTAAATCAAAGTTCATGCACTGATCTATGTTGCTCATTTATTTTTATTTTTTTAAATGAGACATGTAGTGATATGTAACTAGAATATTACCACCCTGCACTCAGATATTTAATTAAAAATTTTCATTAAAGATAGAAGGATTATAAAAGGAAATTCAAGAATAACACTATGATAACAGTTAATGATTTTGTGAATTTATATGTTATACATTGATCCAAAACAATTATTTATTATTGAAAAATAATAATTAGTGATACTTAAAGTAATAATGAAAATGAAAAACCATTATTATGAAAGAGGAAAATTGAGGAAACCATATGAAAAATTATACTCACTTTACCCCTTAATATAACACACAATTGACATTTTTAAGAATCTTAATAAAACTAAAGTTATTAAAAATGATTTTCTTAATTTTTTTCTTTGAAATAGTTTATATGATTTATAAGTTAGAATATATTCTAATAATATACATAATACATTATGATTTATAGTTTTTTTTAATTTCAGAAAAAAAGTCAATTAAGAATGTAGAAAAAAAAGACAATTTTTTTAAAAACTAGAATAGCAGGATCATAATAATTTACTACTAGTATTATACATTGATTCAAAATAAGTTTCTACAATTAAATCAAATTAATAATCACAAATAACATATAAAATAATAAATAAAATATTCTTATCAAAAAAAAAAATAATAAATAAAATATAGACCAGTGCTCGAGGTCATGCCCATGCCTGAAAGGACAAGTGGGAGGGAATAATAATAACAATTAAAGAAAGAAATGTGAACGTTTGCTTTGCTCACATCAAAGATAAATAAATAAAATAAAGATAAAAGGAGGCCAAGTTCACTGAATTTCCGGGTATGGTGCCTATTGGTACTTTTAGCTTTTTCCTTCCTTCATCATCAACATCATCAACATGAGTACATGACATGACTTATTGGGACTTCCTCTTCCAGAGATCTGTCCCCATCACTCTGCTGGATTCATTGAACTTCACCGCCATACCATACATACATACATACCCTCTTTCATTTTTTACCATCATCACCTTCTCTCTGTTCATTCCTTATCTTCAAAGCTTGTTCCACTCTGGTCAGTTTTTTTTTTTTATTTTATTATGTTTATTTTCCTCCAAGTTTGAGACTTTGGGATTGAAATTTGAAAGTGTTGTGTTGGGTCTGTGTTGTGTCTCTGTGATTGGTTTTTACTAGGCTGAGCTTGTTGTGGGTATGGATGGATTGTTAATTTTTTATTATCCTCTTGTTCCTGAATAGTGCCTTGCTTGAAATCGGTTTTGAGGGAATACCCTTTTAATCTTTTGTGTTGTGGGCCATAAAAAAACAATCTTTTTTGTTTTTCCTTGTTGGGTTTTAATTAAGATTGTTGATTGGAGAAGTTGAAGTAGTTTTAGGGGAGGGGACTTGCATCTCTGTTGACTTGGGCTATAGAGATTCTTAGGCTGCAGGGAATGATGATATATGGGAAGAGGCGTTTGAATAGCGGTACGATCGTAGATATATATTGGAGTTGACATTAGTTTTAAGATCTAGATTAAGTAATAGGCAATAAGGATGATGAAAGCATAGTGTGATATCAGCCTGAAGATTCAAGTTTGTATTGCTATCAGTAGTTTCAAATTTTAAAGTGTGACTGAGTGTTTGGATTACATGATTTGGCCATTAGTAATACATGGATTGGCATTAGGCACCTCTACAATAGAGTTTCTGGCTTAGCCTTATCCACCATGGATTCCTCTGTTCTCTATCATTGTATTGCTAGGCAAAGCTGGAACCTAACAAGGGAAACTTGAAACATGAATGCTGAACTGAAATTGTCATATTTATATGTATTTACAAGTTTTCCACCTTATATAAACATGACTATTTTGTTTTTTTTTCCCTCTCCCATTTTCATGTTTTTTGTGCTAAAGCTTTACATATTTAAATGCAGTTATGTAGAAGAAGAAAGTGTCCTCTCATTGATCTGCCATGGACTGCAACTGTATTGAGCCACCGCCGGGTGATGAACTGTTGATGAAATACCAATATATTTCTGATTTCTTCATTGCCCTTGCTTATTTTTCAATCCCTCTAGAGCTGATTTACTTTGTTAAGAAATCAGCTGTATTTCCATATAGATGGGTACTTGTTCAGTTTGGAGCTTTTATTGTTCTATGTGGAGCAACACATCTAATAAATTTATGGACCTTCACAGTGCATTCAAAAACAGTGGCAATAGTAATGACCACTGCTAAGGTTTTAACTGCTGTGGTATCTTGTGCAACTGCCTTATTGCTTGTACATATCATTCCTGATTTATTGAGTGTTAAGACTAGAGAGCTATTTTTGAAGAATAAGGCTGCTGAGCTTGATAGGGAAATGGGCTTGATTCGTACACAGGAAGAAACTGGTCGCCATGTTAGGATGCTGACTCATGAAATTAGAAGCACTTTGGATCGACACACCATACTAAAAACAACTCTTGTTGAGCTGGGTAGAACGTTGGCACTGGAGGAATGTGCATTGTGGATGCCAACACGTACTGGGTTGGAGCTCCAACTCTCATATACATTGAGACAGCAAAACCCAGTTGGACATACAGTACCCATCCATCTTCCTGTGATCAATCAAGTATTCAGTACAAACCGAGCTGTTAAAATTTCACCAAACTGCCCAGTAGCCAGATTACGACCTCATGCAGGAAAATATATGCCTGGGGAAGTAGTTGCTGTTCGAGTGCCCCTCCTTAATCTTTCTAATTTCCAAATTTATGATTGGCCGGCAGTTTCATCGAGCTATGCCTTGATGGTATTGATGCTTCCATCAGATAGTGCGAGACAGTGGCACCTCTATGAGTTAGAGCTGGTTGAGGTTGTTGCTGATCAGGTATACTTTATTTTCTTCATGCTTTCTCAATACATTGTTTTGCTACATGTCTTTCATCTTTGTATTTCTTTACATGAGCATGTTTGGCAATTGTTTTTGTACTTCATTATTGTCTACTCTTACATGTAATTGTGTCAAATAAGATGTAAGTATTATCATAGATTAGCAGCTTGTGAACATAATCGAATTCTGTACAGTTAGGTATGTAACGTCAGATTAGACTACTAGGCTCTAGGCATGCTTGCTTTAAGCTACCTAAATATATTTTTATCCTTCAAGAGAAAAGTTTGCTTGGATGTACTGAGAACATATTCCATGTCAAATGTTTTTGGAAATAATCTACCCATAAATGTTTTGTCTTGTGATTTTTTATACACAGCATAGATAAATGACTATCAATAAATGTCCTATGCCAGGTAGCTGTTGCTCTCTCCCATGCTGCAATTTTAGAAGAGTCAATGAGGGCAAGGGATCAGCTAATGGAGCAAAATGTTGCACTTGATCGGGCAAGAAGAGAAGCAGAGACTGCAATTCGTGCTCGCAATGATTTCTTGGCTGTAATGAATCATGAGATGAGGACTCCTATGCATGCAGTTATTGCACTTTCCTCATTGTTGCAAGAAACAGAGCTAACACCTGAACAGCGTTTGATGGTTGAGACTGTACTGAAAAGTAGTAATCTATTGGCCACTCTCATTAATGACGTCTTAGATCTTTCACGTCTTGAAGATGGCAGTCTTCAACTGGATGCATCAACATTTAACCTTCACTCCGTGTTCAGAGAGGTAAAAAGTCTGTGCCTAAAAGCTAAGGGGCTGTTTGGTGTGCATAATGAAATGGAAAACAAAAACAACAAACATTATCTCAATAGGTGTAGCCATCAGCTACATAGACTGCATGATGCGAATATGTTACATCAAAAATCAATTTTTTTTGGATAAGTTGTTAATTAAAGAGTTCACTACATGTTCTATTTGGTCCTCCTTTACCCCTCCTCATCGTACTCAAAATTGCTTGCTCTGCCCTCCTCACCAACGCATTTGTCAACCTTTTTCTTACATGTTTAAGCCACCTTAAACAAATTCTTATTATTTTCTCTATAATAGTTGTCATGCCAATTCTTCCTCCTGAGTATTCATTACGAATCTTATATTTTCTTGAATCCTTCTCTCCTTCAAAACTTTATGTTCTTCATTCCTCACCATAAAGCGTTCTTGGTTTCATAGCAATTTAAGAAAACTTCCCATTAAGCTTATTAGGTATTTCCGATCACAAATGATCATTGCAACCTTTCTCCATTTGAAGCATCTAACTTCAGAGTGAATCATTCCCTTCAATTCTGTAATAATCTTGTAAAATTAATCAGGAATATCTAAACTTAGTCACTTGTGATGTGAATGAAGAGATCAACTTGATAGAATCAAAAAATTTTGTTGATGGGAAATATAAAAGGAGCTGTCAATGTAGAGTGATGATAATGGAAAAATAATGAACATTGCATCAAAGAAAGAAAGACACTCTAAGTTATCTAACATACCCTTTCAAAATCAAATGAGATTAATTTGTAGCCTGAAGGTCTAGAATATCATTGATAATTTGATGTGTTAATTTTTTTCTTATTTGCAGGTCCTTAACCTAATCAAGCCTGTTGCATCTGTGAAAAAATTGTCGCTTACTTTACATTTAGCTCCAGACTTGCCACTGTATGCTATTGGTGATGAAAAACGCCTCATGCAGACGATTCTCAATGTTGTTGGTAATGCTGTTAAGTTCTCGAAAGAGGGTGGCGTCTCCATCACTGCTTTTGTTGCAAAAGTTGAATCCTTTAGGGATGCTAGAATCCCAGACTTTATACCAATGCTCAATGATAATCAATTTTATTTACGAGTACAGGTTTGTCCCTTCAAGTTCAATTCTGAAATGAAACGTTCACCTTTTCAATTGTGTCTTGTATAATAAAGTCTCTCGGTAATTCCAAATTGTAGGTAAAAGATTCAGGATCAGGAATTAATCCACAAGATATTCCTACATTATTTACTAAGTTTGCACAAACACAGCCTTCAACAGCAAAAAATTCTGGTGGAAATGGACTTGGTCTCGCAATTTGTAAGAGGTACTAAACTTGTCTCTTTACTACAAAGAGATTCAGAGCATGATATAGTTTTATATTAATTGAAATCTAGCTTGTACTGGATCATGAGTTGAATATTACTTATGTGTTGTTTGATTTGTGACTAGGTTTGTAAATCTTATGGAGGGGCATATTTGGATTGATAGCCAAGGTATTGGTAAGGGGTGTACAGCTACCTTCATTGTAAAACTTGGACTCCCTGATCGACTAAATGAAACTAAAGCCCCATTTGTACATAAGATTCTGGGAAATCAGGGCCCCACAAACTTTGCAGGACTTAAGGTTCTTGTCTTGGATGATAATGGGTATGTCACACAGCTATAATTTTTGTACTTACGTTTTGGTATATCACATAAATACTTTATAAGTTAAACACAAATAGCACTTTTCATAGGACCTCCCAGCTATTTTTATCATTTGGCTTAATGATGTGATAACTTTATGCATAGTGCTAAATGTGGGATCATACGATAGGTTGTCTGTTCTTGATGATCTAGAAAGCCTTAATATATAAGAGAGGATGAGATTGTAAATATTGATTTCCATATTTGGTTGATGATCATATGCAATTGAGACCTATGGCTTTGTTTCTGGACACACTGTAGTCAAGATGTGTGGTTATGGTAAATGATAAACCAAACTTTCGCTTGTAATTTGCAAATAAAATCTTAAGAGCTGTGCTATTTTTTTAAAATAAATCATAATTATTCCTGTAAATGGTGTAATATTACCTACTTTAGAATGAGCTAATGTGTATGTAAGTATTCCATTTACTAATAATTAATGAAAAACCACACACAATAAATGGGCATCAAAGGCAAAAGGCTTGTGATAATTAAAAGCAAAAGTGTAGCGGTAAATAATAGTCGACATGGTTGGTATAATTGGTTAAAGAAAAAACTAAAGGAAATAATTTGATTTGAGAAGAAAAAGAATGCAAAAAAAAAAAATAAATCAAAATATAGTTGGGAAATTCTTAAAGGTAAATCATATTTATTCCTTTAAATGATGAAATATTACTAGATTTAGGATTAGGATGATCTAATGTATGAGTGTATAATTAGTCCATTTGTTTGACTTGAAAAACAAAACACAAAGAGTGGACATCTGAGGCAAAGAGTTTATGTTAACTAAAATCCCAAAAGATGTCACATATAATATTAGGCATAATTTTTTGTATATAAAATTAAAAAGAAAATAATTTGATATCGGAAGAACAAGAATCTGAAAAAAGACTGTCTATATTGCTTATAATTGTATTATATATGTTCAGTTCAAAATAAAAATTGTATTATAAATGTAAAGTGTGAAAAGGAAAACGGGTAAGCAAATGCACAAGAATTCAGGAAGATGGAGACAAATGAGATAAAACTGAGACAAATGTGTATATTTTCAATGTATAGGTGCAAATGTGACTGTACTTCCCATCCATTTATTTAATTTCAAGAGTTTTTTTACCTTTATTTAATTTCAAGAGTTTTTTTTACTTTTATTTAATTTCAAGAGTTCAGACATTAGGTAATGCTCATGGTCAAAGACTTTGGGCACTAATTATCAATATATACACACAGGTATAGCATGTTAAGATGGAAATGGCGATTAATCTGAGGGTTCCCATTCTGGATTTTTTTGGGTTGGGCAATTGGAGTGGATAAATATCACACATTTAATGGATAGAAACTACTTTAAACGTGGTAGTATGAATTATATTATAGTATTACTAAAATAACGGTAAATTGAAGGTTAATTTACTGTCTTACATGTTGGAATTTCTAATTGTATATACTGTGAATAAGTCAAAAGAATAAGCAGTAAGCAAATTTTAAATGGGAGATGAGTTTACCAGATGAAATCTAGAAGAGTAACTTTGTTTCAGAAAGCATTAAAAGATTCTGGTTAGTTTGATGAAATATAGAAATTTTATTCAAATGAGTAGATTAAAGTGTCCTGATGCTGGTTGGCAAAAAGAAATATTGATATTGACTAAAGGCCATCTAGGCAAATAATAATAAATTACACACATTCTTTATTTAATTCAGTTTTTTTTATACAAATATAGGGATGATGTATGCAAGGGTGATTCTTATTCAAAAATATTTTATTATTCGTGTTTATAAGTTCAACACAAATAGCACTTTTCATAGGACCTCCCAGCTATTGTATAATTTGGCTTAATAATGTGATAACTTTATGTATGGTGTTAAATGTGGGGTCATAGATAGGTTGTCTGTTCTTGATGATCTAGAAAGCCTTCATATAAGAGAGGATGAGATTGTAAATATTGATTTCCATATTTGGTTGATGATATTATATGCAATCCAGACCTATGGCTATGTTTCTGGACGCACTTTAGTCAAGATGCGTGGTCATTCTGCTGGTGAGATATTATATCTCAACCTTTTAAGCGATGGCAGATTGACATGATTTAGCTATTTGACAAAAGTTCTGATCACATAATATTCTTTCCCCAAGTGGGATGTGGTAGTTTGGACTCTTGATTATTAGGGTCTGCTAAGCAGTAAATGTGACAGATGATATTTCACTGGAAGTACTTTAAGTAACTGAAATCTTATCGCTTATATTTCATGCTTTATAAATGATGATTGTAACTTGTACAGGGTTAGCAGGACAGTAACAAAGGGACTACTAGTGCATTTAGGGTGTGATGTTACAACAGCCAGTTCAAGTGAAGAATGCTTGCGTGTTCTTTCTCATGAACACAAGGTGATCTTCATGGATGTATGTTCAGGTATAGACGGTTATGATCTCGCGGTACGGATTCATGAGAAGTTTGCAAAACGTCAAGATAGGCCTCTCATTGTTGCTCTTACTGGGAATACTAACAAGGTCACTAAAGAAAACTGTATTGGGGTTGGAATGGATGGCCTCATATTGAAACCTGTTTCTGTTGATAAGATGAGGGGTGTTATGTCTGAACTACTAGAGCACCGAGTTTTATTTGAAACCATTTAAGAACTAGAATGGCTTTTCATGTCTTGAGAAGTCTTTTTTGTTTATTGTGTACATATAACCCAAATGAAATTCTCAGGAAAATGACATGAAATTGGAAATGGTTTTGTATTGTAAGTGCTATTATTATGAGTTCCACGTTCAAGGAACAATATTGAGTGAGGCTTAATTAATAAAATCATTTTTGTGAACTTGTGTTTAGGGGTGAGCATTCGGTTTTCGGTTCGGTTATTCGGTTAAAACCGAAATAACCGAAAACCGAATTGTATATATTATGAAAACCGAATCGAAACCGAATTATTTCGGTAACCGAACCGAAATAACCGAAATAATTCGGTCGGTTCGGTTTCGGTTTTAACCGAAATAACCGATTTTTTTTTATTTTATAACAAATTTGTTTTTTTTTTTTCCATTTTTAATATATAAATATCAACATTTTATATTGATATATTGCATATCATTTTTAATTTAAAAGAAGAAATAAAAAAAGTATAAATTTAAACTCTAAATTTTAACTTATTTAAAGAAAAATATGATAAAATAATATTTTTTTAATTATTTTTATAATCATTTTTAATTAATTCGGTTATTCGGTTAACCGGATTATTTTTTTAAAAAACCGAATACCGAAATAACCGAATTATAAAACCGAATAAGAACCGAAAACCGAAATAACCGAATTCAATTCGGTTCGGTTTTCGGTTTGCTTTGCTCACCCCTACTTGTGTTTGTACTCATTTCATGGCATTCTTGTTTATGCTTAGCAGGGAAACTAATTTTTGTTATGGACTCCAAATTTGGAATAGAATGAATTATGGATTTGAATGATCATTTAGAAATTCAAAAGATACATAAAAGTGCATGAAGCTTGAGCTGATTCTAAGATGTTTAAGTTTTTTTAATGAAGAAAATAGTTAAAGTGTAGTTTAAGTTGAGGACTTTAGGGAAATAATTTGAAGTGTAGAGCAAAAATTAGGGACAATTGTAACTAGTAGGTTTTGAATAAGAGATTTAATTTTAAAGAGGCCGCAACAAGTTGTTATTACTTATTAGTGAAGACTATTGTAGTTGTCAATAGTAGTCATTAACTAATGTTAATTTAATCTATAAACTAATGCATAATTTAAAAATATATCAAATATGTCATAATTTAATAGATTATTTTGTAACTTTAATTTCACAAAAAAAAAAGATCAATTAAGTTCTATATTTAAGATCAGAAAAAATATTTATGTTCTCTCTATTTGTAAATTCAATTTTTTATTCCTTCCATTGGAGAGGTTTCTTCTATTTGGAGTAGTTAGGTATTATTATATACCAATCAAAAGATATATTTTTAGTTTTTCTAAAAAAACTTCAGCATACTTTTAAATATTTTTAATATTTAAAATATTACCTACATTTTCCGCTAAATTTCTTAACTTCCCCTCTCATCCACTTCTCAAACCAAACACAACAGTTATCCTAAAAATCCCAACAAAACAGGTCATTAAGGGAAAAAATAAGCCGAGAATTCACACACTAAGAGAGAGGGTTTTTGAGGGTTTCAGGTGATCATCATCACTGTTATTCTCTTCTCTCTGTTGAAACTATGGTTTTGAAACCTCACCACGATATTTTTTTCTTGGAATTAGGCAAAACGCCATTTTTTTGGAGCTTGATAGGTTGTTTATTTCAATATGCTTTCTGCTAGCTAGGTTAATATTCAAATCAGGCAACCAACATAATGAGAAACAGAAAAGACAAAGAGGACGGAAATTTAAAATAAATAGAGAAAAACTATAGTTCTGGTACTATGATAGGATAGCGAAATTGAAAAATGAAAAATGAATTCTACTTTTATTAAGTTAAAAGACTAAAACTTTGATACCATAATCAAAGTTTTTAGTGGATCACAAAAAAAAATCTCATATATATATATATATATATATATATATATATATATATATATATATATTAATTAAAAATTTCCAATTACTACTATTTTCCCCTCACATCTTCATAGGACACCATAGGAAATGATATCTTTAATGAACTAGGCAAAATCCTAAACCCGAAACCCTAAATTTTTTCAAACTAATTTATTTGACCTATAACTTTAATCTCTCCAAAGAAAATTAAACTAAATTCTATATTTAAGACCGAATTCTAGTGAGTATGTTCTCTCCATTTCTGAATTCTATTTTCTATTCCTTCCGTTGGAGAATGTTTCGTATGTTTGGAGTAGTTGAGTATTATATACCAATTAAAAAATAGATTTTTAGTTTCCTAAAGAAATTCCAACATATTGTTATAAAAAAAAAAAGAAATTTCAGCATACTGTTAAATACTTTTAATATTTAAAAACTATCCACATTTTCCCTTTATCCTTCCGTCAAGTGAAATCCTATTTATAATTTTTTGCTCAGGAAATCCTCTTTATACTAAAGCAATCACCAAAGTTACTATTTAAAAAATAGTGCTTCTATTTTAAAATATTATAGTATATGTTATGTGTGGATCCATGGAGAATGGAAATCATCAGTCGTTCCTCTTACCCTCCATTTGTTGGTCCCGAGCCCATAGTTAAACAATTTTTTTTAATTATATTAAAAACTTATATTGCCTCACTTATTACCAGACATTATTTCCAGCTGTAATCCATTTGGTTGAATCCTGTATATCTAAAAGCAATGAGAAAATAGGAAATTTCAAAAATAAATTCTAAAATTAATTACAATATTTTTTTAGAAAATAGTTTTTTTTAAGAAAAATTATGATTTGCCTCTCTCTTTATGTTCATCACAATTTAATATATTTTGTACAATGTCGCCCTTTAATGACTTTACATATTAGGTTTTTGTTCTTCTCTTCTTTGCTACACACTCTATCCTTATTTTTCCTAAAGTTGAAAAATTAAATATATTTGAGACAGAGAACGTATCATCCATAATATAAAAGTAAAAAATTTAAATAAATTTTTTTCAAGGGCGAAAGCCCAAAAATGATACATAACTATTGGTCAATGAACAAAAATAATACATAACTATTTCGAGATACACCAATGATACTCAACTTTTACAATGGATCAAAAATGATATTTTCACTAATATAACAATAAGATTACACATGAAAAGTCCAAAATGCCCTTATAAATTAAATAATTTTTCTTTCAACTCATTCTTCACCCTCTCCTTCCTACTTCCTACTTCCTACTTCCTCCTTCCTACAGACAACGCAAGGCTTTGATGCTCGAAATGAGGAAGCTCAGAAACACTTCCACCCCACCCTTCCTCCTTCTCTTCCTCCTTCCCTCACCACTTCTCTTCTCTATTCGCCATCGCCGCTCACACAACCATCTCGTTCGCATGGCTCCTGAAGAAGAAAAGCTCACCCGCAGCTTTCCCCCTTGAATTCCCCATCGTTAGCTCTTGTTTTCTTTCTAGGTTTTCTTGCTTTCCATTATGCACAAAAAATATTTGTTCTTTTCATATAATTAATTAATACCTCTTTTTCTTTATTCTTTGCTTAATTGAAGTGGAAAACATGCAAAGATTACTTAACTAGTGAATACGGTTTACTCAGTTAGTTAGTTGATATCTCCTATATATAGAATTTTGAAGTCTAGACTTGGTAATTTACAGTATTTGGCAGTGGTTTTGTTTTTTTAGCTACGGTTTGTTTCTCTTTTCACCTGCTAAGACTTTGTAATTCAAGACTTTTTCTTGAACATGTATGTTATGCTCTGTTTGGCCTTTGGTTGTTTGGTGCAACAACATTTTGTAATTCAAGACTTTTTTCACTGTGCTCTGAGGCAATGTTTCTCATAAACACTTCCACCCCCGTCGAAGGATCTGAGGATCTGGAAAGGCAAGTATGGTGGAGATTAGTGTAGGGGTGATGAGTGTGTGGAGAAGGAAGAAGGAAGGAGAGGGTGATGAAGAAGGTGAAAGAAAATTTATTTAATTTATATGTTCATTTTGGACTTTTTAGGTGTCATCTTATTATTATATTAGTGAAAATATCATTTTTATCCATTGTTAAAGTTGAGTATCATTGGTGTACCTCGAAATAGTTATGTATTAATTTTGTTCTTTGGCTAATAATTATGTATCATTTTTAGGCCTTCGCCCTTTTTTCAAATATAAGAATTCACCCATACATTTTTTCGTCATTTGATGCATTTTTTACTTTGCCTCCAATTCACTTCATAGAATTTTTTTTGGAATGTTAGCTTTTAATCTACCATTTTCCATTGTACTTTTCCTTTCTGTTAACATATCAATATATAATAAATTATGTTTTCCTTCTGTTTGCTAATTAACCATCTGCGTTCCAATTATATGTGCATTCTTTTACCTTGGAAATTTACAATTTCACTACTCTTTCTTACCAGCTAATGTCTCCCCTTCTAGATTGAGTACAGTTTACCTTTAAGAATCAATGTTACCTGGGTGGCATCGCCCGGGGTATACCATCTAGTTGTCCCAAAAATTTTGGTGATTACATCATTTGTCCCTCCCGTCCATTTGGGTACGAACTGTCACCTTTGTGACTGGTGGATCCCACGGTCAATCTTACGTCAACATTCCTTCATCACCCTTCATCATATCCATTCAATAAAATATCACTCACGTTCAACTGTCCAAAATCTACCCCAAATAAGAAAAAATAACAACAAATTTCATACATATTTTTTAGGGAAAATTAATTTGAGGTCCCTACAAGGAATTTAATACTAGAAAAGTCCCAAAAGTTGAAATAATTAATGTAAGGTCCCAAGGGACCTCACCTTAATATATTTGAAAATTGAAAAGACACTTTTACCCCTGCCCTTTTATTGATGGGAAAAACCTGACAACTTAATGGGCAGCCGTGACAACTCGATGTGCATAACTTGACAACTGAATCGGCAAATGTGACAATTATGGACATAACTTGACAACTGAATGGGCAAATGTGACAACATTTTTCCCATTAACTTAACATAGTTTGGGCAATTAACTTAAAGTACATTCCCAACAAGTTGTCACATTTGCCCATTCAGTTGTCAAGTTATGCACATCGAGTTGTCACGGCTGCCCATTAAGTTGTCAGGTTTTCCCATCAATAAAAGGGCAGGGGCAAAAGTGTCTTTTCAATTTTCAAATATATTAAGGTGAGGTCCCTTGGGACCCTACATTAATTATTTCAACTTTTGGGACTTTTCTAGTATTAAGTCCCTTGTGGGGGACCTCAAATTAATTTTCCCTATTTTTTACCACTAATCTATCTCATAAGAACCAGAACCAGAACCTCCCTCTAGAGAAGTGTACGAGTATTATATATATATATATATATCCAAGCCCAGAAATTTCCTCTATTTTTTTAATTAAATAACCTCAAAATTAAAAAGCAGAAAAAAGAAAAAGAGCAAAATTATTTCTTCAACAAAGAGAGCACCTGAAGCTATCAGCTATCCAAAATGGAACCGACGTCGGAGGAAGGCGGCGGCGGAAGCGGCGGCGGCGGCGGAGGGATTTCCCGGTTCCGTTCAACTCCGGCGACGTGGTTAGAAGCTTTACTTAAGGAAGAAGATGAAGAAGAGGACCCATTGGGTCCCACACAGTGTTTCACTCAGCTCCTATCTTCAGGTACTGAAAATTCTCCAAGAAATTTGGCGACTTTCGATTCTCCGGCGGTCAATAGTGGCGGTTACGATATTGGGTCGTCGTCAAATACTGGTTTTTCCCGCCAGAATAGTTCTCCGGCCAATTTATTCGGTCACTCAATGGTTTCCTCCTCTGAAAGTGGGTTTGGGATTCAATACAGTCATGATGTTAGGTCTCAAGATATTGATATGTCTTCTATGCCTGATTTTAAATCAATCAGACAGGTATAGTGTCACTTGTTACTCATCAAATGTTGTCAATATTCTTGTTTGTTTTCCGAGCAAGTTTTTATTATGTGGATTAGTTTAAATGTATTCCTTGTCTGGGAAATGTTTATTAGTTTAATGAGGAGTATGTGACTATGTGATTAGTCTTCTTTATCTCTCTTCACTTTGTTGGTTTCACTAGGCACCTTTCATGAAGTGTTAACAGCGCTTGCTTGCTTTCAATTTTATGATATGTTACTACTTCCTCCGTTCCTAAATATACTTTCCCTAATTTTATAATTTTATTAGATTAAGGATGCTAGTTAAGTTTGTTATTAGCACATAATATTATTAATCTACCCTAACCATATACTTTTGTTCTCACTCTTGCTTGTTTATTATAGATAAACATTATTAAGGTTTTTATGGGAAAAGGTTGGGAAAAATTAGAAAGTTGTTTATATTTAGGAACAATTTGAAATTTGAAAGTGATCTTATATTTAGAAGCGGAGGGAGTATATTATTGTGCTGATTGAGACAATGATACTGAAACATGCTTCTAGTGTTTATAGAATGTTGAGCATGCTGGGAAAGCACCAGACTTGGACATTGAGAAGATTTTGGAGGACTCAGTGCCTTGTAGAGTTCGGGCGAAGCGTGGACATGCCACGCATCCAAGGAGCATTGCTGAAAGGGTATGTACTTATTTACTTGGTAGAATGATGTGATTTTCATTTTAAATTAGGTTGTATTTTGTCTTTGCTTGTAGTTTATATTGGCTAAATTGTTTATACTTCCTTTTTGTATAGGTTCGTAGAACTCGAATTAGTGATCGCATACGAAAGCTTCAAGAACTTGTGCCAAACATGGACAAGGTTGTATTTATATTACTTTCTCACTTGTACATGTTTAATTTTATAAAAGGTGTTGTTGACTATAGGTTCTAAGGTTATCACTTGCAATTCCTACAGGTGATGGTATAAGGGAGTATTGAAGTGTACTGTCTGGTTAATTCCTTTGTGTGTGTTTGTGTCAAGGATGCGGAGATGTAGGTCTAGAAGGTTTACTTGCTTAATGGATTAATCTTTTATGATGAGCCCTGATTTAGACTTACGTCTTATAAAAGTTATGTTTTTATTGAGCATCCTGCGCTGCAAAAAGTCCCACCCCACCCATGGAGGGTATTGATTGATGAGGAAGTTGTAGAGTTTGAGAGGCTTCTGGTTCATTTAGTTGTTACCTCTCTCTTATCAATATTACTTGATTCAGGTCATTCGATGTTTTTGTGTTTTCTCCTTTGTCAACTTTTAAAAAATCTCATGTTCTTTTAATTTTTCATTCATTGATTGTATTTTCAAGTTTTTTTATATACTTTTCTTTACGAAGGAATCAAACGTTCTTTGAAACTATGAGTGAGCTTTCAAGGTGGCAGTTTTATAGGGCGGTAGGATATTAAAGTCTTCAATTTTGTTTGGTGATTTTAGAAACAGGATAGAACATTAATTATCTCTGGTTTTGCACAAAAATTTAAAATTTTCTTTTATCTCTCCTTTTCCTTCTCTTTTTCCTTGTCCCTTTTGGGATGTTTATCAAATAGAGATCCATATGACTGAGAAAACCAGCACTTAGTTGGTAAATTAGAAATGGAATGCATATATTGTAATCAATAGTTCATTTTCAAAAGATATAATCACATTGTCCTCCCAAATAAAAAGATATAATTCTTGGTTCGAATGTGTTTTTCCTAGATCCTATAATTTTAGGAACTATTTGGTTAGAGATTGCCGAATAGTGTGGTTTTGCAGTCCTTTCATTGTTTTGTCAAGACAAGGTTTTATAATTAAAGTGAAAGTTAGCTTTGGATTTCTACTATGGGGAATGATGTGTTTTCTTTTTCAAAACATGTGGGCAAAGCTAAGGAATTTCACTTATACCAATGAAAGTTGTGAAGTAATAGAGTTGTTTTGGCTGCAACATACAATATATAGGAATGTTAAAAATCTTTTGGCTCCGATAATCAAACAATTAATATTCAAGCATTTGCCAATAATGTACTTATCTACACGTGCTTTACTGCCACTTTTCTTAAGAAATCATTGTAACTGAATAATTTAAGTTGATCCACTTAATTGAGTCTAACCAGGTCAACATTTTAGCCAGTTGTTTACAAATTGCAGCGTGCTTATTGTTTTGACTCCTTTCCGCTTGCAATATTATCTCATGTTTGCTTAACCCCATCTTGCCCTCTTGATAACTACTACTAAATGTGGTTGAGTATTCTCTAGTCTACACTTGTCATCCTTGTTTCTATATTTTTTCAATTATATGTGGAGTTTTATTTGGTGATTGTGACTTGTGAGTGCAAGTCAAATGCCATTATACTTTTTAAATGACTAGTTTGATCGCCGTAATTGTAAGGATATTTGCTTTTTCTGGATTTTCAGTAACCTGATAATCAAGGAAATGACCAGACTCAATGTATTTTTATATGGATAATGATGAAAGAAAACTGAGGACAACAGAAACCAAGTTTCCTACGTGCAAATATTTCGTGTAAATGGTTTATTTTTCGTTATAGTATGGAAATGATGATCCTCACTAATAGCTTTTATATTTTTTGTCTGTGCCGAAGATTGTTAAGGTAGTTTTCAAATGTTTCTAGATCAATTTAATGGAATAGAGGCTCATTTGTATTAATTTCGATTTCGGGATGCCATTCATGTATGCAAACTCATGGAGTTCTTCTTATCGTTCTAGATGATCCTGGTACTTATCTGATAACATAAAATACTTAAATCTCCTTTTCTAGGATGCTTATTGTGTTACATAGCATGTATATATTATTTCTTGAAAAGGAAATTGTCGCTACAAATCCATGTCAATGCTAACTTAAAGTGACATGCAAATTGGGTTTATGAAAACGCTTTGTGCAGCTGAATACTTTTGGTTAAATTTTTTTAAGTGTCAATTGCTTTATATTGCAGCAAACTAATACTGCGGAAATGTTAGACGAGGCTGTAGCATATGTGAAGTCCCTACAAAAGCAAATTGAGGTAATTCAAACTTGTGTTCGCTGTCTCTTGTCCTCTTTTCTCCCCTTGGGCAGGCAACTTATTGTATAATACTCCCTCCGGTCCTAAATATAAGACCTAGTTGACTTTTTTTGGAGAATCCTAAAAAACGCTAAATAAGTTAATTATAAATTGATTCACCTAACTTTTTTCCCTTGAGCTAGTTTATTTTACCTATAAATTAATGGATAATCTAAAAATTTATCAAATATATCATAATTTAATAACCTATTTCACAACCTTAATCTCTCCAATAAAAGTCAACTAGGTCTTATATTTAGGACCGGAGGTAGTATTTGGTTTAGAGTTCTATTTATTTATCATAACTGCTATGCTATCTTAACTTGTAAACTATTATGACCTTTCCCCCTATTTTGGGGTGAGCATTAGATTTACCAAATGAGTCGAATCTCCACAAGAGCTTGAAGATGAAACGGTAATGATTTGTGTTCTTTGTTTTGTAGCACCTCAATTCATAATCAACCTCATGCTGCTTAATGCAGCTACTCTCTGACCTTCACACTGAAATATTACAACATTCCTTTGATCCAACCGCTTGTGTTGATCTTTATTGAGTTGAATTTTATCTCATTAGTGATGCCACCAATACTGTTGTTGGCTGTTTCTTGGCAGTTAGATATCTGAATCATCTTTTACCATATATAATTCCTTTGGTCTTGAAAATAAACAAAAAATTACTGCCTTACGCATATTAGGAGTATTAGTTGAAAAAGAAAACATCGCTCTCCCCCTAATATTGTCTAAAATTGAGTTTGCTTTCCTGAGATACTGTCATTTATTGCAGGGAAAAATTTCCAACTACAACTATTTTCTCCTTAGATCTTCATATCTTTAAATAAGGACACAATGGGAAATGGTATCTTTAATGAAGTGGGGAAATGGTATCTTTTGTTTATATATGAGACCAAGAAACCACCCTCAACATTTGCTAATAGGGGAGTATATGTATTCTCCATTAACTATTTGATTAAATAATTTGTAAAATCTTGTTGATTTATGATGAGTTTTTTTATTTCAATTCACAAGTTTGAGAAATAATTCGGATTGACAAACCATTAGCATTGCAGGAACTTACAGAGCACCAAAGAAAATGCAAATGCGCAGTTCAAGATTAAAACCGGCTATAGAAAGCTCATCACCACCTTTTGCATTATTCCGTGAATTATCTGACTCTTGTTTGGACAAAACAGACCATTCAAGAAGTTCGGCTTCTTATGGTATTTGTGTATTCTCTAACATTCACCTTATACTATCTGAATGTATAGCTGTCACCCTTATCTGTTAAAGTTCACGAAGAATCAACTTCCCTGAGAAATTCTTATTGTGCTCAAGTGTTTTATAACTGACCTAGTCATTCAATTCTGGGGCACAAATTTGCTGTAATTCTATTACTCTTGTAATATTTTGCATCCACTAGTGGCAGGTAGATTTATTCTGTAAAGTAGTGTACAGTTTGTTCTTTTAAAACTTTTCCTTCTGTAAGGTTATGTAACTATTTATTGGAAAGCTATTCATATGTTCGTTTTTACGTAAGTTCAAGGGTTTTCCCTGGGAGATTGATTATTCTTTAATGTAATTTGTTAGTATTACATTCTAGATAATTGTAGAAGAAATAATTTGACATTATGTAAGGGTTTTTTTTTGGGGTTCAAATAATCATGTAAGGAGTTGACTTATAACTATATTGATAAGGTTGAGTTTAAATCCTACCACTAGTGTGAGAAACTTATTGTTGGTTATATGCAAGTACTTTTGCAAGTGATCTATAAATTCGATGGTATGCTATAGTTCAGGTGAGTTGCAAGACCCTACACTAATTTAGAAAAATAATCAATCAGATACTTCATGGAAAATGAACTTTTGACTTGGTATATATTCAAAATTGTGTTCAAACTTCGCATATTAAGTTTATATTCTTTAACATTTTTCCATTGTAAATTTATTAAATTCAAGTGATGAATTGTTGTTCCTTGATTTACTTCAAATGGATAAAATCAAGTTTAGAAGTAGGAGTATGAAGTTAATATTGGAAATCATATTGTATTGTTGAAATTTGATTTCTCTACTCAAAACTAATTCTTTAAGTCAGTCAATTACTCAATTTCACTATCCTCTATCACGCATTCAAGTTGCTTTAATAATAAGATTATACCCAAAGCCATCATGTTTTTTTTAATGAAATTTCGTCTTGGTTTATATTTTTATCATGTTTAAATTTTAACCTTTAAATGTGAATCGCATTAGTCCATGTCAACCAACTTAATAGTTTTAACACCATATTAGTGAAGTTAACACAGTTAAACTCATGAAAGTTTAGCGTTTTATACTGCATGAAGTAGAAGAATTTAATATCAAAAGAAATTTTATGGGCTGAAACTAAAACTTACCAAAAGCATACAAAAAATAGAGTGGATCTAATCTTTTATTTTTTTCCCGAAATTTCCAATAATGTAATGTTGATGTTTAAACGGCAAAGCTATTGCCAATGTTCTTGTTATAAAAAAAAAACTATTGCCAATGTTCTATATTGTAATAATAATTATCAGTTCCGTAGATATAGTCAGTCGGTTCAAATGAATGCAATCAGACGGTCCAATGGTTGAACCGGAAACTAGATATAAGAATTTTCATTGATTTTACACCAACTCACTTTTTTTTTTTTTGCTCTAGACAATGTTATTTTAAGCTTTTTTTTTCTCTTAGTTATTTTTTTTTGAAATATGTGTGTTTGTAGGGAAATCCATAGCCTATTGGTGGTTCAGATTAATCATGAAAACTAGTACTCTCCCTCCAGTCTCTGATGGGTCATGTGGCATCATGGGCCTATTACAAAAGAAGGCCGAAATGAATGACAATAATAATGTAATTAGCAAGGCAACAACAAAATAGTTAGTTTGTTACAGTTTGTTATATTTGTTAGGAGTTGAGAAATGTATAAATAGATGAGTTGTAGTGTGAAGAGATATGCTTGTATTGAGAGTTGGAGAGTGTGTGCCTCTAGAATTGCACATTAGGAGAGTGTGTGCCTCTATAATTGCACATTAGGCCCAGTAATTGTCTCTGTAATCCTCTTTTGAGGTGATACTTTGATTTTTGAATAATACTACATTGGTATATTCTCATCAGTCTCTAATATAAGAGCCAAAATTTGAATGGTTTCAGTCCAAAATATAAGAGCTAATCTCACATTTTCTCCTCATTTAATGCATATTTTTCTATTTTGCCCCTAACTCTCTTTAATATTTATTAATTTTTATGTATTCTTCTCTCTTAAAAGTACCATAATAAATATGGGCAATATTAAAAATGAACTATTAACTCCAGACACACAACTAACATTCTCATGTTTTCTGTTTTCTTAGAAGTGTTTTTTTAGCGGCTGACTCTTATATTAGGGATTGGAAAGAATACAAACTTAGTTAAATCATTAAGCTGAGTTATCTAAAAATTTCAACGATTTATACAACAAAATCTTATTTCATTGTGTAGGATCCGTTACACATATCATAAGGCGCTTTTATCATTCATTAACTCTTTAGATATATAGTCGGTGTATTGGTCTAACCAAATCGACCCGATCCTTGAATCGTGAGTTGTGTGATCCTTGAATCGTGAGTTGTGTGGAGGACCCACTAACAAAGATGGATAGATGATATATGAAGGGTTATGAAAATAAAGAAGAATGTGTATGGGGCAATTGGTCGTCTCAAATATATTCCCTTGCGGGAATCTCGGTTCCTACACCATAGCAAACTGCCTCTCCATGGAAAAACATTTCTTTGTAATTATACCAAACATTGTCTGCTAATGAAAATTTTTCATTTTATTTTCTTTTCCTTCTTTAAAAAATTTCCTTCCTTACCTGATGGAGTAATGTTTACAGGCAAAAACACGTAAAATTGTAATATTATCATTAATAAAATACAGTAGTTAGAGGTTAGTAATTTTATATCAAGGTTTTCTGCATTGAATATTACTTAATGACAAAATAAAAGAAACACTGTACTTGATAAAAAAAAATTTCCTTGATTTATTTAAATTCAAAATGCATACACACGACACGAGGTATGAAATATAGTTGGTCGTTCAAACAGAAAACTCAAACTCAAAAAGAGACTAATATATAGTTTTATATAATAGGAGTGTGATATTATACATTAGGTTTGAAAAATAGCAAGTTATATGCTTTTGAAGGCACCATAACTTTTTCTTGATCCAAAAAAGAAGGCACCATAACTTTTTGAAGCAATTATAAAGGTACATAATTTCTCTTGGTCAAAATAAAGTTACATAAATATTAAAAATAAATTCATTATGTACTACAACTGTAAAGAAGCACACAAAAATGATACTCCCTTCGGTCCTAAATATAAGACCTAATTGACTTGTTTAGAAAATCCTATAAAAAAGCAAAATAAGTTAATTATAAATTGATTTACCTAAATTTTTCCCATAGATTAGTTTATTTTACCTATAAACTAATGTATAATCTAAAAATATATCAAATATGTCATGATTTAATAGTCTATTTCGCAACCTTAATCTCTCCAAAAAAAATCAATTAGGTCTTATATTTAGGACATGAGGGAGTACTAAAATTATATTTATTGGTGCGCAAATGTAAGTTGTAACATCGAGTTATATGAGTGATGCTTTCAGCTGAGTTTTTGACTGTCTTATAAAAACAAGGAAACGGACAAAACAAATAAAGAAAAAGAAAACTGTCTGACTGTATAACACATGAGAAAATTCGGTAGACCTCACATATCTAATAAATTAAACTTGAAGATTGAGGCACATCTTCACATCAAATATCTATATTCTTTTGTCATTTTCAAAACATTAAAGAAGTTGCTTATTATTTACTAATTGATGATTGGTCACCAAAGATCAGAGAAGGCAAAAAGGAAAAAAAGAGATAGTCGATCCTATCCAATCCATACTATAAGATGAAGTAGATTTATTCAAAGAAATTAAAGAAGTTAAATTTATCACTTTAAATTATAATCATTAATTTTTTTTTCTCCAAACTAATTGACATGACTAAAAACTGATATATAATTTAATTAATCACTTTAAAATATATTTATCATAATTAAATAGTTTATTGCTTTATTCAGATTTCTTAATCTCCCAAACAAAATCAATTTTTTATTATTTTTGTTAAAGACCAGAAGAAGTACTTCTTGAATCCTGTGATTTAATCACTATGAGGTTTTGTATGTAATTTAATTTAAGGCAAAATTGTCGGAATGCCCGAAATTAAAATGTAAGAAATAAAAGTCAAAATGATCTCTAATCCAACAAGTAACAACTTTAACTTGTATTATAATGACTAGAACACTGATAATTAATTGGACAACGTAACAAACCTCTTACTCCCTACTGATATTACCAATATACCATAATCATCTACCTTTATCTATTAAAATAAAAGTCTTATTTACCTAATTTGATTCGATCAAAGATTTTGATTAGGTTAGTTAAAATAACATGATATTACCAATATACCATAATCATATACCTTTACCTTCACCATTTCCCTCTTATAATATTGGAGAACATTGAGAAGAATAATTTGGGGAAAATTTAGTAAGAATTAAATTTCAAAATATCCCTAAAAATTTTATAAGAATTAAGCCTGACCGTGGTGAAAGGATTTCCTATATTTGGGCGTTGCTTTAATCTCTTTCTCCCAAAAGGCAATGGTTACACGGAATATATAAAAACTTATTTTGCTTTTCAGAACAACTATGATTCGATGAATATACTGCACAAAAAAGGTATAAAACTTGCCTTCAGATATCTGAATAAGAAAAAGGACCAATTGGAATTTGGAATGAGGATATGGGATCTTAAAAAATTCTACATCAGACTATGAAAGTCTAATTGTATCTCTCATAGTCTCATGTTTATAATTATTTAGTCGCAGCTATAAAAGTATCTTAGCATTAACTTCTATTTCAAAATTTACAGTCATGTTCATGGGTTAAGAGCTAAATAATTACTTGCAAAAAAAAAATGTTCAACTAATTATTTGGGTGAAAATGAGGGGTTAATAATCCTTTTAAATATCATTCACAATGGATGATCGTCTAACGGAAAAACCTTAATATATACAACAGGTAGAATTTTGGAATGAAAAGCTTAAAATTTGAAAGACAAAATGAATTGAAGAGTTCTACTTACAAGACAAAAATAAAGCTCCTATATTATCTTTAACATTTCGAAAGAAATATTTATTTTTATGGTTAATACAACAGTACAGATAAGTTTAGCAATGATAAGCTTGTCTAACTACACTCACTATCAAAATTACACCAGGGCCTTTAACAAACAAATGTAATATTATATTACAAGCATAAAGGAATATTCTTAGTTCCATAGCTGAAATCGAGGGATTGTTTATTGGATGTACATACAAATAACAATAGTATAAGTATAATGCAGCTCTCTCTTTATTCTGTTATTTGTGCACAAATAGTTATTGAACACTATAACATAAATATGGATGAAAAAAAGATTATTTGTTGATGAATTCAAGCTACCTGTACTTCTCAGATCATAGCATCATATCAGACTTAGATGGCAATCTTTTGAAGAAATTAACAGGAACTGAAGGCATCTTGCTTCTGAAACGAGGATGTCTCAACATGTAAAGGCCAACAAGAACTGCAACTACTTGAAAGGGAGTCACATAAATGAAGACAGCCCATATAAGTGATAGTATGATAAATATGGATGATGCTCTTGAATCTCTCCAACTTAGTATAGCTTGTGCTCTTTCTCCTTGAGTAGCCAAATCTCCAACCACAGTTTGCACTCTTCCTGCCACACTTCTCAATCTATCATACCTCATTCTCACTATATCTGCTGGTTTCCTAGTTGGAAATGTGTCAAATTCCTCATCCAACTCATCCGGGTGAGCATTCTCGGCTTGTGAAAGGCGTGCATCCATGTGCGGCGGGTGCCTTGGCCTGAACCGGTAGTTCCAAATACCGATGACAAAAAGGTAGAGGAAAATAGTTGGCAAGATCAATTCAGGGTAGAAAACTAGAATCAAGAAGAGGACGTGAACAAGGCAAGTGGTTATGGGATTCCTCCAAGTGCAAATGTCATGCAACCATCTACACACAGCAGTAACACCAGAAAGTAAGGACATAATCCTATGGAAATTTGCCTTACTTCTTCTCAAACTCCACATATGATAGTCCACATCAAGCATAAACTCGACCGCCTCATGCCTAAGTGGCGGTTCAGCTCTCACAAGCCTTGCAGCAACAATTTGCATAGCCTGGTGGCGAAGCCAATCTATGTGCCTAACAGGTATGGGTTGGACATAGTGCATTTTGGGAAGCAAAGGCCTACCATACTGAGCAACCATATTAACCCAAGCAGTGCAAGTAAACCTCAATGCTAGCTGAAGTTCCCCATTCTTCCTCAATCCACCAGGTGTGAGAACTAGCAATGGATAATAATGAGTGTAAACTCTATCAGTTTCAAGAGTTGAGAGCCTAATTCTTACTTTGCCTATTCTTTGGTCTCTGCTATCACTGCTTCCATTGATGTGGTTGTTGTCAAACACCCCAATTGTGATGACCGTGCAAGGATCATAGACTTCCCAAGTGTACTGCTCGTTCCAGCGAGGGACAAGCGTGTCGAGGAGAGTCCTGGTTCGGACCCATTTGTTTCCATACTTTGCAACACAGTAAGCATCAGTTGTTCTGCCATCCTTCCCCTTCATGGGAAGCAAATTCCTTGCACTTAGTATGCCAAGTTCAAGATATCCAATGCTTTGCTTCCTCAAATGCTTGGATGATGGCTGGAGATCGCTGCTGAAATGTGTGGATTCGTCGAGCACATGGTATCCGGCCTCAAGACACATCCGGAGGTGAATCTTGCTTGAGAATTTCTCCTTCTTCTTCTCGGTTTCTTCCTCTCCAACCGCAGAAGGCCGGTGAAGATTGAACCATCTAGCATCAGGGAGCTTGCTGGTTTCATGCCTAGGTGGAACACTTCTCACTGATATGATTTCCCTTCCTAAGATCTCCACATTACTAGGACCTACCCTATCTTCTACTGTCACCACAATGACTTCCTCAAAGGGTTCAGCTGCAACAAACATAAGTTCATCATTCCAAATTGGGTTTATCCCTTTAACCTGAGAAGGCCTGGTGTATCTCATTTGACTTCCAAGTTGTACTCTCACCACTGCTTCAGGTCCTCTTCCTCTATCAGATGGCACTAAATCCTGAGCTTCAATCACTTGAACTCTCAGATAGTAAAGCTTCGGTGTGAAATAGACCTTCGATCTCGTATTCGCCAAGTTTGTGTGACTAATATTATGTGCATCCGAATGCCATGCCTCAGGAAAAGACTCATCAGCCTGTGTTCCCATCCATACAGCAAGCATCAACTCACCTTTATGCTTTTCACCTTTCTTGTTCTCCAATCTGTACCACTGAGGAGCCAATGGACTATCTGGGGGTACCCTAAGAGGCACTTCAGTGAGATCAAACAAAACTCTCCCCACAAAATCATCCTTCACAAAATCCTTATCCTTCACAGTCACCTCAAGCAAATTCGACTGCAGCCTCTCCTTCGAAAATGCGAAAATCTGCTTCCAAACCGGATTCTGATTCTTCTCCAAGTGCTTTGTCACACCCTTGTAATTCCCAAGCTTCACTTCCACATAAGGATCAAGACTTCCTGTAACATCCATCACAGGAAGATCTCTAGCCTTCACAACATTCACATACAAGTAATGCATCTGCTCAACTAAATCATATGTAGTAGATATTTTGTCCCCTTTCCTATTATACCTCAACCTTGCAGCCAAAGGTGGACTTGTCTCAACCAATGCAAACTCCGGATTCTGCTTCGGTGGCACCTGCATCATCATCACATTCGGTGGACCCGCACGTGCAAAATAAGCCCTTGCCCCCGCCGCCGGAGCCGCCGCCGCCGCCGGTGGAGGAGGATTATGTGGTCTCTCAGTCCCAATTGAGTGAAAAACTCTAACTTCAGGCTCCTTCTTTTTCTTCTTCTCCCCATCACCCTCAAAAAACCTTCTTTCCTCATGATGATGACCATGATTATGATCATGCTTATGATGATCTAGCTTGTTTGTGTTAATCTCTTGCAAAGGAATCTCTTCCATAGATCTATCATCATCACCATCATCATGATCATCATCAACATGATCATCAACTACATGACTAGATTTTGCTGCTTGTGGAGGGGAAAAAGCAGAAGGGTCATGAAAAACATAAGCTCTAAGAGCGATTTCACCTCTAATACGTGACATTAAGCTTCTTTTATCAAGAGGGTATCGTTGAACTAAGGCCTCAGATTCAGAAAGCGGAACAGCCTCACCTTTGATGATGACTCTGCCAAGAAATCCACCTGCTGAAGAAAAATCGGACCTTGCTCGATTGTTGTACACGACAACTTTGATTGTCTTGTTGGGGAAGTCTTTTGGGTTGTCAACGTGGAAGATGAGCTTCTCGTTCCAGTGTGGATTCAAGTCTTTGAGCTTGACATGAGTCCTCTGTTTTTGGCTGTCAAATTCTACTTCTACGTAGGGACTAGCTGAACCTTCGCCATCTTTTGGCATGAGGTCGCAGGCATCGAGAACTTCAACCACAAGCTTGTTCATGATGATATTAATTAATAGTTGGGGGGTTCAGTGAGTGAGGTGTAACGAGTTAAGAGCATGATGAATGAGGTTGAGTAAGGTGGAAGAAGAGTAGGCGGTGGTGTTCATTTGAAGTATGTTGGAGAGAGAGAGAGAGAGAGAGAGGATTGGAGGATGGAAGAAGAGAAGGAGAAAAGGAGTTTGGTGAGTGAGGAAATGAGGTGGATGGTTAATGGCTACCTCTGTGTCGTTTCCTTTCGGGTGTCGTGGTGGGGCTTCCTAGTTGGGGGGATGGAAAGAGAAAGAGAAAGAGAAACGATAGGCTTTCAATTCATTTATTGCCTCCTTTAATAATTAGTAGATCCATTTCTTGAAATATCGTAATGATAATGTGGAATTTAACCATCCATGATCTATCTATATGGACTGTATGGGACACCTGTTGTTATGTGTTTGAAAAACATGATAAAACCAGTAAACAATTGGATCAACTGTTTGTTACTTGTTCTAACTTAAATAATGATCTCATTGTTTGAACCTTAGATATTAACCTGCTAACCTTGATAGTTACTTAGAGGTTGTGATTGCGAACTGATTACATTAATAACACCTCATTTAGTTGTAAATGAATTAAAAAACGATAAATAAAGGTAAAAGAACTTAGATTGATCTCAGTATGATTTTTTTTTTCATCCAATATTTAAATATTATAGTACTATTATAGATTACCTCTATGGAGTACTATAATAAGGCTTCCATGAGTGCAGAGTTTGTTAGGTTGATTAATTATTTATGTGGTGGTGTTATGGTTATAATAAAGATGTGGGGCTGATGTATAGGTAGGGGAGGGGAAAAAGACACGAGAGTGTGTAGAGATGAATAACTTAAATAGGGGGCAACTAAACTTGACACTGTGGCATTGGACTGCATCCCAATACCGTTTTCATCATGGTGACTTGGAGCTAAGCTTCATGGATACCTAAGAGCTAAGAAACTCTGACTCCTCTATTTTAACGGTTAGTGCTTACCGCTTAGGACTTTGATGCTTACTCTAGCTAGCTTGTTTGGACCATGGAGAGTTGTAATCTGAATTTTGAGACTTTAAAATTCTCTTTTATACCAACCTTCTAAATTTTAAAAACACATATGTAAGCGATTTATTGTTGTTCCTAGATATTAAATTTCTTTGTACTTTTTATTGCTTTTGAAAATTACTCTCAATTATTATACCGGGTCATCAAGTTGACGATAAAGGGAGATATAATTATGAAAAAGCGTAGGATTTTTCATAGGATTTTTCCTAAATATTAAATTTTCTCACTCACCGGTGAGGAAATTTAGTACTCTTTATAGGATTTTTTATTTTAAAATAAGTAATTATTCTTGATAACTTAAATCTGTAGGGGAGGAAAAAAATTGTTTAGTTTGATTTGATTGAAGGATTTAATTTTAAAAGTTTTCTTAGAGGAACGAAGAGATATTTTTATGAGTTTATCCTTGTCTATAATTTTACCTTTACGATTGGTTGGTTTGAGGTGAGAATAGTGGAGGGAAGAGATAAAGAGCTGAGAGATATTTTAGAGAGTTTCACCTTGAAATAACCAAAATGTCACCTCTCATGTCTTCCCCTCAAACACGCACGCACACCTTCATTTGATTTCTTCCTCCTCTCACCATAAAAAGCATGACATCATTCACTTAAATAGAAGGTTTTATTGAATTTGTACTTGTTTAAAAAGTCGGTTGAAAATTATGGAGGTTTCCATTATAAATTGTATCAGTTGTATGTTTGTAACTAAAACAATAGTCCGTTAATAAAATTGATCTTTAACTTTTCACCACTTACATTTCTTTTCTTCATTGAACTATAAAAGGGTTTCACGAATCAGAGAAGGGTTGCGTCAATGAAAGTGAGGTCTGATTGTGTTATCATAAATCTTCTCTTATCCTAAATATAAAGCCTTTACTTTTTTGGAAAATAATAAAAAAGTAAAATAAACCAATCATAAACTAATTTTACCTATTTATCAAAAAAATTAATTTACCTAATTTTTTTCATGATAATTTATTTGACCTATAAACTAATGTATAATATAAAAATATGTCATACTTTAATAAACTATTTTAATTTTTAGCTTTAATTTCTTCAAAAAGGTCAACTAAATCCAATATTTAAAAGACCGGGAAAAATATTTATGTTGTCTTTATTTCTATTTTCAATTCCTTTTATTGGAGAGGTTTCCTCTATTTGGAGTAGTTGGGTATTATATATCAATTAAAAATTTAGCAATTACAACATTTGGTTGGAACAGGGGAGGGGGTTAAGTTTAAAAATTTAGCACGTACAATGAGGAGGAAAGGGGTGGCGGCAGGTCAAAGAAGACAAATAGAACGAAAGTTTTAAAGAGAAAGAGAAAAGACTATACCTCTGATACTATCATAGCGAAATTGAAAGTGTAATATCCTACAAATTTATTAACTTATTTTATTTAAATCATTAGATAGTTTTAAAATTTAGATCATATTTGATTTAAAATAGACAATTTTGAATTTAATTACTCATTAGGTATACTAAAATTTTTTTGGTCTAATTAAAACTTTTCTTGCAGTGTTCCCTACTATAATTATCAATGAAATGAATTAATAAAAATCATTTGTGATTAGCAAAACACTTGGTTGAAGACCTATTTGGTTGCCATGATGTTTACTTAATTTTATCATATGGTAAATCAGCATTTACCATGATTTACTCCATACCCTATTCAAATCCTATGTCTTACATAATATATTTCAAGCAAGCTCACATAGTTTTCTTATCCTAACACAAAATCAACTTCACCTAGCAAAATATATACAAACATGTACACCCTGTATATTTGTCACAAATATATACAAGCTTATAATTACACAACACTGGCTACCCAAAATATGACAAATTCCAGGAAAACCAAAGTAGAAGCAACATGTTCCAGCCCTGTGCTAATGACTGTTTCCAAAATATATATATACATCCCTGTGCTACCTGAAACAAATATGTACCGCAGTTTACATCATACACTCTAATGCATATATCAACCTATAATGATCTAATTCCATTTTTAACCTGTGCAGATAATCATAGCATTTATCCTTATATTGCGTATATAACGCCTCCACTTCAGGTCAGTAATATATTTACCATTCCATGAAGCTTCTTCTCTCAACCCCTCATGGGTGCTATGTGCACCAACCAACTTTTCCATTATGATATGTTATCATAATTTAGCTGGTTTAGACCTGCAGGAAATTTAATCTCACCGAACAGAATTTAAAATTGGCAAAGAGGGAGCGACCCTACAATGCCTGGAGTACTCCTTTATTTCCATTCACATATTTATCAATAAATATATATAAGGATAAGCTGCTATTAATACACCTGTAACAGTAATATTAGTGATGACATTAAATAAATAAGCAACACAAATAAATAAGCAACCTATGTGTATGTTATAAACTGTCACCTGAGTTTCTTCCAATACTAATATTCCTTTCCTTTTCCTTTTAGCTGCCTCCCAAAGTTTCCTTTACTTCCTTCCCCTATTATTCCATGTTTACATTGAATGTAAGCAATCATATTTTCACAATTTAACTAACGTTCCTCTCTTCTATAATACTACCCATTCCCAACCTGTTTTTATTTATTAAATTTTTTTAATGAATGCATGAGCATGTAACACACCTCCATGTAATCCAATTTTACACTTTATAGAACAATATTCCATGTAATCCAACTTGCATAAATAGAACAATCAGAATTTAATGTTATGCATACCACACAATATTCTAGTAAGCATAACAATATTCCACACACCTATGCAAAGCTATTCTTGGTAATATTCATTCTATATTTACTACAATCAGCATATAAAATCATTCAGCCAAAAGTAAAAAGGGCAGCATTCAGCCTTATTAATCCAACAACAATTTCAGCAACCAACAATATACAATATCTTTAACTCAAGTAAGCTTTCAAAGTTATAATTTTGAAGTTCTTGTTTTCCCAAATCTTAAATTTCATTCGGTTCTTCACTCTGAATTTCCCAAAATCCCAGAAAATTAGTCTAAGCAAGAAACTCACCAATAATTTGTTTTGGGAAGCTTCACGTGTCTACTACTATGGATTCTAACTCCCAAATCGTTCCCCAGAAGTGGCTGGAACGAAAGAACAGAAAAATAAAACAAAGAAGAGTTAATAACACTTCTTCCATACCAATCTTAATGAGAAAACTTTCATTGTTAAACTCTCAACTCATAAATGAATTCAGTTTTAACAAAAGTTTCCTAACCCACATCAGTTTTTTCCCATTTCGGATGAACCCCAAATTCTTCCCAAACTACACAAAACCTATATGTGAAGATCAAGAACACTTACCTAAATCAGAACCTGGATGTGTAGGTGATTTTCTCGCCAAAGCTTGCTGGGAATCGGCCGAAGTTTGAATTGGACAGAAGAAAGAAAAGAAGAATGAACATGGGTGAGAAGAAACATGGGTGAGAAGAGAGAGTTTTTGATGAATGTATATTTGAGATGAGAGAGGCCGAGAGCTTTGGTTTAAAGGGATGGGCACTTTTCTTTTTTTTTTTTTTATTTTAAAACTACCTACACCACATACAAATACCTGGACCACAAATTTTCCCAATGACTTTTCCTTTTCTCTTTCTTTCTAATATTTTGACCAAACATCCCAACTAAATTAAATTTCTCATTTCTCTTTAGGCAATGATTCCCAATAATACCAATAAAATATTCTTGTTCTATATTAAATTATAGAACTTTTATAATTAAATTTTTGGGATGTTACAGAAAGCAACAAATGAAATTTCGCTACTATCATAGCGAAATTGAAAGTGAAAAATGAATTCCGTTAATATCATAGCGAAATTGAAAGTGAAAAATGAATTTTGTTTCTATTACGTTAGTATTATTTAGCATTTTTAATAGTATGTGGTTTGTATCAATTCGGGTTTTCTTTCTTTCCAATGCTAATACAAATGTTTATAATGTTATTCACTTTGAAATTGAAGATCAACCTTTCAAAAAAACTAAACATGATAATTTTGAGTTATCTAATACTAATAACATTCCACCCTCTTTCGTTTTTTCAAGCTATCAGTTTATTAATAGTATCGCAATGTTATTATATGTGATTAAAAATTATGTTTTCACTAATATGATAGTAAGATTATATGTGAAAAGCTCAAAATACCCTTATAAATAAGTCGGCACTCGATAAAAGTTTATTTAATTTATTTGGGCATTTTGAATATTTCATGTCTAATCTTATCGATATCTTAGTGAAAATATCATTTTTTATATCATGCCTAATAGTTGAGTATCATTTGTGTACCTTAACATAAGTTATGTATTACTATGTTTGTTCATTGGCCAATAGTTATATACAGTATTATTTTTGAGTCTTTACTTATAAATAAAGGTCATGGGATTTTCTTTTATTGAAAAAGGTCATGGGATTTCGAAATATGTTACTTATTATAAGGATATTTTCTCATGGCTTGGGTTCTGGCATATTTGGCAAATAATAAATTGAATAAATAATTACTTTTCGCTTTCTACCTAAAGTTCAAATTGGTGAGTTTTAATTCTTCTGTCATAGTTTGGCCTCAATTCCGCAGAGTGTTTGGGTTTTGTAATTTTTTCTCCTTTTCGCGCAAAAAATGAATCATACAATTATTTTGGCATTTGAGTATTATACCGTTATAGTTTTTTTTAACTGAATACCGTTTTAGTTAGGATAAGGCATTATCAGTGCTGTTGAAGGCATACAATTGCAAAAATATAATATTAGCGCATAAATTTTAAAAAAACAATTAAAGATTCTAAAGGCTAAAGTATGTTTTTGGTCCCTTAACTTTGGAGAAAATCATGTTTTAGTCCCTTAACTTTGATTAGTGTGTTTTTGGTCTCTTAAATTTGGATAAAGTCATGTTTTAGTCCCTTAGCTTTGAAAAGTGTGTTTTTAGTCCCTTAACTTTGAATAAAATGATGTTTTTGGTCATTTTAAGACAATCTAAAGTCTGTTTTTGGTCCTTCACTTTTAAAAGTTAAGGGATTAAAACATGATTTTCTCCAAATTTAAGGAAGCAAAAACATACTTTGACCCAAATGTGAAAGGACTAAAAACACATTTTTCAAAGTTAAAGGACTAAAAAGATTATTTTCTCCAAAATTAAGGACTAAAAACATATCTTTCAAAGTTAAGGGACCAAAACATGACTTTTTCCGAAGTTAAGGGACCAAAAACATACATTAGCCGATTCTAAATTCTTCTAATTATATATCAACTATGAATTTTCACGGAATAATACAATTAGTTCAAAATATCCTAGTAATTCATTATAGGGCCATACTTACCTCCAATACAATAGGACAAGTACAACCAGTTCATTTAACACCGTTTACCTCCGTTAGTCATTATCTCACTCTCCCCTCACCCACTTCCCTCTCTAGTCTGTACGCGTCCATCTTCCCTCTGAACACCCATGTTAATCAACGCCCAGCTTTCCTCTACAAACCCAGCGTGCGATAAACGCCATCAACGACCGCATCCGTACCGATTTCGTCATCTTCCACGAATCCTCCAACACCATTAACAGCCACGTCCGCACCGATTCTGTGAACGGGTTACTTCTTTATTTTGGCTTCCTAATCTTCATCATTGCATATCCCAAAGCCAAGAAGCTCCTCCATTATTAATCCCTCCATTTTGTTCAAGGTTGCCTTCCGGTTTATTTTTGTTCGATTTCAATTAACTTGTATCTTCCTCTCTTTCCTTCTTTCCTAAATTAAAACCCTAAAATCTGCTTACACATAAAGACGGAGAACAAAGCTTCTTCCATTCATCCGCCATCCCTTCACAGCTTTCTTCTTGCTTTTCAGCAAATAACGCGATGACATTCTACTCAAATGTATCAACAACCTTGTTTGTCTTATATGCTTCCTTTTGCCATGATTTTATTGTTTTAATTACGTTTTTGCCATTCTTTCTTTCTTTTCCTGAGCAATCGCAACTTTGATTAAAGTAAAATCCTGTAGATCTTGATTTTTTTGCCCTGGGTATTAGCTTTTGAGGAAAATAACAGTGGGTGAGCTGACAGATGCGAGAAAACGCATAGGAAAGAAAGGGAAAGAAGGAATTGACGTGAGACTAACGGGCGTTAAATGTTAGGTAAATTAAAATCCAGGTGTCATGTTATGAGTGGTGAATTGGATGCACTGTTCTAATGCACTGGATGTAAGTTTTTTCCTTCATTATATTACCTTCATACTATTAATATTACCTTCATACTTCTTCGCTTTAGTATATCATTATATATAAAATATGGGTGGGTATACATAAAAAATATATTTAATAATCTTTAAAAACTAACTAATTTCATATAAATAGGATCAAAATTATTACTTGTTTTTATTTTATAATAAATACATGAGTATTAATTTTGATTTTGCAGCCAACAACAACAACAAAGTCTTATTTTAACTAAGTGGTCGGCTACATGGATCATAATAATGTCATCATATTGTATCAATAATTATGTTTATGGCTATATTATTGATAAAAAATCTCATTACATAATTTTTGTTTCACGATCAGTGGCTTGACTTAATTACTCCCTCCTTTTAAATATAAGATTACTTAAGTAAATTTGGAGAGATTAAAGAAGACATTCCAATTAGTTTAGATACATAAATTTTCCAAAATGTTCCTCACCTAAGTTTTAAAAATATCACTTTATTCAAACCACTATTTTTTTGGTGAAGGGAATATAGGGGTAATTTAGGTAAAACTTGAGCAAAAAGAAAAATTGATCTTATATTTAGAAACTTATCCACATCCCCAAAGTGATCTTATATTTAAGAACGGAGGTAGTACTTCATGTAATCCTGGTCATGTAGTTTGATCCAAGATGTTAGACAGAGATGCTACTGTAATGAGTTTACTTTTTTTTATCATATGTACCCCTCCTTCGTTTATTTTTGTTCTCATCATTTTTTTAAGAATACTCACATGCTTTCAATTCTAATTGGTCTATTCATTTGTGTACATCAATTATAACAAGGATATTCAGTAGAAAAAATTATAACAAGGACAAAATAAAAAAGTTACATATGTTCTGTAACTTTAATAATATCAACGATCATTCATTAAAAATCCTAAGGTAGTTGGAGGAAATGTCCACACACTCAAAGTTCAATATGTACTGCGTTGACAAAAAAAGAAAAAGAAAATGAGTTTTCGGTCATTTTTATTTGGGAATGATTGAATTCATTTGCAAAATAAATAGGAAATCATTAATGATTTTGAGTAGGCTTGCAATGAAATAAACATGTATCAATCATTTAAAACACAGTGCATATGAAAAAGAAAAATGTATACTCTCCTTTTTAAAAATAAAATAGGAAGCTTTACTATGTGTCCCCATGACAAAATTGGCAAAAGAAGACAACTAAAGAGCCAGCAATGGTCAATTAAATATGTTTCTCCATGTGGATGACAATTGTGCGATAGCTTTGATTGAAAAAAAATAATATAATCCTCGAACCCACCTACCAAAGTACAATTTTTTTTTTTCTAATTATTTTTGGGGAATGGGTATCCTCCAATCATAATTATCGCTAGTGGTGATTATTTAGTTTAAGAATGCACACTCACCTCGGATATTAATGTAAATCAGTGAACTAGGTCTCCAATCACATAGTCCTTGCTTATCGATGACTTTAATTAATTTGAACAGATTGATAGTATTGGATTTTATATTTTTATCAAGCCTTAAACAGGGTCATTTTGACCGTAGGAAAAAAGTGGAAAAAAGTTTTCTATCATGTTTGAATTTTCGTAGTTTTGTTATTATGCATGAATGCTTTATTTACTTCTGGATTGATGTTTTCTTTTATTTGAATATTACTGTTAAAGTCTTGGAATTCATTTTTTTAGCATGATTCACTTGCTTTTATATACACTTATTGGAGTTTTCATACATATATTAGAGGCTAAACTATAGGAAGGATATATTGTACTTTTGGTTGCACATTTATTCCTCATTTTTGTCAAAGTTGTTATTTTGCAAGATATTTTTGTATTAGGGAATTGAAGGCAATGCAATACATTGGAGAAGTTAAAAATGATTGAGTAGCATGATTGGAGCATTTCAATTGCATGAGAAAAAAGAAATTTTTACCTGAAGGAATTGACCCACGGCCTAGACTTTTGTGCTGCGTCTTAGTTTTGGTCAGAACAGAACCATGTAGCTGCTCAGTTTTTGCCTGTATTATCATGTCGCGGCACAGTCACATAAAAAATGTCACATCAATAATTCCACTCGACAATTAGGGTTACAGGGGGCAAAAACAGAGGCAGCTGACTACTTTTCACTTCTTGAGCATATTGGGGAGCTTTGTGGTGTGATAGGGCATAGATTTTGGTGGAGATCAAGTTGGGGTTTGAAGTTTGAAAGAAATTTTGGCTTCATACTTCGGTTCTTCTTCTCCATTCTCCTTCCTTCACTCTTGTTCAATGTTTATGATTATTCTTGTGTATTTTCGCTTGGGTTTCTTGAACAAGAATAGCTAAACACTTTGTTTTAGGATTATTTTGAACCCTTGTATGAATTAACTCTTGATTCTTCCTCTCCTTTTGTGATTAATGTTATATATGCGTTTATTTTACTTTAACCCTAATGCTTCTAAATGTTTGATCAACATTTAGTTGGTTTGTTCATTTGACTTATGACTTGAGAGAACTAGGTTAAGTGTAGAACTTGAGTAAAATAGTGTGAGATTGTATATTGTCTTTAAAAATAGTGTTTTTATTATCATTAACAGTATTTTTATTAATTAATCAACTGCCAAAAGAAATATGTATTCATAATGGAGAGATGCGATATCTTGATTAAGTATATCTTTTCTATAAGCAATTTGAACAAAACCACTCATTCGTGTAGCTTTACAAGGAACAAAATTTAGTTTCATAAAGAATCCTTAACTATTTTTGAAGGATTCGAACCTTTTTGAATGGATTAGGCGACCTCCTTCATTGCTGATTTAACTTTGTCATTAAATTAAAACATAATTCTACTAGGCAAATTGGTAGCTAGCTACTTATTAATTAGCTCATGATCATGTAGTTTGTTTCTTTTTGCGTATTTTCCCTTTTATTTTCAATTGTTCCTGAATTCAGTACTGTGATTTTCTTGTAAATTTGATTATTTCCTCTTGCTGGGGGAAGATGACGAAGCCTTCGCAATTCATTGTGCATAAGCCTTCGCAATTCATTGTGTATAGTGTGATTTTCATCACGATACACTAAAGATGTTAAATAGTAGGGTAATGGATCTAATCTGCCCCTAAGTAACCACCAAGGAGCGCTGAGCACCCTGAACTAACAACAGGCCCGTATATGGACTCAAGTAACCAAGGTGTTTAAAAACTACCCCGGTTGGACAATCAACAACATTTGACCGTTACTATGCCTATGTGGCTACCACGCGAGCACCTGCTTGCCACGTGTGTATTTTAAATGGACCTAATCTGCCCTCCAAGTAACCACCCAGGAGCACTGAGCACCCTGAACTAACAACAGACCCATATTTGCACTCAAAGTAACCAATGTGTTTAAAAACTACCCCGGGTGGATGGTCAATGACGTTTGACTGTTACTATGTCTATGTAGCCACCACGTGATGAAGGCCTTGTTTGTCATCCGATGCCTTGTCATCGCCACGTAAGATATGTTTATGTGGGTCTCACCTATAATAATAAACAATTTCTCTCTCCCACTTTATCACCATCACCACAGCCCCCAACACCCACCACCCCCACCCACACCACCCCCTCAAACGTGGCAAGTAGAGGTGGCGTGGGTGGGTGGCTGTGGAGGTGAGGCAGTGTGGGGCTGGGGAGGTGAGGGGGTGGCGTGGGTGGAAGTGGTGGGTGTTGGGGGCTGTGGTGATGGTGATAAAGAGGGAGAGAGAACTTGTTTATTATTATAGGTGGGACCCACATGAACATATCTTACCTGGCGATGACAAGGCATCCGGTGACAAACAAGGCCTTCACGTGGCGGCCACATAGACATAGTAACGGTCAAACGTCATTGACCGTCCACCCGGGGTAGTTTTTAAACACATTGGTTACTTTGAGTCCAGATACGGGCCTGTTGTTAGTTCAGGGTGTTCAGTGCTCTTGGGTGGTTACTTTAAGGGCAGATTAGGTCCATTTAAAATACACACGTGTCAAGCAGAGGTGGCCAAGCAAGTGCTCGTGTGGCAGCCACATAGACATAGGTATAGTAACGGTCAAATGTTGTTGACCGTCCAACCGGGTAGTTTTTAAACACCTTGGTTACTTGGAGTCTAAATACGGGTCTGTTGTTAGATCAGAGTGCTCAGCGCTCCTTGGTGGTTAGTTGGGGGCAGATTAGGTCCATTACACTAAATAGTATATAAGTCTCTTTTCATCATTTCTTCCTTATCTTTAATTATTTTTCATTGGATCCAAATTATAAGTCCGGTTCACCTTATTATTCCAATACCAATACTGAAAAAAAAGCTACAAGTGAATTAACACATTTAATCTATAAAATGATTTTGGAAAATTATTCGTACATACTAAATTCTAGAATGTTTCACTTATATTACGAAAGAATTAACTATATCATATTTAGCTATATATGCAGATAAATTAATTAAAAAAACAATTTAATAATCAAAATATTACTCATTAAATAAGAGTTATAGGCTAGCTAGCCACTTGTTCCTTCTTTCAGATTAAACTCTTCCGGCATAATCAACAACCTTCGACCCAGGCCAACTGTGTCCTACCAAAACAATTTTTCAGATTAACTTTGTTCTCATATAAGTAGACTTATAGAAACATCTATATAACTCGGTCCCATCAATCAGCAACATCGATCAGATCAATTGATTCAAGAATTAAAGACGATAACTCAAATCAACCAAAATAAGGGCAGACACACACAAAAAAATTGTTGTTGTAGAACACAGTTAACATGTGTCGGGTTGGGGAAGGAGAAAGTGAACAGTAGAAGCAGGAGGAGTGTGAAGCGACATTTCAATGCCAAATAAGCAAACTTTGACAACATCCATGCCACATGAAATGTGTCACAGTGACACAGTCTCAGACATATAGGTGTATCAGATTTTTTTTTTTTGCTTAGAGTCTTCGGTGTCTGGACCCATTTTGGGGAACCGACTAATCCGAAGTCGTCGCCGGGATTCTCCATTTTGGGGGGTGACGACTTCCCAAGGGTTCGAACCTATGACCTGGCCTGGTGGGTACGCGGTGCCTTACCTTCCCCTTTCTTACCAGCTGGTTTACGCCCCTTGGGCGGTGCATCTATCGGATCTTTGTATTTTACTTAAGTTCATGAAATAAAACTTTAACGATTGAGTTACTCATGGTGAATCTATAATAATCAAATGATTGATTTTTTTTATTCAAGTAGGGTATCCACACCACTTATAGTGACTAATCTCATCACTATATGGTTCTCCATTTAAAAGAAACGGCTGGCTATACTAATACTTTCCAGTTTCCATGCTCAAACGTGGAATACAAATTCTCACTCGCTTGGTTAAGGAACCAAGTGAGGAACTATATTACATTACACTTGTGTGCATAATTTTCACTGGCCTTCTTTTCTAGTTATATTTGTGTTGAAAATTTTTGTGAAAGAGCCTTTAATGTGCGCAAGCGCAACCCAAACTTAACAATAAGGAAAAAAAAGTAAAACCAACAAAGATGTAAAACAAAACTCAATCATTTAGTGATGGGAAAAAAGAGAGAGGAAGTGATTTAGGACCACAAGTAGATACTCCCTCCGGTCCCTATATAAGAGCCAAAATTTGAATGGTTTTGGTCCCTAATATAAAAGCTCATCGAATATTCTCTCCTCATTTGATGTGTTTTTCCTACTTTATCCCTAACTCTCTTTCATATTTATTAATGCTTATGTATTTCTCTCTCTTAAGAGTATCATAATAGATATGGGCAATATTGAAAAAGAAACGTTAACTCCAGATATTCAACTAACAATCACATGTTTTCTTAAGAAGCATTTTTTTGGCGGCTGACTCTTATATTAGGGACCGGAGGAGTAGTAATTAGTGAGAGCGATGACTTGCAGGAAGCATGAACCGCGCGCCTTAACTTTCGTTTTCTAAACGAGAGTTTAATAATTGCATTATAGGAGAATATGACAATAACTCTCTTAATAATGTATTTATGAAACACTGTCACTCTCAGCAGGCCTTCTTAATTAATTCATTTGAGATTCATATAAGATTTTTAATTATTATTATTACTAGGGACCTACACTACTTTTCCAATTTTTATATCATAATAAAATGAAAAGAAAAAATTATTATTTCATTATCTCATTTTTTTACATGTAATCAAATTAGATAATGTTGTGAAAATCGGAGGAGAGGATGAACCGTGGAGAAGCTAGTGATCACTGTTCACTGCTCTCACGACTGATTGGTTCATTAAGTTAGTGATCACTAATCACTGCTCTCACGATCAGACTGATCTCTTAGGATAAATTGCTGAGCTTGGTTATGAGTGTATATACCTATGTCCTATTATTTTTCAAATAACTCCTACATTAATTTCACTGCTATGATATTGGCCGGCGATGTTGGTACTATTAATTTCTTGGCGGTGGAGACATCGAGAAAAGGGGCGTCGGCGTGGACAGCGAGGAGGAAGGGGCTGGCGGCAGGTCAAAGAAGACAAATAAAACAAAATTTAAGAGAGAGAAAAAAAAAGCTATAACTCTGATACTATGATAGCGAAATTGAAAGCGAAAAATGAATTTTAATTTTATTACGTTAGTATTAGCATATCAAGACTATAGCTTTGATACCATGATAAAAAAATTTAATGTACCTCCTATATGAAAATTCTCTCGAACTAAATTTTTTAGTGGTGGATCTTTCCAACGACAAAAAAATATCTCATATCTATATTTTTTAATTAAAAGAATACCAACTACCAAATTGCCCTCAATATCTCCTCTACATCATAAATAAGACAAAATAAAATGAATTAGACATGCTTGATTTGATTTAATCCATTTATATTATCAATTCTTAACTAATAATTTTATTTTAGATAATTCTAAAGATCTTTGTTTTTCCGATTAAAATGAAAAATTGTTTATGTTAAAGTTTAAATTTAGTTGCAAACAACTCAATATTTTTTATTTTTGAACTTATTTGAATGTAATCTTCCAAAATAATTTCAACTTTTAAGTTACTCTTAAATAAATATTATTATATCTAAAAGTCATTGTAGGAAACAAATCAAAACGAAATTTATTTCAGATCACTACCCGAAAAAGGCGTGTTAAGAGCTACATTTCAATTTCCACCCATCTATTATAGCTTCACTGTATAGAAATCAAAATAAATAAATATGCATCTTAATGTTTAAACTTAGCTATAATAACATTTTTTTGCCAAAACAATAGCAATCATAATGCATCTTAAGCCAATGTATACATGCCTATATACTTTTTAGAGATTTTATTTGCAATGCTTTTGTTGTTTTTGTAATGAACAACAATATAATACCAAGATGTAAATTATGCATGTGACTTCTCAACTAAAATGTCACCTTCTTGTGCAGCTTGCAAGTTCACTTCTGAACTATATGGGAAGGATTTGGTTGTCTCCATAATCAATTTAATTTCTTGTTTTGCCTAAACTATACTGTAGGTTGATATAGCTTTTCTTATCCTTCATAAAGTCATGACTGATCTATATTAGAGAGAACATTTCAAGATTTGTGGTGGAAGTTTGTTATTATATGGTACCATTGAGGTGTATTGTGATTTTTGTAGTTGGCATAATGTGTGTGTGTGAATTTTTCTACTGATCTATGCTCTGGAGGCTGGAACATATATTAGATGATTTTGCTGACAGTATCAAAACCACATCGATCTTCGACAGAGAAGATGCAAATTGCACTGCGTAAGAATCCAAAGGTCTTCCAGCATTGTTTCCATCATTATTTAACTATCCTCGAAACCTAGCTGATAATACGAGTAGTTATTATGAGGTTATTTTGCAATCAGCTAAGGGGAATTTGCACTTTAGTCCCTGGTAATAAGGAAAATTAATACTGGAAGGTCCCAATACATTCCAAAATAATTATAAAGTCCCAGGGACCCTTTCCTGCAATTGTTTGCTCATCTTCAGTGACCATTTTGCCCTCATTAAAGATGGTTGTCATTTCACTGGTTCCTACAGGGAGACTATGCTTTCACCTTATGAGGGCAAAATGGTCATTGAAGATAAGCAAACAATTGCACGAAAGGTCCTCTGGGACTTTATAATTATTTTGGAATGTATTGGGACCTTCCAGTATTAATTTCCCTTACCAGGGACTACAGTGCAAATTCTCCATCAGCTAATTGCTTTCATATGAATTTAATTGTATAATAACCTGAACAGAATATGGGTTTGTTCGTTGAAATTCTATCTCCACGACTATTGGAGTATGATCAGTATATCATTCATTGTCATAATAATTATAATGGTTACTATAATAACATATTTTACTATAATAATTATAATAATTCAGCAACATGAAGTTACTATGTGATTTTGATGAACAATGTGGCGCATCAATGTGATGTGTGTACGCAGTGTCATTAACACATTACCCATGATTATGCAAGAAGAATTTGGAGTTATTTGTTCTACCATTATCTATAACATGACACTACAAAAAACGGGGTCATATCGGCGTTTTATAGGGCCTCGAATATGCGGAATTTCCGGCGGAATAGCGCTACGGCATTTTGGCAAAACGCCTAAAAATTTGCCGTGGGAATGCGGCATCTAGGCATTTTGGAAAACGCCTAGACGAGGGGCAAAACGCCGGTACGAGGTTTCAAACAAAATAATATAATATTCGCCCACCGGCGTTTTGCCAAAACGCCTATGTGCGGTATTAAATAATAATATTTCATACCTGCGTTTTGCAAAACGCCGGTATGTGTTTTCCAAAAAAAATAAAAAACATTTTTCTTCCTGATTATTTAGAACCAGGAAGGAAAATGTTCATAAACATAAGGAATAATATGTTAATCCCAAAGTTACATACACATAGAATAATATATATAAACACATATAGAATAATACATATAAACATAACCAATAACAAGAGTAATTCATAAAACATGATACACAAATATATAAAATCAAAACAACAAGCAATATGTAAAAGAAAAGCAATAAGATCATATCAACATTATAAAATCAAATATCACCAAAAAACACGAAATAAAAAACAACATCAGCAAAACAAGCCAAAAAAACAAAGCAACAGCAACATTGAATGAGAGACGAAGAGAAGAAAAATAGAAGAAAACGAGAAAATGAGCAACTTTGCTGAAGGAGGGAGGTGTGCTATTTATAGGGAACGGAGGTGCATACCGGCGTTTGGAAAACGCCCATATGCATTTTAATATTAAATAATGCATATAGGCGTTTTGCCAAACGCCTATATGCATTATTTACATTAAAATAATGCATATATGCGTTTCCCCCAAACGCCTATATGCTTTAGAAAGCATGTAGGCGTTTCCCGGAAACGCCTATATGCATTATTTTAATGTAAATAATGCATATAGACGTTTATATGCATTATTTTAATGTAAATATGCATATAGGCGTTTTGCAAAACGCCTATATGCATTATTTCATATTAAAATGCACATAGGCGTTTGGCAAAACGCCTATGTGCGATTAAAATAAAATTTAATCGCACATAGGCGTTTTGAGGAAACGCCTATATGCGGTTTTCTGAAGAAAAAAAACTGCCAGACCCCTCTTGTTTAAATTTAAAAACCATACCGGCGTTTCCCATACCCAAAACGCCGATATGGAAACGCGGGAAAAAAGGCGGGAAGCGAGCGCCAAATTTATTGGCGTTTTCATATAGGCGTTTTGGGTAAAAACGCCGGTATGCGTCTCATATAGACGTTTGGGACTAAAACGCCGGTACGGTTGCGCCGAAATGACCCGTTTTTTTGTAGTGTGACAATGCTATCACACACTTGGAAAAATATTTTATTCCATCAAGTATTTCAAAGCATAATGGAAAAGACTCAGCAAAAGCCACGTGGCTATATTAAAAATAAAAAAGATCTATACATCTTTTCACGTTTTAAAGTCATAGTCTTATACTCGATCCCTCCATTCCTAAATATAAGACATATTTAAGGAGATGAGTTTGACCCTAAATATAAAACTTATTTCTAACTTTTACCAAAATTTTTTCAAAATATCTTTATCAATAGTCCCTAATAATAGCCAATTAAGAAGAGAGGGAGTGTGGAATCAATGCTCCCTAATGATAAACAAGAAGAGAGAAGGGGATGTAGGTGAAGGTGAATAGTTAGGGTATATTGGTAATATCATGTCATTTTAATTAACTAAACTAACATTCTTAATCTAATCAAATTAATTAAATATGTCTTATATTTATGACGGGAGGGAATATATCATATTTAGTTATATATACAGATAAATTAATTGAAAATGAAAACACTTTTTCATTTAAACAATTGTTTTCGTAGAACATGTACAGTTGGCCTCGGTCGAAGGTTGTTGATTATGCCAGAAGAGTTTAATCGGAAAGAAGGAACATGTCGGGTTGGGGAGGGAGAAATTTAACAGTAGAAGGAGGGGGAGTGTGAAGCGACATTTCTTCATAAATATACATGTAATAATTAATGCCAAATAAGCAAACTTTGGTAACACCATGCCACATGAAATGTGTTACAGACATACAGGTGCATCAGATCTTTGTATAAATAAAACCACCAAAGTTTATGAAATGAAATGAAACTTTAACAGTTGAGTTGCACACATCTATAATAATCAAATGATTTCTGATCTTTTATTCAAGTAGGTATCTACTACCTATAGCAATGTCTAATCCCATCACTATAGTTCTTCTTTGAAAGGTAAAGGGTTGGCTACTAATACTTTCCATGCTCCAAAGTGGAATACAAATTCTCACTTACTTGCTTAAGGAACCAATTGAGGAACTATTACATTACACTTGTGTGCATAATTTTCCGTGGCTTTCTTTTTTAGTCATGTTTGTGTTGAAAAATTTTGTGAAAGAGCAATTGATGTGCGCAACACAAATTTAACATTAACAAAAAGAAAAAAAAAACAAAACCAACAAAGATGTAAAACAAAACCCAGTCATTTAATTTAATGAAGGGAAAAAAAGAGAGCAAGTGATTTAGGACCACGAGTAGATATATAGTGATTAGTGAGAGCGGTGGCTTGCATGAAGCATGATCCGCGCGCGGCTTACCTTAAGTTTTTTGAAACGATAATTTAATAATTGCATATAGGAAAATATAACAATACACTTCTCAAGAATTTTTTTCCTGAAACACTCACAAATTTCCTGGCCATCTTACTTAATTCATTTGAAAATGTTTTAAGATTTTTTTATTTATTATTATATTACTTGGGACCTACGTACACTACTTTTCCAATTTTTATATTATAATAAAATGAAAAGGAAGTGTGATTTCGTTATCTCATTTTTTCTTCATGCAAGCAAATTAGTAATTCTGTGAAAATCGTAGCAGAAGATGAATCTCATAGAAGCCAGTGATCACTGCTTTCAAGATCGTCAGACCGATTGGCATTAGTTGGTCATACGGTTGACATAATTATTAAGAAACTATAATACACATATATAATATCATAACTATATGAAAGAAAAGTGAAATTTTAATATAAGTCAATGAACTTACAAGAACTATATTTGATATATCCGGTTTTACAAAATTTTGCTCTTATTCGATTCGCGATAAACTCGGCTTCCGGTCCAACAATAGACAGACTAAAGCGGTCCAACGCTACCCAACCTTTAAAACAGCACTTATTCAAAACGTTCCGAATATAACCTGCTCCAGAATCCAGATGATGGTGGGAATTTTGTAAATCTGCCCATTTGGTCCAGGTTTCACAACTCCCCGCACATGTTCATCATACAGGTCTGGAGAAATATGTACATTACATCCAGGGGAATTTGTCTGTATTTAGTTTATTTTTGTCGTGTATTTAGTTGACTTTATCTCCAAAAAAAGTGAGTGTGTTGAAAGGGAATCAACAATCCATAAGTAAGATGAAATAAGCTGAAGTCTCATACGAAGCTAGTGCTGCACCATGTTAATATAGGCTTACTAAGCATTTTTTTATAATGTTTTTCTTAGGAGTTAAGGTTAGTGGGACATTCCATTTCAAAGATCATGCATTCAAACAAGATCTTGTTTAACGTTTTCCTTAGTGTTATTTTTCAGTTTTTGTATTTTGTTATATATTATAAAGGCAGAATAAAGTTTAAAAATTCTGTTATTCATCTTGAACTTGAAACGTTATGGCTAGCACATACAAAAAATAATGATTTGATGAGGTGGTTTCTTTGTGAGACTTTGGCATTTAGAGGTATTTCCCAACCACCACCAAGATAGGACACGACACTCCTCAGGGTTAAGTAGATCCTTCCTGCAAGTTATCAAAGAAATAGTAATTCAAAGAGATTAATTTTAGAGGAGGAAAGAAGTAGCTTAAATTCTCAAACATTCTGCAGACTTGAATAATTATAAATGAATTATGACCTTCAAATTGCTGAATTTCCATTATGTTTGCCCTATCGTCGTGGCCCAACCTTATGTACGTGGCTCACTCCTCCTTTAACCCTTTTACTTGAGTAAGGACACAAGGTGTATTATATACCCTTATATCCTCTCACTCCCAAGCAAAGTGAGGTTTTTTATTTTACACACCTACATGTTTTCATTGAAAACTCCAAAATAAATACACACAAATTGAACGTGTGAAAATAAAATTGGATAAATGTAAGAGATGATGAACTGATTTAAGAAGATTAGATAAATCAATTAATTGGAATAAATGTAATCGTACTTTAAAGCAAAAGTATTCAATCCCTTACCAAAATTCAAGTCAACGCAATCAACATGTAGGTAGGTTGTAGCAACGTACTTTTCCGGCCAAAAGCCCATATTATGATTAATGAACATTAATTGGTTTATTTTGATTTCATTCCCGCTGGTCATCCAAACAAATCTATGAGACCAATCACAATAATAAATACAAATTTGAATGATGTTTTCTCGTTGGCTGGAGCCTTTGTTTAGGATGTGCTAAATAAAATGATGTGAGCTTAGATGACAACTTTGTTACTTTGCGAGGTGAGTTAAATGGAGGAAATCTAAATTAAAAGCGAAGAGTTCACATATAAGTGGTACACCGTACACCGACCGACTAAATCGCAAAAGTGTGTGAACTATATGTTTGAATTACACCTTATTTAAGTAGACTTAAATATTTTCGAGAAAAAGAGTTGGTATAGTTGTAAAACATTTATTGCGATCATTCATCAGTTACTCGTATTTGGTAATATTTTCGAGAAAAAGAGAGAAAAAAATGTTTACTTGTAGAATTATATTTGAGATCATTGCATCTAGGTCTAAATAAGAGACTTAATTCGAAAGAAATTCTAAGAAACTGTTAATGACTATTTTTAACAACAGCAATAACTTTTATTAACAAGTAGTAAGAATTCCTTAGAATCTCTTTAAAATTAAGTCTCTTATTTGAGATTTAACTATATTTTCCCATTATATTTCAGGGAAAAAATGGGTAGGAGAGATTGTGATCTATCTAAAATTCGATGAGTTGGACCGGCGGATGGTCATGTCAATGGGGTGGTTGCAACGGATGAGAAAAAGGGAAGAAGTATCTTCATTAATTCAAAAGTCATCTCAAAAATAAAAAATGGAGAAATATATAGATGCATGTAAGATGGACTAATTCGTTGATTGTCGAAGTCCTGGCCGGCAAATTAAGTTGGACATATGTTATTTTGATAGATAGAAATAGATATTTAGATGGATAAAATTTTGTTAAATTTGATTAATTAGATAGATAAAAAATATTCAAGAAAAATATAGCTTATATACTTTCAGAGACACTTAAAATTCTCCATATTGAACGTGGCCGAAAGTGTAAAATATCACTTCCATAAAAGAGAGATTAATTGAAAAGTGATTAAAGACTTGGGTTAAGGACAATTTATTGTGTATGCATTTATATTTTGATATTCTGTCATTTTCAAGGTATTTTACTCTATTTTCCTTTTCAACTTTAATAACAAATTTATCTAAAAGTTTGCATGATTTCAAGGAAAAAAAGAACGGTGGGAGTGGTGTCCAATCTTACAGATTATAATAAAGAAAAAATAAGCCTGAAAGAGATCCAGAAAAAAGATGTAAATGTTGTCCTATCCTTTGTACTTTGTGTGTTAGAAATTTGCAACTTGTATTGATACTATCTCGACCCCTCCACACGCACCAAGACCGCACATGCATACTCAATTCTTAAAGATATATATTAGACAACATATTTTCTTCTCTATTCCTTTTTTCAAACAAAAAAGTTCGATAATTTGTTCGAGTAAGAAGAGCGCTTATTGCTCATCTATGGCAACCTAAATTAAGCCTCAAGAACGTATAATTACCAAATTGATTGAAAGAATGAAAGATAGAGAAAAAGACATAGTTAGGTAGGCCAATATGCTCTTTGCTTTTTCGTAATCTAGTGATATATATGACCTTTAGAAATGCTGGATGATGAGTCTATTAACCTCTTGGTTGTGTGCATAAAAAAATTGGAGAATTTAACTGTATCAAGTTGAAAATAGTGATGACTTACGCAACTGATGCGTGTGAGGGGCTAAAATGTAAAATGAACTGCTAAAGTTATTAAATTTTTATTAATGATCAAATAACATGCAATGACAATTTTAAGTACATGTTGCTAATTATTTATTTATTTTTTCGTGATTACATTTATTCAATAAGATTTGAGAGTAATTTCATGATTAAATTCCCACAAAGCCACCCCTTTGCATGCCAATGTTTAGCATGTGACTTAGTGACTATCTGCCATCTGAACATGACGGATGTGAGAAGATGGATTTTTTTTTTCATTATTATTACTATTATGGACATTTGATGAATGCATATCAATTTTCATGTACAATTAAGTCTAATGTGACACCATGAATATCTTTTAAATGTAATTTATGGTATTTTAGGGTCTCATGTGGGACTTAGAATAATTTTTTTTATGTATGCTCCTGCAGATTTTATTTTCTTATTTTTCTTTTAGTTCATTTTCATTTCTTTATTGTGTGTTTCACCCTTCCACTAGTTAATTTAATGGGCCATATTGTTTTTATTGATTGGGCAAAAATACTTTTATACAGGGCTTTTATTAAATTTACATTTCTTTAGGGCCTGCTTGTAGTTGTGTTTTCTAGCCCATTCTAAGCTCTTTATTTCAGCAATTAATCACAAAAAATTAACTTATGAGAGGATGATACGAAATTTAAGATATGCTTTGAAGCCCACATTGTGAGTAAGAAAACATGATGCTCTAGCCTCCACACAAGATTTGTAGGAATTGCCAATAGGTCTATAGTGGCACCAAGACGCCTCTTTATTTCTATTTTTTATATAATATACAATTTATAAAAAGACAAAATGAGTTACAATAAAATGCCTAGATCCTTTGAGGTTTGAGAGGACAAACCCAAGAAGTGCCAGATGTATCCCAAACCCAGATCACGATCCATAGCAGAAAGCAAAACCAACACTAGAAGAAATTGCAACGAGTTTGAATGTGGAATGGTCAGGAACTCTCCTCTGCCTAACATTTAATTTTTTCCCACTTTAATATCTCTATCATTAGATTTTTTTTCCAATTACAACCTTATAATTTTACTCTCTATTTTATTGTTGAGTGTATAACATGTGTACTGAGGTAAAAAAAATATTAACATGTTTACACTTATCTCTTAAAATTCAACCATTGAAAATATATAAAACGATGGAGATACTAAATAGAGAGGAAATTGGAAGGACATATGGTGGAAAGATTCCAAATATAAAAGAGTCATGGATGAGAACAGGAGAGATTTGGGAAAATTGCAACCAAATCTCAAATAAAAGATTTAATCACAATTATGTCTAAATATATCTTCAAATTACATGATTTTGATTAATCATTCAAATTTTTTGGTCTTATATTAGGGAATGAAGGGAGTACTAAATACTGATCAAATAGTGTGCAGATTTTTGCTCAAAAATACAAAAGAAATTGATTATATTAATTACAAATGGGTCCAGTGGCATCAAGACACCATTAATGACACCCTCCGTTCCTAAATATAAGATCACTTTGGGAAAGTGAATGAGTTCCTAAATATAAGATCATTTCCTAGTTTATCTCAAGTTTTGCCCAAACTACCCTTATACTCCATCTTTTCATTGAAAACCTCTCATCCTTTTACAGTTAAGTAATTGAGGGGATTTTGGAAAGATCATGTAATTTTATTGTCTTCCTTAATCTTCTCAAATTAACCAAAGTGATCTTATATTTAGAAAGGGAGGGAATACTATTTATAGTATTTCCCTTCTTAAAAAAACTGAATACTCCTTACGTGAAAAAAAATAATACACATCAATAAAATAAATACTACGTACGCTTAATTTTGTATATTGAGACTTCTCATTCAGAATGTCCCTCTAGAGATATTTTTTTTTCAAAAATAAGTTGGGATTTAAAAATCAGCTTCCTCAGTTAATAGTAATTTAGTCGATCCACTGATTGGGTGATATCAAAAGAGTGGAGACGGCTAACAATTTGAATACAAAAAGAGACATTGATTGATAATACGAACCTGGAAGGCAAGTACTAAATTTCAGAACCTAAAAAAGTCCAATATCAAATTTGGCATTTAAACAAAATCCAAGAGAAAGCAAGCACTTATCTCATTACCTGTCTCTCCCGTACAAAAACAGCTAGTACTTCTCCTTTTGCCTACATATATTGCATACCCATATTTTTCACTCTGCCTCGTCTAGAGAAAAAGAGAGAAGAGAGAGAAATGGATAGTGACAGCTCACAATCTTGCTCATTGTGCAGGCATGAAGGTAATATATGTCATGAGGAATGTGAATATAGGCAAATTTTCCCAGGAGATAGGTACCAAGAGTTTGAGAATGCAAAGAGGCTGTTTGGAGTGAAGAATATGGTTGAAATAATCCAAAGTGTGGGGGAACATGAAAGAAAGGCTGCTGCAGATTCAATGTTTTTGGAGGCCAATGCTTGGAGAAATCATCCAGTTCATGGTCCTCTTGGCTTTGCTTCTGACCTCATTTCTCAGATTCAGTCCCTTTTTAATCAACTTCAAGCAGCCAAGCAACAACTTGAGATCTTCAGACATCATCAACATTTGCCCCTTTCTCCTTCTTCATCACCATTTTCTACTTCTCGTCCTTCTGAAATAGTAAGCCTTCTTATTCTTAATTTATTATTGTTGTTGTTTATTTGGCATGACCGCATGAATGCACGATAATTACTCTCTCGCTCTCTCTCTCTCTCTCTCTATCTAGATTTTCTTACTTGATTTTTCTGAAATATTAAAAAGATTAAACAACTTATTCATAAATTGCTTTCTCTGATATTTATTTATCAAAGTTATTAGTTTATTTGAACAATAAGCTACCATATAATCAAATACTACTATACCACATGTTAAAATACATATCTTGTTTAACTTCCTGATTTTTTTTAATGAAGTTAACTAAGTACTACCTCCGGTTCTAAATATAAGGCCTAATTGACTTTTTTGGGAGAGATTAAGGTTCCAAAATAAGTTATTAAAGCATGACATATTTGATATCTTTTTAAATTATCCATTAGCTTATAGGTTAAATAAACTAGTATAAGAGAAAAAATTAGGTAAATCAAGTTATAATTAACTTATTTTGCTTTTTTTAGAATTTTTCAAAAAAATCAATTAGGTCCTATATTTAGGACCGGAGGGAGTATTATATTCAAGAATGAGAGTATTAAAAATAATTAGCTAGCTGGTCGAATTGGTGAACCTGTCCTTATTAACGGGTTCAGTCAAAATATTTTGATAGGTTGACCGGATTGGACTTTATGTTCTCTTCTCCTCTCTGTTTTTTTTTATCAGAAGTTCTCTTCTCCTCTTAGTCAACTTGAAACAGTGTCATTGGCCAAAAAAAAAAAAAAACTTGAAACAGTGTCATTTTGAATTAAAAACAACAAAAAAATAGCAGTCCAAAATATGAGTAACTTTGTTTGTTTGAAGTATATGTGGTTCATAAATGAATATTCTGTTTACTGGTGGATCAATGTTACATTTAAATATAATTCTTTTTAGGGTTATATAAGAAAATTTTATATATTTAGTTAAATATTTTTTTTTAGTTATTTGAACTAGTTCAATCATGACTAACCAGATCACTGTGATATCTGGAATTAATGCCTACCTCCTTTAACGATGAATTTATTTTTTCTTACCCCATATAAAAATAAAAAAATTGATAAAATTAAATATTTGATAAGTACTACTATCATACTATGTGTAGACCGGCTTCTTTTTTTTTAAGTATATGTGTACGTCGGAAGCTTTTCTAAAAATAAAATATTTTTCGTTAATCACGGTTTTTTGGGGTATGCCTTACATCTAGAGTTGTTAAAACTTTACGTTATTGGTTAATAGTAATAATATTGTAACACGTGTTGGGGTGAATTCAGATGTCTGAAAAGTAAAAAGGTGGGTAAAGTTTGGTGAAATAATAATTTTGGCATTAACTATGTGGTGCAATATGTACCAATAAAAAATGTTGGCCAAAAACATGTACCAATAAAAATTATTGCACCATGATGATGAAAATTATTGCTGTCGGTGCAATAGCCCTTGGCCCAATGTGGGGAGAGCCTTGAATACACTGGTTTAATTTTTTTAAACTAAATGTAACTTTTTTTCAATTTTTAACAATTACGTTTTTTTGGAATACCTCTCATTTGCGTCATTTCTATTTCGATAACAGAAGAAAAAAGATCATTAAGAATTTATCGGTGAATAAGACTTTAGTACATGGAAAATTAGCATTCTACAAATTTCATGTGTACAAAGTAGTACCAGTTCTAATTGATCTAGATATTGTTACTGATAAAATGTTCAATAGGAAATTTTCCCCAATTTGTTTTTGAATTCACAAAAACTGGCAAGTTGTTTTGTATATATTTTTTTCTAACTCTCTAATAATTGAATGGGCTAATAGTTAAATAGGAGTATTTCTTTAGTATGTGTGTAACGATTGCCTTAAATCATTTGGGAGTGGAGGGATTATTATAATACTTCCTACTTCCTATAATTTGCTAGAAGATAGATGATAATGCCTATGTATAGAAATTTCATGTTATGAAAAAGGATGAGCGAACTATAAATGTTCGTTCAGTCCAAAAAAAATTATGAATGTTCATACTTTTAATACCTAATCAACAATCAGTGTCTTATATTCATTATATATTAAAATGTCAAAAATAAATTATTGCATGATTCAATATATAACTTAAAACTTTTTATCTTAAGTTATTTTTAATTAAATTTGAGCGCAGCATAGTATTATGGGAGAGATTTTTTCCTGTGAAGAAGTGAAGCCATTGGATGTCCAACAAATCACCAGCCTCCTTGAATATTACAGGCGTGGACGAGGTCGCCGAATGGGGTATTCTTCAATTTTAGTTTTTTTTACAAAATATTAAAATATAAATAGCTAAGTTATGTAAATAAAAAATTAGTTAAATTTAGTTTATTATTCTTCAAAACACTTATTTATGTAAAGAGGGTGGATGAGTGATCATATGAGATGATAAATGCCAGCAAGACAAACTAATAACTAACGTTGGTGAGACTGAAAAATGGCTTGGAGTTTTTAATCTCTCTAATTTCTCCTTATATAATCATTTGAATATTTATTTCTGTATAAAGAAAACCACTAATATATTTTTTTTTTATTTCATGACATAATGACGGTTGTACTGTACAGCAACGAGACTAAGATGCAAGATAGAGACCAAAGGAATGCTGCGGGGAGAGATGGAGAAATTGACAATGCAGAAGTTTCAGAAAATGAAAATTAGGATTGCAAAATGTATTAAAATAATATTTATTCATGATTGTCTGTTTTATTATTTTATTTATTTAATAACATAAAAAAATCATATTTCATTTTATAATACTCGTACAATCCCATCCGACCATCTTTTCGACTTACGCAGTCACACACCCTTGACCCTACACTATCCATTTATTATATACTAGGATTTCATCTTGTCTGTTGAAGGATGCAAGAAGTGGTACCATAAAGCCATACATTACGGGTTTGGTCCAATACTTTCCTCATTTCTTATTCTAGCTTTGCATTGTTACATCAATGATCTTCAAAAGACAGCTGAGACATTATTAGATCGGAAAAATGAATTACAATTCTTTCTTTTAAAAGAATTGAAGTGAAATTTAAATAACCAAAGTTTACATGCATGGTTACTGATAAATAAAACACGTAAATGATATCTAGATAAATTATATAATGTAGATTTAGAAATATTCCTAAAACCTAGCAACAGAAAAGGCAAAAAAGGAAAGCTAATATTTCCCGCATGTAATATCAATAGTTGATGAAGAATTTGAACAAGGCCTGGTGAAACATTTGTTGTCCACTAATGAGTGGTCGAGGAAGGATAAATTCTTATTTAGAAGGCAATTACAATTCTCTTATCTAGCTTTGTTGTACTGGATGTGGCCGAACAAGTGTTCTAATAGTTAAATACAAAATTCATAAGTAATATATAATCCTATTCATGTATGATGGAATAATATATTGTATTAGAGAATACTACATTGATGATATGTCTAACTATCAGCTTAATAGTGTAATAATCTATGTATTTTATCAAATAATATCATATGCATGCCAAAAGTCTTAAATATACTTGTTTTTGTATTTTTTTCACCAGGTTTTTTGTCAGGCTCAATGGCTGTCTGGTTTTCTAAACTTGGTTCATAACTCCAGTTTTTTTTGTCTGGTTCTGGCTTATTAATTAGATAGTGAATCATTTTTTTCAGGTTTAGTATTTGGCTGCAGAGGTGTATGTAATATGAAAAACCAACTATATAGTATTTAGAAAACAGCATCGCGCGCGCGCATATAAGTTAGTACTTATAATTAGTTTAACTAGGGAAGAAAGTGTTTTCATAAGTCTTGATCATATTGAAATTTTCAAAGAAAATAAGTAGGTGTGTCAGAATAAAAAAATCCTAAAGTTATTATCTCTTTTTTGGCCAACAAAATCCTTATAAGTTATTCTGATTCAAGTGGAAGCTAAAATTTGTATAATATAGCTTATGAATATAGACAATTACATGAATCAAAGGACGAACGAATGACACATGTACGTATAGAAATATGCTCTCATATATTTCCTTCTCTAACAATAACTAATGTAAACAAGCTATCCCAAGTCCTCCCCACCCAATTCGTGTTTTTGGGTCGGTGGATAGCAGAAAATTAATAAGCCAAGCCCAATTCACTACTAGAAAATGAAAATTTTGAACCATAAAATGTATACTGTTAATGTGTGTGAATATAATTTAACGTTTTAAATTTTAAAACTTAACAACTATGAATACTATTATATCTTTTATTTAAATTATGAGTGGAGGTCCATTTATGATACATAACTATTGTCCTAGGATCAACAATAATACATAATTATTTCAATGTTTCAACAATGATACTTAACTCTAAAATGAGTTTTCCCCAATATGACAATAAGGTTACTCGTGAAAACTCTAAAATGTCCTTATAAATGAAATAAAATTATCTTATGTTATCAGGATGTATTGGAGGACATTTTGGATTTCTCACGTTTAATCTTATTGTCATGTTAAATAAAGTCTTATTGCTGATCCTATGGTAAAAGTTGAGTATCAATTTAAATTTTGAAATAGTCATGTACTATTATTGATCTTAGGGCAATAGTTATGTATTATAAATTCACCATTGATTTTATTTGTTAATTTGCAACTAGCCTAAATCTAGTTGACCACATCTAGTCATTACCACTTTCCCTAGTGTCTTCACTGTACTGACTCAATACACGGTTTCATCCTTCTAACCTTCTCCTACAGTATGTACAGTTAGATTGTAAGATGATTTTTCTTTGCCAGGAGATGAGGAGATTCTACGAGTTAGCTGTAAATGTTTAACGCAGTACTCATCCTCAATTTGTAATTAAATCGATAAAAGTCAAATCAAGAACTACTACTTCCTGTGGTCTCTAATATAAGAGCTAACCACTAAAAAAACGCTTATTAAGAAAACATACATCTGAATGTTAGTTGAGTGTCTGGAGTTAATGCTTCTTTACCAATATTGCTCATATTTATTATGATACTTTTAAGAGAGAGAAATACATAAGTATTAATAAATATGAAAGAGCGTTGAGGGTAAAATAGGAAAAAAACTCATTAAATGAGGAGAGAATGTGAGATGAGCTCTTAGATTAGGGACCAAAACCATTCAAATTTTGAGCTCTTATATTAGGGACGGGAGGGAGTACTATTCTAACTAGCCTTCTACCCCTAATGAGGTGATTGTTTGTGTGTAAGAAGTCAAATAAAACAACGCCACTAAAATTAATGAAGAAGTTGACATTGGAAAACTAATTAATTAAAGATAAGGTGATTGTTCATCATGATCTCATTGACTCACCCAAAAAAATGAAGTCAAATAAAAGTCTCTTGTTCATAAAAGTCTCCCTGTATAACTTTCTTCGGCATAAAAGTATCCTGTTCATTATGATCTCATTGACTCACCGAAAAAATGGCACAAATGAGGTGATTGTTTGTGTGTAAGAAGTCAAATAAAACAGCGCCACTAAAATTCACGAAGAAGTTGACATATTGGAACACTAATTAAAGATAAGTCCTACATATACTACTTTCTGTTCCTCCCTTTGAGCATCCATACACTACAAGAAAATAGTAGGCTGGTCACGTGGGGTATGTGGCGCATGGGGCAAGAGTGACAAAATCAACTTTGTTTGTCATTTATGACTTCCCCAAACGTGACACAAACTGGAATGGACTTTCTTTGTGGCGCATGGACATGTTTGTGCGTCACAAACTTGACACAAACATGACACACAAACTTAAATTTAAATTTTTTGTGGCGCATGGGTTTTCTTTGTGGCGTATGGATCCATACGCCACAGACTTCCCAAACATGTTTGTGGCGTATGGATCCATACGCCACAAACATGTTTGGGAAGTCATATGTGTGGCGTATGGATCCATACGCCACAACTTCCCCAAACATGTTTGTGGCGTATGGATCCATACGCCACACATGTTTGTGGCGTATGGATTCATGCGCCACACATACCCTCCACTTTCTGTAAAAAATTTAAATTTTTTTCCCTCCACTCTTCCCACTTTCTCCCTATATAAACTTCACTTCTCTCACATTTTCTCCTCCCCACTCTCTATTTTTTCCTACTCTCTCCCCACTTTCTTTTCTCCTCTTCCTCTACTCAATTATTTTCCTCCTCTTCACTTCCATTCTTCATATTTAATTTCTCATTTAACTAATTATACTTAATTTTTTTTGCAGGTTCATTGTTTAAAATCTTCCACAATCTAAGGTATACACTTTATCATTCGTTAATACTTTGTTTTTTTTCTCATTCATTATAATTCAAATTCTTTTATTTCATTATAATACTAGCTTTTAATTATTTTTCCCTCTACTCCCTCTACTTCAAACACTCTCTTTCCTTCTTTCTAATTATTATCTCCTATTTTTTTATTTTTTTAAAACCTGCAGCTTGCCGAGGAAGAAGCTTCCTCGGCAAGCTGCAGTTTTTTTTTATTTTCACTGCACCTTATGTCGCGCATGGGTTATGCGCGACATGATTTTATTGCATTAAAATTATGTGGCGTATGATACGTGACACAAAAGTTTGTTACACCTCGATTTGTGGCGTATGGATCCATACGCCACAAAAAAATTTCCTACGCCACATACTTCACAAATTTCACCATTTTCAAACGTGACTAGCAGACATTTGTTTTGTAGTGATATCCTTATATTTATTGATCATACAAACACAAAAACAAGTGTGTGTGTGTGTGTAGAGAGAGAGAGAGAGAGAGAGAGAGAGAGAGATCAAATTCAAAGCATTAACAACAATAGCTAGCAGAAATGATGGATATCAACAAGGTTGGAGTTACCCTTTTGCTCATACTATGTGGTAAGCATCTTGGAGTCCTGAAAATAGCAAGCTAACTACTACTCACTATTTACGTTTCCTTCATATTTTTTATTTCTTTCATATCTTTCAAATTTCATCTTTGTTTGTACTTCGTACAGATATGACAATATGTGATTGATGATCAAAATTGATGAAATAATCATAAATCAGGTGCAGAACTATTAATGATGGGGAGCAACAATAATAGAGTAGGTAAAGTTGAAGCTTGCCCACTATTTTGCTATGGAGACGCTGCTTACATGATATGCTCGTCTTCAGGGAATGAGCACCTTCCTCCAAGATGCAATTGTTGCCTTGCAGGCAAAGGATGTACCATTTACAAAGCTGATGGCACTCCTTTTTGCTCTTCAACTTAAATTCATTTTTCCACTGTTTCTTTTTTACCTGTAGTGGTAAGAATAATGTTTTTAAAATTCCTGTCCAAGACCGTCTGCCTCTTTGTAACTTTTTGGTTAAAATTTGACTCATTTAAAAACTATGGATATGAATGCATATGCAACTACCCAAGACATGTTTCTTTGTTTTGCTTTGTTTTTGTTTTTTGCCTTGTTTAATTATTTTATCCCATTTTCTGTCTGTGTCGTACCCCGCCGCTCAATTACGTGGAATGAACAAATATGCTTATATATGCAGAGAGAAAAGAATTTCATGATCGTAGAAAAAGGAGATATTCTTATTCTATAACTTCCTTCTTTAATCCCTTTACTCGTTCTCTGTCCCCAGATAAATGGTTTCGATTTGATATAATATATGAAACGGTTAGAAGTGATTACATTACGAAAATCAACGACAAATTGTCTAAAATTTCTTACATTATAATAGGGATTGAGAATAACCTTGAGATGATGTAATACATCTGAATGATAGTTACTTTGATCCATTGAACAATGCTTATCACCATGTTTAATCATGCTAGACGATTGAACTAGCTTGACAAGCTATAAATATTTTTTTATACAGAGAAATTAAAGGGCTGTTTGGTTATTTGAAATTGAGATATCAATTTTTAAGACTTTTTTTGAAACAATATTTTTTTATACAAAACAATAATATTTTACTTTTCTATTTTTTTCATTTCATTTTCATAGTATAATTTTAGTACAAATTGTTTTTGTTAACATTTAATTTATAAATTTTGAACATATTTACAGGAAATTGTAAAATGGAATCTTATATTGAATAAAAATGGTGATTATTTATCAATACAAACATTTAGTGAATAATGAGAAAATATAAGATATTACCGTGACACATTTTTGGAGGCAAACAACTATTTATTATATTTACTAAAAATGGGAAATAAATGAATTATTTAAGAGAAAATAAAAAACTCTAACGATATGCAAAAGGATTAGGAAATAACTCAAATTTAATAAGGACAAGTCAAGGTCATAGAGTCTGAATTGAGATTATAAAATGTTGTACATTGACTTAAATGTCATTCTCCTCAAAACATATCACTCAGTCCAACCATCTCTTATTATTTTGATCATGCTCCTCATCTCCACCAACATTCTGTTATTCATCACCCCTCAACTACATACTATCCTCCTCAACATTAGTTCTCCGAGCTAGTATGTGAATTATGTCGATTATGTTAATGTTTTTTAGGAAAGTTGATAATCCTTGTAAAGATGTTGTAAATCAGAATGACAACTATTAATTGTTGGGAACACACTGATTCGCGAATGTGTTCGGAGATTGTCAGTGGTTATGATGAAGTTAATAGTGCATTTTTAATTTATCGTTGTTTTCCCAATTTTTATGATTAATTTTGTAAATTCAGAATTTTTTTGTTCAAATTAGTTTCTTTAAAATATTGTAAAAGGAAACAATTGTTTTCCTTTTTCTAGGTTTTGTCGGCTATTACCCATGTAGTTCAAACTCAAAGGTTCATTTAGCTGTGTATTTGATGGATTATCCATTTATTAATGTTGAATTTTTGGAGAATGGGGTCGTGAACTCGTGATCAAATGACTGGAAGTAAACTGACTGGAAGTAAACTAACTTTCACTTCTACATAAAAGCTGTTTGGTACTGTTGGAAGGGGTGGGAAAGAAGACAGAGGACATTTGTTTTATTAGGATATAAAAATGTTGATGTTAAATTAAAAGTTTTTAATTTTTTTATTTTCACTTTATTCTACATCTTATTTTTGTTAAAAAAAGTAAACTATATCAAACATATATCTTATATTCAACTCAAAAGAAAATCCATTGTCTCCCTCCCGGCTCCTTCAAATCTCTCATATAAAGAAACTGCCGATCCATTCACAGAGAGAGGACGAGGGCGTGCATCATGATGCAACAATTGGTGTATTAATTTCTTATGTATTTAATTTTATTTATTTATTGCTCACATAAAATTTTAAAATAGTTGTAATTTGTCATGTTGATAGCTTAATACTCCCTCCTGTCCTAAATATAGGACCTAGATGACTTTTTTGAAAAATCCTATAAAAAGCAAAAAATAAGTTAATTATAAATTGATTTAACTAATTTTTTTCTCTTATACTAGTTTATTTTACCTATAAGCTAATGAATAATCTAAAAAGATATCAAATATGTCATGATTTAATAACCTATTTCGCAACCTTAATCTTTCCAAAAAAAAAGTTATCTAGGTCTTATATTTAGGACCGGAGGTAGTATATTGTAATTTTATTGGTAACTTTGATATACTCATACACACACAAATACATTATATATGAATATATATGCTATTATTTATTAATTCAATTATTATGTTACTAGCTCAGTCTGGGTTTCAATACAATGATGTTATCATTCCTACAGTGATAATGCAAAATCTAATGGACGCCAATTTCAACCAATTGAAAAGCCAGTGCCATGCCCACATTTGAGACTATATACAGTCATTTAGGCGAAAATGACTATTATAGACTCCTATTCACTATGGTGCTAACCAGTAACCACAATGGTGTTGCTGGCCTCTTCAATCATCTTTCAGGTCTGAGGTGAGGTTGGGTTGGATGGTGGATGATTTTCTGATGGCATGCTTTCCCTGGGCTGGTCGTGGAAGCAACAGAAGGTGGGAATGATCTGATCAGAAAAAGGGAAGCTGGGAAGGTGATAATTCTTTTCTTAAAAAAAAAACTTGAAGGAGATGATTTTTTTTTGTTGGAGAGTATTTTAGTATTTTAATTTAGAAATATATTTTAATTAAAAAGGTTTATATCACTTTTGAAAAATATAGCTTAAATCGATTAGATATATTCAAATTAAATTTGTTCCAACTACAAATCCCTTAATAGATTTAGATGCCGTAGTATAAATACATGAATTCATTGTGATATAAAAAAATGTGAGCTGAATTGCACATATGCATGCCACTTAGAGTTAGAATTCCATGCTAGCCCAATTTAAACGAGTCAGTCTGACTTGACTCACTTTTAATTCGAGTTGGCCCGCTTTCAGCCTACTTTAATTGGGGTTTAATTTTTTCAACTCAACTTGTTTTTTTTCTATGCTTTTTGGGCTCAACCCGACCCAAATACAAATTTTACATGCATGTAAATTTGAGACTTCAAGTCAGGCCAACTTAGCCCACTTTAAAAGAGGGCTAGCCCACTCCTTGCCCATTTGAATTTGGGTTGAAATTTTTGCAACCTGACCCGTTTTTTTTTGTATTTGCGTGCTCAACCCGGTGGGTTAGGCCAGAAGTCCAGCTCTAATGCCACCTCACCATAACATGGTTAATAGATTGTTGATTGTTGACGGATAGGTAACTTTTTTTTTTGGTGACAACCAATAGGTAATTTGATAGAGGGGCTACATTACCTTGTTTTTAAACTTCTGGGTGACAAAGCCTTAAGATTTCCAGACACTCATGTTCAATTTTACGTCACAACTTCTGGGATCAAAATACCCTTCAGACCAAAATACCCTTCAGACCATAATCAAAATACACTCATGTTCAAGTTTAGGGTAATTAGGTCCTAAAGGTTCATTAGGGTCAAAATAGGCCATTCTCAAAGATAAATAAATTTACATATTTATACTAACATATTGTCCACAAACAACTGTATGTATTCACATTTTTTATATTTCAGTTTACAACCATATAATAATGGCTCGACCCGTTTCCTAATAAGTATGCCAATAATCTTAAATTTATTGGCTTTTGAGTTTTAAATTAAAAATTTAACTAAAATAACGTTTTGGTGTTAATTATTTATAAACACGACCAAAGGTCATATAAAAGGTTTGGTCGTTATATAAAATATACTTTCAAATCCCTTAACCATATAAAAATTAATTAATCATTATTTCTAAATTTAAAGTAATGTACTTATTTCTTTTGTGATATTATTATCTTTTCAATGTTTATCATACGTAAGTCTTGGAATCATTCTCTCACAAAATATTTATATTTCACATTCAACAACAAGGAGTACTTGTTTCTTTGGTGATATTATTAACTTTTTAATGTTTATCATACGTCTGATCAGCCTTGGAATCAGTCTCTCACAAATTATTTATATTTCACATTCAAGTATTCAACAACAAGGAGCTGAGGTAGCTGGCTAGAAATTGAAAAACAATCCCACCATTATTTAAAAGTGAGACTTTTTTTTGTGAGAATGAAAGGTCAAGATAAGCTCTACAAATATAATAAAGAAAAGATTGGGTGACTTAAGTTAACGACTTGTGCAATTCAATTTCAATCCCCAATTAACCTAAGGCTATAGCCATTAACCGAAGACCATGAATTTTGTTTGGCAGAAAGAACTGAAGACCATGGATTAAGGTACGTTCATGATATGCCTACTTAATTCCTCTTAACTTGTTAAGCAAGTTTCCTTTGAACCTTTGACTCAAATAACAGCAACTCCACTTTCTCATAGATGTAGTTGTGGGATTAATTCTTAAGTAGTTGGGAATGTGAGTGTGGTGTTTGGCTAAGTGAGTAGCCTCACCTAGCTATTAGGAGAGTTAAGATAGGAGAAAATTTTATTTTATTTTTTTAAAAAAAAAACTTGTTAAGCAAGTTGCTATGGAGTATGAATTTTTATCTCAACGTACTGTATTGATGATGATTATTGAATACGCCTAACTTTGACTATCTGTTCATTGTGATCCACGTTTTCCTTCTAATCCTCTTTACTTTTCTCGTTGCTTTCATTAGACGTCAGCCTCTAGATCATTCTCTTGCAGATTACATGTGCGTACATAATTTGTATATATATCTCATGAGTTGGAAAATTGTTCTGACAAACATAAAAGTCTTACTTTCTTTGTAGAGTAATTAAATACAGGTCCCTTGGAAGATATTTAATGTAAGTTTGGTCTCACAAAATATCAAAATTAAAGTAAAGTCGAAGGACATGAATTTAGTTATGTTTAAGAGCAATTTATTATTTTTCCTATTTTAACCCTCTCTCATATACCACCATGTTAAACTCCGCCGCAAGAACTCTTATTACACCCCACCACAAAATCATCATCATTGTTGTTACATTGCAACTGTGTGTTAGAAAATCTTTGGATAGAAAGAGAGAAAAGAGGAGGAGAGAGAAGCGAACAAGAATGGGTTTTCGATCTGTTTATGTTGCATCAACATGCAAGTGTTGGTTGATCAGACATGTATTGTAGTGGTTATGGTATTCCTAGAGATGCCGAGAAGGCTACCTATAGCCACATTCAGGGGATTTAGTGCTTTTGGGTCTGATTTTTGTGTTCTGGGGTTTGTTTCCTGGTGTTCTGTTTTGGGGTTTGATTCAAGTGTATTGGAGGAGGAAGAGAGCGGATCAATGGAGATGGAGAAGATAGATACAATGGGAGGAGAATTGAGTTCAAGTTTGGAAGTGTGAGAGAGTTAAAATACTCCCTCCGTTCCTAAATATTAGATCACTTTGATTAATTTGGGGAGATTAAGGAAGACAATAAAATTACATGATCTTCCAAAATCCCCTCAGTTACTTAACTTGAAAAGGAGGAGGAGTTTTCAATGAAAAGAGGGAGTATAAAGGTAGTTTAGCCAACACTTGAAGTAAAATAGTAAGTGATCTTATATTAAGGGACTTATCCACTTCCCCAAAGTGATCTTATATTTAGCAACGGAGGGAGTAGGAAAAAGAATAATTCACTCTCAAACATAATTAAATTCAGGTCTCTTGAGACTTTACTTTTATTTGAACATTTTAAGGGACCAAACTTGTATTAAATTTTTACAAAGGGAACCGTTATTTATTGCCCCTACTTTATGCTCGAGGTATCTAACCATTTCACACTACTCTATTTTTATAATCTTTTTTATATTTTACAAAGATGGTAATACAAGTGAGTTCATCGACTTTAGACCGGGTCGAAAAACCCCATGAAAGGAGCGGGACCAAAAAGCCCGTGAAAATGAACTAGGCCGAAAGCACCAGATCATATTGTTCTTTTTTTTTCTCAAGTAAATCCATATTAAACCCATTATTTAATTAATTTTCCCTTTTTATACAGTTTTCTCTTTTATTTACAATATAATTATAATTGAAAATAGATTTTTTGTTTTAAGAAAAAATTGAGGATGGGAAAAACATATTGGGTTTGACACACGGGTTGACGAGTTTGCCCATCACGGATTCAGGTAGATTTTGGCCTAAAAGACCATATGATCTCTAATTTTCAGAGCCTATAAAAATTATTTTTATGGGTTTCAGACTTTCAGGTTAGCAAATAGGCTCTGATCCATATTACCTTGCCTTTTGGCTATCTCATTCACATATCTTCATAGATAAATGTTTGTATGCAAAAAAATCCTTACATTCTTTTGTTTTTGACTAATTTTAATTAATAATTCGTTTTATGTATGATTTAGAGTTAGATACTACTTGTTACTTATAAAAAGAAACAGCATGGGGTATCATGTAGTTTAATTCAATGAATATCTTTGACATTTGACTTTTGGTTTCATACTTACATGTCATCCCAATCTATTATTGAAACATTGTGTGCTGATTCGCCTGGGAGGTTTCATTCATATCTTATCTTTTTTATATTTTTTTTTCAAAATATTATATAAATTTTCATAAAGAGGATTATAAATTCAAGGGCAGAACTCGTGAACAATACATCTCTATTGTTGTTGGCGCAGGAAAAATCATGGATTTCAACAAGGCTTTTTTCGCCCTATTTGTAATTTTTGGTAAGCATATATGATACCGCCATCTCACATGCCAAGAAAAAAAGAGATACTGTCATCTCTCTTGTTCTATTTGCCATATTCTTTAATTTCTAGTGTTTTTTTTTTTGTGAATTTTGAACCTCGATACCTAAGTTCAAAAGGAGCACGATCATAAACAGACCAGGGAAAAACCAAGTCCCTACTCTTACGTTCTAGAGTAACCCAGTTAATTTGGGGAAGTGGTAGCTAGTTCAAAAATACAAAAGTTGCCTTTGAAAATCATGAGCTAAATTAGATATAAGATCCACTAGTGTAGTTTCTTTCCTGACTAAGCTACATATTGGATAGGGTTAATATGCAAATCCACCCCGGAAGTATACCAAAAGGTGCAGATCCGCCCCTGACATATTTTCATATGCAATTTTAACCTGGAAGTAACAATTCAATGCAATTTTACCCTTTTGTCAGTCAAAACTGTTTTTTTTTGTGCAAAATGACTCAAATGCCCTCCTTATTATATTTTCTCTTATCTTCAACCCTCCTATCCCAAATCCCAACCACTATCACCACCACCACCTCCGCCCCAACCCCCAACCACCGCCACCACCCCAACCCTCCCCACACCACAAGCACCACCGCCCCAAACCCCCGTTCTGCGTGTTAACGTTCTACTCCTATTAAACAAGATCTTCGTTTCATTATTTTAATATCATATTATGAGGAAGGTGCAAATAATGTGATCCTTAAAACATTCTGCGTGTTATTGTTCTGCTCCTATTAAACAAGATCTTCGTTTCATTATTTTAATATTTCTTGTCAATTATTCACCATTTCAATTTAATGACCCCACCGTTGCGTTTGAATGAATCATACCACAACTTGAATTACTATAGGGAGATTTATCCTTGCTCCTCAAAGGCAGCACTTTACAAGCGTTGGTCGAGATAGAATATCTAGAGCTTATCCTGATGGTAAGTGTCGAACCTATGTGTATGCCTAGACGCCACAATTTTTTTTATAAAAAACTCCCTCTCCTCCTCGTTTATTGGGGCGGTGGTGGTTGGGGTGGTGGTAGTGGTGGTTGGGGCGACGGCGGGGGTTGGGGGTTTGGGGCGGAGGTGGTGGTGGTAATGGTTGGGATTTGGGGTGGGAGGGTTGAAGAGGAGAGAAAATATAATGAGGAGGGTATTTGAGTCATTTTATACCAAAATAAACAGTCTTGACTGACATAAGGGTAAAATTTCATTGAATTGTTACTTCCAGGTTAAAATTGCATCTGAAAATATGTCAGGGGCGGATCTGCACCTTTTGGTATACTTCCGGGGTGTATTTGCATATTAGCCCTATTGGATATACTACCTATAAGATTTATTAGTGTATTTTCTCCCCTGGCGTGATGATAGCTTCCCAACCCCTATGAAATAAGAGGCGCACCTCCTCAATGACACCATCGTAGGGATGGCTATTCAAACATTTTCATGTTATTATAGATCTGTGTGGCATTACAATAATAGTCAGTAAGTATGCGTTTATATATATATATATATATATATATATATATATATATATATATATATATATATATATATATATATATATATATGTATGTATGTATGTATGTATGTATGTATGTATGTATGTATGTATGTATGTATGTATGTATGTATGTATGTATGTATGTATGTATGTATGTATGATATTGCCCACACTTATAACAAAACTGCTTGTCCTATAAAATCTTTTTTTTATCTATCACTTTTGTCTTCTTTGTTGTTATCACATGGAGTATCTTTTTATTGTAACCATATATATCATTTATTAGCTTTTTCACGTTTGTAACCTTTATTAGCTTTTTCACGTTAGAACCATATCATTTAGGCTTAGCTTATTGTAACCTTTATTTCTCGTAAAGCTTAGAAATCTTTTGCTTTTCCTTTTGTGATTATACATGTGTGTGTGTGTGTGAACCCCGGCCCTTACAATATTAAGTTTACCAACATAGGTATAACAAATTAACAACTCTTCAAATAATTTCTATTCCTAGAGTGAATATTCGGTTTTAGTTCGGTATTTGAGTAAACATCGAAATAATTGAAAACCCAATTACTTAAATTATAAAATCGAACCAAGTTATTTGATTAACCGAAATAATTAATTAAAAACTTTATATTTGAGTTGTAGGTGCTGTTATTACGCATGACAATGTGGAGCTGGTGAGTGGCAAAGTATGCCCACAAATATGCTATGAATCAGCATACATGACTTGCCCTTCTTCTGGTGATCAACACCTTACTCCTCCTTGCAACTGTTGTATGGCATCGACGGGCTGTATCATTTACAATGCTAATGGAAAGCCTATTTGCACTGCCACGTGATCATTCCAACCATGTTCAATATATGGATCAAAACCCAATCGCATTAATTAATTTGAAGTATCATCATAAAAAAACCATATATAACATGTGTATTTTCATCATCTGCATAAGTTTAAATCACAGTTATATGTTGTGTGACTTGCTTTTCTTGTTATGTTGTAATGTGTGTATTAGTGTTGAATTCTCAAAATGATGCTTTATTGAGCACTTCTCAAAAATGATGTTATAAATAAAGAATAAGGGATTTAATTTCGCTTTTAATATAAAACCTCAATTTACTTTATTTTACAAATTTATATGATTGCCCCTAAGATATTCATATAAATTACACACATAAAGTGGGATAATATCTTATACACACATAATTAAATAACAATGATGCTTTAGGGCCATCACGGCTCATATATTACAAAAATCCAACTTAATTAATTTTTTAATGTGTAAATCAATTATATAAGTGGCACTTCCTGCAGTCCTTAAATATTTGATGTATTTCCTGATTAAAAAAAAATTTGATGTATTTGTCTCTTGGGGGACATCCGATAAATATTGGACGTAGTATATTTTACTTTTTCTGAAAAATTTAAATTAGATATATAATTTACTGATATAAATTTATTGACGTAATTTTCTCTCTAAATTAAACTAATTTATTTGACTTGTAAGTTAACATATAATCTAATAATATGCAAAATACATTATGATTAATTAAATGAATCATCAAATTTCCTAAGGGTAAATGGTCAAATCTAGCACTGAACTATTGGCCAAAGTACACCCACATAAAAATGAATTTCGAGTCTCAAAACTAGCACTGATCAAGTACAAAATTGGTTAAATGTAACAATTCCGTCAATTTTAACTGGGTTGACTGTTAAGTTTGACCGGATTAAAACATATCACCTGCCATGTCACCTAATTAGCTATGTCACTTGCCATCTCACAACATCATTGCCACATCATCACCTTCTTCCCCACCACCATTAACACCTTCAACATCAACACCTTGGCAACTCCCTCTCCAATCTCAAACCCAGCAACTGAATATAATTTTGGGTTTTGCTCCAATCACGAGGGAGCAAAATACACCACATTTCAATTATATTCGTGTCCACATTCCCAATCTGAGTCAAGCCATTAATAATCATCCCCAAAATACACCACATTCCAAGCAGCATTGGTTTTGAGCAAAATAATCAACTCCCTCTCCAATCTGGGTTTGAGACGAATGTGGTGATTATATTCAAAATAATCACCCAGCAAAATACACCACCATCAATACTCTTGCTCGTCTCCCAATCATCACATTCCTTTCAAACCCAGCAACTCCCAATCACCACACCCAAACAAAATAAAAACTCCCTCTCCCCTGCCTCCCTTGCATGTCTCGCCACAAGCCCCACCACCAGCACTGTCATCCATCTCCACCGCCTCTAGACCCTCCGTATGTTCCTCTGTCGCCGATAGACCCTTCGTATGTTCCTCTGCCACCACCGTCGCGACACAGATCCGTCGTGCGTCCTCCTTCACATTCACCTCATCATCGTCAGTCTCCGAGGCACTCACCTTCGCCTCACTCACCATCGTCGACGGCGCTTCTCCACAACGTCCTCCACCTTAAAATGCGAGAACGCCAATTTCGTCGTCGCCGACTTCTTCATCTTCCTTGAAAGCTTCACCAGAACCTCACCAGACGCCGGCCTCGTGTCCGATTTCGTGAGATCTGTAGCTGTAGAAATTGATGGATTTGAGTTTCTGAGGATGGAGATTGTGGTTATCATGAGATTCAGTTGGGTGTTGTGGTTTTTTTTTGTGTTGTTGAATGAGGAGGTGATGAAAATGGTGAGCTGAAGGAGGAGGAAGAAGACGGTGTTGAGATATTTTCATGGTTGGGAAGATGATGATGACGTGGCGAAGAGATGATGATGATATGCTGACTTGGCTTAATCAGGTGACATGACATGTGAAGTGGTCTAATTAAGTCAAAGTTAACGGTCAACGCAGTTAAAATTGACGGAATTGCTACATTTGACCAATTTTGTACTTGATCAGTGGTAGTTTTGAGACTCAAAATTCATTTTTATGTGGAGTGTACTTTGGCCAATAGTTCAGTGCTAGATTGGACCTTTTACCCATTTCCTAAATTCCTAAAAATAATCGAATATAGTAACATGGAAATAGTAGAATTTATATTTATTTTAGTCACCGAGTTCCCTTTTGTCAATAGTCAAAGCTTTGTTTTTTTTAAAAAAGAATTGCTTCTATTCTTCTTCTCTCTTCCACAATTCTATTTGTTGTGGGGCTTTTTTTGCCATAAATACAAAGTTCAAATTACTGTGGAACCTGCACGTAGCTAAAAAAATTGTTAGATGATGATCCCAGAAAATCAAGCATTTGATCATACACTATATCAAGAAATTGTAACAAGAATATACATTGATTTGGCAAAAAAAAAACCAAGAATAAACATTCTCATGTGACTTTTAAGTTGTCATATCTCCTGGCCTCTTTCTATACAAAAATAGTGATGGTTATTTCAAATCATAAATCAGTGACACAGATCTCTCATATGGATTGGGCAATTTATTCGGGAACAATATGACAACGAAGTATGGGAATACGCGTTTATATGCATGTACAGCTGTATTCATGCAATACAAGCCAAAACAGATCGAAGAGTTGACACGAAGCCTCGTGGTAATTAAAGGATTAGTACGCAGCGAGATAAATTAATTAATTTTGAGAATTAGTATATGCGTGTGTGTGTATATAGACACACACGCACACACGCATATACTTGACGCCCCTTGAACATGGGCAATTCCTTCTTCCTTATTCAAAAGTTGTGGTGCAGGACCTAATTCACTATATCAAGTCATGGCTCATTCTCCATATCGCAAGTGTATGTCATCCTTTATTTATTTTCTGGCATATTGGAACTGCGCAATACTACACCCCAATTCTTGTATCTTCCGTTGCTCACAGCCTGCTCACAAATCACACATTCTATGTAATAACATGATTATGAGAGTTGGCTGTGAGAAAATGGGAGGTATAAGAGTGTGTAGGATGTGCAATTCTAAATGTGAGAAACAGACACTCGTAATGGTCAATAGGCCACTTCACTTGATTATAAATTAGGTCAAGCATCAGATCTTTTGATGAACTGGAAATAAGCTTCGATTCCCTGAAACTTCTTGTTTATGGCTAAAGTTGGGTTTTTCTATATATGAAAGCACTACTCATAAGTACAATTAGAGGAGCTTTAATTTGTAGCCATTCTGTCAATTCATAAAAGCCATATTTCTCACTTAAGACAATGATGGCTCCCCGTTTTTCTTAGATTAGATACTCATTTTGAGAATATTTTGTTTGTTATTGATACAGAATTGAATGCTTTATTTAAAGATTTTGTACAGATGTTAAGTTGTTCCATTATTAGGGGATCCCATTGTAATTGTTATAGTGTTAGTGAAAATAGAAATATTATAAAAATAATATTATAATTAAGAAAAAAAGAGCTTTAGTTTTCTTTTTAATTATCATCATTTTTAAATTTAAAACCCTTTCTATTTCCTCCTAAGCAATCAGGTCTATGAAGCCATCAGCCATATCACACGGGTCCACTTTGAATTTTGATTGAAGAGACATAACACACCATTTTGGAAGGATGGATTGGAAGACATAGGCTACAATTGCGGAAGTTACGTTCAGTGAAGGGGCCGCAGCTTTGAACTATTTTAACATTAGCGTCAATTTCTTCGGCCTCATGATCGATAATGAGCAAAAATCAGTGAGAGGAAGAGAGAAAAGGAAGCGGTTGGCATTATCTCAAAGAAGGGAGAGGCGACAGACATTGAAGAGCAAGAGAGAAGCAAAGAGAGGAGGGGCTTGGGATTTAAAGAAGATTTTTAGCAAGTTTCTTGTGAATTTTTCTTTCTTTGACATCTCTTTCCCCTTCCTTTCTGTTGCATTATTTGATTTGGATATGTTCATTTTGAATAATCTCTCTTGCTGTTCTGAGGTCCTATATAGGGGTAAACAGCTGATCTGTGAATTTGCTCCATTCGCAAGAGTTAGGATCGAACCCCAACCACTTGCTTAAGGGACGAGACTCGAGAGTACTTACCACTCATGGTAACCCACCATATTGGACTTCCTCTTACTAATATGTCTAGTTAAACTCTTAATTCTAGGCTTATTTTGAAGCTTTGTGTTATCTTTCATTGATTACTCCCTTAGATCCATAATATAAGAGCACCAAATTTGAATTTTTTCAGTATAAAGATAAGAGTTCATCTCACATTTTCTCCTCATTTAATACATTTTTTTCTTCTTTACCTCTAACTCTCTTTCATATTTATTAATGTCTATGTATTTCACTCTCTTAAAAATATCACAATAAATATGGGTAATATTGGAAAATAAGCATTAACTCCAAATATCAAACCAACTTTTACATGTTTTCTTAAGAAATGTTTTTTGACGGCTCAACTCTTATATTATGGACGGAAGGGAGTAATATTTATAATAGTTATGAATTTAACATGTGCTTTATCTGTGCAACATTTAGCTTTTATTGATTATTTATGATAAATGTGCTTTATTGCGGTGCGAACAACAATTAACCTTGAAGTGTGTTGACAAATCCCAAGATTTGTATGATTTTATTGAGTGAAAATGAAGTTTTTGATTAAGGGATTTGTTGGTAAGATAATTTATCATTATAAGCTTATGAATCCTTTTATATACATTTTGATACATTTAGGGGGTCATTCATATTAATTTAGGGGGTCATTCATATTAATTGAAGGGATTTGTTGGTAAGATAATTTATCATTATAAGCTTATGAATCTATTTAAGATTTGTAATCTCTTCTTAGGCATTCAAGTCACATGGCTTGCAGTGGGGTCAGGAGAAATTGTGAAGCAAAGTATTGATGATGATTAGGATGGGCTTGAGAATAAAACAAGAAAAGTATGAAGTGTGAGTATATGAGCTGCTCAAGAAAGGACAAAAAGGGGAGTGAGGGGCGCTGAACAAAGGAAGGAATCGAAGATGAGGAGTGAAGCACCGAAATTCACACACCCATTTTCCCTCTCTTCATTCTCTTATCATTCTTCTTTCATTTTTCTCAAATTCCTCCATCCACCTACCATAAGTGCTCATAAATTAAAGCTTAGGATTTCTAAGCTTTTCTTTATGAGTCACTTAAACACCCTCCTTACTTTTGGGAATGATTTGAAGATAGCTTTAGTTCATGGTCTTCAAAGAGGAGTTCTCTTTCTCTCATTTCTTTTGTATTTATGATTTTCCTAGGTTTAAGATTGTCATTTATACTTAGAATTAAACTATTATGTTTATTTGAGTTTATTTGTGATTTTGGTTTGTAATGAGGGATTTGGACTTATCAATATACATTGCCATGAACTATTATAGTTTGATTGAATTGAATTATAATTGAACCTAATGCATTACAAAACACTAATCACACTCTAGGCCTAGGGTAATTAATAATGTCTATTTGAATGGGTTCATGAGACTAGACATTAGACTTACCGGTTGGTGAGGTTTGGTAATTTAGGAAACCTAGAGAAAACTCAAATGTGCTAAAGGGCTTAACAATTTCTAATTAGTTGGGGTTCCATTAATTAGGTAATTGGACTCATGGGTTCATGAGGTTTGGTAAATTAGGAATTTAGTGCATTTAACTCCCAAAAAATCCTTAGAAAGCTATGATAGTCATTGAAAGTCATTTCCAAGAGCACTTCACTTCCATTCCACCCTTTTATCTAAAAATACCAAAAATATTTATTTGTTTTGCACTCTTCATTCTCATATTTAAAAATCAACAAAAATATATTTTCTTTATCCAAATTCATTTTGCATTGCATTCAATTTACTACTTTACTAGGATAGTTGAATTAAACAAGGTTCTTTGAGAATGATACCCGAGGTAATTTTCACTTACCTTGAGGTCCTAAAATTTCTTGAAGGATTAGGCCCAATGCACACTACACCGACCCGCAAAATCGGTGCCCTTCATGTGTATTTGAGAAAGCACAAAGGACGCAGGACACATACTTTGAAATAAATAAGATGTCAGTAAATAACTTTTCTCACATGCCAATAAAATTGACTAATTACATTTAATTTGTCCTAAAATTCAAGTATTTTTCAATATTACCTCTAATAATGACACTTATTTTCAAAACTATTAACCATTACTCTCTCCTATCTGGCCCTCTATTAAATGAGTATATATTAAAAAAAAATTAATGCACATTGAAAATCATGACTTATAAAAAGAACCAAGAAAAATTGGAATTTAGCGACTTACATTAAGGAATAAGGAATAGAGGGAGTATAAAGAAGACGGGAAGTAATGCATGAACCAATACTGCAAGATCTCCAGGTTATGTTGTGACCACCGCAAAGAGAAGACATCATTCAACCAATGGACAAATGGAAGAAGCATAAAGAAATAGATTTAGTTGGAAGGTGACAAGGTAAAAAAAGGAGACTAGTAAAGGTGAGTCAAAGCTAAATCACAAACTACGATAAGAATGGAAAAAATTTAGAAGGTTTATAAAGAAAAATATAAAATATGAGAAAAAATGAAACATTCAGTGGAAGAAGAAAGAGATTTTGTCAATTCGCCTAATAAGTAAAATGGAAGTGAAAGGCAAATAAATCTTTTAAAACTCATTAATCAAAATACTCACACTCTAAACCTTGTAAAAACATTAACATAACATAGAGGAAGGTTTAATGGGAAAAAAATAAAAATAACATAAGAGGTAAAAAAAATTAACCTCATCAATAATAAGGTTGTGGCCCGTTGAAAGGGATAAAACATCTTGGCAAAAAAAAAAGAAAGGGATAAAACATCAAAATGAAAAACCCAAAATAAAAAAAAGATACAAAGAAGGGAAAATAAACAATACAATGAAAGACTAACAAAAAAGTAGAGGTCGATTTATTCAAAAGAGGGTCATTAACTGGAAATTGCAAAAAGCTAACTAAAAAGTAAAAGGTGAAAAAAAGTTAATAGACAATTAAAAAAAGTTAATAAAACTTGTTCAGAAATAAATTGATGGAGAAGATTTTACACATAATATTCAAACAAAGTATTATATAAATTATATAAATATTCAAATATATAAATTCATTTTAAAAAACCACCCAAAAAAATGGAGGACAAACAAAAACAAAGTAGGGGTTGATTTATTAAAAAGTTGAAAATTAAATATGAATTGTAAAAAGATAACAAAAAAGTAAAAAGTGAAAAAAAAAGTTATAAAATTAGTTATATAAATTATATAATTAATTAAGTATATGAATTCATATTAAAAAACCACCCAAAAAAACGGAGGAAAGACAAACACAAAAATAGGAGTCGATTTTGTTCAAAAAGGAAAATTAAATGTAAATTGCAAAAGATAACAAAAAAGTATAAGGTGAAAAAAAGTTATAAAATTAGTTCAGAAAGTAGATGAAGGAGAAGCTTTGACACTTAATATTTTTTAAAAAATTACTATATATATTATATAAATACATAATATATTAATATAATAATATATGAAGCCAAAACAAATACACACAAAATGCAGATGGAATAAAAGAATATATAAAATATAATACATACAATAATATGTAAAATTATAAAATTTGTAAACCCGCACAAAAAATAAACAGAGTAAAAAATTTAATAAATATAGGATTATTCATTGTACGGTTAACAAAACAGTAATTACAACCCGATAACCCTGAGTGAGATTAGAAGACTTGAACAATTTTGTGAATATTAATGTGAACAGTAAAACATCTTGCCTTTTAAGAATTAGAGATATATGTTTAATGTCTTTTAAGATATATAGATATAGATTCAATTACTTTGTTTGACATTTGCCTTTTTTACATGTTATACCCAACTTTGGTTTGAATATATTGTGTGCTGATTAGGCCTCATTCATAATCTTATCTTCTTGTTTTATTACCAAAGCATTATTTAAAGGATCAATGCGAATATGAGGTTGCAACTCACAAACACAGTGCAATACAAAACTCTATTATTGCAGGAAAATCATGGAAATCAACAAGGCTTTTTTCACCATTTTCTTAATTTTCAGTAAGCGCACACACGCTCAAACCACCATTTATGGTTTTATTTGCTATATTCTTTTCATTGCTATCCTTTTCACATGTAAAAAAAGGATTTTAAAAAATGGATTTAATACTTTGTTTCTATTTCGATTGCTTAATTGTTGTGAGTACAATTAGTTGAGAAAATATTAGACTCTCCACTCTGGTTGTGGTACTGATAATTGGGAAAAAGAATACTTTAATTACTTCACCATTTTTGTATTAGTATCAAACAGAATTAAAAAAAATCCTAACATTCTAGGCTGCAGCGACAAGCAGCGTGAATTACCATTTAATCCTCAATTTTCTATTTTAATTTAACAATTCACAATTCATTCAACTCAGGAGATGTACATGCGTCTTTTAGTCAAATTTTGAAATCTCATTTTTGACCCCTAAGTCTGATTTGATAAAAGCCGCCACAATTACCGGTCTAATTTGAGATTTCGCATGTTTGTCACTTATATGTATATATACACTTATTATTAATTCAGAAGGATATCTTCCATAAATTGTTTTTTGAATATCTTTGTTTTACAATTTTGGAATTGCTCAATTTGTTGGCAGGCGCTATGGTTGTGCATGAAAATGTGAAAATGGTGAATGCCAAAATGTGCCCAAACCTTTGCTTCACTGATACATACATGACTTGCCCTTCTACTGGCCATCTACACCTTCCTGCTCCTTGCAATTGTTGCTTGGCATCAAAGGGCTGTATAATCTATACAGCTGCTGGAAATCCTATTTGCACTGCCACTACTTGAATATCATTCCAACACTCAAATAATGGATCACAGTTTAATTTTGGATTTTCGTCATTAAAACATAAACATGTATTTTCATATTCTATATAATAAATCGCAACTATTTGTTGTGTGACTCGCTCTCCATGTTACTCCTATATATTGTAATGTGTGTATTACTTTTGACTTTCCAATGTTATAATTAATGAATAAGGGATTTGATTTGCATTGGTTGTGGATGTTAGAACTCAATCCACTTGTTTTGCAGATCTATGTACAATTTTCGTTTAAAGATATCATGCTATTAATTACACCTATTATTAAGTGAGTTTTCGTACAAAACACACATAATTAAGAAAAATGATGTTTTAGAAGAATCAACACTCGTTTAATATATTTTAAAAAATTTACTTAACTTATTCTTTGGGTTAATAATCATTTTGACCATTAAAAGATTGTAGAAGTATCATTTTGGTTAACAAACAATAATAACCGGTATCATTTTGACCAATTAACAATAAAAAAAGTTATTTTGGCCAACACCATCCATAGTAAAACAACTTTGTCAATATGTTCACTTGACAACAAACTGAAGGTGTTAATGGTTGATGTAATATATAATTAATTCTCTTGTTTTAGTCTCCGAGAGAAAAATAACTTCTTATACTATTTTGGTGACTTGTACGCTTACCGTAAAGACCAGGAACGACTTAAGTCAATATATGTAAAAACAATTAGAAAAATGTCTTATATTTAAGACTAATACTACCTCCTCAAGTAGGGTACGGTCCTATGTTTAAGATGATAGAGTGTATTATACTTCCTTTGTAAAAGACTTTGGCACAAGTAGTTTAATTTCTAAATGTGAGAAACATAACGAGGACTCTTATCATGATCAACAGACCACATCACCTTATATATCGAATTAAGAGTGTATGAGATCTTCTATGAGCTGGAGATTATAGCGTCACTTTCTTGAAACATGTTTTTAAGCCTAAAGTTGGAGCCCTGCCACCAGCATTCATATTGTTCCGTATATCCTTGAGTTTTTCAATGAAGTCACCGTTAATCACTAGTTATATTTGAGGAGTTTTGCAGTAACTGATGTCTTAGAATTTTGAATTCACTTCTCTCTGACAAACATTTCTACTATTATAGAAAACACATTATGTGAAGTAATCATGTTATCAATGAGATGTTTATATATAATTTTATCTTTCCGTGCAAGTTGTCATCTGGTCGGTTGTTTTGAATTCACTTCTCTTTGACAAACATTTCCACTATTATAGAAAACACATTATGTGAAGTAATCATGTTATCAATGAGATGTCTATATATTTTATCTTTCCGTTCAAGTGTCATCTGGTCGGTTGTTTTATTTTGGTCTGTTAAAGCCTAAAAAAATCTCTCACACGACTTTTAATTTGTTTGTACTATTTTGAATTAGATAATTAATTTGGAGATATAAAGAAAATTAGTTAAGTTGACCATTTAATTTTTTTTATTATAGGTAATGGTGTATAAAGTTCTACTTTATACAACTTAAGTACTTTTTATTATTGTGTACCTTATGAACAAAAAATGGTGTATAAAGTTCTACTAAGGTAGCAAATTCAAACACAACTTTCATTTACAACGATAATAAAAAGAGCTTTACTAATAATTTGAAAATGTTATCATGAATATAAAAATAACCTCAATAAGTGATCGTGATATAAAACATGAATGTCAAAAGGATATGTTATATTAAAATAATTAACTCGTTCTTAACAACTCAAGCATGACTGAAAAGAGAGGAAATTAAATTAATTGCAAAAAAACCACATCTTAAAAATTAATAGATAAAATCTACCTTATATATATTCATAAAAAATTGAACCTCCAATTATCATTGCAAATACCACAAATTGGGCCTTTGAGTCATGAAAATCCAAAAAGCGCTCATTTAACTACAAGTCATTAATAAATACTTCCTTAGTCTTACAAATAAGGTAACATTAACCTTTTTGTGGAAGTTAAGGAATAAAATTATATCACTAAATTATAACATATGCTACAAGTAATTAATTAAATTATATTTTAGTTTATAAGTAGAATAAATTAGTTTGAAGAAGAAAGATAACTATAGACAATTTATAATAATAAATTTTGTATATTGACTTTCCCAACAAATTCAAAATTATCTTATAATTAGGAAAATAGAAATACATATCTTATGTACAACAATGTCTGTTCTTTATAATAACACATAAGGAATGCTACCAAAAATTGTTGCAGTTAATAAATGGGTTGACTCATTAAAACCATAAAGTTGTGCGTCAAATCCTATAAATGTGAGAAGTGATGACCTTGGTGGGATATTTATATGCATCTTTGTAAGATTTCTTTGAACTTGAAAGTTAGCTTACTCTAATTAACATTGACGGGCCCTTCAAACATTACTTACTTGAACCTTTTTAATGTAGAATAGCACAAAATTAAACAACTCCCACTCCCCATTGAACTGGTACATGTAAAATTAGCGAATTTACAATGTCATACAGGGAATTCAAATATAATCTAGAGACATAAAATTTGTTGCATTTTTTCTTAAAAAAATATGACCAAAATGGATTTGATGTGGTATGGTAGGCATCAACCTTTTAGGTTCCAAATTTTTAAGGATTCAAACCCCCAACTCTTCTTCAGCCCTTTTTTTTTTTACTTTTTTTTTAAAAAAAAGTGTAATTGTTTTCTAAATTCTATAAAAGAATTAGAATATATAAATGATACTTATGCATGTACACTACATTTAAGAAATGATATGATATAATAGGTAATATGGACTATATCTGCTTTATTTCACAAATACGAAAGAAAGATTATTATATCCTCCGATGATTTTAAAATTTTTTTACCAAGTTTATATAATGGTTTATCAAATTCACCTAGGCACCTACAAATTCTCCATATACTAAACTTTACCGACCTCATATTTAGGTTTACCAACTTTTTATTAGGGAATATAAATGTTCTATTTAAGTTTACTAACTCCGCAAGAGCACATACCAAATATAATCTTTACTTGTCTTTACCAATTTCGTACTTTTGTATATCATCAACTCTTAATCATTTTCCTATTTACAAGCAGTATCTCCCGTGCGTTGCACAGAGGAGCTGTGTCAGTAAATTGATACATATGAGCACAACTAAAATTTAAATTGGAAAACTTGTTCACAAATAAGTATTGAACAAGTTAAGTTGGAGAACACTTAAATAAGCACTAAGAATAAATATAACAATTAAGGTGAACACCAAAAATGAATTTGTGACTAGACTGAATGTGGAACTGATGAGACATGTAACTTTCATATCAAATGTCTAACAACAAAACTCTAGACAGAGAAATAAAACTACTGAGGAACTATTTACCAAAAATCTTGTGGGAAAGAAGCTACACAATCTGGAGTAAAGTAGCATTCAAACATTCATGAAGATTTCCCTGTAAACAACATTCATGGTTAATTACTTAGCTACTCTTTATTTATTAAGAACATTTTGCTCTTTTCCTTTAGACTTTACAAATTAAGGACATATAAGCTCAAGAAGCCATCTAATCTGTTCTTCTAAAATTTAGTGTACCTGTGTGCCCTTCAATATATTTTGAGCGTCTTTTAGAGTATTTATTTCCTAGTTCCTTTTCTTATTTTGAGCAGGTGTGAAAAGATTATCTGTAATTGTCGTTCTCAACTGAAAATTTCTCCAAAAGGCATATGCTTCAAGATTGATCCTCTAGAAGTAACTATCATTTTTTTCAACTTGATTGACTCATCTTATCACGATATCTTTGATATAATTCAATTGTGTATGCGAGTGTATTTAATGATTTGCATTGGAGTTGAAAGCTGTTGTTAATTAACTGAATTGCTCATAACTTGTGAAGGAAATTGCTATTCATGTATTTTGTCTTCATATTTATCTTTGTCTTTGATATTTTCTGTTACTTGTGATCTCGTTCTCTTTAGCCATCTATTAATTTCTTCTCTACTTTTCTTGTCGCATATATTTTATAAATGTCGTTTTCGCAACCAAAAGTCTTATTGACACCAAAACGTTTTCTCAAACTAAAAGTCATATTGCCCCCCCAAAAAAGCTAAAGGTCTTAGAATGAGTTGAAAAGTCGTTCTCCCAAAGATACTAGCTAGTCTTACATTGCAGCATGTTCATATGATCATTCCACTATACTCTAACCGGATGCTCCAACAATTTAAGTTGTTAATATCTTTCTCTCCCTTCCCCCCCCCCTCTCTCTAAACAATTTGATTTATCTAATTATTGATACACTTTTTATTTTTACCCCAAATTAATCTTTTTCACATTCATTTTATCTCATATTTTTTATACTCATCACCATTTCCTCTCACTCATAATCTTCATAAATAAGGGTTGTAAAAATGTATATCTCTTACACATTAAGTTTTCTCTTTCATTCACTTTAACCAACAATTTGATTTTAGTTATCAGGGTGTAGCTATTGCTTATAATTTAAATAATTTAGATGAAGTCAGATTTTATTTATTTCTATTAATTTGTTTGACATTTGACTTTTAGTAACCAAAATCATATACAACTTTTGTTCAAATATTGTGTTCTGATCTGATTGGGATTTATTCATAAATCTTATCTTTTTCTTTTTTCCAAAGTATTATAATAAGGATAGAAGAGAGACTATCAATATAGGGTTGCAACTCGCAAACAGTACAATACAAATCTCAATTGTAATTGTTTTAGGAAAATCATGGAAATCAACAAGGCTTTTTTCACCCTTTTCTTAATTTTTGGTAAGCAAATATGTTTATTTTCATACCACCATTTCTCTCGTTCTATCTGTTATATTCTTATTATTGCCACTATTTTCCGATTCCAGGTGTAAATCAAGGCTTTTCAAAACATGTTAAATACAAAAGTTTTTGCTGACTTTTGGGATTGTTCTTCAATTGTTATATATGCAATTTTTATAAAGTTCATTCAAACAAAATATGGATTTTTAACTTTACTTTAGAGATTCCCTTCTTTAATTTACTAATGCATGCATAAATCACCTCCATATTTTTTACTTCAACAATTAACAAGATTGATCTTGAAGATTTCCTAATATTAATTAGTTCTCACATACATATTACTTATGGAAATTTTCAACATTACCCTCTCGATTTCTTCTTTAGTTTAATAATCAACAATTCACCTGATAAAATCAACATATATGTACCGTTATATGTGCCTTTTGATGATCAAATTTAAAAATCTCGTGTTTTTCCCTTGGACCTGATGTGAGATTCCCATATAGTTTGAGGGTGTGATCTATCCTATGATCAATTTTAAATGAATTTTAGTGTCATTATAGTTTTACATAAAATTCTTGACTTTTTTGTTTTTCCATTTTCAAATCCTCAATTTGTTCGCAGGTATTATGGTTGTGCATGAAAATGTGAAAATGGTGGGTGCCCAATTCTGCCCACAATTTTGCTACGATGATAGAGCATACATGACTTGCCCTTCTTCTGGTGATCAACAAACACCTTACCCCTGTTTGCAATTGTTGCATTGCTTCAACGGGCTGTATCATTTACAATGCTAGCGGAACTCCTATTTGCACTGCCACTTGATCATTCCAATATAACCATTGATATTTGATCATCTTCAAAACATACACACTTGTTTTCATCATCTATATAATAAATCACAACTATTTCCTGTACACTAGCTTTCCAGGTTATATATTGTAACGTGTGTGATACTGTTGAATTCTCAATGTTGTAAAGAATAAGGGATTTGATATTAAATGTAATATATCGGGACACTTTATATTGCAAATTTATATTTTTTTACCATGTGGTATCCTTATTAATGATATATATATTAAGTGGGTTTCAATCTAATGCAATTTGCTTTGCCATTTTATCATTCCAGCCCACAAATAATGGATCAAAACTAAATCACGTTAATTAATTTAATTTGAATCATCATCATCATCAAAATCCAAACTTACGCATGTATTTTCATCAGGTATAAAATAAATCACAACCACTACTTGTGTGACATGCTTTCAATATTGTATCGTGTATTATTATTGTTGAATTCTCAGCGCTATGAAGAAATAAGGGATTTGGTTTGATTCTTAATGTCTAAGGCATCAATCCATTTGTTTTACAGATTTATAATTTTTGCCTTAAGATATATCTATTAAATATACATATTAAGTGGGTTTTTATTCGATGCAAATAATTAAAAATTGTTATTTTAATTTGTGGAAATATTTGTGTATCTAGTATAACATATCTAACAGCATTATAAAAGTTTAAACCTCTAATTAACATCGCAAACATCATGAATTGGGCTTTGTCTCAAAATCCAAAAATAATTACATTTGATAAGAAGCCCATCAATAAAAATACTTTTTTATTCACTACAAAAGTATTTCTTTTAGCGAAAGTGTTATAGTCCGTCATTTCTAAATTTAAAAAACTTCCCATTTATAAGATCACTTTGATATTTGCTCATAATTACGAGATCACTTTGAATTTTAGAGGAATTAAGGATGCAAAATCAATATTTCAAATTGTCCATAGTAATTTTTTCCTTCAAAATTCATTTATTCTATTTATAAACTAACATATAATCTTATTACATATGACATATACTATGATTTAATGGTTTAATTTACATATACTTAATTTTCACAAAAAAGTCAAAGTGGTATTGTCTTATATTTAGGAACAGAGGGGATGAGGATCATTTCTCATTTCCTTATATAGAATTAAATACCATATTTAGAAAATGAAAAATATAAGCGTGAACATCATATGTTTTATTAAGTATTTAAGGATTAGATAGAGGAAATTAAAAAGGAAAATAAAAGGATAGTGAGAAAAGATGAGGACAAGAAAGAGATTGCATCAAATTTATTTTCCTAAATTAATTCATTTAAAGATTTGTTAAATTGACCAATTTATTTATAATTTCCTCATTTGATTTTCTATGGTTTATTCACAAATTTAAAATTTTAGGGACAGTTGCAACTTGCAAGTAAGTCCCAATAATAGATTTAATTTCAAATAATTCCTAATGAGTTATTAATAAGTGCTTTCAACTGCAACAACCTTTATTAACAAGTGATAACTAATAACTCTTTAAGACCTCTTTGAAGTTAAGTCTTTTATTTGGGACTTAGTGCAATTGTCATTAAATCCTTATCCACAATGAAGTTTCTTAGTACTAATTTATACTTGTCAAACGTAGGAGATAAGTTGTTGCTAATACTATCGTCCTCAAACTCAAAGCAAGAACCTATGCTCCTGTGTGTAAATCCTTTCGTGTATGATACTGGAAACTCGAAGATTACATCTTTCTCTCCACCCCTAAAACCCAAAACCACAGTTTCAATTCAAATTCGAAACTTGATTCCACGATTTCCATTCATTAACCGAATGAACGATTTTTTTTTTTTCACATTCTACGGTTTCTTATTAAAGGGGTAGAAGAAGATGACTAACGTACACCTACGGAACCAACAGCAACAACAATCACAACTAACACTATTAATAGCTCTGGACGGTTTCTTTTAGTGTCCCCAGACAAGCTTTATATTAAGTACACTAGTTCTGATCTTCATGGCCATATGATGTTGGTGTTATTCAAGCTAATAAGACTGCTCCAAGGAAACGACTTTTGTATTATTTTGAAATCTACGTGAAGGATGCTGGAAGTAAAGGTCATGTTTCAATTGGGTTTACTATTAAGGGCTTCAACATGACAAGACAACCAGGGCAACTTTTTTTTTCTTTTTTGGTTATTTGGTGGTGTTAGAAAATGAGCTTGAGGTAAAAAGGTAAATGAGTTGTGTTACTAGAAAGAAAGACGGGATGATTTGGATTGATTTAGTTTGGAGAATATATTACTACCTCTGGTGCTAAATTTAGGATCTAATTGACTTTTTTTTAGAGGTTAAGGTTGAGAAATAAGTTATTCAATGATGACATATTTGCTATATTTTTAGATTAGTTTATATGTAAAATAAACTAGTTTAAGGGAAAAAACTAGGTAAATCAATTTATAATTAACTTATTTTGCTTTTTTAAGGATTTTCTAGAAAAAATCAATTAGGTTTTTTATTTAGGATTAGAGGGAGTATGAACCAATAGTAGTAAACCATGTCTCTTTTGGCTCTTTGAGCTGGTTTGGAAGATGCTAAGTATTGGTATTTAGCGAGAGAGCAGGACTGAAGAAATCGGTGTAGTAGAGATGGTAATTATATAGTGGAAAATTGCATCACATACCATTTCCCTCGGAACCGTTTTACGTATGTTAATTTTAATAGATGTTTGATTAGGCCTCATGAATTAATAAAGTACGCTTTGACATAGAAATCTCATTAATTATATACTACCTCCGGTTCTAAATATATGATCTAATTGACTTTTTTTGAAAAATCTTAAAAAGAAGCAAAATAAGTTAATTATAAATTGATTTATTTAATCTTTTCTCTTACACTAGTTTATTTTACCTTTAGCTAATAGATAATCTAAAAAGATATCAAATATGTCATGATTTAATAACCTATTTTGCAACCTTAATTTCTCAAAAAAAAAATCAATTAGGTCTTATATTTAGGATCGGAGGTAGTATTTGTTTTTGAGTAGGTATGTGTGCTAGAGAAATGGTGTGATATATTTTCTATGCCAACTGAAGGGTGAATCATGGATGTGATGTTTTTTTTTTCTTGGTATAACTTTATGGCTGAAGCACAATAATGTTTGAAGTTCCCTTAATTATTTGGTGGTCCTGTTATCATTTTATATTCTTCTGCTTTGTGTGACTTATAATACCATAGTTAATCTTATCCTTTGTTCTACTATCAACATGTTAGAGTCTTTTCTTTTCGGCAAAATCAGATCAGTGATCAGTGAATGCATGAAGGCTGTCTAGCTAGTTCTTCATCTCTTGATGCATTTTTGACCTGAAATTCTTGAATCAGTTTCTTAAAGACTTTAGCTATCGTTTCTTCTGAATTTTTTAGAGTAATAATTCTCTAACATTATGCGCACAGCTGATTCTACGGCTTTCATTACATAGATATGGAACTGCCCTATGGTACAATTGTAAAATGTATCTGTGTAGAAATGCTATATTGCTACTTTTGTTTTTTGGCCAACATGGCAATGCATCGATTAGAGCTTAATAATAGGTAACTTGGCTGAAGATTATATAGAATATAGAGGCAACAAATTGTGTAATTGGTTTTAGGGTGTTTGGAATTGATGACAAATTAAAACAGTTGAGCAATCAGATGACTTTCATTATTAACTGATAAAATGATTTATCATTGATTTTAAAAATTAATTAATTCTGCATAAATAAGTCTTTATATGATTTAGTTGATACTTAGCAGTGGTACTAAGAATTGCTAGTGCTAAGGTTATCATCTCATTGTTGCAAGCCATTCTTACTCTCGACACAATTCTGGTCTGTCAAAGTGATCATAGTTCTGAAGACAATGCCAGGTTATCAAATTCAAATTGATCGGAGGTTTTTACCATGTTATCCTTACCCACCCCAACTGAAAAAACAACCATATTGTTACATATATACTCCAGAGGGGGTGCTTTGTGCATGCAAGCTTTTAACTATCATCCTCAAAATTTGATAGAAAAGTCATAACTTGAACGAGCAGGGATCTCGTTTTATGTAGGAAGCTCAATGTAAGCTCCATCATTGTATGCAAGTGCCTGGTTTGCAAATGACTTGCTGAAAACATCTCTAAATTTGGTTTCTCGTTTCCACATTGAACCCGTTTCTCTTGAAGTCAATAGTCAACTATTTATGGAAGGAATGATTGCCCCTCTCATGTTTGACATACTTAGTACTGTGATTGTCGGTTCTAAATATATGACATATTTATCTAATTTAATTATATTATAGATGTTGATTAAATTAGATAAAATAACATAATATTACCAATATACCCTAACCATCTACCATTTCTCTCTTATTGTCTAATATTGAAGAATATTGAGAAAGATAATTAGAAGAAAATTTAAATATGTCTTATACTTATGACTAAATTCATCTCTGCAAATAGATATTATATGTAGGACTGTAGGGACTAGGGAGTGTTTACATTAGGTGGATGCCGTGGAATATTCCATTTTTCGGGAAAAATATATGATTTAAAAAATTAAATTATTATATACCCCCTTCAACCTCTATGCGAGACGAGCTAGGCAAGAATCTCGTGTATCTTAGGGTGTCTCTTAATTTGTTTAAAGAGCCCCAGATTCCATATTATATTTGAAGTAAACATAAAAATACAATGGCAATGTGGTCCATCAATTTAATTTGTTCCCTAAACAAATTTCGATCAATGAATTAGGTGCAATAAAAAGTACAGGATAATTACTATACTATCCAATACTCCCTCCTATCCTTATTATTTACTTCATAAGTCTCAAATTACCTATAATTTTTTGTTTTTAATATAAAGTACTAACCGTCACATTGAATATTTTTTCTACTTTACCCCTTTTATTAATGAAGGGTGAAGTTAGAATAAGTAGAAAATTTAACATGAATTTTAATACTCAACTACAACTTCTATGTACGTGAGAAATGAGTAATTTGTGACTTATAATAAGTGCACTAGGGGAGTAATATATTGTATATTGTTGTGGAAGTACAAGCTTGGTGTTATGAATATTGTTGTATGAGTGAATTTCCATATAACTCCACAACTCTTAGGATTCTTTTTTTTATAACCTCCCCATGAATGACTTGTGGAGGTTTCTTATGATTATTAGTCATTATGTCCTTATTCAATTCTTGTAAGTAAAACTCTAGATTTTAATGTATGATTATTAGTCATATATTCTATTCATCAATTTTTCTTCTTATTTCATAACACTTGGATATTAAATCATTTAACCCATTTAATTAAGTGTCTTTAAACTGTAAAGTTAGTGAGTTCCTTGTCACACTTCAGATTCCACATATCAATGATCACACAAAAGAACAAAACGATAACAACTTGAAACTCATGCATTGATAATCACACTCATTTCTTCTTAGTATAACTCAAATCAAACACTCACACCACCATGATACTATCATCACTCTTATCATTTCTCTATCTCTCTATCTATCTTTCCTCACGGTGGTCCCCACCATCTCCATGGCCATCTCCGACCAAGCCCAAACTCCTCTCCTCCTCGACACCGTCGACGGCGCCGTCGACTTCAAAGGCCGCCGCGCCCTCCGATCCTTCTCCGGCGGCTGGCGCGCCGCCCTCTTCATCATCGGTAACCAAAAAAAAGAACGCCGGCGTGATTTTTTTCTGAGCTTCTAGCGTTAAATCTTAATTTAATTTTTGTTTTTTTAGCTGTGGAAGTGGCTGAGAGATTTGCTTACTATGGAATTGAGTCAAACCTTATTAGTTATTTGACCGGACCGCTCGGTCAGTCGACGGTGACGGCGGCGGAGAATGTGAATGTGTGGACGGGAATGTCGTCGCTGTTTCCTCTTCTCGGTGCTTTTGTTGCCGATTCGTTTCTTGGCCGTTTCCGTACTATTTTGATTGCAACTTTCGTCTACATTCTGGTTAGTTAGTTTTTGTTTGTTTGTCTGTTTGTTGCTCTCTGTGATTAGACTTGTTGATTTATGAAATTGGAAATTTATGGTTCCAGATATATGATCTAATTAGACTTTTTTGTTTTTGAGAAATTAAGGAAGCTAAATGAACTGCTGAATTAAAATTTATTTTGTGTATTACTCCCTCCGTTACTAAATATAAAATCATTTTAGCAAATTTGAAGAGATTAAGGAAGACATTCCAATGAGTTAGGATTACATGAAATTTCCAAAATACCCTCACCTAAGTTACCTTCAAACCACTATTTTTTAGATGAAAAGAGTATATGGGTAATTTGGGGAAAACTTGAGTCAAATTAGAAAGTGATAGGAACAAGCCCTCCTCCCTAAAGTGATCTTATATTTATGAACGGAGGGAGTATTTGATTGCATGGAGCTTATAAGTAAAATAAAGTAGTTTGAAGAATATATTGAGCGAATGAATATATAATTAATTGTTGTAGCTTTCTTATAAAAAAAAAGTCATCACTGAGTCTTATAGTTTGTTAGGAACGGAGGGAGTGATAGTTAACACTATCCTTCTTTTCTTTTTAATGCAGATAACCCACTACTTTTGAGTACGTTTGTCTCTAATGGAATGTTTCAGCAATGATTATGTTTGATTGAATTGGCTATTAATTTTGTCTATTAAAGTGATTATATTGTTATATAACTATTTGCATCTGGAGTTGTATGAATTTAATAGATGTAAAGGCATTGATCATGGTTAAAACCTGTAGAAGTAGTTATCAAATGGATTGTAATAAAAAAAAAAGCTATCAAATTGATTGCCAATGCTTTCATTCATGTTCCTCCGTTTTTTGGAAGTTCTTCCTACTATAATTTGGGTCGTTCAGTTGAATTATTCAGGTTTTTCAATAATAGCAAACTATTTTATTAATTATTGGAACAGGTTTTTGGCAAATCTATGTCAAATAACCTGTCTGAAATTTGTGAGAAATTTGTGTTTTCTTTTATTGCTCACCTGTATTTTGATTGGATTGAACTGCAGGCACTGGGCTTGTTGACTTTATCAGCCGTGCTTCCTGCTAGCAATGTTGATTGCCAATTTGCTAATAGTAGCAACTCTTGTTCTGAGCTCCAACTAATTTTATTCTTCGTCTCTCTATATCTTGTTGCTCTTGCGCAAGGTGGACATAAGCCTTGTGTACAAGCTTTTGGAGCTGATCAATTTGACGAGGAACACCCAGAAGAACTGAAGGCTAGAAGCTCATTTTTTAACTGGTGGTATTTTACTTATGCTGCAGGTCTCTTGGTAAGTGTTTCAATATTGAACTATATCCAGGATAATGTTAGTTGGGCTTTTGGATTTGGAATCCCCTGCATTGTTATGGTCATTGCATTGGTAGTATTTTCTTGTGGAACTTGGACGTATCGTTTTAGCATCAAGGGAGATGAAAAGAGCCCATTTTTGAGAATTGGTAAGGTGTTCATTGTTGCTCTACGCAATTGGCGAACTACACCTTCAGCGATAGATACTGAAGAGGAAGCTCGTGGTACTATGCCTCACCAAGGTTCTGATCAGTTCAGGTAAGATTAATAAACTTTAGCATATATGCCTTAAATGATGTTGTAGCTACTACAATCAGGACCTTCCCAAATTTCTTTAATCATTGATTTGCCTCAGAAATTCTTGTTCTTAATGATGTGAGGGACCAATGAAACTAGTATTAGAGGGCCTAGCTGTTTTGACAATTGAAAATTAAAATTTTTTAATATTTTATTGTAGTTAGGCTAAGCTGCTTTTGTTAAATTTGAACAACATTTGTGGGGTTAAGATCTACGGTAGCATTTTGTTTTTATTTTGATAAAATTAGTTATTTTTTATGCTTAAATAGGCTTTATCACTTAATTACTTGAGAACTTTGATCTTTCTCTTTTGCCATCTACAAATGCAATATGTTATAATATTTTAGCTCAAAATTACAGCCAGCACTTCAAAAAAGAACAAACCTTCCAAGAAGTGGCTGCATCAGTCAATAAATATCTTTTCTCTCCAACTTATCATTAAGCTGTTGCAGAAACTAGCTCAAATGAAGCCATCACACGAATCAGCTATACTGAAGTTGTTACATGGACATGGATCTATCACATTCCCTTTTTAAATAAGTAAAATTCTAGTGTGGCCAACTATAATGCCTCTTAGGAGATAAGGATTCATCATGTTCTTATTTCCCTTACTGTTCATGTGCTGATATGCTTATCCAAAACAAGTACCATGCTAATGCAAATAGCAAATGTATTTGTGCTCCCCAATACAAACGATATTAGGCATCAAGGTTATTGACAAATAGATCATTTATTGAAAGACCAACAATATACCAATGGAAATAGTCATTCAATTTTGTTCCAGATTTTGGTTATCATATTTCTTTTGTTAATTTTATATGGGTAAGGGACCTAGTCTGCCCCCGAAGTAACCACCAAGGAGCGCTGAGCACCCTAAACTAACAACAGGCCCGTATCTGCACTCCAAGTAACCAAGGTGTTAAAAAACTACCCCAGTTTGACGGTCAACAACGTTTGACCGTTAGTATGCATATGTGGACGCCACGTGGAGACCTGTTTTGCCACCCGACGCCTTGTCATCGCCACCTAGGATAAGTTAATGTGGGTCCCACATTAAATAAAAAAAAAATTCTTCCTCCCTCTTCACCTCCCACCCACTGCCCCCCACCCCCCCTTCACCTCCCTTCCCAGCCCCCCACCGCCCGCCCCCCCCCCCCTTCACCCCCCCACCACACGCCCCACCCCCCCTTCACCTCCCTCCCTCACTTCACCACCCGCCCCACCCCCCCTTCACCTCCCCCCCACCATCTGCCCCACCCCCCCTTCACCTCCCTCCCTCACTTCACCCCCGCCCCACCTCCCCCCACCACCCGCCCCACCCCCCTTCACCACCCCAAACCCCCCCAACACCACCACCGACCTCCGCAGCCTCGCCACCCCATTCACCTCCACAGCCCCACCACCCCAACCTCCACAACCCCCCCAACCACAAATCACAGAACGAACCCAAAACAGAATCCAAAATGAGTGGGGCTGTGAAGAAGGCCCTAAATCACAGATTCCAAAAATCACAGAACAAATCACAGAACCATGAGGAGAAGGTCGAGGAGGGAGTAGAGGAGGAGGGGGAGGCGGAGGTGGAGGGGAGAGGAGGGAGGGGCGATGACGAAGAGAGAGGAGGAGGAGGAATGGCTTTAAGGGGAGAGGTTTTGTTAGGGTGTGGAGGGCGTGGGAGGGTGCGGTGTCGACGGTGAGGAGGCGGCGGATGAGTGGCGGCGGCGGCGGATAAACCATGGGGGGCACGTGGGATTGTTTGTACTTGTATTCTTAAGGTTGAAGATGATGAAGGAGGTGGATTAATTAAGTTTTGGGGTTTTGAGGAAGAGAGGAATTGGAGGAGCAGATTGGGTAAGGTTGAAGATGATGAAGGGGGTGGCGGGGGTTGGTGGTGGTGTGGTGGGGGGGGGGGGAGGTGTTTGGGGTGTGTTTGGAAGTGATAGAAGAGGGAGGGAGGAATTTTTTTATTATATGTGGGCCCCACATAAATACATCCTACGTGGCGACAGGTGGCAAAAAATTTAACCACGTGGCGGCCACGTAAGCATAGTAACGGTCAAACGTCATTGACCGTCCAACCAGGGTAGTTTTTAAACACCTTGGTTACTTGGAGTGCAGATCCGGGCCTGTTGTTAGTTCAGGGTGCTCAGCGCTCCTTGGTGGTTACTTCGGGGACAGATTAGGTCCCTTACCCATTTTATATTTATATTTCTAATTGTTAATAATCATTTTCTGTAGTGAGCTAGACCCTTTTCTTTATCAAGTGAAGTTTCTATTACCATTGTGACATACATTTATACTTTTTATCGCTCATAATCATTTTCTTTAATGGGCAAGATTTCTATAACACTTGCAGTATGTGGGATGGTTGATTCAAGATTTTAACTTTCTTGAAATGATTTTGTACAGATTCCTTAACAAAGCTTTAGTTGCCCCAGATGGCTCTAGAAAAGATGGGAAAGTTTGTGAAGTTAATGAGGTTGAAGAAGCAAAGGCACTTCTTAGGCTTTTTCCAATATGGGCCACTAGTTTGATTTATGCTATTGTGTTTGCTCAGCCTCCCACTTTCTTTACTAAGCAAGGGGTTACATTGGAAAGGAAAATTTGGCCTGGGATTCTTATACCACCTGCTTCTCTTCAATCCTTCATTAGTCTCTCCATTGTACTTTTCATGCCTATCTACGATCGCATTATCGTTCCTATAGCCCGAGCTATCACTGGAAAATCCTCTGGCATTTCCATGCTACAGAGAATTGGAACTGGAATGTGCTTTTCTACTTGTTCTATGGTTGTTGCAGCCTTTGTTGAGATGAAAAGGCTGAAAACGGCTCAAGACTATGGGTTAATTGATATGCCCGAAGTGACAATTCCAATGAGCATTGGTTGGTTAATTCCTCAGTATGTCTTGTCTGGAATTTCTATGGGTTTCACGATGGTCGGTTTGCAAGAGTTCTTCTATGATCAGATGCCAGGTGAATTAAGAAGTGTTGGCCTTGCCCTTTACCTGAGCATTTTTGGTGTTGGTAGCTTTCTAAGCAGCTTTCTCATCTCCATCATCGAAAAGGCGACAGGCGGAGATGGTCACTTTAGTTGGTTCGCTAATAATCTTAATCGTGCTCATCTTGATTATTTCTATGCCCTGCTGGCTGCTCTTAGTTTGGTGGAAGTGGCTGTATTCGTGTTCTTTTCAAAGTCATATGTTTATAAGCGAGCAAACGCCTAGAGAAAAAAGCCTGCAAATTTGATTGATGGAAAGCATCTAGGAAGCCACATAAAGACTTTCATTTGATAGTGGCTAAAAAATTTAGTTTGGACAATTTTATGTGGAGCTTGCTGGTGCATGTTTGTTGTACTGTATAACACGGCCATCCTTATGTTAGTTTAATTTAGTCAAATTGTATATAACTGTAAAATACGTTCAGTGGTACACTAGGGAGAAATTAATTAAATTGTGGTACTCGTAATCTTTTGTTTCCTCTGTGAATCTTCAAGTTATATCAAGTCACTGACGCTTTCCGATTCTTTATAATTTGTGCGTGTGAGTTGTAGTTAAATAAAAGGCAATAGTTCTGATAAAAAAATAGTCAATAGAACTGTTTAAGCTGCTTTTGTGACTTTTTACTTGATTTAGGTTGCCATAACCCATAGCAAAGCAATTAGCAAGTGACTTATAGGAGTATATTTGAAATTCAAATATAGGCGAACTAGTTAGATTGCAAATTGTGCTCTATACCCTGTTTATACAAGCAAATAGGATGAAAGGGAAAAACCTAATTGCATGACTCCCTCTATTTATGATGCAAAAGAAACAATTTAATTTTTTTAAAAAAAAATTAAGAGGAAGATATATCAAATCCACGACACATAAATTGTTCACATTTTATGTAATCATCACGCACCAACGTTTGCATGAGTCACTACCAAAAGCTTTCTTCATTCAATAATAAAATATTTGACCGAAAAGTTCAATAATAAAAAAAATCCTCATATTTGGATCATTCATTAGGTAAATATTTACCACAAATAAAAAACAAAAAATATATTTGAAAAATTATAATATTAAAAATAAGTTATTATTCCATAATTATTAGATTTTATGATGTATTTGTATTTTTATGACATTATTTCTTCACGAGAGCTTCTTATAATATTCTATCTAGTTTTAACTAGTTACTTTTTTTTAAGAGGTTATGGAAACAAATTAAGTTAGTTGATCATAATATGTGATATACTATAAGATTATAAGATTATGTATCATCAAGTAAAACAAACTAATTTAAAGAAAACATCTAGGTTGACCAATGTATAAGTAATTTATTTAGTTTTTTCAATTTCTTAAAAAAATTAAAAGAAATCTTTATATATCTATGTATGTATGTATAAGTAATATATATTAGGGAAAGTATAGTAAGATGCACTGAATTTTGGAAAATGACACAAAAAATTGCATGACTGAATTTGGGGGAAAGACATGTAAATGGCATGGACTGATGTGTCTTTTCATAAATTAAAAGATAGATGAGTTTTAAACATTTACCAATTTAATATAAGATATAAGGATATTCCATCTTCACCTATAAACTTACTATTTCTCTGCTTATTCAATTTTTTTACCAACTCTACATAACACTTACCAATTCTTCTTTACTTGACATTAACAACTTTATAATTGTATTTAGCAATTTTCTTTATAAGTTTATTAACTTTTTATTTATAATTACCAACTCTATACAATTATTTACTAACTTTCTACTTATCGAAAAACATTCTTCTTCATTCTTTAAATTTTCAAATTAACAATTTTATATTCGAATTAACCAATTCTCTTTATAAGCTTATTAATTTTTCTCTTCACATTTACCAACTCCATGGGAACACTTACCAACTCTCAATTGATGTCCTTTAAATTTCTGAAATATACTCCATCTGTCATCTCCCAAATCCATTGCTAAGTTCTATCTATTTTCCACGTTTTGAGACAATTCTTAATAAATTTCCCCAATTTGTGAAAGCTCAAATAAACATGATAAAAAGTCCAAATAGCAACCAATACAAAAATGAAAAAGAGCAGATAATATTCGAGAAGAGGAGGAATAATTCCAGAAGCCTTGTTTTTATTTGAAACCCAAACCACAAAAATGAAAAATGAGCAACCAATAAGCATAACCAATAATAATTAATTAACGTGAAAACAAAACAAAAACATCCAACCTTGTTTGAACTCATTTCCTCTTACCTCTTCCATTCTTGTCCACCCTCCATAAAATGCGCGCCATAAGGCCTTCTTCTCTACCTTCACCCTTACCATGTCTCTCTTCCTCTTCTCTTCCCACCACACATCTCTTCTCTTTTTCCTTCAGGCCCACCAAACGCATTCACTTTCTCTCTCCTTCCTCCTCCCTCAGGCAAACCAAGAAGCAGCAACAACAACAAGTCAGAAAAAGTGACACTCCCGATAATGCCCCCACCGGAGGAGGAAGCTTTAACCGCCTTTTTAGCCCCAAGAGTGATAACGATGGCGGTGGGGGTGAAAAGAATGATGCAGATTCTGACACTGCTTTGAAGGGTACTTTGTTGGGTGGTGTTTTCTTGTTGGGTGTTGTTGGTGGGATTGGCTCTGTTGGGTATGTTTATAAGGATCAGATTAGTGTGTTTTTGAACCAGTTTTCTACTTTCATTGAAGGTAAAGTTTTCATCTTTATGCTTAAGCACTTTAGTTTAATAGTGGATAAGGATAAGATTGGGGGTGTTATGGTAATTTGGGGTCTCTAGTGTTTTTACTATTAATTGTTAGAAAGTATTCCCGAGCTTGTTCCTAAATATAATAAGATCACTTTTCTAATTTCACTCAAGTTTTCCCCAAATTACCCCTATACTCCCTCCACCCGAAAGAGGTATTTTGGAAATTTCGTTTAATCCTAAATCATTGGAATGTCTTCCTTAATCTCTCCAAATTTGCTAAAGTGATCTTATAATTAGCTTCTGGGTATTTTAGGAGTTTACTGGATTAATAGGAAAGCTTTCAATTTGATTGGTTTAAGTGAAGCCTTTGTAAGTTGAGAAACTGTTTGTAGCTGTTTGGCTCCTCTTGCTTGCTCTCATGTTACACTGTTTGACACTAGTTTGTAATTTGTGCATTTAGCATTTTGGATAGAGTTTAATCAGGTGTGCTTTATGGGGATGGATCACGAAATATGGGGTGGTTAAATCGGTGGAATGTATATTTTAAAGACCTTTATGAATCATTATGTTGTTGATATTACTATGACCATTAAGTTGTTGTATTGACTGAATTTATAGTTTGGTTCCTAGAAATATAGGAGTATTTGTAATATTCCAGGTCTCTTGACTATTATCTATACTTATGGTTTTGGTAGGGTTTTAGTATTACCTAGGATTTATAGTACAATCAATGTGATTCCTTGAATTTCATGATTCTATCCTCAACTATTACAGACTTTCATGTTTCCAGACAATTTGCATTCTCTGTAAAGATTATTCTCAGTGAATTAAACCTAAGCATGTTTGGTTTTTAACAACCAGGCTATGGTCCTGCTGGCTATGCATTGTTTGTGGCGGTTTATGCTGGCTTGGAGGTGAGGATGTATCTACTGTTTCCTTGAACACCTGCTGCTAGATGTTGATCTTGATTGCAGCTAGTATGGCAGATATGTAAATTGATTCAACGTTGTGTTTGATAATGTCTACATGCATGCCTGTGTCCACCTATTTATTTTTATCATGAACCATAGTCTATAAACTGCATGTTACCAAGTGAATCAGAATAGTGCCCATGCACTGATCATTCTAGAGTTTTTTCTTTCAGATGAAACCTAAAGTGATTCTTTTAATCTATTGAAGTCTGAGTTTGTCTCATCAATTGTGGTCTCAGGTCCTTGCAATTCCTGCCATTCCTTTAACCATGTCAGCAGGACTTCTTTTTGGTTCTTTTATTGGGACAATCATAGTCTCCATTAGTGGAACGGTGAGTCATTATCTCCCTGCACAGTTACACTCAACTCATGTAGAGATGCTTAGTTTCATTTTATGATATTGTGAAACTAAATCAATTTCATATTATTGAGTATCTTTATTCAGCTCTTCTAAAATGGGTTCTGCTTGATTAATGTTACTAGCACTGAATCACTTATGATCTCACATATAGTTGATGAAAATTATGTTCTATTGGAAGTTATTAGATAGCCTATTTACATAGAATTTTTTTTATATTGGGGACTTCATTTCAGTTTATACCAGTCACTTAGTTTCATTTAATCCTCGTTGTCTCCACCAATATAGGCAGTGTACACTGGTGAACAATTTAAGCTAGAAGGCATGTTTAATTATTGTTTGCTAAACTTTTTTTCCAATTAAAGAAACAATTGTTTCAATTAGTTTTTCCTATCTGCCTGTGATCAAAACTTGTCTATATTTTTTCTTAAAAAGTGAAAAGAATGGCATATGTGGCCTGGATGAAGAAGTAAGTAAATAAGGTGTTCTTTTGAGTAAATTTAAGATAGGATGATGTGGATTGTGTAATACGCAGCTTAACCATGGGTAATGTTGCTTATGAGTTAGATTTGATATTAGAAATTATTGAAACTTGTCAGAACTAAAAACTTGTGTTGTTTTGTCGATGAGCTAAGGTGAAAATATGCCAAAGACAATTACATGAAGGTGCGGTGACACAAATTAATTTTGAGGTGCAAATTTTTTTGGACAATATTCTTGTGCAAATTTGACAGGGACAATATTTTTTGTGCAAATTTGACAGGGACAATATTTTTTGTGCAAATTTGCCAAGAACTTAAAAAATGTAAATTTAGCATAATTTACCAAAAATATTTTTGGTAGAGAGTCTAATATTTGCACCAAAAATATTGTCCTTTGGTAAATTTGCACCTCAAAATTAATTTGTGTAAGCCGCATGTTTGTGTATTGTCTTTGGCCTAATTGCATCTTCACCTTTTGTGGGTTGGCTTGTATAACCATTAATCATCATGGTTTGAACCCACATGAAAATGGCTGGCTCAACTTAGCTCAATTTACCTAGCAACCTACTTAGGCCAGTTCATATGGTTTGACATTGTCCTTATTCCCATTGCCATCACAAAGTTCATATGGTAAACTAACGCTCAAACTTAAATTATATAATGGTCGAGAAAAAATTGCTCATAAAAGAACTTTCGGACAACATTTTTCCTACATGACAATTTTTATGGCAAAATCGGACCATAATCGGCTTTACATTATAGAAGTTTGTGTGCAATATCAACTAACTGCTTGCAAATGAATGATTGGATCCTTGAAAATTACATTCTACATTAAATCAATCGGCTTTAAGTATGGAATCTTACACATTAATGGCCACTGATCCCAAATGAGTGAATACACTTTCTTTTGTCTAATATTTCAGTAACATTCCAGGTGGCAGCTAGTGTTGCTTTTCTGATTGCAAGATATTTTGCTCGTGAGCGCATTCTAAAATTGGTGGAAGGAAATAAAAAGTTTCTTGCTATTGACAAAGCAATTGGAGAAAATGGCTTCAAAGTTGTGACCTTGCTTCGTTTGAGCCCATTACTTCCATTTTCTCTAGGGAATTATTTATATGGATTAACATCTGTCAAGTTCGTTCCATATGTATTGGGAAGGTATGTTACTTGTAACTAATAATACAGTATTGAGGGAACTTCAATGCTTATCTTGAATTTTAGGATTTATCTTTCTTTTCTTGAAACCTAACTCTGCTTAGTTTTCAACTTTGGACATTACAAGTTGTCATAAAATATAATGTGCTTGGTTATGTCGACAAACAACTTGAATCCAAAAGTTTAAGCTATTAGACATAAATTGTATTTTTCATTATCTCAATCAGGTTAGTTGTAATTGTAATAGGGTGAAGGCCCAAAAATGATACACAACTATTGGCCAAGAAACAAAAATAATACATAATTATTACAAGGTACATCAATGATACCTAACTTTTACATGTGATCAAAAATGATATTTTCACTAATATGACAATAAGATTAGACATGAAAAGTCCAAAATGTCCTTATAAATAAATAAAATCACATTTTCCCCCTCTTCTCCTCCAACTTCCTTCTTCCTTCTCCACCCTCACAAAACTCCATAGCCACCACACCATCCCTGGCCACCAACAGCAGCGGCAATGGAGTTCTATTCCAGTGGCTTTTTGATAGCAGCTATTGTCACTTAAAAAATCCAAAAATCCAAGTGGCCACAAATGGCCACTTACAAAATCCAGCGGCGATGGGTCGAAAAGTGAGATTATTAGGAAATGGAACAACAGTCGTTGAGTTCCACACCATTCTGGCGCGTTCCTTGTGGCCACAAATGGCACCTTCCTTTATTCGCTCTATGCTTTTTCTCCTACCTTTCTTTTACCTTTCTTTTTGTTGCTCTGATGTTTTTTAATAAAAATCTTCATTTCTTCATATTAAATCATTTATGTTTATATAAACAATATTAGGTTGGTAAATTTTAATTACAAAAATGCACTCATGTATATGAACTTCCTTCTTCCTTCTCCACCCTCACAAAATTCCATAGCCACCACACCATCCTTGGAGTTTTGTTAGGGTGGAGAAGGAAAAAGGAAGTTGGAGGAAGAAGAAGGGGAAGAATGTGATTTTATTTATTTATAAGGGCATTTTGGACTTTTCATGTCTAATAAAGTATCATTTTTTATCACATGTAAAAGTTGGGTATCATTGGTGTACCTTGGAATAGTTATGTATTATTTTTGTTCCTTGGTCAATAGTTGTGTATAATTTTTGGGCCTTCGCCCATTGTAATAAGAAAACAGTTTTATAAGCTTTATTGAATTTAATTCTACCTATAGGTGAAAATAATTTTGTTTTTTATTTTACTTTAGTATATATATTAGTCAGATTTGGGTTCCACACATTGCTTTGTTTACGAAATGTATCTTATTCAGGTAGCTATTTACAATGCATTCCTCTTTTTCTGCTAAAATGATATGCAGGGAGTGCTTTGAAGATGCGGGTAGTTTAGCTTTTGAATTAATCACTGATTTTGACTAGTGCATTTTTAGTGTTTGTGCATTTCTGATTTAGTGTTAAAATTATAACCAATTATGATGCAGTTGGCTGGGAATGCTTCCAGGGACATGGGCTTATGTAAGTGCTGGTGCATTTGGACGAGCAATAATTGTAAGTTTGTGCACATTTCCTCTCATGCTTCAAAATAATTTGTGTATTGGTTAACTAATTGATCATCACAAGTTTTTCCCTTTTTGCATTTGTGGTTTGTTGTACCCTTTTTTATTTTACTTTCTTTTAGTGTTTGGTATGATTTTTGTTCAAAATGGTTTTAGAGTAGGAAATGAACGGTGCTGAAAAATTTTTAGGCGTTGCTTCTTGATAGGATTCCACATTAGTCTAGTTAGGTTTAGGCAGTGTTTATTATTCTGCCATGTGACAGTTTATTTTATTATTGTGTTAGTTAATGTATTTGAATGTTTGAGTCAGTTATTGTGTTGTATTTAAATTTAAATTATGGTGTTAGTTATGTTGTTATGTAAAGGTCTATTATATATATAGACTCATTGTACAATTGTTGGAAATGAATGAAAAATTGAATCAAGATATAGGAGATTGCTCCTCTTGTCTCCCTAGAACTAGATCCTGGTTCTAGCCCCTTCCCTCTAGGATTTTCAGATTCTGGATCCTAGAACCCTCTCTTTTCCTCTCCTTTCCATCCCTTTTCCTATGTGTGTTTGTGTTTACGTGGGTTCTATCATTTCTAGTGAAATGTGACTGCAACATCAACAATGCCATCAAGGTCATTTTGTAGGGGATCGATTACTGTTCAATAGAATGCTTTTTCCAGATTTAAATCCTAAGTAACTCTCTTTGGTTTTAGATTTTGTACTCTCCATTGTGCTTGACCATTGAGTGCCAGGATCTCTTGGTAGGGGGTATTGATACAATATTGTAATAAATGAAAGTAGTTAAGGGTTTGTTGGGATAATTAGGAGGGATGACTGGTAGCAACTAATGACTATAAATAGATGGATTTTTAACACATGAAGCATTCCTAATCATGTTGTTCCATCAAGGTGGATTTTTATTGTCCTAGTTTTTCTTTTGTTCTGTGAGGGGCTTTATAGTCATTCATCTCATCGTGCTTTTTTTCTGCTCTCTTGAATGTTGTCTTAAGAGGAAGTAAGAAATTGAATTGTTAGGCATAGATGTTAAAACTCTAATTCTTGGTGAAACCATCCTCCGTATTGCATTCCTGATCAAAAAAATCCTCCGTATTGCATGCATAAATCGTAAATCATGTTGGAATGTATTCAAGTGATTTCCCATCCTTCATTCGCTCCTTTTATCGTGTAGGTATCTGTTTTATTTGTTCACTGTTTGAAGTGCAAAAGGTGTTCACATATTGAGTAAAATGTTTTTCTCTAACATTTCAGCAAGAAGAAACTGATCTCTCTCTAACTGGAGGAAACGGTCAGCTGCTAACTCTTGGCTTGGGATTGTTGGCCACTGCATTAGCTGCTGCTTATGTAACGAAGCTTGCTAAGGTATCTAATCATTATGTTACCTGCTGCATTTAGAAACTACTTAAATGTTGGACTAGGGTAGAAAGTTTGTTTATTTCAGGACTCAATCGGTCTAAATGAAATACAACGGTTGGTGAAAAGGTGATAACTACTTTCATGTGTGTTTTACATGTAAAAATTCATAAATGATACTCCCTCCGTCCCATAATATATGCTTCAAATAACCACTTTGTTGTGCTCGAAAAAACTCTTAGAAGCAATTAATGTCACAAAAAAAATTTCCCAACATTACCCCTATTTATTAAGAGGACAAGTGAGATGTGATTGGACGAGAAAAAATGAGTGTGTATGTATGGGGAAGATGAGAGATAGTGTTGTTAACGAAGGTTAAAAGTGGGAAAAATGCAATAAATGCTGTGACAAAATGTAAGTGAAGCTTATATTTTGGGACACCCCATTGAAGCTTATCTTAACGGAGGGATAGGATATATATATATATATATATATATATATATATATATATATATATATATATGTGTGTGTGTGTGTGTGTGTGTGCGCGCGCGCTCGCGTGCGCAGGCAACTATAATAACCAATGTTGGTTGGTCAAATAGAAGAATGCAATTTTCTTTAAACAAGGTTAAGGATTAAAGCTTCTAGGTTTTATAAAAAATAATCATGCATGGAAATCTTCCCACATCAATTTTCTTTAAACAAGGTTAAGGATTAAAGCTTCTGGGTACTATATTTTGTGATGGCAAGGATAATGCCTGGTAATGTGCTTGAGATTAAAGGCGAAATTTTATTCCATCCTTGAATTAAAGCATATCACAATTTTAGTACATAAACTTTCAAAACCTAGAAACCTAGCAAAACACTTGTTGAATTATAAAGCACAATGCAAACGTTAAATCCCTATTCTGGGGCTGTTTTATTCTGCTTTTATGTGATGAGAATAATTAACATCGAGAGGGTGTGAAGTTTTTAGGGGTATTTAACAGGTCCCTTGGAAGGGACTAAATAGAAACTTAGTCCTACAAAATGTCAAAATTAAAGTGAAGTCTCAAGGAACCTGAATTTAATTGTGTTTGAGAGAAAATTGTTGTTTTTCTGATTTTAACCCTCTTTCATACATAATTAAATTTAGGTCCCTTGGGACCTCACTTTAATTCTGACATTTTGTGGGACCAACTTACATTAAGTCCCTTCTAAGGGACCTGTATTTTATTACCTGAAGTTTTTATCTCTCATACCCCATTCCACTCTTACCTCCAATCAATAAGGTGACTGGCTAGGTCTTTCTTTCTGGAAGGGAGTTTAATTATGCCAATCTTGTTACTGTTGATATGTGTATTTTGTTACTTGAACCTTTTATGTGCCATGTTGCAGGATGCTGTGAAAGATATCGAGTAGAGACAACTCAGCTTCTGTCAATGAGCAATAGGCTTACTGATATCTTAGTAAATGAGGGGGGATGAAAAGCGCCATGGTAAATGAAAGAAGCAGCATAGTGTATGTAAAATTATTTTTTATGCAATTGAGTAGGATCTTCTCTTCTTTATCCCTCCATCTCCACCCTCAAAGGATGGGTATTTCTAAAGTTGTACATTGTATCCACTTTATAAATAAAAAGAGTAATGCTAGATGCACATCAAAGTGGTAAATTCTCAAAAAAAAAAAAAAAGTGTGAATACCAACAACGTGGCAGATAGTTTAAGAATCACATCATTGATTGTCGTGTTAAAAATAGGTAAATAGTAGTATTGATTATGTGTTCTCCATTGTTGAATGGAAACTTTAATTTTTTGTAATAAATCTTGATTATGTGTTCTTCATTAGCTCACATGGATGCATATTTGTCCAAATCGACAAGGTATATAGCTTACCTTGGCAAAGAAGTAGGTAGGTAAAGCTTAGCTTGGCGAAAAATTAGAAACAAGAAAAATCACCATGAGATCCTAAGGAAGTAATCTAATCACTTAAACAATTATATATTTTGTAATAACTAAGTTCAGAAAAGGAAATGGCAATCAGATTTATACAACTCACTTAATATTGGGAAATAAGTTCATGAATTAAAATTGTCATTTAATCATGCATCAATCCATTTTCATTACTCTTGTGTGTGTGTGTGTCTATATATATATATATAAAGGGAACTGGAGAATCACTGTTCATTTAACATTGCTTCTCGACATTCGTTCCCATTATATATATTGAAATTGAAATAAGATATTTCAAATCTAAATTTTAAAATTAATTAATAATTACAATAGTTTTTTTAAAAAAACTAGTCTTTTTTTTTAAAAAATAATTATGGTTTACTTGTCTCTTTGTTCATCACAATAGTTTAATATGGTTTTTTTTAACCATCTAGTTCATCGCACGGGGTATTATCATCTAGTTATGTTAATATGCGTGTGCTTGTATTTGAGTAAGCATTGTTTGAGCCCAATATCTCTCATTTCAATTATTTGTTGTGCTTGTGAGATTGAATTTGTAACCTAATTTCACATGTAATTTAATATTAAGCCAATATATTAGGTCAAATGGTTGGATTGCATAAGGTTTATAATAATTTTTTAAAAAATAATTATTCATTGTTTGTATTTGAAATTAATTTTTTATAACAAGAAAGAAAATTAGCTATTCAGTCAATACTAGAATGTAAATTACAATAAAGAAGTATAAAAGAAACTATAAAGTCAGGAACTCGGGCCATTGCTAATCACTCTAAAAGCATATTTTGCCAAAACAAAATATGATACTTTATCAGCAAACCTAAGGATATGAACCAGCCTCAAATCCCATTCACCATTATTTAAATCCAGATTTGAAGTATAAGAATTTTTCATTATAATTTAATATAATTTGTTATTATGCGATTTTCATTAGTTTGAGTATTTAATAGGCCAGAAAAAACTGTTTTAAATTTTAATTATTTCTTTTTTATTAAATTTGTAGGGATTGGTTGTCATTTGCTTTCTTGAGAGGGAGTGAACCGAATTTTTCCCTTAAAACTAGCCCCCTCACTATTTGAATTCTCTGTCGTTGCAAGTACCTATTATTTTAGACTTTTTTGGGTTTCAACTCTCAATGCCATCGAAGGGATTGAAAATTTAGAGAAATTGAGTTATTGTTAGAAAATTCCACATATCTCTCCCATCACATAGTTTGAGAGTGATAAGAAACATGTCCACATGGGGTGTATTGTGTTGGGGGTGTTGAGCAAAACAGTTTCCTTAAGTCAACCAACAAGTGAAAACATCTTATTTCTTCAGCAAACACTCCACAGTATAGTTTAGGCAAAACAAGAAAGTAAATTGATTATGGAGACAACCAATCTGCTTACAAATCCTTCCCATATAGCGCAGAAGTGAACTTGCAAGCTGCACAACAAGGTGACATTTTAGTTGAGAAGTCACATGCATAATTTACACCTTAGTATTATATTGTTATTCATTACAAAAACAATAAAAGTATTGCAAACAAAAAATCTGAAAATTATAGGCATGTAAACATTGAATTAAGATGCATTATGATTGCTATTGTTTTGGCAAAAAAAGTGAGGTTATTATACCTATGTAAGATGCATATTTATTTATTTTAATTCCTAAATAGTGAAGTTATTATAGATGGTGGAAATTGAAATGTAGCTCTTAACACGCTTTTTAGGGTAGTGATTTAAAATTCCGTTTTGATTTGTTTACTTCAATGACTTCTGGATATAATAATATTTATTCAATAGTAACTTAGAAGTTGAAATTATTTTGGAAGATTACATTCAAATAAGTTTAAAAATGAAAAATAATATTGAGTTGTTTCCAACTAAATCTAAACTTTAACATGAACAATTTTTCCATTTGGATTGGAAAAACAAAGATCTTTAGAATCATCTTTAGGATTAGCTCTGACAATAAAGTTATCTGTTAAGAATTCACAATATAAATTGATTGCATCAAAATCAATCCTATTTAATTCATTTTTTATCTTATTTATGACGTAGAGGAGATATTAAGGGCAATTTAGTAGTTAATATTTTATATTAAAAAAATATTGATATGAGATGTTTTTTGGACGTTGGAAAGATCAATCACTAAAAAGTTTACTTCAAGAAAATTTTCGGATGGAAGGTACACTAAACTTTTTTTATCATGGTATCAAAGCTATAGTCTTTATATACTAATACTAACGTAATTGAAGTAAAATTCATTTTTGCTTTCAATTTCACTATCATCATAGTATCAGAGCTATAGTTTTTCTCTTTTTTTTTTTAAATTTTTGTCCTCTTTGTCTTTTCTATTTCTCATTATGTTGGTCGTATGTTTTGAATATTAATGGAAAGAGAAGACAAGGAACACCAAAGTCTAAGTGACACCCGAGATATTAGGAGCTTTCACTAACTTTTTCAAATCATTTGTGCATCGCAATGTTAATGGGAGCAGGTATAGGGTATTATTTTACCAGAAGCAATAAAGACACAACAAACAATACTGGGGAGGAGGGGACGATGGGAAGAAGGGGGCGACCTTGAGTTAGGGTGTGTCAACAGATCGCCGGTGGAATGGACCAGATGTGAAGGAAAAGGAAAAATGATGTTTGAAGATGAGAAGGTGCCTTTTAGAAAGCGCCATAATTTTTTTTATCAAGTGTTATATGAATTATAAAACATTTAATAACAAGAGAGAAAAATTTAAAAATATGTAATAAAAATAAATAAAACAATAGAGAAGAAAGAATATCTGACTACTCATATACTTTTGCTCATCATTCACTTATAAATTCAATATATTAACTTTTCATTCATATACCTTCGCAAACTATTTGAATTACATTATCATCACAAATCCCGCAAAAATCCTTTAATATATTTTCATGATATATTTCACATGTTTATTCAGTTATTAATTTGCTGAATCTTTTCACAAAATTGTGACATGCAATGCCAACAAAATTAACAATCATTCATATGGTAGACATCTATTTAAGATTTTGAAAAATTATTGTGAAATTGAATAACTTTCAAGTAATATGCATACTTATATAGGAGTATTTTTTAATGACAATACATTTTGTTTGAGTTTCTTATATATGCTTTAGACATTTTATATCATTCAAAGATTCTCATATAAATTTTACTATTAAGTGGGATATATACACTTATTAAGACATATTTTCTTTTCATACAAATTTGAGGTAATTTTTTATTTTAGTTTCTTAAATTTAAAAATTGGTAGTTTTAGTCTCTAAACGTTTAGTCAATTATGGTTTTCGTCCTTAAACTTTAAGTCGATTTTGGTATTGGCCCTGAACTTGAGTTTTTTCAAGTTTTTTTTTTAAAGTTCTTCAAGGATAAAAACAAAAATTTCAAAAATTTAGGGACTAAAATCATCAATTTCAAAGTTCAAGGGCCAAGATCAAAATTAATCCAAAAGTTTGAGAACTTAAGTTAGTGATTAAAGCCAAAATTACCCAAGGTATGGTAGGTTTGATATGTATAATATACTTATTTAGATAATTGGCAAAAAATTGTTGTATATCCACCTAAGTTTTAGCAAAGAAGAGTTTGAGTCACATGAACAATGGCTATTTCCTCTTTTTTTATTTACCTGAGTTATTTCCTCATTTGAATCTATGTTTACATGGCTTCCAGCCTTCCACCATATCTAAGTCCTAGCAAAGAAGGGTTTGGCAGAATAACATTAAAGACTAATTGGAGAGGCGCATTTAGTGGAAATGGTAAAAAATAAAAGGCCCCAAAATTCCTAGTTTTATTTTTATTTCCTCATTTAAATCTAGGTTTACATGGCTTCCACCATATCTGATTGCCTTTGACTGTTACCTTTCTTTTTCAATTTGACTTAAACAAGTTCTAAATTCAAGTGAATTTGGTTGAACAAAATGAGGTCTCCAATTCCAACTTAACAAATAAGGGATAATCCCTAATTTTTCCTAAATGAAATTTGTGAATTTGTAGTAAAAGAGTAGTTAATGACGAAGATTCTCAAGTAGTTAACTACGATACATGAGTAGTTACCCATTAACTATTCATGTATAGCAGTTAACTAGTGTAGTGCCTGAAAAATTGATTTGAAATGGAAAAATGGAGCTGCCACCGAAATTTTTAAAAATGATATTTTTAAAGGCTCCCTCCTCATAAGACATCATTCTCCTCTCTTGCAAAGTTGCTCTCCCTAAACTAATGTTCCCTCTAAAAAAATGCCCCTAAAATGATCTCTCTCAAACAATACTCCTCTTCTCTTTCATTTCACAAACTACTCCATTATATAGGCCTAATGTGCTGACCATGTAGTCTATTCATCTCAAAAACATCTCCCCTCTTTATTTCATGATTTGCCCATTGTATCTCAGCAAGAAAGCGCAACAAATTCTCTCCTTCTCTCTTTCATAATTCGACCGTTGCATGTACATGAAAAACAAATAGCCCTCCCTTCTCATTTTTTTTTATTCAAGAAAGTTTAGGTGAGTTGGGTCCCGGGGGCTCACCAGGGCCAGGGCAGGCCTCCAGGCTCTTTGAGCGCTTACAGATTTACTTACAGATCGCCCACCAACAAGGTCCTCACATCAGCGGGATTCAAACTCACAACCACATAGTTACGAGTCAAACCCCTTTACCAACTGGACCAACCTTTGTTGGTTCCCTCCCTTCTCATTTTACTTTACACATCAATCAACACATCTTGTTTTCACCTTAATTAGCACACATTCAAACAAATAGCCATGTTAGAAAAATCATAATAATTCCTTCCATTCCAGTTTTAATTCAATCATCCACAAGGAATTATATTCAACTGTTTACAATTCAAATGTTTACATTTTAATTCCCTTTTGGTTTTGATATGATTAAACATGTCTTTATGTGTGAGACATACAATATGTAAATTTTTTCTATTTAAGTTCAAAAGTGAAGGCTTTCATTTCTAGAGAAGATAGTGCCCATGGAGCAACATTGACAAATCCTTTTTAATGAAGAAATGCAAATGGGCTTCATTATATTTATGGCCTTGGGAGCAAACTAAAGATCAACAAAAGTCTTCTTGTAATGCAAATGTCAAAAATTTAAATATTATAATTACCTTTTTAATGCATTCACCACACTTATTCAACATTTTGAAATATTCTTGGTTGTTGCCCATAATTTTTCACAGATACCTAATATGTCTCCATGACCAAATTCAAATTTATATGTTTTCTTTCATTTTTCATTCTTAATCATTTTTTATTATTTATTTTTAGAAAATCATATTCTAAGACATAATGACAATATTTTTATGTTTTTTTATTGTTTTCTTTATTTTTAATTATCTTGTGGGGCCCGGACAAAATAGGGTGTTTAGAACTACCTTTATATCGCTGTTATCTACTCTTCTCACTAACTACTCATGCATCGCCAATAACTACTTGAGAATCACTATTAACCACTCTTTTCCTACAAAATTACAAATTTTATTTAGGACGAATTAGGGACTATCCATGGAAAAAAAAGAATTAGGGACTATCTTTTATTTGTCCAAATTAGAATTGGAGACCCCATTTTGTTCAACACAAATTTAAGTGTGATTTTTTTGTCATTTTTTTCAACTTCAATCCTCCTCTTTTAACTAAAAGTAGGCTGCAAATTTGAATTTGGGGGTGCATTAGCATTCTGCTTACACAATAGTCATTCTCACGATTGTTGTACTGATAAGAACTTGTTTAAAACATATACATGGATAATATTAATAACGGCATCGGCTTGAGCAAGCCTTTCTGTTTCATGTTTGGAGCTTCTGCAAAAAAATGACGAGCCGTGGAAAGTAGAGAAATGGTATGACTCACAAATCACAACGGAGAACTGTACGGCCAAGAGATATATTAAAATTTACAAGACTTATAACAGAAGCATCAAGTCAGATCATTTTTGTGCAAGCAGTCTCAAGTGATAGCTCTTCTATAACAAAATATGTGGCTGTTAGCATTATATGGCCACCTTGTGGATGTATTCGTTTAAGGACAGAACTTAAATTTACCCATCTATTCCCTATTAAGTTCCTGAACTAAAAATAATAGCATTATGACTCTAGAGAATGTTTTCTAACTGAAGCAATTAAGTGGTGAATAACATAAAGTATTACAGTGTCATGTTTATAATAATCTTGATTTTTTTTTTGTTGACCAAATATAATAATCTTGATTCAATATCAGGATAATTACACTCAACTTTGTGTTTTTGAAATAAAAGCCTGCTTTTATAGCACAAGAAAATCAAGTCTGAAAGAACCATACCTGGACTCTGTACTTGTAGAACGCAAATTTCCCCAGCACTAACAGCAGCCAAGATGAAAATCATCATCCAAATAAAACCCCAGGTGGACATTGAAGAAGTATTTATAGCTGTTTATATATGGAAAGAAAAAAAAACGCATTGTCAGAAACAAGATTAGAAACATTGAAAATAATAAAAATACTCATTCCGGTCCTAAATATTAGACCTAGTTGACTTTTTTGGAAAATCCTATAAAAGTAAAATAAGTTAATTATAAATCGATTTACCTAATATTTTCCCTTAAACTAGTTTATTTAACCTATAAACTAATGACTAATCTAAAAATATATCAAATATGTCATAATTTTATAATATATTTTGTAACCTTAACATCTCCAAAAAAAAGTTAACTAGGTCTTATATTTAGTATCGGAGGTAATAGTATATCATATGTATAACATATTAACATATTGTGTATGTACAACACAACCAAGACACTAGCCTGTAAGTTCGGGGAAAAAAGTTAGACATCTAGAGTCTTATACTATAATTCAAAATTTACGCTAAACCCAAGTAAGCTTCTTTCCCAGGAAAAACTTGACACCGTTTATACAAAGTGAATGTATCAGGATGCTATCAATTCACCATGCAAAGTTACATTTTCCATAGTGTTAGGTATCTATCAAAAGATTGTACTGAAAAGCTTAAGGCATTCAGCACATCAGTGAAGCACCATTACGAAAATAGTGAGATTGGGATCGTTAAATTAAAAAAAAAAATCTTGCATATGGACCTAGTTGCCACTGCAGCTGCATTCATAACCCCCTCATAATTTTAAGGGAAAATTCCATTTTCGTTGACATTTCATAATTTTGTAGGGGTTGGTTTTCATTTGCTTTCTTGAGAGAGAGTGAACCGAATTTTTCACTTAAAACTAGCCCCTCACTATTTGAATTCTCTGTCGTTGCAAGTACCTATTATTTTAGACTGCTTTTGGGTTTCAACTCTCAATGCCATTGAAGGGTTTGAAATTTTAGAGGAATTGAGTTATTGTTAGAAAATTAAAGAGGGAGAGAAATATAGGATTGAGTTCTTACTTCATACTTTTTTTTTGATAAAAAGACAAAATGATATTAATTAGGAAAAATTATTACATACTTCTAATAATGTCTTTAAAAGGAAAGTTAAAAGCAGTATACAAATTAAAAGAAAGTAAATGAATAGAAATATAAGAGAAAAGTTGAAGCAATAATGCTGTATCAGTAGTGATTGCGTGCTTCACTGAGGGTGCCCATCTGGAGACTTCTTAGTTCATACTTTAAGTTTAAACTATGGTGGCAGTGTGGCACAACATAAACGCCACACAAAAAGAGAATGAGACATAGTTGAGCAACTATGGACACAAGCGAAGGATAAGTTAGTAGACATTTTCTCTCTGTTTTTTTTTTTTTTTTGCCAAAATGGAACTCTGCTTAAAAATATTATGGTTTGACAATATTTTAAGATACAATCACTCACCATTAGGTCATATTTTCCAGCTTATCAAAGATCCAAATTCCAACTTTTAGGTACAAGTGACAAATTTTTTCGAGTAAAGGAATTATATTATAACCAACAGCTTTGTACAACTGAGTGGGCAATACTGTCTACAACAAGTCAAAAATTCTACCTATCTCTAAGGCTAAACTTTAAGTGCCCCTGTAAAACTCTCAAAAAATATAAGTGGGGGCTATGAAAAGACTAATTTCAAAGGCTAAACTTTACAAGAAAGTATTCAAAAAGAAGAAGGCGCTAGTTGTGTGCTTGACAGTAGCTCTAATCTGATGAAATAGACAGTCCTCAGTAGTGAAAGTGGCATTGAAAATACGATTGTTCCGCGCAGCCCACAACTTCCAGCAAGTGACTAGGAAGCCAACCTTCCATGAGCTAGGCAGTGCGGTCAGTAAACTTTGCTGGAGCCAAGAGATGATATCTGAAGATAGAAAGACACTCCTCATATCAGCAGGCAGAATTTTCTCCCATGTGGACACAGCCAGGGGGCAAAGCTTAAAAACATGATCAATGTCTTCAATATTACCATTGCATAATTGGCATGTAGGATCATCAGTCATCTTCCTACGGTACCGTTCAGAGTTGGTAAGAAGCCGCCCTTTAAGAAGTAACCACCCAAAGGTTTTAACTCTCTGAGCCATAGGCAGTCGCCAAAGCTCATGCCAATAATTCTTGGGTTCAGGCCAATCAAGAGAGTTCCATGAATGATAAACAGATTGAACAGTGAAGCCACCATGGCTAGTGAGGTTCCAAGAACAACTTCGAGTTACCTGATTTGGATTGATGCTAGACTTGAGGATTGCGTTTGTCACATCGTGGGGAAGTTTGTCCTCAAAGAGATGACGGCGCCAAACCCCGTCCGCCGAGAGATAATGCGAGATTGGCTTGTGTAGGTCGTCGGGAGGGATATCTACACAAGACAACAGCCTCAGGGGGCCACTATCCCCGACCCAAAAGTCAGACCAGAACTTGGTCTTGGAACCATCACCGATGTCCCATTTAATATGATAATCCACCTCATTCCATATTTTGCCTAAGTTTCTCCAGAAAGAAGAAGATATTCTGGGGAAACTTACCTCCTCCCCAATATTATACTTTCCTTTCAAGACCTGAACCCACAGGCTATCCGGTTGGGAGTGAAACCGATAAACAAGTTTAGCCATGAAGGCTCTATTTTGTTGTTCAAGCCTAAGGAGGCCGCAGCCACCGTGCTTAAGGGGTTGGCAAAGATCCTTCCATTTGATTAGGCTGATCCCCTTGGTTCCTTGGGGCTTTCCCCATATAAAATTCCTAATAATCTTCTCAATATCACGACAATAGGAAGCAGAGAACATAGTACTTTGCATAGTATAAAGGGGAATAGAAGTGAGCACTGATCGAGCTAGGGTAATTCGGCCGGCAAGAGAAAGAGAGGCACGTTTCCAGCCAGCAAGTTTTGATTGGATCCGCTCCAAGATATACTTATAGGTCAGTGAGTTAGGCCGACCTGAGAGTAGAGGGACCCCTAAATATCTTCCTAAGCCATCCGCCTGTTGGAAGCCAAGATGATGAGAGAGGGTGCGGCGGAGGTTAGGTTCAGTGTTCTTAGAAAAGAAGACCTTGGTCTTGGCAGCACTCACTTTTAAACCTGAAGCGGAGCAGTAGTCTTTAAGGATAGAAGCAATTATGTGAGCTTGTGAGACTGCTGCCCTGCTAAACAAAATCAAATCATCCGCAAAAAAGAGATGAGATAGTGGAACGCCCTGACGGCCCATCTTAAGTGGTTTCCAATCCCCCCCTTTAACAGCTACTTGAATCATCTGAGAAAGTCTTTCCATACAAAGAATGAAGATATAAGGGGACAGGGGGTCGCCCTGTCTTATGCCCCGTTGAGGGGAGAAAGGAGCAGAGGGCTTCCCATTCCAGAGCACTTGCATTGAAGCGGAGGTAACACAAGCCATAATCAACTGCCTCATTTGTTGGGGGAGGCCGATATCATGCAAAGTGTCTTCGATGAATTCCCACCTAAGCCGGTCAAAAGCTTTCTCCAGATCGATTTTTATTGCCATCCAACCTCCTTTTCCTTGCTTCACCCTCATAGAATGTACAACCTCTTGAGCTATAATGATGTTGTCAATGATACTACGGCCCTGAATGAAGCTTGTTTGATGAGGACTTATCAAAGTGGGCAGCAGATTCTTAAGCCGGTTAGCGATGGTTTTAGTGACAAGTTTATAGATTACAGAACAAAGGCTTATAGGCCGGAAGTCCTTGAGGAGGAGGGGACATGGAACCTTTGGAATAAGGGTGATAAGGGTTCTATTAAAGAACAGATCCAGAGCTTCACCATGCCAGAGATTTTTAATGTAGGAGACCAGAGAGGGACCGACGATGCTCCACTGACTTTGAAAGAACATAGCATGAAACCCATCTGGACCTGGAGACTTGAGTGGCTTCATATCAAAAATGGTCGTTTTAACCTCGTCAGCAGATATCTCTTGGTTGAGGAAGTCATATGAAGAAGACAGTAATTCAGGGAAAGCCTTTCTCAAGAGAAGGTGAGGAAGAGGGTCATCATCCACTGAGTAAAGATTAAGGAAGTACTCTCGTGCCATATCGGATAACTGAGTTTCATCTTCCACCCAAGTGTCGTCTCCAGTTTTAAGTTTGGAGATCCTATTGCGACGCTTCCTAAGAAGAGCTCTGGTGTGATAGTAAGAAGTGTTCTTATCGCCAAGACATAACCATTCAGAGGAGGATTTTTGCACCCATAAAAGTTCTTCCTGGAAGCTAGCTTCCTCAAAATCATCACGAAGCTCCTTTTCTAAATGAAGCAAAAATTCAGAGAAGGGGTTTATCTCCAAACTTTGCTGAACTCCTTGCAGCCTTGCCAGAGCACGCCTTTTCCGCTGACCAATTTTCCCAAAAACTGTTTTGTTCCAATGCTGGGCAGCTTGGGAGAAGGATTGGATGTTTGCAGTAACGGACCTGGACGGCTTCCATTGCTCAGATACAAATTTACTGAAATCCGGGTGGGATAACCATGCAGCCAAAAACCTAAAGGGAGGCTCCAAACCGTGATGGCCAGTGTGCTTCCTCATCAAAATGTGAATAGGTTTATGATCCGAGAGCACCCTGGGAAGATGGTGGACTTGGACACCAGGGAAGAGATTAATCCAAGCTTGGTTAGAGAGGGCTCTATCAAGGCGGACCAAAGTTGTCCCTCTGCGCCAAGTGAATGAGGAGTCATGGCAACCCAAATCAAGAAGACCATGAACATTAACAAAAGCCTTGAAGAGATTACATCCACTATTATGTCTACCTGCTCCCCCTTTCCTCTCACCGGGTCTAAGCGTCGCATTAAAGTCCCCAGAAAGGAGCCAAGGGATGGAAGGATCCGGAGCAGCAATGGAAAGATCATTCCATAGCATCTTACGAGTACTAGGTTGAGGACTCCCATAAATAGCAGTGAAGATGAAGCTGACCCCACTATCAAGATAAGTGAGTGTCATGGTAACAAACTGAAAGTGATCCTGAATGATATCAATCCTCACGCTGTCAGACCATAAAACCCATATTCCACCTGCAAAACCATCCGCTTCAACACGGTGAGAATTGTGGTAGGAAAGTTTCCTAATAACATGATCAGCTTTAGAACCAGAGATCCTTGGTTCAAATAAAACAAAAACATCAGGCCTGTAATTATAAACAAGAGATTTAAAAACAGAGGGGAACCGCTTATCAAGTGCACCCTGACAATTCCAAGTTATTATAGAAACCATAAAAAAGAAAATTCTATTGAGAAGGATCAGAGGTAAAATCAACTCCCTCCACCAACATCTGAACTTCAGCATCTGTCAATCCATGATGGGCTTCACGAGCCAATGCCTTGAGGGCCTTGACTGATGTGAAAGCAGCACCGTGAGATGGTCGTGGGCTAACACCGGGAATGGTCAAGCTACTAGAGAGGCGGACGCCCTTCCCTAAGAATTTGGGGTCAGGCGGTTTGGGTTGGGGAGGTGAGGTAGAGTGGGAAGAGCGGTGAGAGGGAAGGTCATCAGCTTGGGCTGCTGAAGGTTGACCCTGTTCCAAGGGGATAAAGGATACTTTTTGTCTTGGTTGGCCACGAGGAACTGAGATAGCGGAGTGAGAGGAGGCTTTTCCCTTGTTTTTGAAAGCATGAGAGTGAAAAATGCTCTCAGAATGATCTGAAACACCAACCTTACTTTTAAATTTGAGACTCCCCTCAAGCTTCTTAGGGGTTTTAGGCTCCTTGTGCTTGTGGGACATATCCTCAGAGGGGCGGGTGGAGTCAGAGTGGGGATGATCTGAAATAACAGGCGGGGTTTGGTGCTGCAGGATGGCAAAGCGCGAACCCGTCGAAAGGGATCGATGACTGTCATCTTTTTTGGCTCTTCTGTCCTCAAATCTGTTCCTCCTAGGAACCACCATCCATTCCCCAAACTCGTTATCCTCCGCTAGCTTTGCCATTGTCTCCTCAGAATGCTTATCACTAGCTGTTGTATCTTCCAGAGGAACAGCCTGGGTAGTGGGACATGATTCTCTGAGATGCCCATACCGTCCGCATTGAAAGCATATATTGGGAAGCCCCTCATATTCAACCAGAATCATCTGCCCATCTACTTGAATTTTGGAGACGAGGGGCTTGGAGAGGTCAAGATATACCGCTAAACGGGCAAACTTACCCCTATCACCATATTCAGTGTTATAATCAACCTTAATAACCTCACCAAAAGAACTTCCTATAGTTCGGATGACAGCCTTGTTATAGTATTTTGCCGAGAGCTTTGGGAGACGGATCCAAACAGGGATTGCATTGATCGAATGATTGTGGGGGTTAAAAGAAGGGGACCAAGGCTGAACAGAGAGATAATGGCAAAAAATAACCCATGGCCCATTACTGAGAGCAGCTTGGTAGTCAAGGTCATTTTTAAATCTCACCAAAAAACAATCCTCCTCAAGATCAGTAAGTTGGAAAGCTCCATGAGGCTTCCAAATACGAATCAGCTGAGATCTGAGCTGATTATACCCAATGGTACAGCCTAGCAACTTAATCACTACTGCAGACCCCATCCTCTTGTTGAGGATCTCGTGCACATGATCAGAAAAATCCACAGTTGGAATGTTACCTTGCATGCCGAACTGGACGTCACCGCTTCGGAGGATGAGCTCATCTTCCTCCACAGGCTCCTCATGACCAGAGTTAAGGAGCATATCCTTGAAAGACGGACCCGACTTAGACTTAGGCTGGCCGGGGGGTTCCAGAGGAGAGGCTAAAACTTCGCCGGATTCGAGAGGTGACTCGGGCACGGATTCCAAGGTCTCCAAATCCAAGGGAACGCCATCAGCTTGGATGCCATGGATCTTGGCTTTCTTACTGAAACGGTCAGCTTCTGGAAGAGAAGGGGGAGTGGGCGTCGGGGGGCAAGAGGTTGAAGGAGGGAGAGGTTGCATAATGGAGAAGACGAAGTGCACGGGGTTCAAGGGGGGGGGGGGAAGGGTTCTCTCGCTACATATTTTTTCAACTCACCATTGTCTCCGGTACAAGTGACAAATTAACATGCATGCCAAAACACTCAATCTACAACATGCCAAAAAGTTCAATTTTATCATTAAAGTTTACATCCAACCTTTGAAATTTTAGGCCATACGAATGACTTTTCCTATCAAAACATGAATGACCTAAGGGTAATCTACTTACCAAGTTTCAGGGCACATTGTACTATGTAATTAGAGACACTGTTACCTTTCCTTCAACTCACGCTACATAATACTTTGTAAGACTATACAGGCGCCTGTCATTAATAAAAGCATAAGAATACTCAAAGGATAAATAAAATAAAAATAAATAGACCCATTCAAACTATTAAAATTTGTCAAGAAAAATCAAACCTGAAGCTGTAAAATATTTAAATAATTATTTCGTAAAATATCGAATCTTTTTTTGGTATAAGCTCAAATTTTGATTTAATGATCGATATGAAAAGTAGAGAGGGAGTTTCATTTTAGACTTGAAGGTAGAGATGAATTTAAAGAGAATGAAAATGAAGAGGATTTCCGTCATTTGTTGATATTACTTGTGCCTGTAAATTATAGATAGTAAATTTTTCTTCAGATCTTCAGCCAAACAAACAGCACAGGATTCTCTCAGCATCTCGCATAATGTAAGCCTTTTGATAATTTAAACAGTACATTATAAACTCTTGAACGAAGCATCCAAAACACATTGAAGTGATAGAAATAGGGTCATACAAATATGATTCCATTTTCTTTGATGGTATCAAGAACAATGCCTAGTTTACCTTCAATCCTTTCATCTTTCCTTGGTTCATAAGCCATTGCGTAGACATCAGCATCCTTTGATCGCTCAGCAATAAGTCTTCCTACCACTCTGCAAGCATTATGATCAGTCAAGGATGGCAAAGAGTTCCGAAGATCCTTAGCGTTGGTGGTGGCAACCGAAATGACTTTGCTCGTTCCTCGGTGCATCACTTTCGCATGAATAAATCTTTTTGAGAAGAAAACATTCAGTAAAAATGGCCTCATGTACATATCTGTCCTTTGCTTCCATGATTTCCTGTTAGGTCTTTTTGCAGCTTCACCACGCGATCTTCGGGTCCATGCAGCTTGAATAAAGGAACCCTACAGAAATGACTGATAGAAATTAATTTAAAATACCTCACAAGGAATGCGAATGTAGAATCACAATAGCCATTACATTTAGTTTTTGCAATACTCAGAAACCAAGTGACCATGTACATATAAATAGAAATACTCGGAAACAGAACAAATGCAGACACACAAACATTCTGCCACAGATATTAGCAGAGTATACATAGGGGGGAATATAGTAAAAGAGGGGGAGGGATATCAAGAAAAGGGAGTAATTTCTCTGAGTAAGTCAGGAAACATTCCATTCATCCAAAAAGCCTAAATGCAAGTGCTGCCTAGCTGCTATTTTTGAAGTATGATTTCCCTGACATGAGGGAAAACCAAAATAAGATCCTAATGTTTCCTTCCTACGATTCAAAATTTACAAAAAGCATAAGACAAAATTCTCCCAGTTGCTAAAACACATAAATTATCAAAAATATCATTTCTTCCTACAATAAAATTCCCCATATCTCCCATCCATCACATAGTTTGAGACCGATAGGAAACAGGGCCACATAAGTGAGTGTGTGTGTGTGTGGGGGGGGGGGGTGAGCAAGGAAGTTTCCTTAAATCAACCTCCGGTCCTAAATATAAGACCTAGTTGACTTTTATGGAAAATCCTAAAAAAGCAAAATAAGTTAATTATAAAATTGATTTACCTAATTTTTCCCCTTGAACTAATTTATTTGACATATAAACTAATGGATGATACAAAAATATGTCATAATTTAATAGTTTAATTTGCAACCTTAATCTCTCCAAAATAGTCAACTAGGTCTTATATTTAGGACCGGATGGAGTATTTCTTAAGCAAAAACTCCACAGTAAAAAACATGCAAAATGACATCAGCAACAACAAATTATCGAGGAAAAACCGGGATAGCTAAATTCAACATATACCATTATTGAATTATTTTAGGTAGTGGAAGTTCTGCAAATACTTTTGCTTCTCAAAAAGAAGAAATTACATTTAGGAAGACAGTGGCAATGAGTTGGAAAAGAGGATGACCAAAAGTTAAGGGCGAAATGTAAGGGCCAAACACAAAACTGAGTGCAACAACTCGCAAGTAACTTAATGGCTAATAGAATTAAATCTATGTTAACCAAAATACATTCACATTTCATATCTATAACTTACATAAACAAAATCCTATTTTGAGAGAGAATAATTAAATTACATGGAGATTACAAGAAAGCACCACATAGAGGGCTTTCCATGCCGATTTCGGAGATTTTAGAGATTTGCAGAAAAATAATACTAATGTCACGAAATCAAAAGGAGGGGATAAAAAAGCCTAGTTTTGAGCTTAACAAAATGTTTCTACATTGAGTCACTTACATAAACCTCAGATTGTACATTCTGGAACGACTGAAATGATGTTGTATTATTATCTCCAACATATATTCATGTTTTTCATTGGAAAATGTCAAAAATACAAAGTCATAGCATAGCATTCATTGTAAATACAAGATGAAAACAGAATTCCAAAAATTCTACCCTTACCAATACAGATTGAAGAAACAATTAGTGAGTGAAGTTAAACAAAAAAAGAAGGAAGATTGGGAACTTACGGAGTTGGGAGGGTTAGAGATAGGTAGAGGGTTGAAGGTAATGTTGAGTTTGGGGAATGAAGAGGACCATGAGAGCGAACAGGGTTTATCGCAGCCGCCATGGGAGCGAGAAGAAGGTTGGCGTTGGAGTAACGAAGAAATTGAAGATGGAGAAGAAGCGCAGATAATTGTGGAACACATTTCCAACCATTCGATTCGATGCACTTTCGCTACCGTGAATCCTACAACTCACTTATCACTTATCTCCCACTCATCATCTTACGTTAACAACAGGTAGTAGATCCTAAATGACTTGATAAGTTGACTTTGGTGGAAAATCCTATAGGAGGGAAATAAATTAATTATAAATTGATTTACCTAATTTTTTCACTTAAACTAACTTATTTTACCTATAAAGTAATGGATAATATAAAAATATATCAAATTTGTTATAATTTAATAACATTTTCCGCAACATTAATCTCTCTAAAAAAAAGTCAACTAGGTTTTATATATTTAGGATCGGAGGGAGTATGAATATAGCAATTAACTAGTTGACTTTTTAAAAAATTCTAGTAAGATAAAATAAGACAGTTATAAATTGATTTATCAAAATTTTTTCTTTAAAATAGTTTATTTGACTTATAAACTAATGGATAATAGTCATCAAATATATCATAATTTAATAACTTATTTTGGAATTTATTCAAATAAAATCAACTAGGTTTTATATTTAGAACCGCACAGAGTATTAAGGATGTTGAGTTAGTTTCATTATTATCACATTATAACAGTTCAGCTTAATCATATATATTTCTTTTTATTCTTTATTTTAAAACATCTTTCTTTTTATTTTCTCTCTGTTGTTTATTTAGTTATTGATAGGTATTTATTACTATGGTTAATTGGGTAAAAAATAGGGAACAATTATAAAGTGGCTTTATATCTTAGGAACATATTGAAATTTAAAAGTAGTCTTATATTTAGAAAAAGAGGTAAGAATTATTAATATTATTATTATTATCATATTGAAAACTGAAAATAAGTGCTTATTTCCATATATTATGCCAAACCAAGCACACAGAAAAACGGTTATTTATTAAGTTGGGTACCATCCTCAAGCCAATTATTTATTGTGAGCACTACAGGGTAGTTTTGTGTCAATCTTTATGAAAGAGATTTCTAGTACAAGACACTTAAAAGAAAATGTCGTTCACACGCGGTTATGATACAGGTATGAAAGAATGATAGAAGAGAAATAGACTTGATCTTTAACATTTAACTCACTATCTTTAACATTTAACTCACTAAGTGTGAGTGAAATATGTAGAGAAGTAGCAAGTTTACACTTAAAGGTTAGACCCAAGCGCAATTAGAATTGAAGTCATTATATAAATATAGACAAGCATTGGTTGAAAGGAGTGATTTCCCCAATAATTTAATATTCAAATCATTATGAGATATATCTTTTCTATGTGTGGTTTATTAAGGAGGTGTGGTAGATTATTTTCCGATGTATCAAAAAATAAAGGAGGTGTGGTAGAAAATATAAGATCTTGCGCACTATAAATTAGTTGTATCTTCCCTTACCTTCAGATGGTGTATCTGTTGTATAACGTATTTAGAGTCTTATAGTGCTTCAAATTTGTGTGGATACCTGGCTAAGTCAACTAACATTACAAATACACCTGAAAACCTTAAGAATCAAAACCTTTATCCTAATATTAGTTTGAGTTTTTTCATTTATTACATATATTATCTATTAATAAATCCAATTTCATCTAATGTGGGACTTCTCATATCAGCTTATGACCAATAACACTTAAAAATCCTAACAACAAAAATAACCCATAAAATCATTTACTAGGGTGTAATTGAGTGCCCAAGCCTTGAGAATAAAATTAAATCCAAGTTTTGTACTTGCACTTCTTCCTTTCCTCTCTTGTTTTTCAAAGCTGTATATTAAATCAATAATATATAAAGAATAGTGATAGATAAAAAGCAACCTGACATCACATGAGGGTGGAGAGGTGTGAAAATCAAACAAATCCTACCAGAGCATTAAAATTTAAATATATGTATGTTAAAAAGATAGAAGGAAAAATAAAGAAGCAGGATAAATTAGGGGGGAAAAGGTGGCGATGTGGATTGGAAATTGGAAAAAACAATTGGCGCGTGGAAATCAAATAGGAAAAGAGGGGCACACACGGAAAAGACTAAACTAATGAGATAAATGCGGATTTCCTTTTCAAGTTGTGTAAGTTACCTACCACTTGTATGGTCAAAAAAAAAAAAAAAAGTTACCTACCACTTGTCTTTCTCACCAACTTATTCATATCCCACTCATTCCTTTTCCCTTTTCTCCAAACTACTTGATTCCTCGGTTCAAGAAAAAAAAAACAATTAACGGATTCCATTATCTTCCGCTGAGATTAATCCTTCCTTTTTAAAATAAATAAATTCAGAGTTTATAAACTTCCCTGTTCTTAATTATAAAACCGAAATGGAAAATTTTTTTAGACAAATTACAGAACACATCATTGAAACTTTTATGTGAATATTTTATTGACCTAACCTTTTATTTGTTATGCATTGACTTTTCTCGTCTTATAGTTGATATTGTATATAAGTAAAGTTGGAGAGTTATTGAATTTGAAGGCATAACTTATAAGATGTAAGATTTTCCTTGATTAACATGAAATCTAGTTGAGGATCACAAGATAATATCATTATATAATGTAAGAATCTTGTTTTCTTATATCCTTGAATCACGTAGATTGAAGCTAAACAATCTTTTCGATTTTTTATTGTATCACGTGAATTTGTAGGTTCTATAAATAATCGAATTTTAAGTTTCTCATTTAAATTAAAAATAGCCCATTTCCAAAACAACGAGTTGAAAGAAACCTTTTATATTAAAAAAATCGTACTCAATTAAGTAAAGTTCACTATTCAAATGATTTTAAAATTATTTTTTCATTTAAAATTATATGCATAAATCAAAATAACATTCAGAAAATAGAATTATTAAAAAATATTTTTGAAAGTTATTAATCTATAAGAAGCAATGCTTCATCACTCTACATTATAGATACTCATTCACGGTGAATAAATATTGGTTTTGTGTGGTTGAAAATATAAGAATTTACGTTACTCATGAAAAGTATAAAACTATATATATAAATTATGGAACAATAATCCTACCAAAAAGAATGAAACAACAAAGTCTTGCAAAGAATCCATATAGTATAAAAATTCTACGTACATCATATAATTTTTTAGAGTATGTTAGAAACATAAAACCGTCTACACGATCTATATTATATTTAAGGTATATTGGTAAAATATATTATTATATTTTCTTATTTCATATCATTTTATCAGTGACAAATAAATATAAAAATTATCAACACAAGCACACTTATTCCCAAAACGTGTGTTTTAAAATACATATGTACAGTATATTTTATGAATAAAATAATTAGCTTAAAAATGCCTACGTTTATCTTACAAACAACACACTTTCTTATGAACTCGATTGTTTTAAGTTAACATATTATCTTAGATATAGTTTCATTTAATTTTTTACCTAACATATAGGTTGGAAATGCGCATAACTGTCTTAAAATTCTAATATTGTATATATGTAACGAATATATAATACAAGAATAATTAAGTTTTTTAGCTCTCAACAATCAACATCATATATATCCCATTTCTCATAATAATTGCAGCAGTGATAGTTTAAAATTTTAGGAAACATATTTCACATTAAGTTTGGACTGGGACCTTAATTAGAATAATAATGTTAATGCAAAAAGCTTAGCTTAATGAACTACCTCCTTCCCCTTCACACGGACCGTTGTATATAAATGTAGAAGTAGTATATATATATATATATATATATATATATATATATATATATATATATATATCTTTCTCTGTGGTAGTTATAGGCTTGTAGCTATGTATATCTTTCTCTGTGGTAGTCTATTATAAAAGTGAATGGGAATAATGAATATTTGATATATGTGCCTACTACTCCCACAATAATATTTGACACCTCCAAGGTCTCTTTCAGATATTCCTTCTCTCTTATCATCAACTCCCCCCAAAAACAAACAATTTCCAAAACCATATTATCCACTCTCTCTTTGTTGTTGTTTGTTGTTGTTGAAGAAAGAGAAGAGAACATGGGAAGGTCGCCATGTTGCGAGAAAGAGCACACAAACAAAGGAGCATGGACCAAAGAGGAGGACCAACGTCTCATAGATTACATCCGCCTCCATGGCGAAGGCTCCTGGCGCTCTCTCCCTAAAGCTGCTGGTACTACTAGCTACTATTTCATATTCATCTTCAATTTCATTCCCTCCTTAATTACTTTACTTAACAATAGTATATATTTCTTCTTTGGATTTAATTCTGTTCTCTGTTCTGTTCTGTATTACATACATACTTACAGGATTGCTGAGATGCGGTAAGAGTTGCAGGCTGAGATGGATTAACTACCTTCGTCCTGATCTCAAGCGTGGCAATTTCTCCCAAGACGAAGACGATCTCATCATCAAGCTCCACAGCCTCCTCGGCAACAAGTATGTACTATTACTTGCCATCTTGTTATACTATGAATTATGAATTAGGCACGGAATACGTCATAAACTAAAATCGATAGTTGACCAATAATAAATGGCCAATTCAACATCAACTATGCTACAACCTCGTATAGATGGCGAAGAACACTATGAAACTGCACAAAGAGTCATGTCTCTATGGGGGTAACACTTAGCTGTAAACCAAGCATTCCAGTTTCAGTTAAGAGATCAAAAATAGACTTACTCTATGATACACGAATTCCTTCAATTGATCGTGCATCTTCCTTCCATTAGTTTGTAAGGGATTCAATGCAGACGGGGATCAAATGACTCTTCATGCCCAGTTACTTACCTCTGCTTTAAGCAAATAGGCTAATTCGAACATACAATCTTAACCTTAGACACAAGCGAGTTTAGAGTTGAGCCAAGTTGACCGACCCTTTATAGTTGATAAATAATAATTGACCCCAAATCCTTCACTAATTATAAGACTTTTTTTTTACCATAATTAATTATAAGACTGACTTACTATATATTTTGTTGTTTTTTGGAACGTATGTATGTATGTAGGTGGTCGCTGATTGCAGCGAGATTACCAGGAAGAACAGACAATGAGATTAAGAATTACTGGAACACTCACATAAAGCGCAAGCTCATCAGTCACGGAATCAATCCCCAAACTCACCGTCCTCTCGACAAAACCGCCACCGTCTCTGTAAAATCCGCCGCCGAATGGCACTTCAAGACATCGCCGGAAAACACCTTCCTCCTTCATAGTCTCAAGAATCAGAAGCATCATGAGAAGAGTGATAGCTTCAAATTCAATTGCATCGATTTCAGAAGCATGAAGGTGACTAATAGTGCTACCACTACTTCAAAGGAGGAACAAGAACCGTTGTTGTGTGGTGGTTGTGAGCCTAATTTGGAGCTTTCCATTGGTCTCCTGCCGTTTCACTCTACGGCGGCGCCGGTGATGCCAACGGCGGCGGCGTGCCGGAATTGGCAATTTGATTTTCAGAGATGGGGGAGGGTATAGAAAAGTGAATTAAAATAACCGCCATTAAATGCAAGTTGCTTCAGGAATTAGATTTACTTACATTTTATACACTCTGTTTTTTTTTTTTGATAATATATACACTCTGTTTTTGTTCATAGGAATATTAAATTTTTTAATATACAACAAAATAAAAGAAAGGAAGAAAGCGGGTGCTTGTTTTGTTTCATTTTGTTCTTTCATATGTTTTTTAAAAATGTAATTTTGGAGTTTTGGTGCAGTAAATGATCAATAGTTTGTACTTTGTAGTTTCAAATCAAAACAACTTTGATAATTGTTTAATTCATAGCACCACATTTTCTTTGGATTTTGATAGATATATCCAATCCGGTCTGAGTATCTGTTAGTTATCACTTACATACCGCGTAAAATATATGTTGTTGATAGTTATAATTAAAGCTGATTTGAGAAATGGGTGGTAAACTTATGAAGAGCTATTTGATATAACAGATTGTGAATTGAAGATAGAGAATAAATGTGTCATCTTTAGATAATAATGTGTAAAGTGTCAATAACAATGACTCATAATGTTCCTTCTATTGTTGGTAAAATAATAAGGTTTCTTTTATTATATATTAGATTAGATGGATAGATTTTATACATTTGTTACTTAAAGGAGTATAATACATAAAAATAATTTAACATGTCTGGAGAAATAGAGAAAAAAATAGCATGATGAATTTATATATGCATATTTTAATGAAAACGAAGTTGTGTATTTCATTTACTATCTTATCCTTTGATTGCCCGAGAAAATATTGGTTCTATGATGATATCATGCATGTTCCTAAATATAAGAGTTAGTTGTCATGTTTTAGAATCTTAAGAAATTAAAGCCAAATATGTTACTTAAAAAGTGTCTTTTTCTAAATTTTTTTCTAAACTAGTTTATTTGGCTTATAAACTAATATATGATCTAATAATATAAAAAATATGTTGTAATTTAATGGTTAATTTCAATTCATTAATTTTCCCCAAAAAATTAACTAACTTTTATATTTATGAATGAACGAAGTATTTAATACTAACAATTATTATTGGATTACATATTACTCATTACATTACAAATATATATATATATATATATATATATATATATATATATATATATATTTCTTATCAATTCATTTATAGCCAATTGTCCAATCAAACAAAGTAATTAATCACTAATTAAATTTTAAACAAAAAAATTTACAATTCAAGACATGAGAAGAATATTATTGAGTATCGAATATGTCCCACAGTTTTAAATAAAATATTTAGTATAAAATAAAGGTTATAGAAAGTCACAACAATAAGATTTTGTCCATCTTTTTAGATCCAGTGATTAACTTTAAATCGGATGTAAAAAAGAAAATGAATCTGAAATAACTTCTCCATTATAAACAAAATTAAATATGTTCTCGTATGAAAATTAAATTACGCAATTTGTTGTTTATATAATTGAACATATGACTCGACCGCAAATCCTTACCTTTAATTTCCATATGTATCCAAAATTTCACTAGTCCAGACCTTCCATGTAACTAAAAAACAAGAAAGTTCGAGAACTAAGTTAATTATTTTTTATATAGTTCGAGAACTAAGTTAATCAATTACATGTATTCGAATAAATAATTAAGGTCAACAGAAAAATGAGTGAGTCTAAAAGTGACAAAGAGGTTTGGCAAGAAAGCCACACGCAAACATTAATAGAAGAAAAATGGAACTGGAATTAATTCAGAGACTTCTTCTTTATAATTTATTAATTATTAATTAGCCCATGGTACTCTAATCTTAGGTTTGGCGTAATCAGTTGACCATCATATTTATTGAAAAATGAAAGGATGATTGAATAAAACTTTAAGATATTGAATTTCATTTACTGTCTTTTTTGATAAAAAAAATTCCTTTGCAATTTGACAAACCCATTTATTTATGATTTAATAAACATTTATAAGTTAATACTTTTTTTATACAGATTTATAAGTTAATACTATTTGTAGCCAAAATTCTGAAAAGTCAATTTATAAGTCGTTAACATATTTAGTCTTCTTAAAATTTTCTAAAAAAGTCAACTAGATCTAATATTGTTTATAAAGGAATAAGGTCTTATTGCAATTTGATAAATTGAAGTTATAGATAGTTGTTACACTTGTAAACATGTTCTTATGATTTCAACAACCTACGTATAAAGTTATTATCAGATGATGAATTATTAATAATTAATTTTCTAATATAATATTTGTAAATGAATGAGTATAAATTATTATGAAATAGTGGCCCTTGCTTTGATCATAATAAATTAAAACTGTATGTTTAATGGTTATTGTTGTTTTGTTTTATTTGTCAATATATGAATAAAGTGATTGTAAGTTTGTTATAAAAAATAATAAATTAATTAGAGATGTCTCGGTTTCTATAATTGAAATTATTTACAGATTTGAAGGCGCGGTTTATGCCTTTCTCCTGTTTTCTTCTATTGTATATATATTGACAGTGATAAAATATATATTGACAGTGATAGAGGATCATGCCCATTGACCTACGAATCCAGTTTCAAGGTTCAACGAGTAAATTCTCCCGTGCGTTGCACGGGGAAATTAACATATTGAATTCATCAAATTGGTGACATTGCAAGAATTTATACACTGTACAAATAATAAACTAATCAAAAAAATTAAGTGACAATTCTTTAGTATCATGTACAAATAATAAACTAATCAAAAAAATTAAGTGACAATTCTTTAGTATCATGCACAACATTAGTGAGATGTTATATCCCTGTTTCCCGCGCTTCGCGCGGTCAATTGATATTTATTAATAATCTAACAACATAGCATTAGGGAGATAGAGTAGTATGAGAAAAATTATTAATAATCTAATTAACCAACATTTCGGTTTTCATACAAAAATGTCACTGTAATTCACATACGGATTAAATTTGGGTGGATCCTAAAAGGTAGGAAAGGAACATATATCAAAGGCCATTTAGTTTCCACCAGTCCGATATCATGACATACAACCAAAAGCTATATGTAACTAAGAGGATCATCAAAAAAACTCTTTTTATTGTAGCAATTGGTTATGGATGTTAATTTGAAAAAAAAAACAATAAAAAAATCATCAATATATATAAAGTCATGTTATCTATGAAGCAAAATCATGCCAACAACATACACCAAAGGCCAAGTAAAGAAGATTAATATCCCTGCAACACTTCCTTTATATCTATAACATTCTTTATGTCTATACTAATTCTTAAGATTGCATATACTAAGTCTCTCTTCTCTTTCATTGCAAGTTCTTCTGTTGTCTTCATTACCTGATCCAAAATCATAAGCATATCAGCATGGCATGTCCATAAATGCTAGGAACCTATGCTATGAATGCCATTTTAAATAAATGTGACATAATCTTGTGTTAGTTAAAATAATTGTAGGTAGAGAGTATGACTTTTGAAAAAGAAAAAGGATTAAAATATTTTACATGTGACTTAGTGCTTTTCTAACTAAGAAATAAGATCCCAAACACCAATTGAGCATAGAAATAACCTGCCAAGTCTATGAGATTCAACTTCCCGCATACATATTCTCTGGTGCCATCATTGACAGATATATCACAAGCACTACATGACTTCTACTTGAGATATCATTGAGGCCTGTGTGAGCAACTTTCCTTCTCTGCACAGCAGTAGAAAATGTCTCCATAAATTCTGACTTATATGTATAGGAACCCGAGAGAGTCCCCTAAGGTGAACTTGTCCATCTTTGTCATCCATCACTGAAATCTCCTTTGCTTTGACCTCCAAGAGATCATAACACCTATCCATATAAACCTCATAATATGATATCTGGGCTGTACCACCAGTGCTTTGGCATGTGGACAGAATCGTGGACATTGCTAGGGGCATTAAGCCAGGCTATTCTTCAGTACCCTGCATTATTTTTCATAAAACAAAGGACATGAATTCAGACCCCTTCTCACCTCTATAATTTAATTGTTCATCTCACTATATCAAAAGGAAGGACAAGATCAAGAAAATAGGAACATAATATTTAGGGCTTATCTGGACATTAAACTGTCACTAATCAAAAAGGGTGTGAGGAAATTGTGAAATTTTTAATATTAACCTATTGACCTTGATCTTTAATAGATGACAAGAAAAGATAGAAGAAAAAGGTGTCCTGCTCTCATACAAATCCTGGTCATGCACACTGCAAATTTAATGACTTCCAAGTAACAACTCAAACTTAAGAATTAATATATGCAATCCTGGAAAAAAATATCTTTAGGCACGTATCAATTAATGAAATAAAATCTTCAATGACTGTCTATCACTAAGATGTAATAATAATAATTTCCACTTGAACTGGAAGAGATTGATAATACATGAAAAAGAAAAACGACACTAATTATGAACAAATCATATCAATCAAATATAAATAGGAAGAAAAGACATCATTACCAAGTAGAAAAGCCGTGCCTTTTTTGAAGGGATGTTGATTAATAGGTTTAGCATCGTCCGTATTCTCCACACCACAAATATCACAATCTTTCTCCTCCAGCAATACCAAACATGGACCAAAAATCAAACCTTTTAGCTATTCAAGATTTCAAATGACACAACACAGAAGCATGCATGCATAAAAAGAGAAAAGGTAGAAACCTTTAAAATAAAAATAATTACCATTAAATTTGAGGCAAATCACATTAAGGTAGTGACATAAACAACCTCCCCCACCTGTGAAATATCTGCGTAACCATTGACCAGGTACAACATCTTCGTCCAAGCAAATAAGTGAAAAGTATTTCTGTTATAAGCATTTATTTAAGATTTATTACTCTAGGAACTTGAACTAATAAAATGAGGCAATGTAGTGGATGAAGGAAAATAAGAAAATCTAGAGTGTAGGTAAGCATTAGTTAAAACAGCAAACCAAGAGAAACATTGATTTATTACAACAGAAAGCATATGTGCACTGTATGATGCTTAAGTAATATGCCTAGACCATAGACATGAGGCCAAGTAATGACAAACAAAAAACACAGCTTACAAAGTGGTTATCATATATTTCTAGACTAAGAGGAAAGTCTTACTCCAACTGGTATGGCTTACATCTGAAAAGGAACTTGATCTAAGAAAGGGATAATGGTAGTGAATTTGTATTTTTATATAGATCATGAACCCTAGCATTCTCAATGGAATTTTTAAGTTTGATGTCAAGTTGCTTAAGGTTAAACAGAGCAGTGCCAAATGAAAAAGAAATGAGTTGTCAATTTCCTCTATTTGATATTTGTGTAGATCAGCTAACTGACATTAATAGAAAGATTGAGTAACAAAGTATTTGACACAAAATTAATGAGAAAAAATAACATGCTGAAATGACTGTACAATAAAAAACAAAGGTATCCTCAGTATTTGACCCAATAGTGAGCTATTAGAAGATCTGAAGCATAAAATGAAAGAGAATTAATAATGAGAATGTCATGACAACTCATAATAACATAGATTTGCAAAATAATGCATCAAAATGGAGATGCTGAGAAATGACATGTCTTTTGAATAATTTAAGCATTCAACTAATAACAACGCAAGTATCAACACACCTGGGGAATTACGAACATTCACTATTCAGCAATGAATTTCAGAATATAAATTTAACATAGATTCACCTTGGATGAACAAAAGAAAAATTTAATTTTCACTGATATCCTTACATTTAACGACGCTTTCCAACTGATAACAACAGAAAGGGAAAATATGACACATGGGAAATGAAACAAAAACAAAGGGCCCTAATATAAACTACCGCAGATCTCAAGAAGATGCTGAGATAGAACAAAAGGAAGATCATGTTCTATATGAACATAAAAACTGACACCAAAAAATGTAAGCAGTAGATCAACCCGAAGACCATGTCTACAGCTCAAGCTTTGATGATTATAAGTTTTATGAGAATAAGTGTGAAAATAAGCATGTCTAGGCACAATCAAGGTTAACACATGAAGAAAGAAAAATAAGCACTGAAAGTTTGAGCCTTGTCTCATACTACCTCCGGTTCCTAATGTAAGAGCCCAAAATTTGAATGGTTTTGGTCCCTAATGTAAGAGCTCACCCCACATTCTCTCCTCATTTAATGCATTTTTTCCTACTTTACCCCTAACTCTCTTTCATATTTATTAATGTTTATGTATTTCTCTCTCTTAAAAGTATCATAATAAATATGGGCAATTTTGGAAAAGAAGCATTAACTCCAGACATCCAACTAACATTTACATGTTTTCTTAAGAAGCGTTTTTTTGGCGGCTAGCTCTTACATTAAGGACCAGAGGGAGTACTAATTAACATCGGAGTGAAGTAAATATTTTTGGCACAATATCTATAATACCTCCATCATAGTTCCAATACCAAAATCTTGTCATCCACTTGAGCATTTCAGCCCACATGTGCATAGCATTCTCTCCATCAATACTTCTTGCTGTCAGGAACCTATCTAAACAAAAATTTGACGAAATACAGCTCTAAGACATATAATAAAAAGAATTCTGACACTACCATATGGACCAAATAGACTACAGCAACCCAAATCTGAAATTACAATGTCCACACAGATACTTAATCATCTTGAGTAATCATTTTTTAGTAAGCTCATATTAAGTCTGAACATGAAAGATTTATTAATCTTCTTTTGGTTTCAACAACAACTCTAATGGTTGGCCAATAAATAGAAAGCAAGCTAACTAAAAAATATGAGCTTAGAAATAAAGTAGAGTTTGTGTAAGGAATGGAGAGCATGCACGCAACTGGCTTCTAGGAGAAGCTTTGGGCAAGATCTTGGACATTGTACAGAAAAAGTTTTGGCTTCCTGAAGAAGCTATACAAGAGGACCCATGCTTCACTCCAGTCTTCACACTTCCCAAGTGATGAAGAGACCAAAACACAGGACAATGGGACCCACGTTGCAAAGCTAAACACGCTAGCAATTTCTTCTATGCCACATTTACAAGTTGGAGATATGTGGAGGGAGTTGACATGTGTTCCCTCACATGTTTATGTGGATGAAAATAATAGGACCCACCTTAAGAAAGATCTCTTAATGTAAGTATATCAGGAATTAAAATAATGTGACGTGGCTTAAAATCTGGTCCATCTGCTGACTTGGAATGCCATGTCTTATGAACAGTGTTTTAAACCAAAGCAAATCACCATTTTCCCTTTTATGTTTTATTGATTCTATGAATCAATAATCAAGGTTTCCCAAACTATATTTTCTAATTAAAAACTGAAAATTATTGAGACATCATGAGATTTGAATATATGATTATTTAATTAAGGTGCTTGAGCAAAATATATAATCCCTTTTAGAAACATTAAAACTAACAAGTAAAAACTCATATCTTTAACTAACTAATATTAAAATAACTAAAGTGATAACCGACGTGTAAGCACCTTAGGGTTTACAATTTTTAAAATGTTTCCTTACTAGCCAATAGAAAGAAGACACCGCCTCTCCTGCAAACACATGAATTGGTGTGATCCTGCCTGTTGTATCTTACCAAAGAGATAAAGTCAATCCCATCTCTATATATTATTCATATATTACTAATTGATATGTATGTGTACGTGAGATTTGGCCAAAAAACAAAAGGATATGTATAATGTATGTACGTGCGTGCGTGTGAAAATCGATAGTCTACTTGATTAAAAATACCATACGTTGTATAATTTCTCTTCTTATTACTCATTTTTTCTCGTTTGAAGTCACTGATAAATAAGTTACCTGGTTGGATATTATTTGAAACTTTAACAACCATATAACAACTATACGAATTTAATTATAATTAAAATAACAAGGACTTGCGGCTCAATTATTCTATATATATATATGCATAAAATGAAATGATGAATAGCAATAAAAATATTCATTATTTTTAATACACAAAATTATCATATGAGTATAAGAGTCTAGTTTTTCTTAACAACAAACCATATGTGTTATTTTTAACACATGAATATAAGGCATTAATATATTATTACACACACACACACACACACTCATAATATCAAGAATAATTCAGGAAATAACAAACAACGTGGAATTTTAATTATCTGGAATTCTATATATGTATGGAAAAATAGAAAAATAGAACACATAATTTTCAAATATATAATATTTTAACATCAACAACCACATGCCTAATAGCCCCAATCTTTTTTTTTAAAAAAAAAGATAAAATGAAACCTACCCATCCAAAGGAAGTATACTTAGCTTGTATGTATGGAATTTGTTCTATAAAAATAAAAATAACCTAATTATTAACTGAAACATCACGTGACATGTTGGTGACAAAATTAAGTAGGTATATGTGGCAAATTAAAATCTCTCTCTCTCTCTATACACACTCACTGCATCCTTAAATTAAATATAAGATCATTGACTTCTTCGTAGAAGTTAACAAAGTAAATTAGAACACTAAATTATTTTATGAGTAGAATAAATTAATTTTGAGAAAAAAGATAATTATAAATATTTTACAATGGTCAATTTACATATTTTATATTTCGAAAGATATCGAAGGGGTCTCATATTTAGAAGCACATGGAGTATTTGGGAGTCCATATTTGACATAGAACATATTAATTATAATTAAAGGCTCTAGTATTAAAGCATGATTTTAAGAGTCAGACCGAGCCGGACAGTCCAACCAATTGGACTGTCGATCGGACACAAAATCGTTTTAGTTCATGCTTTAGGCTACCTCTACATTTGAACCGTTTTGGGCCGCTATTAAACTACTTTGAACTGTTCACCTGCTATTAAGATTTTTTCCAATTTCAAGCAAATTATATGAACTATATTTGTATATATAATTATTAATCAAACTATTGCATCACCGGACCGACCGAATGGTCTGGTCGAATCAACCTTTAAACCATGACCTGTCTATCTTTCCAGCTTGACATCCAGTATGATTTTCAAAACATTGTATTAATTAAAGTCTTTCAGCGAGCACATGAGTTATATGATTTAAAAGTCATTCATTCAATTAATTAATTGATTGGCTTGATTCATTATTTGATATCATGCTCACTTTTTTTTATCAGCAGATATCATGCTTACTTAATCACCTCATTATTAACAATAAAATAATATGAGTTACTTGCGCTAAGAGAATGCTGACTCATATTACAAGTAAATAATTAAATTAAACATCCTATATATGGTTGAACTAAGTGTTTAGACTTCTTAAAGAATAGCATTTTGATCGGATTTGTGTGTGCATGCAATAATCTATATCGTCAATGGCTTCATTGAGTATATTAGGTTATTTTAAGTTAAATTATATAAGTTAACTTTTGCCTTTTATGTCTTTTTTAAAAATATGTAGTCATTATAATTAAAATTTAAACTATACGCAAATATAAGAAAAACATGTCACCTTGTTCACCTAAATAATTGATGTAACCTTTGAATCAAGCAGGTTGATTAATTAAAAAGAGTTCTCCTCATTACCCCTTTCTTCTATACTATTGAATTTCGTCTGTGCATACAAGGTAAAAAGGGCAAAAATCCACATCAATTTTAATTTGTATGTGTAAACTCTCTTAAAAGACATTTTCACTTAATAAATATCGTCTTTCAATTTCTCTCATTTACAATTAGCTCTCTCTCACAGTTTCACTGTATAACTTTTTTTATCTCTTCTTTATAGAAAAAAACAAATAAAGTCTTCCGAATATGTAAAAAGAGAATCAATGTCTAAATTTCCAAAAGAACAATCAATGTCGCAGATACTAAATTAACAACTACAACATTTTCATTAACAACATGCATATTTAACAACTGCATCATCCACAATTAACAAGTAGAGCGTAGTAATTAACAATAACATTCTCATTAATTAACGACTGAAACATCCTCGTTCTAGTTAACAACTAGAGTGTTGTAAATTTAGTGTCTGTGACCTTGATTATCCATTTGGAAATTTAGCGACCTTAATTGTCCTTTTACATATTCAGATGACTTTATTTGTTTTTTCCCCCTTCTTTATTCACAAATGTTTCTCCTTTATTTGGTATAAAATAGAAATGCAACCATTATTGCATTTACACCCTCCATCTACACTTGATAGTTTTGACTTATGAGCCTATGACTTATTACCATTAAAGGGGTGGTGGGTTAAAATGTGAAATTGATCAATTAAGCCATTCCTTTATTCAATCATTCTCTATTGCAAACCCAGGCTCTTATAACTTGGACTTCCATAACAATTTCTCTCTGTTCTATGTTCTTAACCCAGCTAATCTAAATATTTCACTTGTAAATGTTACGACTTAGGAGCTCACACATGCACAGGATCGGAGTTCAATCTTAGGTCATTTTCTTTTGATTGCATTGTTCCAATTTAATCCTTCTAATTTGTTTCTATAACTTCAATTTTGTCTTTCTCTTGATGTTCATCATCAAGATCAAATTTCTTTTGCTTGTGTATTTATGTGTTTGATGGAATATTGTATTGTCTTGTTAGTTCTTAGAGGGTGTTGTTTTTGTTTAAACATTAGAACTTCCGCAAAATTTTTACGCGACTGAAAATGTATGGTGGAGAGACTTGTGTTTTTATATATATCCATGTCAAGATCGAGGAGGTGCCACCTAAACTCCTTCAGTCACCGCACACTTAACAGTGTTAGTGGCACTTCAGTAAACTTAACACCGTTTGTGCATGAGCTCAGGGACTACAGCTATTGACAAGTATACTTTATGGACTAAAACTAATGCTTTTAAATTCGAGGAATCAAAACTCAAATCAAGGGAAAATCTTGGAAAAAATTCTCACACATATGGCAAGAGATCACACACACACACAAAAGGTAATTAATTTGAGATCTCACCCAACAACACACATAATATAGAAAAAGTTTCATCAAATGACAAAATTAAAGTGGGTCTTAAGGGACCTTATTTTAATTATATTCATTGAGCGCTAGTCACAAGAGTTTACACTTCAACTAATAACAAATGTTTGAGTTGTGAATATACGTTTTGATGACACGTGACAAACTAATGGATGCCGGCCACGATGATTTATATTTGAACTTACAACAAGTGTTTGAGCTGTGGAATAACAACGTTCTGACTATTCATAACAAATTATTGGACACTAATCACAACATCTGGGATCAGAATAACATGAGACCCTACTTTAATTTCGTCATTTCTTACAACTTTTTCTGTACATGTGTTAGATGAGACCTCAAATTAATTAAATATATGTGTGTGTGTCATGTATGTATCTATGCAGGCACTATAATGTAATGGGCATATCTGTATTTTTTCTTAGATTGGGCCACCCAGCCTGCAGTGGAAAAGGCCCAGTTTAAGAAAGAAACCATTCACTGTTTTCAGTGTGTTCCTTGGATACCGCCTTTCCCTGTTTTTCTCCCCTCGTCTTTACTTCAACTTTCTTTTTCTTTCAATTTCGCTCGTGTGAAAAAAAGGTCAAAGGTGATACAGTACGCCCTCCAGTCATCACCACAAAATTTTAGGGAAAATAACAGTAGTGTCTCATAACAAAAAGATGGTTAATTGTAAAAAAATATACTCGTGCACGTGCTAATGTGACGCCCGACATCAATGTTTTTTTAAGGCAAATCTAATAATGAAACCGAAAAAATGTTACACAATTCACTTCTTTTTGTTATATTAGGTTACAAGTACAACCGTTACTCTGGATATACTTATGTCATTTGTAATATTTTTCATTTTCTTTTAGTCGAAGTGATATTTCCCATTTGACTACCAGTCTACCAGAAGAGTAAAAAAATGGCACGAAGCTCAGCATTTATCACCCAGATTAAATCAAATAAAACCTTATATTAAGTGACAAGGTCATTAAAAAGGTACTTGTAGTATGGTAAGGAATAATAATACTCTCTCCTACCCTAAATATATGACATATTTGAAAAGATAAATTTTGTTCTAAACATAAGATCTATTCCTAATTCTTAACAAATTTTCATCAAGATATTCTTCTCAATGTTCTCCAATATTAGATAGTAAGAGAGAAAATATGAAAATAAAGGCAGATGATTAGTGTATATTGGTAATGATAGTATCATGTTATTTTAACTAACTTAACTAACATCCTCAATCTAATTAAATTAGATAAATAAATCTTATATTTAGGACCACAACGAGTACTAAAATTTAGATTGAATAGCTGGATAATTCACATGTTAAACTTGTCAAATTAGGACATATAAGCAATTTTCCCTCTACGTACATACTACTCCCTCCGGTCCTAAATATAAGACCTAATTGATTTTTTTGGAAAATCCTAAAAAAGCAAAATAAGTTGATTAGAAATTGATTTACCTAATTTTCCCCCTTAAATTAGTTTATTTTACCTATAAACTAATGAATTGTCTAAAAATATATCAAATACTCCCTCCGGTCCTAAATATAAGACCTAATTGACTTTTTTTGAAAAATCCTAAAAAAGCAAAATAAGTTAATTATAAATTGATTTACCTAATTTTTCCCTTAAACTAGTTTATTTTACCTATAAACTAATGGATAATCTAAAAAGATATCAAATATATCATGATTTAATAACCTATTTTGCAACCTTAATCTCTAAAAAAAAAAAGTGAATTAGGTCTAATTTTTAGGACCGGAGGTAGTATGTCTTAATTTAATAACCTATTTCACAACCTTAATTTCTAAAAAATAAAAGTAATCAGATCTTAGATTTAGAATCTGGTAATATTTTTTTATAGGAAAAAACTTACCTCAAGTACTTGACTTCAATTACATCCATTACCCAATAAGAATTTGACACATGTCCAACTTACCCATACACAACTAACACATGGAGGTAGTTAGACATGTGTCAAATTCTTATTGGCTTAATGGATGTAATTGAGGTTAAGTACTTGAGGTAAATTTTTTTCCTTATTTATAAGCACCTGTAAGAATAATAATGAAAATGGAAATAATAAAAATTGAAACCCCCTTCCTCCTCAAAACCCTCAAGCCCCTTCTTCCGCCATAGCTTCTGCTTCAAACACTGTTCTCTTCTCCCTCTAATTTCGGAGTTTCCCATAAAAGAAAGTCCCCTCTTTTATTGACCACAGTCCATGTCCACGTAAAACCCACATCTCTCTCCCCTCCTTTCTCTCTCCACCCATGTCTTTCTGACAAAACAAACACAAACACAACACATAAACACTTCACACTTCACACAACCAAACCAAACCAAACCAACACACTGAAATGCTTGTGAAGTGCGATGCAGAAGTTGCTTCGTCCATCCTCTTCTGCTCCCATTCTCTGCACCATGGCTAGCCCTTCTCTCTCTCTCTCTCCCCTCCCAAAACCCCACAAGTTTCCCCTTAAAAATCCAAACTTTCCTCTCTCTACAAACCCCACAACTTCCTTTCTTCCTACAATGCCTGCTTCTCCTCATTCCTTAACTTCTTCACCCTTCACTAGAAAACCCTTTTCTTTTAACTCTGCTTTCTCCTCTCTTTACTTGGCAACACTAGCTTCCTCTTCTTCTGCTACTACTTGCTGTACTTGTAGGCTTAAAGTTGATAATGGAGCTTTTTATAGAGCTTGGCGTGTGGTTGAAGATGGAAGGAGGAAGCTAGGAGGTGTTTGGATACATTATGGTGCAGGTGGTTCATGTGTGGCTGCTTCTGCTAAGGAGGCTTTGGGTTGTGATGATTGTGGTGGTGGAGAGGGAAAGAGTAAGGCTTTGTTGCCTGCTTTGGAGGAGAAGCCGTTGAGGTTGAATAGGAGGCCTAAGGGTGCTTCTAGTGGTGGCTCTGATTTGTCTTTGAATCCGGATTTGTTGACCATTCCGGGCGTGGGACCCAGGAATTTGAGGAAGTTGGTGGAGAAAGGTTTTGCTGGAGTTGCTGAGCTTAAGCAACTCTATAAAGATAAGGTATATTGTTGCTGACTTTTTTTGTATTAATTAAACTTGTAGTTTAGTGAGCTAAATGGATGAACACTAAGTTGTGTACATTCTAAGTCTAAAAGAAAAAAGGTTGAACTATTTGTGTTCTTTGATATTGTGCCAAAATTTGTTTGTAAACCTTTGATATGTCAAGTGGCAAGTCATTTCTTGCAGTATGCATACATGTATTAGAAACTACACTGTGTTTTCAACATTGCTAATCCTTTGTAGTTTGTACCTTGTTGCCTACCCTTCTCCCATTTGCGTCAATTTCATTAGATTTGATATCTTCTTTAAAGAGTTTTTTTGTAGTTTAGCTTTGTGTAAGATGATAAACATGGTCCCGGCTCTTCCGACTTCATTTTTTATTGCAATTGTTAGTTGCTTCATCCAACTGCAACTGAATTTCTTCATTTGATTCTGAATTGTAATGGAACAATTTGTATTATGGACAGTGTGTTTGTTGCCCCTTTTATATGGAATGACCTTTAATTTCCACGTTTTCTTGAAATAAATTTAGGCTTTCGACCACCTGTCCAAATTATTGTCCCATGTAAAGAATGTAAAGTAAAAAAACTTGTTCTATTGTAAATGTTGGTAGGCTTCTGCTTTTAGCTTGATGATACTATTGTACAGAAAAATTGAGTTTTTAATTTATTGGGTCAATTTCTGCAGTTTTCTGGCAAGCCTAGTGACAAGATGGTTGAGTATCTACAAAGTTCTGTGGGAATCATCCACAGGAACCATGCTGAAAGTATTACTACTTTTATTAAAAAGAGCGTTGACGAAGATAAAGAAGCTAATTCCTCTGTGCAGTCACCACTGAAAGATAGGATTACATTCTGTGTTGAGGGTAACATCAGTGTTGGCAAGACTACTTTTCTTCAGAGAATAGCTAATGAAACAATTGAGTTACGTGATCTTGTTGAGGTTGTGCCTGAACCTGTTGACAAGTGGCAGAATGTTGGACCTGATCACTTCAATATTTTGGACGCTTTCTATGCTGAGCCACAAAGGTATGCGTACACCTTTCAGAACTATGTATTTGTTACCAGAGTTATGCAGGAAAGAGAGTCATCTGGAGGAATCAAACCTCTTCGGTTGATGGAGAGAAGTGTTTTCAGTGACAGAATGGTGAGTAACTTGTCTGTTGATGCTTTCATTCTTCTATTTTGTTTTATTATTTTCTTGCAAAAACATGTGTGGTTTGTTTGACTCTTTTGAAGCCCAAGGTATTTTGATTGCTTGCTTCGCACTTCATACTTTCCCATAGATAGGCGATATAACTTAAGCCAAAAAATGTTCTTAAAGTTCAAAAGTAATTGGAATTAATATATTTGAAGCCTTGCAGTTCTTTCCTTTTCCTGCGTAGCTCGATTCACAATGGAAGAAAATCCTATTTTGAGTGTTTATGGGCTGATGCATTGTCTCACTGTCAATAAAGGTCTTTGTGCGATCCGTTCATGAGGCCAACTGGATGAATGAGATGGAGATCAGTATTTATGACTCTTGGTTTGATCCTGTTGTGTCTTGCTTGCCTGGACTTATACCTGATGGTTTTATCTATCTAAGAGCCAGTCCTGATACTTGCCATAAGAGAATGAAGCTGCGGAAGAGAGAAGAGGAAGGTGGAGTAACCCTAGAATATCTCCGTAGCCTCCATGAAAACCACGAAAGCTGGTTATTTCCCTCACAAGCTGGTAATCACGGAGTACTATCAATGAGCAAGCTGCCCTTGCACATTGATAACTCCTTACATCCTGATATAAAAGACCGCGTGTTTTATCTTGAGGGTGATCATATGCATTCAAGCATTCAGAAGGTACTGTATTTTGTCAGACATGCATGAAATTTATGGTGTTAATTTTTATACTCAATCCCTAATCATTTTGATATAACCAGGTTCCTGCATTGGTCTTGGACTGCGAACCCAATATTGATTTCACCAAAGATATTGAAGCAAAGAGAGAGTGAGATAATTATCTTTACTCAGATATGTGGCTATATTTCTATTTAAATGAACGAAATGATTTTGTTTGTTTGTTTTCTTTGCTTTTGGGGTGTTTTAGAGGGTTTTGGTAGAAATTTCGTATAATTTTGTTTGTTTGTTTTCCTTGCTTTTGGGGGTGTTTTAGAGGGTTATGAAGATGTAGAGCAATACTATGGTGGCTTTGAGATATTTCTAGTGTTGAACAGCTAGCGTGCTCGTGGGTGTGTGAAAGCAATTCTTTGACTCGGGATTGCCCGCCTTAATTTCTGTAGTATTTGTTTGGTTTATACAAAGATGCTACATTAATATGGCATGCCCTAATGGTTTTCAATCTGTTATTTTGTTGAAGATATGCACGCCAAGTTGCTGTGTTCTTTGAATTCGTAAAGAAGAGAAAAGAGAGTACACCCAAGGAAGCTGGTGAAGGTAACACAAAGAGCCAACCACAGTTGCTACTACCCCGTGCCGGCGGCCTGTGGGTTCCAGATGGAAAGCATTTTCCACCGTCAGCCCTCAAATCTCTGGAATTCAGACGAGCCATGTCATCGTTCATATCTGGCCAATAGTTTGGCTTAGCAAACTCCATTGACCGTTGTCTACCTTGGTTACAGAATGTAGATCCACTAATGACCCTTAGCTGACCTGTTTGTTTTTATTGTATGTAAAGATGTTGGGACCTTGAATGTTAGAGGTAGTTGTATTGCTTTGGCTGTATTGCTTTGCTGTATCACCAAGTCATGTAGGTTTGTGTTTCTTTGACTGGAAATGTAGTAAATGCTGGTTGTATTACTGTTCGGATATTTGGTGTCTTCACCATACCTTTTGAACTTACGTTTTTATGTGAAACGAAAGATCTTGTCACTGACTGTCTATATACTTTATATTAGTGAATTCATAATGTATTATTGTAGCCATATATAAATACAAGGTCAAGGGCATGAGTAAAAGAGAAGCAGCTTATATAATAATCAACCATATTATAAACCCGACTGAAGAAGAATGTCTGCTACATATTTTATGTTCTTTTCCATTATACTAAAGCTACTTGGTTCCGGACACTTCTTTGAGATCTTTTAAGATTCTTTCTTTTTGTCAATTCGTAGAGCTAATGTGAATAGCTAAAAGTATTGTTGTGGTCAAATCTGAGAAACGAAATATTTTAAACGCATGTTTTTGTAGTTGTGATTAAAGAATTCGAGGGTCACATGTTAAGTCTTGAAGAAGATTGTAAACAAACTTTGTACTGGAAGCTAAATTCTTATTTTTCAATAGGCTTCTCTTCCCTCCATATTTCATCATAGATGCTTCTAATATTGTCCTCTGATATTTGTTCTATATTTTGTTAATTATTCGCAGTGTCTGTCTAGTTATATTTCTTTTTTCCCGTCTCTTACAAACTCCTCTTGCTCCTCCTCTTATTTATTAATATTTTCAAATTTATATTTAAATTTGCAAAAAAAAAAAAAAGCGTGACTTTTTCATCAAAGAAAATTTGAACAAAGATGCTTTCAACCTGCTTCCAGATCATAATAGTCATGACTCGAACCCAAGAACCCATAATGAAATGCTCTATCTTCTCACTGGTTCTTGCTATCCTCCCAATTTTAAAAACTGCAATTTACCAAGTAAATAAAAGATCATATTCATATACCCCCAAAAGGGTGACAAGCCGCACAAATTTTTCAGACCGTTCCATCTATATTTAGTCAATATATTACATATACCGTAGTAGGTGAAACACAGCACAGAACGTGCAAAAAAATGATAACGAGTAAATCAGTAGTTAACAATCAACAATAACAGATATACTGGTGGCACACCATGAAATGTACTGTGTCCTATGACTACAATATCCCTTGCCTGCAGAGGAACTCGTACAATGGACAAGCCAAAGCTGTCCATGGAGGTCATTGTCCATTGTCAGCGTCCACCTGCACGCAAAGAACACGATCTGGCTCAGAATGAGATGAGATCATCTTTTGATGATTGCTGTTTCTTGGGATCTTGCCCTCCATCTGATGCACTCCCACCACCTTTTTTGCCGAATATCATTTCATCAAGATCATCCATCATCTCATCATTACTCCCTCCAACCCTGGAACCGGCCGGCTTTCTTATCAAAGAATCTTCCTTTGTGTGACGAGGTGACTCCTCCGGCTCAACAGCAACAGGTATCATGGCGGGTTCAGGCTCATGTGGGGGTGCTGTTGGCTTCTGCAGCTCCTCATACTTTGACAGAACCTTCTGAATCTCATCATTGATGTTCAAGGCCTCAAACAGCAGCGCTTCATTATCTGCAGAAGTCTCAACAATTCGCTGGACTGTTGATTGGGACCGACGACACTGCTGCACAAGGGTAGCCGTCAAATCATCCTGCACATGATACAAGGCTCAAGTTATAAATGTGTGTCTCTATACAATAATGTCTAGAATTTGCTTCTTCCCTCATCAGAGAACTTTACAATCTAAACAAACACAACAACTAGGAAGGGTTCACAGAGAAATTGGCCGCTTTATAATTCACTTAACTACACAATAGAGCATTAGCAAAACATTTTAGACAAGCATTGTCCCGGTATGTAAATGGAGAGCAACAGCATAATTTGCATCAACTGCCACCATCATCAAATAAACATTCAAGCAAATGCAATCCATCCTATCTCTCTCCTGAGGTCATTTGATGTTGTTAACAACCAGTAACCTTATCAGAGAGTATTCCTAATAAGTTTCAGTTGTTTCATTTCTCCTTTGAAACAATATCCACACTGTGGAAATAGTAAACAGAATATGTACTATTGAATCACAAAAGAAGCCTAATCTTTTTTCGTTTTCTTTGTCATGGCATCTACAATGCAGAAGCTCCCACATCTTAGCTATTTGCATAACAGACTTTATCACTTAAAGTCATTATTTTTTATCTACTTGTCAATAGAACTGAACACATTATGTAGATTTAAAATCACAAGTCTTCATTTAGGTAAATAGAGCTAAGAATTTAGCCACACTTCAAGCGCAGTGGATTTTCATGCTAGGAGCTGAGTGAGAGATTGTAATAGAGTTGAACATTAAATCTTTAGTATAACACAAAAAATAATACCTGTAGCACATCTTGTTGGGGTGATGAAGATAACACGGTAGAAAGAAGCTCAATGCTATTTCTTGCAACATCAAAAGCTTCCTTAGTTTGTTCAGGTGTAAAACCTTGCACCGGAATATCATGCTGAACCTGTTGTGGAAGACCAGCATCAACATCTGCAGCAGACACTGAGCGAGGTGGAGTAAAAATAGGAGCCAAGCTTTCATTGTCACGGCCAGGGAACCGAATACCCCTAGATTTCAAGCTCTGAACCAGCAAAGTGGGAGTTATTGAAAATAGAAGATAAAATTGTAACACTAATATATGCCAAAAAGATATGTCATTCTATTTAAACAAACACATGACAAGTAATTTATCTAAGCAATATATCAAAAGTTTAAGATAACAAATAAGACCCAGGTTTCATCTTACAGAACTTTACATCTATAATGAGCAGATGCTAGATTCCGAATGAAATATTCCCAATTGTAAAGAGTTTAATGAGACTGTTAATTGATCAATGCCAACTTCAAGATTTTTCATATTAGTAACATTCACATTAGTCATATTCCGATCGCAGATCAACCTAAAAAAAGTACTCCGATTGCAATTATGAAATTCTCAAACAAATCATCAAGCTTTGGCTTCTCTTATATATCTTATCTATTTCTATTAAACCCCTATATGAAAGGCAAAAGCCACAAAAACAGAAAATTTACCTTGTACGTCTCCTCATAAACAGGCAAGTAGCGAAGCTCGCTGGTAGACTCTCCCCACGCCTCAATCAATATCAAAGCCTTATTCCGGTTATTCACAACAGTCTGAGGATCATCAATAAGTTTCACCATCTCATCCAGGACTCTCTCAGCAGCCACCTCAGAGAAAGCCTTCTCACAATTCTTAACACAAACCTCAAGCAAAACCAAAGCCAGATACTGAATCCTAGGACTCTTCAACATAATCCGCTTCTTAACCGCCCTGATCAACTCAACACTATTAACCCTCTCAGTATTAATCATATCACACAGATCAAGATTCATAGCCCAATCAGGCTCATCAAGGGCCTCAGATGTAGCATCCTCAACAAGCTTATCAGCCTGATTTGGACCCTGAAAAAATTCCTTCACCTTAAAGCTCATAGAGGTCATACCAGCACTCACCTTTCTGCCAACCTCAGAGCCACCAATTTTCAAACGCTCCCCTAAAGCATTAACCTTTTCCATCAAATTGTTATCACTCATCTTTTTTTCCTTTTCCTTGTTTTCTTTCACCTTTCACCACTAAAGTTTTAAACTTTACAAACACAATACCCTCAAATCCTACAGAAGTTAAACAAAACTTGGTTATAAATAATGGGTGATCATCAAGTAAGGACCTTTTTGTTTCAAATAGTGATATGTAAGGAAAGTAGTAAACAAAAAGTCAAACAAATAGAAACAAAGCGTGAATCGTGAAAGGTGGGTAGAATTGAATGTGAAGAGATTAAGGATGGATAAGAATGGTACCTTGGAATGGAGAGATGGGAATTTGAAAGAGAAAACGCGTGAGAAATGGGTGAATTTGGGAAAGTCTTCGTCTTTGTTTGAAGACTCAGTCGTCTTTTTCTACTGTTGCTTTTTCTTTTTCCGGTTCTCACTTCACGCTTCCTTCAGCTTTCTTTTATTTTATGTTGGTTTTTATTTTATGAATACAGTAAAATAAATAATAATGATAATATTTAATGATGCGAGTAAAATTGCACTTATACCTTTGTATAAATATTTATTGGATTTAAAATGCGTTTCCATTAATAAATCTTACGAAAACGGCAAATTTGTCCTCAGCTTTTAATGAGGCGTGTTGATATCCTTAATAATGGTTAACCTCTTTTAAGGATTGAAGGGCGATTTCGCCTCAAAGGTCTTATATAAGGGTCAGTTTGATTGGTAGGAATTGTGATGATAGAAATGGAAATGGAAATGGAAATGAGTGTAGGGGGTAAAAATGGAAAATAGATATAAATTAGATAATAATGAGAAAGTAAAGTTTGTGAGCTCTAGAAAAGTGTGGGATGAAGAGAGAAAGCTTGTGGGCCTCAGGATATATGGAAATTAACATTTCCATTTCTTGATTTCATTTCCATTTCTTAATTATGGGCAACTATAGGGGCCCTAAGGGTGTATTCAATTAAGGATAGTTGAGGAGAGGTTTATTAAAGATAAGTGACTAAAGGAAGGGGAGGTTATGAAAGATTAGGGAATGAATGTATTCCTTTTTTTCTTTAATATAAGATCACTTTTAAATTTGACTTGATCCTAAAATATACTCCCTCCGGTCCTAAATATAGAACCTAGATAGAGACTTCATTTTGGTCCTAAATATAAGACCTAGATACATTTTTGGTCACCTTTTTCCTAAACTACCCTTCTTCTTCTTAACAACTCCTTTGATAGGGAAGAAAGGGCTACTAAGTAACTAAACTAATTAAGGAGGGATATTATTGGAAAGACATCTAAAATTAAGCCTTCCTTAATCTCCCCCAAAAAAGTTATCTAGGTCCTATATTTAGGACAGGAGAGAGTATGATCCTAATCCGAATTGTGGTAAAGTTTCTCTCCTGATTAATATTAGAACACAAAATGTATTTCATAACTTAAATAAAAGCATCAAATAGAACAATATATGTCAAGTGCCCATATCACTAGCATAAACTGTTTCAGCACAGCAAAAACAAAATTTGTAGATAGTGATTACATTATTTAAAAATGAAGGCTAAATAAATAATAAATATGTAGAGTGTAGACCCAATGGATAACAAGCTTTACACCTTTAACACATAATTTCTTTGTTGGGAGTGGGAGGATTGAGTCAACAAAACAAAAACTAGTCCAATCAGCAAGCACTTGGCTCATCCACAAAAACGTGGATTTGAATCTTACTACTTAAAATAAATCCTATTAATAAGTTACAATTATAACCGTAAATGCTCAAGAAAATGTATGATCTATTCTATCCTGAACCTGATGCTTCTTTGGAACCTAACTCACTAGTTTTTTCTTCTGCTACTTGCAAGATCGCTAGCAATATCTTCATCCTGCTCACATTTGTCCAAGTATTTACGATAAGCAGGTTTATAGGCAACAACAAGACGCAAATACTTGGCTGCCTCACCCTTTTGACCGGCATCATATAGTGTGCTGGATCCCCAAGTAAAGAACACTAGAATTAGCAGTGATTCAACAAAGTTTCAATATCAAGGCAAATACCTAATATCTTACCTCGCAAGCAATAGTAACCCATCAAAATAATGAGCTTTGCAAGCTGGATCTTCGGGTTCTTCCATATTGGCAATTCTTTTAAAGTGTACAAGTCCTTCCTCCCTCTTCCCCTGCCCAAGAGAGGAAAAAATTGTCAGAAACTCAGAATGCACTTGGTCCTTGACATGTTTGAAGTTATTTGTTTAATACACACAGGTGAGTCATATGCTCATAGGTTTTGAAACCCGTATCGGCAGAACCTTTCCCCTTTAATCTCTTTTCCTTAACGAAGGTCATTTTTCATTCAGGCAACAAATACAGTCTACAAAGGTTTTTCAGTATTTGTCAATTATCTGCATATTAAAGACAACATCACAACACCAGCAAATTGGCTAAGTTGACATGAACTTCACCTGACGTTCACATACAACACCAGCAAATTGGGATGCAAGAATCAGAAGATCAACATCCTCCACTTCAGTTGGCTGGCCAGCAAGAGTAAGCTAGGGAAAAACCAAGAAATAATTCGTGTTTAAGGAAGCAAACCATTCAAAAATTGGAATGGAACAAAAAATTCAAGAAAAGAAAGAAAAAAGAAGCCAAATGACGAAGTTAATTAGTATTAATCACAAAGCATAAAACAAGGACTTCAATTACTAGGTATGATGAAATAAGTAGGCATTGGCCAAGAAAAGTACTATAGAAGATGGTGTTCAGTGAGAATTCATAAAGTCTCAATAATTTCAAAGCAGGTCAGATCAAATTTTACTTCATATATGGGGCGGTGGTTAACAAAAAAAATTCAGTTCATATATGATGAAGTAGTTAAAGGTTAAGTATAAGAATAGCATTTTTTACATCGAAGATTGGAGCAAAGCTAAATTTACACCTTGCAAATTGCACGCTCAAGGTACTCAGTAGCTTCTGCATTTGATTGCTTCTGCAAGAGAAGCTGCCCCATTACAACTAAAGCTCTTACATATTCAGGATCCTTATCAAGGGTCAGTCTGCATATGGAATTTACATTATAGAGCTTTAATAAATACCACTGGGGATTGGCTTGCTCATTTTTCCCACTCCTTTCTCAATCGACAAGGAATTTTTTAATTTAAGAAAGAATAACTCACTTTAGTAAGAGAATGGCACCCTCTTTGTCCCCACGAGCTTGAACTTGAACAGAGAACTGTCAGAAAGAGAAAGCACAAATGTATAAGAAATTCTTCATTCATAATAGGGTCTTAATAACACCTACAATTGTATTTTAAGCTACTCACAGCAAATAATTGTTCTGGAGATAAATTCTCAGCAGATATTTTAACCCAATCTTCAGGTGAATCAAGAGTTGTTTGAGGAATACCAGTTTCCCCAGAAACTGTTGATGAACCGTTCTTGCCTGGTGACCCCTGTGGACCCAAGACAACAATTTTGGGAGCACCAGATTTCTCAGAATCCATTTTTTGACCACTCTTGTCTTGTAGCCCAAATTTGGCAAGGATGATGGGATGTCTCAATGCTAATTGCTGCAAAGTTTATGTGATAAACATTCTTAAAGGCTAATAGCAGTACATCGGATCATACTACATGATAACAAAAAACAAAAAAGAAAAAAGAAAACAACATTTGGCATCTGACCTGAACAATGTTTATAGAACTATTTGTGGTCCAGTATACCAGGCCCCCCTGCGTGAATGGAGAATACAAACTACAACCTTCAGCACATGGTAATAGAGTGGATAGTAATTTTTAAGGGAGAATACAAACTACAAACAATATTTTTTTCCAAATAAAATGCCAAAAACATATTAGAAAAAAAATTGTAACACAACAAACGACATCCTACTAACAAAAATTGTACACGTCAAAGTTACCTGAGGAATAGCAAGCCAGACAAAAACAGGGGGATTGTAAGAAACCTCAAATACCCCGCATAAATCTGCAGTTAAAAAAACAATTGTCATCAACACAAAAAATGTTGCTTTTAATTCTATGAATTGATTGGCCAAAAAAAAAATCTAAAATTGAAGAATTACCCTCAACAGACTCATCTAGCAGTTTGCAACTAAAAAATCAGGTTTCAGCTCAATTTTTGGATAAGTAGTAGTACCAATGGAAATGCTACACAAGTTACATGTACATACATCTGATAGAAAGGCAAGAACGCCACCTGCCTTCCCAACTAATTTTTTCTGAAAGGATATCTGACAAATCAGATAAATGAAAAGTTAGTGCATGTCATATTTACTCTTGTCCATAGGAAAATAGAAAACCAAATTAAGGGATAAAAGCATGCCCAGACCGATATTTATTTTTCTTAAATAAATGTCCTACAATACTCCATCACCTTACAATCTAAAGAGAGAAGCAGATATGGCAATAGTTGATGGCAAAAGTTGAATTGATACCAATCGATTGAAAAAGAAAAGACTTTTCAGAAAGATATATAAATGAACCTCGACAATTCATCTAGCAATACAAAACACAAGCAAGAAAAAATAATAAATTTTTGTGCCAAGTAAGCCATGGATCACTTAAGTACTAGCATCATTCCCTGAATGACTGAATTGCAAAAACAGAGGATTCAGTTCATGTTAAATTATGACAGACTCAACATAGAACATTAGGTTAACCGATAGCAGTTATTCCCATCTATATGGAAGCAGAGTTCTATTACCTGAACGTTAGCATCGTGTAAAACAGCTATCAATAAAGGGAAGATGAAACCTGACCAACCGTGAGGGAGTGCTGTTAAGTCTTGGAACCATAAAGCTCCACCCTGCAACAGAAGCAAGTGCATGTTTGGCTAACCACTCCAAAATCACATTTTCAAGCAAAACCAAAGCAATGTGTAATTTGAGGAGAAGCTGAATTGTTCAGCATTCGCAAAAATAGGTTATCCAAAATCACTTTTTTTTTCAAACCAAACATGCTCTAATGTGTTTAAATTCATCAACTCCGGATGAAAGTCTCAGAACATACTATGCATATTGATAAACAGCAAGATATAATTTTCCCCTAGCATTTTCCCAAAATAAGTGTAATCATTACGCTAGATGCGAAGGAATCCTTAAAGCTAGGCCTTTATCATTTCATAATCTATCACTTGAATCCCATAGAATTGAATTGGAACTTTGTTGTTTATACGTTATCATCATAATAGCAACTCAATCAAAGATGACATCACAACCAGAAAGCTTTTCCTTATAGCAATATTTAAAAATTACAAAGAGCATACATTCCTTCTCTTTATGCCTTACACAATCAAAACCTGGGTGACCATCCAGTGACATCTTTCGTACACTAACCATCATCAATAAAAAACAAGGAACCTGCAGATGAAATGAAAAATAGAGTTACAAATAGGATAATTTTAGCCACTTGGCATTGTGATTAAGTTAATTCAACCATAAAAACATATCAAATATGTCATTTAAAGGAAGTTTTAGAAACTTATATTACATTGTATCATTCAAAAGAAAAGCCAAGACTTTGTGCTCCCCTAACTTGAAATGTCCAATCTTTCTACATGACCTATCCACCCATCCATCCAATAATCCCATATCTTCTATTAGTCTATTATTCTTTCTTAAATTCTCTCCTTATGCAGAATTGAGTAGTATGATTGCCCATAACAATCATACAAGGAAACAATCTTACAAGAGAAATACCATATCCGCCAGATAAAGATAGCTTTTGGCATTCATCTTCTGATCGTAGTCAAACTAATATTTTCAATTGTTACTAATTAAAATTATTTTTTTACTCTCTATCCTTTCTTATGATTTCTGCTCCCACATAATTTTTTGCTTATGGCAGTTTAGTATAGTCAAATGGGATGATTACTCATTAGATATTTTTATGTCTTCTTAAAATGCACCTCCCAAGTTCCACTGCTTTCTTCCCCCTTTACAATTCCTCTATTTATTGCCTCCCTCAAATCCCTGCTTCTGTTTTTCTCTCATTCTATTATTTATCTGCCTCTTTTCCCGTCTGTCCAGTATCCATGAATCATGTCATCATCTGTTCATGTAAATGCAGTAGACATTTGCTCTAATGGAATGCAGAGGATTTATCAGAGTTATCATCAAATGTTGAATCTCTGTAATTTTATACACAAAATGCAGGAAGATCACTTATTTTCAATTAGTTGAGACTACGGATCTCCTCTATTTGTCAATATTTCAATTTAAAAATTTCATACCAACTGAATTTTTTGGTTATTGGCCACCGTTAATGCATTGCTGCTATTTTAAATTGGGTGTGCTGGTACAGACATAATGAAAAATATTTTCTTTTCAATACTCGATAACATTTTTCCCTTTCAAAGTAGATATACCACCTGTACAGTCAAGAATGACAGCTGCCAAAGAAGCGAGGGGCATCCAACTGCTTTTCTCTCCTTCTCAAATAGTGAAAGCTGGGCTCTAAAACTCCTCTTTGACATAGGTGGTGGGAATGGAGGAGGCACTTTCACGAAATGAAGGAGTCAAGCAAAAATTAAAAAAATTAGCAGGTTGCAAATATATGAGGAAGAAAAGAGATTTGTCCAGTACCGCATAAAAATAAGTCCACCAACATTCATTGTCAATACCTTGTCATGATAAAACTAAGGGAAACACATTCTCAAAGAGAACACTCAAGCCAAAAAAAATCCAAACAAGCCAAATCATAAAGGCTTCCATCCATGGTGTGCAAATACACAGTTTATATGACAGCTAGACAGCTGTAACAATAATTGGTAATTAAAAGTCACAATAAAAAACTATTAATCCCTACCACAAGCATTCAGTAAAGCAAGGGGAAACTCAGCAAGACCACAAAATGTGAGTCCACCAAGTGCAAGATGATGTCACTACATAATGAGGATGACTAAGCTAATCAGTTCTATAAAAGTGTAATGTCCAATATTAGTAACTCACATCTAGGGAGAAACTCAGCAATCCTTTGCATCTTATGAAGTTGATTAATTAGCACAGGAAGTATTAAGATTCTGAGAGCCAAGGTAGACGAAGCAATGACGATCCACCTGAGAACCAGTTATTCCAAAAGTTGTTGAACTTAGAAAATTCAACAATGATAGAATCAGAAATCCATTCCTAAATAAATATAGGATCTAGTTGAATTTAGTTGACTTTTTTAGTTTTTTGTTGAGAATCCTAAGAAAACTAAATAAGATATGTATAAATTAATTTTTCTGATTTTTTTTCCCTCCAGACTAGCTTAAAAGACTCAGCTAACCTATAATCTAAGTAATACAGAAATTAAGTTATTATTAGGTTCAATTAGCATGCTTCATCACTCCAAAGCATGAAAAGAAATGAGTGAAACAGAAATACGGAGTATTTGATAAAATGAATTCACCATGGGAGGCCAGTGAGATCATGAAATCCATCAAGCATGGAGATCACAGCTTTCACCGGAAAAATAGAGTCATTCACATCGGTGACGTCAGCAGCCACCTCATCAATTCCATTCAAAATGTCCAAGTCATCATCATTATGAGGAAAAGAAGAAGTCGAAAACGCACGCGAAGAAAAAGCACTATCAGCTGCAAAAGAATTTAACGGTGTCCAATAGTAGTGAGGTGTGTTAGTATGATATAGAGTTGAAGAGCGTGATTGCGGTGACGGCGTTAATGAGAGACGGTTAGTGGTGAGGAATTGCGATAGGGTGGGGGAAACGGAGGAGAGACGGCGGTGACGGAGACAGACGGAGAGGAGGGAGGAGGCCATGGGTGCAAATTGCAACCATCATAGATAGTAGTGCTCACTTGTACAGTCCAAGTAAGAGAAGAAAACAATACTCCCTCCGTTCTTAAATATAAGATTACTTTGTTTAATTTGGGGAGATTAAGGAAAACAATACATGATCTTCCCAAAGTCCCCTCAATTACTTAACTTTAAAGGAGAAGGGGTTTTCAATCAAAAGAGAGAGTATAGGGGTAGTTTAGGCAAAACTTGAGATAAAATAAGAAGTGATCTTATATTTAGGAACTTATCCACTTCCCCAAAGTGATCTTATATTTAGGAAGGGAGGGAGTATTGAATTATAGTTGTAGCCTGTAGGAGTATTATAAGTTTATAACATAACAAACTCGTATACTTATAATTTGAAAACCATGCGACATGCGTCAACGGTCAACCAACAAGGGTCAACCAACAAGGGTCAACCAATTTATCTGCATTTAAATAGATAATTGGACTATATTACCTCCGGTCATAAATATGAGATCTAGTTGACTTTTTTTAAAGAGATTAAGGATGCAAAATAAGTTATTAAATTATAACATATTTGAAACACTTTTACATTATTCATTACTTTATAGGTAAAATAAACTAGTTTAAGGGAAAAAGTTAGGTAAATCAATTTATAATTAACTTATTTTGTTTTTTTAGGATTTTCCAAAAAAGTCAACTAGGTCTTATTTTTATGATTTGAAAGAGTAATTTGTTTAGTTTACGCTCTTAATTAGCACATGTTTGGTCTTCTTTAGAAATGTTTAAACCACCTTAAACGATTTTTTTATCAATTTATCTGCATTTATGCTTAATTTGAAACTAAAAAAAGATAACAAAGTCAATACTAATTCCATTTATTTAACTCTTTTTTTTTCTTTTCCTTTTCTAAATTAGAGGGCCGATTAAAATGTTTAAAAAGGGTAATTAGTTAACGTTTTTGAAAATATCTCTAATTACATCAAATTAATCTTGTCTTATTCATTTTTTTTTCTTATTTATGACATAGAGAAGATATTTCAGGGCAATTCAGTAGTTGGAATTTTTTTTAATTAAAAATATAGATATGAGATATTTTTCGATAGTTAGAAAGATCAACCACTTAAAAAATTAGTTCCAGAAAATTTTTGATTGGAGGTACCACTAAAAAAAATTTATCATGGTATCAAAGCTATAGCTTTTTTGTCCTAATACTAACGTAATGAAAGCAAAATTCATTTTTCCTTTCCAATTTCGTTAGCATAGTATCTGAGCTATAATTTTTTTCTCTTGCTTAATTTGAAAATAGGTCCATTTACTTATTTTATTGGAATTGAGGTCTTACACATTTATTTTGATTAAAATTAATATGAGAGGGAGGAGGGTTGTGTTAAGCTTCAAAAGTCAACTTAAAATTAGGTGAAATTTATTAAACATGGATTAATAGTTGGTGGAGGAATAAACAGATGTTTCAGTTAAAGCTCACCAATTTAAACTAAATAAAGAGTAGAAAAAGTTTTGGGATATATTTTTTTAAGTCTTTCTGTGAGTGCATTATTGGAGGACTCTTCTATTTCAAATTTAGCATATATCGTATCCTGCGCTGAATTTGTATATAGACTTTGTGAAGGTGGTGAAGAAACCAAAAGCATTACTGGTATTTGTAAACGCACATATGATTGATATCAAGGATGACATTGGTGTAACTAAAACAGAGCACCCTCGAAGCACTTTGAATAGGATCCAACTCCATAAGCAGTGTCTAGTGAAAATGACTAGTGAAAACAGACTAATGCATTTACTATTTAGTTGGTTCTTTGTTGTTTACTAAGGGCATTTCCTAATTTGGCAGAGAATATAGAAAATAGTAATTTGAATTTACAGTAACTATTGACTTCAGGAAATTTCCTCCTTCAATTCATTTAACATTATTTTGTTTTGACGGCCATGCATATTATTAATATATTGGGATGGGAATGAGGCCTAACATGACTTTGGTACTTGGGTTCTATTGATAAGTGTGAATGTTAAATTACATAATTTGACGAATGAGAATTTATCCCCAATACTTCCCAAATTAAAACTATTAAAAATTTAAACCAAAAAGAACTCAATTCAAACCAACATATGTTTCATTTGAACTATATGAACCTATACTCCAAAATTGTTCTCTCCTGATTAATATTGGAGGACGAAATATAATCTATAACTCAAATATAAACATCAAATACAACAATACATGTCTATTGCACATATCAAAAGCATCAACCTTCAGCCCAGCAAAACACAAAAATATTCACTACATTATTAATAAATGACGGTTTAATAATCATGTATAAATCCAACTGATAACAAAAAAAAAACAAAAAATTTACGGCTTTCCCTATGAAAATTTTATTTTGGAGGAGGAGGATTTGAGCCAACAAAACGAAAGTGAGTCCAACTAGCAATGAATTGGCTCATCCACAGACCACAAAAACGTATATTTGAATCATACTGATAAAAATGAAATTTTATTGGTGAGTAATTCACAAATATAACCTAAATGATGTAGAACTTGTATGATCTATCCTGATCCTAATGCTTCTTTGGAACCCAACTCATTAGGTTTTTCTACTTGTTTAAAAAAAAAAAGGAAATTTGTCGACAAAACTTTAAATCAAAATTCTCTCCTGCTGCTTGCAAGATCACTGGCAATATCTTCATCCTGCTCACATGCTTCCAAATATTTACGATAGGAAGGTTTATAGGCAACAACAAGACGCAAATACTTGGCTGCCTCACCCTTTTGACCGGCATCATATAGTGTGCTGCATCCCAAAGTAATGATATAGAATAAGAACAGTGGAAATTTGCAGTGTTTCAACAAAATTTCAATATCAAGACAAATACCTAATATCTTACCTCGCAAGCAATAGTAACCCATCAAAATAATGAGCTTTGCAAGCTGGATTTTCAGGTTCTTCCATATTTGCAATTCTTTTAAAGTGTACAAGTCCTTCAGCCCTCTTTCCCTACCCAAGAGGAAAAATAATAGTCAGGAACTCAGAATGCACCCGGTCCTTTAACATGCTTTACGCTAGCTATTCGTTTAATGGTACATCGTTTAATGGTACATCGGTGAGCCATGCTCACAGGTTTTGAAACCCATACGATCGGCAGAACATTTCCCCTTTTCTCTATTTTTTGTAAGGATGGTCAATTTTTATTCAGGATCCTTATCAAGTGTAAGTATTTTCTACAAAAGGTATTACAGTATTTTCACCAATAATCTGTATGTTGAAGAATGTTCCAGTATTGGCTAATATCTTAAAACTTAAATTTGACAAACTTCACCTGACGTTCACAGACAACACCAGCCCATTGGGATGCAAGAATTAGAAGATCAACATCCTCCACTTCAGTTGGCTGGCCAGCAAGAGTAAGCTAGGGAAAAACGAAGAAACATACAGTGATTAAGGAAGCAAAAAATTCGAAAACTGGACTACGAAATTTATAGAAGAGAGAGAACTAAATGAAAAAAGTTTACAAATATTTCATCACAAAGCACAAACAAGGATTTCAAATTACTAGATATGATGAACTTTCTAATTATTATACAAGAAAAGTACTACAGATGGTGGTGTTCAATGATAATTCATTGAGTCTCATAAACAATAATTTCACAGCACCTTAGATCAAATTTTACTTCATAAAGAAGTCTTACCTCTTCAAATTTAACTAACAATAATATTGTTGTAAATGAAGAAGTCTGAAAAGTGAAAATCAGAATAAATTTTACCAGAAAAAATGGAGCAAAGCTAAATTTATACCTTGGAAATTGCACGCTCAAAGTATTCAGTAGCTTCTGCATTTGATTGCTTCTGCAAAAGAAGGTGCCCCAGTAAAACCAAAGCTCTTGCATATTCAGGATCCTTATCAAGTGTAAGTCTGCATATGGAAGATAATAAATGCATCAATCACATGTCGAGCTTTAAAAAATACCACTAGGGCTTGACTTATTGATTTCCCACACTTTTCTCAATCAACTAACATTTTTGAGATTTGAGAAAGAATAACTCACTTTAGTAAGAGGATGGCACCCTCTCTGTCCCCACCATCTTGGACTTGAACTGCGAACTGTCAGCAAGTGAATGCGTAAATACATGAGAAATTCTGTATTCTATTTAGGATTTTGATAACTCCTACAATTGTATTCTAAGTTACTCACAGCAAATAGTTCTATGGGAGACAAATTCTCGGCAGGTATATGAACCCAATTTTCAGGTGAATCGGGAGTTGTTTGAGGAACACCAGTTTCATTAGAAACTGTCAACGAGCTATTCTTGTCTGGTAACCCCTGTGAACCCAAGACAATAAATTTTGGAGCACCAGATTTCTCAGAGTCCGTTTTTTGACCACTCTTGTCTTGTAGCCCCAATTTGGCAAGTATGACAGGATGTCTCAGTGTTAATTGCTGCAATGTTTAGGTGATAAACATTCTAAAAGACTTAAAGCAAAACATTGGATCAAACTACATGATAAAAAAGAAAAAACAACCTTAGGCATCTGACCTGAACAATGGTTAGAGAACTATTTGTAGTCCAGTAGACCAGGCTCCCCTGCATCAATGGAGAACACAAACTACAGCCTTCAGCACATGGCAATAGAGTAGATAGTAATTTGTAAGGGAAATATTGACTTGTAGGATTTCTACATCTCCAATAGTATATCTTAAAGTTTTGTTACATTAAAACAATCTTGATCATTAAATGTCCTGTACAATTTACAGAAGAAAATTACTGAGCTCTAATAATTACACTTTCATTCACAATCTAGATCTTTTGCGTGCCTCATGCAACGCATAAGAAATATGAAAGTAGTAGCAATTTAGTATTACATTAAAAGTTTTTCAAAGTTTGTCTATATTATTCATATTCAAACCATTTAAGAGTCTGCTACTGGACAAAAGGTTGCTGCATTCCCCACCTTGTGTATGAATCAACCGATTGGCCAGCGGTAAACCCTTAAATGGAGCTTAGATCCGCAGCAGATTAGTCTTTGACCTACCAGGTTGGGGGTACTGTGAGTAATAAAAGCATTCATACTCAAACCTTCTTAAAATGTGCGGAGAAAACAGATGAAGGAATATAAAATGAGAAAAGGAAAGGAACATGATAAAGTAAATGATAAGAGGGGAGCTTCACAGCACATGACTTGTAAACAGTGTTGTCCCCTACAGCTTTTATATTTACAATTACAATGAATTGATCCTCTATTTCTCTCATGTCCTCCCTCCCTCCCTTTGATTCTCATCTCTCATTCTCCCACTCTTCCTCTTCTCTCCTCTTCTTTCTCTGTTCACTCTCCATTCTCTATATATTTCTTATATCCACTCCTTTTCCTATCTTTATTTTATATCATGATACAACTAAAGATCACATCCAGATGAAATGCAGGAATAAATGAGTTTATTTAGAAAGGTCACCAATAAAAAATTAACAGCACTTCTCAAGAGCAGAATCCATGCAGCTTCTTGTGACTGATCCCTTTCTTATCTCTTAGGAAAGATTCACATAACAAAGTCAAAAGAATGGTAAACAAAAGGTGCACTTTGACTAACGTCTAATCAATTTTTTTTTTCCCAAATAAAATGCCAAATTATATGAGAACACAACAAACATCCTTGACACAACCTATGCATATTATAGTTACCTGAGGAATAGCAAGCCCAATAAAAAACAGGGGAACTGTAAGAAACCTCAAATACCCGGCATAAAGCTGCAGTAACAAAAACAATTGTCACCAAACAACAGAAAATATTCCTTTTTATATTAATTGAAGAGCTACCCTTGGCAGACTCCTCTAGCAGTTTGCAACTTAAAAATCAAGTATCAGCTGTATTTTTCAATGGGGAACAATTAACAATACGAATGTTACAAAAGTTATATGTACTTACATCTGCTAGCAAGGAAAGAACGCCACCTGCTTTTCCAACTAATTTTTTCTGAAAGGATATCTGACAAATCAGATAAACAAAAATTCAGTGCATATCATATGACAAATTTACTCTTACAGGGAAAATAAAGAAACGAATTCAAGGAATAAAAACACGACCAAGTGAATCTATTTTTGCATTTTTTAAAAAAAATGTTGTGCAACACTTCCATCACCTTACAATCAAAAGAAAGCAGCAAAAAAGACAATAGTTGCAGGAAAAAGTTAAATTGATACCAACAATTGCAAAGAGAATTTTCAGAAAGGTATATAAATATATCTTGACTATTGCTTGAGTAATGCGAACACAGACACACGAAAATAACAAAACTTTTGTAACAAGTTAGCCATGGATCACTAACGTACTACCATCATTTCCTGAATGACTGAAGAGCAAAAACAAGGGACCAGTTCATGTTAGATATATGACAAAGTCAACATAGAACATAAGATAAACTGATTGCAGTTACTCCTCATCCATATGGAAACGGTATTCCATTACCTTAATGGTTGCATAGTGCAAACCAGCTATCACCGAAGGGAAGATGAAACCTGACCATCCGTGAGGGAGTGCTGTTAAGTCTTGGAACCATAAAGCTCCACCCTGCAATAGAAGCAAGTGTATGCTTAGCTAATCACTCCAAAATCGATTTTTCAAGCAAAATCATGGCTTTGTGTGATTTGAGGAGAAGCTGGATTGACCAGCTTTTGAGAAAATATATTCTCCAAAATCCAAACCAAATATGCTCTAGGGCATACTTGGATCAGCTCAGTAGCAACAAAGTTTGATCCCACTAGGTAGGGTGGCTACATGGGATCATATGACTCCATTGTCGTTCATCCATGTCCATGGGATTCGACAGAGTTTTACACTAAAATAAAGTAAAAAACTTATTTTAAAAAGTTAAAAGTATATGGGTGGTTTCAAAAGCTATGCCGAACAAACAACTAATGTGTCTAAACGCCAAATGAAAGTCTTAGAGCATGATGTGCATATCTACAAAAGGGTTAACTCAGTTCCAGTCCCCACTTGGCGAGAAAGCTGAAGAATAGAATATACCAGGCAGCCTAACGTTTTCTTTTTGCAAAGTGGCTTATTCGAACCCACCACCTCAGACCCCATGGCAAACGAGCTTATCATTGAGCCAAGCTGACCCTTCATGATGTGCATATCTATTAACGGAAAAATATAATATTTCTCTAGCGATTTCTCAAAATAAGTGTAAATCATTTCATAATCTATTATTTGAATCCTATCGAATGGAATCAGATCTTTGTTGTTTATACGTTTTCATAACAGCATCTCACACAAAAGTGACATCAACTCCAGATGGCTTTTTCTTATAGCAATGTTTACTGATAAAAGAGCATGAAGTCTTGTCTTTATGCCTTACACAATCAAAGCCCGGGTGACCATCCAGTGACATCCTCCGTATGCTAACCATCCACAAGAAAAAGCACGGAATCTGTAGATGAATTGAAAAGTAAGCTAAAAATAGGATGAATTTTAGCAACTGGTAATTGTAATTTAGTTTCTTCATCCTTCCATATTTATTTTCTTCTGAATGATACAATGTAATATAATATTCTGAACTGTGTTTGAGTGACTATCTTCCAAGTTATTGACACACAAAATGCAGGAAGATATCTTTAATTTAAATCCATCAAGACTTTCTCTGTTTGTCATGATCCAGCTATTAAAATTGCACACCAGATAGTTTTTTTTTTTTTTTTTTTTTTTGTTATTGGCCACGGTTAATGCACTTTGGCTATTTTAATGCAGATGTGCTGGTACATTCATAATAAATAGTCTTTTCTTTTTAATATTCAATTACATTTTTCCCTCTCAGAGTAGAAATATCACCTGGACAGTCAAGAATGACAGCTGCCAAAGAAGTGAGGGGCATCCAATTGCTTTTCTCTCCTTCTCAAATAATGAAAGCTGGGCTCTAAAACTCCTATTTGACATAGGTGGTGGGAACGGAGGAGGCACTTTTAAGAAACGAAGGAGTTAAACAAAAATTAAGAATAATTTACAAATTTAGCATGGTGCAAACGTATGAGGCAAGAAAATTCAGGCCATCAAGAATCATTGTCATAATGAATCTAAAGAAAACACACTTACAAAGAGAACAGCAAATACACAGTTACAGCTAGACAACTGTTACAACAATTTGTAAATAATTCTCAGATACAAAAAGATTAGCCCCTACCACACGCATTCAGTAAAGCAAGGGAAAATGCTGATCACTACTTACAGTGAGGCCAAGACTAGAAAATGTGAGTCCACCAAGTACAAGATGATGTCATAAACTAACAAGGATGACTAAGCTACCTAATCAGGAACAACCAGCTCTATGAAAGTGTAATGTTGAACATTGCTGACTTACATCTAGGTAGAAACCCAGCAATCTTCTGCATCTTATGAAATTGATTTATTAGCAACGGAAGCATTAAAATTCTAAGGGCCAATGTAGAGGAAGCTATAACCATCCACCTGAAAACCAGTTATTCCATAAGACGTTGAGGTTAGACAATTGAACAATGACAGAATCAGAAAAACAGAAACCAAAACTCTCCAATCATTCATAAATATAGGATTAAGCAGCTAAATAAGTTAAGCATAAATATATTTTACTGAATTTTTTAAAACTAATATATTCCACCTATAAGCTAACATTCTATAATCTAATACTCCCTCCAGTCCTAATTACAAGACCACTTTCACATTTTTAGAGAAATTAAAAATGCAAAAATTTATCACTTTCAATTGCCTATATTTAACTTTTTTTTTTCAAAACTAATTTATTCTACTTATAACCTATCATAATTACACGTCACATATATGTTATAATTTAAATGATCTAATTCGCAGGCCTTTAACTTCCAAAAAAAAAAATCAAAGCATCATAAATAGAGTCAATTAGGCATTATATGAGGGAAAAGTATGGAAATAAATCAGTGAAACAAAAAGATGTGATAAAATAAATTCATAATGACAGTACTGACCATGGTAGTCCAGTGAGATCATGAAATCCATCAAGCATAGACATCACAGCTTTCACAGGAAAAATAGAGTCACTCACATCGCTGACGTCAGCAGCCACCTCATCAATTCCATTCAAAATGTCCACGTCATCATCATTATCAGGAAAAGAAGAAGCCGAAAACGCGCGCGACGAAAAAGCGCCACCAACCGCAAAAGAATTCAAAGGAATCCGATAACAGTGAGGTCTGTTAGTGTAATGGAGAGATGAAAACGGTGATTGCGGTGACGGCGTTAACGTGAGACGGTTAGTGGTGAGGAATTGCGATAGGACGGAGGAAACGGAGGATAGACGGCGATGACGGAGAGAGAGGGAGAGGAGAGAGAAGGCCATGAGTGGAAATTGGAACCATGATACTCTAATCTAAGATGAAGAGCATCGTTGGACGCCTCAGGGCGATAATTATTGGAACTAGAGGTTGAATTGTATTGAGGGAGAAAGATAGAGAAGTTTGTGAGTCAGCGCCGTACGGTGGTTGACGGCGGCGATTTCAGAAGACGAAAGGAGGCGTCGGCGGCGGAATGAGGGCTGAGCTGATACTTAATATGGGAAACAAAAAAAATAACGGCGCTACTAAAAATTAGATTTTTACTAGTTTGAGCTAGAGCCATCAATATGGGTGGCCCGAAAATCAAGGGTCGGGCTAGGGTTAGGGCTTTTTTGAGGGCTGGACTGAGGGTCGACCCTGTTAGGCCCGACCCTTTTTCCTAAAATAAAAAAATAGAGGTGTTTGCTTTCAAAGTCCTTAGTTTCAATGTAAGTTTGTAATAGTGTAATGGGTCAAATGTGTCAAATTGTATCCATCTAATTAATGTTCAGGTTCTTATTTGCACAAGGAATTAATTACATGGATTTAAATATGATTGTGAGTTTTTTTTATCAAACTAGGAAATGACCCCGTGCTATGCACGGGTAGTGTCATTTGAATTGATTACACAATTGTTTTTTTTATCTATTGAGGGCCTTATACCTGACAATTAGTATAAAAATATTTGTTAAAAATTCGGAAATATTAGTTGAATACTTATAAATTTCCTTAGAAAATAATTTGATTGACCTCTTTAAAATAAATAATTTGAGTTACAAATTAACATTTAATACAATAATATACATAATATGTTATCCTAAATTACTAATTTAACTCCGTTAATCTTTAATATAAGTCAGGTACATTTAGATTTAGTAATGCGAAAGTATGGTAGATGGCTAAAATATGTGAAAATGTTAGTATTTTACTTAGTAACATAGTTTTTTTTTGTGCCCACGATTCTAAATATGTCAATTTAAAGTTGGTAATTTAATATTGCACGGTTTTTTTGGTTTGATTTTCAAAACACTTTCATGTGCATGTAGGACATCTTAGCACGTGAATCCCAAATTCTGATGTACTTTATGGTCTATTTATTACTCAAGAGTGTTTTTTTTATCTTGTATATATGACCATGGATTATATTTACAAAATGAAACATCTTTGCATACACAATGAAAAATTATCAGTTTAAAAGATAATAGCACCCAAACATATTGGTTAAATCTAAATGTAAAGCATATTTAATTTTTTTTTAAAGCAAACATATTGTTGAAACCTCTTAACACAAACTCCCTGATAAAAAAAATTCCAACACAAACTCCAAACCTAGATGGATCAAAACCAAGAAATCAATCGTACAAAACTTGCCAAAAAAAGAAGACACCAAATACTGAAATAAAAAAAAGAAAAATTACATCTATCCCTAATGAACCATTCTAATACCAACAATGGAAAGTTCTGCTACAGTAAGTGATGGAATCGAGGCCACTCACATCACACCCAATATGCTTATCCAACCATATCTTTCATCTATCCAAGAGCAAGCTCCAAGCTTCAACAACAATTACCAATTGCATCCAAATCAAAATGAGGTGAGTATGTAATTTTTCAAAAGCAATATCCATGCTCAAGATAAACCCATATACAATTTCCATTTACTAACAAAATTGTACTATTAGGAAAAACATTCAAGTTCAACAAAAAATCTTCATACTCAATTAAAAACTATCGCAAGTTCCTCAACAAATCAACCAGCCAATCTAGAAGTACAAGGTATGCTAATGAATTATTTTCAATTTAGCTTCAAAGTTATTATTACAACTATACATACTTTTAATTCAGTTTACAACGACGAGGGAAACCCTATGCACCCATGTCTATTCTGTGGCGCATTGTTGTGGCATAACGGAAGAATTGAGCGATACAAAAAAATTTCAGATATACAATTTGCAATATGCTGCTCCAAAGGAAAAAATCAAAGTCCCATATTTTAAGCCACCCCCTCCTTTTTTGAAAAATTTATTCTTCAACAAAAGAGAATCTCATTCTAATGTAGGCTCCAATCTCAATCTGCATATTGTATTTTTCACTTCATCTCCATTCATGATGTTGTTAATAATTAGTACTATAATTGAATTTAATTACCTTTTTGGTTTTTCATTTGCTCAATGTAATTGTAAGTGTTTATTTCCATCATTATCTCTTATCCAATTTAGCAAGTAAAAAAAATTACATTCTTCGAACTAGATGAACATGCATGAAATTCAAAAACTATTATTTTACACAAGACTCATCCTCATAATGTATTACTGAAAAAAATACTCATCCAAACTAAAAACAAATGCTCATACATATGGATTGTCAGTTTGTCACGTACAAGGAAAAAAGTGACACATTTTTTAATAATTTATGTTACTTTTGTCGCGTTTGCTTGGCGCGACAAGAGTTTAACTTATTTCTTAGTTTGTCGCGTGTCCAGTAAAGCAACAAGGTATCTGACAAAAAGAGAACAACGTTTGTAACGTCATTTTCACACTTGTCACGTATGTGTTGCAGTGACATGCTTCTAGTTACGTTTCATTTGATTGCGTTTGCATAATCCGCGACTCACCCCTCCTGTCTCAGCTTTAAACGTGACTATGCCCTGATTTTAGGCGTGACTATCCCCTCCATTTCTTGTAGTGGAATGAAGGATGTATGTATTGGTTTACTTATTTTTATAAGGCTTTTTGATTAGGTTATGCATGGAACAATCATTTTGGATTAAAGAGTAGTAATTATTTTTATAAGGCTATTTGATTAGGTTATGCATGGAACGGTCATTTTGGATTAAAGAGTAGTAATGTCCTATTTTAAGTGTCAATTATGTTTCTTATGTTTCTTAAAGTAATTGCGATTTGGTTTGCAAAAATTGCCAATGTCAAATTGAAGGAGAAAAATAACATGATTTAAATAAAATTCCGTTTATAACATGATGTGATTTATGAAAAGTAAATGGGATTAAACACTGAAGATAATGCTACTTGTGTAGTTCATAAGTGTATGATTCTAATGAATGGGTGTTACTTACAAATCTTGGTCCAATATTATTTGAAATCTCAAAAATTAATATTAACCTTTAAAATTTGGGTAATGGACCTAATCTGCCCCCAAGTAACCACCAAGGAGCGCTGAGCACCCTGAACTAACAACAGGCCCGTATCTGGACTCCAAGTAACCAAGGTGGTTAAAAACTACCCCGGTTGGACGGTCAACAACGTTTGACCGTTACTATGTCTATGTGGCTGCCACGCGAGCACCTGTTTTGCCATATCTGCTTGCCACGTGTGTATTTTAAATGGACCTAATCTGCCCTGCAAGTAACCACCCAGGAACACTGAGCACCCTGAACTAACAACAGGCCCATATCTGCACTCAAAGTAACCAATGTGTTTAAAAACTACCCCAGGAGGACGATCAATGACGTTTGACCGTTACTATGCCTATGTCGCTGCCACGTGAAGGCCTGTTTTGTCACCTGGCGTCTTGTCATCGCCACGTAAGATATATTCATGTGGGTCCCACCTATAATAATAAACAATTTCTCTCTCCCTCTTCATCACCATCACCACCACCACAACCCCCCAACACCCACCACCCCCACCCACGCCACCCCCTCAAACGTGGCAAGTAGAGGTGGTGTGGGTGGGGGGCAGTGGAAGTGAGGCAGTGGGGGCTGGGGAGGTGAAGGGGTGGCGTGGGTGGGGGTGATGGGTGTTGTGGGGGCTGTGGTGATGTTGATGAAGAGGGAGAGAGAAATTGTTTATTATTATAGGTGAGACCCACATGAACATATCTTAAGTGGCGATGACAAGGAGCAAAGCCGCAAACAGGCCTTCACATGGCGGCCACATAGGCATAGTCACGGTCAAACGTCATTGACCGTCCACCCGGGGTAGTTTTTAAACACATTGGTTACTTTGAGTGTAGATATGGGCCTGTTGTTAGTTCAGGGTGCTCAGTGTTCCTAGGTGGTTACTTGGAGGGCAGATTAGGTCCATTTAAAATACACACGTGACAAGCAGAGGTGGCAAAGTAGGTGCTCGCGTGGCAGCCACATAGACATAGTAACGGTCAAATGTTGTTGACCGTCCAACCGGGGTAGTTTTTAATCACATTGGTTACTTGGAGTCCAGATACGGGCCTGTTGTTAGTTCAGGGTGCTCAGCGCTCCTTGGTGGTTGCTTGGGGGGCAGATTAGGTCCATTACCCTTCAAATTTTTCTAACACTGCTTTACCAGTTTAATATTTTATTAAGGGAAAATGTCATTTAAATCCCTCCGAATATACAAAAGGACAATTCAGGAACTCAAACTTTCAAATGGACCATGAAGGAATTAAGACCTAGTTGACATTTTAAAATTGTGTGAAAAGACAAAGTTGCCCTAATCATAAAACAGAAATTACTAACCACCTTACACCCACCATTTTCAATAGGGTGGTTAGTAATTTCTGTTTTATGATTAGGGCAATTTTATCTTTTTACACAATTTTAAAATGTCAACTAGGTCCTAGTTCCTTCATGGTCCTTTTGGAAGTTTGAGTTCCTAAATTGTCCTTTTATATATTCGGAGGGATTTAAATGGCATTTTCCCTTTTATTAATTTATTAATTCACCCAATAAATAATATATAGTTGCAATAAATAATATATTTGTAATAGTCAGTTATTTGTGTCATTTGATTTTTTTTTTGGTATTTTATTGTTTCTCATGAAATCATTATATTTTTTCCTTAGTATCAATTTTTTATAGGACTAATTTACTTTGGTATGTTATTATTTTCTTTGGTTGCAATTAGTGATTGGAGACAAACCAACATCAATTGTTTTCACCATTCCACAATTATATTCACCATTGGCCTCATAAGAAATTGCTTTATTCATCATAATCAATCCTCAAGAATATGTATAATATAAGAAACTATGTGCATGAAAGTAAACCGGAATGAACTACCAAAAGTCCAAAACATATCAATGTATCAACATATATATGCTATTGTATACATAGAATAGTAAACCAAGGGCATTAGTTTTTGTACATTATAAACAACTTTTAATGCATGTTTTTAAAGCATGAAAGAAATTAATTTGTGGTTACTAATCAAATTGATATTGATATTATTACAATACACGTGGAATAGGAATAGTCTTTTGGGGAAGGTGCTGCATACAAATACATGTGATACAAATATTATCTTTTGGGAAGTTGATGTAGTGATGACATGTGGTGGCAATGGTACGGGCTATTATAATATATATTGATATGCTTGAAGGATAATTAATTATTTGCTAATAGATTGAAATATGCTTGAAAGACAATTTATTATTTGCTACTTCTTTTTGGCAAATGATGAAGGTGATAATGCTTGTGGCGTTCAAGAAGAAATAAAAAAACTTTATATTTTTGTCAGTGGAGTAGAGGAGGAGGCAATTCATAGCCAAACACAATCAAATGTTGTCAAATGATATTTATTGAGATTTTCTTTTTAAGAGTTGTAATTGTGTCTTGTGGATTATTAGTACTTGAATATTTTTTATTTCCTTTCTGATGTTTTGGTTTATTTATATTAATACTTGAGTTTTATGCAGTGTACTTGTGTATTAAAAATTAAAATTTGTGTAGTATATGATTGGAATTTTCAATTTTTTTATATGGGTCGAAGCCCTAAGGGCCGACCCTGACCCGATTGCTCTAGGGCCGGGCTTTAGAAAATGGAGGTTTTTTGGAAAAAGCCCTGATAGGTTTGGCCTGTTTGGCCCTGACCCTTAAGGGCCGGACCGGCCCGTTTTGACAGCTCTAGTTTGAGCAAGGGGTTTTATAGTTAAAGTTTTTAAAATAATTATAGTTTTAAAAATAAAATTTATTTTTTTAACAAATGAGTGAAAGTTACTATAAGAGTAACTTATTTTTTATTTTGCATGCATTAAAATAAAAATTTACAGGAAATATTAAAATAATTTTAAATGAATATGAACTGTTGAAATAGATGTGAATGAGTGAATGACAATGATTAAGATGATAAAGCATTTAGCCATTTCTATGAAGAGAGTTTTCTTTTTTGGTTTATTGAGGATATCCTCACTCTTGTGTTCAAGTGTAAATAATTCTTCACTATGTTCAAGTCTTACAGTAGAAAAGATATTTAGTATGTGAATTTGCTTCATTGCATAATAACTTTGATTTATCTAAAAAAGTGTTAAATTTGAGTTGGAGTTGACAACTTTTTTGCATAGAGACATATGAAATTGAGTTTGAAACAATTTTGCCAAACCCAAACCAAAATGAAGGTTTGGACAGGTTCAATGTTCAGTTATCATACAAAGCATAATTTGACTCGCTTCAAATGGTATAATCATTTTAAAGGTTGTCGCATTAGATCACTGCAAGCAACCTATTGAACTTAAACTAAGGCTTGAACTTGAACTAGAAACTAAAAAGGAGCAACCCTAATAGGCTAATACGAGTAATTCACAAACTTTAAGTCAACCATAAGATCACAATATACAGAAATCTGACATAAGACAGAGTGGTTGTTACAAGTCCATTAACTACCCAAGCCTATGGAACCCTTTTTATGTCCCCATAAGAAATTCCACATAGAAAATGTTATAACCCGTAATTAGGCGAGGCAAATACTTCTTGACAGCAGCTCAATCCATAATACCACTATTATATGCCCGTGTTGTGTTGAAGAAGACACACACATAGAGGATTAATATACTAACATTCATCTCACAACAAAATGCGCTTACAATATAACGATGGAGATCGTTATCACCTTTTTATATTCAGCTAATTTTGTTTTATTCTTTGAAATTGTCACAAAACTTTTTAATGGAGTAGATTGTAATAGCTAATAGTAATTCTTTTTGAATTTGTTGTATGTGATAATTTAATCAGGTTAAACATATGAAAGTTATGTTAGATATGGATTTGAAAAGTTGGTCTAATAATTCATAAAGAATTTGATCATGGCATAAAAGTAATTTATTCAAATTATTAGTAAGTCGTTAAGAGGCATACCCTAATTCTAGTAAGTCATTGTATTCCAATTCATCACCTAAACCTTGAAGAAAAAACTGCCATAACTTTTTTCTTATTAAAAAAAATAAGATTTAGTAGAGGATTTCAACCCATCTTATCAAATTAACTTTTTTATAGTAAAAAAAATTAAAAAAAATGTACAAGGTTACTATGTCTTATTGATAAAATAAGATTTAATAGAGGATTTCAATCATCTTATCAAATTGTATTATTATTGTTTCTATAATAATAGTTGAGTATCAAAAGTGGTATCGAGCATGCTAAATAAAACGTTTATCTTTTCAATAAAAGAAAGATGGAATAGGGTTTGAGAAAAGTAGCACATCCCTATCATCAAACCAATGAGATGTTTGACAAGGGTCTATTGTAACGTGTACAAACATTCACAATAAGCCTTTGTACCAAACAAGTTAAGAAGCAAAACGCAATTTGGAAGCTCATTCTCATTAGCAAGTACGCTATATCCTAGGTTCGGTAATGCTATATTATAGTGATGACAAATGTAAACTATGAATCATTGCACTAAAACCGTCAAGAAACAAAAGTCATTCTGAAACCTCATCCCAAAAAGTAGGTACAGTATGTCCCACCAAAGCCCCGAAAGATGGGGAACTTTTACGAGTTTCCACGTATAGTGGATGGCTCACTCTTCTGAAAGCGTGCTGTTAGCATTATCCATAATGAGGAGAGCGGCGAGGAAGATGAGTATGGTTAGACGATGCGAGCGAGCAGCCAATATCTATGCTCTATGCTTTGTACTTGAGAGTTGTGGTTTCACTTTCTCTTATATATTTGTGTTAGAGACATATGGTTGTATCTTTCTAATTATGTTGGACTAATATTCTTGTGCTGAACATCATGTTTGATTATCAATGTTATGTATGTCTTATTTCTTATGTTGATTCATGATACTATGCTTGCTTTACTGTTTTCTTGGTTTGTGTAGTTAATGTTTCAATTGAGGTGTTGTGGTTGCACATCGATCTCAAGAGGAAAATGGTTTTCAAACTTGTTTTCAATACACATCAAGTGGTACTTAACTCTAACCCTAAGTGATGGCTAGTTTCAAGCGATTATTTGATTAGCTATTAATTAATGCTAGAGGACCCTTAGTAGTTGCTTTGGGATTTTTCTAATAGACTTGATGAATGATAAAACTCCCATGATTTTAAGAAGTAATTGAACCATTGCATCACCACCAAAGCCACTTTTCATTGCATTTATTTTAAATCTTTACACCTTTATTTGAAAAATAACAAAAACAAGCACTTACATTTTCTCACTAGTTTAATTAGTTAATTTCAAAAACCAAACAAACAAACTCTTTCCCTTTGTTGCTTTTAATTTGCATTTAGTTCATCTTAGGGCAGTTAAAAGACTCCTCAAGAGAGACGACCCGAGGTTGTGCCACTGTGTTGCAATCCTTGGTTTCATAAATAACTTGCATTTAACTCAAAGACGAATAAGAACCGGTTAAATCAAACACGTAAATAGCTCATGACAAGCATAAAAATGAATATGGGCGCAGGAGCTCCGAATTACAGGAGAATTTTATGTCACGTTGCACGGCACATGTAAATATACCACATAAATAAGGGGGAAGACATTGTAAGAGTAAGAGGTGCAATGATAAATAGGTCAAATGAAACAATGAGCATCTCCACATGGAGTCGACTTTAGTCATGGAGCTTCTTTTTAATCTGGGGTTATCGCACATCACATACACACCTAATTATTTCCCCCAAAAAACGTACAATGAAGGCTAGTATGTCTGATTAACAAAAATCAAGTCGTTTGGATGTTATTGCTCTCTAGCTTTGCTCTCAGATCTTTTCTCAATATCTTGCCAGATGGAGACTTTGGAATTGCATGAACGAAGTGCACTTTGTGTAGTCTTTTGTAAAACACTACCTGTAATTCAGGGGTAAAAATAAACATATCAATATTCTCTGGCTTTGCTGTAAGCTCTTTTCTTATTGTCTTTATTATTTGTTCTAAATTACGTCTTTGCATTTTTTAACCTTTAAGATTTATTCCTCACCATTTATTGGGAGTGTTATACTCTTGAAGTATGCAACTTTAGTTTATTTCTACTTTCTAATTTGAAGTTTACAATCAAATTCTAAGTCTATAAAAAACAGTAAATTTTTAGAATATATATTACTACATGTGACCCTAATAATTTGTAAAGATGAATTGTTAGATTTAAGATTAGCATATATAAGAATAGCAATAAACAGTATTGAATCTATATATCTATAAAGACATCTCACCCCTTTAACCACACTGTCGATCACTGTTCATAACATCCATACACTGCCCGACACGTGTCCGTGTTTTCAATCAGCTACACCTAATGCTTCACGTTATCTATAAAAAAACCTTCCTTCTCAAAATTGAGTTAAACACATTATGACCTGGCGGTGAAGCTCCCCTTTATCAATGCCCCTGTCGTTGATTATTTAATAATAAAAAATTTAATATTTTATGAATATTTATTATATACTCTCTGACACTCTGATCTCTCAATCCATTTCGCCAAAAAGGTAGTGTGGGTACCTCACCATATCTATTCTCTGCAGAAGCATGTGATTAAAAAAACTCATTGACCCTATTGAATATTTACATGGCCCACTTGCTTCCTTATTCAAGTCCTGAAGGTCCTTTTACTTCCCTTTTTTTTTGTATTTTTTGTCAATCTGGTATTTTCATTTCAAAATTTTTTGGGTGGACCACACGTTAGATTGGGATGTAGTAGACACGTGTACCTACAAGGAGGGTGCCACGATAATAAGCTTCTTCAAGAAGCTTCTGTTGCTTGCTTACATTAGAAAGAACCCTCATAATCTTTTTGACCTCCACACACACAGAGCCATTGTAGAAGCGAACCCCATTCCCTTTTCCGTCTGCCGCTTAGCCCTCTAAAATGTCTGCAAAACGAGAACTGAAGAAGATTTCTGAGCTTGAAGTTGGCGATTTCAATGGATACATCATTGTGAGGGTGGAGCGTATAATCCGGGTTCAACAGGCTGTCTATCCTCTTGGACCACATCGACCTATGATTGAGCCAAAGGGCATCCACATTGTTGTTTTTGACGGAAGTGTAAGTTTTTCTGTTTGTCCTTTGCTTCTTCGGCTTTCCCTTTTTCTTAAACCTCCCTTATATCCATCATATTATGTTTCAACTGTAGAAGATGAAAGTGTTGCTGATGTGTGAGAATCAAAATGTGCTTCGAAGGCTTGGATCTATGTTTGCCGAGGAGAGGATCCTCCGCATGAGGGATTTTGAAGTGTGCCTCGATGAGTCGACTTCTGGGGGGTCTTTGTTCATCAAGGCTAATGCTCTCACTCATGTTGAGCATCTTCTCCCAAGTAACACTCACTACCCTCAAGGCTTACCGATTCATTGTTTTGATTTGGTGACTATATCTGAGGTTGTTGAAAGGAAAACAAGGGGACGCGGTTTGCTGGGTGAGTGGCCAGACATGCAAAATATCTTTTCTAAAGTCACTATTTTTTCCAGACATGCATATGATTTTTTTGTAAAGTCACTATGTTTTTTTGAACTTATTCTTCACAGTCATTTCATGTTTTCATATGGTCATTTGATGTTCTGTCCTATTTTTATATGGTGTCAAAGATGTTTGCGGCCAAGTTGTAACCTGCTACGAGAGGGGTTTGGAGGTGGCTGATGATATGGATACGAGGGAAGTCATTTTGGTCATTGAGGAGACTGGTGTGTTAGCTACAAGGTTGGTTTTTTGATCTAACGTTACATCAGAATTGCAACATGCATTAGAGTGATAGCTTTACAGATATGCAACATGCAGTAGAGTGATAGTCAAATGTTGTTTCATACGGTTTGCTTATTATGGTTTAAAACCTTTTTTACATGTGTTTACAATGTAGCTTCATACGCATGCAGAACACATATATCTTTGAAGTCACATGCGTCTTATATGTGTTATTTGTTCAGGAACCCTACCATGCTTACGTGTATCTTTCATGGTCAATGTGCCGATTTAACTATTGCTGACTATAAAAGGGTTAAGTCAGAAGGGCCCATTCTGGCTGTTGTGCAGCATGCCCAGCTCTCCAAGGAAGGTATAGAAATATAGTAATTTATCTCCTGTTTCCGTGATACATTTGTATTTTACATTGTCTATCTGAAACCATAACTCTCTTATTTTTATGTTTTAGATTTTCCAACTCTTTGTGAGTACAATGATGCTACGAGAACCTTCTTTGACCCATCTTTCCCTGAACTGTTGGAGGCAAGGGTAGCTCTTGTCGATAGGTTGAGTGAAATGTACAACAGGAATGCAATCCCTATGCTCCAACACTTAGCTGAGGAACCTTCTGGTGATATGGACAGGGATTATTTATCCTGAACTTTCAAGCTTATGGATGAGGAACTTTGGAATGCAATCCCTATGCTCCAACACTCAGCTGAGGAACCATCTTTTTTATGTACTAACTTTGGACAAGCCTGCGTTTAGGACTATGACTGTTGTATTTTGATTGTTGTAGTGTGCAAGTCGTTCTGATGGATGTTTTAATCTTTTGGAGAATAGCCCCCGTCATTAGGTTTGGTTTTGTGGAGGGGGTTTGGTTATTGTACAACTTAATTCGGACCTTCTGTGTTGTTTTTTGTTTTTGTAGAAGCCTTATGCATATGTCAGCTCAACCTTTGTGTATTGATTGCAAAAGTACTTCATCCTGTCTCAATGTTTTGGCGCGGTATTTTCCTATTATTAATTCATGGCCCATATTTCCTATTAACTCACATTTAATATGGACCACATGACTTAATAGAATATGGGCATCATAACAAAATTATAACAAAATTATTATATCTGTCACCTAGCGTGCCCTTGCCCATGAAGACATATTCCTGAATCGTTTTTACCCATAAAAAATAATCCCTTTTTCACCTAGCCTTGATTGCCCATAGAAAATGTGATTTGATCTTTGGTTTCTACGTTTTCCAAACTTCGATGTAATGTGGGAAAAAGACATCAATTTGACCAGTTATATATTTTTAGATATAGATATATGAATATGAATTTGGTTAGCTGACTTACTTATTATTATGTTTAATTATGTTGTCCCCTATAAAGACATGATTTTGGTCAGTGATTGCAAAAGGCAACATCCAAGCGTGATGTTTTTCTCGACATTTTCTAAATTTTGATTTTTAAATAGGAATCAGAACTTTGATGTCTAGAATTTCCAGTCTTTGATGTTGCTTTTGAAAAAATGGGCTTCACCAAATAATGAACTATAAATATGAATTAGAACAGCCAAGCTTAATGTTTCACTTGCCTTAATATTTCACTCTAGGCACGGTCATTGCCCATAATCCAACATTAATGTTTCACTTGACTATAAAAAAATGGGCTTCACCAAATAATGAATTATAAACATGTTTCACCTTTGACCAGCGGTCATTGCCCATAGAAGCTTTTATTTAACTCGGCTCTTCTTCACGTGCTTGCCTCCGACAAAGTCAGATGTACATAGTGGGACCTATATATTTGACCCATGTTTTAACTTGGTCTTTTTAATTAGTCAAGGAGGAACGATAACATAACTTAACACATTGAGTTCATGGTTTCAATGTAACCGAATGTCGTTCCTTCCTCTGTTTGAGCTTCTCCACGCAAGATACCTGTCCTTGGACTGAGTCTGTAACCATTAGAGCAAGGTCATATTGATAACATGATTGACAGAAAGCTGGGGATTTATCAGAAAGGTAATGGAGGTGCAGAGGTTGCTTTTTGGTTTAGACGGTTTTGTTGTACAAATTCCTTGTGAAGATTTTGTAAATCAGAACACCTTTGTCGGGTGATTTGATTTCTCCCACCGTCAGTTTTTTGCTTTATGGCATCCTCACTAGAGTCTATCCATCAAACAAGTAATCCATGGTACCCAAAAAGTAGTTTGGGTAAGCTTACACGCTATCAAGGACTCTTTATCCCTGCCCAAGGTACTTCTTGAGACAACAAAAAGCTGAAATTGCTTCTTGAGTAGTACAATGTAGTTTTAGGGCGTTTCTTAAGTGCCTTTTTCAATTTCAGACTTTGCACTGCAGCACATAGAGCAAATACTCCTTAAGAACGAATTCTCACAAAGCTTTCCATTGTTACTACACTCAATAAGTTTTTGCCTGAAATCATGTCTGAACCTTCGAAAATGATCAATGAGCTGACCATGACCTCAGACTTAGTTTCTATTGTGGCCCGTGTCTGGAGAAAGTACTACATTTGCGGTAAAGCCATTCCGGGCCAGGTCGCAGTTATATGTTTTGTTTTGATTGACGCTGAGGTTAGTAGTTTCTTTGGTAGTTTGGACCTACCATCTTTTTTTAAAAAGATTTGTTAGCTTAGTGTCATTGTTTAGGACAATGCAATAGTTGACGTGGGTAGTCTATTTCTGTTTTAGGGAACCAAAATCCAGGCCTCTGTTACTCAAAGGTCCGAACATGATCGTTTTGATCAAGACGTTAATCCTGGCAAAGTTTATGAATTTGACACGTTCAGTGTCTCTGACAATAGGCATACTTTCAGAGCAACCACCCACCGCTTCAAGCTTACATTTGGTCCCCAAACTTCCTTTTATGAAGAACAGGATGATGCCACTATTCCACTTACTGCCTATACATTTACCCCTATATTTGAGATTTTGGCCATACCAGAAGACAAGGAAATGGGACAACTTATAGGTGATTTTACTTATTTGTTTTTCTTACTATGAATCTTGCTACCATCGGACAAATTTGTGTGTTTCTTAAAAGGAAGTTGATCATTAAACAAGATACTTTTGTAGTACTTATTTTGCTTTGTGGTTTTTATTATCAAAAAAAGTGCTAATCTGATTTACCTTAAATAGATGTATATGGATTTGTGAGAACTATGGGTCAGCTTGAAGAATCAAGGACTCAGTCAAATGGTACATGTTGGCTAAGGATGATCTTACAAGATGACCAGTATGGTTCTAATCCTAATTGTTTAACTATTTTTAACAGCTTTAGTTGCCTTACTTGCAGAATCTAACTTAATCTGTGCATATTGTTCAGGGACAATGAACTTGAGTGCATTCTGTTTGGTGATTGTGCATCTGATGTGGCCTTGGCTCAGGCAGAAATACAAGATACATCGGTTGTAGCTGTCATTAACCTTGGTCGACTTACCTGGACGGATGACCGTAATTTCTCAATCATTTATTTTTAGTCAATACACCTATCAAGTCTGCCCTTTCCACTCAATCCTGCTAAATACTAACTATTAAGTACTGATACTGATAAAGGCATCTCTTTATAAACTGGCATGTTACTTATTGACCAAAAAAAGGTGTTCATCATATTGCTTCATCTATTTCACATAACCTTAGAAATTGATAACCTAACTCACTTACAAATATGAGTCTTACATTGAGCCCACAATTGTATATTGTTGTACTTTTATGTTCTTTTGACTATTTCAGAAAACACACTATCCCCCACATATGTTTGTCTTTACCCACACATTTTGTAATTAGTACAATCAATGGTTCATATGTCTAATGTATCTATCATTTTCTGTATATCATAAAGATCGTCGACAAGTAGCATCATCTTATGGTGCAACTCAGGTGCATTTCAATCCCAAATTACCAGAAGTTAATGCATTACTACAAAGGTCAGTCATTGAAATTGACTACTCTTAGTAAGATACACTTTTGGAGGAGTTTCTTATGCTTTATTTTTATTTATTTTAGCATGCAAGAACGATCAACACCTATAACCACCCAATTCAATCAGACACTTCCTTCTCAGCGTAGTCGTATTTCAAGTAGTGGTTCACTTGACACTGAAACAATTATAACCTTGGATAAATTATCTTCTGTTGAGGCGGTAAATTCTCAGCTAAATGCTTTCTTAGTAATATCCACTCTTTACACATTATGGATTTGTTGCTTTTCACACTAATACATGCAGGGAAAGGAATGTGTTGTTCGCGTTGAACTTGGCAAGCTTGATTCGATGTATGGCTGGAACTATGATGGATGTGCCAAGTGCTCTTCAAAACCGAAGGCTTCTAATCCACAGGATCCTAATAGCCCCCTATATTGTGGCCTTTGTAGGAAACAGCCCAACAAACTTGAGAAAAAGTAGTCTGAAATTTTATTTTCACATACAGATCACTGATTTTTGTGTCCTTAATTCCTAAACATTGACTTTGTGATCTTTATTCAGGATGAAATTGACTTATGTGGTTAGCGATGAGACAGACACTGCATCAGTCACTTTCTGGGATAAACAGGCAACCCAGTTGGTGAACAAAAATGTTGCTGAACTTAAGTTAACCCTTGAGCCTGTGTGTGTTAAAATCAGTTCACTTAATCCCTTATGAACTGCCTACCATGATATTCATCTTAACTTTTGAAGTATGCATAATTGCAGAAAAAGCGGGCAAACGGTGTTCCTAGGCAACTTGATGAGCATATGGGAAAAAAATTACTGTTGAAACTTAAGCCCAGTGAGTATAACAAAGACCATCCAGGCTCAAGCATCAATGTTGCTGAATTTACCGTATGTGAAGATTTAATTCGACAGTTTGATGCTGCAACTGACAAGGTAAATTACTTCTTACAAAGTTAGGTTTTGCTGGGCACTTGAAAATTACACCTTTGTATGATTTAAACAATACAAATACTTGTGATTAGGAACAGCCTTCTGAAGGTTCTTCAGCTCACGTTGGAATCAATTCAACTATGAAGGATGCTGCACAGACCCAGACATCCGGCGGGGATTCGCAATCAATTGATCTTACTGCAGAAAACGCCAGTGTGATCAATCTTAGTGATGATACTCCCCTTAAGCAAGTTAAGGGAAAGAGGAGAAATGCTGCAGCATTGCGTGGCCAAACTAATACTAATTCTCCTGGTGGTAGCACTACTTCTACTGTTGGAACTTCTGAGAGGGTGCTGAAGTCCATCAAACAGGAGAAGCCTTAGTTATGTCATGGATTTCATATTCACTCTTTTGGAAGATGGTTGTTGTTTCTCTCTTATGTGATGTACTTAAAACTTTTATTGAGTCTGAACTCAATTCCTGTCTGAGTAACTTTTGATTGTAGCCTATGGCCTGCTGGCTTAGTTCGTTCTTTTGATGAGACTCACTAGGATGGTACTCTTAACGATATAACCACCTCATGTAGAATGGTGGTAAACATTCCCTTTTCAATTTGAAGTACTCATGGTTTATCAGATTTTGCACCTGCTTACTAAGAACATCTGCATCAATGGCAACTATTATTAATCATTTCAATTACTCTGGTCTAGCCCTGCACCACCATAATCTTAGTCAAATTAGAGTAATTCATTTGAATAAAAAAAACTTTAGCTCTTTCTGCATAAGTAGTAATAATTAGTATAGTACATATGATGCAACTTCTGATCTTTTCATCCGCAGCCTGGTATTATTAGGAAAACTAGCTCAATACACTCTTCAATAAAAAGACTAAGCATTATTCACCTAAGAATGAAGAAATACTCTAAACTGAAAATAAGCAGTATGAAACTCTAAACATTCTGTCCATGCCACAAATAAAACATTATTAACCTAACTCTGATAAAAAGTGTCCATGTGTATTTTCAGTTTTATTAAAACTTAATACACTGTAAAGACTAAACCCACATATTCACAACTATAATTGCAATTTCGGTCCAACTTTTACACTCTCAACACAGTTATATTCAGCCACATGATTAAAAAATATTCAATATCCTGTCAACTCATGTTTCTGCACTTGCATTAATTGTTGTGGTTAAGTATACAAGCAACCTCAGCCACTCTACTTCTCTCAGTCCTGTAATAATACAGCTAACCTGTCATGTCACTGTGAGCAAACCTTACTTTGTTCATAATCAGATTATGTCCATCTCCTTTGTGTGAAAAGGGAAAGCTCCTTCTTTGTTTACTGTTCTATTGGCTTAATGATTCTACCTGTTGATTTTAGTTGAAGGTGAGACATGGAGGAAAATAGAAAACATGTACCTATTGTAAGAAGTTTATCAGATAAATCTACCATACAAATTCACACCTCAGACGGCATAATAGGCAAAAAACAAAAGAGAATTCCTTTATCTGATATAACTGATGTTCAGCAAGACCTATCAAGGCAGTTCCATGGTAAACTATTGAGATTTTGACTGTTCAACGTTATTAATTGCTCTGAGATTTTGTCCCTGACTTTTTTCAGCAGCCAATATGTAGTTAATATCTTTATGGCATTCAATGTTCAGTTTTACCCGTAGACAAAGGGAGTAGGACTCAAGTTCTCCATTACTTGAATGCATCTGAAAGCAGTAGAGTAACTCCATGGTCAGGTAGCCTACTAAAACATTTATGGTCTTTTGTTGTTGGTTAGAATGTCATTAAAGGATGGACAACAATTAATTTCTGGAGGATTCCTTTTATTTTAATTCAACAGCACCATTAAATATCCCTACATGTACTCGCAAGAGTGCCAGGTGGCGTGGTCTTGATCAGTTTAAATCATCATTGTCATCAACAGCAGGGAGCTCTTGCACAGTTTCCACAAACATTCCTCACACTACATCTCTGCATGGTGGTAAGTTAGACCCAATATCAGACAGCTCAGGTAACTGAAGAAGTTAAAACTATTTTTGTTTAAGGGAAACCATAAAAAGGATTGGCTTTTAAAATTATATATCCTAATAGTCTGTTGCCAATTCATGAAAAGGTCATTTTAGATACTTCAAATTTACTTTTTCAGTTCACATATTTGTTGATCCTCTTTCAGGGGAGGCCAAATCTCTAAACATGGTTTCAAGTGAGTTAGAAATATGTGCCATACAAAGAAACACCTCGGAAATCAGATTTTATAAAAAACAAAGGAGGATTCCACTATCAGACATGAGTAATGTACAACAGGACCTTTCAAGCAAATTTGATGCTAACCAAGGTATTGTTTTAATATAAAGGATCATTTGGTGCCTATGACTATTGCTTTTATTTGTTTCTGCTGACTAAACAAATGTACATAATATTATTATGGCATAGTAACTTCTGATTTGGGGACAAACACAAGGAATAGATCAGATGTGGCAGGTAAACTTATGAATTTAACTGTTTACTTTAATCTCATTAATTGATGCACTTAAATTTATTTATGACTGGATACTTTTAATGAAATTCAGCAGGACCATTAAATATTTGATCATCTACCAGAGAAGGTGCTAGGTTTGGACGTAGTAAGAACTTTACCTTATCAGATTCATCAGCAAGGGGGAGCCCTTCCACAGTTGAAGACCATCATCCTCATACTACAGCTCTACATGAGGAACCTACATACAGAACAGGTATCATAAGAACATAAAACATTATTGTACTGAACAAAACAATTTACATGGTAATCTTCCTCAAATGTGTTTTATTTTTGAATAGAGTCCATTTCACAAGCTTCAATATTAGTGCTAAAATTAGCCAACATTGGTATGGAATTTGAATCTGATGCACATACTCACTCTATTATATTGCTTCTCTTCTATATGTACTTTAAGAAAAGAGTAGTTTTGCATGCCTAATTAATAATTTTGAAGAAAAAAATGGCCAAAGCACTGAACAATGAGATGGTTAGTCTAACTCAATTTCTGGATAACTAATCCACAAATTTAATCACATACAGTTGTTCCTCCACTGGATATTACCTCCCAATTGAAATACTATAAGGATGTGACCTTTGATATTCACTATGAGGACACAACTAATGCCGAGGATTACATTTGTGAGCAACCTGAAGCGGAAGAAGGTAGTCAATTAACAAATTAGCTAACCAAACATCATACATTGTGTCAATATTTTGCTGTGTAATTAATAGTCTTTTTTAATTGAACATTCTGTAGAATCAGAAATAATTGAACCAACGAGTCTCATTAACACTGTGAAAAGTAAGAAGCAAAGGAGAAAGAGAGGAAGGAGACAGAATACAAAATACATCGGTAATTAACTTTGTATTTCTTTGTATTGCTAACATGTATTATTCTATCTATATAACTAATTTTGTTATCTTTTATACATTACATCATCCAATCGCAGACGAAGGTGATCCTGACTATGAGTGTCCTTTTTGTGGAGCACACATGTGGTATAATGAGAGAGTGCGGAGTCAAGACAAAGTAAATACAGGACCTGTTTTTACCATGTGTTGTTTACAAGGAAAGGTGGTTTTACCACCAGTGAAGGAACCTCCTCCATTTCTAAAGCAATTGTACCTTGAAAAGCATTCTCAAATGTCAAAGCAATTTCACTTGAATATTAGACAGTACAACAACATGTTTAGCTTTACTTCAATGGGAGGAAAAATTAATCATGCACTTAATAATGGAGAGGGTCCTTATATATTCTCACTTTCTGGAATGAACTACCACTCTATTGGTGATCTTTTACCCGAAGAAGGATGTAAACCAGTTTTCTCACAACTATATATACATGATACTGACAATGAAGTGGCCAACAGAATTTCTGCAGTCAGGTATGTGTAACATGGTAATCACTTTTTACTCCAGACCTTTGTGTAATTAAATCCCTAGAAATCTGATACCTATCTTTTTTGTGCTCAGTAATCACAACAAAGAGACAAATTACATTTCAGAAATTGTTGACAACATTAGAAAAGAACTTGATGCAGTGAACCCTTATGTGAAACAATTTCGAACTGCTGCCAACATGTTATCAATACCACGGATGCCAGACGTGAAGTTGGTGCTAATAGGAAACAGAATAACTGATGGCAGGACTTATAATTTGCCCGAAGCTTCTGAGGTGGCTGCCTTGATTGTAGGTGATGATGTGTCTACACTATCGGTGCGAGACATTGTTCTTGAATCCACAGATGGTGGAGTACAACGCATCAATGAGCTTCATCCATCTTATCTACCTCTCCAATACCCATTACTTTTCCCGTTTGGTGAAGATGGGTATAGGGACGACATAAAGCATCGTGAGGAAACTTTAGCTACTACAAAAACAAGGAAAAGGGTTAGCATTCGTGAATTCCTTAGCTACAAATTAATGTTGCGACCAATGGAAACCTCTCCCTTATTGCATGCTGGCAAGTTGCTTCAACAATTCATTGTAGACATGTACACAATGATTGAGTCACAGAGGCTTTTCTGGGTTACAACACATCAACAGGATTTAAGGGCAGATCTTTATCAAGGGTTGACTGATGCTGTTATTAGGGGTGAAACTGATGCCTCCTGCACTGGAAAAAGAATTGTCCTTCCTTCTTCCTTCACTGGTGGTGCGCGTTATATGATGGGTAATTATCAGGATGCAATGGCTATATGTAGGACAATTGGTTATCCAGACCTTTTTATAACGTTTACCTGCAATCCTGAATGGCCTGAAATCTCGAGATTTTGTAAGAAAATGGGTATTGATTCGGCAGACTGTCCTCAGGTTTGTTCAAGAGTATTCTACCTGAACTACACTCATTGATGAAGACCATCAAGGCTGGAAAGGTGTTTGGCAAAATACGGGCAGGTATGACTTCAAAATAATTTGAAATTATTTTATCATACTTTAATAGTTTATACTTCTTATTGAAGACCATTCTTTTTTTGGCAGAGGTATACACAATCGAATTCCAGAAGCGTGGTCTCCCACACGCTCATATCTTGCTTTTCTTGGAACAGAGTAGGAAACCAAACGATCCTGCATCAATTGATAAGATTATCTCAGCTGAAATTCCAGACAAAGAGACTGATGCTGATTTGCACGATTTGGTAACCAGCATCATGATGCATGGTCCTTGCATTCAGAATGCAAAGAAAGCAAAATGTATAAAACAAGGGCGTTGTTCAAAATATTTTCCCAAGGACTTTTGTAGAGAGACAAAGGTTGATGATGATGGGTATCCCACATACATGCGGAGGGATGATGGACGTTCAGTTATTATGAACAGCGCTACTTTAGATAATCGCTTTGTAGTGCCGTACAATTCAATTTTGCTGCATAAATTTCAGGCACACATTAATGTTGAAAAGTGTAACCAATCTCAGGCAATCAAGTATTTATTCAAGTACATAAGCAAAGGCAATGACAGGGTGGTAATGGGATTCTTTGATCAAAATGGTAATAGGCAGCGTGGTCCCATGATTAATGAAGTTCAGCAATTCCTCAATTGTCGGTATGTATCTGCATGTGAAGCTTCATGGAGGGCTTTTGGGTTTCCTATTCATCATCGATACCCACCAGTGGAACGATTGAGCTTTCATTTACCTAACCAACAATATGTTGTGTACAAAGGTAACGTTGACGTTGCACAACTGATTGATAACCCACGAGTTTGTGAATCGCAGTTTCTTTCATGGCTGGAAATAAACGCAGTGGATGAGGATGCACGGAAACTTACCTATTCTGAATTTCCAACTAAGTATGTCTATCTAAAGAGGAAAAGAACTTGGAAGGTAAGAAAGAGAGGAATGTCGATTGGTAGAATGGCCCATGTATCTCCATCAGCAGGTGAATTATATTACTTGCGCCTTTTACTAACACAGGTGAAAGGTCCAACTAATTTTGATGACATCAAAACATATGAAAATGTTGTGTATCCAACATTTAAAGATGCCTGCTTTGCACGTGGCTTACTGGATGATGATCGTGAGTATATTTCAGCAATAAAAGAGGCTGCTACTTGGGCTTCTGGAAGAAGTTTACGAAGACTATTCGTTTCTATGCTGCTCTGCCGGTCTTTAAAACAACCTGATGTTGTGTAGAAAGAAACAGCCAATATTTTATCTGAAGACCTTCTGTATGTGCCCCGCCCCCTAGCTTCTTCATCAGGTATCATTTTAATGTTTGTATTCGAATTCTTTTACACATTTCACACCAGTAGATTCGGACACACACAAAATTAGGTGCATTTCTGGAAATATTTTACATTAAGTTGTTGCACAAGTTTCTTAATTATGTATTTAATGAGACCAATCTTAAAACATAGGTGTCATTGTTGATGATGCTACTAAGGAAAAGGCAGCCTTGAAAGATATTGATGCATTACTCAGCCTAAATGGTAGATCATTGTCGGATTTCAGTGCCATGCCTATACCGGATTTTGGGACAGTTCTGGAAACGATGAATCACTTGATATTGCAAGAATTACGTTATGACAGGGCCTCTCTTGAAGTGGAGACAGCACGTTTGGTGCAATGTCTAAATAATGATCAAAAAACAGCTTTTGATGGAATAATGGATGCTGTTACAAGTAATACTGGAGGACTTTTTTTTGTGTATGGATATGGTGGTACAGGTAAAACCTTCTTGTGGAATGCCTTGGCTGGGATGATTCGCTCTAAAGGGGATATTGTACTTACAGTTGCATCCAGTGGAATAGCCGCAACGTTATTACCAGGAGGTAGGACAGCCCATTCCCGGTTTGCTATCCCAATACAGGTAAACGAAGTTTCAATGTGCAACATTCGACAAAATTCAGCTCTCGCAGAATTACTGCAAGTCACAAAGTTAATCATATGGGATGAGGCTCTAATGATTCAAAGATATTGTTTAGAGGCATTAGACAGAAGTTTAAGAGATGTCATGCATTCTACAAAAATATTTGGTGGAAAATGTTTGGTAATGGGAGGAGACTTTAGGCAAATATTACCGGTAATACCAAAAGGCTCTAGGGGTGCTATTGTTGATGCATGTATTACATCATCCCCATTATGGAGATATTGCAATATATTTGAACTACACAAAAATATGAGGTTGGGAAGTTCTGGGAATCCTGAAATCAATGAAAGAATTGAAAAATTCTCGCAATGGCTTTTGGATGTAGGTGATGGCAAATTTAACACAAGCATGGACGGTGTTAGTGATGTTGAAATACCGTCATCATTGTTGGTTGATGGCGCAAAAGATCCAATAAATGCTATTGTGGCTACTACATACGACAATCTTTTGACACATTTAGAAGACAATACCTACTTTAATGATCGTGCTATTTTAGCGCCAACAATTGAGGCTGTTGATGAGATTAACAATCAGATGTGTCAAGTGTTGCCTGGAGAAATCTTTGAGTTCATCAGCTGTGACTCTGTATGTAAATCATCCACTGAAGCCGATTCTGCTGCTGACCTCTACACCACTGAATTTCTGAACACAATCAATGCTTCAGGGTTGCCACCACATAGACTCTTACTGAAGGTTGGAGCTCCTATAATGTTATTGAGAAACATCGATCAGGAAGCAGGTCTCTGCAACGGAACTAGGTTGAGAATTTCTAAACTTGGACAGATGGTGATTGAGGCAATAACATTGAATGGTTCAAAACCAAATGAGAAGGTTCTTCTTCATAGAATGGACATGAATCCATCTGAATCAAAATGGCCTTTTAAATTACAAAGAAGGCAATTCCCGGTTACATTGTCATTTGCAATGACAATAAATAAGAGTCAAGGTCAGTCTTTGAAAAAGGTTGGATTATACCTTTGCAAGCCAGTTTTTACCCATGGACAGTTGTATGTTGCCCTTTCTCGAGTTCGTAGCATAGATGGTTTGCGAATAGTTCTTGGCAAACATGATGGAGAAGAAGAAAACACAACAAAGAACGTTGTGTACAGAGAAATATTCATGAGTGTTCAAAACAGTAGATACACATGATATTTGTACACATCCATACTGCACAATATGTAATGTTACCTATGGCAGTCTTTTGTTTTTTATGTCCATCAATAGTTTCCAACTCTGTATGTGACACAGATGTACTAATGCGCCTTTTCTGCTTTAAGTGGCCTATTATTTACTTACATAGTTCCTCGTTTTTTTAGGAAAGTTATGTTATGCTTTTAAACATTAGTGTTGTTTGTGGTTTGCTTAATAGTTATTTAAGTACATGGGCTTCAACACTTGATCATTAACCCTGTGCTACTGGTAACATAGCAAACAGATTCACTTTTTTTTCTAATTTTTTGTGCTGCTGAATTATTTAGATGATGTTATTGGTATACCCTAATTATTCACATTATGGTGTCAATGCATCCGTGCAACGCACGGGAGTCCCTGCTCGTTATATTAACATATATAAGAATAGCATTAGATTTGACATTGAATTTTTAATCTGACCTAGCACATTTAAAAATTAACTAGCTAATAAACATAACACAGCTCAAATTTCATTTTTTTCAATGTTTTTTATTTTATGACTAGAAAAAAGTATTTCCTCATCTAGTTAATTTTTTGAGGTGCCAAGTCATATCATAAATTTGACATCATAGTGTGTTAACTTGATATTAATCAGGCTACAAATAATATGCATTATGTTCAGTTCACTTAAGAGGCTGAGAATTCCTTTATTCTTGTATCCTATTTTTTCTCATTTGTTTTAGAATCGAATGATAATATTTCAAAAATAGAATGCATGGTTGTTTTCCTCTGTTTTATTCGTAACTTGACATGCCAGGCACAAAAACTTGGAAATTCTTGAATTGTAGGAATTGTATATGGAAAAAACTACAAACGAAACATATCAATTACGTAGTTAATTATGAAGATCAAATATTTAAGTGAAATACATAGTCCTGCATTGATTATAAGTTAAGAAGGCCTAGGGAACATACCCGTTTAGCTATGAATTCCTTTACGGCCTCTTCAGTAATTAAGATCAAAGCCATTTGACCTTACCATAAAAGCAACAGGAAGTTCACCAGCAACCTCATCCTTTTGTCGATCTGTATATTAGTTAAAATAATATTAATAAATATCCATTTCATGTTCTTTTCATTTTAGGAACCTCGCACACACATGTTTCGTATGTACTGTAACATTTTTGTTTAAACTTTTTTAAGTTGACCAAATTTTTCTTAACATATATTGTATCCACAGTTAACCATAAAACCTCCTAACTTATTAACCACATGGCATCCTCAATCAACCATAAAACTTCCTAATTAATCAACCAAATTCCTCTTACTATTGATTGTTTATTGAGAAAATTTAATACTCCATCCGGTCCTAAATATAAGACCTAATTAACTTTTTTGGAAAATTCTAAAAAGCAAAATAAGTAAATTATAAATTGACGGTTAACCTAATTTTCCCCTTAAACTAGTCCTATAAACTAATGGATAATTTAAAAATATATCAAATATGTCATAATTTAATAGTCTATTTCGCAACATTAATCTCTCCAAAAAAAAGTCATCTAGGCCTTATATTTAGGACCGGAGGTAGTATTTTACAAGAGAGGTAACCAATTGTAACGGACTTTTTAACTTATGTGAAGTAGTTAATACTAGCATATAAGAGGTGTGAGGGCGTGAGGCGTATATATTGACATAATAACCATTTACTTTTTTTTTTGGCCGAAACATAATAACCATTTACAACAACAAAAAATCATGTATTCACTGCTACAAATTGTGTTTCTACCAGCGCACCTTTACATGCGCTTAGAAGAAACGCATGTATAGAGGGTCCTTTACATGCGCTTTAAGCGCATGTAAAGGTAAAAATCTATACATGCGCTTAAAGCGCATGTAGAGGCCTTATCTCTACATGCGCTTTAAGCGCATGTATAGAAATGTGCATCAATTAAAATTCACTAAAACAATGACTAGAAAAGGATTTAAGTATTTAGAGATAAAATATAAAATGAACTTAGGTGAAGAGCTCAAAATCATATGGAAACACCCTTTACATGCGCTTAAAGCCAAAATGGACAACTTTGGCACTCGTAATTTCGAGGGTGCAAAACCGTACATTATAAACCAAAATGGAACAAATCTAGCCACGCCGTTAAGTTGTTTGTAACAGACGTGTGTTTTGGTGTGGGGCCCACATTCATTAAACGACGTGGCATGACAGTCAGCATCTGAAGTGAATCCACGTTGGAAGCCCTGCCACATCACCTCATCATCACCAAATCCCCAATCTGAAATGTAAAACCCTAATCCCAAATTTCTGCACATCCTCACCACACTCATTTTCGAATTCGTCCCTGAAATCGCCAGCCCCACCTCCATTTATTGTCGCGCCTGATTCCCATACCCCACCTCCATTTACTGTCGCGCCTGACTTTGAGTGTGTTATGTTTGTGTTTTGTTGGGGCATGATCGTGTGTTTTGTTTTTGGGGCAAAGTTGTATTTGTTTCATTTTAGTTAACATATGTATTCGGGTGAGCCCCAATATGACATGTTGTTGTTTATTTTTTTGCCAAGTCATATGCAATGTGACACATAATTCCTTATTTCGCCATGTCAGCATGCCAAATCACCATTCTCAGTCAACTAACGGTCAAACTTAACACCTCTATTTGAGAGTGCTAAATTTGTCCCATTTTGGTTTATAATGTACGGTTTTGCACCCTCGAAATTACGGGTGCCAAAGTTGTCCATTTTGGAAATTATAGTGGCTATTTTTGCCCCTTTGCCCTTGAAAATTATACAGGCTAGGGATATTGAGAAGGCTCTGGATGGTTTTACGCGTGCAGTTCAACTTGATCCTGAAAATGGGGAAGCTTGGAATAACATTGCTTGCTTGTATGTATCTCCAGCTTACATCCCTCGTTGAAAAATGAGAAAAACATTAGTTTCTTTTGCTGTTTCAACTTCTATATCTGCAGATGAACATCGATATATGAATGAGATAGCAACTTTTCTTTCCTTTTTTGTAATCTATATAAACTTTTGCCACATTATTGAGGGTTCTTCTTAATGAGGTAACCCCATTCCTCACAAATATCACCCAACATTCTTCCTTTGACATTAAAACATGAAATTTGCCAAGATGTAGTTTTCTGGTCATTTTTTACCTTGGTGTTACAGTTTATGATCGTGTTTGATGTTTTACTCATTATATTCATTTATCATCAATTAATTCCTTTCTTCTACCCTTGACATAATATATGCATTTTACTATCACGCAGGCATATGATGAAGAAAAGGAGTAAAGAATCCTTCATTGCCTTTAAAGAAGCCCTGACGTTCAAGTTTCGTCTTTCCCTTCAATTATCTCATGAGTGTTGTCATACATGCATGCAGACGTCTAATTTATTCTATGTTATTTCCATGAACTCTTTCCAAATTAAATGGGTATATTGAAATCATGTTTATTGACTCTTGGTGGCAGACGAAATAGCTGGCAACTCTGGGAGAACTACAACCATGTTGCTGTTGATGTTGCCAATATCAGTCAGGTTAACTCTTGCTTTCCTTTAACTGATTTTTGTTTATCAACATAGGTCTTTCTGAATATTTATGAGTGTACTATGTGAATTAAGATTCGGGTGTGAATATCATACAAATACCCTATATTCATTTTCATCCTATTGTTTTGACTAGCTATCATATGAATGGGAATGGTTCTTAATGGCTTTTTGTTTTTGGAGAATTGAATGTAATGTCAATGACAACAAATTTGGTTCCATACATAAATCATTTTACTCCTTATCATTACAGAAAAGGAAGTATCGTGATGGAGATCAAGATCCAAACGATGCAAGTGACCACAAAAAATGCAAGGTAACGAGAGATTAGTGTTGCATGGTTATCATAATTTTACTCCTTATATTTGTCTCTTTATCTTTTATAATTTTGCTCTCTTCTTTTGCATATCTTCTTCATTATTTGATATTTAATGGACCTTCTGCAAATTATTATTTTTATTGCAGCATAGGAGCTCAAAAATTGATAAGTTGGGTACAACTTGAGGTATTTCACTATAAATGCAAGATTTATTTGATTTTTTCTGTTATCCACGCTCTCTAATCTTTCCGTAGAGTGATCTTTTACATAGGATGAATCTTGACAAAGTTGAGGAGGTGAATATTTATTACTTTGTTCTGAATCGTTTCTTGTTTTGTCAATATTTTAGTCTAGATTAACTTGTGAACAACTATGATGCATATAGTTCTTTTTGCTGATGTATATATAAAAAATGAATCATACATTGTTATTGTTTTGATATTGATATATAATTCATTTTTGAAGATGCTAAGTAATTGACTTTTTCTGGTAAATTCTTTTGATATAATGCTAGTTGGTTCTATGAACTACAGCTAGTATTGGTGGTTATATTGGGAAATAATGTAAATTTATAATAATTTTAAAAAAAAAAAAAACATTCTATACATGCGCTTAAAGCGCATGTACAGGTATGTACCTCTACATGCGCTTAAAGCGCATGTAGAGGTATGTACCTCTACATGCGCTTTAAGCGCTTTAAGGTACATACCTCTACATGCGCTTTAAGCGCATGTATAGCCCCCCTCTACATGCGCTTTTAAAAAGCGCATGTAGAGCCTTTACCAGCGCCCCCCTCTACATGCCCTTTATAAGCGCATGTAAAGGCCAAAATAAGCGCATGTAAATGAGGTAATTTGTGGTAGTGATTCTACATCAATTATTTATTAGTTAGGTAATAACAGCCAAATGATACTTACGGGACGACAGCTGCATCTGCAATGGAAGGGTGACTTACAAGAAGGTCTTCAAGTTCAGCGGGTGGCACCTAATTAAAAGAACAGAGAGTAATATTACACAGAATTCTTATTATGCTAAAAACCAATTTTTATCTATTAATGTGAAACTTGCATGTATAGTGCACACGCACACACATTAATTAGCATCTGAGTTATTTTTATCAAATTCGAACTCTAAATTAAACATACATACATACATATATATGGGATATCATATGATACATATTATAAGATTATAAGTTAGGTAATTTAATTTGGGAGAAAATTTAAATGAATAAGTATTTTGAAATAGTTCACTTTAGAACTTCAACATTTCTAAAAAGATCAAACTGATCTTATATGAGTTAAGTACCCCACCTAGCTAGTTTCACATAAGATGGTTAGATGATGGAATGGGGTTAAATTAGTCATTGCATGCATAAAAAATTGTTTACTATTGTGTAACGTAGTATATTAGTTTATAGGAGTATTATAGAAGAATAAATAGACTAAATATAGATATAATGTAATATATGTAATCTCACCGGCCAAGAAAAATAATTAAAAGAAGAAGAATAGAAGACCTGGAAGCCTTTGAATTTGATGAGCTCCTTAACTCTGTCGACAATGAATAACTCGTCGTCGTCATCCACATAGCCAACATCCCCCGTGTGAAGCCATCCCTCCTCATCAATTGTTGCTGCCGTCGCCTTCTCATCATTCAGATACCCTACACACACCCCAAATAGTTATCAATCAACTTAACTCAGTTCTGCCCTTCTTATATCATCACCTAATTAACTAAACTAATAGTGATTTGCATAATTTGAGTAATTCTCCCTCCTATCTAAAATACAAAATCAACTTGCATGATTTGTTATGTGGAGATCCAAATAATTGAATAAATCGCTCAATCATAACATATATTATATATGTAATTGAATTGTACATTATTATGTTAAGAGTGAGAAAAATTAATTTCAAGAAAAAAATTATAAATGAATATATTCATTTGTATATCATTATATTGTATTTTAGATATTCATAAGTCAGCCAAATTAGTTTGAACAAAACGGTCAATATAAATATCTAAAAATATACTCCCTCTGGTCCCTAATATAAGAGTTTAAAATTTGAATAATTTTGATTTTAATATAAGAGCTCATATCACATTTTCTCCTCATTTAACTTGTTTTTTCCTACTTTACCCCTAACTCTTTTTCATATTTATTAATGCTAATGTATTTCTCTCTTAAAAGTGTCATAATAAATATGAGCAATATTGGAAAAGAAGCATTAACTCCAGACACTCAACTAACATTCACGTATTTTCTTAAGAAGCGTTTTTTTTACTGTTAACTCTTATATAGGGACAGAAGGGAGTAATATTTAACTTATTTGATTTAATGTGCCCATATTGGTCAATTGGCGAGTCTTATATATAACAATGGCAGGAGGTATTATGTTAAATACATTAAAACCAGATCTTTGATATTGTGTGTGTAGGGAGATATGAGCCTAATGGGAAAAAATGGTCATGATATTGGGTTGGATCATACCTTTCATGATCTGTTGGCCTCGGATGCAAATTTCACCGGGCTGGTTATAGCCACAAGAGAGACCAGTTTCAGTGTCAAGAACTTTGAGCTCGGCATTTCTCACAACTGTGCCACACGATCCTGACTTTGTTGTGAATGGTTCTTTTGCAAATCCCAGGCACATTGACAACACTGGCCCTGCCTCCGTCATGCCGTACCCCTGTTATATATTTGTTGCAAATCCATACCACAATTGTTAGAACTCATGCACCTTTATGTATAATTCATACTACTATACATTTTTAATCCTCAACTATTGTTATAACTTATAAGAGTAACAATAATACATAATTTCCTTCATTCACCATTAGTATTTTATTAATTTATTTGACTCTATTTTATTCTAATTAGTATTTTATCCCATTGAAAATAATTTGTTTATTTTCTTCAAATTACCAATTTTTTTTAAAACTTATTGAACGGAAATGATCGCTCTTGTCTTTTCTTTCTATACAATCTTTTTTTATTCCGTTTTATTACACTTTCCAAGTATGAGCATTATTTATTTAGGTTACTAAGTTAATTAAAATCATTTATATTATCGAAATAATTGTTTATGTATCTGCACTTGCTTCATTCATCATCTTTTTCCATTAAGTTGTATTATTATTGCTTCTATGACAATAGTTGAATAGTTGAGTATCAAAAATACATCTATCATACTTTCAAATACGACTTTATCATATACTCTCTCCGTTCCTAAATATAAGATCACTTTAGTTAATTTGGGGAGGTTAAGGAAGACAATAAAATTACATTATCTTTCCAAAATCCCCACAATTAACTTTAAAAGAAGGGGTTTTCAATGAAAAGATAGAGTATAAAGGTAGTTCGGACAAAATTTGAAATAAAATAGGAAGTGATCTTATATTTACGAACTTATGCACTTTCACAAAGTGATCTTATATTTAAGAACGGAGGGAGTATAATTTATAGTTAATGTTAGTCAAGTTTTAAGGTTTCTTAAGTATAAGTTTTGTCTTCATTTTATGCCTTTATAATAGATATTTACATATCGGTGTTCGCCACGTTGCCACAGTTTCTATACGGTTCAACTTTAAAATTTTACTTATCTAGCTAGCTTCTAATGCCAAAAGTGGTAACAGTTTTTTGTCGTGTCATATCCCAACAAAAGTGGTATCGAACATGCTAAATAACACGTTTTCTTTTCAATAAAAGAAAGATGGGGTATGGTTTGAGAAAAGCAGCACAACAATAACATGTTTTCCAAGTATAATGGATAGCATGTTTTTTCTCAACATTGTTTACTGCACCCATGGAATTGGAATTAGTAGGGTGGTGAGGAAGATGAGAGTGAAATCTGGAAGCTTCTAGAAGACGTCAAAAAATGATAATAAATTATAAGTAATTAAATGAATTAGTGATAAGAAACTCATACCAAAAGTAGAATAATTATTTACTCTAATAAAAGGAAATAAAAGTTTTAATAAATTTGATTGTAAGTCTGGATTTTTTTCCAAATAAAATTAGAAGAAAATAGTAAGAAATATACTATTTTTGATTATATAAATGGAAAGTATTGCCCATGAGATTACATACCAGTCCAAAGTATATTTCAACAACATGTAACCAAATTACTATTAACTAGAAAAGATTTTCCAGTAATATGCATTGATGATATTTTAATAATATTTTCAGAAAATAAATAAAAACATGAACAACGTTTTGAAAAATTTATTGAATTAATAGAAGAAAAATGATTAAATATATAAAAAGCAAAATTAAGAGTGGTAAGTACTCTTGTCCCTTGAGCAAGTGGTTGGGGGTTCGATCTCTAACCCTTTTGAATGGATTAAATCCACATGTCAGCTATCAACATTGAGTGATTAGTCTCACTTGACACGCAGGTGGGAATACCCTTGAAAAAAAAAGTATAATACAAACTAATGTCAGCTATTTCTCATCAATCTCCACCTAATAAATTGTTAAATGGTTGTTGATCAAAAATAGAAAAATTAAGATGTATCTTGTGTGACAACTTTGACAGCTGATTTAATATTGAGTTTGTTCATCACATTAGTTATGTTTTCAAATAAAAAAAAATACTACCTAAAAACACTCTAAAATATGAAAAATATATATACTCGAACAAATAATATACCCGAATGATTTATAAAATCACTGTAACGTCATTTCAAATCCTACAAACATTTTAACTCTCAAAGTAGTTAAATCAATGTAATAAGCATTCTCCTTCCTAAGACACGCCAATCAATATCACTTTTGGACAAAGGTAGTTTCAATCATCATCTTCACAGTTGGACAACCATAATTTTCCATATTGTCAGTTTCCTATATCCCTGTACCCTCTAAGTTCAAGAGACTTAAATGCGCAACGAATTTTAAAAACTAAAATGACGGCGATATTCATGTGAATAAATAATGTCCAATTTCCTTAATTAATTACCTGACCCAAAACCGCCTAAGGAACTCTGTCTCTAAGAGCATCCGCCAACTCCTTCCCCAACGGCGCCGCCCCTGACAACACCAACCTTATTGAGCTCAGATCATAGTCCGCCACCATCGGATTCTTCGCCAACGCCAGCACCAACGGTGGCACCACCATCGCCACCAACACCTTATATTAATATGCAGAATATTAGGATAATTACAAAATCTCACATTGTAACATCATATTGACACATGATGTGACTTCCAACGAATTGGTTTGACTTTTGTTATTCTTAAATATAATATAATATAATATAATATAGGGCAAAAGTGCTGATCTAACAATTAACTATTTCAGTTTGGGCAAAAATAATAAATGACTGTTTCGCGGTGCATAAATAATAACTAATTTTGTGACCCGGTGCAAAAATAATAAAACCGGTATTGAATGTTAATTTGTAGTTTTGTGGAACCTTTCTGATATTATTTTCAAAGTGAAAAATACATTTTTGCGCCTCCCAATTAAAACCTTGCTGATACTAGTTAACATGGAAAGATGAAGGGCAGAAGGAAGAATAGTTTAGTTTTAATTGTGAGGGGGTAAAAATGTATTTTTACTTTAGAAAATAATATCAGAAAGGTTCTACAAAACTACAAATTAACATTTAGTACCGGTTTTATTATTTTTGCACCGGGTCACAAAGTTAGTTATTATTTATGCACCGCGAAACAGTCATTTATTATTTTTGCCCAAATTGAAATAGTTAATTGTTAGATCAGCGCTTTTGCCCTATAATATAATACTATTATTGATTGTTTTCTCTTACTTTTCCTAATGTTATACCTGTTGATGCTCTTAAGGAGGATTAAAATAACGAATATTATTAGAGTATTTAGATAAAATTCGTTATTTTATCTTAAGGAGAATATGAAACAAAGGAAGAACACAAAGCAACACATCCTCAGTCTTCAAATACAGATTCGGATTCTCCCCATCCACTTGTTGCGCCACGCTCGTCACCAAACTCCTATGCGTCAAAACCACTCCCTTCGACAGCCCCGTCGTCCCCGACGAGAACGACAGCGCCACCGTGTCGTCCGGCGAGATCTCCACCTCCGGCAACTCCCCCTCGTCCGCCTCCGCCACCACCGAGAAGTGCATGCACTACTCCGGCGGCTCATCCACCATGATCACCTAACTTTGTTCTCTCCATCCTCTCCGATCTCCACTCCGGCCACTGCCTCGTGGTCGCGAAGCTTGTCCACGTAGGCCAACATTCACTACCATATAACATCGCAGGTCTAATGGCTGTCCGATAAAACTTCCCTTTCATCTTATCTTCAACTTTTATGATCACATATAATCCCAGTAGTGTTTCTCCGTTTAACCCAACCAGCCTGAATTCTATTGTCGTTGTCAACTGCACAATCTTTCTGTATAATTGATCCTAAATACCTAAACTTGTCCACCTGTTTTATAGTCTGGTTTCCCAATTTAATTTCGGTACCCCCATGAGTTTGTGTATCATCAAAGCAACAATGCATGTATTCTGTCTTGCCCCTACTTAAACGAAAACCTTTTAACTCTAAAGTCATCCTCCATAACTCAAGTTTCTGTTTAATTTCTCCTTTTGAGTCTCTTAAAAGGACAATATCATCCGCGAAAAACATGCATTTAGGAATTTCTTCTTGAATAATTGCAGTTAGAACATCCAAAACTATTTTGAACAAATATAGGCTCAACGCCGAACCTTGATGCAATCCAATTCTAATTGGAAAGTCAGTTGTTTCTCCTCCTGGTGTTCTAACGCTGGTCACTATCCCCCTCATACATATCTTGAATGACTCTAATATACCCAACTCGAACCATTTTTTCTCCAAAGCTTTACAAAGTAATTCTCTTAGGACACAGTCATATACTTTTTCTAAATCAATAAAAATTCTATGCAAATTTCTTCTACTTCGATATTTTTCCATTAACCCCTAAGTAGGTAAATTGCTTCTGTAACAAATGAAAATTATCTTAGATGTCGATTTGAAAAGTTGGTCTAATTCATAAAGAATTTGATTACGACCTAAAAGTAATTTATTCAAATTACATTGTTGATGTTGGTGTATTGTTAATAAGTGTGCTATATGGCACTTAATTTGGTACTCTTAAATTTCAATTAAGTGTTTCAATTCATCACCTAAACTTTGAAGAAAAAACTGCCATACTTTTTTCTTATTAAAAATATAAGATTTAGTAGAGGGATTTCAGCCCATCTTATCAAATTAACTTTAATACATAGTTTTTTTTTAACTATCCCGATTGATTGAACAAAACTCAAGAATGTTTTTTCATCAAAAGGGTAAGTTTACTAATGTCAGATATTAAAATTATCTTGGAGAAAGCAACACACACCTTTATAAATAATTAATTTAACTAATTCCAATAATTTTGTAAACTAATAACACATAAATAGCTCATGAATGAGCATAAAAATGAACATGGACGTAGGAGCTCCACATTACAAGAGAAATTTATTTCACAATACAGGGCACATGTAAATATACCACATAAATTAGCGGAGAAGACCTTGTAAGAGGTACAATGATAAATAGATCAAATGAAACATTGGGCATCTCCTAATGGAATCGACTTTAGTCATGGAGCTTCTTTTTAATCCGAGTTTATTGCACATCACACACCTAATTATTTCCCCCAAAAAACGTACAATGAAGGCTACTATGTCTGATTAAAAAAATTCAAGTTGTTTGGATATTATTGCTCTCTAGCTTTGCTCTTAGATCTTTTCTCAATATCTTGCCAGCTGGAGACTTTGGGATTGCATGAACAAAGTGCACTTTGTGTAGTCTTTTGTAAAACACTACCTGTAAATCGGAGTAAAAATAACCATATCAATAATATCTGGCTTTGCTCTAAGCTCTTTTCTCATTGTCTGTATATTTGTTCTAAATTAAATCAACAGTCCATGCATTCTTAAACCTTTAAGATATAGTCCTCATCATTTATTGGTAGTATTGTACTCTTGAAGTCTGCAAGTTTAGTTTATTTCTACTTTCTCATTTGAATTTTACAATTGAAGTCTAAGTTTATAAAAAAAACAGAAAATTTCTATGATTATTATTGTTAAAATTTTGTAAAAAGTTATTAACATACATTTTTAGAATATAGATAACAATGTGTGACCGTACAAATTTAAAAAGATGAAATTATTAGATTTAAGAATAGCATGTATAAGAGTAGCAATAAAAAAATATTTAATTTATATATATAAGAATAGCATTATATTTAACATTGAATTTTTAATCTGACCTAGCACATTTAAACATTAACTAGCTAGTAAACATGGCAATTCAAATCTCATTTTTTTCAATGTTTTTTATTTTGTAAGTAGAAAAAAATATTTCCTCAGCTAGTTAATTTTTTAATGTGTCAAGTCATATTATAAATTTTTTAATGTGCCAAGTCATACATTATGTTCAGTTCACCTAACAGGCTAAGAATTCCTTTATTCTTGTATCATATTTTTTTTAAATGTGTTTTATAATTAAATGATAATATTTCAAAAGTAGAATGTATGGTTGTTTTCCTCTGTTTTATTCGTAACTTGAGATGCCAGGCACAAAAACTTGGAAATTCTTGAATTGTAGGAATTGTACGTATATGGGAAAAACTACAAAAAAGACATATCAGTTAATTATGAAGATCAAATACTTAAGTGACATAGATGGTCCTACATTAATTATACGTTAAGAAGGCCTAGGGAACATACCCGTTTAGCTATGAATTCCTTTACGGCCTCTTCAGTAAGATCAAAGCCATTTGACCTTACCACAAAAGCAACAGGAAGTTCACCAGCAACCTCATCCTTTTGCCTGCACATTTGTTTAAATAATATTAATAAATATCCATTTCATGTCCTTTTTATTTTATTAGGAACTTCGCTGCGCTCCCACATGTTTCATAATGTAATTAACATGTTTGTTTAAACTTTTTTTAGTTGACCAAATTTGTTAACCATAAACCTTCTAACTTATTAACCACATGGTATCCACAATCAACCATAAACTTCCTAACTAATCAACCGAACTCCTCTTACTACTGATTTTTTATTGAGAAAATTTTAATATTTGCAAGAGCAGTAACTAATTGTAACGACCTTCGTAAATTATGTGAAGTACTAGATAATAGTAGCTTATAAGAGGAGTGGGGCGTATATGTTGACATTACTATTTGCAACAACAAAAAATCACGTATTCTAGATCAATTATTGTTTAGTTAGGTAATAACGGCAAATGATACTTACGGGACTACAGCTGCGTCTGCAATGGAAGGGTGACTTACAAGAAGGTCTTCAAGTTCAGCGGGTGGCACCTAATTAAAAGAACAGAGAATAACATTACACAAAATTCTTATTATATACCAAAAACCATTTTTTATCAATTAACGTGAAACTTCCAAGTACAGTGAACACACACATTAATTAGCATCTGAGTCTTTAATTTGAATGTATTTCTATCGAGTTTGATCTCTAAATTAAATTTAGATATCTAAAAATTAAGGGAACTTAAGCTCATAATTGCACTCCTTGACTTGTAACTGCAAATACCATTAGAATTAAGTGTAACATATGGGATATCATATGATACATATTATTATAATTATTTACTGATTTATAAGTTAGGTAATTTAATTTTGGAGAAAAAACTTAAATATATGTATTTTGAAACAGTTAACTTTAGAACTTCAACATCTATAAAAGGATCAAACTGATCTTATATGAGTTAAGTACTCCACCTAGCTAGTTTCATATAAGATAGAATAGGAGGGAGTAAAGTAGTCATTTTCATGCCTAAAAAACTGTTTACTGTTGTGTAAAGTAGAATAGTAGTATATATTATAGAAAAATAAATATACTACCCCCTCTCGTCCTAAATATAAGTCCTAATTGACTTTTTTGGAAAATATTAAAAAAGAAAAATAAGTTAATTAATAATTGATGATTTACCTAATTTTTCCCTTAGACTAGTATATTTTACCTATAAACTAATGGATAATCTAAAAATATATCAAATATGTCATAATTTAATAACTTCTTTCTCAACCTTAATCTCTCCAAAAAAAAGTCATCTATGTCTTATATTTAGGACCGGGGGTAGTGTAATGTAAGTATAATGTAATCCACCGGCCAAGAAAATAATTAAATTAAAAGAAGAAGAATAGGAGACCTGGAAGCCTTTGAATTTGATGAGCTCCTTAACTCTGTCGACAATGAATAACTCGTCGTCGTCATCTACATAGCCAACATCCCCCGTGTGGAGCCAACCCTCCTCATCAATTGTTGCTGTCGTCGCCTTCTCATCATTCAGATATCCTACACACACCCCAAATAGTTTTGAATCAACTTAACTCATTTTGGCCCTTCTTATATATCATCACCTAATTAACTAAACTAATAGTAGGAGTTGCGTAATTTGAGTAATTCTCCCTCCTATCTAAAATATAAAATCAACTTGCATGATTTGTTATGTGGAGACCCAGATAATTGAATAAACTACTTAATTATAACATGTTATATACTTATATGTCATTAAATTGTACATTAGTTTAAGAATGAAAAAAATTAATTTTGAGAAAAAAATTATAAAATGAATATTCTCATTTTGTATATCATTATATTGTATATTAGATTTATAAGTCAGTCAAATTAGTTTGAACATAACAGTCAATATAAATATTTAAAATTATATTATTTAACTTATTTAATGAGTCCATATTAGTCAATGAGTTTTATATATATAACAATGGCAGGAGGTATCATGTTTAGTACATTAAAACCAGATCTTTGTGTGTGTGTGCGTGTAGGAAGATATGAGCATAATGGGAAAAGATAGTCATGACTCATGATATTGGGTTAGATCATACCTTTCATGATTTGTTGGCCTCGGATGCAAATTTCACCGGGCTGGTTATAGCCACAAGAGAGACCAGTTTCAGTGTCAAGAACTTTGAGCTCGGCATTTCTCACAACTGTGCCACACGATCCTGACTTTGTTGTGAATGGTTCTTTTGCAAATCCCAGGCACATTGACAACACTGGCCCTGCCTCCGTCATGCCGTACCCCTGTTATATATTTGTTGCAAATCAATACCACAATTGTGAGAACTCATCCACTTATATGTATGACTCATACTGATGTAAACGTTTTTATACTCAACTATTGTTATTATTCTACTGAAAAATTAATTAGTTTATTTTTTTTAATTACCACCTTTTTAAAAACTTATTGATTGGAAATGATCGCTCTTATCTTTTCTTTCTATACAGTATTTTTTTATTCTGTTATATCTACACTTTTCAAGATGAGAATTATTTATCTAATGTATTTAGATTAAATATACGGATATTAAGTTAATTAAAATCTTTTATATTATCAAAATAATTGTTTATTTATCTACACTTCCTTCATTCATCATCTTCTTCCTTTATGTTGTATTATTGCTACTCCTGTTACAATAGTTGAGCATCTTCTTTGTCATACTTTCAAATACACATTTACCATATATAATTTGTAGTTTATGATAGTCAAATTTAATAAAAAATATTTACATATTGTTGTTCACCACGTTGCCACAGTTTTTGATAGTCATATCTCATACAGTTCAACTATTTAATTTTTATTGTCTAGCTAGCTTCTAATGTCAAAAGTGGTAACAATCTTTTGTCGCATCATATCCCAACAAAAATTAACCCAACTTCTACCCTTTGTGCTTAGTACCGAACAGGCTAAATACCACGTTGACCTTTTCAATAAAGAATGATGTAGTATGATTTGAGACCTATCATCCTCAACATACGCTGCTTCTTAAAAAACATTTCAATAAACATTCAACTTCTAATTCGCTACAACCAACACACACACGCGATATGTCAATAAACCAATAAAATGCAATGGTTAGATTTAGTACGAGCTTAATTTCTGTCATTACCCTTGACGTCGTTATTATCACTTATATATATCTCATGTAGCCAAAATTACTATCCATCTATTTTATAATAGAAACTGGATATCAATAAATTATAATAGAGTACAATACAAACTAGCGTTATTTCTCATCAATCTCCGCCTAATAAATTGTCAGACAATAGTTGTTGATCGAAAATGGCAAAATTAACATTTATCTTGTGTGACAACTTTGCTATTGAATTTGTTCATCACATAAGTTATGTTTTTTAATACACACCAATAATCAATATCACTTAATGTGGGTGGTTAAAGGTACTACCTCCGGTCCCTAATGTAAGAGCTAGCCGTCAAAAAAACGCTTCTTAAGAAAACATGTGAATGTTAGTTGGGTGTCTGGAGTTAATGCTTCTTTTTCAAAATTGCCCATATTTATTATGGTACTTTTAAGAGAGAGAAATACATAAGCATTAATAAATATGAAAGAGAGTTAGGGGTAAAGTAGGAAAAAATGCATTAAATGAGGAGAGAATATGGGGTGAACTCTTACATTAGGGACCAAAACCATTCAAATTTTGGGCTCTTACATTAGCGACTGGAGGGAGTACTTTCAATCATCATCTTCACAGTTGAACAACCATAAATTGCCATATTTTTCAGTTTCGTATATCCTTGTACCCTCTAACTTCAAGAGACTTAAATGTGCAACTAATTTCAAAGCTAAAATGACGGCGATATTCATGTGAATAAATAATGTCCAATTTCCTTAATTACCTGACCCAAAACCGCCTGAGGAACTCTGTCTCTCAGAGCATCCGCCAACTCCTTCCCCAACGGCGCCGCCCCTGACAACACCAACCTTATTGAGCTTAGATCATAGTCCGCCACCATCGGATTCTTCGCCAACGCCAGCACCAACGGTGGCACCACCATCGCCACCGACACCTTATATATTGTTCAAATACCAATCCATTTAGTATAATGGAGAATATTAGGAAAATTACACAAATCCCACATTGTAACATCATATTGACACATGATGTGACTTCCATCAAACTTGTTTGAGTTTTGTTATTCTTAAATATAATAGAATATAATGCTCTTATTAATTATTTTCTCTTAACTTCTCCTAATGTTATACCTGTTGATGCTCTTCAAGAAGGATTATAAAATAACGACATATTATTACGAGTATTTAGAAAAAATTTTATTCTGTCCTTAGACATAGTAGTTGACTTTTTAGAGAATCATAACAAAAAGTTAAATAAAATAATTAAAAACTGATTTTCCTAAATTTTCTTCAAACTAGTTTATTTGACTTATAAGCTAACATATGATCTAATAATATATAAAATATGCTTTGATTACTAGTTTCACTTGACATTCTTGAGATTCTCCCAAAAATCAACCATGTGATACATTTATAACCAGGGAATAAAATTTGATTTTAACTAATTCAACTTATACAATACGTCTTAATTAGATTGGTAAATGGTAACTAAGTTTTCAGTGAAATTATATATTACTAGTCTATAAGTAAAACAAATTAGTTTTAAGAAGGAAACAAAAACTAATTTAACTTATTTAAAGTGATTTAATTATCATCTTTTATTTCTTGTTAACCAAATTCTCAACACAATCAAATGATGTTAAACCACAAACCTTATGCTGCTGCGTCAACTCCAACAAGGCTCTAATCTCAAACTTATGCATGAGCAAAACAGCACTTCCCGCCCTCAAAGCACACAACAAAACACTATTCAATGAAAAGATATGAAACAAAGGAAGAACACAAAGCAACACATCCTCAGTCTTCAAATACAGATTCGGATTCTCCCCATCCACTTGTTGCGCCACGCTCGTCACCAAACTCCTATGCGTCAAAACCACTCCCTTCGGCAGCCCCGTCGTCCCCGACGAGAACGGCAGCGCCACCGCGTCGTCCGGCGAGATCTCCACCTCCGGCAACTCCCCCTCGTCCGCCTCCGCCACCACCGAGAAGTGCATGCACTTCTCCGGCGGCTCATCCACCGTGATCACCCTAACTTTGTTCTCTCCCTCCTCTCCGATCTCCACTCCCGCCACCGCCTCGTGCTCCCGGAGCTTGTCCACGTAGGCCGCCTGCGTGACGATGAGCTTCGCCTTCGACGCGTGGAACTGCTTGAAAATCTCCTCCGCCGTGTAGAACGGGTTCGCCGCCGTCGCGACGGCGCCGATCATGGACGCCGCGAAGAAGGAGAGCACGAACTCGGCGGAGTTCTGGAGGAGGATCATGATGACGTCACCTTTCTTTATGCCTAGCCTGGAGAATCCGGCCGCGATTTTTCGTGACTTCAGGTGTGCCTCGCCGTAGGTGTAGATTTTTCCGGTGGAGCCGACGATGAGGCACGGGCGGTCCGCGAGCTCCGGGAGCTTCTCGAAGCAATATGTGTGTAGAGGAAGGTGGTTGGAAATAGATATGTCTGGTAACTTTGATCTGAATATGTGAACATTTGAATTCGTTGACTCATTTGCGTATTCAGAATTATTATTATTAGTATTAGTAGTAGTAGTAGAATCTTTAGTGATAGTTGTAACATTTTTTGTAGGGGTAGGATCTGGTTGTTTTTGGTGTGGTTCAACGGAAATCATGGTTGAATTGAATGGAGAAAGTAGTAAGAAAAGGTAATGGTGGTATGGAGAATAATGAGAAATTGGGATTAATAGAAGGGAAGGTGTGTGTGGAGATATATGGATGGGTGATATATTGATGGATGGATGGTAATGGAATGGGAGAGTGAAGGGGAAGTTAGGTGGAAGGAAGAGGGGGATGGGGTTAGATGGGAGGGAGTATGAGTTAGAGTGCCAAGTCTCACGTTTGAAACCAAGCGTTCAATTCTATTTCATTTCTAACTTACCTACCTAACCCGTATTCTGTCCTTTTCCTAACCTTTATTCCCCATCTAACATTTAATTTCAACACAAAAAATAGTAATTTGTATCACCCATTTTTTGGAAAAAGATTTCCCTTAGCAATCATCTTTTCCATGCTATTATTTTTTTACAGGATAATTGTTTTTAAATATAAGATCTAGAGTTTTATGAGAGATTAATGAAGGAAATAAATGATAGTTATGAGAGGTTAACGAAGGGAATCAATTTATAACTAACTTATTTAAGTTTGAATTTTGTTGATATGAAGACCTTGTTTGTAGGCTATCTGTAAATGCTCTTTGAGACATGTTCTAATCTTGGTGAGCCCGGACCAACTCACTCAAACTTAAAAAAAAAAAAGCTTAGCTCTATCAAATTCATTGAAGTCAAATTATTGTAATATTTATGTTATATACGAAATATAGACTATTGAAATTTTTAATCCAATTGTAATGACATAACATGCAGACAAGGTTATTCTTCAGCACACAATTAAGTGGGGTTTTATTTTATGAAATTAAGAATTTCACCAAGAATAATCCATGGGTACTCTTAAAAGAAATAAAAAAATACTAATAAAATTAGATTATGCCTTCAGTTAATCACTACAGATGGAACACGTTTAATTTTGAATGCTTCTGAACGCATTCAAATCTGAAACATGTCTATATTAATTTAAATATAACATAAATGACTGGGTCGGCATTCGGTAATGTCAAGTTGTTTTTCTTACAAGAAAAACAGAAAAACAGTACCCATAATCCATATCATAGACTATAATAATAATAATAATTGTAATAGCGCTGAATTTAATTCAACTGTGGATGATGTTTATGTGGCCACATCTACAGCCTACAAGTGTATTATAAAGCATGTTCAATGTTCCTTTTTGTTACAGCTAAGATTAGCAGAGGCAGAGGCAGAGGCAGAGGCAGAGGCAGAGACACAGAGGCAGAGGCATGAAGCTCTTATCCGTGAAACTTGAAAGCATTCGGAAAGATACTTCTTTTTTTTTTTTGGCTAAACTATTCATTTGGTCCTTATGTTTGCATCAAGTTTCAATTTTTTGGAAAGTACACTTTTAGTCCTTTTTTATTAACACCGTTAGTTTAACTTAACGGAAAATGTTAAATTAACAATTTTAAATGATTATTAAATACTGAAAAAATGTTCAGATTAAAATATTTGAGTGTAAATATTCTTATATTTTCAAAATTTATCATTTTTAATCCAATTTCATTATAAAATAATCATTTAAAATTGTTAAGTTAGCATTTTCCGTTAAGTTAAACTAACGGTGTTAACAAAAAAGGACTAAAAGTGTATTTTCCAAACATAAAGGACTAAATTGAAACTTGATGCAAACATAAGGGACCAAATGAGTACTTTAGCCTTTTTTTTTTTACCTTTCATTCGGAAAGATACTTCAAACCTTAATTTTTAGGTCTAGTTTAGTACATTACAGAGATTGAATAAGTTAAATCAGATATTTAATTATAACATATAATTTATTGTATTTATAAAAAATCAGTATGTATAATTATTAGAATATACATCAGTTAATAGAAAAGTTAAATGAATTTATGAAAAGTTATGAATATACGCGCTTAAATAAAAAGGGTTTGGGAAAATGTCATTTAAATCCTTTCGAATATACAAAAGGACAATTTAGGAACTCAAACTTCCAAAAGGAACATGAAGGAACTAGGACCTAGTTGACATTTTAAAATTGTGTGAAAAGACAAAATTGCCCTAATCATAAAACAGAAATTACTAACCACCCTATTGAAAATGGTGGGTGTAAGAGTGGTTAATAATTTCTGTTTTATGATTAGGGCAATTTTGTCTTTTCACACAATTTTAAAATGTCAACTAGGTCCTAGTTCCTTCATGGTCCTTTTGAAATTTGAGTTCCTGAATTGTCATTTTGTATATTCGGAGGGATTTAAATGACATTTTCCCAAAGAGTTTAGTATGTTAAATGGAGTAATTTGGTGTGTTATTCACATATTCCTCAAAAATCACATAATCACATCATTATTAGAGAATTTAATGCGGAATATACTGATTGCAAATCATCATCAGAAGCTACATACAACTGCGTCAACGGTAATGACATGTCCTAGCAGCTACGCCTCTTTCGTCTCACTTAGACCTTCCTATATATGCATATCGGTGTGCATGCATGTGTTTAAATCGTGTAAAATGCAATATGAGAATATATTAGTTCGGCCTTATTTCTAAATGTAAGAATGATTTTATAGTACAATAAGTCTTATATTTAAAATTTGATGTATAAATGCTTTAATAAATCCGAGGGTGATGTGCAAAAATACCTATGATTAATTAACAAATGTACATATGACATCATAATAAAACATCCGGTGCAAAGACATACATTAATCATAAATTTAAAAGGGCTAAAATTGTTTTTACGCCTACATTAAACTAACCTTTAATATTTTGATAAAAAAAACTAACCTTTAATAACTTGAGTTGTGGGCCCCATAAATTTGTTCATATCATCGAGTTAATAGAGTATGCGGCAAGTGCACATCATCGCTTAATCTCCCCAAAACTCAAATCTTCCATTCTCATTTATGTATATGTTTATTCAACCTAACCTTTGCAACCATCCTTGTTCTCCAACCTATGACCTAGAAGGTTACTCCGATTTAGTAGGTTGGCTTTTCTATTAAATATTACCAAATATATTTTCAAGATCTGGATTTTGGAGTTATCCAAACCAATAAGTTTGTGTTTTATTAAGTTTAGTCTATGTTGCCTTTTTTTAACACCATCTGATAATTTTGTGTCTATTAACACCTGACTAATTCGGACTTGGAGGTTGGAGCGTGACCCACATAAGTAAGGTTGTCTCTCTCTTCATAAGAGTGTTTCGGGATTCAAACACGCGTTTTCATTAGAGGTGCATAAATGATGGACAGGACTGAGCTAACTATATACCTTGGTTCTATCCTAAATAATTGTCGGGCCAAGATTTTTGGCCCGAGGCCTGGTCATGTCTTGTTTGGCCTGAGATTGAGATTGGGCCGGACATTACCACAGGACCACATGACAGACCATATTGGTCCCAAAGCTTTTTTTAAATTGAAAAAATTTCATTTATCAACCATGAAATAAATTAATGAATTATGTGAGAAAATAAAAAAGTGTAATAAAATATTTTTAAACTAAATAACTAATTCATTAATTATGAAATAGTGTGATAATGGTGTTAATTAATTAAAAAAATTTTACTACAAATATTAAAATCACCGGGTCGGGCAGTCCTGTTGGTCATGAAACATATGCCCTGGTCCTGTCCTACCTGATGGTCAGGTCAATCACGTCCTCATTGGGCCAATCCTGGACTATATTGTGACAGACCATTTTTGGCATAGAACCGGATCGGGTCATGACGGACCAATCAGGCCGCCGGGCTTTTGTGCAACCCTAGTTTTCATCTTTATAAGGTTGTAAGCTTGTAACTCACTTAACAGCCCAATCAATTACACATTGATTGATCTCATTTTAATATAATGAACCTAGTTCCCACTACAAGCTTGAAACTTTTCCATTACATTTTCTAAATGTATATTTCTATAAAATTATAGATCATTTACCTTCATACCAATCATTTTTTAAATCTTACTTTTAATTCCAGTCCGCTTTCCATATTAAAACGCTTTCACATGCCATAAATTCCCATCAATCGCTTGAATTTTTCGCAAAATTTTTTCTTAATGCTTGATTTTATGAATAAGTGCTCTCTTGAAAATATGAAGAGAATTAAATTAGAAACATCCAATACATCACCAGAACTTTCTATACATGACTTGAACAAAAATAAGTCAATTTGTTAGAAACACTTGTAACTCAAAATGCCTTACAAAACAAGGGAAAATATACAAGCAATGTTAATAGGGTTACAAAGAGTAACCTCAAGTTGTTTACATTGTTGGCCCCTTGTATGTTTCATATTCCAAAAGTTATCAGTATGCATAAAAAATGACTACAAACTATTGAAAATAATCACCGATACAAAGGAAGAAACTCAAACTGCTCCTTCCAGTTTTTAATCTCTCTGCAGTTGTGGTCCAACCAAAAAGATAAATATGCAAGGTACATTGACTTCTCTATCGATGGATGATTAAATTCATCCACCTCATTGAGTAATTTGATGCTTTTCTTTTATCACTAAACTTGAGCCATTACTGTTCACTAGGGATGCATGGTCTCCAAACTGTTTCACTGCCCTCATCCATAAGGGCAATGCCCTTCACCGTTAACTCGGCTCTGATCTTATCGCTCTTGGCAAAGTCCTTATTCATCCTTGCCTCGGTTCTCTCTTCTATCGAACGCCGAACATCATCTTCAACCAACCCTGCTCTCTTCAATGCCTTGTCCTTCAACTGCTGCAGAACCTGTTGAACAAATAAAATCTTTTCCAATTCAATCCCAAATAAATGGTCAACTCTTTGGTCAATGCATTATACATAATAGACAGGCAAAATAAATGACCTCGGCATACGAAGAAGGGGACAACAATCCAAGTACGTCCAAGACTTGTTTAACTTCTTTCTCTACCGCAGTTAGAGATTCCAACAATTCTAAGAGCTGCTTCTTCTGTATCTTTTTCTGGACAGGACAAGGTATATATTTCCATCAATTATAGACAAGTGTGACATAAAATACGAAAAAGGGATGTAAAATCGGGACAAACAAGAAATTGATTAGAAAACAAACCTTCAGCATCTTCAAAGAACTGTTAATAAATTTCAGGGCCTCTTGGAAAGCACCAGTAAGTACTACTGGCGTTTGCAAGTCATCTGACATTTTTTCATCAAACTCCTCACGCATCTTCTTAATGCAATTCATGGCAGCGTCAGTAACTCGAGGTCCCTTCTTATTCTGTTCAGCACCTCCTTCTTGAAACGATGATAAAGCACATTCACAGTCTTGAAGAGTCTAACAAACCACACAAACAAAACACTTCCAATAAATGAATGACAAGGCATGAAGGATTATCCTACACTAGACTGCCACCAAACCCTAATTCCAGATCTATATGATATTACAACCACGAGGACAAACAAATACTTCCAGATTACGCAAATTAGGCATTGACACAACCTTTCCAATAAAGATGACTGAAGAGTTGCTTACCTGATATATATAATAAATGGCATCTGATGAACTTTCTAGTTGTGAAACGGTGTAATTTAAAGGAGATTTGTAATGAGCACTAATCAAGAAATGTCTTAAAGCAATTGGATGATATCGTTCCAGGATCTGCATAATGGATAAATAAATCAAAAGACATCTTTAAGGAGACTCTACTACATAGTTGATACAAAATAGTAATTAACTACAATTTACCTGACGAATAGTGAAGAAGTTGCCCAAGGACTTTGACATCTTCTCATTGTTATTAGTGACATGACCATTATGCATCCAATAACTGACTTTGCCCTCTTGGCATGTTCCCCAGCTCTGGGCAATCTCATTCTCATGATGAGGAAAAATTAGATCAATTCCACCACCATGAATATCAAAGTTGAAAGTTAAATAATGAGCACTCATTGCACTGCATTCAATGTGCCATCCAGGTCTTCCATGACCCCAAGGGCTGTCCCAACTTGGTTCACCAGGCTTAGCGGACTGCAGTCATTACAAATTAGGATTAGTAAATAAAAACATTTAAGAGAATAACCAGAATCTGTTAGATGAAAAATGAAAAAGATCCTACACCTTCCATAATGCAAAGTCAGCAGGATGATGCTTTCTTGAGTCTACAGCCACTCGTTCTCCAGCTCTGTTGTGTTCAAGCTTTTGTCCAGACAAACAACCATAATTTGTGCATTTTTCAACAGCATAGAAAACGTCCCCATCAACTTCATATGCATATCCGTTCTTGATAAGCTGCAGAATAAAATAACTTCAGTTTCATATTAATATCTAGAAAGCAGATGTCAACAAACCACAAGAAATTAAATACCCCCTCCATTCCTAGATATAAAAGCTAGTTGACTTTTTTGAAGAATACTAAGAAGGCTAAATAAGGCAATTCAATATTGATTTTCCTAAATTTTTTCTCTAAACTAGTTTATTTAACTTATAAGCTAACATATAATACAATGATATATAATATAATGTTTTGAGGTTCATTTTGATTTTGTTAAGATTCTATAAAAAAGTCAACTAGCTCTTATATTTAGAAAAAGAGAGAGTAGTTTGTAATCACACTTTGTCTTGCTTATTCTACAACATCATTAGCTGCATAAACACACAAACCTAAGATGATAAAAAAATATGAAACAGAGTACATTGCAGTTTCATCATTGCAAAAGGAGTGGCAACAAGAAGAAAAGTCAAGTATGTTGTACAGTCTAAAGGAACCAGTCAGAGATAATAACAGTGGTAACATCAAACCAGATTTATCATGTCCTTTATTTGTTCCATATGTTCAGAAACCCGAGGTTGATGCGTTGGGATGAGGCACTGAAGTTCATTCATATCAGCAATATATTCTTCACAAAAACGATTGCTCAAGTTCAGGGGATCTTCACCAATTTCATTTGCTCGCTTAATTATCTGCAGCAATTCTGATGTTAGTGAACTAAAATGAGCATTGAAGAATGAGATAAAAAAAAAAGTTCAGAAATTATCGGTGTGAGGCCTCTAATGCAGATGTAACTCCTGGCTGGAAGATTTACTCACTAAATAGGAACATTGACATTATATCAAAAACTGAAAGAAAGAGCAGGAACAAAGAATTTGTTTCAACCATACCAAGATGTTTGGTGGAATTGACATATTTAAAAACATAGAGCAGGTCATTTACATTCTGGCAAATGGCCAATAGATCATAAATATGTAGAGCTACATAGTGAGAATTATAATCAAACAAAATTCAGGACTAAATGCTTCATTAATTTCAGCGTGAAGGAAAATAAAATTAAATGAATCAACAAATGTTTCATAGCAACGGAAAGACAAGGTAAGATGCACATCCTTGCTATTCTAACAAGATAATAAAAAGCTATGAAGATGATATGGACAAAATAACAAAAGGTTATCTTAAAAGGTTGAAAATCTGGTTTTATTTTGGGTGTTGACTCTCCATATGACTATGCACAATTTGCACCCGTGTCAGCTCATATTTTTCTTAACATGCACACCCATACACGCACACTCAGACATGCATGCACACACCCACACACACACACACACATCCTCAAACTTTAATTTCATAATCATATATCAGTTCTAATCCAAGTCCAATTCATTTAACTTCAACGATACAGAAGGGAACTTGATTAAATTAACCGGTAAAGTAACAGAAATGGAGGGATGGTTTTAAACAAAAGCCATGACATGCAAATGTAAGAAACCTTCGGCAAGTTATAGGTCAGATTCTCACCTTGTCATCAACATCAGTGAAATTTCGCACGTATGTTACTTCATAGCCCAAGTGTTGAAGGTATCTACAAATATTAAGTTTAAGTGAGTGACCACATAACGAGTGACAAGTCTCAATTTTACATCTACCCTAAGCAATAATAAATACAGAACAAGAGGTATAGCAAAACACAGGTCAAAATTTACATAGAAACCAGTGCAGGATCCAAGAAATAACAAAAACAACCAAGACTACCATCTTAAATTATTCATAAATGCTAAATCACTACTTTGAGCAGCCAAAAAAAAAAACCTTAGAGCAACTAGTCATTATCCTGTTACTTGCCTATTAAGTCATCACATTCATAACAGGTAATACCAATGAACTTATGTGCTAAAGTGAACGAATATAATGCTCATCTAAGTCAATTATAAAATATACAGCTGGTATTGGTCAACATATTAAACAAGTAAATCAGAAATCAGGCACAGCTCATCACATTCATACTATCCCTGTCAAATATACCTATAGAGGATATCGAAATTGACGGCGGCACGAGCATGACCGAGATGGCTGTAGTCATAGGAGGTGACTCCACAAACATACATTGAAACCTTGCCAGCAACAAGAGGCTTGAATATCTCTTTCTGCTGAGTCATTGAATTATAAACCTTGAATTCCTTCACACTCCCCATTATTCACACAACAAAAATATGCCCCTTTTACCCTCCCCTCAACACCCAGAACTCTATCTAGTGAATCTCAACCTGCAAGAGAGAAAAGGAAAAAAAAATAAAAGATGCGCTTCAAATTGTTTATATTTGTCAAAAAAAAACTATATTTTCTTTACATACAAACAAACATGAATCATATTCAGCATACTTGATTAGGAAAAGGTGAAGTGGCTCTTAAAATGACATGATTTTTGAGAAGATGGGTGAAATAATAAGAAGGTGAATTATGAATGTGAGAAAATTGAGTCAAATTGAAAGGGTATTGGGAGAATATCATATAGAGAAATAAAAATGAATGATACCTTTATGGTTGTGAGCGATTAGAGAAGGGATGAGATAAGAGAGGGAAGAGAAGAAAGGATGGGATAGGAGGTAGGTTTTGTTGTGAGAGGATTGTTATCTCAGAATATGAATATCAAATCAGGGTTTATTCATCAATTCTTATTGCCATGGATTCTTCTGCTATTTTCAACTCTGTTATATCATAAGCGCTTGACAAGAAACCAAAGTACAAAACAAACCAAGAGAAATTCGTGCGCGTAAATGATAAATCTATTAGACCTAGTGACGTGTATAATTTTTAAATTTGATGTTATTACAATATTACCTAAAAAAACTCAATTAACTTTAAAAAATATTTTTATTTTTTATCAAGAAAAATATTTGTATTTACATTACACTTTTTCAATGTTTTTTTATTTTATAATGTTAATAAAAATGTTTTTCAGCATTTGTTAGAGTTTTTTAGGCTGCCACATTAAATAAAAAATAATACTCCTTTCGTTCCTAAATATAAGATCACTTTCCATTTTTTTCATCTTTTTCCCAAATTTCTCCTATACACCTTTTACAAGCAAATTACTCCTTACTTTTTCTTTTTCTTTTCAATAAATTCCCTCTCTTCCTTTTTCCCTCCATCGCACAAGAAACCTTCTTCATATATAGAAAGAAGACTGACAACGATTAGAGACCCTCCACCGCACTGTTTCTTTTTTCAATGTATTAAGTATCTACTCTTTCTTCTTTCAATTTTTAATTCTCAGAGTTATGGGGTTGCTTATGGGGTTTGAAGCGAGCATTAGATTATGGATTTCGACGAGTATCTTTATTTTATGATGTTGTTTCAATGGTGGAGGGTTGGAGCATGACATTTCTGACTTGCATGAGAATGATGATTTATTTATCGAGGTTGGTGAATTAACGTGACAACATTGGATTGTAGAGATTCAGGTGATTAGTCGAGAGGATAATCTAGTTGCAAATTTTTTTGGCAATGAGCAGTTTCAACTATGACTTAGACATTCACGTCGTGCCTACAGCTGATGCAGTGCATCTTCTCAAGGATGTAGTTAATTGTTAATTTTATTTTTGTATGATTTTGTTTCTTTGTATATAAAAAAATACTCCCTCCTGTCCTAAACATAGGACCTAATTGAGATTTCTGGAAAATCCTTAAAAAAAACAAAAATAAGTTAATTATAAATTGATTTACCTAATTTTTCCCCTTAAACTAGTTTATTTTACCTATAAACTAATGGATAATATAAAAATATATCAAATATGTCATCATTTAATAACCTATTTTGCACTGTTAATCTCTCCAATAAAAAGTCAATTAGATCCTATATTTAGGATTGGAGGTAGGAATATTTAATCCTCCACTATGAAAGAATTGCTTCATACTCTTCACTGTGAAGTGGAAAATTGTGACTTTTTCTTTGGCACCAGAAACAAAAACAGTGTGGATTTGTGGATTTATTGGTATTGCCTTTCTTGGGTAAGATGTTCCTCATTTGGCTTTCAAATTTAACTATGTGAGGGGCATTTTGGAGAGATCATGTTTTCCTAACTCATTGATATGTCTTCCTTAATCTCTCCAAATTAGTTAAAGTGATCTTATATTTAGGTACGGAGGGAATATGTCTCACCATATGTGTCGTTTTGTGATTGATCAGACCACAAATGACGTGATGCACTAGGTTCACACAAGAATTTCTCTCAAACAAACACGACTTTATTTGATTTGATTTGGTAAAAGATATACAAAAAAGTTAAATAAGTTGTTTATAAATATAGATTTTCCTCTTTTATTCAACATAAAATTTAATTTACAAGCTACTTCTTTTGGTCCAAATTATAAGATCATTTAACTTTTATTTAATTAAGAAAGTAAATTAGACATTTAAATTACCATACCACACATGTAATTGTATTATAGGTTAGTTTATGGGTAAATATAATTAAATTGCACACACATTGTACTACCTCCGATCCTAAATATAAGATCTAGTTGACTTTTTTGGAGAGGTTAAGGTTGCGAAATGGGCTATTAAATCATGACACATTTGAAATATTTTTTGATTATATATTAGTTTATAGATAAAATAAAGTTGTATTGGAGAAAAAATCGGGTAAATCAATCTATAATTAACTTATTTTGCTATTTTAGGATTTTCCAAAAAAGTCAAATATGTCTTATATTTAGGATCGGAGGGAGTATGTGGTTTTGAAAGTAACCACTATGGATGGAGGCACATGGTTATGAGTAAAATGTTTGCATCTCTCTTCAAGAGAAAACCATATTTGATCTATCAAATATGTGTACTTTTCCACCAAAGGTGGACTTGGTACCACTCCCCCACTCACTTTTGGTGAGTTAGCTCAAAACATTTCATACTTGACTATGTTTAATACTAGTAGCATTTTACTATGCATATGGTCAACTTCATCTAGTGATAAAGTAGGAGGGGTTATTTAAATGAATACAAGTTTGTTTAGTACATAAAAAAGATATTTTAACCATTTAAGGTGCCTACAAATCAACGGGGGATTAGTCTCTCACTTGTCGAGTGAAGGGATACCTTGATCATGGATAAAAAAACAAATATTGTTAAACATAGCTAGAAAGAGAGGGAAATTCGTAAGGAATTATTTTCATAAATAAATGAAATTTATTGTAATTAATCAAATTAATTAATGACAAATAAAAAACAAAGGGGAAAATGGATAAGAAGAGTATGAAATAGGGTTAATCTAAATAATACTCCTTCCGGTCTTAAATATAAGATTTAATTGACTTTTTTTGGAGATGTTAAGGTTACAAAATATGTTATTAAATTATGACGTATTTGATATATTTTTATATTAGTCATTAGTTTATAGGTTAAATAAACTACTTTAAGGGGGAAAATTAGGTAAATCAATTTATAACTGACCTATATTTTGCGTTTTTAGTATTTTACAAAAAAGTAAACTATATCTTATATTTAGGACCGGAGGGAGTATAAAATAAAGGTAAATAATGTAACCAACCAAACTATTTGTTTGGGAGATTTGAATTGAGTGTTTCTTTAAAGTCGACGTTTAATTTTTTAAAATAGTAATAGAGTTATATAATTTTAACAAATATAAGTAATGTTATGGTAAAAAAAACAAATATAAGATAGGTAAAAGATAAATTTTATTAAATTTTAATAAATATTAATAATATTTTATGGTATCAGAATTATGTATCAAAACATAAAATATAATATTTCACGTATGACATGTATTGATGCTAGTTGTTTGACAAACACAACTATGACGATGTAAGAAAATTCGCTAGAATCTTGGGCGAGGGGTAGAGCCTCTCATTAGTCCTTATTTGTAAACTCCGTGACATGCGCAATTATAGTTCCTTCTGCATCTTAAATCCATTGTCTCTCAGCTGGCTTGTTTCACCTTCTCTCTGGCTAGGTTCACCTTCTTACAGCTTCACTGACCCACCATCCGGTCCGCCGCCGCTTTTCTTAATATTTCTGTGGCCACCACCCGCAGTTGCGTTTGTTTTCGGCTTCACCGACCCTCCTGTATTTAACCCCTGCTTGTCGGCCCCTCCCTCAATGTCCCTACCAGCGCCCCTTACGTTTCTGTGATGTTGGATAATGGTATCTTCAACATTAATGGAAGTCCAGAGTTAATAAAGATAACTAATACTCCCTCCGGTCCTAAATATAGGACATAGATAACTTTTTTTAGGAGATTAAGGAAGGCTTAATTTTAGATGTCTTTCCAATAATACCCCTCCTTAATTAGTTTAGTTACTTAGTAGCTCTTTCTCCCCTATCAAAGGAGTTGTTAAGAAGAAGAAGGGTAATTTAGGAAAAATGTGACTAAAAATGTATCTAGGTCTTATATTTAGGACCAAAATGAAGTCTCTATATAGGTTCTATATTTAGGATCGGAGGGAGTATTATTTAATGAAGGTTAAAGTTGAAAAAAATACTATTAGAATATTACATTTATGCTTAGATTTAATAGCTCAACTATCAATCAATTATTGGTTTGTTATGTGTTGATTTTTCAAAGTGATAAGTTCATTTTTATGATAAATAATAGTTATTGGTATATCTTTATTTCACATTTTACGTAGATTAAAAGAAATTATTTAAAATATAAAAATTAAATTAAAACAAAGTCAACCGTCCAAATTCAATCTAACCGTATAGATTGATGATGGATGATAACACCTTTCTTGTTCAAGTGAGATCCCATATTTGTTTAGGTATTGTTACCGCACCGGTCAGGGACACCTTCTATTCTCTGGCCTCCTATTTTGTCCTATTCTCTCCATCATAACCATTCATTTCATCCAAGGGCTCCTATCTAACATATAACCATACACCCCACTACACCATATTTCTCTCCCACTTCCCCACATCTCTTCTCTCTCCACATCTTCTGTACCTCCACGCCCAACCTCACCCCTCACAAAACTTCCGCCGCCATCCACACCATCATCTTCTATGCAGTTGCCATCGCCGTCCACGACGTAGTTGTTGTCGGTCTCCGATGAGACTGAACCACACAACATCCTCACGATCTCCCTCAACCTCCACGCCGTATTCATCTCCGCTGCCGCATCCGTCATCCACAACCACAAAGCACGAGGCGAGGTTATGCTATGCGTCGCCGGAGACTGCGTCGTCTTCGGCGCGACCACCATGACGGGAAACTACGTCGTCAGAGTGGCCACTGTTATGGTTGCCGCGGTTGTGGCTGGTGAGGATGGGGCGGTGAGGGAGAGTATGCATGGAGAGTGGAGAGAGAATGAGGTTGGGCATGGGGGTAGGGGAGATGTGGAGAGAGAGAAGAGATGTGGGGAAGTGGGAGAGAAATATGGTGGAGTGGGGTGTATGGTAATATGTTAGATGAGAGCCCTTGGATGAAATGAATGGTTAAGATGAAGAGAATAGGATAAAATAGGAGGTCAAGGAATAGGAGGTATCTCGGGCCGGTTACCGCATATGTCAATTTATACACACACACTCTTTGCTACTTTGGTCCTAATGATCGATGATGATTGCTCAACTACTTATATCTACGCAACCACTTCAAACTTCACATACACTGCTTTTATGCTACACGTATTTCCATGCAATGATCAATTTCAATTACCTGAACTAATTACAATATCATTCTGATGACTTCTATACGCTAAAGCATTATTTCTGCTCTCATTTTTTACATGTCTATGATTAGTTATAAAGACACACATACACACACACACATTTTCAATTTTCAAATAAACAATAATATTTTATCATCCTAGTGCAAGCAACATAAAATCAGTTACTAATTTAACTCAACAATTAAAAATAAATGCTTAGGAAAATCGACATCAAAGTGGCAACCACGAAGTGACTACTGAGTGATCCATCAGAATATCCTAACGAATTTTGTGAGCCAGAATTTGCTTCAATGGGAGCAGGGGCTGTGAATGTAGGAGGAGAAGGAGAAGCCACACATGAAGAAGGAGAAGCCTCTGTACCATTAGAGCATGAAGAAGTAGGAACAATACTAGATGAGTTTCTCACTAGTACATGGTCATCTTCTAACAAAATCCCCTCTATACCATGGCATCGAATGGAAAATCCCGCAACACAAATATTAGGACTAACGATCTTCACATTGTTAACAAAAACATCCCTGCTTCCAATATTGGTTATTCTAAGGGTGTAATTTATTAATGAACTAGGAATGGTGGTTCCTGTGGGGAACTTCTCTAGGTCTTCATACAAAAAAGGCGAAGGGATCGAATGGCGAAGCAAGAAATCCAACACCGATCCACGTGGCATCGCCGCCAGCTTTTTATCCTTAGGCATCAAGAAAGTGACATTGGCCTCAAGTCTTGGGTCTAGTGGAGACATGTTGATTAGTGTGGCAAATGTGAAATAATTTGCTCTTTGCATTTCTTCAGTGGCAACAACTAGGTCGAAGTCGTTGGCTTTTACAAATGTAAATGATGGAACAAAAATAAGTAGCATCATACATAGAGATATTGCCATTTTCTGAGCCTTATTGGGTTGCTTCATGATTGATTACTTATATATATGGCTTGTTTTGTCTCAGCTTTTATTTTGAAATTGTTTACGTACTCCGACTTCTTAGAAATATAATTAAGGACGAAATCTTTCTTCAATGTACATAATACATGCAAAGACGATGATTCACCAACTGTTGTTCACGCCTCTTGGATGACCGTTTTGTATATATAATAGAAAAAAAAAACTTTCATTTAAGCTTAAATGAAAGTTTTTTTCTTTGGAGGCTAAAATGAAATTTATTGGTTTACATCTAATATTTTTTATTTATAATATTAATATTTAATGTAGAGCTATAATTAAGTCACATCAAATAGAAATCTAAGATAGAAAAAAATAAATGAAGCTGTAGTCACGCCGTCAAAGATGTCGCAGAAAATTAATATTTAATTTAGAGCTATAATTAAGAAGGAGAGGAAAGTATGGGCTGAACAGCTGAAGAGAGATTACAGTTCAAACAAAAAAACAGCTGAAGAGCCCGGGGCCGTAGCTTAATGGTTTGAAGTGGATCCCAAGGTGTGGATCCCGCCATTTAGTCTAAAGTTGCCAATTTCGAGCCCCCGGGAAGTCAGTCACCCTGTTTACGGGAATCCCGGCTGGCGACTCCGGATTAGTCTGCACCCCAAGGATGTGGGACACGGGGGAAAGCAATTAAAAAAAAAAACAGCTGAAGAGAGATAATGGAATCGTGATTAGAAACTTAAAAAAAAATAATAACGTAAATTTTTTTCATGATAAGCAGCTCTTAACAAGGAATAGAACGGTAGTTGTACACTTGTACTAAAGAAACATTTTTAGAGAAGTGCTGTTTTTGGCAACTTTAGAGAAGTACTAGAAAATTGGAAACTTGTATTGGTGAACCACAAAGAGAATGGAACTCTAAGAATGAAGCCCTTTTGAGTTACCTTTAGATGAAAAGTACTTCATATGTTGCTAAATATCATATTTCCTTATTTAATTAAATTAAAGAAGTTAATTAAATTAATTATTTACACATGATTTTACTAATTTATCGCAACTATATACATTTATCTTCTCTCACCCTCTCTTGCTTGTTATAGATAAGTATTATTAGGGTTAATTTACGAAACAGTTGGAAAAAGTTAGAAAATGATCCTATAATTAACAACAAATTGAATTTCAAAAGTGATCTTATATTTAAAAACGGGGAAGTACAAGAAAAAGAGGTAAAAGTGATTCTACATTTTAAATTTTGAGCATGATAATTTCATGACTATGACGTTGTGTTGGGCTAACAAGTGGTTTGTAGGGTTGACAAATGGACTCTCCCCTGTATAAAGATAAAAATGTATGTTTGAATCAGACCAAAGTCCCATTCACAGAGGAAACAACTCTAGTTGTATAGGCAGCACCTTTAACACTCAAGTCTAGATTAACTGGTCAATAAGTATTAGATTAACGGGTGGTGTTTACAAAAATATAATAAAATAAGAATGTTTCAATGGAATCACCTTTAGTATGTGTAAATTACTAAAACGCACACTAACTAACGTGATATGCATATAAACTCTAAAGAATAAACTTCTATTTCAATATTTTCAATTTTCAATGTCGAATTTCATTATCAGTGACAAAATTAATTAAATTAGACTAAAAATTTGACATAATAACATTAATTAATTTTTTATCATTGTATAATAAAATAGCCCAGAAATATTGCATGTAATAAAAGTGGAGACCTAAACCATTTTAAAAAAGGTAAATAAAAGGGAAAATCCTAAATAAATTCCTCCGAATACCCAAAAGGACAAGTGAGGAACCTAAACTTTCAAAAGGACCATGAAGGAATCAGCACCTACCTGCCATTTTAAAATTTTGCGAAAAGACGAAATTGCCTCCATCCTAAAACACAAATTCCTACCCCACCCTAAACTCACCCTAACACCCACCCTCTCTTCTTGCAATTTGTGTTTTAGATGGGGCAATTTTGTTTTTTCGCAAAATTTTAAAATAACAGATAGGTGCTGGTTCCTTCATAGTCCTTTTGGAAGTTTAGGTTCCTCACTTGTCCTTTTGGGTATTGCGAGAGATTTATCCTAAATAAAACTTCAAAGGTATTTATATTAAATGTGTAATTCAATCAATTATTCAAGACAGATAGAGAAGGACATCAGCATGGGCAATTCCGGATGGGCATACATAATAGTCATAATGATCGGCTCAGTCACCGAAAAAAGTGAGAAAAATTGTTAAAAGAAATATACCCTGGTTCCCATGCTCAATGGATTCTTGTAAAGAAATGATGCTTCGGCAGTCATGTTAATTAGTTGGCTGTCCTTTTCTCTTACCATATTTTAATTTATTTTTTGTAAAATACTTGGGAAAATGACAAAAAAATGACACTTGAATTTGAGTTGGACAAAATGGGGTCTCCAATTCCAACATGGACAAATAAGGGATAGTTTTGTCCTAAATGAAGTTTGTGACTTTGTGTCAAAACAGTAGTTAATAGCGATACTTGGGTAGTGAATTGCGATACATGAGTAGTTAAATTCACTATCCAAATATCGCTATTAACTATCATTCTCATTAACTATTCAAGTATCGCAATTCACTACATATGTATCGCTATTAACTACTTTTTTAACACAAAGTCACAAACTTCATTTAGGACAAATTTGGGACTATATGTCTTATTTGTCCAAGTTGAAATTGGAGACCCCATTTTATCCAACTCAAATTCAAGTGTCATTTTTTTGTCATTTCTCCAAAATACTTCTTCTACCCAAACTGGCACTTTGGTCATGAAATCGGCGGAACCTGGAAGGAAGAAAAAAACATACTAGTAATATTTATGGAGAAGAGAAATTAAGGCTTGATCCAAATTAATGATACACCACAGTGCACTATTTCTATGAAATTGTCATGTATGACTAAATTTATCAAGTTAGACCCGCAAAAAAATTCAACCACGTATTATACTTTATGAACATGGTTCGCATGAGGATGCTTTACTAAGCGAATTTCCAATATTTTTAAAAACACAAGTAATTATGTCCCTTCAACGACATGAATTGGAAACACTCATTAATAACAAGTTAACAACCGTTGTTAAGTGAGTTTCAATTTTTGTAAGGATGAGAACACATGTTTGAATCTTGAGAAGCGCTCTCATTGGAAAATGAGGTATCCCTAAATATGTGAGTAGCACTCATACTCCTCGATCCAGATTAATCAGTTGTCAATAATAATATAAATTAAACACTAGATTAAAGGACGACGGTGTTTAACAAAAGAATTATTAATATACAAAACATTAGCATGGCCCTTGCTTACATGAAGAAGATGTATAAAGAAAATAGGAATTTTTAAAAAGTCACACACACACACACACACACATATATACACTCTCTCTGGTCCTAAATATAAGATCTAATTGACTTCCTTGGAAAATCCTAAAAAAGTAAAATAACTTAATTATAAATTGATGATTTATCTAATTTTCCCTTAGACTAGTATATTTTACCTATAAATTAATGAATAATCTAAAAATATATCAAATATATCATAATTTAATAACCTATTTCGCAACCTTAATCTCTAAAAAAAAGTCATCTAGGTCTTATATTTAGGACCGAAGGTAGTATATTGTAAGTTGTCCAAGTTGAACACGTTTCTGATGTTTTGGATTTTGGCCGTTTTTATCTATTGCTCCATATAAGTGGAGAATTGCAACAAAACATATAACTTTAACTTATTTGTCGTGTTCCAGAATTCAAAATAACACACCCTAATCAATTGTGAGTTAAAAATTATACTCTTAGATAGTGGATTACGATCATACCCTTTGCTAAGCATTTTCCATAACAAAAGAAAATTATGCCCAAATTAAAGAGGCTTGGTTATGTTTATGCCAGTTAAAATTTGTCAAGTAAAATATATTTTTTGTCTTTTATACTTGTATTAGGAATAATGTTACTTCTTTAACTTTGAAAAGTGTAAATTTAATCTTATTTTGTTTACATGGTTGGATTCACAGAAAATGACACCTCAACAAAATCAAAATGATGATTAATCTATATATAATAAAATGATGATTAATCTATGTATAATTAAATGAATACAAATTTGTTTAGTACATCAAAAAATATTTTTAATTATAGCTAGAAAGAGAGAGAAATTCGTAAGGAATGATTTTCATAAATAAATGAAATTTATTGTAATCAAATGAATTAATGACAAATAAAAGTGAAGGGGACGATGGATAATAATATGGTCGTGAAAAGTCTCCGCCTGGACAGTTATTTACATGTTATGCCACCTCGTTTTTTTTAACGACCAACATTGACTTTTTAGTCTAAATAATATAAAATAAGGGTAAATAATGTCACCAACCATACTATTTGTATTTGTTTGGGAAATTTGAATGAAGTATTTCTTTAAAGTTGACGTTTAATTTTTTAAAATTGTAATAGAATTATATAATTTTAACAAATATAAGTAAGATTATGGTAAAAAAAACAAATATAAGATAGGTAAAAGATAAATTTTATTGAACTTTATTAAATTTTAACAAATATTAATAATATTTTATGGTATCAGATTTCTATACTATATACTATAAAAACATAAAATATAGCGTATTTCGCGGGTTGATACTAGTTGTTTGACAGACACAACCATGACGATATAAGAAATTAGTGTGAGAATTGCTAGAAAAATGCAATGATGACCAGATACAAGTTAGTAACCATCGATTCCTTGAGATGTTTGGTAATGGTATCTTCAATTTTAAATAATAATGATTGTTTGAGCCAAGTACAATAACAGAGACCAATTTGAAATGTCATTCCTTTTAGGAGATATAGAATATTCCAACCCAGGTTGGAAGTCTTAGGAACCTTTTGCAAGGCGCCAAATGTAACTAATGTGCTCGTCTTCTTCTATACTTTGAACAGCGCCTATCGTTACTGTTTCAGAGTGAGTAGGGTAGGTAGTGAGGAAATTTGGGTTTGTTATAGTGTTAGGTCAAATTGCAAGAAGAGGTGGGTGTTAGGGTGAGTTTAGGGTGGGTAGTAATTTTTATTTTAGGATAGGGCAATTTTGTCTTTTCGCAAAATTTAAAATGACAGGTAGGTGCTGATTCCTTCATAGTCCTTTTGGAAGTTTAGGTTCCTCACTTGTTCTTTTGTACTAGGAGAGATTTATTTAGGATTTTACCATAGAAAAGTGAGATTATTCTTTTATATAAAAGAAATAAAACCAACTTGCTTTGACCTATTGAAAATCCATTTTAAGAAATAAAAAATAACATATTTCGTACAATATATATCTCTTGAAGGAATAGAATTACAAGAACATATAAGTAAAAAGTATTAGAATTTGCAGAAATAAAAAATAAAAAGGAATTACAATCATTCTTGGGATTAGTAAATAAGAAAGAAATTATATACCACATTTATCAAGAGTAATTGCTAAAATATCAAGATAAGTAGGAGAAAAGAGTATTTGGACATAGAATGAGCAAACACGATAGATTATAAACAAGATAAAAATGTTATGTCAGGGTTTACCAAAATTAACTATTCCAATAAATAATAATGTAATATGGATAATTTATACAGATGCATTAGAAAATTATTGGAGAGCATCATTATATTTTGAAAATAATGAAGGAAAAGAATTGATTACTAAATATACTAGTGGAAACTTTAATGATACTCAAAGCAATTGTTAAAGTAGTAGAAAAATTTAAATTATTTATTGTGAACACAAGATTTATAATTATAACTGATAATACCCAAGTAAAACATTGGTTAGATAAAGGAATTAGGGCAAACAAATTAAGTAATAAAATGTTGATCAAATGGCAGAGTGATATGTCTTATATGATTATGAAATAGAATATATTAAAGTACAAAATAACTTGATTGCTGATTTTTGGAGTTAGATAGTGGTTATGATCATACCCATTTTCATAACAGAAAAAATTATGCCCAAAAGAGGCTTGGTTATGTTTATGCCAGTTAAAATTTGTCTAGTAAAGTATATTTTTTTGTCTTTTATACTTGTTGTAGGAATAATTTTACTTCTTTAACTTTGAAAGTGTAAATTTAATCTTATTTTGTTAACTATGGTTGGTTTCACTTAATGACAACTCAACAAAATCAAGATGACGATTAATCTATAATTAAATGCGGACAAAAAAGTAACTAACTCTTGAAATATAGAAATGAAGACACTAAAAATTTAAAAATGAACAATATTTGTCAACTTTTTCCCACTAAATCTCCACTCAAATATGTTGAATCAACATTTTCTATTGAATGAAAATAGCAATGTTAAAAAATTAAAAAAGGACTTAAAGATAGTGGACTAAAATTGTCCATGACGCAAATATAAAATACGAAAATTAAACTATACTTAAACCAAACTTTCTGTATTAATTTAGTTTATTTGAATTAATAAAGAAATTTCATTTATACTGGCAATCATTGAATGCATATATGTGGTGTGTGCATATGTCCTTTTAGTTTTTTTAGTAGTTAATTTACGTTTTCTTGAACTACACCTTTGCTGAAGTTATGCCACTACTTAATATGCTTCCCATGGAGACATTTTTAACTAATATTAAAATCGTGTGACACACGCACAAAAGGCATCGAGAGAAGTAGTTGTTAATTTACTGAGGTCGATCGGGCCGTTGAAGAGTTGTATCAGATGTAAAAGAATCACAATTTAAAGAAAGATATATCAGTAAACACAAGACAGACAATTTAATCATCGTTTAATCTAATTTTGGACAATGGAATATGGATGGTTGATTTCCCGTTAATTACTTATAATACATATATCAGCACAATTTTCACAAACGTTTTCCTCTCTTTTGGTAAACTCATAAATTTAACATTTTAAATTTAAGCACCACACACAAAATTAACTACATAAGAGTAAGAGTAGTATTAAATTGAAGTGACACTCATCACATGCCTCTGGCAAGTATTATACATATAAGTTGAGTTTTTTCCGTGTCACATGTGACAATCCTCAACACTCAGGTAGATCCTACGTACATATTGACACACGCACATATTATAGAGAATGCAATAATTATAGGGAAGAAGTGATGAATAACCTAGGATTTTCAGGATAGTTCTTGATCATGCTATCTAATTCCTTCACAAATCTCTCCATAGCTTCACCAGGCAAACAAATTGGTATCACTAAACCTTCTTGTCTTTGAGCATTCTTAAAAGGTATATAAAAACTTGCCACCCCAGGAATAGCCCCCACTCCTCCCTTAGCCGGACCGCCATACGCCGCCTTCCCCCACCCGAAATCCACATCCCCGAACCCGGCACGTGTCACGTCAGACACCAAGTATGACCTAACCACCGTGAAATGAGGCCGTCCCTTAGTGACCAACAAATCCGCCAATGAGTACATATACTCCTCATTCACATCACCCTTAGCTTTCTTCACCAACTCTAAAGCATACCCAATAGGATTCCGACAAAGCTCCCCCGCGGTTGTTACCGCCACCGGAAAAGCAAAACCGTTGCCATAATAACCAACAGGCAATGGAGGGTTGAATTTGGCACGTGCATTGACTATGCATATTATACGTACTTCTTCAACATCATCAGGTTTTAGGGCCATTGTTCTACAACGCCACAAGAATGCGGTGATTACTTCGAAATCAGATGAGTTACGAAGATGTTGAGGGAGTTTTGTACGAATTGAGGCGACTTCATTTGGTCCAAAGAAGAATGAACGATGAACCATGTCATCTAAGGGGATTATAGTTCCTTTTGTGTCTGGGACTTCATCATATTCGCGGTGTGTGCATGTCACGCGCGGTGGGTTTCTTGCGTTTAGAAGCTCCCTACGCCAAACTGGTGGAATTGACGGCTCACGCGCACCACGCGCTATCTCGCCTAACGCGCTCATGAATTGGACCAGTCCAGCGGCATCACTCATTGTGTGGTTAAGGCGTAGCGCGAAAATGAAACCACCGCACTTTAGGCGCGTCACCTGATGAACAATTAGGATTAAGTTGTTAAGACAAAAACATACCAGCCATGGTACTTAACAATAAGAATAAGTTAACTTTTTAACGAATTAGAGGAAAAATATATTCCACTAAATTTTAACATATAATAAATTATAAGTAATAATGTGTATGATAATTTATAAGCTAAATTAGTTTTGAGAAAAAAATAACAATGAATAATTTAAAGTAATTCGAGTATAAATTTATTATTCACAGGAGATCTTGAAGAATTCACCATTATAAATTTATGACTTTGGTATTAGGATGATCAATGTTTTTTTCAATACGTCAACAGGAAAATCAACACATTTTCATAGTCATATTATCGTTTGCCCGGACAACAACTATTCAATATTTGGGGTTTATGACTTCCCCTCCCAGTATAAAATACAAGTAGGACTTAAATTTGAGACTTTATAGGACTCTAACATGGTCAGACTTTATATTGCAAGATCGAGTATGTGTGTTAGTCAATCATTCTTTACTTATGTGGATCTCAATTTTTAAACATGGTTGCCCTCATATATATGCACTAAATCTTCATTATTGAATTTATGAACAGTAAACAATTTCTTAAGCTAGTTGATTGCGAGAGATAAATTGAGAGTAAAAAATTATGAAACTTTTGAGAATAATTTTTTGAAATACATATCAAATGCAAGAGACCAAGAAGATTGAAATACTACAACTAAAATTCAAATAACTCTAATATTTAATATTCAAAGGAACATCAACCTCATATTGATTTAATTTTACACGTTTGCAATTATAATACTCGTATAACGTTTTCTACCCGAAAAATAATATGACGTTAAACTTCGATTCACATGTTCACAGTCATATAAATACACTTTTTTAGTCAATAATTCACAAGGAAGAGAAAGAGGGAAAATATACTAACTTTTATTGATGGAGACAATACAAAAGAACAGTACTAGAAAGCACAACAAGACATCGCCAATTATTGGAAGCGAACCAGGACGAAGCAGCTGGTAATTAATATATGAGTAGATCGATATAACTCAATAATAAGTTTTTTTGACCGAAACTCAATAATTAGTTAATATTAACGTTTTATAGAAAAATAATTAATGTACTGTAATAATCATAACATGTATGCATGCAAATTATTGTTGATATTGTAAACTCAGATCTCATTTAGAATAACTATTTATAACTAATATTCTCATAAAAACTTAGTAGACTATAATTCGAAATTATCACTCCAATATTTTTAACTAAAATAAATTAATTGGTAAAACTATTAGTTTATCAACTATAGTTTTTACAATTTAACTACCATTTTTCCATAAAAGTAATTATCGGTCAAATAATTCATAAGAATGTGAAATAAGAACATTCAAATTTTGTGGTGGAGATAGCACCTAGCCAGGAAGGCACCAAGCTGGTGGGTCATTCAATTTCGCAAGAGCAATCAACGAAACTTTTTTTTTTTTGACCAAAATCAACGAAACTTGAAAACGATCGAAATAATGAGCACCAAGTGTCCAACAACAATAATTAATATGTGTGTGTGTGTGTAATCATTGATTGATCCGAACACAAGTTTAGTGCCCGACATAACAAAGACCAGTAACGACATAGTATAAAAAATCTCAACAAGTACATGTATCATCTAAAATTTTAAATTTTAATTAGGAGATTTTAACTATTCAAAGAAACAATTAGCAGATGATCAATAACGACAATCACCAATATGAAAATTCAGCTGATATTTTTTTATTTTACCAAAAAGATAACTTATTATGATTAGTTGGTACCGAATACAAAGTAAAGTAGTCACTGTAAATTGAAAAAAAAAACAGGAAATATTTGAAAATGAAGATAATTAAAATAAAACAATATTTAAGCCATCAATTTCTAAAATATGTTTAAAAAACTAAATTTAAATGATGAAACTATATTCTATACTGGAATGGTGTATATTTCACGGCGGAGTAAAACAGGTGCTCATATTATTTAATTTTATGTGATGATATCCGAAATTAATCACCCACATGATAAGCTGGTCTTGCTTGTTCTTGATCTCTTAAAATAAACTCAAAAAAAATGCGCTAATACTAATAACCATGTGACGACAAAAGCGATCATACATGATGGATTGTACTACCCCGGTCCTAAATATAAGATTTAATTGACTTTTTTTTGGAGAGGTTAAGGTTGCGAAATAAGTTATTAAATCATGACATATTTGATATATTTTTAGATTATACAATAGTTTATAGTAAAATAAACTAATCTTAGGTAAAAGTTTAGGTAAATCAATTTATAATTAACTTAGTTTGTTTTTTTATAGGATTTCCGAAACAGTCAATTAGGTCTTATATTTAGAACTGGAGGGAGTATGAGTTAATGATCAACCCATTGACCGAAACACGAGATCTCCAAATTCATCAAGCAATATAATATACATACTTAGCTTTCAGATTTGTTTTTTTCTTAAATTATGATACAAGTCCCACGAAGTATGTAAAAGACTTGTAAGTACTCCATATTAGAAACATAAGAAAAGGAGAAATCAATACATACCTGAATTAGGAGAAGTGGGCTGTTAAGAACACCTGAAGTCCCAGGAACATCAAAAAGAAGCTCTTCCAAGCAAGGAAAAGGAGGCTGAAGAGAATCACCAAAATCCTCCAGGGTGACGTCAGCATCAGCCTCAATGAAAACAACACCATCTCCATTACAATCCACCATAAGTTTCCGGTTTTTCCCTTCCCTAAGCCGGCCGGCGAAGGGATAGTAAAACACAAGTGTGTCAGCTAGAGCTTTTCTGATCACATCAACAGGATCTCTTCCTCTCATGGCAGCATCATAACGATAGAATTGGATCACTGGAATTTGAAAACGGAGTCCCTCTTGGTCATCTATGTCAGACAAAAGCTTCATTTCACGTGGTGTTTCCCTCGCCGGAGAAATGAACTCCGGCTGACGGCGACGTACTGTGAAAGATAATGCTGATGGGGCCATCAGTGAAATGTACGTGGGTTATTAAGCTGATGAGGAGGTTGGTTGGTTTGTTGTGAGGAGCATACAGTGTAGCATGCACTTATATATAGTGTGGATTGATGGATGTGGGGCCCACTAGTTATTGCTATTTTTATATTGTAGGTTTTTTTTTTTGAAATATATATTGTAGGTTTTGTTTTCACGTATGGACGGAATAATTAATTGAATGTACAAAATATGATGTCCATAAATAATAGAGACGTGATTTTGCTGATTTTGGCAAGAAAAAAGTAGAGAAGAAATTGTTTATTATTAGGATACTCTAATTCTTAAGCCGTTCAATTAGAATGATGCTTTTAAGATGAGTCTATTTAACTTTCTAGCTAGTTAATTTTATGGGTGTGTACTCTCCCCCAATTAGTGTTTTCATTTAATTTTAAATTTAGTTAATGTTTTCATTATAGGCATACTTGGAAAAATTTCACATGGTTGGCAAAAAAAAGATATTCTATGGACAGAAAGTATTATTCTAATTTGTAAATAGTGAAGTTATTTGTTTGAAATAAATATGAGTTAGCTTTTTCAAATAATGTCTCTTTAATCATAATCTTTGAAATTATTTCTTCATCATAATTAATATGGATAATTTGGATCAAGAGAAAATCCCCGATATATGAAAATTGGATTTCAAAATTATTTTAATTTGTTGAATAGTGAATTAACTACTTGAGTAAAGACATTTACTTCTGAAAATCACATTTTCTGTGGTTTAAAAATTCAATAGCTATTTATTTGGGTTTCCTTGGATCAAAAGTTAATATGAGTAAAACATAAAATAAGTTGAAGTTTATATAGTGTGGATTGATGGATGTGGGGCCCACTAGTTATTGCTATTTTTATATTGTAGGTTTTTTTTTTGAAATATATATTGTAGGTTTTGTTTTCACGTATGGACGGAATAATTAATTGAATGTACAAAATATGATGTCCATAAATAATAGAGACGTGATTTTGCTGATTTTGGCAAGAAAAAAGTAGAGAAGAGATTGCTTATTATTAGGATACTCTAATTCTTAAGCCGTTCAATTGAGAATGATGCTTTTAAGATGAGTCTATTTAACTTTTTAACTAGTTAATTTTATGAGTGTGTATTTTCCCCCAATAAGTGTTTTCATTTAATTTTAAATTTAGTTAATGTTTTCATTATAGGCATACTTGGAAAAATTTCACATGGTTGGCAAAAAGAAGATATTCTATGGACAGAAAGTATTATTCTAATTTGTAAATATCAAGTAAATAGTGAAGTTATTTGTTTGAAATAAATATGAGTTAGCTTTTTCAAATAATGTCTCTTTAATCATAATCTTTGAAATTATTTCTTCATCATAATTAATATGGATAATTTGGATCAAGAGAAAATCCCCGATAAATGAAAATTGGATTTCAAAATTATTTTAATTTGTTGAATAGTGAATTAACTACTTGAGTAGAGACATTTACTTCTGAAAATCACATTTTCTGTGGTTTAAAAATTCAATAGCTATTTATTTGGGTTTCCTTGGATCAAAAGTTTATATGAGTAAAACATAAAATAAGTTGAAGTTTCATATTTAGAATTATGCTAATAACTTATATAATTTTTTACCTGCGTCTAATTTTTTCAAGTAATTCTGATAATTGTTTTCAACTAACGATAACTGGGACCACAATCGTCTGTGTCGTTTTCATTCATTATCCATCCATATCATTAAAACTTAAGTCTAAAAATATCTCAAAATTATAGTAATTTTAGGATAGTAAAGACTGGTTAAGACTTAAGAGGGGGGGGGGGGACTTGACATGGTTTTTTTTTACCAAAGGAATTGACATGGGTTAACCATCCCTTTATGTTAAACTGATAATATTAATATTTGTCTGTTATAATTTTAAGGAATGGAATATATTTCTGAAAACATAACAATAAAAATTAGAAATTCAATTGAAGCTACATTAAAAAAATAATTACACTTAAAAATCACAAACCCACATTTGTTCATACATATATAAATATATTGAATTTTATCCCTAAATTACTATGAGTAGCTTTTGGCATGGGGTAAGAAAGAGTCGATCTCTCACCAACACACATTTATCAAAAATCAGTCCACTCTAGGGCCTCCATCCTATTTAAGGGGATGTGGGTTGTTATTTGAGCAAAACAAACGGTTAACAAATAATTTATTTTTTTGAAAATAAAATTATATTGAGAGAACTGATATTAACAACTATATATTGATATTGATCTGATCTTGATAATTTTATATTTATATCTAATCATATTTTAATTGACTAATAGATAGGTGGTTGTGGTGATATTTAAAGATGACAATGAGCAAGTGCATAGAAGCAAATAATTAATCTGAGATAGTGGGTAGCTAGGAAAGGCCTTTCATTATCTTATTTTTCCAGTAATCGTCTTTTCAAAACATGTGGAGTTAAAAGTCAATTTTTAAATAAAAGTAAGATGATGCGCACACTAAAAGCTAGATAGAAGTGATAAGGACATAAATAAAAGATAGAACACATAAGGGCAAAGACCAAAAGCCAAATTATCACTGCTTTTCAAACACAAAACATACAAAGAAAGTTAGTTGTTGGAATAGGGGATGGCACAAAGTAAAGTCGTTATCTCTTGAAATTGCTGAGAAAGGTTTATGGAATTTCCAGGTATGGTTCTCCCACGGGTAATCCACCAATTGACTGACCTTGGTTGTGGAAACTTTAAAGTTCGGAACCTCTATTTGGAAATGACACTTTGGCCCCTATTAGAAAGGGGTAATCACATTCTTAAATTTTAAATCCTTGCCTCCTTGGGAAATTGAAGATTAACATGCTTCTCCTCATTAAAATGGGGTTAGAGTGCATAGTTATCCCGATGTTAGCCACTTAAAAGTGTGTTTGGTTGTAAGAAGGGAAAGTGAAGAATTAGAAAGTGAAAGGGTGAAGATGGAAAGTAGAGGTCATGATGGGAAAGTAAAGTTTGTGGGTCCCATAAAAAATGTGAGATAGAAAAAGAAAATTTGTGGGTCCATGGATAGATTTAAATTACTGAAAAGCCTCTTACTTTCATTTTCATCATTTTCTTTCTTGACACCAAACGGACCCTAAGAGTGTGGGAATACGGGAATGTTTTAAAAACAATTTTACTTTTGAAGTAATCAAAACTTACAACTTTATCCCATATTATTGAAGAAGTGAACATTCAATATCAATTCAACCATTAGTATTTTAACCGTGACACAAATTTACGATTTTTTCAGCATTTCGCGAATACATATATATAGTACTGTTGCTGAGTACTTTCAGAGTGAAATTATATCTGATGGTTTTAAAAATACAAGACACTTTGAGAAATTACCAGTCTTTTTATAAGTTATCCTATAAGTCATCAACTTGCGGGTACATGCATATCGCCATTGGTGTTTGTACCTCAAGAGATAGAGGAATGACGAAACAAATTTGAATATGGATAGAGTCAAAAATTAATAATTTTTTTTTTATGCTTGAACTATATCTAAACAGATTCTTTTTTCTTTTTTGAACTGGTCTAAACATATTTTTTCCACTGCATCAGAGAAAGTACGAAAATAAATAATCAATAATGTTCATTCATCTATGAGTGATTTATAGTTAAAAGGACCTATAAATTAAAAAGTACTCTGTATATCCAATTTTCCAAATTTGATATTCTATTATTTTGGGGTCAACTTCCAAAATTGCGATCCGTCACCCACGAAGTTGTCCGGGAATCTTCTCACTTTACAACACACTTTGAATAAGTAATAAAATAATTTAAAAGACTTGGACTTCACGGTCGACGAAAATCGTTGTGTGTGAATATAAGTCTCTTTCAGTTCCAAAAACAAATGGAAGTCACAAATACGACAAAAACCTGGTAGGTGCAAGCCATTTAGTCCATGATTTGGAAGATTAAAAAATTATGGTAGATACAATTAAAAAAAATTAGGCTAAATTTATTAAACCTAACAACTTTGAGTATACTCTCATGGTGAAGTTTTAAAGTCTTATTTAACCACATTCATATTTTACATTTTTTTTTACTAAACTGTGTTGTTAAGTTTGCTCAAATACGGCAATTACCAGGTTAGATCAATAAAGATGACATACTACCTTTGGTTCTTAAATAAAACACCAATTACAATTCTTTTTTGAACTGAACCAACTACCAATTTTCACTAACAAAAAAATGGTAGTTGGGTTACCAAATTTAGGTTACATTGACCTTTTTTTTACTCCATTTCTTCATTAAATAAGATGATTTCACATCTTTAACTTTGAACCTTCATAACAAGAGTAAAATGGGAAAAACATTTAATGTGTTAGTTGATACTTTATATTTGGAATTTAAAACTTTGTTAGTTGGTGCCTTATAATAAAAATTAGAGGAATTGCATCTAAACATCCTATCATTGATAAAATAATTTAAATTTTGACATATATTAGTGTTAAGTGTAACTGTTCTAAAGTCTAGGTGTTTTTGTTTTTTAGTCTACATTTTCTAATATATGCAATATGATAATCATCAATTTTATGTGAAAAATTGCATGAGTAAATTAACCCTTGGGGTCTTAATAAAGGATTAAGTAGACTAAACTTAAAACTTTGAAATGTTAGAAGTTATATAGTGTTTATTGAAAATGTATACTTTTTTAGTAAAAAGATTTAAGTAATTTTTTTAGCATAGGTAGCTTCAACCTTATTTTGTGAACAATCAGCTTGAACTATGACAGATTGAAAACCTTGATTATGGAATTTTTTTTTTGAACTGACTAGGGAAGATTTAGGTAATTTAGCGAAAAAAATAAGATTTTCATGATTCAATTACCAACATGGTTTCTTTAATGCTTTATTCCTGAAATCATATAATTCAATTATTAAATAATCGGTGGAATAAATTACCTATGTGTTAGGAAGCTTCCTCAAACTACATCTCAAAGGTTCAAACCATGAAAAACACAAAGCCCGTAAAGAATGAAACTGTCTACCTCTTATATTTCCCCTTGTCCTCTATATTTCAGCATTGTTTTGAACAGTGGAATGCCAATTTACATCGGTCATTGTTTTACTTCCAGACCTTCCTCACAATTATATTCTTCATGATCTGACCGACTCAGAGGGGTTGTTATCATAAGTACTCGTCTATATCTACATTATTAAGCCTCAACATGCCCAATGGATTGGAGTGAGCTACTCATCATAATTCACTCACCATGACTCCACTACTACAACTAAGTGCCGCTTTTTACATATATCTTAGCTTTCTACGTCAATAATGGAAGTTGGAAGGGACATAATTAACCTAAAATAAGTCAATTTCTGCTGCCATGTTTTTTTGCTCCCCTGTGCTTTTTCTCAAGTCTGCCTTACTCTTAAGGAACCTATAGTTCTAAATCAGCATTCAAATTATGCAATTAAGTGAATAAATTAATTAAATAAGTGGAATTCCAGCACCTTTTTTTATTCGAAGTACGTGAAGTTCGTGAATACAAAATACGCCCCTCTCCATTTCTAAACATAAGATTTAGTAAACTTTTTTTAAAATATTAAGAAGACTGAATAGATCTCACTTATAATAAATTGATTTATTTTTTTTGAACACATTTTCGGACCAAACACAACAACAAAATCAACTAACGCGGTTGACAAGCTGAAGTGCGAATGTCCTACTTATATACTCACACACGCACACACATTCATGGTCGATGTGGGACTAAGAGAATAAATTGTTTATTTGACTTCTAAACTAACATATAATTTGGGAGATAGACTTGTTCATAAATATAGAAAGCTTTTTCCAATTTTTGTCGTGTTTCCTTCTTTTCTTCTAAGGTGCCTCTCTTTCAACACATAATTAAACACAACAATAAATACAACCTTCCCCGCCTCACTGCATCAACCAAGCACCTCACAGCTTAGCCATTACGTATCTGATCATTCAATTCATGAGCCAAGCTAAAGTACTGAAAAAAAAACTGAATACTAAAAAAATTACATGAAGATGAAGAAAAATTGAGGTAGCTAGATTTAATTCAATTTTACTTGAACCTTCTTCTTCTTATTGGTAATCAATTTTACTTGAACTTTTATCGATGGTGTAATGATGGGTTTGGACCACTAGGCACAAGTTTTTTTTTCCACACCATAACACGGATCAATCTATCCTTCTGCCAACGGCGTCGCCGTCGGGTGGCTCCTATTTAATTTCAACTCCAAATCAAGCCAGATCAGAATAATAATAATTATTCGGAGAGGCTATTTCTGAAATTTGGACCCCGTGATCTATTAGTCACATGACATCCTTTTTTTCCTTTGCTCCAAAATCCACCCTCTTTGTCATATTTAATGATGACAAGAAAATCCATATGGACAGCTGTATTGCCCATCTAAGACAAATGAAAAGCATCTTGCATTAGTTTACTTAGGGTCCAACCATGAAGATCAAATAGTGGTAAAAGGGCAGCATCGTCATCAACCGCGACTTTTTAAGTAAACAGTGTTGGGGCATAGCATGATGTTATAGATCACCCTCCTTACCAAGAGATGAAAGTTTAGATCACGTAGATCATACATGTCCAACCATGTCAACCAAGACTAAATACATAAGTTGGGCTATAGATAACTTTAGTAAAGGTCTGGGTTGGATACACATTAACATGGTCTAGACTCATCAGTCACATGATGATCTATGAAAAAGATCAAACAGATTACTGATCCAAACCTTTTGGATCCACCTATACCCAACCTTTTGCACCCACAAGTCAATAACCACGCGGATCACTTCAATTCAACAGCCTAGTGTATCCAGACAAGACAATAACTAGACTCTTTAATTTATTTTCATTCTTAGTAAACCAATAGAGATTATATTTGTACAAAAAGATTAGGGGATCTCAATGCAGCATCCGTCAAGTTTGTTCTCATGCACATGTGCATCGCCAGCGTATGGGAATACATCACTTTTCCTTTTAATCAACATATAGACTATGCTCATGTCAAAAACAGATAGACTATGAAACTCTCATTTAATTTATCATGAAAAACTTCTCAATCCCTTTCCATAACGACTAAAATATGCACCTGAACCTACGTGGTTATGGAAAGCAGAGTATTGAATTTGAAGCACGGTTTTCTCTCAATGATGTGAAGAAAATAAAGCTTAGTGGCCATGGCTGTGTGTGTTTGTGGGTTCCCCAGTAAATCACGCTGGTGGGACTATATATGGGAGGATGCCATTATGTTAGCAACATTATGTTAGAAAAATTACAGTTCAACGTGACACAAGGAAAAAACATATTTGTTTGAGGATATTAAAAGTGGGAACACGTTGGAGCTTTAATTTTAGGATTAAAAATCACAAAATGGTTGTGGTTGAAACATATGTGGATTAGATAGAGTTGGATTCTCTTGATGTTCATGTAGGGCAGTCTTATTCTGTTCTTGCCACAGCAAACCAAAGTGTTGATGATTACTACTACTCATCTTTTGATTCTAATTTCTGATTATAACATCATGGGCGAAGACCCAAAAATGATACATAACTATTGGCCAAGGAACAAAAGTAATACATAACTATTCTGAGGTACATCAATGATACCTAACTTTTACTTAGGATAAAAAATGATATTTTCACTAATATGACAATAAAATTGGACATGAAAAGTCCAAAATGCCCTAATAAATAAAATAAAGGGCGAAGACCTAAAAATGATACATAACTATTGGCCAAGAAACAAAAGTAATACATAACTATTCTGAGGTACATGAAAAGTCCAAAATGTCCTAATAAATAAAATAAAATAAAACATAGGGTTAAACCAACAGGTGTGGTTCTGCTGTAAGTTTGGTGTTCAAATTGAGAACTTTAATATAAAAAATGTTACTTCTTGGTGGCTTTTGATATCAATCTGGTCAGTTTGCTCTTCCTAATAAAGATCTTTTCACCACATCTCTTACTCTCTCTCTCTCTCTTTCATCCCATTATCTTTTCTCTTCCTCTCTTAGAAACCGGCAGCGACATATGGTGGCAGAGAACGGTGAAGTCCAAGGTGAAGCTGCAGTCACGACTAGACCAAATTCCCCTTCGCCCACCCCAACGAGAAGGCCCGCTGTCGCGGCCCCCACCCCTTCCACTACTCCGGCTATATCTTCTTCGTCTTCCCCTAATTCCTCCTCTCCGTCCAGTTTGGTTTGTGACAGAGATGACTTCTATTTTTTTAATATATTCCTTAATAAATAAAATCATTTATCCACCTTAAATAATTATTTCCAACTCATACTCTCCAGTCATAAGCCACATGACAAAAACTAACAGAATTAGTGCCACGTAATCATATTTAACTCTGTTAATGTCATATGTTGGTCCTTTTAAAATTATAGGGACTAACTCTATTAAATGGAGGAAACTATAGGGACTAAAACCTTAGCTTTAAAACTATAGGGACTAACTCTATGTTTTATTTTATTTTATTTATTAGGGCATTTTGGACTTTTCATGTACCTCAGAATAGTTAAGTATTACTTTTGTTCCTTGGCCAATAGTTATGTATCATTTTTGAGCCTTCGCCCTTTATTTTATTTATTAGGGCATTTTGGACTTTTCATGTCCAATTTTATTGTCATATTAGTGAAAATATCATTTTTGATCCCAAGTAAAAGTTAGGTATCATTGATGTACCTCAGAATAGTTATGTATTACTTTTGTTCCTTGGCCAATAGTTATGTATCATTTTTGGGCCTTCGCCCTAACATCATTTTAACTTTTTTAAAAATTAATATGTAAAATTAATTACTTTACAAAATTTATGATTATTTTTTATTTAAAACTAATTTACTTTATTCATAAACTATTGTACAAGACAATCACATTTGATTTTTGTTAAAATTCAGTGATCTATTCGGTTTCTTTAATCTTCACAAAAAATCAAAATGATCATATATCTATATTTAGGAAAAATAGTTTATAGAAAAAAAATAGATTACAAATTTATAACCAAGTTATTTGAAATTTTTAAATTTTTTTCAAAAAAAGTTAACTAGATTATATATTTATGAACAAAAGGAATAAAATATTGTTGTCCCCTCCTTCAAACAATAAACATATTTGTTTTCACATGAAGTCATAAACTATACAGTACTTTATCCCTTTCTAAATATAAGACATATTGACAAAAAGTGAATTTATTGCTAAATATAAGATCTCCTTTTCTTTCCCCCATATTTTTTCTATATTATTTTTCATAATTATTCTCAATAATAAACAAATAAGAAAGAAATAGTAGAATTATGGGTTCAAACAATGAAAACCTCTCCATCCATTAGTTTCATTAATTACTCTTGACTTTCTATTAATATCCACACAGTTTCTCCTGCGTTCAACGTTAGCATCGCATCAGCGCTTTTTTTTTTCAAAAATAGTTTGAACAATACCACTAACATCCATCTATCTAATCACATGACGCCAGCGATATTATTTGTGATGACGAACCAGAAGCAAAACACACAATGCAACTAACCATGAACCAACCTAAATTGAAGATGAAGAAGAATAATTAAGATATCTGTATGTAGTGAGGATAAGATCAGATAACCCTTTCAAGCCGACATTTGGCAATTGATGATGATCTCTCTTGCTTGGTTTTGTCAGGGAAAAGGCAAGAGAAAACTCATGAACATTCATGTAAAAGATCAGCGGAAAAATCAGTGGTTCATGGTTTTAATTTCAAGATCTGACGTCCAAATCACATGGCCACATTTATCATTTTTCATTCTTATATAAAGCATACATTCATTAATTTCACGTTAAACGCGTTGTTAATTATAATTATTTTGACTTCTTTTTAGAAATAAAGGGTGTAAAATTAAATATTTTAAATTATCTATTATAATTATCCTTTTTCTTAAAATTATATATTTATTCTACTTAAAAAATTATATAATCTAGTTACATATGATATATATGCTATAATTTTCTTACTTAACTTTCAAAAAATCAAAGTAATCTTATATTTACAATCGAACTATTGATTTTTAACATGTTGATTAAGTATTGTTTAGAGCACGTAAAGAATAGTTTATAATTAAATATGTTTATAACTTATAAGGCACGGACGTGCCTTAGTGCCTTACTTCCTTACTTCGCTCTTACTAACCAACTTGCCATTCATCTGTCTATCTATCGGCAAATATCATGGTTTAATTTCTTCTAATTCAACCATTGTCATGTCATAATCAAACACACTAGAACACATGCCATATATAAAAGGACAGCATAGTATATATATATTCTCTTAAAAAACAATATCATTAGACTCTTGGTGGAAAGAGATACAAGAAAAGTGGTTTTCATTTGACATTCTCCACAACCTTAGCTACCGCCGGCTTCATAGTTCTATGGGTCAATCTTACCAAACATTCTGTTTGTTCTTTTTTCTTATTTCTTTTTTATCTAAATGAAAATTATTTCTTGTGATGCATGTGTAATCATACATAAATGAACAAGCCCCTCATATTCCCGGCAATAATAATCTTTTTTTATTAACTTAACTTATTGTTGTTGCTGTGAACTTATGACCAACGTTAGAAAACCCAAACTAGGGTCAACCCGTTTAAGGCGGAGAGTCAAAGGTTCAATTAAAGATCAACCCGTGGTTCAAATTCAACCGGTCACATTAAGACAATTAGACAAAATTAATAATTAATAACACTTACATCAACATTAATATTAATATTCAAAGTATCTAAAAGTCTAAACGTTTCAAAAACATATATATATATATATATATATATATATATATATATATGCACAAAGTAGCCATAAAAAAATAAAAACAAGAAAACAAATTTCTTCAAACTGAAGATATAGCTAGCTTTAAGTAAAAGTTGGACTAGGCTTTTTCCGATCATCATTGAAAAGCAGAGTATGAAGAAACAAAGAAACCAATTGAACAAGCATAGTAAAGTGGAAGATCACTTAAAACTAAAAGTGCTAATCCAGCTCCACCATATTCTTCTTCACCTCCCTCACAAGTTTACAGTCTGTCATTGTGTCCACCATGCATGCATGGTCATTACGATGATGATGATCATAACTTAAATTAACTTGGTCTTGATTTAGCGAGTTCAGGGAGACCCAGGCTTCAAAAGTATGCGCTTCGTTCAGCGTCTAAATCTAAGGAAGAGAAGTCTGACACTTCCGACTTGTCCATTTCTTCTGTGTCAAAGGGGTTTTTATGGCCCATGCATGTGACTTGCTTTGTTTCTAGCTTTCTCTTCGTATTGTTGTTAAAGGTATATTCAATTCAATTGTTTAATGGTTCGATCGAGTTGATGCAGAAAATTATTAATTTCGTTTCTACATTTCGATAACTACAACATCAGTGTAATATGATATTATTTTTCAAGGATTATTAGTGATTGGAATTTGCTCATCACCTCTCATTCCTCCACCTTCACCTATTGTTCATCACACCTCGATTGGAGAGCTCTCCCCCTCTACCTTCCTTTCTATACTTTCATGATCTGGTCCTCCCGTAGAACCGTCAGGTTCCAGTTGAACCGGACGTTTCGCTTGGAATATTTCAAGTTGATGTTGATGTCCTATACGGTTTGCATAGCTATTGACCCTTTTGTGCCGGGGCTGGTTTTGCTGGTTGAACCGACCGGGTAGGGTCGGTTTTTAAACAATATGACCATATAAGTCACAATCAGGTCATGTCACCTAACGTTCTCGTTCTTGTATATTCTCAAATTGAATTTCCACTAGTGAATAATAAACGTCGCGCGTGGTGCGATTATTTTATGATTGTGCGCACACAAATATATATCCTAAAATTAGTATTTTACCAGATCTTCTTGTGAGGCTGTTAGATAGAGTACTACTCATTCATCCCAACGTACTTTCTGTTCATAATTTACGAACACATTTCATGCTCTCTCTCTGCGTATATAAGTGCTCCTCGATAGCTATCACATTCTCAACACACTTTAGCTTTCAACTGCTCGTTTCAACATGGCAAGCCTTTCGGTAACTCTCTCACTCTCACCCCCCCCTTCCCCCTCCCTCCCTCTCACTCACACACAGTCTAAGTATTTATGAGTCTATCTGCTGGCTAATTGTTTTAGCAGCCTTGATTTTGCATGTTTATATATATATATATATATATATATATATATATATATATATATATAACACAATAAGCTTATGTTTTTTGAATCAGTCTACAAAACTTAGATTTACTTAACCAAGTTGCAGAAAGGAAAAGTTGAGTAAAAAAAGAAAAGAAAAAGAGCATATTTAAGAACAAAACGTGTGTTGCACATATATGGACACTTTTCTTTTTACCATTTAGACTTTCCCCTTATAATTTCTTATTATTTAATTTTCAAAAAAAAATTCCAGTTTGATTTCTCTCTTCATTCCTTTTCAATTGTCATTGACATACATTATTTTGTCATGTTTTAAATATAAAACATATCTACCTAATTAATTTAATTATATTAAAATGTTAAGTAGTTAAGTTAATTGACATTATATATTTCTTTTTCTTAGACATCCTATCCATCTCCCCTTAATTCCTCAAATAGGGTAATTTAGGGGAAAATGCCAAAAATTGTAGATAATATATATCATATATTTATTATCGAAATCAACTCCTTAACCTAAGTAAGTAGATCTTCTAAAATGTGCTGCAAAAGGAGTATTAAGTTTCAACGTTTCAACGGCACTAAATACTAAAACAATGGTATACTTGACCAACTTCATAAACCTAAACTTTCTTGTTATGATTTGCTTGCTTTAAGTGTTTGGTGTGCCCAACTAATAGTTGGCGCTTCTCTGACGTTCAGTATGTATAATTTTATTTAATTTGTGTTGTGTTTGTGGAAATAAATGTCGTAAAATCACATGTTATATAGTTGGAGACGACAAAGTTAGAGACCAGAAGTAATGGAGTTGTGAGCAGACCAACGCTTCTATGCACTCCACTTGTGGGGACCACAGTAGATCAAATGCTTATTGATATGCGAAGAGCAAAAGAAATTGGTTCTGATATTGTTGAGATTCGCCTTGATTGCTTGAGAAGTTTTAACCCAACATCAGATCTTCCGACACTTATAAAACGAAGTCCTTTGCCCACTCTTGTCACTTATAGGTACTTACTCTACTATTTTTTTTTTCTCAGAAGGTACTTACTCTACTATTCACTCCTTTGCTCTTATTAATTTGTAGTTCGACATTCATTTAATTATTCTTATAAGTGTCTGTTGATACCGGACCCCACATATAATGACATAAAACTTTATTGTTGTTGAAGTGCATGTATGTTGGGAGTGAATTTTCTCCTTTCCCCTCCCTCTCCTTTTCCCTCCTTTTCCTCTTGACACCATTAGATTTTTGATACAATTATTCATGTCTTTAATGTTTTTACAAAAATAAATATAATTATCATACTTTAAAATCAAATAAATAAATTTAATCTGTCAAAATTTGTTGTGAATAACTCATGATAATATTAAAAAATGCAAACAATGTATATATGTTAATTAAATGGTGGTAAAGTTGAAAAGTTAAATTAAGGTAGATTTAATGAGGTTTAATTTCAAGTGAATTATAGATAAAATCATAATAGTTGATCTCAAACTCATATATGTAGAAGCATATAAAAAAATGAAATGGTTGGCAATAAAATATAAAATAATGATGCACTTTTCATCAGGCCTATTCGAGAAGGTGGTCAATACGAAGGAGATGAAACAAAGAGGCAGGACGCTCTTCGTCTAGCCATGGAATTGGGAGTTGATTATATTGATGTTGAACTCCAGGTAGTTATAGCCCTGCAAAAAAATTAAAATGGCCATTTCAAGATATGTAAATAATTACTACCAAAAATATTTAATTGTCATATCACCTTATGCGTATAGGTTGCTCATGACTTCATTAGTTCTATCCATGGAAAGAAACCAGATAATTTCAAGGTGATAGTTTCTTCACACAACTTCCATAACACTCCATCATCTGAGACTATTGGGAATCTGGTAGCAAGTATTCAAGCCGCTGGAGCTGACATTGCCAAGATTGTTACCACTGCTTTGGACATTACAGACTGTGCTCGAATCTTTCAGATCACAGTACATTCTGAGGTAAGTCAACCACACTTTCTTTTGGGTACGGTCAAAAGTGCAATTTTACCAAAAATAAAATTTTACCCAAAGAGCACTAGGCACAAAAAAGTTTTAAATTTCTTAGTGTAAATTTACTATTCAACAATCAAAACTGGTGCAATTTTGTCAGCACCGTCAACTTTTGAACGTTGACCATTAAAATTTTAATTATCTAGAATGTTGACTTTAGACGGTCATCTATGACTATAAGGGTTTTGTTTAATGGTAAATTTGCACTAAGAAAAACTTTTTTGTGCCCAATACTCTTTTGGTAAAAGTATTTTGACAAAATTGCACATTTATCCCTTATCTTTTACTATTATTAGTATTTCGAATGGGTATGTGCACTTGTAAATAATTCACCCATGAATCTATGATACTAATATGGATATAAGCCACTTACCTAAGTTTTATCATTATATAGTATAGTTTCCTTGAAAATTTTATGATGGGGATGTTTGGAAATTTTGCAGATACCAGTGATAGGAATAGCTATGGGGGAAAGGGGTTTGATTTCACGGCTGCTAAGCCCCAAGTTTGGCGGCTATCTCACATATGCGGCGCTTGAGACGGGTGCAGTTTCAGCTCCGGGGCAACCGACAGCCAAAGACTTGTTGGAGCTGTACAATTTTAGGCTCATAAGGCCTGACACTAAAGTATATGGAATCATAGGAAAGCCAGTAGGGCACAGCAAGAGTCCTCTTTTGTTCAATGCTGCATTCAAGTCTGTAGGACTTAATGCAGTTTATATGCACTTTTTGGTGGATGATGTAGAGAAATTTTTCAATACATACTCGTCTCTTGACTTTGCTTCCGGATGCAGGTACTGATGATCTCAATAGCTAGATATAATTAATGCCAAATAATATACATGGTGACTTGTGCAGGAATATATGTATAACAAATTAGACTAACTGCTCGTTTAGGTTCAGTTTAGTTACTACTATTAGTTTTATATAATATTGTACATATAAGGTAATGCAACTTATGTTGTGAAATGCAGTTGTACAATTCCTCACAAGGAGGCTGCACTCAAATGCATGGATGAGATTGATCCGATTGCCAAGGTGCGTACCTATATTATATGCTTATTTATTAGATGAATGTACCTAAACCTTATGAGTTTCATGGCTTCAAGGGTCTTAGAGCCCTGGAAAGTTTTCGTGGAGCACCTATTACTCAAAAGTTTTTTATTCTAAATGCTTCGAAAGTATTACACAAGTTAACAAAGAGACAAACAAACCTTTGTGTTAGCCACTTCAAAACCTTAAGAAAACTTCCAGGCATTTAAGATCCAAAACAAAACTCCTAGTGAGTATTCTGAGAAAGTTTCTAATGCATTTAAGAACCTAAAACTGAGTTATGTCATCACTCATTCAACATATGTTTGACCTTAACGTGGCAAATATTTAAAATAAAAAACACTTATATATATAGTGCTCTTCTAAAGAAACTGCCAAGACATTTAAGAATCTTAATCCTTTGTTTCATATATAATTTGTTTTTCAGAAAATAGGAGCTATCAATAACATTGTAAGGAGACCAGACGGGAAATTGATAGCTTTCAATACAGATTACATTGGTGCCATCTCTGCTATTGAGGATGGATTGAGAGGTTTTTCTTATGTTACTTGTTGAAGCATAATTCTTTGATCCTGTTTATTAGTTAAGTTCAGCATGTTTCACAGGTAGCAAATTTTTTTAAAACATTATCAACTCTGGCTTGAAACTAAGAACTTTTACAAAATACCCAATGAAAGCAGAGTCTATACAGTAATAAGATGAATGATGAAGTGTAAAATTTCAGTAATGTGATTTTTAAATAGGACAAAAAGAAACATAACCACTATAAATAGGATAAGAGGAGTATATACAATATACATTTAAATTAAGGAACCATGTTTATGAGATTAATTTAATTTGTTCTACTTTACAGAATTGTACGGTTTACCTCCTGGTGCATCATCACCCTTGGCGGGTAAGCTATTTGTTGTAATGGGAGCTGGTGGGGCAGGCAAATCGCTGGCCTATGGTGCAGCACAGAAGGGAGCAAGAGTTGTAGTTTCTAATCGCACATTTGGTAAAATCTTGCACTTTAATAACTACTCCCTCCGTTACTAAATATAAGAGAACTTTGACGTTTTTGGAGAATCCTAAGAAAGCAAAATATGGTAATTAAAAATTGATTTTTCCAAATTTTTTCACTAAACTAGTTTATTTGACTTATGAACTTACATATGATCTAATAATATTTAAAATATATTATGATTAAATTGTTCATTTTGCTTTCTTAGGATTCTCCAAAAAAGTCAAAGTGCTCTTATATTTAGGAACGAATGGAGTATATACTACCTCCGGTCCTAGATATAAGATCTAATTGACTTTTTTTGAAGATGTTAAGGTTACAAAATAGGCTATTAAATCATGATATATTTGATATATTATTAAATTATACATTAGTTTATAGGTAATATAAACTAGTTTAAGGGAAAAAATTAGGTAGATCAATTTATAATTAACTTATTTTGCTTTTTTATAGGATTTTCTAAAAAAGTCAACTAGGTCTTATATTTAGAACCGGAAGGAGTATTATATATACCACATTGTGATTTTGTTATTAGCTAAAAGCATAATGATGAAAGGCCAATTACTTAATTTGCACCCTTCAATGTGTTTTTGGATACTGATGATGAATATAAACATTGCAGAACGAGCAGTAGATTTAGCAGCAAAAGTAGGAGGAAAAGCAATACCATTGAGTGAAGTGGGAGAGTTTCACCCAGAAGATGGGATGGTGTTGGCAAATGCAACTTCCGTGGGGATGAAGCCTAAAGTAGATGAGTCACCTATCCCAAAGGTTTGTTTGTGTGCGTTTATTAATTTGCAGACATCAATCAATTAAGAAGACATGAAAGTTGGGTAAGAATGTAAAAAATATCAACTTTATGATTAGGTCCCAATCAATTAAGCAAGCATGAAAGTTATGTAAAAATGTAAAAAAAAAAAATCAATGTTATGACTAAGTCCAAAATTTTGCGCAGGAGTTGCAACTATTGGTTTGCACATCATTATTGCGCAGGAGTACTAAACTTTTTTAATAAATACGGTAGGCATAGATAATTAGTGTGTTATATTTTAGTCAAGGAGTAGGCTTCATTCTGATAAAAAAAAAGGAGTAGGCTTCATCATTTAATAATTGGTTAAACCCATTAGAAGGAAATGATGGTTGATGAGCTCACCATATCTACCTAAGAGTTGGGGTAACATGTCAGGCAGGCTAGTCCTTCACAAGATTGGGCCTGTTGATCAATTTTGAAGCGCGACTCAAATTTGTGGGCCAAACCCTGCCCATATTCCTATCTTTTGTTTCATATATTACTTTTGAACAATAGAATTGTTAATTTAAAACGTTTATTAATAACCAGCAATTGTGCTAGAAAATTGAAAAATTAACATAAAAATTAGTACGCATACTTACGAAAATAATTTTATCTTTTATAGATTTTTAAGTTCTTGGACTCAATACAAAATGTCATCAAAAGTTGCATAACAAAAAATTAATAACTATTTATTAATGCCATGATGTATGACAGCGAAAACTTCATAAACTGGCTTGTTTTTTGTCTGAATTGATTGGCTCGACATATTTGTCATAGTTTCACATATCTACATTGAGGCTTGAACTCACAACCTTTTACTTAAGAGTTAAGAGGTGTTTGATATCAGTTCAGCTAAACATGCCCATCAATGATTTTTGATAAATAAATAAATTATTCAACTTGATGCTAATTCATTTGAAAAATGTAGCATGCTTTGAAGCACTATTGCTTGGTGTTTGATGCAATCTACACACCAAAGGACACCAGATTGTTGCGGGAAGCAAAGGAGACAGGTGCTGCTATTGTGTATGGTACAGAAATGTTGATCCGCCAAGGCTTTGAACAGTACCTAAATTTCACTGGTTTGCCTGGTAACATAAATATATACTTTTTTATAATGAAAATAAATATATACTAGTTATTACAATCTATCACTTAATTTTAAGTAATTTGTGCTAAATTAATTAATGACATATCCTATGTGTTAATTACTTGCAGCACCTCAAGAATTGTTCAGACAACTGATGGAGAAACATGCTTGATGGCGATCGGTCCCAAGGGTTCACATCAACTCAGTAATGTTGTAATAAGCGCTTGAAGTTCCATCTTTACAATTAATGTTAGTACTAATATATGTGCAACAACAATTTTTGAAGCTTGTGAAGCTTTATCTTCATATGTAATTTGGCCATCAAGACATTCGATTTTCAGATAACATGTCAGAAATGTTAGTATTATCTAGTGTTACTAACTTCAAGACTTTCATAGTAGCAACTGTGTTTAGGTTCTAAGAAGAAAAGTTAGCATCGAAGAAATTCCAATAATTAATTATTATCAATGATAATGATATTTTTCACTTGTCAACAATTGTATGTTCATTTGTTATTGGTGTTATTAATAACAATAGGGCTTGTCTAATATTACCTCCGGTCCTAAATATAGGACCTAGATAACTTTTTTTTTGGAGAGGTTAAGGTTGCAAAATAGTCTATTAAATAATGACATATTTGATATATTTTTAGATTATCCATTAGTTTATAAGTAAAGTAAACTAGTTTAAGGGAAAAAATTAGGTAAATCAATATATAATTAACTTATTTTGCTTTTTTTAAAATTTTTCAAAAAAGTCAATTAGATCTTATATTTAAGACCAAAGTGAGTATTAATTATTTTACTTGCACATCAATGCAATTGTAGGCTATTGCGATTAAAGTAGAAGGTAGTAATTAATAAAAAAAAAGCCCCTTAACACAGTGAGAGACAGAAAATAACATATAGCTGGAGTTGACTAGGAAGATAGATAGCCGGGAAAAGTACGAATACTTCCAGGTATAATGTGTCTCATTCTATATAGATGCTACTACCATTTGTTCATGAAGATACACAACTAGACAAGAAGAATGTAGGTATAAATAAAGAAATACAAATGACGTTTATTGATTGAAGCACGTAAATGAAATGAGAATATACTCATATATGTTGTGCTAACACAAAATCTGAACTAATAATTTAGTCCAAAATATAAGAATTTGCCTTAAGTTGTCTCATCATTCAATTTAAGTTTTTTTATTTTGCCTTTGGAGTATTGCCTCAAATAAATGGTGGGATGGTGCTTCTATATCTATTATCTTCTTCTCTGTATTTTCTTTTATACTTATTTTATACTGCTATTTTTCTATTTTTATAGTATCATAATAGACGAGGGTAGTAATACTTTTTTGACCATAAGGGTAGTAATATTTAAGAAATTATATCACAAGCATAATTGTGATTTTCAGTTACTTTTGAGTTTTGACCATATGTCTGTTTGGGTCTGCTATTATAATAAAGATAAGATGGAGTATAATAAATGACAATGTATAAATAATGGCATTAAAAGAATTTAAAAGATACAGTACTCTACAATCTTTATTATTAAACACAGTTAATAAAACCATGTGATAATATCCGTCAAATAAATAATTGCCATTAAAGTGGAGTGATCATAATTAATACTGCACACAAGTAAATAAAGAATATTGGTTGCTAATATAATAGGTAAATAGATGGAATATGAAAATAATCATTACGTGTGTGTAATTAGTAGGCATTTACTTATGATAATAAAAATAAGTAGGCATTTACAATGTACTCTAAACGATCGGTTGCATCAGGACTACACCAAACGAGACGGTAATAATTCCTCACGTGATCCAATTCATTGCTTACATTTAAAAAATTCCATTCATCCCACAAAGTAATTTATTTTTTAATGATATTGTCTCATAATATAAAGATTTATTTGAATAATAAATGTGTTTTCTATTGTACCGGCACTCTCTCACATTTTCTTTTATCTTCTTTTCATAATTACCCTCTTCTTATTAATTCATAAATAATAAATACATTTAAAAAGGGGAAATGACAAAAAAATGACACTTGAATTTGAGTTGGATAAAATGGAGTTTCCAATTCCAACTTGAACAAATAAGGGACAGTCCCCAATTTGTCCTAAATGAAATTTGTGACTTTGTGTCAAAAAAAGTAGTTAATAACGATACAATGGGTAGTTAATTGCGATACTTGACTAGTTAATGAAAAGGGTAATTAATAGCGATATTTGGGTAGTTAATTGCGATACTTGACTAGTTAACGATTAACTACCCATGTATCGCAATTAACTACCCAAGTATCGTTATTAACTACTCCCTCCGGTCCCTAATGTAAGAGCTAGCCGCCAAAAAAACGCTTCTTAAGAAAACATGTGAATGTTAGTTGGATGTCTAGAGTTAATGTTTCTTTTCCAAAATTGCCCATATTTATTATGGTACTTTTAAGAGAGAGAAATACATAAGCATTAATAAATATGAAAGAGAGTTACGGGTAAAGTAGGAAAAAATGCATTAAATGAGGAGAGAATGTGGGGTGAGCTCTTACATTAGGGACCAAAACCATTCAAATTTTGGGCTCTTACATTAGGGACCGGAGGGAGTACTTTTTTTTTTACAAAAGTCACAAATTTCATTCACGACAAATTGGGGACTTTCCCTTATTTGTCCAAGTTGGAATTGGAGACTCCATTTTGTCCAACTCAAATTCAAGTGTCATTTTTTTTGTCATTTTCCCTTTTTAAAAGTATATCTTCTACGAATTAATGGTTTTTTTAACTAACTTTGAGTTATACATTTTAAGAAACTATAATTCCTATAAAAAGACTTTGTACGTGTTTGACCGAATTTATTTTGTCCATATAAGCTACTTATTTTGAAAAAAAGCAACTTATATTAAATCGATTATGTTTTTGGTATGTTTGACTGGATTTATTTTTGAATTGACTTATTTGAAATAAGTAGCTTATTTTGAAATTAGTAGCTTATTTCATAAGTAGAAAAAAGTAGCTTATTTTAAGCTTATAAATAGCTCATAAGGTGGACCCGCAAATTCTTACTTATTTTATACATTCAATCACAACTAATTTAAACAAACACAATTTGACTTGTGGAAAATAAGTCACTTATAAGTTATAACTCATTTCATTGGGATTCCCGATGGTTTCATGACAATTCTTTGTTGATTGAATCACCTGACCATGGGTTCGAATCCTGGTATATATGCGCACTCATATATATATGCGCACATGTTTACTTGAGAGCTCCCACTATAACTCACTTCTTTCTTGACTAATCCAAACATAAATCTCATCACACAATTTCACTTATTTATTTTTAAAGTGAATTAAAAATAAGTCAGACGCACACCATATATGGTGAAAATGAAAATGAGGAAGTAGGCAAGTAGCTCTATGATTCATGAAAGGTTTTGGGATATTACCAACTTACCCATTCCCACCAACCCGGAACTAAGTGGGCCCCCACCATACTTGGCTACCGACTCCCATCATCACCAACCCCTGAATTTCTCATTTCTCTGTAACAAAAGAAAATAATAAGAGTAATATGAAAACCAAAAAATAATTAAAAAAAGAACACCAAAAAAGAGTGAAGTAGGCATGAGAAATAGAATGCACTTGCAATTGCCAATTGCAATCTGAGATCTGAATTTCTGGCTATAAATAAAGTATCCGACTTTCACTCCCTGTGCCTCAATCTCTCTTCTCTTCTCTGTCCCAACAAGGTATGCCTTTGCCTATGCCATAATATCCGTCATTTTTCATCTTTCATTTCTCACTTCACTTTTCACATCACCACCACCTACAAATCTTTCACAATTCTTCGCTTTTTACTGTAACTCTCTCACTTTCTTTTTTATTTTCTTAATTTCCACTTGGATCTGCTCTGCCAAATCTGCATTTTCTGTAATTCCTTACGTTTTAATTCAGCTCATCGTTCGTGATCTTCATGTTCTGATCAATTGATAATTAATTTATAGGATCAGAAAGCTTTTTACATGATTCCAATACTGTTGGATTGATAATGTTCTGATCCAGAATCTTTTTCTTTTTTTAAAAAAAAAATTAAAAGTAACAAAATCTTAATGTGTTGGTATGATTATGGATAAGGCTGTATAGAATATTCTATTCTATGTAGAAACAAAATATTGTTATTGTAAGTGAGTGTTGATGTACTTTTAGTTTGTCGTTTCTTTCTTAAATGCTTTACTATGTCCATGCAATATCTTATAATCTCATTACTGAGAATTTCATAATGGTAATTCATATAAACTTGCATTAGCATTCTATGTACATTTTCCTTCGTTTGATGGGAATGATAGCTAGATTGACCATATATGTCCAATATTTGTGGATTAATTACCTGTCTGGTCCATAGGCAATTTCTTTTTTCATATGTTTGGAAATGGATAGCTGATTGGCTGCACTTAGTGGTTGTACTGATTTGTTTGGTGATTGCATGTAGGATACAAGTTAAACAATGAAGGTTATAGAGAAAATACAGGCGGCGGCGGCGGCTGATCCGGATAGGGTGGTGTTCTCATTTGAGTTTTTTCCACCTAAGACTGAAGATGGGGTGGACAACCTTTTTGATAGGATGGACCGCATGGTGGTTCATAATCCTTCGTTTTGTGATATCACTTGGGGTGCAGGTGGTTCAACGGCGGATCTAACATTGGAAATCGCTAACAAGATGCAGAATGTGATATGTGTGGAAACCATGATGCACCTTACCTGCACCAACATGCCTGTTGACAAAATCGACCATGCACTCCAGACCATCAAGGCCAATGGCCTACAGAATGTGCTTGCTCTTCGTGGTGATCCCCCACACGGCCAGGAAAGGTTTGTTCAGGTTGAAGGTGGCTTTGCTTGTGCACGGGACCTGGTAAACCATTATAATCTTTATTTTGAATTGTTATTTGATTTACTGTAGAAACAAATTGGAATGAATGAAACTTCAGCTCATGAACTGTTTACTTTCAGTAAATTGCATGATCTATAAATTATTTTCGTAGTAAAGTTTATTTTGAAAATTTTAATAATTAATAATTGAAATAATTGGGAACTCAACTGTAAACACTTTGTTGGTACTTGTGTGGGAAATGACTCATAACTTCGTAGCGTCTTAATTAATTGGTCTGAATGTTTGATAAACATCTTGTGAAAAAGTTAGGAAGCATGGAATCTAAATGGATACTAGACACAACATTGTCATGGACTTGGGGTTGCATGAACTTGTCTAGTGTCCACATGGAATTTGATGTGTCCTGTAACATATTATCCTGCTTAACTCGAGTTGCCAACATGTGCTGATTTTGGACACTGCTTCCTAATTGAAGTGTTAGTGTTAGTGTTCATAGTGATCAAAGATGTCATTTTCCTCTTGCTAAGGTTTTTCTCTATAGTGACAAATTTTTGTTTATCACCACTTCATAAAGGAAAATTAACTAACACTACAGAATGATGAGATGTACTTTAATATTTTCTTTATGACATTGAGAGTGGGAAGACATGCCAACAAGCGGTATAGCCTTTCATTCCTTTCTCATCTGTGGTTCATTTTAATTCTTAGATTCACAAAATGTATTAATCTTTTGTTTCACTAAAATGATTTGATATCTGATTAGCCAACATGCTATTAATCTTTTCAGGCTGCTTGACTGGACTGACTTTATGGAGATTGTTGCTTTTGCAGGTGAAACATATTAGAGCCAATTATGGTGACTATTTCGGCATCACAGTGGCTGGTTATCCAGGTATCTTGCTTTTGTTATTGTTTTTAACTTCATTTTTGTTGCTTTCTTCCATATGTTTCACAGTTTTTTCCACCATCATTTGCTCATTCAGTTTTTTTGTCTTTCTTCTCAGAGGGACATCCAGATGTGATAGAAAGTGATGGTGTGGCTACACCAGAGAGTTATCAAAACGATCTTGCTTACTTGAAGAGCAAGGTTATATCACTATTTCACAATACTTTTCCCTCCAATTTCCCTCCATGTGCTTTAGAATTTCATTCATTACTAGATTCATGTCTACTGAGACCTCATTCGAGCTTCACTTGCTTAATTTAGATATTAAAAAGGAGTGCATGATAAAAGTTGGACTCCTTGACAAAACTAGCAATTCTTCATTTTTTAAAGAATGAAAAGAAAAAATGTGGGCAGAAGTAGGTCATTACTTCAGATTAGCTGTCTTTCTTTTCTATCTCACCATCTTTGTTTTAAAAGTTCATGTTCTATTTGTAGATTGATGCTGGAGCGGATCTGATTGTCACCCAACTTTTCTATGATACTGATATATTCCTCAAATTTGTGAATGACTGTCGCCAAATTGGAATAACTTGCCCCATTGTACCTGGAATTATGCCCATAAATAACTACAAAGGCTTTCGTCGCATGACTGGTTTTTGTAAAACAAAGGTGAGCATTATTTTTCTGCAGATCTTATGTTCATTCTTTATGTTGTTGACTCCCATGATTTGTGTCATAAAACGCAAGCAAAATCATTAAGATGTGATCCTAAATATAAGAATATTGATCTCTATCATTTTGCATATGCTATAGAAGAAGTTACCTCAAGACTCAACTTCTCATCTCTACACTTCACTTCCTCTGTCTTCCATTTCCTTTCACATAATTGCATTAAAATTTAAATGGTCCAAATTTAACTTTTTCTTTTTTTTTCAAAAACATAAGGCTAAAATATGTGGTTGGTCCCTTATGGCCAATAAGTTTCAATTTAGCTCTTAAAGTTTGAAAAATACACTTATTCATTTTTTGTTTACACTATTTGTTTTTATACAAAGGGCCAACCCATTTCTAGTCCCTACTTGGTGAGGGGTGTTGGGGAAGAAAATATAGGCAGCGAACTCATGACCCCAGACCCCACGGCATGCGAGCTTACCTTTGAGCCTAGTCAGCCCTTTAATGATGATAATATATGGCTAAATTCTAGAATATAAAAATGAGTGTAGGAAAGAATTTAATTTTGAGCATATTTTATTTTCATTTAAATACAAATTTATCCTTAAATTTGATGGTCCAGCATTTTTTGTCAAATGGAACTGATAGTGTTATGAAAAAAGCACCAAAAGCACACCTTTAAACTTAAGGGACCCAAATGCAACTCATGATTAAATGTATACTAGCCAAAATATTATTATAATATTACTAAACAATATATCATTAATTTCACAGCTATATTGAAAAATTTTAAGTTAATCAACTTTATAATTATAATCTTAAGTTGTGAGCTCTTCAAATCATATTTCAGTAGTTTAATTTTTTCATGTATTTTTAAATAAAATTATACCCAAACAGTTGGTTACTTATAGAGCACAATGACATTGTATGATACATGTAGCCGACCCCAGTAAGTGGTATAAGGCTTTGCTGCTATTGTTGTTATTTTGAAGTAAAATTATTATATTTTATTAAAATGTTAAACATGTACCATTGGAATTTTAATCCATTGGTGATGAATGGAAAAGGAGAATAGAGGAGGGGAAAGACATAATAAAGAAGTCAAATTCCCTAGTTCTGCATTCTCTTTTGGATCTTGAATCATGTAATGGGCCAACCACACTTAAAAAGTGTTGTACCGCAGTGTATATAAATTAGACATGTAGGTTCTTACCAATAAGACATAATTCAGGATTTTTGTTAAACTCAACCTGAAATTAGACAGCTAATCTATATTTTAGTCAGTTTTTGCGCCAGAATGCAAGTAATTTTGCAGGAGCTTCCTCATTATGGTTTCAATTGGGTTGCTTTCTTATATTCAGTTGTAATGAATGTTTAAATTTATGTGTTTATACCTACCTATAAGTCAGATTTTAGTCAAGTACATAATTTGCTTGAGGCCTTGTTAGTAAGAACTTCATTCTACTTGTTATTTGTAACTTTGTTCTATACCTTCTCATTTTTTTTCCAAATATTTTAGGTACCTGATGAAATTAATGCTGCCTTAAAGCCTATAGAGGACAATGATGAAGCAGTCAAGGCTTATGGAATTCACCTGGGAACAGAAATGTGCAGAAAAATTCTTGCTCATGGAATCAAGACGTTGCATCTTTACACGCTAAATATGGAGAAGTCAGCTTTAGGCATACTAATGGTTGTCACATTTTTCTTTTATAAATAGTGGCTTGTGTTGTGCATTCTTTTGGTTTTCTTTTTGTGGGTTTTTCTTAGTTGCGAATTCTAATTGCAATAATGGTGGCAGAATCTTGGTTTAATTGAAGAGTCCAAAATCTCTAGATCCTTACCTTGGAGACGGCCTACAAATGTGTTCCGTGTCAAAGAAGATGTTCGCCCAATATTTTGGTATATGATCTTTAGAGTTGCTATTTCTGTTACCAGAATGTCGCTTGTGTGACTCTGTTAAAAGAATTCTAAGTTTCTTTAACCAACTATAATAGGGCCAACCGTCCAAAAAGCTACATCTCAAGGACCATAGGATGGGATCAATATCCACATGGCCGCTGGGGTGATTCCTGTAATCCATCATATGGAGCACTGACGGACTATCAGGTATGCAGAATGACGTAGTAACTAAATTTGTTCACCTTATAACTATTTCCTTTCCCAACTTTGAACTTTAGTTTCACTGTGCATGCTCGCTCTCAGATACATTATTTAAATCTCTTTTTTCTGCAGTATCTATGCTCATTCCAGAAGGTCATTTTAAAATCTTTTTACATAGAGCACAGTAATTATGATTCACGCATTATTATTACATAGCTAAATTGTTACACTTTTTAATGGCGTTGTCTAACAAATCATATCCACATAGGATTTAGACACGGTAGCTTTGTTTACTTATGTAGGATCTAGAATAAATATAATGCTCCCTCCGGTCCTAAATATAAGACCTAATTGACTTTTTTGAAAAATCCTAAAAAAAAGCAAAATAAGTTAATTATAAATTGATTTGCCTAATTTTTTCCCTTAAACTAGTTTATTTTACTTATAAACTAATGGATAATCTAAAAATATATCAAATATGTCACGATTTAATAGACTATTTTGCAACCTTAATCTCTCCAAAAAAAAGTCATCTAGGTCCTATATTTAGGACCGGAGGTAGTATTACGGGAAGAGGACTGACATGTGAGGGAGTGATATGATTTCAAGAGTGGGAGGTTCACACTAAACATGATTTATTTTAATTTTATTCTGATGAACCAACTTTATCTGCTTGCAACCGAAAGGATAATGAGCCAAATACTATTTGCATAAAAGTAACATGTGTAGGGTTGAAGAACCCTCTATATATAGTATGATGAAGAACAAGTACTATTTGCATAAAAGTAATGTGTAGGGTTGAAGAACCCTTTACATATAGTATGATGAAGAAGCTGCATATACTTGAAGGACCACTTTTTAATTGTAATCACTTATTTGCCACATAAATTTTGGTAAGAAAAAATATGTCTATTGTTTGATCAATGGCTACATGGATGTGTAACATGTCTGGTATTTCTGCATCTGTAATAGCTTCTCTTCTCATTTTGATACTTTCTTACACAGTTCATGAGGCCACGATCTCGTGATCAGAAGCTTGTTGAAGAATGGGCTGTTCCCTTGAAAACTGTTGAAGATATTTATGAGGTAGAAATGATGCACTAAACTGTGACCACATTATCCTTGTTAACACTTTACAAATTGACTTTGTTCATATTCACATAACAGAGATTTAAGCTTTTCTGCCTTGGAAAATTGAAGACCAGCCCTTGGACAGAACTAGATGGTCTTCACCCAGAGACCAGGATCATAAATGATCAGCTTGAGAAACTCATCACTAATGGCTTCCTCACCATTAATAGTCAGCCAGCTGTCAATGGGGAAAGGTCTGATTCTCCTACTGTAGGTGGGTGCACCATACTCTATCAAACTCTCGTATTCTTGCATTATATTGCTAGGTAACTAGATAATTCCCAACCATTCATCCTACTACATCAACCCCCCCCCCCCCCCCCCCCCCCCCATGTATTTGCATAAAAAAATATCAGTGAATAAGAAGAAATCGGAAGTCTAACATTACACTAAATGTAAGACTTTTTTATAGATACTATTGAAGTTTGATTACCATGGGTTAGTATTTCTGGGATTGAGTTAGAAGCGAGAAGGTGCTACGTTGTCCCAGATACCTGCCTGGAAACGTTAATTCCATATCTTCTACTTCATAATTTGATAAAAAAAAAAATCTTCTACTTCATAGAAAGTCAAATCCAACCAATGATTTAAGTTGTCTTCTTAAAAGTAGGTGAAAAATCTATACTATTTGTGTGTATAGTCAACCTTGAGAATGAATTGGTGGCTCTGGTTTTAGTCCCCTCCTCTGTAGTCTAGAGGTTAATATTTCTTGTTCTACTTGCCTATATTCAGAAGGTGACTGTATTGGTTACAGCCCTTTTTCATGATTTTCCTGGGAGGAGGCCTTTCCATCTCCTTTGCAGTATATGATAAGATACTTTAACTGTATATTGTTAACCCTGTTAGCCCTGCTTTGGTCTAATTCTTGGTAAGCATAGAACTGTATTAAATTAGTGCATTTATGATGCTATTTTGCATTTATGCTTGAGGATGTTGTCTCAGATTCAATTGATTTTTTTCACCGAGATATACTAAATTCTTAGCCTCTCTGATGTGATGTACAGGTTGGGGTGGACCAGGTGGATATGTTTATCAGAAGGCATATGTAGAATTCTTTTGCTCGAAGGAAAAGCTGGACGCTCTTGTTGAAAAATGCAAGAGTCGACCATGTCTGACTTATATGGCGATCAATAAAGATGGAAGGTGGATATCTAATGTTGGTCCAAAAAGTGTGAATGCTGTGACATGGGGTGCCTTCCCGGCCAAGGAGATCATCCAACCTACCGTTGTAGATCCTATCAGCTTCAAAGTATGGAAAGACGAGGCATTTGAAATATGGTCTAGAGCATGGGCTTGTCTATATCCCGAGGGTGATCCATCCAAGAAATTGCTTGAGGAGGTTAGATATCTTACCCGTAGCACCAAAATCTCATGAATTACACTCCCTCTGATCCATGATGTAGGGTGTTAATCTTGGTCATAAATACATAGGACTGGTTTGCAATTTTTGTTTCGTTTTTCTTAATTTACCCCTATTTGATGCTCCTTCAACAATAATTAAGAGGTTGGGCGAGAAAAATAAAGGAAGATGATTAGAGTTTTTGGAAAAAGTCTTGTTAACTAAATTAGTTAATATATCTTCAAACTAATCAAATTAAGGAAATAAATCGTTGGAGGGTTGGAATTAGTGGCAAAGCACCATAGTATTGGTACTTCAACCACATTCAACTTTACCAACTTTTCACATAAACAGCTTTTGGTTGAACTTCTATCATTTGGTAGTAGTGAGTGGTCATTGTTCTAAATCTCATTTTGCAGGTGCGAGACAAGTATTTCTTGGTGAGCTTGGTGGACAATGATTACATGAAGAGTGATCTTTTTAGTGTGTTCGCACGTATCTAAGAGCTTAAAGTCTTACTATTACAAATAACAGTAATAATAATAATGGCCATCTTTCCAGCATCAGAGGCTCTGTCAGCAGTACCCACCACCAAAATTATTTTTTTATGGCTGCTGAAGTATATTTCTCAATCTTTTATGTTTGTATCAAACTTTATTGTAATCCCTTTAAAACTTATATTTTTAGTCTTTTTTTAAACCATCAGTTTTATTTATGATTTAAGAGAAATTGTTGACTCCACGAATTTAAATGGCGAGTATATTTTGTATCAATTCATTCAGATTCTTGGAAATAACATTTCCCATAGTAATCATCATGCTAGCACATTTTATGATTTAATATTGTTTTAACATGATCATATTTGAATAGCCATAATTATATTAATAATCTCACCCACCATAAATCCATAATCACCATTCCTCAAAAATTTGAAAGGCAAATTGATAGCTTTATTCATGTTAATTCTTGCTCTCATATCTTTAACACTCCATTTTCTATCCTCTTACACATATTGACCTATGATCGTTGTCATTTTAATTTATTTTAGCCAGACCACTTGTTCCATTCCGTTCCAATAACATAGCTTTCTTCGTTGCCTTACCTTCAAGATGTGATACACCAATGTTATGCGAAAGAATTCTAAGATACTATCTTACTACAGCGTCAAAATTTGGTTTGATTCATCAAACTTGTATTATGAAAGAAGATGAGGGATCGAACTCCATAACTACATATGCTTAACATTCCTAATACTTTGTTGTAATGATGGGTTCTTTCAAACATTCAAACAAATGTCACTTCAATTGGTATGCCCCCATTTTTTTTTAAATAACATATTATTTCATTGAAATAAGGATTAATGAGATACAAAACACGAAATAAAATGTTTGTGAAAAGAAAGAATAAATAAAAATGGATAGAAACACTAAAAATAGCATAATTCTTACAGAGAGTGGTCTCCGCCAAAAACTCTATTTTCTCCATCATTCTCATAAAAATTCGATCAAAGAAAAACGTCTCCGATAATAATATGATTGTGAGTAGTGATTGTTCAAGTAACAATTTCAAATCATACCTTTATAGATAATACACAAATTAAATTGGTTGTTGAAAAATCTATATGAAAAAATCTTACAAAAAAACTCATACACGAACAAAAAAGATAAAAATTTGGTAGATAAAATTATCATTGTTGTCTGAAGTCTCTGTTAACAAAATTGAAGAAAGAAAAGACAAGAATAAGAATGAGTAATACTACTATTGATGATCAAACCATGTTGAATCATCTACCTAGTTGGGTTTAAAACAACCTTCCCTTGCTTAGTCTTATACGTTTACAACCTTAATTCTAGAGATTTGAGGCGAGTGTCCAAGTTATCTTCTACTTTATTTGATATAGATTTCTCAATGTTACACATTTGACATAGTTAGAATTCCTATTTATATATTGACCAAATACTAAATTATTATAATTTTCAATATTCCAACACCTTAAAACAAGCAAAATCACTAGAAAAATAAAAAAACATGAAAATAAAATTAGACTGAAGCAAAATAGGAACATCCCTTGCTCGACATGAATTGTGGAGGGAGATGGTGGGAAAAACTTGCTCGACATAAAAATTAGAGAGGAGGAGAAATGAGAGCGTGGGCTTGTTTGGCTTGGAGGAGGCGAGGGAAAAGGGGAAGAGGGAAGAATTTTTTATATGAATTCACAAAATTAGAGAAGTGAGATAAAAAATATTTTAATACCCTTGTGGTATAGATTTTGTGAGACTTAGTCACTTGTCTCTCCAGTTCAAGTGTGTTACTTTCGGAAGATCACTGGCTGTCGAAACAACTTCACTGGTTCTAATTTTGACAATCTGCATGTTAGTGCACAGAAAAAATTTGATATTGTCTCTCTAATATTTGTTTTAATTCTCAACTTAGATTTTATTCTAAATATGTTTTATATGTTTTGGACATCTGTAAACCTTTATAATAGCTAGATGTTATGTAATTTCATTTTGCCTTTTATAAAAAAAGAGAGAGAAAAATCTGTAACTATTATTTTTTACTCGTTTACTTTATCTCTTATATTTCTTACAATATGACACAGAAATGTTCCTTCAATAATAGCTAATTAAGAGATGCCAAAGGAAATGCTAGATAGTTAGAATGTTTTAGAAATAATAAACAATATTAACTAACATAATTAATATTACCTTTAAAATTTAGTGTAGCTATGTACTCCTATCATTTATACATTTTTAGTGCATTGTTGTTCTGATATTTTCCCTCTTTTAAGTCCGAACCCTATATTTTATCTAAAATCGTAGTATTAAAAAGACTAATACTGAAATTCTTTTGACCCGCTAAAACTGAATTTTTCAACGTTGACAAAACATTTCTTCTTGAAAAAAAAATCAAGCAACCAAAGATAAACCCTAAAATCCCTGCCAAAAACCCTGTACATAAAGCATCAATCAAAAATCAATAAATTTTTTTTTGATATAAAATCAATAAATACACTAACCAAACCTTGTTAATTATCCTGATAAAAAAAAAAAACCTTGTTAATTATCCTGTAATGAAGTCCGAAAAGTCACATTTACCCTCAAACTTGTCCAAAATTTACTATTTCACCCATCTCGACATTTCCCGTCATCACTCGTATGATCAACAAAACTATGCCCTAACCAAACTTCAGCTAACTCGTTGAGTTGCATTGCCGTGGCCACTGGCGGCGCCGGAGACGCCATCCTATCGCCGATGAGGTAACATTCCATTTCTCCACTCATCTCACCAATCCTATATCAACCGTAAAACTCGCTCTTCTCTCCATTTCACTAACCGTTTTTTCCGCTTCTTTGTCTCTTGCCTTTGCTCGGTTCGATTTTTCTACTGTAACCGACTTTTTTCTAGTCTGTTTCGTTTATTGCGCTTAGGTTTTGTGTGGCGGCTTAAGGATGATACAATCTATCTATGTATTGAACTGAACTGAAATTATCTACTGTAGTTGATTGTTTGATTTGTGATTTATGCTAATTTGATGTTGTTGAACTCTACAGCTATGTGTGAAGAAAATAATTACTTATCTTAATTTTTTGTGGTTTATCTTTAAGATGTTATCTGTAGCTAATTAAGATGCTTAGAGTTACATATGTGTGCCTATGTTGCGTGCTCATAGTCTAGTTGATGTGTGAAAGACGTAAGAAGAATGAAGGAAAAAGGGAGATTGTGTTAATCTGTTAAAATGTAGCACATAGCGTTTTTCTCTCATGTGTATACTTTAACCTAGGCTAATGGTCACTTGCACGTGACTGCATATACCTAACTTGTAACTAACTTGGCTTCTCTCATGTTTACGTGATTAAAAAAGCGGAGTACATAAGAAGTGTGGAAACATTTGTAGCTTTGAATTGTAGCCTATCAATTGAAGATGATAGAAGAGGAGGTTTTTAGGGTTTAAATCTAAAAAGACAGTTGCATTTTATCCAATCAACATGTGTAGAGACTACTATGTTTTAGGATACTCTTACCGGAACTTTCTCTATGGTTCAGTTCCAATTTATATTCCATTTGGTTGCATAAAATTGTTCTCCATTTCAATTGGCATACATGCTTAACTACTAGAAAAGTTAGCCTTTTAGTTTTATGCTCTAAACTGTGGCCCAAAGTTATAATTTTACAGTAAGAGAACTGAAATATCAGAGGTGTATTTCTTTTAGTTACACACATTTTCCGCCAAGTAGGGTCAATCTACCATTGCAATTATGTAAATTAATGTTAAAAAATAAAAATAAATACTGACTAAAATAGAAGATAAATTATCTAGCAGTTTATATTGTTTGCTCATAGGAATGGAATGCTGGACTTTGGGCCATAGAAACTTGATTTCCTTCACCATCTCAAATCGTTGGCCTAGAGTTTAAAGGCTATCGTTTCTGTATTTTTAATATACTAGTGGCTTGATTCTATAAAAAAAAAGGTATGAGCATACTGTTAAGTATATAATTCCTTGGAGCTGATGTTCATGGTTATGCTGATTGGAATTTTAAAACCTGCTTAGTCATATTTAAATTTTGACTCACATGGAATCTAGTATATCTTCAGGTTCGTCTAATTCATATGTATGGAAATTTATGTTAGCAGAAGATAGCACCCACCAATGTACCCAAAACGGTCTAGCCAAAGTGATGGACCTGGTTCTGGACCAGTCCGCACTAGCGATAGGATCAAGACAAGGCCGAACGTTTATGGTCGACCATACTTATATTATACCTCAAAGCGCACCAGGAAAGGCAAGAACAAGACGAGGACAGCAGCTTCACAAATTGCTAGGATGTTGCGGCCAAGAGATCGGGCAGCACAAGATTCAAATGCTTCTAATGTATGTATATAGAAATGAGTTTAAAAGGTGTCTATGCATTGGATGATTTAATTTGCATGGATGTATTTTAATCATTCAGGCATGAAGTAGTCTATTTTGATTATGTTGATGAGGTGATTCTTAAATTATTACTATTCATTAGCATTTGGTCTTTTGACTTACGTGTTTACCTTTCGGCATGCTTATTTGACTATAAAATGTTTTTCATTCACATATGCCATACAGAGTAAGCTATGCACATTAGATATAGAAGGTTCCGTAATGGATTACTGTCTTTTTCCTGCCTTCAGCTTTTCACTGAGGCCCCAATATCTTTATTTCATTTCGGGTCTCCATCTTTCTTGGATCCTTAATGATGTAAGAGCTTCTGAACATTAAACTTTATTTATCAGGAAGCCTGTTTCTTTTGTTTATCATTGCCTCACTGCATGATGCAATATATGAATATTCTTGGCTTCATTAGTAGTTATTTTCTGTCCTTTTGAGACCAAGTTTTGCTTGTATTGCATTAAATGGACCCTCTTACACATTTTGAGGTTTCTGATTTACTTATGGCCTTCATCATGGGTGTCCAGGTGGCATCTCTTGTTGATTTACTAGGGGATTGAAGCACTTTAATGAGCATTTAACTGTTTAAGAATGATTATTCTCCTTTCCTTTGCAGTTCATATTTTTATAATAATAGAAGTATGATTGTTTCTTTTCCATATGTTTTTATTATTGCAAAGAGTACTTTGAAAAACTGCCATTTTCTTGAAAAATTTTGACATGTTCTCTTTGAGGAGAAGCAGAAGATTTGATGCTAACAATCTTAGTTTGTGTGAATCATCCAGCAAATGATTGCCTTGTTAGTATGGTGGAAAATTTGGATTTTACTGTTTTCATATTAATGATATTATGCACAAGCAACCAAATTGCTCAATTTATGGAAGTTGTTTGACATACAGTGGCTCAATTAACCTTCTGCATCAGTGGATATGATTGTTAAGCGTTTGATCATGTTGCTTTGTCTTTTCTGTTTTATGTTTAAGCTTTCAATGATTATTATAACATAGCCGGTTTTTAATTAAATGATTCTCTTTATGAATGGCTGTAGGCTGCTAATTATTAATGTGGGTTACACTGATTTATTTTGTTTTCATAATCTTGCAATCCTTTGTCTAATGCTTCTTTGCATTGCCCAGAGATATGCCATTGTCTGAAATTGGGTAAATGGTGATATTTTAATATTTATACACCATTCAAATTTTTCAAGATGTGTGATTATTTCTTTGGTTCTCAGTCTGTAGCTGCCAATCTTCGACGTTCAACTAGAAAAAGAAGGATTTCTGTAAATCTTGAAGGTTTCACTGACAGTTCTGGAGCTGAGGATGAAGACTTGATGGTGAGTTTTACACATTTTAGCTATAAAAGTTTGGATGCTATGCTTAGATTCTGTCTGATCGGAGCTGAGTTTATGAGAGTTTGTTCCAGAGGCCCACATATCAACAACCGAGAAAGCGGATTGACCAAAGAGTTAGTCATGATGAGCTGAGGTCTCAGAAGCACAAAAAAGCTGTGGAGACTAAATCAAATCCTCGGCGTGAAGGTCTGCGGCCTCGTCGTTCAAAGGCTGTTGTAAGAGAACCCTTAAATTCAGAATCTGATGATCAAGATTTTTCAGAAGAGAAGGTAGGACATGATGAAACAGAAAATGGGGATGATTTGGACGAAAATGATGCAGATGATGGTCAGAATGAGATTGAAGGAGATGCTGAAGGTGAAGATGAAGGTGATGATGATGACGAGGATGAAGGTGATGATGAGGATGGTGATGGTGATGATGAAGATGGTGAAGAAGAGCAGGATGGAAGAAGACGCTATGATCTTCGAAATCGTGCAGATGTTCGCAGATTCTCAATGGAAGAAGGGAAGGCCCAAACAAGGTCACCCCGAAGAGTGTTACATCAAGGTATGGGCACCAAGGTTGGCAGGGACGTCAGGAGGGGTGGATCGAGAGTTCATAAGCGTTATCGTTTAGCAAGGCCTGAGGATTCTGATGACTCTATTCTTGTTGATGAAATGGATCAAGGCCCTGCTATTCCATGGGGTCGAGGTGGCAGCAGGTCTGGCCCACCTTGGCTTTTTGGTGGACTAGACACTCATGGAACAACAGCATGGGGATTGAATCTTGCTGCATCTGGTTGGGGTCATCAAGGTGATGCTTTAGCTACCTTGACTTCTGGGATTCAATCTGCTGGACCAAGCTCTAAAGGAGGTGCAGATATTCAACCCTTACAGGTTGATGATAGTGTTAGTTTTGATGACATAGGTGGTCTCTCTGAATATATTGATGCTCTGAAGGAAATGGTTTTCTTTCCATTACTGTATCCAGATTTCTTTGCAAGCTATCATATCACCCCACCTAGAGGGGTGTTGTTATGTGGGCCCCCTGGCACAGGAAAGACACTAATTGCGAGAGCTTTAGCTTGTGCTGCATCAAAAGCTGGTCGGAAGGTTAGCTTTTATATGCGCAAGGGAGCAGATGTACTGAGCAAGTGGGTTGGTGAGGCTGAAAGACAGTTGAAATTACTTTTTGAGGAAGCGCAAAAGAATCAACCTTCGATTATTTTCTTTGATGAAATAGATGGGCTTGCTCCTGTGAGGTCTAGCAAGCAAGAACAGATTCACAATTCTATTGTGTCCACTTTGCTTGCTTTGATGGATGGTCTTGATTCTCGTGGACAAGTTGTCTTAATAGGGGCCACTAATAGGATTGATGCTATTGATGGGGCCTTACGTCGACCTGGTAGATTTGATCGCGAATTCAACTTTCCCTTGCCTGGTTGTGAGGCACGTGCTGAGATATTGGACATTCATACCCGTAAGTGGAAGCAACCTCCTTCAAAGGAACTGAAAAGTGAGCTTGCTGCTAGTTGTGTAGGATATTGTGGTGCTGACTTAAAGGCTCTCTGTACTGAAGCTGCTATCCGTGCTTTTCGTGAAAAATATCCACAGGTTTATACGAGTGACGATAAATTCGTAATAGATGTTGATTCGGTCAAGGTAGAAAAGTATCACTTTATTGAAGCGATGTCAACAATAACTCCTGCAGCTCATAGGGGTGCAGTTGTACACTCTAGGCCATTGTCTCTAGTTGTTCAACCATGCCTACAAAGACATCTAGAGGAAGCCATGAAAATTATATCTGATATTTTCCCCCCGGTTACTGTTGCAGAAGAATTGTCCAAACTTTCTATGCTTTCTTATGGTTCTGCTATTCCACTTGTCTATAGACCTAGGCTTCTACTTTGTGGTGGTGAAGGTACTGGGCTGGTAAGTATCTTGGAACCTTGTTAAATAATGAAATCTTTGAGAGTACAAAAACTGAAAACTGAATATACTTACTACTCTAGTTTAACAGGACCATCTTGGGCCTGCAGTTTTACATGAACTGGAAAAATTTCCTGTTCATTCGCTAGGACTTCCATCTCTCTTGTCGGATCCTAGTGCTAAGACGCCAGAGGAGGCATTAGTACATATATTTGGTGAAGCTAGAAGAACAACTCCATCTATTCTCTATTTACCACAATTCAATGTTTGGTGGGAAACTGTAAGTACATATCTTAGTTATCTTAACGATGCATGTTAATGAAATTGGCTGAATCTTTGCCTTAGCTTTCTTTTATTCAGGCAGGATTACAAATATGCTGAGTAAAGTTTTTTATGTTTTTGTTACTGGGTTAGCCAGCTAAAAACCATGATATGGCGAACAAAATTTTTGAAAAGATCAATTCATCTGGTGTTGAGTTGTAAAAAAGAACTTCAACTTGTCACCTTTGTATTGGAGAACCTTATAGCAAATAATAGAATTTGAACCACACATTTGTCCTTTACCAGTTGTACTATGACTTTAACGCTGCTTGACCTTGATTAATTTAATAATAATGCAGGCACATGAACAGCTTAGGGCTGTTCTCCTGACTTTGTTAGAAGAACTGCCTTCTAACATACCTATTTTATTACTCGGAACGTCATCAGTGCCATATGATGAAGTCGATGAAGTGCCTCCTTCAATTTTTACTCCCTGTTCAGTGTATGTTTAATGTAATTTAGAAGAAATATTTGACGCTTGAATTCGATATCATGGTTTACTTTAATTCTCTATATTAACCCTTAGGCCATATGCAGTAAATTGTCTTAATGGCTTATGTTTTTACTGTTGTATGGTACAAATTGACAATAGCATTCATGAACTGGAAATGCCCCTATTATTAAAATTTTTCGTCATTTATTCTGTCTGTTCTATTTCTTCTTTGGGCAGCTATAACTTGAACTTACCATCTGCTGAAGATAGAGCATCATTTTTCAATAGCTTGATCGATGCTGCTTTATCAGTCTCATTGGAGGGAACGAGCAAAAAATCCCTGGAAACAGATTCCCTTCCTGAACTTCCCAAGGCACCTAAATTAGCTGGTGGTCTGAAGGTATCTGAGCTCAAAGCAACAGTTGAAGCTGAGCAACATGCCCTGCGCAGATTGCGAATGTGCCTTAGAGATGTTTGCAATCGGTATATTAACAAATAGTCTGTTTGTCTAATAAGGTTTATTATTTAGCTTGTTAAGTGAAAGTTATAATAAACTTAATGCAATAAGCATATAGTCATTTTGGTTACTAGCTTTGTTTCTCTTTGACCTCATAATAGGGAAATGGATTTTTGTTTTTGAAGGCTCTATGGTGATTGAAATGATAATTGCTTGTTAACGTGTTGAATTAGGACCATAACCAGAATGAGGAATAATGGAGAATATAGAAGAAATAGGGGGAGGGGGTGGGGGAAGAAAAGGAAACAAAAAGAGGGAGACGGAGAAAGATGGCTAATTAGCCAAGATAATTTTTATTATTAAATAATTAAAGAAATAAGTATTATCCTAGCACGGATTGGATTAGGTGGTTTGGCATGTTGAAGACTTAATGACTAGATGACTGGGTCTGTTCTATTCTCACAGTGTATTTTTTCTTCCGTGGTACAGGATATTATATGACAAACGATTTGTTGCCTTCCATTATCCGGTATCAGATGAAGATGCTCCAAACTATCGCACAATAATTCAGAACCCAATGGACATGGCCACCATACTGCAGCATGTTGATAATGGTCATTATATTACATGTTCAGCATTCTTACAGGATATTGATCTTATTGTTTCCAATGCTAAGGTGTGTCTCATGCCTTTGAGTCCTAATAAATACCCATTTGTCTGATTATAGTGAAAACATTGTGTTATTCTGAAACTAAGTACAATAATCGCTGCTTTCAAGTGGTGGAATGTCTAGTTTCTTTTTACGTGATTAGCAAGTATAATCTAGTTCCATCCATTTTGTTGTCCCCAATCCAGGCTTTTAATGGAGATGACTACAATGGCCAAAGGATTGTCAGTAGAGCTTGTGAACTCCGTGACTCAGTATGTAGATTTTTTTGTTTTCGGTTTTATATTAAAGTTTGTGTCTATTGGACCCTGGAAAGTGATCCTTATCTCTCTCATCTTGCTTTGTCGTACCTCTTAGGTGCATGGAATGCTCTCACAGATGGATCCAGCGCTGGTTGCATACTGCGACAAGATTGCTGCTCAAGGTGGTCCAGTTACTTTGCCTGATGAACTCAGGGACTCTACATTCCCATCTACTCCTGTTGTTCAGCTGGGAACCACCACTAGAACAAGTGCCCGTCTTCGTAATGTCCAACCTGAGGTTAATATGGATAAAAGCTATGAAGCATTGAAGCGGACAAAAAGGAGCATTGATGTTTCACATGCAGGTACTAGTACCTGATCAGTATTTATTTTTGTTTTGTTTTTGGTTTGCATACATGGTTATGCTTGTTTCACCATATTGATGACATGTCTCCTTTCATGTCTTATGTGGATTTTCCTATTTGCTATATGCCTTATATACTGATGATACTTCTCTATAATTGGGTTTCTCTATCAGATGACAAGTCACGGCAAGACCCTCAGCCTTCTAAGTCTTTACCAGAACAGCAAGCCATTGAGGTCGATTCTGAAGGACCTGAACCTGTTTCAATTGATGAAAATTTACATGGAGCTAGTACGTGTGACCAAGTGGATGATAGTAGCATGGATGTTACTATGTCTGATGGTGAGCTTTCAAGCCAAGTGGAATTGGTGAAGCAACTTTTTGTGAAGCGTAGTGAAAATTACAACATTCCGCAGCTCGAAAGGATTTATACAAGAATCATGAAGGGCATTTTTGAAGCCGAAGGCAAAGGAACGAAAAGTCTGAAAACTTGGGTGTTGAAGTTTTTGTTTACATTTGTAGAAGATGTTGCAAATTTTTAAGTTGTGGTTACCCTCCTCGACTTAAAGAAAGTGAAAAGAGGGGGTGAATAGAAAAGAGAGGAAGAAAACAAAGAACATTAATGTACAGGCCGGATTTTAATTTTTATGTGTTATTTTTTTCCCCAGTTGACTTTTAGCATATCAATTTTTTCATCCCTCACCCATGCCCTCAAGGAGAATGATTATGAGTGTGATTCAGATTGAAAGAACACAAGTTAGGGTACGTTTGGTAACATGAATGAAAGTACGGAAAGTCAAAGTGGGAGGGTTTTGAGTAATTTTAATATATCCCGGGGTCCACAAACTTTCTCTCTCTATCTCACACTTTTCATGGGACCCACAAACTTTACTTTCCCATCATTATCTCTCTTTCCATCTTCACCCTTTCACTTTCTAATTCTTCACTTTCTCTTCTTACAACCAAACACACTCTTAGTTTTTTTGAACACAATTGAACGTGGGCGATTGACAAGTCACCATTCACAGTTATACTAGAGAACTTGAACACGTTACCTCCGTGTGAACAAAAGTCACCATTCAAAAGTTACATACATTGAATTTAAATTGTGCCAGATTGACATGTAGAAATGAAGAATTTAAGTATTATTGACGTGAATTTTATCTTTTCCTTGTTGATAATGGTGAATTGATAGACTTTTTGGATTTTTCTAATAATATCTAGTGTTATTAGTAATTGATTAATCCACTTTGTGTTAGTGTTGACGCAAAAGAAAGAATTTTGTTGTCGTCAAGCATGTATTGTGGTTGTATATCTAGATGTGAACACAATATCACTGGTTAAACTAAAGATCATAATGAACTTATCCAAACAATATCACCCATTTTAACTACTCAATAAGCCACATTAGTGAAGATACACATTATTGGAGAAACACACCTATGTCTTCCCTTCGTTCATTTTTCTGACCAGATACCCCAAAAAAATGACCTATATGTCCAAATATAATCAGGTCGTAAAGAAAGAAGAGATTTGGAAAGTGTAGGATTCTCCTGTTAAGACAAATATGAGAACATAGGGAACTCCTGAATAGCATTTTGGTAACATGGTCTGGGCGTTCCATAAAAAGATGGCGATATACAGAGATATTGGGTCTCCTTGCCTAAGCCCTCATCAACCAAAAAAGTCCCCATCTGTTTCCCATTCCAAAGAACTATAAGAGAGGGGTGGCTATACAAGTCAATATGATATCACATATATGACCATTAATCCAAATCCACTGTAATGTCTCTTGCATATAAAGACTGTCACAAACTTTCTCCAAGTCAATTTTCATTACTAGTCATCTTGTATTATCCTTCTTTTTCATTAAATAAATCACGTATAATATCATAGCTACTATGTCTATAAAATTGCATTGGTGGGACCTAGGGGTGTAAATGAGTGAGGCCATAAACAGGCGGCCTATGGCTCGGCCTATTTAGGGCCCGACCTGGCTCGGTCTTTTTAATAAATAGGCCAGATTCAGGCCCATTTAAAAGCCTTTTTAACTAAAAAGGCCAGGCCTATTTCACTAAAGCCTGACTTGAAAGCCTTCAGGCCTGGCCTATTTAATAGTACTACTAATAAGTAATAATAAAATAATAATAATATTATTAGTAAGTAGACCTTTTTAAGTTGTAATAATAAAAGGTCTGACATGTTTTTTGTGCTTATTATTTTACTTGATATGTGTCATATTTATGGTCTTTTTAAGCTTGATATGTATGTCTTTAAAAGCCTAAATTTGAAGTAGGCTTTTAAAAGGCCTGAAGTTTTTTTAAGACTTACATTGTAAGTGGGCTTTTAAAAAGGCTTTCAGGCCTGTAATATTTTTCGCAGGCCTAGGCTTTTTTCTGAAAAAAGCCTACAACCAGGCCTGGGCCTAGGCCTATGTTTTCCTTTTGCATTACGGGCCCAGGCCTATTTACGTAAAGTCTGGCTCTGCCCGGCTCATTTACACCACCATACAGAAATCCGGATTCATCCCTATGGTCCAATAGGAGATTTAGAAATAACATTTGGAAATTCTGATTTGTTTCTAGGGTCTAATATAAGATTTCCAAAATCCCACCAACTATGATTATCTTCTTTTTTTAAAAAAATAGTTTTCTTTCTTTTACTAATTCTTCACATAATCCAAATTCTATTGAAAAATTATGTTTTTTTATTTTATGTGAAAATAAAATAAGCCTTGAGGAGAATGAGCCAAAATCTTTTTGCCCCCAACTCCAATTGTCATTTTGATCAAAAAAAAAACTCCAATTGTCATCAGTTAAAAAAAAAAACCAATTGTCAAAGGGAGAATGAGCCAAAATGTTGTTTAGTTAAGTTTATAATTATAAAAAAAATATATTTTGTCAAATAGAATCGCAATCCCTTGGAGAGTCCATTATATTGTACAGTGTTGAGCCACCACCGTACGCCTCCAACTACCTCCGTCGCCGGCATCGCACTCAGGTATATATATACACATACCCTCAGCCACCTCCTTTCCCTATTCTTCATCATCATATATCGCTCTCTCACTTCCTTTTTTCTCTCTCCAGTCAATTTTGATATCTTTGTTCACTCAACTTTTCTGAAATACTTCTTCACTTTTAAGCCCTAATTTATAATATAGCCCTATTGTCTCTAAAAAAAAATAAGAGATTGAAAATAGGGAAAAAAATTGAATTTATTTCTATTATCCCCTCCTCCAGGTTGTATAGTGATCATTTGGTTGTGCCTTCAGGTTGTCCGTGATGGACTCAAACACTTTAGTTGAAGAAAATGGAACTTCTGAGCCTACAAATGGTGTACAAGAGCCTACTAACACTGTAGAAGAGGCTTTTGGGCTTTCCTTGTCACTCTCAAATGATGTCGATGATGGCAAAGGTACGAGCTTTTTTATTTTGATGTAGGTATTCTATATCAGATTGGGAATTTATACATTTGAATGGATTCCTTAAGCCTGTGATTTATTAGTAATTCATTGTTTGACGGCTATATTATAAGAGAGTGTTCTTTTCATTTGTTGATTCCATTCTCATTGAAAAGAACATATTCTACTCGGCAATGGGGTCAATCAATGTGTATAATTTCTATGTACTGGGAATTGTAAAGGGAAACAGTAAGCATTTAAATGATTTAGTTTTTAGATAATAAATTGTGCCCTAAAACAGTTCAAGGAAACAAGAAATACGGATCTCTAGAAGAGAAATTATTAGTTCTTTTGGAAGCCCGGCCAACTGGGGTAACTACATCAATCATGTCCTAGACAAAGTCTTTGAGCTAGTATGTATGCTAATGATTTTGAATCTCAATCAACCATTGCCCATTCGGCCCTTAAAGTACTTGATATAATTAAATGTTCCTTACTTCACAAGGAATAAATTTTGCTGTCCAGCTATGATAAATCCATACCTTTGCATCTATCTCAAATCTTAGTGGAGAGGTCATGCTTCTGAATGTGCAACACACGATTGTGCTTCTGGCTAATAATTTCTCCACTCTGATCCAGTAGGGTGTTTTGCTGCTTACAAAGTGAAATGTTAGAAGAAATTCTAGTTGGAGAGTGTGTATATTTACCTAACTTTCAATACACAGAATTGTTTTCAAAATATGGAACTAAAGCATCTGTTTGTATTTCTTGAACGTTGGATTCATGATGTGAGCTATTAGATTTAGGAATTATGGTTTTTCCTTGGTTGAGTTTCAAAGGTTTGACTATATTAAGGATGTCAGTATTATACAGAATTTTTTATGCAACGGAACTTTTTATGCATATGAAGGGCTGGCTTGGCTCAATGGTAAGCTTGTTTGCCATGTGGTCTGAGGTCATGAGTTTGAATCAACCTCTTTGCATAAAACAGAGGTAAAACTGCCTAGTATATTCCCTTCCCCAACACCCTTACCAAGTGGAGACTAGAACATGCTTGGCCCTTTTTTATCACATAATGCATATGGCTGGAGAAAAATTGCTTATATCTCAAGAAAAAAAGTTGATCCTGGTATTTGTCTAGGGATGGGATTATGACAACATTTATTTCGGTTATTAGTACATGGTTTCTTCAAGGGAGTTTCCTTGACCATTTACACTGTGGTTTTGGAGCAATTCTATTATTGTATGATGCCCATCGTTTTTGTCATGTTTTATGCATGCTTCCTTTATGCAAGGAGGTCTTAATATTTTTTTGTCTGTACTTTTCTTTACCTGTTTGTTACTTATTACATTAGGTTTTTGATGATTTTCCTGATTTATATGTTGCTAACGTGGAATTTTATTGTTTTGAACTCCATTTCTCTATCAACAGAAGTTGCTAAGAAGAAAAAGAAGAAAAATAAAAGCAAGTGAGGAAAATTCCTGGTGTAAATGATTTTTCCCCAAGTTTTGCCATTTTGCTGAAGTTCTTATTTTATCTTTGTATTATAAGGAAAAAGAAAGAAGCGCCTGAGCAGACTGATCCACCATCAATTCCTGTTCTTGACCTTTTTCCATCTGGAGATTTCCCTGAAGGAGAAATCCAGCAGTACAAAGATGAGTAAGTATATGATGGAGATTTTTTTGCAAGATATGTAATTTTACTTCCAAGTTTCTGTTGCAACTTTGGTTTCAGTTTGAATTTCAGTAACATGAATGCGCAGTTTGATCAACTTTAGTTTTTCTTTGTTTCTCTCTCTCCTTTCCAAATTGACACAAGTGACCTTTTTCCTTTCCATTATTTTTTGTGATTGGAACTATAGTCTTGAACTGACAGTTGACATTTCCCTCTGCTCTTTCTTTAAACAATGTTTTCTATTGAATGTTTATACTTGATGCATAACTAAGGAAATCCTGTTTCTAATATTATAATATTTATCTTTTATTGTGGTGGAAATATCTATAGCTATAGTAGTTAATTTAGGATCTAGTTTTGTTCTGTTTATTGCATTCAAGATTTGTTGGGTTCCTCATTACTGCCCTTTGCTGTATATATTTTGCACTCTCCTTCAGAGCTTGACAAACATTCTAAAATTTATGAAAGCTATATTTTTGTTTTGAAAGTGCCTTTTATAAAAAAAGCTGAAAACATAATATCCCTTCAAATAGATATAACATTCAAGCACTAACTACTGCTTCTCATTAAAGTTTCACTTACTAAAAAAAAAGTTTCACTGACGGAAACTATGTTAAGCTTCACTATTTTTTTTTTGACCTCATGTGGCTTTTTATTCTTGCTACCGATTCAGCTTTGTTTTCCTATAATGTATATGGCTGGAGTACATATTTTCTGAGGAAGGGAAAAAGACTTTTGACAGATCTTTAATAAAATGATTAGACAACAACTATAACATGGATGATACTTAATTACTTAATTAATGCTCATATTTTTTATAGCTTTTATTTGTTAGTAGATTTTATGTGAGTTTATGCAGACACACTCAACATTTTTTTCCTTTTAAAATGGCGTCTCCTGCAATTTTATTTGTATGTTGTATTATCCTAAAGTCTGTATGATCATTATGCTTCAAGCATTGTTATTTAAATCACCAGACATCATTGCTAAGGTGTTTTTTGTATGCCAGTAACCTCTGGAGAACTACATCTGAGGAGAAAAGAGAGTTGGAGCGCCTCGAGAAACCAATGTACAATTCAGTTCGCCGGGCAGCGGAAGTTCATCGTCAGGTTTTGATTCGCCTCATTTGGTTTCAAGATTAACTTTGTTTCACTGGAAGTATGGGCTATCACTTTGTAATGAAAATGACAGAGAAAATGATTTTGTAATTTTGATTTGTGTAAATAGGAAGGGGGAATGGGATTGGATAAATAAAGATGATATAGTCTGGTCCAAATATATTCAAATTAATGGAAATCTGCCTGAGTGTAATTTAAGTAGGCGAGCATACAAGCTAGAAGAGCATAATGGTGTAGTGAGATCCATGTAGTCGACCACACCTATTGGGATAAGGCTATAATGTTGTTGAGCATATGAGCTAGAAAATTGAAAACATAGAAGGAAAATGGAACTCTTCTTACGATTTGAGGGGCTAGACTCTCCCATACAACTAATATATTTTTCTTTCTTCACATGGTCCTCCTGATCTAAATTGCATTTATTCTGTGTCTTTCTTTTTGAACAATCAAAGGTGGCTAATTTATTTAATCTTTTTCAATTCAATCATTCTGCATCCCTTGAGCCCCATTGGTTCATTTCTCTCATCCTTTCTCATTTATTTCACTTCTTCCAGTATAGATTTTTAAAAGTTCATATTTAATTTAGTTCCCCCTTTTTGTTTTGGTGTGCAGGGCCAATGGTTAATTCCCATATTTTAAATATATAAAATCGATTCTTGAATATTCTTCTTTTTATGTTATGATGAGGATACCCTGAAGATAAATTTTCTTGAAACATTATGTTACCTTTTTTTATCTGAATGAGATGTTCTTTTTATTAAGTGTTAAAACATAACAAGGATATATTATTGTTTGCAATGTATTATTTTCTTTTCCCATCTGATTTACACTGTTTTGTTTTTCATCCTCTTGGTCTCTGTTAATAATTATGAAACTATACCCTCTTATTTATCGTTATATCCTTTTTTCCTATTTTTCATTTAATTGCATTTATAATGAGTAATTAAAAAAATAATTTGTTCAACGGTGACATTTTGGCTTGAGATTGTAATTTGTTAGCAATGTATATACATACACTTCAAGGGGCATTTTTTATGAAATTAGGTTCGCAAATATATGAGAGGCATTATCAAACCTGGGATGTTGATGACGGACTTATGTGAAACATTGGAGAACACTGTTCGTAAGCTAATCTCGGAGGATGGTCTACAAGCAGGCATTGCATTCCCCACAGGATGCTCTTTGAACTGGTTATCCTTTAAAGCTTGATTTTCAAATTTTATTATGCCTCCCCTCATTTGTGGTTTCTACCTGGAATTAGTTTGTTATTTGAAATTCCCGTGCTTTCAGGGTTGCTGCTCACTGGACTCCAAACACAGGAGATAAAACTGTGCTTCAATATGATGACGTGATGAAGTTGGATTTTGGAACTCAAATAGATGGTAATATCCTAGAAGTCATAATTAATTCTGCTGTTGCTATGCTATTGTTGGAACTATTTTTTTATAATTGATTACTGGTTTAGTGATATGTCCAACCTCTTGATATGATTTACGGTTGCAGGATGCATAGTCGATTGTGCATTTACAGTGGCATTTAACCCTATGTTTGATCCACTGCTTGAAGCCTCTCGTGAAGCCACCTATACGGGTATAAAGGTATTGACTATTGAGGCTTTTGTATCTTAAAAATTATTGAAGTTCAATTGAGTTAGTGGAAGAAGAGGAGTGCCAAGACGTTCTCTGACACTGCTATCACTTTTCACCAATAAATTTCAATTGATAAATTCCTTGAGTGCCTTTGCTCTCCCTCTTTATCTCTTTATTTGTCTAAAGACTGTTAGCTCAATCCAAAGTTACACTCATCACCAACATTACTAAATCAAACATGTACCCATTGTTTATTGCAAGGATTTTGGTGTAAGTTTGAGAGGTTTTGTTTCAAGGTGTTTTCTCTGATGACTCTCTTTGTGATTGTGAAAGCATAGCCAAAAAAATACTTATTTGTGGGTGGATGTGATTATACTAGGGAATCCGGTTTCTTGTTCGCCTTGGTAAACGTTGTTACTAGAATAAATTTTAGGGCTGTTGAAATTGTGATGCTAGACAACTCTTCCTTGTATATTCATTCAATGTGATTTTGATTTTTTTGTTATTTTTATATTCGACAGAGTTTGAGAAATTAAATAGTAACCATGTCATCAGAATGTAATGCATTCTGTTTTACTCATTATTTGATATATTGGTTAATTTAACAATAAAATAGCCAACTACCATTGTCACCCGAATTATGTTCACATAATTATTTAGTATGTGTCAATTAAGCTGGATTATAGTTAGTTGTACTCAGATGTTTTGGCTAACCGTACAGGAAGCAGGAATTGATGTGCGCCTTTGTGATGTTGGTGCTGCAATCCAAGAGGTTATGGAGTCATATGAGGTTGAGATTAATGGGAAGGTGTATCAAGGTAAGATGCTTGCTTGAATGTTTGACTTAGTTTCCTGATTCTCTAGTATTTTCTTCTCCATAAAATGTATTGTTATTTGGTCCATATTTTTATCCTTGTGTCGATCAATTTTTTTTTAAAAGAACTTGAAGTCTAGCTTTACTATTTAATCATCACCACATATATAGGAAAACTACAATGATAGATTCTTGTTGAGGGCTCATGCCTATTCTGTTCCCAACTATAGTAGTCACAAGCACAATAATAATGCATGGGATTTCTATTCAAAGTTACATCTTGAATTTCAAATTCTGCACCTGACGCTGATCATTTGTCTTCATACTGTGTGGTGTATCTTTGTTGGTTATAGTAAAATGAAGCCTGCATTGAGTTTGTTGTATTCGAGTTAGTGATTGAAAAGATACTCGACATGTGGAATTTTTTAATACAGTTGATGGTACTGTGAAACCAACCTTTTTTCTCCTGTTTGGATGAGGGCTTTTTGAAAGCCATACAAATTCTTTGTAAGAAAATATGCCTTATCATTGGAAAAGTACCTTATGCAGTGCCTTTCCTGTACATTTGGTTTTGCGTTTAAGATTGATCCAAAGTATTGATGCTTCATTCATGTCAAAGTTTAAGATCAAGATCATTGAGAAGTGAGATTCTCATGATAATGTTATGCACTTGTACATTTTTCTTGTTGTTTCTCCTCCATAACATTTAAGAGTAACTGCTTCTTATAATTTTAAATGATCTTGTAGTGAAGAGCATACGGAATTTGAATGGACATAGCATAGGTCGTTACCAAATCCATGCTGGCAAATCAGTTCCTATTGTGAAAGGAGGAGAGCAGACAAAAATGGAGGAGGGTGAATTTTATGCCATTGAAACCTTTGGATCAACTGGTAGTTGCTGCTGCTTTTGATGCTATGTATTTATATTAGAATTTTGATTTCAAATTAACACATAATCTAATTGCTAATCTATGTTCAGGGAAAGGATATGTAAGAGAAGATTTAGAGTGCAGTCACTACATGAAAAATTTTGATGTTGGTCATGTCCCACTGAGATTGCCTAGAGCAAAGCAACTGTTGGCTACTATTAACAAGCACTTCTCTACTTTAGCCTTTTGTAGACGATATTTGGACCGCCTTGGGGAAACTAAGTACTTGATGGCATTGAAAAACCTGTGTGATTCCAATATTCTTCAGGTACCTCTCATCATTGCTTCCATATTAGGGAAATATATTATCTGCAAGATATTCATTTATTTTTAGCTCATGATCTGAATCCTTTTAGTTTAATTAAAAAAAATTCCTTGGTTGATTGGCTCATAATTATTCACCATGCATATCATAACGTAGCACTTAAATTTAAGATTTCTTCATGATCTCTTTTTAGTGCATTGACATTCAACGTGGTCTTTTTGTGTTTTCTCTTCATGCTTTTTTTGTGTTTGCTTAATTAGATCAAATCTCTGGAAGATTTTATTTGGGCTACTTGTGCTTTGTTGATGATGATGTTGCCCCACGGTTGTTGACATGACAGTGGAGTTGGTTATCTAGAAAATGAATAATTATAGACTGAGATGGGGCATACCCATTCTGTTGCTAGTGGTTTTTCCTTTTATATTCTATATTTTTAAACTTGTTTGTTTGACCAAATTCCTTGCAAAGTGCAATGCTTAAAACACACGATACATTGAATGCTTCAAGTAAAAATAGCAGTTTTATAATTCTGAAGACCACTTATTAATTGTTGCTTCTGCTTACGGAAGGTCTGATTTATTAATTTCCCTTTTCTTGTTTTATTTTTTATTCAGCCTTATCCTCCTTTGTGCGACGTGAAGGGAAGCTATGTATCACAAGTTGAGCATACCATCTTGCTCCGACCTACATGCAAAGAAGTTATTTCAAGGGGAGATGATTACTAACTGAGCTTCCAAATATCACTCAATGTCAAATGTCACGCTGATGAGTATTCTAGTTCCCTTTTCATTTTTTATGAGCAATCGGCCTTTATATTATTTTTGAACTTTGTAAAAGGTAATTTGGAGTGTGCTAAACTTTCACTATAGAAATATTATCAAATAATTATAATATTTTTAACCTGATCAAATATGGATATTTTCAGCTACAAATGGAACATTAAGATGGATTTTTAGTGTTGCAAGTAATATTTTTCTCTGGTAGTTTTTTTGTTTGAATCGTCTTCATGTAACCAAGTGAATAGACAGAATATGCACGAATAATCGGATTATAATAAAATATGAATTATATTAACCTTTTCCTTCCTAGTGTTAGGGAATGATTTTGGGTTTAAAGAGTTCGTATAAATATATTTATATATCAGCCAACCAATGATATACTAGTATATTGGTTGAATTTGAACTCGATAGTCTTATATTAAAGAGGTAGCCTCTTTTACTAAAGTGAATTAACTTTTGTTGGTAGTTAATTCTATTTGTTCTGTACCTTTTCCTCTGATAGTGAAAAATTGAACTCCCACTAAATGAAATATGAAATGAAGTGATTTCATAATAAAAAAATATTTGTGCTTGATATTAGCTGGTACTTGATATTCATATTTGATATTGATATTAAACTTCATTGAGTTTAAATCATCATTTTAGACGGGATTTCACATAAAATTTAAAAGAGAAAAACTGAGTCTAATGCTTCTTTAGTTGTTTTTAAATGGAACTTGTTATCCTTAACTATGATGTGCGTCATGTGACACGAACTTTCCTTGCACATGCATGAAAATACGTATCAACATCCCCATACAGCCATACTCGTTAAATTATGCTGACGTTTATTAGGGATAACATTCAAATCATAGGTGGCTAGAAAGTTACGGAGTATTTCTTTCTCGTTAGGTTATGCTGACGTTAATTGGTTGAATCAGTCTGCCTAGGGATAACATTCAAATCATAGGTGGCTAAGAGGGTGCTATTTCTTCCTCATTAAATTATGCTGACGTTAATTGGTTGAAACTTGAATCAGAGTGCTAGGGATAACATTCAAATAATTGGAGGCTAGGAGGTTAGTGTTTCTTTCCTCAACGTGGAAAAAAAGCCAATGTGGTAAAGTGGTTTGGATACTGCCATACTGGTACAACACCCTTCTTACTTGAGTTAAAAATTAAAACTGCTCTAGCAGTCTCAGAAACAGAACAGTTTTCTTAAAAAAACTTTCTATACTAATTATGAGATTGACCAAGTAAAAAAAATGTCATTTTCTACAATGGTCGTTCCAATCGTAGAAAATGACACCATTTTCTACAAGTGCAAAACTTTTATATTGGTTATATTCATATTAGTTGGATAGAGTTGCTTTTTTAATAACACCATTTTTATATTAAAATGATAAAACTTTTTTTTTAGAATAATAAAATGATAAAACTTGTACACTTAAAGTCTAGTAGAAAAAGTTGTTAAACTGTATTTTTAACTTGGGTAAAAACTCAAAAGGCACATTAGGCGCTAATGAATTTATATATCATATGGATGATTGGATAGTTAAACAGTTTTTCGTTTTGGAGATGCAAAAGCTTGTTTCTATTGTTCCTCATCCCTCAATTTTCTGAAAAAGCTAGCACAGAACGAAGTTTTGCCGTTTTGGTATCTTGAATTCAACTCCAACAATAAGACTAAAATGCTTATTACAAGAAACTACAATAAAGGAGCAATATCCCTTTACATTATTGTTATTCTGAGAGGTACAAAATATGTATGAGAAAGATACAAAACGGCGTAGAGTGATAAGATCAAATAAACAAAAATAAATCAAAAGCAGCAATCCAAGACACAACAGCAACAGAGAGCAGCACAACTGTAATGAAAGAAAATAAAAGAAGACAGAATAAAGCAAATATTAGGTACTGATTTTGAAGAAAAATATAAAAGGCCATAAACAATCATTAAAACGAATTTAAAAATAGAGTATTTTGATCATGGATAAATGACACACTTACCATCCTTCCCAGAAGCCTTCACCCCTAACTTTGGTCTTTTGTGGGACATTCTGTTGTGTGTCACCATAATTAGCATCCTTGGAAGGGTATCCCATTGGTGGAGGAGCACTCACCGCCGCCGGACGCGGAGGATATGCCGTCACCGGTGAAGGATATGACACTGCTAATTCATCATTTAAATAAACCCCATTAATTAATGACTCAAAAGAATTATTAATACGTTTTCTTCATTTAGGTCCCTCAGTAAAAAAAAAACATTAGTACAACTAGTTTAATAAAAAAATATGAAATTTATTTTTTGTTTGAGGGACCCAATTATAGACATCAAAATTAAAATGAAGGTGGATTATAAAGACAAAATATGATATTAACCATACGGTCAAAAAATTGTATTAACCAAACATAAATAAAAGACATAATATGGTAGAAAGTAGCTTATTGTGAGAGAGAAGAAACTTACTGGGTGGATCTTGTTGATTATAATGATGATTCATGGTTGGTGGATAAGAAAAATGAAATTGGTGTTGATCGTATGAACTATATGAAGAAAACGTAATTGAGATGATAGCCTTAATATATACTCCTATAATGGTTAATGGGAATGAGAATGATGAGATGCATATTATTATATAGAATCTGCATGCATGTATATATATATATGCAAATATGTCATATAGGTATAGGTGGGTGAGGCGAGGGCGGCTATGAAAGCGCGTGGGGGGAGGCAGATTCGGGGAAGGATGGACCTTTTTGCAAAATTCGAAGGTTGCTTAATGCTTTTGTGTTTCCCTAATCCTATCAAAGTTGACAATATTATCTGCTTTGCTATAGCTCATTGAAATGAGAACCAAATATACAGACAAGGGCTTCAATTTTTTTGCCTTCTTGCTATAGACAGTAAAAATAATTAATATAACATTCTAAAATTTATAAAATATTAGTAAGATGTTATATTCAAGTTGAAGTTGTTCTCAACAAGATACATTTCAAGATTTAGATAGAAGTTAATTATTTGCTGATTGTCAGGTCAAAGAGTAGTCATTCAGAGTGTGAACACCTTTAATTTTGTATCATACCTTGACACATTTTTTACGGCACTTTTTGTAATTAGGGGATCACAAGCAAACTTTAGAAATTGTTTCCTCCATGATGAATTTGAATTTTAGTTGTGCTTTTCCTTCAACGAAATGAAGAAGTTCTTGTTAACTTGATGACCTTTGGAAGTTCATGTTGATTAGATGAAGTTTGTATGAAGCATTTTGGAAAATAAATCCACCATATAGCTAATAACTTTTATATTGTGCGTATTATATGGCTAAAAAAGCTTTTAGACAAAATAGAGGGATCAGACTCATTGCACTCGCTATTTTTTTTTGTTTGTCTTTCAACGTACGTGGAGACAATAGAAGACCCACACGCATAGTGGGATAGAACGAACGATGGCTTCACCCAAAATGGGAGTAACATTGAAAAGTAATAGAAGGATTTTTTTTAACACATGGCTGTATAGGGCCTTTGACCAGATTTTCTCATATTGAATGTCTTTTACGGAATCCATGTACCAAAGACCAATAATAACTCCTTTCAAAGAGGGTAGCTTCAAGATTCAATCTCACGTTGGCCTGGCGTGTTGTAATTAGTTATCTTTTCCGCTACACTAAGCGCTTGTTGGTTGTATCATAGTAGTAGAAGGAACTTTTCTTGTGTCATTTGATGCCTATTTACCCTAGCTTATAAAATTATGGTTTATCCCCAAGCCCCCTAATTTTGAAAGTAGTAAAGTAGGTCAATGGATTTTTTTAACTTGGGTCAGATTAGCTAACATCATTAACTCTAAGCAATCACCATTTTTTGTGTGACACAAAAAATTGTGCATTCCACTTAAATTTGTTGGCCTTACTTAAAACATAGTAATGGACAATTAGTGATTTTTAACTGTGTTGATCAATCCGGTTTCAATTTAACCGTGTGTCCATTAGTTTCAATGTCCCTTTTAATTGCCAATTGTGTTTCTCACACCTTCGACAACAATCAATTGACCATATTGATCATTATCCCTTTTTTTTTTAAAAGTTTGTTATTTTAACCAATGGATAGTTGGTTGAGTTGGTAAGTGGGCTACAACCCCCGTAAGGATGAGAAAGCGTGTTCGAATCCCGGGAAGCGCTCTCATTGGGAGAGGGGACAACTTTGTCTATGTGGGCAACACTCCTACCCCTCGAGTCCGGATTAAACCGGGCGGTGATTAACCAAAAAAAAAATAAAAGTTTGTTATTTTAGAATAATAGATTTTTTGAAAAATTAATTATAGGTCTATCGTATGGAAAGAACATTATTAAAACGAGGTTTCGTGAAATTCCTTAATTGGGATCTTAATTATGGATTTTTATGGAACTCATCTTGATTGATCCCTAGTTGTAATTAATTTGCCTTAAGACATTATGTATTGTGAATTGTGATGATTTGATAGTTAAACATTTTTGTTTTTTTTTTGGAAATTGAATATCTTATTTGTTCTGTATCTCATCATCACCCAATTCTTCACATAAAAACATAGAAACAGGTTTTGAAGGTTTTTCATGTTGAATTCAATGCCAACAATATATATTAAAATACTTATTATTATTACAAGAGATTACAATAAAAGGAAGAAGTCCCTATACATTATTATTATTATTATAGAGATACAAAATGCGCACTACAAAAATACAAAATTCAAAGAATAATGATAAGAACGAATAAATGAAAAGAAAGCAATCAAAAGCAGCAATCCAAGACGCAGCAGCAACAGAGAGCAGCACAACTGTAATGAAAAAGAAGAAAGCAAATTGAAGTACTTATTTTGAAGAGGAACATAAAAGACAATAAAAAAATATAAAAACAATTTAAAAAAAAACTATTAGAGATATTTTGATCATGAATAAATGACACACTTACCATCCCTTCCAAAAGCCATCACCCCTACTTGTGGTCTCTTGTGGAACATTCTGTTGTGTGTCCCCATAAGCAGCATTCTTGGAAGGATACCCCATAGGTGGGGGAGCACTCACCACCGCTGGCGGCGGAGGATATGCCACCACTGGTGAAGGATAGGACACTGCTAATTCATCATTTAAATAAATCTCATTAATAATTAATGACTCAAATTAAAAGATTTAATAATACGTTACGTTTTTTGTCATTTTGGTCCCTCCGTCAAAAACATTAGTACCAATATTGAATGTTATATTCTTTGGACGTTACATTTAAAATGAAGGCGCGGATTATAAAAACCAAATATTGTATTAACCAAACATAAATAAAAGATTATGATAAAAAAAACATAAATAAAAGACATATTATGGTAGTAATTAGCTTATTGTGAGAGGGAAGAAACTTACTGGGTGGATCTTGTTGATTGTAACGTTGATTCATGGTTGCTGGATAATAAAAATGAAAGTGGCGATGATCTTATGAGCTATATGAAGAGAACGTAATTGAGATGATAGCCTTAAGATATACTCCTATAATATAATGGTGGATGGGAATGAAAATGATGCGATGCTATATAGAATCTGTATATGTGTGTGTATATATATAATATATGTACATATAGGTGCAGGTGGGTGAAGCGCGGGCGGCTGTGAAAGCGCGTGGGGGAAGGCAGCTTCTGGGAAGGATGCACCATTTGCCAATTCAAAGGTTCCTTAATGCTTGTGTGTTTTCCAGAAGTTGACAAAATATTACCTATTTTGCTTTACCCCATTAAAATGAGAGCCAAATATACAGAGGGCATTTTTATATATGCTTTTAAACAGTATAAAAATGCATTTCAAGCGTTGTTGTCAACAAGATGAATTTCAAGATCTAAATATAGAAGTTGTTTGTGGATTGTCACGTCATCGTTCGAACCACTTTAATTTTATTTCTTACCTTCACATGTTTTTAACTCCACATTTTGTTTAAGGGGTGACAAACTTTAGAAATTATTTGCTCTATGATGAAATTTTTTTATACTTTTCCTTCCACAAAATGAAGGGTCGGCTAGGCTTAGTGGTAAGTTCGTTTGTGGTGAGTTTGAGGCCGTGGATTTGAATCAGACTTTTTGCATAAAGCAGAGTGATGATTCCATAGTATTCTCTCCCCTAACACACTCACCAAGTGATAACAATGACTATTTGACCCATTTCCTTTCATAAAATGAAATAAAGTCTTGTTAGCTAGATGAAATTTATATGAAATACATTTTGGAAAATAATTCACATTGTACCATTTAGTTGATTACTATTATTCTGCGTATTATGTGGGTGAAAAAGCTTATAGACAAAAGAGGGAACAGACTCATTCACAATAGCTATTTTTTTGTTTAACTTTCAACGAACGTGTTTATTCATGCTTTTGTTTCTACTTTTCCTTTTGTAGATGTTATTAATGAAATAGTAATACCATTTTATCTTTTGATAAAAAAATATTCTTATTCATTCTAAAATCAAGTACAAAACAGAGATGAGGACAAAGTAGGAAAAAACGCATTAAATGATGAGAGAATGCGAAATGAACTCTTATATTAGAGACCAAAATCATTCACATTTTGGGCTCTTATATTAAGGACCAGAGGGAGTAATATCTAAGGAATGAGAGTGTTTAGCTAAAAGATATGCTATTATTAAAGCTAATATTAGCTTTAGTAGAGTCCATACCAAGAGTGGTATTTCTGTGGCCATGTTCCCAACATGTGTGTATTTTGACCCTAAAGGTGTTGGGTGATTATATTTATTGGAGTAAAACACATGTATATTTTTGACAAAAAATAGTGAGTGACCCTTATCTTAATATGTAAGAAAAATATTAGAAATGTCTTATAGTCTTGGATTAACAAAATTTAGAAATGAAAGGAGAAGAAAAATCTAATAGATGATTTTTGTTAGGAAATTTCACTGAAGAAAGCACTGACGAAATGATTTTCAATAATAATTAAAGGAGGGCACCTAATAAAAGCGACGAGGGAGAGAAGGTAATTAGGCGAGTGAGGACACTGAGGAGGCAAGAGAACTAGAGAAGTCACATGCATGCATGAGTATTGAGTAGACAATTACACAAACCATTTCTATTTTGATCCCAGACATATATATATGCATATCCACCTACAATCTACTTTTTCTACAACAAGAAAAACAAAGAAATTAATTGAAGATGCAAATTAATAACGGTAAATACGCGTCTTTGTTTCATGATGGCTCTTCGAATAAGAACAAGAAGAAGAATGGAGATGGTCCGTCCGCAGCATCCCTCCTTGACAAGAAGGACGTAGGCTCGTGAAACTCACAAAAATAGTTCACTAAACTATTTGAGTGCTTTGCTAGCTTATCAGCTAATTCTAAGCTTTCCTTATGAATATGAGAGATCTGTACATCCCATTTGCGATGTGAACAAGCTTGTGCCTCATCAATAACATACAAGGAGTTCATGCATCATCCAATCAACACTATGTAATACTTCCCTTTTCTTCTTCTCTTCCGATCCATTACTATATATAGCTCACAATCACAATTGTTTCTACAATATATATTCTCTTCTGATCTGCTCTTCTCCGCCTTTGTTGTTTTTGTACTCGCTTTTCGCTTTCTTGTCTTTTCTTTCCAGTTTCTAAAAATGTCTGATCATCATCAACATCATCAGCCTCGTACTCATGAGTTCATCTTATCTTTGCCTCAACCATCGCTTGCCCTTTCTCTCCCTTCCAACTCTAACACCTCAGCTGATTCTGTGGACTTCCCTTCAACTTCAAATGTTCAGAACTTTATGGTCTCTCAAGTTAGCCCCATAAGATATGGACCTGTAGTGGATGTAAGTTGTTCAAATTATAATATATGCCCCTATATATATATATATATATATATATATATATATATTTTTTTTTCTTTTCCTATATTTAATTTGTTCCAAAAGGGAGTTCTGAATAGTAGCTTTTCTAAGTTACCAACTTTCCTACTGTTGCGGATTCTAGTTCTAGTATTCCAATGTTGTTGGACTTGGACTTTGATCAATTAATTTCAACTTTTTTCTCTAAAATATGATCATGGGATACTTTTAAGGATTAGCTGCTTCCGGAAATTTTTAGGTGAATGCATTCTTTTCCTGCTTGATGTTATTTTATTTGGTAGTCGTCCCAAATATAAAAAAAGTATTACTTAATTTAATTATATTAAGTGTCTTAGTTTATTTAGTTATAATTACATGATCAACACCCTCCATCTCTTGTTTATTATTTTTTTAGTATTAATAGGGATAATTTGGGGTAAAAGTTGAGAAAATCAGAAAAAGTTAGTTTTATATCAAGAACATGCTTACCTCCATTAGTAGGTGCTATATTTGGGATGAGGAAGTAATTTAAATAGAATTCTCCCTCTAATCCTTATTACAATTATAGGATGAAATTGACTTTTTTAAGTTAAGGAAGAAAATTTAACCATGAAAATTTTAATATATGTTACATGTTATTAAATTATAGGTTAGTTCATAAGTAAAATGAATCGGGTTTGATCTAAGGAGAGAAATAAATTTATAGAATTTGAAATGATTTATTTTGCACACATAGATTCTAAAAAAAAAAAATCACTTGATCTTATAGCGGTGTAAAAGGCATCGACAAACAAAATTTATGGTTTTAAATATAAGGCATCAATTGTTTTCCCATTTTGCCCTTGAAATTAATGAAGTTTTAAAGTTGCAATGTGAAGTCATATATATAATTTTTTTAATACAAGTCATATTATTGTTATTTATTGAGGGCTGAATTTGAAAAAAAAAATAGTAGCTAATTTAGTTTACATTAAATGAACCAACTCTCGTTTCTTCTATTGTGAGAATGTCCTCATGAGAATAGATAGTTGATGACCTATGACAAGAGAGCGAGTATTACTTGCAAGTTTACATAAGAATATATACACATGTAGGAGTAATTATTAATATGCTATCATTTTGTTGTGTGTTCAGGCTGTTGAAACTTGTCAAGGGACTTCCGACATGATTGCAAGTTTTCATAATATGTGGAGGGACATTTCGGTTCGTCAAATCCTAGAGCGATGTGAGGTGTGCAAAATTGATTTTAATAACAAGAGTCTGTTTGAAGAGCACATTTCAGGGAGGGAACACAAGAATAAAATGCACTTGTGCAATGATTCCAGCAACACAGTATTATCATCTGGAACCTCTAATGTGAACTATCATATCCAGGATAGTAGTGTCCAACGACAAGAACTATGTGTTGATAGCAATGATTTAAAGTCTAAGAAACGGGAGCTTGATGATCAGGTTAGTTTTGTGCTTGTTGGGATCACTTTGAAAATTCAATTATTTAGCAAAACTTTGGTTCTGGAACTCACCCATACATACTCCTATATTTTGATTGAATCAAGCCATCAACTAGACACTATATATTTTGTGCAATACACCTAGGTCTCTAACAAAATTTAATCACAATTAATTAGGTCTCAAAAAGTAATTAAATTATAATAAAGTCCTAAGGAAGCTCAATGATATTAAATTACATGTATTGTGAGTTATAATCAGTGCAACTCAATGAGTTGTTATTGAAAACTCAATGAGCTGCATTAATAACCCTTGACTTATTTGATTTAATATCACCTGATTTCTTTTGTCCAAAAATAAAATGTCACCTAGGTCCCTATAGACTTGAATATATTTTAATGATTTTTTGAGACTAAATATGATTTATTACATTTCCATGGAATCTAGTTGTGACCCTCACTAAAATAAACAATGAGGATCTCAATTGAACACCACAATTCGTGTGTTCTCTATCTTCATTAGATGGATTGTTTTATGTTGTTTGTCTTTAATTTTCTGCTCTTAAGTTTTCTAAGTGCTGTGGGCATAATTTGTTGTATTAAACATTTTATCAATGGTAGATTTGCCTGAATGATAATTGTGGGGTTGATTGGCTGCTTAACAATAACTGTGCAAACCCTTCACCATTGTATCAATTTACTATGTTGTGACATTGAATTCTACTGCTCCCTTTTAACGATTGTCATATTTCTTGCATCCAAAAATAGATCTAGTATATTCTCAGCTTCTCACTGATTAATCTGGACTGATCTTACTGTTTGACCATGATCTTGTTTTGTCACTGGAATCTTATAACTTCAAGTAATTTAGCATGACAACTTTTATGACTTTTACCATAGCATCTTATCATGGATATGTGAATGAGGCGAATATCTATGCATGTGCCAAGAGCGATCACTTGAGGGATATTTCTAAATTGATTTAGCATCGTTGGTTACTTCTGCAGGTTGACTTGACTTCTAACAATGGATTTGGTCCAAAGAAAATCAAGGTAGCTCAACCTACAAGATGTGAAATCTGCATGATAGATTGTAATAGTAAGGATGTTTACATCACACACTTGTCTGGCAGGAAACACCTGAAAAACCTGAAGAAACTATCTGAATCAAAAAGTGCAGGTGCTGACATCAGTGAAGCTAGTATGACTGCAGCCATTGTGACAGACAATGATAAGCGATCAGGACTGAATCCAACTGCTGAGTCAATGGAAAAGCCAGGCACTGATAAACAAGATTGTATCAGTCCATGTCGGCAAGAAATTGCAGCCATATTAGAAGCATTCAAAAAGGACATTGAAACCTTGAAACAGTCTAAATCAAAAAGTGTCAGTGCCAATGTTACTGCTGATGTCGGTGTATCCGGTATCACTGCAGCCATTGGAACAAAAAACGATGAGCAAATAAGGCAGAATGCAGCTATTGATAAACAAGAATGTGTCTATCCATATCAACCAAAAAAGGCAGTCACATCAGAAGCTCCAGAAAATGACACTGAAATAAAGAAATGGAGGAATGACTTTGAAGGTGGGACTTCTATGGCCCCTACTGAGTTTTGCACTTTATCTAGTATCAACAATGAGACAGGCTGGGATTCACCTAACTACACTGCTTGGTGTGAAATCTGCATGACCAGTTGTAAGAGTAAGCCAGCATATATCTGCCATTTACATGGCAAGAAACACAAGAAGAAGCTGGAGCAAATATCAAAATCAAAAAAGCATGGAGCCAGCGCTCTTGTAGCTGATGCCGTTGCGGCAATTGATATGCAACAAGCAACAAATCAACCAGAACATGCAGTCATACCAGAAGCTCCAGAGAAGGACAATGAAGGTGGGATTTCTATAACTTCTACCAAGTCAAGCACTGTCAGCAATGAGACAGTCTCTAATGTGCCTAATGGCGCCACTTGGTGTGAAATCTGCATGATTGGTTGTAATAGTGAGACTTCATACAACAGGCATTTATTAGGGAAGAAACACAAAAGGAAGCTGGAGAAAGTATGGAAGTAAAAGAACAATGGAGCTGGAACTATAGTTGCTGGTGCTGTGGGAGCCATTACAACAACAATTAATATGTGTTAGAAGATTATTAGGAAATAATTATAGAGTATTAGGAAATATTTAGATATAAGAATATTATGCTTTTCTTAGGTAATCAATCATATTAGGTAAACTTGTAGAAGAAGTTTATTGTCTTTTTAGGAAACTTTTATATTATAAGTATGTAAGCACATCAATGAAATAATGAGAAGACTTTTATTTTGTGTAAACCCTTGTTTTCAACATGGTATCAGAGCAAAGACTCTCTTTCTGGCCGCCCTAGTTCGTTGTTTCTGGTCTTCTCGGTTCGGAGTACTGTTCACGTGAACAGTACCAGAGTTGCCTCAGCAGATCTGTGTCCTTCCGGTCTTCTCCTTGTGACACGCGCCACCCCATCAGGTTCGCACGAAGCCGACGAACATTCCTCAAGTGGCCCGGTCTCCATCCACATCCGCACGCGCCGCCACGCGCCCCACCGGAGACCTACGCGCCGTCGTCGTTTTCCGCTGTTTTCTCCCGTTTTTCATCGACGATCGTTTCTGGTGACATTTGGAGTCTGTTTCTGATCTGATCTAGTTGTTCTGTAGCTCCTGGTGAAGCTATTTGGTTGTCTTCTTGTGTTCAATGGCAAAAAAAAAGAAAAAAAAAGAAAAAGAAAAAAAGGTGCTCGTGGATCTTGTGGTTCATGATTCTAGTTGCTTCAGAGTTTTGGTGTTGATTTGTCCCTCTTGCAGTTTGGTTCTTGGTAGTTTTTTGGTTGCCCCTCTTGCGATCTTGATACTATTTCCATTGGTGATTTGCAGTTTTGTAATTCGGAGTTCTGTTTGAACTTCGTGATTTGGAGTTTTGTAATTCGGAGTTCTGTTTGAACTTCGTGATTTGGAGTTGTCATCTCGTTCCGGTTGATCCCAGTGGTGATTGCATTCGGGTTGTGTTGGGATGAGCTCCTGTTTGGTGCCTGATTGACATGGTTTGGTTGCTCTGTGTTGAGCATGTTCGGATTTTAGATTTTAGCATTGGTTTTGCATCAAGTTCACTGATTTGTTGCTCATGAGGAGTGTTGAGTTTTGTTTGTTTTTGGGATTATCTTTGTAACAAGTTGGATGTTCCAACTTGACGGGGAGTGTTAGAAGATTATTAGGAAATAATTATAGAGTATTAGGAAATATTTAGATATAAGAATATTATGCTTTTATTAGGTAATCAATCATATTAGGTAAACTTGTAGGAGGAGTTTATTGTCTTTTTAAGAAACTTTTATATTATAAGTATATAAGCACATCAATGAAATAATGAGAAGACTTTTATTTTGTGTAAACCCTTGTTTTCAACATGCAACAGGCAACTGAGCTACATTGTTCTAGCTTTGATTCTTTGACTTTGATTCTTTCTCCAACTTCCTATTGTGTTTCTTCCCTGATAAATGCCTGTTGTATGAAGTCTTACTATTACAACTAATCATGCAGATTTCACACCAAGTGGCGCCATTAGGCACATTAGAGACTGTCTCATTGCTGACAGTGCTTAACTTAGTAGAAGTTATAGAAATCCCACCTTCATTGTTCTTCTATGGAGCTTCTGGTATGACTGCATCTTCTGGTTGATATGAATTGATACATTCTTGTTTATTAGTGCCTGGCTTTTCTTGTGGCTTAAGTGCTTGATTTGTTGCTTGACTTATCTATATCCATCCCTTCTTGTGGACTAGTTAAAGAAAATAATACATTTCACTACCTCCGGTCCTAAATATAAGACTTAATTGACTTTTTTGGAGAGGTTAAGGTTGCGAAATAGGTTATTAAATCATGACATATTTAATATATTTTTAGATTATACATTAGTTTATAGGTAAAATAAACTAGTTTAAGGGGAAAAATTGGGAAAATCAATTTATAATTAACTTATTTTGCTTTTTTATAAGATTTTCTTAAAAAATCAACTAGATCTTATATCTAGGATCGGAGAGAGTATAGTACATTTTAAAATGTACTATAGACCACTAAATTCTAACTATAATACATGTAATTAAATTATAAATTAGTTTATGAATAGAATAAACTAGTTTTGAAGAAAAACATAAATATAAACATTTTAAAATAATTAATTTTTTATCTTTAATTTCTCAAAAAATCAAATGGGTCTTATATTTAAGACATAAAGAGTAGCGTGTTAATATTTTAAAATTACAATGACAAATTAATCCTTGTGAAAATGTCACCGCTGTGCTGATTGGATGGATGGCCAGAGTATATACAATAGCCCTACCAGAGTGTGTTTGTGTGTAACTTCTGCACTTGGGTGTGATTAATGAAAAGTTCAGGATATATTACATTGACCTAATTATGTGGTGTGCGATGGCAAGAGACTATTGGCCTGTGTGCGATGTTTCAATTTGAATTGATGTATGGGAGGGGAAGATGAAATCACTATACCTTGATCTTATATGCTTTTGGGGTCAGGCCATTATATATCCAAAAAAATAAGGGGACAATATAATTACTATGAGTAGTTAAAGAAAATAATTATTAAAAAGTCTTAATGATTAATGACAGCAGAAACATTAATGGATTTGTTGATCTTATGGTAATTACCTCCAAAACAAACTATTTTGAATCTAACTACACATTTTTGTAAACTAGATTCAAGTTGTTTTTTTATAGTTAGATTAACCAAAAGTTTATAAATACAAACATATAATATATTTGACTTAATTATTTATCAATTAGGAAAATCAGAAATTAAGAAATTAAGTTGGTTGTGTTTAAATTATAAGTGTAAAATACTTTTTTTTATAAAAACAAAAATACTTTTAAAAACATGGCAGTTTAGCCTGTGACATGTCACAGATTCACAAATTGTGTTGCAAAAGACTACAATCGAAATAGGTTGCATTTTGCCAACTAACTAAACCCACCACCTCTTGGCAAGTTAAACCTCCAAGTTCAACTCAGACTACCTTAGTTCTTACAAAAGCAAGATCTAGTTTGTCTAAGACAAATTAATTTTTCAACTGTCCAAGACAAATTAATTTTGACGATTAAAACAAGACTACATTATTTTTGGTTAGCAACGATGTTAGGAACAAATTTTGCCCCCACATGAATGACCAATGCAGTCACATTAAGTGATTTTAACAGTGTTAGCCAATCCGGCTTAAGTTTAATAGTCTATTGGTTTTGAAGTCCCTTTTAATTGTCCATTGTGTTACTCACACCATGGACAATAATCAATATAATTGACCATATTGATCATTGACCCCCCCCCTAAATGACAATAATATTAGAATAATATATTTTAGGAAAAATTAATTATAGGTCTATCTTAAGGAAAGAACATTATCAACATGAGGTTTCAAAAAGTTCCTTAATAAGGACCTTAATTAATGGATTTTATGGAACTTATCTCCATTAATCCCCTCGGTTGTAATTAATTTTCCCTAAGGCATTATATACTGTGATGATTTGATAGTTAACATTTTTTATTTTGTTTTCAAAATGGAATATCTTGTTTGTTCTGTATCTCATCGCCTAATTCTTCAGATAAAAAACATAGAAATTAAACAAGTTTTGGAGGTTCTTTTATGTTGAATTCAGTGTCAGCAATATATTAAAATACGTATTACAAGAGATTACAATAAAAGGAACAAGTCCTTATACATTATTATTATAGACAAGAAATTTGTATGAGAAAGATACAAAACTCATAGAAGAATGATAAGAACAAATAAACATATACTAGCAATCAACCGGAGGCACCACCCAAACATTGCATGAGGCAGCCGCAACAGGTTCCGACACAACTACAACTGTAATGAAACAGAAGAAAGCAAATTTAAGTACTTACCTTGAAGAGGAACATAAAAGGCAGTAAAAAAATTCATAAAAACAAATTTAAAAAATAATAGAGATATTTTGATCATGAATAAATGACACGCTTACCATGCCAGCCAAGTGTCACAACGACCATCCCTACTTGTGGTCTTTTGTGTGACATTCTGTTGTGTGTCCCCATAAACATCATTCTTGGAAGGATACCCAATTGGTGGGGGAACATTCATCACTGCCGGCGGCGGAGGATATGCCATCACCGGTGAAGAATATGACACTGCTCATTCATCATTTAAATAAATCTCATTAATTATTAACGACTCAAAAGATTTAATACTACTACGTTTATTTGTCATTTCGTCCCTCCTCGATCACATTAGTACCAATATTGAATTTTATATTCTTTGGAACTACAGTTAAAATGAAGTTGGATTATAAAGACCAAATATTGTATCAACCAAACATAAACAAAAGGCATAGCTAGTATGATATTAGCAAGTAGCTAGCTCATTGTGAGAGAAGAGAAGAAACTTACTGGGTGAATGATCTTGTTGATTGGAATGTTGATTCATGGTTGATGGATAATAAAAATGAAATTGGCTATGATCTCATGAGCTATATGGAGAGAATGTAATTGATCATAATAGCTTTAAGATATACGCCTGGTGGGTGGGAATGGAAATGATGAGATGCTATATATATAGAATCTGTGTGTGTGTGTAAGTACAGTTTGGTGAAGCGGGGCGGCTGTGAAAATGCGAGGGGGAAGTGTGACTTCGGGGAACTGGGAAGGAAGGACATTTTGCCAATTAAAAAAGTTGTTTTTTGCGTTGGCCACGTTGCTTAACACCCAGACACCAATTCAAAGATTTATTAATTAGGAGTATTGTGTGTTGGAGTGTTTCCCCGAAGTTGACAATTAGACGCTTTGCTTTAACCGATTGAAATGAGAGTCAAACATATAGACAAGGGCATTTTTATGCTATAAAGACTAAAAATATTACTGACCACTCTCTAATTTTAGTGTATTTGATGTATATTTTACATATATTTTATTAGGAGCTAATCAAATAAGAAAGTAAAAATACAAAAAAAATATTTTAAAGGGAACTTTCATACTTATTATAATTATTTTCTATTTGGTTGCTCTCTTTTCTTGTATGATATATGAATGAAGATTTAGAGAGAGAAAATAAAAGAGGAAGCATGGGTCGAGCTGTGCAATTTGGTTGAAAGTGAAGGAGAAGACCTAATAACGATATTCTAATGGTGAAAGCACAAAAAGACGAAAAAGGGTAAAACAAAAACAAGGGGCGGCAGTTTGGATTATTCAATTATATATTACTGTACTTGCACACACTACTGACGCAGCAAGCCAGCAAGTAGGAAAGGAGCCGACTTTGACTAATCTTCTTCATCCAAAAGCTGATTTTATTTTTCTGGAGAAATGAGGAGGGGCGAAGAGAGGGAGAAAGAGAGATCTTGGGACAAAAATTTGAGGTTTAGAGAAGATATGTTGCTTGGTGATTTCTTCTCTCTTTTTTTCTCGTATTTTTTTAATTTATTTTGTTTAAACTCTGAAATTTGTGTTATTTTTAGGAACATTTATAGTTTTAGTTATGAGTAGCTAGTTTTGGTTTAGATTTATTTTGACCTATTTTATGAACTGAGATTTATTTAAAACATTTTTTAGTTGTTAATGAATCTCATTTGTGATTTTTATTGTACTCTTTTGTTTCTTCATGTGCTTAATCATCACTTGCATAGTTAAATAGAATATAACTTGAGAAAATATATTTTATTTTAGAACATAGATAAAAACATTTTAGACTTAAAGTTTATGATTATAAATGAATAGTTAGTTTGTAACATAGAGATATAATTATTGATCTAATATTATCATTAAAAGATTGGTTTTGATGTAGAACTTGTATTAATTGTTGCAAGAGATTGTACAATTGATACAAGTAGAAATTTGAACTTGACTTGAGAAAGTTTTTTCAAATTCCTATGAACCTTATGCAAACACTTGTTCTCATTTAATTTTCATATTAATTCGGAGGGTTTTAATTAGGTGTCATAAAATGATAAAATGAAATGATGGTAAATAATTCTAGATTTTCTTATCTTGATTTTAAGTTTTAATTTAGTCTTTATCAAATTATTACCTTTTTTGTATTCCAAAATTGTAAAACTCATATATTGTCACTCAAATTACAAATCATATATATTTTTCCATAGTGGATGGATTAGATTATGCAAAAATATGTACCTAAGATTAATATATATATATATATATATATATATATATATATATATATATATATATAAGTAATGAAAAAAATTAGAGGAGTTGTACATGTAGATGTCACTATCAGCTCTGACGTGGCATCCTTATCCTTCGCTTAGCAACCCTCTACACTCACAGTTCTCACTTGCATTCTAAAATTATGAGAGTATCTCCCCACTTTTATTTTGCAGAAGAATGTTATAAAATCACTTTACATTTTCTTAAATATTACGTTGAAGCCACGAATGATGAAACCAGTGTTTTGCAGTTATCATAGAAAAAAACGGTGACCCCACCATTAACGTCAGAAGCTCACCGTTAACTTCAGAAGCTTAATGTCAGAAACATGCTGCAATGGTGAAGAAGCTGGCAGAGTCAAAAAGTAGTTGGTATATTCGCACTTCAAAATGTACATGGTTGTATTAGGAATGTAGCTTCAAGATTCAATCTCACATTGGCCTGGAGTGGTTAGTTGTCACACCCAGCGCCCAGCGCTTGTTATTGGTTGTATCGTAGTAGTAGAAGGAACTTTTCTTGTGTCATTTGATGCGGAATATTATTTAGCCTAGTTTTTAAAATTATGGTTTATCCCTAAGCCCCCTAATTTTAAAAGTGGTAAAGTAGGTCAATGGATTTTTTAACTTGGGTCAGATTAGCTAATATCATTAACTTTGAGCAAACACCGTTATTTTTGTGACACAAAAAACCAAAAAAGTGTGCATTCTACTTAAATTTTTGGGCCTTAATTAAAATATAGTAATGGACATTTAGTGATTTTTAAATGTGTTGGTCAATCCGGTTTTAATTTAACAGTCCATTAGTTTCAATGTCCCTTTTAATTGCCAATTGTGTTACTCACACCTTGGACAACAATCAATTGACCATATTGATCATTATCCCATTTTTTTAAAAGTTTAATAATAATAGATTTTTTGAAAAATTAATTATTGGTCTATCGTATGGAAAAACATTATTAAAATGAGGTTTCGCAAAGTTCCTTAATAGGATCTTAATTATGGATTTTTATGGAACTCATCTCGATATTTGATCCCTAGTTGTAATTTATTTGCCTTAAGACATTATATATTGTGATGATTTGATAGTTAAACATTTTTGTTTTTGTTTTGGAAATGGAACATCTTATTTGTTCTGCATCTCATCACCCAATTCTTCAGATAAAAACATAGGAATAGGTTTTGGAGGTTTTTCATGTTGAATTCAATGCCAACAATATATTAAAGTACTTATTACAATAGATTACAATAAATGGAACAAGTCCCTATACATTATTATTATTATTATTATTATTATTATTATTATTATAGAGATACAAAATGTGCACTATAAAAATACAAAATTCAAAGAATAATGATAAGAACAAATAAATAAAAAGAAAGCAATTAAAAGCAGCAATCCAAGACGCAGCAACAACAGAGAGCAGCACAACTGTAATGAAAATGAAGAAAACAAATTGAAGTCCTTATTTTGGAGAGGAACATAAAACTGTAAAAGGCAATAAAAAATTTATAAAACAAATTTAAAAAAAAGTAGATACTTTTTGATAATGAATAAATGACACACTTACCATCCCTTCCAAAAGCCATCCCCCCTACTTGTGGTCTCTTGTGGAACATTCTGTTGTGTGTCCCCATAAGCAGCATTCTTGGAAGGATACCCCATTGGTGGGGGAGCACTCACCACCGCTGGCGGCGGAGGATATGCCATCACTGGTGAAGGATAGGACTCTGCTAATTCATCATTTAAATAAATCTCATTAATAATTAATGACTCAAAAGATTTAATAATACATTACGTTTTTTGTCATTTTGGTCCCTCCATCAAAAACATTAATACCAAATTTTTTTTTTGAATGAAGTACCAATATTGAATGTTATATTCTTTGGACATTACATATAAAATGAAGGCGGATTATATAGACCAAATATTGTGTTATCCAAACATAAATAAAAGACATAGTATGGTAGTAATTAGCTAATTGTGAGAGGGAAGAAACTTACTGGGTGGGTCTTGTTGATTGTAACGTTGATTCATGGTTGCTGGATAATAAAAATGAAATTGGCGATGATCTTATGAGCTATATGAAGAGAACGTAATTGAGATGATAGCCTTAAGATATAAACTCCTATAATGGTGGATGGGAATGAAAATGATGAGATGCTATATATATAGAATCTGTATGTGTGTATGTATATATAATCTGTATGTACAGGTGGGTGAAGCGCGGGCGGCTGTGAAAGCGCGTGGGGGAAGGCAGCTTCTGGGAAGGATGGACCATTTGCCAATTCAAAGGTTCCTTAATGCTTGTGTGTTTTCCAGAAGTTGACAAAATATTACCTATTTTTCTATACCCATTAAAATGAGAGCCAAATATACAGAGGCCATTTTTATATAAGCTATTAAACAGTATAAAAATGCATTTCAAGATGTTCCACGCAACGTTGTTGTCAACAAGATGAATTTCAAGATCTAAATAGAAGTTGTTTGTGGATTGTCACGTCATTGTTCGAACAACTTTAATTTTATCTCTTACCTTCACATGTTTTTAACTCCACTTTTTTGTTTAAGGGATGGAAAACTTTAGAAATTATTTGCTCTATGATGAAATACTTTCCTTCCACAAAATGAAGGGTCAGCTAGGGTTAGTGGTAAGTTCGTTTGTCGTAGGTCTGAGGTCGTGGGTTTAAATAAGACTTTTTGCATAAAGTAGGGTGACGGTTCCCTAGTATTCTCTCCCCTAATACACTCACCAAGTGATAACGATGACTATTTGACCTATTTCCTTCCATGAAATGAAATAAAGTCTTGTTAGCTAGATGAAATTTATATGAAATACATTTTGGAAAATAATTCACATTGTACCATTTAGTTGATTACTTTTATTTTGCGTATTATGTGGGTGAAAAAACTTATAGACAAAAGAGGGAACAGACTCATTCACACTAGCTATTTTTTTGTTTAACGTTCAACGTGCGTGTTTATATTCATGCTTTTGTTTCTACTTTTCCTTTCGTAGATGTTATTACTGAAATACTAATACCATTTTATCTTTTGGTAAAAAAAATATTCTGATTCATTCTAAATTCAAGTACAAAACAGGAATGGGGACAAAGTTCGGAAAAAACGCATTAAATGATAGGAGAATGTGAAATGAGCTCTTATATTAGGAACAAAAATCATTCAAATTTTGGGCTCTTATATTAAGGACCGGAAGGAGTAATATCTAAGGAATGAGAGTGTTTTAAGCAAAAAGATATGCTATTATTACAGGTAATTAATAGCATTAGTAGAGTCCATTACAAGAGTGATATTTCTGTGGCCATGTTCCCAGCATGTGTGTATTTTGACTCCAAAGGTGTTGGGTGATTATTGGAGTAAAACACAAGTGTATTTTGACAAAAAATAGCGACTGACCCTTATCTTAATATGTAAGAAAAATATCAGAAATGTCTTATATATAAATAGGGAGAGACTCACATTGGTCTTGGATTAACAAAATTTAGAAATGAAAGGAGAAGAAAAATCTCATGGATGATTTTTGTTAGGAAATTTCACTGAAGAAAGCACTTGACGAAATGATTATCAATTATTAAAGGGTAATGAACCTAATCTACCCTCCAAGTAATCACCCAGGAGCACTGGGCACCCTGAACTAACAACAGACTTATATCTACACTCAAAGTAACCAAAGTGTTTAAAAAATACACCGAGTGGATAGTCAATCACATTTGACAGTTAATCTGCCCATGTGATTGCCACGTGGGTTAAATGTTTGCCACGTAGGCAGATTAACTGTTTGCCACGTAGGCAGATTAAATGTTTGCCATGTGGCGGCCACATAGGCAGATTAACGGTCAAACGTGATTGACCGTCCGCTCGGGGTAATTTTTAAACACTTTAGTTACTTTGAGTGTAGATATGGGTCTATTGTTAGTTAAGGGTGCCCAGTGCTCCTAGGTGGTTACTTGGAGTGTAGATTAGGTCCATTACCCATTATTAAAGGAGGGCAGCTAATAAAAGCCACGAGGGAGAGAAGGTGATTAGGTGAGTGAGGAGGAATGCAAGAGAAACTGGGGAAGTCACATGCATGAGTAGACAATTACAGAAACCAGTTCTATTTTGATCCCAGACATATGCATATCCACCTACAATCTACTTTTACTACAACAAGAAAAACAAAGAAAATAATTGAAGATGCAAATTAATAATGGTAGAAACGCGTCTTTGTTTCATGATGGTTCTTTGAATAAGAACAAGAAGAAAAATATAGATGGTCCGCAGAATCCCTCCTTGACAAGAAGGACGTAGGCTCGTGAAACTCACAAAAATAGTTCACTAAACTATTTGAGTACTTTGCTAGCTTATCAGCTAATTCTAAGCTCTCCCTATGAATATGACAGATCTGTATATCGATCCCATTCGCGATGTAAACAAGCTTGTGCCTCATCAACTCTACGTGATACCTCCCTTTTCTTCTTCTCTTCCGATCCATTACTATATATAGCTCACAATCACAATTGTTTCTACAATATATATTCTCTTCTGATCTGCTCTTCTCAGCCTTTCTTGTTTTCGTACTCGCTTTTTGCTTTCTTGTCTTCTTCTTTCCAGCTTCTAAAAATGTCTGATCATCATCAACATCATCAGCCTCATACTCATGAGTTCCTCTTATCTTTGCCTCAACCATCACTTGCCCTTCCTCTCCCTTCCAACTCTAACAGCTCAGCTGATTCTGTGGACTTCCCTTCAACTTCAAATGTTCAGAACTTTATCGTCTCTCAAGTTAGCCCCATAAGATATGGGCCTGTAGTGGATGTAAGTCGTTCAAATTATAGATGCCCCCATATATATATATTTCTTTCCCTATATTTGTTCCAAAAGTGAGTTCTGAATAGTAGCTTTTCTAAGTTACCAACTTTGCTACTCTTGCGGATTCTAGTTCTAGTATTCCAATGTTGTTGGACTTGGATCTTGATTAATTCATTTCAACTTTTCTCTAATGTATGAACATGGGATACTTTTAAGGATTAGCTGGTTGCGGGAATTTTTAGGTGAATGCATTCTTTTCATGCTTGGTGTTATTTTTTTTGGTCCTCGTCTCAAATATAAAAAATATGTATTACCTAATTTAATTATATTAAGTGTCCTAGTTTATTTGGTTATAATTACATGATCAATACCCTCCATCTCTTGTTTATTATTTTTTAGTATTACAAGGGATAATTTGGGGCAAAAAGTTGAGAAAATCAGAAAAAAGTTAGTTTTATATCAGGAACATACTTACCTCCACTAGTAGGCCCTATTTTTAGGATGAGGAAGTAATTTAAATAGAATCTCCCTCTAATCCTGGTTACAATTATAAGATGAAATAAAGTGACTTTTTTTTAAGTTAAAGAAGAAAATTTAAATATGAAAATGTTAACATATGTTACATGTTATTAAATTATAGGTTAGTTAATAAATAAAATGAATCAAGTTTGTTCTAAGGAGAGAGATAAATTTAAACAATTTATGAATCATTTTGCACACTATGGTTCTAAAAAAATTCACTTGATCTTATAGCGGTGTATAAGGCATCCACTAACAAAATTTATGGTTTTAATAAATATAAGGCGCCAATTGTTACATAAACTATTTTCCCATTTTACTCAAGAAATTAATGAATTTTTTAAGTTGCAATAATGTGAAGTCATATATATAATTTTTTTAATACAAGTCATATCGTTATTTATTGAGGGCTGAATTTGAAAAAAAATAGTGGCTAATTTAGTTTACATTTAATGAACCAACTCTCGTTTCTTCTATTGTGAGAATGTTCATGTGAATAGATAGTTGATGACCTATGGCAAGAGAGCGACTATTACTTGCAAGTTTACATAAGAATATATACACATGTAGGAGTAATTATTATGGTATCATTTTGTTGTGTGTTCAGGCTGTTGAAACTTGTCAAGAGGCTTCCGACATGATTGCAAGTTTTCATAATATGATGTGGAGGGACATTTCAGTTCGACAAATCCTAGAGCGATGTGAGGTGTGCAAAATTGATTTTAATAACAAGAGTGTGTTTGAAGAGCATATGTCAGGGAGGGAACACAAGAATAAAATGAACTTGTGCAAAGATTCCAGCAACACAGTATTATCATCTGGAACCTCTAATGTGAACTATCATATCCAGGATAGTAGTGTCCAACGACAAGAACTATGTGTTGATGGCAATGATTTAAAGTCTAAGAAACGGGAGCTTGATGATCAGGTTAGTTTTGTGCTTGTTTGGGATCACTTTGAAAATTCAATTATTTAGCAAAAGTCTAGTTTTGGCACTCACCCATAAAAACTCCTATATTTTGATTGAATCAAGTCATCAACTAAACACTATATATTTTGCGTAATAATACACCTAGGTCTCAAACAAAAATTAATCACAATTAATTAGGTCTCAAAAAGTAATTAAATTACAATGAAGTCCCAAGGAAGTTCAGTGATATTAAATTACATGTATTGGGAGTTATGTAACAATATGTTACTAATTACCTGATTAACCAATAATATTTATATCAATTCATTAAGTTCTTTACTAACTATGATAGAAAAAGGCATTTCCATAATATTAATATCTCTATCATAGTTAGAAAAGATTATTCTAATCCTTTTCATAGTTTATCCATGATAGGAAAGAATAAACTAATAAAACCTGAATACTATCATGGATAATTAATAGCTAACCGTGTTAGAAAAGAATCACCTAACATGGTTAGAAAAATAGATAACCTCATGTTCAATAATATTAATACAAATAAAAATATGCGGAAGCAGATGCAGGCCTATACAAATTGGCAATATACAATTCAAAATAGTCCTTATAACTACTACTACCTAATTCCCTTTCCTGCTGCTTGCGTCTGTGCATGAATACCTGCAAAAATGTCAGTAATCGTGGGATGAGACAATTTGTCCCAGTAATCACCGCTTAACTCACTATAACAGTGAGATGTGCGGTAGCGAGGGCGTCTAAAGGGTACCTCATTTTAAAACCAGTAATATATGTATATATGTCAAGTCTTTCATTCATCATTTAAGTCCCTCCTTCTAAATCAATTCAAATTCATCATCTCTACTTCCCACATCTTACTCAAAACCCTCAGTCAGTTCCAAATCAACTCAACAGATGAAAATAAACATGATTGACACTATGCCCAGTCTCAAATCTGAAAGCATAAAAGGGAGCACTTTAAATAGTGAAAACGTCTCTGAAAAGGGAGCACTATAAAAAGTGAAAACGTCCCTGGTTCCTTTAAAATCCGAGGAACCTGTACAATTAACCTATCGATTGCGCAGATCGATAAGTTACATCGGCCGATGGTACTAATAATCGGTGTCATGCAATACTCACAATCCCTATTCTATATTCCATCAACATAACTCTCAACTATCTCAACTCAACATATAACCCTCTTTTCTATCTTCATCACCTCTTAAACCACTATTCAACACTATCCCTATATACATTCCACGCCATTCCAGATCAATGGCCACCACCAGACAGGATAATAGTATATATAATGTGTAAAAATCTTTTATACAGAAATAATGGTGTTTAAAAGGCACCCGATAGCCTGTTTTATATAAAAATACCCTTTTAAAGATAATATATATATATATAGAGGGTGAAAAGGGATTTTACAAAATCCCTAACTAACGTCACCCTCAATGTTATAGTGAGGTTAAGAGTGATTACCTGTCGCCCTTTAGCAATTACGCTATTTCTCAACCTTTCTTGATGCCACGGAAGTCATATCGCAATCAATCCTATAATGTAGTACAGAATGATAAATTAGTATCATTCTACTTCATGTTAAACGTCTCTCTCTCGTATCCACATTACTACCCATTTTCCCTTCTTTAAATAATTCTTTTCATGTCATCTTTCTAACATCCAAATTCAGCCAATAACTATCACATAACAAAGAATTTACAAAATCTATCATGTTACTCAAGCATATATCATTTCAATTCATCTTATCAACCATACATGATTATACCAATTAATCATGCACATCAAACAATTCCTTAAACAACCAGATAGGTAAATTAAATTCCAATGCATACATTATAGCATATACTTCACTCATTTGCCTAAATTCCTTCAGAAGTTAAACAAACAGGACTTACATTCTTCAATTCTAATAAGCTATCAAGCATGCAAAAACCAACATTAAGTACATGCTCCAAACAGAGAAATCAAAAGACATTTAGTTCCAAAAATCACACAGAAAAAGAAGCACATTCAGCAGAAACACTAGACTAACAAAAATTTTCATCACACACTTCCCTTTTCTTAAACATTTGGCCTACAAGCTTGTTTATATATCCACCCTTTCCTTTAAATGTCCTTAACTACCAAATTAAACCTTACAATCAAGATTTCCAGCTTACAGGGAAGAAAAACAAGAACTCATTTCCATACTTTAATAAAACTAACTCACAATATTCTACTTCTCCAATCACCTAAAAATCCCAACTCTTCCCATTGTTGGCTAAGCCAACCAAGTCCAATAACATCCTCAATAACTCTATAATCATCCACAAAACCATAAATCAAGTTTAGCAACCCCTACTTAAGGATTTCCAATCATTTATTACTTTAATCATCACTTAACAAAATACCACGTAGGGATTTACCTAATTCTATATTAGTCCACAACAACAAATGAATCAGTTTTGAGCCTTCCAACACAACACTTTTAACCAAAGATCGTAACACTCATGGCCTAGACATTTAATAAGGTTTCTTTTAATTATTTTCCACATTGTCAACATCAAGATTAATTAAGATGATATCACAATTAATTTCATCCAATCCCAGAAATTTAATATACAAGTATACACTTCATGGACACTTCATTAGTACCCTCTAATATGAAATTACATTATTAAGAGTCAAACACACAAATCCCATGTATGTTCCATATTACCACTCACATGTAACATCAATAACCAAGAAAAGACAGCTCCATTCAACCATATATCAATTCAGCCACTATAAACAAAATAACAGTTTCCAAACAAAAGAGAGCATAAACAGTAATGACAGTTCCCATCAATACTAATTTACACTTTACAAAACAACCAAGGGATACCAATGATGAGTGACTATTAATTCAAATCTTTATGATCACAAAGAAGCAAAACTACTCCTTAATAACTCATAATGATACAATGAGCGGCTACAAATCTCTAAGGCCCTCTGATTTAAAATTACAACTTTAATCATCAATTTTCCATATTCAATATCCACAACAAATACTCACTTTAGTCTAATTGACATTCTACAAGTCATTCATCAAATCCAACATGTCCACCTTAATCCAATAATTAATTCATGAATATTTTCCTATAACATCAACCACTTTTATCCTACAAATCAACTTGATTCCAGTCACCAAAACATTATTTAAACATCCCTACAATACCACTAATTTCAGTTTCCCATTCCTGCAAAAATTCTTAATCAAACAGAAAAGCTAACAGCCAAAGCATACATTCAATAACCAATTTCAGCATTTGCAAGGAGAAGGTAAATCATTGGAATTCAACATACAACAATCAAAATAACTCACACCAAATCTAAAACATCCAAGTAATAGTCCAATCATCCAAAAATAACCAAATCAAAGTTGTAAAACACTCATACCCAAATCAATCAACCAGCAGTGATATAATCAAACTCAAACAAGTTTTGTTATTGATTATTTAAGGATTCTAAACCAAAAAATGACTCTAAACCCGTTGGATTTGAGAATTCCCAATTTTTAGGGTTTTTTGCAAAAACTTCACAAAACTTCAATCAACATTCTATTTGACAATTAGGACACGAAGAGATGAAGCTTTAGCTTAGTTCTATTACTTTTCCAAGACTAAGACCTAAAACCCCAAATCAGCCTCTCATTCTCACACGGCTAAAACGAAAATCAAAGGCAATAAGAGTGTGAAAAATACTTACGGAGTTCAAAAATGAAGGGAGGGGTTTCACCAGACCTTGCCGTCGCCGGAACGCCGCTGGGCTCGCCGGAGAACGAAGGGGAAACTAAGGGATTGGAAAGAAAACACAAAGAATATGAGAGACCCTCATGGAAAAGAAACAAAGCTCAAGAGGTACAATAAAAGCCAAAACTTAGCCTCTCCTACCGTCATCCGTCGCATCTTCCGCCGTTCGCTGCCACTGAGCCGTCGGTGGGCTCGCTCAAAATAGAGAAGGATGGGGACGCGCGGAAGGGAAAGGAATAGATGGGTTTTGGTGAAGTGAAGGAAGAGAAGTGAGAAAGGAGATGGGTTTGTGAGGGGGCGGCGCCGCCGCGCCTTGGCCGCCGGAACGCGAGGGACGGAGGAGAGGAAGAGAGAAATGAAGTCGAAGGCAGGGGGAGGGATCGGCTGATATATATAGAAAGGAGGGAGGGCCGTGTTTGTTTTAAGGGAAATAAGGATGATTTTGGTTATTTAAAGCCTAAACTTGCTATAGTGTACTCATTTTGATTTAAAACCACTTAAACCAGCCTCCAATCTTCTTAAACTTCAAAATATTTTTAGTTCTACCACTCCCTCATATTTCAAACTTTTCATTTCTTTAGTAATTATATGCACATTAATTACTCAAAATTTCCAAAATATTCCCAAAAATTCCTAAAAATTCCAAAATTTCCCAAAATACTTTCTAATCCTGAATTAAATTTTTCAGGATGTTACAGTATCAATGTAACTCAATGAGTTATTATTGAAAACTCAATGAGTTGTATTAATAACCGTTGACTTATTAGATTTAATATCACCTAGTTTCTTTTGTCCAAAAATAAAATGTCACCTAGGTCCCTATGGACTTAATATATTATAATGATTTTTTGAGACTAAATATGATTTATTACATTTTCATGGAATCTAGCTGTAACCCTCCCTAAAATAAACAATGAGAATCTCAATTGAACGCGACAATTCGTGTGTTCTCTATCTTCATTAGATAGATTATTTTAGGTTGTTTATCTTTAAATTTGTGCTCTTTAGTTTTCTAAGTGCTGTGGGCATAATTTGTTGTATTAAACATTTTATCAGTGGCAGATTTGCCCGAATGATAATTGTGGGGGTTGATTGGCTGCTTAACAATAACTTTGCAAACCCTTCACCATTATATTGTATCAATTTACTATGTTGTGACATTGAATTCTACTGCTCCCTTTTAACGATTGTCATATTTCTTGCATCCAAAAATAGATCCAGTATATTCTCAGCTTCTCACTGATTAATCTGGACTGATCTTACTGTTTGGCCATGGATTTTGTTTTGTCACTGGAATCTTATAACTTCAAGTAATTTAGCATGACAACTTTTATGACTTTTACCGTAGCATCTTATCATGAATATGTGAATGAGGTGAATATCTATGCATGTGCCAAGAGCGATCACTTGAGGGATATTTCTAAATTGATTAATTGGTTACTTCTGCAGGTTGACTTGACTCCTAACTATGGGTTTGGTCCAAAGAAAATCAAGGTAGCTCAACCTACAAGATGTGAAATCTGCATGATAGATTGTAATAGTAAGGATTTTTACATCACACGCTTGTCTGGCAAGAAACACCTGAAAAACCTGAAGAAACTATCTGAATCAAAAAGTGTTGGTGTTGACATCAGTGAAGCTAGTATGACTGCAGCCATTGTGACAGACAATGATAAGCGATCAGGACTGAATCCAACTGCTGAGTCAATGGAAAAGCCAGGCACTGATAAACAAGATTGTATCAGTCCATGTCGGCAAGAAATTGCAGCCATATTAGAAGCATTCAAAAAGGACATTGAAACCTTGAAACGGTCTAAATCAAAAAGTGACAGTGCCAGTGTTAGTGCTGATGTCGGTGTAGCTGGTATCACTGCAGCCATTGGAACAAAAAACGATGAGCAACCAGGGCCGAATGCCGCTATTGATAAACAAGAATGTGTCTATCCATATCAACCAAAAAATGCAGTCACATTAGTAGCTCCAGAAAGTGACACAGAAATAAAGAAATGGAGGCATGACTTAGAAGGTGGGACTTCTATGGCCCCTACTGAGTTTTGCACTTTATCTAGTGTCAACAATGAGACAGCCTGGGATTCACCTAACTACACTGCTTGGTGTGAAATCTGCATGACCAGTTGTAAGAGTAAGCCACCATATATCTGCCATTTACATGGCAAGAAACACAAGAAGAAGCTGGAGCAAATATCAAAATCAAAAAAGCATGGAGCCAGCGCTCTTGTAGCTGATGCCGTTGCGGCAATTGATATGCAACAAGCAACAAATCAACCAGAACATGCAGTCATACCAGAAGCTCCAGAGAAGGACAATGAAGGTGGGATTTCTATAACTTCTACCAAGTCAAGCACTGTCAGCAATGAGACAGTCTCTAATGTGCCTAATGGCGCCACTTGGTGTGAAATCTGCATGATTGGTTGTAATAGTGAGACTTCATACAACAGGCATTTATTAGGGAAGAAACACAAAAGGAAGCTGGAGAAAGTATCGAAGTAAAAGAACAATGGAGCTGGAACTATAGTTGCTGGTGCTGTGGGAGCCATTACAACAACAATTAATATGCGACAGGCAACTTAGCCATTACATGAAAAAGTCAACTAGGTCTTATATTTAGGAAGAGAGTATAATACATTTTAAAATGTACTATAGACCACTAAATTCTAACTATAATACATGTAATTAAATTATAAATTAGTTTATGAATAGAATAAACTAGTTTTGAGGAAAAAGATAAATATAAACATTTTAAAATGATTAATTTTTCATCTTTATTTTCTCCAAAAAAATCAAATGGGTTTTATATATTTAGGACATAAAGAGTAGCTTGTTAATATTTTGGAACTATGATGAGAAATTAATCTTGGTGAAAATGTCGCCGTTGTGCTGATTGGATGGATGGCCAGAGTATATCCAATAGCCCTGTGTTTGTGTGTAACTTCCTCACTTGGGTGTGATTAATGAAAAGTGCAGGATATATTACATTGACTTAATTATGTGGTGTGTGATGGCAAGAGACTATTGGCCTGTGTGCGATGTTTCAATTTGAATTGATGTAGGGGAGGGGAAGATGAAATCACTATACCTTGATCGCTTTAGCGGTCAGGCTATTATCCAAAAAATAAGGGGAGAATTACTATGAGTAGTTAAAGAAAATAATTATTAAAAAGTCTAAATTTTTAATGACAGCAGAAACATTATTGGATTTGGTGATCTTATGGTGATTACCTCCAAAACAAACTATTTTGAATCTAACTACACATTTTTGTAAACTAGATTCAAGGTGTTTTTTTATAAAGGATTCAAGGTGTTTTTTTATAGTTAGATTAACCAAAATGTTATAATTATAAACATATAATATATTTGAATTAATTATTTTATCAATTAGGAAAATCAGAAATTAAGAAAACAAGTTGGTTGTGTTTAAATTAAGTGTAAAATTATAACCTTTTTTATGAAAACAAAAATAATTTAAAAAAACAAGGCAATTTGTTATAGATTCGCAAATTGTTGGAAAAGACTGGAACCGAAATAGGTTGCATTTTGCCAACTAATTAAACTCACCACCTTTTGGTGAGTTAAACCTACAAGTTCAATCCATTACTACCTTAGTTCTTACAAAAACAAGATCTAGTTTGTCCAAGACAAATTAATTTTGACAATTAAAACAAGACTACATTATCTTTGGTAAGCAACGAAGTTAGGAACACATTTTGCCCCACATGAATGAACAATGCAGTCACATTTAGTGATTTTAATAGTGTTAGCCAATCTGGCTTCAGTTTAAGAGTCCATGGGATTCAAAGTCCCTTTAATTGTCCATTGTGTTACTCACACCATGGACAACAATCAATATAATTGACCATATAGATCATTGACCCCCTTTTTTTTAAAATGACAATTATATTAGAATAGTAGATTTTAGGAAAAATTAATTATAGGTCTATCTTAAGGAAAGAAAATTATCAACATGAGGTTTCACAAAGTTCCTTAATAAAGACCTTAATTAATGGGTTTTATGGAACTCATCTCCATTAAGCCCCTCAGTTGTAATTAATTTTCCCTAAGACATTATATACTTTGATGATTTGATAGTTGAAAAATTTTTATTTTGTTTTCAAAATTGAATATCTTGTTTGTCTGTATCTCATCACCTAATTCTTCAGATAATAACACAGAAACAAGTTTTGGAGGTTTTTTTATGTTGAATTCAATGCCAGCAATATATTAAAATACGTATTACAAGAGATTACGATAAAAGGAACAAGTCCTTGTACATTATTATTATAGACACGAAATTTGTATGAGAAAGATACAAAACTCATGGAAGAATGATGAGAACAAATAAACATATAGCAATCAATCGGAGCCACCACAGAAACATTGCAAACATTGCATCAAGCAGTTGCAACAGGTTCCAACACAACTACAATTGTCATGAAACAGAAGAAAGCAAATTTAAGTACTTAGTTTGAAGAGGAACATAAAAGGCTGTATAAATTCATAAAAACAAATTTAAAAAATACTCCCTCCGGTCCCTAATGTAAGAGCCCAAAATTTGAATTGTTTTAGTCTCTAATGTAAGAGCTCACCCCACATTCTCTCCTCATTTAATGCATTTTTTCCTACTTTACCCCTGACTCTCTTTCATATTTATTAATGGTTATGTATTTCTCTCTCTTAAAAGTACCATAATAAATATGGGCAATTTTGGAAAAGAAGCATTAACTCCAGACATCCAACTAACATTCACATGTTTTCTTAAGAAGCGTTTTTTTGGCGGCTAACTCTTACATTAGGGACCGGAGGGAGTAATAGCTAGACATATTTTGATCATGAATAAATGACATAGTTACCATGCCAGCCAAGTGTCACAACTACCCTCCCTACTTGTGGTCTTTTGTGGGACATTCTTTTGTGTGTCCCCATAAACATCATTCTTGGAAGGATACCCAATTGGTGGGGGAACATTCATCACTGTCGGCGGCGGAGGATATGCCATCACCGGTGAAGAATATGACACTGCTCATTCATCATTTAAATAAATCTCATTAATTATTAACGACTCAAGGGATTTAATACTACGTTCATTTGTCATTTGGTCCCTCCCTCGTACACATTAGTACCAATATTCTTTGGAACTACAGTTAAAATGAAGTTAAATTATAAAGACCAAATATAGTATATATCAACCAAACATTAACAGAAGGCATAGCTAGTATATAATACTACCTCCAGTCCTAAATATAAGACCTAGATGACTTTTTTTTGGAGAGATTAAGGTTGCGAAATAGGTTATTAAATTATGACATATTTGATATATTTTTAGATTATCCATTAGTTTATAGTTTAAATATACTAGTCTAAGGGAAAAATTAGGTAAATCATCAATTTATAATTAACTTATTTTGCTTTTTTAGGATTTTCCAAAAAAATCAATTAGGTCTTATATATAGGACCGGAGGGAGTATTAGCAAGTAGCTCATTGTGAGAGTAGAAGAAACTTACTAGGTGGATCTTGTTGATTGGAATGTTGATTCATTGTTGATCGATAATAAAAATTAAATTGGCTATGAATCATAATTATTCATTGTTAATTCAGTGGGGCTGATGTTTAGGTAGAGATGAATAACTTAAATAGGGGGCAACTAAACTTTTCACTGTGGCATAGAGGCAGACAAGAAGAAGCTCATAGCTCCTTACATTACATTATCGGAATTTTTTATGGGGTTCAACAAGTGATAAGAAGAAAGCTTATTTGGTGGCGTGGGACAAAGTTTGTTATCCTAAAGTGTGTGGTGGATTGGGTCTTCGTCATGCTTCTCTTCAGAATAAGGCTTTTATGATGAAAGTGGGATGGGGGTTGGTGAATAACAAGGATGCATTGTGGGCCCGAGTAATTAGAAGTAAATATAATTGTGGTCAAGATTTGGTCCCTATTATACGAGCAAAGAAGCCGGGGTCAAGAGTGTGGAGTGAAATTAAAGCTGTTTAGGAGAATGTTAAGAATGAGATTGAGGTTGTTCACAGGAATGAGGAGTATAAAGTTAGATGGAAGCTTGAGAGGAGTGAGATGTTCTCTGTCAGATCAGCATATACGAAAGTTGCTGATTTTAATGCTCAGGAAGATCAATGTTGGAGGAACATTTGGAGGCTCAAGGTCCCTCAGAGATGTAAAATGCAGATGTGGTTTTTTTATGCATGATAGACTTCCTACTAATGAGAGGTTGCTTGAATGGAGAATTCATCCAGATGGTTCTTGCGCGTCGTGTCATTCGCTGTAACACACTGTTACTTAGTCCCTAATTAACTAATGATATCCAATTTTAATTCTATAATCTCTTTACTAACTATGATAGAAAAAGGATTTTCCATAATATTACTATACCTATCATAGTTAGAAAAAGAATATTCTAGTATTAAAACCTTATCCATGATAGAAAAGGATTTCCAGATACAATATAGATGCTATCATGGATAATAAAAAGCTAACCATGTTAGAAAGGATTTGCCTAACATGGTTAATAAACAGAACTAATAGATATCAAACCATAGATAAAAATATATACATGCGGAAGCGAATGCAGACCTAAAAATTGGCAATATACAATTATAAATAAACAACACAACCTCCACTACCTAATTCCCTTTCCTGATGCTCGCGCCTGTGCATGAATACCTGCAAAAATGTCAGTAATCGTGGGATGAGACAATTTGTCCCAGTAATCACGCTTAACTCACTATAACAGTGAGATGTGCGGTAGCGAGGGTGTCTAAAGGGTACCACAGTTATAAAAACCAGTAATGTAATATATATATATAAAGATTTCTTCCATGCTCACTCAAGTCCAACAATCACCTTCAAACCAAATCAATTCAATATCTCCATACTCTAATCAACTAATACTACCACAACAACTCTCACACTCACCTACAGATGCATTGTGCCATCACGGTGCATTCAAGCATCTATTCTTCACTATATGATTTGACACTGTGTCCCTCTCCATAATGAGAGGACAATTTCCCACTCTGGCAATCTCCAAAGAGGGAACCCCAATTTTGTTTCCATTACAGAACGGGAACGGTTGAACTCTTCAATGCCAAACAACCGTAGGGGCGGTTGGGCTCTTCAATGCCAAAACAACCGTAGGTCACTTCTCTCAATAAGTCGACCTATGATCCCCGATCCAATCAATTTGAAAAGGATCCTCAGTACAAATAACTGTCGATTGGCCTATCGACAGTTATCATCGCGCGATGGTACATAAATTCCAGTGTCATGCAATGCTCACCCTATCCCTATCAATATCTCAACATCAACATCAATCTCAACATCAACATCAATCTCAACATCAACATCATACACTCTCACATCATCTTTCAATCTATTATCCACAATATCTTCTCTCAACATTACTCTCCAAAATCTCAACTCATATTTAATTCCTTCTCTATACTCACAACCTCTCAAATAACTATTATAACAATACACCTGCAAATATATCACACCATTCCAAAATATCCAGCACCACCAGACAGGATACTACATATATAATGTGTCGAAATCTTTTATATAAAAATAATCGTGTTTGAAAGGCACCCGATAGCCTGTTTTGTATAAAAATACCTTTTTAAAGATAATATATATATATATATATAGAGGGTGAAAAGGGATTTTACAAAATCCCTAACTAACGTCACCCTCAATGTTATAGCAAGGTTAAGTGTGATTACCTGTCGCCCGCATTGCGATGTTCTTCCTTACCATTTCTTGAAAATGCTCTCCAAAGACTTCCCTCTTAGTTCCTCCTATAGTGATATAATACAAATGATAAATTAATATCATTTTCACTTTATAACACTTAACGTCTCTCTCGTATTCATATGTTATTACTACCCAATCCCTTCATGAATGTTATTCCTAACTTTTCTTTCTTTTGCAAATGAGTTGAGCACATACAAGTCACACACATACAATAAGCATCACTGCTTTAGATTTTCAATTCATAACCAATCAAAAACATGACCAATATCATATTCAATTAGTTGAATTGATATGGCGAGTTGCCATTTGATCAAAACAAAATTCTGTTTTATAATAGCTTAGTCACATTCAATTATAAAATTCCATCTTTATGTCATCAACTCAATTTAACATTAGGATAAGTTCATGTTCAATTAGAGTTGCTGATATTTAAAACAAGTTCACATCAAAGGTAAATTTCGTATTACATCCTGAAAAATTCCAAACAGTGTAGTGAAACACAAAACATCCTTTTACACATCTTTGCAACTTGCATTCAAAATTTCGTGGTCCGTGATACATTAAGAAGCAGTACAAATAAAGCAGCAACTCCATATTCAGATGTACTAAATTGAAAATCCATGCACACTAATTGCCCAAGATAAATATGATTCCTCATCCTCACTAAACAGCAACCAGACAAGTCAAAGAATATCCAATTTCATAAATCTTTAAACCAACTAGTGATAAAAAAAATCAGTTTCACACACCACATAAAGATTCGCCTAATTCAATCTTAGTTCATAACAGCAAATGAAATCAGATTTAAGTCTCCCTACCATACTTTAAATCAAAGATTGAAGTACTCATATCCAAAGCATTTAATAGTTCTTTTTAACTATTACCACACATTGTCAGCATCAAGGTTTACTAAAATGACAACTCAAATAAATTTCATTCAAATCCCAAAATGCAAATCTTTGTTTTATCCTCAAGTCAATCGAGCAAAAGCACAAAGAAAATCAATATTTTCATCATGCAGAATTCAATTCACAATACCCACACCTAATTAATATTTCAGCTTGCTTCAAAACTGAATCTGACATGTATAACCAAAAACACAGCCTTTTACATTCCAATACAACCTTAAACATTCTAAGCTCTGTTTCAAAACATTACACATCTAATTAAATCAGCCTTTATTAATTAAATCTCATTTCCAATTTCTTAATGAACCATACAACTATAAGAAAAGCACACAAATGCTTCATGCCTAACTCAAAGTCACCTCTAATCAAATTTTGAGAACTTAAACCAAACCCAAGGAACTACAAAACTGTCCCCAAAATCTGCAAAAATCACAATTAAATAGCATGCCAACTTTATCATTAACCAAACATTCATAACAATCCAAAACAAAGCCACAATCAGTTCAGCTACTTCGCAAAAACAACAGAAAGTCAACAAGACTTACAAGTACGCTCCTAATAACCTAACCACTTCCAATAAAATCAAAGTATTAAGAAAAGAACTTATATTTAAGTTGAGTTCAAAATTGAGAAACACTATAGCCCAAAATGATTTCCCTTTTCCTCAAACCTTACTCAATAGTTTCCAATCTTGAAATAAGCACAATACTGGATATAAAAATATCTGATCACAAACACATAACTCCAATCCACACTTTGAAACAAACTTATTCATTCCTCCCTAATCCCATTTGGCTATTAACGAATTAATGGCATGAGGTTATAAACACACAACATCAACTTCAAAACCATTATTCCTCTTTCTCTCCTACCACACTCGTCCCAAAAACAATGCAGAAAGTAAACTAACTTCTCCCCTCCAATCATCAATTTAACCATAATCACCTAAATATTCCCACAGAATAGCACAATCATAGACCAAAGAATTTCCAAAATCATGAACTCTCAATCATAAATCCCTTTTTACTCTTCTCTTCCGCACAACCAATTACACACAAAAAAAAAAACAAAACAACAGAATTTCTAATCATCAACATAAATCCTTGACTAATTTACACTCTACTACACGGTAAACTAGACAGATCAAGCATCTCAAAATGTACAGAAAACACCATACTCAAATAAACAAGGCACCCAAGAACACATAATCAAACCTGAAAGCATAAAGGGCAATCAATCCACTGTCATTTAGTCTACTTATTTAAGTTACAGAAATAAAACAATGCACCCACATACTAGTTAATAACAAATTGAAGAATAAGAGACAAATCCAAAATCCCAAAAGTTAGGGTTTTCAAAAATTTGTACCAAACTCTTGTAAGCCTTCAAATTAAACCTCAAATCCTTTTTCAAACACTAAAACTCGAAGCTTTAGACTCCCTACATCAATTATTAAACTTAGAAACCCCAATCAAATTTCGGACCTACACTCAACTCGCCCAAGAACACTAAAATCGGTCAGAAAGCTAAAAGATACACTCACCTGAACTTAAATCTTGGATTATATGTGACTTCAGTCGCCAACTCCGTCGATAATCTCGCCGGAAACCTCCGCCGCCGTCGCTGGGGTTGTCGGACACGAGGAAGACGAAGGGGGAGAGTGAAAAACGATGGGGACCGAGCAAAGGTAGTGAGGAAACGGAAAGAGGGTAGTGAGGAGAAGAGAAAAGAGATGAAGAAGAGTTGGGGGAGGGAGAATCGAAGATGTATGTGTGTGTGGAAGGAGAAACAGAAAATGGAAGTGTATGTGAGGAGGAAGAAGACGTGTTTTGTGTTTGGGGAAAGAGAAGGGAGTGTTTGGTTTTATTTAATTAGAAAGCTTATGGTAACATATAGGAGAATTACCATAATACTCTATTTTAATTTCAAATAATATGTCAAGCATCCAACTCTTTAGCCTCCAAAATATTTTAATTTACCCAAAAGCCCTTTTAATTTCCTAGTTTTCCAACATTTTAATCGAATATTTTAGGCACTTATTTCCCCAAAACTTTCAAAATATCTAAAATTCCCCAAAAATCCTAAATATTTCCAGTTTTCTAATGGTTCTTTACTAAAAATATTTTCTAATAATGTATTAAATTTCTAGGATGTTACATTCGCAGTTGGAATCAACGGTACATGTGATAAGAGAATGTGGTAATGCTAAAGAGGTTTGGCTTAACTTGGGAATCTCTTTTGCAAATAAAGAATTTTGGGAAAGTAATTTACATGATTGGTTAAGGAAGAATGTGAAGATGCGTAGAGGGTATGGGATGGATAACTGGAATGAAGTTTTTTGTGTGTCTTGCTGGTTGATTTGGAGAAGAAGGAATGAAGTGACCCATAATAATGAATGTTCAAGTGTGTATGAAGCCATAGCAGAGATCAAAGGCATTATTAGATGTATGCATAGGGCAAAATCTGTCTTGCCCAATTTAAGGGTGTAGGTTAATTTTTTGTTTTTATTTTCCTTCCTTTTTATCAAAAAAAAAAAAACTTGTCACTGTTGCATTGGACTGCATCCCAATACCGTTTCATCATGGTGACTTGGAGCTAAGCTTCATGGATACCTAAGAGTTAAGAAAATCTGACTCCTCTATTTTAACGGTTAGTGCTTACCACTTAGGACTTTGATGCTTACTCTAGCTTGTTTGGACCATGGAGAGTTGTAATATAAATTTTGAGACTTTAAAATTCTCTTTTATGGCACTTCTAAATTTTAAAATCACATAGATTTATTGTTGTTCCTAGATATTAAATTTCTCTGTACTTTTTAATACTTTTGAAAATTACTCTCAATTATTATTATACCGTATGCGTGCCATAATCAAGTCGACGATGAAGGGAGATATAATTACAAAAAATCGTACGATCTCACCCACCCGTGAAGAAAGAAATTTAGTACTCTTTATAGGATCTTTTATTTTAAAATAAATAATTATTGTTGATAATTTGAAATATGTAAGGGAGGAAAAAAATTATTTGGTTTAATTTGATTGAAGAATTTAATTTTAGAAGTTAACAAATAGATATTTTTATGATTTTATCCTTGTCTAGAATTTTACCTTTACGATACCCTCTTAATAAAAAACGCTTAATATCACGTATCAGAGGTGGTAAAATCGCTATTGATAATGTTTGTATCAATACACTTTCTGTTATGTTACAAGATTTTCACCATCTTAGATAATGCTTTTCACTCTGAAGTTGAAGATCAACCTTTCAAGAAAACTAAAGATGGTAATTTTAAGTTGTCTGATACTAATAATAAACATTTCACTCTCTTTCGTTTTTTCAAGCTATTCGTTTATTAATAGCATTGTAATGTTAGTAATGTCTGCTGTGGAATATTAACGTAGTAGAAGTTATAATGACACGGCAAACAATGCTGGGGAGTAGGGGATGATGGGAAGGAGATGGATGACCTTGAGTTAGGGTGTGTCAATAGATCGCTGGTGGAATGGATCAAGAAAGTGGGTGAAGGTGATGAGGGTTCACAAACGGTGATAACACGAGGTGATCAAGAAAGTGAGTGATGGTGATGAGAGTTCTTCCTCGGATGATGGGGGTTATTCCTCCCAAGTGATCAAGAACGTGGATGGGCGAACTTGAGCAGCAATGACTAGTTGAAGATGCAAATATGTGTCCATGGTGACTTGTATCATCTCGTTGTACATACTTTCTTCCAGTAAATTGTTAACAACTAGGGGATTTCATCGAGCGATGTACGTGTCATGAAAAGTAAGTAAGACAATTGAGTACTTAATTGCATTTTTGTGGATCGGATAATCATTGGTTCACTTTTAGTATGTGTGCACTGTGTAGAATATTTGAAGTCGCATGCACTTGTAAATTGGCAATTGATTGTATTCTTGTGTAATTTATGTGATTGAATTTTTAGAGTGCTTTTTTTTTTTATTTTGTTCAGCATCTCCAAAAAAGTTAACTTGTTCTTTTGTTAAGAAACATAATGAGTATTTTTGGACAACTAAAAACAAATTCTTAACATTTATTTTCTCTAAGTTTTTTATTTGTATCACTATTAAACAATGACCTGTTCCGAGAATTAGACTTAGCGGATACTTTTATCTTTAAGTTTTTTTATTTGTAAAATTTATAAATACAAAAGAATTGATATAAATATCTTCCTTTTTATTAAAACTTATGCCAGCATTTATTGATTTCTTCATTATAAGAAATACATATTAAAGGAACTTTTTTGTCTTAGTTACTTTATCCCCTTTATTTTGAAAAAGCAAACAAATTTCCTTCAAAATAATTATATGTCACATAAGAGATGTCTGTGTGAAGAAAGAAAAACAAAAGGATATTACTCTATATACTCCCTCCGTTCCTAAATGTAAGATCACTTTCCATAATTTGGGGAGATTAAGGAAGGTGGTCAAATTACCTGATGTTCCAAAAATACCCTTCAATTAAATTGAAAACACAAATATACCCCTTCATGCTTCCAACTCAACCCCACAACTCAATTGTAAAAGGAGTATGGGGGTATTTTGGGTAAAACTTGGGAAAAAAGAGAAAGTGTTCTTACATTTAGGAACGTATCCATATCCCCAAAGTGATCTTACATTTAGGAACGGAGGGAGTATTATACCATTAAAATTGCTAGTGGCCTACCCTATGCATTGCAATTATTAGTTTATTTTTTGTTTTTCAGTAAAGTGGCATTGACGACACATGGCCAAAATGCACTCTATATATAGTTTAATTTGCACATATTCAGTTATGACATACCATGTGTGAATATCCCAACCCCAACCGCTTTTATTAACCCAAATATGATTTCCAATTCAGTAATATTTAACCCGCCAGTCCAAGGCTATTTTTTGTCAAAAGTTTAAGAAAATACATCAAGTTAAAACACAAATCAGCCAAGAAAACATATATAAAAGCGTGTGCCCCCATACAATGCACGTTGAAGGAGTTTAGATTATTAAACATTTTTCCTAAAATTGTAAATCACAAAACTTTGGATAAATTACATACAAAAACGGTTAGAAAATATAAATTTAGATTATATGTAATGTTTTAAACTTGATTAAGAATCAAATTCCCTTGTGTATAAGAATAAAAGAAGAGCACAATTTATAAAATCCCCACTAAATAAACATCAGCCCCACTGAATCAACAATGTAGCTCAGTTGCCTATTGCATATTAATTGCTGTTGTAATGGCTCCCACAGCACCAGCAACAACTATAGTTCCAGCTCCATTGTTCTTTGACTTTGATTCTTTCTCCAGCTTCCATTTGTGTTTCTTCCCTGATAAATGCCTGTTGTATGAACTCTCACTATTACAATCGATCATGCAGATTTTACACCAAGTGGCGCCATTAGGCACATTAGGGACTGCCTCATTGCTGACATTAGATGGAGTGCTTAACTTGGTAGAAGTTATAGAAATCCCACCTTCATTGTCCTCCTCTGGAGCTTCTGGTATGACTGCATGTTATTTCTAGTTTATATGAATTGATACATTCTTGTTTATTAGTGCCTGGCTTTTCTTGTGGCTTAAGTGCTTGATTTGTTGCTTGACTTATCTGTATCCATCCCTTCTCGTGGACTAGTTAAAGGCAATAATACATTTTACTATCTCCAGTCCTAAATATAAGACTTAATTGACTTTTTTTGGAGAGGTTAAGGTTGCGAAAAAGACTATTAAATCATGACATATTTGATATATTTTTAGATTATACATTAGTTTATAGGTAAAATAAACTAGTTTAAGGGAAAAAATTAGGTAAATCAATTTATAATTAATTTATTTTTCTTTTTTATAGGATTTTCTTAAAAAGTCAACTAGGTCTTATATTTAGGACCGGAGGGAGTATAATACATTTTAAAATGTACTATAGACCACTAAATTCTAACTATAATACATGTAATTAAATTATAAATTAGTTTATGAATAAAATAAACTAGTTTTGAGGAAAAAGATAAATATAAACATTTTAAAATGATTAATTTTTTATCTTTAATTTCTCAAAAAAATCAAATGGGTTTTATATTTAAGACATCAAGAGTAGAGTGTTAATATTTTAAAATTATGATGATAAATTAATCTTTGTGAAAATGCCACCGTTGTGCTGATTGGATGGATTGCCAGAGTATATACAATAGCCCTGCCAGAATGTGTTTGTGTGTAATTTCTTCACTTGGGTGTGATTAATGAAAAGTTCAGGATATATTACATTGACTTTGTAACATTATGTTACTAATTCCTTAATTAACCAATATTATCTATTTCAATTCGTTAATCTCTTTTTATATATTATCCATGATAGAAAAGAATTTCCTAATATAATACGATTACTATCATGGATAATTAATAGCTAACCATGTTAGAAAAGATTCACCTAACATGGTTAGAAATAGAAGCAACCTGATATTAATTATCTAACTATGATAGAAAAAGGCTTGTCATAGAATACAACCCTATCATAGTTAGAAAAGTATTTTCCTTATAATATAATTAATAATCAATATCCCTAAGTCTATTTCCCAGTTTCATAAGAAAATATGCGGAAACGAATGCAGGCCTATATAAACTGGCAATATACAATTCTGAATAATATAAGCAACCTCTAAAGCCTAATTCCCTTTCTTGATGCCTGCGCCTGTGCATGAATACCTGCAAAAATGTCAGTAATCGTGGGATGAGACAATTTGTCTCAGTAATCACCGCTTAACTCACTATAACAGTGAGATGTGCGGTAGTGAGGGCGTCTAAAGGGTACCACAGTTTTAAAAATCAATAATACATATATTCCAGATTTTCTCTCCATAAATCATTCACATTTCTCTTGAAATGCGTGGCTGTCACCCAAGAGGGGGGGGGGTGAATTGGGTGAGGGAATAAAAACTTAAACTCTTTTTGGAAAGACTGCTTGTGCTTGGTGATGATGATAATGAGTTATGGTATGCACAAGTCAGTATGTTATGTGATGCAAAATAGAATGTTTAAATGTAAATTTATGCACACATAAATTTATCCTGGTTCGGTCACCCAGACCTACATCCAGTCCCCAGGCTACACCTGAGATTTCCAATCCACTATTCTTGTTTAAATCGGGCACAAGAGAAGCCTTTACACTTTAGGTTTTACGAGCACGGGTTCACCTAACAACCCACAGGTTTTACAACGGGTTCACCTGCAAACCTTACCGCAAGTTTTACGGGATTACTTGCAACCTTTACAACCACAAGTTTTGCGGGCTCACTTGCAACCTATATAGCTCCCCCTCACACCTAGAAGGGTTCAGTCTTTACAGACAATGATTTAACAATGATTACAATACTGTTCTTCAAGCGGCAAGCTTTAGAACAGGTGTGATAGGATGTTCACTCTATGAACTGATTGTGCTAAACACTTAAGCTCAACTAAGTGGGTTCACTCAATGAACAGATTATGTTACTCACTTAAGTACAATGATTGCTCTCCACTAATTTTCTCTAAGAGTATTACAACTTCATAATCAGAGAGTAGAAGATGAGAAGGATATTTCAGATAGTAGGCTTGAGCTTCTTCATTCTATTTCTCTTGCTTATCAAACTCATGAAGCTCTCTCTCACTCTCCTTCAGAAATGAAGAATATCTCCTTTTATACCAGCCTCTGATTATCCAACCGTTGGAGAGGCAATAAGGCCGTTTGAATATAGCCGTTGGGGCCTTGTTTACGTTGTCCTCATTAATGTACAGCAGGGTTGACTTTGCTTTATCTGAAAAGGTGCTTTGACCAGCTGTTCTGTCAACACTGTTCTGACAACACTGTTCTGGCAAAAGTCGTTCTGACATCTATACACTGTACGGTCTGACTCTTGCTTGTTGTCAGATGAGGACTTCGTTCCTCAAGCATAAGTCCAGGATGCTAAGAGACTTACTATCGGAAGCTCTCTTGCTATCTGAAGTGAAGCTCGTGGACTCTAACATTCTGCTTGCTATCACATAGAGGAACTTTGTCTTCCAAGCACTTGTCCATGAATGATAAGAGCGCTTTGCTATTGGATGCTCTCTTGCTATCAGAAGCTCTCTTATGGACTCTGATTCTTGTGGGTAGTATGAGCTTTGACATCTTGAATGAATCTTCAGATTATGTTCTCCTTATCTCTCATACTCCTCATGCTTGGTAGGTAACAATGTTGTTTGAATATCTGTTAACCTCTTGTTACCGTTGGGAAGTACATCTTCTTAAACGCTCCATTAAGGCTTAGCAGGGTTGACTTGCTTTATCTCTGAAAAGTAGTCCTGACACCTCTGCTCTGATGAAAGCAATCTGACTTCTGTGTATGTGGCGTTTACTCTTGTACTCTTGCTGACGGATGATCATCTTTCATCCGGAAGTGGCAATCTTGTTCTGCAAGTGTTAATCTCTGAATCCCAATGCCAAGAGTCTTTCCATCCGGAAGCTCATTTGCATCCGGAAGTGTGACTAAGTTCTGCACACACTGGTTAGTCCAACATAGCAATATATATAATCAAATATAGTAAGAACTATACATGCTGTGGGAAGCTTGTTTGCTATGGGGAGTAGTCTTACTATGTCTGACTCAGTGTATTGTATACTTTGAACGTTAGTCCTCTTAGTCTATGATGTATTCGGAAGCACTCCTACATCCGGAAGTGATTCCTCTTGATGAAGGATTTTGTTCACTATTACTCACTCTCGCTCAGTGTCCCTCAATTCAACAGTCAGCGCTAGTCACTAAGCTATCAGAAGCACTTTCACTTGACGTGGTGAACTCACTGACGCTTAGGGTTATACTTCTTTTATCAGCCTGTGTCAGTCTAAATCCAACAGGAAGTAATTTCACTTGGCGAAGTAGACTCACTGACGCTTGGGGTAATATCTATTCTATCGCTCTGCGCCAGTCTAAGTCTAACAGGAAGCAAACTCACTTCCGGTTGAGTCATAGCTTAGTCTTAAGGTTTGTGTACCTAATGTTCATGGACTAAGTTAAAACCCTAGTGAGTTACTCGCTGCCGCTGGGGGATAAATCATTCATCCGCGTGCGCGAGTCCTAGTCTATCCGGAAGTAAATCCACATCCGGTTGTGACTTAACTTAGGATTCAGTGTTAGCAATCTAGACTAGGGTTCTAACCAAGTGTCTCACTTGCTTTCGTTTTCGTCCCCTATGGGATGTGTACTTCAACAGCGAGCTCTAGTGCTAATACTTCCGGAAGTGATCTTGCATTCGCAAGTGATCTAACTCAGGATTCTAGCCATGTCATCTAATCCTTCCTAAGTGTTGATTACCTAAGTGTTGATTATGTTCTCTTAAGTACTAGACCATATCACACCTTAGTCACCATCAAAACTTAAGATTCTAACATTCTCCCCCTTTTTGATGATGACAAACCCATAGATGACTAGAGAACATAATTAAACTTAGATCACTCCCAGAGCTATATTTCTTTCCCCAGTTCTCTCCCCAGATATCTAGACATCTTATCTTAACTCTCAGCTCTAGACATCTCATGTCTCATCTCTAGCTAGACATCTTATATCTCATCTCTAGTCTCATCTCTAGACATCTCATGTCTCATCTCTCTCCCCCTTTTGGCTTCATCAAAATTCAATATGTGCAAGCTACCCTTAGGGATGGGGATACTTCTATCGTTCTCCTAGGAGTGGGCTGTCTACCTATGTATTTTCATAATATTTCTCCCTATGTATCGTTAATAAAGATTTGTTCTAGACCATTATCAAGGGACAACAATAATGATTCATGATCCTAAATGATTGTATTCTCCCTAAACATTATGTAGGATAGCTAAACAGTGTGAGACAAAAACAAGAAAATATTGATTCAGTATTCTAAGTGAGTTTACTCTCCCTAACCATTATGCAAGATAACACAGAACATGTTTTGCAAGGATTAAGTCTAGATCAAAACATACAAAAACAGTTCTCTTTTTGAAGGTAAAAATTCTTTTCAAATATAAAAGACATCAAAAGTAAGTTTGACCCTCTCGAAATGATTACCATGATATCAAAATAATCTTGGTGCGTTTAAAATGTTGATTATGATATCAAATGAAAAATTTGTGATTTTAAATTCGTAATACCAAATGAAATCAAATGAGATATTTTGAACTTGTGATATCAAATGAAATGATCGAATGCCAAGTGAAATTTGTGATACCATATGAAATGAAACCAAATCAAATGAAATTTGTGAGATTAAAATGTCAAAAGTAATTTCCAATCAAATTGCATCACAGCATCTCAAGAGTTTATTATTGATGACAGCATGTAACTCTCAATTTTCAAGGGATCATTATCAAGTAATGTCCATCTACTTCTCTTCTATATTAAGATTAATCATCACAAAATCAAGAAAAGAAGCATATAAGAGAGGTATGTTATCAATTACTTTCCAGCGTGTTATATAAAGGATACAGATGTGTGAGCTAGGATGATTTTCTAAGACAGTGAATGATTTTGAAGTCAATGCAGATTGAGAAAAACATCTTAAATTGACACCCTTACCAATGCCATGTATGCATCATATATAAGAGATGGTAAGGTGTAGATGTTACCACAGATGAGGAATCCTCATACTCTATTAGACTCATGAATCTGAATCATATGCAGATAAACATGCTTCCTGACATCTTCAAGAGGTGTGCTATCTCAAGAGGAAACCCCTAGCGCAAGTGCTTTGATGATTCGCTTCGGCAAGCTGAGCTACAACCACAAGCAGACATGACTGAGCAGTCACTCTACTCTTCCCATGGTTCAATAGCTGGCCTGCTATCGAAGACGCTGATTGTTACAAAAGCAACCTTGCTCAAACTTGATGATTGGTCCTGCATGTGCTTGAGGAAACAAGTGCTTCCTGATTGTCAGTGGAAGAACTTAAGATTTAACATTCAAGTCATGAGCAATGATTTTAAGAAATCTGGATCTGATTTAAGAAATCATGCTTGCTAATTGGGTTAAGAAAATATGAGCAATGATTATGTGAAAATTAATTTTGAAATTGTCTATACGTTCACATAGTTTCACTATCAAGACATGAACTCTATTTACTCTCATAGATAAATATCAATGTGATAGTACACAGAGTATCAAACAGGTGGCATATTTTCAGAGTTTCATAAGCAAGTATAGTTCAATAAATATGCCGCAAGGATGTTCATGTTAGATCATGAAGACATGTGAATTATTAACACAATGAAATTTTGAAAAATCTTCATCCTCACAAAAATGGAATACTGGAAATCTTCATGCTCACAGAATAGTTTGTTTTTAAGACTAAATCCGGTTTACAAAAACAACCAAATTTCAGCATATGATTACGAGAATAATTTCCAAATTTTAGCTCAAGTTCTTCTAGATATGCTCAGTGGGATCTCATTGTTCTTAGGATATCAACAAGCTTGAAATTAATACAGATTATAGCATGCTTGTGATACTATGCCATGTTTTACAGATCCAGCAGAGTTTAATTCAAGGCATTTCCTAAGATTTCTAATGCATGTCAGACAAGAGAGAGACTATCCATTAAATTTCACAACAGAATGTGTAAGGGATAGAAATGCTCATGTGTATTGGCGAGAGTTTCTCCGGTTTAGTATAGCCATTCCACACATCTTGATAAGGGACATTTTCGTTGCCATTCTCTCTTGGTTATTCTCATTGTTCAAGCTTCAATAATCTGTGTCAACATTCTTAAACCACAAACTTGAACCGAGATCATTAGTAGATTGAGAACTTAAAAATCTAATTAAGAGGGATGTATTGTTCTCGAAGCCATAGCTGCTTATGCATTGAAAAACTTGATGCAAGAGATACCACATGAAATGGAAAATCAGAAATAACTTTTGAATGCTATCATGAGGTATGGTTGTTATGTAAGTTTAAAAAAAAAAGGATCGGAATCTGTTTTGAAAGTTTGCATTTCAAAAATGATCTTTCAAAAATCAAGGTGAATGCATAAACTATTTTCTTTCATGAAAGGCGCCTTTAAAAAGATTCGCTAAGCATATATGAGTAAAACTGTTAAGCCTATCATGCATTTACTACTCAAGTGATTATTCAAGTAAAGAGAAAGGTAGGAATGATATCACCATAGCTCCATTCGCATCAAGTAGTAGCTCGCTTGATTTTGGTTGGCAATGCAAGGATTCTATTTTCAGAGCAGCACCAAAATCTATGCGTGATGAATGCTTATCAAGACTTGACTGATTGTTCAGATGAGGTACAGTCCTGAGTCTTGCTGAACCTCGGAATTGCCTTTCCCAAGGAGATCTTCTATACTTATCCTTGGTTCGAAGCACTTTCTTCTGAGAGGTAGGATTCAAGTGCCTTTCCAATGTTGATCGAGGAATCCACTCTCTCTTGTTCTTCTCAGGATAGTTGAATGGAACTTTGTGATAGCTCATCCTTGAGACAAAACCATTGTTCCTGGTGGTTGCGCATTGCTTCTTATGATTGTACCAGGGGTTTTCAGCAGTTGCATCGCCACGAGTTCTCTCCTTTGGGGTAAGAGGAACTCTTGATCTTTCCTGCACAAGTAAGGCACTAGGAGGATGTTTTGGTACCCATTTGTACTTGGGTCCTACTTGGTTAGCACTGGACCTTACTTGTCCTTTAGGAATCCATTCAAACTTGTTTCTCACATTTGAATTTCTTCTAAGACTGCATGTGTGAGAAATATGTCCTAATCTACCACAATAATGACAGATAATGGAATGATAATCAAAATTGGGTTTTCGATCATTATCATGATTAGTTTTCTTTAGAAAAGCTTTTTCTTCCTTTGAAATCTCAGTTTCTTTTGAAAGCTTTTCTTTTTCCTTCAACAAGTGTTTACAATCAAAACATTTTTCAAGACATGTTAAAGTTTTCCCTGCCGATCGTGGGCTAACTATCGGAACCACTAGTTCTTTAAAAGAAACCTCGGAAACTTTGGACGTAGAAGAGGAAATTAGTTTTTCAAGTTTCCTATCTTTTTCTTTTAAGCCTAGAAGTTCTTTTGCAAGTTTACAATATTCGGTATATAACTCATTGTATGCATCTTGCAATTCAGAAAGTTCAAGTTCAGATCCAGATACCTCACTTTCTGAATCTTCTAGGCAGAAATGGATACTCTCTTCACTGAAGCCTGCTTCCTCAATATCAGCTTCCAGAAGCTCATCAGTAGATGATCCACAAATAGCACGAGTTGAGCTTTGGACAGCTGCGCTTTCAAGAGATGGGTTAGAAGCATATATCACATTAAGAGTATTCCAAATATCTTTAGCACTAGAGCAATGTTTGATTTTCTGGAAATCATTTTCAGTTAAGCCTTTGTATAAAATTTGCATTGCTCTAATGTTTAAGGAAAACAAATTTTTCTCCTTTTCAGTCCAGTTTCCTCTTGGTTTGAAATCAAAATCTTTTTCAAAAATATCCCACATTTTCAAACTAGTGGATTGTATAAAACTTTCCATTCTTTCTTTCTACCAACAAAAATCAATATTTTCTAACACAGGTGGAATGGTATGATCAAAGCCTTTGGAAAACATTTTAACCCAAATCAGCCAAGGTCTTTACACTTGAGATCGTTGGATCCTTTAAGCAAGTGACCTGCTCTGATACCAAATGAAATGCGTGGCTGTCACCCAAGAGGGGGGGGGGGGGTGAATTGGGTGAGGGAATAAAAACTTAAACTCTTTTTGGAAAGACTGCTTGTGCTTGGTGATGATGATAATGAGTTATGGTATGCACAAGTCAGTATGTTATGTGATGCAAAATAGAATGTTTAAATGTAAATTTATGCACACATAAATTTATCCTGGTTCGGTCACCCAGACCTACATCCAGTCCCCAGGTTACACCTGAGATTTCCAATCCACTATTCTTGTTTAAATCGGGCACAAGAGAAGCCTTTACACTTTAGGTTTTACGAGCACGGGTTCACCTAACAACCCACAGGTTTTACAACGGGTTCACCTGCAAACCTTACCGCAAGTTTTACGGGATTACTTGTAACCTTTACAACCACAAGTTTTGCGGGCTCACTTGCAACCTATATAGCTCCCCCTCACACCTAGAAGGGTTCAGTCTTTACAGACAATGATTTAACAATGATTACAATACTGTTCTTCAAGCGGCAAGCTTTAGAACAGGTGTGATAGGATGTTCACTCTATGAACTGATTGTGCTAAACACTTAAGCTCAACTAAGTGGGTTCACTCAATGAACAGATTATGTTACTCACTTAAGTACAATGATTGCTCTCCACTAATTTTCTCTAAGAGTATTACAACTTCATAATCAGAGAGTAGAAGATGAGAAGGATATTTCAGATAGTAGGCTTGAGCTTCTTCATTCTATTTCTCTTGCTTATCAAACTCATGAAGCTCTCTCTCACTCTCCTTCAGAAATGAAGAATATCTCCTTTTATACCAGCCTCTGATTATCCAACCGTTGGAGAGGCAATAAGGCCGTTTGAATATAGCCGTTGGGGCCTTGTTTACGTTGTCCTCATTAATGTACAGCAGGGTTGACTTTGCTTTATCTGAAAAGGTGCTTTGACCAGCTGTTCTGTCAACACTGTTCTGACAACACTGTTCTGGCAAAAGTCGTTCTGACATCTATACACTGTACGGTCTGACTCTTGCTTGTTGTCAGATGAGGACTTCGTTCCTCAAGCATAAGTCCAGGATGCTAAGAGACTTACTATCGGAAGCTCTCTTGCTATCTGAAGTGAAGCTCGTGGACTCTAACATTCTGCTTGCTATCACATAGAGGAACTTTGTCTTCCAAGCACTTGTCCATGAATGATAAGAGCGCTTTGCTATTGGATGCTCTCTTGCTATCAGAAGCTCTCTTATGGACTCTGATTCTTGTGGGTAGTATGAGCTTTGACATCTTGAATGAATCTTCAGATTATGTTCTCCTTATCTCTCATACTCCTCATGCTTGGTAGGTAACAATGTTGTTTGAATATCTGTTAACCTCTTGTTACCGTTGGAAAGTACATCTTCTTAAACGCTCCATTAAGGCTTAGCAGGGTTGACTTGCTTTATCTCTGAAAAGTAGTCCTGACACCTCTGCTCTGATGAAAGCAATCTGACTTCTGTGTATGTGGCGTTTACTCTTGTACTCTTGCTGACGGATGATCATCTTTCATCCGGAAGTGGCAATCTTGCTCTGCAAGTGTTAATCTCTGAATCCTAATGCCAAGAGTCTTTCCATCCGGAAGCTCATTTGCATCCGGAAGTGTGACTAAGTTCTGCACACACTGGTTAGTCCAACATAGCAATATATATAATCAAATATAGTAAGAACTATACATGCTGTGGGAAGCTTGTTTGCTATGGGGAGTAGTCTTACTATGTCTGACTCAGTGTATTGTATACTTTGAACGTTAGTCCTCTTAGTCTATGATGTATTCGAAAGCACTCCTACATCCGGAAGTGATTCCTCTTGATGAAGGATTTTGTTCACTATTACTCACTCTCGCTCAGTGTCCCTCAATTCAACAGTCAGCGCTAGTCACTAAGCTATCGGAAGCACTTTCACTTGACGTGGTGAACTCACTGACGCTTAGGGTTATACTTCTTTTATCAGCCTGTGTCAGTCTAAATCCAACAGGAAGTAATTTCACTTGGCGAAGTAGACTCACTGACGCTTGGGGTAATATCTATTCTATCGCTCTGCGCCAGTCTAAGTCTAACAGGAAGCAAACTCACTTCCGGTTGAGTCATAGCTTAGTCTTAAGGTTTGTGTACCTAATGTTCATGGACTAAGTTAAAACCCTAGTGAGTTACTCGCTGCCGCTGGGGGATAAATCATTCATCCGCGTGCGCGAGTCCTAGTCTATCCGGAAGTAAATCCACATCCGGTTGTGACTTAACTTAGGATTCAGTGTTAGCAATCTAGACTAGGGTTCTAACCAAGTGTCTCACTTGCTTTCGTTTTCGTCCCCTATGGGATGTGTACTTCAACCGCGAGCTCTAGTGCTAATACTTCCGGAAGTGATCTTGCATTCGCAAGTGATCTAACTCAGGATTCTAGCCATGTCATCTAATCCTTCCTAAGTGTTGATTACCTAAGTGTTGATTATGTTCTCTTAAGTACTAGACCATATCACACCTTAGTCACCATCAAAACTTAAGATTCTAACATTCTCCCCCTTTTTGATGATGACAAACCCATAGATGACTAGAGAACATAATTAAACTTAGATCACTCCCAGAGCTATATTTCTTTCCCCAGTTCTCTCCCCAGATATCTAGACATCTTATCTTAACTCTCAGCTCTAGACATCTCATGTCTCATCTCTAGCTAGACATCTTATATCTCATCTCTAGTCTCATCTCTAGACATCTCATGTCTCATCTCTCTCCCCCTTTTGGCTTCATCAAAATTCAATATGTGCAAGCTACCCTTAGGGATGGGGATACTTCTATCGTTCTCCTAGGAGTGGGCTGTCTACCTATGTATTTTCATAATATTTCTCCCTATGTATCGTTAATAAAGATTTGTTCTAGACCATTATCAAGGGACAACAATAATGATTCATGATCCTAAATGATTGTATTCTCCCTAAACATTATGTAGGATAGCTAAACAGTGTGAGACAAAAACAAGAAAATATTGATTCAGTATTCTAAGTGAGTTTACTCTCCCTAACCATTATGCAAGATAACACAGAACATGTTTTGCAAGGATTAAGTCTAGATCAAAACATACAAAAACAGTTCTCTTTTTGAAGGTAAAAATTCTTTTCAAATATAAAAGACATCAAAAGTAATTTTGACCCTCTCGAAATGATTACCATGATATCAAAATAATCTTGGTGCGTTTAAAATGTTGATTATGATATCAAATGAAAAATTTGTGATTTTAAATTCGTAATACCAAATGAAATCAAATGAGATATTTTGAACTTGTGATATCAAATGAAATGATCGAATGCCAAGTGAAATTTGTGATACCATATGAAATGAAACCAAATCAAATGAAATTTGTGAGATTAAAATGTCAAAAGTAATTTCCAATCAAATTGCATCACAGCATCTCAAGAGTTTATTATTGATGACAGCATGTAACTCTCAATTTTCAAGGGATCATTATCAAGTAATGTCCATCTACTTCTCTTCTATATTAAGATTAATCATCACAAAATCAAGAAAAGAAGCATATAAGAGAGGTATGTTATCAATTACTTTCCAGCGTGTTATATAAAGGATACAGATGTGTGAGCTAGGATGATTTTCTAAGACAGTGAATGATTTTGAAGTCAATGCAGATTGAGAAAAACATCTTAAATTGACACCCTTACCAATGCCATGTATGCATCATATATAAGAGATGGTAAGGTGTAGATGTTACCACAGATGAGGAATCCTCATACTCTATTAGACTCATGAATCTGAATCATATGCAGATAAGCATGCTTCCTGACATCTTCAAGAGGTGTGCTATCTCAAGAGGAAACCCCTAGCGCAAGTGCTTTGATGATTCGCTTCGGCAAGCTGAGCTACAACCACAAGCAGACATGACTGAGCAGTCACTCTACTCTTCCCATGGTTCAATAGCTGGCCTGCTATCGAAGACGCTGATTGTTACAAAAGCAACCTTGCTCAAACTTGATGATTGGTCCTGCATGTGCTTGAGGAAACAAGTGCTTCCTGATTGTCAGTGGAAGAACTTAAGATTTAACATTCAAGTCATGAGCAATGATTTTAAGAAATCTGGATCTGATTTAAGAAATCATGCTTGCTAATTGGGTTAAGAAAATATGAGCAATGATTATGTGAAAATTAATTTTGAAATTGTCTATACGTTCACATAGTTTCACTATCAAGACATGAACTCTATTTACTCTCATAGATAAATATCAATGTGATAGTACACAGAGTATCAAACAGGTGGCATATTTTCAGAGTTTCATAAGCAAGTATAGTTCAATAAATATGCCGCAAGGATGTTCATGTTAGATCATGAAGACATGTGAATTATTAACACAATGAAATTTTGAAAAATCTTCATCCTCACAAAAATGGAATACTGGAAATCTTCATGCTCACAGAATAGTTTGTTTTTAAGACTAAATCCGGTTTACAAAAACAACCAAATTTCAGCATATGATTACGAGAATAATTTCCAAATTTTAGCTCAAGTTCTTCTAGATATGCTCAGTGGGATCTCATTGTTCTTAGGATATCAACAAGCTTGAAATTAATACAGATTATAGCATGCTTGTGATACTATGCCATGTTTTACAGATCCAGCAGAGTTTAATTCAAGGCATTTCCTAAGATTTCTAATGCATGTCAGACAAGAGAGAGACTATCCATTAAATTTCACAACAGAATATGTAAGGGATAGAAATGCTCATGTGTATTGGCGAGAGTTTCTCCGGTTTAGTATAGCCATTCCACACATCTTGATAAGGGACATTTTCGTTGCCATTCTCTCTTGGTTATTCTCATTGTTCAAGCTTCAATAATCTGTGTCAACATTCTTAAACCACAAACTTGAACCGAGATCATTAGTAGATTGAGAACTTAAAAATCTAATTAAGAGGGATGTATTGTTCTCGAAGCCATAGCTGCTTATGCATTGAAAAACTTGATGCAAGAGATACCACATGAAATGGAAAATCAGAAATAACTTTTGAATGCTATCATGAGGTATGGTTGTTATGTAAGTTTAAAAAAAAAAGGATCGGAATCTGTTTTGAAAGTTTGCATTTCAAAAATGATCTTTCAAAAATCAAGGTGAATGCATAAACTATTTTCTTTCATGAAAGGCGCCCTTAAAAAGATTCGCTAAGCATATATGAGTAAAACTGTTAAGCCTATCATGCATTTACTACTCAAGTGATTATTCAAGTAAAGAGAAAGGTAGGAATGATATCACCATAGCTCCATTCGCATCAAGTAGTAGCTCGCTTGATTTGGTTGGCAATGCAAGGATTCTATTTTCAGAGCAGCACCAAAATCTATGCGTGACGAATGCTTATCAAGACTTGACTGATTGTTCAGATGAGGTACAGTCCTGAGTCTTGCTGAACCTCGGAATTGCCTTTCCCAAGGAGATCTTCTATACTTATCCTTGGTTCAAAGCACTTTCTTCTGAGAGGTAGGATTCAAGTGCCTTTCCAATGTTGATCGAGGAATCCACTCTCTCTTGTTCTTCTCAGGATAGTTGAATGGAACTTTGTGATAGCTCATCCTTGAGACAAAACCATTGTTCCTGGTGGTTGCGCATTGCTTCTTATGATTGTACCAGGGGTTTTCAGCAGTTGCATCGCCACGAGTTCTCTCCTTTGGGGTAAGAGGAACTCTTGATCTTTCCTGCACAAGTAAGGCACTAGGAGGATGTTTTGGTACCCATTTGTACTTGGGTCCTACTTGGTTAGCACTGGACCTTACTTGTCCTTTAGGAATCCATTCAAACTTGTTTCTCACATTTGAATTTCTTCTAAGACTGCATGTGTGAGAAATATGTCCTAATCTACCACAATAATGACAGATAATGGAATGATAATCAAAATTGGGTTTTCGATCATTATCATGATTAGTTTTCTTTAGAAAAGCTTTTTCTTCCTTTGAAATCTCAGTTTCTTTTGAAAGCTTTTCTTTTTCCTTCAACAAGTGTTTACAATCAAAACATTTTTCAAGACATGTTAAAGTTTTCCCTGCCGATCGTGGGCTAACTATCGGAACCACTAGTTCTTTAAAAGAAACCTCGGAAACTTTGGACGTAGAAGAGGAAATTAGTTTTTCAAGTTTCCTATCTTTTTCTTTTAAGCCTAGAAGTTCTTTTGCAAGTTTACAATATTCGGTATATAACTCATTGTATGCATCTTGCAATTCAGAAAGTTCAAGTTCAGATCCAGATACCTCACTTTCTGAATCTTCTAGGCAGAAATGGATACTCTCTTCACTGAAGCCTGCTTCCTCAATATCAGCTTCCAGAAGCTCATCAGTAGATGATCCACAAATAGCACGAGTTGAGCTTTGGACAGCTGCGCTTTCAAGAGATGGGTTAGAAGCATATATCACATTAAGAGTATTCCAAATATCTTTAGCACTAGAGCAATGTTTGATTTTCTGGAAATCATTTTCAGTTAAGCCTTTGTATAAAATTTGCATTGCTCTAATGTTTAAGGAAAACAAATTTTTCTCCTTTCAGTCCAGTTTCCTCTTGGTTTGAAATCAAAATCTTTTTCAAAAATATCCCACATTTTCAAACTAGTGGATTGTATAAAACTTTCCATTCTTTCTTTCTACCAACAAAAATCAATATTTTCTAACACAGGTGGAATGGTATGATCAAAGCCTTTGGAAAACATTTTAACCCAAATCAGCCAAGGTCTTTACACTTGAGATCGTTGGATCCTTTAAACAAGTGACCTGCTCTGATACCAAATGAAATGCGTGGCTGTCACCCAAGAGGGGGGGGGGTGAATTGGGTGAGGGAATAAAAACTTAAACTCTTTTTGGAAAGACTGCTTGTGCTTGGTGATGATGATAATGAGTTATGGTATGCACAAGTCAGTATGTTATGTGATGCAAAATAGAATGTTTAAATGTAAATTTATGCACACATAAATTTATCCTGGTTCGGTCACCCAGACCTACATCCAGTCCCCAGGCTACACCTGAGATTTCCAATCCACTATTCTTGTTTAAATCGGGCACAAGAGAAGCCTTTACACTTTAGGTTTTACGAGCACGGGTTCACCTAACAACCCACAGGTTTTACAACGGGTTCACCTGCAAACCTTACCGCAAGTTTTACGGGATTACTTGCAACCTTTACAACCACAAGTTTTGCGGGCTCACTTGCAACCTATATAGCTCCCCCTCACACCTAGAAGGGTTCAGTCTTTACAGACAATGATTTAACAATGATTACAATACTGTTCTTCAAGCGGCAAGCTTTAGAACAGGTGTGATAGGATGTTCACTCTATGAACTGATTGTGCTAAACACTTAAGCTCAACTAAGTGGGTTCACTCAATGAACAGATTATGTTACTCACTTAAGTACAATGATTGCTCTCCACTAATTTTCTCTAAGAGTATTACAACTTCATAATCAGAGAGTAGAAGATGAGAAGGATATTTCAGATAGTAGGCTTGAGCTTCTTCATTCTATTTCTCTTGCTTATCAAACTCATGAAGCTCTCTCTCACTCTCCTTCAGAAATGAAGAATATCTCCTTTATACCAGCCTCTGATTATCCAACCGTTGGAGAGGCAATAAGGCCGTTTGAATATAGCCGTTGGGGCCTTGTTTACGTTGTCCTCATTAATGTACAGCAGGGTTGACTTTGCTTTATCTGAAAAGGTGCTTTGACCAGCTGTTCTGTCAACACTGTTCTGACAACACTGTTCTGGCAAAAGTCGTTCTGACATCTATACACTGTACGGTCTGACTCTTGCTTGTTGTCAGATGAGGACTTCGTTCCTCAAGCATAAGTCCAGGATGCGCTAAGAGACTTACTATCGGAAGCTCTCTTGCTATCTGAAGTGAAGCTCGTGGACTCTAACATTCTGCTTGCTATCACATAGAGGAACTTTGTCTTCCAAGCACTTGTCCATGAATGATAAGAGCGCTTTGCTATTGGATGCTCTCTTGCTATCAGAAGCTCTCTTATGGACTCTGATTCTTGTGGGTAGTATGAGCTTTGACATCTTGAATGAATCTTCAGATTATGTTCTCCTTATCTCTCATACTCCTCATGCTTGGTAGGTAACAATGTTGTTTGAATATCTGTTAACCTCTTGTTACCGTTGGAAAGTACATCTTCTTAAACGCTCCATTAAGGCTTAGCAGGGTTGACTTGCTTTATCTCTGAAAAGTAGTCCTGACACCTCTGCTCTGATGAAAGCAATCTGACTTCTGTGTATGTGGCGTTTACTCTTGTACTCTTGCTGACGGATGATCATCTTTCATCCGGAAGTGGCAATCTTGCTCTGCAAGTGTTAATCTCTGAATCCCAATGCCAAGAGTCTTTCCATCCGGAAGCTCATTTGCATCCGGAAGTGTGACTAAGTTCTGCACACACTGGTTAGTCCAACATAGCAATATATATAATCAAATATAGTAAGAACTATACATGCTGTGGGAAGCTTGTTTGCTATGGGGAGTAGTCTTACTATGTCTGACTCAGTGTATTGTATACTTTGAACGTTAGTCCTCTTAGTCTATGATGTATTCGGAAGCACTCCTACATCCGGAAGTGATTCCTCTTGATGAAGGATTTTGTTCACTATTACTCACTCTCGCTCAGTGTCCCTCAATTCAACAGTCAGCGCTAGTCACTAAGCTATCGGAAGCACTTTCACTTGACGTGGTGAACTCACTGACGCTTAGGGTTATACTTCTTTTATCAGCCTGTGTCAGTCTAAATCCAACAGGAAGTAATTTCACTTGGCGAAGTAGACTCACTGACGCTTGGGGTAATATCTATTCTATCGCTCTGCGCCAGTCTAAGTCTAACAGGAAGCAAACTCACTTCCGGTTGAGTCATAGCTTAGTCTTAAGGTTTGTGTACCTAATGTTCATGGACTAAGTTAAAACCCTAGTGAGTTACTCGCTGCCGCTGGGGGATAAATCATTCATCCGCGTGCGCGAGTCCTAGTCTATCCGGAAGTAAATCCACATCCGGTTGTGACTTAACTTAGGATTCAGTGTTAGCAATCTAGACTAGGGTTCTAACCAAGTGTCTCACTTGCTTTCGTTTTCGTCCCCTATGGGATGTGTACTTCAACCGCGAGCTCTAGTGCTAATACTTCCGGAAGTGATCTTGCATTCGCAAGTGATCTAACTCAGGATTCTAGCCATGTCATCTAATCCTTCCTAAGTGTTGATTACCTAAGTGTTGATTATGTTCTCTTAAGTACTAGACCATATCACACCTTAGTCACCATCAAAACTTAAGATTCTAACATCTCTATCACTTTCCAAACAATAACATCAACATCTCTATCTCCAATCCATCAGTACTACTACACCGACTCTCACACTCACCTATAGATACATCGTGCCATCCTGGAGGCATTCATTCCAGCATCCAACTTCACTATATGATTTGACACTGTGCCCCTCTCCACAATGAGGGGGCAAATTTCCCTCTCTGGCAATCCGCAGAGAGGGAACCCCAATTCTGTTTTCCATTGCAGAATGAGAACGGTTGGGCTCTCAAATGCCTTAACAACCGTAGGGGCGGTTGGGCTCTAAAATGCCTTAACAACCGTAGGTCACTTCTCTCAATAAGTTGACCTATGACCCCGATCCAATCAATCCGAAAAGGATCAGTACAAATAACTGTCGATTGGCCTATCGACAGTTATCATCGCGCGATGGTACAAATATAAACCAGTGTCATGCAATGCTCACAATATCCTTTTCAATATCTCACAATACTCAACATTTCAATCACCATTTCCTTTCGATATCACCATCCCATTTACAACCATTCAATTCCTTCCCTCAACCTAACTATCATTATCCCTAACCAAGTACTACATAAATCCCTCACAATCTCAAACTCAACAATTCACGCCCTTTCAAACCACAATCCTCTTTAATCAGAATATGGTACCTGTATGTCATACTATTCAAGAACTACCATCACCACCAGGATAATATATATAAAATGTAAATCAATCATTTATATAAAAATAATCGTGTTTGAAAGGCACCCGATAGCCTATTTTGTATAAAAATAATCTTTTAAAGATAATATATATATATATATAGAGGGTGAGAAGGGATTTTACAAAATCCCTAACTAACGACACCCTCAATGTTATAGCAAGGTTAAGTGTGATTACCTGTCGCCCTTAACACTCTGTTGTTCTTCCTTACCATTTCTTATAGATTTCCCTCAAGCGTCATCACAAATATTCACTCCTAAAATAATATAACACAAAAGGTTATATTAATATAGTCTCCACCTTATACTAATTTACGTCGCTCTCGGTCTTATGAAGTTACTACCCAATTTTCCCCATTTATGTATTCTATATTAATGAACCACATCAACATACAAACAAACTATTACAATTAAATATTTTGTATGTGATCACAAGAGTAAGATAGATTATTTCAACAACTTCCTCTTCAATATCTTTCGTCCAATTTAATCACAAGAAACCAAGTTAAGCAATCAAATACTCCAATTTAAAATGAGTCACATACAAATTAACCAAACACATGAATAATAAACCAAGAATATGAATACTTAATATTACTACGAACATGCACACTCATCAAAGATAAACTAAGCTGAAAATGATCAAATGAAGCGAGCATCCTCATCATTCAAATCTCACTACAAATTCAAAATTCACCGAATAATCCAACGTCTTTCCTTCAAGCTCATTTTCATACTAGCACCAACTAAAACTAACAATTTAACATATATGATTACTAAGGTAAAGCCTAACAAGACATACTTCTATTTTACTCCAAACTTTCTTCAATCTGAACATTTTATAATCAACAACTTTCATTAAGTACAAACTACTTAACAATGGCCCATAAATTACCAAAGAATGCAGATTTAAATCACCGGAAGCCTTATTAGGCCATAACTCACCTAAAACGTCAAGAAATTCAATTTAGTTCAATCCTTCCTAACTTCCTTATTCCATAATCAATTTATCCATAACATTCATATACCATTCAACTAGGACAAAACTGTACCTACACATAGAGAACCAACAAGCCATAATCACATAATGAAAACATAACATCACTCAAGTAAGACAATACACAATAATTCACAGTTCTTAGTGGTTCATAATAACTCTTAAATCACAAAAATTTGCTTCCAAACATAAGAAAGATTAGTCCTCCTACATTTATACATATTCCTACCCACATCATCAATATCAAGCCTCCCTTTTTACCTATTCCACTTTATCATCTTTTCAAAACTAGGAAACCAACTTGCAATACACTATATTATTACAATTCATAAATCCAACAGTACAGATTTCATCCTTTAAAATTTTTCAAAAACCACATTGATCCCTAAGGTCCAGCCAAACAATCCACTATTACTAAAACAAAGAATTTGCACACATATACCACCATGTTTCAGCAAAGCAGTAGAGATAGCTAAAAGAATATTAAATCACCAAGTACACATAGTAAGAGGCATGGCCAAAACAAAGAGGAACAAGACTTATGAACCATAATTTTCATTATTTATTAGCACTTCATTAAGTCCAAAGATACATTCAGCCACATTTCCCAAATAATGACCAACCTATCAGAGAAATAACCTTTATCCCTATTCAACCAAGAACCAAAATGCACAACATTTATATTACAACAGAACTCAGCAATCACACCATCCCAGCTTCAATTTACAAAGACTTTCACAGTCCTAAACTTAAGGGTTTTAAACAAACTTCACCGAATTCATATGCTCAATTCAATTAGAATACACTTGAAACTTATATTACTATCAAACAATAGAGAAAGTAACTATTTTGGCTCACACATAAACAATCAGGCTGAGGAAGCAAAGAAGAAACTTTGGAGTTTACAAAACACTAAATCTCAAACAAATCAAACTTGACAACTTTTAACTAACACAATTAACATCAATACATATTTGGCATAAAAGGCTAGAATTCTATCCTATTGAATCTTTAACAAATCATTTAACCAATTGTAAGCCTAAAGTCCCTATTAAACCATTCAGATTTAACATTCCCAACATTAGGGTTTTGTACAAACTTCATGATTTTCAAATCACATCTCAAATCCTACAAAATACACACAAAACTTAAACTTAAACTTCATTTTACCTCACTTAGAACACCTAAATCAATGAACCCAACTCGGATTACCCCTCTCAAATCTCGTCCAAATCAGAAAGGAAGGGCAAAAACGGAAGAAAAAATGTTACCTAGACTCATTTTCGACCTCACCACATCTGGCCGGAACTTCGCCGCCGCCGGAAACCACCGAGCTCGCCGGAGACGAAGAGAAACAGAGGGAGGAGGACTCGCATTTGAGGAAGGAAGATAAAAGAAAGTGAGAAATCAACATTAAAGGAAGAATAGTTCAAAAGCACAAGAGGACCGAAGTTACCATTTATTTCTGCCGCCATCCGCCGCCCATTTCGCCGGAGATCGAAGAATCACGCCGGAAAAATGATTGAAAACAAAGAGAAACAGATCGACTTAAGCTTAGTAAGAGAAGCAAAGAGGAGAAGCTTCAGATGGCGGCAACACTGTCACCGTCCGTCGCCGGGAAGAGGACAGGAAACAAAGAAGGAAGGAGGGCGGAGGTGAGGTGTCGGGTGAGAGGGTCGGAGGGAGTGAGAGAAAGAGAGAGAGAAAAATGAAAAAGGAAGGAAGGAAGGAGATGAATATATATATATATATACTTTAGGGAAAATTACAATTAACTACCCTAAGGTTTATTCGTAATTATATTTCTAGCCCAAAAGTTTATATATATTATTGTACCCCTTTTCTGTCCATCAAAATACTATCTAGGTTCCAAAAATACTCTTCATGGATGTCTCTAACTCCAAACAACTACTTTGCCTAAATTTATATAATTTCTAAAGATAATTAAGATTTAATTTGCATAAATCATCTAAAATATCGTAAATTTATTCCTAAGACTTTAAATTTCCTAAATAACACCTCAAAACCTCATTAAATTCTTTATTATCCCTAATTTAAAATTCGGGATGTTACAGACTTAATTATGTGGTGTGCGATGATAAGAGACTATTGGCCTGTGTGCGATGTTTCAATTTGAATTGATGTATGGGAGGGGAAGATGAAATCACTATACCTTGATCTTATATGCTTTTGGGGTCAGGCCATTATCCAAAAAATAAGGGGAGAATATAATTACTATGATTAGTTAAAGAAAATAATTATTAAAAAGTCTAAATTTTTTATGACAGCAGAAACATTATTGGATTTGGTGATCTTATGGTGATTACCTCCAAAACAAACTATTTTGAATCTAACTACACATTTTTGTAAACTAGATTCAAGTTGTTTTTTTATAGTTAGGTTAACCAAAAGTTTATAAATATAAACATATAATATATTTGACTTAATTATTTTATCAATTAGGAAAATCAGAAATTAAGAAAACAAGTTGGTTGTGTTTAAATTATAACTGTAAAATAATAACTTTTTTTTATAAAAACATAAATACTTTAAAAAACGAAACAGTTTAGTCTGTGACTGTGTGACATGTCACAGATTCACAAATTGTGTTGCAAAAGACTACAATCGAAATAAGTTGCATTTTGCCAACTAACTAAACCCACCACCTTTTGGCTAGTTAAACCTTCAAGTTCAACTCATATTACATTAGTTCTTACAAAAGCAAGATCTAGTTTGTCTAAGACAAATTAATTTTTTCAACTCTCCAAGACAAATTAATTTTGACAATTAAAACAAGACTACATTATTTTTGGTTAGCAACGTACTCCATGAATGAACACATTTTGCCCCCACATGAATGAACAATGCAGTCACATTTAGTAATTTTAACGGTGTTAGCCAATCCGGCTTAAGTTTAACAGTCCATTGGTTTTGAAGTCCCTTTTAATTGTCCATTGTGTTACTCACACCATGGACAATAATCAATTTAATTGACCATATTGATCATTGCCCCCCCCCCCTAAATGACAATAATATTAGAATAATATATTTTAGGAAAAATTAATTAAAGGTCTGTCTTAAGGAAAGAACATTATCAACATGAGGTTTCAAAAAGTTCCTTAATAAGGACCTTAATTAATGGATTTTATGGAACTCATCTCCATTAAGCCCCTCAGTTGTAATTAATTTTCCCTAAGGCATTATATACTGTGATGATTTGATAGTTAAATTTTTTTTATTTTGTTTTCAAAATGGCATATCTTATTTGTTTAGTATCTCATCACCCAATTCTTCAGATAAAAACATAGAAACAAGTTTTGGAGATTCTTTTATGTTGAATTCAATGCCATCAATACGTTAAAATACGTATTACAAGAGATTACGATAAAAGGAACAAGTCCTTATACATTATTATTATAGACACGAAATTTTTATGAGAAAGATAAAAAACTCATAGAAGAATGATAAGAACAAATAAACATATAGCAATCAACAGGAGCCACAAACCAAACATTGCAAACATTGCATGAAGCAGCTGCAACAGGTTCCAACACAACTACAACTGTAATGAAACAGAAGAAAGCAAATTTAAGTAGTACTTACTTTGAAGAGGAACATAAAAGGCAGTAAAAATTCATAAAAACAAATTTAAAAAATAATAGCTAGAGATATTTTGATCATGAATAAATGAGACACTTACCCTGCCAGCCAAGTGCCACAACTACCCTCCCTACTTGTGGTCTTTTGTGGGACATTCTGTTGTGTGTCCCCATAAACATCATTCTTGGAAGGATACCCAATTGGTGGGGGAACATTCATCACTGCCGGCGGCGGAGGATATGCCATCACCGGTGAAGAATATGACACTGCTCATTCATCATTTAAATAAAACTCATTAATTATATTATTAACGACTCAAAAGATTCAATACTTCGTTTATTTGTCATTTGGTCCCTCCCTCTTACACATTAGTACCAATATTCTTTGGAACTACAGTTAAAATGAAGTTGGATTATAAAGACCAAATATTGTATATATCAACCAAACATAAACAAATTAAAAGGAATAGCTAGTATGATATTAGCAAGTAGTTCATTGTGAGAGTAGAAGAAACTTACTGGGTGGATCTTGTTGATTGGAATGTTGATTCATGATTGATGGATAATAAAAATGAAATTGGCTATGATCTTATTATGAGCTATATGAAGAAAACAAAATTGAGATGATAGCTTTAAGATATACTACTCCTAGTGGGTGGGAATGGAAATGGTGAGATGCTATATATATAGAATCTGTGTGTGTGTGTACATATAAGTACAGTTTGGTGAAGCGGGGGCGGCTGTGAAAATGCGAGGGGGAGGAAGTGCGACTTCTGGGAATTGGGAAGGAAGGACAATTTGTCAATTCAAAGATTCATAAATTATTGTGTGTTGGAGTGTTTCCCTGAAGTTGACAATATATATTAGACGCTTTGGTTTACCCGATTGAAATGAGAGTAGTCAACCATATAGACAAGGGCATTTTTATGCTATTAAGACTAAAAATATTACTGACCACTCTCTAATTTTAGTGTATTTGATGTATATTTTAAATATATTTTAGGAGTCAAATAAGAAAGTAAAAATACAAAAAAGAATATTTTAAAGGGAACTTTCATTCGTATTATAATTAGTTTCTATTTCCTTGATCTCTTTTCTTTTATGATATATGAATGAAGATTTGGAGAGAAAAAATAAAAGAGGAAGCATGGGGTCGAGCCGCGCAATTAATTGGTTGAAAGTGAAGGAGAAGACCTAACGGTATTCTAATGGTAAAAGCACAAAAAGACGAAAAAGGGGGAAACAAAAACAAGGGTCGGCAGTTTGGATTATTCAATTATGTAATACTACCTCCGGTCCTAAATATAAGACCTAGATGACTTTTTTTTGGAGAGGTTAAGGTTGCTAAATAATCTATTAAATGATGACATATTTGATATATTTTTAGATTATCCATTAGTTTATAAGTAAAATAAACTAGTTTAAGGGAAAAAATCAGGTAAATCAATATATAATCAACTTATTTTGCTTTTTTTAAGGATTTTTCAAAAAAGTCAATTAGGTCTTATATTTAGGACCGGAGGGAGTATATTACTTGCACACACTACTGACGCAGCAAGTAGGAAAGGAGCCGACTTTGACTAATCTTCTTCATCCAAAAGCTGATTTTATTTCCCTGGAGACATGAGGAGAGGCGAAAAGAAGGAGAAAGAGAGATCTTGAGACAAAGATTTGAAGTTGAATGGTGATTTCTTCTCTTTTTTTCTCGTTTTTTTCTAATTTATTTTGTTTAAACTCTGAAATTTGTGTTATTGTTATTAGGAACATTTTTAGTATTAATTATGAGTAGCTAGTTTTGGTTTAGAATTATTTTAACCTATTTTATGAACTGAGATTTATTTGAAACATCTTTTAGTTATAAATGAATCTCATTTGTGATTTTTATTTTACTCTTTCGTTCATGTGCTTGATCACCACTTGCATAGTTAACTAGAATATAACTTTTGTTTTAAAAAAATAGAATATAACTTGAGAAAATATATTTTATTTTGGAACATAGATAAAAACATTTTAGACTTATTAAAGTGTATGTTTTGGAACATAGATAAAAACATTCTTACTAAAAGATTGGTTTTGATGTAGAATTTGTATTAATTGTAGCAAGAGATTGTACAATTGATACAAGTAGAAATTTGAACTTTACTTGAGAAAGTTTTTTCAAATGCCTATGAACCTTATGCAAACATTTGTTCTCATTTTCATATTAATTCGGAGGGTTTTAATTAGGTGTCATAAAATGATAAAATGAAATGATGATAAATTATTCTAGATTCTCTTATCTTGATTTTAAGTTTAATTTAATCTTTATCAAATTATCTTTTTTGCATTGTATTCTAAAATTCTAAAACTCATATATTGTCACTCAAATTAGCATATATATTTTTCCATAGTGGATGGATTAGATTATGCAAAAATATGTGCCTAGGATTAATGATTATATATATAAAAGTAATGAAAAAAATTAGAGGAGTTGTACATGAAGATGCTATCAGCTCTGACGTGGCATTCTTATCCTTCGCTTAGCAACCCTCTACAGTCAACGTTCCCACTTGCATTCTAAAATTATGAGAGTATCTGCCCACTTTTTTATCAAAAAAAAAAAAGTATCTGCCCACTTTTATTTTCCAGAAGAATGTTATGAAATCACTTAACATTTTCTTAAATATTCCGCTGAAGCCACGAATGATGAAAACAGTGTTTTGCAGTTATCATAGGAAAAAACGGTGACCCCATCATTAACGTCAGAAGCTCACCATTAACGTCAGAAGCTTAACGTCAGAAACATGCATGCTGCAATGGTGAAGAAGCTGGCAGAGTCAAAAGGTTGTCAATTGGTATATTCGCACTTTCAAAATGTACATAATCATCAAATATATACCTATAAATCTTGTGGCTCATTCCTCATTGGTCCACTTGTCTTATGTCCTTTGGTTGTTTTTTCCACTTGTGTGATATCCATTGGTTGTTTTTTTGCAACCAAACCTTAGTCCAATGTTTGTAGTTTTTTATGAAGTGTAATGGTCTTGTACATCTTTAGTATTGTGTGATATTTTACGTGGTTCTGGATGTTGGGGGATTGTAATCGTTATAATTGTTGTTATTAGTCTCTGGTGCCCGCTGCGCCCTCCCATCACTTACCTTTTCGTTTTCCAATGCCATTGTGCAATGTCTCATTGTTGAGGTGCCTATATATCCATTTGCCTCACCATTTTTCACGTTGTTGTTGACCCTCCCCATCAGATCGATCTCCTCTCATGATCACTGGACAAGGGAGAAGAGATAGCCGTTGTCCGACATTGGTGGTCACTCAACTTCCACTATTCTTAGAAGAGCAATGCCCTTTGGTGGGAGGTGCTTGGCGACTGGTAATGTTCATGCGATGTTTGTTACATGCACACCACGGGAGTATGAAGGCAGACTAGGGGGTGGCAGTTTTCCAGAAGTGGGCTGCGCTGTGCACTCTTTATCATTTACTCTGTGTGGTCACGTTTGAATAGGCTGTTTTACGGCTTTCATTATTCCCACGTTTTGTCTCCATCATTGTTCTGAGTTGTCATGTTTTATGTTGTCTTGCCATTTTTGTAATTATCGTCATGCACCTTACTCTTGCAATAATATCAATTTAGTTCCCGCCTTTTGTAATCTATCATTCTTTGTTGGCCAATTAGTTCAGTGCTTCTCATCCCTTGCCATTGGAGTTTGGCTTGATTATTGTGGCGGTGGTTTATATTCTGTTATGTGAGTGTGCTTGTCTGCATTCCTCGACTATTGCTTGGGACTCAAATAAAACGACAGTGTGATTAGGAAACATCATTACTTTATACTAAGAATATCTGCCCTGTTTCCTTCTATATGTTATTGCAGGTTCGTGCTTAACGAATTGATGTGGTGTTATAAACCAATAAGCAGCTAGAATAACACATTATGCTGATAATGCAAGATTATTTCATTTAGTACGGTAGAGGAAAGGTGTTTTAATTAAATTTTAAATTCAGCCATGTTTGTTTGAGAGATTTTACACATTTTGATCTTTGGTTCTTGAAAGGCATGCTGGGCCATGTCCCGTCATGTAGTTTAAAAGATTGATTGCTAAAACGAGGATGTCACCTATATATATAGCTTCTTTGCATCAAGCTGTCAACTATAGTTGGGCTTTTCCAGTGTCTAATAAATCAGATTTGCATGCTCAGAATAGAAAAACAGCTAATATAACACAGATGTGAGTGTTTGGATAGACCTATTTTACTCTAATAAATTACTTATTCTGAAAAAAGTCTTATTCTGAAATTACATATTTTTTTCACAAAGATAAATTGGTTTGATTTATTTTTTGAACCTTTTTATTAAAAAAAAGTACATGACTTTATTTCATAAGTAGAAGGAAGTATATTACTATTTCCATCAATTAAAATTAGGTTATGTCTATGATATTGGCGACACAATTTTTTTTGACAAAGTTGGCGACACAAATTTTAATTACTGATGAAAATCTCAGAAGGCCTTGTCGATGTTGATGATGGCTTTGCTATAAGAATGCGTAGGGGTCTATATATAATCTGATTAGCATGTCACGAGGAGATTAACAGGGGCTTGCCCCTTAAAAAGTCTATTCAAGTTTTGGAGTTTTTTTTACTTTAATTTCTAATTACTGTATCAAACGACCTTAAGCGTGTTAATTTAAATGTGGCAGCACATTCACCGATCAATGTCTTATTGTTTGTCTTCTGTGATCCAATTCATCGGTTCCAATGTGTCCATTGAATTACATAATGAGATGCATTGGAAGCACCAAAGCATTTACCCTTACCTACCTATTTCAGCCGTTTGTTTTTCCCAAGTACATTTAACTTAGAATTTATGAATGCTTATTATTTGACGTATACAAAAAATTAGAATTTATGCATACTTATTCTATAAAAAAATCCAAATCGATGTAATTTGAGTAACCCACTTTGGTTGTCATGTGTCATATCCAAGGAAAAAAATTTATTTAGGACTGGAGGGCTGACCATGAAAAAGGAGTGAGAAAAGAGGGGCAATTACTATTCTCTATATTTTATTAATCCCTGCTACGTGCAGGATATATATATATATATATATATATATATATATATATATATATATATATATATTTGTATGATTGATTTTACCGAAATATATGATTATTTTGAATTTCGATTTGTTTATACTCTTTTGTTTTTTTTTTTTGATAAAAATATACTCTTGTTTTTATACATGTGGCTTTGATCTTTGTCCAAAAAAAAATACATGTGGATTTGATCAATGACCACCTTAAAGATAAGGAATTCATTGCCAATAACCAAACAACTTGCATCCGAGTAGATATTTATATAAAAATGGTTGAATATATAATGAGAATAATGGGGATAATAACGACAAAACTTTGTAGATATTTTATAGTTTTTTACATATATCTTCTATATAATGGGGAAAGATCCATTACCCAAAAGAAATATAGCTAAAGTGAACTTTCTGTGACAAGAGATTCCTGAGGGAAATTTTATCCTTCTTAGGGTGCGGTTTGGATTGGGAAGGTTGGGATGAAAATTGAATCTTTTTTAGATTAATAAGTGAGCAAGTTTGATTTTTGGTAAATTTAAAAATTTTATATGTAATCGAAATTGAAATTATTTACAAAGTTCAACTATATAATAGATTTAGTTTAAGTGAATAACTTTCGGATTGGAAGGAGTTCGGGGATTTTTTTGGGGGAAATGGATGAAATTTGTCTCCTTTATTATTTTTATACACTTTAAATACTTTGACTATTGTAACAATAGATTGTAATATTTTGCAAATGGTGGTTTAAAAATTTGGAACTACTAGCATTTTGCCTTTGAAAATATTTAATATTGGGGTTTGGAAGAGTTGCTGTCACATTGTTAAAAGGGTTTTACATAATAGCAACATGAAGTCTGGGAATTGAAAATCAGTACCGTGAGACATTGATGAGGCATTATAAATAATTCACAACACATAAATAACATATTAATAAACAAAAATATTAATGTCTTATCAATGTATCTATGGTTCTGAAATAAATGCGTAAAAATCTTAGTATTTCCTTCCTCATTTTGAATCATATGCGAAACTTTAAATCTTTTTTTTTATAATTACTTTCTTACTCCAGTCAATTGATTTCTTTATATTGTGCCAAATAATGATGTATTATTTGATAATTTTTTCCATACCACAATTAACAAGTCCCTATATCTATTTGCTTTCTTTGTGCCAAGTTAACTACTACCTATCACATATAAGGTTCACATTCACCTGGAACATAGAAAACTTCATATTATTATGACAATATGTGATAATTCATCAAAAATAAAAAATTTCCATCCATCGAGTTTACACATTATTGAGCCATATGATTTCATTAGCAAAAAATATAACACAACAATGAGTTTACAATGATAATGAGCCATATGAGTTTACATAATAATAACAAACCATAGAATCAATGAAAAAATTATATTACCCAAAACATTAGGCCCTCATTATTCCCTATAAAAGAGAGATAGAAATCTCTCTTTTAAAATTTGGAGTATTATACATAGTGTTCATTGAATTTTCCCATACATTTTTATAGTGTGGATTGATGGATGTGGGGCCCACTAGTTATTGCTATTTTTATATTGTAGGTTTTTTTTTTTAAATATATATTGTAGGTTTGTTTTCACGTATGGACGGAATAATTAATTGAATGTGCAAAATATGATGTCCATAAATAATAGAGACGTGATTTTGCTGATTTTGGCAAGAAAAAAGTAGAGAAGAGATTGCTTATTATTAGGATACTCTAATTCTTAAGCCGTTCAATTGAGAATGATGCTTTTAAGATGAGTCTATTTAACTTTCTGGCTAGTTAATTTTATGGGTGTGTACTCTCCCCCAATTAGTGTTTTCATTTAATTTTAAATTTAGTTAATGTTTTCATTATAGGCATACTTGGAAAAATTTCACATGGTTGGCAAAAAAAGATATTCTATGGACAGAAAGTATTATTCTAATTTGTAAATATCAAGTAAATAGTGAAGTTATTTGTTTGAAATAAATATGAGTTAGCTTTTTCAAATAATGTCTCTTTAATCATAATCTTTGAAATTATTTCTTCATCATAATTAATATGGATAATTTGGATCAAGAGAAAATCCCCGATAAATGAAAATTGGATTTCAAAATTATTTTAATTTGTTGAATAGTGAATTAACTACTTGAGTAGAGACATTTACTTCTGAAAATCACATTTTCTGTGGTTTAAAAATTCAATAGCTATTATTTGGGTTTCCTTGGATCAAAAGTTAATATGAGTAATACATAAAATAAGTTGAAGTTTATATAGTGTGGATTGATGGATGTGGGGCCCACTAGTTATTGCTATTTTTATATTGTAGGTTTTTTTTTTTTTGAAATATATATTGTAGGTTTTGTTTTCACGTATGGACGGAATAATTAATTGAATGTACAAAATATGATGTCCATAAATAATAGAGACGTGATTTTGCTGATTTTGGCAAGAAAAAAGTAGAGAAGAGATTGCTTATTATTAGGATACTCTAATTCTTAAGCCGTTCAATTGAGAATGATGCTTTTAAGATGAGTATATATAACTTTCTAGCTAGTTAATTTTATGGGTGTGTATTCTCCCCCAATTAGTGTTTTCATTTAATTTTAAATTTAGTTAATGTTTTCATTATAGGCATACTTGGAAAAATTTCACATGGTTGGCAAAAAAAAGATATTCTATGGACAGAAAGTATTATTCTAATTTGTAAATATCAAGTAAATAGTGATCGAAGTTATTTGTTTGAAATAAATATGAGTTAGCTTTTTCAAATAATGTCTCTTTAATCATAATCTTTGAAATTATTTCTTCATCATAATTAATATGGATAATTTGGATCAAGAGAAAATCCCCGATAAATGAAAATTGGATTTCAAATTTATTTTAATTTGTTGAATAGTGAATTAACTACTTGAGTAGAGACATTTACTTCTGAAAATCACATTTTCTGTGGTTTAAAAATTCAATAGCTATTTATTTGGGTTTCCCTTGGATCAAAAGTTTATATGAGTAAAACATAAAATAAGCTGAAGTTTCATATTTAGAATTATGCTAACTTGTATAATTTTTACCTGCGTCTAATTTTTTCAAGTAATTCTGATAATTGTTTTCAACTAACGATAAATGGGACCACAATCGTCTGTGTCGTTTTCATTCATTATCCATCCATATCATTAAAACTTAAGTCTAAAAATATCTCAAAATTATAGTAATTTTAGAATAGTAAAGACTGGTTAAGACTTAAGAGGGGGGGAGGGAGGGGGACTTGACATGGTTTTTTTTACCAAAGGAATTGACATGGGTTAACCATCCCTTTATGTTAAACTGATAATATTAATATTTGTCTGTTATTTTTTTAAGGAATGGAATATATTTCTGAAAACATAACAATAAAAATTAGAAATTCAATTGAAGCTACATTAAAAAATAATTACACTTAAAAATCACAAACCCACATTTGTTCATACATATATAAATATATTGAATTTTATCCCTAAATTACTATGAGTAGCTTTTGGCATGGGGTAAGAAAGAGTCGATCTCTCACCAACACACATTTATTAAAAATCAGTCCACTCTTCGGCCTCCATCCTATTTAAGGGGATGTGGGTTGTTATTTGAGCAAAACAAACGGTTAACAAATAATTTATGTTTTTGAAAATAAAATTATATTGAGAGTGAGAGAACTGATATTAACAACTATATATTGATATTGATCTGATCTTGATAATTTTATATTTATATCTAATCATATTTTAATTGACTAATAGATAGGTGGTTGTGGTGATATTTAAAGATGACAATGAGCAAGTGCATAGAAGCAAATAATTAATCTGAGATAGTGGGTTGCTAGGAAAGGCCTTTCATTATTATCTTATTTTTCCAGTAATCGTCTTTTCAAAACATGTGGAGTTAAAAGTCAATTTTTAAATAAAAGTAAGATGATGCGCACACTAAAAGCTAGATAGAAGTGATAAGGACATAAATAAAAGATAGAACACATAAGGGCAAAGACCAGAAGCCAAATTATCACTGCTTTTCAAACACAAAACATCCAAAGAAAGTTAGTTGTTGGAATAGGGGATGGCACAAAGTAAAGTCGTTATCTCTTGAAATTGCTGAGAAAGGTTTATGGAATTTCCAGGTATGGTTCTCCCACGGGTAATCCACCAATTGACTGACCTTGGTTGTGGAGACTTTAAAGTTCGGAACCTCTATTTGGAAATGACACTTTGGCCCCTATTAGAAAGGGGTAATCACATTCTTAAATTTTAAATCCTTGCCTCCTTGGGAAATTGAAGATTAACATGCTTCTCCTCATTAAAATGGGGTTAGAGTGCATAGTTATCTCGATGTTAGCCACTTAAAAGTGTGTTTGGTTGTAAGAAAGGAAAGTGAAGAATTAGAAAGTGAAATGGTGAAGATGGAAAGTAGAGGTCATGATGGGAAAGTAAAGTTTGTGGGTCCCATAAAAAGTGTGAGATAGAAAGAGAAAATTTGTGGGTCCAGGGATAGATTTAAATTACTGAAAAGCCTCTTACTTTCATTTTCATCATTTTCTTTCTTGACACCAAACGGACCCTAAGAGTGGGGAATACGGGAATGTTTTAAAAACAATTTTACTAATCAAAACTTACAACTTTATCCCATATTATTGAAGAAGTGAACATTCAATATCAATTCAACCATTAGTATTTTAACCGTGACACAAATTTACGATTTTTTCAGCATTTCGCGAATACATATATATAGTACTGTTGCTGAGTACTTTCAGAGTGAAATTATATCTGATGGTTTTAAAAATACAAGACACTTTGAGAAATTACCAGTCTTTTTATAAGTTATCCTATAAGTCATCAACTTGCGGGTACATGCATATCGCCATTGGTGTTTGTACCTCAAGAGATAGAGGAATGACGAAACAAATTTGAATATGGATAGAGTCAAAAATTAATAATTTTTTTTATGCTTGAACTATATCTAAACAGATTCTTTTTTCTTTTTGAACTGGTCTAAACATATTTTTCCACTGCATCAGAGAAAGTACGAAAATAAATAATCAATAATGTTCATTCATTTATGAGTGTTTATAGTTAAAAGGACCTATAAATTAAAAAGTACTCTGTATATCCAATTTTCCAAATTTGATATTCTATTATTTTGGGGTCAACTTCCAAAATTGCGATCCGTCACCCACGAAGTTGTCCGGGAATCTTCTCACGTAACAACACACTTTGAATAAGTAATAAAATAATTTAAAAGACTTGGACTTCACGGTCGACGAAAATCGTTGTGTGTGAATATAAGTCTCTTTCAGTTCCAAAAACAAATGGAAGTCACAAATACGACAAAAACCTGGTAGGTGCAAGCCATTTAGTCCATGATTTGGAAGATTAAAAAATTATGGTAGATACAATTAAAAAAAATTAGGCTAAATTTATTAAACCTAACAACTTTGAGTATACTCTCATGGTGAAGTTTTAAAGTCTTATTTAACCACATTCATATTTTACATTTTTTTACTAAACTGTGTTGTTAAGTTTGCTCAAATACGGCAATAATTACCAGGTTAGATCAATAAAGATGACATACTACCTTTGGTTCTTAAATAAAACACCAATTACAATTCTTTTTTGAACTGAACCAACTACCAATTTTCACTAACAAAAAAATGGTAGTTGGGTTACCAAATTTAGGTTACATTGACCTTTTTTTTACTCCATCCCTTCATTAAATAAGATGATTTCACATCTTTAACTTTGAACCTTCATAACAAGAGTAAAATGGGAAAAACATTTAATGTGTTAGTTGATACTTTATATTTGGAATTTAAAACTTTGTTAGTTGGTGCCTTATAATAAAAATTAGAGGAATTGCATCTAAACATCCTATCATTGATAAAATAATTTAAATTTTGAAATATATTAGTGTTAAGTGTAACTGTTCTAAAGTCTAGGTGTTTTTGTTTTTTAGTCTACATTTTCTAATATATGCAATATGATAATCATCAATTTTATGTGAAAAATTGCATGAGTAAATTAACCCTTGGGGTCTTAATAAAGGATTAAGGAGACTAAACTTAAAACTTTGAAATGTTAGAAGTTATATAGTGTTTATTGAAAATGTATACTTTTTTAGTAAAAAGATTTAAGTAATTTTTTTAGCATAGGTAGCTTCAACCTTATTTTGTGAACAATCAGCTTGAACTATGACAGATTGAAAACCTTCACTACTACAGAATAACCCTATACCATCGCACCTTTACATGCGCTTCAAGAAAAGCGTTGGTAATGTACTCTTATACATGCGCTTTCGAGAAGAACAGAAAAAAGCGCATGTATATAATACCTTATTACGTGCGCTTTATAAAAAAGAGCGCATGTATATGACTCAATGCTATACATGCGCTTTAAACGCATGTATAGAGTACCTCTTTGCATGCACTTCTAGATGAACAACGCATGTATATGATTGTAGCTTTTACATGCGCTTAAAGCGCATGTATATGGCCCTGTTTACATGCGCTTTATCCCAGAGAGCGCATGTAGAAGTTTTACTTAAAATATCTATATTTTTGAACAATATATTCATGCATAGGATGAATTTATATGTTATAACATGTCTCATACTCATATACATTAAGTGAAACCATCATAAATATATATAATATAAATACGTATACATGCGCTTGTAAGAATAAAGCGCATGTATAACATATATATTATTACAATTGTGAAATTACTTAAATGTTTGAACAAAAAATTTTCTAGATGTTTAAAACTTGACTCATTGCAAATAATTTATGTCAATGCATTAATTGACTCAACACATTTGATTTGTTCAATCTTTTCTCTGATCTGATAATTTTTTTGCAGCTCCGATTTCATAGTAAATCAAATTTTTGTACTAAAAACTAAGTCTTATAGTTTGAATAATTTTGGAAATTGATATCAAATAATTAATATATTGAAAACTTAATTATTAAGTTCACATAGATCTTAAAATAATGAACTTCTAACCTTATACAATATACCAAATAAAATTTTATGCACTAAATATTTATTAAAAAATTTCATTTTTCCCGCTCCCTTATGTCTTCCCTCTTTTTTTTTCCAAGTCCCTCATGCATACACTCACGTACACTCACCCTTACACTCCCAGCGAAGCCCTCCTCCCTCTCAAACGATTTTTCCCTTCAAAACAGCGAAGCCCTCCTCCCTCTCAAACGATTTTTCCCTTCAAAACAGTGAAGCCCTCTCAAACGCGATTTTTCACAGCGAAGGCTTTGTTCATATCAAAACAGCGAAGGCTCAACACAGCGAAGGCTTCATCACTTCAAAAGGTTTGTGCTTTTAGTTTAAAAGTATGAGATTATGAGTTTTTGGGGGCAAAGGTTTGTCCTTTTTGCTTAAAGTTATGAGCTTTTGTTTTTATCTTTCCTGTGCTTTTGATTTTGATTCGTTTTGATGATTTTTTGATATGAACTCATGAATTTCTCATTTCTATTGTTATAATATGCATTTCAGCCATCATATTGCTTTATTATTGTTTTGCATCTTTATACTGTTTTACAATGTGATAATAATAATAATAATCAATAATAATTCCTTGGGCATTTCTATATGGCGTGGATTCTTGTAACTGCTTGTTTCCTTTTGGAAGAAGATATGCATGAATTACTTATTAATTTGGAAGCTATCGCGAACAATTTATTTCTAAAGGTAGTCATATATATAATATGAGGGTGATTTAATGTTTGATAGCCTTGAAATAGCTAAATGTTCTTAGTTGAGTAAGCTTCAGTTGTCTGCCTTGTGGGGACGTCATTAGATATGAAAGGCAAGGCCATGTGGCTATGCCTATCTGGCTGTCTCATCATTAGAAATTGAGTGGCAATCTTTCTTATAGTTAACAGATTAAGATATTGTTGAATTTAAATATTGGTTTATGAAAAGAGATTTAGTTTTACAGATTCTGCTCGGAAATGGAAGCACCGAATATAAGTGACAAATTATTGAAGTGTAGTTGATTGAGCTATAACATAACTTATTTCATTTGGGCGTCTGTCTTGAATTGTCTGTACTGGTTTTCCTGCTCCTTCTCATGTTACGAGCTAAAAGCCTCTTGTTTGTGCTCTGTAATGAATTGCTTGTACCAACTTGCAGATAGTTTTGGAGTTCTCTTGAGAGTATTGTAATCAACATAGTGTAGCCCAAATCTTCTTGTATATCCATATATCCACTCAAAGTTATCAAGCAAGGACCAGGTAAAGTATCCCCTCACATCTGCACCTTTTCTGATCACATATTAAGAGAAAATCAAAGAACAAGAAAAATATCTTAATTTGGTAATTTTTTTAAGGTGATTCATTGGACTTCAGGAAAGAATATACTGAATATAACAAATGATAAGCTTGCCACATATATTGATGCTTTTGTTCATGTAATATTCTTACCTTATTGTTGATTGAAGAGCATTCAAGTGATCTTCCATGTACTTCATTCTTTCAACATCATTAATATGTTCTTCCAAGGTAGAATTTGGATTGTCTGTCTCACCACACCCTAAAGAATAGCTTGGATTGAAACTAAATGCACTTAAGCTTTGATTAAATCAAGACAATACTTTTTAGTTTTATTACCATTTTCTGTAATGAACATTGGAATGTTGTTGTATCTGTCTTTTACATGTGTGATCATTTTTTCCATGCCTTGTGGGTATATAGACCAGCCTATTGAGTTCTGCATGATTACAAATTCTTTAGAATTAGATAGAATGGAAGATATTAGTGAGATTATAAATTGATATGTTCTACTTATAATCAAAAGCATAATTGAAGAGTTGAGGCTACTTACAGATTTGCCGATGGGCACACCATTTTTCTCTTTAGTTCTTAGGTATAAACCTTCTGTTTTGGTGACCCCTACTCCTGATTCACATTTTGAGAAAATGCAATCTTTGGCATAGGCACCGGTATAGTAATTGATGCCAATAAAATCCACTCCTTCAGTGAAGGAAAATTTGGGCAAGATGGTCCCTAGAATATTCTGCATCTCTGAAGGGTACTTTCCAAAGATGATTGGGTCTAAGAACCTGCACCACACCAATTTTTTTATGGTTGCTGTTTCATGCAGTGTAAATAAATATACCAAATAAATAAATATACCAGTGTAAATTGAATGATAGTGCTCTCTCACTAGCCATTTTGTCTGCTGTAGAATTGCTGATAGGTTCATACCATATTGCTTGTATGACTATGCCAATTCTCCCCTTTTGTTCTCCCTTGGTGATTCATCCACAGCGAAGTTATTGCACAGTTTTATCAATATATATGGCTCAAACATTCATACATACAGATACTCCCTCTGGTCCTAATTATAAGACCATTAACTTTTTTTGTATACACAATAGTAAATGTAAATTAGAAGTGAGATTATATATTGTTATATAATCTCAAAATGTGATAAAACAGTATAACATCTTTATACTGTTTTACAATGTGATAATAATAATAATAATCAATTATAATTCCTTGGGCATTTCTATATGGCGTGGATTCTTGTAGCTGCATATCAATGAGTAATTAACACACTACTTTAGTAGGTCATGATGTTGGACCGAAAATGGATGCATTGTGAACGAATAAGGACGTTGTTTAGTAGCTGCATTTCTATAAGGACGTTGTTTTAAGCTCCAATGAATGTGGGGTAAGTCAACATTGGTCATCAAATTAATCTTCATTTTTCCAAACTAGACAGAAAATTTATATAATCTAACTTTTTAACAACATTTCAGGAATCACTGGGTTTTGATTGCTTTCAATCCTATGGTAAAGGATGTAAAGGATATTGTAGTCTATTACTTGGATCCAATTGAGACTGCTCTTCCAAGTAATAGGCCTAACTATATGTGTTTCATTAATAGGTAAGATTGTTATGTTGTGATTTGTTTTTATCCTTAATCTTATTTTTATTGCATTTTTAACCTTCATTTTTTTCTTCTATAGTTTGATAACAGCTTTTAGGGCAAATTGCAAGAATAAAAATTTGGCCTACTCAAAATCAACTGATCAAACACAATCCTATCCATGGTTGAAAATTCAGGTTGTACTTGTTTTATAAGCAATTGAAATCATGAATTTTTAAAGTGTATAAAAGTCTTTTGATTAACGTGTTTGTGTTTTTTCTTGTTGCAGTGCCCTTTCCAACCCAACGACAATGATTGTGGTTACTATGTGATGAAATTTAGTAAGGACATAGTAACACATGACCAATTGGAGGTGCCTGAATTTGTAAGTTTATTATTGCACATGACATATATAGTCTTAACTTACAAAATTGTTGTTGACTTGTTATTTAAAGTGAATTGTCATATAAATATGTTTATTATGTCCATTAACTCAGTATTATGAAGATTGTCGATCATCAAAGTTATCTATGGAGGAGGTGGATGATCTCATTGAAGAGTGGTGCAAGTATGTTTTCCCTATTGCTCATCCTATTATTCAAAATTTACATCCTTCTTAGAGTTTCATACATCTAAGGAGGAAGTGGGAGTATGACACTTTTGATAGATGAACTAGTTGGTTATTTAATCTAAATGTCTTTTGTTGGTACAACTTTGATGTGTATTTTGGCTGGTACAAATTAGATGACTTTTGGTGCTACAAATTAGATGTAAATTCTGATTGGGATATGTGGATGACTTTTATATTACATGTAAAGGTTCTTGATATATAAAGGATTTTGGTTATTCTGGCTGGTTGGGTATATTATATTGTGCAGGTAGCAATTTAACTGCCAAAAAGCAGGAAAAAGAATTATGACAAATGAAAAAAAAAAATAACTTATACATGCGCTTATGGCGCAAGCTCATAAGCGCATGTAATAAATACATCTTTACACGCGCTTTTAATATAAAAGCGCATGTATATATATATATTTACATGCACTTTTCTTACAAAAGCGCGTGTATATATATAGATTTACATGCGCTTTTATTACAAAAGCGTGTGTATATATATATATTTACGTGCGCTTTTATTATAAAAGCGCGTGTATATATGTATATTTACATGCGCTTTTCTGACGATAAAATGCATGTATAAGTATAGATATACATGCGCTTTTTACAAGCGCATGTAAATCCTTTCCCGGCGAGGCCATTGCCAGCGTTTTTTAAGCGCATGTAAAGGACAAAATGAGCGCATGTAAAGGGATTATTCTGTAGTAGTGCTTGATTATGGAATTTTTTTTTTTTGAACTGACTAGGGAAGATTTAGGTAATTTAGCGAAAAAAATAAGATTTTCATGATTCAATTACCAACATGGTTACTTTAATGCTTTATTCCTGAAATCATATAATTCAATTATTAAATAATCGGTGGAATAAATTACCTATGTGTTAGGAAGCTTCCTCAAACTACATCTCAAAGGTTCAAACCATGAAAAACACAAAGCCCGTAAAGAATGAAACTGTCTACCTCTTATATTTCCCCTTGTCCTCTATATTTCAGCATTGTTTTGAACAGTGGAATGCCAATTTACATCGGTCATTGTTTTACTTCCAGACCTTCCTCACAATTATATTCTTCATGATCTGACCGACTCAGAGGGGTTGTTATCATAAGTACTCGTCTATATCTACATTATTAAGCCTCAACATGCCCAATGGATTGGAGTGAGCTACTCATCATAATTCACTCACCATGACTCCACTACTACAACTAAGTGCCGCTTTTTACATATATCTTAGCTTTCTACGTCAATAATGGAAGTTGGAAGGGACATAATTAACCTAAAATAAGTCAATTTCTGCTGCCATGTTTTTTTGCTCCCCTGTGCTTTTTCTCAAGTCTGCCTTACTCTTAAGGAACCTATAGTTCTAAATCAGCATTCAAATTATGCAATGAAGTGAATAAATTAATTAAATAAGTGGAATTCCAGCACCTTTTTTTATTCGAAGTACGTGAAGTTCGTGAATACAAAATACGCCCCTCTCCATTTCTAAACATAAGATTTAGTAAACTTTTTTTAAAATATTAAAAAGACTGAATAGATCTCACTTATAATAAATTGATTTATTTTTTTGAATACATTTTCGGACCAAACACAACAACAAAATCAACTAACGCGGTTGACAAGCTGAAGTGCGAATGTCCTACTTATATACTCACACACGCACACACATTCATGGTCGATGTGGGACTAAGAGAATAAATTGTTTATTTGACTTCTAAACTAACATATAATTTGGGAGATAGACTTGTTCATAAATATAGAAAGCTTTTTCCAATTTTTGTCGTGTTTCCTTCTTTTTTTCTAAGGTGCCTCTCTTTCAACACGTAATTAAACACAACAATAAATACAACCTTCCCCGCCTCACTGCATCAACCAAGCACCTCACAGCTTAGCCATTACGTATCTGATCATTCAATTCATGAGCCAAGCTAAAGTACTGAAAAAAAAACTGAATACTAAAAAAATTACATGAAGATGAAGAAAAATTGAGGTAGCTAGATTTAATTCAATTTTACTTGAACCTTCTTCTTCTTATTGGTAATCAATTTTACTTGAACTTTTATCGATGGTGTAATGATGGGTTTGGACCACTAGGCACAAGTTTTTTTTTCCACACCATAACACGGATCAATCTATCCTTCTGCCAACGGCGTCGCCGTCGGGTGGCTCCTATTTAATTTCAACTCCAAATCAAGCCAGATCAGAATAATAATAATTATTCGGAGAGGCTATTTCTGAAATTTGGACCCCGTGATCTATTAGTCACATGACATCCTTTTTTTCCTTTGCTCCAAAATCCACCCTCTTTGTCATATTTAATGATGACAAGAAAATCCATTGGACAGCTGTATTGCCCATCTAAGACAAATGAAAAGCATCTTGCATTAGTTTACTTAGGGTCCAACCATGAAGATCAAATAGTGGTAAAAGGGCAGCATCGTCATCAACCGCGACTTTTTAAGTAAACAGTGTTGGGGCATAGCATGATGTTATAGATCACCCTCCTTACCAAGAGATGAAAGTTTAGATCACGTAGATCATACATGTCCAACCATGTCAACCAAGACTAAATACATAAGTTGGGCTATAGATAACTTTAGTAAAGGTCTGGGTTGGATACACATTAACATGGTCTAGACTCATCAGTCACATGATGATCTATGAAAAAGATCAAACAGATTACTGATCCAAACCTTTTGGATCCACCTATACCCAACCTTTTGCACCCACAAGTCAATAACCACGCGGATCACTTCAATTCAACAGCCTAGTGTATCCAGACAAGACAATAACTAGACTCTTTAATTTATTTTCATTCTTAGTAAACCAATAGAGATTATATTTGTACAAAAAGATTAGGGGATCTCAATGCAGCATCCGTCAAGTTTGTCCAAGACAAATTAATTTTGACAATTAAAGATCTAGTTTGTCCAAGACAAATTAATTTTGACAATTAAAACAAGACTACATTATCTTTGGTAAGCAACGAAGTTAGGATCACATTTTGCCCCACATGAATGAACAATGCAGTCACATTTAGTGATTTTAATAGTGTTAGCCAATCTGACTTCAATTTAAGAGTCCATGGGATTCAAAGTCCCTTTAATTGTCCATTGTGTTACTCACACCATGGACAACAATCAATATAATTGACCATATAGATCATTGACCCCTTTTTTTTAAAATGACAATTATATTAGAATAGTAGATTTTAGGAAAAATTAATTATAGGTCTATCTTAAGGAAAGAAAATTATCAACATGAGGTTTCACAAAGTTCCTTAACAAAGACCTTAATTAATGGGTTTTATGGAACTCATCTCCATTAAGCCCCTCAGTTGTAATTAATTTTCCTTAAGGCATTATATACTGTGATGATTTGATAGTTAAAAATTTTTTATTTTGTTTTCAAAATGGAATATCTTGTTTGTCTGTATCTCATCACCTAATTCTTCAGATAATAACACAGAAACAAGTTTTGGAGGTTGTTTTATGTTGAATTCAATGCCAGCAATATATTAAAATACGTATTACAAGAGATTCCGATAAAAGGAACAAGTCCTTGTACATTATTATTGTAGACACGATTTGTATGAGAAAGATACAAAACTCATAGAAGAATGATGAGAACAAATAAACATATAGCAATCAACCGGAGCCACCACAGAAACATTGCAAACATTGCATCAAGCAGCTGTAACAGGTTCCAACACAACTACAATTGTCATGAAACAGAAGAAAGCAAATTTAAGTACTTAGTTTGAAGAGGAACATAAAAGGTTGTATAAATTCATAAAAACAAATTTAAAAAATAATAGCTAGACATATTTTGATCATGAATAAATGACATAGTTACCATGCCAGCCAAGTGTCTTGTGGTCTTTTGTGGGACATTCTTTTTTTTTTTTTTTTGAATAAAGGCAAAATGATATTAAAATTATATAGGTCTTACATAATAAGAAGAAAACGGAAGTGCTGTACTAAACATGCCCCTCATACATGTGGGGACTGAGTCTGATTGTAATGTAGTTATACTATTAAAACGGTTTAGTAGAGAGACAAGATCTCTACTGACAGTGTCATGTGATTTCTGGAGAATTTGCAAGGAGACATCAGTCTTGTTCTTGATAAGTAGCACCAATAAGTCGTGATGGAGGCTAAAGAAGGAGGTCCTAGTAACCCAATTAAGAGCAGATCTGAGCGCATGGAGCAGAGTAATCTGAGTTTGGTACTTCTTGTGAGGGAACGACAAGCTGATCAGAGGGTGTTGGGAGAAAAAAATCCAAACCAGGGTGAGTTTTTGGCCTTGTTGCTGTATGATTTGAACCACGAGTTGCCAGGTTGGTCCAGTTACAGAGGTGGGCAAGGGAGCGGGCCTTATAGAGATTGGTCCCGATGGCTTAGAAAGATCCTTAAAAGCCATCTGGTTGTAACTAAATTCAGCAGCTATCTCCCTGATGGTGTCCTGCAGGCTCGGACTCTTTTGCTCATGGTATGATTGATTCCTTTTCCTCCAGAGGATGTTGAGCAGAAAGACTGATTTGTGTAGTGTTTCCTCATCCTTCATTTCTATCAGAGTGGAGAAGAGTGATTTTAGGCGAAAGGCAAAATCATCGAAGGTGGTAGCTGAAAATCTAAGATTGGCTCCCAATGACCACACAGATCTCGAGAAGTTACAATTGCAGAAAATGTGTAGTAGAGTCTCCTCTGATTGACAACCGAATTGGCAATGACCAGCGACATCAAGGTGGTGGTGTCTTAGTACATCGAAGGAAGGAACTGCTTTGTGAAGAATTTTCCATACCTGAAGGAGGAATTTCTTTGGTAGGTTTATGTTCCATAATTTCCTCCAAAAGGGGTCAGAGGAACCTGCCAGATGGTTGGATCTCAGAGTTTGATATCCTTTTTGGACTGTATAGACACCTGAGGTACTGCCTTGCCAGGTAATTTGATCACTATTGCCCATGATTGAAATTGGGTATTCTGATATTCTTTTAGCAATGTGTTGATCATAAAGCTGGAGGAGAAGAGGCCTGTTCCATGAGAGCGGGGTCAAATGATGAGGGTTGTGCACTAACAGATCACTAACTCGCTGAACAGTTGACAGGAGGTGGTGATTGTGCTGCACTGGCCACCAAAGGGGGTGGTTGATAGTTATCGAGGAGCTATCTCGAACAGCCCAAGCAAGACTTGGTATAATAAGGTCTGCGCCTTGAAGGAGTCCTTTCCATAACCAAGATGAGTTATATGGAGTTCGAAGATAGGATGCTGCAGAGAAATCAATGTATTTTGATTGCATTATCTTACCAAAGAAGGAATTCCCATAGGCTAGAATTCTCCATAACTGCTTAGCTAAGAGGGCTTTATTAGACCATCCAGCTGACCGAATGCCTAACCCACCTTCTTCCAATGGAGAGAAAAGGGTATTCTTATGAAGAAGGTGTATACGGTTGGATGTGTCTGATTGTCCCCAGAAGAAGTTAATACACCTTGAGTTGATTGCATCACATATTTTCTGTGGTAAGGCAGTTGTTGACATGATGTGGACTTCAGCAGAAGAAAGCACTGATTTAATGAGCTGCAATCTCGAAGCCTGAGATAGGAGTTTTGTCTGCCAAAGAGTTGTTCTCTTCTCAATCGTTCCAAGGGCATGTGAGTAAAGATTTGTTTTGTTCCTGCCCTGGTCTATCCAGGAACCCAAATATCTCCTGAGTCTGGCTGTGAATTTCACTCCAAGAAAGTGTGACAGAGAGGCTTTTTGTCTGTTGGATATGTTAGGACTGAAAATAATGGAGGATTTATTGGTATTAATGCTTTGACCCGACCAGTAACAAAACTTGTCAATTGCGAATTTGACTGAGCTGATGTTCTCTTCAGTGGCTTCGAAGAAAAATAGTGAATCATCTGCATAAAAGAGATGTGAAATTGCAGGAGCATCTTTACTGATTTTGATCCCATTCCATTTCCCTGAGCTTTCCAAGTGGGCAATCAGGCTTGAGAGTACATTTGCAGCGAGAATAAAGAGGTAGGGAGAGAGGGGGTCCCCTTGTCTAATGCCACGGGAAGGATTAAAGGATTGAGACAAATTGCCATTAACTTGAATCTGATATTGGACTGAGGACACGCACTGATATACCAGTGAGATCCATTTTTCTGGGAACTTCATTCTTTCCATTGTGGCAGCTATAAAATCCCAAGAGATCATATCAAAAGCCTTAGAGTAGTCAATTTTCAGCGCAGCCAATTTTTTCCTCCCTTGCCTAGAAGAGTGGATTTGGTTCATTAATTCTCATGCAAGAATTATGTTGTCAGAGATTAATCTGCCTTGCAAGAAGGCACTCTGGTTCGGGGCAATGAGCTTTTGCAAGATGGGTTTAAGCCTGTTAGCTATGACCTTGGAGATTATTTTGTAGATGACATTGCAGAGGCTGATGGGTCTAAGATCTTGGATAGATGATGACTTATCCACTTTGGGAATCAAGGTGATCACTGTTTTGTTGTAGGTAGTCAGGAGAAATTCAGAGTCCCAGAAGCTTTTGACTGCATTGCAGACATCCCTCTAAACCAGTGGCCAATTCTTTTGAAAGAAACTTGCATGATAACCATCGCAACCCGGAGCACTAACCTGAGGGAGAGAAAAGGTGGCTATCTTGATTTCTTCCAGCTCAAAGGGATGCTGGAGGATGGACAAGTCCGAGTCATCCAGTTCAGGAATTGGGAACCCCCAGAGTTCTTGTAGGCAAGCAGGATTAGGAACCGCTTGGTTGTAAAAGCCATTAAAGTATGAGAAAACCATGTTTTGGATTTCCTCTGAATCTGCAGTCCATGTGCCATCATCTTTTTGCAGAGTATGGATCAAATTTCGGTTATACCTCTTGTTGACGATTGCATGGAAGTACTTGGTATTCCGTTCACCTTGAGTCTTCCATTTAATTTTGGCACGTTGTTCCAAGAAGCTGTTTTCACAATCATACAAAAATTCAAGCTCATTTCTGGCACTGGTAATTGAGTCTTTTATGGAGCTGGCATGTGGATTAGCTGGCAAAAGTTGGCCATAAAGGTTACTCAATAAGGCCTCTCCCTGTTTAATCCGCGCAGGGATGTTGCCAATATGGTTCTTGCTCCAAGTGGACAAGGCTGTGAGCGTTGACGTGAGCTTACAGTGTAGAGAGAACATCAGAGAGCCTCTTGAAGGATTGGACCAGCTGGTTTTAATTATGCAGTTGCAGTCCGGAAAAGTGTACCAAAAGTTTTCAAATCTTGTACCCTTGAATTTCTAGAACTGAGGCTTGGTGTGCAAGATGATGGGGCTGTGATCGGATGCAGCTATTCCCATATGTTGAACGTAGGAGCAGGGATGGGCAGCAGACCATTGCGAGTTACAGAAAGATAGATCAATTCTTTCAAAGCATTCAGAATCACCTTTGCGTTTGTTAGTCCAAGTGAATTTCGGACCTTGGTGAGCTAAGATTTCAAGCCCAGCTTCTTCCATTATTTGTTTAAAAAGGGACATTCCTGAGTTAGAGCCGTTCAAGCTTAGCTTATCTTCTTCTGATATTATCTGATTAAAATCACCTATAAGTACCCATGGGTCCAAAATTGTGTTTGCTGTTTCTTTAATCCAGGACCAAAGTAAGTGCCTATTGGCTTGAGCAGGGGGACCATAAACAAAGGTAATATAGTAGGAAGCAGATGAGATTTCATTAACTCTCAAGTGGCAGAAGTACATTGACAGGTCTATTACATCAACTGACAGATCCTTGTTCCAACCCACAAAAGTACCTCCACCCCTCCTAACTGCATCTGTTCCTACATAACTATTAAAACCTAAAGACTCAAGAGACTTAGCAACCTGGTTGACACTTATTTTAGTTTCTGACAGGTACAAGAAAGTTGGATGATGCGCCATTGCTAATCTCTTACACCGCTGAACTGCCGAGGCTTTCCTGAACCCTCGACAGTTCCAACTAATAGCTGTCATGGTGACTTGGAAGGCTTATCAGTGGCTGCCTTCCTAGCCTTGTTTGGATTAAGGGTGGATGAGTCACCAAAGATCTTCATTCTCTTCTTGACAAATTCCAGAGTTAAGGATGCATGTGGCAGTCTTTTCCTCAGCAGGCTACTGCCAACATCATGTTGGGGAGAGGAGTTTAGATCAAGTGATTTGGGGTCAGCAGTCAATGAGGAATCAGAGGAGGTCACAGCTTTTGGGATTGCATCCTTGGTAGAAAAGTAGTAGAACCAAGTCTCCGGGGGTTTATGTTTGTTTGAGGGGAAGATAAGAGGTCCATCAGAGCCTGCAAAGAAATAGAACGATATGTTTTGCAGAAACAACTCCCTGAAGTCTTCTTTTGCCAATGGAATAATTTCCCATGTCAGCCCATTCAGTGAATTTGGGTAAGCTAAGATGCCAAAACCGTCAGGACTCCAACCAGGAAAGTCCTTAGCCTTGCGCCACCAATCAAGCAGGGAAACTGGAGTTTCAGGGGTTTCAGGTGCAAGCTTCCATACAAATTGGTCACAAAGTGGAGGGGTAGAAGGAGCAGGGTAAATAAGAAGGGAATCTTGAGTTTTTGGGCAGCGACTAAGAATCCTCATGCAGTCAAACAAGAACTTTTCCACCTCGGCATCCTTGAGCATCTCACCATCACCAAGCTTTCTTCTTTTGAGAGCAGCTATCTGAGAATCAGTCGTGAGAAGAGCCTGGGCAGGAATGGCCTCAAGAGTTTGTTGGTCAAAGAAGGGCGCCTTTAGTGGTGGAGTAGTTTCAGCAGGAGTTAACTGAGCTAAGGAAGTGGTAGGGGCAGGTTCAGGCAAGGAGGAAATAGGTGGTTGGAGTGGGGGGTCAGATGAAGGAAGCTGCTGGTCTGAGGGTTGTGCAGAGGTAGCTAGAGGGGTAATGTGCTCAAAACCAAGAGGAATAAGTGGAACTGAACTTTCACCAGAGATAAACATATTATGGATCATCTGACCCAAAGGAGCAGGCGATTCAACCATAGAGCTAGCAAAGCCTTCTTCAGGAGTATTTGGAGGGGCAGCAGGGACAGGGATATCCATATTCTCCTCAGAGTCTGAATCATCAGAGGAGAGGTGAATGAAGCCATCATTGTGGATGTGTTGGTTCAAAAGAACGGCTTGAGGGGTTGTTTCATAAATCCTATAGTAGTTCCTTCTTGGGCCTTGGAATCTAATCCGGGTGGAACCAGCCATCCGATGGTCTCTAATCCAGAGTTGCCAAGTTGTTTCTGCTGCACTAGCATCAAAATTGCAAGTGATTCTGGAACCAAACAGTCGGGAGGATTTCAGATGGATGGAGTTAAACCCTCTATTGATGTCCCCAACAGTAGTGGGGCAGTCCTGAGAGGTATGTCCAATCACATGGCAGTAGGAGCAGCTCCGAAACACCCTCTCATATTTACATTCTATCCATTCATGAGAACCATCTTCCAGCCTCATATGGATATTTTGAACCAAAGATTTCAGAGGGTCTATATGAACACGAACGCGCATGAAGTTGGTGTCTGCATGCATGATGATCTCATTGTCTTCAATAGCGACATCACCAACTAAATCCCCTAACGCCTCAGCTAAGTTCGGATTTTGGCGATGAAGGGGGATGCCCCAAAACTGAACCCACATAGGGAAGGAGCTCAACCGATGATTTTGGAAGAGAAGCCTCGGTTGCCAATAGTCTAGCACTAGGAGAGAGTTGTCTATGGCCCAGGGGCTATTGTGGCAAATGAAGTTCAGATCTTCAGCATGAAGGAAACGGAGGACATAGAAATTACCAGAGTGGCCCACCACCGAGAAGGGGCGCCGGAGAGACCAAACAGAGAAGAGCCTTCTACGCAGCCTGTCACACCTAGTTTATTTTTACTAATTTCTTAAAATATTAAATATAATTTAATTGAAAATAATAATTTTTGTTATAAAATAATTATTAATAACTTTGAAATTGGTAATAGGTAATTGAAAAACTGTCCAAATCAAAACTTTTTCATGAAATTAGATTTTTAGAATGATTCTTTCGAAAACAAGTTAAGAATAAACTTTTTAAAATAAACTGAAGTTACTTAAGATACCTAAGATTATCTATATTAATTTTATAAAATAACAAAAGTTTTAAAACATATTTCTGGCTATTATTTCTTAAACTAAAAAGTTTATCTTTAACTTTGAAAGTCTTTCGATTTCCCTAAAAAAATACTACTTCCAAAGTATGTAATTTTCCATATAAGTACATAATAGGCTATACCTATCTTCAAAATATTTATCAAGTACTGTGCTAAAAAAAATATTAATTAAGTACATGAAATCTCCATAATTCATCTCTTACAACATTTATATATATTACATGCCGAAATAAAATTATACAAACTCATTTCAAAATATGCATTAAATTAAAATACAAATAAGAGTAGACATTCTTGCATTCCTCTTTTCCCTTCATCACTCCAAAATTCCCTATCTAATTTGTACCTGAAACCAAATTTACCGCAGTTTATTTCATACACTCTAATACTTCACCTAGAAGCTGATTCATTTAATCCTACTTCAGATAATGATAGTGATGCTACCTGTTGGTGATTACTACCTATTAGTAAAACACTCATACAGGGCCCCTACCTTAACAATATATTTGTTATAGGTAGAATATTAAATACATGTGCCTATTGCACCACCTCACTACTTATAGTAATATATTCACCTTTCGTAGTAGGCATACCTGACAGGATTTTCTAGGAAAAATAATTCAACAAAACAATATGGTATAGGGGGAGCGACCCTCCTTATACCTGGAGTACTCCACATAAATTTAAAATGCTGAAAATAAACCCTATCAATATCTGAAGCAGTAATATTAGTGATGACAGAAAATAAACCTAATGTGCATGAAATAAACCGCTACCTGTTGCGAGCAATTCACAAATTCTCCTTATCCTTACTTGAAATTTGTCTTCAAGCACCTCCTCACTAGAATCTCCTATTTTCATTCCCTATAATAAAGAATGTGAACAATTATCCTTGTATATTTTATCTAACGTCGCTCTCGATCCTAATAAATAAAATACTACCCACCCCTTCATGATATATCATTCATGTTCTTCTTTCTCTTCTAGTTTAACACATACAAGTTGCAACCAGTTTAATCAAACCAATAACCACTTTGTGAGAACATTAAGTATAATAGTACAATCAGTCAAACATCAATTGATATCTACTCTCTCAATAGAAAAGCTTCAATTCCAAAACAATTCATGTCACATCATCAATTAAAATCAACCAACAATAAATTCATATAATCAAACATTGCAATTGACATGTTTATAAACACCAAATCACTTTTTTAAGAATAACTCAATGACACTAAATCACAATCAAATCAATTGAATCCAAAACACTTTATATATCAACTCAAACATATTTATCAAATCAATGCAAGCATAAAATCATACCAAGAAATAAATTGGAACTCACATATTAATTCAAGTATAAACCTAACTTTACAATTAAATTCATCGCTAACATACATTATATCCCAATTAAACCAATTGGGATAAAATATGGATAAGAGTTGTGTCATTAACATATCAGCAGCAAGCCTAAACAACTTCACCTTGCATATCATAAATCAATTAGAATTAAATCTCTAAATGAGTCAACACCCTATTTTCTGCCCAAAAATTCATTTAGCATTAATGTAATGAAGTTAGAAACCTAACCCAATTTCCAAACAGTTTTAATATTCCATCAATTGCTCATACTAAGCCAAACAGGACAACTATAGTTTCCCAACAAAATCATCTCCGTCATTTTACTTCTCCCATTAAGCCCAAAACAGAACCCACATCTTAGTTACATTCCCATAAAGACATAGCAGTTTTCAATTACATTCAGCCCCAATTTTCAAATTCTCGAAAATTATAATTATACATGAAACAACTTTATTCCTTCATTCCTACTTATTCCAATCAAAACAGAGAAGCCAAAAACAATAGAACTAATCAAACATTCCCAAACACAGAAAAGATAAAAGATCCAAACATCCCCAATGCCTAATCGTTCCTCCCAAAAACTCCTCACTCGTTTTGTAGAAAGGATAATGTATAAAAAGAGAAGAATTCTCACCAAGATTGGGTGTCTTTATTGATGTGATTTTCGCCCAAAATCTTCAAAGAATGGAGCTAAATTCGAACAGAAATCACGAGCTTCATGGAGGAATAAACAGGATTAAAGTTTTCATATTGAGAAGGAGTTTAGGGACGAAGGAAATTGAGTTTATGGAATAATTTATATTGGTCCCTGTAAAGGGAGGAAGGAGAACAATAAGCAGGACAAGAATGAAAATTTTGGGAGAAAAGAGAACGATTGATTTTGACAGAAGGTAGTGAGGAGAAGAGAACAGAGGAAAAATAAACGGTGGCTAGGGTGAAGAGATGTCGACAGTTTTGTTTAGGGAGGCTAGGGTTTTTATTTGTTATGCATATATATTTAATAATTAGTGAAAATTCCAATTGTTACCCAGTTATTTACTCTTAATTATATTTTTGACCTAACATCTATTATATGATGAACGTAATGGATGCACAAGAGGGGGGGGGGGGGTGAATTGTGCTTCAAAAATAAATACTCAAAGTAAACGACACAAGATTTATACTGGTTCGGTCTACCTGACCTACGTCCAGTCCTCAACCACCCAGGTCGAGAGTTTCACTATAACTCAGGTTTTAAAACGGGTTCACCTGAAACCTTACAACCGCAAGTTTTACGGGCTCACTTGCAACCTTACAACAAGTTTTACACTGGCTCACTTGTAACCTATCTAACTGTCTCCCCCTCACACCATGCAAGGGTTTGAAGTTTACACTTGAAGGCTTTTCTGACTAAGTTCTCTTACAGAACAAATGATGTTACACACTTAAGTTCAATAAATGCTCTTTTAACAGAAAGAGACTTAACTACTGTGAGTACAGAATAAGTAGGTGAAAAACCACTCAAAGTGTTAAATGCTCTTTGGTTTTCTGGGCAGCTTGAATGAATAAAGATTTTCTCGCTCAAGAATATTTGAAGATGATTAACTCCTTCATAAATGAAGTTGAGCTTCCTTATATAGTCTTCAAGCATTTTGAACTCTTGGTAGGTGGGGTAGCCGTTTGAATATGTCCGTTTTTCCCTTGTTACCGTTCGCCCATTTAATGCTTCATCAATGCATAGCAGGGTTGACTTGCTTTATCTCTGAAAAGTAGTCCTGACACCTCTGCTCTGACATAAGCATTCTGACACTGCATCTCTTTGAACGTTCAGACATTCTTTTTGCTTGCGGAAGTAACTTCTCATCCGGAAGCAATCTTACTGAGTGTGCTGCACTTGAACGTTAGTTTAGCAATATAATCATATAGTCTCATGCAGTGGGGGGTTTCCTAAGCCTAAGGTGTATCCGGAAGCACTTCTACATCCGGAAGTAATTTTACTCGATGAGGGATCTAGTTCAATATGACTTGCTCTCGCTTAGTCTATTTAATTCCACCACTCAGCGCTAGTCACTGAGCTATCGGAAGCACTTTTACTTGACGTGGTGAATTCACTGACGCTTAGGGTGAAATCTATTTTATCAGTCTGCGCCAGTCAAGATTTAACAGGAAGCAACTTCACTTGATGTTGCATTTCCGCTGACGCTCGGGGTTATATCTAGTCTATCAACCTGCGCCAGTCTAAATCTAACAGGAAGTGCTTTCACTTGGCGAAGTAGACTTTCTGACGCTTGGGGTAATATCTATTCTATTGCTCTGCGCCAGTCTAAGTCTAACAGGAAGCGCTTTCACTTGGGGAAGTAGACTCACTGACGCTTGGGGTAATATCTATTCTATCGCTCTGCGCCAGTCTAAGTCTAACAGGAAGCAACTTCGCTTCCGATTGAACCATAGCTTAGTCTTAAGGTTTGTGCACCTAATGTTCATGGACTAAGTTAAATCCCTAGTGATATACTTGCTGACGCTGGGGGATGAAAGCATTCATCCGCATGCGCAAGTCCTAATCTAACCGGAAGTAAATCTTCATCCGGAAGCACTCTTACTTGGGATCCTAAGTTATCCTATTGCTTCCTAGGCACTTGGTCTAATCCTTTATATTTTAGTCTTCATCAAAACTTAAGATTCTAACATTCTCCCCCTTTTTGATGATGACAAACTTAGCTTTATCGATTAAGTTCATATGAAAGGATTAGCTGAAGAATAAAAGCAATAGTTCAGAATAAGTAACTTAGACAAATATTATTGATAAGCATAGGTTACAAGTCAGAGCATATAATCAGATAACATTTACAAGCAACGAGCATATAGTAGGCAGATATGAGAACATGCATGAAAAGATGAACATTTCTAAGTAAACAACAAAAAGTTTTGGGCTGGGGGTTGTTTCTTTTTGTTTCTTCTTTCTCTCCCTCTCGCTGAAGTTCTTCTTCATCAAGGAACTCCCAGGGTAGCAAGGCTAGTGGTCAATGCATCCTTCCAGGATAGCAAGGCTAGTGGTCAATGCATCTCTCCCCCTTTTGGCATCATCAAAGAGGGTTTTCCATATTTGATCGCCGCAGCCTCCTCCTTAGGGATGGACTTCCTCTTCTTAGAACCCACTAACAGTTCTGCCATTCTACCAGAAGTTTCAGGCTGACCTTGAATATTTTTATCCTGCCCTAGAGCAATTTGCCGAGAAACTTCATGGTGTTCTTGATGTTCTTCACGATGCCCAGATTTTCCAGAATGTTGATGGCTTGATTTCCCAGATTTGGACTTGTGTTTCTTAGATGAGGAGGGTTTCCTCGAAACTGGGTTTGCTTCAGAGGGTTCGGCCATTTTTGTGGGGTTGATGAAATGTTTATATGAAGAACATAGATGAAAATGAAGAATGTGTGAAATGAGATGTCCCTTTTATAGGTAAAGTCATTAAGGGCAAAAAGGTCATGTTCCTTCACATTATCACACATTGGGTAGCGTAAACGCCTTAAGTTGGAACGATATACCTGATGACACGTGTCGCTTCATATTGTCAGAGAAGTCGAAACGTCTCATTTGGAAGTTGAAGCGTATTCTGAAGTGACGTGTCTTCTTGGACTTGTGCTGGCGCTCTCTTGGTTTGATCATCCAGCGTCAGTGTGTAATCATCCGGAAGTGGTTTTGCTTCCGGTTGCACTTACTTAAGATTTAACATTGAATACCTGCAAAAACATATATTGGCACTCCGATGCCTAAGTCAGTATTGTTGTAAGTGATAAATAATCAAGTATATAAAAATTTACACCTCATTTGGGTTTACCATCCCCAAATCACCTCTAATGAAAATAAACTGGTCAGTCCCCAGAGGCTTGGTGAAGATATCCGCAAGCTGTTGTTGTGTGGGAACAAACTGCACCTTGACATCCTTCTTTTGAACATGGTCTCTGATGAAGTGATGTCGGACGTCAATGTGCTTTGTCCTTGTGTGCTGGACTGGATTCTTGGCGAGGCTAATTGTGCTTGTGTTATCACAGAGGATGGGCGCCTCAGGGAACTCCAAGCCAAGATCTCTCAACTGGTTTTTCAGCCATAGCACTTGTGCACAACAACTTGCAGCAGCAATGTATTCTGCCTCAGTGGATGACAGGGACACGCAGGTTTGCTTCTTGCTAGCCCAAGACACCAGACAACCACCAAGGAAGGCGCATTGTCCACTGGTGCTCTTTCTATCTGTTTTATAACCTGCGTGGTCAGAGTCAGAATAAGCCCACAAGAACTCTTGGTTACCTCTGGGATACCAAAGACCAAGTTCTTGTGTTCCCTCAAGGTATCTCAGAATACGTTTAACACATGTTAAATGTGATTCCTTGGGGTTGGCTTGAAACCTAGCGCACATGCCTACACTGAATTGAATGTCAGGCCTGCTGGCTGTTAAGTATAAGAGGGAACCTATCATTCCCCTGTACATGGGCAGGCTAACAGTTTTACCCTTTGCGTCAGCGTCAAGTGCGGCGGAGGTGCTCATAGGAGTGTCATACTCCTTGCATTCATCCATCCCAAACTTTTTGAGTAGTTCTCTGCAGTACTTGGTTTGGGAGATGAAGATTCCGTTCTTCTTTTGTCTAATTTGCAGGCCTAGGAAGAACGTTAGTTCTCCCATCATTGACATCTCAAATTCACCCTGCATAGTCTTAGAAAAATCTTCACAAAGTTTTTCGTTAGTTGCCCCAAATATAATATCATCAACATAAATTTGGACAATTAGCATATCTCTTTCTTTGTGAAGGATAAACAGTGTATTATCTAATTTGCCTCTTGAGAAACCCTTGCCCAGCAAAAAGCTGCTGAGTCTCTCATACCAAGCTCGAGGGGCTTGTTTCAGGCCATATAAAGCTTTCTTTAATCTATACACATGTTTGGGGTTCTTATGGTTTTCAAAGCCAGGAGGTTGTTCTACATATACCTCTTCTTTAATATAACCATTAAGAAATGCACTCTTTATATCCATTTGATATAATCTGAAACCTTTCATGGATGCAAAGGCTAGAAGAATCCTTATTGCCTCAAGTCTAGCGACTGGTGCAAAAGTTTCTTCATAGTCAATGCCTTCTTCTTGGTTGTATCCTTTAGCTACCAGTCTGGCTTTGTTTCTAGTGATTTGACCTGTCTCATCCAGTTTGTTTTTAAAGACCCACTTGGTCCCTACTATGGATTGATGAGACTGCCTTGGGACTAATTCCCACACTTGACTTCTCTCAAATTGATTCAGCTCTTCCTGCATGGCAATAATCCAGTCGCAGTCCTCAAGAGCTTGTTCAACTGAAGTTGGTTCGATTTGAGATAGGAATGCTCCAAACTCAACTTCATTTTGAACTTGTCTTCTAGTTCTGACACCAGAAGAAACATCACCAAGCACTTGATCAAGAGGATGATCCCTGTGATGTCTCCTAGCTATTGGCAGCTGTGCCTCCTCAGGCATGGGTTGCCCACTAGGTACATCACTGGGTTCACCTTCTTCTTTGGGATAGCTTGTTGTTGTTTCTTTTGGTGGTGAGGAAGATGATGGAAGATTTGGAAGATTAAGTGCTTCATCATCTTCTGTGGATTGTCCCCATGTAGGAGTTTCATCAAATACAACATGCATGGACTCTTCTACAGTTTTAGTTCTCATGTTGTATATCCTATATGCTTTGCTCCTAAGGGAATATCCTATGAATATACCTACATCAGCCTTTGGATCAAACTTACCCAAATTTACCTTCCCATTGTTGTGCACGTAGCATTTTGATCCGAATATTCTGAGATGGCTGATGTTGGGCTTCCTTCCTTTGTATAGCTCGTATGGAGTCTTATCCAGGCCCTTGCGAACATAGGCTCTGTTGGAGATGTAGCAAGCAGTGCTCATAGCGTCTGCCCAGAACATTTGAGAAACCTCTTTCTCATTGAGCATGCTTCTAGCCATCTCTGTCAGAACCCTGTTCTTCCTTTCGACCACTCCATTTTGTTGAGGAGTCCTTGGAGCTGAGAAGTTATGTTCAATGCCGTTTTGCTCACATAGCTCAGTGAAGCTATGGTTCTCAAACTCTCCTCCATGGTCTGTCCTTATGGCTGTGATTTTGAGATCCTTCTCATTCTGCACTTTCTTAGCCAGGACAACAAAAGCATCAAAAGCATCTTGCTTGGAGGCAAGAAACAAAGTCCACGTGAACCTTGAATAGTCATCCACCACCACTAAAGCATATAGGTTTCCACCCAAGCTTTTTACTCTTGCTGGCCCAACCAAATCCATGTGGATTAGTTCCAAGGGCCTGCTGGTGGAGACTCTCTTCTTGGTTTTAAACGAGGATTTTGTTTGCTTTCCTCGTTGGCAGGATTCACAGATAAAATCATGCTTAACCTTAAAAGGGGGAATACCTACAGCTAGCTCATTTTTAATTAGCATGTCCAATTGAGTAAAGTTAACATGAGCTAGTCTCTTATGCCAAAGCCAGCTATTCTCGTCACTAGATATTAGACATTTTTCTTCTAGCTGTTGACATAAATCTAAGGTATATAGATTTCCATTTCTAATTGCCTTAATTTTGCATTTTAAGTTGGCCTTATCTATATTCAGATCCTGCTTATCAACTATTAAGCACTCATTTGAATCAAATATTACCCAGTTACCTTTGTCCGTGCTTTGACTTACGCTTAGCAGGTTGTGACAGAGACCGTCCACTAGATATACATCTTTGACTGGTCCGACTTCTCCAACTCCAGTGATCTTGCCACTTTGATTTCCTCCAAAGGTCACTGTGGCTCCATCTTTGATCACCAGAGATTTGAACTTGTCTCTGTCTCCAGTCATATGTCTCGAGCATCCGCTATCGATGTACCATTTTTTGTTCTTGGATGCCTTGAGACACACCTGAAACAATCAAGCAATTTTAGGTACCCAACCTCTCTTGGGTCCTTTGTCATTAGTGTCTAGGACCCTTGGCCTAGCTTTGGGCTTATCCTTGTGCCTATAGACATTTGGAGCCTTTGGCCTAGTGTTGGCTCTGGACTCTTGGGTTCTCCCAGTGGGATGATTCCAGGCTTGGGATCCTTGTCCTCTCTTGATTTCCTTTGCAGGTGGAGGATCCTTTGTAGCCCTGGTTCCTTTAGGGACCCACTTGTAAGAGCTGTTAGCTCCATGCTTTTTAGCATTACAGGTGGACATCGAGTGTCCTTTCCTGTTGCAGTAATTACAGAAGCTAAAAGGTGAGGAGCTATGACTGGTGGCTTTATGGAAGAACTTTAAGTAAGGCTTTACTTTTGGTTCTTCCCACGTTTTCTTCCTGGGGGTATATCCCAAGCCAGTCCTATCCCTATATGCCCTTTGGTTCATTAAAAGTATATTCAGCATTTCTGAACCATTGGTGAATTTCTGCAGGGCATTTTGCAGCTTATTATTTTCTTCTGAGATTTTGCTGCAATTTGGACAGCTCTCAGGTGTTGGGATGTTGGGTTCTGCTTGAGGAGAACCCTGTCCATCCATCATTGGAGATCTTCTAGCTTCCGCTAGTTCCTCACTGAGTGAGTCCACCTTGGACTCAAGTGACTCCTTTTTGGTTTTCAAGAATTTATAGGCTTTACATAGTTTAGAGAATTCTTCATGAATCTCATTGTAAGCCTCTTGTAGTTCAGGAAGAGTTACCTCATGTTCTTCGTTGGTGAGGTCAAGATCTGAAGATGCTTCCTCATCCTCTTCTCTAGCTACCAGGCAGAGGTTGGCAACTTCTTCATCATCACTTGCTTCCTCATCTGAGCTGTTTACCCAAATGGAGGAAACGAGTGCCTTCCTTTTATCCTTGCCTTTGGACCTCTGCAGGCTGGGACACTCAGCCTTGAAGTGACCAGGCTTATTGCATTCAAAGCACACAGGGACCTTCTCTTTCTTGTATCCCCTCTTCTGGCTGGTGTCACCTTTCTGATAGCCTTCCTTCTTCCTGAGGAATTTCCTGAACTTCCTCACCATCAGGGCCATCTCCTCATCGTCCATCTCATCGTCGTCATCCTCATCATTGTCCTTGATCTCTTTGCTGGGAGCAACGAGAGCAAGGTTCTTACTCTTGGATGAGGTTTGAGGAGCTCTCATAGCCAGCAAGGTAGGCTCATATTCAGCAAGGGAGCCAAAAAGAGCGGTGACGGAGCTGGTTGATTCTCCTTGCACTTCTTGCAGAATAGTTACCTTGGTGATCCAGTCACCCTTCAAGATTTTCAGAATCTTGCTCACCTGCTCTCTTTCAGGGATATCCTTACCAAGCGAGGCTAGATTATTGATGAGATGGGTGAATCTGAGCTCTAGATCTCTAATAGGCTCGGTGGGGCTTAGCATGGCGAATTTGTGGAATTCTTCCACCAGCATCTCAACACGTCTTGCTTTAACTCCCCTGGTTCCGGAGTGTGCAGCCTCAAGAGCCTCCCACATATCCTTTGCATTTTTGTGGTGGCTGATCCTGTGAAACTCTTTGTAGCTGAGAGCACACTGGATGTAGTGCATAGCCCTATGGTTGAGTTGGACTAGAGCATAGTCCTCAGCAGTATATCTGGCTTTTGCCTTAGCAAATCCATCCTCATCTAAGGGTGTTTGATCCCCATGTTCGATCACGTCCCATAGTCTGATATCGCTTGACTTGATATAAGTTTCCATTCTGAACTTCCAGAATGTATAGTTGTGCCCATCGAAGCCTGGGGGCTTGTTGGGTTGTACAGCAACATCTGGCAGACCATAATCCGAATCCATTACTTAGATCTTTGCTTTCCGGATTCGTTGGAATCGAGTGAGAAAGACCCGCTCTGATACCAAATGAACGTAATGGATGCACAAGAGGGGGGGGTGAATTGTGCTTCAAAAATAAATACTCAAAGTAAACGACACAAGATTTATACTGGTTCGGTCTACCTGACCTACGTCCAGTCCTCAACCACCCAGGTCGAGAGTTTCACTATAACTCAGGTTTTAAAACGGGTTCACCTGAAACCTTACAACCGCAAGTTTTACGGGCTCACTTGCAACCTTACAACAAGTTTTACACTGGCTCACTTGTAACCTATCTAACTGTCTCCCCCTCACACCATGCAAGGGTTTGAAGTTTACACTTGAAGGCTTTTCTGACTAAGTTCTCTTACAGAACAAATGATGTTACACACTTAAGTTCAATAAATGCTCTTTTAACAGAAAGAGACTTAACTACTGTGAGTACAGAATAAGTAGGTGAAAAACCACTCAAAGTGTTAAATGCTCTTTGGTTTTCTGGGCAGCTTGAATGAATAAAGATTTTCTCGCTCAAGAATATTTGAAGATGATTAACTCCTTCATAAATGAAGTTGAGCTTCCTTATATAGTCTTCAAGCATTTTGAACTCTTGGTAGGTGGGGTAGCCGTTTGAATATGTCCGTTTTTCCCTTGTTACCGTTCGCCCATTTAATGCTTCATCAATGCATAGCAGGGTTGACTTGCTTTATCTCTGAAAAGTAGTCCTGACACCTCTGCTCTGACATAAGCATTCTGACACTGCATCTCTTTGAACGTTCAGACATTCTTTTTGCTTGCGGAAGTAACTTCTCATCCGGAAGCAATCTTACTGAGTGTGCTGCACTTGAACGTTAGTTTAGCAATATAATCATATAGTCTCATGCAGTGGGGGGTTTCCTAAGCCTAAGGTGTATCCGGAAGCACTTCTACATCCGGAAGTAATTTTACTCGATGAGGGATCTAGTTCAATATGACTTGCTCTCGCTTAGTCTATTTAATTCCACCACTCAGCGCTAGTCACTGAGCTATCGGAAGCACTTTTACTTGACGTGGTGAATTCACTGACGCTTAGGGTGAAATCTATTTTATCAGTCTGCGCCAGTCAAGATTTAACAGGAAGCAACTTCACTTGATGTTGCATTTCCGCTGACGCTCGGGGTTATATCTAGTCTATCAACCTGCGCCAGTCTAAATCTAACAGGAAGTGCTTTCACTTGGCGAAGTAGACTTTCTGACGCTTGGGGTAATATCTATTCTATTGCTCTGCGCCAGTCTAAGTCTAACAGGAAGCGCTTTCACTTGGGGAAGTAGACTCACTGACGCTTGGGGTAATATCTATTCTATCGCTCTGCGCCAGTCTAAGTCTAACAGGAAGCAACTTCGCTTCCGATTGAACCATAGCTTAGTCTTAAGGTTTGTGCACCTAATGTTCATGGACTAAGTTAAATCCCTAGTGATATACTTGCTGACGCTGGGGGATGAAAGCATTCATCCGCATGCGCAAGTCCTAATCTAACCGGAAGTAAATCTTCATCCGGAAGCACTCTTACTTGGGATCCTAAGTTATCCTATTGCTTCCTAGGCACTTGGTCTAATCCTTTATATTTTAGTCTTCATCAAAACTTAAGATTCTAACATATGACACCTAAACCTTTTTCTTTTTGATTATCTCTCTTTTTCCTATTTATTTAATAAACATAAAACTTAAACTTGGTTTGTGTGGAAACAAAATGAGTGAATAGTCTAATTATTATTTCATTTAATATATTTATAATACAAAAGTTTTCAAAAAGATAATAAATGTCTCCTACAAGTTTACCTAATAATAATCCTAATAATAACAAACATCTTTCTACTCTAATTATATTTCCTAATACTATAGTTCAAAATTATGACTAAAATATACAAATAGGCTATTAATACAAAATAGGAAATATTAACACTATTTTCATAATTTATAAAAGTTTGTCTAAAATTTTCTCTTTTATTCCATTTTGTAAAACATTATCTTATAATTTATATTATTCATTCCTATCTAATTTAATTATATTTTTGAATAAAAATTTGGGGTGTTACAATTCTCTCCCCCTTAAATAATTTCGTCCTCGAAATTATGAGAAACTTTTTTTTTTACTTTAATTCTTGATAACACTTCATACCCTTTCATTGATCTAACACTATATTGTTACTAATAACATCATCAGAATAACTATAATTTTGACCCTAAATAATATTGATCATCTAAAATCATCTCAAAACCTTTATTAAAATTCTTATGCAATTTGGACTCATAATTGATGATTGTTTTAAATGAAGTCGTATCCTATAACTATTAATCTATAAGATAACTAAATTTACATATCTAATAATGCAATTACTAAGACTACCATTAATTATTTCATATGTTCTAAAATCAACGTCAATTCTCCATTTCATAAAATCACCATATAATCTAGTTAATCAGGCTAAATTTCATTACCAAAAAAAATATTCTAATCAACCTCACATTCTAAAAAGTTTCAGACGAGATACGATGTTGCATAATTACGTATACCCCTAAAGTTTTGAATTATTCCCTTTGAGAGCCTATATCATGTAAATCTCCAAATTATGTGCCACTCTCTAATCAAAGGACACAAACTTCTAAATATTAGTATTTTTTTCCTACAAAACATGGTCTACAATCTACCTGTTTGCAACTCTTCCTAATACATATTAAATACCTAGAAACTTCTATCAATAAACAAAATCAGTTTTGTTTTAGTCATAATTTTAAAGCTTATACCTTAACATCAATTAAAATAAATCTCTAACAAACTCACAGCTTGATTTCTCCATTGAAATCTTATCCACATAAGTGATCTAAAAATATGCTCATCACCGCAACTTTTGCTAAAATAATAATTTAACATCCAGCTCAACAAATCATTATTAACCTTGAACTAACTACTGTTTAAAATGTTATTTCTATGACAACCACTAATTATATCATTTAAGATAATTGACATATCCTATACTAACTTATTAATTCTCACATTTATTCCTATAAAGCTAAAAAAAATTCCTTCATATCTAAAATCCAAACTTTTACTCCAAATCTTTATCTAAAGTCCAAACATTACTTCTAGTAATCACCTAAACAAGTAGTTTAACAAATAAATACCTTAAGTCAAATATGTTCCATCAACAACCTTCACTAATAAATCTTATACTTCCATCAAAATTGAATACTATCTAGTATTTGCCTTCATAAAATCCAATTCCCTACTAATTTCATAATGAACGAAAATTATTTCAAACTTCTCTACTAATATCAAAATTAACTAACTAACCTTTAGCAACCAATAAAAATATTCACTAAGCCTTTATGATCTTTATAAAAATTCCAATCAAATTTGACTTGACTTCGAGTAAATTTTGGATCCATAAATGATATACACATAAATCAGTGTTAAACCTTCAATCACTAATTATCTTGAATACCTCACACTCATAGTTATGGTCTTCCATTTTTTTTTTTTTTTTAAATAACCATCACACCACTATCAAAATCCTACAAAGAAATTTAACCTTAATAGTTGTAAAAGGCATCACACACTTCAAAAGTTCTGTCCCAACATTTAACCATTAGGCTCTCTAACAACATCTACCCTACACAAATTAACCATTATTTCTCAAAAATACCTCATAAATAAGATGTCACACTTAAACACTATTCTCTCAAATACATTCCTTAGAATACTCAAATTTCCTCCAATTCCAATATTATCCAAATCATGTTTATCCTTGTATCTCACCTCTACACACATAACTTTTAGAGTTTCCTTGAAAATTCCACAATCTAAAGTCTCTCAACTCAAAAATACTTACTATAGTCACAACAATACATAAAAAATTCTTATACCTCCCATTTAAAAAACCCATAGGTATATTATATTCTTCACTCTTTCTCTATCGGCATTATGTTATATTTTGTGACGCTACCTATATTCCAACAAAATTTTCTTTTAATTTCTCCTAACATTTATAATTACACTCAACATCTTCACAAATCAAAGTTTGGACCTACTCTTATATTATCTAAACATTAAATATATTCCAGTGACAAATCCATTTGCCTATTAACATAAGAAATAGTCCACAACGAATTCATCTCTACTTTCCATGTATTCGGTAAGTCTTTATCCTATTAAATCTTAACAATTTCAACATTTAAATCTCACCATCAAGTTGACCTTAAATTAATCAAATGTAGAGGAAATCAAGACTTAAATTATCTAAGATTCTAACGTCATATACTTTATTCACGATCTAACGTCTTTAATTCAATTGTATATTTTTTTTTATCATCATAATATCATATCAACTCTTTAATCATCATCTATAGTTTTGGAAGTCCCAAAATCTATTAAGAAAGCACTGAATTTGTCCTCTACGTCCACAATCATATCTCCAAAATCTTAACTCAAATTCTACATCAAAAAAATTCTCCTATAGAAAGTCACTAATAATTTGTTTCACTCCAACTCTATTGACTAAAATTTATAGAAATACTATATAAGTCACAAATATATTTAAATCATCATGATAAATTTCAAAATAGTGATCCAAATTTCCATCCACATATCTCTATATCATAATTTCTTTTTTTTTTACCTTTGACCACATCTAAATCAAACTTCAATACCTATTGTATCTCAAACACAAATAAATCATAGACTCTTTTTAAAATTTCCTACTAACATCTATCTTCAACACAATCAATACCTCGACTCATAAGACAATTTTGCAAAATCGTTCTTCTCTCATCATTACTTCTAAAATCTTGATATCTAGTTAGAAATTTTTCATTAACTATCTAGATGTTTACAATCTTCAAGAAAAACTCAACTTAGAGAACTCACTTAACTTCCTTAACATCTACATTTATGTAACTAACATTTCAAAAGCACTAACCCTAACTGATTTTTTTTATTCATCCCAACATTTAACCAACCATAAAGAGAGAACTAAATTCAAAGTCCAAAATTTTCCTTGACTTACAGTAATTTCTTTTTTTTAATATTTAATTACGATCAATCTATATAGAAAGCAGAATATTCCCAAGCAAAAATGTAGAAATTAGTTTCAAGCCACATTCAATTATTCAACCAACAATATCTCAAAACAAAAACTAAAGAATCTATATAATATATATTTCGGCCAAATGTAACAGAAAACAAAGGTCATTGTAATTCTCCATAAAAACTTTATACTGCATCAACAATGAAAACATATGAAAACCAGCGAAACATCAAGAATAGGAAAACTGCAAAAATAACATCACAATATGACATGACACTGCAAGGTAAAAATCAACAAGAATCCAGAAAGTTCACACTTAATTTAAAATATTTACATATCGTGTTCATACATAGTTACTCTTGTATCTCAAGCATTTTTCGATTATAAAATTAAAGCATTCCCTTTTCAACTATAAACATATTGTCCTTAATCCTATAATCCTATAAGGTCTTCATTGATGCCTCGACTATTATTATGCCATGACTCATAATTATACTCGAGACCCCAAGCTAAGACACTTTTCCATTCTATCAAATTTTACTTTTTTTTAAATCACTACTACTGCATAATATCATACTTTCTATATATACACCCATAACCAGCACAATATCAAATAATTGAAAGGAGTTAACAAACAAGTCGTTCATGGATAGGTCACAAGACAATCACACAATCAATCATGTAAATCACTCCATTTCAAATGGAGAAGATACTCACTCAATCACCAATAAAAAAAATTACATACACATGAATCAATAATCCAATCAGTCAAATGTATACCAGATGAATATACACAATCTTGTATTATACACTTCTCAGAAAAACCATCCATCCAATGAAACAAAATTAGCAACAAATTTTATAACTAGCATTAAGTCATCCAATCAGAAATCGAGGTATTGGTACCTCACAACAATTCAAGCCTTGTAGAAAAAAGCAAAGTCTTCTAAATGTGAAACAACATTTATATCATAACATAAGTACATAACTATGTAAACATCAAATCATAATTCTTCTCTTTGTACAACCATAATTAAACAAATCAACTTTTCTTTTCCTCTCCACGTAATTTCCTTAACCATATTTGCAATCATTCAATTAAGGTGCCAATATCATTGTATTGCACAAAGAATTTCAAAGAAATTGTATAAGCGAGCACTACTGCAAACATCTTCCCAATTAATTCCTTCTAACAATTTTTGTTTTTAATTTTATCCCTAATCCTAAGCCACTTGTAATTACACCTGCATTACAAGAGCTAACTAGCTACCCTTTTCTATCCTAACCACTCTCTGCGGAAAGGTTTCTAGCTATATGTGCCAGAACCTTTGCTCTGATACCAAATTGTCACACCTAGTTTATTTTTACTAATTTCTTAAAATATTAAATATAATTTAATTGAAAATAATAATTTTTGTTATAAAATAATTATTAATAACTTTGAAATTGGTAATAGGTAATTGAAAAACTGTCCAAATCAAAACTTTTTCATGAAATTAGATTTTTAGAATGATTCTTTCGAAAACAAGTTAAGAATAAACTTTTTAAAATAAACTGAAGTTACTTAAGATACCTAAGATTATCTATATTAATTTTATAAAATAACAAAAGTTTTAAAACATATTTCTGGCTATTATTTCTTAAACTAAAAAGTTTATCTTTAACTTTGAAAGTCTTTCGATTTCCCTAAAAAAATACTACTTCCAAAGTATGTAATTTTCCATATAAGTACATAATAGGCTATACCTATCTTCAAAATATTTATCAAGTACTGTGCTAAAAAAAATATTAATTAAGTACATGAAATCTCCATAATTCATCTCTTACAACATTTATATATATTACATGCCGAAATAAAATTATACAAACTCATTTCAAAATATGCATTAAATTAAAATACAAATAAGAGTAGACATTCTTGCATTCCTCTTTTCCCTTCATCACTCCAAAATTCCCTATCTAATTTGTACCTGAAACCAAATTTACCGCAGTTTATTTCATACACTCTAATACTTCACCTAGAAGCTGATTCATTTAATCCTACTTCAGATAATGATAGTGATGCTACCTGTTGGTGATTACTACCTATTAGTAAAACACTCATACAGGGCCCCTACCTTAACAATATATTTGTTATAGGTAGAATATTAAATACATGTGCCTATTGCACCACCTCACTACTTATAGTAATATATTCACCTTTCGTAGTAGGCATACCTGACAGGATTTTCTAGGAAAAATAATTCAACAAAACAATATGGTATAGGGGGAGCGACCCTCCTTATACCTGGAGTACTCCACATAAATTTAAAATGCTGAAAATAAACCCTATCTGTAACATTCTGAAAATTTAATTCAGGATTAGAGAGTGTTTTGGGAAATTTTGGAATTTTTAGGAATTTTTGGGATATTTTTGGAAATTTTGAGTAATTAATATGCATATAATTAATTAAGAAATGAAGAGTTTAAAATATGAGGGAGTGGTAAAGCTAAAAATATTTTGAAGTTTAAAAATATTGGAGGCTGGTTTAAGTGGTTTTAAAATTAAAAGAATACACTATGGCAAGTTTGGGCTACAAATCATTAGAGAATCCCCTAATTTCAACAAACCAAACGTGCCCTCCCCCTTTTATATAAAACCCGTGCGCCTCCCTCCCCCTCCATCGTTCTTCTTCTTCGTTCTTTCCCTTCCTCTCCCTGCGTGCTCGCCGTCCAGGCAGTACACGGCGGCGCACGGCGGCGTCGGCCACCCAAGGGTAGCCTCACTTCCTCCAAACCCTTCTTCCCCTTCGTTTCTCATTCCTCCTCCCCTTTCACCCGATCTTTTCTCCTTCCCTGTCCTGTTTCGCCGACCACCCTAGAGGCCGCCGCTGGCGGCGACGGCGGAGAAGGAAGCCACCGAGGTTTCCTTCTTCCTTCCCCATGATTTTACTCCTCTCTAACCTTTGATTTCTCTTCATCTCCTCCCAATCTCAACAATGTGCGACGGCGGATTCCGGCGAACGACGGCTGATGACGGCGGTGGGGTGAGAGTAAGCTTCGGCCTTGACTTGTTTTTCGTGTGTTGTTCTTCTTTCCCATGTTGATTTCTTACTTTTCCTTTTCCATTTGGTTTTCCTGTTCGGCCAGCCACCTAAATGGCCGATTTCCGGCGCATTTCCGGCGACAGCAAGTTGACCGATGTAGGAACTTATGAGCTGAAGTTGGGTGAGTTTTTCTTTTCATTTTACCCTTCTTTCTTATGATTTCTGGGCGATTTTGAGAGGGTAATCCGAAATTGAGTTGGGTGGTTTTGGGCTGAAGATTTATACATAGTTCGATTAAGTTAGGATTTAAGTAAAATAGAGTTATAAAAGTTCATTGTGTGTTCAGTATTGAAGATTTTTGAAATTTCATATTATTGCCTTTGTTTTGTTTGGTTTTTCTGCCTTGGATGATTTTTGGTAGATATATTGTCCTGCAAGTTGGGAATGAGCTTGGAATTGAATAATTAGAGAAGATAAGCATTAAATGAATCTGATTGAAGAATTAATTCTTTATGCTCTAAGATTGAAATAAAGTAATTGTTGGTTTGATTAGGATATGTATGAGAGGTTGGAGGTTCTTGAACTTGGTGGCTTTGAAGTTCAGATTTATTTATTGTGCTTTGTTGTTTGATTTGGACTAACTATGGCTGAACTGATTCTTGGTTTCTCTATTTCAAATCTTTGCTAAAAGAGTGATTTGAGTTGGAGTGCTATTTTGAGTTACTGCTTGTTTATGATTTAAAGCTTTGATAACTAAAGATACTAAATGTAATCAGAAATTTGGTTGTTTGAATGGAAGATAATTGTGAAGGTAAATTGTGATTTTTATGAAAAATATGATGTATGAAGCAAATGTTTAAGATATGTTGTTTTAGGTTTTATTTAGATTTGGTGAAGAAGGACAAAAATCTGTTTTCTTTATTTGAATGAGGATTGGAAAGAAATTTTGATGCTTCAAGGTGTGTCTTACTTAAAGGTCTGAAATCAAGCTTTAAACCTGAATATAATATTTTATTCCATGTTTATGTTCTTGTATATGTTGGAGGAAGTAGACATGTGTGTGACTGTTTTCTTTAATGCTAAAATTTGATTCTTTATGTTGAAGACTAAATAAAATGATCAGAGATATTCTTTGTGATGAGTTAGGATATATTTTTGTAGAGATCCCATGCATTAGTTTTGATAACTTGGCTAGTTTTGAGATGTTTAATTTTGGTTCATGCTTGTTACATTAATGTACAAAATTGATTCCTTTTGCTGATGTATGTGTATCTTAGAATTTCTGCTATCTCTTTGCAATGAGCTGAATTATTATATAGGATAGTGAATTATAATCTTACATGTCCAATTCTTGAAATAGAGGCCAATATTTTACTTAGCGTGTGTAGTTTTTCTATATGTAAATAATGTCCTGTTTTGACTGGGAGGGCTTTAGTATGATAATTGATTAATAAATGTAATGTTTGATATCAATTTGGAAAGATAATTTGGATTGTAGTAAGTAAAGTATGAGTATGCAAGTGTGTAAGATAGACATTAGGGTGGTAATGCTACATGCTTATGTATAAATTTCCATATTTCACTGTTCTTGCTGAATATAGGTGGTTTGTTGTGGTTGACTTTGAATTCAATTTGGTGATGTGTTTGCTAATGAACATTTGAGTCAGAGATCAAAGTTCATTATAAAAGCTATTGGGATTTAATTTAAGATCTTGAAGTTTGTTTAAATTAAAGGTAAAATGGGGTTTGGGTAGCATTATTAAGATCAAGAGAGACGTATTATTCATTAAAAAATATATGTGTGGTTGTTTACCTTTATTATTACTTTTATGTAATAATAGGAAAAACAAGGGAAAGTAAATGGAAAAGGCGTCAGAGTGCTAAAGGGCGACAGGTAATCACTCTTAACCTTACTATAACATTGAGGGTGATGTTAGTTAGGGATTTTTGGTAAAATCCCTTTTCACCCTCTATATATATATATATTATCTTTAAAAGGGTATTTTTATACAAAACAGGCTATCGGGTGCCTTTCAAACACGAATATCTTCGTATAAAAGATTTCGATACATTATATATTATTATCCTGGTTGGTGATGGTGCTGGTTTTAGAATGTAGTGACATATACGTAGATGTAAGGTTTGACAGTGAGGTTCTATTGTTGTAATTGTGACTGAGATGTATGAGAACAGGAATTGGATGTGGACTGAGATTATGGGAAGTTGTTTTGTTAGAAAATATAGAAGTTGTGATTTGAATATGGAAAGGTAGGGTGAGAATTGCATGACACTGAAATTGATGTACCATCGCGCGATGATAACTGTTCGATAGGCCAATCGACAGTTATTTGTACTGGTGATCCTTTTTCGATTTGATTGGATCGGGGTTGATAGGTCAACTTATTGAGAAAAGTGACCTACGGTTATGGGCATTGATTAGAGTCCAACCGCCCCTACGGTTATGGGCATTGATTAGAGTCCAACCGTTCCCATTCTGTAGTGGAAAACAGAATTGGGGTTCTCTAGTTGTAATGAAGGTAGAGGTGTTGAAGTGCATTGATTTGGGAAATGACAGAGAGACTGGTGTAATACATGGGAAGAAGGTTTGGTATATATATATGTGTGTATTATTGATTTTATAACTGAGGTACCCGTTAGACGCCCTCGCTACCGCACATCTCACTGTTATAGTGAGTTAAGCGGTGATTACTGGGACAATTTTGTCTCATCCCACGATTACTCACATTTTTGCAGGTATTCATGCACAGACGCAAGCAACAGGAAAGGGAATTAGGTAGTAGAGATTTTATAATTTATTTAGAGTTGTATATTGCCAATTTGTATAGGCCTGCATCTGCTTCCGCATGTAATTATATTTATGTATTGTTAAATAATAGTTGGTTTTGTTAATTAACCATGTTAGGTAAATCCTTTCTAACATGGTTAGCTTTTAAATATCCATGATAGCATTCATATTGTATCAGGAGATTCTTTTCTATCATGGATATTATATAATCATTAGGAAATTCCTTTTCTAACTATGATAGAGATGTTGTTAATATGAATATTCATTTTCCTATCATAGTTAGTAAAGAGGTAATAGAATTAAAAGAGATGTGACAGATTAATTAAGGAATTAGTAACACAATGTTACAACTTGGTTATCAGTATTTGGTATACGATAACCTAGGACTGTGCTGCATTGCATATAGATTGGCAATATACATTCTTAGTATTCCCTTCCTTCTGTGCACGAATATCTGGCCTTTTTGAGAGGATTATCGCTCATCCCGTGGTGGGGAGAGAGTGATAAGAGAAATTGAATAGGTACTGTGGAGAGATTGAGATGAACATAGAAAGAATAACGAAATAATGTTGATATGTATAAGAATTTAGGAAAAATAGCGAAATAAGGATGCTTCTCTGGGGTCTCGAGTATAGTTATGTGCCGGCCATAATCATAGTCGAGGCATCATGAGATCCCTTATTGGGTTAAAGGAGTAAGGAAATTTGAAAATAACAATTAATAATGAATGCAATGTGAAATAAGAGTTATTGCTTTGTTTATTATTTGTTTACTGATTTGTTAAATTGTTTGCAACATAGATGAATTTGACTTGTATTATTTGATTGTTTTGAAACAAAATTTTAGTGAAATTATGTTTTTATAAGCTCCAACATGTGATAAGTTATTTATGGATTGCGATTTGATTTTAAATCATTAGTAATGGAGGCTGTTTCATCAGTATAATGAAAGGATTTGACTTTTTATACTTTGTGATTGGAAAAGTGATGATGAATAATTGCTTTGAGTCGGTAACTTATAGTTATAGATATAACTTGATTTTGGTGGTAGGAACATGTCTTCCTTGGTTGTGCTTGTTGTTAGAGATACTAATGTGCTTTTGGAAGTTTCATTTAATTGTTTTGTTAATGGGAATTTGGTTAAATAAAATTTATTATGCTTGAAGTTACGTTTCTTGTTTCTTGTGCAATTAGTGATTAATGAAAGTGAAGTTATGTGTTAACATTGAGTTGTTTTGTTCATGTGTTGGAAGATAATAATAAAAGAGGTGAATGTACTTAGGAAGGAATGCTAGTGTGATGTTTCCTGTGATAATCAACTACTTAAGGTTTGCAAGATGTTAGTGATAGGATATATATTAATTTTGGTAAGCCTTGTTTGTATAATGTGGACTAAAGATTAACTAAACATGTTTTACCTATGATTATGAAGTTGTGATATTGCGTTGGTTGGAATTAAGTTTGATTGAAGGAGACATGTGATCTTTGTAATCATGATAGTGGACCTTTGTGGATCTTTCTTTGGGGTGTGATCTCGGGCTAGTGTTTCATGGCCAACTGGATTGAAATGATAGGATCCTTATATATGCTCTACTTGGTAAATGGATTAGGATTTTACAAGATTAAACTGTGTTATTGAATTATTGGAAGAGATCTTTGGTTTGATTGTGGTTTCCTGTTTATTTTGGAGTTTAGGGATTTGAGAAGTGTTGTTAATTGTGGTCTTATGAGCAATTTATTGTGAATTATAGATGAGTTCTATAGGTTATTGTGATGATATAACGATGCTGACTTAGTCAGAGTAGTTGCAGTTTCCCTTGGAGGGTCTTGTGATTTTTGGTACTGGAAGTTGATTACTGTTAAGTGAGAGAAATATTTACAATAGTGAGATGAGGTTAGTGATAATAGCATTGATATAGGAATACTTGAAGTTAAAGAGAGTGGGCTATAAAAGATTTTGTTAAAAGTTTAGAGAACTACTAAAATTTCTAATGATTTATTGGGAAAGAGTGAATCAAAGTAGAATAGTTATGAGAATCAAGTATAATTTGTGGGAATAGGGCTACAAAGAGGGTTGAAGGACTAATAATGTCTTAAATAGACAGATTAGTAATGGATTTTATGGAGTTCTTGTTTTAGATTTATGAGAGTAAATGGAAGGTTTAAGGAGTTAAATTGTGAAATTTAAGTTGTTTGGATTTGATAAAGTTTGAGTTAAGTGAGAATTCGAGAATTTGAACTATATATGTTGACAGGTGAATGAAGTTGATGATGTGATTAACTTTGAGAGGAAGATTATGATTGAGGAATCAAGTTGATTGAGAGTAACCTATTTAGTTAAGATGGTAGATTGTGAGATTTTAACGTCATAAATGAGTGAATAGGCTCTATTGAACATGAAATGGAGGATTATTGGGCATGAAATTCTTAGACTTGTTGACGAATTTTGAAGTTGTGATCATGATGTGATAAATAGATAAAGAAGATCGTTGAGTTTAATATTCCATGTTGAAATTTAGCAAAGTTTTTAATTGATTTATTGGAATTGAAGGCAAAATGATGACGATTCTAAGGATAAATTTGATGTGTGGATATTGTCTTAGGTTTTGAGACTGGTTCTCATATTCGTATAGGGATTTGGCAAAGTATAACTATTTGACAAGAAATATTTTGGCTAGTGAATTAAGAATGACTCTCGTGGTCTTATAGGTCAAAATATATAAATTAGACAAGCAAGGTGTAGCAAGGTTGGGATTATAACATAAAAATTTGGGAAAATTAGAGTAGTGTTTTTCTGTTTTATGCAGTGAGATTTATATTGTTATGACTTGTTATTGTGAATTTTGACAAATTTGTTTATTAATCTACTAATATAACCGAGTCAATTGTGATTTTTGGATGGAATGTTAGTTATACTCTTAGTTTCCTTGCGTAGTACTTCTTGCCTTAATCAAAATGTTATGAATATTCCAGTCAATCTGACTTGATTTCACCTCTTTTGAATCCATGAAAGGAACATGATAATAGGTGCTAGTACACTTAACTTCACCTTTATCATGAGAAAACATCTTTCATACCTCACAATTGACTATACTTTCTAGGAAATTGTGGTTAGCAGCCTCATATAGAAAATTCATAGTTCCTCTAAATTCATGATATCATCTCCATAGTGTCATATGGATGACACTCATGGCAAGAAATCCTCAATGCCAATCAGGTGAATCTCCCTAAATTATATCCGAATTTCTTTCCTTTCTCTTGAAATAGGATTATCAATTCAAGAAAACTGTTCTTTTCCCTTGTATTTAGTGATAATTTCTACTAATTTCGAGGACGAAATTAATTAAGAGGGGTAGAATTGTAACATTCTGAAAATTTAATTCAGGATTAGAGAGTGTTTTGGGAAATTTTGGAATTTTTAGGAATTTTTGGGATATTTTTGGAAATTTTGAGTAATTAATATGCATATAATTAATTAAGAAATGAAGAGTTTAAAATATGAGGGAGTGGTAAAGCTAAAAATATTTTGAAGTTTAAAAATATTGGAGGCTGGTTTAAGTGGTTTTAAAATTAAAAGAATACACTATGGCAAGTTTGGGCTACAAATCATTAGAGAATCCCCTAATTTCAACAAACCAAACGTGCCCTCCCCCTTTTATATAAAACCCGTGCGCCTCCCTCCCCCTCCATCGTTCTTCTTCTTCGTTCTTTCCCTTCCTCTCCCTGCGTGCTCGCCGTCCAGGCAGTACACGGCGGCGCACGGCGGCGTCGGCCACCCAAGGGTAGCCTCACTTCCTCCAAACCCTTCTTCCCCTTCGTTTCTCATTCCTCCTCCCCTTTCACCCGATCTTTTCTCCTTCCCTGTCCTGTTTCGCCGACCACCCTAGAGGCCGCCGCTGGCGGCGACGGCGGAGAAGGAAGCCACCGAGGTTTCCTTCTTCCTTCCCCATGATTTTACTCCTCTCTAACCTTTGATTTCTCTTCATCTCCTCCCAATCTCAACAATGTGCGACGGCGGATTCCGGCGAACGACGGCTGATGACGGCGGTGGGGTGAGAGTAAGCTTCGGCCTTGACTTGTTTTTCGTGTGTTGTTCTTCTTTCCCATGTTGATTTCTTACTTTTCCTTTTCCATTTGGTTTTCCTGTTCGGCCAGCCACCTAAATGGCCGATTTCCGGCGCATTTCCGGCGACAGCAAGTTGACCGATGTAGGAACTTATGAGCTGAAGTTGGGTGAGTTTTTCTTTTCATTTTACCCTTCTTTCTTATGATTTCTGGGCGATTTTGAGAGGGTAATCCGAAATTGAGTTGGGTGGTTTTGGGCTGAAGATTTATACATAGTTCGATTAAGTTAGGATTTAAGTAAAATAGAGTTATAAAAGTTCATTGTGTGTTCAGTATTGAAGATTTTTGAAATTTCATATTATTGCCTTTGTTTTGTTTGGTTTTTCTGCCTTGGATGATTTTTGGTAGATATATTGTCCTGCAAGTTGGGAATGAGCTTGGAATTGAATAATTAGAGAAGATAAGCATTAAATGAATCTGATTGAAGAATTAATTCTTTATGCTCTAAGATTGAAATAAAGTAATTGTTGGTTTGATTAGGATATGTATGAGAGGTTGGAGGTTCTTGAACTTGGTGGCTTTGAAGTTCAGATTTATTTATTGTGCTTTGTTGTTTGATTTGGACTAACTATGGCTGAACTGATTCTTGGTTTCTCTATTTCAAATCTTTGCTAAAAGAGTGATTTGAGTTGGAGTGCTATTTTGAGTTACTGCTTGTTTATGATTTAAAGCTTTGATAACTAAAGATACTAAATGTAATCAGAAATTTGGTTGTTTGAATGGAAGATAATTGTGAAGGTAAATTGTGATTTTTATGAAAAATATGATGTATGAAGCAAATGTTTAAGATATGTTGTTTTAGGTTTTATTTAGATTTGGTGAAGAAGGACAAAAATCTGTTTTCTTTATTTGAATGAGGATTGGAAAGAAATTTTGATGCTTCAAGGTGTGTCTTACTTAAAGGTCTGAAATCAAGCTTTAAACCTGAATATAATATTTTATTCCATGTTTATGTTCTTGTATATGTTGGAGGAAGTAGACATGTGTGTGACTGTTTTCTTTAATGCTAAAATTTGATTCTTTATGTTGAAGACTAAATAAAATGATCAGAGATATTCTTTGTGATGAGTTAGGATATATTTTTGTAGAGATCCCATGCATTAGTTTTGATAACTTGGCTAGTTTTGAGATGTTTAATTTTGGTTCATGCTTGTTACATTAATGTACAAAATTGATTCCTTTTGCTGATGTATGTGTATCTTAGAATTTCTGCTATCTCTTTGCAATGAGCTGAATTATTATATAGGATAGTGAATTATAATCTTACATGTCCAATTCTTGAAATAGAGGCCAATATTTTACTTAGCGTGTGTAGTTTTTCTATATGTAAATAATGTCCTGTTTTGACTGGGAGGGCTTTAGTATGATAATTGATTAATAAATGTAATGTTTGATATCAATTTGGAAAGATAATTTGGATTGTAGTAAGTAAAGTATGAGTATGCAAGTGTGTAAGATAGACATTAGGGTGGTAATGCTACATGCTTATGTATAAATTTCCATATTTCACTGTTCTTGCTGAATATAGGTGGTTTGTTGTGGTTGACTTTGAATTCAATTTGGTGATGTGTTTGCTAATGAACATTTGAGTCAGAGATCAAAGTTCATTATAAAAGCTATTGGGATTTAATTTAAGATCTTGAAGTTTGTTTAAATTAAAGGTAAAATGGGGTTTGGGTAGCATTATTAAGATCAAGAGAGACGTATTATTCATTAAAAAATATATGTGTGGTTGTTTACCTTTATTATTACTTTTATGTAATAATAGGAAAAACAAGGGAAAGTAAATGGAAAAGGCGTCAGAGTGCTAAAGGGCGACAGGTAATCACTCTTAACCTTACTATAACATTGAGGGTGATGTTAGTTAGGGATTTTTGGTAAAATCCCTTTTCACCCTCTATATATATATATATTATCTTTAAAAGGGTATTTTTATACAAAACAGGCTATCGGGTGCCTTTCAAACACGAATATCTTCGTATAAAAGATTTCGATACATTATATATTATTATCCTGGTTGGTGATGGTGCTGGTTTTAGAATGTAGTGACATATACGTAGATGTAAGGTTTGACAGTGAGGTTCTATTGTTGTAATTGTGACTGAGATGTATGAGAACAGGAATTGGATGTGGACTGAGATTATGGGAAGTTGTTTTGTTAGAAAATATAGAAGTTGTGATTTGAATATGGAAAGGTAGGGTGAGAATTGCATGACACTGAAATTGATGTACCATCGCGCGATGATAACTGTTCGATAGGCCAATCGACAGTTATTTGTACTGGTGATCCTTTTTCGATTTGATTGGATCGGGGTTGATAGGTCAACTTATTGAGAAAAGTGACCTACGGTTATGGGCATTGATTAGAGTCCAACCGCCCCTACGGTTATGGGCATTGATTAGAGTCCAACCGTTCCCATTCTGTAGTGGAAAACAGAATTGGGGTTCTCTCTCTGGAGATTGCCAGAGAGGGAAATTTGCTCCCTCATCAGAGAGGGGCACAGTGTCAAATCATATAGAGAAGATTAGATGCTTGAATGCCCCGGTATGGTACAATGCATCTACAGGTGAGTGTGAGAGTTGTGGGGTGGTGTAGTTGTAATGAAGGTAGAGGTGTTGAAGTGCATTGATTTGGGAAATGACAGAGAGACTGGTGTAATACATGGGAAGAAGGTTTGGTATATATATATGTGTGTATTATTGATTTTATAACTGAGGTACCCGTTAGACGCCCTCGCTACCGCACATCTCACTGTTATAGTGAGTTAAGCGGTGATTACTGGGACAATTTTGTCTCATCCCACGATTACTCACATTTTTGCAGGTATTCATGCACAGACGCAAGCAACAGGAAAGGGAATTAGGTAGTAGAGATTTTATAATTTATTTAGAGTTGTATATTGCCAATTTGTATAGGCCTGCATCTGCTTCCGCATGTAATTATATTTATGTATTGTTAAATAATAGTTGGTTTTGTTAATTAACCATGTTAGGTAAATCCTTTCTAACATGGTTAGCTTTTAAATATCCATGATAGCATTCATATTGTATCAGGAGATTCTTTTCTATCATGGATATTATATAATCATTAGGAAATTCCTTTTCTAACTATGATAGAGATGTTGTTAATATGAATATTCATTTTCCTATCATAGTTAGTAAAGAGGTAATAGAATTAAAAGAGATGTGACAGATTAATTAAGGAATTAGTAACACAATGTTACACTATCAATATCTGAAGCAGTAATATTAGTGATGACAGAAAATAAACCTAATGTGCATGAAATAAACCGCTACCTGTTGCGAGCAATTCACAAATTCTCCTTATCCTTACTTGAAATTTGTCTCCAAGCACCTCCTCACTAGAATCTCCTATTTTCATTCCCTATAATAAAGAATGTGAACAATTATCCTTGTATATTTTATCTAACGTCGCTCTCGATCCTAATAAATAAAATACTACCCACCCCTTCATGATATATCATTCATGTTCTTCTTTCTCTTCTAGTTTAACACATACAAGTTGCAACCAGTTTAATCAAACCAATAACCACTTTGTGAGAACATTAAGTATAATAGTACAATCAGTCAAACATCAATTGATATCTACTCTCTCAATAGAAAAGCTTCAATTCCAAAACAATTCATGTCACATCATCAATTAAAATCAACCAACAATAAATTCATATAATCAAACATTGCAATTGACATGTTTATAAACACCAAATCACTTTTTTAAGAATAACTCAATGACACTAAATCACAATCAAATCAATTGAATCCAAAACACTTTATATATCAACTCAAACATATTTATCAAATCAATGCAAGCATAAAATCATACCAAGAAATAAATTGGAACTCACATATTAATTCAAGTATAAACCTAACTTTACAATTAAATTCATCGCTAACATACATTATATCCCAATTAAACCAATTGGGATAAAATATGGATAAGAGTTGTGTCATTAACATATCAGCAGCAAGCCTAAACAACTTCACCTTGCATATCATAAATCAATTAGAATTAAATCTCTAAATGAGTCAACACCCTATTTTCTGCCCAAAAATTCATTTAGCATTAATGTAATGAAGTTAGAAACCTAACCCAATTTCCAAACAGTTTTAATATTCCATCAATTGCTCATACTAAGCCAAACAGGACAACTATAGTTTCCCAACAAAATCATCTCCGTCATTTTACTTCTCCCATTAAGCCCAAAACAGAACCCACATCTTAGTTACATTCCCATAAAGACATAGCAGTTTTCAATTACATTCAGCCCCAATTTTCAAATTCTCGAAAATTATAATTATACATGAAACAACTTTATTCCTTCATTCCTACTTATTCCAATCAAAACAGAGAAGCCAAAAACAATAGAACTAATCAAACATTCCCAAACACAGAAAAGATAAAAGATCCAAACATCCCCAATGCCTAATCGTTCCTCCCAAAAACTCCTCACTCGTTTTGTAGAAAGGATAATGTATAAAAAGAGAAGAATTCTCACCAAGATTGGGTGTCTTTATTGATGTGATTTTCGCCCAAAATCTTCAAAGAATGGAGCTAAATTCGAACAGAAATCACGAGCTTCATGGAGGAATAAACAGGATTAAAGTTTTCATATTGAGAAGGAGTTTAGGGACGAAGGAAATTGAGTTTATGGAATAATTTATATTGGTCCCTGTAAAGGGAGGAAGGAGAACAACAAGCAGGACAAGAATGAAAATTTTGGGAGAAAAGAGAACGATTGATTTTGACAGAAGGTAGTGAGGAGAAGAGAACAGAGGAAAAATAAACGGTGGCTAGGGTGAAGAGATGTCGACAGTTTTGTTTAGGGAGGCTAGGGTTTTTATTTGTTATGCATATATATTTAATAATTAGTGAAAATTCCAATTGTTACCCAGTTATTTACTCTTAATTATATTTTTGACCTAACATCTATTATATGACACCTAAACCTTTTTCTTTTTGATTATCTCTCTTTTTCCTATTTATTTAATAAACATAAAACTTAAACTTGGTTTGTGTGGAAACAAAATGAGTGAATAGTCTAATTATTATTTCATTTAATATATTTATAATACAAAAGTTTTCAAAAAGATAATAAATGTCTCCTACAAGTTTACCTAATAATAATCCTAATAATAACAAACATCTTTCTACTCTAATTATATTTCCTAATACTATAGTTCAAAATTATGACTAAAATATACAAATAGGCTATTAATACAAAATAGGAAATATTAACACTATTTTCATAATTTATAAAAGTTTGTCTAAAATTTTCTCTTTTATTCCATTTTGTAAAACATTATCTTATAATTTATATTATTCATTCCTATCTAATTTAATTATATTTTTGAATAAAAATTTGGGGTGTTACAATTCTCTCCCCCTTAAATAATTTCGTCCTCGAAATTATGAGAAACTTTTTTTTTTACTTTAATTCTTGATAACACTTCATACCCTTTCATTGATCTAACACTATATTGTTACTAATAACATCATCAGAATAACTATAATTTTGACCCTAAATAATATTGATCATCTAAAATCATCTCAAAACCTTTATTAAAATTCTTATGCAATTTGGACTCATAATTGATGATTGTTTTAAATGAAGTCGTATCCTATAACTATTAATCTATAAGATAACTAAATTTACATATCTAATAATGCAATTACTAAGACTACCATTAATTATTTCATATGTTCTAAAATCAACGTCAATTCTTCATTTCATAAAATCACCATATAATCTAGTTAATCAGGCTAAATTTCATTACCAAAAAAAATATTCTAATCAACCTCACATTCTAAAAAGTTTCAGACGAGATACGATGTTGCATAATCACGTATACCCCTAAAGTTTTGAATTATTCCCTTTGAGAGCCTATATCATGTAAATCTCCAAATTATGTGCCACTCTCTAATCAAAGGACACAAACTTCTAAATATTAGTATTTTTTTCCTACAAAACATGGTCTACAATCTACCTGTTTGCAACTCTTCCTAATACATATTAAATACCTAGAAACTTCTATCAATAAACAAAATCAGTTTTGTTTTAGTCATAATTTTAAAGCTTATACCTTAACATCAATTAAAATAAATCTCTAACAAACTCACAGCTTGATTTCTCCATTGAAATCTTATCCACATAAGTGATCTAAAAATATGCTCATCACCGCAACTTTTGCTAAAATAATAATTTAACATCCAGCTCAACAAATCATTATTAACCTTGAACTAACTACTGTTTAAAATGTTATTTCTATGACAACCACTAATTATATCATTTAAGATAATTGACATATCCTATACTAACTTATTAATTCTCACATTTATTCCTATAAAGCTAAAAAAAATTCCTTCATATCTAAAATCCAAACTTTTACTCCAAATCTTTATCTAAAGTCCAAACATTACTTCTAGTAATCACCTAAACAAGTAGTTTAACAAATAAATACCTTAAGTCAAATATGTTCCATCAACAACCTTCACTAATAAATCTTATACTTCCATCAAAATTGAATACTATCTAGTATTTGCCTTCATAAAATCCAATTCCCTACTAATTTCATAATGAACGAAAATTATTTCAAACTTCTCTACTAATATCAAAATTAACTAACTAACCTTTAGCAACCAATAAAAATATTCACTAAGCCTTTATGATCTTTATAAAAATTCCAATCAAATTTGACTTGACTTCGAGTAAATTTTGGATCCATAAATGATATACACATAAATCAGTGTTAAACCTTCAATCACTAATTATCTTGAATACCTCACACTCATAGTTATGGTCTTCCATTTTTTTTTTTTTTAAATAACCATCACACCACTATCAAAATCCTACAAAGAAATTTAACCTTAATAGTTGTAAAAGGCATCACACACTTCAAAAGTTCTGTCCCAACATTTAACCATTAGGCTCTCTAACAACATCTACCCTACACAAATTAACCATTATTTCTCAAAAATACCTCATAAATAAGATGTCACACTTAAACACTATTCTCTCAAATACATTCCTTAGAATACTCAAATTTCCTCCAATTCCAATATTATCCAAATCATGTTTATCCTTGTATCTCACCTCTACACACATAACTTTTAGAGTTTCCTTGAAAATTCCACAATCTAAAGTCTCTCAACTCAAAAATACTTACTATAGTCACAACAATACATAAAAAATTCTTATACCTCCCATTTAAAAAACCCATAGGTATATTATATTCTTCACTCTTTCTCTATCGGCATTATGTTATATTTTGTGACGCTACCTATATTCCAACAAAATTTTCTTTTAATTTCTCCTAACATTTATAATTACACTCAACATCTTCACAAATCAAAGTTTGGACCTACTCTTATATTATCTAAACATTAAATATATTCCAGTGACAAATCCATTTGCCTATTAACATAAGAAATAGTCCACAACGAATTCATCTCTACTTTCCATGTATTCGGTAAGTCTTTATCCTATTAAATCTTAACAATTTCAACATTTAAATCTCACCATCAAGTTGACCTTAAATTAATCAAATGTAGAGGAAATCAAGACTTAAATTATCTAAGATTCTAACGTCATATACTTTATTCACGATCTAACGTCTTTAATTCAATTGTATATTTTTTTTTATCATCATAATATCATATCAACTCTTTAATCATCATCTATAGTTTTGGAAGTCCCAAAATCTATTAAGAAAGCACTGAATTTGTCCTCTACGTCCACAATCATATCTCCAAAATCTTAACTCAAATTCTACATCAAAAAAATTCTCCTATAGAAAGTCACTAATAATTTGTTTCACTCCAACTCTATTGACTAAAATTTATAGAAATACTATATAAGTCACAAATATATTTAAATCATCATGATAAATTTCAAAATAGTGATCCAAATTTCCATCCACATATCTCTATATCATAATTTCTTTTTTTTTTACCTTTGACCACATCTAAATCAAACTTCAATACCTATTGTATCTCAAACACAAATAAATCATAGACTCTTTTTAAAATTTCCTACTAACATCTATCTTCAACACAATCAATACCTCGACTCATAAGACAATTTTGCAAAATCGTTCTTCTCTCATCATTACTTCTAAAATCTTGATATCTAGTTAGAAATTTTTCATTAACTATCTAGATGTTTACAATCTTCAAGAAAAACTCAACTTAGAGAACTCACTTAACTTCCTTAACATCTACATTTATGTAACTAACATTTCAAAAGCACTAACCCTAACTGATTTTTTTTATTCATCCCAACATTTAACCAACCATAAAGAGAGAACTAAATTCAAAGTCCAAAATTTTCCTTGACTTACAGTAATTTCTTTTTTTTAATATTTAATTACGATCAATCTATATAGAAAGCAGAATATTCCCAAGCAAAAATGTAGAAATTAGTTTCAAGCCACATTCAATTATTCAACCAACAATATCTCAAAACAAAAACTAAAGAATCTATATAATATATATTTCGGCCAAATGTAACAGAAAACAAAGGTCATTGTAATTCTCCATAAAAACTTTATACTGCATCAACAATGAAAACATATGAAAACCAGCGAAACATCAAGAATAGGAAAACTGCAAAAATAACATCACAATATGACATGACACTGCAAGGTAAAAATCAACAAGAATCCAGAAAGTTCACACTTAATTTAAAATATTTACATATCGTGTTCATACATAGTTACTCTTGTATCTCAAGCATTTTTCGATTATAAAATTAAAGCATTCCCTTTTCAACTATAAACATATTGTCCTTAATCCTATAATCCTATAAGGTCTTCATTGATGCCTCGACTATTATTATGCCATGACTCATAATTATACTCGAGACCCCAAGCTAAGACACTTTTCCATTCTATCAAATTTTACTTTTTTTTAAATCACTACTACTGCATAATATCATACTTTCTATATATACACCCATAACCAGCACAATATCAAATAATTGAAAGGAGTTAACAAACAAGTCGTTCATGGATAGGTCACAAGACAATCACACAATCAATCATGTAAATCACTCCATTTCAAATGGAGAAGATACTCACTCAATCACCAATAAAAAAAATTACATACACATGAATCAATAATCCAATCAGTCAAATGTATACCAGATGAATATACACAATCTTGTATTATACACTTCTCAGAAAAACCATCCATCCAATGAAACAAAATTAGCAACAAATTTTATAACTAGCATTAAGTCATCCAATCAGAAATCGAGGTATTGGTACCTCACAACAATTCAAGCCTTGTAGAAAAAAGCAAAGTCTTCTAAATGTGAAACAACATTTATATCATAACATAAGTACATAACTATGTAAACATCAAATCATAATTCTTCTCTTTGTACAACCATAATTAAACAAATCAACTTTTCTTTTCCTCTCCACGTAATTTCCTTAACCATATTTGCAATCATTCAATTAAGGTGCCAATATCATTGTATTGCACAAAGAATTTCAAAGAAATTGTATAAGCGAGCACTACTGCAAACATCTTCCCAATTAATTCCTTCTAACAATTTTTGTTTTTAATTTTATCCCTAATCCTAAGCCACTTGTAATTACACCTGCATTACAAGAGCTAACTAGCTACCCTTTTCTATCCTAACCACTCTCTGCGGAAAGGTTTCTAGCTATATGTGCCAGAACCTTTGCTCTGATACCAAATTGTCACACCTAGTTTATTTTTACTAATTTCTTAAAATATTAAATATAATTTAATTGAAAATAATAATTTTTGTTATAAAATAATTATTAATAACTTTGAAATTGGTAATAGGTAATTGAAAAACTGTCCAAATCAAAACTTTTTCATGAAATTAGATTTTTAGAATGATTCTTTCGAAAACAAGTTAAGAATAAACTTTTTAAAATAAACTGAAGTTACTTAAGATACCTAAGATTATCTATATTAATTTTATAAAATAACAAAAGTTTTAAAACATATTTCTGGCTATTATTTCTTAAACTAAAAAGTTTATCTTTAACTTTGAAAGTCTTTCGATTTCCCTAAAAAAATACTACTTCCAAAGTATGTAATTTTCCATATAAGTACATAATAGGCTATACCTATCTTCAAAATATTTATCAAGTACTGTGCTAAAAAAAATATTAATTAAGTACATGAAATCTCCATAATTCATCTCTTACAACATTTATATATATTACATGCCGAAATAAAATTATACAAACTCATTTCAAAATATGCATTAAATTAAAATACAAATAAGAGTAGACATTCTTGCATTCCTCTTTTCCCTTCATCACTCCAAAATTCCCTATCTAATTTGTACCTGAAACCAAATTTACCGCAGTTTATTTCATACACTCTAATACTTCACCTAGAAGCTGATTCATTTAATCCTACTTCAGATAATGATAGTGATGCTACCTGTTGGTGATTACTACCTATTAGTAAAACACTCATACAGGGCCCCTACCTTAACAATATATTTGTTATAGGTAGAATATTAAATACATGTGCCTATTGCACCACCTCACTACTTATAGTAATATATTCACCTTTCGTAGTAGGCATACCTGACAGGATTTTCTAGGAAAAATAATTCAACAAAACAATATGGTATAGGGGGAGCGACCCTCCTTATACCTGGAGTACTCCACATAAATTTAAAATGCTGAAAATAAACCCTATCAATATCTGAAGCAGTAATATTAGTGATGACAGAAAATAAACCTAATGTGCATGAAATAAACCGCTACCTGTTGCGAGCAATTCACAAATTCTCCTTATCCTTACTTGAAATTTGTCTCCAAGCACCTCCTCACTAGAATCTCCTATTTTCATTCCCTATAATAAAGAATGTGAACAATTATCCTTGTATATTTTATCTAACGTCGCTCTCGATCCTAATAAATAAAATACTACCCACCCCTTCATGATATATCATTCATGTTCTTCTTTCTCTTCTAGTTTAACACATACAAGTTGCAACCAGTTTAATCAAACCAATAACCACTTTGTGAGAACATTAAGTATAATAGTACAATCAGTCAAACATCAATTGATATCTACTCTCTCAATAGAAAAGCTTCAATTCCAAAACAATTCATGTCACATCATCAATTAAAATCAACCAACAATAAATTCATATAATCAAACATTGCAATTGACATGTTTATAAACACCAAATCACTTTTTTAAGAATAACTCAATGACACTAAATCACAATCAAATCAATTGAATCCAAAACACTTTATATATCAACTCAAACATATTTATCAAATCAATGCAAGCATAAAATCATACCAAGAAATAAATTGGAACTCACATATTAATTCAAGTATAAACCTAACTTTACAATTAAATTCATCGCTAACATACATTATATCCCAATTAAACCAATTGGGATAAAATATGGATAAGAGTTGTGTCATTAACATATCAGCAGCAAGCCTAAACAACTTCACCTTGCATATCATAAATCAATTAGAATTAAATCTCTAAATGAGTCAACACCCTATTTTCTGCCCAAAAATTCATTTAGCATTAATGTAATGAAGTTAGAAACCTAACCCAATTTCCAAACAGTTTTAATATTCCATCAATTGCTCATACTAAGCCAAACAGGACAACTATAGTTTCCCAACAAAATCATCTCCGTCATTTTACTTCTCCCATTAAGCCCAAAACAGAACCCACATCTTAGTTACATTCCCATAAAGACATAGCAGTTTTCAATTACATTCAGCCCCAATTTTCAAATTCTCGAAAATTATAATTATACATGAAACAACTTTATTCCTTCATTCCTACTTATTCCAATCAAAACAGAGAAGCCAAAAACAATAGAACTAATCAAACATTCCCAAACACAGAAAAGATAAAAGATCCAAACATCCCCAATGCCTAATCGTTCCTCCCAAAAACTCCTCACTCGTTTTGTAGAAAGGATAATGTATAAAAAGAGAAGAATTCTCACCAAGATTGGGTGTCTTTATTGATGTGATTTTCGCCCAAAATCTTCAAAGAATGGAGCTAAATTCGAACAGAAATCATGAGCTTCATGGAGGAATAAACAGGATTAAAGTTTTCATATTGAGAAGGAGTTTAGGGACGAAGGAAATTGAGTTTATGGAATAATTTATATTGGTCTCTGTAAAGGGAGGAAGGAGAACAACAAGCAGGACAAGAATGAAAATTTTGGGAGAAGAGAGAACGATTGATTTTGACAGAAGGTAGTGAGGAGAAGAGAACAGAGGAAAAATAAACGGTGGCTAGGGTGAAGAGATGTCGACAGTTTTGTTTAGGGAGGCTAGGGTTTTTGTTTGTTATGCATATATATTTAATAATTAGTGAAAATTCCAATTGTTACCCATTTATTTACTCTTAATTATATTTTTGACCTAACATCTATTATATGACACCTAAACCTTTTTCTTTTTGATTATCTCTCTTTTTCCTATTTATTTAATAAACATAAAACTTAAACTTGGTTTGTGTGGAAACAAAATGAGTGAATAGTCTAATTATTATTTCATTTAATATATTTATAATACAAAAGTTTTCAAAAAGATAATAAATGTCTCCTACAAGTTTACCTAATAATAATCCTAATAATAACAAACATCTTTCTACTCTAATTATATTTCCTAATACTATAGTTCAAAATTATGACTAAAATATACAAATAGGCTATTAATACAAAATAGGAAATATTAACACTATTTTCATAATTTATAAAAGTTTGTCTAAAATTTTCTCTTTTATTCCATTTTGTAAAACATTATCTTATAATTTATATTATTCATTCCTATCTAATTTAATTATATTTTTGAATAAAAATTTGGGGTGTTACACAGCCGGATAGAGTTAAAGGGGTAGCAATCAACCATAGCAGCAATGGCGAGGAGGGGCTCATGGGCTTGCCTAGAGGATATGATGGAGGGACTAAGTTGGAGGGATTGAAGTAGAGCAGGTTGCGTGGATGAGGAAGGGAGGAAGTGCATTTTGAGGGACAAAAGGGGGTGGTTTAAGAGGAGGAGATACCAGTAAAGAGGGTTAAGTAACAAAGTGAGGAATGGAGGGATTGTTGAAGTAGAAAGCAAGAAGGATGATGGCATAGGCAGGGGTTGGGATTTGTGGGGATGGAGGGGTGTATTTATAGTAGTTCCATGGGTGTGGCGAACGAAGGTGATTCTGGTGTCAGGGGAAATGGAAGGATGAAGTGCCATAATGAGAGGAGTTATCGTGGAGGGGGGGTCAAATTGGTTTAAATGATCTAGGGGTAGGCTTAATGATTAGGTTCAGCGAAGAGGAATGGTGGGATGGAAGAAAGTTTGGCTTCCCGGAGGGGGTTACGGCGGAGGGTTGGTGTGAGAGGAGATAAGTGTTGGGAAGTGATGGGAAATTAGGGAGAGTTGGGTTAATAAAGGAATTAATTACGTAGCAGAGGAAACTTAAACTTCCGAGAGGCTAGGGTAGCTTCTAATGATGAGGGGAGGAACTAATCAGATGAACTTGCTTGCAATGGGGATGGTGATCATTACAAATCAGAGTAATTAATCCGATGGGAGAGGGAGGGATTATCAATCAAAGGGGAGGACTTACCAATGAAAGTTTTGATAAGATTGGTTGACCCAATGGAGGATCTGGCCGGAAGATGTCAAATCTGTTGCATGCAAGGAGAGTAGAGGTCGGAGGTGGCAGGACAACGGTGGTAGGCGGATAAAGGAAGAAGGAAGGTGTACTTTACTCTCCGTCACTTCTCTCTAGAATTTCTCTCTCTAGAGGAACTCGCGTTACACCACTGTGAGACATTCTTTTGTGTGTCCCCATAAACATCATTCTTTTTTTTGATCAAAACATAAACATCATTCTTGGAAGGATACCCAATTGGTGGGGGAACATTCATCACTGCCGGCGGCGGAGGATGTGCCATCACCGGTGAAGAATATGACACTGCATGCTCATTCATCATTTAAATAAATCTCATTAATTATTAACGACTCAAGGGATTTAATACTACGTTTATTTGTCATTTGGTCCCTCCCTCGTACACATTAGTACCAATATTCTTTGGAACTACAGTTAAAATGAAGTTAAATTATAAAGACCAAATATAGTATATATCAACCAAACATAAACAGAAGGCATAGCTAGTATATAATATATTAGCAAGTAGCTCATTGTGAGAGTAGAAGAAACTTACTAGGTGGATCTTGTTGATTGGAATGTTGATTCATTGTTGATCGATAATAAAAATGAAATTGGCTATGAATCATATTTATTCATTGTTAATTCAGTGGGGCTGATGTTTAGGTAGAGATGAATAACATAAATAGGGGGCAACTAAACTTGTCACTGTGGCATTGGACTGCATCCCAATACCGTTTCATCATGGTGACTTGGAGCTAAGCTTCATGGATACCTAAGAGTTAAGAAAATCTGACTCCTCTATTTTAAAAGTTAGTGCTTACCACTTAGGACTTTGATGCTTACTCTAGCTTGTTTGGACCATGGAGAGTTGTAATATAAATTTTGAGACTTTAAAATTCTCTTTTATGGTACTTCTAAATTTTAAAATCACATGTAAGAGATTTATTGTTGTTCCTAGATATTAAATTTCTCTGTACTTTTTAATACTTTTGAAAATTACTCTCAATTATTATTATACCGTATGCGTGCCATAATCAAGTCGACGATGAAGGGAGATATAATTACAAAAAATCGTACGATCTCACCCACCCGTGAAGAAAGAAATTTAGTACTAGGATCTTTTATTTTAAAATAAATAATTATTGTTGATAATTTGAAATATGTAAGGGAGGAAAAAAATTATTTGGTTTAATTTGATTGAAGAATTTAATTTTAGAAGTTTTCTTACAAGAATAAATAGATATTTTTATGATTTTATCCTTGTCTAAAATTTTATAATAAAAAACGCTTAATATCACGTATCAGAGGTGGTAAAATCACTTTTGATAATGTTTGTATCAATACACTTTCTGTTATGTTACAAGATTTTCACAATCTTGGATAATGCTTTTTTCACTATGAAGTTGAAGATCAACCTTTCAAGAAAACTAAAGATGGTAATTTTAAGTTGTCTGATACTAATAATAAACATTTCACTCTCTTTCGTTTTTTCAAGCTATTCGTTTATTAATAGCATTGTAATGTTAGTAACGTCTGCTGTGGAATATTAACGTACTAGAAGTTATAATGACACGGCAAACAATGCTGGGGAGTAGTGGGATGATGGGAAGGAGAGGGACGACCTTGAGATAGGGCGTGTCAATAGATCGCTGGTGGAATGGATCAAGAAAGTGGGTGAAGGTGATGAGGGTTCACAAACGATGATAACACGAGGTGATCAAGAAAGTGAGTGATGGTGATGAGGGTTCTTCCTCGGATGATGGGGGTTATTCCTCCCAAGTGCTCAAGAATGTGGATGGGCGAACTCGAGCAGCAATGGATAGTTGAAGATGCAAATATGTGTCTGATTGGACTGAAATTTATATGTTTAAGCATGTGCATTTGAGCTTAATTAGTGAGGTTTAATTGTTATATTTGATCATTATTGGTGATTTTATGTGCACATGCTTATAGGTGATTATATGGAAAATCCTAGCTTAATTACTTGCATTTTAAGTAACTAAGGGTATTTTGGTCATTTTTGACTATGTGGTGCTTTTCTCTTGTAGGGGGGTCCCACGTGGGCCCCACAACCCTTTGGAGTTGCTTGGAGTGCAAGGAATTGACTTGGAGTCAAAAGGCAAAGGCATAGGACAAAAATTACCCCTTTTGTCAAAAACAAGGGATTTGCACATTTCCAAAAGGGGTAATATGGAGCCAAAAATTCAAATTCAAAGTTGGAGGCTTCATTAAGGGCAAAAAGGGTAGCACAATGGAGAGGAGAAAAAGGAGGAATTTTTGGAGGATGAACCTACCCTACATTTGACCCACATTCACCCACATTTTCCCCAAATTCCCAAAATACCCTTCCTTCCACCTTATGACACCTCTTGGCCATTAACACCCACATACACATAAAAATCAAACCTTGGCCGACCTAATACCCTTCTTGACAGCCCATTAGCATCCTTTAACACCTTATTAACTAATCTAAACACTCACATAAATATCTCATAAGCTCATTTGTGACACATCCTTCCATTTTCACTTTCTCTCTCTTCTCCCAAATCCTCTCAACTTCTCTTATCTTCTTCTTCCCTTCCATTTCGTGATTTCACCTCCATTGATGGCATCATCACGAAATCATCATCTCCTACACTCCTCCATGTGTGGCTAAGCTTCCTCATCTCTCTCTCCAAAGGAATGTGCTTGTAGATCATCAACAACTTTGGCCTCATGTACTTGTTGATGTAATCTTTTAGGTTTGTGAGCTAGACTTATCTTTTTGCCTAATGCTTTCCTAGATTTAGGTTACATTAGGTTAGGACATTTAGCTTTAAGTGTTCTATGTGATTTTGGCTCACAAATCTCTCTTTTGTGTTAAACTCATGAAAACCTAAAGCTTATATGTGTGTAGTTTCATACAATACATGTGTGTGTGATTAACTCCTCTTGTATTTGTGAAATGATAGATTTGCTTAAGTTCTTGATTAGAATTTAATGTTGCTTATGGTATGAGCTCAACTTGGAAGAGCATTAAGCTTGGTTAACCTAATTAAACTCTTGAAGATTTCTTGGATTCAAGAGGTCTCAAGGATTTAGTTAGATTATATCAAGTAAAACAAGTATATGAGGTCCAATTAACCAAAAGCACAAAGTACTTTGGAGAGGGAGGTTGTTTCTCATCTTATTCTATCACTTCACCATTCGGTTACTTTTACATTTTGCAATTTAAATTTGTAGTTGATAGTCAAAAATCATTCTCATACTCTTTTCTAATTTGTGTGACTTGTAGCCTTTAGTTAGCAAGATTTAACCTAGATTGTGAAAAGACCTAGCTCACCACTACTACTTAGTAGTTGAGTTTAGAAAATATTGATTAATTCCTAGGGCGACATAGGGGTAAATCAGTGTCCATGGTGACTTTTATCATCTCGTTGTACATACTTTCTTCCAGTAAATTGTTAACAACTAGGGGATTTCCCCGTGCGATGTACGTGTCATGAAAAGTAAGTAAGACAATTGAGTATTTAATTGCATTTTTTGTGGATCGGATAATCATTGGTTCACTTTTAGTATGTGTGCACTGTGTAGAATATTTGAAGTCACCTGCACTTGTAAATTGACCATTGATTGTACTCTTGTGTAGTTTATGTGATTGAATTTTTAGAGTGCTTTTTTTTTATTTTGTTCAGCATCTCCAAAAAAGTTAACTTGTTCTTTTATTAAGAAACATAATGAGTATTTTTGGACAACTAAAACAAATTCTTAACATTTATTTTCTCTAAGTTTTTTATTTGTATCACTATTAAACAATGACCTGCTCCGAGAATTAGACTTAGCGGATACTTTTATCTTTATGTTTTTTTATTTGTAAAATTTATAAGGGTTAAAGGTCAAATCTAGCACTCTACTATTGCCAAAAGTTCACCCAACATAAATAAGTATTTTATGGCTCAAATGTAGCACACATCTTTTCAAAAACGGCTCAAATCTAGCATTTCCGTCAACTTTAACGGGTTTGACCGTGAAGTTTGACTTGACCATGCCACGTCACGCGCCACGACACTCAGGTTTTCCATGTGGACTGCCACGTCACCCGCCACGTCACCCAATAATGGATAGTGAGTGGGCCCATTGGGTGACGTGTCGTGTCACGTGGCAAAATTGAGCGACGTGGCGGGTGACGTGGCATGGTCAAGTCAAACTTCACGGTCATACCGTTAAAGTTGATGGAAATGCTAGATTTGAGCCGTTTTTGAAAAGATGTGTGCTACATTTGAGCCATGGAATACTTGTTTATGTTGGGTGAACTTTTGACAATAGTAGAGTGTTAGATTTGACCTTTAACCCAATTTATAAATACAAAAGAATTGGTATAAATATCTTCCTTTTTGTTAAAACTTATGCCAGCATTTATTGATTTCTTCATTATAAGAAATATATATTAAAGGAACATTTTTGTCTTAGTTACTTTATCCCCTATATTTTGAAAAAGCAAACAAATTTCCTTCAAAATAATTATATGTCACATAAGAGATGTCTGTGTGAAGAAAGAAAAACAAAAGGATGTACATTACTCTATATATTATACCATTAAAATTGCTAGTGGCCTACCCTATGCATTGCAATTATTAGTTTATTTTTTGTTTTTCAGTAAAGTGGCATTGACGACGCATGGCCAAAATGCACTCTATATATAGTTTAATTTGCACATATTCAGTTATGACATACCATGTGTGAATATCCCAACCCCAACCGCTTTTATTAACCCAAATATGATTTCCAATTCAGTAATATTTAACCCGCCAGTCCAAGGCGATTTTTTGTCAAAAGTTTAAGAAAATACATCAAGTTAGAACACCAATCAGCCAAGAAAACATATAAAAACGGTTTTTCCTAAAATTGTAAATCACAAAACTTTGGATAAATTACATACAAAAACGGTTAGAAAATATAAATTTAGATTAATTATATGTAATGTTTTAAACTTGATTAAGAATCAAATTCCCTTGTGTATAAGAATAAAAGAAGAGCACAATTTATAAAATCCCCACTAAATAAACATCAGCCCCACTGAATCAACAATGTAGCTCAGTTGCCTGTTGCATATTAATTGCTGTTGTAATGGCTCCCACAGCACCAGCAACAACTATAGTTCCAGCTCCATTGTTCTTTGACTTTGATTCTTTCTCCAGCTTCCATTTGTGTTTCTTCCCTGATAAATGCCTGTTGTATGAACTCTCACTATTACAATCGATCATGCAGATTTTACACCAAGTGGCGCCATTAGGCACATTAGGGACTGCCTCATTGCTGACATTAGATGGAGTGCTTAACTTGGTAGAAGTTATAGAAATCCCACCTTCATTGTCCTCCTCTGGAGCTTCTGGTATGACTGCATGTTATTTCTAGTTTATATGAATTGATACATTCTTGTTTATTAGTGCCTGGCTTTTCTTGTGGCTTAAGTGCTTGATTTGTTGCTTGACTTGTCTGTATCCATCCCTTCTTGTGGACTAGTTAAAGGCAATAATACATTTTACTACCTCCAGTCCTAAATATAAGACCTAATTGACTTTTTTTTGGAGAGGTTAAGGTTGTGAAAAAGACTATTAAATCATGATATATTTGATATATTTTTAGATTATACATTAGTTTATAGGCAAAATAAACTAGTTTAAGGGAAAAAAATTACCCCATTTACATGCGCTAATTTTGGCCTCTACATACGCTTATAAAGCGCATGTAAAGGGGGGCGCTGGTAAAGGCTCTACATGCGCTTTTAAAAAGCGCATGTAGAGGGGGGCTCTACATGCACTTAAAGCGCATGTAGAGGTATGTACCTCTACATGCGCTTAAAGCGCATGTAGATGTGCCTCTACATGCGCTTAAAGCGCATGTAGAGGTACATACCTCTACATGAGCTTAAAGCGCATCTACAGGTGGCCCCTTTACATGCGCTTTAAGCGCATGTATAGAATGTTTTTTTTAAAAAAACAATTATCATAAATTTACATTATTTCCCAATATAACCACCAATACTAGCTATAGTTCATAGAACCAACTAGCATTATATCAAAAGAATTTACCAAAAAAAGTCAATTACTTAATATCTTCAAAAATGAATTATATATCAATATCAAAACAATAACAATGTATGATTCATTTTTTATATATACATAAGCAAAAAGAACTATGTGCATCATAGTTGTTCACAAGTTAATCTATACTAAAAATATTGACAAAACAGGAAATGATTCAGAACAAAATAATAAATATTCAACTCAACTTTGTTAAGATTCATCCTATGTGAAAGATCACTCTAAGGAACGATTAGACAGCGTGGATAATAGAAAGAAATCAAATAAATCTTGCATTTATAGTGAGTACCTCAAGTTTCACAATGTCAGAAACTGATTTATCAGATTCCTCATCATCTGCAGCATTCGTACCTTCTGCCTAACAATCATACCCAAAGAAAACATGTTAAGTATTGAAATGCTTGATCAAAATGCTTGCCTGGATTCTCTCACAAAAGCACTCCTCAATTGATCTCCAATCCTGTAGGGGAATAAAGAATGAAATTAGCTTCTAAAACCTGTAACTTTAGACTATAATCCATTTCTTATGAGAAAGCATATATGTTAAGTCCTTTGGAGCATAAACCAGGAAAAAAGAAATTGAAAAAATTGTCCAATTATTCAAGGGGACAGTGAGATTGATTGAAAAATACGTACCAACAATACCAAGGTTGAGGCTAAAATAGCTATTTAAGTTATAAGAAAATTTTATTCTAAGCTTAATCTAAACTTCATTCAATAAGAGTCTTTATAATTCAGCTCAAGCCAATCAGGGCAGAGGTATGAAAGGAAAAGATCAACCTGTTATAAATGAAACAAATATATATATATACAAGAATGTTGTATGTGCCTTCCTTCCAGGAAATTAATAATTAATAACCACCAACTATTAGTGCTCAATTGTTCTTATATGCATACAACATACTTGCATCATAAAGAGATAAGGGAGTCTCTTTAAGCTCAGAGTTTAATTCTTACCTCTTTAGAGGATATAGAGGGTTCTACTGGAAATGTCAGGCTCTTTTTGCTATGCTCAAGTAATGTACATGAGCGTCTTAGTTTATAATTCATTCGCCTGTAACATTATAAAGCAACCAGAATGCAATTAAATTTTTATTAGGAAACAAATCAAACTAATTGGGTGAAGGTGGAAAAATTCCTATGTATAGTGGCAAATAAGCATTTGGCATTATACTAAAAACTCCAGTGCATATGTACATATTGTAAATTTTGAACAACAGATTGCAATAGTATACAAATATCTTGGAAGCATATAATTCACCAACCTAAGGGTAAACACTAAAGCCCACCTAAAGAAACTGACTTACTTGATTTCTTCCTCGGCTTGATCTTGCTCATCATCCTCATTGCAGATCACAGGAAGACCAGAGAGGTTACATGCCAAAGGACTTGTATAGAAGAACAATATTCAGAATATTCACAAACAAAAATGGAAATTTCATATGCTCATGGCTCAATGATCAGCAATAGAAAAATAAATAAACTCAGAATATGCCACTACTTGTGAGTGGCGGGAGTTATTAGGTTTTAATCATGCATCTCAAAACAATATTCGGATGACAAACTTATATACTAGATCAAAACCAACAAAGGACAAATAAGAGGAACAGAGATCTCCCTAAATACTGGAGAGAACTAATAATATTGACATGGTGTAGATAGCACTGGTATTTAGATAAAAATGAAAAGCTCCCATCAACAAATAAGACTCTCTGTGATAGATAGGGTAGGATATAATGAGTGATACCCCTAAATAAAATTTTCCAGTTATAATAACAAATTGATTCAGCCTCTGCCATTAAGCGAACTAATTAACACACCAACAAATACTATATAGAAAGATTTATTAAGGTTTAGTTTTCGTTTCATTCAACACCACATGGTGAATCTTACCAAGTCTATATTTCATTATATATCAGGCCTGTTAGTTTATCTTTACTGACATCAGAAATGTTGGAATCAATAATTGACAGATTCCTCACCGTTTTTACAACTCCTTCCTTAATCTAAATGCCATTGTAGATAGAATTAAACTTGACATTGCCATGTGAGCACTTAAATTTCACTTTAGCACCAGGAAATGGAAAGCAATCACATTATATCAATCCTGTACAAAAAACAATCAGGAAAAGGAAAAATTACACAAAAATAGAGTGAAAATAGTCAGAACATTTTATAAAGGTTTCAGCCTCAAGTATGAAAGTCAAATAAATAGGGAAGTTTGAAATTACCACATTTTTCAACTAAAAAAAACTTCCCCCAATCAGAACAGGAACCAAACCTGCATATATGATTAAAAAGCACTCTCACAATCATTTCATCAAACACTTGGTAGGTAATAGCACATGTGCATAAACACATAACATTGATCTCAACATAAAGTGATGAAGAATTTTGCAGCACAACCAAGAAATTATAGAGCAACAACATAATCTAATGATCAAGAATTGCATGGATACGCTCAATTAAAAATATAATAGCACATAAAGTAACCATCTTTAAAACAACTCACAAGCAGAGCAAGCATACGTTCAATCTGATGCAAGCAAAGAATAAAACAACTTTCAAATTAAAGCTTCCAATCTTCCTACAATACACGATTCCAAAGTTCATCTAACCCAAAATTAAACAATCCTAACCCAAAGACTACTTAGAAATCACCTTAATTTCATTCTCAAACAACCAATTTCATCCGTGAAGGTACATAATTTAATTTGCACAAAAACCCTAGAAATGGATCTCCCAAATCAAGAACAAAGGGGAAAGAGAAATAAGAGTCATTACCCAGTGTTAAAGAACTATATGTAGTCTCCATATTCACCGGAGAACTCCCCGGAGAACACCTAGACAGACGGCTCACCATGAACCCATCACTTCATTCTCTCTTTCTCGCCACAAACACACACCCGCAAGTGAAAGGAGAAAGAGGCAGTAGAGGGAGCTCTTCCATCACTGAGTGACGGCGACGTCGCCGCCCTTTACTAACCCAGGCCGAAGTCGCCGGAGGAGGAGAGAAGGGAGAGAAGGACGAGTAAGGTGAGTGGGTGTGTCTGAAATAGGGCAAGTTCAACTTTTATATTAAGTTGGAGCCTTTACATGCGCTTTAAGCCCATGTATTGGCTTTCCTTTGTTATTTTAATATTCTATGGCTTATACATGCGCTTAAAGCGCATGCAAAGACCAATGTCCATTTAATTATATGGATATTCATATGATTTGGTGCTTTTCAAATAAATTGTTTCAATACTTCATCTCAAAATGCTCAAATCTTGTGCTTGACAATGTTATAGTGAATTCCATTGAAGAACAAGCCTTTACATGCGCTTTAAGCGCATGTAGAGGCTCTACATGCGCTTAAAGCGCTTGTAGAGGTAGAAACACCCTTTACATGCGCTTTAAGCGCATGTAGAAAGTGTTTCTACCTCTACATGCGCTTTTTTTTTGCCCGAACCTCTACATGCGCTTAAAGCGCATGTACAGGGTGTTTCACCAATTCCATAGCACCCAAAAGTGGTAATGGAGCCTTGAAACACTAAGTCCACAAGCAGGAACACCTTATGAGGTCTGAGGAGGACCTCTTATGCATGACTCCATGTTTTGCACTTCAGTAGTGCCTTTACATGCGCTTAAAACGCATGTAAAGGGTGTTTCACCATTTCCATAGCACCCAAAAGTGGTAATGGAGCCTTGAAACACTAAGTCCACAAGCAGGAACACTTTATGAGGTCTGAGGAGGACCTCTTATGCATGACTCCATGTTTTGCACTTCAGTAAAGGGTGTTTCAACATTTCCATAGCACCCAAAAGTGGTAATGGAGCCTTGAAACACTAAGTCCACAAGCAGGAACACCTTATGAGGTCTGAGGAGGATCTCTTATGCATGACTCCATGTTTTGCACTTCAGTAGTGCCTGTAAAGGGTGTTTGTGCCTTTACATGCGATTAAAGCGCATGTAAAGGGTGTTTCCATATAATTTTGAGCTCTTGACCTAAGTTCATTTTATATTTTATCTCTAAACTAGTATGGACCCCGCGCGTTGCGCGGGACATTTGACATTCAGTTGTTTTTCATCTCAGCCTATATACATATTAATTTGTGTCATACATGGAAAGAGTATCCACACACTCTTTGTATTTGGGTAAATTAAAGAAGACAAACAACTTAACTATTATATAACATTTTATTATGTTATACTATACCAATTTATAAGTCATGTTAGTTCGTATACAAAGAAATATAAAATTTGTAGTGTGATTTGTTTTTAGTAAAAAGGTAACTTGTTCTTTTACTAAGAATCGGAATGAGAATTTATTTCAGGATAACTAAGTACAAATTCTTAACATTTATTTTCTCAATTTTTTAATTCGGAAAGAGTGAAAGTTAGACATAATGGATACTTGTGATTGAAAGACTTGTCAAGATAAATACCAAGGAATTGGTATGAATATTTTCCTTTTTATTAAAGCTTATATGCCAACATTTGTTGATTTCTCCATTATAAGAAATTATATTAAAGTAATTTTGTCTTAGTTACAGAAACACCCTCTATTTTGAAAAAGCAAATAAATTTCCTTCAAAATTTAATTATATGTTACACATAAGAGATGTCAATGTGATGAAAGAAAAACAAAAGGATGTACTTTACTCTATATAATTTTTCAGTTTTTTTTTTTGACAAAACTGATTTGAACGAATTATGTTTAACAAAATATGCAACCAAGTAGGCTACCCATGCGATGAACGGGGAATGTTTTTATTTTGATTAAATACTACATATTATCTTAATATGAAGGTGTTTGGAAGCTTCATGTTAATAAGAGTCTTATATGTGATGTGAAATAGTTAAGGAGGGGGACAAATTTAGGCAATTGTTAAATGGAGTCACGAAAAAAATATTGTAAAATAACTACATAATTATTTTCCAAAATATAATGTAATAAACTCTCTGATGTAAGAAAATAGTTAAGTTAACAAATTTAAAGGTATTCTAGAATTATTTGAAAATTAGGAAGAAAATATGTAAACTTTGTACAGATTTATTCGGGAACCATGTGTGTATTAACATGACATTAATATTGGACTTGGCAAATAACTACATAATAATTTGTACACTGCAAATGACTTTTTTTAAGAAAATATACAAGTTTAATACATGTAATATACTGGACTTGTCTGAGAATTAAACATCTTATTTATAAAAACAAAACAAAAGTTAAACTTCATCCTCTAAGCCCCTAAACTAAATTTTCCCTTGGCACCTCAAAATAATTTTGAAATCTAATATTTCACATTTCACATTAATATTGCTACATAGAATCATTATCGCTAATCATTGATACTAAGCATTAATACTCCCTCCGGTCTCTAATGTAAGAGCTAGCCGTAAAAAAAAACGCTTTTTAAAAAAACATGTGAATGTTAGTTGGATGTCTGGAGTTAATACTTCTTTTCCAAAAATGCCCATATTTATTATGGTACTTTTAAGAGAGAGAAATGCATAAGCATTAATAAATATGAAAGAGAGTTAGGGGTAAAGTAGGAAAATATGCATTAAATGAGGAGAGAATATGGGGTGAGCTCTTATATTAGGGACCAAAACCATTCAAATTTTGGGCTACATGTGCGACCGAAAGGGGTCGGACACCGAAAGCTCTATGCAAAAAAGAAAACCAATTATAGCTTCATATCAGCTGCAAACAAATCTTTTGATCAAAAAAAAAATGCTGCAAACAAATCTTCATAAAATCTGGAGGTTCATGAAATGTGTGCAATCCCTGACCCAATGCCAAAGGTTTTTTAGCAAGAGAATCCGCTGCACAATTATACTCAAAACATCATAATCAAAAACCAATTATTTATAACATGATATCAAAATCCATAATTTTCAAGAATAATATTGCACAGGAAAGTTTATAAAACATAGTTTAAAATATAAATCAAAATGGTAGTATCAAATCTATATTAACAAACTAAGCATCACCATAGATATATTAACAAACTAAGCATCACCATAGACACAGGGATGTAAAATCTATATTAATGATGGCATGGCGATTTCAATTATGATCTGGAAAGATCACAAACAGGACTTATAGTCACTAAAATTGAAATCCAAAAACTCAACTCAGTAAACATGACTAAAATCTAAATTAAGTTTTCAGATGAAAATCGCGAACAGTACTTACTCCATGAAATTCTCATTCAAAAGATCTCCTCCATCTTCCTCTTCCTCAACTTCCTTTTCAATTAATAAATGTCCGCCGCTATTATTAAAAAGAGGAACAAACATCAGTGTATGCACTGACACAAAAAATTTGTATTAATAACAGTCTGACTATTCCAAGAATGATAAGACAAATTAGATGAATATATAGTCACCATCACAAATAAATTTTACTGATGATTCAACCATCATTTAAATAGAAAATTGTTCTATAAGCTAGTATTTAACAACAAATTCAATTCCAATAAATGAAACCTTACCATTGTTCTCAAAGAACCTGTTTCTGTCTGGCAATGGCTGAGGGCTGAGGCTAGGTTGATGGTAGTTGACGTTGACAGATAGGAACACGACGGTGATGGTGGCGGATCTGGGATTTTCTCAACGGCAATGGAGAGGTCACCGACATGAGACTTCAAAGGAGATGGCTTGTGGTTTTATAGAGAGTGAGGAAGACGAAGGAGATGAATTCGAATATAGACAGTGACAGAGAAATTTATAAAGGTGATTGTTTAATCTTCGAAGATCAATTGGAGCTTGAGGAAATCTAAAGCGTCCTGAAATCCTGAAACATACAATATAAAAGTAAAATAAACAAAGATAATAAGGAAAACACTACATACAATATAAAAGTAAAATCTTCGAAGATCAATTAAACTGTAGGTTTCCTATTGGTTAGAAAAAAAAACACTACATACAATTCACAAACTCGCATCAAACTTAAAATAAACAAAGATAATAAAGAAGAATGCAAATTAGTATGTACTATTAACACAACAATCCAATAAGCTAACTAACAGGGCCCAAGAGCTCAGTTTCATGCCTATATGAAATTAAGTTGAAATTTGGACGAAAGAAAAGAGGGCCACAATGCCAAGTAATTTAATGAGCGTTTTCTGGCCAGAAACGGCACAATCAGGACCTACTGCTTCTACTATGACTTCATTGGCCAAGCCACTTCCAATAGGATTGGGATGCTACAATATCCCATAAACATACAACAACAATAGATGTAGGATTATCGTCAAACACAACACTATAAGAGGTATTAAATTTACATTAGTCATTCATACCAACAACAAAATAGGAATGAATATGATATTTTTGTGCAATTTTTAGCTTTAGCCATTCCAAGAAATATCAAAAATATGATTCCTCAATGAATGGGCAAAAATAATAGAGGGACCACCACGAAGTTCAAAAGCAGTTTCAAAGGTCAATGTTCAAAAAGGGAAATCAATTAAACAATGACAATATTGAAGAAGCCTACCAAAAAAATTACTGATCTTAGTTTGCAGGATTTGTTGCAAGCTTATAAAGTGTCTGAAGTGTCTGAAATAACAATGTTGAAGAAGCCACACATCATTATTGGAATGTGGACTACCTACTCAATAATTACTTTGATAGAGATAATTTTAATATTGCTCTCAGTCTTCTTGTAGAAACAGTTCATTAACAACACCAAAATTAAGGCTTGATATTGCCTCTACTTTGAAAACTGGGAGAGGAGGATAAAAGTTACTTATGTTCATCATCTCTAATTGCAGCTTTCAAAACACCAAATTAAACCGTAATTATATCATGATCTACACAAACCATAGAGCCATAAAAAAATGCAACTTCACAGGCTTTTGTGATTTCTCCTTAAACCCTTGAGATTTCCACTTAATCATTGTAACCTTTATTCCCAATTGATTGAATTTTTTCTTACAACATTAGGGGATTATATTGTAAAAACACAACAGACATCACAGTCAAAAAATATCCTGGACAAATATATTCATTAAAACACAAAAATCATCTTCCTGCACAATCACACATACACAACATAAAACAATAAATAAATATATTAACAAATGGAATATAATATTGAAATACCTCGTGTCCACATCACAAAATGACACTCCTTCTGAGATTCATCTTCCTTACGTAGCTGCTGGTGTTGCTACTACTTCAGCTTCCTCATATTTCAGTATGAACTTGACGGGTTTATTGTATTGGCGAGATTCTCCTTAGCAGACAGTCCATCCTATGACTGGATCCAAATTGTTGCATGCTAAACCCAGCGCTCTCTCTGCTTTTATAAAATAAATATGAAACCTATTTTTATAAAAAATAATATATCTTAGAAAGAAAAGGGGAAAACTCAAGGATAGACAACCTATATCTTTCTTGGGTGTGAAAGAAGTGAATGAATAACTCCTGACTTTTGTGGTTGTAAAGATGATGGGGATCTTCCGTTGCTGCATTAATGCAATTTAATAAACATTGATTTTGCAGGAACACGCACAGTTCCATATGTTCTACTTCCATTTGCTGATATAGCATAGTTCTTCAATTCAAATGGCACCATAACTTAATTATAGCTACCAACAATTCCTACATCTTTTCACATCACGACAGATAGATTTCCATTTGCAGCTTCACTTTCTTTCATTGCTTTCTAGAATGTATATGCATTAGTTGTTTGGACTACACCTCTGGGAGTTCTCATTGTTCTACTTCCACTTGCAGATATACCTTCATTTTAATCTTCCATTTTCCTATAAAATTGAAGGAGAAGTTAATCTCATGTTGAGTAAATCATCTTTCACATCATGGTCTAATTATTTATTATATGATCTAGTCATCTGTGAAGTGTGTTCAAAATCATCATCCCCTATAGATTAGTATTCTGGTGTTGCAGCTGTATTCATTTTGGATCCATTCAGCTTTTTTACCTTAATCCAGTTGGTCACCCACCAAGGCAAAAGCCTTCCCTTGCAGCCGCATATTCAAACAAACATGGCACTATGCCAAAGAGTTGGCATCCAACTATAAAATTAAATACTAACTGAACACAATAATCATGAAATCATATAACATGTCCAAGCAAGTTAGACTCCAAAGGGTATTGAGTTGGCCTTTACACCATTATAAAGAGAATAAAAAATGTGCATCTATTTGGTAGATACAGCTATCTAGATATATTTTGAATTTTGTTAAAAAATGACACTTCCCTTCTGTCAATCATAGAATATACAAAAGTAGCAACAATTGCATATTTTAACGATAGTTTGCATAGTAAGTCCAGTGATAGGTATATCCAGTCAGCGCAAAGATGCCACTCATGGTATCAACACTCCTAAAACACAACAATGGTGAAATTGGTGGCTAATTTCCTTATTTTATTTTAGCGCAAACCTTAATTAACTAATAGGCATGATAACAAAAATAAGGAGAGTATATAAAAATCGAAAAAGAATTAAAAAAGTAAAGAGAATGAATAACCTTGGACTTATTGTTGCTGTACAGATCAAGGTTATGGAGTTTAAGATTGAGATCGGTGGCAAGTGAGAGAATGGGAGGTGTTGATTTGAAGATATGGATTGAAGAGTCAGATTCGTCCATACGTGGGGAGTGGATGGAACATATTATTCACGTAAGATATGGATTGAGAGAATGAAAAGGAAGCTGAGTTCGATTGATTTTGGGAGTGGAAACTGAAGAGTGAAGGGTTTGATGTGGTTGGAACTTGGAATAATAAATGGTCATGGGGAACATCATCAGTATCAGATATAATTTCAAGTGGGATGACATCACAAAAGTCTGAACCACTTCCACCGAATGTGAACCCACGGATAGGATCAGAAAATACATCATATACTATTTTATAAGATTTGGGGTAGTAAAACTTTAGTCAACCCACATTTAAAACCGGATCTCGTGTGAAAAGAGGAAATGAGGTTCAAATACAAGATTTTAAGGGTTATATTTGATACTTAAATCCTTTTCTAGTCATTGTTTTAGTGAATTTTAATTGATGCACATTTCTATACATGCGCTTAAAGCGCATAAGGCCTCTACATGCGCTTTAAGCGCATGTATAGATTCTTACCTGTACATGCGCTTAAAGCGCATGTAAAGGACCCTCTATACATGCGTTTCTTCTAAGCGCATGTAAAGGTGCGCTGGTAGAGGGACAATTTGTAGTAGTATAGGTAAATCAAATTATAATTAATTTATTTTTTTTTTATAGGATTTTCTTAAAAAGTCAACTAGGTTTTATATTTAGGACCGGAGGGAGTATAATACATTTTAAAATGTACTATAGACCACTAAATTCTAACTATAATACATGTAATTAAATTATAAATTAGTTTATGAATAGAATAAACTAGTTTTGAGGAAAAAGATAAATATAAACATTTTAAAATGATTAATTTTTTATCTTTAATTTCTCAAAAAAAATCAAATGGGTCTTATATTTAAGACATCAAGAGTAGAGTGTTAATATTTTAAAATCATGATGATAAATTAATCTTTGTGAAAATGCCACCGTTGTGCTGATTGGATGGATGGCCAGAGTATATACAATAGCCCTGCCAGAATGTGTTTGTGTGTAACTTCTTCACTTGGGTGTGATTGATGAAAAGTTCAGGATATATTACATTGACTTAATTATGTGGTGTGCGATGATAAGAGACTATTGGCCTGTGTGCGATGTTTCAATTTGAATTGATGTATGGGAGGGGAAGATGAAATCACTATACCTTGATCTTATATGCTTTTGGGGTCAGGCCATTATCCAAAAAATAAGGGGAGAATATAATTACTATGAGTAGTTAAAGAAAATAATTATTAAAAAGTCTTAATGATTAATGACAGCAGAAACATTATTGGATTTGGTGATCTTATGGTGATTACCTCCAAAACAAACTATTTTGAATCTAACTACACATTTTTGTAAACTAGATTCAAGTTGTTTTTTTATAGTTAGGTTAACCAAAAGTTTATAAATATAAACATATAATATATTTGACTTAATTATTTTATCAATTAGGAAAATCAGAAATTAAGAAAACAAGTTGGTTGTGTTTAAATTAAAACTGTAAAATAATAACTTTTTTTTATAAAAACATAAATACTTTAAAAAACGAAGCAGTTTAGTCTGTGACTGTGTGACATGTCACAGATTCACAAATTGTGTTGCAAAAGACTACAATCGAAATAGGTTGCCTTTTGTCAACTAACTAAACCCATATTACATTAGTTCTTACAAAAGCAAGATCTAGTTTGTCGAAGACAAATTAATTTTTTCAACTGTCCAAGACAAATTAATTTTGACAATTAAAACAAGACTACATTATTTTTAGTTAGCAACGTAGTTCGGAACACATTTTGCCCCCACATGAATGAACAATGCAGTCACATTTAGTAATTTTAACGGTGTTAGCCAATCCGGCTTAAGTTTAACAGTCCATTGGTTTTGAAGTCCCTTTTAATTGTCCATTGTGTTACTCACACCATGGACAATAATCAATTTAATTGACCATATTGATCATTGCCCCCCCCCTAAATGACAATAATATTAGAATAATATATTTTAGGAAAAATTAATTAAAGGTCTGTCTTAAGGAAAGAACATTATCAACATGAGGTTTCAAAAAGTTCCTTAATAAGGACCTTAATTAATGGATTTTATGGAACTCATCTCCATTAAGCCCCTCAGTTGTAATTAATTTTCCCTAAGACATTATATACTGTGATGATTTGATAGTTAAAATTTTTTTTATTTTGTTTTCAAAATGGCATATCTTATTTGTTCTGTATCTCATCACCCAATTCTTCACATAAAAACATAGAAACAAGTTTTGGAGATTCTTTTATGTTGAATTCAATGCCATCAATACATTAAAATACGTATTACAAAAGATTACGATAAAAGGAACAAGTCCTTATACATTAATACTCCCTCCGGTCCCTAATGTAAGAGCTAGCCGTCAAAAAAACGCTTCTTAAGAAAACATGTGAATGTTAGTTGGGTGTCTGGAGATAATGCTTCTTTTCCAAAATTGCCCATATTTATTATGGTACTTTTAAGAGAGAGAAATATATAAGCATTAATAAATATGAAAGAGAGTTAGGGTAAAGTAGGAAAAAATGCATTAAATGAGGAGAGAATATGAGGTGAGCTCTTACATTAGGGACCAAAATCATTCAAATTTTGGACTCTTACATTAGGAACCGGAGGGAGTATTATAGACACGAAATTTGTATGAGAAAGATACAAAACTCATAGAAGAATGATAAGAACAAATAAACATATAGCAATCAACCGGAGCCACCACCCAAACATTGCATGAAGCAGCTGCAACAGGTTCCAATACAACTACAGCTGTAATGAAACAGAAGAAGGCAAATTTAAGTAGTACTTACTTTGAAGAGGAACATAAAAGGCAGTATACATTCATAAAAACAAATTTAAAAAATAATAGCTAGAGATATTTTGATCATGAATAAATGACACACTTACCATGCCAGCCAAGTTTCAGTACGACCCCTACTTGTAGTCTTTTGTGGGACATTCTGTTGTGTGTCCCCATAAACATCATTCTTGGAAGGATACCCAATTGGTGGGGGAACATTCATCATTGCCGGCGGCGGAGGATATGCCATCACGGGTGAAGAATATGACACTGCTCATTCATCATTTAAATAAATCTCATTAATTATATTATTAACGACTCAAAATATTCAATTCTACGTTTATTTGTCATTTGGTCCCTCCCTTGTACACTTTAGTACCAATATTCTTTGGAACTACAGTTAAAATGAAGTTGGATTATAAAGACCAAATATTGTATAGGGGTAATTAATTACAGGTCCCCCATAAGGGAGTTAATACTGGAAAAGTCCCAAAAGTTGAAAATATTAATGTAGGGTCCCAAGGGATCTCACATAATATATTTGAAATGTGAAAAGACAGTTTTGCCCCTAGCCTTAAAAAAAATTTACTTCATCCCTCACCCACCCCCTCCCCCCTCCTCCTCCCTCCCCCACCCTCTCCCCCCTCCCAGCGCCCCCCACCCTCCCTCCCACCCTCCCCAGCGCCCCCCCTCCCCCACCCCACCCTCCCCAGCCCTCCTCCCCCACCCCACCCTCCCCAGCCCCCCTCCCCCACCCCACCCTCCCCCCCTCCCCAGAGGGTGGAGGAGGGAGGAGGAGGAGGGTAAATTTTTTTTAAGGCTAGGGGCAAAATTGTCTTTTCACATTTCAAATATATTAATGTGAGGTCCCTTGGGACCCTGCATTAATATTTTCAACTTTTGGGACTTTTCCAGTATTAACTCCCTTGTGGGGGACCTGTAATTAATTACCCCTTATTCAATTATGTAATATATTACTTGCACACACTACTGACGCAGCAAGTAGGAAAGGAGCCGACTTTGACTAATCTTCTTCATCCAAAAGCTGATTTTATTTTCCTGGAGACATGAGGAGGGGCGAAAAGAAGGAGAAAGAGAGATCTTGAGACAAAGATTTGAAGTTGCATGGTGATTTCTTCTCTTTTTTTCTCGTTTTTTTCTAATTTATTTTGTTTAAACTCTGAAATTTGTGTTATTGTTATTAGGAACATTTTTAGTATTAATTATGAGTAGCTAGTTTTGGTTTAGAATTATTTTAACCTATTTTATGAACTGAGATTTATTTGAAACATCTCTTAGTTATAAATGAATCTCATTTGTGATTTTTATTTTACTCTTTCGTTCATGTGCTTGATCACCACTTGCATAGTTAAATAGAATATAACTTTTGTTTTAAAAAAATAGAATATAACTTGAGAAAATATATTTTATTTTGGAACATAGATAAAAACATTTTAGACTTATTAAAGTGTATGTTTTTAAATGGATGTTTAGTTGGTAACATAGTGATATAGTTATTAACCTAACATTATCACTAAAAGATTGGTTTTGATGTAGAACTTGTATTAATTGTAGCAAGAGATTGTACAATTGATACAAGTAGAAATTTGAACTTGACTTGAGAAAGTTTTTTCAAATGCCTATGAACCTTATGCAAACACTTGTTCTCATTTTCATATTAATTCGGAGGGTTTTAATTAGGTGTCATAAAATGATAAAATGAAATGATGATAAATTATTCTAGATTCTCTTATCTTGATTTTAAGTTTAATTTAATCTTTATCAAATTATCTTTTTTGCATTGTATTCTAAAATTCTAAAACTCATATATTGTCACTCAAATTAGCATATATATTTTTTTCATAGTGGATGGATTAGATTATGCAAAAATATGTGCCTAGGATTAATGATTATATATATAAAAGTAATGAAAAAAATTAGAGGAGTTGTACATGAAGATGCTATCAGCTCTGACGTGGCATTCTTATCCTTCGCTTAGCAACCCTCTACAGTTAACGTTCCCACTTGCATTCTAAAATTATGAGAGTATCTGCCCACTTTTATTTTCCAGAAGAATGTTATGAAATCACTTTACATTTTCTTAAATATTCCGCTGAAGCCACGAATGATGAAAACAGTGTTTTGCAGTTATCATAGGAAAAAACGGACCCCATCATTAACGTCAGAAGCTCACCATTAACGTCAGAAGCTTAACGTCAGAAACATGCATGCTGCAATGGTGAAGAAGCTGGCAGAGTCAAAAGGTTGTCAATTGGTATATTCGCACTTTCAAAATGTACATAATTGTATTAAGAATGTACTCTCTCTCCTTCCAATCCAACCTAATCCTACATATAAGACACCTTTTACTTTTTTTTTTAACTAACGAGCAAATTATATCACTAAATTAATACATGTAATAATTATTATTTTTTTGAATTGTCCAAGACAAATTAATTTTGACAATTAAAATAAGGGCACTGACAACTCAACGTGTTTGTGATTAATTAGTTGTGAGAGACTTAATTGTGATTCTCCCTCTACTACATATGAATCTCATAAGTCTCAAAGATAGTTGTTATAAATAAAAAATAATTCAGGGTAGAGTAATTTAAAATTAATTCAGGGTAGACTTATATTAAACTGAGAAAAAACATTTAACGCGGCGTTTGGTGACTTATATTAAAGACTAAAAACTGTAGGTAGTCGGTGACTTATAATAAGAACCAGAGGGAGTATATAGGGACTTCATATTTTATTAAATATATGACATATGTGTATCAATGTTATCCTAAGTTGGTCTTTACTCATTAAACATTAATTTAGTTTATATGACATGATTTTTCTTATACACATTGATCATTTTCCTATGTAGTTCTTCTATCTCTATCACTTGATTATTGTCAAGTGAATATCGTAGGAAGATTGGGAAAACATAAACAGAAATTGTATCATTCCATTCATATATTCAGAATCAAGATAAATTCTCTAAAAAGTCTTAAATTAATTACTGGAGGGAGTAATAATGAAACACATTATACTCGCAAAATAAAGATAATGTGTAGGGGAGAATGTTTTACAGAAGGGGTAGACATTTTTAATAAAATCACGTCAAAATGACATTATTCACATGAATAACTATTTTTTATTTGTATCGATCATTGAAAGACAAATGAAAAACCATTGTCTTGAAGTACTGTGACGTTTGTGACAAATACTCATGCTCTTATAGCATATTGGTATATTTTTTACTTGTTTATAGCATATGGATGAAAAACGTATTTCTGTTCAATCTTCAATCCATATTTATAATTTATAAACATAAATATAAGGGGAAAACGTCACTTCCTCTTATCATAAATATAACTTTCTTTTAACTAATTCATGATATAAAAAAGTTAATCAAAAGGATTATTTATAATTGGAAGAATTGTGTCCAAAATCATATTGTCTTTGTCTTGCATGTTAAGCTCATTTTCTTTCCTTTTTTTGCATGATGAAGACACATATTCAAATCAGTCTCTTTCTCTTTATTTCCTTGTTTTTTAAAATCTGTATTCATGAAGAGAAGAAAATAAGAAATATTCACAATATCACATAATCTCATCAATTTGAAACTTCCTTTGAAATATTTCTTTTATTATCTCAAGTTTCCTATTTCAATTAAATTTTAGATATTCCAAAAAAATTACTCATATCATCCTCAAATCATTAGTTTTCCAATTCAATCAAAATCACTGAACTATTTAATTAATAACTCCCCAAATAAATAAAATATTTCTAAAAATCAAATAAATATGGGGAGTCATCAAGTAACATATAAATTATACAAGTCATATAAAATCTGAGTGAAAATGTAGACACCAAATTGAAAACAAACTTGTTGGCTTTTGCGATTGGCATCCTAGGAGACGTAAAAGAGGGATAAAGTCATGTGTCCTTGCACTTTATGTATACATATATAGTGGAAGCCGTTCTGTTGTGTTCTGTTATGAACTAGTGGTATGTTTATGCACCAACCCAACGCTCTCCTCATTACCAAACATTATAATCATAACGCATGGATTGAGTTTGAGAGGCATTGCTACAAAGCAAACTAGATATTTGTCGCTTTTCAAAAAGAGTGGTGTGGAGTGAAATATTGGGAAACACGTTAAAACGTGTAATGAGTAGTACAGAGAAGAGTTAGATTAGCTTCTAAGATAAGGCAAAATCAATTGAAAGGTGAGTCTTAAATAAATAGTCTTTCGTCTTCGTTTTTGCTTTCTGCATAAGACACAAGTGAGGAGTGATTTTTCTGTTTCCTAACTACTAGCTCTCAAACAAAACATGGAGCAGCTACATTAATAACCTCAGACATTGATTTGGTTTTGATTCAAAGATGGCGAAGATACTTCACACGTTGCTTTTCCTGGGATTCTTGTCGGTTCAGATTCATTTGATCTTCTCTTTCACTGATCCTCAAGATGGTAAATATTAATATTGTTGATCCCTTTTTGCTCCTTTATTTATATGAGTTTACTTCTATGAGGTGTGACATCTTCTTTGAAATCTTTGTGTTTCCTATTTTGTATTATCATAGATTGGTCATTTTATGAGTTATCATGAATCTAGGTCTCAAACACGTTAAAATATTAGAAGAATGAAAGCATTTGTTAGAAACAATGTTACTATACCGTCAAACAAAGTCTTGATTGTATGATGTTTATGTTGAAATTCTTTGGATAAAGGATGACAAAATCGTTGAATATAACTAGTTATATTAATATGTATTGGTTTTAATAAAATATCACTTTTAAGCATGTGAATTGGAATTACATAAAAAAATTGTGATTGACTATGTATATATTTGCAGTTGCTGTATTAAGATCTTTAAAGGATATTTGGCAAAACACACCACCCAGTTGGGATAAATCAGATGACCCATGTGGAGCACCCTGGGAAGGGGTAACCTGCAACAGATCCAGAATCACTTCACTGTAATATCAACATCCCTGCGTTTTTTATACAAAAGTTAGATGATTGATTTGTATAATAATTAATTATGTTGTTATTTGTAATTAATTTGTGTTGGTTTCCAAAAACAATCATGTTTAATCAACTGCATTCAACAATTTAACTCCCCATTTTTGTGCTTTGTGTATTCGGATTTTTAGCCTCTACTGCACCTTAATTGTTGTTGTTTTTTCAAGTGTTTTTTCTTTCTTCTTTTTGTCATTATAATTTACGTAAATGACATTTTGATATTTAGAAAATCATACAAAATTGAAAAGTGCACCATTTTTTATTAGATATCAAAGCGTCACTCATTTAAACAAGAATCTAATGAAAAATGGAAAGGAGAATAAAACTTGAGAAGGTGAGGAAAATTCACTCATTTAAAGAAGCGTCTAATAATAAATTGTAAAGAAAATAAACACTTGGCAATGTGAGGAAAATTAAGTTACAAAAAAGGGGATAGTAGATTCCTTAAATCCATGTGTAATCAATATTCAGTAGTGACATTTAGAGTGAATTATAGATTTGGAAGACTAATTCAATTGATGTATTTTATTTAAAACCTACGTAAATTCCTTATCTAATTGTAATATATAAGAGATGAGGTAATTCGTGTGTGTATTTGTGTTTTTAAGGTGTCTGAGAGCTTCAGAATGTGGTGTTTATGTTTACTGGTTCATTGGAATTACAGGGGACTGTCAACTATGGGCCTGCGAGGCAAATTGAGTGGAGATATTGGAGGTCTCACTGAATTGCGATCATTGTAAGTATTTTACGCACACCATTATTAATTAAAATATGCTTAAATGAATCAAGTAACTAATGTTGAATAATGCTGACATGCATGATTATTGGTGAACAGGGACTTGTCGTTTAACAGAGGTTTGAAGGGTCCTCTGTCTCCAAAATTAGGAGACCTAAGAAATTTAAATATATTGTAAGTCGAGCTAAATTAAGATCTTCATGTCCTTTTTTAACTAAACCTTCAATTTAAACAATTTATGATGACATGTTCCTTGACTTTTGCTTTAGGATTTTGGCTGGTTGCGGCTTCAGTGGTAAAATTCCAAATGAATTGGGAAATCTCTCAGAGCTATCTTTTTTGTAAGAACAAACTACTACCACATTTTATTTTGGTTTCAGTTTTTTAAAAGAATATCTATTTAGCCTTCTAACACTAATATGGTCACTTTCATTATAAGAAATAGTGGCATTTAAATTTTAAACGTTGACGATATTTCATAAATACTAACATTTTAAGTTTATATTTTTTTAAAACATATTAATGATTAGCTCAAAAAATCATCATTCTAGATTAACAATGTTAGAGTTAGAGTACTAAAAATACCCCTAAGATTAAAAAGACTAAACTCAAAATCTCATATAAAATTAAAAGATTAAATATCTACCACCCCCGATTCATTGGTTGAATTTTAATTTGCATGCATTTGCTTGAACAGGGCATTAAATTCAAATAATTTGTCTGGAGAAATACCTGCTTCATTGGGTAATCTTTCCAAATTATACTGGTTGGACCTAGCAGACAATCAGTTGACCGGGCCAATTCCTGTGTCCACTTCCACATCTACTGGATTAGACATGCTTTTAAAGGCCAAGCACTTGTGAGTGCTTTAATTTTTGATTTTTTTTAATAATTTGGAAGGGATTTTAATGATTTTATCCAAAATTACTATTGATTCAATTTGAGGTGATAATTAATGCAGCCATTTCAACAAGAACCAGCTTTCAGGGCCCATTCCACCAAATCTTTTCAGCCCTCATATGGTACTCATTCACGTGTAAGTTCCACATAATATGTGCCAAATAAATATGAATCTCCTTATTTACATTTTTTCACCTGTTTAATGAATCGTAGATTATCTGAAAATAGAACTAAATTCTTTATAAAATCACAAGAATTTTTGTATTTTTCTGGACATTTTCGGACAAGTTTATGAGATCTTTATCGGTTTCAGTATTTAATTATATTAAGCCTTCTTGCAAATGGAACAGGTTGCTTGATGGGAATCGTTTCACAGGCACAATTCCATCAACATTAGGATTAGTTCAAACACTTGAAGTTCTGTAAGTAATGACTTCTTATCATTATTGACCTGTTTTAGTCACAGCATTTTTTTAAAAAAATTATTATCTCTTCATATTTTTTACAGTTTTCTTTTGGTTTTTTGACAGACGGCTTGATAGAAATTTGTTGATTGGAGAAGTCCCATCTAATTTCAACAACCTAACCAACCTCAATGAATTGTGGGTAGTTATTTATGACATCCATTTAAATTTGTTATTTCTGTTTTATATTTATCATGTTAAACAATGGATGCATGCAATATTTTTGCAAAACCAAGCCCGACGACCCAATGGTTTGACCATTGATCAGAGATATGTTGCTCAGTTTGGACCAGAAAACTATTTCCATGGCTGAGTTAAGTAAGATCAAAGTTGAAATATCACTGTTTAAAAATAAGTATTCTATTAAAAAGATATAACTGTCTTATAAAACCCAATAGATTTTCAAAACATATGCAACCGTATTACCAAATGATATTATTTTATTTTATCACACAAAATCATATGTTATGATATTATTACTTTGACTATACATGTATTAGTCTATAGTACTTATTTTTTGTCTACTTCAAGATCTATGTCTGACATAGTATTCTGAACATTGGATACATTGTTTAAGTTGTAATTCAAATTGTATTAAGTTATATGTAAATACCATGTCATATTTTTTTATCTTCTTCATTCTCCTCCTCTTCCCATCATCACGTTGATTTGAACCTATGACCATGAGGAAACAACATTTGTTTCAACACCAATGTAACACTAATGATTGGTGGCTTGTAATTTTCATCTTCTATCAATAGCTGAGTAGAAGTATAAGAACTAAATTAAAAGCATATAATCATAAAAAAACCAGAAAATATAAAACATATTTTCCAATTTAACAAAAAAAACTAAAGGTTTTTGTCGTTCTAGTAGGATGAACTTGGTGCAGTGGTATATGATGTTCTTCTTTTTCAGGAACCTGGCACACAATAAATTGACAGGTCCTTTACCAGATTTGTCTCAGATGGATACCATAAATTACGTGTGAGTAATAATTAATAATAATAATAATAATAATAATAATAATAATAATAATAATAATAATAATAATAATAATAATAATCCCTTTTTGATAATTAGATTTTATGTGCATTTCTTTCAACTTAAGTTAGTGATAATGTTGAACATGACAGGGATCTGAGTAACAATTCGTTTGATCCTTCTCAACCCCCATCATGGTTCCAAACTTTACCATCACTTACGACTTTGTAAGTCTTATTATAATATTTGTTGTTTAAATTAATTATAAATTTATAGTATAACATCTATTAGTTGTATTGCTGGTAGGGGTGGGAATGGTTCAGGCCTGGTCTGGCCTGATCACAAAATGGCCTGGCCTGAGTTATAATTGATCGGTCTGAGCCTGGCCTGTGGCCTATTAGAGACAATATTTTCAAGTCTGAGCATGACGTGTGGCCTGAATTGGCCTGACTATTAGCCTGTTGGGAGGCCTGATTAATTTAACATACTCAATAAGAGGTTTAGAAAGATGAATGGTGGGTGACATCATTTGAATGAATGTTTTGAGAATGAGCTACAATAGACACACTAGAATAAAAAATGATATAATTGTAATTTTCTATTAAGAATTACTAAAAAATAACATCAATTAATATAGTAATATAATTTTTTATTTAGATAAATATTATTTTACTTCTTAATAGGCCGGTCTGATAGGCTAATAGGCTTTTTTTCTCAAGCCTGAGACTGACCTGTTAAGTAAAATAGTCTAAAAGAAAAAGTCTGGGCCTGAGTCTGGTTTGGATATAAGGAGGCCGGTCCAAGGTCTTAACGGTTCAAGTCATAGGCCCTGGTAGTCGGCCTGGGCTATTTCCACCCCTAATTGCCGGTAAAAAACGAGCTATTAGTTGTATTCAATTGTTACATAACTCATTCCTTTCCCCCTTAATTATAACCGCACTGTAATTACTAATTAGTATACAGATGTTAATGTAAAGCTATGTTTGAAATATGGACAAAAGTTTTGGTAAAAAAAATGGACAAAAGGATTTGAGAAAAGGGTTTATTTTTTTAAAAAAGGGTTATTGGTGAGGTTAAGTATTACTATTGTGTAAGCGAAGGGGTTTGTTTTAGTCTTAAATGTAAACCTAAATATACGTTGTCTCCAAAACTTATAACTAGTTATTTATACTATCCCTTTTTTTTTGCCAAATGTAATATCTCGATTATACTACTTATTAAATGAAATTTAATTAGGGGTAGTTTTTAACGAAAATGATTAAATAAATGTTTTAGGAATGTCATACACTTTTTATAAATAAATAGTTTCACTTATTTTCTTAATCATTGCAAATGACTAACAATGTAGCTTCTAATAAAAACTAGAGGATTAGAAAAGTATATTTCTTAAAATGAAAGAGAGCTTTCCCATGTTTATAATAGAAAGTTTTTCCAATTATATTCCCTTTCCCATCTTCCTTTTGTATTAAAAAGTTAATTGGTTCATTAAGAATTTTGAAAGGATTTCATATTACTCAGGCTAGTTGTGAAACACCATCTATCTAATAAATATATTTTTGGTTATTTATTAGAATCATGGAATTTGGATCACTTGAAGGCCCCCTACCATCAAAACTCTTCAGCAGCCCCCAAATACAACAAGTGTAAGTCCCAAATTCAAGCTTGGATTGAATCCTAAACAAGCATACTGGAAAAATGTTAGTTAATTTCTGGGTTATTATTGTCCTTAATAATTTTCAATTATTCTCAGGAAATTAAAGCATAATGCATTGAACAACACTTTGGACATGGGTGACAACATTAGTCCTCAATTACAGCTTGTAGATTTACAAGACAACCAGATTACTTCAGTAACACTCAGTTCTGGATACAAAAATACTTTGATGTGAGCAGTTTCACTTTTAATTTTTCACTTTCAATATCTATCCTCCAACCACTAGACTGTTTTTTCTACAAAGAGATTGATTTTTCAATAATATACTCATATTCCAATATATTTCACTAGAACCAACAATAGCCTTAAACTTTATTAATTTTACCTCAGAATTTAACAACTTTACAACTTTACCAATAATAAAGTGAGAATAGAATTGGACATTCATATGAAAAATTTAATAATGTGACTTATAAATAAGGAAAAAGAAACATTCTATTTCTTATAGATAAAACCAGAGGAGGATATATGTTGCCTTTTGGATTAACATTGTTGTTATGACTTTCAGTTTGATTGGAAATCCAGTGTGTCTTACTGCTCTTTCAAATACCAATTACTGTCAACTTCAACAACAACCCAAAAAGCCTTACTCTACAAGCTTGGCTAATTGTGGGAGCAAATCATGTCCTCCTGATCAGAAGTTAAGCCCACAAAGTTGTGAATGTTCCTACCCATATGAAGGGATTTTATATTTCAGAGGGCCATTGTTTAGAGAATTATCTAGTGCAAATACATTTCATTCTCTTGAGATGAGCATGTGGGTGAAATTGGGCCTCACTCCTGGTTCAGTATCTTTACAGAATCCATTTTTCAACAGTGATGATTATCTTCAAGTGCAATTAGCACTCTTCCCACCCACAGGAACTTACTTTAATAGGACAGACATTCAAAGAATTGGATTTCAACTAAGCAATCAAACTTACAAGCCACCCCCAGAGTTTGGACCATATTACTTCATTGCATTTCCATATGCTTTCCCAGGTAAAATGGAGACACAACCCACATGTTTTTTGTGTCATTCAATATTTTTTACTGTTAAGAGAGTGGCTTGATTCAATTGCATCATTTTATAACTTGGGACCCACCATTAGTTGGTCTTTTTATTTCAAAGGGGCAACTACCCCTCAAGCTCTTTTTCCAATGGTTGGATCAAATCAATGGAACAAAATTGAGACAAAAAAAAAGGACAACATAGTCTTTGGAACATAGAAAATCTCTTTTTTTTTCCCTGTTTATAATGTTGTGTGATTGAAGTTTTAACTATGCTTTTCAGAATCCCGTGGAGCAACTTCTCTAAGCAAGCCTGTGATAATTGGGATAGCAACTGGCTGCTCACTTCTGGCTTTGAGCCTAGTAGGTCTAGTGATATATGCCATTATACAAAAGAAACGCGCAGAGAAAGCCATTGTGCTAAGCAGGCCTTTTGGTAACTTATCCTTGTACTTAATTCTTGCCAATTCTCTTTTATTTTTTTCTAAGACTTGGAATGGTTTTATCTTTTCTTGAATACATCTGTTAAGTCTGAGTCTTGTGTGTGTGTGTGTTGTAGCATCATGGACACCTAGTGGGAAGGATAGTGGAGGAGCTCCACAACTAAAAGGAGCAAGATGGTTCTCTTATGATGAACTCAAAAAGTGCACCTCAAATTTCTCCCATAATAATGAGTTAGGATTCGGAGGCTATGGCAAGGTATTGCATTTCCATACCAACATAAGTGTATGTTTTGTTTTATGCATGAAGCTAATGAGTTGATGTATCGGTATAAATCAGTAATAACTGTTTGTATATGTTATAGGTGTACAAAGGGATGCTTTCTGATGGACAAACGGTTGCAATAAAACGTGCCCAACAAGGATCAATGCAAGGAGGACTTGAGTTCAAGACTGAAATTGAATTGCTTTCACGAGTTCATCACAAGAATCTTGTTGCTCTTGTAGGATTCTGCTTTGAACAAGGAGAGCAAATGTTGGTCTATGAATATATGCCAAATGGAACACTCAGGGATTGTTTATCTGGTAATTAATCGTTAATGCTTAGAACACACACACATTGCTGCATACAGAAACAAGAAAGAGTGCTCCTCTAATGCTGCTTATTTGTCACTTTCAACATGTTTCATTTGCATCAAGAAAAACCTTAAACCTTATTGACTCAACTTTAAAGTTTAACAAATTCAACTTTGTCCTTATGTAAGATACACTATATATGTCTATACCCCATGAGAACAAATCTTACTTCTTGATAAATGAAGGGTAAAATTTTATATTTATATAAAAAAATCTAATGAACTAACTTATAAAAAGGATTGTAATAAAAAAACTTATAAATAGGATGAAAAACCTTCTCTTCTTTTTACTATGTTATAAATAGAACCAAATTAGAATTTTCTTATATGTTCTACTGCTGTGATGATGTAATTGTTGCAGGGAGATGTGGGATTTATCTAGATTGGAAGAGGAGGCTTAGAGTTGCTCTTGGGTCAGCAAGAGGACTTGCCTACTTACATGAACTTGCTAACCCTCCCATAATTCATAGAGATGTCAAGTCGTCTAATATCTTACTAGATGAGAGTTTGACAGCAAAAGTTGCAGATTTTGGTTTATCAAAGTTAGCATCAGATAATGGGAAAGGCCATGTTTCTACTCAAGTTAAAGGCACATTGGTAAGCAACTATATATAGTTTCATATTTATTCATCTATATGAAAAATATAGGTGAAGTTCCTTATATCCATTAGGTCAAAATCTTTGGTTAATTTACAAAAGTAAACAATTATTTTAACAACTAACAATAACAAGATAACATGTGTCCATATGAAAATCTACAAAGGAGCTGATACAAAAATTTACAAATTACAACGATTCATAAGTAGATTTACGAGTACAACATATTCATTTTAACAACTAATAATAGTAAATAACTAATGTGATTGGAGAATTTGACTCAGTATAGATATCATATGAGCAACTCAACTTGAGTTTTGTCCATATATTTATCATTTGGTTTTATGTGTCTAAAGTAAAAGGAATACTGTTTTTTGCATGTAGGGATATCTTGATCCTGAATATTACATGACACAGCAATTAACTGAGAAGAGTGATGTCTATAGTTTTGGGGTTGTGATGCTTGAACTAATAACTGCAAAGCAACCTATAGAGAAAGGCAAGTACATTGTGCGTGAAGTGAGATCATTGATAAACAAGAAAGATGATCAAGAGTATTGTGGTTTAAGGGAACTAGTGGATCCATTGGTTAAAGAAACTTGTAATCTTGGTGGTTTCCGTACATTCTTGGATCTAACAATGCAATGTGTTGAGGAGTCAGCAAGTGACCGTCCCACAATGAGTGAAGTTGTGAAAGCACTTGAGATCATTCTCCAAAATGATGGCTTGAACACAAATTCCACTTCTGCTTCTTCTTCTGCAACAGACTTTGCACATTCTAACAAGGCTTCTCTCTCACATCCTTATATGGATGCTTTCAGCAGAAAGGACACTAATAATGAGACCAATGCCTTTGACTACAGTGGTGGCTACTCACTTCCTGCAAAAATCGAGCCTAAATAGCTAGAAATCAGATCAAACTATATTGATTTTGTCTAAATATAGATATACTGTTGGTCTTTCTTCTCATGTCACAATATATAAATATCAATTGAGTTATTAAATATCAATTACTTTTGGAACTTCTAACATTATAATAGTTATAATATTGTCCTTATAAGTTAAAGAAATTGCTATTACATAATAATAAAAAACTAGGTTGTAAAGTCTGCCTTTAATTTGAATATATTCAAACTCTTTGGTAGCTACCTTCATCAATATACTCTTATAAGCGTAATAAATATCTCGAGCATAATATAACTCAGGAAGATTTGTTTGAGTGACTTGTTCTCTCTAACATATGTTACATGTAATTAAATTATTTGTTATTTTTAAGGAAGAATAAATTAGTTTTAAAGAAAAATATTATATTTTAAAGTGATTAACTTTACATTTTTTATTTCCCCAAAAATAGTAGTACAATATTTTAACTTAGTAGTGATGATATTTATATCATCCATATCAAGATGTAATGTGATCGACAAAAAAGGCCTCAAATTTTTTAAAAGACATTGTCTCTTTCTTAAACTTAATCATTTGGTTTATTCAACCCTATGTTAGCAAATTAATTCCCAAAAATAAAAGTTGAAATTTCATTGTGCCCCTTAATACTAAATTGAAGTGAAACTTCTTTTACATAAAGAGTTAGACACTTGTTTAAGGAGCCTCCAAAAACAAAATTAGATACTTGTTTACAAAGAACAAGACACTAATTCATTAAGAGTAAGACATATGTTCTAGGAACTTTAACCATCGCAAATTAGATGCTTCTTCATGAAGAGGTATATATTTGTTTGTGATGAGTTAAATACTTGTTCATGGAGTTCCAACTACAAAAAAGACACTTATTCATGAATATTTACACATTTGTCCGTGAAAAGTGAAACACTTGGGAATGAGACAAATGTCCATTCGCAAGTGACTAACTCCACATGAATAAGTGTATATATTTGTATGGTTGGAGCTCTAGCACATTGGTCGCTACAAGCCACTCTAATTTGGCGACCTGAGATTTGGTGATGGGTGACTGAAAGTCTAGTTTCAATTAAACCCTTTTTATGAAAAAAAAAATCATGAATAAAACTGGGCAGGGTGAGCACGCAACTCGGTGATTAACCTAGAGTGACTCGATGCAAACCGGGAAACTTAGCAAGTTGTTGGGTTGACTGTTGACAATTACATGATTTGAATGATAATTTTGATATCAATAAACTATTAGTTTAGCCATGAAAAATTATTTGTAGAGATATTTTGTTAACATTTATCTTTTTAAAATTTATTATAAATAATACTCCATCCGGTCCTAAATATAAGACCTAAATGACTTTTTTGAAAAATCCTAAAAAAAGCAATAAATAAGTTAATTATAAATTGATTTACCTAACTTTTTCTTTTACACTAGTTTATTTTACCTATAAGCTAATGGATAATCTAAAAAGATAATAAATATGTCATGATTTAATAACCTATTTCGCAACCTTAATCTTTCCAAAAAAAAGTTATCTAGGTCTTATATTTAGAACCGGAGGTAGTATTTGGCTATCATTGACTATAATGTTAATAGACCGTACTAGATTGATACCACTAAATCAATAAGTCAAAGAAACACTAAGTAATTTTGATAAATATTGGTAGTTGAAGGCATTAAATTTGTTTAAAATTTGGATAATATAATGGTAAATTAAAAAACTGAAATTATTTTCTTTCTCATAGTTCTGCCTCTCGAGTTGACTATAGGTAGAGCTGAGATTTCGGAATAACCCGATTTATGGGTCACCTCGATCCAACCCGCTATTCCAGACTTAACTTTTTCAACTTAACCCGCTTTTTCTTTGTAGTTTTGTGCTCACCCCAAAAGGTCGGGTTAGAAGTCCCAACTCTAACTACAAGTTGCCCCACTAACCTTGAGTCCTTCACCATCTCTCTTGACTCTTGTCCAGTCTGAATGCCGGTGCAGATCTAATAAGTAATAACCTTGGAGAAAATAAAGCAGGGACATTTTTGCCTTTTCCCATACAAAACTTAATTTCATCATCTGAGGCTAAGCGAACAATGGGCCGGAACAAAGGTTGGGCCCGAAACTTGAATAAGTTGCGAATGAGAGACGAGAATTATAGAGTCCACAGAAAAATCGGAAATGAGTCTGAAAAAGACAAAAACTTGCTTCATGCTCATCTATGATCTAACCACACTAGTGTCGTAAAACAAAAAAAAAAAAAAAAAAAGAGCGAAGGAACTCAGGTGTGTATGTGTTACCTTACCATTATCACCCAAAATCCTCTTTCTCTCTCTACAATTTCTCACCCTACCCTACCTTACCTTTGCTTCCTCCTTCACCTTCTCCCTCTTGTAACTCCATTCTCAATCTCTCTCTCTTTCTTTCTTTTAGGTATTTTCATTTCCTTCATTTCAATTTCCCCAATTTCACAAATTTACGTTCCCGCGCTTTCCTTTCCTTCATTTTTCTTTATCTGTGTTACCTGTTTTTTTTCTCTGGCCTTCATTCTCGCCTTATTGCGTTTCCTTTTTTGTTTACAAATACCTGCTGGCGCAGATTTTTGTGACCAAATTGCCCTTACCTTATTTTCACTGCTTCTTATTGATTTTCTGAGCAATATGTTTTTTTTTTCACGCTAGCATGTTCGCAAAGAAACGTTCTTTTTATTTATTGTTTCACATTAAACATGACCCTACGCTTTTGCTTCATGTATTCTAGCTCTTTGTTAGTCGGTTTCCCCTTTCGGTATCATTCTCATCACTAGATGTTTCTTTTAGGGTTTGCTTATATTTGAATTAAATATTTATTTCCCTAAAATCAAGTTATGCTAATGCCTGTTAATTTATTGGTTGTTGTGTTGAAATTTTGTCTAATTTGATAGTTTTGGATAGGCTTCACTTGTTTGCTTGAGTTGTGAGGCTTTGTTTCCTAAGCTACTGCTGTAGAAAATGTTGATTTCAAGATTTTCATTGAATTGATGGAAACTTATTGTCTTTCCTCCAGAAATTATTGATGTGATGTATATGCCAACATTTTCCAGAGTTGAATGATGGCTGTGGAGGCTTCTGATAAACTGAATATGTCTGATGATTTTGATGATGAGGATGGACCTGTAGTTTTTAAAAGGGCTAATACAACATCTAAGAAAACTCAACTGCTTCCAGAAGTAAAGAAGTCGCCTTTGAGGCTCGATGGGCAAACGCATAGGAAACCTTCTGATATGTCTTCGTCCAATGGTCAAAATTCTGGGGCGGCCCAGAAGAGCAAGATAAATCCGTCGGCCAAGGCATTGCCCTCAAAGGCTTCTGTAGATATCCCCAAACCATCAAGCTCACGTGTCAGTCCTTCGAATGTGAAGTCACCTGTTGCAAATCCTAAAGTGTCTTTATCAGGAGATAGGCCAAAGCCTCTTTTAGGATCAAAAGTGCTCCATGATGTTAAGCAGGAAAAACCCTCTATCAAACAGCTTCCTAAAGTAGAGGAAGATTCTGATGATGATGAGGATGATAAACCATTGAGTGCTAGGTTGAAAATGAACTCCAGTCATAATAGCAAGACTGTTCCTGTGGTGAAGAAGCCTATTGAAGACTCTGATGATGACGACGATCTTCCTTTGTCAGCTAGGTTGTCACGGAATGCAGGAACATCTGGAAGTGGTTATAATCACGCTGATCAGAAAAAACCTCTTTTGAAAGGTCTAAAAAGTCATCAAGAAGGTTCCAGCCCAGGTATTAAGCAGGAAAAACTTGTTATAGGGTCAGTTAAGAGGCCACTAGATAAGACCAGTTCCCTGAATTCTTCTTTGAAGAAGCCAAAGGTTTCAGATCCATCTTCATCAACTAAAACTAAGCAAGTGTCTGTGAAGCATGAGCCAAAGGTAGATGATGACGATGATCATATTCCTATTTCACAAAGATTAGCAAAGCTTTCTTCATCAGGAAACAAGTCATCGTCAGTGAAGAAGACTGAGAAGGTAGTTAAAGTCAATAAGTCTGGTTCAGTATTCAAGAAACAAGTCAAGAAGATGAAAAAATCTGGCAGCAGTTCAGCGTATTCCAAGTCTACAAAAATTCTCCCTAGTGCTGGAGATGGGCAGAAAAAATGGACTACTTTGGTTCACAGTGGTGTTATTTTTCCACCTCCTTATAATCCTCATGGGGTGAAGATGCTCTACAAAGGGAGGCCAGTCGATTTGACTCCTGAGCAAGAGGAGGTGCTGTATTAGTTATTACTATGCAGTTCATTTGCGATATTGTTTGTTTGTTTTAATCTTTTTCTGAGGAAATGATGTTCTTTAATCACTTTGTTAGTTTCCATGTATGAAATCTCTATGAACTTTGAATAAATTTTGCAGGTTGCAACTATGTTCGCTGTTATGCGAGATACAGATTATTATCAGAAAGATAAATTTAAAAGTAATTTCTGGAGTGACTGGCGCAAAGTGCTAGGAAAACACCATGTAATTCAGAACCTGGAAGATTGTGACTTTACCCCAATATATGATTGGTATCAAGTTGAAAAAGAGAAGAAGAAACAAATGAGTTCAGAAGTAAGTTAGTAGCTAGCATGATCTCTTTTTTTTACATTAAGAGAATTGTACAACAAGTCATAACTTATTCTGTTGATTGAATTCAACTTTAATTGGTCTTGATGTTGATGATTTGACGCTTAAACAGCTCTTCATTGTGGTTTGTGTATGTCTTGTCAAGAGGAGCTGGTATTAGTTGATGGAATAGTTAATTTTGATTTGCTCTGTATTTTGCTAGATGATGTTTTGATTGCGCAAATGATGGATTGATGCTTTGTTTTGATCTTTACTAAATTTAATGAACTTTTCTAGCATGTATGTTGCATGGTACATGTTGATTTCTTAACCATCTTTCTCATAGTTTATTGTGTTTAGTTAGTGTGAGAACAAAGGAGGGGTAAAAGTAAAAGTAAAAGTTTGATGTTTATTTCATTGATTTGAGTATATATTTATAATACAAAAGTTTACTAAAAGATAGTAGACTTCTCCTACAAGTTTACCTAGTATGATTACCTAATAATAACATAATATTCTTCTACTCTAAATATTTCCTAATAATATAATTCACAATAATGACTAAGATATACATATAATCTACATAATACACAATAGGAAATATTACTTATTTTCATTATTTTTAACAGTTAGTGCCGTGTTTTTTTTTTTGGTTACATAGTTAGTGCCATGTTTTGTTGGACAAATGTTGGTCTTGTAATTTTTTAGCCAAGGCAGTCAATGACATGGAGAAGTGTGGGTTTGACTCAGTGGTAAACTCGCTTGCCGTGGGGTCTGAAGTCGTTGGTGTGAATAAGCCTCTGTATAAAAGTAGGGGTATGGTTGCCCAGCATATTCCCTTCCCTAGCACGCCATGGAGACTCTATCTAGGTTGGCCCTTTTTTAGTCAATGACATGGGCCTTGGCGCCTTCGGCGCCAAGATGAGGTGCAAAATTTCAGCTTAAGGGCTGACCACATCAAGGGGTTTGGTGAAGTATAAGAAATTGAGAACGAACAATCAAGGATCGGAAGAAGCAAAACTAGCGTGTATATAGACGGAGTGGGTATAAGGACTTAAGCGATGCTGAGAAGTGAGAGGTAGCATTAGGTTAATAGACCGGCTGTTAAATAGTACTATAAACAACGAAGATGGTGGATTAGAGCTTGAGGATACTTCTCAAATACTCCCTCCGTTCCTAAATATAAGAGCACTTTGACTTTTTTGGAGAATCCTAAGAAAGCAAAATATGGTAATTAAAAATTGATTTTTCCAAATTTTTTCACTAAACTAGTTTATTTGACTTATGAACTTACATATAATCTAATAATATTTAAAATATGTTATGATTAAATTGTTCATTTTGCTTTCTTAGGATTCTCCAAAAAAGTCAAAGTGCTCTTATATTTAGGAACGGAGGGAGTACTAGATAATGGATGGAAAGTTATCTAATGAAAAGAAACAGTAAGCTATAATTGGTGCAATGCTACCCTCACCATATGCCTTGTGGTTAGTGGGGTGTGGCTCATGATACATGGGCAATATAAGCAAGACTATTTTTGAGGGCTTTTTATAACAACTGTCGCTATACTCCAGTTCTTTTGATGCCGTACTTATTTTGTTTTATCCTCTCAGTCTCTTTTTTACCCTCCATGTATCTTGGGACTGTGGATGACCATTTCCTGAGCATGGTGTGGTCTTAATGTGTCTACAGTTTCATATCTAATTTGGGGTTTTCAGGTAGTTTGTATTACGGTTGTAGTTCTTGGTTAGGTTAGGTTCCTTATAAATCTTGTCTTTAGGCCTTCAGCTTTATGTATTTTCTTTTTTGGATTTTGGGTGGATAAGATGCATTAAAGCAAATTCGCTTGAAGAGGTAATAATCCTTTTTTTCAATTGGATAACTGCTGACTTTCTTGTATTGTGTTCATGCAGGAAAAGAAGGCCCTTAAGGAGGAGAAAACTAAACAAGAGGAGAAATATATGTGGGCCATAGTTGACGGTGTTAAAGAGAAGGTACTTCAATTTTGTGCTCTCACATTCCCCGCACTCTTAAAAGATTCCTTAACTCCCAAGATATAATGCAATTTCTCAGGGTTTGTGCAATGTATTTTTTTGGCTTCTGTGTTGGCTAGATAATTTTTGACTGTCTGATGCATGGAAGAAGCTTAAAATAGAAAAATAGCCATATATTAGTTTATTCACAATAATTTCATATGCCTGTTCCCTTCAGAAGAGTTTTGTGTGTTGACTACCCTCAATCCCATTTTCCTAACTACCCTCCCACTCTCCATTTCCTATATACTACTCACTGGCTTTGCCATAGATTGGTTAGTTCTGCAACTCTCGTCTGTGTGCATGTGGATCTTTGTTATTTTCTCTGTTGATCTTATCTTTGTTAGTCTTTCATGAGATTATGGTTGTTTATATTCTTTTTTTAAATGCTAGTTTACAGTTATATGCTGTCTATGCCAGTTGCTAATGTGTTCATTTAGTTGAACTTATCAATCCTTTCTTTGAGAGCATCCAACCACTGGAGTTTGAATTCCCTTTTTGGTAAGCTGTTAGATGTATAATCAAATGTTATTAACTATTCATTGTAGGTTGGAAACTTTAGAGTCGAACCACCGGGGTTGTTCCGAGGTCGTGGAGAGCATCCAAAGGTTACTGTCTTATCTAATTAATTGTAGTAGAGCCATTTCAGATATAATGGTTTCATTCCATGTGACATAACATGAGATGTTTTACCAGATTTAATGGTTAATAACAGCTTATTTCTATCATTAGATGGGCAAATTGAAAAGGCGCATTCATCCAAGAGATATCGTAATTAACATTGGAAAGGATGCTCCGATTCCTGAATGCCCTATTCCTGGTGAAAAGTATGTTACTTTAATGTGTTGAGGACGAGAAGAAATTTAGTATCACATTTAGTCAAAGCTGAAAGCAAATGTTATTTTTGATTCCTTGATGGTTGTGCTTTTGGCAGGTGGAAGGAGATAAGGCATGACAATACAGTTACGTGGTTAGCATATTGGAGTGATCCAATCAACCCAAAATTGTTCAAATATGTTTTCCTTGCTGCTAGTAGCTCATTGAAGGGGCAAAGTGACAAGGAAAAGTATGAGAAAGCTAGAATGTTGAAGGTATATTTGTGCTTTATATTTTTTAGGAACTCCATTAATGTTTTCATTCATGATCTTGTAAGGTGGGATTTCTAGTAACTTTTTTTATTAATTTAGATATTGGTATCTCGGTGCAGAATTATATAGGGAACATCAGGGCTGCATACACAAAGGATTTTACGAGTAAAGATATTACAAGGCAGCAAATAGCTGTTGCTACTTACCTTATCGATAAGTTAGCTCTTAGGGCTGGCAATGAGAAGGTATTGACTGGAGTAGCTGTCACCCATTTGTGGTCTTCGTGGATCACATATAATTGATGAAAAGAGTACAACACTCATGCTCAAACAAAGTGGCTTGAATTATTTTGAATGCTTATCAAGTTCATCAGTGAAATTGAAATTCATGTCCTTGCTAGTTTAATTAAAATGTGGAAGTTCTAAAATCCACTGTAAATCATGTTTGCAAGTGTCCTCCCTTTTCTAGTTCTAGTCCAATTAAAGGAATATTTCCATATTTAGTCAATTAATAAGTCTATTGCATATGAACTTTTTCATTGAAGTATTATAGAATGAGTAATGTGGAGTTCTACAAAGTGTGTTTTTTCTTCAATTTATAAATTTGTACACCTGGATTTACTGAAGGGATTTGACGCCAATTCTGTTTGATGCTTTGCTGGCATTTTCATTTGCCTTTGTTGTCTGCTATTTTGATCTTTACCTGTTGAATTGAAGAAAAAAATCTTGAGCATTTACTTATTTTAGTTTCCTTTCCTCAGGATGACGATGAAGCTGATACTGTTGGTTGCTGCACACTAAAAGTGGAAAATGTAACAGCAGAAGCTCCCAACAAGTTGCAGGTGGGACGTCTTTCACTTTTTTTTTGTTTGTTTTTTAGCTGGGAATGACTGATGAGATTATAAGTCCCTAGGTTCAAGGATTTAAAATTTCAATTTCATTTTGATCTTTTAATCTTCAAATGATAGCATCTCTTTTATAATTTGCTTTTATGAGTAATTGATTTTTTGTTTTTTGGATTAATGCAGTTTAACTTCCTTGGTAAAGATTCAATCAAGTATGAGAACACTGTGGAGGTCGAACTTCCCGTATATAATGCAATTTTGAAGTTCCAAAAAGGTGGGGGACTGGGTCATATGATGTTATGTTTATGCTTTGAAACTGAGGTCCTTAAACATTTGATATTCTGATTTCAGAAAAACGCCCTGGTGATGATCTTTTTGACAAGTTAGATACAAGTAAACTAAATGCTCACCTGAAGGAATTGATGCCCGGTTTAACAGCTAAAGTGTTTCGTACATTCAATGCATCCATTACATTGGATGATATGGTAACTACGGTTTTATTCTGCTAACCATTAGGCTAATATGCCTTGAGATGACTAAACTGTAGCCTTATATTCTCCTATGTTTCTTCATACCCTTCAATTATCCTTCTGGTACTAATTGTATTTTTGACATTGAAAATTTCTTTTCCGTATATATTTTTCTACCTCAGGCGATGAGAGAGTACCTCCTTAGAGAGCAATACACTTTCATTGGGGTTGAATTTTCACCTTAACTAAAAGCTTAATTCACTTTTAGAATACTTAACCAAATCCTTATCCCCTATATGCTATATATCCCATGGCAAGCTTAAGTTGTTTTATTTTCATAGCAAAATGCTATTGTGCATATTGTTGTTAAGCATATCAATCAATTTGCATTTGTTATCATTTTCTGGCATGTCATCTAAAAATTGTATGTTTAATTTTCTGGGATTCTGTGATAACAGTTGACTAAGGATACCAAAGATGGCGATGTTGCGGAGAAAATCGGGGTTTATCAGACTGCAAATAAGCAGGTGAATGGGCTCAATATATGTGCAACATACTGATGTTACTTCTATCTATTCATTTGCACGCTTCAGCTTCACAGCTATTGTCTTTTGATGACAGGTTGCAATAATATGTAATCATCAACGTACTGTATCAAAATCTCACACTGCGCAAATGTCAAAGTTAACTGAGAAGATTGATGAACTTCAGGTACTGAGAATCCCCGAGCTCTGGTGAATTTCTTGGCGGGTGTTGGGATTAGATAAATCAGCATTTCTCTTGAACTTATAACTGAGGCTGATCTACTCTTTACCTGTAGGGTGTCTTGAAAGAATTGAAAACAGATTTGGACAGGGCAAAGAAAGGAAAACCTCCTCTGAAAAGTGCTGAGAAAAAAAGGAACCTAAATCCTGTTGCGTAAGAACATTTGCTTCATATTTAAGTGTTTTACTGATTTACATCACTTAGGCTTTGTTTGTTTGGTTATGATATGTGATCATTATTATTATAATCTGCAGACTAGAGAAAAAGATTGCACAAACCAACGCGAAAATTGAGAAGATGCGGCGTGATATGAAGATAAAAGAAGATCTTAAAACAGTAGCATTAGGAACGTCCAAGATAAACTACTTGGACCCCAGGATTACAGTGGCTTGGTGCAAACGGCATGAGGTTCCTATTGAAAAGGTGTTGGTTTCTTCACTTGTTCAGATTAAATTATTTTAGCTATGTGTTAAAAGAAGAGAAGAAAGTTTGAAAGAAGAAATGATTTTTCTTATTGATTTTTTGTACAATGGTGGTGAGACATTATATAGGAGAGGAGAGAATATGAAAATGGAAAATACAATCAATCACACATAAATGCATATCAAAGAGATTATGCATATCAAACAGATTCTTTAAACGATATCAAAGAGATTCTCTAACACTCCCCCTCAAGCTGGAGAGTATATGTCAAGCATTCCCAGCTTGCTTCGAAATCTCTCAAATGTAGGTCGGTCAAGTGGTTTAGTCATCATATCACCAATCTGCTCAGAAGAACGGACATACGTCAATGCCATGATCCCAGCCTCTACTTTCTCCTTAATGTAATGTCTATCAATTTCGACATGTTTAGTTCGATCATGATAAACAGGATTCCTGGTCATTTCAATGCTGGACTTGTTATCACACCATATTTGCAGTGGGCCATCAAAAGGAATTCTCAATTCATGTAGTAATCTGATGATCCAGATTCCTTCGCATACACCAAGACATGCAGCTCTTAACTCAGCTTCACAACTACTTCGTGATACAATGGTCTGCTTCTTGCTTCTCCAAGTAACTAAGTTTCCCCAGAGATATGAGCAATAACCTGTGATAGATCTTCCAGTTTCTAGGTCTCTTGCAAAAACTTGCATCAGTATAAATCTCCAAGTTCCTAGCTGTTCCTTTCTTAAAGAATATTCCTCTACCTGAATTTCCCTTCAAGTACCCAAGTATTCTCATAACTGCATCCATATGCTCCTTTTGTGGTTGGTGCATGAATTGACTTACCATTCCCACAGCAAAACTGATATCCGAACGTGTATGAGTCAAGTATATCAATTTCCCAACAAGTCTCCGATATCTCTCAGTGTTAGCAGGAACTCCTTTTTCCTTTATTTCTAGTTTGCATTGGTCATCCATAGGTATCTCCTCCGGTTTTGCGCCTAGCATCCCGGTCTCATGTAGCAAGTCTAGTGTGTACTTGCGCTGGGACACATTAATGCCTTTCCTGCTTCTGGTTATCTCCATGCCAAGGAAGTATCTCATCTGACCAAGATCCTTCACTTGAAATTCATTGCTAGAGCTTGTTTCAGCTGAGCTATGGAGCTTTCATCATTTCCTGTAATAACAATGTCATCAACATAAACAATTAAAATTGTCACTTTTTCACCATTATGTTTAGTGAACAAGGTGTGATCTGCTTGCCCCTGAACAAAGGTCATCTTCTTTAGCTCTGATACCATCTGTAACATCTCAGCGCCTCGCTCTCGAAATTGTCCGCTTTGGGGAATTCTCACTCCTCACGGTTTTAAAACGCGTCGAGAGGGGGAGGTATCCAGGCCTATATATAGCACCTTTCGTTCTCCTCCTCAGCCGATGTGGGACTTTACAATCCACCCCCCCTTGGGGCCCAGCGCCCTCGCTGGCACATCGACCCGAGCCTGGCTCTGATACCATCTGGTGTTGGCTTGGGTTTTGGTTTTAGCAGGCCCCCAAATGTCACTATGGATTATTGTGAAGGGTGTGGTCGGCTTATAAGATAGTTGAGGATAGGTGGATCGTTTTTGCTTTGCAAGTTGGCAAGTTTCACAAGAAAATGGTACTGAATTTTTATTGAATAGACTTGGAAACAAATGCTTCATATAATCAAAACTTGGATGGCCTAACCTTTGGTGCCACAAAAGAACATCTTTATTATTGGAATGCGAGCTAACAAGTGCCTTATTTGCTTCTCGTTTCCTTCGGTTAGAGCCTTCAAGATAATAGAGTCCATCTCATTCCTTAGAATTGCCAATCGTCCTCCTCGAGTTTAAATCCTGAAAAGTACATCCACTTTCATCAAAGATCACTCTACATCTCTTGCCTTTAATTAATTTACTCACAGATATCAGATTACAAGTAAGTGCAGGAACAAAGAGAACATTGTGAACTTCTAAGTGTTCTGTCAACAAAACAGAACCAATTCCTGCAACTTTTGTAACAACTCCATTTGCAACTTTAACTCTAAGATTTTTCGGACATAATCTAAGAGTTTTGAATAAACCTCTGTTTCCACTCATATGATCTGTAGCTCCGGAGTCAACAATCCATGTATCATCAACAGTCATAGTAGTATTAAGGGCTATTATGGAATTACCTGACTGAACAAGGTTTACATTTGATTTGTAATCGATAATCATCACCTGAGGCTCTGACATAAGTTCTGGTGCTTCTTCTGGCTTCAAGGAACCTTTTGAGGAGCTACCTATTAGAGCCTCCAAATTGAAATTTGATTTACCGACTTGAGAAGTGGCATATGAAGTGAACAGAGGTTGTATACGATGAGTAAAAAAGAATCTGGAACGAGAGGATTTTTCCGGCACCGGCGGACGGCGGTGAGTGACTCACGCGCCGACACTGTGACGGCGCGTGGAGCCCACGCTCGGCCCAGATGAGCGGCGCGTCTCGGGATTTGGCCGATCTTGGCCTCTCCATTACAGTGGTAGCGGCGGTGTCTTGCAACTCGCCGCCGTTTGCTCTAGATCTGATTTCCGGTGGCGGCGCGTGGACCTCACGCGCGGCCCAGTTGAGTGTCGCGTCCTGGGGTTTGGCCGATCTTGGCCTTGCGATCACAGTGGTGGCGGCGGTGTCTTGCAACTCGCCGCCGTTTGCTTCAGAACAGTTTTTCACGTCTATGCTCATTTTCTCTCTCTCTTTCTCTTGGCCTCACTTTCTCTCTCTAAGTTCAAATTTGAACCTGGGCTCTGATACCATGTTAAAAGAAGAGAAGAAAGTTTGAAAGAAGAAATGATTTTTCTTATTGATTTTTTGTACAATGGTGGTGAGACATTATATAGGAGAGGAGAGAATATGAAAATGGAAAATACAATCAATCACACATAAATGCATATCAAAGAGATTATGCATATCAAACAGATTCTTTAAACGATATCAAAGAGATTCTCTAACACTATGACAATTTTTCATGCTGCCGGGGCTGAAAATGAATTAATGGGCATGAAGAATTGATTATGAATTCATGCCTTTTCTCAACAAAACCAAGTCTCAAATTGTGTTCACTCACCCTTATTTGTCTAAAAGTATATTTACTTGGAGAAAATTGCAAATGCCTTTACCTTAATATCATCTGCATTTACCTCTCAACCTTGAAAATTGTGAACTAGCCACCCTGTCTGTTGCGGCATACTTCTAGTTATATGTAAACAGTAAATGATACGTGTTCAACGGGGTGACATCCTCGTTATAACATAAACAAGAAAATGTATAGACGGAATCCCTATCTTGAATATCACATCACTTTTGAGTAAGATAATTTTTGGTTTTCCAAGTTTAGGGGGTTTAGAAAATAGGTCAACATTGCAGAAAGATATTTCCTGTTTCTTAAATAGAATCCATTGTCGGTCCCAAAAAAACATTAAACCCATTGAAATGACAGTTGGGCGACATGAGAGCTCCCATGTGCTATTTCTTGTGATGGCTGGAAGCAATGTTGCTTGTAATCATTAATAATATGAAGTCTATAAACAAATTCATTTTTTATAAGCTATTGACGGGGGTTTAATTTTGGTATTTTGTGCAATGCACTGGAAAATTTATTTAGTTCCATACTTATTGGCTGTCTTTTGCCTTTGACGTCGCTTTTTTGCTTATTTGTACTACCTGTTATCTGGACTGCTCAGATCTTCAACAAGTCTCTGCTGGCAAAGTTTGCTTGGGCTATGGATGTGGATCCTGTCTTCAGATTCTGAGATCTTTTTGTGGTGGGGAGAATTTAATCTCCTGCTCATTTCTTTTACAGAAAAGAATTTTTATTTTTATTTTTTGTCAAGCCCCGCGGAAATTTATGTTGTAATTTCATCTAATCTAATTATTGGGCGAGTTTGCCCGGCCATTGACTGAGCTTAGAGTTTCAACCATTCATAGTTATGATTATAATGCTGCACTTTGGCAAATGTGGAAATGAGGTGAAGTTTTTCTAATTCATTTTAAAAGAATAGCTAATTGTTTCGTTTATAGTTGGTTGGCATTTTTATCTTGTGCCAGGTGACCTTGATTTTTTTTTTATACAGTTGGACTTCTTGAATTTTTAGTCAGGTCTATTTCTGCCAAAATGATTAACTGTTTCATTTGTATTTGGAGAGAATTTTGATCTGGTTCTAGTTGGATATTTCATGTAGTCACTCTTACCATTACACTTAGACTAATGAGCGTTTTGACAGCTATATGCCATCTCGGCTATCATTCTATATGACTTGGGATTTTAACCATGGCGAAGCTTGAATTCTTGGAAAAAGTTACAGTGCTAAAAATTCTGGGGGTGAGATTATGCTTCTGCATGGAAAATTGATATGTATAAATATTTGGGTGTTTGGGAGCATCCACAAAATCACATGCACTTTTTGAGAAAACTTAGACTACATTTGTATCGTACAGTGTTATGAAATTTGGCACACTATATTTGTGCCAATTGCAAAACTGAGTGATTTAACAGTAAAACGTAGTAATTCAAGATTTGACATCAAGTTCGTGTGCAGCAGCCAGCAAATCAATGATTTAAAAGGGGGGTTGATGATCAATCTGGGCATTTAATTTCATGATTAGTGATGTAATGGTTAAATAAAAATTTTACAAAAACTTTCATGCATGTATAATATATGTAAGAAATAAATTTATAGTAAACTTTGATATACATATACAGTTTCATAAAAAGTTTATATGAGCTTGGGGGTTTTATCATGTGCTTCACTCTTATCCAATTTAAAGTGCACACTTTTACAGTTTATCATGTAAATTTACCACAGCTATTGAATTTAATGCCATTGGGTTTTGGAAGAAATATTTCAGGGATTGATTGCAGAATGTCTATGAGATACTCTCTACGTAATTAAATATATAATTTTAACTAATTTAATTAGATTAAGGATGTTAATTAAGTTATTTATTAACTTATTATTACATGATATTGCCAATTCATCTTAACTACCAACATTTATCCCCACTCTCTCTCCATTGTTTATTTATTATTAGGACCTTACTTAGGTCAAGTTATTTTGTCCAGGTTCTCAATTTCTTTTAATATAGGAGTGACACGTGTATGAATGTTGGTTATAAAAGGACACGTGTCACTCCTATATTGAAAGAAATTGAGAGCCTGGACAAATGAACTTGATGTAAGTTTTTCCCTTATTATTAATAAGCATTATCAGGGTTAATTTGGGAAAAAGTTATGAATAATTAGAAAGTGACCTCATATTTAAGAATATACTAAAATTTGAAAGTGACTTTATATTTAGAAACAGAGGAAGTAAAATAATATATTAAATAATAAATATTTGTTTTAAAAATTTAATGTATTAATATTCTTGATTTGACAAGGCAAGGAAAGAGCAAACAATTAGTCCACTGTATTTTTCTGTTGATAAAAGGTAAAATGACATTAATTAAAAAGTAGCTATTACATATGTTTACTAGTATCCAAAGCATATAAAACATTTAAAGTTAAACACTAAGCTAAAAATTAAAATATATAGTAAAGAGACAACAACAATCCCTATCTATATGGTAGAGTCCTTACCATAACAAAATTCTTGCATATTTTGCAAGTAACATGTCCACCGATATTCAAATTTGTGTACTTGGGTCAAATTAACTAATGATTGCACTAGTGACTGAGCACTTTTCTCTTTTTCCTTTTCTCTAAAAAAATATTATGACCACCAAGCACTTGATTCAACCGATAGAAAGTTGTAACTACTTTTTCTTTTCTCTAATAAAATGATTGGATTAGGCATATAGATAAAGACCGTGCCATGTCCTATAAATATTAGAGCTAGTTGAGCCGATGTTTGACCCAATTTAGTCTGAGACCAAGACCGAGCAGGACATGTCCTATGGGCTAAAAAATAATAATAACTCTGGGCTGGGTCAGGTGTATTGATGCATTTATCTTTTGTCCCGTCCTATCTTATGGTCGCGTTGGTCTCATCTTATTTGTTATGGTTTTAGGCCAATTTTTTTATGACCAAGTTTGCATAGACTAAATCGAGTCTGGAAAAGAAGTCGGGTTAAGTGTGCAGCCTAGATATCATCTTTATCACCAACATCCTCTTTATCTCCAATTATAACAATTAAATTTTAGGGGGGAAAACTTCTTTCCTTTTTTGTGGTTGTGAAAGTACACCCGGTGGAAAAACCTCCAACCATTCCAAGAACTTACGTCAAACCCAACAGGGGAGTAAATTGTTATAAATGAGGTTGATGAAATGGTGAAATTTGGTGTAAGTGTTGTAAACGCCTCTTATAATGTAGTAAATGACTTAAATGTGATTTTCATGTATTTTCTTAAGTGTTGCATTATAAAAATAGTTGTTATAAATGGGACTGAAAAATGTTAATATATGGTGGCAGTGTTAAAATGCTAGTGATAGTGTATGAAAAGATTTAAAACATGATATTTTCCTTGATCGTTATTTTATATACTATCTTGTACTATACCTTTTCACTTTTCACTTATGTGTTCTTGTAATTCTATTCCTTAAGGATATATATATATATATATATATATATATATATATATATATATATATATATATATATATATATATATATATATATTGCCCTCAATATATCTTATTTTTTAATTCTTGAAACGGATTTTCATTAGGTCAAAGCAAGTTGGTTTTATTTCTTTTTTATCAAAAAAATAATATCATTTTTGTATGGGAAAATCCCAAATAAATCCCTCATAATACCCAAAAGGACAAATGAGGAAGCTAAACTTCCAAAAGGACTATGAAGAACCAGCACCTACCTGTCATTTTAAAATTTTGCGAAAAGACAAAATTGTCTCCATCCTAAAACACAAATTACTACTCACCCTAAACCCACACACTACAAAAAACGGGTAGATTCCAGACAGTGATTGTTACCCCGTACCGGTGGATATATACGCCCCAACGTCACTTCGACGGAAAAAAATCCGACCCTAATCTTGCTGAGGAAATGCTATGTTCCGACGGATAAATATACGTTGTAGCTCTCACTAAACGCCGGCACATGTAGCGGCAGAACATGAGGGCGTATAAAACTGCCCCAATGTAGTATTTTTAAATATTATATATTCCACGCTTGCCGGCGGAAGTTATCCGCCAGCACGTGATTGTTTTTTAAAAAAATAACTTTCTTCCGGCATATATATTCGCCGGTATGCTAGAAAAGATTATAAAAAATCCCCAACTTCAGTCGGTATGACCGAAGTTGAGATTTTTTTTACCTTTCAACCGAAGTTGGGATTCAAACATTAAAAAAAGAGATTGAAAAATGTATAAATAGAATAAACATATAATAGAAATTGAAAAACTATGAAATAACACAAAAACATTAAAATTAGTAAACACAAAAACATAAAAATTAGTAAAAACTAAATATGCCAAAGTTTGACATATATAGAGAAAATTGACAAATAACTCTATATTATACCCAACTAACACAGATGATAAGAGAAAAAGATCCTGACAGGACTCCATTGTGCTGCAACAAATAACACCAACTAGAGAGAAGGGGAGAAGGGACGAGAGAAGGGAAAAGAGAAAGAAACGAGGTGAGCAGTGTTCTGAAATAGCTAAAACTTAGACGCTAACACCCACCTTCTTCTTGCAATTTGACCTAACACTGTAACACACGCTCGAATTTCCTCACTACCTACCCTACTCACTCTGAAACAGTAACGATGGGCAGTGTTCAAAGCATAAAAGAAAATGAGCCGATTAGTTACACTTGACGCCTTACAAAAGGTTCTGAGCTTCTGTCCTTGGTTATGAGGGTCGGTGAAACTTTTCTTCTTAAGATGTACTTTCATATTTTCTTACACAAATTTTCTCACATTGTTACTGTTTCAACACGTGTAATACGCGAAATATTACATTTTACGTTTTGATAGTATATATAGTATATAACTCTGATACCATAAAATATTATTATTTGTTAAAATTTAAAAAATTCAATAAAATTTATCTTTTATCTATCTTATATTTGTTATTTTTACCATAACTTTACTTATATTTATTAAAATTATACTCCCTCCGTTCCTAAATATAGGACCTAGATGAATTTTTTGAAAAATCCTAAAAAAAGCAAAAAATAAGTTACTTATAAATTGATTTACCTAATTTTTTCTCTTAAACTAGTTTATTTTACCTATAAGCTAATGGATAATCTAAAAAGATATCAAATATGTCATCATTTAATAACCTATTTCGCAACCTTAATCTTTCCAAAAAAAAGTTATCTAGGTCTTATATTTAGGAACGGAGGGAGTATAACTCTATTACAATTTCAAAAATTTTAATGACAACTTGAAAGAAACACTCCATTCAAATCTCTTAAACAAATAATTTGGTTGGTTACATTATTTACCTCTATTTTATAGTATTATTTAGATTAACCATATTTTATACTCTTATTATCCATCTTCCCCTTCACTTTTATTTGTCATTAATTCATTTGATTAATTACAATAAATTTCATTTATTTATGAAAATCATTCCTTACGAATTCTCCTCTCTTTCTAGCTATAATTAAAAATAGTTTTTTAATTAAAAATATTTTTTTTAATTAAAAATATTTTTTTGATGTACTAAACAAACTTGTATTCATTTAAATAACCCCTCGGATGGAGTTGGCCATATGCATAGTAAAATGCTATTAAAATAGTCAAGTATGAAATGTTTTGCCATTAGTGATGGCATGCTAGATTAAAAATTTATTAATCTAGCACACTATAACTATTAATTCTTATAAACTAATAAAATAAGATATAATCATTTCACATGTCCCAAAATTCAAGTTATTTGCAATATTATACCAGCTACATTAATGAAATTCTAACATCATATATAAATTATTAATCTAGCATGCTATCACTATTTACATATGGGAATGCAAGGAAAATTACATTTAATGATCATTTATATATAGTAACTACTCCCTCCAGTCCTATTTATAAGTTACCAAACGCCTCTAAATTTTGGTCCTTAATATAAGTCACCAACTACCATTAACTAACTTATTTATTAAAGTTTTCCCAATATACCCTTATCATTGGAAAATAAACATTGGAAAATGAGAAGAGAGAGAAGATGAAAAAGGCATTATAGAGATAGAAGATTAATGAAGAGAGAGAAAAGGTAGTGGGTCATAGTGATAAAGGTGGGAGGGACAAAAATGGAAAAGACAAAAGAAATAAGACCAATTTAATGATGTAACTTCCATTAACCTCTTTTCCTTGGTATGTATAATTTGGGCGGTTGGTGACTTATAAATAGGACCGGAGGGAGTAACAAGTATTCTTTCTAATCTTAATAACAAGGCATTAATTAACAAGTTCTCTCAATCTATTATATGAGACATTTATTAGACTCATAGAACTATTCAATATGTTATTCCATTCATATCTATACTTCGACACACGTTAAGTTTAAAAAACATTCAGTATGATTTTTAAATTAGAATATTGAGAGAGTGTAATAATAGTAATTAACATGACATTTGAGTTGTAACATCCTAAATTTTATTTTGCAAACTTTAATTATAAACCAAATTAATAAATGCTTGAAATTCAAAAGAAAAAAATTACTTAATGTGTATAGATGTAGATTGAATATTTAAAAGTCTTATAAATGAATTTAGAAAGTTTAATATATGTTTAGGGAATATTAATTCATTTTCATTATAAGAAAGAGAAAATAATTGGACATTAAATTAGGAATATTTATAAACATAATATCAAGAGGATATTATTTTAGGAATTTTTGTTTAGAATGTTGTAAAATATTAGAAATTTTAGAAATTTATAATTAAAATAAATTATCACAACACTTATGTTAAAGGAAATAGAGAATTGGAAGAAATCTACATTTAATGCATTAGATTAGAAGTTATAAACACATTATTTATAAATTAGAAAAAATAGATAAGTTTCCAATTTACTATGTATTATGAATGTAAGTAATTTTAATATATTTTTTTTATTTAATTATATAAATAAACTTGACCGGGTTTTGGAACCAAATCCTCGTGGGAACGATACTTTTCTTATCACTTTATTACTTTTCGCGACCCGTGCACTTGCGGTGCGAACAGCGCCCCCGGTTCAAGCGAGGGTTGTGAGTCCCTATTGAACTGTTTTATTTCCAGTGTGTTGTGTTTGATTTATTATGATTATTAATGTTTGAGTATGTGATGAGATATTATGTCTAATCGTGGAATGAATGTAGCTGTTGTGTGTTTTTTTTAGTAATTTATCATTATGTTATCTGACGTATTTGCAAATATGTATTTATGCTGATCTAACATGTTGTAGTTAATAAATATTTGAAATTAAAAATTAATAATATGTTCATGCAACACCGTATATAACACACACCACTATACACAATATTAGCACACACCACCTTATGGCATGCACATGCACGTAGTGCGAAAATGTGCGTAAGCGAGTGGTAGTAGTTGCGATTTGTGGGTCTACCCCAATTGTTGTTATTTCAGGTATAGGAAGCAGAGTAGGAAATTAAGGAAAGGATACGGGGACTACTCACTGAAGTGAGATACCGACACGAGTTATTGCCACATTAGGGACCTCATTAAATTTGATTTATGTATGCTTGATTTACTTTTTATTAATTGAAAGATATTGTTAGTTGATCATTTCAGTAAAATTCATATACTTAGTTGGGTGGTTGAAATTTATTTGATATTTGAAATATGTAATGAATGAATTTTTCGTATTGAAGTTGTTTTTAAAATTTAGTTTTATCCTTTTCTAACCACGATAGGTATATATATAATTTAGGTATTTAATTTTTCTATCATGGTTAGGTGGTAAAAAGCAAATTAGAAAATAAGTACTATTCTTTTCTAACTATGTTAGTTGCTTAATTAAGTTATTCATTTTTCTAACATAGTTAGCACTATAATTATTTTAGTGAATTAAGTTAGTTCTTTTTCTAACTATGTTAGTATTAATAATCAGTAAATTTCTTTTTTAACATAGTTAGTGTGTTAAAAAAATTGTGATAAAAATGACGTAAAATCGATCATAGAATTGTGGATGATACATGAGTTCAGTGTAATTAGTTTGTACAATATTGAAAATCATTTGAATTTCAGGATAAATCTAAGGAGAAAACTTGTATCCAGTTATTTAGATCAAGTTCATCCAATTGGCCAATAATAATATGACATTTGTCCTAATAAACATGTCAGCACTACCATCTGAAAATTTCCATCTTTGTGAGACGATTTCCGTTTGTTTCTTTCTACCCGCCATGTTATTGAAGTTATCCCGAGAAAGAGATGGGAATCACCAACAAATTGCTCTCTGCGTCAGAAAAAAGCTCGTTTGCAATGGGAATCACCGACTGATGCAATAGTTTGAGCTGCTGTTAGGTTAACTAATAAATTAATACTACCTCCGGTCCTAAATATAAGACCTAGATGAATTTTTTTTGGAGAGGTTAAGGTTGCAAAATAGTCTATTAAATCATGACATATTTGATATATTTTTAGATTATCAATTAGTTTATAAGTAAAATAAACTAGTTTAAGGGAAAAAATCAGGTAAATCAATTTTATAATTAACTTATTTTGCTTTTTTTAGGATTTTTCAAAAAAGTCAATTAGGTCTTATATTTAGGACCGGAGGGAGTAATTTGGTCAGCAGCTCATTTACAAAGCATATGAACCCGTGTTCATCAAGAACTTGCAATACTTCAAAATTCAAAATGAATGCTCAAGTACAAATTAATTTTACAAATAAGGAAGTTGGAGCTGCTGTCTAAAATGATCCTATAAAGATTTGCAACATCATTCCAATATCAAATGCTAAAAATATTAACAGTGTTATGCAGAGGTAAAGCCATATACTCTCATTTCAGATTGCAAGTTCCCTACTCTAGCAATCAAAATATAACTCATGCATAAGAAAACCTTACAACCCATCAGAGTACCCATATGCATAAGAAAAGTCATACAACCCACACATAAGAATCAATGGAAATCCAAAAGAATCAATCAAACTAAACACTCAGCAAAAATCAGTGTCAACTCACCGTTCACGAAGTGGGAGAAAACATACCTCAACGCCGACCCGCCGTGTGCTTTGTGGTAGAACAAAGGAGAAGGGGAAGTTTTTCTTTATCCATCATGAATTCAGGGCAGAGCATCAAATCTCTCTTTTTTTAATAACAATGATATCAAATATCTTTAATGAGAATAAGTTTCCAAAAGAGAGAGATGGCGGAAGGAAGAAACAAACGGAAATCGTCTCCCAAAGATGGAAATTTTCAGATGGCAGTGCTGACATGTTTATTAGGACAGATGTCATGTTATTATTGACCAATTGGATGAACTTAATCTAAATGACTGGACACAAGTTTTCTCCTAAATCTAATGCCTTTACTTGCTTTTCTAGGTATGTAGATTATTAGTTTGTGCTTGTAATAGAAAAGAGATTATTAGTTTTTGCTGAACAGTGCGAGTAGTTTAGTGGTGGATGCTTTATAAAAATAAGGACAAAAAGAATAAGATAAGAGGTATTCCCTCTATATGAGTTATAAAAACTTAAAATTTGAATGATTTTGGTCTAAAATATTTGAATTCACCTATATTATCTCTTCATTTAATACATTTTTTCCTATTTTACCTCTAAATACTTTTCATTTTATTAAGGGAAAATGACATATAAAGCCTGCCCAATTGGGACTTGGACAATTGAGGTGGGTAAATTGTGGAAAGCCCAATTTGGGTCATTTGAACTTAAAACAAATTACCACATTTGGGGAAAAGACTAAAGTGCCATTTACTAATCTAATATATTACAACACAACCAAACATGAATCCCACACTAAACAAAAAGAAAAATCACGATGATGAAGTATGTGGTCTATAATAATTCATGAGCAAAAGAAAAGTTAATGGTGTCTTTTAGGGTATGAAATAGATAAATTATGTATGTGTATTGTATAACCCTAAAACCTTGTGTGGAATTTATTGATGGAAGAAGAAGTTCAAGTGGACATAGATGTAATGAAGATGATGAAGTAGATGTTCATTCACTGTTGCATTTGATTAGGTTTTGGAAATAAAAATGCATGTTTCTATGGTTAAAATGCATGCGACAGTGGTTAATAACTTAATATGCATGTTACTGTGGTTATTCGGCATGTTACAGGGAAGCAAAAACTACTCTCTTCAAGTTTATTTGGTCATGGTGTCTTTTAGGGTATGAAATAGAAAAATTATGTATGTGTATTGTATAACCCTAAAACCTTGTCTGGAATTTATTGGTGGAAAAAGAAGTTCAGGTGGACTTAGATGTAATGAAGATGATGAAGTAGATGTTCATTCACTGTTGCATTGATTAAGTTTTGGAAATAAAATTGCATGCTTCTATGGTTAAAATGCATGAGACAGTGGTTAATACCCATGTTACTCTGGTTATTCGGCATGTTACAGGGAAGCAAAAATGGCGGATGACGATGACGAACTCGCTCTGACGAAATCGCTTGTGTAGAGGGCCTTGTTGAAGCCGACGACGGGTGAAGATGACGACAGAGAGATGAGGGAGACAGGGAGGCCGATGATGGGTGGGGGGTGGGCTAGGTAGGGTTTGAGGAGAAGATGGTGGCTAGGGTTTGAGGAAAAGATGATGGCTGCACAGAGAAGAAGGATGATGAGTTTTTAATTTTTAGGGCACTTTAGTCTTTTCCCCAAATATGGTAAATTGTTTTAGGTTCAAATGACCCAACTTGTCATTTCCACAATTTACCCACTTCAATTGTCCTTTTTCTAATTAGGCAGACTTTATATGTCATTTTCCCTTTTATTAATGTATACGTTCTTCTCTTTCTTAATAGTATTATATTTAAATTTAAATATGAGTAACATTGAAAAAAGAATTAACTATAGACACCCGATTAACTTTTATAGTACTCCCTCCGGTCCTAAATATAGGACCTAGATGACTTTTTTGAAAAATCCTAAAAAAAGCAAAAAATAAGTTAATTATAAATTGATTTACCTAATTTTTTCTCTTAGACTAGTTTATTTTACCTATAAGCTAATGGATAATCTAAAAAGATATCAAATATGTCATGATTTAATAACCTATTTCGCAACCTTAATTTTTCCAAAAAAAAGTTATCTAAGTCTTATATTTAGGACTGGAGGTAGTATATATTTTCTTAAGAAAAGTATTTTAACATCTGGGCTTTTTATATCTCGGACAAGGGTAGTAGGATAAGCATTCATAGCCTTTTTGAATTTATAATTTGGGAAAATGTCATTTAAATCCCTCCGAATATACAAAAGGACAATTCAGGAACCTAAACTTTCAAAAGGACCATAAAGGAACTCGGACCTAATTGACATTTCAAATTTGTGTGAAATGACAAAATTACCTCCATTATTAAACAAAAATTACTTCCCACCCTAACACCCCATTTCCTCTTCTCCATTCACGCATGAAGTTCTGTCGTTAAAGCCCGAAGTTCACATTGTTAAAGCCCGAAGTTCTGTCGTTAATCGTGGAAGTTCAAAAATTACTTCACATTGTTAACACCTCATTTCCTCTTCTCCATTCACCCCATTTGAACTTCCACTGTAACATAGTGTTACTAATTACCTAATTAACCAATAATATTTATTTCAATTCATTAAGCTCTTTACTAACTATGATAGAAAAAAGAATTTCCATAATATTAATATCTCTATCATAGTTAGAAAAGATCATTCTAATCCTTTTATAGTTTATCCATGATAGGATAGAATAAACTAATACAACCTGAATACTATCATGGATAATTAATAGCTAACCATGTTAGAAAAGAATCACCTAACATGGTTAGAAAAATAAACAACCTAATGTTCAATAATATCAAATACATATAAATATATGCGGAAACGTATGCAGGCCTATACAAATTGGCAATATACAATTCAAAATAGTCCATATAACTACTACTACCTAATTCCCTTTCCTGCTGCTTGCGTCTGTGCATGAATACCTGCAAAAATGTCAGTAATCGTGGGATGAGACAATTTGTCCCAGTAATCACCGCTTAACTCACTATAACAGTGAGATGTGCGGTAGCAAGGGCGTCTAAAGGGTACCACATTTAAAACCAATACTATATATATATATGTCAAGTCTATCATCCATCATACAAGTCCCTCCTTCTAAATCAATTCAAATTCATCATCTCTATTTCCCACATATCACTCAAATCCCTCAGTCAGTTCCAAATCAACTCAACAGACGAAAATAAACGTGATTGACACTGTGCCCAGTCTCAAATCTGAAAGCATAAAAAGGGAGCACTTTAAATAGTGAAAACGTCCCTAAAAAGGGAGCACTATAAAAAGTGAAAACGTCCCTGGTTCCTTTAAAATCCAAGGAACCTGTACAATTAACCTATCGATTGCGCAGATCGATAGGTTACATCGGCCGACGGTACTAATAATCAGTGTCATGCAATACTAACAATCCCTATTCTATATTCCATCAACTTCAACCTCATTCAATATTTCAATCTCACATTTCATGTTTTCCACAACATAGCTCACCATAATCTCAAACTCAACATCTATCACTCTTTTCTATTTCCATAATTTCTCAAGTCACTGTCTAACACTATACCTATCTATATACCTTCCACAATCATTCCAGATCAATACCAACCACAGCCAGAGTAATATATATGTAGTGTTTCAAATTTCTTTATATGAAAATAATCGTGTTTGAAAGGCACCCGATAGCCTGTTTTGTATAAAAATACCATTTTAAAGATAATATATATATATATATATATATAGAGGGTGAGAAGGGATTTTTACAAAATCCCTAACTAACGTCACCCTCAATGTTATAGCAAGGTTAAGTGTGATTGCATGTCGCCCTTAGTTTGCTATTGCTCTTTCTTTTCTTTACCATGCCTCGAGGAATAGTGTAAGTCACATCCTTTCCTATTATTACACCATGTAATAATAGTGAGTTAATAATCATTCTAAGTCATAGATTAGCTAACGTCTCTCTCGTTCGTATTACTACCCAATCGTATATTTTACACTATCTAATAAAGTCATTTAGATTCTCTTGGTTGATTCAACATACACACATGTACTTAATATAGCGAAAATCAACAACCCAGCAATTAAATTCACATGGTTCAACCACTATCATTCTGAGCAACCAATTCATACCATATAATGAACCTTTTTGCCAAAGTGATAACATGCTTCGTATATATACATATTCCTTTAGGTTCATGATATTATCACTCCATAAATTTCACAAAAGACAGATTATCACATTGATTCCAAAAACTAAAAGAAAATCAGATTTGTAGATGGAGTAATCAAACCAGAAATTCCACTACATATCAATTAGTAATACATTCCTCCTCCATCATTCATCATCAATGTCATTTTTAGACAACATGGCTAACAAGAAATTTATAACAAACTCAACAACAATTCAATTCAGTCCAAGGACTCAATCAAGTAAATAAAAACCCACTTTACATTTTCATCCCATACATCAACCACTTTGCCACCATTCTAAATAAAATATTCTAGCCTTACACATCACATTTAATACTAGATTCAACTAGGAAGTACTCCAACCATTTCCAATGCAACTTTAAGATCAATAGCCCAAACAAGGAGAAAGAATTTCTCACAGACAAATTTAACCAAAATAGAAAAGCCAAATTGCTATTACTTCCTTATGTTAGAATCTTAGGTTTTGATGAAGACTAAAATATAAAGGATTAGACCAAGTGCCTAGGAAGCAATAGGATAACATAGGATCCCAAGTAAGAGTGCTTCCGGATGAAGATCTACTTCCGGATAGATTAGGACTTGCGCATGCGGATGAATGTTTTCATCCCCCAGCATCAGCAAGTAAATCACTAGGGAAATAACTTAGTCCATGAGAATTAGGTACACAAAACCTTAAGACTAAGCTATAACTCAACCGGAAGTGAGTTTGCTTCCTATTAGATTTAGACTGACGCAGAGCGATAGAATAGATATTATCCCAAGCATCAGTAAGTCTACTTCCCCAAGTGAAAGCGCTTCCTATTAGATTTAGACTGACGCAGAGCGACAGAATAGATATTACCCCAAGCGTCAGTGAGTCTACTTCGCCAAGTGGAAGCACTTCCTATTAAATTTAGACTGGCGCAGGTTGATAAACTAGATATAACCCCGAGCGTCAGTGGAAATGCAACATCAAGTGAAGTTGCTTCCTGTTAGATCTTGACTGGCGCAGACTGATAGAATAGATTTCACCCTAAGCGTCAGTGAATTCACCACGTCAAGTAAAAGTGCTTCCGATAGCTCAGTGACTAGCGCTGACTGTTAGGAATGAAATAGACTAAGCAAGAGCGAGTCATGGTGAACTAGATCCCTCATCGAGTAAAATTACTTCCGGATGTAGAAGTGCTTCCGGTTACACCTTAGACTTAGGGAACCCCCCACTGCATGAGACTATATGATTATATTGCTAAACTAACGTTCAAGTGCAGCACACTCAGTAAGGTTGCTTCCGGATGAGAAGTTACTTCCGCAAGCAAAAAGAATGTCTGAACGTTCAAGAGATGCAGTGTCAGAATGCTTATGTCAGAGCAGAGGTGTCAGGACTACTTTTCAGAGATAAAGCAAGTCAACCCTGCCATGCATTGATGAAGCATTAAATGGGCAAACGGTAACAAGGGAAAAACGGACATATTCAAACGGCTAGCCCACCCACCAAGAGTTCAAAATGCTTGAAGACTATATAAGGAAGCTCAACTTCATTTATGAGGGGTTAATGATCTTCAAATATTCTTGAGAGAAGTTAGAGCGAGAAAATCTTTATTCATTCAAGCTGCCCAGAAAAGCGAAGAGCATTTAACACTTTGAGTGATTTTTCATCTACTTATCCTGTACTCACAGTAGTTAAGTCTCTTTCTGTTATAAGAGCATTTATTGTACTTAAGTGTGTATCACAATCCGTTCTTTAAGAGAACTCAGTCAAAAATCCTTTAAGTGTAAAGGTTAACCTCTTGCTTGGAGTAAGGGGAAGTTAGTTAGAAAGGTTACAAGTGTGCCTGAGTGAAACTTGTTGTAAGGTTGCAAGTGAGCCCGTGAAAACTTGCGGTTGTAAGGTTTTCAGGTGAACCCGATTTAAAACCTGAGGTTTAGTGGAACTCGACCTGGGAGGTTGAGGAACTGGACGTAGGTCAGGTAGACCGAACCAGTATAACTCGTGCGTTATTTTATTTGAGCATTTAATTTTTGAAGCACAATTCACCCCCCCCTCTTGTGCATCCATTACTTTCATTTGGTATCAGAGCAGGTCTTTCTTACTCGATTCCAACGAATCCGAAAGCAAAGATCTAAGTAATGGATACGGATTATGGTCTGCCAGATGTTGCTGTACAACCCAACAAGCTCCCAGGCTTCGATGGGCACAACTATCCATTCTGGAAGTTCAGAATGGAAACTTATATCAAGTCAAGCGATATCAGACTATGGGACGTGATCGAACATGGGGATCAAACTCCCTTAGATGAGGATGGATTTGCTAAGGCAAAAGCCAGATACACTGCTGAGGACTATGCTCTAGTCCAACTCAACCATAGGGCTATGCACTATATCCAGTGTGCTCTCAGCTACAAAGAGTTTCACAGGATCAGCCACCACAAAAATGCAAAAGATATGTGGGAGGCTCTTGAAGCTGCACACTCCGGAACCAGGGGAGTAAAAGCAAGACGTGTTGAGATGCTGGTGGAAGAATTCCACAAATTCGCCATGCTAAGCCCCACCGAGCCTATCAGAGATCTAGAGCTCAGATTCACCCATCTCATCAATAATCTAGCCTCGCTTGGTAAGGATATTCCTGAAAGAGAGCAAGTGAGCAAGATTCTAAAAATCTTGAGGGGTGACTGGATCACCAAAGTAACTATTCTGCAAGAAGTGCAAGGAGAATCAACAAGCTCCGTCACCGCTCTCTTTGGCTCCCTTGCTGAATATGAGCCTACCTTGCTGGCTATGAGAGCTCCTCAAACCTCATCCAAGAGTAAGAACCTTGCTCTCGTTGCTCCCAGCAAAGAGATCAAAGACAATGATGAGGATGACGACGATGAGATGGACGATGAGGAGATGGCCCTGATGGTGAGGAAGTTCAGGAAATTCCTCAGGAAGAAGGAAGGCTATCAGAAAGGTGACTCCAGCCAGAAGAAGGGATACAAGAAAGAGAAGGTCCCTGTGTGTTTTGAATGCAATAAGCCTGGTCACTTCAAGGCTGAGTGTCCCAGCTTGCAGAGGTCCAAAGGCAAGGATAAAAGAAAGGCTCTTGTTTCCTCCATTTGGGTAAACAGCTCAGATGAGGAAGCAAGTGATGATGAAGAAGTTGCCAACCTCTGCCTGGTAGCTAGAGAAGAGGATGAGGAAGCATCTTCAGATCTTGACCTCACCAACGAAGAACATGAGGTAACTCTTCCTGAACTACAAGAGGCTTACAATGAGATTCATGAAGAATTCTCTAAACTATGTAAAGCCTATAAATTCTTGAAAACCAAGAAGGAATCACTTGAGTCCAAGGTGGACTCACTTAGTGAGGAACTAGCGGAAGCTATAAGATTTCCAATGGTGGATGGACAGGGTTCTCCTCAAGCAGAACCCAACACCCCAACACCTGAGAGCTGTCCAAATTGCAGCAAAATCTCAGAAGAAAATAACAAGCTGCAAAATGCCCTGCTGAAATTCACCAATGGTTCAGAAATGCTGAATATACTTTTAATGAACCAAAGGGCATATAGGGATAGGACTGGCTTGGGATATACCCCCAGGAAGAAAACGTGGGAAGAACCAAAAGTAAAGCCTTACTTAAAGTTCTTCCATAAAGCCACCAGTCATAGCTCCTCACCTTTTAGCTTCTGTAATTACTGCAACAGGAAAGGACACTCGATGTCCACCTGTAATGCTAAGAAGCATGGAGCTAACAGCTCTTACAAATGGGTCCCTAAAGGAACCAAGGCTACAAAGGATTCTCCACCTGCAAAGGAAATCAAGAGAGGACAAGGATCCCAAGCCTGGAATCATCCCACTGGGAGAACCCAAGAGTCTAGAGCCAACACTAGGCCAAAGGCTCCAAATGTTTATAGGCACAAGGATAAGCCCAAAGCTAGGCCAAGGGTCCTAGACACTAATGACAAAGGACCCAAGAGAGATTGGGTACCTAAAGTTGCTTGATTGTTTCAGGTGTGTCTCAAGGCATCCAAGAACAAAAAAATGGTACATCGATAGCGGATGCTCGAGACATATGACTGGGGACAGAGACAAGTTCAAATCTCTGGTGATCAAAGATGGAGCCACAGTGACCTTTGGAGGAAATCAAAGTGGCAAGATCACTGGAGTTGGAGAAGTCGGACCAGTCAAAGATGTATATCTAGTGGACGGTCTCTGTCACAACCTGCTAAGCGTAAGTCAAAGCACGGACAAAGGTAACTGGGTAATATTTGATTCAAATGAGTGCTTAATAGTTGATAAGCAGGATCTAATTTTAGACAAGGCCAACTTAAAGTATAAACTTAAGGCAAATAGAAATGGGAATCTATATACCTTAGATTTATGTCAACAGCTAGAAGAGAAATGTTTAATATCTAGTGACGAGAATAGCTGGCTTTGGCATAAGAGGTTAGCTCATGTCAACTTTACTCAATTAGATATGCTAATTAAAAATGAGCTAGCTATAGGTATTCCCTCTTTTAAAGTTAAGCATGATTTTATCTGTGAATCCTGCCAACGAGGAAAGCAAACTAAGTCCTCGTTTAAAACCAAGAAGAGAGTCTCCACCAGCAGGCCCTTGGAACTAATCCACATGGATTTGGTTGGACCAGCGAGAGTAAAGAGCTTGGGTGGAAACCTATATGCTCTAGTGGTGGTGGATGACTATTCAAGGTTCACTTGGACTTTGTTTCTTGCCACTAAGCAAGATACTTTTGATGCTTTCGTTGTCCTGGCTAAGAAAGTGCAGAATGAGAGAGAACTCAAAATCACAGCCATAAGGACAGACCATGGAGGAGAGTTTGAGAACCATAGCTTCTCTGAGCTATGTGAGCAAAACGGCATTGAACATAACTTCTCAGCTCCGAGAACTCCTCAGCAAAATGGAGTGGTCGAAAGGAAGAACAGGGTTCTGACAGAGATGGCTAGAAGCATGCTCAATGAGAAAGAGGTTTCTCAAGTGTTCTGGGCAGACGCTATGAGCACTGCTTGCTACATCTCCAACAGAGCCTATGTTCGCAAGGGCTTGGATAAGACACCATACGAGCTATACAAAGGGAGGAAGCCCAACATCAGCCATCTCAGAATATTCGGATCAAAATGCTACGTGCACAACAATGGGAAGGTAAATTTGGGTAAGTTTGATCCAAAGGCTGATGTAGGTATATTCATAGGATATTCCCTTAGGAGCAAAGCATATAGGATATACAACATGAGAACTAAAACTGTAGAAGAGTCCATGCATGTTGTATTTGATGAAACTCCTACATGGGGACAATCCACAGAAGATGATGAAGCACTTAATCTTCCAAATCTTCCATCATCTTCCTCACCACCAAAAGAAACAACAACAAGCTATCCCAAAGAAGAAGGTGAACCCAGTGATGTACCTAGAGGGCAACCCATGCCTGAGGAGGCACAGCTGCCAATAGCTAGGAAACATCACAGGGATCACCCTCTTGATCAAGTGCTTGGTGATGTTTCTTCTGGTGTCAGAACTAGAAGACAAGTTCAAAATGAAGTTGAGTTTGGAGCATTCCTATCTCAAATCGAACCAACTTCAGTTGAACAAGCTCTTGAGGACTGCGACTGGATTATTGCCATGCAGGAAGAGCTAAATCAATTTGAGAGAAGTCAAGTGTGGGAACTAGTCCCAAGGCCGTCTCATCAATCCATAGTTGGGACCAAGTGGGTCTTCAAAAACAAACTGGATGAGACAGGTCAAATCACCAGAAACAAAGCCAGATTAGTAGCCAAAGGATACAACCAAGAAGAAGGCATTGACTATGAAGAAACTTTTGCTCCAGTCGCTAGACTTGAAGCAATAAGGATTCTCCTAGCCTTTGCATCCATGAGAAGTTTTAGATTATATCAAATGGATGTAAAGAGTGCCTTTCTCAATGGTTATATTAAAGAAGAGGTATATGTAGAACAACCTCCTGGCTTTGAGGATCATAGGCACCCCAAACATGTGTATAGATTAAAGAAAGCTTTGTATGGCCTAAAACAAGCTCCTCGAGCTTGGTATGAGAGACTCAGCAGCTTTTTGCTGGGCAAGGGTTTCTCAAGAGGCAAATTAGATAATACACTGTTTATCCTTCACAAAGATAGAGATATGTTAATTGTCCAAATTTATGTTGATGATATTATATTTGGGGCAACTAACGAGAAGCTTTGTGAAGATTTCTCTAAGACTATGCAGGGTGAATTTGAGATGTCAATGATGGGAGAACTAACATTCTTCCTAGGCCTGCAAATCAAACAAAAGAAGAACGGAATCTTCATCTCCCAAACCAAGTACTGCAGAGAACTACTCAAAAAGTTTGGGATGGATGAATGCAAGGAGTATGATACTCCTATGAGCACCTCAGCTGCACTCGACGCTGACGCCAAGGGTAAAAGTGTCAGCCTGCCCATGTACAGGGGAATGATAGGTTCCCTCCTATACTTAACGGCGAGCAGGCCTGATATTCAATTTAGCGTAGGCATGTGCGCTAGGTTTCAAGCCAACCCCAAGGAATCACACTTAACATGTGTTAAACGTATTCTGAGATACCTTGAGGGAACACAAGAACTTGGTCTTTGGTATCCCAGAGGTAACCAAGAGTTCTTGTGGGCTTATTCTGACTCTGACCACGCAGGTTATAAAACAGATAGAAAGAGCACCAGTGGACAATGCGCCTTCCTAGGTGGTTGTCTGGTGTCCTGGGCTAGCAAGAAGCAAACCTGCGTGTCCTTGTCATCCACTGAGGCAGAATACATTGCTGCAGCAAGTTGTTGTGCACAAGTGCTTTGGCTGAAAAACCAGCTGAGAGATCTTGGCTTGGAGTTCCCTGAGGCACCCATCCTCTGTGATAACACAAGCACAATTAGCCTCGCCAAGAATCCAGTTCAGCACACAAGGACAAAGCACATTGACGTCCGACATCACTTCATCAGAGACCATGTTCAAAAGAAGGATGTCAAGGTGCAGTTTGTTCCCACACAACAACAGCTTGCGGACATCTTCACCAAGCCTCTGGGGACTGACCAGTTTATTTTCATTAGAGGTGATTTGGGAATGGTAAACCCAAATGAAGTGTAATTATTGTGTTTCATATATATATATATACTTGATTATTCATCACTCACAACAATACTGACTTAGGCATCGGAGTGCCAATATATTTTTTTTCAGGTATTCATTCAATGTTAAATCTTAAGTAAGTGCAACCGGAAGCAAAACCACCTCCGAATGATCGCTCACTGACACTGGATGTTCAAGCTAAGAGAGCGCCAGCACTAGTCAAGAAACACGTCACCACAGAAAAACTCTTCAACTTCCCAAAAGAGACGTTCGGACTTCTCTGGTAATGTGAAGCTACACGTGTCATCAGATGAGTTATTTCAACTTAAATATTTACACTACCCAATATGTGATGATGTGGAGAAGCATGACCTTTTTGCCCTTAGTGATTTTACCTATAAAAAGGACATCTCTTTTCACTTCACTTTTCATCTTCAACTACAAATTCTTGCATACATTTTTTTCTTCTTTTCATCTTCATCTATGTTCTTCATTCTCTTCATATAAACGTTTCATCAACCCCACAAAAATGGCCGAACCCTCTGAAACAAACCCAGTTTCGAGGAAACCCTCCTCCGAATCTGGGAAATCAAGTCATCAACATTCTGGAAAATTTGGGCATCATGAAGAACATCAAGAACACCATGAAGTTTCGGGACAAATTGCACTAGGGCAGGATAAAAACATTCAAGGTCCGACTGAAACTTCTGATAGAATGGCAGAACTGTTAGTGGACTCTAAGAAGAGGAAGTCCATCCTTAAGGAGGAGGCTGCGGCGATCAAATATGGAAAACCCTCTTTGATGATGCCAAAAGGGGGAGAGATGCATTGACCACTAGCCTTGCTATCCTGGGAGTTCCTTGATGAAGAAGAGCTTCAGCGAGAGGGAGAGAAAGAAGAAACAAAAAAGAGCTTCAGCGAGAGGGAGAGAAAGAAGAAACAAAAACCCTAAACTCCCAACCCAAAAATTTGTTTTTGTTTACTTAGAAATGTTCACCTTTTCATGCATATTTTCATATCTGCCTACTATATGCTCATTACTTGTAAATGTTACTTGATTATATGTTCTGACTTGTAACCTATGCTTATCAATAATATTTGTCTAAGTTACTTGTTCTGAACTATTGCTTTTATTCTTCAGCTAATCCTTTCATCTGAACTTAAACGATAAAGCTAAGTTTGTCATCATCAAAAAGGGGAAGAATGTTAGAATCTTAGGTTTTGATGAAGACTAAAATATAAAGGATTAGACCAAGTGCCTAGGAAGCAATAGGATAACATAGGATCCCAAGTAAGAGTGCTTCCGGATGAAGATCTACTTCCGGATAGATTAGGACTTGCGCATGCGGATGAATGTTTTCATCCCCCAGCATCAGCAAGTAAATCACTAGGGAAATAACTTAGTCCATGAGAATTAGGTACACAAAACCTTAAGACTAAGCTATAACTCAACCGGAAGTGAGTTTGCTTCCTATTAGATTTAGACTGACGCAGAGCGATAGAATAGATATTATCCCAAGCGTCAGTAAGTCTACTTCCCCAAGTGAAAGCGCTTCCTATTAGATTTAGACTGACGCAGAGCGACAGAATAGATATTACCCCAAGCGTCAGTGAGTCTACTTCGCCAAGTGGAAGCACTTCCTATTAAATTTAGACTGGCGCAGGTTGATAAACTAGATATAACCCCGAGCGTCAGTGGAAATGCAACATCAAGTGAAGTTGCTTCCTGTTAGATCTTGACTGGCGCAGACTGATAGAATAGATTTCACCCTAAGCGTCAGTGAATTCACCACGTCAAGTAAAAGTGCTTCCGATAGCTCAGTGACTAGCGCTGACTGTTAGGAATGAAATAGACTAAGCAAGAGCGAGTCATGGTGAACTAGATCCCTCATCGAGTAAAATTACTTCCGGATGTAGAAGTGCTTCCGGTTACACCTTAGACTTAGGGAACCCCCCACTGCATGAGACTATATGATTATATTGCTAAACTAACGTTCAAGTGCAGCACACTCAGTAAGGTTGCTTCCGGATGAGAAGTTACTTCCGCAAGCAAAAAGAATGTCTGAACGTTCAAGAGATGCAGTGTCAGAATGCTTATGTCAGAGCAGAGGTGTCAGGACTACTTTTCAGAGATAAAGCAAGTCAACCCTGCCATGCATTGATGAAGCATTAAATGGGCAAACGGTAACAAGGGAAAAACGGACATATTCAAACGGCTAGCCCACCCACCAAGAGTTCAAAATGCTTGAAGACTATATAAGGAAGCTCAACTTCATTTATGAGGGGTTAATGATCTTCAAATATTCTTGAGAGAAGTTAGAGCGAGAAAATCTTTATTCATTCAAGCTGCCCAGAAAAGCGAAGAGCATTTAACACTTTGAGTGATTTTTCATCTACTTATCCTGTACTCACAGTAGTTAAGTCTCTTTCTGTTATAAGAGCATTTATTGTACTTAAGTGTGTATCACAATCCGTTCTTTAAGAGAACTCAGTCAAAAATCCTTTAAGTGTAAAGGTTAACCTCTTGCTTGGAGTAAGGGGGAGTTAGTTAGAAAGGTTACAAGTGTGCCTGAGTGAAACTTGTTGTAAGGTTGCAAGTGAGCCCGTGAAAACTTGCGGTTGTAAGGTTTTCAGGTGAACCCGATTTAAAACCTGAGGTTTAGTGGAACTCGACCTGGGAGGTTGAGGAACTGGACGTAGGTCAGGTAGACCGAACCAGTATAACTCGTGCGTTATTTTATTTGAGCATTTAATTTTTGAAGCACAATTCACCCCCCCTCTTGTGCATCCATTACTTTCACCTTAAATGCCTAAACATTCACATACACTTTCAAATCCATTTCATATCAACCCAAGACATTTGCATTTACAATCTATAAACGAGCTTAAATCATTCCTGCAATTAACAACTTCCATCAAGTTTAAACAATTGAACCATGGTCTATAAATTACCAACAAATGCAGATTTTAAATTACCAAAACCCTTCTAAACCACAACTACCAAAATGCCAAGAATTTATTTTAATTCAATCCTTCACAATTTCCTTATTCCATAGGCAGTTAATAACTTATCAACAAATTAGAGCTATCATTTTAATCATAGGAATCATTACCCCAAAATTCTAGAAGTTGTTCACCAACTTCAAGCTACAATTCTAGTATTTCCTACTCAAAAATGCATATCCATTCCAAATTTCATACCCACAAACCCTTCTTTTACAGAACCTAACTAAAATACATCATATCAACCAAAGAAAGAAAAGACTACATACTCTTCAAGGCATCTAATAATCAGGGCACCCATTTAGAATTTGTCAAATCTTTGAAGTTCAATAAAAATCTAATTTCTCATAGCTATATACTAGTTCTAAACCAATAATAACAGTATCACCACAAGGTAACACCTCAATAGCCAAACAAAACACACCAAAAGTATCAAACAAGAGAGAAACAAGGAAGGACAGCAAATTGTAAACACACCACCAGAACTATTAGCTTAATACTTAAACAAAAATACTCTTTCATACAAGTATAAGCTTTATTGTTACTAGTTTATCAAACCCCAAACCCCATATCAGATTTCTACCCTCTCAAATCTCGTCTGAATCGCAGCAACACGGGAAAGAACTAGGTAGAAATGGATAAAGAAACTTCACCTTAGTTTGGTGTTATTCCGGCGTCGGAGCCGTCGTGAAACTCGCCGAGAAAATGACTTTTGCAGTGTTGGGCCAAAATAGAACCAAGAGAAAAGTGAAAACTATGAGAAAGGAACATTAAAAAAAAAGAAGCAAGGCTCAAGAAACGCAAGAAAGGAGGGAGCTTTACCTTTCCCCGTCGCTATCCGCAGCCGATTTCGCCGGAAAACCGAAGTGGTCAACGGAGAGTAAATGAACCTCAATGAAAATGGAAAGAAATGGTAAGGAACATGAGTACCCACATGATTTCGAAGAGTTAAGGAGGAAGAGAGTTCGGTTAAGGAGGGACGACGGAGGTCACCATCGCCGGAAACGGCTTTCTCGTTGCCGGAAATAAGAGGAGAAGATGGTTGATTGAAGATGAAGAACGCGAGGGAGAGAAGTGAGGAAGGAGGAATGGTTTGATGGTGGTGGTGGTGGGGCCGGCGCCGCTGCGCGCCTTGGCCGCCGGAAACGCGAGGGACGGAGGAGAGGAAGAGAAGAGAGTCTTCGAAGGTGGGGGGTGCGACTGAAATATATATATAGAAAGGAAGGAGGGTGTGTTTGGTTAGGGAGAAATAAGGGTGGTTTTTGATGTTTAAAGCCCAAACTTGCCATAGTGTACTTATTTTGATTTAAATCCACTTAAACCAGTCTCCAATTTCCTTAATCTTCAAAATATTTTTAGCTTTACCACTCCCTCATATTTCAAACTCTTCATTTCTTAATTAATTTTATGCATATTAATTACTCAAAATTTCCATAAATATCCCAAAAATTCCTAAAAATTCCAAAATTTCCCAAAACACTCTCTAATCCTGAATTAAATTTTTCAGGATGTTACAATTCTCCCCACCTTTTAGAAATTTTGTCCCCAAAATTTACTAAACATATCACTTAACACAAAAAAATATGCAATTCAACTTTATACTCTCCATATCAATTCTAATCATTTCACCATTCGTCCTTAGTCAATCCATCAGTACTTCACAAATTCTCATGCTACCTCACCTAACTAACCTTCATTTACTAACCACCAAAGCCTCAAATCACCTATATGACAGTCCAACTCCTTAAATAGCAACACACATCCAGCTATCTTTCCCTTATTTAATCGAATTATAACCTAGGATAGGTAACAAACCTTTAACCACCTTACCACTTCAAATCGAAACTTCCTTTGATTTCTCAAAATTCCTCAATCCATATTCAATTAATCACTAATATTCTACACCTTTTTACTTCCTCTTCCCTTATTTTCATCCAAGATCACATTTTCAATCTTTACCATAGCTAAACCACCAGCAATTCACAAGGTAATATCCTGGTTTTCACAATACCAATCATCCTTCTGCAACTAACTTACAAAAACCGAAAGTCAATCACCATTACTTTCAGCAATCATTTCATTCCAGCAACGTAATGATACCAACTCGTTTCACAACTACTGATTATAAAACAAGACTATGAATTAAGAATTTATAGTGCATAAAATTGGTGACCAAAAGCACGTAGCCAAAACTGATTCAACAAGGAAACAATGAAAAATCACAGAGCTTTACTTCCTACAACCCGCTGTCCACATAGATTTAGAGCAATAACACGCAAAAATTTGTTCTAGGTTGTTTGACTTCATTAAACTAATCCTATTAAGCTTTATCAAACTTGAACTACAAGCATGTATCCATGTTTTAAAACCTTAAGAAAGCTTCTAATGCACTCTTAGAATAAATTACCCTATACATATCAGTGAATTGATGAAGTTTAATCACATTTATCTATGATCACATATCAATAACCACACAATAAACCATATAAATATGGCAAGTACAACATCCTCACTCAAAACAGAATTTTCATTACTAGAATTTCAAGTGAGTATACCAGAAAAATTTTCAAACATCATGCATACACAGAATAGCACCAAAAATCGTTATAGATTTAACTATGTCCTAAAAATAACACTCATAGGAAATGTAAAATACATACAAGTGAATTTTCATGTAACAAGCATCATGTAATCAACTTCATCCTTATGACTCCAATTCGTACTTCATTATTCACACAAATCGGGCCGCCAAGTTTCATGTAATATGTTCACATAATTATATAGTTCATTTATACTATCCAAGCATTCATTTTATAACAAAATTCTGCACTACCTCAACAGTTTCAACAATTTAGTTTTAGCCATGTGATTAATATCTAGAGATGCTTCTAAAACAATTTTCAAACTTCAAAACAGAACAAAAATTGATAATTACCACTTCAATGAATAATAAATTTTTTTTAAGGCTCGCCAGCCGCGCGCCAGTTGGCGAGCGAGTGGCGAGTTTCCAGAGGCATGGCGCCTTTGCTCGCAGCTGCTCGCCAGCTGCGCGCCACTGGCGAGCAGACTGGCGAGAATTTATCAGCAGAAACAGTCTGTCTGCAGAATTTTTCTAACCTTTTCAACTTAATTTCTAAACATGACACCTTCCTTTAACATGCTTCAATAACAACTTGAAGCATCACCAAACTAAGTATCGGTTCACTGTCAATCATCAATCAATATATCCACAATCCACAAACAAACAAACTCTCACATCATTCCAATTAACATCCCGTTAAACATCGTCAAATCCAACTCTAGGATTTATTTCTAAGAATTAGACCAAATCCTACAATTCACAATAAAGAGAATAGTCAAATCCTATCATAATTTTGCTACCCTTTCCAATATCATTTCCAAACTCATATGCCATCAAACATCAACCAATACCAAGCCTTATGTCCAATTCTTTATGCCGTCTTCTTCAATCAACCAACATTTGAACTAAATAAATGTATCTTCTACTCATTTAATACTATAACTATAAATTTCAAATGTAATTCCTCATTAACCACTAACTTTGCATCCAAAACTTGAATTTGCAGCAAACCAATAGTTTAGACATTTCAAACCATTATCCAATGCCAATAAATATTTTTAAAACTATAAAAACATTCTACCAACTCAAGTAATATAATCTCTACACTTAAAACCACATATTATGAACCATCTTTCAAGCTTCTATTGGAAGACATACTTATATCAAACCATTTACAAATCATTCCTTCCAAAATCTTCACAAATTTAAAGCTTATAACCTTACATACCATACCTCACATCATCACAAGATTTGATCTCTTTTTCTAAGTCAGTAATAAACCTATTACAATAAATCCTCAAATCTATAATCTAATGCAAAAGATGTGACCAAATAAAAACCTTGAACAGGATGATATATCCTTTCTACCGAAACAGTAAGCTTTTGACCAAGACATGGCTCACCAACAGAGGTCAAACAAGTATGAAAGTAAGCACACAATAAGCATGTATATAAAAAAAAAAAACACACCATAGACTCAATGCTAAGAGCTGTTGGAGAAGGAATTAACCTTTAGTCAAACCATATTATTTTTCACTTGTGATAAAATATGAAGAAAGCAATGCTTTTTCAAACCTCTGGAAAGAAACATCAACAAAGGGAATGCAGAAAAATAGTAAAAAGGAAGATGTCACCAAATATTTTGATTTATTGATGGCCTAAGAAAGTACCAAAACACACAGAAAACAAGCTGCAACAGCATTAAGTACAAATTAAGCACCAAGACACAAACCAGAACAACTAAAAAAATATAGTAGTATAAAACATCAACCAAATTCACAAATTAGACAACTCAACAAAACACGTGTTTGGCTACAAGAGAAGCCACATTTCTAACACCTAACAACAAAAACATAAGTCAGACCACCAAAGTTGAAAAAGGGAAAACAGAAAAACTCAATCACTGAAAAATGAATAGAGAAGCAATTAGTACTATTACCCAATGGAAACCTAGTAAAGCAAAGCCATACTTCCTATAAATGAACATGTAAAGCATAGATCTCATCAACACTCCATAATAGTTGAAACATCAAACCATATCAAACACTAAATAATTTTCCAAAGAATTTCGAATGAAAACAATCAAACAAACCAATTAATTCAGCAATTCAATAAACGAGTAAAACAAACAAGAACAAAGTCAATGATCCTTATTTCCATTTGTATAAATTACTGAATGTTATTTCAAATTATCTTGATCCCTTAAACCCAATAAGGGATCTCATGATGCCTCGACTATGATTATGGCCGGCACATAACTATACTCGAGACCCCAGAGAAGCATCCTTATTTCGCTATTTTTCCTAAATTCTTATACATATCAACATTATTTCGTTATTCTTTCTATGTTCATCTCAATCTCTCCACAATACCTATTCAATTTCTTTTATCACTCTCTCCCCACCACGGGATGAGTGATATACCTCTCAAAAGGCAGAGTATCATGCACAGGAGGAAGGGAATACAAACTATGTATATTGCCAATCTATATGCAATGCAGCACAGTCCAGGGTTATCATATACCAAATACTGATAACCAAGTTGTAACATAGTGTTACTAATTACCTAATTAACCAATAATATTTATTTCAATTCATTAAGCTCTTTACTAACTATGATAGAAAAAGGAATTTCCATAATATTAATATCTCTATCATAGTTAGAAAAGATCATTCTAATCCTTTTATAGTTTATCCATGATAGGATAGAATAAACTAATACAACCTGAATACTATCATGGATAATTAATAGCTAACCATGTTAGAAAAGAATCACCTAACATGGTTAGAAAAATAAACAACCTAATGTTCAATAATATCAAATACATATAAATATATGCGGAAACGTATGCAGGCCTATACAAATTGGCAATATACAATTCAAAATAGTCCATATAACTACTACTACCTAATTCCCTTTCCTGCTGCTTGCGTCTGTGCATGAATACCTGCAAAAATGTCAGTAATCGTGGGATGAGACAATTTGTCCCAGTAATCACCGCTTAACTCACTATAACAGTGAGATGTGCGGTAGCAAGGGCGTCTAAAGGGTACCACATTTAAAACCAATACTATATATATATATGTCAAGTCTATCATCCATCATACAAGTCCCTCCTTCTAAATCAATTCAAATTCATCATCTCTATTTCCCACATATCACTCAAATCCCTCAGTCAGTTCCAAATCAACTCAACAGACGAAAATAAACGTGATTGACACTGTGCCCAGTCTCAAATCTGAAAGCATAAAAAGGGAGCACTTTAAATAGTGAAAACGTCCCTAAAAAGGGAGCACTATAAAAAGTGAAAACGTCCCTGGTTCCTTTAAAATCCAAGGAACCTGTACAATTAACCTATCGATTGCGCAGATCGATAGGTTACATCGGCCGACGGTACTAATAATCAGTGTCATGCAATACTAACAATCCCTATTCTATATTCCATCAACTTCAACCTCATTCAATATTTCAATCTCACATTTCATGTTTTCCACAACATAGCTCACCATAATCTCAAACTCAACATCTATCACTCTTTTCTATTTCCATAATTTCTCAAGTCACTGTCTAACACTATACCTATCTATATACCTTCCACAATCATTCCAGATCAATACCAACCACAGCCAGAGTAATATATATGTAGTGTTTCAAATTTCTTTATATGAAAATAATCGTGTTTGAAAGGCACCCGATAGCCTGTTTTGTATAAAAATACCATTTTAAAGATAATATATATATATATATATAGAGGGTGAGAAGGGATTTTTACAAAATCCCTAACTAACGTCACCCTCAATGTTATAGCAAGGTTAAGTGTGATTGCCTGTCGCCCTTAGCTTGCTATTGCTCTTTCTTTTCTTTACCATGCCTCGAGGAATAGTGTAAGTCACATCCTTTCCTATTATTACACCATGTAATAATAGTGAGTTAATAATCATTCTAAGTCATAGATTAGCTAACGTCTCTCTCGTTCGTATTACTACCCAATCGTATATTTTACACTATCTAATAAAGTCATTTAGATTCTCTTGGTTGATTCAACATACACACATGTACTTAATATAGCGAAAATCAACAACCCAGCAATTAAATTCACATGGTTCAACCACTATCATTCTGAGCAACCAATTCATACCATATAATGAACCTTTTTGCCAAAGTGATAACATGCTTCGTATATATACATATTCCTTTAGGTTCATGATATTATCACTCCATAAATTTCACAAAAGACAGATTATCACATTGATTCCAAAAACTAAAAGAAAATCAGATTTGTAGATGGAGTAATCAAACCAGAAATTCCACTACATATCAATTAGTAATACATTCCTCCTCCATCATTCATCATCAATGTCATTTTTAGACAACATGGCTAACAAGAAATTTATAACAAACTCAACAACAATTCAATTCAGTCCAAGGACTCAATCAAGTAAATAAAAACCCACTTTACATTTTCATCCCATACATCAACCACTTTGCCACCATTCTAAATAAAATATTCTAGCCTTACACATCACATTTAATACTAGATTCAACTAGGAAGTACTCCAACCATTTCCAATGCAACTTTAAGATCAATAGCCCAAAACAAGGAGAAAGAATTTCTCACAGACAAATTTAACCAAAATAGAAAAGCCAAATTGCTATTACTTCCTTAAATGCCTAAGCATTCACATACACTTTCAAATCCATTTCATATCAACCCAAGACATTTGCATTTACAATCTATAAACGAGCTTAAATCATTCCTGCAATTAACAACTTCCATCAAGTTTAAACAATTGAACCATGGTCTATAAATTACCAACAAATGCAGATTTTAAATTACCAAAACCCTTCTAAACCACAACTACCAAAATGCCAAGAATTTATTTTAATTCAATCCTTCACAATTTCCTTATTCCATAGGCAGTTAATAACTTATCAACAAATTAGAGCTATCATTTTAATCATAGGAATCATTACCCCAAAATTCTAGAAGTTGTTCACCAACTTCAAGCTACAATTCTAGTATTTCCTACTCAAAAATGCATATCCATTCCAAATTTCATACCCACAAACCCTTCTTTTACAGAACCTAACTAAAATACATCATATCAACCAAAGAAAGAAAAGACTACATACTCTTCAAGGCATCTAATAATCAGGGCACCCATTTAGAATTTGTCAAATCTTTGAAGTTCAATAAAAATCTAATTTCTCATAGCTATATACTAGTTCTAAACCAATAATAACAGTATCACCACAAGGTAACACCTCAATAGCCAAACAAAACACACCAAAAGTATCAAACAAGAGAGAAACAAGGAAGGACAGCAAATTGTAAACACACCACCAGAACTATTAGCTTAATACTTAAACAAAAATACTCTTTCATACAAGTATAAGCTTTATTGTTACTAGTTTATCAAACCCCAAACCCCATATCAGATTTCTACCCTCTCAAATCTCGTCTGAATCGCAGCAACACGGGAAAGAACTAGGTAGAAATGGATAAAGAAACTTCACCTTAGTTTGGTGTTATTCCGGCGTCGGAGCCGTCGTGAAACTCGCCGAGAAAATGACTTTTGCAGTGTTGGGCCAAAATAGAACCAAGAGAAAAGTGAAAACTATGAGAAAGGAACATTAAAAAAAAGAAGCAAGGCTCAAGAAACGCAAGAAAGGAGGGAGCTTTACCTTTCCCCGTATCTATCCGCCGCCGATTTCGCCGGAAAACCGAAGTGGTCAACGGAGAGTAAATGAACCTCAATGAAAATGGAAAGAAATGGTAAGGAACATGAGTACCCACATGATTTCGAAGAGTTAAGGAGGAAGAGAGTTCGGTTAAGGAGGGACGACGGAGGTCACCATCGCCGGAAACGGCTTTCTCGTTGCCGGAAATAAGAGGAGAAGATGGTTGATTGAAGATGAAGAACGCGAGGGAGAGAAGTGAGGAAGGAGGAATGGTTTGATGGTGGTGGTGGTGGGGCCGGCGCCGCTGCGCGCCTTGGCCGCCGGAAACGCGAGGGACGGAGGAGAGGAAGAGAAGAGAGTCTTCGAAGGTGGGGGGTGCGACTGAAATATATATATAGAAAGGAAGGAGGGTGTGTTTGGTTAGGGAGAAATAAGGGTGGTTTTTGATGTTTAAAGCCCAAACTTGCCATAGTGTACTTATTTTGATTTAAATCCACTTAAACCAGTCTCCAATTTCCTTAATCTTCAAAATATTTTTAGCTTTACCACTCCCTCATATTTCAAACTCTTCATTTCTTAATTAATTTTATGCATATTAATTACTCAAAATTTCCATAAATATCCCAAAATTTCCTAAAAATTCCAAAATTTCCCAAAACACTCTCTAATCCTGAATTAAATTTTTCAGGATGTTACATCCACGATTAACGACAGAACTTCAGGCTTTAACAATGTGAACTTCGGGTTTTAACGACAGAACTTCATGCGTGAATGGAGAAGAGGAAATGGGGTGTTATGGTGGGAAATAATTTTTGTTTAATGATGGGGGTAATTTTGTCCTTTCACACAAATTTGAAATGTCAACTAGGTTCGAGTTCCTTCATGATCCTTTTGGAATTTTAAGTTCCTGAATTATCCTTTTATATATTCGGAGGGATTTGAATGGCATTTTCCAATTTCAAAACTGAAATGGTATTGTGTTTCCCGGAAAAAGACAGAAAATGAAAGAATTAAATGACCCTATTTCTTTCAAAAATGTATACACACTGAATAATAAATAAATTGGGATTGAGTATGGCCCACCTTCTGCCTTCCCGGCCTTTCTCGTTCTCTCCGCGTAATAATGTTTCGGTCTCTTTTCATTTTTCTTATTAATTTTTCTGATAAATATAATTTCATTTCTCTTTCACTTTTTTTCTGAGCTCAGTGAAGCGCCGTCTTCATCGTCCACCTCTTTCTTCTCTTTTCTTCAGGTTCTATCTCTCGTCAATTTCATTTTCCACTCTCAACATTCTTAATTATCCACTTTTTATTTCAATTATCTTCAAACTACAAAATGTCTTCAACATAAATTAAAATTCTTAGTTTCAATAAGGTTTTGACTCACTATGACTAAATAAATGTTAGATTTTTAGGGATTTATGGTATTATTGTGTTATCTTATTTCTTTATGGACTCATTTTCTTTTATGAATTGTTTTATTTTTTTATCCCTATTAATATGGAAAACCTTATATTTGCTCCAGTTGCTTTGTCTTTGACAGATGGCATCACACTATAAGACCCCAGTTGACTTTTTTTTTTTGAGAACTTAAGGTGCAAATAGGTTATTAAATTATGACGTATTTGATATATTTTTATATTATCCATTACTTTATTAGTTTATAGGTGTGATAAATTAGTTTAAGAAAAGAATTAGGTAAATCAGTTTGTAATTGACTTAATATTGTGCTTTTTTTAGGATTTTCTAAAGAAGTCAACTAGGTCAGGACTAGAGGAAGTATATGTTATGTGTATTACTATGGTCTATAATTATGTCTTATTGACTACTAAGCACTATATTTGAAGCTCCAGGAAATTTCTTTACACTTTTTTGGGCTTCATACAAGGTTAAATGGATAAAATGTTACCTAGATACTAAGATACTGTTGTTTTATTTTAATCCATTGTCAAATCACATGGCTTTTGGTTGATTGAATTTGGCAGCAATGATCAAGAATCTGTTCACTGATGAACAAGCTGGAGAAGTTGGGAATTTTCATATAATGTAAGTAGTTAAACTTTCTTCTTGAAAATTTAGACATCATGCTTTAGATTATATCAATTTCTAGAAGTGACAAGTAACTTTGTGCATGCATTGGTACTCTATATTAGTAGAATTCAGTTATTATATATGGATCAGATCACTCCTGATTTTATATTCAATGTCCAATTTGAGGCTGTATAGTTGTTTACTTTACTAGAATTTAATTTATTAGTTTTACTGATTCTGTGTTGATTTTAAATTATATATCAACTAGTGACAAAAACTTCTCATTTTTTCAGTGTTTGTCTCATTTTCTAGTTCAATGTTAGGCTCATTTGCATCTACCATTTATGTGATCCTGTTCTCGTCTACCAGCTGGATGGGTTAATGTATTGTAAAGATGAAACTTTATTTTTTTGCCTTTGCTTGGCCTGCATATTCATAGAGATATCAACTTTGTGAACTTTTTTTTTTCGTTAATCAATATTTTAGTTCATTATTGTAGCTTCTAAAATGAAGTCACAACAACGCAATGGGACATCAAGAGTGCAGGGGACAAATTATTCTCAAAGGGAAGGCACTAATTGGCTTCTTATTGGGGTTGGTGCTTTGTTAAGTACTTTATCAATTCGCCTTGGATTCAAGTGGAAGCAATCCCTCAACTCAAAGCAGGCTGAGAATGCTAAAAAATTTCAAAAAGGTTCCTTAAATCCATCGTCATAGATGCCTACTTTATCCATATTTGTTTAAAATGCTGACTTAATTATTTTTAACTCAGGACATGCAAATTCTTTCAACCCAAGAAATCCAGCTGATTGCTGTTGTCAGTCTCATGGATATTTTCCAAAACAAGATAGTCATGACTGCTTCAGTTGCATTTCAGGTTTAAGTTTCTTCTTGTGGCCATATTTGTTCCAGTTAGTTGATGACTGGCTGTTGTTGCATGTTTTAGAACTGAGCTTTCTGGTGCTTCCCTTTCCCCATTGGCAACTCAGCTTTCTTTATTGGTTTTTTATCAATAGATTTATTTTGGGTATAAATGGGGCTAATTGTCATTAATAGATTCGTTTTTCAAAATGTGTTGGATCACATAAATTGATTTGTTGAAGACTAATACAATGATTTTTCCTTAGTAAGACTTATTTAGAACCAAACGCTCCTATGCCTAAACCATTACTGGAAATGAGACTTCTAGGAATGTGGCATGTCCATGTTTTGTTGTTGGTGGTAAATATTTGTGGAATACTTGCTGTATGATTGGGTATCATGATCATAATCATCTCAAATCAGGAAGAGAGGATCTATGGGATGCAAACAATTGCTCATTTCTGAAGTAGTATTCGTGACAGATTAAATCCTCTTATTTGATCTGTTAGGAGTCGCATCTGACATAATTTGTTGGTTTGATGTGTCAAATAGGAAATGGACGTCCAGTGGAGGTCAAGGGCCCAGTAAAGGGCCAAATGTTGAGTGAATCTGATAGGATGCTCCCTTTGGTGGCTGTTCCTAATGGCGAATTCATCTGGTCATCCTCTCCTGATGGTCTTCTTGAATTGCCTTCAAGGCCATTCCACCCTTCTAACTGCTCAGACTCACCATGTGTGTCAGAATCGGGTTCTGACATCTATAGTAAGCGAGAAGTCATTCAGAAACTGAGGCAACAATTGAAAAGGAGAGATGAAATGATTCTAGAGATGCAAGATCAGTTGGCTGAATTGCAAAACTCACTTGATGCTCAGCAGCAACTTTCTTCTCATTTGCAATCAAAGCTAGATGATGTGAATGGGGAATTGTTTAACTCGGAGAGAGAGATCCAAAGGCTGAGAAAAGTTATTGCAGATCACTGTGTTGGACAAATTTCCTTGAATGGAAATGTGTCATTGAGTAGAAACTGCGATATAAAAGAACATTCAAATGGGGACAGTCCTGAGAAAGCAAGGGATGTTGATGGTGAGGAAAGAATCGAGATGCTGAAAAAACAAGTGGAAGAGTTGAAAGAGGTAATACATGGAAAAGAGTACTTGGTTAAGAGTTACAAGGAGCAGAAGAAAGAACTCTCATTAAAGATCAGGGAATTGCAGCAGAGATTGGATTCCCAGCTGCCACATATATTGTAGCGAACTGTCTGTGAATTTTGTGATTTTCATTTATTTCTTTGCTTTTCATATTTTATTCTAGGGTTGCTAGTTGGAGATTGTAGGGGAAGTTACTTCTTTCTCGTCATTTAGTTTCTCAATGTGAATAGCTTAGGCTTCTGAAAGTTTGGCATTTGTACTTTGATCTCTATTATAAGGTACTTCTTATCATGAATGAGTGATTCTTTTTTTAAGTCACTGGGAGGTTTTATTTACAATTTTCTTAAGATGGTCTCTGTTTAAATTTGATACAAAATTTCCATTCTCAAGATCGATGAAATTCAGTGTTTCAAATGAGTGAACTGGATAATTTTTCCCATTTTAAAAAATTTTAGTCATTTAGCCACCTAATTCATTGTTCTTTCCCAAGTGTGCCCACTTGCATGTCAAGTGAGAGATTAATTCATCGCTGATATGTTGTCCTATGTAGGGGGGCATATAGTTAGCATGTGAGTTTGATACATTCATAAAAGTTAGAGATCAATCCTCAAACCACTTGTTTAAGGAAAGGGGATGTTTGTCACTCACGCCAACCCGCCAAGTTAATTCGTTGTTTGTACTATTATATATGAAATTAATTGGTTTTTTTGTTTGTCAATTTAATTGTTTTAAATGAATGAATTGGATATTTTTTTCCATTTTAACACGAATCTAGTCATTTAACCGCATATTTTGTTTTTGTTGAAATATAGAAACGGCAAAATAGTCCGACTCTTTATTAATGATGGTCTCTCATATTTATAGTAATATGAGGAGAGAGAAATACAAAGCATAACAAACTAGCAACAATCTAGCTACATAAACTAAATAAATAAATAATAATAAATAACAAACCCTATAAAAATTTTTTTTTAATTAGAAAAACACTAGAAAAACTATATCAACCTAAATTTGACTAATTCAAATTATTCAGAGTTGAATTATTTCCAACACTCCCCCATAATTCAAAACTGAATTATGCATTGAAGAAAACAACCCTCCATCATTAGTTCTTCATCTTCAATGAGAAGCACCATTTTTGGGTCAGATTTAAACTCCCCCTAAACATAAAAAACTATGCACTTGACCTAAAACCAGAACTAACATTTGAATGCTCAACACAAAGAGCCCAAATAAGGCACATAGAGGCAACCAAATTTGAAATCTAAAATCCAAAAATGCTCTTACCAGAGCAACCAAATCCATGCCATAGAGGCACCAAACTGGAGCTTGTCGTATCCCAACACGAAACCGAATGCAATTACCACCAGGATCCACCGGAACGGGATGACAACTTCAAACTAGAGCTCGTCCCAATACAAAACCCGAATGCAATCAACACTAGGATCCACCGGAGCGGGATGACAACTCCAAAACATCTAATCATACCACAACAAAACAGATCTGAAACAACCAAAATCAATCCCAAAGATTGAACAAACAAGGCCAAAGCATCAAAATTAGTCCAAAGCTGAACAAATGAGATCCAAATAGATGTCCAAAGTACCAAAGAGAACACAACAACAAACTCACCGAAATCTGGCTGTTCTTGCAACCCGTAGGATTTACTGGTTCTCCTACAACCAACGGTTTTACACATTAACCGACACCTTTAAAAAGCTTTTACAGTCTTAACTTCATCAATACGGGAGCAATGATGATTACAGGAGCAATGTTGATTACAGCAGCAGCAAGATACTATTTCACTAGGAGTAAAAATGACACGAAGAAGAGGGGTTATGTGAAGGATGAAGGGGATATGAAGGATGAAGGCCATGATGGGGGTAATGGGAAAGATAAAGACATTGAATTAGGGATTATCAAAAAACGTGAACAGAAAGAAGCAAAGGTGGCGAAGAAGAAGTTGCTACAACAGCAGTTCCAGGCAGCCTTCGCATAGATGATTCTACGAGAGAGAAGATGGAGGTGGATAATTCTGATAAGGAGGAGGAGGATTATGATTACAAAGCTACAACCTCCCAAGTGAAGAAGGTGGGTGATGATTATGGGGAAGATTCTTCAAAGGTCGGTGATAATGACGACCTCAATTAAGTTTAGAAAAAAAAAAATAATTGATACCAACAACGCAAGGCTAAAAAACCTAAATCCCAACCCAAACCCTCCGGTGTAAATGGGCATTTCTCTAGTTTTTCACTATGCTGTCGGACTAAACTTTGTTTAACCTAACTCTGATACCATATTGAAATATAGAAACGGCAGAATATAGTCCGACTCTTTATTAATAGTTTCAAAGTTCATAACACATGAAAAATCAATTTACCATTAAAAAAAGTGCTTTTGTCTTTCAGTAAATCCAAAAGTGTGACATGAATTACGAATATTTGTCAATTTATTCCTATTTAGGGGGAGGAAAACTTCTTTTACACTTAATCTCATTTTCTTTTTCAAGGTATAATAGGCTGCAATACCCTTTAGAGAAGAACTCAATCATGTTCTAAATCAATATCATCAAATTAGGAATGATGCTTTGGGAAGGTGACTTCCAAAAATAACTAGGAAAGGATATAAACCCTTCGGCATGACCTCAAAAAACATGCCCAAAATTTTGATCCTCTCCCTTCAAAGGAGATCGGGCTCCTATTAGGTGCTGCTTCTGAAATGTTTTCTTGAGAGATTTGAATAATTCCCCAACTATATTACAAGTTCACTAGGGAACGAATGCTTATATCATCCAACAGCTCAATTAGTGCACCACGGTTTTTAATCATGCGATACATCCATGCATAAAACAATGACTTTTCATACATCCAGTGTGTCCAATCTACATGATATCGACAATACATCCATGGTGTTAAAATCCATTGTACTCGTGTTCAAAGCTCCAACTCAAGTGGGATTGATTAAATATATATGAAATCATGAGAGGGATTGATTATATACACTTCTAACTGATTAACTCGTAATTTTCTCCAACTTACAATATCATATTTACCCACAAGTCCACAACGTGCCCAAGTTTTGACAAGACTCATTCCAGCGCATAATATGCAATGCTCAATCTCAAGAGACTTCAGGCTCAGACTTAACCAGGAAGCTTTTAGCCTCATCATCAGTAACCTCACTGTGCAGTAGAGTGCCAAATACCAAGTAAGACAATAATGATTAGCTACTAAACCAAATGAAAACATTTTTTGAAACAAATCATGAAACCAGATAAAGAGATTATGCAGAAACCTGTCTACAGCTTCTGTTTTGGAGATCAATGTGAGTCCTCCAGAAGCAAGATAGTCAGAGAAACTCTTGAGATCTTTCTCCTGACAGAAATTGCAAAGATGCCGGAGAAATTTGTTGAACAGTTCAGGTTCCTAAATAAAATTTTGTGAACTATTAAGCCTCCATGAGTCTTCAATTAAACATATAAAAGCTCCAAATGAACAATAAACGAAATCCATAGTGAAAATCAAATCAAGCCTTCACTAAGCCATACTATGTTTCAACTGTGAAGCAGAAGGGGGTGATAAATTACCTGCACAAGGATGCAGCCCTTGCGAAGTGCCACTAAATATTCCAGTGCTTTAGGATAATTATCACCACCATGGGAGTCTTCTACCAGATCAAATATTTTATCACGCATACCCTTTATTGCTTTATCAACCCAATCTGGACTATCTCTACGAGATAACATGACTTCAAAATCTTGGACTGGAGTTATATCTCCTATTTTCTCAACCTTAATATCTGAGGAAGGTTCAATGCGATTAACATCCTGAACAGTAATATCTATTTTACCCTCTCCTTCACCATACTGAGACCCATTTTCAGGTAGATGTTTTCTTGACTTTTTTCGCTGCAGAGTAGCTCAAATGTTAAAAAATGTGGAATTCATTGTATGAAAACTAGACAACGGATTTTATATTCTTACCTTAGGGTTTTCCTTGAGCTCAAAAGATTGACAAAACGAATCAATCACAGATTTGTTTTGCATAAGCATATCAGCATCAGGTATAGTTATTTTTTTGAGTGTGTTATCAAGAGGGGGTACAGCAGCATCCGGATGCTTTGATTTAAGATCAAGGTGATAGTAAAAACGCTGAAAACACACACACACACACACACACACACACACACACACACACACAACGATCAGACATGACATAATGTAAGCTTAAAAAATGGGCAGCTTGCACTAAATATTAAAGTGCAAAATCTAACATCAAAAAGGTAAAAATAGAACACTTCTGTAGCGAGGAGGATGAAGAAAATTGGAAAGTACAAATACAGCTGAATAAAAAGAGGTAAAAAATTAAAATGTTAGACTTCTCAACTATAAAACACTAGCTAACTAACTTTTACTTCAGGACATAGCAAGGCAAGCAGCAAAAAACTTTGCACTTAAATTTTCAATAGAATTATAAAATTATCAAAAACATTAGATGCGACAACAATGAAGCATAGCAGTAAATTAATAACTTATAATGATATTGTAAGAACAAGTCCAACTTTATCTACACCTCATAATCTGAAATTAAAATTGATAGGTCAACCAGATAAAAAATTCTTTTTGCCCCCCACTGAGGCACCTACTAGTGCTCTTCAAACTAACCCAAACCAGGAGAAAGGAGTACTTCAGGTGTTAATGGTTTTAGACTTGTGCTGATGTGCTCTTCCATTTTTAATACCAACTCAAATTATAATATCCACCTCATATCCTACATGTTTGTTTGTGATTGGGGAAGAGCACAAATGATGTGGTGAACAGGGTTTGCCTAAGAAATTTCATTGCTATGTTGTAGGTATTAGTCTTGGAGACATGAATGAAGAACCATACAGTTCCTAACACTCTCTAAAATTTCAGATTCTGGTTCTAGACTACCTATCCTCTTTTCTCCATATCTCCCTTCTTTCTACTTTCAATTTCTAAACTGCAGAACCTAACAGAGTGCATCAGAGTAAGTGAAATACTTGCAATGGAAGTGGTGTTCACATATGGATTGGCTTTGGTCAAGTTTTGGGACCAGACAAGAAAAATAGAATATTGAAGGCCTTCACAACAGCAGATTTATTGATTAAACTATAACACGTGTGTATGATTCAGTCTTTAAATTTTAAAATTAGTCATATCAGACATATCATGATGCATAGTATCTTATATATAAATGCTACATAGGTCGACACTCAACAAGTAAAATTTCTATACCCAATACATAACAGATTTGTGCCAAATGACAATTGAATAATCTGTAAACAGATATATTAAGAGAATATACCTCAAGGATTGGGTTTGGCGTGAATTCAGGAAGCAAAACTTTCTCTTCACCGTCAGGTGCAAGGTCAAGCATTTTCACTAAATTATCGGTTGCCTCTAGCTGCTGTTGATTTGGCTGTAAATACGATGGTAGATTACTAAAAGAAGGGAATTGATACTCTCGCACATCCTCAGCAAAAGGAAGTATGTTTAGGTAAAAGGAATCCAACTGCAAGCATGGCCCAGAAATAAAAAATTAGTTAAAAGAATCAAGGGCTGTTAAAGGAATACAGCAATGAAAAGAAAATCTCACAATATCTTCTCTGTCAGATACATTTGGTGTCAAGACCCCGATGGTAACATTACCCTGTCCTTGTCTCCAAACACAGCGTAATATTGCTACCTTATTCAGTTCTTTCATGGCTCTCGCTAGTGCAGAAACTGCAAGAGTAGCCTTTTTATTTCCTGGTTCAGCTATGAAAATGAAAACGTCTTTCATGTAATGATGCCTTTATCAAACATTGTAGAGCAGAAAAGAAAAAAGAAAGAATCAGTCAACAGAGCGTCCTTCTAAAAAAATTCAAATTAAATAGGATGGCAGGACCTGACAAAATAAAAATAATACCTGAATATGTTTGAAGAATCAGTAAATCCAAGAAGCTTAACACCCTTCTCTGGTTTAAACTTAACAGCTTCCCATTCAACAGAGGATATAGGAACTACTTGAGGCCCATAAGAATAACCCTTAATTCTCTGATCTGGTGGAACAACATTTTTAGGATCTTCAAACTTTTTGTACTCATAATCTACCTTGACTTCATGAGTGGCGGATATATCCCTTGCAGATGCCTTGTCAGAATATTTCTTAAGGGTTGGAAACTTCTCTTCTGCTGTTTTCTTATACACCCATCCCTAACCACCATCCATGTCTTAATGAAAAAATAATTTCTTTCATTGGAAAATGCAAGAGCATTAACAAAATATTTTCATAAAGAGCAACCCCCAGTTAGACTGAGAGCAAACACCCAGACAATGGAACATGCAATGTTAACAACAATCAACTCATAAGCCCCAACTCTTCAATCTATGCATTTGGCTCAGAAGAATATGCAATAACCCAGAATTAATGCTCAGTCAAGGAAGTAATAAAACTTCATAACATGAACCACAACAATTAGTATCTAAATTTGCAACAAGTAAAACAAGTAATCAGAAAAATAAACAATATGTAAACGACTAAAAACACACTTGCCAAATACAGTCAATTTGTAACAACGAAATTTACAGTATTCAAAAGACCTGACCTTAATCCTCAATTTAGGGCTAACTTCAAGATCCCCTCTGAAAACTGTAACCAGAGATATATTTCGAGCTCTAAGAGCACCGAAAAGTGAGATTGAGTCCTCCACATACAGGATTCTGGTATCTGTTTCCTTGGAAAAGATACGTAACAGATTATCATTCTCATCCACTATCTCCTTGTTTATAGCATGACTATGCTTTCCCCTCACAATTATACATTCCATTCTCATGCCATGAGCAGTTATTTGTTTAGCAATAGTGGAAACTTGATCTTCCTTTGATCCTTCAAATGAATCTTTTATTGGATATTGTGCATTAGTAATAAGACAAAGACGTTTCTTTCCCTTCATAGTTTCTCCAAATTTCTTTATCAACATATCCATGCCAACAATTATAGCATCAAGAACTACCACAAAAGTTAAGGCATTCACAGAAGTATAACACACCGGATTGAAGACGTAATGGACACAACCAGGATGAAAGGTCCAATCCTTCACTTGAAAGTTTAATCTCATGCAACTATGCCAAGAAGCAGATCCATTCTATTTCAATAAGACTGAAAATAATGTTCAAGTTGACAAAATAGCACAGATATTTTATCGAAAAATGAAGGAAAACAACTAAAAAGGTTACTTTTTTATGAAGAGAGTTGGTTGATAAAATCAATACATTGATTTCATATGTACAACTTTCACTTAGCGCCACACTGACGAAAGAGATGCTTATGTACTGTTCCGGATTCAAATCAGGGAACATGCAAAAAGACACACTCATAACTGGTCATGTTGAAATAATTCAGTCAGTAGCATAGGACAATTTTAAGATTTCAATGCCGGTCAGCCAAATGCACATATTTTAAATGAAAACTAAATACAAAATGCATAAAATTTCCAAAAATAAAAACCAATAACTCATAGGATACAATCACCATTAGCAGTTCCCCTAGGCAGTTGCTGTAATGAGTCAACAATATCTCCATCAACAACCTTCATATTTTTTAGTACCGTGACATGTTCATACCCACCGACCTCCGCAGTAAGTTCATTATCAGTTTCTGAAAAAAATCCATTCCATGTAAACAAAAATATGAAAAAAATCCACCAACACTGGCATGTATCTCACCACTGTAACCCTTAATAAAGCCAATACTTCCTCCACTCCTAAATATAAGACCTAGTTTACTTTTTTGAAAAATCCTAAAAAAGCAAAATAAGTTAATTATAAATTGATTCACCTAATTTTTTTCCCTTAAACTAGTTTATTTGACCTATAAACTAATGAATAATCTAAAAATATATCAAATATATCATAATTTAATAACCTATTTTGCAACCTTAATCTCTCCAAAAGAAGTCAACAACTAGGTCTTATATTTAGGAGTGGAGAGAGTAATAAGTAATAAGTATCATGTGAAGTCAATAAGTATGTGGTGTTATAAAGACATAAAATATACCTGTAGTACCAAATAAGACAATGCCAGCTTCGTCATATTTGCAATGCATCAACTGAAACCATTGGAGAGATTATATTACTGTAATTTAGAAAACAATTACGTACAAAATAATGAAAAGCAGTATATATATGCATTACCTTTTTGGCAATCATAGTGGAAGAGGCCTTCTCAATATCAGGAAGAAGGGCGTGCATTGAGGGGCCCACATCAATGAGCAAAAGCAACGATTCCTGATAACATAAGCATGAGATGAAAGGGGAAGAAAAAAAACCTAAACCCTAAAAACAAGCTGAGTTGAGAGATTTGATTTAGTGTACCTTGTTTCGAGCCATTGGAGGGAGAAGCGAAGAGTGCAGAGTAAGCTTGTTGGCTTTCTTTCTATTTCAAATTGAAATGAAATGTCTTGTTTCACACCGAAGCTGATGTATATATAGGGTACCTCTTCCCGCTTTATATTTTAATACAAATATTAATACATATATATATATATATATATATATATATATATATATATATATATATTTCAACTTAATTAATCACCACGTAATGTTGATACATGATCTTGTCTTTTATAAAAGAGAAAAAATTAACCCACATTAATCAATAGGGTATTTTCCTGAATATTAAGGATATAATAAACATGTCACTTATTTATCAAATTTGATTGGATTAAATTTTTGTATTAGCACGGAAAGTAGAGTGAATTGACTAAATATTCTTTGAAGTGATAGAATTTTGAATTTTATTTTTTATTGAAAATGGTTTGAATGAGAGTAAAAATCATGTTTTTAAAATAACAAAATCAATTATAAGCATTTCTTGTAGTGGACTCTCGACCCTTTTAATTGAGAAATTAATTATAGGTTTATGAAATGATTTTAATTAAGATGAGTTCTCATAAAGCTGTAAGCCTATAACTTGGTCGCAAGTTGTTATTATTAGGTCAAAAGGTGTCATTTATAACTCCGTAGAACTTCATCTTACTTAAATATTTTTGATGGACTTGTAATTAATTTTACTTTTTTATTTGCTCATTTTTCCTTTCATATTTTCCTGCTCCTTGAATTATTTTTTTCGTTCTTCTTTGGCTTGAAATATTCTTTTAAAAAATGCCCTTATAATTTTTTGCTTTTATTATAGTCATTGATGAATGTTTTAGAAGATTGAATGTCCTTGCAATGCTTAAAGTCCTTTGGGTTCAATTTTATGCCTAATGTCTGGTATGACACTATGACTTCTTTCATATTGATTGTTGGTAAACACCTTCACCGAGGGCTTCATGGACAATAGATTTCTTCAGCTCACTTGTGTTGTTTGACATCTGTAATGCCCTAAAAATCTTATTAAAGCAATACTAAACAATTAACAATGAATTACAACACAAAATAATCTGGAAATTACTTCTTTATATTAACCAAATGAGAGGGTTTACAAGATGTGCTTCTTGAACAGAGAATACAACATAATCCAACATTGAATGTAAAAACATCCTATTTAAACTAAACTACATCTGGAATAACTGCCATAACACGCATTCCGGGATCGTGTGTTGTAGTGCTTCATGAGACTTGCCCACGTGTCGTAATGAGCAATCTCCACGTTCAATGACTTCGTCTCCGACTATCCGAGAACAACTTCCCACTAAGTTAGTGGTAGTCTTCAGCGCATGAGTCCGGGTTACACTTCTTGGGCTACAACGAGTTGGGTTTGGTCCTGGTGTGAAGTTCGGTACAGCCCAAACAAGTAGCGAAGTGAGTCATTTGCAAATAACCAAGTCCATTGTCTGACCGCAATAATTTGAAATTCAAATTGTAAGGAGTGATAGGAAAAAGGTAACGGGTCACCACATTAACTCCCCCACAGCGACACGTGTCTAGCTCTGGTTGACGCGGGTGGATGTGATCGTTCCTAACCGTTGAGATCCTTCTAAAGTAGCCGTTGGATTGAGGAGTTTCCTTCTCAGGCACCCTTTGAGTCTTATAAATTTGACTCATTTGCAACCTCTTGTACTTTCGCCTTTGACTCGAAGTTTCTGGGTATTCTGATTTATTCAAGAGATCTGGTCCATATTCCTGCATTGTCACCAACACACAGTATTTTCTGGTAAGCATAAACTAATCTGGAATGTTTGTCTGGTTGTGTTGGTTTCGCTTTTTGTCATTTTGTTTCGCTTATTCTGGTATATTGATGCATGAGCGATGTTAGTAAGTTTCTTATTGAGTAGGAAGAGGAATCATGCCAAAGGTTGGAGATGTTTCGTCTTCTGGTACAAAGAAAGTCGTGGCTAAGGGCTTTGATCCCATCCCTGCTGAGTTGATGGAAGAATTGCGAGATGGGAAGTTGATGGAAAAGAAGAACAATGATGAGGCCCCTGTGATTTCAGAGATCGATGTGGCCGCTCTCCCCGACGAGTTGGGCCTTGATCGGTCGCTATTGATTCGGGCACCTAAACCTGAGGAACGTCTGGATTGGGGAAGCGACAATTGGACTACTCTGGGGGTTGACTACTTGAAGTTGTTTCCATGTATCCCGCTTCCTCCCCTGATTCTGGAGATTTGCCGTTTTTATGACTTGGCACCATCCCAATTGATGCCAATGGTATGGTCAGTGGCCCTTAGTCTGGAAGTGGTTACTAAGGATTGGGAGAAAAAGTTCTCGTTGGCGGAGTTGCTCACAAGTTACAGTTTCGGCAGGAAGTCTAGTGGGCTTTTCACCCTTTCTAGGTTGGATGCAAACCCTTTGATTATCACCCCTTGGGACTCGGTTAGGCACTGGAAGCGTAGGTTCGTGGTTGTGCATAAGAAGTGCCTTGTCCGGGATGGCGACCCTCTCAGGACGGAGTGGAACAATATGTGTAAGTATATATCTTCATTTCTGGTTCTGGTCTTTGGTGTCTGGGTCACATGAGTTATATCCTGGTTGGCTTTCTGTGCAGTCAAGGCCGAGGAGAAGAAAGTTCCTCTGCCTCCAGATTCTGAGGAGTTGATAGCAGCAATCATGGCTCTTCCGGTCGACAAGCGTACTTATATCAAGATCTTCAAGATAGGTACAGTTGTCTACTTCCTAACTCGTTTTGTCCGGGGTAATATGTTGTTGTATTTTGTGTAAATTTTTGATTTCTGGTGTTAGGCGAACCTGAGGTTCTCAAGTTGAAGTTAAAAGCGGTCGATGCTGGAAAGAAGAAGAGAGGAAGTACAGAGAGCGGGTCGAGTAGTGATGTGGCCTCCGAAACAGTAGCTTCCCGGATGAAAAGGACCAAACGTGCTGCTGCTGTGACTCCGAAGGGACCTATTAACCTGGATCCTATTGAGGAGGAGGTTGATAAGCCGAAAGAGACTGGAGCCCTTACAGCGATCCCGGAGCCCACGATTATGGATCTGGATGCAATCCTTGAAGTAGGTCAAGGGGGAGGTGAAGCATCGAAGGCTCTTAGTAACACTGGCGGGCAGGATTTGCTGGTTTCGTTGACCACTAGCTCCCTCAAGGTTCGTGGTGTGGTTTCTAGTTTGGTTTTTGGTTATAGGATGTGATTCTGCACATCCTGTTCTTGTGGGTCTGTTACTAAGGCTTCTGGTTTTGACAGGTCAACCAGGTGGCTGAGGCTGTGCGTAAGCGTTTCTGGGATCTAGAGAAGTCAGCTGAAATGTTTCGAGTAGAACGTGATACTTTGGTGAAGCGTGTAAAGAATCTAGAATGGTTTGATCAGGAGATGAGGAAGAAGCAAGTGGAGTTGGAAGCTAAGCACAAGTTATACAGGAACACGACGGAAGCGAAGTTTCGACAGCTCGAGCGAGACCTTGAAAATGCTAAAGGCGAAATTGTGGATGCTCGGGAGGAAGTGAAACTTTCTGATATCACCATTGAGAGGTTGAATGCTACGATCGGGGATCTGAGAAAGCAGCTGGCCGAATTAGAGGAGGAGAGGGTTAAGAGCGAGAAGAAGGTCGAGGCTTGGTTGAAAGAGAAAGGCGGGAGGTTTCAAAATTCATGTTGTTTGAGCGCATCCGCATGGTGAGAGAGTTCCAGGCAGGGGGAGGTGCTAATTGGGATTTGAAGGAGTTGGAACAAGAGTTCCAGGGTGAGGGCTACTCCATGCCTTCGTCTGGTGATAGTGATGAAGAATCGGGGGGTGAGGAAGAGGTTAATTCTCTTCCTGAGATGCCTGGTTCAGACAAGAAGCCAGCTCCTGATAATGAGGAAGGAACTGGAGATTCCCATGAGGTAGACGGAGAGAAGGCCAGCGGGAAGGATGCTTAGAAGAAGTTTTTTTTTTATGTGTAGTAGTTTATTGTGTTTTATGTTGTGAACATGCTCTTCTGGTGAATGTTGTTTTTGTTTGACTAGTGTTAACTAGTTGTATTCTGGGGATCTTAGAAATTGTAATAGTTTGGATGACTAATATTAAGTATTTATAAAGTATAAGTTGCGCATACTTACTTGTGCATTCTTCTGGTATTTTGATTTGATATCTGGTGAGCAATTTGCAGATGCATCTTTCTGGTTGAGCGATCTGGTTAGAGAAACACGATCAGGTTATGTTAGAAGAATTAGGATTAAAATAGGTGTTAATTAGAGTCTGGGGTTCGTCCAAGCCTAATTAGAGTTTGGTATACCTTAGATATTGGAATCAGGTTGCTCGGGGATGTGGTGGATCGTCATCCATACGTCTTTCAGGATTCAGGATGGTCTATAAGTTATGTACCGGGTTAGTAGCTACTATGTACTTGGAATTTATAAGAGATTTAAAGCAACAAATGAATAAACAAATGAAGTAATTTAGGAAGAGTAAATGTAAAACATAAGTATTATGTACCTTTGGCTCCGGGAAGTTGTACCAAGTGAGATGCGTTCAGTTGGTGGAACTTGTGTTTGAAGTTGATTTCCTAACTCTGGGATTTCATTTGAGAAGAGTGGACTCGTTTATCGCCTGAGTGTTGGCTCCGGGAAGTTATATCATCGGAAGTTTATTTCTGGTAATAGAACTTATGTCAGGGCGTTGCTAGGATATTGGCTCCGGGAAGTTATGTCGTCAGGAAGGTGTTCCTTGTGACAGAACTTAGTTCTGGGCATTGCCTGATGGTTGGCTCCGGGAAGTTATGTCATCAGGAAAGTGTTCCTTGTGACAGAACTTAGTTCTGGGCATTGCCTGATGGTTGGCTCCGGGAAATTATAGTACTATAGTAGTAGAGGAAGAGAAATCTATATGCTATGGGAAATACTTCTTCAGGTGTATTGCATTCCAACTCCTGGGGAGCAATTTTCCTTTAGAATCCCGCAATTGGTAAGATCCTGGACCTGTGATGCTTTCAATCTGGTAAGGACCTTCCCAGTTGGGGCTGAGCTTTTCGTCTCTGGATTCTGGTGTGTTCGGGAAGACTTTTCGCAAAACCAATTCCCCTACTTGGAAGCGTCGTTCTTTGACATGTTTGTTGTATTGACGGGCTATCTGTTGTTGATAGGATGCCATCCGGATTAGAGCTTGTTCCCGTTTAAGATCTAGTAGATCTAGTTCATAGCTCAGGTTAATGTTGTTAATCTCTTCGTTTGTCCACTTGTACCTTAGACTTAGTAGTCCGTACTCAATGGGGATCATTGCTTCTGATCCATACGTTAAGGAGAAGGGTGTCTCTCCTGTTGGAGTTCTTGCTGTAGTCTTGTAAGCCCATAGTACTGCTGGGAGTTCATCTACCCATTTTCCTTTGGCTTTTTCTAGTCGTTTCTTCAAGGAGGACACAATTGTTTTGTTACTAGCTTCTGCTTGGCCGTTGGACTGGGGATTCCGGGAGTGGAGAATTTCAGTTTGATGTTCCATCTGGTGCAGAACTTCCTGAATTTTGAACCAATAAACTGGGACCCGTTATCGCATACGATTTCATATGGTAGTCCAAACCTGCAAACAACGTTCTTCCAGATAAAGTCAATGACATCTGGCTCTTTAACTTGCTGGAATGCTCCTGCCTCTATCCACTTGGAAAGTAATCGGTCACCATCAACAAGAACACGCGTTTTCCTGGTGCTGGTGGTAACTTCCCGACTATATCCATCCCCCATCTCATGAAGGGTCATACTGGAGTCAGGGAGTGTAGGAATTCTGGGTGTTGCTAGAGTGCAGGTGCGAATCTCTGGCATTTGTCACATTTGGAAACAAGCTTCTGGGCATCTTGTTGCATTTTGGGCCAAAAGTATCCTGCTCTCAAGAGATTCCTAACCAAACTCCTGGAACCAGAATGGTTACCACACTCTCCTTCATGTGTTTCTCTTAATGCGTACTCAGAGTCATCTGGGCCAAGACATTTCTGGTATATGCTTACAAAAGACCATCTATAGAGTTTATTCCTGAATAACCGGTATCTGGATGCTCTTTGTTGAATTCTTCTGGCCTCGTTTTGATCATCCGGGAGTATTCCTGTGTCCAGGTATCTGTAGATTGGGGATCTCCAATTGTCTGGTCTATAATTTGCCTGCACATGGTGAACAGGTGTGGTAGTTAGTACCGAGTCTGGTAATCGTATGATTGGGATGGCTCGGGTTCTGGAACTTGGAATAGTGGATCCCAAGTTTGCTAATGCGTCAGCATGTTTGTTGCTGTCTCTGGGTATTTGAGTCAATTTAAATTCCCTGAATGATTTCGATATCGAGGTGACCATACTATAATATTTTTGCATTCGGGAATCTTTTACCTGGTATTCTCCTTGGACTTGTTTAGATACAAGTTGGGAGTCGCATCGCACTTCCACGTCTTGTGCTCCAAGTTCCACTAGTAGGCGCATTCCGATGATCAACGCTTCGTATTCAGCTTCATTGTTGGTTGCTCTGAAAGTACACTGGAAGGATTGTCCAATGGTATCCCTGGTTGGTGATTGGATGACTACTCCAAGTCCGGTACCTTTCGAATGTGTTGAACCATCAACATACAAGATCCAAGTATATGGGATTAATTCATTGCTCATGCAAATCAAATTTCTAGCCACACCTATCTGGATGTCAGGTGCAAATTCAGTCGTGAAGTCTGCTAGTACTTGAGACTTTACTGCAGTTCTTGGGACGTATGATATATCATATTGACCGAGTTCGATCGCCCACTTGACTAGTCTGCCAGATAAGTCTGGTTTCTGGAATATGGCTCTGAGTGGGTGAGATGTCACAACCTGGATGGGGTGACTCTGGAAATATGGTCTCAACTTTCTGGATGCCACGACTAGGGCTAATGCTAGCTTTTCGATAGGTGAATACCTGGTCTCAGCATCTAGGAGAGTTTTACTCACATAGTATACTGGATATTGTATTCCTGGATCTTCGCGTATGAGTACAGCACTTACAGCGTACCCAGATACAGACAAGTATAACTAAAGTAGTTCATTGGGTCTTGGTTTGGAGAGGAGCGGTGGCTTGGACAGGTATTCCTTGAGGCCTTGTAAGGCTGTTTCACATTCCGGACTCCACTCAAACGTTTTGTTCTTCCTGAGTGTTTTGAAGAAAGGATGACACTTATCTGAAGAACGGGAGATGAACCTGTTCAGAGCTGCAATCATCCCTGTTAGCTTTTGCACATCTTTTGCCCGTCTGGGAGAGCAGATGTTCTGGATGGCTTTTATCTGGGTGGGATGTGCTTCAATGCCTCTACTTGAGACCAAATATCCTAGGAATTTCCCGGATTTGACCCCGAAGGAGCATTTTTCTGGATTAAGCTTCATATTGTACTGCTTCAGGATCCTGAATGCCTCCTGTAAGTTTGAGATGTGTTCTTCCAAGGACTGGGATTTAACAAGCATGTCATCCACATAGACTTCCATAGATTTTCCAATATGGTTTTCAAACATTTTGTTAACCAACCTTTGGTAGGTAACTCCTGCATTCTTTAGGCCGAAAGGCATTACTTGGTAGCAGTATGTCCCTCTATCCGTGATGAAAGAGGTCTTTTCTTGATCTGGAGGATACATCCTGATTTGGTTGTATCCGGAGAAAGCATCCATGAAACTTAGCATCTGGTGTCCGGAAGTGGCATCCACCATCATGTCAATGTGTGGTAACGGGAAGAAATCCTTGGGGCAGGCTTTATTCAAGTATGTGAAATCTACACAAACGCGATGTTTTCCGTTCTTCTTGGCTACTACTACAACATTGGCTAGTCACTCTGGGTAAGTCACCTCCCTTATTGACTTGACTGCCAATAGTTTCTGGACCTCTTCCTGGATGATTTGGTTTCTGTCTGTACCGAACTTCCGGCGCTTTTGCCGGACAGGCTTGTGTCCGGGATCCACATTCAATCTGTGGAGACTGATCTGGGGGTCGATTCCGGTCATGTCAGAATAGAACCAAGCAAAACAATCTTGATTTTGGGTCAAGAATGCTATCAATTGGCTTTTCAAGTCTGTGCTGAGATCATTCCCGATGAAGAGTTTCTTGTCTGGCTGGTTTGGGTCGACTTGGATGGTCTCGAGTCCAGTGGTCGATTCATCCCTGATCTGAGGTCTCAGGGATGATCCCTGTAATTGCTAGGCTGGTAGTTTCTCACACTTCTTCAGGGAAGTCTGGTAGCACTCTCGGGATGTTTTTTGGTCTCCCCTGATCTGGCGTACTCCCCAAGGAGTATAGAACTTAACTCGTTGGTGCAGGGTGGACGGTACAACCTTCATCTGGTGGAGCCATGGTCGTCCCAGGATGGCGTTGTATGGAGAGGGGCAATCCATATCATCTTGGTCGGGATTGGCGGATTTGCAGGAGCGGGCTTTGTATTGCTCGCCGCCCTGTCTATCTGGTTCTGCTTCTTTGATCCCTCGAGCAAATGCTCTAGGTATCCCCTCTTCAAGAGTTCCGAGACTTGGAAGCGCAGAGATATGCAATCATCGGTTTTATGCCCGTGGTCTTGGTGGAAGTCGCACCATTTAGATTTGTCTCGCTGCTCCGGGGGTACTTTTATTTTTCCTGGCCATCGCACTTGATCCCCCATTTTTCCCAGTTCTTTAACTAACTCCTTCGCGGATAATTGCAAGCCTTGCTCTTCTATTCGGGGAGCCGGTGGTCTGCTTGGTCTGGTTGATCTCCCGGATCGTTCTGGTGCCTTTTTAGCATTAGAGTAGGACTCTGCTCTGGGAGGCTTCTCTGATCGTTCCTTTCGTTTCTTGCTTTTGCCTGCATGACTAGACTCGGATTCAGGCGAGTCGTAGTCTCGGTTCATCCGGTCCTCTTCTAGTCTGACTTCGGCCAGTACCCTCCTCATGACCTCTGTCCATGTCTTAGGTTGGCATTTGGTCAGTTCTTCGTATAAGGGCATCCAAGTCCATAGTCCCTTCCTGAATGCGTTTATACATGTCATTTCATCCGGGTGATCTATCTCCAACCTTTCTTTGTTGAATCTGGTAACAAAGCTACGAAGGGTCTCCCCTCGTTTGATATGAAGCCTGTACAAGTCATCGGCGGTTTTTTCTAACCGCTTGCTACTTGCGAATTGACTCACGAAAGAATCATGTAGTTCAGCAAATGTAGCGATGGAGCCTACCTCGAGGTGCATATACCATTTGAGAGCGGGTCCTGTGAGAGTCATCCCAAATCCCCTGCACATACATGCTTCACGTACTTTCTCAGGAACTGTGATGGCGAACATACGTTGTTTGTAATGTGCCATATGATGATCCGGGTCTGTTGAACCATCGTAAGGCGTAATGGTTGGGTAAACCAACCGGGAGGGCAGTTTTGCTCTGGATATGGCCTCAACGAATGGTGAATCCGCGTAACTGGAGGGATCATTTTTCTCAAAGGGGATTGGCGCTCCTGGAAGTTGGAACATGGTTGCTTTCAGTTCATCCAACTCCCGTTGCATTCGCTTGATTTCCGGGTAGGTTCTCCGCATTTTTCGCATTCTGGGGGTTGAGTTTCTGGGAACGGTTATTTTGGATGCTAAGTGCCTTCGTGGCTTCTTGGGAGGGTCAGGCTTGTCAAGCGTATCGTTGGAACTTCCAACTCCTTCTTCGTCCTCATCAGAAAGTTCGACTCTGGGGTTATAATCCGGGTCGTCATACTCTGTGTTCTGGTATCTATCATCCATCCTGGTATCCTGCGGCTTAATCTCCGGGTTCTGGTGTTTGTTTCTCCTTCTGGTTTGACGATGCTTGTGCCCTGGATCCCTATGCCTTTCCTCAGGTTCTGCGCGTTCGGGAGTCCGGTGATCATCTCGCATTTCTGTGTGTCGAGACCGATGTTCATGTAGGTCTTCGTCAGGTTGGTATTGTTCTGGGTTCTGGTGTATGGGATCTGCGTTCCGGTGATACGTACTTTCGGAAATCACTCTTGGAATGGGTTGTTCCTCTTCCATATTGTCTTCTGGTATATGGAGTCGGGCCATCCTTAGTTCGGCGATTTCAAGCTTTAGGTTCCTATTTTCGCTTGACAGCGTCTTCAGCATCGCGAAGTGTTCTCGTTGCTGCTCCTGTAACCGTTGCACGGTGAGCAACAATGGATCATTTTCTGGGATGTTCTGGTGGGGTCTCCTGAGTGTTTCCTCCAGGGTATCCAGTGGAGGAAATCTCTTGGAGGTTCGAATGTGTGGGCGCGTCTGGGTTAAGCGGCGACATTGCGTCGTCTTCCATGGTCTGGGGTTGCAAGATAACGAGAAGAAATATGAATTTCTCCCCACGGTTGGCGCCAAATGTAATGCCCTAAAAATCTTATTAAAGCAATACTAAACAATTAACAATGAATTACAACACAAAATAATCTGGAAATTACTTCTTTATATTAACCAAATGAGAGGGTTTACAAGATGTGCTTCTTGAACAGAGAATACAACATAATCCAACATTGAATGTAAAAACATCCTATTTAAACTAAACTACATCTGGAATAACTGCCATAACACGCATTCCGGGATCGTGTGTTGTAGTGCTTCATGAGACTTGCCCACGTGTCGTAATGAGCAATCTCCACGTTCAATGACTTCGTCTCCGACTATCCGAGAACAACTTCCCACTAAGTTAATGGTAGTCTTCAGCGCATGAGTCCGGGTTACACTTCTTGGGCTACAACGAGTTGGGTTTGGTCCTGGTGTGAAGTCCGGTACAGCCCAAACAAGTAGCGAAGCGGGTCATTTGCAAATAACCAAGTCCATTGTCTGAAACAGCCACGTGTCCGCAATAATTTGAAATTCAAATTGTAAGGAGTGATAGGAAAAGGGTAACGGGTCACCACAACATCAATTTCGTTTTTGTTGGAATGTAATCAGAGTGAGTGAGTGAGTGAGTTTGTGTGTGTGTGGGGTGTGGTTTGAAAAGAGATGAATCAAGCCTATGAAGCCAAGTGATATAGATTAAACCACCCTCTAAAACCAGTGAGTGAATTTGTAGACAAGAAGCCTTGATGATCCTTCGCTAATCCACCACAAGCCCTTTTCAGAATAGTTGTTTTCTATCAAAATTTACATTTCAGTTAAGTCAATCAAACACTCACATATTTTCTAATATAGTTTTTTTTTTGTCTCAAAAACTAAGTTTGAGGTAGAAAACTAGGATTTACCTGAATCTATTTTTTCAATTTTTTCATAAACTAATGTCCAGAATTTATTCTTCAAATAAGGCTTTTCAGCCTTTTTCCATAAGTCGTTCTCCAAAAGTTAATCTAAGCACCCGTAATTCTTTCATCTCTTAAAATCCACAACAGTTTGACCTTTTTCCGCTGAATATTATTAAGTTTATTTCTGGACCCCCATGGGGAAACCTTGGTAGGCCATATCAACCCAAGAGCACAACAAAAACTTGTTAAAATAATCTATCAAGGACTTGTAGGGCATAACGCGAAAAGACCTCATAATAAAGTTAATTGGATGAAAATATGATGTTTAATATAAACTTATTATATAACATAACCCAAAAAGAGGTTTATTAAGATGAGTTTTCACCAACATTCATTAGAATAAACCTACTGTAACCATAATACCCCACCAGTCAAAAGTCACCATGAAAGTCACCCGCATAGAGAATAATGAAACACTCACTACATATCATTACATTATTCTGAATTGCCCCATGTAATACAGTAGAGAAAGGAAAAACAGAAGAAGTAACTAAAACACTCTCAATCTCGTAGCCATAATAACTTTAATTCGCAATTTATACAACAAATTGTAGAATAAAGAATCACAAATGACACATATAACTCTCACTAAAATACAAGCCAACAGTATTGTAGGTGCATAACTATATAAGACTGTAACATGAGTTATAATTTAATCAATCTAATTAGCAATTTCTTTTTTATGTTCCTTGAGGTACTCATCCATCTCATCAAGCCAGAGATGAGCAAAATCACAGTTTTTCCAAGCCTCAAACCATGGACCTCCACGAGTATAATGAATGGCCTTTGGGAATGTGGTTGGGTCATCCTCAACCACTTTGTTATGACCCTCAAGAAAGTTCCACACAAAAGGGATAGACCCAATTTCATGATCTTCAAGCCACTGAAACCTATGAAGAAAAGCACCACTCTCTTTGTTCACAATTTCAGGAGTGAGAACACGGTTCTTAGGATGTCCACAATTGTACAACACCATGGAAGACCAATTCTTTCTAGGATACACAGTTTGAACAGCCCCATCCATCTTTGTTGTCTCCTTTGGAGTGTAGTCATGTTGAACACACATGATAGCATACTTATCATCAATCAAGTCTCTAAGCTCCTTAATATCTGCCAAGTACAGGAAATCACAATCCACAAACATTGCCCAACCTTTGTAATTGGCCAAGTGTGGAGTCAGGAATCTTGAGAAAGAAAACTCAGTGCTCTCAAATTGGCCTCTTTCACGCCAATACAAGCCATTGTTTCTCAGATCTGATTGCTTGATAGGTATGACCTCAACAGGAATTGAAGATCTCTTAAAGATTGAGTGGCGACACACCTCATAGGCAATGTCCTCACGTGGATCATACCCCACAAAGATCCTGAAAGGCGTCTCAGAATCTCCTCCTCCATTACAATTACTCAAAGACTCAACCTTGCCATTGCCCAAAGTCATCTCAGCACAAGGTGAATCACAATGCCTAATGTTCAATAACCCAGAAAAAAAAATCAAAACTTTATCTAAAAAACAGAAAGAAAGATCAAAATGACAAATACCCAATTGCTACCAGACAGAATTACAGAAAACAGAAACAGTTAATATGATGTTTCCCTCATTTACAGCTAAAAAGATGAAAAAAGATTCAAACATATCAAATGCATGACATAAATAAATGGTGAAGAGAGTATAAAGAAAATGTAAAGATCAAAACTTGATCTGAATAAAAGAAAGATAGATCAAAATAACAAAACCCATTTGCTTGCAGACACTAAATATGATGTTCCTTCATTTACAGCTAATGAAAAGAAAGTGTAGCTGAGTAATTCATAATTGAAACACATTGAAATTGAAAGAAATAAAATGCATGACATAAATAAAGATAAAGAAAGTACCAGAAGGGAGAATGAGGAAGCAGATCTTGAAGAAGAGAAATTGTCGGTGGGTTTTTGTTTGAAGGCGAAATATGAGAGAAGAAAAGAGTCAAACAGAAAGGGGAAGGATCACGAGGGGTGAGCTAGGAAGGAAGGGAATGTGGATTATATATATGTGTGTGAGAGTGTATATAAATAAAATGTAAAAGAAAAAGGAAAGAGAGGAGGAAAGGAATCTCGTTTTTCTGGAAAGGACAGAGAGAGAGAGAGAGCGACCACGTATGTATGTTGTTTTCTGTTGTACAATACAACAAGATTAGCGGCACTGATATTCCTAAGATCATAGCGTTAGACGGTATTAGATTTTTGTTGTGGGCTTGTTCTTGTTTAGGAAAGGAAGGTACGCAAATTTCGGGATTAAACTGTGTGCAATCTATTCCATCCAATGTCCTCTTTTCTCTGTTATGCCAAAATCTTGTCAAATAAAAATAGGGTGCTGTCTTTCCGTGTTTTGGACAAATAAAAGTACTCCTATTTTTTTTTAGTAACATAAGATTTTCCTTTAATACGATTCATGACAATAAAATATTTTTTATGTATCCAATTATCTAGTATGTAGTATCATATGATCACAATAAAATACTCCCCGGTCCTAAATATAAGACCTAATTGACTTTTTTTGGAGATGTTAAGGTTACAAAATATGTTATTAAATTATGAAATATTTAATATTTGTTTAGATTAGTCATTAGTTTATAGGTTAAATAAACTAATTTAAGAAGAAAAAAATTAGGTATTTTTTAGTAATATGAATATTTTCCTTAATATCTTCACAGTAAAATATTGTTTTTAATGTATCCAATTATCTAGTATCCAATCATCACAATAAAATACGATTTACCAAAATGCCTTTTTTTAATCGGGAACAACCACACTATAAAGCAATGTTGTAAACGCCGGAACATAAGGTGAGTTGGAAAGGGCTTTGGGTCATGGTTTAACACGTTCTAATCACTCAAATTGATGGTTGGACCAACGATCAAACTAATAACCGTTCAACCAAATATGAAGCGTTGACAGTTGGACCGGTCAGACTATCTAATCTGGTTTGGTTCTTACAACACTTGGATAAAATTTAAAGCCTATCAAATTCATTTAGTCATGGTGCAATTATGCATGCATGCAATAAAACTAGTTTCCTAATTTATATGCTAACAATTCATATAGAAAATTCACGCATATAAAAAAATTATAAAACAATATTAATGAATCGCTATAAAAATGAAATGGAGTAATTAAAATAGGGGAATATTAAAAAGTGGGAATAATAAAAAATAATTTCTGAATTTTAAAAAATAACATAGAAAATTTAAATTAATTGAGCAATGGTATTAACAATTGTAAATTGTCTATGTGAGATTTTAAAATATGCAGGATTTCAAAATTTAAAGGTATTTTATGCATTTTTATAGTAAATAGATAGAATGAGATTTTTTTTATCAGAGATAAAATGAGATTGAATGAATGAATGAAAATAAGAAAGGGGCATGTGGCATCTCTGAACGTCACATGGGAGGAGGTATTTGCCACATGCTAGCTGGTTTATATTGCGTGGTGCTAGTGTGCCACACAAAAAATATCTTCTTACTATGATTTATTTTTAAGACACACACACACACACATATATATATATATGAATATGATATGATCATAGTAAATGTCCAATCAGGGCACAATTCGCATTGCCTAACAAAGATAGCCTGAATTCGATCATGATATATGTTGATAAAGATAATTGATATCAATATTTTGGTACTTTGTGTTGGAAACTATGGGACAACCGAAATAAGAATATTTTCTGTGGTACTAACCAAAACCCAGAAAATATACTTATTTTGGCTCGTTCCCACTCTGATCACTCCCTTAAGGCTACAGGGCTTACTAACTCCATTGTCACCTGAGCCTTACTGGACATGGTCCATGCTACCTTTGTAAATATTTTTTGATCAATATACTCCTTCCATTCAAAAAAAAAAAAGATAATTGATATGAATTCGATCATGATATATGTTGATAAAGTTAATTGATACGTCTTTTTTAAACATTAAATTAATTTTACTTAATTAATGAAAAATGAGGAAAATATTACTTAATTCTCACCTTTTTCACCATTTTATTATTGTTGAGAGAGTATATACAAAGGAAAACTCAAATAAATGACACTTGAATTTTAAAATCTCAGAAATTGGATTTTGAGTAGTAAATGCAGATACTCCACTAGTTAATCCTGATATTTAACTACTAGTTAAAATGATTTTAAAATTCAACTATCACTTATTTTTAGGGTTTTCCCTATATACATTCTTATTTTTGGGTAATTTTGAAAAACAATGGCTAAAATTTAAATACATATCTTTTTTGATTAATCACCGCCCGATTTAATCCGAACTTGAGGTGTAGGAGTGTTATTATTTATTTAGTATAAATAGTAACTTCCCCCAGAAAATCTTATACTAACTTACTAAGGGTCCGAGGCGGTGCTCGTGCATGTTGTAAGAACCAGTTAGATATTAGATAATTATTTTGGTAATAGAATGTTGGGCGAAGGCCCAAAAATGATACATAACTATTGGCCAAGGAACAAAAGTAATACATAACTATTCTGAGGTACATCAATGATACCTAACTTTTACTTGGGATCAAAAATGATATTTTCACTAATATGACAATAAAATTGGACATGAAAAGTCCAAAATGCCCTAATAAATAAAATAAAGGGCGAAGGCCCAAAAATGATACATAACTATTGGTCAAGGAACAAATGTAATACATAACTATTCTGAGGTACATGAAAAGTCCAAAATGCCCTAATAAATAAAATAAAATAAAACATAGGGTCAAACCAACTTTTGGTCCTATAGTTTCCCTCAATTTGGGTTTTGGTCCCTATAGTTTTAAAGCTAAGGTTTTAATCCCTATAATTTCCTCCGTTTAATAGAGTTAATCCCTATAATTTTAAAAGGACCAACATATGGCATTAACAGAGTTAAATATGATTACGTGGCACTAATTCTGTTAGTTTTTGTCATGTGGCTTATGACTGGAGAGTATGAGTTGGAAATAATTATTTAAGGTGGATAAATGATTTTATTTATTAAGGAATATATTAAAAAATAGAAGTCATCTCTGTCACAAACCAAACTGGACGAAGAGGAGGAATTAGGGGAAGACGAAGAAGACATAGCCGGAGTAGTGGAAGGGGTGGGGGCCGCGGCGGCGGGCCTTCTCGCTGGGGTGGGTGAAGGGGAATCTGGTCTAGTCGTGGCTGCGGCTTCACCTTGGGCTTCACCGTTCTCTACCACCATATATCGCTGCTGGTTTCTAAGAGAGGAAGAGAAAAGATGATGGGATGAAAGAGAGAGAGAGAGAGAGAGAGAGAGAGAGAGTAAGAGATGCGGTGAAAAGATCTTTATTAGGAAGAGCAAACTGACCAGATTGATATCAAAAGCCACCAAGAAGTAACATTTTTTTATATTAAAGTTCTCAATTTGAGCATCACACTTACAGCAGAACCACACCAGTTGGTTTGACCCTATGTTTTATTTTATTTTATTTATTAGGGCATTTTGGACTTTTCATGTACCTCAGAATAGTTATGTATTACTTTTGTTCCTTGACCAATAGTTATGTATCATTTTTGGGTCTTTGCCCTTTATTTTATTTATTGGGGCATTTTGGACTTTTCATGTCCAATTTTATTGTCATATTAGTGAAAATATCATTTTTGATCCCAAGTAAAAGTTAGGTATCATTCATATACCTCAGAATAGTTATGTATTACTTTTGTTCCTTGGCCAATAGTTATGTATCATTTTTGGGCCTTCGCCCTAGAATGTTAAATACTTTGGCTCATGTTTATTAGTTAACCTTGGTAAGGAAATTTACATTTAGGAGCAAGTTTGTTGTGGGAAAAGAAACATTTAGGAGGGCAATATGGGAAAAGAAAAAGTTTTTTTTAAAATATTTAAATCCAATTTTCTTAATTTGCACAAATACAGTTATTTATTAGATCTTATAGAATTAGAGTATAAGTCATGTTTACGTTCTAAAAAGACAACTTTTACAATCTTCATTAAATTGCTTTACCCATACCTAGAAGTCATAAGATCAAGTTATTGTACAACTTTTTTTAATTAAAGGAGTAAACACTAACAGTGTGAGGTTACAAGTAAGATCAAAGTTGTTTCACTTTCACCAAATGGAGAGATGTCATACCATCAAACCACATGACCCTACTCTCCAACTTCTTATTAATAGCATCATTTCCTTCTTAAATGATATATGCATGGATGAAACACAATCAAACTGCTCATGGGGGTAGTGTTCCTCATCCACAAGATATTGTTAGAGATTCCTAGTCAATAATGACTTTCTATGCTGTAGCGTTTCAGGAAAATGCTAATGTGTCAGCTCATTATCAAATCTTAGCTTCTCCTAACTTTTCCCATCATAATCAATGGAATGTTTTGATTAAGAAGTGGAAACTCCATCGGTCAACTTACTATCGCATCCTTATCTGTTTTGAAGGGTTCCATCCAAGGTTTTAAAACCCGAGCCGGACGTCGAGCCGGAAAACTGAGCGGGTCATGGTTGAAACGGTTGGACCGTTCGGTCGAACCGGTGACGTAATAATTTAATGAAAATTAAATATATAAATATTGTTAATACTTAATAACTTAATATAATTAGGATGAAGATATTTTTTAAATCAAGTTCATTTTTTTTCTGTTGATATATTTTTTTTCTGCAGTTGTCAATTTCTGCCCGGGTCAAAAGCGGGTCAACAACGGGTCAACACGGGTCAACAACGGTTAACCCGGGTCAACCCCGGGTCAAAACGGGTTACACAGTAAAACGACCCAATAGAGGTAATCGGGCCGTTTTACCCACCGGCCGACGGTCCGACCGGTCGGACCGTCCGGCTCGGTCCGGGTTTCAAAAGCTTGGTCCCATCTTCAAACTTTCACATGGAAGCTTGTTACCATTCCTAATAATCCTTTTGCCCTACGATGTTTCAGTGCTACCCTAAACTGGATACACCAATCTGGTTTGCCTAAGGAGTGTCTCTTTGTTTAGACTGTCCATAAGCATAGCATTGACTTCAACTGTTGGGCTCCTTCGGTTTCACATATCATTGCTCGCGATGTTGTCTTTCTCATCCGTCCATTTAATTTGCATTGACTTCAACTGTTGGGCTCCTTCGGTTTCACATATCATTGCTCGCGATGTTGTCTTTCTCATCCGTCCATTTAATTTACTTTCCATTTCTTTGCTTTCAGATGATCAGTTTACCACATTTTCTTTTCTTTTTTTTTTTGATACACAAATTTTAGGAAGGGGTTTGGGTTTAACCCAATCCAAGGGCAGGGCACCTAACTCATGATCTACTGGGGCCTGTCCCTGTGGGCTCTGGAGCATGACCAACAAGCCCTTTATGTCTGTCCACACAGGTAGGTTACTCCCAGCTTCACTTAGCTACGGAGATGCCTCCCCAAGCGCCGCGATGGAGACACAATAAAGTGTCACTCCCCAGGATCGAACTCGTGACGTGGTGAACAACCCGACGCTCATTGTTCAATCCCTTCGCCACTGAACCCACAGACGATGGATACATTTTCTTTTCTTTTTCAGCATGTTGTTAGAACTATGTAATTTTTCTTAATTAATAATCATTTTGTCTTTTTATTAAAAAAAAAAAAGTATTAACGCACCCATATACATGAACCTCGTCATTCTTTTAAAGTAAAAAAAGCTACTCCCTCCGGTCCTAAATATAGGACCTAGATAACTTTTTTTGGGAGATTAAGGAAGGCTTAATTTTAAATGTCTTTCCAATAACACCCCTCCTTAATTAGTTTAATTACTTAGTAGCTCTTCCTCTCCTATCAAAAAAGTTGTTAAGAAGAAGAAGAATAATTTAGGAAAAAGGTGACCTAAAATGTATCTAGGTCTTATATTTAGGACTAAAATGAAGTCTCTATCTAGGTCCTATATTTAGAACCGGAGGGAGTAATTTACAGTGTGGAAATACGCGTGCATTGACACGAGTCACACAACCCTTGAAAGATAAAGAATAAAACTACACTACATTCTTTTAAAAGTAAAAACGCTAAATTACAGGGTGGAAAAACTCGTACATTTACACAACCCTTGACTGATAAAGAGCAAAAAAAAATTTTTATCAGAAGATAAAAAACAAAATTACTGAACGGTTTCAGAGACGAGAAATCTTAAACAGCTGACAGCTCTTATTCTGTTTTTTTTACAAAGGGATTCGAGGTAAAATTTCACTAGTAAGCTTAAAAAGAGCAACAAATTTTTCACCTTCTATCACCAAAAATGAAGAGTTCCACACAATTCCCCGGCTTCCCCAGACCCAAAAAGAACAAAAATAATAGCCGGGAAGAAGAAATATGCTACTAAATACAAAAGATACATTACAAAGCTAAAGTCCCAAATAATAACACAGACAACTCACTCCAACTCAAGTAAAATGCCGATAGACACAATCATACACGTATGGGACAGTTAATCACAAGGCCACATTAAAATCCGCTCCATGACTCTGTTCCTTTTCGTGGCGTTTGACTTTCAGATGAAGACTTAAATGGTCCGGAGCCAAATGGACCAGAGTCATCAAAAGCTGTAAAGCCATGACCCTGATCAAAATCTCTACTACTGCGGGCAGAATCAAATCGATCTAATGTATCCCGTGAATGTAAGAAACCACTGTCATGTGTGCTGAAAGAATCAAATCCTGAGGTGTCAAAAGCAGGCTCCGACCAATCTCTAGACCTCTGTGTAGGGGAGAAGCCTGAACTGAAAAGAGGCGTGCTCGGAACAGAATCATCAAATCTGAATCTACTGCTCTTCTGTTGGGGATCGTCCGCCTGTGGTGAACCGGTTTTAATGAAGTTGAGGCCGAAATCCTCAGAATGGAAGAAGTTGTCTCTAGCTCTATCGAGATCAGTGTCCTACAAACATGTCCAAGAACGGGATCAATAGAATGCTAAGTGCCTAATATGACCAAACATGTATGATAAAATCGACTCAAACTGAAGGGACAATTATATACGGTGCGGGCTCAGCAGGGTGGTGTCACTCAAAACTTAAACACTATATCACGCCAAGAATATTGGACTAGTTCATATCTCCAACTCCGGACATATGAGCACCTGGCATCAAGCATGCCTAAACAACAAACATTTAACATTACATATTATCCACCACTACTCTGAAGCAGGAATTGCCTTTAAGCTCTAAATTATCCCATGCTCAAATCACCATAATGATAACTATTATTTAGACAAATCAACCAATCCAACGCCAATGCTGACCATTTAAGAATTTAACGATGAATAACTGCCAGTGTCCCCTACTGACTGAGTCCACTATTAAACAAATACAACAGCTTTCCTTTCATTGTTTAAGTTAAATGCACCAGCTCCACTGTCCAAAAAAGGGCCCAACTTTTAAATTTGTCTACCTCAGCACATATTTGCCACCTCACACAAGAGTGCGAACTTGGCATTGGACAAGGCATTATGCCCCATCAAAGTGTTATTCTACTTATATCACTCAAAGAGCAAGGAGACAGAGACAACTATAGCTACTATGGGATTTAATTAAAAATAATAAAGGAGGAAACTTCAAGCAAAATAAATGTAACAATTTTTGCTGGAAAGAGAAATTGCATAGGATAGGTGACAGAGTTTTTCCTACCACCTTGGCAGTGCCACTAGCATTAAATCCCCAGACAGAATCAACATCATCATTAGTGTCAAAAGCTCCCCAACTTTGTTCATCAAAAATTTTGTCACCAGAAAACATGGACTTAGCACCACCATGATCACTGCAATAAGCAAAATAGTATCAAAAATTCTACTGCAAGACCATATGATCTTTTATCATGAGAAAAAATGATAAGCAAACTCGACAAAGTTAATAGAGCTGAAATTCAGCTCCAATTAACACAAACGCATTGAATTGGCAATTTATGTGAAGGACTTGTGTTCAGTAAATAACCAAGAAAGATAGAGCTTGCCTCATAAAGCTTTCTTATTTAAATGAGCAACTAGTTAGTATGGGAAAAAACTGAAGCATCAGTCTTAAAATACATACCTATGGGTATCTTGAATGTTCTCTTGATCATAGGATGAATTATGTTCCCCATTATTCTTTCCAACATTAAATTCCTCAGAGTCCCTTGTGGGGCTTTCAATGGTACTCCTTGCAAATGGACTATTAGGACCACTCACAGCTGATTCATCTTCAACTTTACTATGAGCGGATCCATTTTCAACAGCATGATCTTCAGCAGTCTGAAGCTTATCTGACTTCTCATCACTCTCAGCTGAAACTTCAGACGTTTGATTGTCAGCAGAAGTAGCTTTCCTGTTCACACTTGATGCCATTTTTTGTTTAGGAGGTGCTAATACATTTTCCACGCTGAGAGTGAGCTCTTTGACGAACGTGAATCCTGATAGATATGAGTAAAATAAGCAATGAAGTTTGTACAGTATTATTAAACCTTTCTAAAATGTGGATTCCAGATGCAGTCAGGAAAACAAGGTAGTAATAGAATAACATATAATAAGCTCCCCCAAAGAAGAAATTGTATTCCAAATGGTAGAGGTTCTCTAGCACCAAAATCATAACCACACTGAGAACAAGAATTAATCTTCACTCAACAGATCCAGCATCAACAGAAACCACTACTAAGTCCTCTCTAAGCCGTCTTTAATAAAAAATTATATTTTTTAGATTGTTGCAATTTCCAACAGCAGATTGGCAACTTTTATGCCTTTACGCCAGAAAACCAGAAAACCAGAAAAGCTCTAGGAAATCTGCATTAACTCTATGGGTATATTAGCTCAAGATCTGGGAATTCTTAGAGTGACATGAAGTAATTCTAGAAGTCCGACCAAATCTGGAAAAATATTCCAGATTTGAAACTCATTATTGCAGACAAATCGACCATGAATTCCAGGATATTTGCAAGGGCTGATTTCTTATTTCTCCCTCTTAAATTTCGTGATTTGGTTCCTTTTTCTCATCTTCATGGCCATTAGTCTTTGGTTCTTTATTTGCACTGGCTAAATTCAAAATTCGTATTTTATTTTTCTTCAACAGCCAGATTTGCATGTCTCTCACGCTTCACCGCTGAAAAGCTCCTTGCCATTGCTTCAGGCCTACAATTCTTATTCAGCCTTGTCTCCCATTTCCACTGATTTCCATCTAAACTGCTTTTACATCTGGCTTCTATGTGTATTATAATCATCCTTTCAATTAAATTCCAACAACTGAATTCAATGAACTTACTGGTGATCGTCTCATTCTCAATAATGTGATTTTTTTAACCCCAATGGAAGTAGGTCCAAGAATGAACAACTACTTCAATCAACTCCCAAGAATTTAAACATAAGTGAGCAAGAATACAGATTTTGTCCAAATGAACATGGTAGTTAACGGATCAACAAGATTAAAACTATTTTGGCATACCTTCATCTTCAAGCTTATCCCAATGCTCATCCCAATCAGCAGCACCCTCTTGAATACCAGGTTGCCAGCCTTCAAAGTTAAAGTTGGTTGAGGCCAACAAATGCAAGCAAAGGGAATATCATCAGAGTGAGATACAATCATAACAAGAAGTGGGGAAAACTTAAGAACCACATCTAGAAACTTCACTGAACAAGAATGTAGAGCAGTATTGGAGTAAACATTGGTTTCCAAGATCTATATACAGAATATGTGATGAGTGTGTGAATGCACAAGTCAAAGAGGCAGACATTACAGAGGGAGCATAACATCACCACCACCACCAACAACAACAACAACAACCAAGCCTTATCCCACTAGTGGAGTCGACTACATGGATTGCATGATGCCAAACAGAGGAGCAAGGTTTGAAAAGATCATAAAGTGCAAGTCTACACAGGTCTCCTCAAAAACTACAAAAAATTCGTACATGATAAGTTGAAAAGAATAAACATCCTATTAAAACAATCAATCTGCCCGTTTCATGTTCACTTATCCAGAATTCAGAACTAGCTCATCAATCTCTCTTCAAGTCAAGAAGAACCAAAAGTGAAAATAATAATAAAAATAACAAAATAAAAGAAACAGATATCATGATATAAAATGACGTGGGCATGCAAGAGACTGGAAAATTGAAGGATTTAGAGCAGCATCTATTAATTTGAATATACCAAAAGGTAGCTCCACTAATGTTGTGGGCTTTCCACGCAACCCATATTTCTTGCACCGTTCATTTAACGATTTCACTAGCTCATCCAGATCTGATAGAATACGATCAGCATGAACCTGAAAGTTGAAAGACTTTATAAGAAAAACATCTTCAGATGTCAGTAAAGACCTGGTGAAATAATATATTTGACTTATACCTGAAGGTTACCATCACTGGCATTTTGTTCCAATTTGACAATTGATTGATACAATTCCAACTTTTTCTCCTGTGCATTATACTTGAAAAATTAGTTCACACACACACAAAAATAGTGACAAGTTTTGTATTTGCACTAACTTAATAAAAGAAAAAATCCATAATTCATCAAACCTGTATGTCACGAAATGTGGCTTCTTCAGCAGTTAATTTAGATGCTACGTCTCCAACTTGCTTACATTTGGCTTCATATTTCTTTGCTAGAACCTCAACCTGATATTCATGTATTAAGCAAATGATTGCCGTTAGTGGCTAAGAAGATAATCAGATCAGAAAATAAGTAAGTGTCAAGAAAGATACCTCATGCTTATCAGAAGATATCCTTTCTACAACCTCATTAAGGCGGTTATCACATCTGCTCTTGTACAGAACCTTTTAGACAGACAAACAAAAAATGTTTGAAGAGTTGTTATTAAATTTTCGATGGAACTTAACAAGGAAAAATACAACTTTGATATTGCAAGCATTTCTGCATCAATATTGACAATTGGGTTGCAACCTTAGTCTCAAGTAATCAAAGAAGCATCCAAAATCTAAGATGAATCACAAAACCTTCCTAAGAGACAAGTAGGGATGAAAAGAGGGATTGTTGGCCCACATCATAATCCCATACTTCTGAAATGGAACTCAAGTTCCACACCTTGAAATTGGATTTCAATGCTTATGATTCCCAGTGCTTAAAGCTATGTCAATAAGTGTAACATATTTACATTATATAGAATGATATGAGTACGAAATTATGGATCGTGGGTTTGAATCATGCTTTTTATATCATTAAAAGCTCCAATGATTTGAAGGGCTAACTTGGCTCAACGGTAAGCTCGCTTACTATGGGGTTTGAGGTTGTGGGTTTGAATCAACCACTTTGCAAAAAGAAGGGATTAGGCTGCCTAGTATATTCTCTTCCCCAGCACTCTCATCAAGTGAGGACTAAAACTGGGTTAGCTTTTTTAAAAGCTTCAATGATTTATGCAGTACAAGAAATGAGATAAACAATATTTCTTTTTTACCAAGCTTCTATTCACAATTGCTAGCTGCACCTGTATGGAATATGGCAGCTATCAAACTATTCTACAGAGTCCATGATAGCATATAATATACGTCCTGAAATCTATGATACATAGACATTTACAAAAAAAACACAAAACAGACCAAATATAATAACGATTGAAAGAATTAAATTAAAAGAAGAAAGCATGGAAAAACTCACAAGTTCTTGCATTTTGGCATTGAAGAAGTTTATTTTCTCTCTGGACTCCAATATTTCTTTCTCAAGTTCTTCCACCTTGAGTTAACCAAAACAGAAACATAATAAATATTTCAAATTCTAAACTAAAAACAGGACTGAATCCAATCAATTATATACAAGCATGGCATAAGCATCTACATAAATGACAATCCAAAAAATGGACTTTCCATGTGCTGTTCAGAAACAACAGCTACAGATAATAGTTATCATTTGTAAGTTTCAATCATAATTAGACAATGATTAAGAGAGCAAGAAATCCTAACAATGATATATCACTGCATCTTAAAACTGACATTACATAGATGGCCCTTGTACAAAATCAAAATACGAAGATAGGTTGCAAAACACCTTGGAAAGGATTAAATAGTACAAATAACAATCAGATATAGACAAGCAAAGGCAATCAGTGAATAGATAACCAAAACATCGTCGAAAAGCATAACAGTAATATCAACAACAATAACAAAGTCTTATCCTAACTATGTAGGGGTCGCTTACATGAATTACACTACGTCATTATGCTCTATCAATAACCATAATTGGTGATAAATTATTGACCAAGAGATCTTGTTGGATAATTTCGTTATGGGACCCTCTTCGGTCTCACTTTCCCTCTTTTGGGAGGACTCCACATCATTTAATAGAAAATAATTTTTATCTCAATAGGAAAATAAGCTCAACAATGCTTGTGAAGAAATAATAAAAAAGATTATCATTAAAATGGACAGATCAATGATATCGTGCTTCGGTTGAAGTGGTGCAGAAGCAAAAAAAAAAAAAAAACAAAAAGAGAAAATACCTTCTTATCCGCTTCCGTCGCTTCCTCAAATTTCGAATTAATTGTGTTCTGCTCATCAGAACTCAGCTGACTTATGAGATGTTTTTCCAAGGTTGGTACTTTGCGCTTTTGCTGCTCAATTTGTGGTCCTACATCTGATTGAGAGACAGAAGCAGGTCTTGGCGGCCTCCCAGAAGCAGGGTTCACTGTTCGGGACCCAGAAAAAACTACCCCTTGCTGCTGTTGAAAACCTTCAACGATAATAATGGCAGAGATAGATTTATAAGAAGAATTAGATATTTTCGCTGTGGAAGCTTCTAATGAAATACAATTAATTTCTTACATATATGTACCTGATGAAGTTCCCCAAGACCCTGTATTATAGTGACTTGGAGGTTGACCAGAAGTTGGTAAATCGAGCATAATGTTATTAGGAAGTACTACAGGAAGAGCTAGTCCTTCCCTGTATCGCTCCATCAAGTACAATGCAACACAAAACTCCCTAAGAGAAAGCATGCTATCTTTATCCTGATCAGATAAGTCCCAGACCTGCTTTAAAATCTCTGAGAGATATAAGCCAAAGAATACAAATAAGGATCAGGAACTAGCCACCAAAAAGTTATATGCATGATGCGTATGACAGAACCATCACCGCTTCAATAAAAGCAGATGCTTTTAAATGCAACCTATATTTCAATCAATCTTATATTTCAACTTATTGCAATCCGTTATTGTAGCAAAGGATCAAGAAAAGCACGTAAAATATATGAACTTCCAGGCTACCTGTCAAAGCAAAAGGGCAAAGACAAGTACACCATACCTCTTGGCAATTTCCAACTAAGGAACAAGTTTCGAGCTTGTTCCCCGGTAATTTTCCCATCTCTGTCTGTATCTACTTCCACAAATACTTTAGTATATTTCTGAACATCAGATGGAGTCATCCTTGGCCAGGAAGATGCAGGCTGACTGGAAGCAGAATTCTGCAATCCCACAGAATGACCTGATGGAATCATAGTATTACGTGCCTGGATTGTGACATTTTGGTTTTGTTTCAACAGTGGCTGAGCTGGTGGAAGCTGTACACTACCAGGCTGTGTCACATGCGAGCTCTGAAAAGAATTGGTTGCAGTTGTCTGAATAGAATTCTGGTATGCTCCAGATACAGGAAGAGTGGATGATGGAGCCTGTGACCTGTGTGTAGCAGAACCTTGAGGTGAAGTATACTGCTTTGACTGAGACGAGGTAGCAGAGAACATATCCCCTCCAAAAAGTGAACCAGGAGTAAAACCATTTCCTGAAGCATCCACAACAGATTTAGAATCCTTCACCGGTTGTTCAGACGGATTTGAGCCAGAGACAGGGTACTGCCTAGGTGGCAGTGCAGCATTTGGTCTGAAGGTCACTAACCCAAACCCATCCTGGGTTGTTGAAGAACTAATTCCACCAGCTCCTGCTTGGGAAGGAACTGCTGGAGCTCCACTCATTTTGCCACTAATTCCATCACCTGTAATGCTAGGGGCAACAGTTTGAGCTCTGGCACCAGCCACCGAGCCAGACAACCCCTGGATGGAACCACTGGGTGCTAAATTCGAACTAGATGTAGAAGTTTGTGGCAGAGGCTTCACTAAATGGCTTCCTGGAGCAGAAACTGTGCCCCTTAATCCAATATTTTGGGAGGATGTAGGATTGACAGAAGCCATCTGAGTAGGAGGTGCAACAGTGGAGGTAAAATTAATTTGAGGTGCAGGTATCTTAGATGCAGCTGGGCCAAGCAAAGCTGCTTTTACAGTTTCTGGGGACAGCTCATGCTTACTCTGTGCCACCGTGACAAGTTTAAGAGCATTATAAAACTCATCCCGACCAAGGAAACCACTTTGACTCCCATTTGCATAAGCCCAAATCTGAAAATGAAGCCAACCAGTGATATCATAATATTTAAAAACATGAATGAATCTGCATTTTCACAAGATTAGAATAAAAATGTATATGCCTTCAGGTGGTGGTGTCACTAATAAGAAGGAAGCACGACCATGTTCCAAGTCAGAAGCAAGAGACGAATGTGACACCATTACACCAATATCTCACTACCAATCAAAGCAATAATTTGAAGCGCAGGAAACAACCCTTGTAAAAGGCCAACTCTATAAAAGACCAACTCCAAAGATCATTTTATTATAATCTCTACAACAATCACTCATGTGCCCATTTGCCTTAAAGAGAAGATGATACACAAGGGCCCATACCTTGAGTTGAAAGTTAACTTTGCTTTAAATAGGATCATGATTGTCTCACCACTTGGTTGCAAATTTGATATGATATCAAAGGTCATTTCAACACAAAATGCAAGTTACCGAGTGAAGTACTAAGATTAGCTATCACTTTCTATACAAAAAGGTTTATGCAGTACTCATGATTAATCCTCACAATTTAATTTCTATACAGCTCTATTCATTATAACTACTATCATTCACAACAGTATAACGTAATAAGAATCCTTTCAATAAACTAGCACCATCATATCAAGCAATGTACAATCCACCTAAAAATTCCTAACAATTCTCAGTTCCAGGACAGCAGGATAAAACAATTAACTAAACATGGCCACTAACAGTTCATACATCAACGAAATTCAACAACAAAGCAACAAATCAAACAATCCTAGCCACAACTATCCTCAGATCAAGATTACAAACTGACATTTCCAAGATCACATCAAATAAACAATTCTCAACCACTAAAACAACAAGCACGTATAAAATTACTCAAAATTAAGCAAAAAACTGTGTGATTAACAAATAGTGATGAAGAAATTACCTGAGCGAGAACCTGCTTGGGCAAACCGGAGCCTTGGAAGAACGCAACAGCTTCGGCGCCGCTAATACGGCCGTCACGATCCAAATCGGCGCGTCGGAAGTAAGCATCGAAGAGATCAACATTAGGCGTTTGGCTTTGAGGCGATGCCATTGTTGATTTCTCACTTTGCGGATCGAAACATAAAAAAAAGGAGAAGATTCACAAAAGGTAGCTTAACACGGATTTGAAGTTGGAATTGAAGGCTTGTGCATTAGAGGAATTGCGTAGGTGTTTTTTATTGAAGATGATGATGAATGAGAAATTGCAGATTCAAGCATGGTGATTGTAATTTTTTCAATTTCTCCGCAAGGAATGAAAGGGGAAATGATGTTACAGGAGATTAGGTGGTGGTATTACGAAAATGCCACTGGGATTGATTGATTTATTACTTTATTTAATTTATTTATTTTAATTTAATTGATTGGCCTGTTTTGGTTGGGGCTGAGGAAGCGAATTGGTAATGGAAGTGCCTTCAACTCATATTATCTTCATTAATTAAGATTTAAGAGTATGAAGTACCTTTTAGAACGAGAAATATAAAGATCAGATTGATGGAGAAAAGGGGGAAAAAATGGGGAGAAGGAGAGAGTACTTAATACTCATTTACATGGATGATTTATTTATGTGTAATAATCCATTGTCTTTTATTTGAAAATCATAACTTTAACTAAAAGTTACATATCAAATTTATACAAGTATAAATTCATAAGTTTTGAGTTATGAAAATATGGTTACAACAAGTATATATCAAATTACTCAACTATGAACATTGTACTTTCTCGGTAGTCAATATATATCTTAAAAAGTGGGTTTTAACCCCTTTGTGTTCACACTAGAACCGATTCCAATTGTGACTAATTCAGGAAATTGTATTAATGGAATCTCATTGATTATCATAATAACAATTAGTCATTATGAGTCATATTCTCAATAATAAATAAAAGAACAATCACATGACCAATTTGAATTCAAATCCCAATAATTCGCAGCATAACTCGGCTATTTGAACATTTCCATAATCTGAAAAAATTAAGTAATTACCAAAATCACTGCTAATATCAATCATATATAATTAGTTTTCACTTACCCAATTAAAAAATTCAGACCAAGTTAATTGAAATTAATTTAGACCAAATGAACTTTTAGTTGAAGAATGTGTTTGGGGAGAAATTTAGTTTATTTTTTGGAGGGGTTTTGGATAGAAAAAGTTGTTGGGATGAAATTTAACTCTTCTATTGTTATTATAAATGAGCGAGTTTGATTCTCCGTCAAATGATTAATAGATGCTATCAAATATCAGGTGAGTGAACTTTTGAATGAGGATGTGATCAGAAAAATTTGTTTTTTTTTTGGATTGTATGACAGAAGTTGAGGAATTTGACTCTTCATTTGATTTTATGTATGAGTGAGTTTTATTTTTACTCAAGTTAAAAATATTACATATTCTGAATTGAAATTATTTGAAAAGTTAAACTATAATAAAAATTTAGTCATAGTGAACTTTCGTATGGAGAAGGTTCTCAAGGGAAACTTTGTTTTTTTTTGTGGGGGTTTGGAACTTTGGATGGGGAGGTTCTGGGCGTAGTTTGACTCTTCTTTTGTTTTTATACACAAGTGAATTTAATTCTTGGTTAAGTTGAAAATATTAAAAGTAATCTAAATTTATATTTTTAAAAACAATTCATTGGTAGCAATAATAGTACTTTAAATATTTATAGTTTAGATTCTCTTTAATTTTATCTTTTAAAATATTGCCCAAATAATTTTATCAAATTACCTTCATTTTAATTTTGGAGGGGCACGAGACTAAAAGGGAGATTGTCGATAATTTAATTCTTCTATTTTTAGTATCTTTTTAATATAAGTGTCAATTATTTCATTAAATATGTCTCAATGTGCCTTCATATATGACAATATTTTCCACCTTTAAGAGACAAATAAGAGAGGGAGACAAATTATATATAAATATTTATGAAAGAAAGACTTAATTATTCAAATTTCAAGTAAGAGTATTTTATATTTATGATAGACAATATTTTCCATTTTGAGATTCTTCAAATTTGATAACAAATAATTTTATACCCATGTTTGCATTTAAAAATTTTGAATTCACTACATTTTTTTAATGACAACTTTATTTTTTCAAAAAAATTAGTTATCAAATTAAACTTATTTTTGATTTTATTTACCATAAAATAAAAAATTACTAAAAACGTTATAGTTAATTAAATTAAAACATGAACAATTTAAATAAATATGAATTACTATATAAAAAATAAAAATAAAGTATCTCATTAAAATGAGAAATAGAATAATAGCTAGAAGGTAGTGTCAGTTATATTCTATTGAGGCAAAAAAAATGTAACTTGATGTAAATGAAATTTAAATTTGGATTCTGATATCAAACGTTATAAATGAAATGCAAACTGTTAAGCGAAAAACTTAAAATGGTATCAAATACAATTTCAATTCCTAACTTTAAACATCTAAGAGCTTCATATTAACACATATATTTCATTGAAAATAAAAACGCTTCGTGCATCGCACAGGGTAAAATTTTTGTTTCTTGTATTGCTTAGTTGGTTAAATAATTAATTAATTAATTAGATAATATCATTTTCTGGTTTTCTGACTCTATCTTAGTAATAGAATCACATTTATCTCATAGACCTTTATTTTTTCCTTAACCTCTTTTTCTCGTCTATCTATTTATTTTTATATATAGTTCACTAGTTATTTATCTTATTCATTAGGCTTAGGTAATAAGGCTTTTACTTTGCAGGAGACCAATATTAGATTCATGATTAGATAAGTGTAGGAGGAGGCGTAAAGGCATAAAAGTTGCCGATCTGCTGTTGGAAATTGCAACAATTTAAAAAATATAATTTTTTATTAAAGACGGCTTAGAGAGGACTTAGTGGTTTCTGTTGATGCTGGATCTGTTGAGTGAAGATTAATTTTTGTTCTCAGTGTGGTTATGATTTTGGTTCTAGAGAACTCTACCATTTGGAATACAATTTCTTCTTTGGGGGAGCTTATATGTTAAAAAACACACATCGGCGTTTTACAAAACTCCAATATGCATTATTTTAATGTTAAAACCAAATCGGCGTTTTGTAAAACGCCGGTACTTCTATTTTTTAAAAAAAAAAACTCATCAAACAACCTACATTTCGTAAACACAGAAAAGTCAAATGCATTGGGTATAAATATATGTGTAAAGCATTAGTCAGTTGCCACAATCTTTCTCAAACCTCTCATTCTTTCATATATCTGTTGTGAAATACAAAAGCAATAATGTTGGAAAAATCGTGGATCTCTTTACCCGGATCGTCTCCGCAATACTTGGTGGGGTTCAATCATTTTTTGGATTTTTCTTTTATGCGCGCTAGTGTTCAGGGTATGATACGGTGTCCGTGTGAAAAGTGTAAGTTCGATAAATGGAAGAATCGAAAGGAGGTAGTTGCTCATTGTCTAGATAAGCGGTTTCCCAGATATTATTTCACTTGGGCGTTTCATGGAGATGATGGATTAAACGACAACGCTGGTGGTCTAGAAGTCAGTTCGAGTTCTCACATTGGCCGAATGCAACTCGAAGGCAGTGACGATGACGCCGACGGAGGTGGCCAAGCAACTAATCCGGGTAACAACACTGTGAAGGAAGTTCATATATTATGCACGTGCGATGACAAAATTAAAGATGTGTTTACACAAGGAATGAAAGATACTTTAAACTGTCATTTTTGACCAAGTTGTACAGTATAAAGTGTAAATATGGCGCGTCCGATGCAACTATGTCGAACGTGATTGAAATGCTGTCAGACGCCTTTTATAATATTGGAGCCGAGCTACCATCATCATTCTACGAAGCGAAGAAAATAGTCACAAAGATGGGGTTAAAGTACATTAAAATCGATGCGTGTCTGTATAATTGTATGTTATTTCGGGCCCTGACGCGGCGTTAGATAAATGCAGACGATGTGGCACTGCCCGATATAAGGTGGAGGGTGAAGGACATAATAAGAAGAAGAGGCGACGGATCATTAAGAGCATGAGATATTTTCCGCTCCGTCCAAGGCTTCAGGGACTATTCATGTCCCCAAAGATGGCTGAGCAAATGCGGTGGCACACGACAAAAGCTAACCCAGACGGCAAGATGAGGCATCCTGTAACAACCACACTTTTATAACCATTTTTACGCTATATTTTTTTTTCTTTTCATAATTACTTTGTTAGAAAAAGAATTTATGTTATAATAATGACTAACATAGTTAGAAAAACAATTTTTCTTATTTTCCATAAAATATAAATTAATGTGCTAACCATGATAGAAAAAGAATTTAAGTAACAAATAAACTATCATGGTTAGAAAAAGATTTCATGTAATTTGGAAATAAATAAATTAAAATAATTCATTTTATAATGAAATATAAAAATTAACAATTACAAATCGTTTATTTAAAATTATCAAATCTGATATATCCATGTTAGATAAAAATTGACTAACATGGATATTTAAACAAATCTAATAATATCTGATTAAATTCTTTCATAATAATTTTACAAATAGCACACAAACATGTTTAAGAAATAATTACAGCCTAAAATTATACACAGACATATAGTAATCCAAAGATAATGAATCATAGGGTTTACAAATTAATAAATGAAATATGAAAAATAGTATGCAAACATAACGCTTAGTCCTAAGTCTCCAGATCCTTCCCATCACTCCTGCCCCGATCTAGTACCTGTAATATCAACGATTGGGGTAGACCCAGAAATCGCAACTACTACCACTCGCTTACGCACATTTTTGCACTACGTGCATGTGCATGCCGTAAGGTGGTGTGTGATAATACTGTGTTAAGTGGTGTGTGCTACATACTGTGTTGCATGAACATGTTATATTTATGTCAGATATTACAATTTATAGCAACGGAAATACCTATTTATAAACATATCACTACACAATGCATCAATAATGGAAATAATTAAATCATCACTAACAAAAATCAAATCAAACACAACACACCGTAATATTCAGTTGAATAGGGACTCACGACTCGATGGCCGATTTACCCTCGCTTGAACTGGTTCAAAGGGACTTACAATCCTACTGAACATGTCACAATCTTCGTTTTATTCATTTTAGTCCCTGGGGGTTTTACAGGGAACCTCATTCCGGAATGGCATGATTATAATCATATTATCGGTGTGCACCAAACAAAACATCAATTCTCATAAAACATATAATAAACATCATAAATTCATAACTAACCTATATGCTTACCAAACATACACACACACGCAAACAAGTTTAAGTAGTTACCTCCTTGCATTTAAACCAAAATAAACGTAAGCTCCCACGTGCTAACTTCTACAATCAATAATACAACACATACAAACAAATAATTAAAAATTAATCAATTGTATAATAATAAACGTCACTCTCGTTCCTAGAAGTACTACCCATTCCCCTTACATTCACTTTCCTAGAAAGTCATTTTCAACCTTTATCAGCCGATAGACTGATAACCAACAAATTCAGCCAATATAATCCATATAAATTACCATTGGCATACATAACACTTTTTTTTTTTACAACACAATAAGCCAAGATGAAAGAGAAGGGGGAAATTTGAAATTCCCAATGAAATTCACAATTAATCATACAGAGTCGGTGTCAACAAAGAACTAAGCCAAATTATCAGTTTAATTACTTCATTAACCAAGAACAAATTGCATAAATCGTACATAGCACACGCTCATACACAGTCAATAACCAATTACACCATAAACGACCTTCCAATTACCAGAAGTTTTGTTCAGAAGGTAAGCTTCAAGTGCAACAGCCCAAGCATCATTCTTAAAATGACACTAACCTCATATTTCATCAAAGTTTCATCAATCCTCACTTATTAACCATACTTGCATTATAATTCCCCATCTTTAGTTACACATACAACAGCATTCAAAAACATGAAAATAAAGAATCCCTTTTATTCAGTTCGACCAGTCGAAAAATTAGAAACAGAAAACTTCCAAATTACATATTACATGTAAGTTCTATTTAGTATTATTTGCGGTCACCAAAAGTAGAGGAAACGAAGAAACAAAGAGAATGAGAGAGAATTAATATCTTCCTCAGTTTATAATTTGAAGCCGATATCAAAGTAACACATCCTAGTAACCTCCAATTCAATATCCCAACAAGGACTCTAGATATAAAAACAATCAACCAAAATCCATCTCTATACCACTTATTTAAGATTGAAAGCATCCAAAAAGGCAAGAGTCATTTCTTTATCTTAAAGTCCATTCAGCCCATGAAGAAAACAGCACTTCTCATACCAACTTAAATTTAACAATTATAATTCATTTCTTTCTTGTATTCCAATTGTATAATAAGCTGAACAAAACAAACAAAAGAACTAAGCCAAAGCAAAAAGTTATTCTTTTGAAGCATAAGAAAACTTTACTCATTTATATAACACTTATAAGTTATCAAACTTTTATGTCAACATCAGAAACCAATTAGACAAGGACTTAGGAAGTTCCAGAATTTACAAAACACCAAACTTAATCAAATCAATGTGCAAAGTAAAACAACAGTAGTTTCAATTTTAAATTCTAATCACAACATAATACAATATACACCCAAGGCCAAATAAGACATTGAACTGAACATGAAAAGGTCCAAATACAGTATTCATTCATGAACCCCAGCCAAGAACGAGGTGAACAGTGCCCAAGAACAAAAGAACAAATTTTCAGAAATAAAGTTCAACAATAATTCAGCAGTCAAATAAGTAAATACTAAATTTCAACTCTAATATACTCTCACAACAACTAAGTTGAAGTTTTCTTTTCCTTTTTACCCCAATCCTAAAACTTAAATCGATTTCTCACTCAAATATATATCTCACATCGCAGAAAAGGAAGGAACACAAGGAACAAACTCACGATGATGGTTGGGCCGAAACCGCCGCTGACATCGTTGGGGTTCGTCGGAGAGGAAGTGATTCAGCGAGAAAAGGAAGGAAGAATCCAATGGTTGATGAGAGGAAGATGATGTTGGTCAAATTCTTTTTGGGTAACAAAGAAGGACGGAGAAGGACGAAGTGGTGAGGAAGGAAAACTGACGATGAAGTGAACTCAATGTCTTGTGTGTGATTGAAGATGATGAAGGAGGAGGGTACATTTGCGCAGCAATAAGAAGGAAGGGGAAGATGGAAAAACATGTATATATACTATAGGCAAATCTAGGGTTTAGGGCCCAATATGAAAATTACAAAACAATACCCTTAATTAGCTACAAAGTTTCTACCTTTATTATCTATTAAATTTAGTCTCCTATGCTCTCAAAATTAATCTCTAATGCTTTAGAAAATATCATATCATCCTTTCCCTTTTAGACACACACACACAACACAAAAGCATTATACTAATTTAATATATTAAATATAAATTAACTCCAATTATCTGATTCCTAAATTTAGCATTTACATAATTATTTATGTTAATATAAGTTCTAATATTTTTCAGCATTATAAATAAAGTTTCCTAAACTGATGTCTTTTTGATATAATCATCATAAATATTCCTAAATTTAAATTTAATACTAATTATTTTCTTTCTTAATCCTAACAGATTTATAAAAACAAACATGTTGAATTTTCTAAATTCATTTACAAGATTAAATTTTGGGTATTTATCAATTTATTTTATAATTAAAAATTTAGGATGTTACACATCCTCGAGACGATGATGTATGGAAAGCTTTTGACAGCGCATTCACCGTTTGAGCCTCGGAACCAAGAAATGTCAGACTAGTTCTCGCTTCTGATGGTTTCAACCTAAAAGTGAGGATGCACAAGAGGGGGGGTGAATTGTGCTACACTTACAACTTTTTGTCAAATACAATAAACACAATCACAATTTATACTGGTTCGGCCAAACTCTTGCCTACGTCTAGTTCACCAACTCCTCGTTGGGTTCCACTAAGTTCAGGTTTTACAATAGGTTCAAAAACATGGAGGTGTGTTGTGGGGCACATTTTTTTTGTGTAATGTAACATTTGAACCTTATTTGCTTTTCAGCATAAATATTGCTTACATTTTCAGTGTGTCCATCAACATTTGAACTTTGGTGTTAACATTTACACAGAACCTGCTAACAATTAAACTTTAGTGATTAACAATTGAATTTTGTTCATTAACAATGGAACTTCCGTCATTAACATTAAGATCATAATGATTAATATTGTGAACATAGGTATTAACTTCGTTAACAACATCACGTTGGTGTTAACATTTACACAGCACCTGCTAACAATTGAACTTTCGTGATTAACAACTGAACTTTGTCCATTGACAATGGAACTTTGGTCATTAACATTAAGATCATAGTGATTAACATTGTGAACAAAGGAATTAACTTTGGTGTTAACATCAACACCTTCTCATCAAACATAATGGTATATTTGATATCACAGTTTATTACAATCCACCTCAAGCCATGATGCAATCATCTCCCTCAAACTTTCAATGTGAATAACAACTGTAACATACATATTAACATTTGCAATATAACATTTAACATTTTCAACATCACTATTAACAATACACAAATCTCTGTGATAATAATTACAACACAGCTATGTTGGCACATGGCCAAAAATTGTACCCTTAACCAAAATACTACTCTACACAAGAACATTCAGATTGGGTGGCACATGGTATACTGAGTGTGGATGAGAAATTTAGTATTCTTCCAAACATCTTCCAAAAAAATGTGCCCCCAACCAAAATAATACCCTGCACAAGAACATTAAGCTTGGATTGGGATTTTTGCAGGTTCTTCTTGTGTGACCGACCTTATGGCATCGCGTACAATGATATATTTAATCTCACATTTATTACAATTCACTCCAAGCAGTGATGCAATAATCTCCCTCATGCCTTCAAGTTTTATCCCCTCTTTTATGCTTTTCACCTTTGCATTGCCTCCATGGTATTAAACTATTCCTTCATGATTACTTCTAAAATAGCCTCCAACATGGATAGTACAACATATAGTTGCTTTAATTCACTTGAGCCACCTTCATGTGTCATTTTAACCTACACAAAGCGATTAACTAGTTTAACATGGGTCTTAACAACTGGAGCATACATTTTAACATTTTCAACATACCTATTAACAAGGCAACGTCATATTTACAACATAGCACCATCTACAACACTAAAACACAGATATGTACTTTCGGTAGAGATACACAAATTGACATACAAAATTCAGATTCACTAACATCCAACTCAAATTTCTCATTCTTGAATCAAACCCATATTTAACAACAACATTAACCCTGTCAATTCATTTAGAATAGAGCTAGAGACACTACATTTAAAAGTCATCCTTTTATTAGGAAATCAAGCATACAAACATCCAAATGAATTCCTCCTCAGTGATAATCACAGTTTTCCATTTAAAGAAAATAGGAACCCAAATAGAAGATAATCTTCAAATCAAACAAATACATAAGTTGATAGATTAATGCTAACATATTCATACACCCCCCTTATTAGGAAAATGGGAATGCAAACGCTAATGAAGAATAGGAGACAAAAGAAAGGAGAAGATGGGAAAAGGGAAGAGAAAGCCATCCACAAGAAGAAGCTCTAGGACAGCACTCTCCACTCAAAAGAAGAATTTGTTTGACCAAAAGCTTCTGCGTCTGCGTGTATTTGAGAAGAGAGACGAGAAGAGGAGAAAAGTGAGAAGAGGAAGACGAGAGCTTTATGTGTTCAAGGGGTGTGCGTGTTCTCAGTGAGGTGTGTTAGTGACAAGGGTTTGTAAGTTATTTGTAATTTGTGTTTGAGGTGGGGGCATTTAAGTCTTTTCACAACATTTGCAAATGTTATGTAGGTGTCTGGTTCCTTCATGGTCCTTTTGGAAGTTTAGGTTCCTGAATTGTCCTTTTGTATATTCGGAGGGATTTAAATGGCATTTTCCCTTCTCATTATAGGAATTGTTTGATACCATTTTAAGTTTTTCGCTTAACGGTTTACATTTCATTTATAACGTTTGATATCAGAGTCTGTGAAAATTTAAATTTAATTTACACCAAGTTATATTTTTTCCTCAACAATTTTTTTAGAACTGACCCCACCTTCTAGCTATTATTCTGTTTCTCCTTTTAATGAAAATAATTTATTTTTATTTTTAATATAGTAATTCATATTCATTTATTTATATATAATTTTTAGAACTGACCCCACCTTGTAACTATTATTCATTTATTTAACAAGGATAAATTATATATGATTGATATTAGAGCGATTTTGTTAATTACGTAATTTTTTCAGATTATGTAAATGTTCAAATAGTCGAATTGTGCTGCGAATTAATGAGGTTTAAATTCAAATTGGTTATGTGGTTGTTCTTTTATTTATAACTAAGATATGACTCATAATGACTAATTATTATTATGATAAGCAATGAGGTTTCATTAATATAATTTCCTGAATAAACCACAATTGGAATCGATTCTAGTGTAAACACAAAGAGGTTAAAACTCACTAAACAACAACAATAATCCCAATGATCAATGATCATTGATTATTCTTTACAAAACACACACACTCATATCAAAATAGAAAAATGATTACTTAATATTTATATTGAAAGCTTTTAATCATTAAATTAATAGTTATTAGCTCTAAAATCATCAAAAATTTCACCAAATATTGTCATCTACAATTTATGCAAAAAAGTACAATTTTTTAAAAAATAGCACACCATCAACTCAAGGAGTTGCCCCAAGTAACACTAGGTTGTTGGGATCCTGAGTCATATAGACCTACCCAAACTAGTTTTATGGTTGAGTCATTGGGTTTCAATCTGACCAGGTTAATTCGTTTCAAGGTTAGAATATCATAATTATAATCTAGTATCTACACAAATTCTTTCAAGTTTTTTTTTACTCTATGTGATTAAAAGAAGTTATTTTTGTTAGCCATGCATTATCATTTAAACACATATTTAGTGTTCCCCATATTTGTTAAGATGTCCTAGAACTTTTTTTTATAAAAAGATAGTTTCATTAAGATAAAATAAAAGGATAACAAAAGTTTCCTATTACATAGGATAGGTGATGTTGACGTTATCTCCCAAATCATCAAATATTCCAAGGATATCTTCTAGCTCCTCCCCAATAATAATATATCCAATCAGGAACTTGCCTGCAAACAATGAAAACATAGTAATAGAAATAATCTGAGTCTCGTCCTCAAGGACACTGTCCTTTAGAGGTATTCCGCGACCACCGGCAAGATAGTACGCGGCTCTCCCAGGATTAAACAGATCCTTCTTGCTAAGTAGCAAGGATCAACAGAACTACAGAAGATCTTTTAAGACATAAAATATCAAGAGGAGGAGGAAGAAAAATGCTCTAACTCAAGAACAGTTATATTGCCTCTTGCAAAACACTGCCTTATATAGCATCTCTAGACACAAAATTTGGGCAGCCATTTAAGTGACATTTCTGAACGTTATAGCCATAAAATAGATTAATGACATCAGTTTTCACAATGATAAAATGTGTCACTTTAAAACCATTATTATGTAATATCATGAGCATCTGAATGAGCATCTGAATGTGCATTTAATTTTGGAAGCTAGCTTTTTTGCATCTCCCATCGAATGTATTTATTTCATTAGTTTTTCTTCATATATACTTCATTTATTTTGAACAATGGCTAAATCTTATTAAAGGCTTTGGTGGAATAGCACCCCATGCTACACCAAATCGGTGACGGTGAGGTTGATCCGATGTTTCCTCATACGAATTTTGACCTTTATGGTTCAAACTATGGTTATCCAAAGATGTTACTCATTGATTCTACTGTCTTTACTAAAAATGTAAGTTTTCCAATTTTTTTCAAAAAATTAGAAATATATTTGTGTGAACCTAAAATATCACGTCAATTGTGGTCCAACCAATGCGCCAATAACAACTAAACACATAACATCTTACATAAAATATTCAATTTGACTTAACACCCTAAAATTTTAAACCACATGTTTTCAATTTTTTTATTTTACAAGTTGGAAAAATATATTTTTATCATTTGAGTTTTAATTTTATGGTGTCATGTCAAATTTTTTATGCGTTTAGTAGTTATTGGCTGGAATTTAAATCATGTGATCGTGTAATAGGTTCATTCATTTCACTTAATTTCAATAACATGAGTTTTCTATTTTGTTTTCTCTTATCTCATCTACTTTTTTTTTCCTTCAATTTTTGTCGGTGGCTTCAAAGTAGTAGTACTCCCATTATTATGAGGCTAGCCAGAGAAGTTTTTTTTTATCGAAGCCATAGATGTTATTCAAAAGAACATAGAAATGTTCTAATAGACCAAACATGAATCTACTTGAAAGTAGTTTTCCTTATTGAATGAATAGACAACAATTTCACATTCCTCTGTCATTGTCATTGACAATGAACAAAAATTAGGTAGGATCACTATATTAGATGGGACAGTACTTATCAAAACCAGCCAGTTCTTTATTTATTTTCCACATGGCTGATTTCTCAAAAGTTAATAGCATTGAAGGGTTTTTGGATGATACAAACACTACACAAACTCACAAAAGTGTACACCTAATTGAGATTTACAGAACGAGCTTTTCCACCCGTGTGTTGCACGGGGAGATAGGTCTGTATGAAATTATATTTGGCAACTACAAAGAAGAAAAAATCAACCAAAACCGGTGATACATATATAGCAAGTACCAAAGTAATAATTCAAAAGAAAACAATAACAATGTATAAACATTATGAAAGTAATAGCATAAAGAAACAACAATGATCTGATTATACATCAGTAAAATTATATCAGTAAAATCAAATTATACATCAAGATATTTAGGTATCTTTGATGCATAAACTCATGTTGCATGGGGAGAATGACATATTAGTTTCATCAAATTATAGACATTGCAAGAATTTTACACTTTACCAATAATAAACTATGGTTCAAAAATGTTGCCACATATTTTTCACTTGCAATGCAAAACTTGTATTAGGGGGAAACTAAGAAAAAAGTTGAGAATAAGGATAAACAGAATTAATAGATAAGCAAATAGTTAATGAGCACAATCAAAAACCTCTGAATTTGAATGTGATGATGAGTTTTTGAAAATTCGCCCAAATATAAAAATACATATGTAGAAAAGAAAATATCAGACGCAATATATCAAAATTAAGAATATAATTAAGTCATTATCAAGACATATTATAAGTGTAGTATGAAAATGCAATGTACAATGCAGACAAATTCAAAATGTTGCTGCTCTTTAAAAAACAAATTTCAAGCTGCCTAAATAAAACTATGCATATACAAATGCAAATTAATCTTGGCATCCAAAAGAGAACAAAGAAATCAACAAAGACTGGTGATACATGTATAGCAAGTAGCAAAGTAATGGATCAAAAAACAAAAGAATAACCATTAATAGATATCATGAAAGTAATAGCATAAAGTAACAACAATACTTTTAAAAAGCAAAACTAATCCAAAAAAAATTAAGGGACAAATATTTGATATCTTGCATAACAATAGTGAGATTTTATATCGTGCATAACAACATGTTTTTGGATGATACAAACAGTACACAAACTCACAAAAGTGTACACCTACCTGATATTTACAGAATTACAGCTACCTGGTATTTGAGAAGATATTTGAACCATCATACATTTGCTTGGTCCATGCAAATTTATTAAAGGTAAAAAAAACAATATCAGCCATCACTAGCAAACACATTATCACATCCGTTAGACCAGCTTTTAATTATGTCAAGCAAAGCATGAAGACTTTCAACCCAAGTTATTGCAATTGAACTTAAAGCTCTGTCATTTATGAAGAACAGAAGCACATTTATCATGCCCCATTGATCTGATATGTCATCATTTTCTCTTTCCATTTCCCATCCACATGGTCTAGATATTTCTCACAGAAGCTAACCTCTCCATTTGATTTCACATAGAAAGCAGAAGAGCTCCTAGTGCCATAACGCCCCTGGGAAAAAGCAAACTATTTCAACTTCAAAGAAAGCTAAAGCAGCTAGACATATAAATGAAGTTTGCTGATACCGTTGGGAGATCTGCTTCAACAAAAATAGAACTCAATGGATATTCTCGATATGGTGGATGAATCCCAGGCAGTAAGCTTTCCTCATCTTTAACTTTGTTTGTCATTAGTTTCTCAACCATTTCTATGATAGGAAGTTCACTTTCACCGTATTGGTCAATAAGCTCTTTGAAACTATGGCGCAACCGTTCAGCCTAAAATGAATGCAAAATCAGTTTGTTGCATGGTGAGATGCTATATTGGCCCTCAAAGAAATCTATTTATGAATGAAGTTTTAGGCTTTTTTTGGTGAACAAGTTTTAGACTTTTAGCTGGCAACAACTGAAGGCTAAGTACCAAAAGAAATTTTATGTCACAGTCAGAAAGCAAATGAGCAGAAACGAATAAGCATCTTTACCTTTGGCCAAGCAGCATCCAAACTTGAATTAGTCAAGACATGAATACCAGGTGTAACCTTAGTAACAATAGGATCATCTTTTTTGGGTCTATTGCTGACATAAACCATACTTCTGCTGCAAATATCAACTAATATGAGACTAAAACCATTATATTGATCTGCCTCTTTCAGAATTTCTTCAGCAAACTCCTGGGGACTCTGACTTCTCTGTCACCAAATTAAAGCTTATGTTCTGATTAGAACTGATATGCATTTACAGGCATTTCATGACAGTAAAATTAGTCACAAAAGTATATTATCAGTTAAACTCCAAGTTAAATTCCCAGCACTCAATAGCTATGCCTGAAGGTCAAATAGAGCATCATCATTGATTAACAGTTACCTAACAGAAGAACTCAACAAATCGTTCAGCTCATGTCTTAAGATCATGTCTGACGCAACTTTCCAAACCAAGATCTTGGTCAAAACCATGATTTAAAAAGCAAAGTAGCCAAATAAGGGTTCAAAATCAAAAACAAAAATAGTTTTTAACCATCAAAACCATAGTTCTAAAATAAACCGGAGAGAATGAATAGCTTTAACCTCAAAACCATAGTACTTTTCCAGAATCACTTTCATCCAATCATGCTATAGCATATAAGAGAGGGAGGGTATGAATAAAGGAATAAGGATAGTTTAGGTAATATCAAGTGATTTTAACTAACGTAACTAACATCGAATTAATAATATGTCTTATACTAAATATAAGACCTGGTTGACTTTTTTGAAGAATCCTAAAAAAGTTAAATAAGATAATTAAAAATTGATTTTCCTATTTCTTTTTTCTCTAAACTAGTTTATTTAACTTATAAGGTAACACACGGTCTAATAATATACAAAACATGTTATGATTAAGAGGTTCATTGGACTTTTTTAGGATTCTCCAAAAAAAGTCAACTAACTCTCATATTTAGCACGGGAGGAAGTATTTAGTTACAAGGAAATGCATGGAAATGACCTGAAGGAAAGAGATTGGAAGTTGCCCTCTGCTTTTAGGGTTAGGATGGTCCTCACGTTCCCTAAAATTGGTGACAAAAGCGAGTCTGCCATCTCTGGAAGAAGCCAACCAAGTGCCACCAGCTAGCCCATCCTGACCACCCAAGATTCTATCTCCAGGCCACCATGCCAAGGGCAAAGTAGGCCTTTCACAACAACAAAAACAAACCATTATATATTTTCATATAATTCATTTATAAGCAAAAATTGTCCAGGAAAGAAATGAAACTGACCGGCTATAAAATTCATCCCTGTTGTGTAGGAGAATGAAGGGGTACAATGGGTGAGATTGCCACAGGAACACTGCTATGCACATTATATCAAACTATCCTCTCTTCGAAATTTCAAAATCATAAACTACACAAACAAGCAGAGAAACAGCAATTAAATATTGGCCAAAAAAGAAACAGCAATTAAATTATGAACAGTTATTGCTAATAAAACCTATACATGTGTAGGGACTGTTGGTCTATAATGTAGTCCCTCCCTTCCTAAATATAAGGTCACTTTAGGGATGAGAACTTATTTCTAAATATAAGATCACTTTCTAATTTAACTCAAGTTTTCCCCAAATTACCCTTATACTCCCTTCGCCCAAAAAATAATGGTTTGAAAAATGTGATATTTTTAAAACTTAGGTGAGGGGTATTTTAAAAATTTCATGTAGTCCTAACTTATTGAAATGTCTTCCTTAATCTCTCCAAATTTACTAAAGTGATCTTATATTTAGGAACAAAGGGAGTTTTTTTAATCTTTTAGTTGATCATTTACATTACCATGTCAAAATAAAAATTACATGTCAGATCATAAATGTTTAGTTATAATGTTCTGTATGACATGGAACTGAGTTCAGTTAAGGGCCAAATTGAATTTAGTTTTTGAAGAATAGCTTTTGGGAAAATAGCTTTTTAAGAATAGTTTTTGACTATAATAACTTTTCTGAAAATAGCTTTTCATGAAATGAGAGTGTTTAGATAGAGTGTCAATAGAATAGCTTTTTTTGTGAATAGTAGAATAGCTTTTTGAATGTGCAAATTACCAAAATGGACATTATTAATGTGATATCTACATTTTTCTCAAAAGTTGTATTTTAAAGATTTTAATGATCAAATTATAGCATTGACAATTAAATTATTTAAAATTACTGCATCAAATATTTTATAATATGATTAAACAACAAAAATATATTTATTTCAAAATAGTAGAAACATTAAATATTCGAACAGATTCCCCCTAATTGAAGCGATAAATGAATGTTTAATTAGTAAAAAAAATTGGGTATTTATTTTAAAAAATTAAAGTGGTGTTATGTATTTTTAGTTGAAGTCTTTATAATCATTTAATTGCAAAAATTGTATTAATACCATTTTAAAAAATATCATAAATAACTGTTTGGTTTAGAGGAAGAAGGGTGAAAAAGAGGAAAGAGAATGGTAATTTTGGGTGAGGATGTTTCCTAATGACTCTCACGTATCTCTTTTTCTGTCTCAAAAGCAACAATAGATAGCTTTTCCCAAAATGAGGTTTTGACCCCTAAAACTTAGGTTTGGTTTTGAAAATAACTTTTCTGATTTTGTGAGTGTTTAAGTAAAGTTATTAGAAACCTACGTTTGGTTTGGAGAATTGCTTTTCTGGGAGCATCCAAACATGCCCTAAGAATTCCTCGTATTGATATATTGATTCCACGAGATTGATCCAGATAACCTCCCATTAAACAATCTAACAAATATAGACTTAAAGGTATTGTCATCGACCAATGGATTATGGCATAAACAAGATGGAGTATCGAACCTCCAACATTCCAACACTTACGTAAGCGAAAAAATTGAACTAACCACCCAATCAATCCAACTTCATTGAGCTTTTACAACACCATTATAAGTGTCCATCAAAACTTTTAAACTCTTATGAGTGTCCATCAAATTGAACTAACCACCCATCCATTTTATTTAACTCAATTGCGAGGATTTAAAGCATAAAGAAGTGGTAACAAGGAGAAAATTTAAAGAGACAAAGGGATGTAGAAACCAACTATTTTTTTTTCACTTTTCCTTCTTCACCCATTTTCTCTTCCATCTAAGGATGGGAAAATTGTGTCTTCTTCCTCCATGATTTTCTTTCATCTCCTATTTTCCCTCCATCCATCCAAGCAAAGTCATTTTATGGGTCAAAAATTCAGCCATATACACAAGGGTCCTTGCTTCTGTTAATAAAGTCTTCTTTATATGACCAATGCTTAGATTGAGTTTGTAAGTGAATGTCAACCTCTCTAAGAATAAGAACGTATTTAAATTTTGGGGAGCCTTGTCATTGAAAGAGGGGGCAACATTGTCTATATGGCAACACTCCTACCTTTTAAGTCTGAATCAGTTACTTGTCAATAAGCGTCAGATTACCCTACCCCAAGCTGTTTAAATTAAAAAAAGTCTTCTTTATATACAAAAAAAACAATTAACTCAGACTCGAATAAACAGAAAAGTAAGAGGTGAAAGGCATGTTAAGTGCAACAAATGAACCAAGAAAATGAATATTTCTACAGATACAGAACGTTCCAACCCACAAAAATGGAAAAACAAACCAAAAAAGAAAATAAATATTAGGAAAGAACATTCAGATAAAACCGTAGATTAAAGTTAATAAGGTACTGTAAAAATTATCAGTAATCAGGAGCCCCAAGTCAGTTATTCTTGGCAGAGTCAGCTTGCTTGGCTCCCACAGAGAAGAACTCAATGATGACTTCTAGCGGCATGCCCTTAGTTTCCGGAACTTTCATATAGACAAATACCCAAGCTATGACACACACGACTGCATACATACCAAAAACACCAGCAAGGCCAACCGAATTGAGCAAAACTGGCAGAGAGTAGGTGACAATGATGTCACAAATCCAAAATGTAAGCGCGCAGATGGCGATGCAGAGACCACGAACCCGAGTGGGGAAGATCTCGGCGCAAAGGATATTAGGAATTGGCCCAAATCCCATGACAAAGCAACAGAAGTAGACAACAACACTGATGGTTGAGATTGATGCATTCACAGTACTGCCCAAATTCACAAGACTTCCTAGGACTAGTACGAGAAGAGACAGAATCAAGACAGGCAGTGTACTGAGCAACAAAGACCTGCAGCAAGAGAAAAGAGATCAAGACTATCACAAAACAGCCTGCAACATGACAAATGAAAAAAATGGCAGAAAAATAACTGTGATTCACATTAGGGAACCAAAACATTACAATTCACATTGGGAAACCAGAACTTGGCCATAGAAAAGAAATAAGTACTCTTTTTGATAGCATTATTATCATGAGAAAACTCTTTTTGATCAAATTTTGACACCAACATAGCATGGCAAGAAAGAGGTCAATACCTTCTGCCAGAGATATCCATGAGCCGCATGGCAACTGCTATACAAGGAAGCATCAACAAAGTTGTGATGGTGCTGATTAGAAAAGATGCAGACGTAGAACTAAGACCCAGGTTTGATAGAAGAAATCCAACACCTGCCTGCTCCAGAATTTGAGGTG